>CM060901.1:1117367133-1122367133 GCA_030737815.1 Allium fistulosum
GGTACAGGAAAATTGTAGTGATGGTTGCTAATTGAATTAGTTGAGTTAAAATCCTAAATCTATCGCATTTGCAGTACTATCAGTATAGTCAATCGGCCTCCTTTCAGTCGCAACCTTCCTCTTCTATCTCATGTAGCAATTGCTTTTCAATTCAAATCATGTTTACTGTTTCCTTTGTTTTCGTTTTTTATCCATCTACTGTTTGTGCTATTGAACAGAGACAAGGCATGTGGTCAAAACGAATAAAGATGCATTGTAAGATGTCAATCTGTCGCTTTCACGGGATTTCATATTATCTTATTTTATTCAATTACTTTACCTTCTAATACATGATTTGTCAAAACGAATTTTATTATCCGCTTAAGTATCTATCTGGAATTGCAGGGAATTTTGTATTTTTATGATCAAAAATTATATTCTGATTTTCCAACTGGAAATTAGCAGCCAAATTTGTGCAATTTATTAGATCCTTAGTTTCTGTGTAAAAAGTTTCGGTCGACTTAGCATTGTTCTTTATCTTACGACGAAGTGCTGAAGCTTTTGGTGACAACTTTGATGAATTATTATCCTTTAGGTGGTGAAAAATAATTCTTTATATGGAGCATTTTTTTGTGAAAATAGATCCGACCCAAAATATTGTATGAATGGTTGGAGGAAAGTGTTTCTCATGTTGTACAGAGAATTAAAACACAGGCCCTTAAGATTGAATATCATATAGTTGTATCATTATTTGGATGTGGCCTCATATAGTGTTTATTAGGTATGAGAAGATATCTTACAAGCCAAAATTGATTGGTAGTTCATGAAAGTGCGATGTGCTATGTTAGTTACGTTTATTACCATCAATTATTCAGACTCAGTTTATCAATGTCTGTTAAATATTATACAATATATTAGTTGAGTGGAAAATTGGAGGTTTGTTTAAAAATTCCCTGTAAGAGTTATTCTTTTGGTTTGAAGATGCCTTGTAAGAGTTATTCAATATATTTAATAGCTAGATGTATAAATCTATGCCAATAGTACAAAGTTAATTTCAATGGTATATTTCCGCCCTTTCAGCTCCATTTATGGTATTTCATGATATATTTGTGCAATGAAGTTATTTGATTCAGTTTTTATATTTTGTACTGCGGTATGTGCAACTATATTTTTTTCATTTATTTGATAGAATATTGGATGTTCTCTGAAGTGGGTTAAACGGGTCGACCCCGATATAAAATGGGTTGGGTCATATTTCTCTTTTAACAAATATATTAGATTGGTTGGGTCACAAAATGGATCAGGCCAATTTTGACCCAATCCATTATGACCCGACCTGATCCATTTGACGGGTCTACTTATATCTAGTTGGAAATAAACGATAATTGTAACGTTTATTTATACCAGAATAATTTTACTTTGTGTCCATCTATTTATAGCGGACAACAATATTATACAAATTTGTATGTAAATAGAGCATTTTAAAAAATGTTACGCATTTCGGCCAAGTGTATTCTGTTCTGGCTAAGCCTTCCCGTTAAGCCTACTCCTAACGTTTTCACGGTATGTAATATTTTTCGTTTTCGTTCTGTGTACGAGGTAACATAGGTCCAGTTTGTAAACTATTTAATGCAAGAACTCAATATAAAGTGTGTTTTAGGATTAATTAAAGAATTCACTAAAAAGTACAAAAGGCAGTATATTCCTTAGCTGTACGCTTCTTTAAATTAAATGTTGTAGCCTATCTGAAGTAACGTCTTTTGTATGAAAAGTTAATATTTTGTATGTTAGTCTTTTATGTCATCTTATGCTTAGTATCAGGAAAATAAAATTTATGAAAGCTGACCAATTCTTTGGGCTGGCTCTGACAATTGGAAGTAATTTATCAGTTTTTCTGAAAAGAGTTTTATCACCATGTAATCTGCTGACATATGCTGACGTTTTATATGCTAGGGTAATTTGTATTATTGCGTTGTATGATTTGCGTTTATTATGAAATAATAATTATTCTAGCATAATTTGTATTTGGGATTAATTTTTGATAATATATTGTTTACAATAAACATTTTAATCAGGGATTCATCATATATTTAGAGACTGATTAAATGTTCTTTCCAGCAGTACAAGATTTAGCATCTACAGGCAGTTCGTCAATTCTTCTGGACTAAAAATACTTTGGGTTAAAGATTAATTTAAAAGTTATTTGAAACACAATCAATAACGTGATGAATATGGATTTATTTATTTATTTATTATTTAAGGACCACTACATCTGCAAGTAACAGTGCTCAAGCAGATTTCCAGATTGGCTAATATTCTTGACTTCATAACATCTTATGTGAATGATGGTAGTTGTCAATATGCATGGGCTTTTTTAATAAATTGTATCAATGCTACTGAAAAATTATCATCGAACAACCATATCATAAGGACAATTAGGTGGATTAGTATCATATCTATTGAAAATTTGTTTTTGGAAAACCTTTATTATGACAACTTGAATGAAGAACGTTACCACAATTCACACTTTAGCTACCGTATTTGGTTTGGTACGTGCATTCTGAAACACAATACACCAACGTTTTGTAACGCTATGCATCCACAATTTTGTGCACTATTTCGACGTTGAGTTTAGCGTTCCGAAACGTTTAATTTGATGTTTCAAAATGTTGATTTTGATGTTCCAAAATGTTTAGTTTGACCATTTTAAGAGTACTGTTAATATGCACAAAGTAATAATAATTGCCTATTGAAAATATAAAACATCAAGCAATAATAATTTCGTATTGGAAATGTAAACATGACTAAAGGTCTTGTTTTCTAATTATTTTAACTCTCAATTATCATAAAAGTGTTAAGTAATACATACAGTTGTTAACTTTCTAATTATACTCGTATATTCTTCTCTTTTATTTACTTAACTATCTTTCAAATGTTCTCTTTCTCTACGTACTTTTTTTCAATAATTAATCAGTACATTAAATATGGTATTTGGAAAAAGAAAAAACATCGATGATAATGATAATATGTTTGAAGAAGCTAATGTTGTATCAATGTATGAAAACTATTCCAACTTCGCCGTTCATGCAATGGGGATGGTCATCATCAAGACTTGACAAAGGAAGAACATAATATCACTTTGTTATGAGCCTAAAAAAACCAAGACATGATGTTAGCACTTATGCAACAATATTTGAACGTTTTGCAATTTTGTTTAGCTTCAATTGATATAAGTTATAATTTATGACTAGTTGGCAATGAACGTTAATGGTAATGTTTATTTATATACAAGAATGATTTTACTTTATGTCAATTTATTTTTACTGGATAACAATATCATACAAATTTGTATGTAAAGAGAGCGTTTTTTAAAATGTTCAGCATTCCGGCTAAGCGTATTCCGTTCCAGCTAAACGTTCCGGTTAAGCCTACCCCCAACGTATTGCGTTCCTCCATTTTCGTTTTCGTTCCGCGTACCGAATTGTTTCCACATACAAGGTAACATAGTGAAGAACTACCTCAATAAAGCAAGAATTATTTTTGTATATATGAAAAACTAAGTTCTGATTTTGATTCTGTAAGAAAAGTTATTCTTTTACTCTTTTCTTTGAATTAATTTGTGGCTACAGCATATATGCAATAGTTAATACATTTCATATTAAGGGGCAACCTAAATCATATGTGTTTCAACAAATTAATTCATTCTTTGGACAGGCGGTGTTGATTACCTATAAATAAATCTAGGAGAGTTTACTGGCAAACTTTTACATATGGGTGGGTTTTTTTCCATTATTCCATTTTCCATGAATTTCCATTTGCTAATTTCCTGGAATTTCAAATTTTTTTTTCCACCAAAAGAACGCTGGAAGGAATTTCTTCCGTTTGAACGTGGAATACTTTGAAATTTTCGCTGGAACTTTAAGTCCAATTTAATTTAATGGGCCAAGCCCGTATATTTATAAAATATACGGAAGTAACGAGTAATCGGTTTCATTTTATCTCTCTCGCTTGCAATTTCAGACGCCGTTTTTCAAAAAATTAAAATCCCTAACCCTAATTTTCTTCTTGCCTCTCATCCCCGCTTGTTCTGATCTGGCTCGCATCCTTGTCATCAGTGCTTGCATCCTTCTCATGCTTGCGACTGAGGTATAGTTAAAAACCTTAGCCCTAATTGGTTATTTTTGCTCAGGTACTTCAATTTTACGTTGTTTCTTTTAACTTTGTGAGTGATGCCGACGCCTATTCTGATATTTCTAATTTTGGAATACATTAAGACATGGAAATATAGAATAATCACACTTTAAATGCATGCACTCACAAGCTCTGTCATATTGCAATTGAAGCTGAAGACAAAATCCTGATAGCAAGGATATATGATAGTGGAATTAGCACCATTGTTGAATCTTTGATGCATTTGCTTCGGTATTTGCTACTCTCAGGAATGAATCTGCTATTTTGCAATCTACTTCTGTTAAGAAGCTGATTCATAGTTCAGTGCAGTTTAAGTTATTATTCGTTTTGTATTATGTTAAGGTTATACCGTACTTTTCTTCTGAATTATTAGAAATCATAATGTATTCAAATTATTACTTTGTTCAAATCATTCCAAATCATTACCGTTTTGTATTGTTTTAGAGCTGCACTGTGTTCAATTTATTACCGGTTTATATTCTGTTGGTAACTGATGCTCTGTTGGTAACTGATGTTTTATGTACATCTGAAAAGTTTTTTGTCGGAAAAAATGGAATTCCACGTTTCTTCCGCTTTCCGCCTATTGGAATTCCGGGGTTAGCGGTACGGAATATGAAACATGCTGTATCATTCCGTCAATGATTGGTAGAAACGGAAAATGTCTCGGTTGGTACGGAAACTTTCCATATCCACCCCTGCTTTTACATAAATCAAAATCAGATGTTTAAATATGATGGCCAGGGTATTTCCTTTGGTTCTTTATCAGCCATTGGAATGAATGAATAAATCCAAGTGAACTGGTTTAGAACCCAAAATTTTCATGTGTTTTTTCATTTTCATTTTTTGGGCATCTGCTCATTTATACTCTTTCTCTCGTTGTTTACTACCAATAATTATAACTATACTTCTATTGAAGAGCAAAATATGGCAAACGAAGGAGACATGGGCACATGGACCGAGCTCCTCCATTCATCAACAAAGCTTTTAGAACATGCAGCTCCCTCTGCTCAGTTTCCTCCCATTCATGTATTCTTCGTTATATTTCTTAATCATTTTTTGAATTATAGCTTCTGACAACAACTTTGGCCTTTTTAGAGAAATCTTGATCAACTAGAGACTATATCCAAGAAGCTTAAGGCAAAGACACATCGAGCTGAAACTCCAACTCAATCCATTGCTGCCACCAGGTACATATGTTCATGATTTTTTATGCACTGTTTTTGGGGCCGTTCCTAATGTTCTTTATGTTCAACTTGGGAGGGTTGGTGTGCATGTGGAAGTTTGTGTGTGTGTGTGTGTGGGGGGGGGGGGGGTGATCAACTGAGTTTGTTTTGAACGTGTTTGGCGTTTGTAAAAACTGATCAAAATCGGTGGTATATATTTAGCATTATATGCAGTACATTGCATACTGGTGCAACAGTCTTGTGGAATCTAGATGCACTAATCATACAAGATTAAAGCAAAAGTTATAATTCTTTTAGTAAAAGATGTATAACAATGAATTTTTGAATTTGTTTATAAAACCATCATCAAATACAAAGTGTTAAGCACTGAACCCTAAACTCAGAAGTTATGTTATAAGCAAACAGTAAAAACACAAAACTAACGAACTTTATTTTTTGCATGACATTTAAGTATATTAACAAAACCAATTTCTGCATATGTGGTTTGATCTAGAATTTTTATGTGGAGATTGATCTAAAAAACTCATATGCTTATCAATTTTATATGATGAAACTCAAATTTTAGTTGTTTATTGTAGAAAATATATCTGTTATATTTGTTTGTTTAATTAATTTTTGAGATGAATTAAAGGAGGAAAATGAACTGTACATATAACACATTCTATTCTGCACCAATTACCATTTGTAGCAATACTTTATTTTTCGTTGTAAACAACATTTCAATATGAGAAATTAAACCTTACTATTTTAAATAAATAGTATTCGCATAATTCTGTAATAGCACGTAGTCAATTTACTCATAACACAATATATGTTCGTATTGTACTTTGGTAGAGCAAAGATAGCGTCGTGCATCGTGTCATGCACTTAGGCTCCATAAAGCTTTTATATCTTTACACATTGTGCACCGTCAATGACAATAATAACTGTTCAGAATTAATACACCAATTAATAACCAATATTGGTGCTCTGAAACTCCCCAGCGAATGGCTTTATACTACATGGTCTAGGAGATATCTTGTTTCATGTAATAAAACTCATTTCCTTTTGATAGTTTGAAGTTATCCCATGCTGTAAAACATACATGTATGATTCATATGAAATAGTGGTGTATAAACCCATATTGTTGAGAAGTCATGAAATCTTCAAAAAATGTGAACAAAATCTTATGAATATGTATTTCCATATATTTTTACTGTGTAAAGTATAATTATCGGAGTATTTTCTAATAAATTAAATTTTAGTACTAAGCTCAGAACATCGGATAATATTCTTCCCACAAGAACATTTTCTCTTTGCAATTTATTATATGTGGAAATTATAATCAAGCTCCTATTAATGATGCACCAATTACACGAAGTCAAAAATTATTTTATATCTCATGACCTCTGTTGTTTATTTTCTTTAAACGATTTCATTCCAAATTTATTGAAAACTAAAATACCTTCTTATTCATTTGTTCTCTTTCAATAGCTGTCTCATTGTATGCTTCAATTATATTTGTCATCCTTTATCTGTACTTACCAAGATACATATTTAATTCATCATCTTATTTGGGTGTATGACTAAATCATTCTAACTTGAATTTTCTAAAAGTGAAAATCAGTTTGCATATTTTATATTTTTTTAATGCGATCAATTCTGTGTTAATTTATCTTTAAAATTTGAAATTTTTTCGTGATGAATATTGGTCAACTTGCATTGTTTAGAAAAAAGAGAAACTGGTTTCCATCGTTTTTTGATGAAAATCAGTTTTGTTTTCTCTACTTGTGGATTTTTAGAACTTTACGAAATACTGGGACAAATTTGCATTGATCCAAACAAAAAACTGGTTAGATGTTTTCTGTGGATGCAATTAGTTTAGTCTTCTCTCATCATCGGATTTTTCAGATTCTACATGTTTGCTTAACAGACTTGATTTCTAAAAAAATGAAACCAAAATTTTCAAAAATCTTATGATTTGAATCCCGTTTCAAATTGTACATGTTCCACTACGGTTTGATTATCAAATTCCAATTCAAAATTAAATTAAAATCACAATTGGGATCATCAGTCCATGTTGAAATAGAAACATTTACATGTTTACTCGAATCTACAATTCAAATTTTATCGTTTTCTATATAGGATACGAATATGAATCAAAGAAGAAATTGAAGGTTTATGTTTAAATGTACAAAATCAAGAATAAATTTTTTGGCATACAAGTGTGTATACATATTGAATATAAACCTCTTAACTCTAGGTTTTACAATTTAAATCCAGTTTCGATTTAAATTTAAGTTCCGTTTTGAAAACCTTGCTGCAAACGGATTTGTGCTTCTCGTAGCTGTATCTTTCTGGATGAAATCAATTCCATTCCTTACGGAACTATTCGAATTTTCCATGAAACTCTCTGATCTATCTTTTCAAGTGCAAATTGGTTTGCATTTTTCATGTGTGTGTGTGTGTGTGTTTGTAGTGTAAGATATCAATTATTTTTTTCGTTTATCTTTCAATGTGAGATATCGTCCATTTTTCTTTTTCTTTTTTGGGTATAACTTGCATTTTTTAAATCATTAGCTGGTTTGCAATTTACATAAATATGGTTTTTGGGCGACAATTTCATTTCCTCTCATTTTTGAATTTTGGAGACTCTAAAATTTTTCAGCATAAACTGCATTTATTCCAAAATGCAAACTATTTCATAAATATGTTTTTTCTGGATGAAATATGTTTCACTTTCCTCATGTTGTTACTTGTATTTTAGAGATTATCTATGAAATTATTTAACATAAATTGCAACTTTTTTTTAATAGTGTTTGATTTGTATATGAAATCAATTTCGTTTTCTCTCATCATGAAATTTTAGAAAATCTGTTAGAACTTTGGCGTAGTGTGCATTTTTTAAAATGCGCTGCTTTGTGCCATTCTATTTTTCAAAACTAAGGACCTATCATATATATTTAGTAGGACGAGTACTTAAATGAAGTACTATGTCAAAAATAAGAACTTAATATTCATATCCCTTCCTGGATTCTTTTACCGATTAAATGACGTCCTTTCTATCTCCAGCAGAACATAAGAACTATATAAATCTATTGAATAAATTTTTAAGGATTTGTTCGAAATGCAATTCTTGTAAATGTTGAATTTTTGGAGCAATATAATAAATTAACTGTTTTGTCTAGTAGGTTTGGTGTTTGTTTTCTAGTAAATCCTTATGTAAATTGGTACTATATTGTCTCTCTATACTACTACTACAACAACAACTTAGCGATTGTCCCAAACAACTAAACAAGCTGAGGTCGGCTAGAGGCGGAACCCAAAATTAAATGACAAAGTCAATTTAAAAGTAATAATAACAATAATTTAAAAAAAAAGTAAAATAATTAAACAACTAACAATAATAATAATAAAATAAAAATAAAAATGGGTCAAGAAAAAAAACACGATAATAATAATAATAACACTTATATATATAGTAATAATGATACTAATAATAATTGGGACCGAAGACCAAACACTACGTCTTAGGCTCCTATTCACTAGTCCTATAATCTAAAACTTATAACACTACATTTAAACCAACCCTAAGTAAAAAAAACTCCTAGCTTATGATTTTGGTACGTGGATCGCTAACTTCCGCGTGTTCCTGTCCGACACCAGCTCTTCGGATATATTTCAATTTCTCAAGTCCCTTTTTACTACTTATCTTGGTTGATCTCTACCTCTTCTTGAGCATTCGATGCGGCCTATAATTCCAACGCGCACAGATGCCTTGGGAGGCCTCTGTTGGAAGTGTCTATATCATCTTAAGTGTGTTGAAGTAGCTTCTCTTCAATTAGTACCACTACAAGTTTTCACGTATATCATCATTCCTAATTCGGTCTCCTCTTGTATGACCACAGCTCCGTCGCAACATACGATATTCATTGAGCTGATGATACAATAATATTGAAATTTGAGAAGATATAAATTTGTGTTTGCATGTAATTTTATTTTACAGTACATTTACATTGAATGTACATTGCTTTCAAAATAGGCTTCTGGCTCGTGAAGGAATAAATGCTGAGCAACTTGCCCATGATTTGAAGTCTTTCGAATTAAAGGTGTTGATGCATCTGCTCTTTTTAATCTTATATCTTCAGATATGCTGCTTTCTGTGGGAGATAGTATCACAGTACTCATGTTTATATGTTATTTGCAGACAACTTACGAGGATGTCTTTCCTTCAGAGGCAACAACGGTGGAGGAATATATACAGCAGGTAGGTCTAAATTGTACTCTTTTTTTTATTAGGTTTTAAGAGTACTAACCAAACTAGTGCATTTTCCCTAAACTTTCGGGTGAAATCAACAATGAAACTACCCCAATAATCATAGAGACATTCAATCATGACTGGAGTTAGTGGGAGAAGAAAGCTAAATTGCATGAGTACATTTTCTTACCAGAAACTTCTGCAGTACTCATGACTGCTTTTCTGTTGTGGTGTTATACTACTTGGAAATTTGGGTTAGAAAGCCAACCTATTGATATATAATAACTCAATTTCAAAGCCAAACTTTAGCTGATGTTATGTGAGTTTAATAACTAATCTTTGTGGGTTCATCCAGTAATTTGTTATGGAAATAGAAATCGAATGATTGGAATGTTGGGGATTTTGGTAACTACTATCTTATAAGCTTTTAACTGGCAAGTGCCTGCTAAGCTTATGTAATATTTTCCCAAGAAATTAGTGTAATACTGCAACTAGATGAGAAAATAAGTGGTACGATCTCTCTCTCCATTATTGTTGTAATAAAACCGAAGCAGTATGTATGCTTTGACCATCTGCTCTTTTTTCTTGTTCATAAACATACTCTAATGGCATTTCCTAGATCTAATCTGTTATTCCTTCCATCTACAGTTCCATATTACAATTTTTTCTTGGTTTAGTGTGAATTATCTAGTTGTCTATTTTTACTTCTTACTATAGCACCTTGCTGACTTTATTTTTACGGGCTGCATGTTCACTTTGATATGCAGTTAACCAACCAAGTCAAGGGCCAATCCATTATTTATTGTGTGGTGGGATATAGTGTATAGGGTTCAAATTTATTATGTATTCAAGCAATTTCAACAGCAAAAATATACCAGACCAGAACATTCGATGTATGATATAATCAATGACAAACAAACACTTTTACCACAATAAACCATTGAATCATTCGCGGATGCATACGTGGTTTGCTAAGCATGAAAATCAAACTAGAAGAATATACTATGTGTGTGTGTGTGTGTCTGTGGGCATAAAAAAAGAATAAAAAACAGTTACACCGTTTCAAATTTAACTTCCTTGATTTGTATTTTTCTATCCAAGTGTAAATTGTCAGCCCCTATTTTGAAGCGCATTTGATGATATTCTATTAATGATACGTTGGTTTGAATTTAGAAAGGAGGGGACTAACTTAGAATCCAGCTGAATTAAAAATCCCAAGAGCACAAAAATTTCATTTTGGGACAAAACTCAACATATGGGATCATGTCTGACCATCTTCTTCTTCTTGCGGATTTTTTTTTTGATGAAACTTAAACAACAATGAAAACTTAATCGGGCATAAAAACTGTGCACCCAAAAGAAATATTTCCCTCTCCCCAAACAACCCAGTCGACGATATCCCAGCACACAGTATTCATACTATAAGTAGAATTTGTTTGTAAAAATGAGTGACTTGTCCAGTACATACAGCATCTAAGCCTTGGGGCCATGGTCTCCAGGAGACGCTATATAAACCCACCCCCGCGCCAGGTAGATTTTTGTTACTTAATTGACCTGTTGAAGTATGGACACAAAAAAAGAGATAATAATAATAATAGAAAATCATAATCAATCTTTTTTACACTTATTATCATTTTAGGAAAACATTACATTTTCTTTTTTCACTGGTTTTTCATTTTAATTTTCAACCATGAATATTTGTTCTTCTATGTTTTTTTGGGTTTGTTTGCATTTACTGTCAGATACTTTATCCATTTTAGTAGCTAAATCCACTTTTACATCTGTAACGAGTAATTACCACTATGCATACAGGTTCATGAAATGGCAATGGTGTCATCCATTCAAGAAGCCCAGAAGGACAACCTACGAAGCTTTAATGATTACATGATGCAAGTTATGGAGGTAATGCTTCATCCCATCTCGTTGTGTTATGCACACACACATACACACATGCTTGTACGCAAGAAATATTGCTTTATGTAAGTTATTGATTTGACACTTAATGTATTTAAAAACATGATCTTTCTCTTGAACTTCTACATCTAAAACTAAAACTTAAAAAGAAGAAGTCATGTTCCATCCTTCTTGTGTTTATGAAGCAAAAAATTTGAATTGTAGATTTAAGTAAATATCATGATGTTTTATTTTAACACAGATCAAATGGTTTTTAATGGAGTTTTGAATCAGAGAGTTTAAGAACCGATCCTAATAGGAGAAATTTGATTCAAAATGGGATTCAGATCGACACACACACACACAAATATGAGTACTTTGAATCTATGATTCACCCAATTTTAATTTAAAGTTTTAACTTTGCCATCTACGATTTGAATCACGTTTTGAAACCTTGCTTCATATATGAAACAAAAATTACTTTTGTCCTTACATGTTTGCTAATAATGAAACTTGCATTGGATACTATGTATTTCATGTAAGTACAGCCAAAATACCAGAATTGATCCAAATCAGTCTCCTGTTAAAAGCTGTTGATACGTATTTTATCCTCGCTCATGTAAAGTTTTATATCGCGTGATATATTTTTGCTTGAAAAATACAAATGGATGCAATAGCTATTATGTTACTGGTGGAAGAAGTTGCATGACTTATGTTTGTTCTATCCAAGTTCTTTGTTTCTCTGTTATAATTGTAGCATGTTGTAGGATGACTGGAATAAGGAGAAGAGGGACTTCTTGCAAAGTTTAAGCCGCCTTTCTTCATTGCCTAGATCAAACAGTAGCTTAATAAGTGGAATCAGCCGCATGGGACAAGTCTCATCTCCAGTATCTAGTTCTCAAATCTCTTTCGGTCCCACCAGTATGGATATAGTGACTAATAAGCCTATCGCAGAAAAGAAAAGTTCCGTTTATGCTGAGGTTGTAAAAAATCTCAATGATGCAAGGTGTCGTGGATTGCCTTTTAATGTAAGTAGCATTACTTGGACCGTTCTCTTTCTAGATTCTTCAGCATATACTATGGGTTCATTCTGATGTCGTAATAAAAGATATGATTGTAATAAAACATATGACTGGAAGGTGCTTTCTATCCTGGTATTTATACTTCAGAATATGTGTATATCTGTATATAGTCACATCCACATACATACATATGTGTGTGTGTGTAGTTTATGTGGGAAAAAGAGATGAAAAAAATGTGTAAGATTCATGCAATGTTCCTTTGGTAGTTGTTATTTAGTTCATTTGCTCATAATTTTGAACTATCAAATTGATTGTTTTAATCTTCAACCAAAACACACTGTTTCAACAACAAAACTATGTTATGAAAAGCCCGCTTAAGCTTAAAATGGTTGCTCAATGCTTAATCATTTGAAATATCAAGAGCATAAGCTGTTGACGCTTAAGCGGCACTTATTTATGCCTCATCCTAGGCAAAACAAAATTTACGAGAAATGAAGTGGGAAAAAAAACGCAGAAGAAAAATAAAAGAGATTTAATTGCATTATCAGCTGCACTTACTAAAATAAAACCCTTCAGGAAATAGTTGATTTTAGCTCTTAAACTCTATGTAAATTTTAATTTTTAGGAACAAAATTTGAGCGTAAAAAAGTGTAGCGGCACTTAAATGCTACCCTCTTAATTGAATATGCAAGGCGAGATTTTTGTGGTCTCACCCAACTCAGCGCCTAATATAACATAGCACCAAAATGCATAATTTTGGTCTTTGTTCGGTCAGACGATCAATCCTTAGTGGCTTGCCTATTTTTCACCTTTTGAAAAGTAGACACCAATGATGTAGTGAGATATTGAAAACCTTCCACTTCATTTTCCACAACTTAAGAATCACATTATGGAGATATACAAGTGTAATCCATTAAATTCACTGGAATTATGTTGTGTGTTTAGAAATACGTTTCAGAAGAAAATGCAATACAAGAAAACCATAAAACATTTGCAGAAAGAGTAATTTAACTACGAGTTCTTGTGAAATTCCACTCCCAATTTTTTCCATTTTGAATCAAACTTTCAATTTGTCTCAGAAGCCAATTGTTAATCTAAATAATGTACGCAATTACTTATCTCATGTTTTTTAGGTAACATTTTTAAAGTGAACTTACTGAGTGCATTACTTAATAATCTATATAATTTTTTACTCTAGCCTGCTTCAGCATTTAGGTGTGCTTATGAGAGTTTAAATCTTGATGCCTTTGGTGGCAAGGCGGTGTCAATCCAGAAAATCTGGCATCTAATTCAGGTACCTCTATGCATGTGTAGTTTATTTTCATAGTTGAATACATTTTTTTTAAAAAGAATTTTTTTTCCCATGTTAACACAGATGCTGGTTGGTGAGGGGTCTACTTCTCAAAGAAATTTTTCAAGGAAAATGTCATTGGTGATAGGGGCAAGGCGACATCTAGAATGGGGTCATGAGAAGTATTTAATGGATACAATACATAGCCATCCTACACAGGTTACATGCTTATAAAGTGACAAATAGTATAAATATCGTTAACCACCTCAGCAAATGCCTTGCAATTATATACTGCACCACTTTATATTTGATTTATTTTCAATCTATTTGCTTCATCAAGATAATGTAAATGGTGTTAACTGCTGCCATAGTCATGAAAGATGCGCGCCATGACTCAAAGTGCGGCGCGGCGTTTGCGCCTTTCTTCATTATGTTGCGGCACACATGAAAAGGCGCATGACGCCGTCTTTTCATTATTTTATTGTTTTTTACTTATTTTTTTATTTATTTTTCATTTTTCACACTCCAAACGACGTAAAATCAGTATGCATCATATTAACATGTTTGCGAAAATGACGTACCATTTCATCACATGCTTCAGCTCTCTTGCATCTTCTTAATGAAGAAGAAATGAATCTAAATGAAACAAATGAGGAAGACGCCGAAGCTTATGAATCTGATCATGTAGATATTGATTTGAAAAATATAATTGCTGAATCAGATTTAGATTTTTAGTTTAAGTAATATGTACAATATTTTGGATTCTGATTTTTGAAGACTACTATATTTGAAATTCTATGCTTATGATATACTTGATGATGTTTTCTGAAAAATGTCTAAAGAATCTTTTGTTTAGTAAAAATTATATAAATTGTATTGATTTTTTTAAATTAATTGTTATATATATATGTTAAATTTATAAAAAATATTCTACACATGCGTAGTAAATTAAAAGTGTGCGTGTTATTTGCCGCGACATGTGCCAAGGCTCTGGGGAGGCTTTGCGTCTTTTTGCGCCGTGCGCCATTATAAATAACTATGGTTGCAGCTACTTTTGCCTACGAACACACAAAGTCTAGTGCCCTAACAAAGTGCTTCGCAAGTTACATGTTTCAGAAGTAGTGATGATATATTCAAGTGCTCACCACCTTACTTGAATATGTCATTGCAACTTTGGTATTGTTCTACTTAAGATTTAGATGTATTTTAGATCCATTGACTTCGTATGGCATATCATTTTCATTCAAATGTTCTACTTCGTATAGAATATTTAAGTGTCCTACTTCGTATAGCATATCATTTTCATTCAATGCACGGAAGAACACTATCGGGAGGCAAGCTTGCCTTTGTGTGTGTACGACTCCGATTCGTACGACTCCAATTCTGTTTCAATAATAAGGTTAATAACAATTTGCCGCTCTAATTTGCTTTAGGGTAGTATTAAATATGTTTTCCGACTTAATATATGTTTGGATAGTAAGACTGCAGCTTCTAGATTTATATAAAATTAAACAACCGAGCTGCCTAATTGTTGAAATCTCTCGCCAATTGATCGATTTCGAAGAGCAAGCACCGTGGTTTAGAAAAAACTGTGACAATTTCTTTAATATAGTGTTTCTTTGTTGGTCTCATGTTGTAGTTGTTTTTCAAACGTTTGCATAAAGTCGTCAACAACAACAACTAAGCCATTATTCCCAAATAAGTTGGGGTCGGCTAGAGATGGAACCCAAAACTAAATGACAAAGTCGATTTAAAAGGAATAATAACAATATTAGATTTTAAATATATACACACATACACATATACATATATAAAAGGTGAAAATAGAAATAAAGATAAAAATAAAGTAAAATAACTAAACAAATAATAATAATAAATAAATACAATAAAAATTAAATAAAAAATTAAAATAGATAAATAAATTAAAAAAACCATGATATATAATTATAATAATGATGATAATAATACTAATACTAATAGTAATAATGGTACTACTAGTAATAGGGACCGAAGACCAAACAATACGTCTTTGATTTATATTCACCAGTCCTATAATCTAAAACTTATAACACTACTCTAGACCAACCCTAAATAAAAAACTACTTAGCTCATGGTTCTGGTAACTTCCACATGCCCTTGTCTGACACCAGCTCTTCGGATATATTCCAATTCTTCAAGACTTTTTTTACTACTTCCTCCCATGTCAAACTTGATCGACCTCTACCTCTTTTTGAACATTTGATGCAGTCTATAATTCCAACGCGCACAGGTGCCTCGGGAGGCTTCCGTTGAAGATGTCCAAACCATCTTAAGCGGTGTTGGACTATCATTGCACTCGCTATCAATGACATTTTTGAATAAAATAAAATTGTTTCATAGCTTTAAACGTTTGCATAAAGTCATGGAACAATTTTATTTTATTCAAAAATTTCATTGATAGCGAGTGCAATGATAAAAAAATATATCTTTGACCCAATGTAAACCCATATATGTAGATGTTTATATTCTTCCTATATGTTCTCTACTGGTTAGATAAAATTGCATTATGATAGCTAAATCGGCTACATTTTCATTGTTTGATCCATCATTTTCATTAGAAGCATACAATTTTCAAAAATTATGCTGAGTAAAGTAGAGAAAAAGAAAGGGGGGAACATGTGGCAAGATCAACTAATAGAAGAAAGAAAAAAAATGGATTCCAGCGTCCGCGCATCCACTGTGTCCTTTGCATTGGACGCCAACTGTCCGTTCTCCTTCCTTTGAAGGCTGAACTCCGTTCCCACGTCAGATGTGTTCTTGGCATTCTCTGACGTCTGACGGGTCATATGCTGCAATTGAGTGGCATTTTACTGTCAATGCATCGTAAGCGCCTACCATGGTATCAACTGTTATTACAAGATCAACTGACATTGATAATGCACCAATAGTGCAACTAAATTACTAGTTTTTAATTTAATCTATTGATAGATGTAAATTAATATCATACAATTTTAACGGATCAAAAATAAATTTGTTATCGAAAGTTAAAGCTTAAAGAGTTTTAAAATTGTATTAAATGCGGTACAGCGATTTTTAAGCAATTGAGTTGTCAATTTTTGACAATTCAATTGATACATTGTTCAATTGTCGAGTTTGTTCGGTCAATTGCTTTGCCAATTTTTGATGGATATATATCAATGTATATTCAAATCAACTATCATTTTGTCAATTTATTGGTGTAAATGTTATTTTTTCTACAAAATCGACTCAATTCAAAACTTCTTAATATGTAAAGATCAACGAGGATTACAAGGTTGGGGATACAAAGACTTCTCGTATGTGTATTTGCGTTATATTTGTGTGCGATTCCCACTGTTTCAAATTTCGGTCATCTCAGTTAATATCTCGGGCGAGATCTCGATGTAAGACTCAGCGAAACGAAACACAAAATTTCATTGGAAATCTCGTTTCCATATATCGATCGAGATCTCGGTGTCACGATCGGTATCTCGGACGTGAATAAACTCTGATATCTCGACCGATATGAAGATTTTTTGTATGAAAATGAATTTTGTGAAATGTAAAATTATATAGTAAATAGCAGAACAGAAATCTATATAGTGTGTGACCAGATGAAGCGGAGGCATTCAATGTTAATGGAAGTAATGACACATGCGTACTGATCATCTGATGCATATAACTCAAAATATGTCCAACTGTCCAAAAATCAGGACAAACAATTTAATTATGGAAAAACTTATTCAACGCTGTCCAAGTGTTAGGATATCTTTATGAAAATATGAATTTAGTTTTGGAGGAGAAATTTAATTTCGATTTGGTTGAAAACAAAAATTTATATTAGAAGCCAAAATTTTGCAGGATGTAGAGAAATGTAGAGGAAGATACATACGTATGTTTTGTAAAATGAAAGAGAAAAAAAATGGAGAATTCAGATCTATCTCTTATTCAGTTTCTCTCATACATGATTGGTTTTATTGATTCTTTTTGCTAATTTACTTAGCATTATACTACAATGTAAGTAGTAGAAACTTGGTTTTATTTTGATTATTTTGCAAATCACATAAATTAACATTATTATTTTAGGGTGGTATTTACTAATGTTATTGTAAGCAATTCAATTTAGACATAACATGAACTCCGAAATACCTCAAGATGAATTTTAGGATCCGAGATGGACTTCCGAGATGCATTCATCTCAAACAAGATCTCTACCGGTACGATCGGATCTCTAAAATCTTTGAGAAAAAACGTGATCGAAATCCAAGATTTAAAACCTTGGCGATTTCTCTTACCCTTCAGTTTAGTCCTTGATGTAATATGCTAGTTAGTATGTACTCTATGGAAATTATACACTATTTATTATTCATATTGTTCATTCACTTTATAGGCTGCTCTAGGTGGCACTGTAGGGAATCTTCAGAAGGTTTGGGCTTTTCTTCGGGTATGTGTATTTTAAAGTACGCTTTCACCGATAACCTTTAATTTTATGAATATATTACGAAGACAGCTCTTACTTGTGCGTTTCTTATAATCGTCAGGTGCGGTTAAGAGATCATGGGGTGCTAGATTTTGATGCAAATGATGCACGTAGGCAGCCACCTATTGATACAACCTGGCAACAGGTCAGACCTATGTTATTTTTAAGCATAATGCAAAACTTCTTATCTCGTTTAGCGTCTCTTTATCATTTGATGCTTAGTTTGTGAGTCCTAAATGTCAAAATTAATACCCCCCACCCTTTCACCCACACAGAACATAAAACTATATATACAAATATTTTTCAATCTTTAAGACTTTTAGGTTTGTGTTTTAATGCATGAAAATAACACAACACTTAACCGAGTTATAGAAAATGTACAACCATTACATCATATTTCAAAAATCTAACCACAAAAACTTAACAGTTTCATTAAGTTGCCAAGTTATAAAAAGTAAAAACGAAACGGTTCTTCTACATAGTACTTTTTCATTATAATTTAAGTCACCAAACAAAACTATAAGTGCTCAAGTGTTTAATACATATTCTATAGACGTCTTTAGCATATTCCTTGTAAATTGAACATTTACAACAAAACCATCCTCGTTGTTAAGATGTACATTATTTTGTTTCAACTTTGAATGTATATAATTAATAATCTCTACAATGCCTTTCTTTCTTTGCCTTTGCCTTATCCTTTAGCACATTCATGTCAACTGATTGATTGATTTATTTTTTAACGTTTTTTTCATTTTTACATTGGATCAAAATATAACAAACAAAAGATGAATCCATTGCTCAATACCCTTAATCAGTGCCTTAGGTGAGACTAGACACCATTAAGTGCTATCAGGCACAGTTAATGCATTATGCCGCCTGGTTAACCAAAAATTTCAGAAGCAATGCCAAATGAGTGGTTATCGCTTAAGCTTTGCTTAAAAAGCATTGTTTAAACACAGTTTAAATAACAAAAATTTGGACAACCTTTCATTCTTGGATATTATGTGCTTTACAATTTGATTCCATGTAGAATATTCATGCATGCTTTTTGATGCAGGATTAATTTGAACGTATTCAAAGAGAGTATTTAATTGCAATATTTAATATGTAATTCTTTTATCCTTAATAAGTGCTCTATCATCATCATCTACCCAGTGCACACGGCTCCCGCTTGAGCGGGGTCTAGAGTGGGCAAGTTGTACACGGTCTTACCCATATTACTGGAGAGATTGTTTCTGAAACTTGAGCAACAAACTAAGCGCCACAAAACAAAATCCAACAATGCTGATGCTTACGGTAGGCTTACACGTTGAAAGCAAACCGCATATAACTTGTATTTTACTATATGCCATAAAGTAAAACATCCAATTAATTGATATAGATTATATATCAAGCATCGTGGCAACAATAAGTGCTCTATCAGATCTTTCTAATACTAACCAGCTGTCTGCAGATTTACTTTTGCTTGAGGACTGGATATTATGATGAAGCAAGAAATGTTGCTCAAACTTCTCGTGTATCCCACCAGTTTGCACCTCAGGTAAAAGCTTTTTCGGTGGTAGTTTACTGAACGTTATCAGAACAAATAACATTTATGTTTGTAATAGAAATGTTTTGGTTCCAGTGTTGACGAGTCTTTGTGGAATTTATAGTACAATCGTTTTAACAAGACTAATACATGTAAAGAAAAACATTTTATACAACCGTATATGTTAAATCCAGCTTACGGAGTGGATAACGACTGGAGGATTGGTATCTCCTGAAACTGCTGCTTCTGCTTCTGAAGAATGTGAGAAGTTGTTAAGAATAGGTGATCGAGCAGGTCGACCTGGATATGATCGCAAAAAATTATTGCTATATGCTATGATTTCTGGAAGCAAGCACCAAATCGATAGACTGCTAAGAGATTTACCAACTCTGTTCAATACCATTGAAGATTTTCTATGGTTTAAACTCTGTGCTGTTCGAGATTGCCCAACTGATACTTCATCTGTAGTACTAAGTGATGGATTAGTACCGTATAGTCTTGATGATCTTCAAAACTACTTGAATAAATTTGAGCCTTCATATTATACGAAAAATGGAAAGGACCCTTTAGTTTATCCATATGTTCTATTATTAAGCATTCAGTTACTGCCAGCTGTCCAGTATCTGTCAAAAGAAATGGGTGAAGAGGGGTACAATATTGATGCTGTACACATTTCAATATCATTAGCAGACCATAATGTTGTCTCAGAAGGAGCAGGAAATAGAAATAAATTAGGCACGATGGATGCATGTGCTGAAGTAGCTAATATTATACGTCAATATGGTTCCATGTACTTGCGCCATAACAATCTTGCACTAGCATTAAACTACTACGTGCAAGCTGCTGCTGCTATGGGTGGTGGAGAATTGTCTTGGGTAGGAAGATCTAATGCTGATCAGCAAAGACAAAGAAGCTTGATGTTGAAACAACTTTTGATGGAGATTTTGTTAAGAGAAGGTGGTATATTACTTCTGCTTGGTCCGCGAGGAATAGAAGATGGTGAGCTGAGGAAATATCTAATGGATTGGAACAGTCAACATCAGTTTCTACTTGAAGCTGCTCATCAATGTCAGGAGGCTGGGTTCTACGAGAAAGTAAGTACCTTCAAATATTTCCATCTTGTATTAATCCAACGTTAAAATACAAATAAGCTATTATTTGTTATTAATGAAATTAGTAAATTGGAGAGACCTCCTTTTAAATTCTATTATTTATTATTAATAAAATTAGTAAATTGGAGAGACCTCCTTTTAATGTCTATCTGCGAGTCGAAGAGGAGATGAATTAGAAATGTTAAATCATTTTTCCTACAAAAATTGCTTTCTATTCTTGTATTCGTATTTTGTGAGTGCACAAATGTGGGTAAACTGTTTCTTATTAGGTCTTCTTAGTGGTGCAATTTGAAATATTAAATCAAAGTGCGAATTCTCGCTACGTGATGCATAAGATGAACATTTTAAGATATCATAATTGGTGAATGCCGCGCCATTTTATTTATTTATAATGCATGTCGGCTGATTTATACGTTTTAATATTCTCTTTTTTTTTTGGGTTCTGTTTGTAAACATCAGATTCCACTGAATTTGTTTTTTATTTTTCCGATGTTTACTTGGTGATCCCAAAGACATTCGGAGTAGTTTGGTCTAAAGCAATGTTTTCCCCATATTTTGCAGTCTGTTGAAATTCACAAGAGAGTTGGAGCATTTTCTATGGCATTGGAGACAATTAACAAATGTCTTTCAGATGCAATTTGTGCCATGTCACGTGGAAAATTAGATGGTGATAGTCGAGCTTCCGGCCTCATTAATTCTGGGAATGATTTGTTAGATACCGTTAAATATACATCAGAAGCCAGGTCAGTTTAATTTTCTCTTGGACTAAGCTTGTTTCTTTTGAAAACCTAATTAGCTGCAAAAGCTTGTAGAAAGAAACCTATTTATATATATTTTGTTGTATGCTCAGTTGCATCCCTTTTCTATGAATTTTGTTTTATCAATTTGAGTTCTGCTATACAGAACATTTAGATGTATTCAAACTAGTTTTAGTTTGGTACCTAAAGAAGGTTGCCCAACAACTTTTTATCACCGTGAAAACTAATCATTTCACAAATATTAAAGTTAGAAAGTTCCCTATGGTCACTTATTAGAAAGGAGAGAACAAGTCCAATTAGATTACATTATATTGTTCTGTTAAATAACTTTAAGGTTGCAAACAAGAAAAATGATTAGGGTATGACCTATGTGTTGTTTCAAGTGGAGAGAAGCACTAAGCACCAGTGTACTAAAAAACGCACGCGAGGCGTGTCTCAATCCGAGGCGCAAACAAAAACGCTCCGAGGCGCAAATCAAAAGGCGTTTTACTCACGAGGCTTATGCCTCAGACGCTTGAGGTGCAGAAAGCGCAAAAAACGTACGCCTCAGAGCCTCAATCTAGTGAGGCTTAAGCCTTTTAGGTAAATCTTTTTTTTACTGCTGTGCTGTGTATTTCAAAAACCATATTTCTCTGTCTCATTCCTTATTCTATCATCCAGTGAACACGAGAGCTAAAATAGGTAAAAAAAATTATGCTAATGCGATTATTCCAGTAACTGGAATCAAACTCGATTCCATAATCTAGTTCGAACTCGATTCCAGTTACTGGAATTGAGTCGATTCCAGTAAGTGGAATTGACTTCGATGTACCGGAATCGAAGTTGATTCCAGTCCTGGAATCGATTAAGCTGATTTTTTTAAAAATAAAAAATGCATACCTGTAGAAAGCCTGAATGATTTGTTCTTGTTTCCTGATGAATACCTGTAGAAAGCCTGAATGCTTTTATTAAAAAAAATGCATCCCTGATGAATGCTTTATGTTTCTTGTTAAATATTTGACATTTGATGTTATTTTATGTCAAATTTAATTACATGTTTTGCATTTTTTTAACTTGAAAAGCTCATGCCTTGATGTTTCTAGGCTTACGCCTCGCCTAACGGACCCGAAAATACCTTGCTTATGCTTTCACCTTTTAAAACAGTGCTAAGCACTAATTTTCTTTAAATTTTAAGATACCGATAAGCAACACTATGAAATATTAGTGTATCACTCATGACATCATTAGGTGTCCAAGCACCGAAGCTCAAATAGAGCTTTTGCAGAGCTTATCATATCTTAGATTGAGCCTTTGACACCATAGGCTACGACAAGCAATAGCTCAAAATCTATATGGTCATACACCTCATGCATTACAATTTTAATTTAGATACATGCTTTGTCAAACAAATACGACTACTGATCATTCTTTGTCAAATGGTTGAAATGTAAAATGTTGATCTTTTGATATTTTTTGTCCAATCAAAATTGTCTTTTGGATATGGTAAGGTCTTACATGTCAATATATACACATTGACACCTAATAATGCCAGCTATTTTAGAATGAACACCTTCATTAAATGGAGCTGGTATGAAAAGTGTTGATATGTATTCACATATACATATATAGTATGTATTTATACGTATATGTATATATTGTCTTCGGGGAATGGTCGGGCGGTTAAATGCCAAGTTATAGAGTGGAAGGTGCAGAGTTCGGACCGGACCATAAAGAAGACATAATACACATCTTTTGAATTACGTAGATATATGTTAGGGGCAGATATATGTTCCACAGGTTAATTCCCTGGTGGTCTAGCTGGTAAGTTTGATGTTGGATAACAAGAGATCATGAGATGGAGACTCGGTAATAGTGATGGACATAATACCCTATAAATTACCTGAAGTTTGATGCACACTTTTCCGGTGTTTACAAGTGTTAACTTGGTTCTCTGGGTCTTCACACACGCGTGGGCGCACACACACACGTACATATGTATGTTCTAGTAAAGTTGTAAGGTCTTTTAAGGTGTGGATTTGGAGGGGTTTTGGACCGGATCCCTTATACAACAACAATTTTCAAACTCTCACACAAAAACACACACTGCTGTTGCTTACAAGTTACGATATAAAGATAAATTCTTGTTACAACTCATGTCGTTGTAGCCAGATCAGTTGAATCTTCAGCTGAAACACCTTTAGGAGGTGGCAATGGTTTGCTTATAGTTTTGGACCAGTACGTAAGATAGTCAAAAAAGTTAAAGCGTGTAAATTCTTACTATTGAATTGACTTGTATTGATTAGATTAGCTTAGAAAGTAATAGCTCTTTTTGTCTATTTTTTATTCTGCTGATTCCTTTATTCTACGATTAACAGCCTCCAAGAGAGAGAACTTGTATCCGAACATCAAGTAGTACTCAGACAGCTTGAGGCAATTTTAATGATCCATAAATTAGCAAGAGAAGGAAAACATGTTGATGCATTAAGAGAAATCACCAAGCTTTCATTCCTTCCTTTGAATCCACGAGGTTCAGATGTTACTACTGACATATTCAAAAATCTATCTCCGCATGTTCAAGCATGCGTTCCAGATCTCCTTAAGGTTGCTCTTAGTTGTGCTGATAACGTTGCCGATTCTGATGGGACACTTCGTGTTTTGAAGTCCAAGGTATGCATTTTGTTATCATCATCTTTATGAAATTTGATGATCCTCTCATTTACTTTTTATGTCAGATGATGGGCTTCCATCACCATTTTTATGGGTGATACCATATGTACCCATCAAAACACTCCTCTCACCAACTTAAAAGAACAATGAAACATAGTATCCAGAGCCATTTCAAAATCCCACCACGTTCAGATAGGCAAAACTAAACTAAAGTAAAAGGTGAATTTGCATAATCGAGCAATGCAATATCAAAAAAAAACCTTAATTCATAAACATATCGATTTCTTCTGCTTTCAGTGTTAGAAAAGAAACTATAAATTGATGAAAATGATTTTTTTTATGTGGACAATGTTAATGTTAATTAATATGCTTGCAATTCTATTAATTGTATGAAAATCAATAATGTTTAACTACTGTTGTATATTACTTTTTGTTGCAGTTACGCATATTACTTTTTGTCGTAGTTATGCTTATTGTTTTCAAACCGAAGCAAATAATAGTGTTCAATGCAATCATAATTTGTTTTATTGAGATATTTAGTATAGGATAAAACTGACAAATGATTTTGTAAAAACGTGCAAAACCTTTATTGACACATTTGTTAAACGAACCTAAAACTGTATTATATTACTTCTTAATTTTTTGATATGCATCACAGTTTGTAAAAACAGGTGATCTATTATTATAATTTTTTCATTTTGATTTGAAGTGAATAGAGTGCGTTTTTTTTAATTTGGTATGGAGCCATTGCTTTGAACAATAATAGAGAAATAAAATAGAGGTGGGTTCATATGTTTGATGAAGTATTTCCGTTTTCCATTGAATGAGATAAGACTTGGTTGAAAAGCTTTTTTGAGAAGAGTGAAGGAGAGGAGAGGGTGCTTGGTTTTTTTTCAAACAATAAAAGAAAGTGGGTGTGGGTATGTGAGATAAGTGTTTGATTGGGTGAGAGGAGAGGTGGGTGAAGGGTGGTGTTTCGGTGTGCGCAAATAGTAAATCTCATTTTACTGGGAGCATGAAAGCACAATATGCTAACACTGGCTCAATACTGTTGCACATTTCACCACTATTCAAAAGGGTATTTTTGAAGTTTGTGCAGAGTACAATTGTTGGAAGAATCAGGAGATGCAGATACTTTTTTAAATTATCATTTTACGCAGACCTTTATTAGGAAAGTTAAATTTTAGATGGTATGGAAGCAACAAGTTGTACAAAAACAATGGTTCTTCATCATCCATAACTATGCAAAGGTTAAAGTTATTTAACAACAAATACCGTTACTTTTTCACATATAATTAGATCTAAGAACATATCTCGACTAATGGTTTAAAAGAAGCTGGATTTTGACATTTTCTACTCAATCCAGTATCCAAGAACAGAAAAAAGTCATCATGTTCTAACATTATAATTGTTTTCATTATAACTGGATCGTTGTTGTATATAAAATTTCATATTTATCTATCATTTCTCTTTGATTTCATTGTTGAATAAATTGATATTATATTTGTGAATTACACAAATTATAACTAGAAAAGCCAACTTTGAAGATATCAATATGGAAAATAAAAGACATATTTAAAACAAATTAAATATGCTAAATACATCATATCTTTTCAACACTTCAAATGCACAATTCAAGTAGTAATAAAAAACTTCCAAATATCTCACCTAATAAAGTCAGACATTATAAAAATCGTAAAAAACTATGACATCATAAAGCTAAGATTTTTAATAAATATTTCAAATTTTATTTATAAATTTAAATTCTTAAATTTAATACCTAATGTGTTTTGTAGTGTATTAATTAAGAGGGTTTTTAAACTCCAGTTTTGAATAAATCAGGGTGGGGAGGGAATAAAGGAGGGTGGGAGGGGTATTTTTCAGTAGTTTTGAAATTGTTATGGAATCCTTGAGTACTTAACCCGCCCCTCTCCGTGCGCAAATAAACACAATTATGCGATTACATTTCTCCATCGACATGTAAAATTTAAACAGCAGATCCGTGCTGTGTTTTTAGGTAAATTTTGATGGATTCCTACCGTAGTATTGTATCAATGACACCATGTTATTTTTATGTAGATTTTCCGGTGGATCTGTGTTGTTTTGCTTTCAAAATTTCAATGCTATGTTACCAAATTTGCTTAAGGAAGACAAAATAGTAAATTGTTCAGGCAGGAGTACTCCTTATCATATCATTCCCTTAGCAATTTTATTTTGGCTGGACCCCTAGAAAATTCTCCTCTTGTGGAGTTCCTTTAACAATCCCCTCACTAATAATTCATCAAGCTAATCAAACTACATGTATACTATGAAATCATATATCATAGTTTAAAAACAGAGGAATAAAATTGATATCAAAATTTTGAAACTAAAATGCAAAACGAAAACAAATGGCCGTTTTATTTATAAATGCCACACTACAATTTTGAACAGATTGAAGCGTATTTTTTGGCAATACCTTGCAAATTATTTCAGTGATATTATATTTAACTTGAAAAAAAACGCAATTTACAAACAAACTATTCGTAGCATGTCCAAAAGTTTGTTTATTTTTAAGTGGAAGTTTTTTAGGTAAAACACATTATTTCAAGTTTGAAGGTGATCTAAATAAGGGAATTGATGAAGCAAATCATGGTACATATATGGAAGCTTTGTTATTAGCAGAAATACAAATAGGAAGACTTGTGCAAATCAGGAAGTTGAAAATAAATGAAAAAGCAAAATAAAGTAATTTATTTCTTTAAATAATTCTTAAATGGTAGTTAATAACTGTATAAATAAAATTAGAAAGAGTGTGTGGGCAAGATGATAATTTCAAATAACAATATAACAATTTTGTACATATTCCAATTTCAAATTTTTGTATTGTTTCCTTTTCTTCATTATCAACGTAAAGTTGATTTTATAACTTACATCAGATGGTTTGTAACTAGCATTTTTTTAATTTTGATTTTTTTCCCTCAATATAGTTCTCTTTATCTTTTCACCAGGTTAGCTAAAATATATTTTTAGTCCACCATTCTTGAAGCTTAATTATTTAAACTGGTTGTACACATCACACGTGCTTGTGCACATGTTTGCGAAATCAATTCAAATGTTGCTGGATAATGATTTTGAAATAACTTGTGATAAAATATTTGTAAATATTATGCTTACTGAGTTATTTATTAATAAGATAATACAATAAACTACTGTGTTTTTAGAGATTGAGAAATGGTTACAGTTGCCAGTTAGTGAAAAACAAACACTGTTTCAAACAATTAATCATACTTCTAGTACATCTTCTATCAAGACTAAGCAGTGGACATTTTTTTGCAACGAAACAAAAGCCGTTTTCAGTTTCTTTGAGTAGCTTGATCATCTGCGTTTTAACCGTATTTGGTCCTATTTTAATGATTTTACTGGGATCCTTCTATGGTCAAACCTCATCAAGTCTTTAGCGGGTTCGTCTCTCAGTTCCTTTTTCTGTGAATCAAGGACGAACATAGTTTTAAATCATGTTAACAATAATGAATATTATTAGAAGATCTAATCAAAAGGTCCTTTTACAAAATTGACCGGTTTAAAGAAAAGATAAAGAGTTTTTTTCCCTTACCTCTCTTAGGAAATTAATACCGCATTGTGATATACTTTATTGCAAAAATCGTTTTTCTTAATTATATGGAATAAATTCTTCAGCTACGTAATCAATTTTTTTCTTCCAAAAATTACACTTCAACTTGAAATCATTGTCAGTCAATTCCTCTGTTACTGTGACATAGTATTTTGAAGTTTTTTTTACATAGAAAAAAAAACTGCTTGGTGAAACCTTTATTCGATAAAGTATGCGTGAACTGAGTTTGAAAATCAATATACGCACATAGTAATCGCCGTCATTCGAATAAGATCTTATGAAGTCAGTTTAGCTACTTAACAACATTGTTTGCAATTTCAATTAAAATATCTGTTAACATTGGTGCTTTGTATTTGTATTTAATGACTTTACACTTCCAGCATTACTTTTCCATCAGTTAATTATTTTATTGTCAAAATAACCTACGTGCATTTAAGAGCATTCTAACGATTGTTTTTGCACAATCCTTTTGTAGTATCACATTGTTCGCTGTTTGAATCATGACACCCGGCTATCAACAAATAGCCTCAGGATTTACGTCATGAAGTCTTTTTCCTATATCTTTGCATTTTACACTTCGGGAACCTTGATTTCTTATGTTCTGTCAACTCCATTCATTTTTGGTAAACATGAAGGATTATGATCTGTTATAATCACAATCTCTATTGTAAAAATTCTACTAGGTTCCCACCTTACCATCCACCTAGAACCACCTAGGCAAGAGTTACTCCCTTGTCAAAGCATCCGATTGAGCATTTAGGCAGTGCTTGAGCACTAGTTAAGGTTTCATGCCTCGTATTAGCATCTATGCGCTAGTTTTAGGTTGTTTAGTCTCCTTTATCGCTGTCAAAATCCATCCAAATTTCCAATTTCCAATTTCGATCATTTACCACTAATACAAATACTACATTTTTATCAAACTTATGATAATTTATCAAAACCGCATAGCTCCAATCAGTCTCCTATTTTCCTACCCAGAGGATTTTTCTCTAGTCTATACTTGCTGTTTATCTTGCATCTAGCAATGTTTACAACCTTGTTTGCAATATTAACTTTGATTTAAAAACCTTCAATTGTTTGAAAAGACCAATATTGAATGGTCATTAATATTTATCAAATAAGGAAAAAGTGTATTCTATTTTCACTTTATTTGTATCTTCAGTATTTCACAATTTATCACAATTTATGTTTGTTCTTCATGGGAACGATAAAATTACATTTGAATACTAATTATTATTTTTACTTGAATTTTGGTTTGATCTCATTAGCTTGTACCTTTAGCTTTGAATCCTGGAACCAAGATGATTGTTGTTAAATTTTAGATTAACCATCTATCAAAATGATCTAGCATAATTGGGTCAAATCCTACAAGAAACCTTTTAAGTTGGCAAATTTTTTTCCTTCTCTTCGGCTGAGTCACCACCGGTCTTGTTTGTTGATTTGTTCATCCATCGCCGTCCTACTTCAGATGTTGATCGTGTATTTGGGAAGGCAGCCTACATTGAATTTCGCCTGCGATCGACTCATTGACGACAACTACGAATCTGATAAATAAGCATCAACCCATTTATAGGGATCAACTCCTACTCGGCAATCAAGTCCGGGAGCGAGTGACCTGTATTAATTTAGATTTCTTATCCCTTTTGCCCCATATTCCATTCATCTCCCCCCCCTCGGCCTTTTACCAGTAGATGTTTCACCATTCCACGCCAAAGAAGACTGCCAAAGAAATGGGTACATGGATATTTCATTTGGCGGGGAAAGGGTCTGAAACATTGATGATGTAGGGAAGGTAAAGTGACAATGAATCGTGCTTTGCCTTAGTCGGTGGATAAAATTTTGAACAACTTTTCCAAATTAATGCAGTTTGCCAGCAAGAACACTGACGCCTTCTCGCTCAGCAAAAGCATTTTTGCCGATCTCCTATCATCATTCTGTGAGTTCCTAAGAGAGATATACCTAAAAATAATGTTCTATTTGCATGCGCCTGTGCGAATGGGTGCATGCACGCCTCTCTCTGTGTGTGTAAACCCACTTCACAACATCTGCCCAATACTTCATATTCATTTCATGTTTTCTTTGGCATTTTTTTAATAAATTTGTGCCAATCATTAATTTCACTTGCTGTTAAATTTCCTGTAATTTTATTCTTGACTAATTTGCAACAAAAACTAAATACTTCAGTTCATTTGAATAGTTGAGTCGGTTATATTTTCTTCCAGGATTCACGACATACTTGGAAACTCTTCTATTTTTAATTTTGAATAAATCACTCAGATCTCTTTGAACTATTATTGTTTATTTAATTTCATTTATATCCCTATAATACTGGGTCATAATAGATATTCTCATTCACATGAATGCTTTCATTAACATGCTCTTTATGAGTGTTGTAATTATTTTCTTAGCATTAGCTTTAATCCACATGAATATCTTCTATTCACACTTTTTACCAACTTCATTACTTTTTTTTTTGCATTACACTTCCCCTTGTATTTATCCGCATGCTTTTGAGTTGCCCCTCTTTTTTTCCATCAATAGCGTCATTAGTGATTTAGTCAATTTTTGTCATCATTGTTTCCATCGTCCATCTTCACTAAAGTGTCAACATATAAAATGGCAAAAATGTTATAATTCTATAATTTAGTTTAATTGCCATTCTTTTTGCAAATTAAAATCTTAATATGGTTTATGTCATAACATGAATTATTCTTCATTAACCTTTGCTCAAATTTTAATGAAAAGTTAAATGCGATGTAAGTTCTGAAATTATTTTATTCCCCAACACAAATCATACTGGAAAAACTAATCCCCAACATAAATTAAATATAACAATAGAAGTTGGTCTAAAAGCACCTCCAATGGTGGTGCTGTTTAAATTATTTGAATCTTGTCTGGGCATTGATGTGACATAATAAACGGAGGTTTGTTTTCTCTTTGATAATGTCTTGTTTTCATATAACGGTTATGCATTAAGGAACAAGCTTTTTGAACAAGTTTCTGTCCTCTTTTATGCCATTTACCCCCGTGTTACATGTTTTAGAACACTCAAATAGCAGTTGAGATTGAAGATTTCTTACTCAACAACATGAGTTGATATCAATAATGGGATTTATATAGATTTGGGATTCATATTTTGGTAAAAGAAATGGAAATAAAGATTTAACAAGTATTCGACATGAGATGAGTGACTTAAGATGACAACGAGACGAGCAGTTGCGGCAATAGCCAATATGTGTGCAAATGCAAATGAAAATTTGTAACATGAAATCGTCAAATTTGGGCAACAAAACCTTTTAAGCTAATAATTTGTAAAAATGCAAAATACCTTTGTTATTTTACCTCTTACTTGGTGGTGGTTTCAACATTTGGTGGGCAACCCTCCAAATTGGACCCTCTTTTTTAGTGAGAGGAAGGAATCTTAGTTAAGGTAGATGAATAGTGTTAATTGACTGATATCATGCAAATATCCTCCTCCAGTTTTCGCTACAATATATAAAACCATTGAATTATTACAATCTCTTTAAATTACTTGCAGATTGCAAACTTTGTGGCTAACAACATGACTAGAAGCTGGCCCCATGATTTGTACGAGAGAGTTGCTAGAAGCCTATAATATTGGAAGTTCAGTAGTATTTATATACCTGTAATCCCTTTAGAGCGGTGTTTTAGATGTATTATTTATATACATGTAATCCCTTTTGCTTCCTTGAGCAAAGCTGCTAAAATGGTTAAAAAAAAGTATTTTGATTGGATCGGTGTAAAAATGGCTAATGGCTAAGTGCATTTTTAGTATGCATCAGTTCAATTGATTGAATTTTGTGCGAGGCTCCTGCCTCTCTGCTCTTGTGCGCTATAGTTTCTGATTGAAGGGTCTGTAGGCGCATTTGCTTATTACGTGGTTTCTGGTTATTGCTAAGTTAGCACGTGAGCTGGCAACTATTAGGTTAGGCTTCACATCTTTAGGTTTGGTAATATAATGAAGTGTAATATAAAAAAACCTGAATGATAATGAAAACAATAATGTTAAGAAACAAGTCATGCAAGGTAAAAGTAAACATTCTATTAATTGTACTATATCAGTGTTTATGTAAATAAAAAGTGATTTTCTTACGAGTTTTTGTTTGACCACCCCAAATGGAAGGTTTCCACCTTTTTTCAGCTTTGTTATGCTCCACTTGATTTGAGTGACAAATTTCAAAAAGGTAGAGATAGAATCAGATCATTTCCCAAAATGCCTTTTTAGATCTTCCTCAATAAAGGCAAAGCTCTTGGACGTTCAAGTGTAAGATGATACAAAGAGGAAAGGTTGAGAAAATGATGAATTACCCTTGATTGGTAACAGTTAGCTGTGGATGGATTCTGATATTGGATCATGGGTTGAAGCTAAGGCATGAACTGATGCTGGACTGATGGACAATAAACTACAATTTGGAGCGAAGTAATAATTTTTTTAAGTTTATTGATAAGTACCGATTAAGTTTATCGATAAATACCGATCTATCGGTATTGAGCGATAGCATCTTTTCCATTGGTTCAGTCAACTTGGCCTTATTATTATTATTTTTTACCTATTTTTTGGGATCTAATAGCGATAGTTTTTTAGTCCTTTTTGGATGGAGTTCAAATTCGAAGTCAGAACGCATTCGAAAAATTGATCGAATTATTTTCCATCGAGGGAAGATTTTGTTGGTTTTCTAATTCAAATGTAAAGTAGATTTTAAGTTATTGATTGTGATTCTCTTTGGAATTTAGTGGAAATACGTAATAAAATCAAATTAAAATAGGTGTAGCCAACGCCAAACCATTATAAAAATTCATGTTTTATTTGCTTGCTTTCTCGATCTTTCAATTATTTTTTTGTAAGAACTCGAAATTAACGTAAGTGTGAGGGTAAATCTACATATGAATAATAATCAACAATTACATTTCAAATAGTTGGTTCATAATACTCTTCGATTTTATTAGGCCAATTTTATATCTGACATTTTTTAGTGCTTTCATATAGAATTGGCTCAAGTTTGATCTCACTAGATACTTGGATTCAATTTACGTCTTCTAGGAGATCAAATCAAACGAGTCATAGGAAGAACCTTGAAAAGCAAGTCATAGGAAGAACCTTGAAAAGCAAGTTAGCCTCACACTCAACCACCACCAGATACAGTTGTAGAGAGGAATAAGGTGGAATCGTTGATGAAGTAAACAAAACAATGGCTGCGATACAACGAACACTCATGTAAGAAACATCAATTCAAATTGCTACGGCAAACCTTTAGGGACAAATGCTCATGGAGGAGCATCTCGTGTAAAGGATTGTGATGGAAGGAGTAACACACCGACACGATATGGAAAAAGAAGCTGAGCTGCAAGGCGAAGGAAGGATCAAAACATAGTTGAAGGAGAGAATGGATAGAGAAACAATACAATTGGAGTTGTCACTCTAGAAGCATCGATATGTACCGATCGGTCAATCGATGAAACTGATCTACACAGGGAACCACGTAGGCAAATACAGTCGCAAGGAATAGTTCATATTGGAAGTCATGCCTTGAATGCCGAGGGAGATGCATATGGATGAGAGCATTCTCGAGGACACAATCATGAAAGATAGGTTGAGAGAGAAAGAAAGCATTGCCGAAAGAACTCCCTGAAGATAGAGAAACCTAGGCCACACGCCGCAAGCTGTGAACACTCGAGCAGTGACCATCTTTATCATTTCTAGAACCTAGCACATGGTGATGCGACTTATAATAGCCGTCGAATGCATGAAGAAGGAAACAATCAATTTATAGATGAATTAATTAGATAATTTCCTTAGAGAGAGAGAACGGTGATGGTGAGTAGAAGACTACAGCGAGTCAAAATCCCTTCATTGCAGATAGAGGATCTCAATATCTCCATAGATTTACAATGTCGTTATACAACGGATTCGATGCAACTCTGTTTAGGTATGGTTAGTACATGTGTGGTGCACATATTAAGTTTGGATGCTTTCTGTTATTCCTAGAAAGGTTAGCGGCGATGTGGTTCTGCATGCTTGAGCTAAGATCCATTAATTCTTATAATCAATTGGCACACAAATTTCTAAGTCAATTTAGAGTGCACATTGCGCAATCCAAGGGTGTTACCTTGTTGGAAGGCGTCAAACAATGAGGAGGAGCTTTGAAGAACTTTTTGGAAAAGTTCAATGCTGATGTTACCGAAGTGAGGTATTCATAGTATAGTGTAGTGCTAATGGCCTTAGTTGGAGGCATCAGTATGCAGGCTTTAAAAAAAATAGCTAATGATGAAGAAGCCCACAACGTTGAAGGACTTTTACAACAAGGTTAATTAATCCTTGCACTTGAAGAGGCAGATACCGATGAAAGATTGAATGAAGTAAGATTAGGAGAGCCACTTATTTCAGTGGTAAAGACGAATGAAGGTAACAAGAATAATGGTGGTAACAATAACAATAATAACTATATGGGGGAAAGGAACCAACTAGGGGAAAGGAGAGAAGGCACTTGAAGAAGGTTCGAGGTGGCTTGGAATGGTAAATGTACGAAGTTAACCGACTCCATGAAGAATATTTATTTAACCACCCAAAACATGGACAGGTGGAAACCACCCCTATGGCATACGATCGAGGAAGAGAGAAGGCCGGGAAGGTATTAACGCTTTCATGAAACTCACGAGCACAATACCAATGATTATCGACATCTTAAAAATATCATTGCTAATCAAGAAAAAACAACTATTGTAGTACATGAAGACTCTACAGGTAAGCCGACAAGGAAACAATAAACGTCCGAGGCAGTCGCCGTGAGGTGGTGAGGGAATGAGCGGAGCTAGTCTTCGTTCACACGAAGATGGTTTGGTGATTAATACCATTTCAGGATGTTCGCGCCTTGTTGACAAAAGCTCGAACACAATGGGGAAGTATGGAAATTCATTGAAGCTTGCACCACCAGCAATGTGCTATGCAGTTGAGGATGGTTCTTCGACTATGCAGTCTCGTAGTATGGATGACGAGATTGTCTTCAAAGACATAGGTGCAAATGAGATTAAGGTATTGACATTTGACATAGTTATAATAGCCATGATTGGGCCTTCAACTGTTCAGTGAGTATTGATTAGCAAAGGAAGCTCGATGAATATTTTATTTAAGCACGGTTTTGATGTGATGAGACCGAATGAGGACTTGTTGTCGTGTTCCAGTTTTTCAAGGATTTATTGGGGAGCCAACATCTACCGTGGGATGTATTAATCTTACTGTACAAATATGAGAGAAATCTGGCATGGTGGTGCGAGTAGAGAAGTTTGTAGTGATGGGTGGATTTTAAGCATATAACGCATTTTTCGAATGATCAACCCTTGTTGATTTCAGAATAGCTTTGGCTTTCTGCTTCTTGGTGATGAAGCTCCCAACTGATAGCGAAGTAGTAGTAGTCAAAGGTGAAACAAATGCACCAAAAGAGGATGTTCTGTGGCGGATCTTAGAGAAGGCCATCTCAGCGAGAAAGACAAGAACGTATAGAAGACCCGCTACATTAAGTCTCAAAACGCATAGCAACTATAGCTCGATTACCGGCTCGAATCCACTAGCGAGAAGTATAATGAAGTGGATCCAAGGAAAGAGACGGATAGGGAAAGAGCTGGACCAACAGAGGTGATTGATGCTATTCAGATGGATGAAGATGACCATTTGAAGATAGTCAAAATTGAGTTGCGGCTTGGACCAAGGATGAAACAGAAGCTTACTGGGTTTTCAAGGTTGAACCATGATGTGTTCGCATGGACTTATTGCAATATATATAGGATTTCGCACGAAGTTGTGTGCCATGCACTAAATATCGAGCTGAAAGCACTCCCTTGTGGGTTAACAACTTTATCTATGAAGCTCATTATTCAAAATGAATACTATCTAGCCAAAATGGCACAAACACCCAATCAACTATCAAACAAAAGAAAAATTGATTCAAAAAAAGAAATAACACACGACTTTTATAGTGGTTCAGTAAATACTCCGGCCTACATCCAATTTATCCTTTTCTATTGATAGTACTTTGCTCTTACAAAGTATATTTTACAAGTCGGTATATTTCAACTAGGGTGTGGGTTGTATAGAATTTAATTCAGAATTATATTTCTCAACTCATCATAATTCAGAGCTAGAAAGAAGATCCTCTTTAAAGTGCATCTTCTTCTCTATTTATAGATGAATTCCATCATCAAAATCACCTGAAATCTCTCAACTGCTTTCTCCACATCGTCACAGAGCTATAGCCAAAAGATAGTGGGCTGAGTTGAGGTGGTTAAGTGGTGATATCCTATCCACTTTTTGCTATCTCATTTGTGTCTATTTACTCTTTTGTTATATGATGTTTCCATATGGTTTGTATCTATTTCTTCGTTCCTTAGTCCAATTTAATCGTTGGAGTTTGTTCGGAGACTGTGGAAAACTTGGTCATAATGCTTGCCCCCAAAGTACGTTCTTGTGAATATAAGGCGTACTTTGCTCAAGAACAAGTATTTAAAGTGATCAATCATCGGCAGTTGAGCTCATTGGCTATCTACTGGTTCAATCTTGGCATATCGTCCGTTTCCTTTGGATTTACCTGTAAATCAAAGGTCGTTCTTGACCATCGTAGCTAAGGACTTGAGTTCTTGCTCAAGTGTTAGTCATAAATCATAATCATTATGTATTCCTTTGGAATTTAATATATCACATATCATAAATCTAGATCATCCCATGATCGTTCGGGATCAAAATATCATTTATCAGCGTCTATATAGTCCCGTGTTCTCCCAGGATTTAACTATCATATCATAATCGGGTAATCACGAATAATTATTCATTAAATCATACTGCCACCGATTGGTGCATCACTTATAAATCGTCTAGCATCCCATCATAAGCGTGTCCAATAGCTTCTAGGCAGCAGTATAATCCAGTAATCATCATAAAATCATTTTACAGTCGAGAGGCATTCAATTCCCCAAGCCCGATTTCTGATCTCTCTAGATCTCGTAATTAATATCCAGCCCAGTTTCTGATCCCTTCGGATCACAAAATCAATATCCATTCTAATTTCTAATCTCTCCGGATCACATAATCGTATATCCAGATAGAGCTAAATCTGCTTGCTCTTTGGTTAAGGGACCTAATATCCAAGTGCGTCTAGCTACTCACTCTCTGGTGAGAGGACACACCATCCGAGCGCGTCCATCCACTCTCTGGTGAGAAGACTCCATCGAGTGTGTCCATCCACTTACTCTCTGGTAAGGGGACTCGCTATCCGAGCATGTCCATCCACTTAATCTCTTGTAAGGGGACTTGCTATCCGAGCATGTCTATCCATTCACTCTCCTGTGAAGGGACTTACTATCCAAGCATGTCCATTTGCTCACTCTCCAGTGATGGGACTCTTTATCCAGGCATGTTCATCCATTCACTCTTCGGTGATGGGACTCGCTACCAAATGTCAGTCCATCCATTTATTCTCCGACGAGGGGACTCTATATTCAAGCGTGTCCATCTACTCACCCTCCGGTATTGGCCTCACTATTATGTACAAGTCTATCCACTTACTCTCCGACCAGAGGACTCGCACTTCATGGTTCATCGCCCCATCTCTCCGATCAGAGGAACCATGTCCTGTCAGTTTGTCATATCTGATTTAAGGAATTACCAAGTTTCGTTGGTTTTCTGTAATAATATCAATATCAATCATCACGTTAGAGTGATTTTTAAATCCAAATATCCATCAATCACTTTTAAAACTCAAATCAAAAGCATCGAGCGAAAATCTAAAGTCTATAGTCAAGGATTTCCCCCAGACTTCAACCTAGAGCATGCCTATTGGACCATTCGAGATTCATGCATGAATAATCGGTTCGGTTATCCTTCATAGCTTATTCAAAGAAAACAAAGTACGGAAATTAAACCCGACTCTAATCCATGCCGATCATAGGATAATCATCCTCGACCCAGATCCACGGTTGTCTCCAGATACATCTACTACACATGGCGGTCGTTCCTATAGCACCACCGCAGTTTGTGCTATGGTAATCAGATTTATGACATTGTTACAAGCGGTTACTCCGAACCCGCTCTTCGATCAAATCACGTAGGTGCTTGCATTCATTTGTTTTATATTCATCCAGCTCATGGAATAGACAGTGCTTTCCAGACCTTTTTTCCCAATCCATGGGCTCTCTCCCGACGGGCTTTTTGTAAGGAATTTTCCCCGGTATCCAAGTAAATCCTCTGTAAGGTTTTGGTTAAATCTATGTAGGAGGAAAACTTCAGCTCTCGCCTTTGCCGCTTTGATCCTCCAAAGCCATCGCCAGCTTTTCGCTTTCCTCGATTCTTTCCATATCATGCCTTGGATGGTCCTCCATCATCCATAGTGTTGACTTCAGCATTCTCAGCTTTTGCGTCCTCCTGGGACAAATATCTTTAGGCTTAATAGTAAAAATATGTAAGATCCACTAGGGGATCTCTTTCCAATGCTATCTTGAAATCAGCCTTACTGGCAATTTTGGACACTATCGCCATCAGGACTATCGACGGGTTTGGTTTCTGCACTATAACAGCTACTGTGTTGAAACTGGTTAAGTAGCTCCGCAAGGTTTCACCAGGTCTCTGTTTCACACTCGAAGGTGTCATCACATTCTTTGGTTGCATTATATAAACCCTGGACTGGTTCATAAACTTCTCTACTAATCCAGTCCACGTGCTAATGGACTCATTCTCTAGCTGTCGTACCACCTCGTTGCTAAATCTGTCAATTATAACGGGAAACTCCATCCCATTACTTCTTCTGAAGCACCCAACACTCACATATGTTGAATATACCTCATCAGATGTACTGTTGGATCTGTCCTTCCATCATACGGCTCCAAAATATGTAGTTTAAAATTGGTGGATTCTTGGCGAATTAGATATTTAGGGTGAAAGAGTTTTTGTTCATATCCTCCAAACATCGACCAGGGGTTCCACCTCGGACTACTTGTCCTATCAATTATGTTAGACGATCATCTTGATTCAATTCAAATCTCTAAGGCTCCACGTGCCTCCGAATTAAATCTCCATCATGCCTTCGTTCCCGCATGGGCCTTTGGCTAAATTCCTGTGGATGTACATTTGCATTCTGGTCTCCGTTACATGGCTCAACATTGTTCCTTGGACGTGCTTTGCTTTGTCCCAAACTCAAGCCAATCATGCCCCCTTGGTCCCTTGACTTGGTATCGAGTTGACTTCTCAAGTTGGTATCAAGTTGTGGCATCTCCATAGGTTTTGTTCCAACTTGTCCTGCTTCTTATCCTAGTACACTAGTTCCGCTTTCCGGCCTTCGATTCTGGTTTCCAGCTACTTTGACTGTTGCTTGTTGCCCCATTCTTTTGAAGAATCCGTTCGTCATCTCTTCTTGTCGAGCCACTATCCTATCTTGCATTTCTATCATCATTCTTTCCATCTCTTCTCTAGTCACGTAGATGGATTCAAATTTGAGGACACCTCCTGGCTACCCCCATGTCCTTGTTGACTTTCTTCAACAATAGCTCTTCTTATCGATGGTCTCTTCATCTTCTCTAAATCAAGTTTCTAGTCCTTAAATCCGAGTTTTCTCAATGAGAGCACGAAAAAATTTAGACCAAAGATGGCACAAACATCTAATCAAGTATCTAACAAAAGAAAAAGAAATTCAAAGAAAGAAATAATACATGATTTTTATAATGGTTCAGCAAATACTCTAGTTACATCCACTTTTCCTTTTTATTGATAGAAATTTGCTCCTACAAAATATATTTTACAAGATGATATCTTTCAAGTTGGGTGTGAGTTGTACAGAATTTAATTCAGAATTGTATTTCTCAACTTGTAATTCAAAGTCCAGAAAGAAGATCCTCTTTAAGTGCATATCATCCTCTATTTATAGACGAATCCTTCCATCAAAATCTCCTGAAAACTCTCAGCCATGTTCTCCACGTTGTCATGGAGCTATAGCTAGAAGATAGTGGGCAAGGTCCACTACCCTTTCTCAACTCGGTATCGAGTTGAGAATGCTCAACTCGGCCCCGAGTTATGGAGATTTGGCTCGACTTTGTCTCTTTCTTTTCTTCTCTTTTGCCTTATGCCCGCCTGCCTTGCATTCACTTTTGTCTCTCTTTCTAGAATGCTATGTTGGCTCACCATTTTGACCCCAAGACTTGGCATAAGGTCAACTCAGACCTGAGTTATAGATGCCGAGTTGAGGTGGTCAGGTGGTGGTATCCTATCCACTTTTTTCTATCTCCTTTGTGTCTCTTTACTATGTTGTTATATGATGTTTCCTCATGGTTTGTATCTATTTCTTCATCGTTCCTTAGTCCAGTTTAATCGTTTGAGTCTATTCGAAGACTATGAAAATTTTGGCCATAATGGATACAAAATCACGTGGTTGTTAGGAAGCCAAATGGAAAGTTGCGGACATGCATCGATTACTCGAAATTAAATGATGAATGCCCGAGGAATGCTTTCCTCTTTCGTGGATTGACCCACTTATAGATGAGATAAGCCGACATGAAATGCTCTCATTTATGGATGCTTACTTGGGCTATAATCAGATTGCTGTGCACATTCCAGATCAAAAGAACAAAAGTTTCATTACCGACTTGGAACTGTATTGCTACAAAGTCATGCCATTTGGTTTGATGGAGAATAAAGCTACCTATCAACAATTGGTTAAAAAGGTGTTTGAAGAAAAAATCATATAGACAATGGAAGTGTATGTGGATGATATGTTAGTAAAGTCAAAGAAATCAGTGGACTACGTGACACACATATTGAAAATGTTCTAGATACTCTAGATGTACAAAATGAAGCTAAATCCCTTAAAGTGTTCATTCGAAGTATTGTCAGAAAAGTTTTTTAGCCTCGCCATGAACTCTAGGGCTATTAAAGCCAATCTAGAGAAGATTGAAGCGTTAAAGCATGTAACAACTCAAAAGACAAGGAGGGAAATGCATAGCTTGAATGGTAATGTTGCTGCTTTGAGTAGGTTCATCTTGAAAGCAATTGATAAATGCATATCATTCTTTGATGCCCTCAAGAATGAAAGGGGGAAGTTCCATTGGATGGACAAATGTGAAGCTGTTTTTTAGCAATAGTTGGAACATCATAAAAAATCCCCAATTATATCTAAGCCTTTTAAAGTAGAATATTCGTACATTTATCATGCTGTATCATCTCATGCAATGAATGCAACATCGGTGCATGAAGAGATGAAGATTTCAAAGGCTGGTGTATTATACTAATAAGCGATTCACAAGCATGGAAAAATGATATCCTAAATGGAGAAGTTAGCATTTTTCTTGCTAAAAGTGTCGAGGAAGTTTGTATATTTTCAAGCTCATCCGATAAGGGTGTTGATGGATAAGCCCCAAAGGCAAGCTTAGAAATTCCCAGACATTAGGATGACTATTGAAGTGGAGTATTGAGACGAGCCAATAAGAGACCACATATCATCTTAGAAAGATTATTCAAGGACAAGCGTTTGTAGATTTTAAACTTTATAACAACTATGTACAAATAAGCTTGATATATCAAAATGATAGCCTATATGCAACAACTCCTCCTCCAATAATGACAAATGAGTTGGTTTCATGTAAAAAATAGAAAGATAAGGGATGAAACTCATGTAAAAGAACAACCAAACATATTGTGCGCATAATCCATAAATCCAAAAAAAATAACTGAAAAATATGAAAAAACCTAGAAAGGTCCTTGCAACAGGCAAGAACAAACTCCATTCATAATGATAATTGCAGTATGGAAGAAGGAAGACCATGAAGTGAAGAACACTTCCATATCAAACAATACACATACAATTTGCGCCATAGATTGACAAATAAATCACATGGATATAGAACCGTAGTCCAAGCAGTAGTATTGAAGCAAAAAAGCATTAAAAATGATGGAAAAGACATAAATTAAACCTAGAATAAAATGGGTGGAGAAATTAGATTCTTAAATTTTTGCCTAGAAGATGATGCAAGGAATAGGGAAAGGGAAAATCAGATTGGATTTAAATTTATGGGCAGAAGGAGTTGGTGATATGATAAAAAAGTGTCGATAGGGTTTCAAAGCGGTAAAAAGTGATTTCTTTTAAAGATCATGGTGAGTGGAGAGCAATCATGGCAAAGGAGGTGACTTGGAGGCATCATTTCTTTTTTTGGTTAAAGAAGAGTTACCAGAGAATTTAACAAAGTTAACCGATGTCAAATAATTGTTAATTTGGATTGATCAGTTCCATCAGATGTTTTTTCCGAGCATTAAATCACCACCCTACATTATCTTTTCTGTTAAGACGATTTTATCATATAAGTACCGTTACACCCATTTTTTCAGTTCAGTAGTCAGCGTAGGATCATGTATACGAAGTCAACAGACAAACCAGCCCAATAAGGAATAAAACGGACGAAAAGCTACACCACATAAGAACTGCGAAAGTTTCCAATACAACATCCAAGGCTCAACAAATTCCACACTAAACTGCACAAACCAAAAGGCTTCCCACTACCAACCAACGCATCCCTTTTCTAAGGCTTGCTATCAAAGGCTCAATAGCAGCATTGTGCAACACATTATCATCATGTGACAAACCTAAATGTAACACCCCTAATTTTAAATAACATTATTCAGGAGATTTAATTAGATAAATTAAATAGAATAATGTAAATATTAGAGTGATAAGGGGATTGAGATTTAAAAATTTATTTAGAGGCCGAGCTTAATTAAATAATGGGCGTATGAATGGTTTTATATGTAAACTAATTAACGCAAGGGCATATTAGGAATAGCCGCACCTTAAGCACTTAATACCTAAAACCCACGTTTCATTTCCATTCACGTTCATTTTCTCAAAACATAAAATGCAAACAAAAGAAGGAAAAGTCGGCCATTACATAGGAGGAAAAAGGGGAAAAATCAAAATTTAAGCTAAGGAATCAAGCTAAGGGAATTAATCAAGAATCAAGTCTCAGAGTCCTTATCCTAATCAAGGTGAATAATAATCAAAACCATCTCTATTTTGTTTTTATGATCATTTGATTTTCGGATTTAAGTTTAAATCTGTTATCATGATTTATGATGATGATATGCTTGGATTTATTAACATGTTTGATTCAAACAAATTGTTTGATAATTGTTTTACACGGTTTTAAATACAAAATCGTTTATATTGAATTTTGAATGCCATGAGGAATTTATATGTTATGTAAAACATTATTTTGGAGATGAGTTTTAATTTTTATAATTTTCCAAGCTATGGAAAATTTATTATTAATTTTAAAAGGAAAATATGGACAATTGGGTTAGAAATTAATTTCGGAAATTATATGAAGAATTTGGGTCTGAAATTTGTATATGTTAGATAACCGATAAAAAGTGAATTTCTATGATTTTTGGGGATTTTTCCTAAGTAGTTTACTATGGAAATTAAATTATTTTAAGTAGAGGACTTAAATGTTTTATTTGTTTTGCTTATGGAAGGGCGTATTTGTTAAATTAATCGTTGTTTAGATATGAAATTATGCGGCAGTTTTATTTGAGAAAGAATTTGAAAAGCTATGGCAACCAATTAGATGTTTACAAATAGGTAGGTTAGTTACAAAGTAATTACTTAAAAAGGCATTAAATCAGTCTTTATTCAGAAAATATGTTCCGCCTCTTTCAAAAGCACCTTTCGACCTTATGCTTCCGCCTCAACCAAGTCGAAACCAACCATGTCGAAACCAATTAAGCCAAAACCAATAGACAAGTTATCACAGTGTTGGTACGTAGTGGATTGGAGAAGGGCGGAAGGCATGGTTTTGAAACCTAGCTTTCGATGGGATCGAAACATCTGTTTACTATCCAAAGAAAAGTGCTTGCCTTGTTTTTATGAATACTTTCGAAGGAGCCGAAACCAATGCTTTCGAAAGGGTCTTTTAAATAGCTTTCGAATGTGTTTCCACCTTTTTGTTTAAAGTAAAGCTATCGAAAGAGCTGCCATGTTTTTAACTAATGCTTTCGAAAGGGTAGTTTCGACCTAGTCGAACCCTTCTGCCGACTCTATGGCTTTTGAAGGGATTGAAGTCATCAATGCTTTCGAAAGGTAGCTTTTGGTTATTAAATGTATTAAGTCGCTTCCTAAAGCTTCTGAAAGGGTTCAAGGGTTTCAAAGCCAATGGTTTCGAAGTTATCCTTCAGTTGTGTTACTTAAGTGATTTAATCATTCGTAAGGATGGTTCTGAAGCCATCAGATTTTCCCCAAACTCTTTTATATGATAAACAATGGTTTCGAAATGGGTACTTTCGTTTAAATTCACTTTGAGCCAAATGATATTTTTAAAAGATTAACCCAATGGTTTCGAAAGGGGTACTTTCAATGGTTTCGAGGCTATGCTTCAAGGAGTTAATAAGCAATGTTTTAATACTTTCGAAAGGTATGTTTTGATGGTTTCAAAAGAAATGACTTAAAGTGTTTCAAAAGGTATGTTTTGATGGTTTCGAAAGAAATGACTTAAAGTGTTTCAAAAGGTATATGCTTAGTGTTTTGAAAAGAAGATTTGAATGCTTTCGAAGGAGGTTATCCAAGGGTTTTGAAAGTAAAGTTTTAAGGTTTCGAAAGCCTTAGTTTTCAAAACAAATAACCCAATCTCATTTTTAAGGAAAACCCATGGCTAAGATAAATGAGTTTTGAAATAGTTTTAAGTATAAAGTTTTTTGAAAAAGCTTTTCTTGATAAAATAATAGGTTAAAGGGATTACCATGTTTTATAGGAAAATGATTTCAAGGATATAAACCACAGATGTTGGTATTATTGTGTTATTATGTTTGCTTCTTCTAATATATATGTTCACATTATAACGGACCCATAACTGCATTTTGGAGAGAAAGGACAGAATAACCAGCTAGATTGATCCAGTAGTGAATATAAATTCTGTTAACTCCTGAATGAGTAGAATTTCATCCAGGAGGTCAGGTAGACCAGAATGTAGGATGCCTAAATACTGATTAAAGAAGTTGTTAGATAGACATGTTCATAGTAAATCCATGAAAACTATGTTTAGAAAGAGTTACTAGCAGGGGCCAATAGGTTTGTAGGGAACCTATGAAAACTATATCCGGATTAAGTTATTGACAGCAATCAATAGGTCCCTAGTCAACTCATGAAAACTGGGATAAGAGGGAAGTTATTGGGGATACCAATAGGTTCAGGAAGAACCCATGAATCAGTGAAGTTATTGGCAGGGGCCAATAGGTTCTTAGTGATCTCATGAAAACTATGAAACCGGACATGAAGTCCATAAGCTTTAAACATGTTATTAGTCAACCCATGAAAACTATTAGGTTAATATTGACCCTAGAAACTATAAATGAGACAGATAGTCAAAATGAAGGGGAAGGGAAATCCAGAATTTATTTACTTGTTTGCATATCATCATAATATTTTAAATTGCTATGTTTTAATCATTGTAGATGCATGAGCACATTATATGGTTTTATAAAGTTTTGGTTAGGATACCAGTGAGGGGAAAATCCGTTCCGCCAAGCGGCGTGGTTTCACTAGATATCTAAATGGTATGAGATGGTAGATTATTATTCATACCAGACTTTATGTCTGACTCGAAGTATATGTTTTCTCCTTAAACTCTCAGATGCTCAATTAATTTTGAGTAGTTTGAGAGTTGAGGTTTTCAGGTACCTCTTTAGACGAATAAGCTTCCAGAGACGTGCAGAGGCATGATAGCTATTTAGAGTTCTCTTTATTTGGATTCCGCTGTGTTTATGTTGTTAAGGCAAAGTTGTTTAACTGCCTAGTTATATACTCTGATCATCCAAGTGGACATCTTCATATGTCGCTCTTAGCGTATATTGTAATAGTTATATTTTCTCTGAACGTGGTTAACGAATATGAGATTATGTAATGAATTTGAAATGTGTTTTGGAATGGAATGAAAGTTTGTTTGATGATTTTAATTTTTTTTCCATTTCCATGTGTTTCTGTTATATTAATGTATCCAACATTACCGCATTTGGTCGTCGAGGATTAATAATTATGGATGACTACAGCATCCATAGCCATTAGTTTTGGGCCTCCAAGTGGGGGATTTTATAAGTTGGAATCAAAGCATAATCCAATGAATTTGCATACGAACCTTAGTATATATCAAATACAAGTACGTTACCATAGCGTTATCCCAAACCCCGATCTTATTTTATGATTCATTGGATTATGTTTTGAAAAATCTTTTAGGTTTAAATTTCTTTTAAGTTTTCATAAACCTATGCTCTGATACAAACTTGTAACATCCCCCGCTTGGAGGCCAAAAACTAACGGCTACAGATGCTGCAGTCATCTATAGTTATTAATCCTCGACGACCAAATATGGTAATGTTAGTTACATTGATATAACAGAAACATATGGATGTGGAAATTTTTTTAAAATCATCAAACAAACTTTTATTCCATTCCAAAATACATTTCAAATTCATTACATAATCCCATACTCGTTAACCACGTTCAGAGAAAATATAATTATTACAATATACGCCAAGAGCAACATACGAAGATGCCCCCTTGGGTGATCAGAGTATATAACTAGGCAATTAAATAACTTTGCCTTAACAACATAAACACAGCGGAATCAAAATAAAGTGAACTCTAAATAGCTATCATGCCTCCTGCACGTCTCCGGAAGCTTATTCGTCTAAAGAGGTACTAGAAAACCCCAACTCTCAAACTACTCAAAATCAATTGAGCATCCGAGAGTTTAAGGGGAAAACATAAACTTCGAATCAGACATAAAGCTTGGTATGAGTAATAATTTACCATCTCAAACCATTTAGATATCTACTGAGACCACACCGCTTTGTAAAACGGGTTTTCCCATCACTAGTATCCTAACCAAAACTTTATAAAACCATATACTATGCTCCTGCATCCACAATGGTTAAAACATAGCAATTTAAAACATTATGATGATATGCAAACAAGTAAATAAATTCTGGATTTTCCATCCCGTTTCATTTTGACTATCTGTCTTATTTATAGTTTCTAGGGCCAATATTAATGTAACAACCCAAAAATTCTGGTCATTTAATTTTAAATATTTAATTAATTTTAGATATTTAAATATTTGGATTTTGGAATTTAATACTTGGAATTCAATAATAGTGATCGATTAAATATTTGAATTAAGAATTAAATATTTGAATGGTGAACCAAATATGAATTAAATAGATTTAATATTGTCATTTAACTTCTTTTAATTAATAATTGATAATGGTGAATCATTTTTCAAATTTATTACAATAAAAATGGTTCGAATATAATAAATAATAAGAAAAATCAAATTGTAATAAAATGACCCGGAATTTCACTCCTTTGATTTGCGAATATTTAATTAATTTTAAATATTCAAATAAATGGTCTTATAATGAAAATAAAACTCTTTTTAATAATAAATAATAATGGTGAAATAGTTTTTAAAATAGGTTTACAAAAATATATAGTTCGATGAAAAACAGAAAATGTGACCGGAAATCGTTTTTCGAATTTTCGACATTTCATCATATAAAAGTTATTTGAAATGTTGTGTACACATTTTCATATATATATATATATACAAATATATGCGATGTTATAAACATAGATTAGTAATTTAATTCGGGTTAAGTGTAATTAATTAAGTTAAAAAATGATGATGTGACACTTTTGCAACTATAATAAAAAATAAAAAGAGAATGTCACATCATTAGGAGACATAAGTACATTAGAGTACTTATGCATGTTGACTTTGATTTGATGAGAGGGTGGATAGGTGTGGGCTGAAATGGGTGAGGTAGAGGAGAGGGTGTGACATGGCGTGCATGTGTGGAGGGTAGAGTACATGAGGGTAAAAAGATAATTTGCTATTTCTATTTCATATAAAACTAAATTTTCACCATTCTTACTCATTTTATTTTCATTTTCTCTTCTCTTATCTTCCTTATAGCTTCATGAAACCTTTTAATGGCTTCCAAATTCTCTTATCTTCCTTATAGCTTCATGAAACCGTTTAATGGCTTCCAAAATAACTTTTCATGTTTTAAGATTTCAAAAATTAACTTTTAAATGTTTTAAAAACTTGTTTAAATGTTCCTTCTTTTCCATTTAAATTTCTTCCATTTTACTCGAAATGGTTTTGGCCATAACATCTTACAAAGACTTCAAAAACCATATTTTTTTTTCAAACCATGTATATTTCTAGTATCTACAACTTTGTAGTTTACCACTTTTTCTTATTTCGAGCTTAGATGCTCCAAAAATTCAATTTTTTTCCAAGAGTGTTTTTGAACCTAGATTTTGAAGTCCGAAAATACTCCTCATTGTTTTGACTATAACTTCCGCAAAATTTAACTTCCTTGAGTAATTCCTTTTTTAAATGATAGAGGAAATAATTATCTAAAACTTTCATTTTGACCACTTTTCCAAAATCCGAAAAGATAGGGTCCAAAAGTCGAGTGCAAAATGACCCATTTTCGAGAAGAATTCGTGGTTTTCCAAGCTTCCCGAATTTCAAAGTGTATCAAGTTTTCAAAGGATTTCCGGTGAGTTTGACTCACATTTAATTTTATTATATCATATCTATGTTGTTATGAATGTTTATCGATTGTTTGGATGTTAGTTAAATTGTTTGATTGCATTTCCGTTTGGAAAATGGATGACATATTAAATTGATCGTTATAAACCCATATGATCATCTATTTATTACCTGTAACCATTGTTTTGCAGGAAAAATATGTGGAGAGACCCAAAGGGGGTTTCTCGCCTATAAATTATTTATTTACATCCATATGTTGTTATTGATGATTAATTTAAATTAATTTCTGATATTCCATTTAATAGTTTAAATGTCGTAAAATCGATTTTCACTATACCGTCGTTTATTAAATTTTTATCCCTAAAACCCTATCTTATGAACTTGAGCTTGTGTTTCCCCTAAAAATAATATTGAAAATTTATTAATCATTTTGATTAATGATAATTTAAATTAATTAATCTTTTAAATTAATTAATTTGAGATTAATTAACTAATTTAACAAATGATGATTAAAATTGGTTTATATTTCGATTGAATTAATCATTTTTGCTAATGATGTTTTATACTTGATTAATCATTTTAACTAATGATTATTTGAGTTTAATTAATTAATTATTTATTTAATTGATGATAATGTAGTTTAATTAATTTATTGATCTTAATTAATTATTTCAATTAATGATAATTGAAATTAATAATCATTTTAATTAATGATATTTAAAAGTAATAAATCATTTTAAATAATGATTTTTGAATTTAATTAATCATTCTAAATAATGATTGTTTTAAATTTAATTAATTGTTTTAACTAATGATTTTTGGAATTTAGTTAAATCATTTTAATTAATGATGTTTTATAATTAAATAAATCATTTTAACAAATGATGTTTTAATTAATCGGTTTGACTAATGAAGTTTGGATGTAACTAATCCGATTAATTTATGATTATTTTGAACTTAATTAATTGTTTTAATCAATGGAATTTAGAATTACTTATCATTTTAATTAATGATGTTTGTGATTAATTATTCATTTAGTTAATGGCGATTTGAATTTAATAAATCTTTTTTAATTAATTAATTTAATAAAGGTGATTAAAGTAAGTTAACTAATATAATAAAAATTGCTTTAATAAACTGATTTAAAGTTAATAGACTGAATTAATAAAGATTTTAAAGTTAATTTACCAATGTTATAAAAGTGTTTGGAAATAATTATCTATTTTATTATAGATAATGAATTGTTTATTTAAAGGGGTTTTAAATGTAATTAACTATCTTTCGGGATAATTAATAATGTTTTTAAAGTATAAAAAGGAATTGGAACTCGATTATTGGGATGATAAGTTGGATAATCTTCTGGGTGTTCGGTCTGATGTTGGTTTAGGCCTTCGGGGCCGCGCACTTGGAAAAATCATTCTCTTAATGTTTTAACAATCTGGAACTAATTCTAAAAGTGTTTTACCAATACGGAAATCAAGCCAAAAACTTCAGTTCATTTTTAAAAAGAAAAAGTTTGATTCATTTATGGAAATGAATTATTTCTTTAAAGCGAATCACTTATATGGAAACGATTTATTTGTATAATTAACACTAAACATCGAAGATGTAGACTTGTCGCTAATTCGAAAGTTAAGAATAATCGTGTGACATGACTTTGAGGTAACACTACCTTGACTTGTCTGGTATTATTGTTAACCCAGAAATAGTACAAGTTTGAATTTAATGAGTGGTGGTAAGTATACACAACTTAATTTCCATATACGATCATTTTATGTCCTCGACAGTTGGTATTTCAGCTATCGGTTACTTCAGCCACTTTATTTCGTCACTCTAAGACGATGAGTTGCTCATTTGAGCTCTTTTATCCTTTGTTGGAAATGACTAAACCCAAAGAGCGAGTGAGGGCCAAGCTATGTGGGGTTGCTCCCATTAGGGTATCTTCACATCCACTCTAGATTGGATTCGGTGTTGCGCATTGAAATGTGAAGTACTCGGATACTCGGTAACAGTTGACGGGGTCCGGCTTGGAGGTTTCCGAGAGCCATTAGAGTTCTCAAGTATATTTCTAGATTTATACTTTCGGTAAGGGGGGTGCACCCTCCTAGTCATTTGTTGGAAAAATTCCTTTCCTTATTTGATTCGTATCCTTGAATCTGTTTTAGCTTTAAAATTGCCACGAGTAGAGCCAACTCCTCATCATGGCATTTAAGTGTTTATTTAGTCCATTCTATCGAGTTTGGACTGTTACCTTATTTAGCCTATTCTATCGAATTGGACTGTTTTTCCTTGTTCTATCCATTATGTCCAGTTTTTATTTTACTCGGTTTATTTCCATTCTTTCAAGTCTAGTTTAATATTATTTATGCTCAATCATATTTTGATTTGTTTTCTGATATTTATTTCTGCTCTTGCTTGTATGGATGTTATTCTTGTGAGGTAAAAACCCGTTCCACGTTAGCGGCGTGGTCTCACAGAATTTTTATATATGTTTCCCATTATTTGAGTTATCTCACACTGGTATTCCAAACTGATCCGGGTGTTATTTATTTATAATGCTTGGGTCTGACTGAGTATTTTTTGAGGTTGTCCTTGATGTTTTGGAGATCGTGGAGTGGAGCTGAAGTTTCACGTATCGTAGTATTTTATTTTCCACTGTATTATATAGTATACCCATCTGCATTTGTAAGTTCAGGATTTTATAACTGTCCAGCTGACAAGGTTTTTTTTATCTCTGATATACTCTATATGTTTGGAGTGACAGTTTCTACTGTCCTTATTATATTATATGTTGTCAATTCCGCTTAGAGATTCTGATTTTCTTTGTTCTTTATTCCTTTCTTTTTTATTTACCCTAATAATCTGCCCTTTTGTCGATTGGATGCGCGACATTGGAACACAGTGGTAGTGATCGGTATCGACTTTCGATGGTCAAAAAGGCGGGTCGTTACAAAGTGGTATCAGAGCGCAAGGTTAAGCGAGAACCTTGGCTTTTGTAGGGTTTGGCTCATTAGAGATAGGGTAAGTGACACCCTAGATTGAGTTTGAGAGTATTATATGTACGAGAGCGTATTTGTTAATGTTATAAAAACGTATTATGTTAATTGGTCTATTGAGTTTTTATGAATTCTAGTCGAGACGTGGGACGCCACGGTATCGATAGGGGTTTCTAAACACTCGACCAAGGCCAACAAATATGGTATTGAAAATGTTGAAAATTTGGCAAATTAAATATTTTGCCTAGGATTATATTTCTTATATATAAAGGAATGATTTTTAAAACTCTATATAGTTATATAGTGTGTTGGTTAAAATGTGATAATATGTATTTATTATCACTATTGTTTGTTCAATTATGCTTAACTTAAATGAAAAGCAAAGACTGTTGTGTGTTGATTGCTAAATTGTGCTCGATTTATTTAGGAGCGTTTATCGCTTGATTTAAAATGAACCCTCTGTGAATTAGTTTTCATGATTTGACTATAAGGTATTCGAAGAATATGATTAAATTAATAATTCACCGTTTAATAATGGTGAATTAAGAATTAAACTTTATAAAAAGTTGTAATATAATCTAAATAGTGGAATAAGGTATTTAGAGAATAAATGTTGGAGATAATTCTATTATAATAAAGAAGGATTATTATAATATGGAATAATTTTATATAAAGGAAATTTTATATAGAATTAGTTTGTAAAATGTGTTTAAAAAGGATTTTGGTTTTAAATCCCAGAGTTTTTGAAAATAATTACAGAGGAATTTTTGAGAAATGAAACAGCTATACTTTTGAAAATATTTAAAAATAGAAAATAGATTGGGAAGTAAAATTTGAAATGAAATGCATTTTCTTTGGGATAATTAGGAGGAAATTGTTTCGATTAGTTTTGTGATAATCTGAATAATCTTCTAAGTGACGATCAGATGTTTGCTTAGGCAAACTTGTGGAATACTTAGTAAATTATTCTCGTTATCATTGTGTGATCGAAAAGAGTTCAAATCCGAATAAACCCAAAGAGAGTTTTAATAAATAAATTGTTTGAAGTTATTATATATAAAAATATATGCAATATGCTTTCAAAATGGAGTTTTGATATTAAAACCGGGTATCTAACTTTTAAGTTCCCTAAAAGGAAGTCGGTCTAACAATAAAAAGTATTTCCAATTAGAGATTGTTTTGATAAATAAGATTCTTCCCTTAGATAAGATATGGGATAACTTAATACAAGTTTGAATTGGGTTAAATTAAATAAGAAGGTTTTGATAAACATTGTTTTATTAAAACCATATAATTGTTTAAAACATCTAAGTAGTATGAGCTACTTGTTGATTGGGTCAACCCATAAATAATATTCATTTTAACACTCTAAATAAAAGAGGTTAATAGGTTGACTTGGTTTTAAGAAACCATAATTTGATTTGATCTCCATCCAGAACTTTGAAAAGGTTAAAAATAAAATTTATATGTACTCTAAGGATATAAAAGAATATTATATAAGTAAATAAAGGGAATAAGTTATGATTTGTTGTTTTATAAAGAAATAACCTTATAAGGTATTTTAGAACTGCGGTGAGAAATTATGAAATAATTCATAAATAATTTTTAGTATTGAATAAAATACTAAGTGAAATATAAATTTTTAATATAAGTAAGCAACTAATAAAATATAGAGTATAACTTTCCATTTTGTCCGAGTAGGTTTGGATAATCTTTTAAGCAATAACCAAAGGCTAATGAGCAAAACGGTACGCTTAGATAATTATCTATATTTTTGCACAATTAAGAAAGTTTTGAACCTAAGTTAAAATTTATTCGTTAGTCATTTGACATTTTAAAACAATGTTAAGTGATAAGTTTTCCCTTGTGGAATTTGATTGACCGTTAGTGTTAGTTTATTCCTTCATGTAATTTGATTGGATTTGATTGAATTGATTGGCTGTGTGATTTCATATACCATTGTCTATAAAGTTTAAATTATAGACAAAGGATTTTTAATTGTTGATATTAAGACCTAAATCCCGGTGATTTTGAAAAAAGGATATTTTTAAAGCTTTTTGGAAAGGAATGGTATTTGTTCACTCTAGTTGATGTTTTTGGAGGAACCGGAATACCACTGGATGCTCCATGTTGTTTTGATTCTAGAGTTTCACTATAATTTATTTGGAGGAATCCCCTCCTTGTCCTTTTGATTTTGATCTTTGTTTTTTCTCGCTTGAGAAATTTGAAAATAAATTTTTGATTGAAAAACCCAGGTATTTAGATCTAAATTTGTCATTTGAAAATAATTGGATGCATAACATCTATTGTAGAATATCCGCTTGTTTGTTGCATATGATTGAGATATGGTTCTTAGTTACATGTAGATTTATATTATACTGGTTTTTACATATAAATATTTTCACCACATTGCTGTAACGACTCGTAAATTTTAATGGTTTTAACAATATATTTAATTGAAATTTTGTGAAATTTTAAACAATAAAATTTTGAAATAAAAATATAATATTTGGAATACGTCTTCTTAAACATAGCAACTGGTAAATTTTCATCAAATAATATGAAAGTTTATTTTCTTGTGTAATTTTATTCCAATTCAAATCAGTTAATATTGATGATAATAAAATGTTTTCCAAACCTGAATATTTTTATATAATAAATTTGTAAATCATCTTCTGAGTGAGACGTCATATTTCGTTTCGCCAAATTTGGACTGCTATTGCTCCGTTTATCTTATTCTCGGCGTTTTAGCAGCATTTCGGTACCGAATATTGACTTTTGATAGGATTATCGTATCACAAATATCTATGTACCGTTTTGATCGTCTCATCGTACTGATCTCCACAGTATATTCATTTGTACGTTTCGGCTTCCGGTACACGGCAAAATTCTGTAAACAATTACCTATATCGGTACCGTTTTAACCTTTTGTTTCCATGTCCATTCGTTTTCCCTCAGCTGAAACGAATAGTAATAAACATTTATTAGTTCACATATATCAATGTTGACATTCTCTATTCCCAACATTTATTTTTATTTGCTGGTCCATTTTTCTTCTTTCTCTCGGTCTGTTCGATTTCCTTACTTTGATTTTTGAAATATATTACATAATAAATACCGTTTGCATTGAATACTGCAAGCTCTCTCTTCTTCTTGCAAATTTGACTTGCTCTATTACCCTCCTTCACTTCACGCTCTTCCTATTTTTCTTTGCCACTTGCGTTCTATAAAACAAAAACAAAAGGGTGAAAGCTTCCATCGCCTCGTCTCTTCCAGGCTCACCCTCTCTCCGCCCCACCGTGGCAATCACCACCGAAACGCAAGCCTTCCAGTGGCTCGATCCGCCCCACCCTGACTCGGCAGGCCTCCATCCGCCCCACCCTGACTCGGCAGGCCTCCATCCGCTTATTTTATCACCCACAGCCACCCGAGAAGCCTCGGCCCTCTCTCTTTCTCTTCGCTCTCCGACGTCTCACCACCACTCACGGCCAACAACCGCCATCAACAACCGACCGACGTTCCTCCCCTCTCCGCCTCACAATAACGTCCCTTCATTTTCACTTCTTCATTTTCCAGATCTCCTCTCTCTTGCTCATCACCCGCGACCGTTCCTCCACCGATGCTCACCGCCACCCCATGCCTAGCTGAGCACGGCCACCTCCATACACCCAAACCCGACCCACAATCTCCAGCCTCCAATGCCCTTCACCCTGACCGGCCTCTCCTCTCCCAAGCACCCATGTGTCCACCTTCGGCTGCCCTCCTCCGCCTTTCACCACTCGAGCTTCTTCACCCCCTAGGTGCATGTCTCCATATATTAGCCTCGCATGTATATAGGTTGGTTATATTATATGTTTAGTTATTTGTTTGCATATATGTTTTATATTTAAATATCAATGTTTAAATAGTATATATATATATATCTCAGTTTATATATTGGTTAGGTTATATAAGTTTATATGAAATCTGAAGGGTGTCAGCCGTACGCCATTTATATATGTGATTTGGGTAAATATTTGTTAGTAATATTGATTTACAAGGTACAATATTTTATATATATATGCATATTTAGTTATAAAGATGTAGTGTTTATAGTTTTGTAAATATATTTAGACTGGTACATAATTAGTGGCAGAATATTATGTATACGTTTGCATATAATAGTATATAAGTGTAAATAAGTTATATATATATGATTATACATTTGTCTATTTTGGATGAATAGTATACTTAAGTTTTATTGATCTGTTTGTTTTATATATATATATAAAGGTTACAACAAGTTACATTGAATCTGCTCGCTTTATACTTTCTTTTAACAGTAAGAGTTTGATATTATGTAAGTTGTGTATATTCTGTAATTTGTATATATGTTTATTTACTTATGACAAATCTATAAGTTGTGTGATCTGTTCATATATATAGTTAGTAGTAAGTTTTAATGATTTTTATGATAAATATTGGTTTTTAAATATATTGCATATATTTCTTTCGTTCATGTGTCAGATAGGTATACGTTTACTAGTATATATATATATATTTTAGGCGAAGTGTATGTATATAGTAGGGATCTTGTCTCAGCTGAGGGAATGGTTATATACTTCATGTATGAAAAAATTTTGAGTTATAAAATTTTGTTTATAAAATTTTGTTGTGAGTTGAGATACTGACTTATTTCGCTGAGGCTTTGTTTGTTATATGTAAAATATCTATAAGGCCTATATTCTGTGGCCCATATAGTTGTATACTTTTATTTAAATTGTGAATATATATATATATATATTATGTCCAGATCTTTGAAATTTTTCAGTAAGGTGTATATATATGTATATTATTTTGTTTAATATGTGTTAAAAATTAAATATTGATTTTTAATAATATATATATATATTCTGTATATAACTAGATGATTCTGATTCGTTTTCGTCAATCCCTATTTATCAGATTCGTTCGTCGATTCGAGTTCAATCTTGCCTTGTTTGAGATTCGTGCCTGGATTTCGTAACTCAACTTCATTGTCTATATCTCTAGCCTCGAAAGGTGAGCAATCACTCACGATTAATGTTCTTATATTTATTAAATTTAATTTCAATTGGGACGGCAATTGAAATATGCTGCTGCTAGTTATTTACATTGATATATATATGCCATTATCTGTATCTGTTCACCTGTGACATCTGACACCATTATCTGTTATTTATCACTAATGATATATGCCTGTTACTGTTGTTATATTATTATCATATCTGTTATCACTCTGCAAGTTCCCTGTTAATATAGAATTCACTATGGGTTGAAATGATACATACCCGAACGATCTGTAGAATAGGAGATAATCGTTATGGGTTGAAATGATAAACCCAAGCGATTTTCATTGACATTGAATTTGGGATTCCGGGTTGAAAAGATATATACCCGTATATACTTAAATTGCGGATTGAAATGATAAATATCCGTATCACTTGACCATAGGATAGGAAATTTTATACAGACACCGTTGGTTTATATATAAATATTTTGAAAATGATTTCTATGGTTTTGAAAAGGAATATACGGTTTTTAATAAATATCGATTTTCAAGATTTATTAAAGTTGATATATAATATGTTTAAGTATTTATTTAAATATATATTTTCAAATATAGAATTTATATTGATTCAGGTTGGAAAGATAAATTTAAAATTGATTTGAAATGTTATTTATTTAAGAATTTTACTTAAATAAGTTTGATTTGAAATTTATTAAATTTGAGATTTTAAAGATATATTTTATAACTTGAATTTGATTAAAAGTGACTTAAATGAATATTTCAAATTTATATAAAATTTAAATGGGATATTTTGTTTATTTAAATTTGTAAAGAGGTTGTATTTAGATGTGATTGAAATGATTAAGTAAATATTTCAAAACTAAATAATAGTAAAGTGAATTTGATATATATATATATGAAATTATCGAATTTAGTTTTGAAATGTTGAATATTTAAAGCTTTGAAATATATTGAAATTGAAATGGCTTATTTTGTGGTTCAAATATGTATTTGAAATTGATAATTTGAAATGGTCTATTTAGAACTGAATCGAATTGAAATTGATGATTTGAGTTTTGATTAAATTTGAATTTTGGAATCCGAGTTGAGTTGAATCGATTTGTGAAATTTGGGGAAGCTATTTTTTTATAGAAAGTATTTTAAATTATATTTAAACTATTTTATATTATTTTATAAACTATTTTTAATATAACCATTTTTAATATAAACTATTTGAAATATACTAATTATTTTAATATAAATTGTTTTGACTTATAACTATTTTATATAAATTATTTTATTTTGTAAACTATTTTATTTTATATACTATTATTAATATCTAAACTGTTTGAAGGAAAGTGTTATGATTCCAAAGCATTATGATTTCTAAATTTTGATTTCCAAAGAATTATGATTTCCAAAGTGTTTGATTTAGAAAGTGTTATAACTTTGAAGTACTAAGATTTGTAAATGGATATAAATTTGAGATGGATATATTTGAAATGGAAATGATATCGTATTTGGTTTTGAAAGGGCAATCATATTTTGGTTTTGGAATATAAACTATTTTGAAAGTATTTTGAAATGACCAACCGGTGTAATAATTACGTAGTTATTGAAGAGTCCAGGATCAGTTTGGGACATACTCTCCGTCTAAACCGAAAACCACTTTTAATAACTATTATACGCGGAGTGTGATCCAGAATGAAGTGGTTGGAATGATGACGTTGCTGGATTTGAAGAAAGAGAACGATAATGGATGACCTTGACACTTGTGTCAAATTGAAAATGACTTAAATAGGATCCATGCTGGGCCAGTGAGGTTAGCTACCTCTAGTGGACACACTTCTTCGTAAACTACTCATTACTTGTTTTTGATTGGTGCGCACCCTTGAATTGGGAGTGTTGTTTCGCGATGTTGCGATCGTTGCGGCAATGCGTTCTCACCAGTCCGGATCAGGCAAACGGTAGTTTCACTACCTTGGGTATTGCCTCATGTGCCTTGTCATACTTGTATCCCTATGCGCGACCACTACGATTTGTTTTGTGTTATACCTATGGAGTACTCCCTGATAGCCCACTAGTTTACGGTGGAGTTTACAGTGCTGTATAGACTATGACGCTTATATAAAATGTGTTAAGGGGGATAATGGTAACGCCTTAACGCTATTTTGATACTTTATATTACTGACAGGCATTATATACTTAGCGTACACTACTATATATAAATAGTTTGACGGATCCTTAGAGGATGGTTATCCCAAACATCCTTTGAGTTACTTGTATTTTCAGTTGTTATTTGCTTGAGTTGGATTTATTGATATAAGAATGTTAATCCTGACTCGAGTGTTTTGTGTTTTGCTTTACGCTCGGGTCAGACTGAGTGTACCGGTATTCGAGGCTCACCTTTGGAGTTGGAGCTTCGCTTGGAGATCCAGCTATCTATCCAGCTTTCAGATATTCAGTTGATTCCAGTGATGTATTCTGATCTTGTATTTGACTATTGTATTCGAGACTTCTGTTGTATCTTGTTTAACTCTGTTTTATATATATATATAGTAGCTTCATGAACTACTATTCTTTTGTTTCCGCTGCAGTATTGTTATATTACTCTGTGTTTGTGATTTTGTGATTATTTATATACTGTATATGCTGAGTTTTGCCAAATTTAAATTAACAATATGATATTTTGAACAATTCAAGTCCGACATGTGCGGATGCGAATGGTTGAAAATACCGGGTCGTTACAATTGCTTTTGTCGGCCTGATTTTTCTTTTAGATTTTTGTAAGTACATGCATGCAAGAGATTGCTATCAATTCTTGTGCACCTGCATTTGCATAGAAGATAATAAATTACTTGCCAAAATATAAATCAAACGCAAAAAGGTACGTAATAAATTTGGAAAACTTGAATTGGTTGATGATTTTATGCCCTAGATATGGGAGGCCACTTAGCTTTTGTTTTCTTTGGCCTGTAGAAGCGATTTGTAGTTGTACAGATCGAGCCGTGCAAAGGAGACGCTGGCGAAATTTTCCAAAATTTTTAGAGTTAGAAAATTTTTAAGAAATTTTCGAAAATATTTGGATAACTAAAATTTGATTTTTGAGTTATAACTTGGAATGAATGAGTGGAAGGGAATTAGTTGTTATTGGTGAACGGATTTAAAAGATTTGAAAATTTTAGAATCTATTCCAACTAATTTGTTTTGAAAAGTTAATAAGTTTAATGATCCATTCTAATTAATAGTTTTAAACTTTAGGGTTTGGAAACAATTTCTTCATTAGGAATTTCGGGGACGAAATTCATTTAAAGGGGGGGGGGGGAGGAATGTAACAATCCAAAATTATGGTCATTTGATTTTAAATATTTAATTAATTTTAGATATTTAAATATTTGGATTTTGGAATTTAATACTTGGAATTCAATAATAGTGATCGATTAAATATTTGAATTAAGAATTAAAAATGGTGAACCAAATATGAATTAAATAGATATAATAGTGTCATTTAACTTCTTTTAATTAATAAATGATAATGGTGAATCATTTTGCAAATTTATTACAATAACAAATGGTTCGAATATAATAAATAATAAGAAAAAACAAATTGTAATAAAACGACCCGGAATTTCACTGCTTTGATTTGCGAATATTTAATTAATTTTAAATATTCAAATAAATGGTCTTATAATGAAAATAAAACTTTTTAATAATAAATAATAATGGTGAAATAGTTTTTAAAATTTGTTTACAAAAATACATAGTTCGATGAAAAACAGAAAATGTGACCGGAAACCGTTTTTCGAACTTTCGACGTTTCGTCGTATAAAAGTTATTTGAAATGTTGTGTACACATTTGTATATATATATATATTAAAATATATGCAATGTTATAAACATAGATTAGTAATTTAATTAGGGTTAAGTGTAATTAATTAAGTTAAAAAAATGATGATGTGACACTTTGGCAACTATAATAAAAAATAAAAAGAGAATGTCACATCATTAGGAGACATAAGTACATTAGAGTACTTATGCATATTGACTTTGATTTGATGAGAGGGTGGATAGGCGTGGGCTGAAATGGGTGAGGTAGAGGAGAGGGTGTGACATGGCGTGCATGTGTGGAGGGTAGAGTACATGAGGGTAAAAAGATAATTTGCTATTTCTATTTCATATAAAACTAATTTTTCACCTTTCTTACTCATTTTATTTTCATTTTCTCTTCTCTTATCTTCCTTAAAGCTTCATGAAACCTTTTAATAGCTTCTAAAATAACTTTTCATGTTTTAAGATTTCAAAAATTAACTTTTAAATGTTTTAAAAACTTGTTTAAAGGTTCCTTCTTTTCCATTTAAATTTCTTCCATTTTATCCGAAATGGTTTCGGCCATAACTTCTTACAAAATACTCAAAAACAAGATTTTCCTTTCTTCAAACCATGTATATTTCCAGTGGCTACAACTTTGGGTTTACCACTTTTTCTTATTTCGAGCTTAGATGCTCCAAAAATTCATTTTTTTGCAAGAGTATTTTTGAACCTAGGTTTTGATGTTCGAAAATACCCCGCACTGTTTTGGCTATAACTTCCTCAAAATTTAACTTCTTTGAGTAATTATTTTATTTAAATGATAGAGGAAAGAATTATCTAAAAATTTCATTTTGCCTCTTTTCCAAATCCAAAAGGAAAAGGTCCAAAAGTCGAGTGCAAAATGACCCATTTTCGAGAAGAATTTGTTGTTTTCCAAGCTTCCCGAATTTCAAAATGTATCAAGTTTTGAAAGGATTTCCGGTGAGTTTGACTCATATTTAAATTTATTATATCATATCTATGACGTTATGAATGTTTTTCGATTGTTTGGATGTTAGTTAAATTGTTTGATTGCATTTTTCTTTGGAAAATGGATGACATATTAAATTGATCGTTATAAACCCATATGATCATCTATTTATTATCCGTAGCCATTGTTTTGCAGGAAAAATATGCAGAGAGACCCAAAGGGGGTTTCTCCCCCGTAAATTATTTATTTACATCCATATGTTGTTATTGATAATTAATTGAAATTACTTTCTGATATTCCATTTAATAGTTTAAATGTCGTTATAGCGATTTTCGCTACACCGCCGTTTATTAAATTTTCATCCCTAAAACCCTATCTTATGAACTTGAGCTTATATTTCCGCTAAAAAGAATATTAAAAATTTAGTAATCATTTTGATTAATGATAATTTAAATTAATTAATCTTTTAAATTAATTAATTTGAGATTAATTAACCAATTTAACAAATGATGATTAAAATTGGTTTATATTTAGATTGAATTAATCATTTTTGCTAATGATGTTTTATACTTGATTAATCATTTTAACTAATGATTATTTGATTTTAATTAATTAATTAAATATTTAATTAATGGTAATGGAGTTTAATTAATTTATTAAACTTAATTAATTATTTCAATTAATGATAATTGAAATTAATAATCATTTTAATTAATGATATTTAAAAGTAATAAATCATTTTAAATAATGATTTTTGAATTTAATTAATCATTCTAAATAATGATTGTTTTAAATTTAATTAATTGTTTTAACTAATGATTTTTGGAATTTAGTTAAATCATTTTAATTAATGATGTTTTATAATTAAATAAATCATTTTAATAAAAGATGTTTTAATTAATCGGTTTGACTAATGAAGTTTGGACGTAACTAATCCGATTAATTTATGATTATTTTGAACTTAATTAATTGTTTTAGTCAATGGAATTTAGAATTACTTATCATTTTAATTAATGATGTTTGAGATTAATTATTCATTTAATTAACGACGATTTGAATTTAAAAAATCTTTTTAATTAATTAATTTAATAAAGGCGATTAAAGCAAGTAACTAATATAATAAAAATTGCTTTAATAAACTGTTTAAAGTTAATAGACCGATTTAATAAAGATTTAAAGTTAATTTAGCAATGTTATAAAAGTCTTTGGAAATAATTATCTATTTTATTATATATAATGAATTGTTTATTTAAAGGGATTTTAAATGTAATTAACTATCTTTCGGGATATTTAATATTGTTTTTAAAGTATAAAAAGGAATTGGAACTCGATTATTGGGGTGATAAGTTGGATAATCTTCTGGGTGTTCGGTCTGATGTTGGTTTAGGCCTTCGGGGCCGCGCACTTGGAAAAATCATTCTCTTAACGTTTTAGCAATCTGGAACTAATTCTAAAAGTGTTTTACCAATATGAAAATCAACCCAAAAAGTTTAGTTCGTTTTTAAAAGAAAAGGTTTGATTCGTTTATGGAAATGAATTATTTCTGTAAAGCGAATCACTTATATGGAAACGGTTCATTTGTATAATTAGACTAAAAGTCGAAGAAGTAGACTTGTCGCTATTTCAAAAGTTAAGAATAATCATGTGACATGACTTTGAGGTAACACTACATTGACTTGTCCGGTATTATTGTTAACCCAGAAATAATACAAGTTTGAATTCAATGAGTGGTGATAAGTATGAAAGTCTTAATTTCCATATACGATCGTTTTATGTCCTCAACAGTTGGTATCTCAGCTATTGGTTACTTCAGCCACTTTATTTCGTCACTCTAAGATGATGAGTTGCTCATTTGAGCTTTGTTATCCTTTGTTGGAAATGACTAAACCCAAAGAGCGAGTGGGGGCCAAGATATGTGGGGTTGCTCCCATTAGGAAATCTTCACATCCACTCTAGATTGGATTCGGTGTTGCGCATTGAGATGTGAAGTACTCGAATACTCGGTAATAGTTAGCGGGGTCTGGCTTGGAGGTTTCTGAGAGCCATTGGAGTTCTCAAGTATATTTCTAGAGGTATACTTTCAGTGAGGGGGGTGCACCCTCCTAGTCATTTGTTGGGAAATTTCCTTTCCTTATTTGATTCGTATCCCTGAATCTGTTTTACCTTTAAAATTGCCATGAGTCGAGCCAACTCCTCATCACGACATTTAAGTGTTTATTTAGTCCATTCTATCGAGTTTGGACTGTTACTTTATTTAGCCCATACTATCGAGTTTGGAATTTTACCTTATTTAGTCCATTCTATCAAGTTGGACTATTTTTCCTTGTTCTACCCATTCTGTCCAGTTTAGATTTTACTCGGTTTATTTCCATTCTTTCAAGTCTGGTTTAATATTATTTATGCTCAATCATATTTGGATTTTTTTTCCTGATATTTATCTCTGCTCTTGCTTGTATGGATGTTATTCTTGTGAGGTAAAAACCCGTTCCGCGTCAGCGGCGTGGTCTCATAGAATTTTTATATATGTTTCCCATTATTCAAGTTATCTCACGCTGGTATTTGCAGAATGATCTGGGTGTTATTTATTTATAATGCTCGGGTCAGACCGAGTATTTTCCCAGCTTGTCCTTGAAGTTTCAGAGATCGTGAAGGGGAGCTGAAGTTTCACCTATCGTAGTATTTTATTTTCCCCTGTATTATATAGTATACCTACCGGCATTTGTAAGGTCAGGATTTTATAACTGTCCAGCTGATAAGGATTGTTTTTAACTCTGATATACTCTGTATGTTTAGAGTGACAATTTCTATTGTCCTTATTATATTATATGTTGTCAATTCCATTGAGAGATTCTGATTTTCTCTGTTCTCTGTTCCTTTCCTTTTCATTTACCCTAACAATCTGCCCTTTTGTCTATTGGATGCGCGACATTAGAACACAGTGGTAGTGTTCAGTGTCGACTTTCGATGGTCAAAAAGGCAGGTCATTACAATTAACCTAATAGGTTTCAAGGGCCGACTAATAACCTTTTTAAAGCGTATTGGACTCCCTGTCCGGTTTCATAGTTTTCATGGAATCATTAAGAAACTATTGGCCCCTGCCAATAACTTCATTGTTTCATGGGTTCTTCCTGAACCTATTGGTATTCCTAATAACTTCCCCTTTATCCTAGTTTTCATGGGTTAACTAGGGACTTATTGACTGCTGTCAATAACTTAATCCGGATATAGTTTTTATGGGTACACTACAAACCTATCTGCCCCTGCCAATAACCCTTTCTAAACATAGTTTTCATGGGTTTACTATGAACCTGTCTATTTGACAACTTCTTTAATCGGTATTTAGGCATCCTACATTCTGGTCTACCTGAACTCCTGGATGCAATTCTACTCATTCAAGAGTTAACTCAATTTATATTCACTACTGGATCAACCTAGCTGGTTATTCTACCCTTTCTCCCCAAAATGCAGTTTTGGGTCCATTATAATGTGAACATATATATTAGAAGAAGCAAACGTAATAACACAATAATACCAACACCTGTGGTTTAATATCATTGAAATCATTTTCCTAAAAAACATGGTTAATTCTTTTGACCTATTATTTTATCAAGGAAAGCTTCTTCAAAAAACTTCATACTTAAAACCATTTCAGAACTCCTTTATCTTAGCCATGGGTTTTCCTTAAAAATGAGATTAGGTTATTTATTTTGAAAACTAAGGCTTTCGAAACCTTAAAACTTTACTTTCAAAACCCTTAGATAACCTCCTTCGAAAGCATTCAAATCTTCTTTTCAAAACACTAAGCATACACCTTTCGTAACACTTTAAGTCATCTCTTTCGAAACCATCAAGACATACCTTTTGAAAGTATTAAAACATTGCTTATTAACTCATTGAAGCATAGACTCGAAACCATTGAAAGCACCCCTTTCGAAACCATTGGGTTTATCTTTTAAAAATATCCTTTAGCTCAAGGTGAATATAACAAAAGTACCCTTTTGGAAACCATCGTTTATCATATAAAAGAGTTTGGGGAAAAACCTGATCACTTCAGAACCATCCTTTCAAAAGCTTAAATCACGTAAGTAAAACAACTAAAGGATAGCTTCGAAACCCCATTTTGAATCCATTGTCTCTGAAACCCTTGAACCCTTTCGAAAGCTTTAGGAAGCAGCTTAATATATTTTATAAACAAAAGCTACATTTTGAGAGCATTGATGACTTCAATCCCTTCGAAAGGCATAATGTCAGCAGAAGGGTTTTGACTAGGTCGAAACTACAACTTTCGAAAGCATTAGTTAAAAACATGGAAACTCTTTCGAAAGCTTTACTTTAAACAAAAAGGAAGCAACATATTTAAAATCTATTTAAAAAACCCTTTCGAAAGCATTGATTTCGACACCTTCGAAAGTATTCATAAAAACAAGGCAAACGCTTTTCTTTGGATAGTAAAACAGATGTTTTGATCCAATAGAAAGCTAGGTTTCGACACCATGCTTTCCACCCTTCTCCAATCCATTACGTACCAATATTATGATACCTTTTGTATTGGTTTCGACATGGTTGGTTTCGACTTGGTTGAGGCGGAAGCATAAGGTAAAGGTGCTTCTGAAAGAGGCGGAACATACTTTCTGAATAGAGATCGATTTAATGCATTTTTAAGTAATTACTTTGTAACTAACCTGCCTATTTGTAAACATTTAATTATTTTCCATAACTTTTCAAATTCTTTCCCAAATAAAATTGCCGCATAATTTCAGATCTAAACAATGATTAATTTAACAAATAAGCCCTTCCATAAGCAAAACAAATAAAACATTACTTCCTCCACTTAAAATAATTTAATTTCCATAGTAAAATACTTAGGAAAAATCCCCAAAAATCAAAGAAATTCACTTTTTATCGGTTATCTAACATATATAATTTTTAGACCTAAATTCTTCATATAATTTCCAAAATGAATTTCTAAACCCAATTGTTCATATTTTCCTTTGAAAATTCATAATAAATTTTCCATAGCTTGAAAAATTATAAAAATTAAAACCCATCTCCAAAATAATGTTTTACATAACATATAAAATCCTCATGGATTTTGAAATTCAATATAAACGATTTTACCTTTAAAACCATGTAAAACAGTTATCAAACAACTTTGTTTGAATCAAACATGTCATAAAATCCAAGCATATCATCATTAAAAATCATGATAATAGATTTAAACTTAAATCCGAAAATCAAATGATCATAAAAAAAAAATAGAGATGGTTTTGATTATTATTCACCTTGATTAGGATAAGGACTTTGAGACTTGATTCTTGATTAATTCCCTTAGCTTGATTCCTTAGCTTAAATTTTGATTTTCTCCCTTTTTCCTTCTATGTAATGACCGGCTTTTCCTTCTTTTATTTGCATTTTATGTTTTGAGAAAATGAACATGAATGGAAATGAAACGTAGGTTTTAGGTATTAAGGGCATAATGTGCGGCTATTCCTAATATGCCTTTGCGTTAATTAATTTACATATGAAACCATTTATAAGCCCGTTTATTTAATTAAGCTCGGCCTCTAAATAAATTTTCAAATCTCAATCCCCTTATCATTCTAATATTTACATTATTCTATTTAATTTATCTAATTAAATCTCCTGAACAATGTTATTTTAAAATTAGAGTTGTTAAATTAAACTTATTAACAGACTGAAAAACCCATGATACGTAGTAAGCATCCAGTGGCATCATATCCATTTCATCACTTCAAATTCAAAATATCCTGCCTAAATTAAATTATCCCGCCTAAGTCCAAAATTATCCTACTTAAATACAAGTTAGCAATCCACACACATAAGATCAACCTGGTGGATAAAGGACACATGGTAAGATCTAATGGTGGCTATCAAGCATGAGGTATGACGTCAACAATCCATGCGACGTCTTTTCGCTGTAAAAGGAAAGGGCTTTAGCAGAAAAATGGATCAAACTTTTTATAATTAGAAAATCAAATACTGCAAAAGTTGTACAAAATTTCCATTGAATTTTGTGCTTGTACTAAGAAAGAATATAAATATTGAGTGATTTTCCTCATGGACATAGGATTCCTTAACATCCAAATCACGAAAAATCTCAGTGTCTTTAATTTTCTTCATTTTTGGTGTCTATCTCTATGTTTGAACATGCTTTAATTTGAAATAGTTTATTTAATTACTTTAACAACTAGTTAAACTACATTTCTCATAATTGTGTAAGCACACATTTACTACAAACTACAACATTTTAATAAACACCAACTGCTAAATCATAATTGTGTAAGCTTATAGTAACTTGATTACTTCAAAATCTTGGTGTTATGAGATTGAAAAATCTCACCTTATTTTGGCATTAGAGTAAGGGCCGATCCCCCAACAACATTCGTTTCACAAATTTTCTGATAATCAAACAACCACATCTCTATCAAAATTGAATCTAACAACCCCAAAATCACACATTCTCCCACTCCTTCGGTCGAAGCGTAACATCTTGTCGCTAAGACAAAACACCACAATAATCCCAACTCTTCTAAATCGATAACGTGACCATCTCAACATTCATCTTGAAATCTAATCCTAAAAGCCCTAAACCTATTCATGGCCCAAATAAATGAAAGAATGTATGGCTAGAAAGGATAATGGCCTGGTATCTACCCTCAAATCCAACCCACTCTTATTGCTCCATAGCACATCGCTATGATTCTCCAGTCTTGCAAACTACACAACTGGTGGATAAAACAAAAATCTTGATAGTGAGATCAACGATGCCGGCCGCAAGAGCATGATGGCAAAGCTTAAAAATAATCACAAGCTAACCCAAATATCAAATCCAAACAGGCCAATATTAATCCACTACTACTTGAGAAGTGCAACAAACAAACCACGTGGGAAGGCGATGAGGTCAGCTCTATTTCAGAGGGTGCCTCATAAAGAACGAGGCAAAGCATGAAGTGATTAGCATGTTGAAGACCTGGGTTGAGCAAATTTTCCAGCAAACTAATCAAATAGGGAGGGGAGAGGTGAACCCCGCACCATTCTATGAAGACATGGTGGAGTCATATTTCCCTGATAAATTCAGGGCTCCAACCATTGAAAACACATTGAGAAATCAAACCTAGATGACCATCTTTGTACTTTCAAATATCATGTCGATATTTTGAAAGTGTGTAGATTAGCTTGGTATAAGCTGTTTTCGATCTACTTGGCTGGAGCAGCTACAAGGTGGTTCTATAAGTATGATTCTAGGGAAATATACCTATGGGCATATTTGTCCTCAAATTTCCACCGGCAGTATAACATCGGAAGAGAAGTGTCCCCAAATTCGAATACTCTATCCAGCATCAAGCAGCTTGCTAATGTAAGTTTTTACAGTTTCATCAACCGATTCAAGTCCGAAGTTATGTGAATTAGCATTACAAGTGAAGAAGCTCTCCTAATGGCAACACATTCTGGAATAAAAAGGATACCATGTTCTAGGATAAGAACGCCAAAAATCTTTGCAAGAGTATGAAAAAGCTAGCAGCTACATCCGAATTGAGAATACTTGTAAAGCCAAGGGCATGCCAGTTGCTAAAATTGCCTCGATCCAAAATGATAGGAAAAGAGATGTGGGGCTTACAATCAGCCAGCAAAGTGGTAGGAAGATTTCAAATTTGTGGACAGTACCACTCTGACTGATAGCCTATGGATTATTTGAAGTAAAAAAAGTTGGACTGGCATACAACTTCCTAATAATGGGAGGAAACCTGAGAAAAACAAAGGTATTGCATATTGCCGCTTCCGTAAGGTTAATTGGCACCACATTGAAAACCTTCGTCATTTAAAGAAAGGAATCGAAAGGTCTATCCGAATTGGCTATCTAGGTAGCTTTTAACAAACTGTAGTAGCAACTCTAGCGCAAAATCAAATAAGCGCAGTTTGACCTATCTATGCACAGTATTTTAGTGATGCTGCACAGGCTCATAGGCTCCATCCATGGTTGACCTCATCTGGATGGAAAAAGGAAAAGGGAAGTGGATAGATACGTCTAAGAAGCATGGTTTGAAAATAGAACCATGTACCATATCAAGCAACAGCCTGTGCCAGACATCACCATTGCAGCTGCATATTCAACATAAGCCGTGTTTCTTCACCAGGACCGCTTTGTAATAACAATGTTGATATCAAACTGCACTATTTAAGAAAGTTTTTGTTGACTCTGAAAACTCGATCAACATAATTTTAAAGTTTCATAATAGAGAATGAAGCTACTACCAGAAGTTCTGAAACCAAGCCCTAAGCCAATCTATGAGTTCAACAATATAGTAACAGTTCTAGTGGGCTAGCAAGGTTCCTAGTGATAGCTAGAACTGCATCCCTCCACAAATCCTTCAATGTGAGCTTTCTCATAATTGTTCAACCATCCCCATACAATGCTTCCTGAGAAGGCCTATGCTTATAGATATGAAAATAGTTACTTCACAAAAGGATTTGTTAAAAAAATTCCATACCCCTACTGGGGTAGAAATTATTATGGAAGAGCGGTGTTTGGCTAAGGAGCTATATTCTATAACTATAAATCCGATCAATAAAGCTATTTGAAATTATGCTATTGTGACTCCTAGTGTATGAAAAATAATAAAATCGAACATAATAAGCTAGTTTAGGGAAGTACACTGGTATTTAATATCACCGACGACACCAAAATAGTTCAACCTATGACTACAGTGCCAACATGAAGTAAGAAAAGAGATTATCTTCACATGGTTGGAACTAATGAATATGCCTCTATCTATACATAGTATTTTAGTGATGTTGCATAGGGTTTTAGTAGCACAACATCTTCAAAACTGTTAGAGGTGGAAGATTAAGTGAATCCAAGGCTAGGGACGAACTTGGAAGAACTAAAACTAGTGGATGAGCTAGTAGATGTTTAGTTAGACTCTACAAACCCATCCAAAATTGTAAAGATAGGCAAAAACCTAAGATAAGAACTACATGTGAAATTGATTGCTTCTAGAAGAAGTCGGCTGATGTATTTGCTTAGACTCGCTCAGACATGGTCGGGATAGATTCATCCATAATTTTGCATGCTATAAACATCAATCCATATGCACATCCAGTATGGCAAAGGAGACACACTTTGGATCAAGACAAATACAATGCTTTACGATTTGAAGAAACTAAAAGAAAAACACTTTCATCAGGGAAGTTTACTATCCCAAATGGATATCAAATCTAGTTTTACTGAAGAAACCTAACTGGATCGGGCAAACCTAAATTAATATCACCAACCTTAGCAAGTTTTTCCCTAAGGATAGCTTTCCTCTACCTCGAATAGACCAGCTCGTGGATGGAAATAATGGTAATGAACTGCTCTTCTTTATGGATGCGTATTGGGGTTATAATTAGATTGTTATGTTTGAGTCCAATCAAGAGCATACTAGCTTCATTACGGGCGAGAGATTATACTACCATAAGTTTAGGTCATTCGGGATAAAGAATGCTGGAGCAACTTATGAAAGAGTGGTAAACATGACGTTCTCTGATCACATTGGAAAGAACATGGAGGTATATGTGGATGATATGCTTGTGAAGTCTAGGAAAGGTCCTAGCCTTGTGCAGGACATGGAAGAAACCTTCATAACACTTCAAAAATTCAACATCGAGCTGAAACCCCTCAAGTGTACCTTTTCCATTAAGTCATGGAAGTTTCTTGGGTATATAGTAAGCACCAAGGGAATCGAAGTCAATCCAAAAATGATCGATGCAATCATCAAAATGAAAGCCCTAGAAAAGCCAAAGGATGCGATGAGTCCAAATGGAAAAGTAGATGCGCTAAGCAGGTTCATTTCAAAGGCTACAAACAAGCGCATCCCATTCTTTGATCAAATCAGAAAAGGCATGAACTTCGAATGGATAGGGAAATGCAATGCTATGTTTCAATCATTAAAAGATTACTTAGTCACTCACCTTATGCTTTCAATACCTGTCTCAAGTGAGGAATTATTTGTATATATAGTTGTAACTAGTCAAGCTATTAGCCCAGTTGTAGTAAAGGAAGATAAAGGAGTGCAGCGTCCGTTATACTTCATAAGCAAACGCTTTTCGAGCCCAAAATAAAATTACAAATTAATTGAAAAGCTAGCATACAATCTCCTACTCAAATCTAGGAAACTAGGCCCTTACTTTCAAGCGCATGCTATCAAAGTATCAACAGACAAATCATTAAAGCAAATCTTTCACAAACTAGAAACTTTAGGCCGTTAGTTGAAATGGTTGACCTAGTACGACATCTTCTACTTCCTAAGAAATGCTATCAATGGACAAGCCTTAGCTAAATTCATCGAAAAGAGTGGTAAACCAGAAAATTTAGGCCGTTTGTTGGAACTGACCCGATCAACAGCCGGTGAAATGAGTTGAATTTCAAAAAAATTCGCTAATTGGATCTTATTGGGCCTATGAAGTCTAATGGTTGTACTAAATCCAATATAGTAATTTAAATAAAATCATATTTTATTTTATTTTCATGATTACTTAATTAATGTATTTTAATCAATTCAATATTTATATGTTTTGAGTATATCAATATATACTCATGTGTATATATAAATGTAATATGCAATATAACAAGGTTTACATAGTTAATGTATACATAGATAGATATTGGGATTTATATCCATTATTTATACATTGGCTATTTATATATATGTGAATTTTCTGAAACTATTGTTTAATACATTTATAAAATATATAAATATAATTACAAATTTTGAAATAAAAAAAAACTAAAACTAATGTTATTAAAAGAATACACACACACACACATATATATATATATAGAATAATATTAAAAGCAAACACGATACTAAATAATAATTCATACTATTATAAGTATATAAAATTATGTTTTCGTCCAAATAAAATATTTTTTAATTGTAACAGTCGAAAATAATTTAAATAATTTAATTAGATATTTGTTTAAAAAAGTTTAAAGGTGTTTTAGATTTTTAAAAATTAGTAAATAATCATTTAAAATTAAAAATAAATATTTACAATATGCAGAAAAACTAATATATATTTATTTAATGTAAACACGACCGAATTTAAAGTATTTACATATATTTTATTTTATTTTAAACTTTGAATTTAAATTAAAAGTTTTGTGTAGAATAATTATTTAATATAATTAATATATTAATACTTTCAGGGAGACAATATCATATATATATATATATATATAAAATCATTATAATGATATGAATAATGCATAATGAACAGTATATATAATATAAAAGAATATACCTAAGTGAAGTAGCCTTTGATTCACATGTCGATTTAGTTTCCTAGATCTCTTAGATCCTTATGCAAAGGCGCAAACTTCGAGGTTCCACCACTTTAAAGAGTTGTATATGATTTAGGGTAAATGTATGCTTTGGTAGGACTAGAAAATAGGGTTTATGGCGGCTAAGAGTTAGAGAGGTGGAACAAAAGTAAAATCAATCCAAAAGGTGAAGGCTAATGTTCACTTAAATAGGGGGTCCACTAAATATCTTCCACCGTCTCCTCTTACGAATTCATGCTTTATGACCCCCTCTTTCCCTCCTTAGCTCTCCATATCTTTGGTCTACAATTGACCTGGGCTTCAAGCCCAATAGCAATTAATTCTATTTAAATCCAATTTAAAGTCCTATCGATATCGTATATCGACACATACATATATAACTTCAATATTCGCACCCAATCAATTACCAATAACACCTAGAACATTTCTAGAGTCTACCCTGTTTATTAAGTACATCCCAAATATTAAATACAACAATAGCTAATATTTTTTAAATATTAATTAATTTATAACACTTTACAAATTAATTAAATCGAGTAGTGATTCGGATATTGAAATGAATTAAGTTATGCGACTCACAGGTGTGAATTCAGTCAGTGATAAATATTTGAAAAATTCAAATACTAATGTTCACATGTCACTTTAGATAACAGTGTGACAGTTTGGAAGAACTCATTGCTTACAAATCTCATTGGTAAAATCCAAATTTACAAATTTAAGCAGTGCCTTTTAGCAACGATTATTTACATCAATTGTTTTCATCAACACTATATCACTTTTGGATTTAAAGAATTTAGTTTTAGTCAGAATTCCATTATCATTAATATTCAACTCATTTAGTCCATAAACAAAGTCTTTGGTTCGATAAGAACATTTGCTATTACCCTATTACTCTGGCTAGAGATTTTGACTTTAAGGTGACTACATTTGACCGTGATACTAGCCTCATACAACTAAGGAGACAAATTCTCTATTGAATAGTGTTCACAATCAATACTTCTACTCAAACCCAACTATAGTCGCTCGATGGTCGTCATGCCATGGTTTAACTATAATAAAAGTGAAACATCATATTGAAGCTTAATATTATTCTCAAGTCGAGAGAACCGTGTAACATCGTACTGTTAGGTTTCCTGTTTGATCTATTTATTATTAACAAACAAAAACCTCTCTGATGAGTGATTCCATAGTTATCTAATAACTATCGGTACATGGCCCCTTGGTGCCCCAAGCAACCATTAGTAATACACTACTTAACATTTTAAGAGCGTTACATACTCTGGTTTTAACGGATGTATCAATATCCTTTTCCGAAACATCTTGACCATGAATATTTAAAATAATATGTTATTCTATATTTTAATAATTTCTTATGATTATAATTTCCTTGTAATTATTTTCACATAGCATATCATTTAAGGATTTTCTATTTAATATACTTAAATTAATTACCTAATTAATATATTACAATATAATAAGTATATAATACAAAATAAACACCTTTAATAGGAACATGATTGATTATAGAGTTAGATATATATATATATATATAATAAATTACATAATCGCCCCTATGGCATAACTCTAACTCTCGCAATTTCCCACTTGCACTTGAGGTCAATTATGGAATCTTATTCCTTCATTTCAATTAGTTTTCTAAAAAGGATTAAGCTAGTCCGTTAGTGAACATATATGCTATATTGGCTTAATTATCCACTCTTTCATTCATCTCTCTCGGACACTGATAAACTATCTTTATCATGTGGAACTTTTCGTAGTATGTTTCTCAAATTATAGTGAGCTCTAGGATATTTTGTGATTCGTATCGTGACATTGTTGTTGCATAACAATGTAATGAGATTTTCAACATTTGGAATCACGTTCAAAGCTGTTATAAATTTGTACATTATACCGCACATATAACTTTTGCTGCGGCACTATTCGAGGTGATGTACTTGGCATTTTGGTTGAATCGGCCATAATCTTGATGTTTGAAACATTTCTAACTCACGGCTTCATAGCTAAGGTTGAATATGAATTTAGGATTGACATACTAAGCTCAATATCACTTATGATGTTTGAGTCTAAATACTCCTAATAAAAAGCTCGTTGTTTCCTTAAACGATTCTCTAGTATTTATTAAATTCTCGAGAACACTCTTAACCACCATTTATTGAGTTTAATTCGGATTTGATCCGCCCAATGTGCCAAGTACATAAGCAAAATGTGATATAGTAGAAAACATAGTGTATATATGATAATCCCTATTGCCAATGCATAAGGAATTCACCTCATATACTCCATATTTTTCATTTTAATATGGTTTTCATCTGTATCATTTCCAACATCCTTTTATACAGATTATAAAAGATGTCATTTTCAAATCGAATGTCGAGGGTTAAATAACCAAACTGAGACAAATTTTAACACGAGTACATCGTCAACAATTAGCAGTATGTGTTTACTTATGTTTAGAAATAACTTAGTACCTTCAAATATTCTTTTTTATAGACACACGCTCCCTCTAGGTTTTGACCAAAAATCAAATTGTGTTATTTCTCTTTCAAAATACTTTCTTAATTCTGATGCTTGTCGAACTATACTTCCGTATTGGTTATTTGATCCTATTCGAATCTCAGAAACTCGGCATCTATCCCATAACTTCAAGACATTTTGGTTGTTATGTGCAAACGGTCTATTCCAAATCATTATTTAGAATTTCTATTTCAACATATATGTACCAAAAATAAAATTCATGTCAGGCGATATTTTTACGAGTAAAATCCGAATATATTAACTTTGACAAATATGTTACTTAATTTCAATAACTGAAATTTACGATGTTACTATATTCCAACCGCAATGGTCTTTTTCTTGAAGATACATTTACGACCGATGGATCATATATTTTCAGGTACTGCTATCAAAATTCGTGTTTTGATAGTATACTTGGAATCCTTTCAGGATTTGCGCATTATCCCATACTGCGGAGCTAATACTCTTAATGGCTTATTGACAACCGAGGAGAGTCTTATGTGGACATTGATATAAAACTCAATTTCTCTTTTAATGTGTAAGTGTTATAATTAGACATTCCAATGATTTGTTTCTATTTTTTCTTAGCTAATTTCATTTCATCTTATGTAATCGCTTTTATCTTTGGATCATACTATTTTACTACCAATAATTTCTAAAATAAATTCCTTTATCGTGAAGTTGGAATTTCTTGTAACCAGAATTGTTTCTCAATACGATGAACATGCATTTAGAAAAGTTTTAGGAAATGCCTTTATATATGTATAAAACTAGTTTATCTTAAGTTTATGGAACTTATGTTCATAACATAAATTTGTTTAACAATGTTGGTTATTCCCAAACTCCTTTGGAGTAGTCCACATAAGATACACGAGCAAGTATTACGTGCAGCCTCTCGACTTACACAACCTGTCAAATCATTGACCTAGGATATGTAGGAGTTTCATATCAATTCTTATCTTGTGTGGTCTATGCTTTAGATAAAATTAAATTTAACTTATCCACTTACGCTTAAGTACACGTCTTTACAAAAGAAGCTAACTCAACTTCACTCATTATCAATCATACTTTGTCCAACAAAGTCTGATTACTCCTTCTTGATCCATCATTATGTTTCATAAGGAGAAGTGATTTTTGAGATTGAGTCTTTATTTATTTTTAGGTACTTTTGAAACCCTTTTCCAATACACTCACATATCTGATCAAATCGAATTCTTTTATTTCCTTTGCATGTTATGTTTTATAATTTCGCTTTATATTCAATGAACTTACCATAATACACTATTTATATATCAAATACACATGTTCGTTTCTATAATAATTCATTTATGAATTTAATGAGGTAATGGATCGTTTGGTATCATTAGACTTTGAATTACATACATCTATGTGTATTAATCCGAATAATTCACCAACTCTTTTGTCGCTCCCACTAAATGGGTGTTTTGCCCTTAATCATTTGAGATATAATTCACAAGTCCCATATGATTCATAATCATATGATTATTGAATTATTTATCAAAGATATGGCTTAGTCCATAATTCCAAAATAACTATAAAAATTTCAAATACTTCTGTATTTTATATAGGTAACGCATCACTTATGTTGTAAAATAAATACCATATTATCTTAGATTTATCCCATAGAATAAAACTATATCTATTTTCCGTCAATACCGAAAACAATTATTATTTCATAAATGATATTTGGTATATTTACGAAAACATTTTTCTTATTTTGATGGATCTACTAATAAGTGTTATATGGTATGTTCCCACTATTTTTGTCATTACTATAATAATGTATGAAATATGAAGCTCCATTCAACCACTTAATATGGACTATTTATTTCATTTACCATAACTAATTTACAGTCGAGGGTCTCAGATCAAATATCTTAAACTCAAGCAAAATAATTTTCATAGAAAAAATTTCCATAAGAAAAATACATTTGGAACATAAATTAATTTTCTCATTTTGTATTAAGTACCTACTAGTATTTTATAATATTCTTATTTTCAATGTCTATTTATGAATCAAAGGCGACCATTCACTTTCTTTATCCCAACTGTGCCTAAGTTACATCACTCTCGTACGTTCATTTTCCTTTTCAAATGGTCAAAACATTCGAAGGAAGTCCTTACTACAAGATCACACCGAACTCTTTACAAAAGTGTATTCGATCATTCTTAACATTTAAGGATATCAAATAAGTTGCACTTTACATAAATCGATCAAACCGACATTTCAGTGATCGAATTTCTAGGTCCTTCTTGTAGCACTTGATCTGCTACAACATCTAACATAATAAGATCATTACTACAATCACCGTATTGAATATGCGATCTCGCGTATTGAATGTTGATCTTGCATCATAGTTTACTTGCACATTTCGATTGAACTAATTTCTTCAAGGTTTCGTTTGTTACGAATCACGGTTGTCCACCATATATCATTTATATGTGATCAAATATGGATCAAATATATTGTATTTTTCTTTTAAAGTTCAAAACTCATGGAAGGCAATACATGATCTCGGGCAAATAAACAACTAAATGACCAAGGTACGAACATATTTAGTAGTCGTATAATTTGGCTCTTGCATGAATCTTGAATTGACAACATGCAAAAAGATTTATTGGTAAGTATATTTTATATTTCTATATCAATATTAATTAATTTCATTTGGATATTTTAACTGATAAACATTTAATCAATGATATTAGTTGCATAAATTTATCGAAGTAAATTATTTTAACTTTATAAACCATACGTTCTTAGATTATTAGAAAGATTAAATGTCATTTCATTTTTCTAATATGGCTTCCACTAGATTTTAAGTTCTTCAAAACCCTAAGAGAAATATAAAAATCTTTCAATTCCACTAGTGAGTGTTAGGACTTGCTTCCCTTGAGATTCCGACCTTGAGTTTGCTTAACAAATCATAGGCCTACAAAATGGATAACACTTTATTGTTTGTATAATATACAACTACTAACCCGTGGTCTTTGTATTAGTCTCATCTCGACCTTGAGTTCTCTTGACAAATCGAAAGCGATTATTCACTCATACCTAAAATTCAACGATGGCTAATTATAATGCATGTACCTTGAGTTTTCTCAATAAATACATGCCCACATCTTACCTCGTCTAGTCAATATATTAATAGTACTACACGTAATATCCCTAGCTTGACTTTGCTCAATAACTAAAGATCATGCAAGTAATCTATTAATATATAAATGGTAGAGGACAACTTTATATATTATAGATTCATAATCTCTAATATATATATATATATATTAGGTGATATTGATTTATAGAACAATGTGTTTCTTATGAAACACCCTCGTGATTCAAGTGTCGGACGCGTCTGAAATCACAGTATACGTACTTTACATATCTACTTGTCCTATAAATTTATTTCGGGTTTATTTCAGTTCCACATGCATTAAACATTTATATATTATAAGTTTAATTTATTTATAACTGTTTGTAATTTCATTAATGTTAAACCCATATTTTCCTAACGTTGTCAAAGGGAAATAAATGCGGACACCAGACCAAAAGAACTGCTCCCACAATAAGAGGTAGAGTATGTAGGGAAAGAAAGAACAAAATCTAGATATTACTGTGTCAAAAACTTAAGACGGTAATAAGACTTAGAAACTATGCCTTTTAACCTAGCATAGTTTAGACACAAAGTATTGAGCCTAAAACCTAAGATAGCCACAATAGTGCAAGGACGGGCTTATAACCCTAATTCTCAAAGGGTGGAACTGCGGCACAATTTCAAATTACACGACTCACAAATACCAAATACTAAAGATGTACCGCGGTCCCAAAAGTAAGACTTCATGAGCCAAAACCATGGCACAATTTTTGAATAGCAATAAAGCATGGAGATTATGCTACAGCCCTTGGGTAAAAACAATACTAATAATATTGAACTACGACTTAACCACTAAAGTAACTATATGCTAATGGGGTTGCGCTGCAATCTTAAACTAACATCAAAAGTGGCAAGTTTGCACTACAATCTTGCATTAACATAAAAAAGACATAAGAACATACGACCATTCTGATTTGGCACTGAAGTGACATAATAACCCAAGGGGTGAGGCAATGGAGTAATACTGCTTCATGGCTAAAAGTCAAACCTTGTTCTTTAAAGATAAGTCGGGAGGTCCCAACTTCACCCTCGAGTTTATTAAAGCCCAACTTAGAGACAAGGGCAAAGGCGCAGTCTTTATTAATATGAACGGATCAGGGTAGATTCAGGCGAAACGATCACCCCTCAGAATAGAAGCATGGTTCCTCTTACCAAGTCATACCATACAAACCCATATGTCCTCAATGCTATGCTTTGTAAATATTAAGCAGCGCGGTACTACTCCAGAATGGTTGACGCAGTATGAATGTGACGACCCACATTTCGGAAGGTTTAAATCGACAATAATCCACACATGTCTAACTCAAACAATCCGGAGCACAGATAATCAATGGGGTTAATTAAGAAAAATAAGAAAGAAGAAAACAGACATAGAATCTAGCAGCGGAAAGACAAAATATAATAATTAGATAAATAGTTCATAAAGCTATTTACTATACATTCGATTATAATTTATAAAACATTTATTAGAGTTATATATATAATAGAAAATAGAATAATGCAGCGGAATAAACAATGTGGTGAAAGACTACCGGTAATATAACATACCAAACCTTCGTCTTCATCCTCTAGAAAATAACCTTCAATGCGCCGAAAACTCAAGGCTGACCCGAGCGTAATGAAAAGATAAAACACTCGAGTCAGGACTAAAATATCCTTATGAGAGTCAAATCAATATCACATATAACAAGAGTGTAATAGTGTCAGAGATGTTTATGAGATTTCACATCTCCTATCCAGTGTATAACGTGCGTGCAATAACTCGAGAGATGTTACAGGATTTTCCATCTCTTAAGGATCCGTCAAAATATTTATATATAGTAGAATACATAAATAATATCTAATCAGTAAAATAAATATTTTTCTTAGCATTAAGGCTTTACATTAATCCCCTTTAACATGTTTTTAAGCATTGTCGTATAGTTTGCATATAACGTCCCAGTAGCACGTCGGGGATAGGGATGCACCGTAATATGACAAGACTAAACCAAACTCGTAGTGGTCTCATCTGTGCAGTTAATGCCCCGCTATTACCCCGCTATAACCCTGCTATATCTCATAGCGGATTTCTACCGCTACGATTTTTCCATATAGCCCCAAATATAGCCTTTCCGCTTTAAGCCCCGCTATTTTCGCTATATCCCGTTATTCCCGCTATATTCTGATATTTCCGCTATATCTTCTTTAAAAGAAATGAATTGAAAATGAAATTTATACATTATACAAATTATGAAATTAATTTATTTGATTGAATTTTTAATATATTTTCAGAAATGAAAATACTCTAATATTCTACTAAATTCAATTATGTTATATAATAGTTTTACGTTTATTTACTGTATATTCACATATGTTTTCATTTAAAATTATTTATGTATTAATTATAATTCAATTGAATTTTAATTTTTCATTTAATTACCATTTATATATTTGTAAAAACATCAAGTACGATTTTTATATGCTATTTTATAGTCATCCACTATATCCCGCTATATCCTCGCTGTATCCCCGCTATGACTTTTTGCACCTCCGCCGCATTGAATCTGCCGAGCGCTTTAACTGCACAGGGTCTCATATAGAGATAAAAGTATGACATGGCACGTGAGGCAATGCCCAAGGTAGGATACTATCAATTCGGGTCGCAGGGCTGGTGGTAACGCATCGTAGCCACGACTGCCCACCACGTCCATCCATCCCATATTGAGTCAAAGGGAGGTTATCCCAAAATCAAGGTGCACCAATCGAAACCAACATCAAGAGAAATAGTATGGACCGAGTCCAAGAAGATAATCGAAGAACGGATGTCCACTTGAGGTAATTAGCCTCATTGGCCCTGTCAAGCCGTCCTGTTTTAGTCATTTCAAATTGGCACAAGTGCAAGGGTCTATCCATCATCGTTCTCTTTCTTCAAATCCAGCAAGCGTACGTCAAATCCAACCACTTCATTCTGGAGTCTCCTCCATGTACACAGTTGATAAAGTGGTTCCAATATTGACAGAGAGTATGCCAATAAGAGGTCTCGGTCTCTTTAACAACCAAACATCGTTTTACACACCGGTTGGTACTTTTACATTTTTAAAACGATTCATACTTGATATAAAAATATCATTCATTTCAAAATATCATATTCACTTCAAATATGTCCATTTCACTTGAAACATCATTTTCGCTTCAACATCTCAATTTTACTTCCAAAATCGTTTCGAATTTCAATTTAGGTTATAACTTCATTTTAACCCAATTCGCATTTAAATCAACGATTTAATTATAATTTTCCACTTTGACCAGTTTGAAATTTTAGAAAATAGTTTGAATAGTTTTAAATAGTTTAAAAGCTTAAAATAGTTTAATATAAAATAGTTTGAGTATTGAAAATGATTTATATAGTAAAATAGTTTAGAAAATCAAAATAATTTGAATATTTAAAAAAGATAGATTTTAAATAGTTTATATTAAAATAATTTATTTAGAAATATTTTCAAAGTCAAACCGATTCAATTCCAAATCTTTTAATTCACATCATCTTCAATCTCAATTCAATTCAAATCGACTCGATTTCTATTTCAACTCGAATTAACTTCGATTCCAATTTCAAATCAATTTCAATTTCGATTTCAAATTACTTCCATTTCGATTTCAGATTAATTATTTTCAATTTCAATTTCGATTTGAATTAATTTCAATTCAATTCTTAATTTTAAACCATTTCAATTTATATCAATTTCGAATTCGGTTTCAAAATATCGATTTAAATCATTTAGATCAAATTTAACTTTGATGTTCAAATCTATAAAAAAATTCAATCTCAAGTCAAATTTTCTAAAATATCAACTTATATCACTTTTACTTAAATAACTTCGAAGTTCAAGTAAAAGTTCAAATCTTTTAATACAATTCAATTTCCATAATTCAAATCATATTTCGATTCTAACTTCAAATTTCAAATTCGATTCTTTAAACAATTCTTGTTAACAAATTTCAATTTCAACCCTTCGAGCTCAAGTTCGAAATTAATTCAATTTCCATAAATTCGATTTTTATATCTTTAAATCAAAATCATTAAAAGAATTTCAACCAAAAATTTTAAAATCATTTAATTTAACCAATCCGGTGTCCGTATATAATTTTCTATCCTATAGCCAAGTGATCAGTAATTTTGATTTAATTTCAGAGATGGATATATATCATTTCAATCCAAAATAAATGTCATAGGTATATATAATTTCAACCTATTTCTTAATTTATTTGAAATAATTCAAATAACAGTTTTATATACTTTCAAATAATTACAGGGTGATAACAGGAATATATAAGAATAAATAAACATCCAAATCATCCAAGCCATCAACCAATAGCAGCCATCACAATCAACATCCAAATCAGTCTGATATCACAACAATTTATTGTTATCAACATCGGGTGTCTAATTGGCAATTTAATTTCAATTTCAAATTGAACTTTCAATTTAAATATCAGTTAAACTTACCAAGCAACAGTCCATAAAATTTATTTACTTCATGATATCAATTTAACTAACATAAAAATTATTTAGTCATTCATGGGCATTTAAAACACTCACCTTCGTTCGAATCTAAAAATTGGAATGAAGCGAATAGAAATGAATTCTCCTCCATAGCGTAGACGGCTCTGATACGAATCCGATGTAATAAACCAGACTCGAATCCGATCTCGGACGCAAAAGATATACGATAATTAGCATCGAGATAATTAATACTTTAATTAACATAATTAACAACTTAATTTAAATTAAACAAAACCTATCACCTTCCTTAGTTCCTGGCCGCATGCACGTTCTTCCCCAATCTCGTTCGCGATTACCTCATTCATCTTTTTTTTATAATATCGATCGAAGAACGCTAGCAACCCATTGCCATCGCCGAACGTAAGCAACCCCACATCGCCGCCTTTCCAATTTCTCGCGCGCAATCGCGCCTAACCCCCGGCCATCGCCAGCACTCATCTCAAAACCCAAAACTCGATCGAACCTCGCACCTATCGCGTGACAAACCTGTGCCTATACCTGATACGCGCACACATCAAACAAGCATGAAACCTGTAACGACCCGTAAATTTCAACTGTTTTAATAACGTAATTAGTTGAAATTTTGTGAAATTTTAAACGATAAAATTTTGAAATAAAAATTTAATATTTGGAATACGTCTAGTTAAACATAGCAACTGGTAAATTTTCGTCCGAAAATACGAAAGTTTATTTCGCGCGTAAATTTACTTCAATTTAATCAGTTAAAAAGCGTTGAAAATAAAACGTTTTCAAAACCAAAATATTTTTACATAGAAAAATTCTAAACCAGCTTCTGAGCAAGATATCAGTTTGTCGTTTTTCCAATTTCGGACATCTTTGGCTTCGTCGATCTTATTTTTCAGCATTTTTCTTGCATTTTCCGTAGTACAAAAATTTGAAATTTTTATAGTTCAATCATACCACTGATATCTTTATACCGTTCTGATCGTCTCATCGTGCTGACCCTAATGGTATATTTATTTCTGTTTCTCGAACCCTGGTATGTAATGAAACCAATAAAACGATTTCTATATCTGTATTCAAATTTTAATCGTTTGGGGTTCCGTAGACCCTTAAAATTCACCATCCTATTCCAATGGTCAGGTTATCAATTTTATTAGCTGGATTCAAACTTTTGACCTTTACATTCCCAATATTTAATATTATTACTTGTTCATTTCATCCGTTCGTTTGTTGTGAAAACAAACCCAAAGAAATGAACAGTCAAATTCTTTTCTTTCTTTTAGGCAATTTACGTTCTTCTTCATTCTATCACTTTCCCTTCTCTGTAACGACCCGTATTTTTACGGATCGAAAAGTTTGTCAAAATCTTGAATTTTCAGCATTTTCTAGTTGTTTCAGATTTTGGTTGAAATTTGCCTAAGTCCTAGGTCGTACGCGACCTAGGGGTTAGTTAAATGTTGTTGGCGACTTAGGAGATAAGTCGTGAGCGACTTAGAGAAGGTCTGCGAACTAAGGGGATAGGCGAGTTAAGAGTTAGGTCGTAGCCAGATTAAGTGGTAGGTCGCACTGTCTTGAGTCGCACCTAAGTGTTAAGTGGTTCAGGTGATAAGTCGCGAGGTGGTTTAGGTCGTGGACAGTTTGGAGCGACCTATGGGAGTAGCAAGTTAAACCCAGTAGTTAACGACCTAGGGATGAGCGACCTAGTGGCTACCGAGTTAGTATATTTAGGTCGGCAGCGACCTAAGGAAACTAGTGAGATGCGACCTATAATAGTTCGCGACCTATAAGAGTTAGCGATCTAACTGTTAGCGACCTAAGAGTTAAGCAGAGTAGGGGATGGCTGGTTAGGGTAGTTAGGTCGTACGCGACCTAAGTTAGGTCGTGAGTTCTGTTTTAGTTAGGTCGCTTGTTGGCATAAGTTGTTAGGTCGCATAGGTTGGTAGGTCGCGTGGGAGTTAGGTCGCGTGTTGTTTTAGGTCGTCATGTGTTAGGTCGCTGAGGAGTTAAGTCGTAGCATCTGTTGGTCCCGTGGGTTGCTAAGTTGATAGGTCGCAAGGTTTTGTCTAAGTGTTAGGTCGTACCTGTTGTTAAGTCGCGCGCTTGTGATAGGTCGTGCGCATTAGGTCGTAGGTCGCTGGCATGTTAAGTCGCAGATGCGCATTGTTGTAGGTCGTAGTTGTTGGCCAAGGCTTAGGTCGGTGGAAGTCTTAGGTCGTAGGTCGGAAACGACCTAACTCCGAGTTACGACTTAAGAGAATTTCTGCCTATAAATAGAGGAGGTTGGCTTCATTTTTGGGATTCGGATTTCGAAGCGACGAAGTGCTGCCATTTTGAGAGCTCGACTTCTACACTTCTTCACTTCTTTTCTCCACTCTAATCTAGTGCTTCCTTTCATCCAAATCGAAGATCAAGATTGAAGATTCAAAAGTTTAGATTGAAGATCTTCATCTTTTCAAGAGAGATTTCTTCATTTGAAGTGGATTCGTGATAGATCAAGCTTGATCCTTCGCTGTCCAGATCTGAAGCGTGTTGATTTGGGTTTGTTTTGGTGATTTGGTGAGTGGTGATTATCTCTCACACGGATCCAAAGGAGTATATCGGATTGTTGGCTCGTTTTGATGTTAAAATAGTGATTTCCATGCATTTTCTTCATCCTAAGTGTAAATCCATATAGATCCATTGTTCATGATGATGTTACATCCATTTTATCATATGTTAACCTATGCAAGTTCATTCATCAAGTTTGTAGGGATATAATTCATGTTTTCATGCTTATTGGACTTTCAACTCTTTAAATACGAAAATGCCATTATTGTGATAATTGTCTATTTAGATCTTGTTTGAATGCTTGATTGTTTGGATTAATGTTTGATTTGATTGATTGTTATGAATTAGATGATTGATGGTTTGATTTAGACCGAAGACGATTCAAAAGCTAAGGGAAAGGCTCTTGAATTGGGAAAGCTGCTCGTGGCATATGTAGCGGGATGATGAAGCTCTTATGCATAGATTTGATGATGTGATGTTAAGATGAGACTTCGCGAGGATGTGATGAAGCGAAGCATCATGTGATGAAGACTTGGTCTAATCCAGACGGGATCATTCCAAGCACGTTGGTAACTCGGTGATATGATTCGAGTTAAGGGTAATGGATGCTTGAGAGGCGCTTGAGCTAGTACGGAAATAGTCGTCGAGGAGGATGACTAGGAGGCTTGGATAGCATCGTTGTTGAAGGTTCTAGCAGACTCAAAGCAAGGGTACGTTTGGGCAGTTGCGAAAATCCCAACGACAATGAATTGATGGTCGAGTACCCTGGGTAGTTGCGAAAATCCTTGGCACGGGCTGCGACGACGTGCGGAGTTCTGTCTAGAACCGGGGTTTCCATTAGCCCTTGACGGACGGCTGAAAGAGTGTGCCGGTCATTCAATTAACGATGATATCGAAGAAATGATAACAGTGATAGCCAGAGTCATGGATGTTTGGTTGTATCGTCATTCGGACTCAAGAGCGGTATTTTCTGGGTGCTTATCTGATTTAGGCCTTGGTACTTGGAAAACATCGCCCTTGAATCGAATGATTATTAGTTTACATTAAATTGTATGCTCTGCTATGTTGCTTCTGCTTAGTGTGTGTCTGGGGGCTATCACTGTAGAAAGAGGTGGAGTGGGAGGGTTGTATTCCTATTCCTTTTTCCTTTATGCTCTTTTGGTATGTTGTTAGTTAATTTACTGCTCACTAAGACTGTTGTCTGACTCAAGGCTTTATGTTTTAATTCTTATTGCCTTGGGCTGTTCGTCCATTTTTGGGACGGGCAGACTAGGTAGCAGGTGACAGGTGCAGTTCTCTTCTCACGATGCTGATATCGAAGACGAGCTAGAGGGTTGCATATTATCTTCTTATATGTACTGGATGTTCCGCTGTTTTGTATTCTCTGAGTGTTATGTAGTGAGGCTTGATGTATTGGCTATTTGGACGCTTGTATTCAACTATTATGAAGTTTTATATGATGGCATTTTATTCTGTAAAGCTTCACTATATATATGTTCTAATTGTATTTTGTCCATGCGCTGTGAGTAATACGATAGATTCTGTTGTTTTTTACCTAACCTGACAATCGTCCATGGTCGCCTGGCACACTTTACAGCGCACTATCTCTAGATTCGGTGCAGGGGTCATGGGCGGTCGTCACATTCTCTTTCTACAATACTGACCCCATGCATCCCACCTCCGCAAGTTCCTCCACCACAAAACCCACCGCCTTAGCCTCGTCCACTAAGTCGAAATTCCCTGCAAAACCGAACGACCACCATCCTCAAACCCGAAACCCGCAACTCCTTTCCTCCTCCCTTCGCCTCTCTTCTTTCCATGGCCGCGTGCAAGCAACCCCACCTGAAACCATCAACCATGACCGCTCCACCCCACCGCGCCGGCTGCTCCTCCTTGAGCGCCGCACTAGTTTGCCTTGCCGCTACCCTTCGCTGCAAGCATGTGGTTTTTCCCTTTCGTCCCATCACTAGCGGCGAGCCACCGCTTCGACCTCCTCCGTCTTCAGCATGCTTGCCGACCACTCTGCCTTCGCCACCGAGACCAAACCCCTTGCTTCGTTCGGTCGTACATCCTTGTCTTCTTCAATTATTATATGTAAGTAAAATAAAAGTTAGTTATATATATGTACAAAGTTTCTTATATAGGCTGTTTTGTAAACCTCAATTTCTGAATATATTAGTTTGTTGCTTATGTTTATATAAGCGCAAGTTATAAAGAGGTATATTCACATTGATTTTAAGTATTTTCTATATTAAAAGTATTTTATATATTGAAGATCGGCTGTTAGTTCATTTTTAAGCCATATAACATGCTGCAGCATCTTCCAATAATATGTATATCCTTGTTAGTATTTCAAGAGTATGTTTGTATAAAATATAGGTGGATATATGATATGTTGGCTTATTATAGATAAGTTTCTAAAGGGCAATTTACGTATAAATCTGATAGAGGTCAATTGATATATGTGGTTTAAGTAAGTAGTGTATGTAGATGTGCCAGTTATGTATATTGTATTTAGGCGTCTGAATGTTTGCCTGTATATATAAATTTATAAAGGTTATATATATGTTTATATAAGTATTATTTGGTCGGTTAAGTGAATATAATTTTTTTATATAAAGTAAGTTTATTTGATTTTTTTTGATATAAGTTGGATCTGTAGATATGACAGGTATGTGTATAGGTTATTGCAGTTTTATTTGTGTATCAAACAAGTCTATTCGTGTATAGCCCATTTTCATGCTTTTCTAAAGAAGTTTTTATATATGATGATATTAGTTCAGGCCTGACTACATATAAAGTTTATATATACTTTAAACTGCACCTATTTTCGATTTACTTTATTTTATATAGAGTTTGTATATATAAAATCTATAGTGAGGTTATTTTATACATGCTTCGTTTTCATTGAGACGAGTTTAATATAATAACTATTTTGTTGAAATGAAGTTGACCATCTTGGGCCAACCGTGCTAAGTTGTATATATTATATGTTATAAGTTAAAACATTTATATTGTATGCCACACGTCATTTAAACAATGATTTAATATATATGCCTATATCTACATTTAATTTAATATGTGTTTGAAATAAATACTGATTTGAAATATATGTATTGAAATTGTTTTTTTTTTTGAAACAATATATATATTCTGTATATATATCAAGTTGATTCTGATTTATTCTCATCAATTCCTATATATCAGCTTTGTTCGTCGAATTCGTGCCAATCTAGCTTTGATTTGGAATTCGTGTTTGGATCTGTAACTCACTTCATAGTCTATCTCTCTAGCCTCGAAAGGTGAGCACTCACTCACGATTAACGTTCTTTTATTTATTAAATCTGATTTCAATTGAAACGACAATTGAAATATGCTGCTGTTAGTTAATTACACTGTTATATATGCTATTGCCTGTATCAGTTTACCTGACACCATTATTTATATTGGACGTTAAATTGTTAATGTTAAAATGATAAATAGTATGCAAGTGAACTTGATATAGGATAGTTAAATGTTAAATTTGGTTAACTGACATTTGTATAATATGACCCCTTTAACTGTTGAATTTATTGACACGTAGAATTTGTTTAATTACACCTTGAACCACTGAATGTATGTTGTTAAATCGATGATGTATGAAAATTGAAATTGAATGACAAGTGAAAAACCGTATAAATAATTAGTGTAATAATCTTTAATCTACATGAAATGATAGTGTAGATTCTAGAAATAATTATATTAATTCGTACAAATAACAATGCGAATTAATACGATTATTTCGGGATTATTTGAATTGATTATTGGATTGATATTGTTTGTTGTTATTGCTTGTTTATTTACTTTGACACCATCCCAGTTATCACACTGCAAGTTCCCTTTGCTATGTTTTGATTTTGAATTGAATTGGAATGGGGTTGAAATGATAAATACCCAAGTTGAACTTTGACCTAGGATAGAAAATTAAATAAAACCGATTGGTCAATAATTTGATTTAAAAATAAAATAAGGATTTTATTTGAATAAATATTATGGTTTTGAAATGAAGTTGAAATGTGAATTTTAATGAAAGGAAATTGTAATATTTAATAATCTGAAACAAAATATTTACAATGTAATCGATGAAATAATGTTGTTTAATTTGAGAAATGATTGAATTAAGTTTGAAATTATTAAACTTTGAAATGATTTAATAATTAAGTTTGAAATTATAATTAAGTTTGAAATTATTAAACTTTGAAATTATTTAATAATTAAGTTTTGAATTATTTAATAATTAAATAAGATTGAATGATTTAATGATCAAATTGAATTGAATTCTTTAATAAGAGAAATTGAATTTTTGAATAAGTGAATTTTACTTCGAAAATAATTGAAATTGAGTTTTCTTGATTAAGTAAGTTTTGGAAAATTATTTAAGAAAGTAAATAAGTGAAATTGAATTTCTTTAACAAGAAATAAAATGTGATTTTTTGGAATTAATATAAGACTTGAAATTGAAAGAATTGATTTGACGAATTTAATTTAATTCAAAATTGTAAGTTTTGATTTAATGAAGTTGAACTTAAGAATTGATTTAATGAATTGGAAATTTAATAGAAATTGTTTCGAATGATAAAGTAATGTAACGAATATTGAATGAAATCGATAAATGAATTTAAATCGATTTGAATGATAAATTAATTTAATTTAAATGTTTTCGAAATGAACTTATATTCGAACTTGAATCAATACTTGAATTGTTTTAAATAAAGATTGAAATTGAATTATTAGATTTTGAAATTATGAATTTGGAAGTTTTGAAACGTAAAGTATGGAAACTGGTTTTGAAAGACAAATGAAATGTTGATTTGCGAATTGAAATTGAAATTGAAATTGATTTGGTTTTGAAATAAATAAACGACCAATCGGTGTAATAATTACGGAAGTTATTAAAGAGACCGGGATCGGATATGGACATACTCTCTGTCGATACCGAAAACCACTTTAATAACTAACATTCGCGGAGTGATGATCCAGAATGAAGTGGTTGGAATGATGTACGTGATGACTGAAGAAAGAGAACGATAATGGATAGCCTTGACACTTGTGTCAAATTGGAAATGACTAAAACAGGAGCTGTGCCGGGCCAATGGAGGATTAGCTACCTCAAGTGGACACACTTCTTCGAACTACTTATACTTGTTGTCGATTGGTGCACCCTTGATTTTGGGAGTGTTGTTTCACGGTGTTGCGGGCGCTGCGGCGTTGCGTTCTCACCAGTCCGGATCAGGCGAACGGTAGTATCACTACCTTGGGTATTGCCTCATGTGCCTTGTCATACTTGTATTCCATTTATGCGCGACCACTACGATTTTGATTTGTACCTTTAGTATATGGATTGCCCTCTGGTGACTTCCGGTTTTGGGGAAACTACGGTCTTGTATATGCTTTTGGGAATAAAAATGTGTTAAGGGTGGAATGGGCCATGACTTAACGCTATTTTGATATCTTTATATTACTGATAGACATTATCTACTTATCGTACACTACTACATAGTAGATAGTTTAACGGATCCTTAAAGGATGGTTATTCCAAACATCCTTTGAGTTACTTGTATTTCAATTGCTATTTCACTTGAGTTGGATTTATTAATATAAGAATGTTAATCCTGACTCGAGTGTTTTGTGTTTTGCTTTACGCTCGGGTCAGACTGAGTGTACCAGTATTCGAGACTCACCTTTGGAGTTGGAGCTTTGCTTGAAGATCCAGCCATCTATTCTGCTTTCAGTATTCGATGATTCCAGTGATGTATCCTGATTTGTATCTGATGTATCATATTACTCTTCCGTTGTATCTGTTCTAACTCTGATGTAACTTATACATTTATATAGTAGCTTCATGAACTACTATCTCTTTTATTTCCGCTGCAATTATTACTCTGTGTCTGTGATCTGTGATTATTTATTTACTGTATATGTTTAGTTTTTCCAAATTTAAATTAACAACGCGGTATTTTGAGCAATTCAACTCCGGCATGAGTGTCTACCTATACACTTATAATGGATGCGAATGGTCCAAAATTCCGGGTCGTTACAGTTGGTATCAGAGCTTTGGTAGCTCTAGGCAAAACTCAACATATAGGGTAAATGTATTTACAGAATCACTCTCATTCGAGTTTCAATCTCTTCTTTTGACTCAATTCCTTTGAATTTTGGAACGTTCCCTGCGGTTCCCAATTTCATTCGTGTCCTTCACTATTCGTCTTCTTTCAATTCTGGAGCACCCCATAACTCCATTTTGAATGATATCTATAATAGATCGGCGGTCTCTCCAATCTTCGAATGATTCGTAAAGGAGTAAACTCATCTACAATAGGCATTGATTTACCGGAGATTTCTGTATCCTCGGTTTACGTGGCTATCTATCTCCTGATATACCTGAATTCTATTTCTTGAGATCGAATGTCGATTTACCTCGGAATTCTACATCGATCTTATTTTGAAGTCACGGTCGACCCGGTTAAGGTTGCCCGCGATTTATATAAACTTATCCATCGCCTTATTTTGTTATTTAATTATCTCGTCTTTGTTCGAACCTATCGTCGAATCGAAATTCTCTTTGATTTGAGTCAACAAAAATTTGAATCCCTATCCTTATTTTGAAAATCCATATCGTCGAGCAAAGAAATGTATTTCTAAATTTATATTAAAAATGTTGTTTTCAAATTTGATAAACAAAATAGTTTTGAATTATTATATTATATATAAATATAAGTTTTCTGAAATTAAATTGTTAATGAATTTGTTGTCTGAAATAATAATATTTGATTTACATTTATTGTTTTGTAAACCATTGATTATTGCATAATATAAATAAACAAATTTATAAACTTGGTTATAAATTGATTGGAATTTGAAATAAATTTAATTCAGAAATTTGAGAATTTATTAGTTTCCGGTGATTTCGAACTTTGGTTTTTAAAATTTTAAAGTATATATTATTGAAAGTATTTTCGAATAGAAATCGTTTTCAAAGAATTTTAAATGTTGAAATCAGTGCTCTTCCCTTTGTCGCTGGAAAATAATTTCGGTGATGGCGGCCGCATCATCGACATTCATTTTCGAGTTTCGAAGTGGAGAAACTATTTTGTAGCTTTGCTACGGTTTTGTTTTGAAAAAAAAAATTATTTTGATTTGAATTTCTTCAGTATAATTTGATTTATATATATAAGTACCTTATTTTAAAATTTAATTTGATTTGATATAAATATATTATATATATCTCTAATTGTTTAAAGTTAATCGGAAATCTAATTCTTAAATTTTGTTAAAGGATGATTTTAATTATAAGTAAAACCAAAATTTGGAATAAATATTTAAACTTGTATTGGAAAAAAAATTATTTGTATATTGTTCAACTGCATTCTAATACAACTTACCTAAATCATTCAGAAGTTGAATGTGTAATTAGATAATATATAAGATAAATTGAATTTATAAATAAAATTTGAGTGTTTATAATAAATGTTATACACCAAATTTTGATTATAAAGATGTTAATAAAGTTAGATGGATAATAAGTAAAACTCAGTTAATAATGAAATAAATTTATTTGAAAGAATTAATAAAGTGAAATTTGATCAATATATGAAAATACCTTGAATTTAAAGGAAATTAATAGATGTAAATTAATTTAAATCGAAACTTTTATGTTTTAAATTAATTTATGTGGGATAAATATATGTGATAAGATATATTAAGTAGAATAAATTTAACAGTAATTTGGAATAAAGAAGAATTTAAAATTGTTGAAGAAAATATGATTATAATAAAAGACTATTCAATTTATGGTTTTAGAAATTGTAGATTGAAGATAATTGGATAATAAGATAATGAATTTAAAAATAGTTGAGATTGATTTTAGTGAAATCAAATGGATTAAATCAATTATTGAATATCAATTAATTTAAATTTGAATTTATATGGTTTAAATCAATTGTTATTTTGTATTTCAAATCTGTTATCTTTCTGGTTGTTTCTATTCTCCTACCTCGTTCCTTTTCGGGGACGAAAAGTTTTGAGTGGGGGAGAGTGTAACGACCCGTAAATTTCAACTGTTTTAATAACGTAATTAGTTGAAATTTTGTGAAATTTTAAACGATAAAATTTTAAAATAAAAATTTAATATTTGGAATACGTCTAGTTAAACATAGCAACTGGTAAATTTTCGTCCGAAAATACGAAAGTTTATTTCGCGCGTAAATTTACTTCAATTTAATCAGTTAAAAAGCGTTGAAAATAAAACGTTTTCAAAACCAAAATATTTTTACATAGAAAAATTCTAAACCAGCTTCTGAGCAAGATATCAGTTTGTCGTTTTTCCAATTTCGGACATCTTTGGCTTCGTCGATCTTATTTTTCAGCGTTTTTCTTGCATTTTCCGTAGTACAAAAATTTGAAATTTTTATAGTTCAATCATACCACTGATATCTTTATACCGTTCTGATCATCTCATCGTGCTGACCCTAATGGTATATTTATTTCTGTTTCTCGAACCCTGGTATGTAATGAAACCAATAAAACGATTTCTATATCTGTATTCAAATTTTAATCGTTTGGGGTTCCGTAGACCCTTAAAATTCACCATCCTATTCCAATGGTCAGGTTATCAATTTTATTAGCTGGATTCAAACTTTTGACCTTTAGATTCCCAATATTTAATATTATTACTTGTTCATTTCATCCGTTCGTTTGTTGTGAAAACAAACCCAAAGAAATGAACAGTCAAATTCTTTTCTTTCTTTTAGGCAATTTACGTTCTTCTTCATTCTATCACTTTCCCTTCTCTTTCTACAATACTCACCCCATGCATCCCACCTCCGCAAGTTCCTCCACCACAAAACCCACCGCCTTAGCCTCGTCCACTAAGTCGAAATTCCCTGCAAAACCGAACGACCACCATCCTCAAACCCGAAACCCGCAACTCCTTTCCTCCTCCCTTCGCCTCTCTTCTTTCCATGGCCGCGTGCAAGCAACCCCACCTGAAACCATCAACCATGACCGCTCCACCCCACCGCGCCAGCTGCTCCTCCTTGAGCGCCGCACTAGTTTGCCTTGCCACTACCCTTCGCTGTAAGCATGTGGTTTTTCCCTTTCGTCCCATCACTAGCGGCGAGCCACCGCTTCGACCTCCTCCGTCTTCAGCATGCTTGCCGACCACTCTGCCTTCGCCACCGAGACCAAACCCCTTGCTTCGTTCGGTCGTACATCCTTGTCTTCTTCAATTATTATATGTAAGTAAAATAAAAGTTAGTTATATATATGTACAAAGTTTCTTATATAGGCTGTTTTGTAAACCTCAATTTCTGAATATATTAGTTTGTTGCTTATGTTTATATAAGCGCAAGTTATAAAGAGGTATATTCACATTGATTTTAAGTATTTTCTATATTAAAAGTATTTTATATATTGAAGATCGGCTGTTAGTTCATTTTTAAGCCATATAACATGCTGCAGCATCTTCCAATAATATGTATATCCTTGTTAGTATTTCAAGAGTGTGTTTGTATAAAATATAGGTGGATATATGATATGTTGGCTTATTATACATAAGTTTCAAAAGGGCAATTTACGTATAAATCTGATAGAGGTCAATTGATATATGTGGTTTAAGTAAGTAGTGTATGTAGATGTGCCAGTTATGTATATTGTATTTAGGCGTCTGAATGTTTGCCTGTATATATAAATTTATAAAGGTTATATATATGTTTATATAAGTATTATTTGGTCGGTTAAGTGAATATAATTTTTTTTATATAAAGTAAGTTTATTTGATTTTTTTTGATATAAGTTGGATCTGTAGATATGACAGGTATGTGTATAGGTTATTGCAGTTTTATTTGTGTATCAAACAAGTCTATTCGTGTATAGCCCATTTTCATGCTTTTCTAAAGAAGTTTTTATATATGATGATATTAGTTCAGGCCTGACTACATATAAAGTTTATATATACTTTAAACTGCACCTATTTTCGATTTACTTTATTTTATATAGAGTTTGTATATATAAAATCTATAGTGAGGTTATTTTATACATGCTTCGTTTTCATTGAGACGAGTTTAATATAATAACTATTTTGTTGAAATGAAGTTGACCATCTTGGGCCAACCGTGCTAAGTTGTATATATTATATGTTATAAGTTAAAACATTTATATTGTATGCCACACGTCATTTAAACAATGATTTAATATATATGCCTATATCTACATTTAATTTAATATGTGTTTGAAATAAATACTGATTTGAAATATATGTATTGAAATTGTTTTTTTTTTGAAACAATATATATATTCTGTATATATATCAAGTTGATTCTGATTTATTCTCATCAATTCCTATATATCAGCTTTGTTCGTCGAATTCGTGCCAATCTAGCTTTGATTTGGAATTCGTGTTTGGATCTGTAACTCACTTCATAGTCTATCTCTCTAGCCTCGAAAGGTGAGCACTCACTCACGATTAATGTTCTTTTATTTATTAAATCTGATTTCAATTGAAACGACAATTGAAATATGCTGCTGTTAGTTAATTACACTGTTATATATGCTATTGCCTGTATCAGTTTACCTGACACCATTATTTATATTGGACGTTAAATTGTTAATGTTAAAATGATAAATAGTATGCAAGTGAACTTGATATAGGATAGTTAAATGTTAAATTTGGTTAACTGACATTTGTATAATATGACCCCTTTAACTGTTGAATTTATTGACACGTAGAATTTGTTTAATTACACCTTGAACCACTGAATGTATGTTGTTAAATCGATGATGTATGAAAATTGAAATTGAATGACAAGTGAAAAACCGTATAAATAATTGGTGTAATAATCTTTAATCTACATGAAATGATAGTGTAGATTCTAGAAATAATTATATTAATTCGTACAAATAACAATGCGAATTAATACGATTATTTCGGGATTATTTGAATTGATTATTGGATTGATATTGTTTGTTGTTATTGCTTGTTTATTTACTTTGACACCATTCCAGTTATCACACTGCAAGTTCCCTTTGCTATGTTTTGATTTTGAATTGAATTGGAATGGGGTTGAAATGATAAATACCCAAGTTGAACTTTGACCTAGGATAGAAAATTAAATAAAACCGATTGGTTAATAATTTGATTTAAAAATAAAATAAGGATTTTATTTGAATAAATATTATGGTTTTGAAATGAAGTTGAAATGTGAATTTTAATGAAAGGAAATTGTAATATTTAATAATCTGAAACAAAATATTTACAATGTAATCGATGAAAGAATGTTGTTTAATTTGAGAAATGATTGAATTAAGTTTGAAATTATTAAACTTTGAAATGATTTAATAATTAAGTTTGAAATTATAATTAAGTTTGAAATTATTAAACTTTGAAATGATTTAATAATTAAGTTTGAAATTATAATTAAGTTTGAAATTATTAAACTTTGAAATTATTTAATAATTAAGTTTTGAATTATTTAATAATTAAATAAGATTGAATGATTTAATGATCAAATTGAATTGAATTCTTTAATAAGAGAAATTGAATTTTTGAATAAGTGAATTTTACTTTGAAAATAATTGAAATTGAGTTTTCTTGATTAAGTAAGTTTTGGAAAATTATTTGAGAAAGTAAATAAGTGAAATTGAATTTCTTTAACAAGAAATAAAATGTGATTTTTTGGAATTAATATAAGACTTGAAATTGAAAGAATTGATTTGACGAATTTAATTTAATTCAAAATTGTAAGTTTTGATTTAATGAAGTTGAACTTAAGAATTGATTTAATGAATTGGAAATTTAATAGAAATTGTTTCGAATGATAAAGTAATGTAACGAATATTGAATGAAATCGATAAATGAATTTAAATCGATTTGAATGATAAATTAATTTAATTTAAATGTTTTTGAAATGAACTTATATTCGAACTTGAATCAATACTTGAATTGTTTTAAATAAAGATTGAAATTGAATTATTAGATTTTGAAATTATGAATTTGGAAGTTTTGAAACGTAAAGTATGGAAACTGGTTTTGAAAGACAAATGAAATGTTGATTTGCGAATTGAAATTGAAATTGATTTGGTTTTGAAATAAATAAACGACCAATCGGTGTAATAATTACGGAAGTTATTAAAGAGACCGGGATCGGATATGGACATACTCTCTGTCGATACCGAAAACCACTTTAATAACTAACATTCGCGGAGTGATGATCCAGAATGAAGTGGTTGGAATGATGTACGTGATGACTGAAGAAAGAGAACGATAATGGATAGCCTTGACACTTGTGTCAAATTGGAAATGACTAAAACAGGAGCTGTGCCGGGCCAATGGAGGATTAGCTACCTCAAGTGGACACACTTCTTCGAACTACTTATACTTGTTGTCGATTGGTGCACCCTTGATTTTGGGAGTGTTGTTTCACGGTGTTGCGGGTGCTGCGGCGTTGCGTTCTCACCAGTCCGGATCAGGCGAACGGTAGTATCACTACCTTGGGTATTGCCTCATGTGCCTTGTCATACTTGTATTCCATTTATGCACGACCACTACGATTTTGATTTGTACCTTTAGTATATGGATTGCCCTCTGGTGACTTCCAGTTTTGGGGAAACTACGGTCTTGTATATGCTTTTGGGAATAAAAATGTGTTAAGGGTGGAATGGGCCATGACTTAACGCTATTTTGATATCTTTATATTACTGATAGACATTATCTACTTATCGTACACTACTACATAGTAGATAGTTTAACGGATCCTTAAAGGATGGTTATTCCAAACATCCTTTGAGTTACTTGTATTTCAATTGCTATTTCACTTGAGTTGGATTTATTAATATAAGAATGTTAATCCTGACTCGAGTGTTTTGTGTTTTGCTTTACGCTCGGGTCAGACTGAGTGTACCAGTATTCGAGACTCACCTTTGGAGTTGGAGCTTTGCTTGAAGATCCAGCCATCTATTCTGCTTTCAGTATTCGATGATTCCAGTGATGTATCCTGATTTGTATCTGATGTATCATATTACTCTTCCGTTGTATCTGTTCTAACTTTGATGTAACTTATACATTTATATAGTAGCTTCATGAACTACTATCTCTTTTATTTCCGCTGCAATTATTACTCTGTGTCTGTGATCTGTGATTATTTATTTACTGTATATGTTTAGTTTTGCCAAATTTAAATTAACAACGCGGTATTTTGAGCAATTCAACTCCGGCATGAGTGTCTACCTATACACTTATAATGGATGCGAATGGTCCAAAATTCCGGGTCGTTACAAAACCCAAAATAGCCTAATTGCGCCGCGAACGAGAACCGCGCCTCACGCCTCCACCAAGCTACGCACACGCCTGCCATCACCCAGCGCCTCCATGCCGCGCGCCCTCTCCAGTCGTTCGCACGCGAGACACTCTTTCAATTTCTCTTCTTCTTTCTTTTCAATCGTCTGCGATCGCGCAACACTCTTTCAATTTCTCTTCTTCTTTCTTTTCAATCGTCTGCGAAATTTGAAATGAAAGAAAGAGAGGTGTATGGGGTAGACAAAAGAGTGGCGGGGTGTACGAAATGTCGAGGAGAGGGTGAGTATATATATTATTATAATTAGAAAGTATCTAACCTTTAACGCTTGAAATTCGCAAACTCCAAACGAAGCATGTCGCTTGGTGTTTTATATGTTATACCCCTATTCCGAACACAATGGAACTAGTTTCGAAAGCCAGTTCTATCATATTTAGATGATAGCTTTCAAATCAAATTATTTTAATTAAATTCTTTTAATCGATTTCTACGCGTTTCAAGCTCGCACGGCCAAACGATAAGTCCAATCGCTACGACACTTGAAATCCTATAATAATTCACTATTACGAATCCGATTAAACTAGTTTCGTCGAAATCCGAGACAGTGCCTAAAAAGGCTATTTTACTCGTTAATTAAAACAAGAAATTTTCCAAAATTAATTTAATCACTTTAAATTCAATTTTAAAATTTAACAATCTTCATTCTCGTTTAAATAAAATTTAAATCAACTTCCGACATCATTTTCATTCACATTAAATTCAGAATTCAATTGTTTAAATAATTTTCCAATATTAAATTTAAACAATTTAATTACCCAATAAATTGTTATATTTGAAATATAAGTTATTTAACTTATAAAATTTAACCTTTAAAATGAATTTAAATAATAGAACAACCACTTTATTTTTACAATAATTCAACATTAATGCATTACTTACAATTCAATATTATTTAATTTACTTTCTAATATAAGTTACAATTTCTTATCTTCTTAAAATTTGATTATTCAAAATTTTATCCAAGTTCATATCCAATAAATTACATTAATAATTCATTAAAATTTTATTTCTAACCATTTTTATTCAATAATCATATTAAATTTAATTATTTAAAATGGTTAAAAAATATGGGTCATGACATTCTCCCCCACTCCAAACTTTTTAAGTAAGGAATTTAACATACGATATATATTTTACTTAAAATAATCAACATGTAAAACTTTAAAATCTTATTTGCAAAACCTTTACTACGGTTCTACTACGCCACTCCGATAGCGGCTTTATGAAAATTACAACTTATTTATAAAATCAAGTTATAAAATTTTAAAATCTCAAAATTTTTCTAACACCCGGATTTATGGAAAATTTCGACAGCATCTACTTTGCGCGACTCGATTGTAAAAATTTTACAATACAATATATGACATGATATATACCAAATATACATCCCATCTCAATGATGAGCCATCCCGTAGGAAAAAATATAAAAATGCGGTATGTAATCTGAGATATGTGCCTTATTATTATTAATATGAGCGAGTTCGCTCATATTAAGCAAGCAAAAGCAAATAAAATTAACGTATACGTCCAAACGGTCTTTGTATGTACCTATCTCAACTCAATTTAGAATATTAGTCACTATAATAAGATATAGAACATGTATGAGTTAAATAGACTGTATAACATAAATTCTGAATCCAAAGCACAAACAAGAGCACGAATACACAACCATAACAATCATATGCAATCAAAAGCAGTAATAACAATGATTCGCAACAAAAGAAACCTTCAACCATTAATATTCATCCAATTAATTCATAACTATATGAATTTACACTATCCAATGCCAATAATTAATTTATACACTTCATTCTTATTAACGTCCAATTTTTATTAACATTTAATCGGTTTACTTCCAATTTATTCACATTTTATTTCATTTACATTCAATTTATTCAATTCAATTTGTTAAATTTTTGTTTAACACAATTCATATAAATCCATTTTTGGGTCATTTGATAAATCATTTCATTTAACCTTATTTAAGTTAGTTTTTATTTCATTATTACTTAGTATATTCTATTTAATACTAATATCATTTATAAACCATTTCATAAAACCATTTAAATTTATTATAACGTTTTATAAAACGCAACTCATGTTTATTTATTTTTCTTTTCATAACTTAAGTTCATATTAATTAATTCATTGATTCACTTCATTCGTTCATTTCATTAATTCATACTATTAATTTTACTTAAGTAATTTTTATTTTATAACTCAAATTCATATTAATAATTTTTCTTTTTATCACAATCAATTTCATTAAATTTTCTTAAGTTAACTTTTATCTTATAATTCGTTTCATTAACTTATTTCATCAATTCATTCCATTCAACTTGACTTAAGTGAAATTTCATTTCATAGTTCAAATTTCAACTTTCTTATTTCATTAATCATTTCTTAAGTTTATAATTATTTTATACAGATGTATCTTCTTTTACACAATATTATTCAAATTATAATTATCTCAGAAAGCTACAACTAAATATTAAAATATCCTTTGTAAATTTATTATTTTTCAAACAATTTACAAAGATATGATTTAATTTATTATTTGTTTACCTTCTCTTAAGTTCATATCTAAATAATATTTTCTTTTTTTCTACTCAAATTATTCATTTAACATTTCTTTAAACACAATTTCAATTTAAACATTTTTATTACTTAAATTAAAACTTGTATAATATTCCATTACATATTCATATTTAACATTTCAACCTTTTAAACATTTCTGGTAAGTTTTATATATGTTTTTAGAATTTAATTGAGTATTATACAAATTGATCTTACTCATTTTAGTTAACAAAGATGTTCAATAATTTACACAAGATTAAATTTCCATTATCTTGAAATTTAAGAGTTATAATTTAATTTCTCATATTTCATTTAAACACTTAGCTTTAATTTATTATTTCTCATTTTAGAATTTTCCACTATATAAAAATTTCACTTTATTTCTACAACTGAAAATCATTAATTAGCAGGAACTTAAGGATACAAATTCTGTGTTCATTTCAAATCATTTTGAAATAATATATATACTCATATCTTGTATATATATCAAATCATATTTAGAAATTTTAAATCAAAATCTGTTTATCAACTCAAATGCATAGCAAAGCTACTAAGTGGCCTCCCCCACTTTGAGACTCAAAAATGAATGTCGATGATGCGACCGTCATCATCGAAATTATTTTCCAGCGACATAAGAGAGGAGTACATGATTTACTTCATTTTAATTCCTTTTGAAAACAATTTCTATTCGTGAATATTTTTAAATAATACTAACATTATTTTCAAAATCTTAGAAATTTTTTCAGAAGCACCCGAATTCAAGTTCCCAAATTCCAGTTTTTAAATCCATTCTTTTAACTTAAACTAAGATTAGATTTTTATTTCATAACTCATTACTTAAGTATATAAACGTCCCTAAACTCAAATTAGTTAGGTTAATATTTTCAAACTTGGTTTTACAACCTATTTACTTCATATCCAATTTATTTTATAAATCTATTCATTTCATAATTTAAACTTAAAGTATTTATTACCACTTATACTTAAGTGTATCAACGTTTCTTTATTTAACATACGCTTATTTCATATTCAATTAGTTAACATTCAATTATTAAAACTCATTCCGTTTGCATTCAATTTATTTACATCCAATTTAAATCAAATTCAATTACTCACATTAATTTCACTTACTCATTTATTCTCATTCAATTTCTTTTTTATATATAATATAATTTAGGTAAAATTATTTCATTTACCCTATCTTAAAACAATATTATGCCGACTTGCCTCGTTTAAGTGTTTAGAAACCCCTATCGATAACATGACATCCCACGCACCGACTAGAATTCATAAACAATTCAATGGATAAGTAAACATGATATCAAACATTTTATAACACTAACAAGTATGCACTCTCATATATATACGCTTAAACAAACTCATTCTAGGGTATTACTACCCTATCTCTAATGAGTCAAACCCCACAAATCTATGGTTTTCACTAAACCAAAGCTTTGATACCAACCGTGACGACCCACATTTCGGAAGGTTTAAATCGACAATAATCCACAATGTCCAACTCAAACAATCCGAAACACAGATAATCAATGGGGTTAATTAAGAAAAATAAGAAAGAAGAAGAAAACAAACACAGAATCTCATAGCGGAATGACAAAATTTAATAATCAAATAAACAGTTCATGAAGCTGTTTACTATACATTTGATTATAATTTATACAACATTTATCAGATTTATATATATAATAGAACAATAGAATAATGCAGTGGAATAAACAATGTGGTGAAAGACTACTGGTAATATAATGTACCAAATTTTCAGGGCTGACCCGAGCGTAATGAAAAGACAAAACACTCAAGTCAGGACTAAAATATCCTTATGTGAGTCAAATCAATATCACATATAACAAGAGTGTAATAGCATCAGAGATGTTTACGGGATTTCACATCTCTTATCTAGTGTATAACGTGCGTGCAATAACTCAAGAGATGTTACATGATTTTCCATCTCTTAAGGATCCGTCAAAATATTTATATATAGTAGAATACGCTATATATATAATGTCTAATCAGTAAAATAAATATTTTTCTTAGCATTAAGGCTTTACATTAATCCCCCTTAACGCATTTTAAAGCATTATCGTATAGTTTGCATATAACGCCCCAGTAGCACGTCGGGCGATAGCGCGCCGTGATACGACAACAATAAACAAAACTCGTAGTGGTCTCGTATAAGGATAAAAGTATGACAAGGCACGTGAGGCAATGCCCAAAGCAGGATACAACCAGTTCGGGTCGCAAGGCTGGTGGTAACGCATCGTAGCCACGACCGACCACCACGTCAATCCATCCCATATCGAGTCAAAGGGAGGTTATCCCAAATTCAAGGTTCACCAATCGAAACCAAAATCAAGAGAAATAGTATGGACCAAGTCCAAGAAGAAAATCGAAGAACAGATGTCCGCTAGAGGTAATTCGCCTCATTGGTCCTGTAAAGCCGTCCTGTTTAAGTCATTTCAAATTGGCACAAGTGCCGATGTCTATCCATCATCATTCTCTTTCTTCAAATCCTACAGGCGTACGCCAAATCCAACCACTTTATTCTGGAGTCTCCTCCGCGTATACAGTTGTTAAAGTGGTTTCAATATTGATAGATAGTATGCCAATAAGAGGCCTCGGTCTCTTTAACAACCAAATGTCGTTTTACACATCGGTTGGTACTTTTACATTTTTAAAATGATTCATACTTGATATCAAAATATCATATTCGCTTCAAAATATCATTCATTTCAAAATATCATATTCACTTCAAATATGTTCATTTCACTTGAAATATCATTTTCGCTTCAACATCTCAATTTTACTTCCAAAATCGTTTCGATTTCAATTTAGGTTATAACTTCATTTTATTCCAATTCGCATTTAAATCAACGATTTAAATAAAAAATTCCACTTTGACCAGTTTGAAAATTTGAAAATAGTTTGAATAGTTTAAAAACTTAAAATAGTTTAATATAAAATAGTTTGAGTATTGAAAATGATTTATATAGTAAAATAGTTTAGAAAATCAAAATAATTTGAGTATTTAAAAACATAGATTTTAAACCGTTTATATTAAAATAATTTATTTAAAAATAGTTTCAAAGTCAAACTGATTCAATTCCAAATCTTTCAATTCACATCATCTTCAATCTCAGTTCAATTCAAATCGACTCAATTTCAATTTCAACTCGAATTAACTTCGATTCCAGTTTCAATTCAAATTAATTTCAATATCTATTTCAAATTGCTTCCATTTCGATTTCAAATTTATTAACTTCTATTTCAATTCCGATTTGAATTAATTTCAATTCAATTCTCAATTTTAAACCATTTCAATTTATATCAATTTCGAGTTCAATTTCAAAATATCGATTTAAATCATTTAAATCAAATTTAACTTCGATATTCAATTCAATGTTCAAATCTTTAAAAATAATTCAATCTCGAGCTAATTTTTTTTGAAATATCAACTTATATCACTTTTACTTGAATAACTTCGAAGTTCAGGTAAAAGTTCAAATCTTTTAAAACAATTCGATTTCCATTATTCAAATCATATTTCTATTCTAACTTCAAATTTCAAATTCAATTCATTAAACAATTCCTGTTAACAAATTTCAATTTCAACCCTTCGAGCTCAAGTTTGAAAATAATTTAATTTCCATAAATTCGATTTTTATTTCTCTAAATCAAAATCATTTAAATAATTTCAACCAATATTTTTAAAATCATTTAATTTAACCAATCCGGTGTCCGTATATAATTTTTTATCATATGGCCAAGTGATCAGTTATTTCGATTTAATTTTAGAGATGAATATATATCATTTCAATCCAAAATAAATGTCATAGGTATATACCATTTCAACCTATTTTTAATTTATTCGAAATAATTCAAATAAAAGTTTTATATATTGTCATATAATTTTGCAGGGTGATAACATGAATATATAATAATAAATAAACATCCAAATCATCCAAACTATCAACCAATAGCAGCCATCACAATCAACATCCAAATTAGTCAAATATCACAACAATATACTGGTTATCAACATCGGGTGTCTAACTGGTAATTTAATTTCAATTTCAAATTGAACTGTCAATTTAAATGTTAGTTAAATTTACCAAACAACAGTAAATAAAATTTAATTACTTCATGATATCAATTTAACTAACATAAAAATTATTTAGTCATTCGTGAGCGTTTAAAACACTCACTTTCATTCGAATCTGAAAATTTGAATGAAGCGAATAGAAACAAATTCACCTCCATAGCGTAAACGGCTATGATACGAATCCGATGCAACAAACCACACTCGAATCCGATCTCGAACACAAAAGATATACGATAATTAGCATCGAGATAATTAAAATTTTAATTAACATAATTAACAACTTAATTTAAATTAAACAAAACCTATCATCTTCGTTAGTTCCAGGCCGCACGCATGTTCTTCCCCAATCTCGTTCGTGAATACCTCGTTCACCTTTTTTTTAATAATATCAATCGACGCTGGCAACCCACTGCCATCGCCGACCGCAAGCAACCACGTCGCAGCCTTTCCAATCGCTCGCGCACCGTCATGCCTAACCCCCTCCATCGCCAATGCTCATCCCAAAACCCAAAACTCGATTAACCTCGTGCATATCGCACGACAAACCAGCGCCTCCACCTGATATGCGCGCGCGTCAAACAAGCATGAAACCCTAACTGCTCTACGAACTTGAATCGCGCCTCGCGCCTCCACCTAGCTACACGCACGCCTGCCATCACGCAACGCCTCCATGTCGCGCGCCCTCTCAAGTCGTTCGCGTGCGCGGGTCACTCATTCAATTTTTCTTATTCTTTCTTTTCGATTGTCTACAAAATTTGAAATGAAAGAAAGAGGGGGGTACGGGGTAGACAAAAGAGTGGTGGGGTGTACGAAATGTCGAGGAGAGGGTGAGTATATATATTATTATAACTAGTATAGAACGCACGTACGTGCAATCTAATAGTTGGAGATATTTAATTTTTGTTTAAAAAATAAGTTAATGGACGGATGTGTATTATAATTGTAAAATTTTTGGTAGTCACAACACTTTTATTTCAAGCAATTTTGTTAATGGTGTTTTAGCAAATTGGTAGCAAAATTCCGTTGACGAATGGTGTAAAAGGGAATGGTGGTTGAGGTTGCAAACCTATGATGAGATTTCTTTGAAGAACGAGGGTATTTTTATAATTTCAAAAAGACACCGTGGAAATCTGTTTATTGAATTCTCTTTATTAATAGTAGAGATTAGAAATATCTAACCTTTAACGCCCGAAATTCTCAAACTCCAAACGAAGCGTGCCGCCTGACGTTCTATATGTTATAACCCCATTCCGAATGCAATAGAACTAGTTTTGAAAGCCAATTCCATCATATTCAGAAGATACCTTTCAAAATCAAATTATTTTAATTAAATTCATTTAATTGATTTCTACTCATTTCAAGCTCGCACGACCAGACGATAAGTCTGATCGCTATGAAACTTGAAATCCTATAATAATTCACTATTACGGATCCGATGAAACTAGTTTCGTCGAAATCCGAGATGATGCCCAAAAAGGCTATTTTACTCGTTAATTAAAACAAGAAATTTCAAAAAATTAATTTAATCACTTTAAATTCAATTTTTAAATTTAACAATCTTCACCCGTTGAAATAAAATTTAAATCAACTTCCAACATTATTTTCATTCACCTTAAATTCAGTATTCAATTATTTAAACAATTTCCAATATTAAATTCAAATAATTTAATTATCCAATAAATCGCTATATTTGAAATATAAGTTATTTAACTTATAAAATTTAACCTTTAAAACGAATTCAAATAATAAAACAGCTACTTTCATTTTACAATAATTCAACATTAATGTAATTACTTACAATTCAATATTATTTAATTTAGTTTCTAATATAAGTTTCAATTTCTTTTCTTCTTGAAATTTGGTTATTCAAAATTTTATCCAAGTTCATATCCAATAAATTACATTAATAATTCATTAAAATTTTATTTCTAACCATTTTTATTCAATAATCATATTAAATTTAATAGGTTAAAATAGTTAAAAAATACGGGTCGTTACAATGAATGTCATATGATATCGGTACCTCGAGCATAAAGGAGGCATAACTCCTAGTAAACTAAAGCAAAGCCTAGAAGTGTTGACAATGGTGTGGTTTTTCCCAAACAGGAGACAGTTTCCCATCACGGCTACATCCACGCACATGTGCAGGCCACAAGCCAGTTACTTTATGGAATCAGAAAGTCATTATATAATGACCCGGAATTTAGGACGATGTATGTTTAAAGAATTGTTTAAATATTGAAATAATGGGTTTAATGTGAATAAAAATGATTTCAAAAGCTTATTTAAATTCTTTTTAAATAATAAATGGTGATGGTAAACTTTTAATTTATCATTAATGGGATTAAACTTGTTTTAATAACAATTCCTTTATAATGCATAAAATTATACTTTTGTGGCACTCTCGGATTTTGACGAAACCGGTTGATTGTATATTGTTGTGTATATAATTTTGTTGTGATAAAATATAAGTTAAAATTGATAAAAATGCAAGATATTACTTTTGGACCTCTCCTTATTTTATAAAACAAGTGATAACATTATTTTATGGTACAATCTCTCTTATAGCCCTCTAATACATGTATCATGGCCCATACTTGTTAATATATTTGATATTGTGTTTGATAATGTTGGAAATTGTGCTGTGAATGTTTGAAGCTATATAGTCATTGTAAATGCACTTTAAAATCCCTGGTATTTAACAATTGTTAAATTGGTACAATCGTGATATATTGTGGAAATATATACATTTGGTTATTCCGTACACACGTTTTGGTTTGTTTGACAAGGAACACGTTTGGACATTTGTGGAAATTCAGTAGTTAAAAGCAAAAAAGTCGCCATGGATGCATTTGGAAATCGCTTTGTGTTTGGTGATTTTAGAGTTAACTTTAAAAGGCATCCTAGGGCTTCTACATACTTTTAATAAGTACTATAAATGTACTTATTTTCGAAAAATATCAAGGTTTAATATATTGCTAATAATTATTTATGAATTTTTAATAAATGTTTTAAATTATTAAATATATTTTTATGGTTTTTAAATAAAACTATAAAATAGATATTTTAAATAATATTTTGAGCAAGTGTTTTAAACAATATTATAAGTATATTAAAGAAAGGTTTATAATATATATAGTTTTTAGAAAATTAGTTCAAGATTATATTTAAGAAATAAAAGGATTTTATATTATAATGTCTTTCAAATTGCTTATAGTATTTTATTAGATATCTTAGTTTTATAAAAAAATTAGTATATGTATATGTGTGTGTGTGTGTGTCTCTTTTTAAAGGTTTTTCTTTGTATATCTAGAAGTTTGGAAAGAAAGTTTAGTATTATGTAAAAGAATATAAAGGAATTTTTGGATCATAACACTTTTGTTTTAATGGATGCTTTTGTAAAATTGATTAAAAAGGTATATTACATTTTCTAATAAGTGAAAATGTACTTAGAGATTTAAATAAATGTTTCAAAGTTAATGGCAAGTATAAAGTGATTTTGGGTTTATAGTAACGACGTTTGGGCAACATTTGTTTTTACCCATTTAATTATACTTTTGAAAAGTAATTATATCTTTAAAAAAGAGTTTTAAAGATAATGATCAACTAAAGTGTTTTGGGTTTGTTGTAAACAATGTTTTAGTTACATTTGTTTTTAAACCCTAGAATAATATTTTAAAGTGGTGAAACATTGTTAACTGATTTTGGGTAATACTTAGATCTTTAATAATGGAATTTTAAACATAATAGCAAGGATCGAATCTTTGTAAAAAGATAGAAAAGTATAGTTTTAAAGTATAAAAAAGGGAAGGGATTTATAGTAACAATGTTGAGTGACATTTGTTTTTAACCATTTTGACTAATTTAAAGTAAGTAAAATTTATTGTTGATTTGTGAATATACTTATACCCTTAAGATAAGTATATGAATACTTTTGAGAAGTATTGAAATATGTATAAATGAATAGTGAAGTTTAATTAATAAGCAAACTTTCATTTATAAAGATGTTTATTGAGTTAAAAGGAGTTTTACTAATAAAAGAGATTTTTAATCAAATAAGAATCACTTAATTAAAAGGGGGATCAAAACTCATTTATATGACTGGATCGTGCTTGCGTATGTTGATCATGCTTGTGTGATTACTTGTATATGGAAAGTATATAGAGTTTGTACCCCTTATGTAATCATTCTCATTTTTGTTGAAACTGACCAAATATAACTCTGGAAATATCTAAAAGAAACACGGGAATTATATGGTACAATCTAAGTGGTTAATATCAGTATCGGGTACGTATCGGTCAAGTACCGATATGAGATATTTTAAAATATCATCATAATATCAGCAAAATATTGGACATGTGTAGAACATGTTGTAAACGATATTGTACTTTGTTATAATGTTGTAATGATATTATGTTTTTAAATATTTGGATCAATATTGCTAAATTACTATTAAAGACTAATTGGATACAGTTTATGAATTACAACTGTTTACCAGGATATTCTACTAAATACAAATCACAAGATAGGCTCACAAAAACCAAGAAATTCATATATTGTGAATCTTTATTATTTTCTTTATCAAACCGACCGTAGGGAGGTTTGCCTACTTCTACTAGGCAAAATCAATTTTCCTGAAGCCAAAAAAACACTCCCCCTGTTTTATAAATTTTCCTTCCGCGTTTGATTATTCCCAGATTTTTCTCTTCGTCACCGCCTTTTCTCCCTTTGACTATTTCACCTCCTTTCTTTCCGTCCAATCTTCTCTTTCAAATAATCGCTCAACATTTAGTTCAGATAAAAACGGAATACAGAAGCCAATAAATACCAAGTCGAGTCGATTGATCTACGTCAGACTCGCTGGAAGGTGACAAGAACTAGGGAAAGACTCGCTGGAAGCAGGGAAAGACTCGCTACAATCAATAAATATCCAGTCGAATCGATTGCAAATCGTGCGATATTCGAAACGTGATTGGTACAAAAAGTCGCCGAGTATCTACTATTTATAGGGAAAGACTCGCTGGTTGGAGAAAAGATGTCCCTAAACCATTGAAATTTGACGGAACAGTCGAATCGATTGCAAATCGTGCGATATTCGAAACGTGATTGGTACAAAAAGTCGCCGAGTATCTACTATTTATAGGGAAACACTTCTACTAGGCACTTACTGGAAGGTGAAAAGATATAGGGACAGACTCGCTAGTTGGAGAAAAGATGTCCCTAATCCATTGAAATTTGACAGAATCATTGATTTAGATGAAGGTCAGGAGGATCCACAATTGTGTGCTGCCTACGAACATCAGATTTACAGTTGCTTAAGGGAGCCTCAGGTAATATATATTTATTTTATTAGTTATAAATGTTTATCCGTGCTACAAAGAATGACTTATTTGGCAAAGCATTAAGATTTCAAGAAGGTGCAAACTTTGCAATGAATTTTAACCCCTAAGTGTTTGTTTATTTGCTGGGTCTATATGTTAAGTGCTTTTATATGCAAGTTAACATACGTTATTTTATCTATTCTGCAGAAGCATAGTTCTTCCATTTTTAGTGCGACTCTTTCAACTGAAGTATAAAAGCACAATTTTGTTGTTCAATCTGAATATTTAAAAGCTAGTCCAGTTCAATTTGGCTACATACATGTAGGTGAGAACTTTTTGCCTCATAAAATCTGATAGCTTTCTCAACTGTAAAAGCATCTTTTGTTCTGATGTTTGACAATTGAGCTAACTAAGTTTATATTAAAATATAATTGTGTTAAAATTATATGTGGTTTAAGTTATAAAATTGGAAAGTAGTATAATTACAAGTTTGCTAAATTATTAACATCGTAGAGTACATAGATATACATTTGTACTGTTAACTGACATATCATATGGAAGATGACAAACTAGCACTCTAACTTCATTGTTTGCTTAACCGAGTTAAAGTACTTATTTTATTAAAATACTCACTACCTTTTACTATGTTTAGGCTTATATGACAAACAATATGTATCATATTGATTTAAATAAAACACCTTCAATGAACAATGATGAGGAACCTTTTGAAGATCGTGACGATAATAAGCATGTGGTATTAACGTCAATCTTTGATAAGGTAATCATTTTCAGATACAGTAATGTATAAAGATATTTTTTTCTAATAATAATTCTACTTTGATCAATCGTGCTTATTAATTTATTTCACATATTCAGAAAAATGGGATGCAAAATATATTTCCTATTGATTTGAATGCAATGCCATTGTGTAGTAATGACAAGCAACTATATGAAGATCTTGTTGATCATGAACAAATGATATCAACATCACAGTCAAACTTCTGTACGGTAAATTTCTCTACAATGTTAAAATTTCCTAATTAATGTGTCTGTATGTCAAATTTTTGGTTAATTTTTTTAATTTACAATACAAGATTATTCGAAGGTCAGATGAATAAGTTTATAATTATATTTGCACTAACATGTTTAGAATCCGGTTGAAGCAATATGTAAAGAACTTCCAAGATCATCAGTAGGTGCTGCTCAATTTGAAGAAACTTCAAAAAAGACACAAACTAACAATAAAGGTGACTTGTTTACCAAAATCAACAATCGTATAATATATCAGTACAAATTATTATTTTTTCACTTCTATTATAAGTTTTTGTGATGTTTTTAAATTTATGATGAATAATATTATTTGTCTTCACCTCTGCAGTTGATATGCACTGTATTAATCTGAATGCATCACCTTTGCTTGACAGTGAGGAGCAGTCAATATTAGCTTATGTCGATAATATGCAAGCAGTGTCAACGACAAACGTAAAGGTGAAATTCCGTATAATAATATTTTTCACATTTACTGTTATTTTAATTTTAATGTTTAATTTTTACATTAATCAGTCATTTTAATATAGTATAAATATTTAATGACAATTTGCTAATTTATGTCCCATATTACCATTTTTCTTACTTTTCAAATTTCTCTATACTTGAATAGAGAAAACATGATGTACTACATCAGCCTATCCTCATAGAAGATCCATTATCGTTATCTGATGCTTTGAATAGAGATTTTGTTCCTTTTGATGTATCCAACAAGGTTGATTTATTCACCCCTTCCGGTTCAATATCTCACGATTTTTTAAAAGAGCCAGTTGATGCAATTTGTCCTTCAGAATTATCATGCACCTTACAAAGGTATAAAATGCTACATTTACTTATAACATGCAAATAATATATTACTACTCTTAATATTTCTAACTTATTTTTTAATTGGATGTACATATATTTATACTAGAGACTCGCCTATATTTCGTCAATATGAAAAAATGATGGCTAAATATAATGAAAATCGGTCATCCAACCAACGAGCTAGACGTTTGAGAGAAACTGATCAACAAAAACAACGTAGAAGAGCAATTGATGCAGCAAGATATAAACAAAAGGGAAATCATGACAAATCCTCAAACATCAACACTACAATGCTAATATCTCCAGTTTCAAAAGTTACAAATGCTCACAAATTTATAAGCTCATGCCAAAATATTAATTGGGCAAGTTGTCAGACTTGTTCTCGATTTTTTCCGAATTTAATTGTTACATCAAGTACATGCTCTTATTGTCGTACTGAAAAACCACATCATGGCCTTCCCTACAAGTTTAGTTCTCAAAATCTAATGGATCCCGGTCCTGTTCCACCTGAATTATCCTGCCTTACTAACTTGGAGCGAATCCTCATTGCGCGCATTCATCCAGTTATGTCAGTTTATCGTTTTAAAGGACAACAATATAAATATAGTGGAAATATTATTAATTTCCCTCAGGATATCAATGCAATAGCACGTTCTCTCCCTTTCACACCAAATGAATTATCGGCAGTTTTAGTTGTCAAAAGAAGTGGAACGATTGAAAGTCAAGAGTTTCGCGTAAGACGTGAACATGTAAGAAAGGCACTACTTTGGCTTAAATCTAATAATATATTTTACTCCGATGTGCACATTAATGAAGTATCTCTCCATGAGTTACCAGAGGACGGTGTACCTTTAAATCTTCCTCATATTCAAGATAATTCGCAAACTCAAATTCACAACGACGATTTTCAAGGACCTCCAGAATATGAAAGCGAAATAACTCACATAGGTGAATTTGAGATATCAGGTGCAGCCACGGCTGCAATACAACCGAACCATCAAGCCTATCTATTATCCTTTTTGGAAAATAAAGAAATAAATGAAACAGTTGTTCAGATGCCTATTTCTTCTGTTGCTATTGATGAGTTTAATACTCTTGGATATATCTCGATGGCATTTCCAACATTATTTCCTTTGGGTAATTCTGATTTACGACAAGCACGACCACGGAAAATTAGACCATTAGAATATTTTCAATTTTTAATGAAATATCATGATCAAAGGTTTGCAAAAGATTCTAGATTTAGATATTTTGCATACAATTCAATTAGTAGGTGGCGTGCGTTAGATATTGGTAGCATATATGTACAAAAAAACCCGGATGATGGGAATTTATCTATAACTGATATCCATGAAATGTTAAAATCGGGAGATAAGCAGTTATCCCAACGCATTTCTTACTATGCAAAGGGCATTCGTGGAAGCCGTTCTTACTGGTCTGCAAGATTAAAAGAGCTTACAGCTATGGTCAAACAGTTAGGTGCGCCAACTATATTTTTTACATTAAGTTCAGCAGATTTGCAATGGCCAGAACTTTACAAACTTCTTGATCAAACAAATGAATTGCAAAAATTAAGCTACAGTGAACAAATAAAAAGAAAGGCACAGTTATTAAATGAAAATCCACTTGTTGCTGCATGGTTTTTCCAAGCAAGGGTTAAAAATTTTGTAGTAGATTTTTTGACACCAGAATTTTCTGTTAAGGACTACTGGTATCGTTTTGAATGGCAAAATCGTGGAAGTGGACATATCCATGGCTTTTTGTGGTTACATGATGCACCAGATGTTTCTTCTGTTACCGAAAATTCATCTGAAAATTCTACAATTATTGAATATTTTGATCGTCTTATTTGTACAATTAACCCAAATTTGGGTGGACCTTCACGTGAACAAGAGCATCCATGTTCTCAAGTTATTCCACCCGATGCAAATTTGGATATGGACGACGATGATTATGGAAATCTAGTTACTTGGGTCATGCGTCATTCAAGGTGTGGAAACAACTGTTTGCGAGTACATAGAACAACCAAACAATTGACATGTCGCTTTAAATATCTGTTTGACGTGCTTCCACAATCTAAAATTATAGAAGATCCTCCAAATAGTAAAATCTTTCGATTTATTTCAAAACGAAACGATCCTCTGATCTGCTCACATAATAGAAAAGTACTTCAGGTTTGGCGTGCTAATATAGATTGGTCTCCTGTGTTATCTGTGCATGCTGTGGTAAATTATATTGGAAAATATGCAGCAAAATCTGAACCAGTTTCAAAGAGCTTTACAGACACATTCAGAACAATAGTTGAAAATAGCCATCGACCTTGTCAAACATCAACTTCCGCAATCAAGAAACTACTTCTCAAGAGTGTATCCGAACGAGACATTTCTGCACAAGAGGTATGTCATCTTCTCATGTCTTACCCTCTAGTAAGTTCATCTAGAACAATAGTGCAACTTAACGTAACTGAAAAAAACATGTTATCAACAATAATTCGACGTCGAAATACAACAATAGATGAAGATACCGTTGATTCGGACCCAAATTTTATTACAAGGTATATGGATCGACCAAGCGAACTTGAAAACCATTCACTACTTGATATGGCAAAAAATTTCAGTTACTATAATAAAGGGTGGCATAAGTTTCGAAAAGAGGCAATTGTACGAATAGTACCAGATCTAAGTGGCAATATTCCTCCACTCGGTGAAAAGTGGGAATTTTATTGCGAACAACAGGTAATGCACCTTTTCTGTTTTTTATTAGATAATATTTTACAAATATTAATGACAAACTTTGATAATTAAAAAAACATTGATTTTAATTATATTTAAATTATGAAATCATACTTAAACTTGTTTTTTAATATGAATACAGGTACTACTACGTCATCACTATAGAAATCTTAATGAAGCAAAAGGAAACTTCGATGCTTGGTCTGAAAGAATGTTAATTTAGGTTTGATTCAAAATCAATCACTCCCAGATGCTGTAGAAGATGATTTCGAAGATGATAGTATAAACAATGATGTAGAAGAAAATCAAAAGGAAGAATGGATGATAGCAGCCGCGATGGGTCCAATGTTTGTTTCAGGAGAGGAAATAGAAATGGGCTTTAGAGAATTTGATACTTTCCATAATTGGAATGAAGCACTTCAGAGATACCCTAATATAGATATTGAACGTAATTTTATCCATACAAATTTACGTTCAATTATGGATAATGAAAGTGAGATCATAAACAGTTCAAATGATGTTCCTTTTGAGAGCTTGTCTACAGAACAGAGGATTGCGCATAATGTGATATTTAAAGCAATATCTAAAGGTAAATCAATTCGAATGATTATTTGCGGTGGTGCTGGTACAGGAAAATCAACGCTTGTAAATGCCATTGTTCGAACAATTGTTTCTCATTTTGGAACCAGCAAAGCAGTTCGCATTATGGCTCCAACAGGAGTGGCTGCATTTAATATTGGTGGTAGCACAATTCATCATGAACTTCAAATATCCACGGAAAGAAAATCAACATACAAAGAACTATCATCAGAGCAATGTCATCGTATGCAGGATGAATTTAAAAATACAAAGTTGATTATAATAGATGAATATAGTATGCTTGGTAGAACAATGATGGGAAATATTGATTTACGGTGTCGTGATATTTATTCAATAAATGACTTATTCGGTAGCATTTCGATTGTCTTAGTTGGTGATATGCGACAACTACATCCTGTTTGTGATAGTTCGTTATACTTGAAAGGTGGTAATCTCTTACAACAGCGTGGTGGACTTGCATATCTGAGTTTTGATAAGTGTGTAAGACTATCATATATATTCCGTCAAGTTGGAGATGAGCAAGCACCTTTAAGAGGAGCTTTAGAAAGACTGAGTAGAGGTGCATCTAATTTAGACGATTGGAATCTTTTCAAAACCAGAGATTGGTCAATTTTATCGAACAAAGAGAAGGAAACTTTTAAGAATGCTCTTTGTCTTTTTCCAACAAGAATTGCTGCTAACGAACAAAACAAAAATCGTTTGATTCAACTTGGAAAACCTATTGCACGCATTCCTTCTTTCAATAACTGTGAAACAGCATCTAATGCAACGGTTGATGATGCAAAAGGTTTAGAACGATGTATTTATCTTTCTGTGGATGCTCGAGTGATGTTACGATCTAATCTTTCAGTGCAAAATGGACTGGTTAATGGTGCAATGGGTACTGTTATGGATATTGTATATTCACAGTCATCAAGTTCTCCTAACGATCTACCACTAGCGGTCATAGTCGATTTTGATAAATACCGTGGTACTCCATTTCGTGGGGGAACAAATATTATTCCAGTAACTCCGCAAACAGTAAATTGGAAAACTTCATCTGGTACAACTTGTATGAGAACACAATTACCTTTAGCGCTATGTTGGGCAATAACAATACATAAAAGTCAAGGAATGACTCTTGATCAAGCAATCATTGATATCGGTGATCGAGAAAGTCTTGGTTTAACGTTTGTTGCATTATCAAGAACTAGAAAATTAAAGGATCTTGCTTTCAATCCAATGTTTACTTTTGAAAGACTTGCACAGATTGGAAGATCCAAAGGCCTGCCATCTAGATTATTAGAGGAAGAACGTTTTAATGCAATGTCTGTTGAATAAATGGTAAGTAAATACAACTACTATCATCACAATATTTTTTATTGCTCAATAACATGATATAACTTGCATTTTTTCAAAGTGTAAATTAATTTGTGGTTTTCAATTTATTTATATAAATTAAATCATTTATGTTTTCCCCATTGTCAATTTTTGTAGATTTTCGCGGCACAACTCTAATATTTTAGAATCAAAGTATGCTTTTCAATTATATAATAGCATTATCTTTTATAATATTTTTCCTCCAGCATTCTTTGGTGGAGATATGGGTGTGTTCACAGCGCAGGAACTATTGAGCTCTGTTGGGGTATCAAATCATAAAACCATGCAAGGCGTTGTTGCTATTAACTGCATCCTTAAGGTAAATAACTGCACAAGCACTTAGATCTATGTTATATGTTCAATTTAATAAGTTTTTCCATGTTACCATGGATAACTAACAGGATGGAGCAGGAAGGGTCGGAAAAATGTTTTTTGCACGCCAAGGAAAATAATTTGACTATGATCTAAAACAAGTAAAATCTACTTGATACTCTAGATAATTTCATATTTTGTTGTGTGAATTAACAAATTCAAAATGTAACCCAGCTGCAATTTACTGGTGATCTTTTGATGGAGTTGGGTGCCGGAATAGAGTTTGCAACTACTGCTATGCTGCATGTTTTTCTACCATTAGCATGTTTAGCCAATGTCGCAAAGGTTAACATTTTTAATGTGTAGTGTTTATTTAATTTTATTTGAATGAGCTTTGTTCACTTTATCTGTTGTTTTATTTAAATTTATTTGCCTTGTAAATTGAGTAGAACGTAGGTGCAGTGACATCAACTTCGACTCGTACTCCAATATACAAGGCTTATGCAAGAGGCGAAAATATTGGGGATGTTACAGCTAAAGGAGAATGTGACGGCAATATAGCAGATCTGGTATGTAGATAATTTTGAATATTGTTTATGTTTCTTACATCTAGCCATAGTGTCTCTTAACGATGTGCAGTAATAGTTTGTTGTATTATATGATCGAAACCATTAACAGTTAAAAATAGTGCAGCTAGGAACTGGATTGAGTATCTTGCTCTCAAAAAGGAATCCATCTTTGGTGACTTCTCTTGTGGATAACTTTTCAGTTCATGTCAGGAGGTTAGAGCTTTGAGTAAATTTGTTGTCCACTTGAATATTTGAAAGCTAGTCCATGATTGACATAGTGGTTTTGATTCTGTGTGTTGGCAAACTATATGATTTTAGCCAAATTCTTTTTTTTTCTTTTTTTTAATATAAAAAGAGAGTTTTTTTTTGGGGAAAATATATAATCATACACGGGGATCAACCTGGTAGAACATACATGTAAATACAAAATTAACTGTCGAATCAGCCATTGAGTATACCCTTTGTTACTCTTCTTTTTCTCTTATAGTAGGCTTAAATGATCTACGATCATTTTTGTATCACTTTTTGTATAGATATCATTTAACAGACCCTTTGTTCTTTCAGTTTAGGATTAATTTTTTTTCATATCTATATTTTTGCGGTTGTGCCTACTGCCTATAGAAATGATTTATGAACTACGACCACAAATTGTATTTCTTTTAAATTCTTTATGGATTATAGCCTAAAGTTTTGTTTGATTCTTTCTTCAATTATGAGGTATATTTCTGAAACTAAAACTAATGGATTTCAAATTGTAGTAATTAGATATGATCAGTTGAAGCTATTCCAATCTCATATCAAATAAAGTCATACCATCACAGGAGTACTGCTGTACTTGAATTACATGAAATGATGGTATGTTTTGTTTTTGTTTTTTCCCCTTTGATCAAAGATGGGTTTCTTTGAAGACCAAAACCTTTTGCATTTGGATTGACGGTTCTTGCCCAGATATTCTCAAAATATATGCCTCAACATGGTTGTAGTGATGGTATATTAAAACTTGTTTGTGAAGTAATACAATTTGAATTTTATAATTCTATTCAATATTAGTTGACTTGTAACTTTTCGTGATTTAGAGAAAAATACAAACCATGCGAATCAAGTATTTGATATGGATCAATGCATTAAATTAAAGCTTATAAACTGCTTGACCAGGAATTCCCAGAATTTATGTATCGATTTCCTTTAGTTGCTACATCAAGTGCAGCTTCCTGTACCGATCCAACTATGCCACCAAAGCTCTGCATATTTTCTAATGAAGTGCTTGTGACCTCAGAAAGGGTAGATGGGCAGAAGATTGATTATCCAGAAGGCACATATAATCGAATTGCTTGTATAGTTGCACACTGTTTGCATGATGATACTAGTCAGAGGCCCTGGGTAGATGAAGTTCCCGAAGCTCATATTGATAATTTTTATTAGATCAAACTATTGTAATTGATGGTATTAAATTGTATACAAACATTTTGTGGAGAACTAACTTCTGAACATTCATGTTCTTTTTGAAGATTCCGTTTGTTAATAATACACTGTTTAAGTCTAATAATGGATTAATTTTTTCATTTTAATTATTTGCTACTTATTCGTCTGACTAAATAATAATAAATCTAAAATAATTGATGAACACACTTATTTTTCTGTATATACCTCCCTACCAATGTATGGAACAATATATTTATATGCCAGCAAACTGCCATCAAACAGGCTGGTGTAATTGAAATTCTCATATTCCGCTTGTTTCATACAAACGGACTGCCCACTTATAAACCAAAATTCAAACCGATGACAAATGCACCAAGTCATACAACATAATAAATTATAGGCTTTTGTTATTACAGTGCCTAGCCGCCAGTAGCATCATATACTAAGCAGCATTATTGAATGGGGTCTGGCCTATTTGTAACCTTCTTTCCTTGTGTGCTTAAAAGAATTCACTGATATTTCTTCAGATAATAATAATATCCAGTACAAACCTTTTATCTAAGCAAAACCCAGTTGTTCCCATCAAATTAACAAAGTGAAAATGAAGCAAATAAACTGTTTTCACTCAACATTATAGCTCTATAATTTACTTTACAACTGCTTAACAAAATCAGATTGGTTTGTGATGGATCGAACCCAAGCTCACTTATGATCAGCAACATCTACCACATTCTTCCCAATGGCAACTTCCTCAACTGGAATATAAGCTTAATTTCCATTAATCGGACCAGACACAAACCCGGTATAGCCTGCCATAACTCCGTGAATAGAAGAATGAGCCAACAAAGTACAGTACAAAATATCAGTTGCATTTGCAGGAACTGCTCTTGTCATGCATGTGTAACTCATCACCGCAGTGTTCTTTTTTTTAGAGCTTTTTCCATTTACATAACCGAATTTATAAGTGAAAACCTGCAATAGTTAAGTGGTTAAATAAAAAGACTACATCCATCCAACAATCAGCGAATGAATCAATATTGCATTTTGATACCTTTGCCTTCCAAATAGAAATCATTCTCAGGAATCAAACAGCAATCAACAACATGACTGCTGAGAGTGGCATGTAGAGCAATATGCCCTGTACTTCGACCCATGAACTTCACTAGCCCAATGCCATTCACAGCGCTCTCTTCCTCCACAAGGGCTGCACTTATTGCCTGATGAGCCATCTCAGCAGCTGTTTGAAACCCAAAAGAGCGGTCTATGATGCCCACATCATTATCCACTGTTTTTGGTATACCAGTTATTGATATGTTGAGTTTGCAGCGCTGAACGTCTTCATATATCTTTACCAATCCTCTCATCGTACCATCACCAGCAATGCAATAGACCTGAGTGTCATGACATTAAAGAAAGGGCAAATTATCTAAAACATGTAATATACATAATACATTCAATGTGATTTGAAAACCCATGTACATTATGAACTTTGCCATATACAGTGTTTAAGTCACCTTTAAAGTTTGAGCAGTTGAATCGAAACTAAAGAGGAAACTGCAAAAATTAAATTTATCTACGAAGGCTTATCATCTCCCAAAATTTCACTAATTTACCGCGTATTCCATATTCGAAAGTTTGGATTCCGTTTTCTTCGGTTTCGATTTTATTTCCCGTGTGCTACTCCCCTAAATTTTCTCATGCAGACCGAGTATTCTCTATTTGAAATTTTCTCCTCTGTTTTCTCCGATCAATTTTACCGTCCCTCTCCTATTTAATTCTCCTCAAACCAAATAAAACACTATTCCACTACCATAGAGATTTACACGAACGCTACTATATCACCCGCTTCCGCTTCTTTTCTCGATCGATACTCATCTCGAGTCTCCCCTGGTTGTTCGACTACGCCTCTCGTCTCGCTTCAGGTAAATCTTTTCTTCTCTAAATATTTTTGATTTTGGAAGATAGCTGTAGAATACGCCTGCTTGTACATAGAGTTAATATTTTTGAACAAGGAAGAAAGTTTGGTTTGTGTTTGGATTATATGCGTACTATACAAATATATAATATTACTGCAGAGATAAAATGTTAAACTGTAGTGTTCAAAGCCTTATGCTATTCTAGAGTGAGTCATAATTATTAGCGTATAGTCGAGTTCATCGAACCAAACAGAGAAGTTATTTTTTTTGTCTTTTTTAATCTGCGCATTTCTTTTATAAAGCCAAATGCCCTAGTGTTTATGCGGGTAGGCAGTGAAATAACGCAAAGTTGTTTATTTGGTTTTTTTAAAATTCAATTTGGACTGCCTATATTTGGTCTGTATTCCTTTAATGTTATATGAATTTTTGTTTAAACAATACTCACACATACCAATCTTTATATACATATCGGTATACAAATTCAATTATTTGAAACAATATTGTAAAAAAATTATTTCAGGGACTTAATAATTTTGTTATTTTATATACTTAAGCTGTCATTGTTGCATTATCATGTATATAATCTTGTTGAGCTCACTTTGTTTAAATTTGTATGATGTCTGTTTTCTAATATTTTACTACTCAATGTAAGCAGTATTACTCAAATGGATTTGGGTACAAATGTTCTTCCTCTAGCACTACTGAATCCATACCATCGTAATTGGATCATCAAGGTTCGAGTGACAAATAAAGGCAATTTGAGATTTTATAAAAATATTAAAGGAGAAGGTTGCGTATTTAGTATAGAACTAACCGATGAAGATGTAAGTTTTTTTACTCTTAATGCTTTCAATAATATTTTCTCTACTTGTGCTTTAATTAGGTTATTGTTATATTAATTGTTCTCTTCAAATTCACAGGGTATCCAATTCAAGCTACAATGTTTAATAAAGCTGCAGACAAGTACTATCCTATATTTCAATGTGGAAAAGTTTATTGCATTTCTAAAAGAACAATTAAGCCTGCAAATAAAGAATTTAGTACTATAAAAAACGATTACGAGATTATTATAAATGAGTACTCATTAGTCGAATGCATGGATGTTGCGAATTCTAGTATACCCGATATCGTATACAACTTTGTAAAGATTGACCAACTTCAAAAATATATTGCAGGAAAAGAAGTTGTAGGTAATGCATCCATATTATTATTATTTTATAAATCATTTTATGTTTGCTTAACATTAGTATATTTTAGATGTTATCGGCCTAGTTCAAAGTGTCTCATCAATCAAAGGAATTCGAAGAAAAATCAACAATGAGAATATTCCAAAACGTGATATAACCATTGCAGACGATTCGTAAGTACACATATTTAAACATTAATTTTGTTTTCTCAACATATTTATGCTTAGATTTAAATTACAGAAGTAAAACTGTTAATGTGACTTTATGGGGAGAACTTGCTATGAAAGTCGGTACTGAGCTGGTACAAATGGTTGATGAATGTCCTGTAGTAGCTATTAAATATGTCAGAGTTGGTGATTTTCAAGGTAAAAATTATTACGTGTTTTTATTACTTTCCAAGCCATCATTTTTTAATATTATTTAATCTTACTGCAGGATTATCTTTATCCACATTGAGTAAAAGCAATTTATATATAAATCCAAACATACCAGAAGCTGTAAAGCTTAGAAGTTGGTACGATTGTGAAGGCAAAAACACAATAATCTCATCTACCCCTTACGATAGAGTCATGCTTTCTCATATAATAAATGATTCAACATTGGGTCGTGAAAAGGTTTGTCCATATCGTTTCATACTATATTGTACATTAATAATTTCATATTAACTGTTTATTTTTATTCCATTCACAGTCTGCATTCTTCAGCGTGTTTGCTTACATTACTTATATTAAGAGTCAGAAATTGTGGTATCAAGCCTGTAAGAGTTGCAAAAAAAAGGTAACTGAATCTGCAGGATCGGGCTATTGGTGTGAAGCATGCCAACAGAATGAAAGCTCATGTATTTTGAGGTAAAAATTTAAGAGCTAATTATTATTATTACTATTTGAAATGATACGATATATACAATATATATATCAATGGAATAATATATCACAAGTTAATAAAAGATCGAATAACGCTACGCAAATTACGAACTTATAACCCATGACACCAAAGTTTAGTTAATTATTTATAGTAATCAGTAATATATGTAATAATATGTTCATTTAATGCAGATATATTATGGTAATGAAAATTAATGATCCAACCGCTGAAGCTTGGATTACTGCTTTTAATGAACCAGCAGAGGAAATCATAGGTTGCAGTGCTGATGACCTTTATAAGATTAAGAATGATGAGGGTGAAGATATATACGAACAAAAACTGAAGAAGTTGTTATGGATCCCTCGTCTTTTCAGAGTTGGTGTTACCCAAATAGAGTACATGAATGAAAAAAAACAAAAAATCAATGTTATGTCTCAATCAGTCATTGATTATGTGGCGGAATCAAGTTTCTTGTTAGAAGAAATATCAATAATGGCAGAATCCAAAGTTTAGTTTTTTTTCCAGTAATTTTAGTTTATTTCTTGTTTTTTCTTCAGCAGTGTTAGTTTTTCATATAATAATGTTATTTTTAGGTACTTTATTAAACATTGTAGTTCAATAATATGGGATTTATTTATTAAATCAATTTTAGCATTAGTAGTCTTCTTTAATAATGTAATGAAAAATTTGATGTTGTATATTCCGGTGACATTTTTTTAATTTTTTTAATAAATATGATGATGTATATTGATAAAATAGAATTTAGACAGTTTCAATTATTTTAATATTTTTAAAAAAGCATTTAATTTTTTATCACATTAATAAAAAAGAAAAAAAATTAAACAAAAACATTTTTCTTCAATATCAAATAACACAACGGTCGGTTTACCCACCGTTGTGCGGTTATACTAGTTTTATACTACATTCATTTTCTTCTGTCATTTAATCATCTATTTTACTTTCCAAAAAAATCATATTGATAGTTTCTTTATTTTACGTTTCCACTTAATTTATTAAACAAGTTATGTTGATTTGATAACGATTACTACTTCTAGCCCGTTTCCTTTTCTATAAATAGGCTCTTCAACAATTTTTTTGCATAGGCAAGCGAGGTTTTATCCTGGTTTCCTACCCGCTGTTATTGAAAGTAAACTAACAAGACAAAGAACATAAAAAAAAAGACAACAGAGAACAACCTAAAAGAGGACCACTAAGACGAAAAGTAGAAATAAAATAAAACACGGATCATGCTTGAAAGAAGGCGCATGTGTCAATGCACTGTCCAAGAATGAGAAATTGCTGTCTGATGTTTTGTCGTCCATAATTGCATGCTTAAATCAATTTCAGGAATCATTTTAGTAAAAATATTTAAGGGCGAGCGCTCCTTCATCTCGAAAACTCATTTATTTCTCTCTCTCCATGCAACTCGAATAAAGATTTTAAGAGCACATAAAAGGGTTCTAGTCTTCCTATCTTTACGTATCAATTGTCTGATTCTTCGCCATTCAAGCTTATGGCTATTCAGTGGCAAAGGCAGTTGGTAGTTGGATAGGCAATTTCTCCATATAGCATGAAGGAACCGACATTCAAAGAATTGGCGTGAGATAGATTCAGGGTCTATTTTACAAAAAACACACTTATTGTCAGGGATTAGAGCTAGATCATATAACTTGTGTTTGGTTAGTATAGCATCTTTGAGGATTTTCCAGAGAAGAAAGTTGTCTCGCTGTTTGTCATAAGTATTCCAGGTTCTGCTGTACCACTTGTCTTTAACCATGGTTGTTTGTTTGTTCAGAGCTCTGTATACTAGTTTTATCGAGTGTTGCTTATGTAAAGAAGTCCACAGTAGGCATTGCATATCAGCTTTACGATAGTTCTGCATGATAGTCTTCCATAGCTGGTTGATGCAAGGGTTGCTCGAGGTAGGAAGTCTGACAGCTTCGTTGTAATAGTACGTGTTTACCTGGGCGTTATGTGGAATGCCTGTCTGAATTCTAAGGTCATAATTCATTTTGTGTTCGAGCATGAGTCCCATATCACCCTAAGGGTCATGCCAAAAAGAGCAGTTGGTATTTGATGTTGTAGTATTGGTGACATATGGGCTCAAGATGGCATGGAGGTTAAGTAAGCTTTGAAACAGCCAGCTTGAGTTTTGTGGGTTGTCCATGGTCCAGATGTGTTTATTACGTAGGCAATTACTCTTCATCCATCTAATCAGGTTGGTTTTTTTTGGTTGAGAAGTGCATCGATATGTTTTGATCACTACAAGAAAACTGCGGTTTACCTACGCCAAATTGGCGTAGGCGGGGCGTAGGTAAATGCATTAACTACGTAACACCTACGTCAATTTTGGCGTGGGTAAAACTTGCGTAGCTAATAAAATACCTACGCTTTACCTACGCCATCCGTTGGGTTGTTTCCTACGCCTTTCCTACGCCATAATTTTCTTACGCCTTCCCCACGCCAAGTTGTACTTACGGTTTTGTTACGATATTTTTACTTTTTTAAATGCTCACGTCTTTCCTACGTCATTTGTTTACCTACGTCTTCCCTACGCCCAGTTTTCCTACGCCATGCATACGACTTTTTGCTGCATTAATATTTCATTTACCTACGCCTTCCCTACACCTTCCCTATGTCTTTTCTGAAGCAATTTTGATATATTACTATTCTATTTCATTTCACCACATTAAATAGAAACTAAAATCAACTATTTTATATATATACACATTCCAACAAAAAGATTAACGTCAAACCATTCATCCTTAATTCAAAAAACAAATATCTCATTCATATTACAAAGTCAAACAATATTAATCAAGTTCCTATATGTTAAAATAATATGATAATATGTTTATGATACATGACATCATACAGATACCATTAAAAAGTTTTCAATACCCTCATTCCTCATGACGATCGTTCGGCTCTTCATCAAATCGCTGTCGAAGCATCTCGGTGAGTTGTTCATACTGCATCTTCAACATTTGAATCTCCCCTTCTTGACGCTCCACCTTTTCCTCTAGTTTGGCTCTAGTCTGTGCTTCTCCCTTATTGATGCTATAAGTAGCATCTTTGTATTTCTGCATTTTATCAAATATTGCATCAATTTCTGCATTTTAAACTAATTAAAATAATGTTTTGTTGAAAGTTTAAATACTTACTCCAAGGATATTGCCATAATATGGCCTACGGTCCTTTCTTTTAGCTATAGCACCGGTAAGCTTGTAGAATACTTCTTCCTCGACATCATACGAAATTACTATGCCTTGACTTTTCAATTCTTCAATTCTAGCTTGATATTGTGCCTGTATTTGTGATTTTCCAAATACAAAACAAAAACATAAATACATGCTCACAGTAGAGTTATAAGCCCAGTATTGTTCCAAGTCATCACATTCATCTAATATATCAAATATCCAATGTACAATAAGCATTTAAATATAACAAGTCCACCAAGTATAGTATAAAAAAAGGACATAAGTAAAGTTAGTGCATTACTTATTCTTCTAATGCCAAACACCGTTGTTCAAACACAAATAAATTGCAGCAATACTACAAAAGAAATTAATCATAATCTTTTGCAAATCAGAAAAATAAAAAGAAATAAATAAAAACTTATTGGGATCAAATGAATAAATAGAGGCAGTCCCAGCAAAATCAGAAGCCTGTTTAGTCTGACCCATCTTCATGTAATAACTATTAACAGCATAAGAACAATGAGCTCTAATATTGTCAGGATTATAGCATGTCGCTCCTTGTTAAATGCTTTTGCAATCAGCCCCTGCTCAATGTCATTCATTTGATCAAAACATCCAACCCTATTTAAAACTGGTAATTTACTAAAACCACTATCTTGATTAATAGCCCAAGACTGGTGATTTATTGGAGCAATAACTTCTTCACTATCCTCTTGCTTATCACTATAAGTAGTAGCCGCATCCCAGTTTTCACATGTAAGTACAGCATGATTTTCAATTTTTGGTCCATAGGAATATCTACTACATATATTATTAAACATAGTAGAAGTACAGCTTGTGCATATCTGCCTTGTTAACTTCAAATAAAAATTATGAACAGCAACTGTACCAATATCTCCGTGCAACAAAACTAAAGTAGTACAAAACAACTCCTTATGCACCATTATTTCAGAATAACTCTCCCTTACTTCCTTATCATTTTCCAAACTATTTGCACTATTTTGAATTGTTTTTCACTATTGTGGCCTTTGTACTTTCAACTACTATTTTATTTTTATACCCTATTAACCAGTCATTCTCATTTAACTTTTCATCCCCATCACAACTCATGCACATATTCTACAACGTCATATCACAAATATCAACCGAGCAATCTCCAACCCCACAATCACATCCCATATTATTTATTGTTGAATCTTTTTGCACAATGCACCCATTACTTGTTCCATTATTTGCATCCATCAGCAAGTTCAAATCATTTAGATTTCCTATAGCTACCTCAAATGACTTCATTTCAAAATTCAAAAGCCTTGTACCTTCTGGAATTACATCTTGTTTTAGTTGCTTGTCCTGGAAAAAATATATGTTAGCATTTTGTTTGCCATCACCACCATTGTATTTAACAGGATCTATTGTTTTCTTCGATTTTATTGCTTTATTTTGACTGATCATGATGACTTGATTGTTTTGATTGTTTGAATTGCTAATATTAGGATCACATTCTATTACGTGAATGAATGGATATATCAAATGTCAAAACTAATTATTCTTTTGATTGTTTGAATTGCTCACTTGCTGTTTTTTGGTGGTAGTTTTATTTCCTTATCGATCAGCTCTTTCAAAAATTAGTTATTTAAAGAAATGATTAAACAATCAAATTATAAAAATGATATTGAAGTCCCGTATGACATAGTACTAGCATAAATAATATACTAAACCAAACTTCTATTTCTATATTTTTTCTTCTTCTTTCAAACAGATGAATTGAACTGTTCTCAAATGAAGGCAAAGATTGAAAACGTGATGATTATGCATAATGCAATAATCAGCTCTTCAAGTTTTACAAGCTATTAACAAACAGATTGGGCGTCATGAAGTGATTGTATGAAGCATCTCCACATCGATCAAACAACAAATTTAACTACTGCACCCATTTTCTACCTTTTCTTAGAAGCGAGAGCAATATAATTAATACGAGTGTTCGTTGGTAGAAAAATTAAACACATGAAGTTAGGTTGTATTTTTGTAAATAAGCTTGAGTGAATTGATCGAATTATGAATTAAAGTTACAAAGATTAAAAGTATAATTATTATGGTATTAAGCATTAACACATTGTGAATAATCAAACCACAAATGAAAAAGTAAGTATGTGACAAAATAACATTTCTGAATGGTTTAGATTGCTAATTATGAAATCTCCAGATATTGTAAGTAATGGTACCTTAATGCTTTGAGACAAATAAGTGTATACAATATGTCAAGCAAGCTTAATTAAGCCAGTGACTGAACATTTCCACAAAATGTATTGTAACAGTTAGCTGTGAAAACAAAAGGTCCGATTATAATGCGTGTTCAGAAGAGGAAAAAAGGGTTAAGATAGTACGTATATACACGTACCTTATAGTAGCTCCAAGCTTCTTGACCAGAAGGGGCAATGAATGACAAAGGGTGGTCACTACAGAAGGCAATAGTCATGTTTGAGAGGTAAAGAGTGCCAGCGACTGGACCAGTTGTGGTAGACAAATAACATGCAAAAGTCTTCTTCAAACGTTCAGATGGATCAGTCTGAAATGTCTGCTTGTAAAGCGATTCAAATCCGCCTTCAGATATAGCTTTTGCTGTCAGGTTCAACTTCCCCCATGCGAGAAACTGTGGCTTGCACTTATATGCCAGGTCTGTACGAACTAGCGTATATCACGGAGTATATAAATAATATTTTCCATTATTTCATGGAAGAAAAGAAAAACATTAATGTGTAAGAATACCCTTAAGTAAGTCATGTAAATAAAAACCTTGAAAATGATCATGTGTGAAACCATACGAAAGTGGTAAAAATACATGTTATTTGGAGGGTACATACTGAAAAGACTAATATGGAAACACGCTGATCTTAGCATACTGATTTCGTGACAAATCCAACCGTGCCAGGTCTATAAAGCTTGCAATGAACTATGTTATCAATGGTTCCTGTAGCATCTCCAATCTTGAAAGCTCCATCCTGAATACCTCCAACGGTTGCAGGACCAATAACAACCTATGTAAAGCAAACGACACAAGACTAGTAAATGGTACTAATTACATGATGAATCGGTGATTTTTAGCATCAAATCATGTACATCTGTCACACGCTAACATGCTAAACGACCATGCGGATTTTAAAAAAGAAAAAGAAAAGGAAAAAATCATTTGTTTATTATGCCTGAATAAAACAAATGTTTTCTATTGTGTGAAACATGTTAAAGCATAGTTCTCAAAACTTAATACATGTTTGACTGTACTTGAAAATTATACTGCAGAATAGGTTGAACGTTGAGGGATTTATTCTGCAAATCAGACTCCATTTCATTTGACTGCCTAATGGTAGTATACACAAAACCGTAGCACTCTTAAACATTAGTCTATTAAATGAAAATTCATTTGTCTCATTGAAAGGCATAACTTGTTTTGTTTTGGTATAGGATTAAATGCTACTAGCCAAAAGTGAATTTATAACTACTGGAAAGCATTTATAAACTACATTTCTTACCTTGTTGTTAGCCCGTGCAAAGGCAATAAGCTGTTTTGTATCAGATTCTGGAACACCTTCGGCAATATTGGCTACTACACGAATTGTAGGTTGTTTCAGAGCAAACAACGAAGATGCAGCTGCACTGCAGATGAAAATCGAACTTAGAAGTTGGTCAAATGGAAATCTAAGATTACTTTCCATTTATCATTCAAGTGTATAACAAACCTCCTATATGATGCAAAGTTGATGAAAACATCAGCAGTTGGATATGCACTGCAAGCTGCTTTATCAAACGTTTTGAAGATTAACCGGCTTACAACAGATGGTTGGTCTGTATCGTGTAGATATGACACGAGATCAAAAGGGCATATTTCTTCAACGCCAGGAATGTATGTAATTGCATCTGTACGGTTTCCTGTAAGCATACAAAAGACGCATAATGTTTATTCAGTCAGCAGGGCAAAACCTTTTTTTTTTGGATGCATGATTTGTCTGCTTTATCGTATTTTTTTTCAATTCTTTTACTTCTTTTATACAGAAATCTTTTTGGTGCTGTGCAAAGCTATTCACCTAGTTATCTTAGCATGCCTCATCACAATTTGAGTGCTAGTCATGCATTTACAGTCAATCATTTTCATCAATCTTATATGTATCGCATCATTTTAATTAATTCATGATGAAGATGGACAGATGGAGACATGGTGAAAAACAAGATTTGAACTTGAGGTATCATTGAGACATAGAAGTTGGATAAAACAACTCAAAAGTAAGAAAATGTTACCAGTTGGCGATTCGAAATGCCCATTTTCTCGCAGTAGATGGACATGATAAAAGAGTGTGAAGGTAAGGGCAGACTCCGTCCAAAAAGAAACACAAAGAACCCCAAATTTCTTGGCCATCTCCGCAGGCCAAGCATAGAAAGTATCCATGATGAAACATGTAATCGAACAATCACCGAAAATCAATTTTTCTACTAGAGTTTCGACATGGCCAGGTAAATTATCGCGAACTGAACTAACAAATTCGTCATGGTTGAGTGACCTGTCAAAGTCGATGGGTAGTCCGTCGCTGACGGTTTCGTAACGGATGGCGAGGCCAGAGTTTTGAGAGTGGGTAAAAATGTTGACGGGGGAGTTGGTTGAGGAGGAAGTTGTGATACTTCGATGATTGGCCTCGGTATTGATGAAGGTAACAATGAAGCCGTTGGATGCGAGTTTGATGGCGAGATGGACGGCAGGGATGATGGACGGCAGCGATGATTATTTAGAAGGCGTTGATTTTTGAAACCCTAGTTTTTTTGGGTTCAAGCATCGCCAACATGGAGATTGCACTTAAATCGAAAACCCAAAACAAGCACCTGAATCGAAATTCAATCAAAACAAATATAAAAGAAGGAGAAGATAATATTTGTAGAATTAGGTTATTTTTATTCGGTAAAAACCGAGGTTAGGAGAAGAGAAGTGGACGGTGATTAACGTAAAAATTAAAAACATTTTTTTGCATGTGTAGTAGGGACGGCGTGGGAAATTTCCTACGTCTTACTTACGCCTCGATTTTTTTTCTACGTGTTGAATTTGACGTAGGAGAATCGTAGGAAATTTCCTTACGTCTTCCCTACGCCTTTACCTCTTTCTACCAGTTTCCTACGCCTACCCTACGCTCCGCCTTTTGGCGTAGGAAAGACGTCGGAAATTTTGTGTAGGAAACTGCAGTGTTTTCTAGTAGTGGATGCAGCTGCAATATTCCATAGGCGTAGGTCTGGAAAACCAAGACCACCAAATTGTTTAGGTTTGCATATCTTCTTGAATGATATTGGTATTAATTTTTTTGAATGGCAATCACCATGCCACATGAACCAACTGAGAGCAGAGTTTATCATGTCTAAAAGCTTTTTAGGCAATATGAACAGTCTTGACCAGTATGTAGTAATGCCAAATGCTATGGCATTAACAATAGTGAGTCTGTCTGCCTGCGAAAAAAAGGAGCATGGCCATGTGGAAAGTTTTGAGATAATGGCTTCAAACATAGGTAAGAATTGTGCGACAGTAATTCTATAAGTGGTTAGGGGTATACCAAGGTAAACTGAGTTAGTGGGCATAGGATTTAGGGTAAATAGTGTGATAATACCGTCTCTATCCACATCATTTAGCCCAACAACTAGGATATGAGATTTGGTTTTATTGATGTGGAGGCCAGTCATAGAGTGAAACTTTTGAAGGCTATTGAAGTAATTGAGTTGTTTGTAGGCTTGGTAAAGATGACTAAGTCATCTGCAAACATGAGTGAAGTAATCGTAGGATTTTTTCATTTGGGATGTAGGGAAAATGCTTTATGAAGAACAGATTGTTTGATCAAACAGTTGAGAGCTTCCATAACTGTTATGAAGAGATAGGCAGATAAAGGGTCACCTTGCCTAATGCCTTTAGAAGAAGAGAAATAACCAGTAACAATTCCATTAACAACTAGAGAGAATTTTGCTGACGAGATACATGTATAGATCCAACCAATGCATTGTTCAGCGAAATTCATTTTACATAGGATGGTTGCACTAGATGTCCATGAGATAGAGTCATAAGCTTTTTGTATATCTAGGATGCACGGTCCTCACTATATCTAGTCATGGCTCTTCAACTTTTAGTTATTGGTGCATGATAATAACTAATAAAATGAATTTTTATAAGCTTACTCACTAATTAGAAATGGTGAACAAAAACAACTACAAATAGAAGTAGCTCTTACACGGTCTTGCTTTTGGTGGCAAAGTACTCGCACAAAATAAAACATATAAAATGATGGAATAAGTAGATTTTCTTTATTGAAAGACAATGAAAAGAATGAAAATATAGTAAAAACCGAAAATATTAGTGCATTGGAATTTCTAATATGGTCTCTACATATTGTCATTCACCATATACTAAAAATAACTATCGAGAATGTAAAAATATTTATTTGTAAAATTATTTTTCTAACACGTACAATAATAAATGATATTCTTAGAAAATATCGGGTATTTTATGGTAATATAGGAGCGATATATCGGCAAATATCGGGCGATATATCGATAACAATATTTTAAGCGATATTTTGGAAAAATACCAGCTAAGGAGCGATATAAGATATATTGACGATATATCAGCAATATTATCCGATATTAACTACGTAGGGAACAATTATCTTCGGTGATGCTATACTATACATATAAACTCGTTTTGCTCTTCTAGGACAAATGATAAGGAAATCCGTCCGTAACCATTAGGAGGTGATCTCCGCTCTTATGTATTGTCTGTTTATTTCCAAAGAGGCGGAGTTGAGTTTACCAGAAATCGATCGATTGGTTTTGGAGCGCCAGGTAAGCAGGGGAGTATACTTATATGAGATGACTCAAAACTGTAACCACTCCAAAACTATATATGTTTTCTATGCTTTGGAAGAGATTCCTGATTGGTTCGAGATGTTAGAATCTATGTGGAGATTCGAGATTTGTTTGAAATGTTCGAACACATGTAGTTGTTCGTGATCTATTCAGGATGTGGAAATCCATGTGTGGTTCTGAGATCTGTTCGAGTTGGGGACTCATGTCTCGAGATCTGTTCGAGTGGTGACTCGTATGCTGGAATGCCGAACGTAGCCTTACTAATGGATATGACTAAAACCAGAAATAGGATACATAGACCATGGGTTTAGCTAACCTAAGGGTGTAGGTGACTCTACCCTAAAGATACTTATAGTTATGCATGCAGTAAGGGTGCACCCAGCCTTGGTGGTTAGCTATGTATTTCCTATGGTACATCAGCTAGGGATGTACAATGCTTTGGGAGGGTATCTATGATCCTTGGGCAAGACGACCGTCTTAGATGTTCTGAGGTCACCTCCGTGGAATCCTACACAATTAGCGAACGGGCTTTAGCAGTTTTGATTATATGCCTGTTATTGTTGTGATGTACACTCACAGGCACCACTGCTACTTGATTATCTATATTTCTCACCATAGACATTATTATAATATCACTGGATTTTCTAATATAAATTGTTTGGTATCGTAAGGTAAAAATCCATCCGTGTTTATTTGCGGCATGATCTTACGAGATACCTTTATTTTGAAGGGTTTTATAAATATAGCAATCCATATGATTTGAGTTTCTCACGCTGGTTTACCAGACTAATCCAGGTGTTATTTCCTTATAATGCTTCGGTCACCCCGAGTATATTTCTAGATTTAGCGATGGATACTTTGGAGCATCAAGAGACGAGCTAGATGCCTCCAGGGCTTATTCATGTATTTTATTTTCCTCTTCATTCCTTGTTGTATCTATCAAAATTTGTGAGGACATGTTGTTATAACTGTCCAGCTGATGATAGGTTAGTTTACTCTGTTTGATATATGTATGTTAAAGTTTTCCTTTGGTAAAGATCTTTTGAGATATTATATGTTATAGTTCCGCATGTGAGACTCCAATATTGTGTTCTTCTGTCTTGTTTTGTTCTTTTCGTTTTCTTTTACCTTATGTTCTGTTTTTTTGGGAGCTAGGTGTTCGACACGAGAATACTGTGGATGTATTAGTGTCAACATTCAGGGGTAGAAAAGGTCGTTCGTTACACATTGTTTATTTAAATTTGGATTTTTCTACTTCAATTTTAAACTTCCTGCCTAAGTTCTAAATTCAACCACTTAAGCTATGATTTCCCACCAAGGACTAAGTTAACAATCCATGTATATCAAATAAGCAAAGCGGATGGTCGACACATGGCATAATCCAAATGCAAAAATCGAAAGGGCGTAAGAATGATGTTGACAATCCATGTGAATCTTTGTGTACTATAAATGAATAGGACATTGTAGCAGAAAATGGGAGGAATTTTACTTTACTCTTTTTGGACACACGAAATGAAAATTTGCACTCTCTATCATTTTTTGTACTAAGAACCAAGAGAGAAGAAAGTGGCATTTTACCCATAGACATAGGATTATTTAATATCCAAACCACGTAACCTTTTATTATTTTCAGTACTTTACGGCTTTTATTTTATCAGCTCTTGTATCGAGATAACGAACTAATTCCTAACACTTCAAATATTTCCCCCTCATAATTACTTAAGCATTAAAATAATATAATTACTCCTCTTAAAGAAACGATTAATATTACTTAATTTTGTTTATTTCTAATTGTTAATGAATAAATTTGTCAACACCCAAAAGCATGTAACAAATGGATTATTCAAAGAGAAGCACTTCGAGGCTAGTCAAGGTCGTCAAAGTACAGTATTGAATGCTATCAAAGTCTTAGGGTAAAGCAACGCATGGTTCTAAGTCCACAACCATTCTTTGCATTGAAGACATTATTGTTAGCAAATAAATTTGCTAACCCCAAAAGTGTTTGTTAAACTTAGTTATTCAAGAAGAGGCCCTGAAGAGGCCCATCGAAGTTAGCAATGTAGTAATAGTTTTGTATTAATTCTTGATGTTGTCGTCATTGTCAAAGTCATATATGCAAGACGAAAACAAGTTCGAAGTCGTATATTCAAGGCAAGTTCGACTTCAAAGTCGTATGTGCAGAGCAAATCTAAGTTTGAAGTCCCTGAGCCGAAGTCAATTATGTAGTGACAACTTCGAAGTTGCAATAGTTCATATATACGAAGTCACAAGTATGTTCAAGTCATAAGTTCGAATCGGTTACTTATATGCTATGCTGTAACATCCTGAATCTGGAGGCCAGAAGCTGAGCGCTATAGATGCTGCAATCATCCGTAGTATTAACTTTTGGTGACAAAATATGGAAATGATAATGGTATCCATAATATCAGAAGCACTTGAATATGAATGAAATCACAGATTTCAAAACAACATTTTACTGATTACATTTGTAAACAAATTCATATCCAAATTACATAATCCCATCTCGTTTCCTAGGTAAAGATTAATTATAATCATTACAAAATTACGCCAAGAGCGACATATGACAATGTCTCTTTGGTTGATCAAAGCAATATAGTCATATCTGACTTAATATACATAGCGGAATCAAAACAAAATGAAACTGGAAATCCTAATTAGCTATCCATCAGCCACATGCTCGTTTCTGAAAGCTTTATTCGCCAAAAGACTAAAACCTGAAAACCTTAACCCTCAGCCTATTCAAATCAATTTTGAATACCCGGGAGTTTAAGGGGAAACAAAAAATTCAAGTCAGAAATAAATCCTAGTGTGAATAATTCTGTTACATCTCGGTTTACTAATATTAAGTGAGACCACACCGCTTAGCGGATCGGGTTTCCCATCACTAATATCCTCTTTAAAACATATATTTTGCAAATCCTTTCCTACAACCAACTGGTTAATCAAACTGATTATATCAAAATAACAATATCCTTTATGCTAATAAATGGACTATCTGTCCAACAATAGGTAATAAGCAGACTATCTATCCATAACATAATAGCAAGGTCTGTTATGCTACAAATGGACTATCTGTCAATACAACTGGGCCGGCTGCCCGCAAACTGGACTAACTGTCCGAATCAAAATGGACTAACTGTCAGAATTATTTTCTTAGGGTTAACTACCTTTTACATTTTCCTTGAAATCCTTTTCAAAATGATTTAGTCCTTCAAATCATATATATACAAGAAAAATATATCTTTAGCTTTACTCTAAGCTATTTTTCCATGACATATATACTTTACTCAAAATAATGTTGATCAGATTTAATGAGGATTAACTATCCTTCCAAAACAAGTTAAAACCTTTTTTAACTTGAAAACACTTAGAATATATTGCCTATTTAATATATTCGAAACCTTTGTTTAAAATCTTTAAACAACCCTTTCGAAACCGTTTAAGGTAACTCCTTCGAAACCATTGAAAGTCCCTTTCGAAACCATTAAATATTGCCTTTCGAAAACATTGGAAAAACCTTTCCTTTCTTTTCTTCGAAAGCTTCAAAATATCAAACATCCTCCTTTAAAACCTTTTAAATATTGCCTTTCGAAAACATTGGAAAAACCCTTCCTTTCAATCCTTTCGAAACCCTGGGGAACCACCCCTTTCGAAACCATTCATTAAAACCTTTCAAAACAGTCAAAACTCCATCCTATTGAAAGCACTTTGGGTTTAATTTAAAACATGTGGAAACCTTTCGAAACCATTTAAAAATTTACCCATTCAAAACCTTTGAAAAATGTCTCGGTCGAAACCATTTGGATTGCCTTCAAGTAGAGCAAAAGGATTAGAAACCCATTAAAGTCGAAAGCATCTGTTTTGAAACCATTTAAAACTATCTCTTTCGAAACCAATTTGGGTTTTACTTTACTTACAGAAAAAGGGTCTTTAAAACATTTAATTCAAAAGCATCTGATTCGAAAACGCATTTCCTAAGTAATGAAGTGATGGTGTCGAAACCATCCCTTCGAAAGCATTGGAGAAGTGGCTATATTTTTTAAAAAAAAGCAACCCTTTCGCTGTGCAGTTAAAGCGCTCGGTGGATTCAATGCGATAGAGGTGCAAAAAGTCATAGCGGGGATGTAGCGAAGATATAGCGGGATATATCGGATTACTCTAAAATAGCATATAAATCCCATACTCGTTGTTTTTACAAATATATAGATAGTAATTATGTGAAAAATTAACATTCAATTGAATTATAATTAATACAAAAATAATTTTAAATAAAAATATGTGCAAATGTATTGTAAATGAACGTAAAACTGTTATATAACTTAATTTAATTTAGTAGAATATTAGAGTATTATCATTTCTAAACATATATAAAAAATTCAATGAAATTAATTAATTTCATAATTTTTATAGCGTATAAATATCATTTTTCAATCCATTTTTTTATAGAAGATATAGCGGAAATAGCGGAATATAGCGGAAATAACGGAATATAGCGGAAATAGCGGGGATTAAAGCGGAAAGGCTATATGTTGGGGATATATGGAAAAATCGTAGCGGTAGGAATCTGCTATAAGATATATCGGAGTTATAGCGGGGATATAGCGGGGCATTAACTGCACAACCCTTTCGAAACCATCTGGGTTGAAAGGTAAAAAGGCGGCAGCAAAAAGATTTCGACTTAGTCAAAAGCAATTATTTAAAAACAGAGGCGCAACCCAATCGAAACCATTTCCTTTAAATCATTTGACCTGGTCGAAAGCTACTTAGTCGAAAGCCATTTAGTCGAAAGAAAGAAGGCGTATTTCTTTAATTTAAAAACAAAGGACTGCCTCAACCCCTTTGGAACCCCCTGGTTTCGACTCCCTACCTTCCACCTTCATCCAATTCACTAGGTACCAGATCCCTGATACCATGTGCATTGGTTTCGACTGTGTCAGAAGCGAAGATGAGGAGGCAAAACCTGGTACCGACGGCGTCGAAACAGTGGAAAACATGTAGCTAATAGTTCTTTCCACTAATTTTCCTTACGTGTCTAATTATGATTAATTTCCTCTTTATTTACTAATAAAAAATATTGCAATTTTTCAAAAGTGCTGCCGACTTTTCAGATTTAACAATTTAAATTATCTTATAAAAAGCCCCTTCTCCTCTTTAAATTATATAAAACATTTAAGTCTCATACCTTAAATAATTTTATATAACCATTAAAACCTTAGGAAAAATCTACAAAAATTCCAGAAAATCCCTTTTAATATGTTTTCCAACATATAAAAATTTCATACCCCAATCTTTTATTTTTTTACCGAAAATAATTATTAACCCAAATCAACATTTTCTTTACTAGAAAATTCATGTAAATTCCAGATAATTTCAGAAAATTACGAAAATCGAAACCCATCTCCAAAATAATATTTATGATCTTCATAAAAATTTGCAAGACATTTGGATGTCAATTTATAGGGTTTTCACCTTAAAACATATCATAAAATCAATATGAACAAACATAAATCATACACATGTATATATAATCATTCCATTATTCAAAATCATGGCAAATCAATGCAAAATATTCGGCAATCATCTAAAAACCGAAAATATAATAAAAAATGAGATGTAAACATTATTCACCTTAGCTTTAGAGATTAAAGAGATTGAGATGTGAATAGATTTGATTTGAATTAGCTTCTTCCTAGCTTTTCTTCTTCTTTTCCTTGTTAATGGTGGCCGACCCCTTATTTTAAAAATATGAGAATGACATGAACATGTATAATTCACACGGCCATGGGCTATAGATATAGGAATGGTCTTTTTCCTATTTTACCCCTCCTTCTATTTCATTTTAACTCTTCTTTAGTTCATTTGTTACATGGCACGGCTACCCCTAAATTAAAATCAAATCTTAATCCCCTAATCAACACATTATTTAATTTAGCTAATTAAATATTCTAAATAATGTTACCAAAACTCTGGGGTGTTACATATGCTATGTCCTTGTTCAATGTTCGAGAACCTATGTGTACAATGTTCTTGAATTACAATATGCTCTAAGATCCCCAAATTGATTTAGGGTTTACAATGGAAAAAATGGGAGAAGAGAAAGTTTGACCCCCAAAACGGCACCCCTAGGGTCATATTTATAGAGGTGGGATGGCACGGTCTTCGACACGGATGGTCTTCGGCGATAGTCTTGGTGGCAACTTTGACAATGGTCTCATCGACCATGATGGTATTATGCGTTGAACTCGCTTTAGTGCCACTTCGACAGTGATGATCTTCAACGTCCACTTCTTTCAAGCGATATGAAGATCGAAGTGCTATATTGAACAATAGTGAAGAGCGATGCCACTTTGCTTCCTTGTGGTGTTAAGGTCTTTGTGGGTATTGATAGTGTCCAACACCAATACCGCTTTATATAGATACACGACGTCCCTCTTCATGCTGGTTGAAGAGCCGTGTTGAAGATTACTGAAGAGCAGTGCAATATCTTTGAAGAGCTGCAAAGTGTAGCACTTCACGGTGGCTAACGGAGAGTTTGTTGTGGTAACCATAGGTGAATGACGGTGCCGACAAGGTTTAGCATCAATGGAATGCGCTGTTACCCTCTTCGACACCCATTATGGCCTTCAGAGTTGTTTGTACTGGACCTCTTCACACCATTAATCATTAAAGGCGATGTCCTCTTGTGCCTTTTTTTATTGAAGTGATGCGAAACTAGTGACTTACGAAGTGATGACATGCAGAGTGAATGAGAAGTGACTTCGAAGAGGTGCATGACTGATTAGCATCGAAGTGATGAGATATGGTTTTGATGCGAAGTGGTGCCATAACTCTATCAGATTGGTCTATCTTCATGTCTCCAGCATTGTTGGTCTTTATCGAAGAGCCTCTTCTCGCAATGAGGCTCAATCTCATCTCTTTAAAGTTTTGAATCCAACACTATATCTTCCTGTGAAATTATGTGGATAACAATAATCGTGAAAGCGTTCAGCATTATGATTACTTCATAAAAATATCTAGGTGTTTCTAAGACGAAAAATTTCATTAACATTTTTGGTGCTGGAAGAAGCGCCGAATTTCCCTCTTCAGCAAAACTTACCACTTTCTTCAGATACCATTACAATACCATGAATCCCGCAGATTCCACTACTCCTCTCCACAGGGACAATTTCACCTTACCTCAAAAATGTCCAAAAAGCCACTCCTCACCTCTATAACCAAACTCGAGGTAGGCGCCTCTACAGAGGCTACGTCAGATCCTGTCCAACAGCTCTTCAAGCCTTCATAACCCAAATGACCCAACACATGGAGGGATAAGAGAGATCTATGGCCCAACATACTGCTCTAAGGCCGATCTCCCCTCAACCATCCACAGTTTACTGCCATTACTCACCGACTGTGTTGTTAATTCAGCATGTGAGTAATACCAACACTCCTAGAAATGAGAACGGTAAAGCTAGCCCGAAAACCAATGCCAAACTCAAAGGCATAATCCAGACCAATATTCAAATCAAATCAAAACCTGCTAACATCAATTCACTATTGCTAAAAAAGCATCCACAAACTTCTCCCGATGATAATGATGTTACTTTACTCTATGACTATGAGATCCATTAGTTGAAGATGATAATCGTTAGTTAATGGCTCGTGTAGAGCAGCTGGCAAAACTCTGCCTACAAAATAATTGAGAAGAAGTAAGGGAGGAAGGATCTTCCTGATTTAGCGAAACAATCATAGAAGCAGATTTTCCTGACAATTTCAAGGCTTCATCGATTGATAAATTCTATGGAACCATAAACCCAGATGACCATATCTGCACCTTTGAGTACTATATGGACATCTTAAAGGTGGGGAGCATGGCATGGTGAAAACTCTTCCTAGTCTATCTGGCTGGTGCAGCCTCCACATGGTTCAGGAGATATGGACCAGGGGAGTTTCATTCTTGGCAGCAGCTACCGTAGATTTTCTAAGATAGTTCAACTCGGGGAGAGAAGCTTCTGCAGATGTAAATACCATGTCTTGCGTAAAGCAGTGCGAAAATGATAGTTTGCAAAACTTCATCAAACATTTCAAATCCGAAGCGCTCTGAATTAGGGTAACTTATGAAGAGGCATTGCTAATTGCAACGCATTATGGGATAAGAAGGGACACTGCCAGATGCGAAAAGAATAGCAGAAAGCCGTGTCACAACATAAAGTTCTTCTATGGAAGGGCCAGCGGCTACATCAAAATGGAAAAGGCCGGGTCCACAACACTGTTTGAAAGAGCTACCGCTCCTCATAATAAGAAGAAAATGGGAAGATGAATACCATCCACCACAAAACGACAAAAGGAATTAAACTTCAAAGCAAAAACTCCCCTCACCCATACTCTTGGACAAGTATACGAGATGACCAGGACCGAGCTGGCCTATAATGTTTCAAACAAGGGAAAAAAGGCATAGCAGAACATATGTGGAGCATACTGCTGCTTCCACAGGGCCAATGGCCATAAACAAACAACTGCCGACATCTGAGAAATGAAATAGAAGGACTAATTCAGAAAGTATACTTAGGCAGCTTTCAGAAGGAAAATAACTAGGGAAAGGACTAGGAACCTCACACTAGATCCAAATGAAAACCTAGTTAGAAACCCTTCTTTTCTTTTAGCCTCATTCATGGAGGGCCACACCTTGCAGGAAAAAAACAAGAAAGTACAAGTGCGGTATGTACAAGAAGCCAAAGTAGAGGACCATTTTTTACATAAAACAATTGCTGATATTGGACATAGTCTTTACAGCAGCCGATGCCACTAGAATTGTCTTCCCCGCTCATTATCACGGTGCATATCTCAAATGCACCATGTAGAAAGTTTTCGTGGATTTTGGTAGTTCTGTTAATGTCATCTTCAAATCTACATTCGACCAAATGAAGCTTCCAATGGAGATATTAAAGCCAAGCCCTGAGCCGATCTATGACTTTAATAATACCGCAACCACCCCTATTAGAGCAGCACACCTGCTTTTCACTGTCAGAACTGCACCCCTTCACAAATCATTCTGTGCGAGCTTCTTGATCATCGATCTACCTTCACCATACAATGCATTCCTAGGAAGACCCGCAACGATTGACTTGGAGGTAGTTATGTCTCAAAAAGATCTGCTCATGAAGTTCCATACCCTAGTCGGGATAGGATCGATGAGAGAAGAACAATTGTTAGATCAGGAATTATACAATGTAAAGCTTAACTCTAGCAATAAAATTGTTTAAAACTACTATGTTATCTCTTCTAGTATCTATGATAATAATAATGAAAAGGAAATCAAGCCAATTCCTAGAACTACAATAGTACAAAGTACCAAGACCGATGTTGAAACATGTCATTCTACAACCACATCATCAGTAGGGAAGAAAAAGAGGGAGCATATGCATATGATTGGCACCGACAAATATAACTCGATCTACGCATAGTATTTTTTAAGAAGCTCGGAAGTTGATCTCCTCCACTGCCTCTCAACCCAAAGAGAAAGAAGGGAGTGAAATAGAGCCACGATTAGGGGCAAAATAAGAGAGTTGAAGCTAATAAATAATATTGAAGATGTACAAATAGACCCCAAAGACCCTACCATGGTTCTCAAAATAGGAAAAAACCTCAACGTAGAAGCTAGATTTGAATTGATAGCCTTTTTGAAGAGATCGACATATGTTTTTGCCTGGGCGCACTCGGACATGGTAGGGATAGATTCAGCCATCAGCTGCCACTCACTCAACATTGATCCCGATGCTCATCCAGTCAGAAAAAAGAGCAGGCCCCTAGATCAGGAAAGGTATAACGCTCTGCACGAAGAAATCAAAAAGTTAAATGGAAATGGATTCATCTAGGAAGTGTACTACCCAAAGTGGATCGCCAACCCTATTCTTATGAAGAAACCAATGGAAAATTGAGAACATGCATAGACTATACCAACCTAAATATGGCCTTTCAAAATGATAGCTTTTCTTTACCTAGAATTGACCAATTAGTGGATGCAACTAGTGGACACAAATTTCTCTCATTCGTGAACACATACTCAGGTTACAATCAGATTGCTATGTTTGAACCAGATCAGGAGCACACCAGTTTCATGATAGACAAAGGCTTGTACTGCTACAAAGTTATGCCATTCGGACTCAAAAATGCAGGAGCAACCTACCAGAAGTTAGTTACTATGATGTTTTCAGATCGGATATGCAAAAATGTTGAGGTATATGTCGATGATATGTTAACTAAGTCAAAAGCAACATTGGGTAATGTACAAGATCTGGAGGAAACATTTGTGGTCATGAGGCATTATAATATGATGCTAAATCCCTTGAAATGTACTTATTTATTCAGTTAGGGAAGTTCCTGAGATATATAGTAAGAACTAGCGGTATAGAAGCAAACCCAGAGCAGATTGAGGCCATAAAGAATACGAGGGTCCCATAGAAGCCGAAAGATATCATAAGCCTAAATGATAGGTGGCTGCTCTAAGTAGGTTCATTTCCAAAACAATTGACAAATGCATACAGTTCTTCGATCAAGTTAAGAAGGGGCGAAGTTTCGAGTGAACCGAGGAGTGAAAAGTCGCATTCCAAAATCTGAAGGACCATCTGGTCAACACTCCAATCCTATCAAAACCAGTGATGGGTGAGGACTTGTATGTGTATTTGGCTGTAACTGATAAAGCTTTTAGTGCTGCAGTGGTCCGAGAGGATGAAGGGATATCTACTTCACAAGCAAACGTCTATCAAGAGTAGAACTCAACTATTCAGTCATTGAAAAGCTAGCTTACAACCTACTTCTCATGTCTTACAACCTACTTCTCATGTCTGCGGCCCTACTTTCAAGTATATCACATCAAAGTCCTCACAACAAACCGCTAAGGCAAATACTATAGAAACCAGAGACATAGGGTCGTTTTCTAAAGTAGGCAAGGGAGCTCAGTCAGTATGATATATCCTATTGCCCATGAACATCAACCAAAGGTCAAGCACTGGTAGATTTCATCGTGGAATGCACACTACCTACTGAGCCCCAACATGAGGAAGAGGCACCCACTCCGCAGTTTTGGCAATTATTCATGGATGGAGCATCAAATGAACATGAGGCAGGGATTTGATATGTGCTGATTACTCCAGATGAGCAGAAGCTATATGGAGCAGTGCAGCTTGGAATAAAAGCTACCAACAACATGGAAGAATATGAGGTGCTTCTAGTAAGCTTAAGGATTACTGGGGTAATAAGGTAACCCATATTAAAATTCACAATGATTCCTAATTAGTTGTGATCCAAGTGCATGGTAATTACTAAGTGAAAGAGCCAACTCTAGCTAAATAGATGGAACTTTCTAAAAAATTATTAGAGTAGTTCAAACAGTTTGATATAGAGCAAATTGCGCATGAGAACCACTTTTCTGCTGATTCATTAGCCAAACTCACTAGCACAAAAGTAGCAAATGAAATGAAAGTTGTTCCAATAGAACATCAAGTTGAACCAAGCATCACCAAAACTAATCAAATATTGGTCCTAACTAGGGCCCAACGAGCCACAATCTGAGAAGCTCAGGACCAGGAAACAGAGGAAATCTGAGAGCAGTATCCAATTGTGCCTACACCCCAACATATGAAAGAAAACTCATGGATGACCCCTATCAAACAATTCTTAATAAATAGAGTCATACCCTAAATAGAAACGAAGCCCAAAAAACAAGATATCAAGCTCCAATTACTCCTTATTTGATGGCATATTATACCAGAGAGGGTATTCTACCCTTTATCTTAGTTGCATTTCCAAAGAAGGAGGAATATAGATCTTGAGTGAAGTACATGAAGGTAGTGCGAGGATCATTCCAAAGGGGCCAAATTAGCAAAGAAGGTACATAGGCATGGTTACTACTGGCCCACTGAGCTTTAGGATGCAAAAGAAGTCATGATAAGATGTGACAGATGTCAAAGGTTTGCGAGTATCCCCAGGCAACCTTCCCACGAGCTCATCCCATTAGCCAGCCCATAGTCGTTCAACATATGGGGCATAGATTTGATTGATCCACTTTCCATGTTAAAAGGAGGGGCAAAGTATGCAATAGTGGCAATAGACTACTTCACCAAGTGGGTAGAAGTAGAACCACTAGCTACAATCACTACAAAGAAGATAGTCACTTTTGTGGTAAGGAACATTATCACTAGATTTGGGATCTGCCACAAAATAATTTCAGATAATGGGACCCAATTTAAAAGTAAGGATTTTGCAGAGCTCTATGAAAAGAACGGAATAGTAAAAAGTTTCTTCTCAGTTGCATATCCGCAGGCAAACGGGTAGGTTGAAGCAGCAAACAAAACTTTCAAGAAGTTACTTCGGAAAAATCGCAAAAGGCTAAAGGAAAGTGGGCAGAGGATTTGCCTTTAGCACTATTGGCTTATAGAACCTCGTTTAGATCCCCAACCGGCCATACACCATTCTCCTTAACCTATGGCTATAAAGCCATGCTCTCCGTTGAAATAAGGGTCCCATCACATAGAAAGATACCATATGTTGCAGAGCAGAACAAGGAATTAAAGGAAGCTTCCTTCGATCTTATTCAAGAGAAAAGAGACAAGGCGGCAATCCGATCCGCCACATACCGACAAAGGATGACAAAAAACTACAACACTAGGCCCAAAAAGAGAAATTTCTGCAAGTAGACATATTACTGGGAAGGCTAATTTTCAACACCAAAGACCCAGTAGATGGAGCTCTGGGCCCAAATTGGGAAGGTCCTCTAGTTATAGAAGAAGTCTTAGCTAACAGGTCATAACGGTTAGCAAAACCTAATGGAAATCCGATTTTGAGGACATTGAATTCAGAGCACCTCAGGCCTTATTTTGTATAATCAGTGTTACTTGTATAACAAATATTGTAATTATTATGAAAAATAGTAATTCAATGAACTGAATGTAGGGATATTGGACAGCCCAAACCAGTATAAAAATCTCTCTGTAAAGCTAATAACATTAGGTTGTATTATACACAACCCGGCTTCTCAGCCAAATATTACACAGGACGTAAGGATATTAGACTGCCTGAACCAGTACGAAAAACCATGTGCATGAATTAAAAGGTTGTAAAATACATAACCTGACTTCACAGTCAAAATATAGTTTTCCCCAACTACCGGGGCAGACCGTGTCAAGCACAAGAATAAAAACAGTCTGCCCCTAATAGTGGGGCAGACCATGTCAATCGCACGAGGCATCATCATCAAAGACTAAGTTCAGAAGACATGAACCATGCAAGGAATTAGTCAAGAATGGCAAGAAAAGACAATACATAGGATGAAATACAATCTACAAATTGGGTATGATTCCAGAACATGCATAAAGCTTGCCAGGTAAATATTAAGAACCAAGACCTACTTATATTTACTAAAGTTTATCCATATCTGTATGGTTCTTACACTTGCACACACATCACAAGTGAAAGTAAAATAACTATCATGCAAAATTAAATAAAAAATTGGGCTTGAAAAATACGATTTATAATAAGATAAACTACACTACAGTTCTAACCTACCCTCAGAAGAATCGTTGATTATGATTTTTTCACAATGGCAAGATCTGCGGACCCCCAATGAGTGATGTTGCCTAGAACCGCTCTTTGCTTGAGAAGCCGAAGGTGAGCCCTTTTTGTAGTAATCCTTTAACTCATAGAAGTTGGCCACATAATAACTCTTCAAATCTTCCTTCATTGAAAAACGACATTGGGATCAACCCCTAGGGGAGGCAAAGGGACAACACAAAGCCTTGATACAACATCAGGAGCTAAGGACGCAATAGGATCATCTTCTTTACTGATGTTATTCATGTATTTTCTGAGATAATGAACAATAAGATATAAATACGTACATCGAATATCTAAAGAAGGCATGTCGTGCCTATAAGTGCATATCAAATTAATGATTATATATTGAGCTTCCAAGTTAGTAGCGTAACAAGCATCTAACATGAAGATATCGACCCGCAAAGGGTGTCGAATCTGAAGGCAAGAAGGAATGTCAGACTTATAAACACAAAAGCAGCTCCAAAGAGAAGATAACAAACCCTATAATGTAAGAAGAGATGTCAAATTACTACAGTGAAGAATATTGCTACATAGAGGGATACCAAATATCGTCTTGCAATGAGATGTCGGACGAATTGAGGGGTGATGCCAGAAACACATAATGTCAAATTTTAATACTAAAAGAGATATTGGGTGCCTAACAATATGAAGGTATCAAATCTCTATAGCCTAACTGATATTAAGCGTCTATAACACAATGTTGTAGAGCATGAAGCAAAGGAAGAGTGTAGTTCCACCTGAAGATGCTGAATATCTGAATGTAAAGGAGAATATTGGGTTTTCAGCAGATGTTGGACCTTTACAAGCACCCACAAGCAGTAAGCATTGAAAGTAGAGGCACTGAATACCGACAAAGAAAAGATGTCGAAAGCCAACAAAATAAGTGAGGATGTCGTATTTCACCAGTGTAGTAAACGATGTAAATCATCGATGTAGCAAGAATGTCATATATTGTTAATATGACAAGGATGTCGTAAATCATCATTATGGAAAGGACGCCGTAAATCATCAATATTCATAGGGATGCCTAAGTCGTCAATATGAAGAATGTAGCCGCATGTCGAAAAAATAATAAAGGATGCCGAAAATCAACGGTGCCGAAGCACACGTGGCATCCATGCCGCCTACTTCCACCTCTATAAATACGGACCCCATGACAACTATATGGGGGTGAACCATTTCTTTCTCTGTTTCTAAAAATCAAAGAATTGTAACCTCAAATTGAATTGGGGAAAAATCAATAATTGATTCGTAACTTTTGAAACTTATGAACAAGGACTTTGACAAATGACTTTGCATAGCCTATTTTCTTGATTGTCGAAATTTGATTATTACTGAATATGGACGTGCATATGACGAATTTTCGATTCGCACTTGACTTTGAGCCCTTACCATGAACGAGGCTATTTAAGCCTTTGTGTAAATTAGTGTTTAACTTGCATAATGACTATCTTGTCTTTTAACATATGAATAATGGATTATGGCTTATATGGAATGCCCATCTTGCTCATTAACACATAATTAGTGGACTATTGCATATTCACACAACTTGCCTATTTTACCCTTGGACATGTGACATAAAATTTTGAACATTTCCATATCGAAAGTTTATGGGCATTATGAGACCATTTCAAATAACGTCATATTATACTAGGTCTTGCAAGATAAAACCAATCTTTGGTCTAATAATACCCAATGACCTACCGAAGCAAAAACACTATAAATGACATCAGGGATGTTAGACAAATTTTTGATTCAGCATGGCATCGTGAATGTTAATCAAATTTTTGAGTTAACATTTTGGCAGTAGAATGAGGGCTCGAACCTTTGACCTATTATTTCCTTACTAGAAACTAATTATGTAAAGTTTTATTGCAGGAAAATGATGAGAGCTAAAAGAATTAACATTTCGAATGAGGAGATAGTACAAAAAATGACATTGGAAGACAATGTCACTCCGCGCTTCCATCCAAAAAATGTAGAACCTGGTCAACCTTCAAAACCAGCTAAGCCAACAAATTGTAAAGCTAAAATCTAAGACTTAATGCAACAAATGGCAGCAATACAAGAACTACTTGAAAAGATCCTTTCACAAAAATCTTCCAAAACAACGATACTCACTAAAGGAGAAGAGATCGAATCTCCAAGAAGGAGCTAGATACTTCCATGCTCAGAAACAAAGATAAAGGAAAAGTCATTATGACCCTACAAAAAAGGAATCTAAAAGATTGGAGCTGCAATACTCTCTCCAAAGTCGCTAGCAGATAACAAGGTTAAGGTGGATCATTAGGAAGAGTTAGCAGAAAGGTCTAACGAACAATTGGGAAGCTCAATCTCATGTAAAGAGTACATGCCTTATAATGTGATTACCACGATGATGAAGCTTACTTGAGAGATGTAGCTGATAAAATGGCATAAGACATGCTTGATGTCAAAGGAAAGATGACCCTTGATCCCAGGGTCAACAAAAATATTCATGAAGCACACTTTACGGAAAGAATAATGTACGTCAAAATTCCATCACATATCAAGATTCCATCACTAAGGTATAACGAGACCACCAATACCAACGATCATCTTCTAGCCTTTGAGAACCAAATGACCTTCATAATGCTTCTAGAGCTGTACACTGTAGGCTCTTCCCGACCACTTTTCAAGGAGCAATTTGTGAGAAATGCGGATTACGGATCTTAAGACTATAATTAACACTAGAGGGGGGGGGGGGGTGAATAGTGTTTTAAGAATTTACTAATTCTTTTTGAGTTTATATTAATTTGAACACAAATGTATGCAATATTCAGACACAGATATAATCACAGAATCAAACACAGATGCAAATATAAAGTAAAAGCAGTAAAGGAAAGAACACGCCGGATTTTATACTGGTTCGGAGTTACCCTACATCCAGTCCCGCAACACAAGTACAGATTTCCTTTCAAAATCAATTCTTACAATTACACCCTCGATTTCAAGACCACGAGGTACACCACTCTAGATTCACAATCCTCTGGGTAGAGATACTTGATTTTACGGGCAACAAGTTCACCCAATTGATTTCCTAGGCTACAATCACACCTTCTCTCATTTGATTGATTTTCCAGGCTACAATCACACCTTTTCTCGCTCGATTGATTACAAAGAAGCCTATAACTCTGAATAGCACTGGGATCTTGTTGTGATAGTGATAGAGAATCAAACTAGAGATGATCTAGTTAGATTCAATGGAGATTTCGGCAGAGTAATAGTAAAAATGTATATATAAAGAAATGTGGAAGAAGAAGAGAAGTGAAATCAGAAAATTATGAATATAAATTCGTTTAAAACATCCCCTATTTATAGTAGAACAACAGCCATGTCCATTCGGGAAAGGATATGACGAATAGACACTTCTTTTGAAATTCAAACTTTTGAAATAAACTGTCATCATGTCGACATGGGTACCTAGGGGTTGTCGCATGCCTAAGGTATTTTTGATAATTTGTTTTTCTTTTGAAAATAACTTCTATCTTATATTAAAACTATTTTAAACTTTATAAATATACTATAGTTAAAATACATAAATAAGCATAGAGAATAATATTTTGGTATATATAAAATTTTACTATAATTTCATATTTAAATCTTAAATATAAATATTAAAAGTTAAAGTACATTATAATTAAAGATAGTTTAAAACCAAGGATAATTTTGATATTGAAAATAAAGATTATTTTGAGGCTAAAAGTATTTAAAACCAGGATAGATGTTTTTTGATTTAAAAAGGAAGATTTTGAAATCATTTTGAAAACAAGATATAATTTTGTAAAACATTTGAATAAAAGTTAGTGGATACAAAACGATGCTCCACTAGATTTTTCGTAGGTTCCATCCTACTTAGGGTTCCATCCCTTTAATAGGCTCGAAGTGGATTCCATTCCACGCATAAAATGGATTTTAAGATGTCAGTGCTTTTCTAGGAGTTTTAACATAATTCTAGACTCGATACTTGTCTTGTACTATTGAAATCTTGAACTCTTGATATCTTGATACTCATGTGTCTTGAATCTTGATGTCTTCAATCTTGAGTCTCTATACTGTACAGTCTTCATTCTCAGTACCTGTATGTTTATATCCTGCATATACATATATATCTAAACTATAATGTTAGTATTTATATTTTATAACAAGTCCTAAGGTTGTTGTCATCAAAACCATTCTTTTCAAGGACTAACAATCTCCCCCTTTTTGATGATGACAACCTTTGTTTATAAAATATTACTTCTATCCTAATAACTCCCCCTAAAACTAATAACTCCCCCTTAATCTATGCCTAACTATCCTATTTTATACTTCTCCCCCTTTGTCATCTACAAAAACAAACTAACTCCAAACTATATAACTCCCTCTTAATCTAATACTGTATTATATGTGATTACAATGATAGTGTTATCATAAATAATCAATACTTAATTCTGAATCTAAAACTTAGCCCTTAATAACAAACTCTCCTAACTAAGAATCCATATATGATAATGTGATAATCACAAATCATTTATTAATTATATAATGTTATATTTACATTTGTGTAGAAAACATAAGTAAGATTATATACAAATAAGAAAGAACGAAAAGAAACTAATGTGTATTCTTGACAATGGGAGACCTATGAATCGAGCAATTTGGGCAACAGAAATTTCCATTTTGTTCGACTAGATTTCCATCCTTGTCAAAGCACACTTCGCCAACGCAAACAACTTTGTCGTCATCTTCAGCGTGCTCTTCGTCCATGGGGGATTCTTCTTCTTCTTCCTCGCTGTCCTCTTGCACTTGAACACCTGAAGATTCTTCATCGATGAAGATGGGATTGGCGTGATTGTCCATTAGAAACTTTTGCAAGTTTCTAAGGATTTTGCCTTGCCGTTCTTGTTCTTTGGCCATTTTGATTTACACCACTTGAATTTCAGTCATAATTTGTAGTGCATCCTTCAAGGAATCTTCCATTTTCATCACCCGTGCAAGCGTAGTACGTTGAAATGGTCCGGTTGAAGGAGAAGAGAATGAAAAGATTGAATTTTTGTTTGATTTGGAGGAGGAAGCCATTGTTTTAATTTTTCAGAAGTTAGAATCAAAGAAAGAACAGAAGGAATGAACAAAATTTCGAAATAGGAAGAATATATAACCATTCATTTTGAATTTTGGTGGGAAAAAAAACTTAAATTAAAAAAACGTTGTATGTCGACAGGGGTGTAGGGGGGATATCGACAGGGTATTTGTAGTTTTGCTTTTTTGATTTATTTTAATTTAATTTTAATTATTGTTGTTATATATTTATATTTTATATTTCAGTTATTGAACAAATACCTAATTCTCTTCTTAATTTAGTAAATATAGATTCATTTAAGGGTTTTGTTAAGATATCAGCAATTTGATTCTCAGAATTAATATAATCGAGAGAGATTACTTCTTTACTTATATTATCTTTGAGAAAATGATGTCTGATATCAATATGTTTAGTTCGAGCATGATGAGTAGGATTTTTGGATAAATTTATTGCACTAGTATTATCACAATAAATTGGTGATTTTGAGATATTTAAACCAAAATCTTTTAAAGTTTGTTGCATATATATTACTTGAGAACAAGCCAAAGCAGCAGAAATATACTCTACTTCGGTTGTTGATAAAGAAACTGTGTTTTGCGTTTTACTAAACCAGGAAACTAGAGAATGCCCCAAAAAGTGACAAGTTCCAGTTGTACTTTTTCGGTCTGATTTACAACCAGCATAGTCAGCATCATAGTAAGATATTAATTCAAAAGAATCATTTTTAGGATAAAATAAGCCATAATCATTGGTGTGTTTAATGTATCTTATGATATGTTTTACAGCTTTTAAGTGGGTCTCTTTAGGTTGGGATTGATATCTTGCACAAAGACAAACACTATGCATGATATCAGGTCTACTAGCAGTGATATAGAGTAGTGATCCAATCATTTCTCTATATAATTTTTGATCTACATCTTTCGAGAGATCTTCTTTACTTAGGTACTCATTGGTTGCCATGGGAGTGGGTTTTCCACTTGCAGTAGTCATACCAAATTTACTAACTAGGTCTTTAGCATATTTTTCTTGACTAACAAAGATACCATTTTCTAATTGTTTTATTTGCAACCCTAGAAAGAAGTTTAATTCACCCATATGACTCATCTCAAACTCTTTTGTCATTATTTCGGAAAATTCTTTATTCATTTCAAAATTAGTTGATCCGAAAATGATATCATCTACGTAAACTTGTACTAGTTGAATATCATTCTTATTTCTTTTAATAAAAAGAGTATTATCTACTTTACCAATTTCAAAGTTTGATTGTAATAAGTAAGATCTTAGTCTATCATACCAGGCTCTAGGAGCTTGTTTTAGACCATATAAAGCTTTCTTGAGTTTGTAAATATGATTTGGTAATTTTTCATCTTTAAAAAGTGGTGGTTGTTCAACATATACTTCTTCTTTTACAAATCCATTTAAAAAAAAGGCACTTTTAACATCCATTGGAAATAATTTGAAATTATTATGATTTGCGAAAGCAAGTAGAATCCTAATTGCTTCTAATCTTGCTACGGGAGCAAAGGTTTCATCACAATCTATTCCTTCTTCTTGACAATAACCTTGAGCGACTAACCGGGCTTTATTTCTAACGACCTCACCTTGTTCATTCATTTTATTTTTATAAACCGATTTTGTTCCAATTATAGTTTTATTTTCAGGTCTAGGAACAAGTTCCCAAACATCATTTCTAGTGAATTGATTTAGTTCTTCTTTCATAGCCAAAATCCATGAATCATCAGTTGATGCTTCTTTTGGACTTTTGGGTTCAATAGTTAATATAAAGGCTATATTGCTCATTTTACTTAGTTGATTTCTAGTTGTAACAACAGATTGCATATCTCCTAGTATATTTTCTATAGGATGATCTTTTAAAAGTTTAATCCTTTTATTAGGATGATTAATTTCATTATTAGTTTCAGTTGACTCCTGATTTTGTGTAATTAAATCCTCTTCATCATTTGTATCTTCAAAATTATTAAGATTTTCATCGAATGAAACATGCATTGTTTCTTCGATGGTGTTAGTTCTTAAATTAAACACTCTGTATGCTTTACTTCTATTAGAATATCCGATAAAGATACCTTTGTCGGATTTTGGATCAAATTTATCTAAGTTATCTTTTGTATTTAAAATAAAACATTTACTTCCAAAAATTCTAAAATAAGATACCTTAGGTTTCTTTTCGTGAAGGAGTTCATAAGATGTCTTATCAGTTAAAGGTCGAATTAAAATTCTATTTAAAATATAACAGGTGCTAGCAACTGCTTCTGCCCAAAAATGTTTTGGTAATTTACTATCTGAAAGTATAGTTCTCGCACACTCTTGAATCGTCCTATTTTTACGTTCTACTACTCCGTTTTGTTGTGGAGTTCTTGGAAATGAAAAATTGTGAGTTATTCCCTTTTTATTGCAGAATTCCTCAAACTTTTCATTTTCAAATTCACCACCGTGATCACTACGGATGGTTATAATTTTTACAGAAAGTTGATTTTGAATCCTTTTTGTAAAGTTCTTAAAACTTTCAAAAGTATCACTTTTATGTTTCAAAAATATTGTCCATGTAAATCTAGAATAATCATCTACAATTACAAAAACATATTTACTGTGATTTATTGACTGAATTTGAGATGGACCAAATAAATCAAGATGAAGTAATTCAAGAGGTTTTGAAGTTGAAATCATATCTTTTAATTTAAAGGAACTTTTTCTAAGTTTTCCTAATTGACATGCATCACATAAACTATCTACTTTAAAATTCATTTTAGGGAGACCTCTTACTAGATCATGTTTTGACAGTCTAGATAAGAGTTTGAAATTCAAATGCCCAAATCTCTTATGCCAAATCCAAGGGTCACTTGTATTTGCCAAAAGACACAGGTTATCATTTGAAACTTTCATACTAAGAATATAAATATTCTTTTTCCTAATTCCCTCAAATATTATGGTTGAACTATTATCTTCAATGTGACACTTATCTTTTTCAAATTTAATTTTATATCCTTTATCGCAAAGTTGACTAATACTTAGCAGATTATGTTTCGGATTCTTAACTAGCAGAACATTAGTAATAATAGGAGTTTCAGAGTTACCGACATTGCCGAAGCCAATCACATATCCTTTTGAGTTGTCTCCAAAGTTAACCAGTCCTCCGTCTTTGTATATTATATCATTCAACATATCCGGATTACCAGTCATGTGTCTAGAGCATCCACTATCGAGTATCCATTTATTCTTTTTGATCTGCACAATTTATCCATTGTGGATTGATTCCTCAGCACCCATAAAACATGTTTCCTGCACATCATAAAGATTTTGTAGACAACTTGAATTTGTATATAGATTATATGCAGCCACATGATGCAATGATGATTTTAATATTTCTAAACTAGTATTAACAAGTTTTTCAAACATAGCCATTTTAAAGAAGTTTTCAAAATTCATATTATGAAACTTTGAAAACCTTGCTCTGATACCAAATGTGAGAAATGCGGATTACAGATCTTAAGGCTAGAATTAACACTAGAGGGGGGTGAATAGTGTTTTAAGAATTTACTAATTCTTTTTGAGTTTATATTAATTTGAACACAAATGTATGCAATATTCAGACATAGATATAATCACAGAATCAAACACAGATGCAAATATAAAGTAAAAGCAGTAAAGGAAAGAACACACCGGATTTTATACTGGTTCGGAGTTACCCTACATCCAGTCCTGCAACACAAGTACGGAGTTCCTTTCAAAATCAATTCTTACAATTACGCCCTCGATTTCAAGGCCACGAGGTACACCACTCCAGATTCACAATCCTCTGGGTAGAGATACTTGATTTTACGGGGAACATGTTCACCCAATTGATTTCCTAAGCTACAATCACACCTTCTCTCACTTGATTGATTTTCCAGGCTACAATCACACCTTTTCTCGATCGATTGATTACAAAGAAGCCTATAACTCTGAATAGAACTGGGATCTTGTTGAGATAGTGATAGAGAATCAAACCAGAGATGATCTAGTTAGATTCGATGGAGATTTCGGTAGAGTAATAGTAAAAATGTATATAAAGAAATGTGGAAGAAGAAGAGAAGTGAAATCAGAAAACTATGAATATAAATAAGTTTAAAACATCCCCTATTTATAGTAGAACAACAACCATGTCCATTCGGGAAAGGATATGATGAATAGACACTTCTTTTGAAATTCAAACTTTTGAAATAAACTGTCATCATGTCGACATGGGTACCTAGGGGTTGTCGACATGCCTAAGGTATTTTTGATAATTTGTTTTTCTTTTGAAATAACTTCTATCTTTTATTAAAACTATTTTAAACTTTATAAATATACTATAGTTAAAATACATAAATAAGTATAGAGAATAATATTTTGGTATATATATAAAATTTTACTATAATTTCATAATTAAATCTTAAATATAAATATTAAAAGTTAAGTACATTATAATTAAAGATAGTTTAAAACCAAGGATAATTTTGATATTGAAAATAAAGATTATTTTGAGGCTAAAAGTATTTAAAACCAGGATAGATGTTTTTTGATTTAAAAAGGAAGATTTTGAAATCATTTTGAAAACAATATATAATTTTGTAAAACATTTGAATAAAAGTTAGTGGATACAAAACGATGTTCCACTAGATTTTTCGTAGGTTCCATCATACTTAGGGTTCCATCCCTTTAACAGGTTCGAAGTGGATTCCATTCCATGAATAAAATGGATTTTAAGATGTTAGTGCTTTTCTAGGAGTTTTAACATAATTCTAGACTCGATACTTGTCTTGTACTATTGAAATCTTGAACTCTTGATATCTTGATACTTATGAGTCTTGAATCTTGATGTCTTCAATCTTGAGTCTCTATACTGTACAGTCTTCATTCTCAGTACCTGTATGTTTATATCCTGCATATACATATATATCTAAACTATAATGTTAGTATTTATATTTTATAACAAGTCCTAAGGTTGTTGTTATCAAAACCATTCTTTTCAAGGACTAACACAATTTCTAGGTGGTATCGACATTATAGGGAGAAAGACATTTATTCTTAGAAGCGATTCTCTTACAAAATCTCTGCATAATTCTATATGTATAAGGACCCTGTTGTCGATTCCAATATGCCGGCCAATGTTAAGCAAAAACAAGGAGGGCTACTCAGTGAATACTTAAAAAGATTTAACATGGAAGCACTGTAAGCAGAGAACATGACTGATAGAGAAATATTAATGGTAGTGCGCTCAGGATTGATTGAGCAAACCCCCTTTTGAAAGGAACTTTACTTCCATGAGTGCAGAGACCTTCAATATTTTCACTTCCAAGCTGACAAATTCATCCGTATGGATGAGATGTATCATGCTTAGAAAAAGTCTCAGAAAAAGAAGGAGGCAGGAAAATCTGGCTTTGATCAGCCCAACAAGAAGTCGAGATAGGATGAGAGTAAGAGAGGTAAATGGGAGGAGATTCTAAAATCTAACTAGGTGGCCTTAAACAAACCAATCTCTTATATTTATTCTACAGCTAAAGATGGAGACAACTTCCCAACTTCTTACAAGGCAAGGAATAACCCTGAGCTAAGAAGAGGAGGAGATTACTGCGCTTACCATAAAATGAATGGGCATAAAAAACCGACGAGTGCCGTGTTCTGGCCGGAATAATGTAGAACATGATTAGATCTGGATTCTTGAAGGAGTTTATCAAAGAGAACCAAAATTCCTTTGATCCTAAAGGGAATAATCAGAGACCTCCAAGAAATGCTGCAAATTTCGTAGAAAATGATTCTCTATCAGATTTTATTCCTCCGATCAACCACATAAATGTCATCCATGGAGGTCCCCATCTCGTTGGAAGTAGCAAAGGAGCTAAGGGCATGTACATAAGGGAGGCAAGAGATGGAGTCTTTTCTATTTAGGAGGAGCCGTCGCTCAGAATTCACTAATATCAGCTTCAGATGCCTAACCTAACGGTAACCCTATAGTAGTTGAGAGAGGTCCATCACCCACATAATGATCCATTTGTGATAACTTCACAAATTGGTCTCTTTGTAGCAACAAAGATCTTAGTGGATACAAGAAGCATAGTGACCATCATCTTCAAACATGCTTTCGATCAAATGGGAATTCGAGAAGGGAAATTGGAACCAAGCTTTGAGCTCATCTTTAGATTTAACAATAAAGGGTTTATTAATAGGACAAATCAGGCTCCTATTGTAGATGAGAATTTCACCATATTCTAGAACTTTGGAGACTTTGTTCATGATAATGGACCAACCTTTCTACTACAATGCTTTCTTTAGTAGACCAGCCTTAGATGAGGTAGATGTGTTTGTTTCACCGAAATATCTAATGGTGAAATTCTTGATCTAGAATGGTTAGGGAACAATAATGGGAGAACAATTTAGCTCTTGGGAACTGTCTTTCGCTACACTTGAGAAATTCAAAAGAGATGGTGTTTCTTGTTATGACTCGGAGAAAAATGAGCTGAACAAAACTAAAATTGAAAGGCCCTTGGACAGTAGCCCTTCAAACATACTATTTAAGGTGGACAAGAAAACAAAAATATATGAGAAGCCTAAAAATGCACTAAGAAGATTTAACTTTTCTAAGAGGAAAAGAAAACGAAAAGATACAAACTTGGTAGACAATGAAATAGATGGTGAAAAATTATTACTGAACGAGATTGCAGAAGTGAGCATGAAAGGATAAAGCTAATCGAAGACCTAAAAGAAGCATACCTGGATTCGCTTGATCCAACAAAAGCAGTGAAGATCGAAAATGAGTTAGACTGCAAGCTCAGAGGGGAACTTCTTCGATTTCTTCAATCTAGCAAGGATATATTTACCTGGAGCCATTCTGACATGGTTGGAATAGATCCAACAATCATGACATGCCTTGAACATAGATTTGAATATTACTCCTATTCGACAAAAGAAAATGCGGTTCGATAAAGTTCAAGTTAATGTGTTGAAAGAGGAAGTCAAAAGACTACTTGAAAATGGATTCATTAGAGAAGTTTTCTATCCAAAATGGTTAGCCAACCCTGTGCTAGCCAAAAAGTCTAATGGAAAATGGAGAACGTGTGTCGACTATACTGACTTGAATAAGGCATGTGCTAAAGGTTTGTAACACCCTTAATTTTGATGGATATCATTCAAGAGATTTAATAGATAAATTAAATAGAATAATGTGATGTGTGGGGATAAAGGGAATGTGATTTGATAATTAACTTAGGTCGTGCCTTAAGTAATCAATTAATGATATGGTTTTAAACATAATAATAGAAAATAATTTATGGGAGGGGAAAAAAGAGAATAATCCCTTAGTTCATTCCCTAAACCTTCCTCCCTCTCATTCTCACTTTAAAATTTACCAAGTAAAAATACAAATCAAGACCGACCTTTACCTACGAATAAAAGAAAAGGAAACTAAGAGATTCAAGGGGAAAAAGCTTAGGAAAACAAGTCTGCATTGAATCTCAATCTCTCTATCAAATCTAAGGTGAATAATAGTATCCATCTCAACTATTTATGTTTATTTTCAGATCTATAATCTATTTATGAATTGATTATGATAATATGTCATGTATGGATAGATTATGTCATTATTGGATTAAATGATGATTTATTGGAATTTTCATGGAGCTGATTTTGTGGATTTTAAGGGTGAAACCTAAGTTTTTGATCTCATACTAATTTAAAATTGTGATATATTGTGTAAAACATTATTTTGAAGACGGGTTTTCAATTTCATAGTTTTCCAAGTTAATATGAATATTTTATGAATTTTCTAAGTTGGAAAAGGTGTTTATTTCAAGTTTTAATTATTGAAAATAAAATTATTTCGGCCTTGAAATTTTTATATGAGAAATAATACGTAAATTATGATTTTTAGTGATTTTTGAGGATTTTTCCTAAGTGATTATGATTTTCTATGAATTTATTAACCTAGAAAAGCTATTAAATAATAATATTATTTGTATGGGTTTACAAATTATTTTGAGGAAAGTAAAATGGACCTGCAGCAGTTTTTTGATAAGAAATTGAAAAATTATGTTATTATTCAATAGAAAATTGATAAGGGACAAGAGTTGGTGAAAAGAAATGGTTTTATATGGAAATAAAACAGTTTTTGGTTTAGTTTCGAAGTTGCCATGTCATTTGATTTAAGTATTGAAACCCAGGTAACAACCGATATCCTTGCCGCCGCTATAATCTTTGAAATCAACATGAAGGGATGCATATGATATCTACTTAGGTAGGTTTGAAATGAATCTGTTCATATAGATGTATAGGATTTCAGCATTACTTTTGACATTAATGGTTTCGTTACTCAATAAAACATGAATGCAATATCCCTTATTGCCCTTTGTTTTTGACATCCTTTATATTAGTGACATAAGTAGCCGTAGTTTTAAAGAAGACGAATCCATTGCTCTAAGGCAATGAATGCCGCAAGTCTTATTTTTGACATCAAGTGTTTTATGGCGATGATGCCGTAAAGCTTCGGATTTGACATCCTTTACTATCTAAGCTGAAAGCCATACACTATACAAACCGAATGCTAAATTTTTATAGGTGCGACAATCTAAATATTTTATAATGTGATAATCATGATTTCATCCTTGTGGCCTTATGCTTTATAAAATCAGATTTTTTTTTGTTTTCGAAACTCAGTATAGAGGTTCGACATCATGTTTTAAAGGCATGAATGCTGCAAGTTTGCAAATTGAATAGTATTGTTAAATCGCTCGATAATCCCTATGTTTTAGTGGTGTAACAACCTCAGTTTCATACCGAATGTAAATAAAGGCTATTTTAAAAATGATTGTATATTGGAGTAAGGTTTTGGCTAAGTAAATGGGCTATGTTTTCCTTGATTTTTAAGAATGATTTTAAAGGATTAATCATTTGTAGAAATAAAAGTTTTCAAGGAAATAAATTGGTGTCTAGCCCAAGTTTTATATGAATTTGCCAAAGGAAATTATTACTTATGGTTAAGTAATTTTGTGATGCCAATGATTGTTGATTGATCATATTTTAACGAATGATGTTATATGTTCTTATTATTATATGATCAACTAATTTACATATTTTTCATTGTCATGCTCACATTATTATGATCCAACATTGCATTTTGGGATTAGGGGTAGAGTTACCAGTTAGGTAGTCCAAGTAGTGAGTATGGTCAGACTTAACTCATGGTGAGTAGAATTGCATCTAGAAGATAAGATATATATAATATGTTAGGATGCCCGAAATTGATCAGAAGGATATGATTTGAAAATGGTATTAATGTAAACTAATAGGTTCATAGTGATCCCATGAAAACTATGATTTGAAGTAATGTTACTAGTGATAACTAATAGGTTCATAATGATCCCATGAAGACTATGATTGGAGAAAGGTTATTAGTGACAACTAATATGTTCATAGTGATCCCATGAAAACTATGATTGGAAGATGTCATTAGCGAAAACTAATAGGTTCATAGTGACCCTATGAAAACTGCGATTTGAGACAGGAAGTCCACTAGAGATGAGACAGATTGTCCATTTTATATAAGATAGATATTCTATTTTGGTAATGAGTAAACCTTGGGTGAACATAGCCCTAGGTGGACAGATCTGTCAGACTTACCCATATTGCATACATGCATATGATCATGTTATGATTATTCTAACCATTGTGGTTGTAGGTGCATGATTTGTGATTGACATATTTGAATAGATATTAGTGAGGGGAAAACCCATCCCGCTAAGCAGTGTGGTCTCACTAGATATCTATTTTTGGTTCATGATGGTATATTATTATTCACATCAGACTTTATGTCTAACTCGAACTTTTAGCTATTTCCCCTAAACTCTCGGGTACTCATTTGAGTAGGTCAAGAGTAGGGATTTTCAGGTTAGACGAATAAGCTTTCAGAGACGTGTAGGTGGTAATATAGCTAATGTAGGAGTTTTTATTTCCACTGTGTTGTTTTAAGCTTATGTTACGTTTGAGTGGATGTAATGATATAATATATAACTATCCAGTATTGGACTCTGATCAACAAAGGGGGCTCTTCATATGTCGCTCTTGGAGTATTTTGTAATTACTATATTTCTCTAAATGTGTGCAATGAATGGGATTATGCAATGAATGTGAAAATTTTATTCCTGAAATGTAATGAAAGTTTGATTAATGAATTGTATTTAGAAATTTTTCTTCATATTCATGTGCTTCTGATGTTATTGATATGATTAATATAACCGCATTTTATCACCGAAGAATAATACTATTGATGACTGCAACATCAGTAGTGCTTATTTTTGGGTCTCAAAATGGGGGATGTTACAACTTGGCATCAAAGTATAGATTTATGTAAAATTTAAAAGATTAAAGGATTTTTGAAAACATAATCCAAATGAATTAGAGAATAAGATTGGGGTATGGGATAACGCTATAATAACATACTTGTATTCGATATATACAAGTATGTATTCTCCCCTCTCTTAGACCATTCTTATCTGATGTGAGTGCTGGAACCCCACAACTAATGGAAATGTTTAGCCCAAAACAAGAAGGAATCCATATCTACAAGCGAATGCTAATCCAAACGCAAATGCTAACATAAGTGCCGGAACCCCACTAGTAGATATGGGGAATATGTACCAGTCCTTCGTGAATATGATGCAAGCTGGAGCTGTTGCTGGTTTGGCTGGACGTAATGTTGTTAATGTGGAAGGAGTTAATCCCGAGGTGCCAGTTGATAATAACTATGTCAAGTTGAGCCATGATTATACCAGTCTTGGATGAAAGCCTTTTCTAGGAACGAAATATGCTATTGAAGTTGAAAATTGGTTGTTGCAGTGTGAAAGAATTTTTGTCGACTTAGGCTTGAATGATGAGCTAAAAGGAGGTTGGCATCAAGGCTGTTGCAAGGAGCTGCTTTGTACTGGTGGAACAGTGTGGCCGTAGGAGTCTTGGAGGAGGAATTGACTTGGGTTCAGTTTAGAAGGAGATTTGAGGAAAGGTTCTTATTTGAGACAGGCAAGTCAACTTTGTTTAGGAAGTTCGCAGATTTGGAGCAAGGAGAAATGTCTATTCTGGAGTACGGAACTAAGTTTGATGAGTTGTCCAAATACAGATATGCTACCACAGATAAAGTGATTAAGAGGAATGAGAAGTTCATCTGGGGTTTGAAGCCGAAGATTTCCAGAGCAGCAATGCCATATCTCAGTGACCCATGAAATTTAGAGGTATAGATGGTGATAAGGAACAAGGAAATGCTTTCGAAATTCCGAAAGGACAAGCCAGTGGAGACTCAGGGTAGTTAAGGCAAGAAAAGGAAGTTCTTTAAGAAGAAGGGAGCTCCGAAGGACGGAGCTACCAATAAAGGGAAGGCCAATCTTGTTTTCTTTAATTGTGAAGAAAGGGAAATTTGCTCATGAGTGTCAAACCAGTAAGGGAAAGAATGTCGTGGAAAAGGAAAATGTGAAGTGTTTCAACTGCAACCAGGTGGGGCATTACAAGAATCGGTGTCCAGAACTGGCCAAGGCTGATAAAGGGAAAGTGTTTGCTTTGGAGCTATTAGCTTCTAGACCAACTGCGAAGGAGAAAGGGAACTCTATGATGGGAGGTACACTTTTGATTCATGGCATACCAGTTCAAGTATTATTTGGTACTGGCGCATCACATTCTTTTATCTCGTATTGTTTGGTAGTTAAGTCTAGAACCATCATATCTTATTACTTCCTTAAGAGTTGCTAATCCAATAGAGGGTTATACAACTCTTGGGATGAGATGTGACCATTTAGAATTTAAGTTGTTAGGTAATGCATTTACCTGCAATCTGTATGTATTTGATTTTATGGGTTTTGGGATTATTTTGGGTATGGACTGGTTAAGAATATATGATGGTAGGATGTTTTGCTAGGATAGAAAGATATCATTACGATACCCTAATAGTAGTGATCGAATTATATACTCAGTAGAGAATGCAAATTTCAATATTTGTGCTTTATTTGGTACAGTAGAAGTGGAGGATGAAGTGAATCGGGTTTCCGTCGTAAGAGAGTTTGCAGATGTTTTTGAGCCAGTTACAGTACTACCGCCGAAACGAGCTATTGAGTTTCGAATAGATCTTGTACCTAGAGCTGAACCCGTAGGTAGAACACCTAGCAGAATGATACCTACTAAAATGAAAGACTTAATGGTGCAGCTGGTGGACTTAGAAGGAAAGAATTTTATTAGGCCAAGCAGTTCGCCTTGGGGAGCGGCCGCAGTGTTCTTGAAGAAACCGGATGGGTCATTAAGGATGTGTATCGATTATCATAAGTTGAATGAGAAGGCGATAAAGAATCGGTATTCGTTGCCGAGAATAGATGATTTGTTTGATCAGTTGAGTGGAGCCAAGGTATTTTCCTAACTGGATTTGACAACATGGTTCCATCAATTGAGAGTAGCAGAGGATAATATTCCATTAATAGCGTTTCGAACAAGATATGGTCCATATGAATGGTTAGTTTTGCCTTTTGGACTGACCAACGCGTTTTCTTTGTGGCCTTGATGAACCGAATCTTCCGAGATCATTTGGATAGATTCATGTGATTGTTTATAGATGACATTATGATATATTCTTGTGATGACCCTGATTTTTGTGAGTAATTTCATGATTCAATTTAGTTTGCATTTGTTTAAAATTACATTGAAAAATATATATATAGGAAATTGATTTGCTGATACCAAGTATAAAACATGCACATGTGCACAGGCAGTGCACAAACATGTACACAGTTTTCTGTGTAATAAAATAAGCAACAATCAATAGAAATAATAGGATATATGAATTACAAGTATATATGCATGTAGGCAGAAATCATCAAGCCTTGAAAAAAAAGAGACTTAGGCCAGGGTAGGCATACATGTATTATACATGGGCACAAAATAATACTGGCAGAAATAAAAAGAAAAATTAACATTTGCATGAAAATGGTATGAGCTATTGGATAAGTACTTTATCCATTTTTAGCAATTCCTTTTTACTTTAGAAAAGAAAAAGAAAAGAGAAGAAATCATGCAAATAACATGACCGGGGCAATGAGGTATATTTTCTGGAAAAATATACCATGACTATTTACCCATTTTCTCTAAAATGTTAGAATAAGAGGCAGATCATAATTGGTAGGGTAAAATTGGCATTTGGTAATCTCCTAAAACCCTAGTAGCAGCCAGAGTTCATATAAGAGGACCTGGTGTGGTAAGGTTTTATGTTTGCTCTACCACTTAAAAAGAAAATATACAAAGTATAAACCAGAGAAAATAGGAGAAGGCAGAAGACTAAAAAGGGGTTCATAAGGCATAGGAAGAAGAAGGATTAATGTGAGTAATCTCACTAAAATTTTTGGCATTAAGACCTGAATATTGAGGCAGCCAGTTTGAACTAATTTTCTTTACAAGTTATGTTTAAGTGTAAAATCTCTATCTGATTTACCCAGGAAAAATAAGAGTCATGGATTTATGAACTAAAAATGTTTGCCTGAGATATGGGTTAACTTTGAAACTGGGTGTTTTCTTTGATAAGTTTTCTTTTTAAGTTGTTTGTAAAATCCCCAGATTCAAGTAGTGGGTATATGGTCTAAAGGCAGAAAGAAATATGGGCTGTGACATTGTGTTGTTGCTTATGCCTCATATTAATTAAAACAAAAGAAAATGTAGAAGTGCAATGTTGTACATGTGCTGAGCTTCTATGTTTTATGAAATACCCAAATCAAATATACTTGTGGTTTAGCCAGATCATGAATCTGATTGAACCAGAGGTAGGGAAAAATATAAATATCTGGAAAATTACTCAGGACCATATGCTTACATCTTGATCCAGTGAAACCCATAGGCAAGACAATATGCTAAGAAGTCACCTCACTCTTTTATGATAAAATGGTTGCTTCTGCGAATTTAACTTACCCAAACTCTGGATGAATATGTGTTGCTTGCATCATTTATGTTTCTCTGATTAAGAAGTGAGATGCAGAAGGGTTTAGCACTGCTATGAAAAATATTAAAACACTTAGTAATTTAACTAAGGACTTGGGATCTTAGGGCTACCAAAGTATAGCTTGGCAATGGGAATATTGCAAGTTCACACATGGTATATTTATACCCAGGGGCCTGAGTGTGCTGGGTTAACAGAGAAAGGTCCCAGGCAGTGTGTGTTTTAAAAAGAAGAAAGTGGCTAAAGTCCCTGATGAAATTTGATAATGAATTCTAGGAATAGATTCAGTAGAGGCCTGGGCAAAATCCCTGATGGCCAGTAAAGTTGAAAAGGAGATGATAACTGGATTAAAGCTTGTATTTGGATGTTTTGATGCTTTATTGGTGAATCTTGTGGTTGTTTTCTATGAACTAAAAACATTGTGATCATATATAATCTGTTTGGCACTAATATGAATGCACATGCTTCACAAATAACATGCACACAGAAGATATTGAGTTTCTTATTCTTGCAAAGTACAGGAGTATAAATGGAATTGGAATAAATCATGTTTTCAGTTAGATTATTCACACCAGACAAATAGTCTGACCCTTTTGTGTTCATGCACCATTGGGTGTCTCATATTTATATGGGGCAGTTCATGGTGATTTTGCAGGGAAATAGGGATTGCTTGATCAGGCTTTGGATGTTAAACTGCTTAGGATTTGGATGCTATGTTTTTAAAAGTCTTTGCTGAAGCTAAATTAGATATTCATGTTGAACAATGTTAAGCTATTTGTTTAAGTTGTTTAGAAAAACCAATGTAAGGTTATTTGCTGTTTTGTAAGTGCTGAATTTATAAGTATCAGTTGGGACTTATGTATTTTGTTTTGCAAAATGCTTTGTTAAGAAAATGAATTTCAAGTTACAAGAACAGTTAGGTAAAAATGGTAGAAAATCTGAGATTTGAAAGAATTTGTGGTTTATATATATATCAAAAGATCTGGCATAAGGGAATCCTTGTTTAAGTCAAAAATAAAAAAATCTGATAAAAGGGTTTGAGTTGCTTTGAAAAGAAAATGTTAGAGCAGATACTTTGTATCAGAGTAGTGCAAACCAGAATAAGGCTAACATAGCCATTTTCTTAAGCCTGGGCTAAGACAGCACCCAAGTGTGTTTAATCAAGCTTGTAAATCTGTTTCATAGCCAAGTATAGAGTAGGTTCAGACAGTTTTGCTCTCAGGAGAAAAAAAAAATAAAAAGGAAAAAAAAAACAAAAATTGGGTTGAACTGACCAGCATAGCACTCGAACTTGTGACCTCTCATGTATAAGTTAGGCGCGTTTCCATTACGCCTAGATGTTGCTTGTGTTCACTTGGGATCCACTTTATTATAGCCTGAGTTTGAACACACCTGCACAGAAACATGCACACACACATGCACAAGTAAAAGCAAAGTTACCCAGTAAGAATGTCAGAAGAATTTATGTATAAAAAGTAGAACTGAGTCATAGAATCAATAGTAATGCATCAATCTAAAAATTGGGAAAACCTAGTTTTATTAAGAAACATCATTGCTATGTGGAGAGTATTTCTTTAAGCAATATTCAACAGGTTTCTACCTTCAAAAAAATTCTATACTCTGATCTAGGTAGGAGAAGACTTATATATCTTCATATATATAAGTTCAAGATAAATTGATTAAACCAATATCTATTGGCAGAAAGATCCTGGACAGAAGAAAAATTGAATTAAATATTTTTCTTGATTAAATGGCCACTGAATGTATTAAAAAAAAAAAAAAATTTTTTTAGTGGGTCATTTCAATTCTAACAATGAATAAGATAATGAAGTTCATCTCAAAATATTGCTAGAAACATTGAGGTACCATCAACTAATTGCAAAATTTTCAAAATGTCATTTTTGAAAGAAAAAAGTGAAGTTTCTAGGTCATGTAGTTTTATAAAAGGGGCATTTCACCAGAAGGACAAACTTGGCAGTCCAATTAGTTTCTAGGACACATATTCAAAGAAATTACTTTCAAGGCCAAAATTAGCAGAATAATTACTTTCAAGGACAAAGTCAGCAGTCCAATTACTTTTAAGGACATAATTTCATAGGTTTTTAGACCCTAGAAACTAATTATTTTACGTTTTGTCCTTGAATATTTATTTCAATTGTGTGTCCTAGAAACTAATTCCACTTGCTAAAGAGGCCCTTGTGGCTAATTTCCACTTTATAAAAAGGGTTTCCCATGGATCCAGCTAAGATTGAAGCTGTTAATAATTGGAAGAGACCCGAGACTGTGACCGAGATAAGAAGTTTTCTTGGATTAGCCGGCTATTATCAGAGATTCATCAAAGATTTCTCTCGTATAGCGATACTTATGATAAACTAACAAGGAAGGACGTAAAGTTTTTTTGGGTCGATAAATGTGAAGAAGCATTCTTGAAGCTAAAACATTTATTGACCAATACGCCCGTGTTAGTTGTTCCAAATGGGAATCAAAATTTAGTGGTGTATACTAATGCATGTGGGATAGGGTTAGGAGCCGTGTTAAAGAAAAGATGTAAAACGATTGCATTCGCTTCTCGACAGCTTAGACCACATGAAGTTAGATATCCGACTCATGATTTTGAGTTTGCAGTGGTGATCTTTGCTTTGAAAGTGTGGAGACACTATTTATTGAGAATGATTCGAATTTTTTACAGATCATAAGTCCTTGAAGTATTTATTCTCTTAGAAGGAGTTGAATATAAGACAATAGAGATTGCTAGAGTTTTTAACAGCTTAGGATTTTGGTATTGATTATACGCCAAGGTAAGGAAATAAAGCAGCAGATGCACTAGTAGAAAACACCAGAATGTGGTGTCGGCTATGTTAGCAAAATGGAAGGACTTGGAGGCATTGACCACATGTGGTGTGCAGTTAAGGTCAACGACTAGTTCTACTTAGGTAATTACCATGTTTGGAAGTTCGATTAGTGATGATCGAAAGGATTGCTTCTAAGTAGAGAGATGATCCATTACTAGATGAACGAATTAGAAGATTGGAAGATGGAACTGAGACCGATGATTTAAAGGATTTTAGTCTTGACTAGAATGGATGGTTGAGGAAGAAGGGACAGTTGTGTGTTCCAGATTTTTATGACCTAAGGGATGAAGTTCTTAGGGAGTTTTATCGATCGAAGTTTACTATTCATTCTAGAGGTACTAAGATGTATCAGGATATAAAGAGAAGTTTCTTCCGAGGAGGGATTAAAAGAGATGCAAGCTTATGGATAAAGCAATGTTCGAATTGCCAGCAAGTAAAAGTCGAGCATCAGAAGCCAAGTGGATTGCTTCAACCTTTCGAAGTACCACTTTGGAAATAGGATTCCATATCCATGGATTTTATAGATGGGTTGCCAAGGTCGAATAAGGGAAATGAAAGTATTTGGGTCGTGGTAGATATACTGCCCAAGAGTGCACATTTTATCCCCATTAAATCGACAAGGATGACACCTTCTTTGGCAAAATTATTCGTGAAAAATATCGTTAGACTGCTTGGGATTCTAGTAGTATAGTAAGTGATAGAGATACTTTTTTCACTAGTGAATTCTAGAAGAGTCTACAAGAAGTTTTAGGTACCAAGCTAAAGATGAGTACCGCTTATCACCCACTAACGGATATGCAGATAGAAAGAGTTAATAAGGTACTTGAAGATTTGTTGAGGGTTCTGTACTAGATTTTGGAGGTTCATGAGTGGACATTTGCACTTAGTTGAGTTTTCTATTTTAATAGTTATCAGACTAGTATAGGAATTATGCCTTTCGAAGCTTTGTATGGAAGGCCGTGCAAATCACCAGAATGTTGGTTGAAACCGAAGATAGATTGATTTGGTCTAGATATGGTGAGAGAAGCCGCATAAAAGATTGAGTTAATCTAAGCACGGATGAAGGAAGCTTAGTCTAAGTAGGAAAGTTACGCAGATAAGAGGCATAAGAATTTAGAGTTCTCGATTGGAGACCATGTTTTTGTTAAGGTATCATTAATGAAAGGTGTGGTATGGTTTGGAAAGACAGGCAAATTGACATCGAGATATGTAGGTCCATTTCTGATTATAGAGAGGATCAGGACGCTTATCGGATAGAATTACCAAGCAGTTTGGCAGGGATCCATAATGCATTTCATGTTTCTCATCTTAGAAAATATGTGCATAATCCAGAAACTATTATTACTCCGACTGCATTGGAAGATTTAGTAGTGGAAACATATATGACTTTTATTAGACAACCAGTTCGAGTTATAGCAAGAGATAAGAAAGGTTGAGGAAGAAGACAGTCAAGTTAGTGAAAGTCTAGTGGAGTGACAATGAGAAAGACTGAACTTGGGAGACAAAGGACAAGATTAGAGTTACTTATCCTGAGTTGTTTTGATGGAATGTTCTATATTTGTCATATAAACATTTTGCTAGTCAGATAGGCTAGTATTGATGTTATGAATTTGTTATAGTTGCATGATTGATATGCTTTTTATTATCCTTACTATAATTTCATGGATGAAACTTTTTATGGAGGGGGTCTATAACATCCCTAATTTTGATTAACATTATTCGGGAGATTTAATTAGATAAATTAAATAGAATAATGTGATGTGTGGGGATAAAGGGAATGAGATTTGATAATTAACTTAGGTCGTGCCTTAAGTAATCAATTAATGTTATAGTTTTAAACATAAGAATAGAAAAGAATTTATGAGAGGGTCATAAGGAGAATAATCCCTTAGTTCATTCCCTAACCTTCCTCCCTCTCGTTCATTTTCACTTTAAAATTCACTAAGTACAAATACAAATCAAGACCGACCATTACCTATGAAGAAAAGAATGGGAAACTAAGAGATCAAATGGAAAAGCTTAGAAAAATTAGTCTACATCAAATCTCAATATCTCTATCTAATCTAAGGTGAATAATAGTATCCATATCAAGTTTTTATGTTTATTTTCGGATATATGATCTATTTTCGAATTGATTATGATAATGTCTCATGTATGAATTGATTATATCATTATTGGATTAAATGATGATTTATTAGAATTTTCATGGAATTGATTTAGTAGGTTTTAAGGGTAAAACCCAAGTTTTTAATCTTCTATTGATTCGAAATTTTGATGTGTTGTGTAAAACATTATTTTGGAGATGATCTTTCAATTTTATAAATTTCCATGTTAATATGAATATTTTATGAATTTCCTAAAATGGAAAATATATTTATTTCGAGTTTTAACTATTAAAAATAATTAGATAATTATTTCATCCTTGAAATTTTTATATGAGAAAGAATATGTAAATTCTGATTTTTAGAGAATTTTTGAGGATTTTTCCCAAGTGATTATGATTTTCTATGAATTTATTAAGCTAGAAAGGCTATTAAATAATGTTAAATAATAATATTGTTTGCATGGGTTTGCAATTTATTTTATGGGAAGTAAAATGGCCTTGTAGCAATTTTTTTGAAAAGAAATTGGTAAAGTATATTGTTATCCAATAGATAATTGAAAAGGGACAAGAGTTGGTGAAAATAAATGGTTTTATAAGGAAATAAAACAGTTTTTGGTTTAATTACGAAATTGTCATGTCGTTTGATTTGAGTATTGAAACCCGGGTAACAGTTGAATCCTTTTCACCGCTATAATCTTCGACGGCGACATGAAGGGATGCATATGATATCCACTTAAGTAGGTATGAAATGAATCTATTCATATAGATGTATATGATTTCGACATTACTTTCGACATCAATGGTTTCGTTACTCAACAAAACATGAATGCGGTGTCCCTTGTCACCCTTTGTTTTCAACATCCTTTATATTAGCGACATAAGTAGCCATAGTTTAAAAGAAGATGACATCCATTGCTCTATGGCAATGAATGTCGCAAGCCTTATTTTTGACATCAAGTGTTTTGTGGCAATGATGTTGTAAACCTTCAGATTTGACATCCTTTACTTTCTAAGCCAAAAGCCATATATTATGCAAACCAAATGTTGAGTTTTTATAGATGTGACAACCTATATATTTTATAATGCGATATCATGATTTCGACCTTGTGGCCTTATGCTTTATAGAATCATAATTTTTGTTTTCGAAAACTCAGTCTAGAGGTTCGGCATCATGTTTTAAAGGAATGGATGCCGTAAGTTTGCAAATTGAATAGTTTTGTTAAATAGCTCGATAAGCCCCATGTTTAAGAGGCGTGACAACCTCAATTTGATACCAAATGTAAATAAAGGCTATTTTAAAAATGATTGTATATTGGCATATGTTTTCAGCTATGTTTTCCTTGTTATTAAGAATGATTTTAAAGGATTAATCATTTATAGAAATAAACGTGTTCAGGGAAATAAAGTGATGTCCAGCCCAAGTTTTATATGGATTTGCCAAAGGAAATTATTACTTAAGGTTAAGTAATTTTGTGATGCCATTGATTGTTGATTGAACATATTTTGATGAATGATATTATATGTTCTTATTGCTATTTGATCAGTTAATTTACATATTTATCATTGTAATGCTCACATTATTATGACCCAACATTGCATTTTGGGATTGGGAGTAGAGTTACCAGTTAGGTAGTCCATGTAGTGAGTATGGATAGACTTAACTTTTGAGTAGAATTGCATTTAGGAGATTAGATTGATCTAATATGTTAAGATGCCTGGAGCTGATCAAAAGGATATAATTTGAGAAAGGTGTTAGTGTAAACTAATAGGTTCATAGTGATCCCATGAAAACTATGATTTGAAGGAATGTTATTAGTGATAACTAATAGGTTCATAGTGATCTCATGAAAACTATGATTGGAGAAAGGTATTAGTGACAACTAATAGATTCATAGTGATCCCATGAAAACTATGATTGGAGAAATGTTATTAATGAAAACTAATAGGTTCATAGTGATCACATAAAAACCATAATTAGAAATATATCATTAGTGAAAACTAATCGGTTCATAGTGATCCCATGAAAACCATGATTTTGGATAGGAAAGTCCACTGGAGATGAGACAAATAGTCCATTTGATTTAAGATAGATAGTCTATTTTAAGAAGGGTAAACCTTAGGTAAGCATAGCCCTAGGAGGACAGAATAGTCAAACTTACCCATATTACATACATGCATATGATCATGTTATGATTATTCTAACCATTGTGCTTGTAGGTGCATGATTTGTGATTGGCATATTTGAATAGATACCAGTGAGGGGAAAACTCGTTCCATAAAGCAGCACGGTCTCACTAGATATTTATATTTGGTTCGAGATGGTACATTATTATTCACACCAGACTTTTTATTAATACCTCAATTATTGATTTTGATGATAACAAACTTGATAACAAAATACATTCATATAAAATATGGATACTAATGTTTTGCCAAGTCATATTGTATATAGTGCAGGATATTATATAGGTGTTGAATCGAAGACTATACAGTATAAAGACTCAAAGAAATGACTTAAATGCTCTTGAGCATAAAGACTACGATATAAAGATCTCAATACTATAGTATAGTACATAGAGTCATAGAATATTGTTAAAGTCCCTAGTAGCAACCTTTGATATCTATTTCCCATTTTTTATCCTTTATTTGTAAATAAAATATTTTTTTAAAATATATTTAAAAATATTCTATAAAAGTTTTTCGAAGTTTAAAATGTTTATGAACTATGGTTAAATTATTTTACAAAGTATCAAAATATTTACAAGGCATAAAATTTTCAAAATATTTAAAAACAAAAGAATTTTCAATTTTCAAAGGGATATGTCGACATACATATCACAAATTTGAAATTAAAATTTTGAAATGAAGTGTTTATTCGTCATAAACCTTCGTGAATGAACATGTCTGTTTATTCTCTATAAATAAGGGATTTCAAATGAATTTTTTAACAACTAATTTCTTGATTCTTCTCTCCTCTTGCTCTGCCAAAATTTCTAGTGAAAAATTTATTCGAATCTCTTCAAATTCAGCAGAATCAATTCAATCTTCATTGTATCGATTCTCTACTATTTACTCACCGATTTCAATCAACTCTCTCTCTCAATTCAAGATCAAAATGCTACTCAAGAGGCTATAGGATCCATTGTATCCAAAGTTCAAGAAATTGTCTTTGGAAAAACTGTCAAACTCTAGTTGTATTTGCTTGGGTGCGCTTGGTATCTTGGAAATCCGAGTGGGTATGCTTGTAGCCTATCCAAATCAAGCGGGTGTACCCTGAGCCCGAAAAATCAGGAGGGTAGTTTCGTAGCCTCGGAATCGAGATTGTAATGGGTTTTCCTTCTGTCCGTTTAAAGATTGGCATTTGAAAAGACTGGATGTAGGAGACACTACAACAAAATGCATTACTTATAGCACTAAGCTAAAGCGTTTCATAGGAAATTAAGAAACCTCCGATTTTCTAGGGGTGGGCATAAACCGCACCGCTATACGGAAACCGCCCTCACCGGACCGCAAAAACGGTGCAGAAACCCGCACCGAATTTCTAACCGAAGCAAATACCCCAAACCGGACCGACCCGCATCGATACGGTTCGGTTACGGTTTGGACGATTGAACCACCCATATTAAACCGGACCGAACCGAAAATTAACATTAGTAATCTTATGATAAAAATATAAGCAACTCCTATCTTATTTTAGATTCTAACAATGTACATTCTATTTTTAGCGTATGTTGTTGTTATATTAATAATAATCACTGTCATAAAGGAAGAAGTTATAGTTTTGGTATAATATTTTTCATCTTATTTTTTTTGGATAAATGCTAATTATAATCCTAGTCATTTTCTTTAATGATTATGCATTGATTAATTTTGATGTTTGGTTAATCTACCAAGAAAATTTCACTTGTAGGTAAATGTCAAATTGAAATATTCATACAATTAAGAACTAATCTTTCATTTCAGTATAGCATTGTGTTGAACCTTTAAGTGTAAAAGTTTCACACAGTTGCCTTCGTAAATTGATTGTTAATGAAAGTAATTCTCTTATTTCATATTTAATATGGGTTCAAACCGGACCGGACCGAAACGTATTACATTCAAACCGGACCGAAACCGAACCGTATTACATTCAAACCGGACCGAAACCGAACCGTTTAAAAGATTAGTATAATGGTTTGTATTTTTGATTAACCGTTTGATGCGGTGCGGAAGCGGTTTGGACTCCAAACCGCACCAAACCGCACCAAACCGACCCGCGCCCGCCCCTACAATTTTCCATGCTAGGTTAGAAAAAGGCGGGAATTATTTTTTAGGCATTTAATTTTCAACACTCTGTACAGTCTCCGCCTTTTATACTTCATCTCTTGAAAAACGGAAAATGCTCACTTCGTCATTTGTCTTCCTCTTCTCTCTTTGAAAAACCCTAAATCGAATCACGCTGTCTCCGTCCAAAAAATCCTAAATCATATCAAATCGTTGCTGCTCCAATCCAAAGCTGCTCACTTCGTCCCTCAACGCCGCTCTAAATCAAACCACCCAACTCTGCTCCGGTCAAATGCCTCTCCAAGCACGTACAGTAAATCCAACGCCGCTTCAATCCGAAGGACCGCCGTCTAAGGAACCGCTATTAGAGGAACCACCAACAGAGGTAATTATTAAGTTACAAAGTTTGATGATTATGCCCTAGTACTTTATGATGAGCTTGCAATGTATCATGAAGAATAATTTTTATAACTACTGTACATTATTTCCAGATTGAACTGGAAAAACTTTTGAAGAATGTTCAATGGCGATTTATATGAAGTTGTCCATGATTTTATATGGAACTAATGATAACCTGTATATTATAAATCCAAGATCTATACTTTTGGTCCTATAATATATAATATTTTGTTGTACTTCCTACTAGACGCAAAAAATAATAATTAGTTTTAGCAGAAACTATCAATATTAAGAGTGTTTTATTGAGTTGATTATTTTAGTGTTTATTTAGTTGTCTTGGAATCTTGGACGTTGTTTATGTTGATTGTTCAACTTGATTATTAACTATGAAATTGTTCTTTAAAGGTATGTTGGATGGGTAGTTTATGTGATGGATTATGTTATTCAAGTAGCATGAAATTGATAGATCATGTGACAGTTTGATCTTTCGGCCTTCTATTTCATTCTCTATTAATTAATTTTTGTATGGGGCAATTTCGTATGAATAATGTTATATACTACTTTCATAGTGGAATATTATGTTAATCTTTGTAGTAAATATATAAAAATAGTATAATAAATGATGTGCATGGATAAATGTACTTGCTTTATCAAAATATAATGACTACTACGATAACCTAGAGCCAAGCTCAATATTTTTGTATAAAGTATTAAAAGAGTATTTGTGTTGATCTTTTGACTAGTTTTATAACCATCTGATTATGAATTTCTAGCTAGAAATTTCACGAATGGAAGCACATATGGTCGAATTTCAATCATCTCAGATCTAATTTATTTAATTTTCTCTTCCTTGATATATCCATTGTCTTATTTTAGCAATAATCCATTTTTGATTTCCGTTATTTTACTAAATGCAGTTGATTTATTTACTTTTCTCATAATTTTTTCCTTTTTTATCTTATTTTGATAATAGTTGTAGCCTGAATATGGACTAAATGGAAAAGAATGGAGTATCTTATGATTGGAGGTAGAGTTTGCATGGATATGAATGATTAACAATGGGATGATGTTGATTTCGATTCCTTATATTCTTTTTAGAAATTCGGAGGGGACTATTAGCTATTACAAATGAATGAAAGGTTTAGTGGGATTGCTGTAAAGGAGTGGCAAAAATTGTCAAGGCTGCTCCAAAATGGAGAGCATGCAGGATACGAAGAGTGTGGGTGTAGAAGGGCTACAAAATTTTGCTGAAACGTGAATTAAACTAACGGATTTCAGGTTATTTTTTCCCCTGTTCATTTTCTTATTTGCAACAAGATTAGTTGAAAAATATGGAGTCTTTATTTTTATATTCTTGGTTAAAGGTCACTGATGCTGTTTTTGATAAAAATTGAAAACATGACTCTTAGGTTGTTAGTATTATTGTTTGTGCTATATGTTGTTCCTCTTTATATAGTAGAAAGTTTGTTTTTGTTTTATAGTGAAATCATTCCTGCCTATTTTTTAATTTACAATATTTTCTATGATTAAACCCAAGTTATATGTATTTATTCTCATTGCTGAGTCGCATAACCGGATATAATTTTCCACTATGCAGTTGGTTTTTTGGCATTTAGCAAAACAAAATCAGCACCACTTCCATCTTATTTTTGTATAAATGTTCCGTTTTTGTTTGTTATTGTAGGGAAGTAAGGAGGATAAGAATGTACCCCTTTTACTTTGCAGGCGGCAGATAATTTACATAAGTGCTATAAATCATAAGCGTTTGTCATCGTTAGAAAATTATAGTTTTCAAGTTTATGTAATGCCTACAAATTGAAGTTAGATCATCAATGACAAGGTATCATTTTCTCATACACACACAATCCACCTACCTTGACTTGTCATTTAGTTCATTTGTTTTGTTCATATCGTTCACCCACTTAGTGCCAAATTATAATTTTCAAGTTATAGAATTCTATATTATATTGAACTGCAATACTCGACTAACAAAAGTATTTAGCACGCTGTAATTAACCTAGCATGTATAATCACATATGCTTGCTTCATGAGATAATTTGATGGTTATGGAGGGTTTTTGGCTATCAAATGTCATGTCAGTGTCAATTTTGTATTTTGTTATAATATTAATAAAATTGAACCTTTAAAGATTAATGAATATAGTTGCGGAAACAATATTGAACTAAAATGAATATAAGTAAGTATAACCAAATAATTTCTCTTCTAAGTAGTGTAAATCATTTCAGATCCTGATTTATTTGGTGGAAAAGGCAACAGTGAAGTTGCTCATAGTGTTCTAGATATTGATGGAAGTCACTATTTGTGAATGTAGCATCCGCGTCATCTAGTGCTGAGGTAAATGTTTAATATCTAACGTAATATTTATACCTAAGAATTTTGATTGATACTTGGTTCCAAGGATCATTCATAAATAAAGGGTCATTTTGAAGAGCTCATTTCATAAATATTTAGACTAATTGTTAGAGGAAAATTTAGTCCTAGAATTATGTGAATTAATGCTTGTGTTAGAGCTCATTTCTTATAATTTTCATATAATATTAGAGTGTTAAAGAAAGCAGCAAGAGGTAAAACACTAGAAGAGCGGCTATCAATCTCACTTCAGTCCTTTGTAAGTAGATGCAACTCTTATATTCCATAGTTGATATGTGTGGACTTCTCAAGGTGCCAGTTAATATAGGTTAAAGCTCATTGCATGAGCTTTTATTTTATTCACTTTTTACTGGTAAGACTTAGGACAAAAATAATAATTTTGGAAGAGTAACGTGTATGCTTTGTAGATATTATGTGACAGTTTCTTTTTTCAAACATTATTGCACTCAGTAAATGCAGTGCCGGCCCAAACACAACTGTTGCCCCAGACAAAAATTAAAAGCATCTTGCCAGGATCGAACCTGGGTTGCCCCAGACAAGGAAACGAGACACAACCACTAGGCTACAGCTTGAATTGTAAAAGTTTACATACAAACATATTTTAGTAATCATAATACATAACCAAGCCACCGCCGGAATTGTTGCCCCTGCCGGATCGGTTGCCCTAGGCGGTCGTCTTGCTCGCCTTACCATGGGGCTGGCCCTGAGTAAATGTGGCGTGGAGCAGTTAAGCATACATAATTTCTTCTTCATTTTCTTTTTTATTCAAAAATGTAAATAAAAAGTAAACTTACCTTTTTTCGTTTTTATTCATACATCATACATGTGAGGGTATGTTAGTTAGCTAAATGTTTAATAATTATATAGTTTCATCTTATTGTATTTTTAAAGTTACTATCTTTAGGCATAGCATATTGACTAATTTTCATCCATACTTACAATTGATTTTGTCTTTTTTGTAAAAATGACCTTGTATGAAGATGCTACAGTCTTGCTCATATCACTTATGACTTATCAACCATTTCCCCAAGGTTAATTTTATTTTATCATAATATTCATTTGTTGTTGAATATTTAAGTTGTATATCTAGTTTCCAACTTTGATGGTTCACTACATATTATCTTGAATTTTTTTTAAGATGCTGTGCATACGAGTTATTAAGAGTCTGTCGTATGTTCCCAAATGTAGAGTAATTAGTTGTATGTGTAATATAAAAAAGTAAAGCAAATAGTATATCATACATTGCCTCTCGGTTAGAGCACTTTATGTCAAGATATAGTGTGCGAGGCCCCGTATGTATACTTGGATTTTCACGTGGGAAGTAATAGTAAATGATAATTTAAATTTTGGATCAGCTAATTAATTGTTATAATTAAGGACCATCCTATAATTAAATTAAGTTGGAAGGAATGATCATGTAAAATTATTAAAATAGGTCTAAGGTTAATAAATTAATAATTAATGAGTAGATCATGTAAGAACAAAGGATAAAAAATAGTACCAGACAAATATTTATAAACAAGTTATCTTCATATATAGCTAAATGTTTGCCTGCAAGTGATATTTTCAAACAAATATCTTCATACAGCAAATTGTAATGATAGTATGTAAACACAATAGGAAACCTTAGCATTTAAATGTCATCATCCCAGCCTCAATTCTGTCGATTCAACATGTTTACAAATCTTTACATTTCAGGCACAAAGGAAAAAAATATATAAATCAGTTCATATCAAAACAGAATAAAGAGAATGACTTAACCAGATAACACCTCCCTTAAGCATGCTGTTATCTTGTATTTATAAGTATGCATCTTGCTACTTTATGTTCGTTTTGAAATCGTACAAAAGAAAAAAAGTTATATTCAAGTTTAAACAAAAAGGAATAGAAATGTCTTTGAACCTGTACAAGTAGACAGTAAAGTATTTTTATGTGTAAGCATAAAGATGTGTATAAAATGAAGCAAGTAAACATATAAAAGATATAAAGTACCTTGGCATTAAATGCCGATAACATTTTTGTCAACTCGAAAATGTCACCAGCCCCATTTGCTAATAAAAATCTCTCCATATATAGTACTGAAGGAAAATAATATATATCAACTTTGTACAAACAAAATAATATATACCCTGTACAAAGTTTTATACCCAGTAACCTCATTCTTGTATATCAACTTTCTTATCTCATTTTCGTGCATCAAAAGAAAACTGAGCATCATATATATAAAAAAAAATGGCAAACCTGAAAACTAAACTAGATCAACAATCAATCAAACAAGCAAGAAGATCAGAGGGGTTCCAGCTTGCAGATTTCAAAGCTCCTTTGTTTCAACATTCCAGTTTTCTGTCTTCATCTCTCTGTGAGTAACCTAACCCATTTTCTTCTTCTTTATACCAGTGAGTAAACTTTATTTTTTTTTAAAATAAAAGTTGAGTAGAAAACTTTCTGATTTCATGGGAATCTGTGACGATGCCTGCTCTTGTAGATATATGTATAAAATCTTGTATATGAGTGTGTATGTCTGATTGAATTCCTGTTCATTTTCTGTTTTATATTACAGAGTACAAATATAGAGATAATCTATTTCTTCTTCCTTGTTTCCTTATAAGGTTGGATCTTCAAACAATAAATGTTTGTTTAGACAAGAGTTTAATTGTAAAAATAAATTTAAGTGAAAATATTTGGAAGTTTGTCTGGAAATTTAGAAACTGTAGGATTTCTCTTATATATGCTAAGAACCATCACTATGATTTGCTGTTTTAAGATCATAACTTGAATCCATTTTAAAAAGTAGGATTTTTAAAACAAATATCAAAATTTTTAGTATTGAATTGCATGCAAATTTGGGGGATGACTGGAATCTTGTTTTTGGTCGAATTCTGGTGGTTGGAGTGTCTAGCATGGTCGTGAACTTCACCTGAGGTGGAGGAGATACTGGTGGATTGGACAAAAATGTCAGAAGGGGTTCCAGTTTACTGTGGCAACGGCGGTAGTCGGAATTAATTTTTAAAACCTAGTTTTTGTGGAATCTGGATCACTGCTACTTTTCTGGTCGATCGAGTGACGCGAAACTTTGGTGAATGGAAGCGTGGAGGCCAGGCAAGGTATAGCCGGAGCTGTAATGGTTTCGGTGATCAGAATCGAGGATTCAAAGAAGTTGCCGGAGGTCGTTTTGGGTTCAAGTCCTTCTGGGTAGCTCGATCTGGTTCAAGGGCTTGTGAATGCGGTTTGATGGTTGAAATGGATCGCTGCGGCATTGGGTGATGTGCCGGAGGTTGTGGCGATGGTCGGAGTTGCTTCAGGTGGTGGTGCATGTGCACGGTTGTGCTCTGGTGTCAACTGTGTTGGCTTGTGGGATTGCTCGAAGTTAAGGTCGGGTTTGGAGTTGAGTGACTCGGGTTGAGACTCGAGTAGGGTTTTGTGTATATAGCCTGAAAGATTGGAATCTTAAAATTTTATTTAAGTTAAAAGAACATAGGAACGAAAGTGCATCTCGGGTTTTGACCTGAGTAAGCTTCGGGTATGACCCGAAGCAGAAGTTAAAAGCAGTTTAAAAAAAATTATATATATAAAAAAGAAGACAAAGTTTTAAATTCAAATTTGAACTAGACTTATAACTATATTTGATAAATGTTTAAGTTAATTTAAAGTTATGTTCGATAACTTCAATTTATCACGTTAAATGATTGATTTAGGATACCATTTAATGATTGGTTAAGTATAATCTCCTAATGTAATTAATGAAGCATAAGTAATTACTCGATGTAATTAATGAAAGGAGCATTACTTGATGACTTTATTGAGGATTAATTCTTAGTGCAATTAATCAAGGAAATTTATTACGGATTAGTTAATTAATGAGCATTGATAAATTAAAGTATAATTAATCAATGTAAGTGGTTATAGGATAATTGATTTGAGTATTTATTTAAGGATAAATGTGATTAAGGTGAATGGGTGAAGATTACTCAATTTTGTAATAAAGTAATCAAGGGTTAATTACTAAATGTAATTAGAAAGGATAACTAAGAGTTGAGTAATTATTGGTTTGTACTTAATTATTGTTAAATAAGCAAGATTTAAGGTGATTTAAGTAATTAATTTGATTTAATTAGGAATGGGGTGATTAATTAATCTTGATTGATTGATATTTCTGATATGAAATGTTATGATATGACATGTTTGTCTCGAACAGAGATAATGTAGTTATCTAACGATGATGAATTGTTGTGTAAAAGTGACATCTTGCATTTAAAGATTGAATGGTGTTTCACTTGAATAATGTGTGTTTAGATGTATTAAAGAGACCGGAGTCGGGTATTAGAAAATACCCGAAACCACTTCGATTCTTCATAAATTGATATGTAGAACAAATAGACTGGAATGAAATGATTTGAGTAAATTGAACCATTAATCTAAGTGTTGGGTATTTAGAAATTGATGTGTAAAATAAGTGATGACCATAACTAATTGTAAATTGTATATTGTATGAGTTACCCGGGCTTTATATAAGTTGTATGCTTTTGTATTCCATGTTAGATGGGTTTACTCACGCTGGTTTCCAGCCTGACCTGGGTGTTACTTTGATGTAATGCTCGGGTCAGACCGAGTATTACAGATTTTCAGGTAAGGACGTTCTGGGGCTTAGGAGACGAGCTGGATGGCAGGGACGTATGGAGTGTTTTCGCTGTGATATATTACAGTTTATCTGAGACCTGTTGATTTTAACTGTCCAGTGTATGTAAAAATGATGTAACTCTGATGTAAATGATATAAATTAACAGATATAGTATTCTTTTGTATAACTGTTATTATTTGATATTATATTTCATCCGCTGCGAATGTGAGACCCTGTGACTTGTTTTCTGTTTCTTCTTCTATCTCTTTTCTTCTTTTTCTAACTATCTGGAATTTTCGGGATAGAAAATTCCGGGTCGTTACAGTTGGTATCAAAGCTGAAAGGTTAAGCGAGAACCTTGGCTCTGGTGGGTATACTCATAAGGATAGGGTCAATAGTACCCTAGAATGAGTTGTGTGTTTTTATATATATATATATGAGAGCGTACTTGTTATTTTCATATATAAAGATTTTAAATGATTTTATATAAGAATATATTTTGATATATATAAAGCAATATTTCTTACTAATAAATGTTAAGGTAATTGGTTGTTAAATTATTGGAATTAAATAAAGAAGTAATAGTAATACAACCAAATTGAAATTAAATAAAGGTAAGTTTGAAATAGATCCAAACTGAAATTAAAATCCTGAATTTGTAGAAATGTTTCAGAATAAGAATAATAATAAATAATATTAATTGAATGGAAGAGCTTGATTCAAACAGGAGTTGTTTGAAAATTTAAAGGAATTTGTTTGAATTAAAAACCCAAGGTGGTTTAAAATTTAAGGATAGCTTGGTATGTAAAGGAAATAATATGTATAGATGAGGGATATACATGGTACCAAAAATGGGATGAAATAAACTCTAAATGTTGAGTTTTAAATTTGGAAGGAGACGTGATATCCAAGGTGATAAGTTTTTGAACTTATAAGATTATTAATGTGAAGTTTAAAATTTGAAGTGGGAATTCAAATTTGAGTAGGTTTGACGATATTAAATTGAATTTAACTTAAAGGAAGTTAAATAAGTTGGAATAAACAACCTGAATTGGAAATTTCAAGATGAAACTGAGATTTAACTTAGGAAAGTTAAATGGGTTGATTTGGTAGGGAGCTATATGTGATCTCAAATAGGTTTGAGATCTGGAATGGGTAGTGGATGATGAATGTTTAAAATAAATTGGATGATAGATTGAGGTAATATCTATTCCATTATTGGAATTAAATTGAATTAAACTTTAATTTGAAATTACTTAAGTAATTTTGATTTTAAAGATAAAAATTAAACTTGATAAAATAAGATCACTTTGAACATTAAGATTTGAATGTCTAAAATGAACATGTAAACTGAAATGGTTAAGGAGGGGTTCCAAGATTTAATTTGGGTAAAAAATTGAATTTCAAAGATTAAAATTGTTTAAAAGGGGGTTTGAATTATTATTTGAACCTAGAAAAGAGTTTATGTAGAAGTAAAGGTAAATTAAAATGGAATTTTGAAATTTGAACTCAGAATTAAATGGTTAGGCTGTTAATTTAAAAGTAAGGGTAAATTTGATTTATGGGATTAAATCAACATTTGAAATAATAACTCGAATTTGTATAATTCAAGATGGTTTAAAGTGAAATGAAATTGGAAGTTAAATGGAAATTGGCAATTGTTTGGAAATGGAGATTGGGAAGTTGTACAGTTTGACTCTGGACTATTTTCAAAATAAATTGTTTTAATATAAATCTATTTTTACAAACTATTTACCATACAACTTTTCTTTTAAAAACCTAAAACTATCTTAAGCTTGTTTTACAATTACTTTTTGGAACTGTTTAACAATTTTACAACTGATTTATAAACTGATTACTGTTTTCAACTGTTTTATAAATAATTACTATTTTTCAACTATCTTACAATTACTTAACTGTTTACAGCTATTTTACAAACTAATAATTATTTTTCAACTACTTATCTATTTTTAAAATTTTCAAGCTATATTTCTAAATTTAAGCTGGTCGGAGTTCAAACTGTTATTAACTAAATACCCAACTGAGTTGAGGAGTGAAGTAATAATCCAAGTGGGGATTAAGGCAAATGTGGATAAATGAATAAAATCAAAGTGAATGTGAATAGAAAGGGAATTGATCTAACTGATAATCAATAAAGATGAATACGTAGGATGTACGTATATTATTCTATTCGCATGGTGGTTTGATCCAGATTCGAGCATAGAATTTTGAGATAGTATTATCGATCCGAGTTGGAATTTTTCGCTCGATTTTCGACGACGAACCTGGATATGGATTTTTGATTGGTTCTTGATATTCTCTATCATAGTTGTGGCTATGCAAGGAGAATGACGGTTTCTGATCAAGAAACTCGATCTGAGTCCGCACTAGGAAGTCGGGTGGACAATACTAGTTCGAAGGTGAAATTGTGTGATCAAGTGAGCGATGAAATTGATATTGCGTACGGATGGTATGAGTACATCGTACGGGTTTGAATAAAATTAATATTGAAAATTTGTGGAAAAGAACTGGAAATTGATTTTTGAAAATGAAAAGTATATTTTGTGAGATATATGTTGTAGAAAAAGGGAAATTGGAAATTTCTATGATTAAAAATTTACTTTATAAAGAAGGTAATGTGGTTAATAACTTTATAAAAGAGTAATCAAAATTTGAATATTTGATTTGGACTAAACAAAGTTATGTATCTTTGTTATATATGGAAAATTCCCCTTAATGAATTTATTGCCAGGAGAAAATTAATTTTGAAAGTATTTGAAGTATAAAAGTGAATTTATACAAGTACAAATTGATTCAAAGATTTTTCAAACCTTTTATATATATATATGTATTTATAAAAAGGATTTGTGAAAATGGTTTTGAGGAAAGGTTTTGGGAACCTATGGCATTTGGAAAGGCTTTTGATTTTTGGATAAAATTAATATTGGGATTTGGAAAAGCCTGATTTGTGAATTATCGATTTTGAGAATCGATTTTGTGTAAAGGCATTTATATGAGATTCATACTAGGTGTATGATTTGGGAAATACTATATGTGTATAGTATAAAGTGTTTTGAGATTGGCTCTGGGAAAAAAGGCGCTCCCTTGAAATGAACTTCTCAGGAGTGCCACAGGGTGGCACTGCCTTGAGCCTCTAAGGGGAGGTTCTAAAGTTGATCCTGTGAGGAGTCCGGACAAAACTAGTTCCTGAGGATTATTGTGTAGCGAAAGTCGAGGGGCTAGTGCCTACAGGGGCATTTGGGTTATGCTGTGATGATAGTGTAACTCGATGTCACTGCGATCTACTGCATACCATAGCGAAAGTCGTGTGAGCCGCTGAGAGCCAACAGTCTATGTTTGATTTTATATCGGTAGACTGCGACACTATGGTAACCTAGCGAAAGTCGTGTGTGCCGCTGAGAGCCAACAGTCTATGTTTGATTTTACATCGGTAGACTGCAACCTATGTAAGAGTGGAGAAGTTTCATTTTGACAGCGAAAATTGTGTGTGCCGCTGAGAGCCAACAGTTACATGGACTTTTGCTGCGACGACAACGTAACCCTGGAATGTAACTGCGATCTGTTGTGGGTTCCATGGCGTAATCGAGGGGCGCGGAGACCTACAGTTACATGGACTTTTGCTGCGATGGCAACGTAACCCAGGATGTAACTGCGACCATGGATGGGGGTGATGATTTCCAGAGCATTCTCACCAAGATATTTCCTCTATTTTCGAAACTGTTTTCTATATTTTCAATAAAATTATTTTCCAAAGTATTTTCACTGGGTGTTGGAAACGAGTTTACCAAGTACTTATAGATTTTCAGTCCTACGTCTGATCAACGTGTGGCCGAATTTCTGTGAGAACAAGGATGGACTTGTCGAAACATCGAGTTATAAAAGTATTTTATAAAAACTATTTTAGTAATATTATATAGATTTTTTTTTAAAAAATGGTTTTAAAAATGATCAAAGAAATTTATCTGATTTTAAGTATTTTAATAATTCTGGCTCCGTTCCTTTTCGAGGATGAAAAGTTCTAAAGGGGGGAGGAATGTGACGACCCGGTATTTTAGCAGTATTATTTTAATAGTTATTTAATCTAATTTAAATAAAAAGTAAACTTACCATTTTAAAATGAATATGACCTTTGAAATAATTGCCATTTATTTGTATGGATTTGTATTTTTGAAAGGAAATTGATTTGAAAATTTAAAATAAAATCTCTTAATAATATTCACAATAGAATCTTATATAATATAACTAAATTGCCTTACCTTGTTAACATTTGGTAAATATACATATGGATCATAATGTTTAAAATAAAATCAAATCCTATCAATATAAATATTAAATATAAGTAAAACTTATGAATATAATTTAAATATTGATAGTTAACATAAAATAGAATTAAAAAGAATAAGCAAACGTACAACATAAATTGGAAATGTGTAAGAACAAAGGATAAAAAAATAGTACCAGACAAATATTTATAAACAAGTTATCTTCATATATAGCTAAGTGTTTGCCTGCAAGTGATATTTTCAAACTATCTTCACACAGAAAATTGTAATGATAGTATGTAAACACAATAGGAAACCTTAGCATTTAAATGCCATCATCCCAGCCTCAATTCTGTCGATTCAACATGTTTACAAATCTTTACATTTCAGACACAAAGGAAAAAAAATATATAAATCAGTTCATATCAAAACAGAATAAAGAGAATGACTTAACCAGATAACACCTCCCTTAAGCATGCTGTTATCTTGTATTTATAAGTATGCATCTTGCTACTTTATGTTCGTTTTGAAATCGTACAAAAGAAATAAAGTTATATTCAAGTTTAAACAAAAAGGAATAGAAATGTCTTTGAACCTGTACAAGTAGACAGTAAAGTATTTTTATGTGTAAGCATAAAGATGTGTATAAAATGAAGCAAGTAAACATATAAAAGATATAAAGTACCTTGGCATTAAATGCCGACAACATTTTTGTCAACTCGAAAATGTCACCAGCCCCATTTGCTAATAAAAATCTCTGCATATATAGTACTAAAGGAAAATAATATATATCAACTTTGTACAAACAAAATAATATATACCCTGTACAAAGTTTTATACACAGTAACCACATTCTTGTATATCAACTTTCTTATCTCATTTTCGTGCATCAAAAGAAAACTGAGCATCATATATATAAAAAAAATGGCAAACCTGAAAACTAAACTAGATCAACAATTCAATCAAACAAGCAAGAAGATCAGAGGGGTTCCAGCTTGCAGATTTCAAAGCTCCTCTGTTTCAACATTCCAGTTTTCTATCTTCATCTCTCTGTGAGTAACCTAACCCATTTTCTTCTTCTTTATACCAGTGAGTAAACTTTATTTTTTTTTTAAAATAAAAGTTGAGTAGAAAACTTTCTGATTTCATGGGAATCTGTGACGATGCCTGCTCTTGTAGATATATGTATAAAATCTTGTATATGAGTGTGTATGTCTGATTGAATTCCTGTTCATTTTCTGTTTTATATTAAGAGTACAAATATAGAGATAATCTATTTCTTCTTCCTTGTTTCCTTATAAGGTTGGATCTTCAAACAATAAATGTTTGTTTAGACAAGAGTTTAATTGTAAAAATAAATTTAAGTGAAAATATTTGGAAGTTTGTCTGGAAATTTAGAAACTGTAGGATTTCTCTTATATATGCTAAGAACCATCACTATGATTTGCTGTTTTAAGATCATAACTTGAATCCATTTTAAAAAGTAGGATTTTAAAAAAAATATCAAAATTTTTAGTATTGAATTGCATGCGAATTTGGGTGATGACTGGAATCTTGTTTTTGGTCGAATTCTGGTGGTTGGAGTGTCTGGCATTGTCGTGAACTTCACCTGAGGTGGAGGAGATACTGGTGGATTGGGCAAAAATGTCAGAAGGGGTTCCAGTTTACTGTGGCGACGGCGGTAGTCGGAATTAATTTTTAAAACCTAGTTTTTGTGGAATCTGGAATCTGGACAACTGCTACTTTTCTGGTCGATCGAGTGACGCGAAACTTTGGTGAATGGAAGCGTGGAGGCCAGGCAAGGTATAGCCGGAGTTGTAATGGTTTCGGTGATCGGAATTGAGGATTCGAAGAAGTTGCCGGAGGTCGTTTTGGGTTCAAGTCCTTCTGGGTAGCTCGATCTGGTTCAAGGGCTTGTGAATGTGGTTTGATGGTTGAAATGGATCGCTGCGGCATTGGGTGATGTGCCGGAGGTTGTGGCGATGGTCGGAGTTGCTTCAGGTGGTGGTGCATGTGCACGGTTGTGCTCTGGTGTCAACTGTGTTGGCTTGTGGGATTGCTCGAAGTTAAGGTCGGGTTTGGAGTTGAGTGACTCGGGTTGAGACTCGAGTAGGGTTTTGTGTATATAGCCTGAAAGATTGGAATCTTAAAATTTTATTTAAGTTAAAAGAACATAGGAACGAAAGTGCATCTCGGGTTTTGACCTGAGTAAGCTTCGGGTATGACCCGAAGCAGAAGTTAAAAGCAGTTTAAAAAAATTATATATATAAAAAAGAAGACAAAGTTTTAAATTCAAATTTGAACTAGACTTATAACTATATTTGATAAATGTTTAAGTTAATTTAAAGTTATGTTCGATAACTTCAATTTATCACGTTAAATGATTTATTTAGGATACCATTTAATGATTGGTTAAGTATAATCTCCTAATGTAATTAATGAAGCATAAGTAATTACTCGATGTAATTAATGAAAGGAGCATTACTTAATGACTTTATTGAGGATTAATTCTTAGTGCAATTAATCAAGGAAATTTATTACGGATTAGTTAATTAACGAGCATTGATAAATTAAAGTATAATTAATCAATGTAAGTGGTTATAGGATAATTGATTTGAGTATTTATTTAAGGATAAATGTGATTAAGGTGAATGGGTGAAGATTATTCAATTTTGTAATAAAGTAATCAAGGGTTAATTACTAAATGTAATTAGAAAGGATAACTAAGAGTTGAGTAATTATTGGTTTGTACTTAATTATTGTTAAATAAGCAAGATTTAAGGTGATTTAAGTAATTAATTTGATTTAATTAGGAATGGGGTGATTAATTAATCTTGATTGATTGATATTTCTGATATGAAATGTTATGATATGACATGTTTTTCTCGAACAGAGATAATGTAGTTATCTAACGATGATGAATTGTTGTCTAAAAGTGACATCTTGCATTTAAAGATTGAATGGTGTTTCACTTGAATAATGTGTGTTTAGATGTATTAATGAGACCGGATTCGGGTATTAGAAAATACCCGAAACCGTTTTGATTCTTCATAAATTGATATGTAGAATCAATAGACTGGAATGAAATGATTTGAGTAAATTGAACCATTAATCTAAGTGTTGGGTATTTAGAAATTGATGTGTAAAATAAGTGATGACCATAACTAATTGTAAATTGTATATTGATATGAGTTACCCGGGCTTTATATAAGTTGTATGCTTTTGTATTCCATGTTAGATGGGTTTACTCACGCTGGTTTCCAGCCTGACCCGGGTGTTACTTTGATGTAATGCTCGAGTCAGACCGAGTATTACAGATTTTCAGGTAAGGACGTTCTGGGGCTCAGGAGACGAGCTGGATGGCAGGGACGTATGGAGTATTTCCGCTGTGATATATTATAGTTTATCTGAGACCTGTTGATTTTAACTGTCCAGTGTATGTAAAAATGTTGTAACTCTGATGTAAATGATATAAATTAACAGATATCGTATTCTTTTGTATAACTGTTATTATTTTATATTATATTTCATCCGCTGCGAATGTGAGACCCTGTGACTTGTTTTCTGTTTCTTCTTCTATCTCTTTTCTTCTTTTCCTAACTATCTGGAATTTTCGGGATAGAAAATTCCCGGTCGTTACATTACTAGTACAAACCCGTGCTTCGCACACGGATACTGAGACATCTATTAGACCGTAACAAAATACTATTACTATTATTTAACATGGTTAACTCATGTCAACGGATTTGGCCTCCAAAACTTAAGATAAACAATATTCATTGTTATCCCATTGAAGATATCCCATAACTTAACTGTTATATTTATGTAAAACTATTACTATTTTACTACATCAAGTTATGTTTAGACATGAATAATTGACTTATATTAACACCTTTATAGACAATCCACCTTGGAAATCCTTGATTCACACAAAATGTTTTGAACACTAAGACAACTTAAATAAAACCACCCATAAATAGAAAGCTTCCTAATATGTTGAATTTATTGTTTATCAAATAAATACAATTTGTCAGCTAATCACCTTTCAAATAATAGGAAAAGCATGCCAGTGTAATTGAATATTATTGTACTGGTTAATGGTTGACTAATGCACTAAAGTCTGCATGCAAAATTAGTTCATATGGATCAGTGTATTTTACATGCAATTATCAAGCAAAATATCAAATAAAATACGTAGAATCCCTATGTACATAACATGTCATCAATAGTTGCTTTATTCGTTAAGCATATTAACAGGAAGGCATAGTAAATATTAGATTATAGGAAAAACAGTGTACCATACCACATATTCAATTTGACATGGCTTTGACCTAGTTAATGCTACAAATGTTGAAAATCTCCTCCTTTTCTGGATAATGCATGGTTACAAAACTCATTACGAAATTAATATTTAAGTAGGCCGTATTTTACAAATAGTTCATCAATACTCTTTTCCAAAGCCTTTAACTCAACACCGATTCTTGCAATATGGAAATTCACATATCAGTTTCATAATTTAAAGTAATACTCATTCTTTTCCAATAGCACTGATAAAGCTTTATCATCAAGCATGTTATTACCTTCAAACTTATTAATCAAAACCAACATAGATTTATCTTATGTTTCTTGCAATTTGATCTCATACTACCTCAATGGATTGAATATAGTATTATCTTATTAGCCTAAATGACGCAAGGCCTCCAACATTATAGTATTATGTAATACAGTTTTCCAATTCCCATTTTTATGAATTAATTGGATGGAGAAGTATATATAACACTTGGAATTTGGAAATGTAATACACTTCCATTCTTTGCCAATATTGAAAACCACTTTAACAACTATGCACGTGGTGGAGAATCCAGAATGAAGTGGGATGGTTTGGCGACGTCTATATGAGGTATGAACGCAGTCCCGACTCCCACAAGTCAGCTTGATGTGATTAAAACAGGAGCCATGCCGAGTCAAGTGAGGTCGCACCTCCGATCGAGCATGCTTCTTCGATACCATTCTATTACCTTGTGATTTGATTGAGTGCACCTTTGATTATGGGAGTGTGTCTCAAGGTGGGCGGTAGTAGCTGTTATGCATAACCATCAGTCCGGATCCGCAAAACGATATTATCATACCCTGGGCATTGTCTCGCGTGCCTTGTCACATGCCTTATTGCGTCCTCTACGAGTTTGGTTTGTACCGTACCAATGGAGTGCCCTCTGGTAGCCCTCTAGTTTACGGAGGAATTACGGTACTGTATAGACTACGAGAATATATATAAAAATGTGTTAAGGGGGGATATAAATAACGTCTTAACGCTATTTTAATAGTTTACTTTACTTTAAACATTATCTATGTAGCGTATTGTACTATGTATGTAGATAGTTTAACGGATTCTTAAAAGATGGGTATCCCAATCATCCTTTAAGTTATTTGCATTTCACTTGGACATTTCACTTGAGTTAATTTACTTGCATAAGAATGTTAATCCTAACTCGAGTGTTTTGTGTTTTGCTTTATGCTCGGGTCAGACTAAGTGTTACAGCATTTGAGACTCACCTTTGGAGCTTGGAGTTTTGCTTGGAGATCCATATTTATCTATTCATTTTTTCCAGTTATTTCGGTTATTTTCAGTTTATGTTCTTACTTGTTAGTTGCTTTTGTATTAGTGACTTCTGTGTACTTGAGATTTCTGTTGTATTTTGTTTTTGATTCTGATGTTTATATAGTAGCTTCATGAACTACTATTTATTTATTCCGCTGCTTACTGTTATATTACTTTGTGTCTGTGATTGATTTATTTATTGTATATGCTATGTTTTGCAAAATATAAATTAACAATCTGTTGTTTTGGACAATTTAAGTCCGACATGCGTGAATGATTGTCGATTTGAATAGCTCGAAATAGTAGATCATTACAAGTGGTATTAGAGCTCTAGTTTAGACAAAATTTAGCATATGGAGCAAAAAATCATTAGAGATAGGGTAGCAATACCCTAGAATGAGTAAAATTAGTTACAGAATCATATTCGTTCGAACTTGAAATTCTTCGTTAGGATCCCTTGGATTAGGATTTCTTTTGAATTTTGGAACTTTTCCTTTGTTCTGAAATCCTTTCTTGTTTTTTTTTGTTCATGTTCTTCTTGATACCGAAGCATCCCATAGTTTTATTTTTTGTTGATCTCTGTAATAAATTTGAGCATATCTTGCAACCTCAATTGGCAACTTCGTTCTTATGTTGGACCAATCCCATCGGTGGTCCCGCCAACCTTAGTATGATTTGTAAAGGGGTGAAACTCCTTTACAACAAGCGTCGATTCACCGGAGATTTCTATATCCTCTATTTTGATGCTGTTATTTCTTGCAAAGCCCGAACCGTTTCTTTAGTAGACGACCAGGGTAATTCTCTTGTGATCGAATGTCGATTGCCTCAGGATTATATAGGAAGTTTTATCTTTTCGCTCGATTCTCAGCCTAGTGATCTTGACTCCACCCCTGTTATCCAACTATTTCCGGATGTCTTTGGTGAAGTCACTTCTCTCCTCCCAAGCGAGAACTTGAATTCCGCATCGACCTTATTCTTGGAGTTCGAGCTGCTGTCCTTCCTCCCAAACGTATGGTTTCTATGAATGGTTAGTCATGCCATTGGATTAACCAATGCTTTTGCCTTCTTCGTTGATTTCATGAATCACATTTTCCACGATATTCTCAACAAGTTTGACCTGGTTTTCATTGATGATATTCTCGTCTTTTCTAAGTCTCGATTGACCCGGTTAAGGTCACCGCGATTAATATAAGTCTATCCATCCTTCCTCTTTGTGATTTAATTATTTTATCTTCCTTTCGAGCCTATCTTCTTTGTTAGAATTCTCTTGGATTAGGGTCCCTCTAAATTTGAATCTCTATCCTTGTTCTAAAATCCATTCTTGAATCATCCTAGAGCGTATTTGTAATTGATATAAAAATATTTTATATTGTGTTGTTTGAGTTGTTAGGTTTGAATTTTGGGTTTCGATCGATTCGTCTGGCCAACGCTATCGATAGGAATTCCAAAACACTTGAACTGAGCAAACTGATACAATATTTTTTTCGAAATTGGTAAATGAAATGATTTTATGTATGATTATATTATATATATAAGTATAATTTTCTAAAATTAGATAGTTAAAAATTGGTTGTTAGAAATGATAATACTGGATTATCATTTATTGTTTTGTCAACATTTAAAACCCTTAACTATTGTTGTATATTATAAGAAGATGAATTTTTTTTAAAAGAACATGGTTTATAAATCTGATTTGCAAATGAAATGAATTTAAAATTAAGGACTTAAGAATTTAATTTTCGGTGCTTTTCAAAATTTGGTTTTCAAAGTTTTGAAAACATATTATTTTAAAGTATTTTCGAATGGAAATTGTTTCCAAAGAAATTTTAAAAGATGTAAGTCAGTACTCTCCTCTTATGTCATTGGAAAATAATTTTGGTTTTGACTGCAGCATCATCGACATTCATTTTCGAGTCTCAAAGTGGGGAGGCCACTTAGTAGCTTTGCTACACTTTTGTTTTGGAAAATGGATTCGATTTGAATTTTTTGAGTATGATTTGATGTATAATATATATGTATGTATTTATTTCAAAATGGTTTGAAGTGAAACCGGAAATTTAATTCTTAAATTCTGTGTTAAGTGATGGTTTTCAATTATTGAAATGAAGTAATTTTTTTGAATAATTGGAGTGTCTAAAATAAGAAATGAAATTGAAACAACTTGAAACAGTTGAACTAGGATAAAATTTAATTTGTATAATACTCAATTGCATTCTAAAAACATAAATGACTTACTTGAAATATTCAAAAAGTTAAAATGTTAATGTAAATATGTAATTGAAGGTTATACAAGAGAAAACTTAAGTAATAAAATGTTCAAACTAAAATTTTCTTAATAGAAATGTTGTAAATAAAAGGTAAATTGTATAGTGTTCAATCACACTCGGAAACATTAATAAAACTTACCTGGAAAAAGTTTGAATGTTAATGAAAATATGTAATTGAATAATATACAATATAAATGTATGTCATAATATGTTCAAAATGAAATTTTGTTAAAGGAATTTATAAATAAAAGTTGAGTGGTTATAATAAATGTTTATACACTAATTAAGTGGAATAAATTGAATAATAAAAGGAGAATGCTATTTAAGTATATAAATATGGTTTTGAATTAATTGTTGTATCTGGTACTATGTATTTCGATTCTGTCTTTCCTTTCTGTTGTTTCTATTCTCCTATCTCGCTTCTTTTCGGGGACGAAAAGTTTTGAGTGGGGGAGAGTGTAACGACCTGTAAATTTTAACGATTTTAAATAATGTAATTAACTAAATTTTCTTGAAATTAAACAATTAAAATTTAGCAATGAAAATTTGATATTTGGTATGCGTCTATTTAAACATAGCAAGTATCAGATTTTTGTTGGAAAACATAGCAAGTATCCTACCCTAGGCATTGCCTCGCGTGCCTTGTCACATGCCTTATCGCGCCCTCTACGAGTTTGGTTTGTACCGTACCTATGGAGTTCCCTTTGATAGCACTCTAGTTGATGGAGGAATTACGGTACTGTATAGACGACGAGAATATATATAAAAATGTGTTAAGGGAGATATGAGTAACGCCTTAACGCTATTTTAATAGTTTACTATACTTTTGACATTATCTATGTAGCGTATTGTACTATGTATGTAGATAGTTTAACGAATCCTTAAAGGATGGGTATCCCAAACATCCTTTAAGTTATTTGCATTTCACTTGGACATTTCACCTGAGTTAATTTACTTGCATAAGAATGTTAATTCTGACTCGAGTGTTTTGTGTTTTGCTTTATGCTCGGGTGAGACTGAGTGTTATAGCATTTGAGACTCACCTTTGGAACTTGGAGTTTTACTTGGAGATCCATCTTTATCTATTCAGCTTTTCCAGTTATTCCAGTTATTTCCAGTTGTTTATGTTCAAACTTGTTAGTTGCTTTTGTATTAGTGACCTCTGTGTACTTGAGATTTCTGTTGTATTTTGTTTTTGATTTTGATGTTTATATAGTAGCTTTATGAACTACTATTCATCTATTCCGTTGTTTATTGTTATATTACTCTATGTCTATGATTCTATGATTGATTTATTTACTGTATATGCTATGTTTTGCAAAATATAAATTAACAATATGTTGTTTTGAGCAATTCAAGTCCGACATGTGTGGATGATTGTCGATTTGAATAGTTCGAAATAGCAGGTCATTACATAATCACAAATTAATTTATAAAAAATTATAAGTAACCAACATAATGAATATACAAACTTCAAATTGAGAAATATCCAATATTATAAAAATACCTATATTAGCTAACCAACCTGAAAAATTAGAGTTTTGATAAAACATAAAAATAAAATAAGATTTCAACACCTCTATGCCTTTAAGAACCTTGAGATAGTTCCTTAAAATATTTGAACCATATCTCTACAAAAAATAAACTATTATGAAACCAATTTCATATGGTAAATTTATTATTATCAAGAATAAAATGTTGAGCATATAACTGGCTGCTGAAGTTATATAAAATTGATTAAATATACTAATCAACAATTGTAGTTTAACTTATATAATTACGGTTTACCCATACTACATATGAAAAAATATAACCAATACACATAATGAGCAAGCAAACTATGATATTTGAATATCTTAATGTCAAACATATAACAAAAAAAATATACAGTCAAATATGATAGTACTTAGCACTCAGCTCTTAGCAGTTAAATGGTTCTCAACCCTCAAAAGTAATAAAACTAATGTAGATATCGAAATAAGTAAATTATAATTAACTTGCAATTACATTGAAATTATAAACAAAATATATAAATTACAAATAACCTATAAAATAATGAATATAAAACTACAAAATTAAAAATATCCACAATTATTGATAACCTATATCAACCAACAAATCAAAAGTTGGAGTTTAACCGAAAGGTTAAATAAGATTATAACTTGGAGAACCTAGTTATAGAATTAATATTACAAACATATATTCGAAGAATGTTTTAAAAACAACAATTGTTCGTAACATATTTCATTTTAGTGATTAGTTCCTAAATAGAATTTGACCATACATTTTTAGAGAAAAATGTTATTAGAAACCCAATTTCATATGAAAAATTCATTATTATCTACTTTAAAATGTTGAGAATATTACTACTTAGAAGTTATATTAGAGTAACTAAACTATGATTAACCTATAGTTCAATTAACTTATGCAATTATAGTTGACTTATAAAACATATGAAAAAATTATAACCAATATACACCATGAAGAATAAACTATAATGTTTAAACCATTATCAATTCGTAATATTTACTGACCATGCCAATTCTATATCAATTTCATTATTTATTTATTCATATGTCTTAGATGGGTAACATAATCAATTCTAAGAAAATAAATGTAAAAACTTTAATCGGGATGCATAGATGTAGAAATCGAAGTAAATACTGAAGGAGAAAAGAAACATCCCTTAGATTCTCAACATATGAGAGGATGATGTGATAAAGCAAATGTGAGATGGCATTGAAGTATCCATGCCGTGCACTGGAGTGGAAACCCTAAAACATATGAAAAAACTATAACCAATATGCAAAATGAGCAAGTGAAATATAACATTCCGATGATCATCAATTCATAATTTTAATCGACCAAACTCAGATGGCTACACCAATCCAAATCAATTCCATTATTCAAGCATGTTATATGGGTAATTTAATTAGATTAAGAAAACAGATGATAGAACTTCAGTCAAGATGCGTGTGATGTAGAAACTGAAGTAAATTTTCAAGGAGATTCAAAACATACCTGTAGATTCTCAACGAATGAGAGGATGCTATGAGAAAGCGAACATGAGATGGAATTGAAATATCCATGGCTGCGCATAGGGGTGGAAACCAAGTAGTTAGGCGATTAAATCTGTAGAAGCTGCAAGAAAATAATTGGGAAAGCCATTGTTTTTGGGAGGAAATGAATTTGATTTTAGAGTAGGAGAAGAAAACGATACAATTAATAAATAAGTACGGAGACAAAAGCTAAATGAATGCTGGTAGAGTTTAGCTAATTGGGAATAATAGAAATGACTAAGGAGAATAATGAAAATATTCATATGAATTAAGGAGAAGGCTGCATTTGGATTGAGATGCAATAAGGTAAAAGAATACGATAGTCAATTATTAAAATTTTAAGATAATAGAATATATTTTTGTTCTGATATATGTACATGATTACATAACTCTTTTACAAAAATAGTTGGTACAAAAAGTTTCATTATGATTTATATTTATTGCATGCATCAACATGTTGTTTATTTTAGTGTACTTCATATAAAATGCAAAACTACGGTCCAACCCTTACCATTATATGCAGGATCGTCACCTTGAATTGTATTATAGTATTTAAAACTTATTTTTTACTTATTATTCTATTTTATATTTACGTGGAATCATGTCTTACAACACAGACATATATAGTCAAAGCACTAGCATAAGACTATTACCCTGGTTATTTCTTTATTTCTTACTACTTTGAATACTATTGTGCTTATTCTTATTATGTATACACTCTTTGCAACCTATTGCACTTGATCCTCATTGCTCTGCTCTTGTCGCATTGAAAAACAAACACGCACGTCTCAGTTTGTTGAATTATCCTCAGATTGGTTTCTTATACGGGGTCTGCATTTCCTTTCATATGTTTTTTTTCTTTTCCCCTATTCGTTACCCATAAGGTGAATTGTAATGTTTGCATAATCCCTTAAAGTTATTTGGAAAACAAATGCACAGGTTTCTATTATACATAGTAGCACATTAATTTACATTATATATATTAATATACAACTATACATATCTATCTATACCTATAAAGAATGAAAAACATGCTTTGGTTATAATCATAATAGTATAGCTCCAATTTAAATTTAAAATAGCACATTTTTAATATTAAAAGAGCATTGTTGTAGAAATTATTGTGATTCACCAAATCAGACAATCAAGTGTAGCAGGGATTGTTAGAGTTACAAATAAAAGTTCAGCAACTTGTTGCACTGTACATTTTCCTGTACCTTTCATTTCAGTTTTGTATAGTATATGTTCCTAATTCTATATGTTACTGCCAAATGAAACCATCTTGATGCTTATATAGTACCTCTTTTATGACGAGTTAGATTAGTCAAATACAAATTTAAGTTTGTCCATGCAGATTCAAATACAGTTAAGATATACAAAAGAACTACTTATCATCACAATTTAAAAAGTTTTGTAAGAAACTGACATTTAAAACGCAAAGTACAATATAACTATTTTATATGTAATTTGGCTGTACTTTACCTATAAATGTTATTTATATATTTATATCCGTAATGCATAGATTAAGTATATTTGTAAATGTGTTCATTATATTTATCTATAAACATGTTGACTGTATTTTCATACCTGTTAATATCTGTGAATGCATAGATTCAACAAAATTCCAAGTAAAAACTGTTAATATATACCTATATATTTTTTGGCATGCAAGAATTGTCGAAGCTTATTGGTAGCTAGTTTTGGGACTGAGTGAGAAGGGAAGTATCGCATAGCTATATCTATCATTTTGCTAGGTGAGTTGTTATGGTGCGTCATTTGCTAGGAGATAATTATGAGACCTTGTTAGGCATTCATTGCAAACATGTGTAATAAGTATGAAATATTACATTTGAACAAGGGAAAAGTTTTTTGAACAGTATGTATGAAATATCATGTTCTATAATTACATATTTTGTTTGTCTTATAAAATACATGTGAAACCTGTTATATTTATATGCAATGAAGAAATCGGTAAAATGACATTAAATATGTGAAAATATGTAATATTTACATATTATGTAATTAGTTGATACTTCTATATGTCGAAATGAAAATGCTAGAGAAAAGCAGCTGCTATCGTAAAATGTAAAAGGCTATGGAAACATGATATTGGCTAGCGTATCCGAAACCCGCATCGAATCTTAATAGTGAATCTTTGTGACTTGTGTACCCATGTGGTGTAGGAAGTTCCTTAGCCTGACCATTTGTTGGAAATCCAAAGAAACAATACGCGCCCTGTATGGTTTAGTTGTATAACCTGCCATTTACTTATGGTAGTTTCATTTTCCAAAAGCATAGCGGATTTCTTTTTATTCCTTTGTGCAAATAACTGTTTTAAGATCTCACACCAGTCCCATGACTAACTTGGAGTTTATTGTTCCCTTTCTAAACTCTGGGTGCCCATAATTTTCCAAACGGGCAGCCTAGAGTCAGGTTATCAGTTGTTCTGGAGTGAAGTCAGAAAAGTATGCTGTGGAGATCAGGAGACGAGCTGGATGGCGAGACGTACTTCCATATACTATTGTCATTCCGCTGTGTATTCAATCATATGGGCATGTTATTATAAGTGCCAGTGTTGTGTGTTGTTGTTGTAAACTCTGATGATGTATTGTATGAACCGATATAGTTCTTTTGTTTTAAAGATATTCATTTATCTATTATATGTTGTTACACTATGAAATATGAGATTCTGTTTCTTCTTCTATATTCTTCTTCTTTAACCCTAATGGTTCGGTTTTCCGGCGTTTGATTGCTCGGCAGTTGATACAGTGGACGTATTGATGTCGACTTTCGGAAGTCGAAAAATCGGGTCGTTACAAATTTTATTTTCTATTGATGGTCTACCATAGCGTTTACGTTTAATAGCATTTTTAAAATGCTATGGGAAGCATTTTTTTTCTAGCATTTCATTTTTGCTATTACAGTTTGACGATTTACTATAGCATTTACTTTTAACAGCGTTTTAAAAACTCTATGAAATCAGGATTTTTTAAAGCGTTCTATTTTTTCCATTACAAGATGACAGTCTACTATAGCATGTCGTTCCACAGCGTTCTCTGAAATGCTATAGTAAACTATAATAGTGTTTTTCAAATGCTATGGAAATCTCTGTTTGTTGTAGTGAGAAATCTGAACCAGTATAAAATCCCTAGCATCATCTCTCTAAATCTCTACTTTACTTTACTGCTTTTACTTTATATGTGTTTGCATCTGTGATTGATTGTTGATACAATTTCGTGTTGAAAATCCGTGATTGAACATTAAAATGGAAAGAAATTTAAAAGATTTACAAAAGTTAGGAAACACTATTCACCTCCTCTAGTGTTTATTTAGCTTTAAGAACCATAATTCCGCAACCAACACTTGGTATCAGAGCACCATGTTTCAAAAATTCATAATTTTATTTTTGAAAAGTTTAAATGGCTAGTAATATTTTTAATACTTTTATAGAAAAATAGTTTTGCGAAACCAATATGTTAGAAACTAATTGTTTTGAAAAGTCACTTGATTTCTTAGAAAGGTATGATTTTGAATTGTAGGAACAAGTTTGTTTTGTGGTTAACGCTGAACAGACACATGAAAATCAAACATCATATATAAAGAAGGGCAAATGGATACTAGACAGCGGATGCTCAAGACACATGACTGGAAATCTTGAAAGATATTGTCTATGAAGATGGTGGATCAATTAACTTCGGAGACAACTCAAAAGGATATGTTATTGGCATCGGCAATGTCTATAACTCTAAAACTCCTACTATTTCTAACGTTTCGCTAGTAAGGAATCTGAAACATAACTTGCTTAGTATTAGTGAATTATGTGATAAGGGTTTTAAAATTAAGTTTGAAAAAGATAAATATCATATTGAAGATAATGAGTCAAACATTATCTTTGAAGGTATTAGGAAACGTAACATTTATATTTTAAGTATGAAAGTGTCCAATGATAATTTATTTCTTTTGGCTGAATCTAATGATTATTGGATTTGGCACAAAAGATTTGGTCATTTGAATTTTAAACACCTTTCTAAAGTTGCTAGATATGAACTTGTTAGGGGTCTCCCTAAAATGAATATTAATGTCAATAACTTATGTAACGCCTATCAATAAGGAAAACTTCATAAAAGTTCATTTAAATCAAAAGATATAAGTTCTACTTCTCATCCTCTTGAACTTCTTCACCTAGACCTTTTTGAACGTTCACAAATACAATCAACAAATTACAATAGATATGTCTTTGTAATTGTAGATGACTTTTCTGGATTTACATGGGCAATCTTCTTGAAACTTAAAAGTGAAGCTTTTGAAATGTTTAAAATTTTTACTACATGAATTCAAAATCAAATGTCAAACTAAAATCAGAATGATTAGGAGCGATTATAGAGGAGAATTCAAAAATGGTCATTTTGAAAACTTTTGTAATAAAAAAGGAATAACTCATAATTTTTCTTTTTCAGGAACACCTCAACAAAATGGAGTAGTAGAACGTAAAAATAAAGCTATATAAGAATGTGCTAGAACAATGTTAAATGATAGTGAATAACGTAAAAGTTTTGGGCTGAAGCAGTTGCTACAACATGTTATATTTTAAATAGAATTTTAATGACCTTTGACTAAGAAAACTCCTTATGAATTATTTTATAATAAAATGTGTAAAGTATCTTATTTCGGGTTTTTGGTAGTAAATGTTTTATATTAAATACAAAGGATAATTTAGAAAAATATGATGCTAAATCAGATAAAGGTATTTTTATTGGTTATTCCAATAGAAGTAAAGCTTACAGAGTTTCTAACACCCGAACTAACACCACTGAAGAAACATTACATATTTCATGTGGTGAGAATTTCAAAATCAACAATACTAGTTTTGATGAAGAAGAAAATGTAGATAAAACTAATGAAATCACTAATGATGAAAATAATAATAACTCTGAAAATTTACATCCAAATAAAAGAAAAAAATATTTGAAAGATCAACGTATATAAAATATTCTAGGAAATATAGAATCTGTTATAAAAACAATAAATCAATTAAATAAAATGAGTAATGTTGCTTTTATCTCAACCATTAAACCCAAAAATCCAAAAGAAGCATCATTATTTGATTCTTGGATTCTTTCTATGCAAGAAGAATTGTAATGGGAACTAAATGAGTATATAGAAATAAAATGAATGAACAAGGAGAAGTTATAAGAAATAAAGCACGTTTAGGTGCTCAAGATTATAGTTAAGAAGAACGTATAGATTTTGATGAAACTTTTGATCTTGTAGCCAGATTGGAGGCTATCAGAATTTTACTTGCTTTTGCAAATCAAAATAACTTTAAATTATTTCAAATGGATGTAAAAAGTGTCTTTTTAAATGGATTTATTAAATAAGATGACTATGTAGAACAAGCTTCACTTTTTGAAGATGAAAAACCATTTAATCATGTTTATAAATTAAGGAAAGTTTTATATGGTTTAAAAACAAGCTCTTAGAGTATGGTACGGTAGACTAAAATTATATTCGTTACAATCTAATTTTGAAATAGGAAAGATAGATAATACTCTATTTATTAAAAGAAATAGTAATAATATTCAACATATACAGATATATGTAGACGGTATTATTTTTAGATCAACAAATAAACAGTTAAATAAAGAATTTTCAAATACAATGACTAAGGAATTTGAAATGAGTTATATGGGAGAACTAACATTCTTCTTAGGACTACAAATAAGCAATTAAATAATGGTATAAGTCAAGAAAATTATGCCAAAGACTTAGTTGAGAAATTTGGTATGTCAAATACTAGTGGAAAACCAACTCCTATAGTAACAAATGAGAAATTGGATAAAGAAGAAAACTCAAAAGATGTAGATAAAAAATTATATAGAGATACGATAGGATCATTACTCTATATAATTGCTAGTAAACTAGATATAATGCATAGTATCTGTCTTTGTGCAAGATATCAATATTAACCTAAGGAAACTCATCTAGAATCCGTAAAACGAACATTAGGATATGTAAATAACACACTAGACTACGGACTTTTCTACCAAAAAAAGATTTGTTTGATATAATTTCATATAGTGATGTTGACTATGCTGGATGCAAAATTAGACCGAAAATGTACAAGTGAAACTTATCACTTTTTTAGGACATTCTCTTGTTTCATGGTTTAGCAAAAACAAAATTCTATGTCTCTGTCTATAACAGAAGCAGAATATATTTCGGCCGCATTATCCTATTCATAGGTAATCAATATGCAACAAACCTTAAAAGATTTGGGTTTAAATTTTATTAAATCACCAATATACCATAATAACACTAGTGCAATAAATATATCAAAAAATCCAACACATTATGCTAGAACCAAACATATAGGTATAAGACATCATTTTCCAAGAGATAACATAAATAAAGAAGTAATTTCATTTGAATTTATAAATACTGAAAATCAAATAGCCGATATTTTAACAAAACCATTAACTCAAACATATTTTATTAAACATAGAAGAGAGTTAGGAGTACGTTCTTTTTTTTTCTGAAATATAAATATAATATAATAAAAATTAATATATTTAAAATAAAAATAATTTTTCAAAATTAAACTACATATGTCGACTTACCCCATCCCTATATGTCGACATATACTGGAAATTTCTGAAAACAGATTTCCCACCTAAATTCAAAATTTGAAATGCAACTATATAACCATCAAATTTCGAAATAATTCTCATTTCTTTGTCTTCTTTCTTCTGTAAATTCTGAATAAAAATAATTTAATGGCTTCCTCAAGTTTCAAACGCCCAAGAAAAGAGAATACACCCTTTTCCTTCCAAACTCCCACTCTAGGTCCCTTCCAAACCACCACCATGGCCAAAGTAACCAAGATTGAAGATGATCCGAAGCATGCACTCAATATGCTTTCAAAAATAGAGATTGTTCAACTACACCTCTTGAAAGAACAAGAGAAGCAAGGGCGGATTCTTCGCAATCTCCAGAAATATCTATTGGATAATCCAAACGAATCCAATTGTAATCGAAGAAGATAATCCTAATCTTGTCATTCACAATCCTGTGAATAATGAGGAAGAGGAAGAAGAGGAAGAACATGATGATGATGAGGACGATGAAGATGTCAAGTGCATTGGTGAAGTATGCTTCGATCAAGATGGAAATCTCGTCGAACAAAGGGGAACTTTTGTCTTCACTACCCTTTCTATTCTATCCACAAGTCCCCTATAATCAAAAGAAAACCATAGACTTAAGTATAGTATGTAATAGTTTGGTTTGTTAGGATTAGATTTGGTTTTGTGTGCATTTTGTTTTCTATTTGGACTTGTGTGTTTTAGTTTGATTTGGATTGGTTTGTACATATGAATTATATATAGTTTGACTTGGATAAATAAAATTTACTTTATAAGTCTTCATTATTACATATCATTATGCTTAATAGCGAATTACATATAATATAATCATCATATATCATTATCATAATCTTGTCATTTTAATTTATTGATTTTGAATCTATAGTCTCTGTATATTTGATTCAAGGAGAATTTTACCTTTTCAACCTTTTTTGTTGATGACAAAGGGGGAGAAAAATACAAAGTATACTATTCATATATTTAGGGGGAGTTATCTATCTCAAGGGAGTTATATCATATTATATATATACATGATATTAATGGTTGTCATAATAAAAAAAGGTGAGATTGTTAATACATCAGTTATTGATTTTGATGACAACAACCTTGATAAAAGTATGGATACTAATGTTTTGCCAAGTTATACAGTATATAGTGCAAGATATTATATAGGTGTTGAATCGATGACTGTACAATATAAAGACTCAAAGAAAGGACATGAAGACTCATGAGTATAAAGACCAAGATACGAAGATCTCATTATATATTGAGTCATATAATATTGTTAAAGTCGCTGGTAACAATCTTTGATATCTATTTCCTATTTTCTTATCCCTTAACTTTAAAACAAAATATATTTAAAAAAAATATTTGAAAATATTTTATAAAGTTTTTCAAAGTTTAAAATGTTTATAAACTATGATTAAGTTATTTTACAAAGCATAAGATTTTCAAAATATTTCAAAACAAAAGAATTTTCAATTTTTAAAGGGATATGTCGACATATACCCTATGAATATGTCGACATACATGCCGCAAATTTGAAATTCAAATTTTGAAATGAAGTGTCTATTCGTCATAACTCTTCACGAATGGACATGTTTGTTTATTCTTTATAAATAGGGGGTTTCAAATGAATTTTTTAACAACTAATTTCTTTTTTTCTCTCCTGTTACTCTACCAAAATTTCTGGTGAAATTTTTATTTAAATCTCTTTAAATTCAACTAGAATCAATTCAATCTTCATTGTTTCGATTCTGTACTATTTACACTTTGATTTCAATCATCTCTCTCTCAATTGACGATCAAAGTGCTACTCAAGAGGCTATAAGATCTACTATATCCAAAGTTCAAGAAATTATCTTTGGAAAAACCATCAAACTCTAGTTGTATTTGCTTGGGTGTGATTGTAGCCCGTTCAAACTAATTAGGTGTTCTTGGTAGCCCGAAAATCCGAATGGGTGTGCTTGTGGCTCGTCCAAATCAAGTGGGCATACCCAGAGCCCAGCAAATCAGGAGGGTATGTCTCGTAGCCTCGGAATCGAGTTTATAATTGGGTTTTCCTTCTGCCCGTTTAAAGATTGGTATTTGAAAAGAAACCTGTATAAGCAATTGTATGAGACTGAATGTAGGAGAAATTCGAACCAGTATAAAATCCATGCTGTCATCTCTCTAAATCTTTACTTTACTTTATCTATGTTTGCATCTGTGATTGATTGTTTATACAATTCTATGTTGAAAATATCTAATTTAACATTAAAATTGATTTTTTAAAAAAAGATTTACAAAAGTTAAAAAACACTATTCACCCCCCTGTGGTGTTTATGTAGCCTTAAGATCAATAATTCAGCAACCCAAATTTTTGTTCGACCCAAAGTTTTTAGTTTTCCTCCTAAATTCTTGGGTACTCATTTGAGAAGGTCAAGAGTAGGGATTTTCAGGTTGACGAATAAGCTTCTGGAGACGTGCAGGTGACAAGTTAGTTAATATAGGAGTTTATATTTCCGATGTGTTCTTTTAAGCTTATGCTATGTTTGAGTATATGTAATGACATAATCTATAACCGTCACATATTAGACTCTGATAAATCAAAGGGGCCTCTTCATATGTCGCTCTTCGAGTATTTTGTAATTATTATATTTTCTCTGAACGTGGGCAATGAATTGGATTATTTAATGAATGCAAAAATTTTATTCTTGAAATGTAATGAAAGTTTGATTAATGAAATGTGTTTGAATTTTTTTTCATATTCATACGCTTTTGATGTTATTGATATGATTAACATAACCACATTTTATCACTGGAGAATAATACTATTGATGTGTAACTACCCGCATATTTATCAATTTTATATTTAAATATTATATTTAAATATTTTATCGATAGTCGGATGTTAGTCCGAAAAGCTACCTTTTGCATACGGTCAAATTAGGACTCGAGACCACCTACATTGAGTTCAAAATGACGTTAGCGATCTTTTTGAGTATAAACTTTGATATGTTTGGAGTTAGTGAAATTTTGCTACTTTTCCACATAGGGCTTTGGTTTGTGTTTCAGCTAATTTAACCCAAGTCTAACCCCATCTTCTCTTCATTACTTCATTTCTATTTCCTAATACTCAAGCTTTTACAACAATGGGGAGAGGAATGGGAAATTAAAATTCCAAACCCTAGCTTTCTTTTGCAAATCAAGTTCTAGCTCCAAACTAATAGAAGAAGCTTTGGTAAGCCTCCTCTTCTTCTTCTCCAACTCATTCTCTTATCAATTTCAGAAATTCCTAAACCTAATTTAGGAAATGTTTCTCTTTTTAGCCTAGATTCAAGGTTGTTGAGTTGGAATTGAAGTGTGATTGCTCTATAGCTTCTTCTTCATTTGTTTTGGGTTTAAAGGTGAGATTTTTATCTCACATCTTTGTCTATATCTATCTTTGTGATTGGGTATGAATTCCTAACACTTATTTATGTACATTTCCTTTTGTTTGTGATTGAATTCGTGAATATCCTAATTTCTTGGTCTTTGAAGTCCAATTCTTGTGAATATCCTTCAATGGATGTTTGGATATGTTGTTTGGGGTGTATCGAAGCGCCTTTAAGACCAGTTGTCGCTAGACGTAAATCCTTAGTTGTCATTGCTTGCTCGATCGCTTCCGAGAACGTTTTGACCATCTTGGCCTAGGTAAATTTCTGCCCAGATTAGGTGTTCAGACGTCTGGAGGTTAATGCCAGACGTCTGGTTTTGCCTCTTGGTGAAAAATAACATAGGGAAGAAAAATAAAAAGGGCAGTGACAAATTTCAGACGTCTGAACTATTATTCCAGACGTCTGAAAAGATGTCAGACGTCTGATTCGTGTTTTCAGACGTCTGGTTGGTTTTCTGGAATATTTCTGGAAACCAAATCCAGACGTCTGGACTTTTCCCCAGACGTCTGAATGCTTTCAGACGTCTGATTTTAGGTTTCAGACGTCTGGATAGTTTTCTGGAATATTTCCAAAGACTAAATCCAGACATCTGGACCAACCCCTCAGACGTTTGGAAATTCCTAGTTTTGCCTATCTGCCTAATTCTGAGTAAAACTTCCAATGTTAATCGAGTTTTGTCGATCCGATTAGACGTTATCACTTTTACCGACTTTGATGACTTCTTTCTATGGATTTTATGTGAATATCCATTTTTAATGGATTTAGTATCGATTTCTTTGGATTTGATTCACGTCTTTGTATGTGAATTTTGATGATTGATTGTTTCTACAATCGTTTTATTTGTCACTTCGAAAATATAAAGGTTTCAATACTAGTAGTAAATATCAAAACTCTTTCATCAAAACGATTTCAACTCTACTTTATTACAAAGCTCTTTTTCCTAAACCGTTTTCCAATCTATTAGTATATACAAGCCTTTACTTCACTCGGATGTGAAATCTAATTAAACGGCTTAGCAAAACAGGTGGTATGAAACGCTTGCGTTTACTTCGTCGGTTAATTCTTGGACTTGTTCGACTGAACATTTTGTGACAATTTCCTAGTGAAGATCTACAGTTTGTTCGTAAATATTTAAGTTAAGCTAGTGGTTATGGGACATGAAGCTAAACTCATATATTTACTAGCTTAGTGTAATTGACACTTCTTGATGATCATGATGATCATTTTTGTGATTTAGACTAGCGATTGAGCGATGTCTCTTTGTCTGCGAGGGAGACTAGACCCCGCTTTTGTGATGTTTCGCCATCACATATATGGGGTAGCACCCCACGGTCTTCGGGCCATTCCTGTGTGAAAATTTAATGGATAGCTTCCATGAGATAGCTTCTCGTTCATGTGTTATACGCGTTGGTGAGTTTTCATGCTCCCGTTCATGTGTTAGGCCTCCCCCTTTTTATGTGATTTCTGGATTTCGTGTGTTGATCTCTAGAATTTATGCTTCACCAATTTTCATGATTTTCATTGATATGATATCATTTTTCGTGCATTGGTGAATTCATGTGTTATTGACTTGTTATGAATACAAGTTTAGGGTATGATACCCTATTTTATCTTTGAGAAGATTCTTGTGATATTGATTGATCTCTTGTTGATTATCATTTACATATTTATAGTAGTATGCCGTTATGGTTGTTACATGTTCATGTCATATTATTATTTATCCTACCTTATCATCTGATATTTAATGCTAGACTGATCCGTTTATTATTTTCTTATAAATAATACTCGGGTCAGACCGAGATGTTACAGGTGCTTCTGCTTGACTTCTCTTCAGGATTATTCTGACTTTTGGCTAACTACTTAGATTAGTAGTTTTTGGATGTACACATTTGAGATATAGACTCTATGTAGTGTACTTATTCTTTTGTATAGCACGTGTTGCTATTCTTTTGTATTATCGTGGATCTTTTTGACCACTACTCTGATGTACACTTTCATGTGTTATATATATATATATTCATATCTTCTTCCGCCTTTGTGATATGGATGTCTGTGACTGATTTATGTTATGTTTATTTCTATGTTTGTTTCCGAAGATTATTTATAGCCACTGTGTGATAGCTTTGGGTTTGTATCAGTATGTCAGACTTCCTCCTCAAATAAAGTTCATTCTAAACTATCTGACATATTGGTGCTCGCTCAAAGAAGTTACATGGATGGTCGCTCCTCAACGGCCTTATTCTCCGTGCTAGTCGACAAAATTACACCGTAGTTTTCTTATCTAGTGTGGGTATAGAGGTGGGGCGTCACATGATGATTGCAGCATCAATAGCGCTTATTTTCGGGCCTGAGAATAGAGGATGTTACAAGATTGTTACCCTTTGCCTCGAATAGGTCAATTGGTTGATGCCATAAGTGGACACAAACTGCTTTCCTTTATGGATGCGTACTCTGGGTAAAACCAAATTCCCATGTTCAAACCAGATGAAGAAGAAAAGAGTTTTACAGCAGACCGGTGAATCTACTACTACAAACTGATGCCTTTCAGACTTAATAATTCTAGGGCTATGTATCAAAGGCTAGTAAACATGATGTTTAAAGAACTAATTGGTCAAAACATGGAGGTATATCTGATGATATGCTAGTGAAATTCCAAGAACAAAATGATCACCTAAAGGACATCGAAGAGATGTTTAAAGTGCAAGGAAGATACAAAATGAAATTAAATCCACAAAAATGCATCTTTGGAATACAATTTGGGTAGTTCTTGGGATATATTGTCAGCGCTAGAGGAATAGAGGGCAATTCGAACCAAATTAAAGTGATTAGGGATATAGCAGAACCAAAGACAAGTAAAGATGTGATAAGCTTAAATGGGAGAGTGGAAGCTTTGAACAGATTTATCTCTCAAGCCACTGATAAGTGTATACCATTCTTTGATGTGATCAAGAAAAAGAAATTTTTTGAATGGGGGAATGATTGCCAAAAGGCCTTTAAAGAGCTGAAAGATCATTTTGAAAAGCCTCCAATCCTATCTAGCCCAGTAGAAGGAGAGAATCATTATCTCTACTTGGCAGTTTCTGAACATGTTGTAAGCTTTGTTTTAATAAGGAAAGAGAATGGAACCCAACTTCCAGTATACTATATTAGCAAATGGCTCGAGGATGCGGAAATTAGATATTCGGTCATATAATAGTTGGCATACTATTTGATGCTCACCGCTCGAAAGCTAAGGGCCTATTTCCAAGAACATCTAATCAAAATCCTAACCAACTTCCCACTCAAACAAGTTTTTAGTAAATCCGAGGCATCGGGAAGATTAGTAAAATGGGGAATAGAGCTTAGCCAATATGATATTGAGTTTCAACCCCAAGTGGCAATTAAAGGACAAGCCCTGGTCGACTTCATTAATGAATGCATGGAACTCATTAAAGAACAATAAAAAAGGAAAGGAATTTGAAGCCCAAATTGTAACGACCCGTCTTTTCAGCCATCGAATGTCGGCACCAAATACATAAGGAACAAATAGGGGAAACAGAATCTTACAGCGGAAACGACAACATATAATATAATAAAGATAGTATAAACTGTCACTCCAAGTTACAAAGTACATCAAAGTTAAAAGCGAACCATATCTGCTAGACAGTTCTATTTCCTGACCTTACAATTGCTGATAGGTATAAATAAAGATACGGTGGAAAATAAAAACATCCAGCTCTACTACATGAACTCCATGTCCCGCCAACGACAACTTGGAAAAATACTCGGTCTGACCCAAGCATTATAATAAAATAACACTCGGATCAGTCTGGAAAACCAGCGTTAGAAAACTCAAGTAATATGCTGAACATTTAATAATTCTATGAAACCATGCCCCTAAACACGGAACGGGTTTTTACCTCACAAGAACAACTTCCATACATGAAGAAATGGAAAACAAATCAGAACAACAATCCAAACAAGAAAGGGTGAACATAGAAAAGATTAAGATCTTAAATTAAATAATGAATAGAAATAATTAAACATTGAGAAGAGCTTTAGGCACTTCTCGATGCAATTAAGAAAACAATTCAAGATTCAAATCAAATAAGGACAGGGACATTTTTCAACAATGATTAGGAGGGTGCGTCCACCTTACCGAAAGTATATGTATAGAAAATATACTTGAGAGGGTCATCTGCTCTTATGATTCCTCGCGGGAACTCCAAGCCAGACCCTGCCAAACTTTTCGAGTATTCGAGTATTTATCATCTCCCTAAGCATACAACCGAATCCAATCTATAGTAGATGTAAAGATACCATAATGGGAGTAACCCTACATAGCTTGGCCCCCATTCACTTTCTGATTTTAGCCATTTTCGACAAAGGGTATCAACACTCAAATGAGCAACAAATCGTCTTAAATTGACAAAACACAAAAGAAGAGATTAATTCCATGGTTCGAATAGAAACAAGGAAAATGAATTTATCCAACATGACTAGGAGGGTGCACCCCCTACACCGAAAATATATCTCTAGAAAAAACATACTTGAGAGCCCACGCAAAACACGCATCACTCTTAGAAACCTCTAAGCTGGACCCCGCCTCACATGAGCATCCAAATATATTCACATCAATGCATGCTTGCAACCAACAACTTTCTAGATAAATGTGAATATATCCTAATGGATGCGACCCATATGGCTTGGTTCCCACTCGCTCTTTAGTTTTAGTTTCCACGGTGTTGGATGCCAATGCTCAAAATGAGCGATAAATCATCTTAAATTAATGAAGCACAAAGAATGATATCAAAATCGATAGTTAAGAATCAACTATCGAAAGTAAACGAATGATTGTATATGGAATTTAGATCGCATACACTTGTCACCAATAAACGAATCAAGCTCTTAAAACTTTTGATTATTACTAGTGCTTGATTTTCACATCACAAATGTTGGTAAAACACTTTAAAATCACTCTTTAAAATATATTTTTAAAGTGAAAAATTATATTTCTAAGTGTATTAAAAAGGAGGGTTAAAAATGAATGTCATCGAAAACATTGTTTACTATAAACCCCAAAACAATTTACACTTAGCTTTGTTTCTAAACCTTCATTTTTTAAGATTTTCTCATTGTAAACTATCATTTATAACTTTTAAAACAACATATATTATCTCGGAAAGTAATAAATAAATTTATATACTTTTATTAATTATAAACAATGTTAATCATCTTGAAAAGTAATTGATATAATTCATTTGTAAAATTTAAAACCACATTAATTAACCCAAAAGACCATAAATCAAGTTATAATCTTTTTATATATTTCAAAAAACATTAATTATTCCTAAGGATAATAAATCAAATTAATAATCTTTTACATATTTAAAATAATGCAAATTATCCCGAAAGAGAATTAATCAAATTTATAATCACTTATAAATTTAAAACAATATTAATTATCGTAGAAGATAATAAATTGAATTTATAACTTCTTTTACAAATTATTAACCAAAACTTAACCTTTATTGTCAAAATTCTCAAAATATTTGAAAATATAGTTTAAACAACTTTCAAAGTGAAAAACGTGACCAAACATTTATTTAGTAAAAATACAAGCACAAGTTCAACACACACAAGGGTTTAGGAGACAATATTTTGTAAGTGACCATATAGCGAAAATCGCTATAACGACACTAACACAAATCAAACAGCATGTCACAATTATTTCAACCAAACATTAATATAATCAATATAAGAATATAAATAAAATGCGTATAATAGTAAATAATAATGACGAGAAACCCCTTAGGGTCTCTCTGTAGAAGTGTCCTATGAATCTCATATATATATATATATATATATGCACTTCAAAGTGTCCTGTAGTGACCTATTTGCTACGAAAACATTCCGACTTCTTCCTTTTTGTTCCCTGCAACACAATGGTTATTTATGTCATCCGCTATCAAGCGAGAAATCAAATCCAAACAATTTTTTTTTTACTTTACAAGTACACGACGGTGGTTTATTCTACTTGATAGATATCCAATTAATCTACTCAATTTAATTATAGCAGAACGAGGTTTTATTTTGCTAAATAGATATCCCAAACGAAGTTTAACTAATTTACTAGGTTGAACGTAATTAAATTAAATCAATATAATTTGGTCACTAATGTATACTTCGTTAAAACTAAATAACAATCTATAACAACACAGATATCGTATAGTTTATTTGAAGATGAGTAAACTCACAGAAATTCTTTTTGACGCCGAAGCATTCCGATTAGAATAGCCCAAAATTTCACTTGCTCCAATTCGACGAAACCAATGCCAACGCTTAGCTAACTTTCCTACGAGTCCAACGTAACTGACCGCGCCCAAATCCGACCTCGTATGAGAAAGATAATGATATTATAAGAAATCAAGTTAATTAAACTAATTAATTATATTAATTAACTAATTAATTACCATCATTAGTTTAAATTCTTCTTCCCTAAATGAAAATAACCTCTCTCCCACTCCTAAACACTGGTATGCATGCATAGGCCATGCACAAATCCACCCGTTTCTCCCTCCACAAGTAACTATACATCATCCGTCTTTGCTTACGCATTGCTCTCCGCATATTCGTCTTGCTCGACCCAAACTGTAGCGACCCACAGTTCCGTACCCCTTGAGTTGATAATAATTCTTCCTCGTTCAACCCAAAGTGTACGAAAGAGCGAATAACTAGGGTAAAAGAAGAAGGAAGAGGTAGAAGAAGAAAGTAAAACAGCATCAGAATCTCACAAACGCAGCGGAATAAAATATAATAGATAATAACTGATCTTTATAGAAAGAAACTATATCTGTTAATACATACATCATCAGAATACAACATCAGAGTACAATACAATCAACATCACAATTCAGGACAGTTATAATAACTTGTCCCACATACAGAATACACAACATACACAACACAGCGGAATATACATCATCTACGTGTGATACGTCTCGCCGTCCAGCTCGTCTCCTGAGCTCCTCAGTATCTAATCCTATATACTATAATACTCGGTCTGACCCGAGCATTATAATAAAATAACACCCGAGTCAGTCTGGAAAACTAGCATGAGAAAACACACTCAATTGGATTATTAAAGTTTTCCAAATCCTTTGAAATCAAAAGCATCTCGTAAGACCACGCCACAAATAAACATGTCGGGTTTTTACCTTACGATAGCCAAAACACTTTTTATCAAATCCGTCTGATATTATAATAGTGTTTATATACAAATACTTATTCAAATAGCTGAAATTGTTACATTTATTAAATTCCAGCTAATAGGTATACAAACAAAACCGTAAAGGCACGTAGGGAGAATGGATTTCCAACTAATGACTAGGCACTAGGGTACCACCTATCATAGTACCTGGTCTAGATCAGCGTACCGAGGACCACGCCCGATCCCCTGCAACACAAGACCGGAACTATTCCTTACTGGATAATTCCAAGTAAGATCACCCCACGGTTGGGATCAGCAACCGCACCACTAAGCCGAAATAAAAGGGACATCTAGACAAGGATGACCTCAACCTAATGGGTGTGACCCACATAGCCTTGCTGCATAACCCTTGATTTTCAGTCATTCCCGGTTGATGAGGTTTGAGGCTAAGCGTTACCTTTTTAGAACGTTTCACATAGAATGCCCACCGTCCACCTGACGATGTTCCGAAAGCATTCATCCATACAAGTCCGTTCCGGGTCCGAACGGAACCATAGGACTATTCCTACTACATCCATTTTGGAATCACCCTTAGGATTAGTAGCGACTAGCCCTTGCACTTCACTGTACCATCTTCGATTCAAACTCGTTTCCCCACGAAAACGTACAAACCGGATCGAAGTGGTTTTCGAGAAATTAATCTCGATCCCGGTCTCTTCGAAACGATCAACGCATTGGCCAATATTGATAGTCTGTTATTTAACTATCAATTAACATTCACAAACATCCATCAAACAATAAATAATTTCCCAAATTATTTATTTATCTCAAAATATCTTCGCAAGATATATTTCCATTTTTCAGTCCTTTGAAAATAGTTTCAAAACCCACCTTTTTCTCATGGAATAAATTCCCAAATATTTATTTCCACTGAAAACACCAATACAAACACTTTAGATTTTAAATTAATTTAAAACACTTTATTATAAAACAAACTTTAAACATTTAAATTTGAAAACTACTTTAATATTTTATTCAAAGATATATACTTTAAGAATATTTAAAATAAAGCTAATTTATAAAATATAAAACTACATTTTTATCCTTTTTAAACACAATACCAAGTTACCTTTGAATAATTGCTACTAAAATTAAATTTGAGAAATACTTACTTTTAAACTTTAAACATTTAAAAATAATAAATTTTCTAAAACATATTTTAAAAACAACTTCAAACCCTTTAACTCATACTTAAAATTTTTCTTTGGAAACGTACTTGGCTATCCAGGGAAATACACTTCTCTCTCACATCTTTAAAAATAAATCACTATTTCTTTTTAAACAAATTTACTCATCTCTTTAATAAATTCCCACCGTGAATTTATTCTTCCAAATATCCACTGATATATTCCTCCACTTTTTATAAACCCAGTTTATAAATTCATAATCTCATTTCCCTTTTAAAATCCCAGTTTCAAACACTTAATCAATTTTCAGATTGATTTCCAAAATTTTACTTTGTTAAAAATAAATTCCTTTACTTTCCAAATTTATTTCAGAGCCCATTAATTTAAGATTTACTCCTTTATTAAAATCTCATTTGAACTGAAAATACCAACTTCATATTTATTGCGAATTCTTCCTTTAATCTTTCCTTAACCATTCAAAATCCTGAATTTTTTTAGAAATAATCTATTATTCCTTTAATTAACATCACTTAGGTTTTAATATTCATTTATTCTCGTTTACCCAAAAATCTTCTCTTCCATACCTTGGAATTTAAAAGAAATCAACCTTTATCTTTTCTAAATCATTCTTCAATTTATCAGAAATCTCTATAATTTCTTTACTTAAAAATTCTCTCTTATATTTTCTTTCAAAAATCCAATTCTATATATTTGTTAACTCAATGTCCAAATATATCCAATCAAACCATAACATCCAACATTCCAATTATCAACATAATTCATCACAGAATGTCTAATAATCATAACACAGAATATTAACAATCTAAATGATTTTGAGGAATCCAGTTGGATCCCTCCAACCTGTTTCCTTGCATCCACAGATGTTAGCACAATACCAATTCCACTTCGAGGTGGAATATCACGGTATATGGGTTTATAAAATATCATCCGCTATTATGCGGTGTATAGGGTCTCATCCGCTATATAATGCGGGAAATCAATCACTCCAATATATATATAAATATACTACTATATAATATACCACATCCAATCAATTCAATCATTCAACCAAATATTTAAATTTAACTATTTTAAATTTAAATTAAATATCAATCCAGATGAGTGAGATTAACTCACCTTTGATTTTTAATTTGCAATCCGATCCACTCGGCTTGTTTCCACCATTTTAATATTTGAAACAATTGGATAAATCAATTTCCATTTAAAATTTTTATTTTAACAAATTTTCCTCTTAAAAAAAATCTGATTTAATACAAACTGCTCAACATTTAAAATTCCTATATTTTCCAAACCTTGTATATATATATTTCTGGTTTTACCTATATATATTCCTAAATACGTATGTATATTGATATATACTTATTTTTATGTTATTATCATTTAAAATATATAAACTGTATATATATAAAATTAAAACTAAAATAGGTTTTACATATTTTTACTTCTGTTTGTATTTACATTGTCTGTTTATCTACATATAAACAATACAACTTTATTACATTTACAACTTTTTCTTTACTGTACAAATTTTACTGTATATGTACATATCTATATAATCTCTTTACTATATATATAGATATATATAAATAAATCTTTAAATGGGAAAGTAAATGGCATATATGCCTATACCTTATTGTAAAATAGTTTTCTGCTATATTATACATACACAGATATATATATATATATATAGATAAATCTTTAAATTGAAAAAAAATAAATTGTTCTATAAACTTACTGTTTTTAAACTTTATATATATTTTTCTTTTCTCAATCTGTAAATATATATTTTATTAAATTAAGAATAACTAAAAAGAAAAATAATACCTCGCTGCTCGGCGCATAATTCGAAGCCATCACGACCTCGTTCCACCACGGCCAGCCCACGTCGAAGCCATCAAAACCCACTTGCTCACGTCGTCGCGACTGACTCGCGATGCATCGCTAACGAACTCCCCTGATTCGACCATCGCAATTGCCTCAATCGCTCGCGTCCAATACGACAACCATCCTTCGCTGCTCGCGCTGCCCCTGGCTCCACGCAACTTGAGGCCACTCAAGAGGAACGACCCAGTACTCTACCGAAGCCCTACCCCTCCTCGCAAATTGGTTCCGAGCTTGCAATATATCGCCTGCCATTTTATTTTATTTTTATTTTCTTTCAAATCGATTTTGAAAGAAGTGAGGGGTCTTCGAATTTTAATAGAAGAAGGCTCAGTTACCTTAAATAATTTCAAACTAATTTGGAAAAAGAATACTATGACCACCATTTTTTTTGTTGTCATTCGAGATTATGAAGGAGGGTGGTTCAGTATATTTTTTTCTTCCGGGGTTTGATTCGAGTTAAGCTTCCAAGGGAAGAGAGAAGGTACGCGATTTGAAAGAAAGGAGGTGTGGCTTACACGAAAAGTAAGGGTGGTTGAGCAGATAGTTTTGATAAGATTGGATTTAATTATATATAAATATAATTTATTCCCCATATTACACATCTCAAAATCTCGAACCCCTATAGAGGCGTGCCGCTAGGCATTCGTAATGTTACACCCCTATTCCGAATACAATGGAAAAGGTTTCGAGTCATAATTCGATCGTATGGAGAAGATAGCCTTTTGAACTCAGTTATTATATTCAATTTCCGATATAAATTTCAGCGCGTTTATCTATCGTACGATCACACGACAACTCCAAACGCTCTGAAATTTGAAATCCGATAATAACACAATATTACGGATCCAATGGAACTAGTTTCGTCGAATTCCGAGACTGTGCCTCTGAAGGCTATTTTTAAATATCGATTTAAACGATATAAATTCAAAACTGAACAAAACATTTTCAAATTCAATTTTGAAAGTTCTATTACCTTCAGTATTATCAATATGAATTTTATAAGCCTTCAAATTATTTTTAACGAGCTTTAACCCAAGATTTAACAATTTTCCCAATTTTCAATATTTAAATTAAATAAATAAATCACCCTATAAATAGTGATATTTGAAATTCAAGTCAAAATTACCTTTCTGAATATTTAAAATTAATTAAATATCCTCATTTCAAATATCCAAAATTCCGGGTCGTCACATTAACTCTGGACACTCGATCGATCCCTTCGAGCACAACCTTCTCCCAGCAGCAACCAAAGCCCTACACGACGCGACCCTCAAAAGTGCACCAAGCTCCACCACAAACCACCTAAAGGTGCTTCTCCATGACCCTAATCCAAACCTAAAATCCAATTTGACTCTCACCTCCTCAATCATAACCAAAACCAAACCCAAATTAAGCTTCAATCCACTTTTTTAAGCAACCTAAAACACTGCCAAATATGACTTCAAGCCTATGGATTTAAAGATCTCGCCACAACCGACTCAACAAAACTAATTTCATGATTTTTAGTTCACTACATAATTTGATTTTGAGTTTTACAAGTAACGGCCATTTTTCTTTCTATTTTCTGGAAGAGGCAAACTAGAAAAGAGAGGGAAAGATGGAAAGTAAAAATGAGGCCAAGTGTTTAAATTAGGTTGACCTTTCTATATTTGTAATCAAAATAAATTTCTTTTCTTTTCCTCAAACACAAGTTAAAACCATATTCCCAAGCAAACCCAATTTTTTAAGCCATCTGTCACATCGCCATCAACAATTTTGAATTTTGATTTGTTTTAGAAGTGTTTAAAAATAGAGTTATGCGGTACTTCGTTATCCAATATCCCGTTCGCGTACAAACAGCGAACGATGGAAATAAAAACACAACCGTGCACCAAAATGTGGCATGATAACAAATCAACAATAAAATATACAGATTATTTAATTCTATGAAGTTTCGATAATACCATCGTTTTTTGTAAAATACGCCAAATGAAAATATAAATATTTTCCAAAGTAAAAGTTATGGATAAGTCCAATAAATCATTTAAAAACACATGACTAAAAATTAAGTCGTTTTATTAACAATTTTTTTTTGAGAGAGACGGGTGTGTAGCATGAAACTACACAGCCGGTTAAGTAGTTATATTATAAAATATGTAAGAGGTCGATCGACAAGCCCGATCGATGGCCAAAAAAATAGGTATGAAGCAACAAAATACAATTAAAGTGCTAGAGTGTCATAGTCCATTGCATACTAACTATTACAGGTGCTAAGAATTAGCCCACTCTAGACTAAAACTACCTTTTCGGAGATGCACTAGTACTACCTTGAGATTCAGCTGGCTGGACGCTGCAAGGCGGGAGACTCAGACGGAACGGCGCGGAGGAGCATTGACCTGTTAGAGAGGAGAAAAAGTGAGTGATACTTCTACAGGTTCTACCAAAATGACGTGCAGGTTTCCCAAACATATGTGCATTCCTCTCTTTCCAAATGCACCAACTAAAGATTGATATGAAGGTGTCCATCAGCATATTCTGCTGATTATACTGCCAATATTCGAAGAAGGAGGTCGCGCTGGGGATAAACCCCAAAAGATATGCACTGGTTGCAGCCCAAATTTTTGTTTGCAAGGTTAGACTAGACACCACTTGTGTGATTCCATTCACACATACCTTTTTTCTTTTTGGTTAGTCTAGACCTCAATTTGTGTGATTCCACTCACACATATCTTTTTGTTTGCAAGGTTAGACTAGACACCACTTGTGTGATTCCATTCACACATACCTTTTTGCTTTTTGGTTAGTCTAAACCTCAATTTGTGTGATTCCACTCACACATATCTTTTTATTTGCAAGGTTAGACTAGACACCACTTGTGTGATTCCATTCACACATACCTTTTTGCTTTTTGGTTAGTCTAGACTTCAATTTGTGTGATTCCACTCACACATACCTTTTTGTTTGCAAGGTTAGACTAGACACCACTTGTGTGATTCCATTCACACATACCTTTTTGCTTTTTGGTTAGTCTAGACCTCAATTTGTGTGATTCCACTCACACATACCTTTTTGTTTGCAAGGTTAGACTAGACACCACTTGTGTGATTCCATTCACACATACCTTTTTGCTTTTTGGTTAGTCTAGACCTCAATTTGTGTGATTCCACTCACACATACCTTTTTGTTTGCAAGGTTAGACTAGACACCACTTGTGTGATTCCATTCACACATACCTTTTTTCTTTTTGGTTAGTCTAGACCTCAATTTGTGTGATTCCACTCACACATATCTTTTTGTTTGCAAGGTTAGACTAGACACCACTTGTGTGATTCCATTCACACATACCTTTTTGCTTTTTGGTTAGTCTAGACCTCAATTTGTGTGATTCCACTCACACATATCTTTTTGTTTGCAAGGTTAGACTAGACACCACTTGTGTGATTCCATTCACACATACCTTTTTGCTTTTTGGTTAGTCTAGACCTCAATTTGTGTGATTCCACTCACACATACCTTTTTGTTTGCAAGGTTAGACTAGACATCACTTGTGTGATTCCATTCACACATACCTTTTTGCTTTTTGGTTAGTCTAGACCTCAATTTGTGTGATTCCACTCACACATACCTTTTTGTTTGCGAGGTAAGGCTAGACACCACTTGTGTGATTCCACTCACACATACCTTTTTGCTTTTTGGTTAGCCTAGACCTCAATCTGTGTGATTCCGACTCACACATATGGGGTAGCTCCCCATGGTCTTCGAACCGTCTTGTGATAGGCCTCCCCCACTTTGTGATTTCTGGTTTTCGTATGTCGATTTCTAGAATTTGTGTTTTCTGGATTTCTTGTGATGATTTCTGGAATTTTGTGCTTCACCAATTTTCATGATTTTCAGTGATATGATATCCGTTTTTGTGCATTGGTGAATTCATGTGTTATTGACTTGTTATGAATACAAGTTTAGGGTATGATATCCCTTTCTATCTTTGAGAAGATTCTTGTGACATTTTTTATGAATGAAAATTCATTGGTATTATATTTTGATGCCAGTTATTTTGATGAGATTTTGACGTGTTAACTTCAGTAACCGTCGATTTTGAAATGGATTTACAAGCGGTTCTCCCGCAACACTAATATTGCTAATTTAATCACGTATTTTCAAAATTCGTTATTTTTAAAAGTTGTTTCAAAATATAAATTAAAATTGTTTTCAAAATTCTTACAGTTTGCATTTTCAAAAGAACGAGGAAGCGATTTAAACGTTTCAGCAAAATCAAGGACTATGACCCCTTTCTTTTACTGGTTCGCTTAATTCCTGTAACGACCCACTATTTCGAACCATTCAAATCGACAATAATCCACACATGTCAGACTTGAATAATGCAAAATAACAGATTGTAATAAAATTTGGAGCAAGTAAAATCATTCACAGAATCACAGACACAGAAATATCAGAATAACTCGCAGCGGAACAAAAAATACCATAGTGGTTCATGAAGCCACTAAATACATAGTCTAAAATCAAATACAAAATACATAGTCTGAAACCCAATATAGTTCTGAAACAAGTACAGTAGAAATCCCAAATACACAAGTCTCTAAACCAAAAGCAGAAATAAGACAACTGAAACTGAAATAGGAAGATAACTAGATAGGCAGAATCTCCAGTGATTCCGAGCTCTAGAAAGGTGAATCCAAAGCTGTGAATACTCAGGCTGACCCGAGCGTAAAATAAAACATACACTCGAGTCAGGATATACATACTTATACAATGTAAACCAACTCAAATGAACTGTAGTAAAGGTACAAGTAACTTAGAAGATGCTTGGGACCGCCCATCCTCTAAGGATCCGTTAAACTATCTACTATGTAGTAATATTCGCTATTATAATAGTGTCTACATAAGTAAAGTATAATCATATCGGAAAATAGCGTTAAGGGGATGGAGAACCTTAACGCGGTCGGATCTTAAAATCATAATCGTACTAAAGCTCGATATGGTAGGTGACACGGCACAACTAGGCAATGCCAGGGTAGATATACCAATTACGCACACGGACTGATGGATACGCATAGCAGCCACTACCGTTCCACCTCGAACAACATTCCCAAATCGGAGGATGGCCATCTAGTCAAAATCAGTAAGAGTATAATGTCGAAGGAATGTGTCCGAGAAGAGGTGCTACCTCACTGGTCCGAGATCGCTCCTGTTTTAGCCACCTTATGCCAACTCACGGGAGTTGGGTCCACGTAATACCTTAAGGACGTCGCCACCATCCTACTTCATTCTGGAATCTCCACCGCGTACACGGTTGTCAAAGTGGTTTTCGGTATCGACAGAGAGTATGTCCATATCCGATCCCGGTCTCTTTGCCAACCAATCGTTATTTTAACCCGTGGTTATAGATTTAAAACAATTTATTAAAATATACTTCGAATTAAACCGTTTAAAAACAAAGTCATTATTCCTTTAAATCAATATTATATTTCCAAATCTAACCCTTCGGAGTTCACTTATTCACTTAAACAAAACATTAAAATTTTCAGCTTCCACGGCATTTAAAAGTGTGGCGGTAAGTTATATTCGGAAACCATTTTATTTCAACAAAACAATATTTAAAATTTTATCAGTTCAGTTTTACACAAAATCATATTTCAGTCTACTGCAGTCCTTAACAAGTGCTACAGTAGTTTTTCATTAGTTCAAGTTCAATTTTAGTTTTCTGCTACAACAGCACTTACCAAGTACTATCATAGCTTTTAGTTCATTTTAGTCTTTTGGTTCATTTGTAAAAACCACAACACTTAACAAGTGCTACAGATTCTACCTAGTTAAAACTTATAAAATCATACATAAAAAAAATGTTCATTTCAATCCTTTAACAAATTTTATTTCAAAGAAATTTTACAAGTTAAAAACCAAACTTACCAAATTGCTTATTACATTCATTTCAACACTTAAACTTAAACTTCATTTTTCCACAATTTAAACTAAATTTCAAATTTCAATTTAACTTAAGTTTCCATCTTTCTTTTTCCCTTTTTCCAAAATTCCAAAATTTAAGTTTCGTTTTAAAACCAATATTCCTCCATTTATTTATATTTATCACATAGAAAAATCATTTCTATTTTTAATAAATCATTTAAAAATTCGGTTTAAATCAACTTAAATATTATTACAATTTTTAAATTATCCAAAAATATTCAGAAAATACATAAAAATAACCACGGGTCTGTATAATATTTTCTAGCCTAATTCAAGTGATACGGATACTATATCATTTCAATCCGTAATTTACAAAGAAAAATCCGGGTTTTATCATTTCAAACCCGCAATCCCAAGTAAATAAAATTTAATTGAAAATCGCTCAGGCCTATCATTTCAGCCCATAACGATCTTCCCTTATTCTAAAGTCCGTTCGGGTATGTATCATTTCAACCCATAGTGATTCTATTCTACAGGGAACTTGCAGTGTGATTTAACAGAATAGAAAATCAGTAAAATAATAACAGATATAACAGATGATACGATATGCAGTTTTAACAGTTAACATCAACTATAAATAAATCACAGGTAATTATAACATCATTTATTTATTTATTTATTTCTACACATTCAGTTGCGGTCGTTTCACAATTATATAAGTATGGATATTCGAGTGAGATTTACTCACCTCTACGGAGCTGGAGATCCGAAGAAAAGAGAAATACGATGAAAATCGAAAGCACGCGGATAGCACGATCAGTCGTTAGCGGATGCGCCAACTGGATTCAAACCAAAAACACAATAAATAACCAACTCTAAGATTTCACGAATAACGAATTTTCAACGAAGCGAACAACGAAAAAGTAACAGGTAAAAAAAAAATCGAAAGCAATAGCACGCCCACTTTTGAAATATCGATTATAACTTTAAATTTTTTTTGTAGAGTGCCAAACATCCCCTTTTTCTAAAGACAAAGTTTTAGAAAAATATATAACTTCAAAAATAGACTAACTCTAACAATTTTACAACTAACGATTTGCAAAGTGACAACAGTTTACTAAAAAGTCTAAAGTGACAAAACGATTTTTTTTCAAAACCATGGTCAGTAAAACAGCCTAGGATACCAACCCGTGACCAAAAGCATTTCCCCTTTTTTTTTTTATAAACAAAACCCAAAAGACTATATTGCAAAGTACAAACAGCTCGTCTGACATTCAACAAATGAAATGCAAAAGAAATTTAGACAACCAAATACAAGGCAACAGCAACTTCCCATTCTCCTCTGGCTTTCACTCAAAATTCGGCATGTTGTTGGCGTAGGCTCGGCATGGGGTTGGGCGTGGCTGGTCTCGGCCTGGAGATGTCAGGGTTCGTTCTCGGCTGGTGTCGCTCGGGTTGGGGCGTGGGCTGGTGGATCAGGCGAAGGTGGCGACTGGGTATAGTGTGGGCAGTGACATGGTGGTGGCAGCGTGGCTGGGTTCGGTCTCGTGGTTGAGGACTGACGCGAGTCCGGCGTGGGTTTGTGGAAACGTGATGGCGAATGGTTGGAGGTAGGCTGGTGGTGTCACGGTCAGGCGATGGCCGCAGTCTGGTATGTGGTGTGGTGGTAGGCTTCATCGGCGGTAGTGGGTTGGGAACATGGCGAAGGGGAAAGGGGTTGGTCACGGTGGCAAGCAAATCAACAAACAAAAATAAAAATGAGAAAAGAAGGCATACGCTTTACCTCAGAGATGCTCACAGAAATTTTGTAAAGAAGCAACAGAGAAAGTTGTCTTGGAAAACTTTTTGAACGAGGAAAATAACGTGACTCAGAAGGCAAATGGTTTGAACAGCAGAAAGATTTAGGCAATAGATTTTATTAAAGTGGAGGAACGAAATGGAAGGCCAAAGGGAAAGAAAAATCTTCCACGTGCACGAATCAATGCAAAATTTTCGGGCAAGAGTTTGAATTCCTCAAAATAAAATATACGGCTGAAACTTGCACTGCCAATGCATACAAATTCAAATGGACGGTGAAAACAAAAGAGATTTTAAAACGCCCAAACAACGTACAATTTGTTTTATTTCTTTTATTAAATAAATTTAATAAATGTTAACGGTTTCTAAAAAAATATAACGTAACTTTTTAACCCGAATTTAAAATAGTTATTATCATCATTAATAAGATTTTATTCTACTGTAAAGTTAAGAACGGACAAAACGTAACGAGATGTAACGTTTTAAATTTTCGTTTTACGAATTTCTACAATTTATATTTCAAAATGTTTTTTTTTTTTTTTTTTAAATTAAAATTTCGCTTTAAAATATCGGGCTGTTACACTCTCCCCCACCCAAAGCTTTTCGTCCTCGAAAAGGAACGAAGAAGGAAAACAAAGAAAGATAGATAGAATAGCAAAAGTACCTGAAATAAACAATTCCGGATTCGAAGCACGAATGCTCTCCTCCGTCTCCCAGGTGCAATCCCGTTCATCAGTGCTCCACTGCACTTTGACCAGGTTGACAGATTTTCTTCTTAGCTGCTTCGTACCTCGATCGACGATACGAAGTGGCTTCCTCTCAACAGTCAGATTTGGCTCAATATCCAAACTATCAAGAGCATAAGGCTGAATAATAAGAGATGGATCATGCAGATAGCGACGAAGATGAGATACATGAAAGACGTTGTGAATTCCAGAAAATCTCTCGGGTAAATCCAGACGATAAGCAAGAGAACCAATTCTTTCCAAAATGCGGAAAGGACCAACGAATCTAGGAGATAGCTTTCCTCTACGACCAAAACGAATAACATTCCTTAAGGGAGAGACCTTAAGGAAAACCAAATCACCAACAACAAACTCTAAACTCCGTCTTCGACGATCAGCGTACTTCTTCTGTCTATCTTGAGCAATCCTCATCTTTCTCTTAATCTCTTCAACTCTCTCTGAAGCTTCCAAAACCATCTCAGGACCAAGAACCAGTCGATTACCGGATTCAATCCAACAAGAAGGAGATCTACAAGGTCGTCCGTAAAGAGCAGAAAATGGAGAAGTCTCTATACTGGCCTGATAACTATTGTTATAAGTGAATTCGACGAGATGGAGATGATCTTCCTAAGATCCTCCATAATCAAGCACACAAGCACGAAGAAGATCTTCTAAAATCTGATTCACCCTTTCCGTTTGACCGTCAGTCTGTGGATGGTAAGCAGTGCTCAGATTTAGATGAGTACCCAAAGAATCCTGAAAGGCTTTCCAAAATCTACTAGTAAAGATAGGATCACGATCACAAACGATACTGAGAGGAACACCATGGAGACGAACAATCTCCCTCATGTAAATCTCAGATAAACTAGAAGCTGAACGGGTAGACTTGACCGGAATGAAATGAGCTGATTTGGTCAATCTATCCACAATAACCCAGATACTCTCGTTACCCTTCCTACTTCTCGGTAAACCATCAATGAAATCCATAGAAACCTATTCCCACTTCCAATTGGGAATCTCAAGAGGCTGCAATAAACCAGGGGTCTTCTGATGATCTGCCTTGACTTGCTGACAAGTCGCACACCTATTGACGAAAATGGAAATATCTCGCTTCATACCCTTCCACCAATATAACTTCTTCATATCCTGATACATCTTGGTTACGCCTGGATGAATAGAAAGTCTGGACTGATGATTCTCTCGAAGTAACTCCTGTCTCAATCCATCAACATTCGGGACACAAATCCTATTATTAATCCTCAATACACCCTTATCGTCAATCTGAGCTCCATTACCATCAAGACTACTACCTCCAACTCTACTTCGAACGTTCTCCTTAATCAACCTAAGCATCTGATCTTCATCCTGTCTAGCCATAATACGATCCACAAGAGGTGAAGAAACAACAATCTGACACAACAAAGCTTTCTTCCTACTCAAAGCATCCGCCACTACGTTAGCCTTTCCTGGTGTATAATTGATGTCGAGGTCATAAGAAGCAAGGAACTCTAACCACCTAACTTGTCTCTGATTCAAATCCTTCTGAGAGAAAATATACCTCAAAGACTGATGATCTGTGAAAAGCTCGAACTTAGTACCCAACAGATGATGTCTCCAAAGCTTCAAGGCGAAAACAACTGCAAGTAACTCTAGATCATGAGCAGCATAATTTACTTCATGAGTCTTCAACTGTCTACTAGCATAAGCAATCACTCTACCATCCTGCATCAGAACAGCTCCCAAACCTTCTCTACAAGCATCTGTGTATACCGTTAATCCCTCATCTCCATTTGGAACGGTAAGAACAGGTGCGGAAGTAAGCTTGTCTTTTAACTCATTGAATGCGGCTTCACACTTACTACTCCAAATAAACTTAACATTCTTCCGAGTCAAAGCAGTGAGAGGTGCAGCAATCCGAGCGAAATTCTCAATGAATCTCCGGTAATAACCGGCGAGGCCCAGAAAACTACGGATATCAGTAGGAGTTTTAGGAGTTTCCCAATCCTGTACAGTATAGGGAAAATAAGGATAATAGAAAAGATAGAGTAAATTGAAATGAAACAATGAAAGAGAAAGAAAGGAGAACTTACATTGATCGCAGCGATCTTGACTGGATCAACTGAAACTCCATTACTAGAAACAATATGCCCGAGAAATCGGACTTCATCCTTCCAGAAGTGGCATTTGGAAAATTTAGCTTTTAACTGATGCTTTCGAAGAGTCTCAAGAACAGATTTCAAATGTGACTCATGTTCTTCTTCAGACTTAGAGAATATGAGGATATCATCCACAAAGACTAGAACAAATTTATTTAGCACATCACGGAATACACGATTCATCAAGTCAACAAAGAAAGCGGGAGCATTAGTCAAACCAAAAGGCATGACTAACCATTCGAAGAATCCATTTTCAGTACGGAAAGCAGTCTTAGGAATACTTTCCTCAGCAACTCTGAGTTGGTGAAAACCTGTGGCTAGATCAAGCTGAGAGAAAACAGTAGCACCATAAAGCTGATCAAACATGTCATTGATGCGAGGCATTGGATATCTATTTTTCATAGTGAGTTTGTTCAACTCCCTATAATCAACACACATCCGAAGAGAACCATCGGACTTGGTGACGAAAACCACCGCAGCTCCCCATTCAGAAAAACTAGGTCTGATCAGACCCTTGGAAGATAGGTCTTCAATCTGTTTCCTTAACTCAACCTTCTCGCGGGGTGCCATTCTTCTAGGAGGAAGAACTATAGGTCGAGCTCCGGGAATGAGGTCAATGCGGAAATCAATTTCCCGCTTGGGAGGTAAAGCAGTAACTTCACCGAATACATCCGGGTAGTGATTAACTACACGGGTCGACTGAAGATCATCAATAGAAGCATCTAGAGAAAAGATAAAGCTACCAGCATAATCATGAGGCATACGGCCCTGAATAAGTAAAGAATTTCCTCGATCATCCTTAAGAGAAACAATTCGGGATTTACACGAAATACGGGCATCGTGTCTATCAAGCCAATCACTTCCAAGCAACAAATCAAAAGCATCGAAACCGAGGATATAGAAATCGCCACTAAAACTATGATCGGAATGGAGGAGTTTCACATGCTTACAAATCTTATTAAGATTTGCGGGACCACCAATAGGATTAGAAACACATAAAGGAACAGAAGCATACTCAGGGGAAAGGAGATGTTCAAACTTATTACACAGGTCATCAGAAATAAAACTATGTGAAGCACCAGTATAAAATAAAACACGAACTGGATGATGAAATAAAGTAAAGGTGCCTTGAAGAGTACCTTGACTATCGCTAGGAGCAGGAGTAGGTGCAGGAGCAGGTGATGAAGCAGATGTGACAGCAAATACGCCAGATGGCTTTCCCTTCTGATATAAAGGACAGTCCTTCCTAAAATGACCCGGCTGAAGACAAACATGACAAAGATCGTTCCTGGTAACCTGGGGTGGAGGAACAGCAGCACTGGACGGATTAGGGCAACTATTGGCATAGTGTCCCTTTTGGTCACATTTGAAGCAAGTAATGGAGGAAAGATCAATAGGGAGTCTCTGAGAAGGAGCAGATGCTGAAGATCCCAAGCCCGCATGTTTGATCCAATTCTTCTTCTGCTGGTGGAAGTTGGGCTTTCTCTTCTTGGAATTTGCAGAGGAAGATTGTGAGACATGAGTACCAGAAGCAGCAGGACCCTTGGAAGTAGGGTTCTCATAGCGGATAGCCATATCCATGAGCTCAGTAAATGTGCCATGAACATGTGAAATAAGGCGATCGTAGAACTCTGGGCGAGCTCCAGAAATGAACTTCTCATTCTTCTTTAGCTGAGTGTCGATAAGACCAGGACCGAATTTGGAAAGTTCATTGAACTTCCGTTCATACTCTGAGAAGGACATGGTACCCTGCTTGAGGTCCATGAATTCACGGTAAAGCTGAGATTTTCCGGCTTCGGGCATCCATTTTGCCACAAAAGCCTCCCTGAAAAGAAGATACAGAAACTGAACTTAAGATGAATTCGAAAAGAAAGGAAATGGGGAAAAATTCAAGTTAACTCAAAGGATACCTGAACTGCTCCCATGAAAGATCACCTTCATTAGTGTGAGTCGTAACAGACTCCCACCAATCAAGGGCTGACTCTTGCAGCTGCCATGCTGCTAACTGACGCTTCTGGGCATCAGTGATCTCTAAACCGGTAAAGATTCTTTCCAAACTTCTTAGCCACTGTTGGGCTTCGATGATACTTTCTGAACCGGTGAACTTAGTGCCACCGAGCTGAGAGAATTCCTTGCAAAGGACTGTAAACTTAACGGGTGCAACAGGTGGAGGAACTGGGGCAATACCACGACCCCTACCTCTAGCATTTCCACGATTCATCCTGGAAATATCAAGAATTAATTTAGGACAAGGTACAAAGAAGACTAAGATAAATTAAGATAAAAACACGATAAGGTCACTTGGGTGAATATCCTAATAACAAAATCCCTAACAAGGTAGATACGGAAAGAAGGAAGTTTAGAAATTTCTTCTTAAAACAAGAAAACTTTATATCAAAATAATCTTTGAAAAATCATTTGAAAAATCATTTTAAAATCATTTTATACTTTGAAAAATACGTTCACTCACAAGGAAATGATTCTGAGTTTGATTTCACTCATTCTAGGGTATTTCTACCCTATCTCTAATGAGTTTTGCTCCATAGGCTAAGGTTTGCCTAAAACCTGGCTCTGATACCAAATGTAACGACCCACTATTTCGAACCATTCAAATCGACAATAATCCACACATGTCAGACTTGAATAATGCAAAATAAAAGATTGTAATAAAATTTGGAGCAAGTAAAATCATTCACAGAATCACAGACACAGAAATATCAGAATAACTCGCAGCGGAACAAAAAATACCATAGTGGTTCATGAAGCCACTAAATACATAGTCTAAAATCAAATACAAAATACATAGTCTGAAACCCAATATAGTTCTGAAACAAGTACAGTAGAAATCCCAAATACACAAGTCTCTAAAACAAAAGCAGAAATAAGACAACTGAAACTGAAATAGGAAGATAACTAGATAGGCAGAATCTCCAGTGATTCCGAGCTCCAGAAAGGTGAATCCAAAGCTGTGAATACTCAGGCTGACCCGAGCGTAAAATAAAACATACACTCGAGTCAGGATATACATACTTATACAATGTAAACCAACTCAAATGAACTGTAGTAAAGGTACAAGTAACTTAGAAGATGCTTGGGACCGCCCATCCTCTAAGGATCCGTTAAACTATCTACTATGTAGTAATATTCGCTATTATAATAGTGTCTACATAAGTAAAGTATGATCATATCGGAAAATAGCGTTAAGGGGATGGAGAACCTTAACGCGGTCGGATCTTAAAATCATAATCGTACTAAAGCTCGATATGGTAGGTGACACGGCACAACTAGGCAATGCCAGGGTAGATATACCAATTACGCACACGGACTGATGGATACGCATAGCAGCCACTACCGTTCCACCTCGAACAACATTCCCAAATCGGAGGATGGCCATCTAGTCAAAATCAGTAAGAGTATAATGTCGAAGGAATGTGTCCGAGAAGAGGTGCTACCTCACTGGTCCGAGATCGCTCCTGTTTTAGCCACCTTATGCCAACTCACGGGAGTTGGGTCCACGTAATACCTTAAGGACGTCGCCACCATCCTACTTCATTCTGGAATCTCCACCGCGTACACGGTTGTCAAAGTGGTTTTCGGTATCGACAGAGAGTATGTCCATATCCGATCCCGGTCTCTTTGCCAACCAATCGTTATTTTAACCCGTGGTTATAGATTTAAAACAATTTATTAAAATATACTTCGAATTAAACCGTTTAAAAACAAAGTCATTATTCCTTTAAATCAATATTATATTTCCAAATCTAACCCTTCGGAGTTCACTTATTCACTTAAACAAAACATTAAAATTTTCAGCTTCCACGGCATTTAAAAGTGTGGCGGTAAGTTATATTCGGAAACCATTTTATTTCAACAAAACAATATTTAAAATTTTATCAGTTCAGTTTTACACAAAATCATATTTCAGTCTACTGCAGTCCTTAACAAGTGCTACAGTAGTTTTTCATTAGTTCAAGTTCAATTTTAGTTTTCTGCTACAACAGCACTTACCAAGTACTATCATAGCTTTTAGTTCATTTTAGTCTTTTGGTTCATTTGTAAAAACCACAACACTTAACAAGTGCTACAGATTCTACCTAGTTAAAACTTATAAAATCATACATAAAAAAAATGTTCATTTCAATCCTTTAACAAATTTTATTTCAAAGAAATTTTACAAGTTAAAAACCAAACTTACCAAATTGCTTATTACATTCATTTCAACACTTAAACTTAAACTTCATTTTTCCACAATTTAAACTAAATTTCAAATTTCAATTTAACTTAAGTTTCCATCTTTCTTTTTCCCTTTTTCCAAAATTCCAAAATTTAAGTTTCGTTTTAAAACCAATATTCCTCCATTTATTTATATTTATCACATAGAAAAATCATTTCTATTTTTAATAAATCATTTAAAAATTCGGTTTAAATCAACTTAAATATTATTACAATTTTTAAATTATCCAAAAATATTCAGAAAATACATAAAAATAACCACGGGTCTGTATAATATTTTCTAGCCTAATTCAAGTGATACGGATACTATATCATTTCAATCCGTAATTTACAAAGAAAAATCCGGGTTTTATCATTTCAAACCCGCAATCCCAAGTAAATAAAATTTAATTGAAAATCGCTCAGGCCTATCATTTCAGCCCATAACGATCTTCCCTTATTCTAAAGTCCGTTCGGGTATGTATCATTTCAACCCATAGTGATTCTATTCTACAGGGAACTTGCAGTGTGATTTAACAGAATAGAAAATCAGTAAAATAATAACAGATATAACAGATGATACGATATGCAGTTTTAACAGTTAACATCAACTATAAATAAATCACAGGTAATTATAACATCATTTATTTATTTATTTATTTCTACACATTCAGTTGCGGTCGTTTCACAATTATATAAGTATGGATATTCGAGTGAGATTTACTCACCTCTACGGAGCTGGAGATCCGAAGAAAAGAGAAATACGATGAAAATCGAAAGCACGCGGATAGCACGATCAGTCGTTAGCGGATGCGCCAACTGGATTCAAACCAAAAACACAATAAATAACCAACTCTAAGATTTCACGAATAACGAATTTTCAACGAAGCGAACAACGAAAAAGTAACAGGTAAAAAAAAAATCGAAAGCAATAGCACGCCCACTTTTGAAATATCGATTATAACTTTAAATTTTTTTTTGTAGAGTGCCAAACATCCCCTTTTTCTAAAGACAAAGTTTTAGAAAAATATATAACTTCAAAAATAGACTAACTCTAACAATTTTACAACTAACGATTTGCAAAGTGACAACAGTTTACTAAAAAGTCTAAAGTGACAAAACGATTTTTTTTCAAAACCATGGTCAGTAAAACAGCCTAGGATACCAACCCGTGACCAAAAGCATTTTCCCCTTTTTTTTTTTATAAACAAAACCCAAAAGACTATATTGCAAAGTACAAACAGCTCGTCTGACATTCAACAAATGAAATGCAAAAGAAATTTAGACAACCAAATACAAGGCAACAGCAACTTCCCATTCTCCTCTGGCTTTCACTCAAAATTCGGCATGTTGTTGGCGTAGGCTCGGCATGGGGTTGGGCGTGGCTGGTCTCGGCCTGGAGATGTCAGGGTTCGTTCTCGGCTGGTGTCGCTCGGGTTGGGGCGTGGGCTGGTGGATCAGGCGAAGGTGGCGACTGGGTATAGTGTGGGCAGTGACATGGTGGTGGCAGCGTGGCTGGGTTCGGTCTCGTGGTTGAGGACTGACGCGAGTCCGGCGTGGGTTTGTGGAAACGTGATGGCGAATGGTTGGAGGTAGGCTGGTGGTGTCACGGTCAGGCGATGGCCGCAGTCTGGTATGTGGTGTGGTGGTAGGCTTCATCGGCGGTAGTGGGTTGGGAACATGGCGAAGGGGAAAGGGGTTGGTCACGGTGGCAAGCAAATCAACAAACAAAAATAAAAATGAGAAAAGAAGGCATACGCTTTACCTCAGAGATGCTCACAGAAATTTTGTAAAGAAGCAACAGAGAAAGTTGTCTTGGAAAACTTTTTGAACGAGGAAAATAACGTGACTCAGAAGGCAAATGGTTTGAACAGCAGAAAGATTTAGGCAATAGATTTTATTAAAGTGGAGGAACGAAATGGAAGGCCAAAGGGAAAGAAAAATCTTCCACGTGCACGAATCAATGCAAAATTTTCGGGCAAGAGTTTGAATTCCTCAAAATAAAATATACGGCTGAAACTTGCACTGCCAATGCATACAAATTCAAATGGACGGTGAAAACAAAAGAGATTTTAAAACGCCCAAACAACGTACAATTTGTTTTATTTCTTTTATTAAATAAATTTAATAAATGTTAACGGTTTCTAAAAAAATATAACGTAACTTTTTAACCCGAATTTAAAATAGTTATTATCATCATTAATAAGATTTTATTCTACTGTAAAGTTAAGAACGGACAAAACGTAACGAGATGTAACGTTTTAAATTTTCGTTTTACGAATTTCTACAATTTATATTTCAAAATGTTTTTTTTTTTTTAAATTAAAATTTCGCTTTAAAATATCGGGCTGTTACACTCTCCCCCACCCAAAGCTTTTCGTCCTCGAAAAGGAACGAAGAAGGAAAACAAAGAAAGATAGATAGAATAGCAAAAGTACCTGAAATAAACAATTCCGGATTCGAAGCACGAATGCTCTCCTCCGTCTCCCAGGTGCAATCCCGTTCATCAGTGCTCCACTGCACTTTGACCAGGTTGACAGATTTTCTTCTTAGCTGCTTCGTACCTCGATCGACGATACGAAGTGGCTTCCTCTCAACAGTCAGATTTGGCTCAATATCCAAACTATCAAGAGCATAAGGCTGAATAATAAGAGATGGATCATGCAGATAGCGACGAAGATGAGATACATGAAAGACGTTGTGAATTCCAGAAAATCTCTCGGGTAAATCCAGACGATAAGCAAGAGAACCAATTCTTTCCAAAATGCGGAAAGGACCAACGAATCTAGGAGATAGCTTTCCTCTACGACCAAAACGAATAACATTCCTTAAGGGAGAGACCTTAAGGAAAACCAAATCACCAACAACAAACTCTAAACTCCGTCTTCGACGATCAGCGTACTTCTTCTGTCTATCTTGAGCAATCCTCATCTTTCTCTTAATCTCTTCAACTCTCTCTGAAGCTTCCAAAACCATCTCAGGACCAAGAACCAGTCGATTACCGGATTCAATCCAACAAGAAGGAGATCTACAAGGTCGTCCGTAAAGAGCAGAAAATGGAGAAGTCTCTATACTGGCCTGATAACTATTGTTATAAGTGAATTCGACGAGATGGAGATGATCTTCCCAAGATCCTCCATAATCAAGCACACAAGCACGAAGAAGATCTTCTAAAATCTGATTCACCCTTTCCGTTTGACCGTCAGTCTGTGGATGGTAAGCAGTGCTCAGATTTAGATGAGTACCCAAAGAATCCTGAAAGGCTTTCCAAAATCTACTAGTAAAGATAGGATCACGATCACAAACGATACTGAGAGGAACACCATGGAGACGAACAATCTCCCTCATGTAAATCTCAGATAAACTAGAAGCTGAACGGGTAGACTTGACCGGAATGAAATGAGCTGATTTGGTCAATCTATCCACAATAACCCAGATACTCTCGTTACCCTTCCTACTTCTCGGTAAACCATCAATGAAATCCATAGAAACCTGTTCCCACTTCCAATTGGGAATCTCAAGAGGCTGCAATAAACCAGGGGTCTTCTGATGATCTGCCTTGACTTGCTGACAAGTCGCACACCTATTGACGAAAATGGAAATATCTCGCTTCATACCCTTCCACCAATATAACTTCTTCATATCCTGATACATCTTGGTTACGCCTGGATGAATAGAAAGTCTGGACTGATGATTCTCTCGAAGTAACTCCTGTCTCAATCCATCAACATTCGGGACACAAATCCTATTATTAATCCTCAATACACCCTTATCGTCAATCTGAGCTCCATTACCATCAAGACTACTACCTCCAACTCTACTTCGAACGTTCTCCTTAATCAACCTAAGCATCTGATCTTCATCCTGTCTAGCCATAATACGATCCACAAGAGGTGAAGAAACAACAATCTGACACAACAAAGCTTTCTTCCTACTCAAAGCATCCGCCACTACGTTAGCCTTTCCTGGTGTATAATTGATGTCGAGGTCATAAGAAGCAAGGAACTCTAACCACCTAACTTGTCTCTGATTCAAATCCTTCTGAGAGAAAATATACCTCAAAGACTGATGATCTGTGAAAAGCTCGAACTTAGTACCCAACAGATGATGTCTCCAAAGCTTCAAGGCGAAAACAACTGCAAGTAACTCTAGATCATGAGCAGCATAATTTACTTCATGAGTCTTCAACTGTCTACTAGCATAAGCAATCACTCTACCATCCTGCATCAGAACAGCTCCCAAACCTTCTCTACAAGCATCTGTGTATACCGTTAATCCCTCATCTCCATTTGGAACGGTAAGAACAGGTGCGGAAGTAAGCTTGTCTTTTAACTCATTGAATGCGGCTTCACACTTACTACTCCAAATAAACTTAACATTCTTCCGAGTCAAAGCAGTGAGAGGTGCAGCAATCCGAGCGAAATTCTCAATGAATCTCCGGTAATAACCGGCGAGGCCCAGAAAACTACGGATATCAGTAGGAGTTTTAGGAGTTTCCCAATCCTGTACAGTATAGGGAAAAGAAGGATAATAGAAAAGATAGAGTAAATTGAAATGAAACAATGAAAGAGAAAGAAAGGAGAACTTACATTGATCGCAGCGATCTTGACTGGATCAACTGAAACTCCATTACTAGAAACAATATGCCCGAGAAATCGGACTTCATCCTTCCAGAAGTGGCATTTGGAAAATTTAGCTTTTAACTGATGCTTTCGAAGAGTCTCAAGAACAGATTTCAAATGTGACTCATGTTCTTCTTCAGACTTAGAGAATATGAGGATATCATCCACAAAGACTAGAACAAATTTATTTAGCACATCACGGAATACACGATTCATCAAGTCAACAAAGAAAGCGGGAGCATTAGTCAAACCAAAAGGCATGACTAACCATTCGAAGAATCCATTTTCAGTACGGAAAGCAGTCTTAGGAATACTTTCCTCAGCAACTCTGAGTTGGTGAAAACCTGTGGCTAGATCAAGCTGAGAGAAAACAGTAGCACCATAAAGCTGATCAAACATGTCATTGATGCGAGGCATTGGATATCTATTTTTCATAGTGAGTTTGTTCAACTCCCTATAATCAACACACATCCGAAGAGAACCATCGGACTTGGTGACGAAAACCACCGCAGCTCCCCATTCAGAAAAACTAGGTCTGATCAGACCCTTGGAAGATAGGTCTTCAATCTGTTTCCTTAACTCAACCTTCTCGCGGGGTGCCATTCTTCTAGGAGGAAGAACTATAGGTCGAGCTCCGGGAATGAGGTCAATGCGGAAATCAATTTCCCGCTTGGGAGGTAAAGCAGTAACTTCACCGAATACATCCGGGTAGTGATTAACTACACGGGTCGACTGAAGATCATCAATAGAAGCATCTAGAGAAAAGATAAAGCTACCAGCATAATCATGAGGCATACGGCCCTGAATAAGTAAAGAATTTCCTCGATCATCCTTAAGAGAAACAATTCGGGATTTACACGAAATACGGGCATCGTGTCTATCAAGCCAATCACTTCCAAGCAACAAATCAAAAGCATCGAAACCGAGGATATAGAAATCGCCACTAAAACTATGATCGGAATGGAGGAGTTTCACATGCTTACAAATCTTATTAAGATTTGCGGGACCACCAATAGGATTAGAAACACATAAAGGAACAGAAGCATACTCAGGGGAAAGGAGATGTTCAAACTTATTACACAGGTCATCAGAAATAAAACTATGTGAAGCACCAGTATAAAATAAAACACGAACTGGATGATGAAATAAAGTAAAGGTGCCTTGAAGAGTACCTTGACTATCGCTAGGAGCAGGAGTAGGTGCAGGAGCAGGTGATGAAGCAGATGTGACAGCAAATACGCCAGATGGCTTTCCCTTCTGATATAAAGGACAGTCCTTCCTAAAATGACCCGGCTGAAGACAAACATGACAAAGATCGTTCCTGGTAACCTGGGGTGGAGGAACAGCAGCACTGGACGGATTAGGGCAACTATTGGCATAGTGTCCCTTTTGGTCACATTTGAAGCAAGTAATGGAGGAAAGATCAATAGGGAGTCTCTGAGAAGGAGCAGATGCTGAAGATCCCAAGCCCGCATGTTTGATCCAATTCTTCTTCTGCTGGTGGAAGTTGGGCTTTCTCTTCTTGGAATTTGCAGAGGAAGATTGTGAGACATGAGTACCAGAAGCAGCAGGACCCTTGGAAGTAGGGTTCTCATAGCGGATAGCCATATCCATGAGCTCAGTAAATGTGCCATGAACATGTGAAATAAGGCGATCGTAGAACTCTGGGCGAGCTCCAGAAATGAACTTCTCATTCTTCTTTAGCTGAGTGTCGATAAGACCAGGACCGAATTTGGAAAGTTCATTGAACTTCCGTTCATACTCTGAGAAGGACATGGTACCCTGCTTGAGGTCCATGAATTCACGGTAAAGCTGAGATTTTCCGGCTTCGGGCATCCATTTTGCCACAAAAGCCTCCCTGAAAAGAAGATACAGAAACTGAACTTAAGATGAATTCGAAAAGAAAGGAAATGGGGAAAAATTCAAGTTAACTCAAAGGATACCTGAACTGCTCCCACGAAAGATCACCTTCATTAGTGTGAGTCGTAACAGACTCCCACCAATCAAGGGCTGACTCTTGCAGCTGCCATGCTGCTAACTGACGCTTCTGGGCATCAGTGATCTCTAAACCGGTAAAGATTCTTTCCAAACTTCTTAGCCACTGTTGGGCTTCGATGATACTTTCTGAACCGGTGAACTTAGTGCCACCGAGCTGAGAGAATTCCTTGCAAAGGACTGTAAACTTAACGGGTGCAACAGGTGGAGGAACTGGGGCAATACCACGACCCCTACCTCTAGCATTTCCACGATTCATCCTGGAAATATCAAGAATTAATTTAGGACAAGGTACAAAGAAGACTAAGATAAATTAAGATAAAAACACGATAAGGTCACTTGGGTGAATATCCTAATAACAAAATCCCTAACAAGGTAGATACGGAAAGAAGGAAGTTTAGAAATTTCTTCTTAAAACAAGAAAACTTTATATCAAAATAATCTTTGAAAAATCATTTGAAAAATCATTTTAAAATCATTTTATACTTTGAAAAATACGTTCACTCACAAGGAAATGATTCTGAGTTTGATTTCACTCATTCTAGGGTATTTCTACCCTATCTCTAATGAGTTTTGCTCCATAGGCTAAGGTTTGCCTAAAACCTGGCTCTGATACCAAATGTAACGACCCACTATTTCGAACCATTCAAATCGACAATAATCCACACATGTCAGACTTGAATAATGCAAAATAACAGATTGTAATAAAATTTGGAGCAAGTAAAATCATTCACAGAATCACAGACACAGAAATATCAGAATAACTCGCAGCGGAACAAAAAATACCATAGTGGTTCATGAAGCCACTAAATACATAGTCTAAAATCAAATACAAAATACATAGTCTGAAACCCAATATAGTTCTGAAACAAGTACAGTAGAAATCCCAAATACACAAGTCTCTAAAACAAAAGCAGAAATAAGACAACTGAAACTGAAATAGGAAGATAACTAGATAGGCAGAATCTCCAGTGATTCCGAGCTCCAGAAAGGTGAATCCAAAGCTGTGAATACTCAGGCTGACCCGAGCGTAAAATAAAACATACACTCGAGTCAGGATATACATACTTATACAATGTAAACCAACTCAAATGAACTGTAGTAAAGGTACAAGTAACTTAGAAGATGCTTGGGACCGCCCATCCTCTAAGGATCCGTTAAACTATCTACTATGTAGTAATATTCGCTATTATAATAGTGTCTACATAAGTAAAGTATAATCATATCGGAAAATAGCGTTAAGGGGATGGAGAACCTTAACGCGGTCGGATCTTAAAATCATAATCGTACTAAAGCTCGATATGGTAGGTGACACGGCACAACTAGGCAATGCCAGGGTAGATATACCAATTACGCACACGGACTGATGGATACGCATAGCAGCCACTACCGTTCCACCTCGAACAACATTCCCAAATCGGAGGATGGCCATCTAGTCAAAATCAGTAAGAGTATAATGTCGAAGGAATGTGTCCGAGAAGAGGTGCTACCTCACTGGTCCGAGATCGCTCCTGTTTTAGCCACCTTATGCCAACTCACGGGAGTTGGGTCCACGTAATACCTTAAGGACGTCGCCACCATCCTACTTCATTCTGGAATCTCCACCGTGTACACGGTTGTCAAAGTGGTTTTCGGTATCGACAGAGAGTATGTCCATATCCGATCCCGGTCTCTTTGCCAACCAATCGTTATTTTAACCCGTGGTTATAGATTTAAAACAATTTATTAAAATATACTTCGAATTAAACCGTTTAAAAACAAAGTCATTATTCCTTTAAATCAATATTATATTTCCAAATCTAACCCTTCGGAGTTCACTTATTCACTTAAACAAAACATTAAAATTTTCAGCTTCCACGGCATTTAAAAGTGTGGCGGTAAGTTATATTCGGAAACCATTTTATTTCAACAAAACAATATTTAAAATTTTATCAGTTCAGTTTTACACAAAATCATATTTCAGTCTACTGCAGTCCTTAACAAGTGCTACAGTAGTTTTTCATTAGTTCAAGTTCAATTTTAGTTTTCTGCTACAACAGCACTTACCAAGTACTATCATAGCTTTTAGTTCATTTTAGTCTTTTGGTTCATTTGTAAAAACCACAACACTTAACAAGTGCTACAGATTCTACCTAGTTAAAACTTATAAAATCATACATAAAAAAAATGTTCATTTCAATCCTTTAACAAATTTTATTTCAAAGAAATTTTACAAGTTAAAAACCAAACTTACCAAATTGCTTATTACATTCATTTCAACACTTAAACTTAAACTTCATTTTTCCACAATTTAAACTAAATTTCAAATTTCAATTTAACTTAAGTTTCCATCTTTCTTTTTCCCTTTTTCCAAAATTCCAAAATTTAAGTTTCGTTTTAAAACCAATATTCCTCCATTTATTTATATTTATCACATAGAAAAATCATTTCTATTTTTAATAAATCATTTAAAAATTCGGTTTAAATCAACTTAAATATTATTACAATTTTTAAATTATCCAAAAATATTCAGAAAATACATAAAAATAACCACGGGTCTGTATAATATTTTCTAGCCTAATTCAAGTGATACGGATACTATATCATTTCAATCCGTAATTTACAAAGAAAAATCCGGGTTTTATCATTTCAAACCCGCAATCCCAAGTAAATAAAATTTAATTGAAAATCGCTCAGGCCTATCATTTCAGCCCATAACGATCTTCCCTTATTCTAAAGTCCGTTCGGGTATGTATCATTTCAACCCATAGTGATTCTATTCTACAGGGAACTTGCAGTGTGATTTAACAGAATAGAAAATCAGTAAAATAATAACAGATATAACAGATGATACGATATGCAGTTTTAACAGTTAACATCAACTATAAATAAATCACAGGTAATTATAACATCATTTATTTATTTATTTATTTCTACACATTCAGTTGCGGTCGTTTCACAATTATATAAGTATGGATATTCGAGTGAGATTTACTCACCTCTACGGAGCTGGAGATCCGAAGAAAAGAGAAATACGATGAAAATCGAAAGCACGCGGATAGCACGATCAGTCGTTAGCGGATGCGCCAACTGGATTCAAACCAAAAACACAATAAATAACCAACTCTAAGATTTCACGAATAACGAATTTTCAACGAAGCGAACAACGAAAAAGTAACAGGTAAAAAAAAAATCGAAAGCAATAGCACGCCCACTTTTGAAATATCGATTATAACTTTAAATTTTTTTTTGTAGAGTGCCAAACATCCCCTTTTTCTAAAGACAAAGTTTTAGAAAAATATATAACTTCAAAAATAGACTAACTCTAACAATTTTACAACTAACGATTTGCAAAGTGACAACAGTTTACTAAAAAGTCTAAAGTGACAAAACGATTTTTTTTCAAAACCATGGTCAGTAAAACAGCCTAGGATACCAACCCGTGACCAAAAGCATTTTCCCCTTTTTTTTTTTTATAAACAAAACCCAAAAGACTATATTGCAAAGTACAAACAGCTCGTCTGACATTCAACAAATGAAATGCAAAAGAAATTTAGACAACCAAATACAAGGCAACAGCAACTTCCCATTCTCCTCTGGCTTTCACTCAAAATTCGGCATGTTGTTGGCGTAGGCTCGGCATGGGGTTGGGCGTGGCTGGTCTCGGCCTGGAGATGTCAGGGTTCGTTCTCGGCTGGTGTCGCTCGGGTTGGGGCGTGGGCTGGTGGATCAGGCGAAGGTGGCGACTGGGTATAGTGTGGGCAGTGACATGGTGGTGGCAGCGTGGCTGGGTTCGGTCTCGTGGTTGAGGACTGACGCGAGTCCGGCGTGGGTTTGTGGAAACGTGATGGCGAATGGTTGGAGGTAGGCTGGTGGTGTCACGGTCAGGCGATGGCCGCAGTCTGGTATGTGGTGTGGTGGTAGGCTTCATCGGCGGTAGTGGGTTGGGAACATGGCGAAGGGGAAAGGGGTTGGTCACGGTGGCAAGCAAATCAACAAACAAAAATAAAAATGAGAAAAGAAGGCATACGCTTTACCTCAGAGATGCTCACAGAAATTTTGTAAAGAAGCAACAGAGAAAGTTGTCTTGGAAAACTTTTTGAACGAGGAAAATAACGTGACTCAGAAGGCAAATGGTTTGAACAGCAGAAAGATTTAGGCAATAGATTTTATTAAAGTGGAGGAACGAAATGGAAGGCCAAAGGGAAAGAAAAATCTTCCACGTGCACGAATCAATGCAAAATTTTCGGGCAAGAGTTTGAATTCCTCAAAATAAAATATACGGCTGAAACTTGCACTGCCAATGCATACAAATTCAAATGGACGGTGAAAACAAAAGAGATTTTAAAACGCCCAAACAACGTACAATTTGTTTTATTTCTTTTATTAAATAAATTTAATAAATGTTAACGGTTTCTAAAAAAATATAACGTAACTTTTTAACCCGAATTTAAAATAGTTATTATCATCATTAATAAGATTTTATTCTACTGTAAAGTTAAGAACGGACAAAACGTAACGAGATGTAACGTTTTAAATTTTCGTTTTACGAATTTCTACAATTTATATTTCAAAATGTTTTTTTTTTTTTTTTTTAAATTAAAATTTCGCTTTAAAATATCGGGCTGTTACAATTCCGGACTTGTCCGTTTGAGAATGTGAAATGTTATAAAAAAAACACACCATCCTGCACTTTCAAGGAAACGATAAAGAGATTTAAACAATTTAGCAAAAGTACGGAGTATGGAACCATACTTTTACTACTTCGGTTAATTCCGGACTCGTTAATTGAATATTTATGACTTCTGATTATCGTTTTTGATAATCAGATGTTTGTGTTTCTGATTATCGTTTTTGATAATCAGATATTTCTGATTTCTGATTATCGTTTTTGATAATCAGATATTTGTGTGATTTGATTATCATTTATGATAATTAAATATTTGTGTTTCTGATTATCGTTTGAGATAATTAGATATTTGATTTGTTTTCTGATTATCGTTTGAGATAATTAGATATTTGATTTGTTTTCTGATTATCGTTTGAGATAATTAGACATTTGATTTGTCTTCTGATTATCGTTTTTGATAATCAGATATTTGTGAAATTTGATTATCGTTTGAGATAATTAAATATTTTTTGATTTGATTAATCGAATGTTTGTGTTTCTGAGTATCGTTTTTGATAATCAGATATTTTTGAAATGTGATTATCATTTGTGATAATTAAATACTTTTCGATTTAATTATCGTTTGAGATAATTAAATATTTTTCGATTTGATAATCAAATATTTGTGATTTCGATTATCGCTTGTGATAATTCGATATTTGAGATTCTAATTGTCGTTTTGATAAGTAAATATTTGCGATTTGAAAATTCGATTATCGTTTTTGATGATTGAATAGTTGTGATTTGAGATTTGAGCTTCGTCTTTTTCTCTGGCAATTCAGGTGAGTAATCTGATTTACTCACATTCAATTCGTGCTCTGTATGTGAATTCTGCTCTGTTTTCCTCTTCTTTTAAACGCTGGAACTCGATTGATTCTTGCTTTTGATAGTCATCTGATTTTGATTCCTTGATCCCCACGATGTTGATTCTTTTGGTTTGAATCAGTCAAACCTTTTGATTTCATATCTAATACTTCCCCTGCTGACATTTGCCTTGCTTATGCATTCGACATTGCCATGCTCTACTGGTTGTTACCTTTTATCCATTTATTCCTTATTATTACGAGGACACAATTTCTTTAAGGAGGGGAGTCTGTAACAACCCGCATTTATACGATAATATATTTAAATATTTTATTTAAATATGACATTGTCTATTCGTATATAAAATCCTAAATATGAATTTTTATCGTGTTCGAATCCGTTGTTCTAATGGATTCAAATTGTGTTTTAAATATCACCTAAGTGTTTAATTATCATGGTTTGCTATTTATAAATTCAATGAGCTTAATATTATTGCTTGGCCCATTAACAAATCTATTCCCCTTCACCTTTATTATCTGACAAAGGCCTCTTACCCTCTCGATTCACGTTCATTTTCTCACGTTCAAAACAAAGTCGCGTTCCTCTCCTCCCCTTCAGGCAATTTGCAACTTAGGGTTTTCGGCGATTCTCTTGTATCTCGTATGAATTGGGGCTTCTTGTTTCCCTTTCTTGTATCTCTGGCGAATACGAGCTGTTGCTCCTCTCTGTTGCCACTTGAAGCTTCTGCTTCGTTCTTTGATCTGAAAATTAGGGCTTTGGTTGAAGTTTCGATCTTGTGCTTGGCTCCGGCTTTGCGCGCTCCTCTGTTGATCGATTCTGGAATTTGAGTGTTTCACTGACCGATTCTTATTCGAGGCTACGGCTTCGTTCAATCTGGAATTGAAGCTACGGCTCTGGAATTGAGTTATTTGATGTTGCTTGGCTTTGGCTTTGCTTCGTACTTCGACGAGTTCGATGCTCGCTTCTGGAGTCAATCTCCATAAATTTTCGTTCGTCTTCGCTTCGGTGAAAGGTGAGTAATTCCCCTTACTCACATCTACTTCGAATTCTATGATTTTCGTTTGTGATTAAATATTGCTTGGATTTTTGTTGATGTAGATTTCGTTCGTTCTATTGTCTTTGGCACTGTCTTTGGTTTGAAATCTATTTCATGATTTTTGAGCACGTTTCGTCTATGTACTTCGGCCTCTGGTCATTTGCCTTTAGTTGCTTTTGCCTTGAGCATTTCACTGTGTTTTCTTCTACCTGTAGCCTCACTGTCCATTTGATTTGTTTAGATGTTTAACTACATACTTTATGACTTGGTGAGCTCTGTTGTATTTGAACTGTAATTGCTTTCCTGTGCATACATACATGAACGGTTGTTTGGTTATTCTGTCATCTCCATGCTATCTTGCTTATACTTGGATACATCACTGTAGTCATCACAGCTGCTTCATTTTTATTTGTTTGTCACTTATGATCAGTTACATTGTATAGTTGATGCTGCTGTAGTTTGACCATTCATGTATTCACTCCAGTAGTCAGTCTGTTTAATCTTTGGTCATATGAAGTTATTTGCATTTGGTTAGTGTACTTGGGTCATCTTCTCTGTTGAACTGCATTGATGAACTTGATCTTGAACTGTATACATGAGTTCATGTTTGCTATAGCTTTCATTTTGTAATTTGCATTCCATTCAGTGTTTGGGTCTCTGATTCTCAAGTGATTCATGTTGACTTGGGTTTGCATTATTCCATATTTCAGTCTGCATTGCTTTGTAGATGTATTTATGAATTTTTGTTGCATCTGTAGTATCCATGTGTTTCCATTTCATTGTCATACTTTGTAGTTGATAATTCAGGTTGAGTTCATCCGCATTCATTTATGTGTATCTCACTGCACTTCTAGTTGGATATGTTGAATCATTCACTGTTGTTTGTGTGCATTGTGACTTGGTTCACTTTGTCACTGCATATCTATATATGCTTGACCTACTTCTTTTAGTTGCACTGTCCTATGTTGTCACTCCTTGTCTTTGGTTTGCATCATTGTTTCACCTGTTGCACTTCATTGTGGTTTCATGTTTGTAGTTGCATTCCATTTGTGTTGCTGTCACATTTGGCTAGTAGTTGATTCATCTGGCCTGTCTGCATTGCACTACTTCATTTTGTATTGTTGCATACATTTTTTGGTATAACAGTCTTCACTATTGCATTATGTTTTAGCTTTTGCACTTTGATGTTGTAGTCTGCACCTCTGTTGCATTTGGTATACTACTGAACTGTATACATTGCTTGACTCATGGTTGATTTGTTTTGCATCCATATACTTGAGCCTTTGCCTTTTTGTCTGCACTCTGTTTCTAAAATTGTTTTATGTTGCCAATTCTACATATTTAAATCGTATTTTGATTTGGTTTTGATTTGATGATCTTTATTGTTAATTGCCGTTTCGGCAATTCTGTTCTTTTCTAAATCATCTTCTTTTAGAAATCTTTTCATCTATCTCTGTTGATGTTTTGAATCTGCTGATTTACTGTTTAACACTGTTTAGTGTTATAGCTGCCGTTATCCGATTCTCCTATCGAGAAGTTGGATATACGAGATTTCCGTGACTGTTGTCTATTTGATATTGGACTATTATTGCTCCTGTGCATTAATAACTGAGTTTGAATTAGACTGACCCGTGTATTATTTTCTTTTGAATTTAATACTCGGGTCAGACCGAGTATTTACAGGTTGTAGATTTTTAGCTTTGGGTTGCTGCTAGAGCTATGAAGACTTTTTATATCATTTGAAGTGGTCTTCGTCTTGTTGTAGTAGTCAGTGTGTCTGTTTTAAGATGATAATGTATTCATGTATATTAGTCGATAATGTACTTGTATATATAACTTCTTGAGTCGACAGTTGTAGTTGTATCATTTGTATTGTGTCAAATGTATTGTAACTGATATCAGTTATTATATATATGAAACTTTTCGTTCCATCTGTATTCCGCATTTATGTTATCTATGTTATTTTTATATCTGTTGTCCTAAACTATTATAGCCACTTTGTAGTAGCTTTGAGTTTGTATCGGTATGTCGGATTTCCTCCTGAAATAGAAATGCATGTTTTACTATCTGACATATCGGTGCTTGCACAAAGCAATTACACGGATGGTCGCTCCTCAACAGCCTTATTCTCCATGCTAGTTGACAGCACTACACCGTAGTGTTCTTGGCTAGCGTGAGTATAGAGGTAGGGCGTCACAGCTTGGTATCAGAGCCTGGGGTTTAGGACAATTATAAAACATAACTTAGATGGAGCATGTGTTACAACTATTTGTCGATGTTTTATCTCTCATCTTTGCATATGTTTGATTTTGATTTCGTGAAGGTATTTTTGGCTTCTGCCTCCGTTTGCTTTACGAACTCAAGTTGGGTTTTTGATGATGAGGGTTTTGTTCTTGTGTTTTCGGCTTTGAATTGATTTAGCCGATGTTGATTTTGTTCAAATCTCAGCAATTTTGAACTTGATATTTTGTGTTTTCCTCGGCTTGAATTCCATTCGACTTCGACTAGTTTGCATCTGCATTGAATTCAAACTTGTTTACCTCTTGGTTTTATTTGTTGTTTCTCTGTAATTCTGTTTTTGAGAAATTGCTAATTTCTTGATTTTCAAGACTCTGACTTTGTTTGCCGTTGGATTCTTTGATGATATTGATTCATTTTGTACTTGACAGTGACCTTTAATTGTTGACTTCGGCATTGACTTGATTCTTACTTTTGTTGAAGTCATTTATGCATTTCTGCTCGTTTTGCTTTGTTTTTCCAGTTGATAATCGATTCTTCTTTTCTAATTAGTTGTTATCACCTTTGTCGATTTTGATAACTTCTATTTCTGGAATTTTTGGGTATTCCTACTTTGATGGATTTGGAATCGAATTCTTTGGATTTTATTCACGTCTTCGAATGTGAAATTTTAGTGAATTGACTTGGTTTCCAAATTTAATCGATTCTTAATTATTTCCCCGATTTGTTGCTATCATTTATTAGCAACTTTGATGACATTTTCTTCGGGATTTTTGTGAAAATACTTTTGATGGATTCGGTATCGATTTCTTTGGATTCTATTCACATCTTTGTATGTGAATTCTTGTGATTGATTGTTTCTACAATCAATTTTTGTGATTTGTCACTTTGAAAATATAAAGGTTTTCTATACTAGTAGTAAATATTAAAATCCTTTTCTCCAAACAATTTCAAAACTATTTTACTACAAAGCTCCTTTTTTTAAACCGTTTTCCAATCTATTAGTATATACAAGCCTTTATTTCACTCGTATGAGAAATTGAATTAAACGGCTTAGTAAAACAAGTGGTATGAAACGCTTGCGTTTACTTCGTCGGTTAACTCCTGGACTTGTTCGATTGAACCTTTTGTGACAATTTTTTAGTGTAGATTTACAGTTTGTTCGTAAATATTTAAGTTAAGCAAGTGGTTATGGGACATGAAGCTAAACTTTTATATTTACTAGCTTAGTGTAATTGACACTTCTCGTTGATCATGACGATCATTTTATGATTTAGACTAGCAATTGCGCGATGTCTCTTTGTTTGCAAGGTTAGACTAGGCCTCATCGGTGTGATTCCGCCTCACACATATCTCTTGGGCTTTGAGGATTGTCTAGACACAATTTGTGTGATTCCACTCACATATACCTTTTTGTTTGCAAGGTTAGACTAGACACCACTTGTGTGATTCCATTCACACATACCTTTTTGCTTTTTGGTTAGTCTAGACCTCAATTTGTGTGATTCCACTCACACATACCTTTTTGTTTACAAGGTTAGACTAGACACCACTTGTGTGATTCCATTCACACATACCTTTTTGCTTTTTGGTTAGTCTAGACCTCAATTTGTGTGATTCCACTCACACATACCTTTTTGTTTGCAAGGTTAGACTAGACACCACTTGTGTGATTCCATTCACACATACCTTTTTGCTTTTTGGTTAGTCTAGACCTCAATTTGTGTGATTCCACTCACACATACCTTTTTGTTTGCAAGGTTAGACTAGACACCACTTGTGTGATTCCATTCACACATACCTTTTTTCTTTCTGGTTAGTCTAGACCTCAATTTGTGTGATTCCACTCACACATATCTTTTTGTTTGCAAGGTTAGACTAGACACCACTTGTGTGATTCCATTCACACATACCTTTTTGCTTTTTGGTTAGTCTAGACCTCAATTTGTGTGATTCCACTCACACATATCTTTTTGTTTGCAAGGTTAGACTAGACACCACTTGTGTGATTCCATTCACAGATACCTTTTTGCTTTTTGGTTAGTCTAGACCTCAATTTGTGTGATTCCACTCACACATACCTTTTTGTTTGCAAGGTTAGACTAGACACCACTTGTGTGATTCCATTCACACATACCTTTTTGCTTTTTGGTTAGTCTAGACCTCAATTTGTGTGATTCCACTCACACATACCTTTTTGTTTGCGAGGTTAGGCTAGACACCACTTGTGTGATTCCACTCACACATACCTTTTTGCTTTTTGGTTAGCCTAGACCTCAATTTGTGTGATTCCGACTCACACATATGGGGTAGCTCCCCATGGTCTTCGGACCGTCTTGTGATAGGCCTCCCCCACTTTATGATTTCTGGTTTTCGTATGTCGATTTCTAGAATTTGTGTTTTCTGGATTTCTTGTGATGATTTCTGGAATTTTGTGCTTCACCAATTTTCATGATTTTCAGTGATATGATATTCGTTTTTGTGCATTGGTGAATTCATGTGTTATTGACTTCTTATGAATACAAGTTTAGGGTATGATATCCCTTTCTATCTTTGAGAAGATTCTTGTGACATTTTTGATGAATGAAAATTCATTGGTATTATATTTTGATGCCAGTTATTTTGATGAGATTTTGACGTGTTAACTTCAGTAACCGTCGATTTTGAAATGGATTTACAAGCGGTTCTCCCGCAACACTAATATTGCTAATTTAATCACGTATTTTCAAAATTCGTTATTTTTAAAAGTTGTTTCAAAATATAAATTAAAATTGTTTTCAAAATTCTTACAGTTTGCATTTTCAAAAGAATGAGGAAGCGATTTAAAAGTTTCAGCAAAATCAAGGACTATGACCCCTTTCTTTTACTGGTTCGCTTAATTCCAGACTTGTCCGTTTGAGAATGTGAAATGTTATATAAAAAAAAACACACCATCCTGCACTTTCAAGGAAACGATAAAGAGATTTAAACGATTTAGCAAAAGTACGGAGTATGGAACCATACTTTTACTACTTCGGTTAATTCCGGACTCGTTAATTGAATATTTATGACTTCTGATTATCGTTTTTGATAATCAGATGTTTGTGTTTCTGATTATCGTTTTTGATAATCGGATATTTCTGATTTCTGATTATCGTTTTTGATAATCAGACATTTGTGTGATTTGATTATCATTTATGATAATTAAATATTTGTGTTTCTGATTATCGTTTGAGATAATTAGATATTTGATTTGTTTTCTGATTATCGTTTGAGATAATTAGATATTTGATTTGTTTTCTGATTATCGTTTGAGATAATTAGACATTTGATTTGTCTTCTGATTATCGTTTTTGATAATTAGATATTTGTGAAATTTGATTATCGTTTGAGATAATTAAATATTTTTCGATTTGATTAATCGAATGTTTGTGTTTCTGATTATCGTTTTTGATAATCAGATATTTTTGAAATGTGATTATCATTTGTGATAATTAAATACTTTTTGATTTAATTATCGTTTGAGATAATTAAATATTTTTCGATTTGATAATCAAATATTTGTGATTTCGATTATCGCTTGTGATAATTCGATATTTGAGATTCTAATTGTCGTTTTGATAAGTAAATATTTGCGATTTGAAAATTCGATTATCGTTTTTGATGATTGAATAGTTGCGATTTGAGCTTCGTCTTTTTCTCTGGCAATTCAGGTGAGTAATCTGATTTACTCACATTCAATTCGTGCTCTGTATGTGAATTCTGCTCTGTTTTCCTCTTCTTTTAAACGCTGGAACTCGATTGATTCTTGCTTTTGATAGTCGTCTGATTTTGATTCCTTGATCCCCACGATGTTGATTCTTTTGGTTTGAATCAGTCGAACCTTTTGATTTCATATCTAATACTTCCCCTGCTGACATTTGCCTTGCTTATGCATTCGACATTGCCATGCTCTACTGGTTGTTACCTTTTATCCATTTATTCCTTATGATTGCGAGGACGCAATTTCTTTAAGGAGGGGAGTCTGTAACAACCCGCATTTATACGATAATATATTTAAATATTTTATTTAAATATGACATCGTCTATTCATATTTAAAATCCTAAATATGAATTTTTATCGTGTTCGAATCCGTTGTTCTAATGGATTCAAATTGTGTTTTAAATATCACCTAAGTGTTTAATTATCATGGTTTGCTATTTATAAATTCAATGGGCTTAATATTATTGCTTGGCCCATTAACAAATCTATTCCCCTTCACCTTTATTATCTGACAAAGGCCTCTTACCCTCTCGATTCACGTTCATTTTCTCACGTTCAAAACAAAGTCGCATTCCTCTCCTCCCCTTCAGGCGATTTGCAACTTAGGGTTTTCGGCAATTCTCTTGTATCTCGTATGAATTGGGGCTTCTTGTTTCCCTTTCTTGTATCTCTGGCGAATACGAGCTGTTGCTCCTCTCTGTTGCCACTTGAAGCTTCTGCTTCGTTCTTTGATCTGAAAATTAGGGCTTTGGTTGAAGTTTCGATCTTGTGCTTGGCTCCGGCTTTGCGCGCTCCTCTGTTGATCGATTCTGGAATTTGAGTGTTTCACTGACCGATTCTTATTCGAGGCTACGGCTTCGTTCAATCTGGAATTGAAGCTACGGCTCTGGAATTGAGTTATTTGATGTTGCTTGGCTTTGGCTTTGCTTCGTACTTCGACGAGTTCGATGCTCGCTTCTGGAGTCAATCTCCATAAATTTTCGTTCGTCTTCGCTTCGGTGAAAGGTGAGTAATTCCCCTTACTCACATCTACTTCGAATTCTATGATTTTCGTTTGTGATTAAATATTGCTTGGATTTTTGTTGATGTAGATTTCGTTCGTTCTATTGTCTTTGGCACTGTCTTTGGTTTGAAATCTATTTCATGATTTTTGAGCACGTTTCGTCTATGTACTTCGGCCTCTGGTCATTTGCCTTTAGTTGCTTTTGCCTTGAGCATTTCACTGTGTTTTCTTCTACCTGTAGCCTCACTGTCCATTTGATTTGTTTAGATGTTTAACTACATACTTTATGACTTGGTGAGCTCTGTTGTATTTGAACTGTAATTGCTTTCCTGTGCATACATACATGAACGGTTGTTTGGTTATTCTGTCATCTCCATGCTATCTTGCTTATACTTCGATACATCACTGTAGTCATCACAGCTGCTTCATTTTTATTTGTTTGTCACTTATGATCAGTTACATTGTATAGTTGATGCTGCTGTAGTTTGACCATTCATGTATTCACTCCAGTAGTCAGTCTGTTTAATCTTTGGTCATATGAAGTTATTTGCATTTGGTTAGTGTACTTGGGTCATCTTCTCTGTTGAACTGCATTGATGAACTTGATCTTGAACTGTATACATGAGTTCATGTTTGCTATAGCTTTCATTTTGTAATTTGCATTCCATTCAGTGTTGGGGTCTTTGATTCTCAAGTGATTCATGTTGACTTGGGTTTGCATTATTCCATATTTCAGTCTGCATTGCTTTGTAGATGTATTTATGAATTTTTGTTGCATCTGTAGTATCCATGTGTTTCCATTTCATTGTCATACTTTGTAGTTGATAATTCAGGTTGAGTTCATCCGCATTCATTTATGTGTATCTCACTGCACTTCTAGTTGGATATGTTGAATCATTCACTGTTGTTTGTGTGCATTGTGACTTGGTTCACTTTGTCACTGCATATCTATATATGCTTGACCTACTTCTTTTAGTTGCACTGTCCTATGTTGTCACTCCTTGTCTTTGGTCTGCATCATTGTTTCACCTGTTGCACTTCATTGTGGTTTCATGTTTGTAGTTGCATTCCATTTGTGTTGCTGTCACATTTGGCTAGTAGTTGATTCATCTGGCCTGTCTGCATTGCACTACTTCATTTTGTATTGTTGCATACATTTTTTGGTATAGCAGTCTTCACTATTGCATTATGTTTTAGCTTTTGCACTTTGATGTTGTAGTTTGCACCTCTGTTGCATTTGGTATACTACTAAACTGTATATATTGCTTGACTCATGGTTGATTTGTTTTGCATCCATATACTTGAGCCTTTGCCTTTTGGTCTGCACTCTGTTTCTAAAATTGTTTTATGTTGCCAATTCTACATATTTTAAATCGTATTTTGATTTGGTTTTGATTTGATGATCTTTATTGTTAATTGCCGTTACGGCAATTCTGTTCTTTTCTAAATCATCTTCTTTTAGAAATCTTTTCAACTATCTCTGTTGATGTTTTGAATCTGCTGATTTACTGTTTAACACTGTTTAGTGTTATAGCTGCCGTTATCCGATTCTCCTATCGAGAAGTTGGATATACGAGATTTTCGTGACTGTTGTCTATTTGATATTGGATTATTATTGCTCCTGTGCATTAATAACTGAGTTTGAATTAGACTGACCCGTGTATTATTTTCTTTTGAATTTAATACTCGGGTCAGACCGAGTATTTACAGGTTGTAGATTTTTAGCTTTGGGTTGCTGCTAGAGCTATGAAGACTTTTTATATCATTTGAAGTGGTCTTCGTCTTGTTGTAGTAGTCAGTGTGTCTGTTTTAAGATGATAATGTATTCATGTATATTAGTCGATAATGTACTTGTATATATAACTTCTTGAGTCGACAGTTGTAGTTGTATCATTTGTATTGTGTCAAATGTATTGTAACTGATATCAGTTATTATATATATGAGACTTTTCGTTCCATCTGTATTCCGCATTTATGTTATCTATGTTATTTTTATATCTATTGTCCTAAACTATTATAGCCACTGTGTAGTAGCTTTGAGTTTGTATCGGTATGTCGGATTTCCTCCTGAAATAGAAATGCATGTTTTACTATCTGACATATCGGTGCTTGCACAAAGCAATTACACGGATGGTCGCTCCTCAACAGCCTTATTCTCCGTGCTAGTTGACAGCACTACACCGTAGTGTTCTTGGCTAGCGTGAGTATAGAGGTGGGGCGTCACATTAGGTGTTGATAGCAGGAGGCGACTGCGAAGCCTTGGAAGGTGCAAGGGCCCAGAGGAAGTGGTCTTGACTGTTGGAAGGATGAATCGATAGGAGGATATTTGTGGCGGAGAGGAGTTCAGGAACCAAGTCTGCATCGAAGATGGAGGGTGGGCAAAGGTGCTCAGGACCAAGTCGTTTTATTAACAATTGATTTTCCTATTATTTATTCGAACTATATTATATTGGAAATAAATTTACAAAATGAGTTTACCATTATTATTTATTAATTAAAAGGAGTTAAACAAGGTTATTAAATCCATTTAATTAATGTTTAATTCAAAATCCAAATATCTAAATAATCACTATGTTTGAATACAAGCTGTTTAGATTTGTAAACACCAATTATTTAAATATTTAAAATTATTTAAATATTTAAAATTATTTAAATATTTAAAATTATTTAAATATTTAAAATTAATTAAATATTTAAAATAAAAATTGTAAAATTCTAGGATGTTACATTCTCCCTCCTTAAAAGAATTTCGTCCTCGAAATTCCCAACGGAAGAAAATGCCTCAAAACCCTTAAGGTTTAAAACTTATTAGTTAAAATGAGTTATTAAACTCATAAAATTCCTTATATTATGGAAAAGCTTGGAAGCACCTCCTTTGCGCAGCTAGGTCCATAAAACTACAACTCGCCACAATTGGCCCAATCAACCAAATGAAAACAAAAGCCAAGTCAGCTTTTGTAATGACCCGGATTTTTCGACGTTTGATTTGGAATATTTAAATGGTTTTAAATATTGAATTTGAATTATAGATTGATTTTGAATATGGAAAATTTGGGTTTATTTATAGAATAAATTCAGAATTTAAATATAGCGATTTATTGGATAATTTAATTATTGAATTTAATAATTGAATATTGGTTAAATTATTGTGTCTTGAGTTTAAGCTCGATAAAAATAATTTAAAGGCTTATAAAATTTACATTAATAATAATGAAGATAATAAAAGTTTTAAAATTGAATTTAAAAGTGATCTGCTTAATTTTGAAAATAGCTTGTTTAAATTGACATTTAAAATAGCCTTCCGAGGCACAGTCTTGGAATTCGACGAAACTAGTTCCATTGGATCTGTAATATTGTATTATTATCGGATTCCAAATTTCGTAGCGTTTGGAGTTACCGTTTGGTCGTACGGAATATAAACGCGTTGAAATTTATATCGAAAGTTTAATATAATAGTTGGGTCCAAAAAGCTATCTTCTCCATACGATCGAATTAGGACTCGAAACCTTTTCCATTGTGTTCGAAATAGAGGTATAACATTATGAATGCCTAGCGGCACGCCTCAATAGGGGTTTGTAATTACGTGGTAGAAAATTCGAGATATTTTGAAATAAAAATAAAGGATAAAGATTAGATCAAATCACCTTATCTTCTGAAATACGCTACCCTTCTCATCTTAAATCACGCCTTCCCTATTCATTCTGTCAGTTCAAAATCGAAATAAATTTAAAAAAAAGAGAGGAGTGAACACTTCGTTCCTCAAATAAAAAAAAGAGCGGGAAAGCGCGATCGAGATCGCGAGTGCCGAAGAGGCTCGAGCTTGAGAGCAGGACGCCTAGGAGAGGAGGCGCTCTCATATGTTCATTAAATCGAAGGCAGCGTGGATGGTATCGCTAAGATGCGACCGTACGTTACATCGTGGCCGGTGCTTGGTCACGAAGTGGATTTCGTTTGGTCGTTCGAAGATTTTGAGGTAGAGGTCGATGCGCGGCGTTCGCTGGTGGCGTTCGAGGGATGTAGGGGGCATAGTGGTGTTTGAGCAGCATCGAGTTCGTCCCCTGATGCGAGCAAAAAATCGTGCTTGAGTAGTGAGGATTTAGGTGAGTTAGTTTTAAATTTTATGGTTATGTTAAATTTTAATTTAACAAAGTTAACTAGAAGTAAATGATTTTAATCAATCTAAGTAATTTTATAGAATACTTATAAATTGTATAACTTTTGTACGAGGTACAAAAAAATCATGGAAAACAAGACGAGTTGTATTCGTAGATGAGAAATATACAAGCTGAAATTAAAATTGGATCGATCAGCAAATTCGAAAGTTAAAAGGCGAGAAAATTCTCACTCATTTGGATTACCAAAATTTAAATTTTAATTAGTTGAAGTTAAATTTAGATGCCTGGTTGAATTTATAAATTATTGTTTGTTGAACGATATAATATATATAGCAGTATATATATAGTATTTGGAGTGATATTCCCGCATATTATAGCGGATGAGACCCTATGCCCCCTTCATAATAACGGATGACCCTATATACCGCGATATCCCCCTCAAAGTGGGATTAGTATTATTTTATATTGTATTAACTTCTGTGGATGCAGGAAAAACAGGTTGGAGGCATCCAACTTGATTCCTAAATATATTGTTTATTTTCCATATATAGTGATATGATTTGTGTAGAATAATCTAGTATAGATTATTGTAGTAATTGGAATTATTGGATGCTATTGTAGCACTGGCCTGAATTTTGATAAATTAAATACTATAAATATATTTTTAAAATTTATGGAATTAAAGGGAATTTGATATAAATATATATATATATATATATATATATATATATATTGGAATTGGAGTTATTTTAAAGAAATTTAATTAGAAAAATAATATATTTGAGTTTCGTTATACTTAACTATGGTGAATTAATAAATGGAGATTTTTAAAAATGAATTATATAAGAGAATTTATAAATGATATTCTAGAAATATAAAAAGGAGTTAAAGTCAATATTTAAAATAGATTGGAAGTATAAAAGGAATTTATAAGAAATGAACGGATATAATGTAATTTTATAAATAAGATTTGTTTTATAAATAGGTAAAACCAAAGGGGTTATAAAATTGATAAACAATGTTTATAAATAAAGGAAATCGATATCAGATGATAATTGGAGATATAAATTCATAGGGTTAATTTATATTAGAATATGGAAACAGGGTTGATAAAAATAGTAGATTCTATTTTTGAAATTGGAGTGGTTAGGAAAACCGACAATGAATCGATATGTTGTGGAATCGAGAGGAAGTTATAAATTAAATTGGCTATTGAGATTTAAAAAAAAAAATATTTTTCTTAAGAAGTTAAGTTCGTTTTTCAAAGGGAAAACTTTACTATTTAAACTATGAAATTTTAAACTAGTTAGTATTGGAATACTTCGGAAAATGGATTTTCAAATATTTAATTTTTGTTGAAATAAAAATTTTAATTTTTATAATCAACTTTGTATATTGATTTGCTTTATTTTAAATGAGTTATCGATGGTTTATCAAAAATGTTTAATATTTTATGTAATAACTTAAAAAATATTTAAAATAAAAATAAAAATAAGTTACTATTCTTAAAAAATGCTTATATATATATAGTTTTGAAATGATTGAAAATTTATTTATAAAATTCTCTCGAGATGTGTAAACAGGTTTTATTTTAAGGAGGAGATTTTATAAGAGAAATCTTATAGATGGAATTCTAGAGACTTAAGAAAATTTTAAATGCTTAGATGCGATAACTTCGGGAAGAATGTGAATTCATTTAAAGAAGTTAAAAATTGGTTGGTTGGGATTATAAATAAGTATAATCAGTTTGGAAATCGGAAGAAGAATTTATTAAAAATTCTGGAGACTTATGAGATAAGTATGAAATATTTCCAAGTTAAATATTAAAATGATTTTGGAAATTATACGTATAAATACTTTCATAAGTATTGAAAGGAAGGTTTTGGAAATATTTTTAGCGGTAAAGATTTGGAAAAGAAATATTTTCTAAGTGTTATAAAAATGGAAGTGGAAATATTTCTAAGTATTGGAAATGGTGAAATATCCTATTATGGATACAAGTGTTGAAATTTATTGTAAAATATAGAAATATTGAAGAGATTGAATATATATATATATATATATCTTGGTGAAGATGTTTGAAATAAATATTTTGGAGATTTATAAAGTAAGGCCTAGTGTTGCTTTTGGAATGTTATTTGATAGTTAAATAACCAACTATCAATATTGGCCATTTTCGTTAATCGTTTCGAAGAGACCGAGATCAGATTTAATTATCCGAAAACCACTTCGATCCGGTATGAACGTAATGAAAGAATACCGTGAAGATGATGAAGACGGTGATTCAGTTTGTCCAGACCCAGGACAACTTGTATGGATGAATGCTATCAGAACATCGTCATTGGAGGACGATGAGAATTCTAAGTAAAATTGTTCTTGAAAGGTAACGCTTAGCCTCGAACCTCATCAACCGGGAATGACAAAAACTGGGGAGATGCAGCAAGGCTAAGTGGGTCGCACCCAAGTAGGGTATGTTATCACTTTTCTAGATGTCTTCAGAACCCTATTTATCTTAGTTATGGGTATACATGAAAGAAGAAGCCCTCGATGTAAGGGTGGGAACACCCGGGGTGATAACATATTCGGTCTATCCAGGTTAGGGATAGGCCGGTCTTGCGTAGCAGGGGATCCCGGCGAGGTCTTCGGTACATTGTTCTACAGGTGTACAGTGATGGGCGGTACCCCAGTGGCCCAGTCATTCGATGGAACCCATTCTCCAATAAGCGCCGTACGGTTTTGATTGTACCCAACTATGCTGAAACGAGAGATGCAAGCATTTCAGCTATTTTCTATTTACTTTCTATAGACACTATTATAATATCAGATGATTTTGATAAAAATTGTTTTGGTTATCGTAAGGTAAAATCCCGTCGTGTTTATGTGTGACGTGGTCTTACGGGCTACCTTTGTTTTCAAAAGATTTTGAGAAAGGTTAATAATTCAAAATGAGTGTGTTTTCTCACGCTGGTTTTCTAGACTGACTCGGGTGTTATTTTATTATAATGCTTGGGTTAGACCGAGCATTACAGATTCAGGATAAAATGCTATGGAGCTCAGAAGATAAGCTAGATGACAGAGACGTTTCTTCGTACTTGGCTTATATTTCCGCTGTGTAAGGACAAACTATATAATTGTCCAGTTTGATGTATTGATGGTTGTACTCTGATGATTGTAAGTATAAAACAGTTACAGATTCCTTTGTATAAAAATATGTTATTATATATTATATTTGTTCCACTGCGATTGTGAGATTCTGTGTTGTTGTTTAATTTTCTCCTGCCTCTTTCTTCTTCTTTACCCTAGTTATTCGCTCTTTCGTACACTTTGGGTTGACCGAGGAGGTATTATTGTCAATTCAAGAGGTACGGAACTACGGGTCGCTACATTTGGTATCACTGCTGAAGGTTAAGCGAGAACCTTGGTATTGGTGGGGGGTTACTCATTAGAGATAGAGTCAGTAGTAATCTAGAATGAGTTGAGTGTAATAATAGATATGAGCGCGTATTTGATAGTTTATATAAATGGTTTTTTACTGTGTTTATTTATCTGTTGAGTGGTATATAAATTCTGTTCGAATAGTAGGACGCCACTAAATCGATAGGAGTTTCTAAACACTTAAACACGATCAACTAACACAATATTGTTTTGAAGCGGGTAAATGAAATAATTTTACCCAAACTATATTTTGATATAAAAGAGAATAATTTTCTAAAAATTATTATAGTGGAGTGATTGGTTGTTATTATATAATCAAAATAAGACTATAAAATTGGAAATGGTCTATATAACCCAATGAAATTTTGTATAAGTATGAATTATACAAACAGATTATAGATAAAATGGATTCAAACTAGAAATTGAAAGTTTAAAACCCCGGGAGCTTTGAGAAATGTTTTTAAAGGATTTGAACTAAGTATTTGGAAAATTTGAAATTCCAGAACTTGGGAAAATATTTTCCAAAGTGTTGTGAAAAATGAAATAGCCTTATTTCTTTGAAAGAATTTTTAAAGAAAAATTGTTTTAAAATGGATTTTTGGAAGGTGATAATAGCACTAAACTCACTTCAATCGCTGGGAAATAATTCTGGTGATGACTACAGCATCATCAGTATTCATTTTTTGAGTTTCTAAGTTATGGATTGCTACCATAGTGAATTGATATGGATATTTTTGGTAAAAACAAGGGTTGTTTAGAAAATTCCGAAAAGGAATTGTTTTGGGTAAAATTAGGTTGATTTTAAAATTCGAAGGAAGTGGTTTGTTAAACCAAAATGAGTATATATATATCTATATTTAATTTCAAAGTGATTGAAAATATATACCGGGTTTTTAAAAAGGGAATGATTTCAATAAGAAGAAAGTATGGGATTTGAGTATTTGGGAAAAATGAATTTTAACTTAAGTAAGTTAAAATAGAATTGTGTGGATTGAATTTAACTTAGGGAAAGTTAAATAAATTTATTGGGAATTGAGATAATAAATTGCTATATGAATATAAATATGGAAGTGGGAAATTAGAAATTGGAATTGAATCCTCACTTGATTTAAATTGAAGAAATAAAAAATAGAATTGTTTAGAGTGAATTTAACTTAAGTGTTAATAACTCGAATTTGGTTTTGAAATGTTAAATAAAAAAGGAATTGGAATTTAAATAAAAAGTGAATCAGATTTGAGTTATAAGGGATTGAATTGAAATATGTAAATGTGAATTATAAAGTGATTATATAACTATCAGCTATAAAAATTCGAATTGGATGAGTAATAATATCGAATTGAAGTAAACATAAATTTTGAATTGTGGAATATTATAAAACCATATGGATATGATTTTGAATGAAATAAAATTCAGGTGAAGAATTAGAATTGTGAATAAATGAATTGGAATGGCTTATAAAATAGTTAATGGAATAAAATATATTTAAGCTATAAATGAATGTATAGTCTCGAGTTAAAAATAAAATGGGAATATACTCGAGTATAGAGTTGATGGAAATGTGAAAAAAAATAAGTTGTGTAACTTATAAAATTGGAAATTGGAATAGATAAGCCAAAATAAAAAGAGTTTGATATTTTGGAAACGAAATAAAAAAACCTAAACTTGAATTATAAAATAAATTTGAGCTCAAGTAAATTGGTTGAAGTGATTTTTGAAATAAAAATCAGATATTGAATTATAAAGTGGAAATGAACTAATTGCATAATTAATTAGTTAATTTGATATAAAATGGATATTATCTGGGTTGAATAAATTTGGATTGTGAGTTAAAAATGGAACTTGGAAATGAAACTTGAGTTATAAATAAAATTCAACTTAGATTGTAAGTGAATTAAATACAATTGGAAACGTGTCGAATAAAATGGAATTGAATGGAAATAGAAATAGGTTGAGTTGCAAATAAATCCAATTTGAATATGAATGAATTAAATATGGCCTTAGATATTATTTTAATGAATTGAGTTCGGAATTAGAATTGAAGTGGATTGGATGAATGAACTAATTAAATTAATTAGTAAACGGAATGAAATTTGATTGGATAAAAATCAAATCAGTAATTTGAATTGGAAATTGTTTACCAGAAAAATAAACTTGAGTTATGGAGTTGAAATAATTTGAAGTAAATAAATTAACTTAAGTAAATATTTTAAATGGTAGCTTGGCTTAAATTAATGGGTGAAATGGTTATTTAATATAATAACATGGAATGTTTTCGAGCTAAATCGAGTGGATTTGAGTATAGTAAGAGTGAATTGAATGGAATGCAAAATGAATTGATCGAGAATCATATAGAAATGGAATAAAATTAAATATAAATTGAGTTTAAATCAATTTAAAATAGCTATAAACTAAAGTGGATATTTTATTAAGCAAATATCACTGAATTTGCATAGAAAAATTGGTCGTTTGACGTAAACAAAAATAGATTAAATTCTGCGAATGAATGGAAAGTGAATAAATTGATTTTTAATCAATTTGGGATGAATATTAATTTGTTTAGTACAAATGTGAATTGAATGTAAGCAAATTGGGTTGTAAATCATTTCAGATTGAATGAAATAGTATGTGGATTGATTGAAAGCAATTAAATTAGTATCTGAACCTCATAATTGCTTATGAATATATGTTAGCATGCATAGTTATGAAATCTATATGATTTAACCATTTAAATGAATGAAATGTGATTAAATTTCATGTTTTGGTACTTACGTGTTTAAATTGAGTAAGTACAGGTACCTGGAGCTATTTTGCTTGGCTTTGATTGTGCGAATTGCAAAATAAATAAGCCGCTTGCTTAAAAATGCTAAAATAAGGTACGTTTTCGGATTAAATACTGCGAAAAATATAAAATATTGTTATATATTTGTTTTTCGACCGTGTGGGTTGATGTATATATATTTATATCTCTTGTCATATTGCAAAAGGTCCTCCGTAAAAGCGAGACTACCAAAAATTTTCGGAAATTTAGGGTGTTAGAAAAATTTTGAAATTTTTTGTTAACGACCAATTGACTTTGAATTGAAAATTGAAATAAGGGATTTTGACTTAGAGATTGAAAACTAATAATTTTGGTTGGAACTAAAAGATTTGAAAAGTGAAATATCGAATTTTCACTAAGTGGGTTTTAATAAGTTAATGGGTTTGGAGCGTTTTTCCTGCATTAGCAATTTCGGGGACGAAATTCTTTTAAGGGAGAGGAATGTAACGACCCGGATTTTTCGACGTTTGATTTGGAATATTTAAATGCTTTTAAATATTTAATTTGAATTATAGATTGATTTTGAATATGGAAAATTTGGGTTTATTTATAGAATAAATTCAGAATTTAAATATAGCGATTTATTGGATAATTTAATTATTGAATATTGGTTAAATTATTGTGTCTTGAGTTTAAGTTCGATAAAAATAATTTAAAGGCTTATAAAATTTACATTAATAATAATGAAGATAATAAAAGTTTTAAAATTGAATTTAAAAGTGATTTGCTCAATTTAAAAATAGCTTGTTTAAATTGACATTTAAAAATAGCCTTTCGAGGCACAGTCTCGGAATTTGACGAAACTAGTTCCATTGGATCCGTAATATTATATTATTATCGGATTCCAAATTTTGTAGTGTTTGGAGTTATCGTTTGGTCGTACGGAATATAAACGCGCTGAAATTTATATCGAAAGTTTAATATAATAATTGGGTCCAAAAATAATCTTCTCCGTACGATCGAATTAGGACTCGAAACCTTTTCCATTGTGTTCGGAATAGGGGTGTAACATTATGAACGCCTAGCGGCATGCCTCAATAGGGGTTTGTAATTACGTGGTAAAAAATTCAAGATATTTTGAAATAAAAATAAAGGATAAAGATCAGATCAAATCACCTTATCTTCTGAAATACGCTACCCTTCTCATCTTAAATCATGTCTTCCCTTTTCATTCTATCAATTCAAAATCGAAATCGATCTAAAAGAAAAAAAAGAGAGGAACGAACACTTTGTTCCTCAAATCAATAAAGAGAGGGGGAAAGCGCGATCGAGATTGCGAGTGCCAAAGAGGCTCGAGCTTGAGAGCGGGATGCAGACGAAGCTAGAGGCGACGGCGCTGCGCTTAGGAGAGGAGGTGCTCTTGTATGTTCATCGAATTGAAGGCAGTGTGGTTGGTATCGCGAAGACGCGACCCTAAGTGACATCGTGGCCGGTGCTTGGTCGCGAAGTGGATTTCGTTTGGTCGTTCGAAGATTTTGAGGTGGAGGTCGATGCGCGACGTTCGCTGGTGGCGTTCGAGGGCTGTAGGGGGCACAGTGATGTTAGAGCAGCATTGAGTTCGTCCCCTGATGCGAGCAACAAATCGTGCTTGAGCAGTGAGGATTTAGGTGAGTTAGTTTTAAATTTTATGGTTATGTTAAATTTTAATTTAACAAAGTTAACTAGCTGTAAATGATTTTAATTAATCTAAATAATTTTATCGAATACTTATAAATTGTATAACTTTTACACGAGGTACAAAAAAATCATGGAAAACAAGACGAGTTGTATTCGTAGATGAGAAATATACAAGTTGAAATTAAAATTGGATCGATCAGCAAATTCGAAAGTTAAAAGGCGAGAAAATTCTCACTCATTTGGATTACCAAAATTTAAATTTTAAATAGTTGAAGTTAAATTTGGATGCCTGATTGAATTTATAAATTATTGTTTATTGAATGATATAATATATATAGCAGTATATATATAGTGTTTGGAGTGATATTCCCGCACATTATAGCGGATGAGACCTTATGCGCCCCGCATAATAACAGATGACCCTATATACCGCGATATCCCCCTCAACGTGGGATTTTTATTATTTTATGTTGTATTAACATATATGGATGCAGGAAAAACAGGTTGGAGGGATCCAACTGGATTACTCAAATATGTTGTTTATTTTCCATATATAGTGATATATGATTTGTGTAGAATAATCTAGTATAGATTATTGTAGTAATTGGAAATATTGAATGCTATTGTAGCACTGGCCTGAATTTTGATAATTTAAATACTATAAATATATTTTTAAAATTTATGGAATTAAAGGGAATTTGATATAAAAATATATATATTGGAATTGGAGTTATTTTGAAGAAATTGAATTAGAAAAAATATATATTTGAGTTCGGTTATACTTAACTATGGTGAATTAGTAAATGGAGATTTTTAAAAATGAATTATATAAGAGAATTTATAAATGATATTCTAGAAATATAAAAAGGAGTTAAAGTTAATATTTAAAATAGATTGGAAGTATAATAGGAATTTATAAGAAATGAACGGATATAATGGAATTTTATAAATAAGATTTGTTTTATAAACAGGTAAAACCAAAGGGGTTATAAAATTGATAAACGATGTTTATAAATAAAGGAATTCGATATTAGATGAATTTTGGAGATATAAATTCATAAGGTGAATTTATATTAGAATATGGAAACAGGGTTGAGAAAAATAGTAGATTCTATTTTTGAAATGGGAGTGGTTAGGAAAACCGACAATGAATCGATATGTTGTGGAATCGAGAGGAAGTTATAAATTAAATTGGCTATTGAGATTTTAAAAAATATATATTTTTCTTAAGAAGTTAAGTTCGTTTTTCAAAGGGAAAACTTTATTATTTAAACTATGAAATTTTAAACTAGTTAGTATTGGAATACTTCGGAAAATGGATTTTCAAATATTTAATATTTATTGAAATAAAAATTTTAATTTTTATAATCAGCTTTATGAATTGATTTGCTTTATTTTAAATGAGTTATCGATGGTTTATCAAAAATGTTTAATATTTTAAGTAATAACTTAAAACATATTTAAAATAAAAATTAAATTAGTTACTACTCTTTAAAAATGCTCATATATATATAGTTTTGAAATGATTGAAAATTTATTTATAAAATTCTCTCGAGATGTATAGATAGGTTTTATTTTAAGGAGGAGATTTTATAAGAGAAATCTTATAGATGGAATTCTAGAGACTTAAGAAAATTTTAAATGCTTAGATGCGATAACTTCGGGAAGAATGTGAATTCATTTAAAGAAGTTAAAAATTGGTTGGTTGGGATTATAAATAATTATAATCTGTTTGGAAATCGTAAGAAGAATTTATTAAAAATTCTGGAGACTTATGAGATAAGTATGAAATATTTCCAAGTTAAATATTAAAATGATTTTGGAAATTATACGTATAAATACTTTCATAAGTATTGAAAGGAAGGTTTTGGAAATATTTTTAGCGGTAAAGATTTGGAAAAGAAATATTTTCTAAGTGTTATAAAAATGGTAGTGGAAATATTTCTAAGTATTGGAAATGGTGAAATATCCTGTTATGGATACAACTGTTGAAATTTGTTTTCAAATATAGAAATATTGAAGAGATTGAATATATATATATATATATATATATATATCTTGGTGAAGATGTTTCAAATAAATATTTTGGAGATTTATAAAGTAAGGCCTAGTGTTGCTTTTGGAATGTTATTTGATAGTTAAATAACCGACTATCAATATTGGCCATTTTCGTTAATCGTTTCGAAGAGACCGGGATCGGATTTAATTATCCGTAAACCACTTCGATCCGGTTTGAACATAATGAAAGAATACCGTGAAGATGATGAAGATGGTGATTCGGTTTGTCCAGACCCAGGACAACTTGTATGGATGAATGCTATCAGAACATCGTCATTTGAGGACGATGAGAATTCTAAGTAAAATTGTTCTTGAGAGGTAACGCTTAGCCTCAAACTTCATCAACCGAGAATGACTAAAACATGGGAGATGCAGCAAGCCTAAGTGGGTTGCACCCAAGTAGGGTATGTTATCACTTTTCTAGATGTCCTCGGAACCCTATTTATCTTAGTTATGGGTATACATGAAAGAAGATGTAACGACCCAGAATTTTGAACAAATTAAATTGAAAATATTTAATTAATTTTAAATATTTGAACGATGATTTAATTTGAATCCCGAATATAACTTTGAATTTGGAGATTAAATTTTATAATTTAATCTATTGAAACTGGATAAAAATTTGAATCTTCATTTTTAAGCTGAAGAAAAATATTTCGAAAGCTTTTAAAATTCGTATTGATAATACTGAAGATAACAGAAGCTTCAGAATTGAGTTTGAAAATGATTTGTTCAATTTTGAAATTACATCGTTCGTATCGATATTTAAAAATAGCCGTCCGAGGCGCAGTCTCGGAATTCGACGAAATCAGTTCCATTGGGTCCGTAATATTGTATTATTACCGGATTTCAAATTTTGTAGCTTTCGGAGCTATAGTGTGATCATACGAGGTATAAACGCATTGGAAATTACTGAGACAAAATTTGAATTTAAATAAAACACATTTACTTTTCTTTAACCCGACCATACGTACGAGCCGCACCCAAACTGTCTCCACTCGTACGCGCAACATCATTCATGTTCTTTGGTCCCCTCGTTCTTCTTTTTAAAAAAGAAAAAAAACCCCGTTCACAAGGAAAAAAAATTAATGGTCGCTTCGTTCAAAATCAAGAATGGCTGTTCCTTTTCTTTAGAAATCGATTCCCTCTCCAGTTCGAAATCACCGTTCCCCTCTTCCTATTTATTCTAAACAAAATTACCTCTAACTCAAATCAGTTCGAGAAAAAAAAACTACTAAACCTCTCGTTCCAAAACAAACGAACGATTCCAGTATCGTTCTTTTCAAATTTACGTCACCAGCTCGATTCGTTTTCGCGAGTCAAAGGAAAAAAACTCGAGGGGATTTCGATTGCAAGGGCGTGGAAGAGGGGCGCGAGCGAGTGGGAGGCTGTGGATGTCAATCTCGTCAAGGCCCCGAGCTCGATGTGGGTGCTGTCTCGATCGAACGAACATCGCGATGACTGGCAATGCAGATTTGGGGGCACTCGCGAGGATGGCTCGTGAATGGTGAAGGAGGTTGTGGCTCGGGTAGCAGTGCGAACTGATGATGGTCGGCGAAGTCGATTGCGGCAGTTGGGATTCGCGAGGTAGAGGGAACAGGGCTAGGTCGCGATTTCGACTGGATGCGCCGAACTTCGATCGACCGTGAGGTATTTGATTTTGTTTTTTTCTTTTCGATTAAAACTGGAAATTTATATACGTGCAGTAACGAAATAAATATAGGATAGAAATAATAATCGTAAAGTAAATTTCATTTTTTTTGCAGTTTACAGTAAGGAAAATTTGTTTAAAACTAAATTTTTTGTTGAATTAAAATTTTAGTTTCTATAAAAAATATTGTTTGCTTTTGTTTTAACAGCGTATTGAGAATTTAAAATCTATATTAAACTGTAAATGACTGTATTTATAGTTAAGTTGAAAAAAAAATGATGATGAAATAAAATAAACCATTAGTTAATTTAAATTTATCAAATGAAAATTGTGATTGTTCATTTATTTCAAATATTAGTAGATTGTATAAATTATTTATACAAGGTTAAAGTCGAGAAAACGAAAGAAGAAATGGAAATGGATGGCAAATTAAAAGCTAAGGTGAGATCTTCTCACTCAAAAATTGAAAAGTGGAATTTTCAGTTATTGATTTGATTGCTATTGGATGTGATATTAGATATAGTAGGATATATATCTATATATAGCAATATATACATATTGGCATATGTATATATTGGATTGATTGATTTCCCGCCTCGTATAGCGGATGAGACCCTATTGCGCCGTTAGTAAGCGGATAATTTTTATAAAACCCATATACCGCGATATTCCACCTCGAAGTGGAATTGGTATTGTGCTAACATCTGTGGATGCAGGGAAACAGGTTGGAGGGATCCAACTGGATTCCTCACCAGTATTTATTTATTTACAAATATTGATGTATATTCTGTTATCATATTGATATATGATGTTTGTTGTTGTGATTGACTAATTGGTGCTGTTGCGTCATCAGATTCAAGTTTTGAACTTTAAAAATAACGACTTTTACTTTAAAAGGATTTTAAAGTAATTTTTTGAAAGTAGACGTTTTATTGAATTGTTGAATTGATTTATTTTAAATAAATAAACGTTTAAAATTTTGAAGTTATAAAAGTTAAGATTTTTGTGAATTATGACCGTAAGGTGATTTTTGAAATAAATAGTTTAAGCAATTTATAAAATGGTTTGAACTGAGATTTTCGAATTTTTGTGAACAGTTTATTTAAAAGATTTATAAAAATTGATATTTATAAATCAAATATTGGAATTATAAGACAAGTTTCTATAAGTGTTAAAATGAAGTGTAAATGGGATTTCATAAGTTAATGAAATCTGAAAGTTTTAAATTTTGTGAAGTTTAAAAGAACGATTTCTTTTTAAAATAAATGAATTATAAGTTATATTAACTTATAAATTGAATGGGTCATTAAAGAAGATGTATAAATCGAAGTTGTTATAAAATGGAAATAGAATTTATAAACGTTGTTTTTATAAATTCGAAAATAAATCAAATTTGATTGATTTTAAATATAGAGATTATTAAGGGAATTTTATCCACGATTTTGGACAGTGGATAATTCTTGAAATAAATGTGTAGAAAAGATTGAAATTTGGTTATTGGAGTATATTCACGATTTTGGACAGTGAATATATTATGGAAAAAAAATGGTTATGTTTGGGAAAGCGATATTATAAATGAAGTTAATTGTTTTAAAAGATGTTTTAAAACGTGTGAACTATCGAAATCATAGATTTCAACATTTATTGTTGAAATAGACGTTTTCGAAAAATAAGGAAATGGTGGACTATAACACTGTTGTTATAGTAAATGGTTTCCAAAAGGAAATGTTTTTTTTATATAGTATTGGGATTTATATATCTACCTAAATCCGAATCCTTATACTAGTGATTTTGAGTCGTCGTAACGATGTTTTACGTAACATTCGTTTTGACTCAAATAAATGTTATAGTAAATGGTTTCCTTAAAAGAATGAAATATATACTTAATTTTGATTTAAGTATATAGAATATTTTCCAAGTGTTGAAAATAAATGATTTGTGAAATACTTATTATTAAATAAGTATGGAAATGCTTTTCCAAAATGAAATGAAACGTTTTGAGATTTTATCTTCTTAAAGATAAAATGAAATTGAATATTTGAAATCGATTTGAGAATCGTATATCAGTAGATATTTTAAAAATATAAATTCAATATGGAATTTATAAAGGAAAGGAAAACTGTTTAGAAAAATAAACGTTGATTTATTTTTGAAGTGTGGAAATTTTATATCTAGTAAAGATATTTTGGAAAATAAATAATTTGGAAAATTATTTGGAATCTGATGATGTTGCGCATCTTTATTGATAGTTAAATAACCGACTATCAATAATTACCTTGAATGGTATTTGTTGTGAATTGGATGAATTTGAATGCCACACTTATTTTTAAATAAACGCTCACTATTTGGGTTAGCCGGGAAAGGACCATGGGGTCGTATAACCCATTCCGAATATGTGATACGTCATTATGAATTGCATTCGAAGACCGGTGTTGAAGACCGGATATTTTTGAAAACGGAAGGATTACCGTCGAGTTACTCTACATCGGCTGATCTCCGATTTAGAGGTTTTATCACCCTTAGTGACGGGAAGTCCGGACGTGATTAGAAATTTATCCGGATGTGCAAGGGCTTCGTGAGAAGTGCCTTCGGTTCTGTTCGATCCCGGAACAGACTTGTATGGATTGTGTGTCTGACGTTACAATTTGAGATATAAAGCTGATTTCTTTCAAATACATTTCTGTTGGTGGCGGAGAATTTATTCTCTTAGCTTAACACCCTTCTCTGAGACGTACGAGCTCAGAGGTTATGTAGTTGAAATTTATCAGTGATATATCCCAATTTGGTAACGTGGCATACTGAGTGTTGCTGTGAAATGATCAGTGTTTGATCATTTGCGATATGATCATTTGTTTGATCTTATATCTTTGTGATCATAGGTTGATCATTTTTGTTTGACCCGAAGCATGGCTTTGTAGAAAGCGTAGCTTTGTGGACGAGACTTTGTCGAGCCTCACACCCCGGAAATGGTCGAAACAGGAAGGATGCAGCAAGGTTCTAGGGAGTAGCACCCCTTAGTGTATGTCATTCCTTCTGGATACAGGTGGTATCATGGTATGGAGCCCAGATACTTAACCTATGTGGTTGCTGCATTATTATTATTATGTGGTTTGTTGGAAATCGGGGATCCTCGGGAAGATCGGTTACGATCGGGGGATGGCATACGCGTGTCAGTAGTTACCTATTTTTGCAGAGGTAACCCGGCCTTGTGTTGGCAGAGATCCGGTTAGGTTCTCGGGTCGTCTATTCCAGGGACGTACCCATCGTGGCATAGGAAGTTCCTTGGCCTGACCATTTGTTGGAAATCCAAACTCCAATACGTGACTTGTACGGTTTTAGTTGTAGAACCTGCCATCTAATATGGTAGCTATAGTAGGCATAGTATAATGGTACCTATGCTGGCTAAGATTGATATTATACTTTCGAAATGTTTTCCACTATGCACTAATAATAATATCAAAATGATTTGATTTTGCGTAGTAAGCATTTTTGACTATCATAAGAAGAAATCTCCTCCAATTCTGCGTTTGCATTGTGTGTGTGGTGGGAGGTCTTATGGTAGTTTCATTTTCCAAAAGCATTGCGAATTTGTTTTATTTTCTTTGTGAAAAATAACTGTTTTACGATCTCACACCAGTCACCATGACTGACTCGGAGTTTATTGTTCCCTTCTAAACTCTGGGTGCCCACCAATTTCCACACGGGCAGCCTAGAGTTATATTATCAGGATATTCTGGATATTCTGGAGCTTGGAGATAAGCTGGATGACGAGACGTAGTATTTGTATCTGATAGTATTTATTCCGCTGTGTATTCTGTATGAGGACAAGTTTATATAACTGTCCATTGTTGTATATTGACTCTGATTGATGTATGTATAAAAGGCTATAGTTCTTTGTTTAAAGATTATTCATTTACCTATTATATATTGTTCCGCTGCGATGTGTAAGATTCTGATATTGTTTTCTGTTATGATGTTGTTCTGTTGTTCTTCTTTCTTCTCTATTTTCTTCTTCTCTTCTTCTGTTTTCTTCTTCTTCTGCCTTTTTCTTCTTTCTTAAACCATCACTATTGGAATTTCCGGCACTCGATTGCTCGGCAGTCGATAAAGTGAGTATCGATGTCGAATTTTCGAAAGTCGAAAATTTCGGTATGTGACAGAAGAAGCGCTCGATAGTAAGGGTGGGAACACCCGTGGTGATAACATATTCGGTCTATCTAGGTTAGGGGTCGGCCGGTCTTGTGTAGCAGGGGATCTCGGCGAGGTCCTTGGTACATTGTTCTAGAGGTGTACTGTGATGGGTGATACCCTAGTGGCCCAGTCATTCGATGGAACCCATTCTCCATTAAGCGACGTACGGTTTTGATTGTACCCAACTATGCTGAAACGTGAGATGCAAGCATTTCAGCTATTTTCTATTTACTTTCTATAGACACTATTATAATATCAGATGATTTTGATAAAATTGTTTTGGTTATCGTTAGGTAAAAACCCATCGTGTTTATGCGTGACGTGGTCTTACGAGATTCCTTTGTTTTCAAAGGATTTTGAGAAAGGTTAATAATTCAAAATGAGTGTGTTTTCTCGCGCTAGTTTTCCAGACTGACTCGGGTGTTATTTTATTATAATGTTCGGGTCAGACCGAGCATTACAGATTCGGGATAAAATGCTATGGAGCTCAGGAGATGAGCTGGATGACAGAGACGTATCTCCATACTTGGCTTATATTTCCGCTTTGTAAGGAAAATCTATATAATTGTCCAGTTTGATGTATTGATGGTTGTACTCTGATGATTGTAAGTATAAACAGTTACAGATTCCTTTGTATAAAAATATGTTATTATATATTATATTTGTTCCGCTGCGATTGTGAGATTCTGTGTTGTTGTTTTATTTTTCTCCTGCCTCTTTCTTCTTCTTTACCCTAGTTATTCGCTCTTTCGTACACTTTGGGTTGACCGAGGAGGTATTATTTTCAACTCAAGGGGTACGGAACTGCGGGTCGCTACACCTTCTATATCTGGGGCATAAAATCATCAACCAATTTCCAATTTTTAAATCTACTACGTACCTCTTTTACATTTGATTTTTAATTTTACAAGCACCTTATTATCTCAATGCAAATGCAGGTGCACAAAAAATCAAATAGTGAGCTCTTGCATTCCTATGCTTATCTTGTGCTTACATAATTCAAAAGAGAATCACATTGACAAAAGAGCAATACATAAGCTATTTCTATTATAAGCTCAAACAACATAATCAAGATAACAACCATATGCAACAAAAGTACAGAGAATACTCTGTAATAAAATACTAAGCATCCAATCTTTTCAAAAGATAAATTTAGAAGTAAATGCCTAGGATTTCATATTCAATATTTATTTTCAAATTCCTCCAAAGAGCAATAAATCAAAACCAAAATCAGTTATGACAAGGAGTAGCTCCTTCTACCGAAACATGGTATAACTCTAAAATCAAATAACACGGAGCATCCAGTGATATTCCAGTTTCTCCTAAAACAATAACTAGAGTAAAATAAATATACCCGGCGAGTCTTCCAAATTGGAAAACTCCCAATTGCCCAACTTTAGTCATAACCAAAAATATTTGAAAATTCACTTTACAAAATCTCCTTTAAAATATCCTGAATAATAATACTTCGCAAAACTTTTCACAATAATAATATTTATTTCCTAAATTCTTTTTGAAATCACCTTTTCAAAAGCGCCAGTATTTCCTAATAAACAACAATTTTATAAATCGCAGTCTAAAATCACACCATCAATCAAATCAAATTTCATAAAGGAATAAGCTATCATTTAACATTATTTAAACCGTTAAATGACTAACAAACAATATTTAGAATTTTCTTAGTTTCGCAACTTTCTTAAGTCATACAACAAGTATACAAATATACTTAAGCCCGTATGATGTACATAAATTATTCGTATGTGAAATCGGATTAGGCCCTTGCTTGAATACATAAACTTTTACTTCCGAACTAGTATTGCTCACTAGACCTCCCTAGCGGAGACACCAATCAGGTTCGTTGATTAGAAACTTCTGTTCCCCTTACATAGCCATATACTATGATAGAAAACTTCAGCATCATATCAAGAATCCGGATCGAGTGTCCGCAGACAAGAATCAAGCGAGAAATCCTTTTCCGGGCTGGTGTGAATCACCCTAAAGTTATGTATTCGAACCCCAGATCAAGAACCGTGCGAATACAATAATCTACGTATAACTTACGTACTTACTCTTATTGGTTTCTTAACTACACCAATTTCTTTCTAAATCACTTTCAATTTTATTAACATTTTCCATTTATAATATTTCATTCAACAGTAAACTCATTTATGAATTATTTCACAAACTTCCACTTAAGTTTATAAACATTTTATAAAGACACGTCTTTATAAAACATTAGATTAAAACTTTCTATACTTTTATTTACTTGTATAATACTCTTTTGTATCTTTAGAGTACATACAAAAAGTCAATTTTATATTTTCTTTTAAATTCAAATGGAGGCCCAAACAAAATATGGTTCTTAAAAACGAGTCAAATTTTAAATTCTTTAGCTTAGTGTGTTCTAAGGAAAGATGTTTTAGTAGTTGGCCCAATAGCAGCAACTAGTTTACATGACTTGGATGTTTAAACATAAATTACGGTTTTAAGAAAATAATGCTTATTAAAAAATTTCTATCCAATTTAACCCATTTAAAACTTGTGTTAAATTACCACTTTTCTATCCAAGAGTTTAAAATTTTCATTTATCAAATTATTTATCAAAATACCTTTTTATTTTAAATCAATTTCCTTTATGGATACTTATGACTAAATATCCAGTTTTAATTTCAAAAACCCTTTTTGAAATCATACTACACATATTTCTATATGTATAAACTAATTTTAACAATTTATTCACTAACATCCACTTTAGGTTCGTTCAGATTTGAACTTATTTTGATCGCACACCGATAAATAAAATAATTTACTAAGTGCACTACAACGTTCACCTAAGCAAACTTTTGATCGTCATTTAAGAGATTATTCAGATTATACAGATTGCTACAAAACTAACCTAGATGTTTTTCCCGAATTACCCAAAAGAAAATGCATTCCATTTAAATTTTCTCTTCCAAATAATACCACTATTACTTTTCAAAAATCAATTTGAAACTAATTCAAGCAATACCGGGTTTTAAATTCTCAAAAACTCTTTTTACTTATAAAACACCTTTATAAATCATAGAAATCATTTTTAAATCATAGTTTATAAACCAAATTTATATAAAGTTGGCTTTATATAAAATCGTCTCATATCATAATGATTCTCCTTTACTATAATAAAATTTTCACAAATATTTATCCTCTAAACATCTTATCTTCCCATTTAGATTATATTAAACAAATTTTATTAGAAGATTACTTTTAACTTAACATTATTAAAAGATGAATTTTAACTTAACATTTTCTTCAAACACCTTATAGTCAAATTGTGAAACTTAATTCACAAGGGGTTCGTTTTAATGCACTTACAATTATCAAACAATAAACACTCATAACCTGGTCGAGCATAAATTAAAAATTAACAAAAAATAGTCGATGCTTCTAAACTATCCGAGTATGACCAATCAAATAACAATGATAATGAATAAATATTATCATTTTCAAACAAACAAACACAATATTAGTAACTATATTAATTTAAAATTTTCCTTTATATATATAAAATATATAATCCTAGGTAAAATATTTCATTCACCAAATTTTCAAAAATCAATTTTGTAATGACTCGGAATTTGACCACATTTTTATATGGATATTTAATCAATCTTAAAAAAATATCCTTAAAAAACTCGATCGAAAAATTAGAGATCTACAATATTTATTTGAATGCAATATTGTTTGGGTACCGTTGGTTTGATTTATGATTAAGGAGGAGATTTTCTTACCACACACATAGCAACCCCATAATGGGATATATACATAAGATACGTATTCGATGAATGATTCGACATATTCTATATACTTTAAATATTTTAGTTTATTATAATTATTGGAATATTATATTGTGGGTTTCAAATACCATATCTATATGTTTATTCATCATACATAGTAATGATGTCACTTCCTTAATCATGCTAAGGAGCATAAGTTTACAAGTAATAATTTTATTTGGCTATGTTAAGTCAAGAAATATGGTTTTGAGGCTATGTTAAGTCATCCAAAGGCTTCAGCAAATACAGGCAATGATTCATTGCCCTGTTTAGTCATAAAAGTAGAGATTAGTTCTTAGTGTATGGTAAAATCAAAAGATAGGATTTAGGCCTTCTCTCCTCTATAAATTGTACTGCCATATATCAAATTTTCTCCATTCTCTTCTCATCCTCCATTCAATTCTATTTCCCAACAGCAGCAGTCTTCTTAAAGAGGAAGAACTGCGAGTGACCTTTAAATTTTAGCACTCTGTTTTGATTTCTGTAAATCATCTCATAATGAAATTCATGATTCATGTATAGATAAATGTTTAAAATGATTGTACATGCTTTAGGAAGTATGATATGGTTGATAACAAGGTATATAGAGAAGATTAATTCATATTGCATCATTAACATTCACAGTAAGTTAAATATGCACATTTTTCCCTTTTCAAAAATCATATCATCCTAAATACTCGAAATTAGCCTCTACCATCTAAATGATTGTTGTTCGTATTCTCCTCTAGAATTTTTAGAAAGTTACGGCATTGATTTTCTTCAAGTATCGATGGAGAAATCATCGAAAAATTTGAAGTGGGAAAAATAGCGTCGAAACTTTGAAAAATGTTTTCTCTCAACTCAATGCGAATTTCTCGATGCCGTTTGCGCCATCAAGTTCGTATTAGAGAAAGAGATTTTTCATGTAATTTTGGTGACGATTCGTGATGATGATTGGCGATCTTCAAAACTAGGGTTCGAGTTAGTTTTTGATTCGGCCATCGATACTCGAATCGGAGAATAGATGAGTGATCAGGACGGAGAGATGCGCGTGTGGTGATTTTTTTAAGGATTTTGGCAACAAAAGATGTCGCGACCTATAGTGTGATGGTCGAATGGAAATGGCAGAGGAAGGCGTTGGTCGAGCGACAACTAGGGGGAAAATGATGAGCGGGGAATGAGAGACTCGATGGTGGAGATAAGTGCTGAGTTCATGAAGCAAATGAGTGGTGTACGTGCATGGTTATGCACGACCATGGCATGCATATGAGAAAGAACGAAAGGGGGGAAGAAGAAGAGGGGGAGAGGTTTTGGTTGAGGTATTGGGCTCAGCCCATTATAAAAAAAAGAATTAAATTTTGAATTTTAAATTTTAAAATCGGAAACTTTAAATCCCAATAACGTGTTCATTTTAAATCCGATCGACTTGCGGATTTTGCCGTTGTGATCGTATTGATGAGTACTATGCCTTCATGTAAATTATTAGTTGATTTGAACTAGTAGAATTTTATGACATATTAAAACCCCTATTTTTAAATCACGTCAATTCGGTTAATTGCGTAAATTATTTAGTGTTACGTATGGTTACGTTATGATAATGACGTAGTAAGATATTGGTGTTGAGTATGACCCTCATATATGGTAAGTAGGACCCAGAGTTGAAATATGTAAATTAAGTGGCTTAAAAACCCTTTTTCAAACATGGAAAAATTAAAGTTAAATTGTAAAGTCCAAATCCTTAAGTGGTTACACTTAGAACTTTTGGAGGATAATTTCAGTCATAACAAATGGTTTTAAAAGGATATGGTTAACATTAATTTATTTGGCTTATGGTTAATTAATGAACTAATTAAGCAGTTAATGGGATTGTTAACACTAAATCACTACTTCATGAGGTTAAGTGTACTTAGTGTTATTAGATTAAGTTAATTGTTTTACTTTAAGGTTAATTTCTTAATTAAGATTAATTGGAGAGATTTAAAGTTAATGAATGACTATTTAGGGGTAGTTACCCAAAGTTAATTACTACTCAAAAGTGAATTGGTTTTAAAAGAAATTTATTATTTATAAATAAATTGTTAAGAATAATTTATTATTATAATAAAATATAGTTGAAGGTAAAAATATTATTAGTGTTGTTTTAAGGAAATTGATTAATAATATTTTTTAAAGATAGTTATTAGGTATTGTTAAAGTTAATTAATAATATTATTAACAATGCTTGAAAAGCTATTAACTAAATTTGAAGGTTACATAGTTATATTATTACTCTTTAAAGTAATTATCAATATATGAGATATAACATAACCTGTTTGAAGATTTATTATTATTTTAGGGATGGTTTTAAAGTTAATCATTTTATATAAATAGTTGAATATTTATAAAAGATTTTATAAACGGATTGGAGGTTCATCAAATGATTGGCAAATGGATTTGGGTTTAAAACAAGGAGTTTTTCAAAATGAAATAAGATAAATAATAATAATAATAAAAATAAAAATTTATAAAAAGATTTATTGAAGATAATTACAACAGGAATTCGGGGTTTGGGTTTCTCGAGGTTGCCTTTTAAAAAAAATGATAGTATGGAACGCCTGTTCCACACTTAACATCAAAAGAATAGTGTTGAGAGTTATCCTTGTCTCCAATTTAAATAATGTAGTTAAATTCGTTTAAGAGATTTGGAAATGGGATATCTTATAAATGTTTTGTAAATATACTTATGTAAAGGAGATAAGTATATGAATGTTAATAAATGTTTAGGAAAGGAGATTTATAAATGAAAATGGTTTCGAGGCTTAGTGATTGCTTTGGGTAACTAAATCTCTAGATTTTGTTGTTGTTATTCAATAGTAAAATAACCGAATATCAAATTTGGCCTAATTTGACTTAGGAAGTATGAATATAAAATCTGAGTTTCCAATAAGGACTCGAATACTTACTTTAAAAAGAACTAGGAATGAGTCAACCAGAAATTATCAGTTACTGGTACGGAGAGACCGAGATCAGATTTATATATCTGAAAACCACTCCGAACAAATATGCACATTCGTGTGAAAGACATCTCGATAATGATTAAAGATGGTACTCTTTGAAGTGCAAGGACTACTGCTATTAACCTTGAGGTGATTCCAAAATGGGTGTAATAGAGTTAGTGCCTTCGGTTTCATTCAGACCTAGAACAAACTTGTATGGATGAATATTGGCATTGCATTGATGCCTGGATGGCAGTGTTAGCATTCCAAGATAGATTGCTATTTAGAAAGGTAAAATGGGAATGACTAAAACTGGGGATATGCAGCATGGCTATGTAGGTCGCACCCATTAGGGAATATCATCCCCTTCTAGATATATACACAATCATAAATGAATTCGTGTACGTGGGAGCTCTCGATTAAAGATTGCAAAGAAATAGGGATGATGGTATATTCGGTACTATCCAGCAAGGGGTAGGCCAGTCCTATTTTGGCAGGGGTCGTTAAGTACGACCTCAATACATTTTTCTAGAGGTGTACTGTGGCGAGCGGTACCTCAGTAGCCCAGTCATTAGCTAGAATCCATTCTCCAATACGTGCCTTACGTTTTCGATTGTAGAGCTTACTATGTTGGAATGTGAGATGCAAGCATTTTAGCTATTTTACCTATTTATTTTAAAACCCTAGACACTAATATAATATCACTGGATTTTGATATAAAATGTTTTGGTTATCATATGGTAAAAACCCATTCGTATTTATGTGCAACGTGGTCTTACGAGATACCCTTATTTTGAAAAGTTTTCGAACGTAGAAATCAGTTTGGTTGTTACCTGTTACCGAGTTTTACTCATGCTGTTTATCAGACTGACCTGAGTGTTATTCCATGTAATGCTCGGGTCAGACCAAGCATATTTTCCTGGTTAGCTGGATACTTCAGAGTTGGAGAGGAGCTGGATGGTCAAGATGTATTCCCGTATTTGCTTTTATCTTCCGCTGTTTATGTTCTATTTGTTGTTCTTGATTCCTATCTGTATTTGTCAGCAATTGTAAGGACAGACTATCTAGGGTAATATGTATTAGTGTATTTTAAATTCTGTGAATATAACAAAAGTTTTAAATTTGGTAAAGGTCATTGTTCTATTATATATCATCCGCTGCGTTGAAAGGTTTTGTGATGTTTAGTTCCTTTATTCCGTCTATCTACCTTCACCCCTAACGATCGATATTTCTGGCATTTGAACGTTCGGCATGTAACACAGAGGACGTACTAGTGTTGATTTTGAAGAGTCAAAAATCCGGTTCGTTACAAATATCGTGTCTGTTTGCCTTGTTTGAGGGGTTAGAAATCCCTATCGACACCATGGCATCCCACGTCTCGGCCGGAATTCATAAACAACTCAATAAACCAATTAACACAATATGTTTTTATAGCATTAACAAATAAGCTCTCGTATATATAATACTCTTAACTCATTCTTGGGTGTCACTTACCCTCTCTCAAATGAGCCATACCCCATCAAAGTCAAGGTTCTTGCTTAACCTTCGGCTCTGATACCAAATGTAACGACCCGTCTTTTCAACCATCGAAAGTCGGCACCAATACATCCATGGTATTCCAATGTCGAACATCAAATCGCTGGAATGGCAGAGTGTTAGGGTAAAATAAAAGGAACAAACAGAGGAAATAGAATCTCACATTGGAAATGATAACATATAATATAATAAAAATATTATAAACTGTCACTCCAATATACAAAGTACCTTAGGGTTAAAAACAAACCCCATCAAATGGATGGGTATAATTTTCCCGACCTTACAATCATTGATATGTATATCTAAAGATACAACAGAAAATAAAACTATTACGACATGTAAACATCTAGCTCTACTCCATGAGCTCTTAAAATATTTGATTTTTTACTTGTGCTTGATTTTCACATCATAAATGTTGGTAAAACACTTCTAAAACACTCTTTACAATATTCTTTTAAAGGGGTAAAATATATTTCTAAGTGTATTAAAAAGGAGGGTCAAAAATGAATGTAATCGAAAACATTGTTTACTATAAACCCCAAAACAATTTACGCTTAGCTTTGTTTTTAAACCTTCCTTTTTAAAAAGATTTTTTCATTTATAAACAATGATTTATAACTTTTAAAACAACATTATTATCCCAGAAAGTAAAAAATAAATTTAAAAACTTTTATCAATTTTAAACAATTTTAATCATCTTGAAAAGAAATTGATATAATTCTTTTATAAATTTTAAAACCACATTAATTATCCCAAAAGACCATAAATAAAGTTATAATCTTTTTATATATTTCAAACAACATTAATTATACCTAATGATAATAAATCAAATTTATAATCTTTTATAAATTTAAAACAATATAAATTATCTTGAAAGGGAATTAATCAAATTTATAATCATTTATAAATTTAAAATAGTATTAATTATCTTGGAGGATAATAAATCAAATTTATTACTTTTTTTACCAATTTTTACCAAAATTTAACCTTTATTTTTAAAATTCTCAAAATATGTGAAAATATAGCTTAAACAACTTTCAAAGTGTAAAACGTGACCAAACATGTATTTAGTAAAAATATAACCACAAGTTCAAAACACACAAGGGTTTAAGGAGATGATATTTTGTCCCCTGCAACATAATGGTATTTATGCCATCTGCTATTAAGCGAGAATTTAAATTCAAACAAATAATAAAATAATAATAATCTTCTTACTTTGCTAGCATAGGACAGTGATTTATTCTGCTCGATAGATGTCTAAATAATCTATTTGATTTTATTGTACTAGGACATGGTTTTATTCTGCTAAATAGATATCCCAAACGAAGTATAACTAATTTAACTATGTTAAACATAATTAAATTAAATCACTATATTTTTTTCAATAATTTATACTCCGTTAAAACTATCAATTATCTTCTAAGCATTCAATAACAATCTATAATAACATAGATATCATATAGTTTATTTAAAGGTGAGTAAACTCACAGAAATTCCAGTTGACGCCGAGGCGTTCAGGTTTGAACTAAAATCGAACGACGTTTGATTTTAGTCCAAAATTCCACTTACTCCAAATTCGACGAAAACAGTTCTAATGCGTAGTCATTGTTCCTACGAGTCCAATGTAACCGACTGCGCCCAAGTCTGACCTCGTACGAGCAAGATATCGATTTTATAAGAAATCGAGTTAATTAAAATAATTAATTATATTGATTAACTAATTAATCACCATTATTAGTTTAAAATCTTATTCCCTAATTGAAAATAAACTCTCTCCTGCTCCTAAACACTGAAATGCATGCACAGGCCATGCACAAATCACCAGTTTCTCCCTCCACAAGTAACTATACATCAATCCGTCTTCGCCTACACGTTGCTCTTCGCGTACTCGTCTTGCCCGACCCAAACTCTGAACACTCGATCCATCCCTTCGATCATGACCAACTCCTAGTCGCAACCAAAGCACTACATGATGCGACCCTCCAAAGTGCACCAAGCTCCACCATAAACAACCTAAAGGTGCTCCTCCATGCCCCGAATCCAAATCCAAACTCCAATTCGACTCTCGCCTCCTCAATCATAACCAAAACCAAACCTTAGTTAAGCCCTAGTCCACTACAAAAAGTTTAAGCAACCTAAAACACCGCCGAATACGACTTCAAGCCTATGGATTTGTAGATCTTGCCACAACCGACTCAACAAAACTAGTTTCATGATTTGTAGTCCACTACATAATTTGATTCTGATTTTTACATGCAACAGCCATTTTTCTTTATGTTAGCTGGTAGAGGCAAATTTGAAAAGAGAGGAAAGATGGAAAGGAATAATGAGGCTAAGTGTTTAAGTTAGGTTGACCTTTCCATATTTGTAATCAAAATAAATTTCTTTTCTTTTCTTAAAACACAAGTTAAACCATATTCCTAAGCAAACCCCATTTTGTCAAGCCATCCGTGGCATTGTAGTAAAAAATTTTGAAATTTGATTTGTTTATAAAGTGTTTAAAAATAGTGTTTTGCGATACTTTGCAACCCAGTATCCCGTTCCCATACGAACCATGAACGACAGAAATAAATATATGATCGTCCACCAAAATCCGACACGATCACAAATCAATAATAAAATACATAGATTATTTAATTCTATGAAAACTCAAAAAACCATCGTTCGCCATAAAATACGTCAAATGAAAATTTATATATTTTTCGAATTAAAAATTATGGAAAAATCCAATAAATTCATTTAAAAATACGTCGCAAAAAATCAAGTCGTTTTATTAATAATTGATTTTCCTCTTATTTGTTCGAACTATATTATATTGTCAATAAATTTACAAAATGAATTCACCATTATTATTTGTTAATTAAAAGGACATAAATTGTGACGACCCGGAATTTTTGTATATTTGAAATTGGAATATTTAATTAATTTTAAATATTCAAAAGTTAATTATTAACTAGAATTTCAAATACCACTATTTATTTGATAATTAAATTATGGAATTAAACAATTGAAATTTATATCGATAATTTATTTAATAACTGAATTCAAAAAGCTATCTTTTCCATATGGTCGAACTAGACCTCGGAACCTGTTCCAACGTGTTCAGAATAACGATATAACGCTAGGAACGCCAGTCATTGCATTTAAATTGGAGTTCGGGTTTAGAATTATGGACCACGAGATATTTTGGATATAACAATATAAATTTCAAATCTATTAGTACCCTATAAGCAGACCTAGCCTGTATCTATCGCCATCTACCGCGTACGAAGATACCTTTCTTTTTTTTTTATCGTACCTGCCTCCTTTATTTCAAATCGCTTTCCCATTTTCCCTTCATTCGAAAGAAAAGAAATAATAATGGCCGAACTCAGATAGGAGAAAAATAAATTCCGCGATTCCTTCTTCTCCTCAGAAACGAAATCAATTCGATTTCGGATTGAAATCGCGACCAGCGGGGCTCGCGTAGGCTGGTAAAGGGGGAGGTCGCGTTCTCAGTTCGAGGAGGGCGCGGTGGTAGAATCGATGTCGCGACTGGCGAGGGGATTGTCGCGTTCGATGGCGAGGTGTTTCTGTTCGATCGAGGAGGGCTTGGGCGAGGCCGAGGATTGAGAGAGTGTCGTCACTCGATGGAAGGATATGGGGGCTTAAGTGCGAATGAAGGCGTTGTGGTGGCCGGCAAGTGGTGGACGCGAGATTGTGGTTGGCCTGGGATTGCCGCGAGGTGGAGTTTCGAGTGGAGGCGCCGTTCGTCTTGACTTGGGAGCAAGCACGGCGACGTTGACAGCCGCAAATGTTCGAAGGTGATGCGAGAATATGGATGGTGTTCCTACTGGTGGTCGCGGTCGAGTTCGTAGTATCAGCTTCATGGAATTGGGACACTCGCGTGAACTACTGTAGTTCGAGGGAAAGGGTTGACAGCATTTTCGGGTGAGCAGCTTCTTATTTCTTCTTCTTGGATTTGAAATTTGAGATGATCAAGTATGAATATGATTTTCGATTATAAACGATTCAATTAACTCATTCGGTTATTTGGGTTTTTGGAAATTTAGTTACCGTAGGAAAATTTATTTACAATTTACGTTATTGGTTTAAATTTAATTATTAGTTAGTTAACTTATTTAAAAGGGTAAATGGGTTGTTTGGTCATTTAAAGGTGTTATTAAGACAGATAGTGCTTTTACAAAGTCAGAAATTGTGAAATCAAATCAAGATTGGATCAAATTGGAAAAAAAATATATATATCAGTTTAAAACTTTATCATTTGTTTGGTTAAAAATCATTAACCTAAAATAAATTATTAGTTGATTAAATTAAAATTTCTCAAATGGAAATTTACTATTGTTCGAATATTAATAAAACACCTAATATTTATTTAAGGTCGATAATCGGAAAATCAAGGCAATATTGGAAGGGATGGGAAATAAAAGCAAAGGTGAGTTAATCTCACTCAGTTAAATTATAATTTAAATTTAATTGGTTAAATTTAAATATGGATGGATGATTGATTTGATTGATGTGATATATATAGTAGTATATAGCAATATATACATATTGGCATATGTATATATTTGAGTTGTTGATATTCCCGCATTTATATAGCGGATGAGACCCTATGCGCCGCATAATAGCGGATGATTTTTATTTAAATCCCATATACCGCGATATTCCACCTTGAAGTGAAATTGGTATTGTGCTAACATCTGTGGATGCAGGGAAACAGGTTGGAGGGATCCAACTGGATTCCTCAAATATTTAATTTTGTTTAAATATTATGTGATATGATTGTTGATATCCCGTGATGATTTATATTGGATAATCTGGTTGGATTGAATTTCCCAGTATAATGAGTTATCAAAAGAAATTGAATTGGATTTTTGGAAAGAAATAAAAGAATAAAATTTAAGTTAAGTAATTCTAGTGAATTCGAATAAATTAAATATGGAAAAGAAGAATTTTGAATAAACAGAGAAATATTGAATTTAAAGAAAACTTATGTGATATTATTTAAAGGGATAAATAATTTATTTTAATTCAATGTCTAAATGAAATTAAAAAGAAAGAAGGAATTTGGTAAAATCTGAAACTTGTGTTTCGGTTTAAAGATTTTAAATCATAATGAGAAATAAAATCTGGAAGTTAATGAATTTGGAAATAAATGGATTAAGTAAGGAAATTTATTTCAAAGTAAAATAAATTGGGAAATCAATTATAAATTGATTTAAATACTTTGGGATTTGAAATTTAAAGAGAAGTGAGATTTTGAAATTTTTAAACTGGGTTTATAAAGTGAAATGGAATATCAGTGGATATTTGAAATATAAATTCAAGGTGGGAATTTATAAAGGGATATGAATTGGTTTAAAAATAAGTGTTGATTTATTTTTAAAGGATGTGAAGAGAAGAGTATTTCTCTGGATAGCCAAGTACGTTTTCAAAGCAATTTTTAATATAAGTTAAAAGTTCTAATTGTGTTTTTAAAAAGCATGTTTTAGAAAATTGATTATTTCTAAATGTTAATTTCCTAAGTAAGATTTTCAAAATCTATTATTGTAGTAATTATATAAAAGTAATTTGGTATTATGTTTTAAAGAGGAAGTCAGCTTATATTTATAAAGTGGTTTTATTTTAAATATTCTTAAAATATATATTTTAATAAAGTATTAAAGTAGTTTTAAAATTTCAATGTTATAAAGTATATTTAAATAAAGTGTTTTTAAATTTTTTTAAAATTTAAAAGTATTTGGTACTTGGTGATTCAGTGGAAATAATTATTTGGGAAATGTATTCCGTAAGCGGAAACTGTTTGAAATTGTTTTCAAATGAGCTTTGAAAATTTGGAAATATATCTTGGAAAGATATTTGGGCAAATAAATAATGTGGGAAATTATTTATTGTGTGATGGTTGCTTGTGGATGTTAATTGATAGTTAAATAACCGACTATCAATATTGGCCAAATGCGCTGATCGTTTCGAAGAGACCGGGATCGAGTTTCCGTATACCGGGATTCTAGGTCTGGAGACTCGAATACCACTTCGATTCGGTTTGTACGTTTCGTGTAACGTGTTCAGAGTCGAAGATGGAGCAGTGAAGTGCAAGGGCTAGTCGCTACTAATCCTGAGGATATTTCCAAAATGGATGTAGTAGGAATAGTGCCTTCGGTTCCGTTCGAACCCGGGACGGACTTGTATGGACGAATGCTTGCGAAACATCGTCAGGCGGACGATGGGCATTCTAAGGGATATGTGCTATAAAGGTATCGTTTAGCCTCGAGCCTCATCAACCGGGAATGACTGAAAATCAGGGGTTATGCAGCAAGGCTTCGTGGGTAGCCCCCACTTGAGAGTAAAGTCATCTCTGTCTAGATGTCCCTTTTATTTCGGCTTAGTGTTGCGGTTGCTGATCCCAACCGTGGGGTGATTTTACTTGGAATTATCCAGTAAGGGATGATTCCGGTCTTGTGTTGCAGGGGAGCGGGCGTACTCCTCGGTACTGTGATCTAGGCCACGTACTGTGACAGGTGGTACCCCAGTGCCTAGTCATTCGTTGGAAATCCATTCTCCCTACGTGCCTGTACGGTTTTGATTGTGCCCAACTATTGTTGAAATGTGAGATGCAAGCATTTCAGCTAGATTATATTTTACTTTCTGTAGACACTATTATAATATCAGAGGATTTTGATATAAAGTTTTTTAGCTATCGTAAGGTAAAAACCCGACATGTTTATTTGTGGCGTGGTCTTACGAGATGCTTTTGATTTCAAAGGATTTTGAAACTTTAATAATCAATTTGAGTGTGATTTTCTCACGCTGGTATTCCAGACTGACTCGGGTATTGTTTTATATGATGCTCGGGTCAGACCGAGTATTATAGGTTACAGGATATGATGCTGTGGAGCTCAGGAGATGAGCTGGATGGCGAGACGTATCTTCCGTACTTGTTTATATATATATATTCCGCTGTGTTGATTGTTGTACTCTGTTGTATTGAGGACATGATATGGTTATTGTCCAGTTGTATGTTATGTGTTCTCTGGTGTATACTCTGATGCTATATTATATAAAACTGATATAGTTTTGATTTGTGTAAAGATCTGTTAATATATATTATATTTTATTCCGCTGCGATGGTTAGATTCTGTTGTTGTTTTCTATTTTTCTTCTTCTACCTCTTCTTCTTAACTAAAATGGTTCGATTTTCCAGGTCTGGAAATTCGGGTCGTTACAGTGGTATCAGAGCTTAGGCTAGCGATAACCTTGGCTCTGGTGGGAATTTTGAGAGTACTAATAGATATGAGCGCGTATTTGTTAGTGAATATAAAATGGTTTTATATTGTGTTGGTTGGTTTATTGAGCGGCATATGAACCTTCGTCGGCACAGTCTGTACAACTGTATCGAAGGGGTTTCTAAACACTTGAATAGAACAATTCGACACAATATTGTTTTAAATAGGGTGAATGAAATAATTTTGCCCAAATTATTTTGTATATAAAAGAAATAATAATTTTTTCGAAAATTATTATGGTTATATATTTGGTTGCTTGGTTGTTAGGAAGTGATAATATGAAATTATTATCATGTAAGTGTAAAATTGAATAAGAAATTGAAAGTTTATAACCAAGTTGAAGAATAAATTTATATAACAAAATGGAATTTGAAATATAGACTATAAATGAAATTTATAAATTGAGATAAGCTTTATATACAAATGTGAATCACAAATGTGATTTATAATCAAATGAGATAAATTCATAAACATATGAAATTTGTAAATGTAAATTGTAAATGTGACTTATAACTTGAAATAAAATGTGATAGAATTCCAAGTAATGTTTGGATATAAAAATTGAATGGATTTTGAATTTGAAGTTTTGGGAAAGGTTTAAATTCCTTTGGATTTAAAATAGTTTTAAAGGTTTTGGGGAAATAATGGTGATATTATTTCATGAATATTTTTGAAATTGAATTGAAATCTGGTAGGATTTGGGATTTAAAAATGTTTGAAATGTTTTAAAGTGATAAAAGCATTAAATTCTCTTTCGGTCGCTGGAAAATAATTTCGGTGATGACTGCAGCATCATCGATGTCTATTTTCGAGTTTCCAAGGAGAAATTGCTACCAAACTGTTTTAAATTGGAAATGATTGTGTACTGGGTTGGTTTTGAAATTCAAAGGGAAAATTGTTTGGTAAAAGCGGATTATTTTGGAAATTGGGATTTGATGTGATATACCAGATGTGTATGAGTTATTTATGGATTCAAAATGGTTTTGAAATAAAACCGGGCAATTGGATTCTGGGAATTCTATTTAAAATATAAATGTGGAAATTTAAATGAATCAACACTATAAAGTATAGAATGAAGTTGATTGAAATAAGAAGGGAAGGAAAGTTTAATTCTGGGATTATAATTATGAGATGGAAATAACTCAATGAGTAATATAAGTTGGTAGATAAAAGAGTTAGAGAACTTGAAGGTGAATGAATTGTAAAACTTGTATAAAATTTTATCCTAGAATTAAAATTTAATTCGAGTATATGAAGGTGAATAAAATATATTTGAATTTAACTTAAGATAAGTTAAATAAAATTGAGAATTGGAATTGAATTAAATGTAAATAAGTTGAAGTCGAATTGAATTGGATATAAAGGTAATGTAAAATGCTTATAATTGTGTAAAGAAATTCATATTCTTAAGTTCTTAAGTGTAATAATTTGAAATTGATTATAAAGATGAAATGGACTTAAATGAATAGTCCTAGATCTTAAGTAAGTGAGTTAAAACTTATGAATAGAAATGAAATTGTAAGTCATAGATGGGAATTCATTTCTTTGAACCATTAAGAGTTATAATTTGAAATTGTAATTATCAAATGGAAATGACTAAGATGAGCAATCTTAATTTTTAAGTAAATCCAAACTTGAATTATAGAATAAATTGAACTTAAGAAAATTAAGTGAAGTGATATTTGGAATTAAAAAGCAAGTATTTAATTTTAACCAGCGGAGGAACTAATTTGATAATAAATTAGTTAATGAAATTGAATTGTGAGTTAATGAAATTGGATTAACATAGTGATGGTTTGAATTGCAAATGAAATCCAAATAAGTGAAATAAATTGGAAATGACCTGGTTATTAATAAAATAATTCCATATGAATTGAGTATGGAAAATAAAATTCATAATGATTGAGTGAATGAACCAATTATATTAAATAAAAAAAAATGGATGGAATTTGATTAAATAAGAATCAAATGAAAGATGGAAATAAAACTTTAAAGGGTTGGTTAAATGGAAAATAAACTTAAGTTATTGACTTAAGTAAATGTTGAATGGAAACTGAACTCAAATAGAGGAGTGGTTTAAATAAGTTGAGAAATAGTTATTGAATGAATTAACTTGGATTGTTTTCGAGCTAAATAAAATTCAAATTTTGGAAGTTGGAGATGAATTGAATTTAAGGAAAAAAAAAGTGGAAATGGAAATCTGAATGAAAATGTGGAATAAGTATTTATATTTGAAATGAAGTAGTAAATTGAAGTAAGTTGAAATTCATATGAAATGGGAGTTCAATTTGAATATATACACTTCAGTGGTGAAGTAGTAAATAAATATAAGAAAAATTTATATTGAACTTAAGAATTGAAGAATGAAATTCTTAAGAAAATTGGTATTGGAAATATACTTAGTAATTTTGGAATGGAAAAATAAAATATATACTAAGTGAATAGTTGAATGAAGACTAAAACTGAAGTTGTGAAATGGGATAGTTGTGAATAAGGGGATAACAATCAAAATGAATGTGAATAAAAGAGAATTGATATAATTGGTAATCAATTGGAATTTATACGTAAGATGTACGTATATTATTTTATTCGCATAGCTATTTGGTCCAGGTGTCGAACACAGAATTTCAAGATAGTTTTATCGATCCGAATCAGGATTTTTCACTCGATTTTCAACGGCGAGCCTGGATATGGATTGTTGATTGATTCTGGATATTCTCTATCATAGTTGGTGGCTATGCAAGGAGAATGACGGTTTCCGATCAAGAAACCAGATCTGAGTCCGCACTAGGAAGTCGGGTGGACGATACTAGTTCGGAAGTGAAATTGTGTGATTGATTGAGCGATCGGATGTGATATTGCGTACGGATGATATATGTACATCGTACGGGCTTAAGTAAAACAAATATTGAAAATTTGTAAAGGAAAGTATAAAATGACTTTGGAATTGTGATTGAATATTATTGCTTAGTAGGATATACAGGTGTATAAAAGCAATGGATAATTGGGATTTTTGATTTAGAAGATAAAATTTAATGGCCCGACAAAAAGGTATGTATTTGAATTTCTATATGAAATTTGATTGGGTTTTGGATCCAGCCACTTGGCTTTTTGTTTTCTTTTTGAGATTGGGAGGCCGTAGAGCCATTTTGTAGTAGTACCGAGCTAGCCGCGCAAAGGAGACGCTGGCGAAATTTTTCGGAAATTTAGGGAGTTAGAAAAATTTTGGAAAATTTTGATAATTCAAAATTTGAATTCAAATTTAAATTTGAATGGATAAGTAGGTGGTATGGGTTGAACTTATGAATAAGTTTGGGAAGTTAAAAGATGATTAGAGTATCATTAATAAAAGATTGTTTGGGTATTGTTAAAACTGTTTGAATTTGGGAAATAGTTAACGGGGATTGAATCATTCTTCCTAACTAGTAATTTCGGGGACGAAATTCTTTTAAGGGGGGAGGAATGTGACGACCCGGAATTTTTGTATATTTGAAATTGGAATATTTAATTAATTTTAAATATTCAAAAGTTAATTATTAACTAGAATTTCAAATACCACTATTTATTTGATAATTAAATTATGGAATTAAACAATTGAAATTTATATCGATAATTTATTTAATAACTGAATTCAAAAAGCTATCTTTTCCATATGGTCGAACTAGACCTCGGAACCTGTTCCAACGTGTTCAGAATAACGATATAATGCAGGAACGCCAGTCGTTGCATTTAAATTGGAGTTCGGGTTTAGAATTATGGACCACGAGATATTTTGGATATAACAATATAAATTTCAAATCTATTAGTACCCTATAAGCAGACCTAGCCTGTATCTATCGCCATCTACCGCGTACGAAGATACCTTTCTTCTTTTTTTTATCGTACCTGCCTCCTTTATTTCAAATCGCTTTCCCATTTTCCCTTCATTCGAAAGAAAAGAAATAATAATGGCCGAACTCAGATAGGAGAAAAATAAATTCCGCGATTCCTTCTTCTCCTCAGAAACGAAATCAATTCGATTTCGGATTGAAATCGCGACCAGCGGGGCTCGCGTAGGCTGGTAAAGGGGGAGGTCGCGTTCTCAGTTCGAGGAGGGCGCGGTGGTAGAATCGATGTCGCGACTGGCGAGGGGATTGTCGCGTTCGATGGCGAGGTGTTTCTGTTCGATCGAGGAGGGCTTGGGCGAGGCTGAGGATTGAGAGAGTGTCGTCACTCGATGGAAGGATATGGGGGCTTAAGTGCGAATGAAGGCGTTGTGGTGGCCGGCAAGTGGTGGACGCGAGATTGTGGTTGGCTTGGGATTGCCGCGAGGTGGAGTTTCGAGTGGAGGCGCCGTTCGTCTTGACTTGGGAGCAAGCACGGCGACGTTGACAGCCGCAAATGTTCGAAGGTGATGCGAGAATATGGATGGTGTTCCTACTGGTGGTCGCGGTCGAGTTCGTAGTATCAGCTTCATGGAATTGGGACACTCGCGTGAACTACTGTAGTTCGAGGGAAAGGGTTGACAGCATTTTCGGGTGAGCAGCTTCTTATTTCTTCTTCTTGGATTTGAAATTTGAGATGATCAAGTATGAATATGATTTTCGATTATAAACGATTCAATTAACTCATTCGGTTATTTGGGTTTCTGGAAATTTAGTTACCGTAGGAAAATTTATTTACAATTTACGTTATTGGTTTAAATTTAATTATTAGTTAGTTAACTTATTTAAAAGGGTAAATGGGTTGTTTGGTCATTTAAAGGTGTTATTAAGACAGATAGTGCTTTTACAAAGTCAGAAATTGTGAAATCAAATCAAGATTGGATCAAATTGGAAAAAAAATATATATATCAGTTTAAAACTTTATCATTTGTTTGGTTAAAAATCATTAGCCTAAAATAAATTATTAGTTGATTAAATTAAAATTTCTCAAATGGAAATTTACTATTGTTCGAATATTAATAAAACACCTAATATTTATTTAAGGTCGATAATCGGAAAATCAAGGCAATATTGGAAGGGATGGGAAATAAAAGCAAAGGTGAGTTAATCTCACTCAGTTAAATTATAATTTAAATTTAATTGGTTAAATTTAAATATGGATGGATGATTGATTTGATTGATGTGATATATGTAGTAGTATATAGCAATATATACATATTGGCATATGTATATATTTGAGTTGTTGATATTCCCGCATTTATATAGCGGATGAGACCCTATGCGCCGCATAATAGCGGATGATTTTTATTTAAATCCCATATACCGCGATATTCCACCTTGAAGTGAAATTGGTATTGTGCTAACATCTGTGGATGCAGGGAAACAGGTTGGAGGGATCCAACTGGATTCCTCAAATATTTAATTTTGTTTAAATATTCTGTGATATGATTGTTGATATCCCGTGATGATTTATATTGGATAATCTGGTTGGATTGAATTTCCCAGTATAATGAGTTATCAAAAGAAATTGAATTGGATTTTTGGAAAGAAATAAAAGAATAAAATTTAAGTTAAGTAATTCTAGTGAATTCGAATAAATTAAATATGGAAAAGAAGAATTTTGAATAAACAGAGAAATATTGAATTTAAAGAAAACTTATGTGATATTATTTAAAGGGATAAATAATTTATTTTAATTCAATGTCTAAATGAAATTAAAAAGAAAGAAGGAATTTGGTAAAATCTGAAACTTGTGTTTCGGTTTAAAGATTTTAAATCATAATGAGAAATAAAATGTGATAACCCGGATTTTTCGGACATCTGTTAATTGATAATTAACCGGATTAAATTAATAAAATACTAATTTATAAGTGAACAAATAGAATTCTGATATATATATATATAGATATATAGATGAATTTGATTTATAATAAATGCTTATTGGATAATCTCCTGTTATAGTTATTGAAATTTGATAATACTTATTTAATGACCTTCTTTTATAGTTATTCAATTTGGCAAAATTTATCTTTTACAAATAGATATATTTTATATTGTAAATGGTTAGCTATGGTTTAAATTCAAATATTAATGTTCAAAGCTATTGAAGATAAATTCCATATTTTACAACAACAAAGATAGCCTATGTGTATATGTGATTATTTATTTAGTATAATTAGATTTCAATCATTTTCTTTTAAAAATATATACATATATAAAGATAAGAGTATGATTCATAAATTAAAAATGATGTAGGGGTTTAACACATAATTTATAAAATATAATACATATGTTAATATAAGAAATATGGTTTATGACATTTGTAAATATAAACACATGCAAAAATACAAGTGTTAGATTAATATAGCATGAAATTAACATGTGGCAAAGATATTTTCTCTTGAAATGATAAAGTAAATAAAATCAAAATGTTTAAACGTGGCTGCTCATTTTAGTTCAAAAGTTTTATCAGTTTTAAAAACTTCTCAAACCTGAGAAAAATAAATACAAACCAGAAAATAAATCAAAGCAAAAACATATTCAAAGTAATTTTAAAAGCTGGAAATCTCAAATCTGGAAACAATTCGAAGATCAAAACAAGAAGATAGTGGAAAATTCGAATGCATCTCAAACATTAGTAAGCAGTGATTCAGGAATCATCTCAGGTTAAAAGCAAGAGCAACTCAACTAAGTTTCAGATCACCAAGCATTCAAGTTTTCAAAATAAAAACTGCTTCAAACCTTCTCTGTTCAACATATTCTTAGGTGAGTAAATTTTGATATTAAACAGTATAAAATCTAAGACTTGAACTTGATGCATGAATGAAGTCTAGAAGTTAAATGGTTTGAAATGATTTGTATGTATGTTTATGTGTAAATGGATGTGTATATAGGTATGTGATATAGCTGATGATCAGCTCTGTTTATTTTACAGTGCACTTCATCAAATAAACAATTCCTATCTTCATTTGCATTTCATTATAGACTAGGATCTGAGAATAGAAAACATTTGAAAGTTTATAAAGTTAATTTTAAAGGTAGTTTAATTTAATATATGATGTATTTATAAAAGAAAAAGAGAAAATATAGCAACCTAGAAACAATACGGCAACTAAATCTATTACCATCAAACAACAATTAAGATCATCAAAACAAGACTCTGAAACCAACCCAGGCTGATGGTGTTCATTATCCTGGAAATGAATTCTCTGGTCAATTATTATACAAGTGAGTAACTCTTCTATTTCAAGGCTAAAATCCTCATCTACTTGAGGGTTGTTTAAATCTGTGGTATGGTATAATTATACTGGTATGTTCAGGGATTCTTGATATATGAATATATTAAATTATGAAGGTCAGTTATGATCATCTTCAACTCTGCATACAGATACAAATTTAGTTTAACTTCAAAATACCAAATCACCTTAACAATTTATTGTAGGCCTTAGATTTCAAATCAACCTGTTGTTTATACATAAATAATGATGTATAAATAGATGCAAGAATTTAAAGACTGAATTTATGCTAGAAAATGTAAAATACAGTAGGAATGTTAAAAATCTGTTAAATCAAATGTTTTAATTTGTTGTTTCAGGATTAAAACTTGAATCAACATAGAAAGTTAGGATTTTTAAAATTGAAATCACAATTTTTAATGATGTATTGAATGGACATTTTGGTGATGTCTAGAAATTGGTATTTGAGGGTTTTCTGGTGGTCAAGATGGTTGGGAGGGTCGGGGTTCCGTCTGGTGGTAGTAGGATGATCGGAGATGATGGGGAAAATGGTAGAAGTGGTGGTAGTTCGTCGTGGCGGCGGCGATAGGGAGAACTAAGTTTTTAACCTTGTCAGTAATGTGAGGAGTACGACCCCTATACGTGATCGAGTGTCACGAATCTCGGGTGGACGATTGCGTGTCGAGTTGTCGAGGTGTGGGTGAATTTTGGGCGACCCCGGTGGTTTGTACGGCGGTGGCGAAGTCGTTCTATCATTTTTGGTTGAACTTCAGTTTCGAGCAGGAAGCTAACTTTTGATTCGAAATTTCTGAAGGCGATTTGAGTTTGGGTTTTGAGTATGTGGGAGATTTGTGGTATGCTTGCGGCGTTGGTGTTCGCTGAAGCTAGGTGGCGCCGCCGTGCACGTGTACGGCGGTGAGCGGTGTCAGCGTCATTGACAAGAGAACGATCTCGAGTCAATACTCGAATTGTTAGATGTTTGCTTCGGGTTCAGTTCGAGCGCGTGAGCGTGGTTTGCCTGATGCTCTAATTTTTACTTGAGTTCAAATTTAAACTTTGTAAAGGAAGGTGAAGATGGATACGAGAGGGAGAGAGGAGACTCGGGTAAAAGCTGGAGCAACTCGAAGTGTAACTCGAGCGAATCAGGGAGAGTCTCGGGTTTCCTACTGCAGTTTTGTTTTTTTACAAGTTTTAAATACTGGAAAACTTAATAAGGGTTTAACAGTTTAAGTTAGGACTTAATTACAAGTTGAATCATCTTAGTTAATGCTTAACAATGATTTTAACTCCTAATTAAGTATTGAGTAATTAATTTACGTTAAGTATTAAATTAATGAACATTTGAAGTTTTGTAGTTAGTAACAAATTGGTTTAAATTAATTAAGACTTAATTACAAGATTTCTTTTTAAATGTTAGTCAAGATGATTAATTATTCAATTAATTATTTTTGAAAGTAATTAAGAATAATTACATTAAAATGGTAATTATACTTTGAATTAATTAATGAGTAATTGACAAACAAATTTGTAATTAACTTCTTGAAGCTAATTAACGAATGATTAGTAGTTAAGTAATTAAGTGATTAACAAATGGCTAATGATTTATTTAAGAGATAATTAAGAAATATCTAATTTTTAATCAAGTTTGTTAGTCAATAATTAAGGGTTAATTAATGGTTAAAGGATAATTAATTGATATAATTAATTAGGGAATTAATTACTTAATGAAATGATTAATTAATGCAATAAATTAATGAAGGTAATTAAAATTCCTTAAGGTAAGTAATTAAATGATAGTTAATTAAAGGATAATTAATTAATGTGAGTAATTAAGAGTTAATTAATTTATGAGTTAAATTAAATTAATTATTAATTATGTGAAATAAATCTTGCTTATGGATGATTAAATTGTATTGAACACCTTTGATTGTTATTGACTCTGGGATGTACTTTGTAATGTTCTGTGATATGAAATGTTTTGTTGAACTATGATAAATATGAGTTATTTATAATAAAATTTTTTGTGAGAATATGACATCCTGAAGTTAAATTGAATTGTTTAAACTTAAACAACTTAGCTTAAAAAGATGGTATTGAATTCGAAGAGACCGGGATCGGATATCAGCGATATCCGGGACCACTTCGATTAGTAATCTATAATTCTTTATAAATTTGATATGTGAAATCAATTGGCTGGTTTGGAATAATATGGATCATTTAAACTAGTTGGATACTTAGATTTGTGAAATAAGTGTTGACCACATAAGTTGCTTATTTGTGGTAAAGTACGAGTTACCCCGGGTTTATATAAGTTCTATGAATTGAAATTTCATGTTAGATGAGTTTACTCACGCTGGTTTCCAGCCTGACCCGGGTGTTACTTTGATGTAATGCTCGGGTCAGACCGAGTATTACAGATTTCAGGTAAGGACGTTCTGGAGCTCAGGAGGCGAGCTGGATGGCAGGAACGTATGGAGTGTATTCCGCTGTGTATATGAGACTGTGTAGTCTGTATAGATTGTAGTCTGGAACAAGTTGTATAACTGTCCAGCTCATGTATAAATGGTCATAACTCTGATGTATTAAATTGTAATTGACTGATACAATTTTCTTTGTGTAAAGAATATTATTTGATATTATATTTTATCCGCTGCGATTGTGAGAATCTGTGTCTTGCTCTGTTCTTTCTTCTATCTCTTTTCTTTTTCTTCTAACTATCTGGAAATTTCGGGTTCGAAATTTCCGGGTCATTACATTTGGTATCAGAGCTGAAGGTTAAGCGAGAACCTTGGCTCTGTTGGGATTACTCATTAAGGATAGGGTCAATAGTACCCTAGAATGAGTTGAGTGTGTGTGTGTATATATATATATATATAGATATATGAGAGCGTACTTGTTATTTTCTTATATAAAGGTTTTAAAATGGTTTTAAAAATAAATGGTTTTTATATAAGTTTATCTTTTGATGTATATAGAAATAATTTTCTAATTATTAAATATATTAAAGAAATTGGTTGTTAAATTAATTGGAATTAAATAAGATAATGAGAATTAAGTAGTAATGGTAATACAACCAAATAAAAATTGAATGAAGATAAGTTTGAAATGGATCCAAACTGAAATAAATATGTATAAATGAGGATATACATTATATCAATGATGATTTGAAATAAACTCTAAGTATTGAGTTTTAAATTTTTCCTTGGAATGTGATGTGAAAACCCAAAGTGAATAAGTTTTTAAACTTAAGTGGGAAGATTTTTAATAAGAAGTTTAAAATTTGAATGGGAATTCAATTTGGGTAAAGATAAATTGAATTTAACTTAAGGGAAGTTAAATGAGTTTAGAATGAACAACTTGAATTAGAAATTTCAAGATGAAATTAAAATTTAACTTGGGAAGTTAAATGGTTGATTAAAATGGGAGTTATGAGTGATCTCAAAATGGGTTTGAGATTTGGAAATTGAAAATGGATAATAAATTATAATCTGAAATTTAATTGTTTTTAAATTCTTATTTGAAATTTATAATAAGTTAAGTAAAGATAATTTTAAAATGGAATTTTGGAATTTGGATTCAGAATTAAATGGTTTAAAGATTTAAGTTGTTAAATTAAAAATTAAGGTTGATTTGATTTAAAAGTAAAGGTTAATTTGATTTAAAGGATTAAATCAACATTTAAAATTTAACTCGAATTTATATAATTCGAGATAGTTTAAAATTGAGATTTAAATTGAATTAGTTCAAACTGAATTTGATTTGAATAATTTGAAATTGTAATTAAAATGAATATGTTTAAAATCAAATGGAATTTGATTTGAAATTTGGAAAGGAATTAAGATTAATTCAACTTGAATTGGGATTGAATAAAATTCAATGGAAATTGAAGTATTGAGTCAATTTAAATGGAAGTAGAAATTTAAATTGAATTGATAGGGAATTGAACGGTTTGACTCTGGACTATTTTCAAAGTAATTTGTTTTAATATAAACCTATTTTTTTCAAACTATTTACTATACAATCTTTCTTCTTAAACCCCAAACTATCTTATACTTATTTTACAATTATTTTGGAACCATTTAACTATTTTGAAACTGTCTTATAAACTAATTATTATTTTTCAGTTACTTATATCTAATCACTATTTTAAAAACTATTTTGCAATTATCTAACTATTTTATACCTACTTAACTGTTTTACAGCTATTTTACAAACTAATAACTATTTTTCAACTACTAATCTACTTTAAACTTTTTCAAGCTATTTTTAAATTTAAATTGGTCAGAGTTCAAACTGTTTGTAATTGAAGTAATAACTCAATTGGAAATGGAAGCAATTGAGAATAAGTGAATGGAATTGAAGGAAATGTGAATAGAAAAGAGAATTGATTTGGCTAATAATCAATGAAGTTAAATACGTAGGATGAACGTATATTATTCTATTCGCATAGTGATTTGATCCAGATTCGAACACAGAATTTCGAGATAGTATTATCGATCCGAGTTGGGATTTTTCGCTCGATTTTCGACGGCGAACCTGAATATGGATTTTTGATTGGTTCTGGATATTCTCTATCATAGTTGTGACTATGCAAGGAGAATGACGGTTTCTGATCAAGAAACCAGATCTGAATCCGCACTAGGAAGTCGGGTGGACGATACTAGTTCGGAAGTGAAATTGTGTGATCGAGGGAGCGATCAAATTGATATGGCGTACGGATGATATGTGTACATCGTACGAGTTTGGATGAAATTGATATTGAAATTTGTGAATAAGGAATTTGAATGGTTTTGAAATGAAAAGTATATTTGTAAAATATAATGGAATTGGATATTTCTTTGGTTGAAAATTTACTTTATGGAAGTAAGTAAATGGTAAATAACTTTATAAAGAAATCAAACTTGAATATTTGATTTGGCAATAAATAAAGTTGTATTTTGTAATATGATAAACTCCCCTTATTGAATCTAGCCAGAATAAAAAGGGTTTTTGGAAATATTTGAAGTATAAAAGAGTTTTATACAAGTTTGAAATAATCCAAAGATTTTCAAAGTATATATATATATATAAAGGGTTTTATGAGAATGATTTTGGAAAAAGGTTTTGGAACCTATGAATTTGGAAAAGGCTTTTGATTTTGGGAAAATCAATTTTGGATTTTGGAAAGCCTAGTTTAAGAATTATCGATTTTGGTAATCGATTTTGTGTAAAGGAGATTTTGATAAATCATAAAGGGTATGATTTGAAGATACTATAAGTATATAGTATAAAGTATTTTGAGAATAGCTCTGGGGAAAAAGGCGCTTCCTTGAAATGAACATCTCAGGAGTACCACTGGGTGGTACTGCCTTGAACCCCAAGGGGGGATTCTAAAGTTGATCCTGTGAGGAGTCCGGACAAAACTAGTTCCTGAGGATTATTTGTGTAGCGAAAGTCGAGGGGCTGGTGCCCACAGAGGCATTTGAGTTATGCTGTGACAACAATTTGACTCAATGTCACTGCGATCTACTGCAGACCATAGCGAAAGTCATGTGTGCCGCTGAGAGCCAACTGTCTACGTTTGATTTTATATCCGTAGACTGTGACACTATGGTAACATAGCGAAAGTCGTTTGTGCCGCTGAGAGCCAACAGTCTGCGTTTGATTTTATATCGGTAGACTGCGACCTATGTGGAGGAGTTTCATTTTGACAGCGAAATCGTGTGTGCCACTGAGAGCCAACAGTTACATGGACTTTTGCTGCGATGGCAACGTAACCCTGGATGTAACTGCGATCTGTTGTGGGTTCCTTGGTGTAATCAGTTACATGGACTTTTGCTGCGATGGCAACGTAACCCGTGATGTAACTGTGACCTTGGATGGGGGTGATGATTTCCAGAGCATTCTCACCAAAGATATTTCCTCTATTTTCAAAAACTGTTTTCTATTATTCTCAATAAAATTATTTTCCAAGTATTTTCTCTGGATGTTAAAAACGGGTCTGCTAAGTACTTATAGATTTTCAGTCCTAAGCCTGATCAACGTATGACCGAATTTCTGTGAGAACAAGGATGGACTGGTTGAAACATCGAGTTATAAAAAGTATTTTTATAAAACCATTTTTGAAAAATTATATAGATTTTAAAGTGTTTAAAAAAAATTATAAAAGGAGTTAAGAGTTAAAAAAATAATATTCAAAGAGTAATTTATTCAAAGAATAATTTATCTGATTTTAAATTATTAAATAAATTCTGGCTTCGTTCCTTTTCGAGGACGAAAAGATTCTAAGGGGGGAGGAATGTGATAACCCGGATTTTTCGGACATCTGTTAATTGATAATTAACCGGATTAAATTAATAAAATACTAATTTATAAGTGAACAAATAGAATTCTGATATATATATATATATATAGATGAATTTGATTTATAATAAATGCTTATTGGATAATCTCCTGTTATAGTTATTGAAATTTGATAATACTTATTTAATGACCTTCTTTTATAGTTATTCAATTTGGCAAAATTTATCTTTTACAAATAGATATATTTTATATTGTAAATGGTTAGCTATGGTTTAAATTCAAATATTAATGTTCAAAGCTATTGAAGATAAATTCCATATTTTACAACAACAAAGATAGCCTATGTGTATATGTGATTATTTATTTAGTATAATTAGATTTCAATCATTTTCTTTTAAAAATATATACATATATAAAGATAAGAGTATGATTCATAAATTAAAAATGATGTAGGGGTTTAACACATAATTTATAAAATATAATACATATGTTAATATAAGAAATATGGTTTATGACATTTGTAAATATAAACACATGCAAAAATACAAGTGTTAGATTAATATAGCATGAAATTAACATGTGGCAAAGATATTTTCTCTTGAAATGATAAAGTAAATAAAATCAAAATGTTTAAACGTGGCTGCTCATTTTAGTTCAAAAGTTTTATCAGTTTTAAAAACTTCTCAAACCTGAGAAAAATAAATACAAACCAGAAAATAAATCAAAGCAAAAACATATTCAAAGTAATTTTAAAAGCTGGAAATCTCAAATCTGGAAACAATTCGAAGATCAAAACAAGAAGATAGTGGAAAATTCGAATGCATCTCAAACATTAGTAAGCAGTGATTCAGGAATCATCTCAGGTTAAAAGCAAGAGCAACTCAACTAAGTTTCAGATCACCAAGCATTCAAGTTTTCAAAATAAAAACTGCTTCAAACCTTCTCTGTTCAACATATTCTTAGGTGAGTAAATTTTGATATTAAACAGTATAAAATCTAAGACTTGAACTTGATGCATGAATGAAGTCTAGAAGTTAAATGGTTTGAAATGATTTGTATGTATGTTTATGTGTAAATGGATGTGTATATAGGTATGTGATATAGCTGATGATCAGCTCTGTTTATTTTACAGTGCACTTCATCAAATAAACAATTCCTATCTTCATTTGCATTTCATTATAGACTAGGATCTGAGAATAGAAAACATTTGAAAGTTTATAAAGTTAATTTTAAAGGTAGTTTAATTTAATATATGATGTATTTATAAAAGAAAAAGAGAAAATATAGCAACCTAGAAACAATACGGCAACTAAATCTATTACCATCAAACAACAATTAAGATCATCAAAACAAGACTCTGAAACCAACCCAGGCTGATGGTGTTCATTATCCTGGAAATGAATTCTCTGGTCAATTATTATACAAGTGAGTAACTCTTCTATTTCAGGGCTAAAATCCTCATCTACTTGAGGGTTGTTTAAATCTGTGGTATGGTATAATTATACTGGTATGTTCAGGGATTCTTGATATATGAATATATTAAATTATGAAGGTCAGTTATGATCATCTTCAACTCTGCATACAGATACAAATTTAGTTTAACTTCAAAATACCAAATCACCTTAACAATTTATTGTAGGCCTTAGATTTCAAATCAACCTGTTGTTTATACATAAATAATGATGTATAAATAGATGCAAGAATTTAAAGACTGAATTTATGCTAGAAAATGTAAAATACAGTAGGAATGTTAAAAATCTGTTAAATCAAATGTTTTAATTTGTTGTTTCAGGATTAAAACTTGAATCAACATAGAAAGTTAGGATTTTTAAAATTGAAATCACAATTTTTAATGATGTATTGAATGGACATTTTGGTGATGTCTAGAAATTGGTATTTGAGGGTTTTCTGGTGGTCAAGATGGTTGGGAGGGTCGGGGTTCCGTCTGGTGGTAGTAGGATGATCGGAGATGATGGGGAAAATGGTAGAAGTGGTGGTAGTTCGTCGTGGCGGCGGCGATAGGGAGAACTAAGTTTTTAACCTTGTCAGTAATGTGAGGAGTACGACTCCTATACGTGATCGAGTGTCACGAATCTCGGGTGGACGATTGCGTGTCGAGGTGTGGGTGAATTTTGGGCGACCCCGGTGGTTTGTACGGCGGTGGCGAAGTCGTTCTATCATTTTTGGTTGAACTTCAGTTTCGAGCAGGAAGCTAACTTTTGATTCGAAATTTCTGAAGGCGATTTGAGTTTGGGTTTTGAGTATGTGGGAGATTTGTGGTATGCTTGCGGCGTTGGTGTTCGCTGAAGCTAGGTGGCGCCGCCGTGCACGTGTACGGCGGTGAGCGGTGTCAGCGTCATTGACAAGAGAACGATCTCGAGTCAATACTCGAATTGTTAGATGTTTGCTTCGGGTTCAGTTCGAGCGCGTGAGCGTGGTTTGCCTGATGCTCTAATTTTTACTTGAGTTCAAATTTAAACTTTGTAAAGGAAGGTGAAGATGGATACGAGAGGGAGAGAGAGACTCGGGTAAAAGCTGGAGCAACTCGAAGTGTAACTCGAGCGAATCAGGGAGAGTCTCGGGTTTCCTACTGCAGTTTTGTTTTTTTACAAGTTTTAAATACTGGAAAACTTAATAAGGGTTTAACAGTTTAAGTTAGGACTTAATTACAAGTTGAATCATCTTAGTTAATGCTTAACAATGATTTTAACTCCTAATTAAGTATTGAGTAATTAATTTACGTTAAGTATTAAATTAATGAACATTTGAAGTTTTGTAGTTAGTAACAAATTGGTTTAAATTAATTAAGACTTAATTACAAGATTTCTTTTTAAATGTTAGTCAAGATGATTAATTATTCAATTAATTATTTTTGAAAGTAATTAAGAATAATTACATTAAAATGGTAATTATACTTTGAATTAATTAATGAGTAATTGACAAACAAATTTGTAATTAACTTCTTGAAGCTAATTAACGAATGATTAGTAGTTAAGTAATTAAGTGATTAACAAATGGCTAATGATTTATTTAAGAGATAATTAAGAAATATCTAATTTGTAATCAAGTTTGTTAGTCAATAATTAAGGGTTAATTAATGGTTAAAGGATAATTAATTGATATAATTAATTAGGGAATTAATTACTTAATGAAATGATTAATTAATGCAATAAATTAATGAAGGTAATTAAAATTCCTTAAGGTAAGTAATTAAATGATAGTTAATTAAAGGATAATTAATTAATGTGAGTAATTAAGAGTTAATTAATTTATGAGTTAAATTAAATTAATTATTAATTATGTGAAATAAATCTTGCTTATGGATGATTAAATTGTATTGAACACCTTTGATTGTTATTGACTCTGGGATGTACTTTGTAATGTTCTGTGATATGAAATGTTTTGTTGAACTATGATAAATATGAGTTATTTATAATAAAATTTTTTGTGAGAATATGACATCCTGAAGTTAAATTGAATTGTTTAAACTTAAACAACTTAGCTTAAAAAGATGGTATTGAATTCGAAGAGACCGGGATCGGATATCAGCGATATCCGGGACCACTTCGATTAGTAATCTATAATTCTTTATAAATTTGATATGTGAAATCAATTGGCTGGTTTGGAATAATATGGATCATTTAAACTAGTTGGATACTTAGATTTGTGAAATAAGTGTTGACCACATAAGTTGCTTATTTGTGGTAAAGTACGAGTTACCCCGGGTTTATATAAGTTCTATGAATTGAAATTTCATGTTAGATGAGTTTACTCACGCTGGTTTCCAGCCTGACCCGGGTGTTACTTTGATGTAATGCTCGGGTCAGACCGAGTATTACAGATTTCAGGTAAGGACGTTCTGGAGCTCAGGAGGCGAGCTGGATGGCAGGAACGTATGGAGTGTATTCCGCTGTGTATATGAGACTGTGTAGTCTGTATAGATTGTAGTCTGGAACAAGTTGTATAACTGTCCAGCTCATGTATAAATGGTCATAACTCTGATGTATTAAATTGTAATTGACTGATACAATTTTCTTTGTGTAAAGAATATTATTTGATATTATATTTTATCCGCTGCGATTGTGAGAATCTGTGTCTTGCTCTGTTCTTTCTTCTATCTCTTTTCTTTTTCTTCTAACTATCTGGAAATTTCGGGTTCGAAATTTCCGGGTCATTACATTTGGTATCAGAGCTGAAGGTTAAGCGAGAACCTTGGCTCTGTTGGGATTACTCATTAAGGATAGGGTCAATAGTACCCTAGAATGAGTTGAGTGTGTGTGTGTATATATATATATATATAGATATATGAGAGCGTACTTGTTATTTTCTTATATAAAGGTTTTAAAATGGTTTTAAAAATAAATGGTTTTTATATAAGTTTATCTTTTGATGTATATAGAAATAATTTTCTAATTATTAAATATATTAAAGAAATTGGTTGTTAAATTAATTGGAATTAAATAAGATAATGAGAATTAAGTAGTAATGGTAATACAACCAAATAAAAATTGAATGAAGATAAGTTTGAAATGGATCCAAACTGAAATAAATATGTATAAATGAGGATATACATTATATCAATGATGATTTGAAATAAACTCTAAGTATTGAGTTTTAAATTTTTCCTTGGAATGTGATGTGAAAACCCAAAGTGAATAAGTTTTTAAACTTAAGTGGGAAGATTTTTAATAAGAAGTTTAAAATTTGAATGGGAATTCAATTTGGGTAAAGATAAATTGAATTTAACTTAAGGGAAGTTAAATGAGTTTAGAATGAACAACTTGAATTAGAAATTTCAAGATGAAATTAAAATTTAACTTGGGAAGTTAAATGGTTGATTAAAATGGGAGTTATGAGTGATCTCAAAATGGGTTTGAGATTTGGAAATTGAAAATGGATAATAAATTATAATCTGAAATTTAATTGTTTTTAAATTCTTATTTGAAATTTATAATAAGTTAAGTAAAGATAATTTTAAAATGGAATTTTGGAATTTGGATTCAGAATTAAATGGTTTAAAGATTTAAGTTGTTAAATTAAAAATTAAGGTTGATTTGATTTAAAAGTAAAGGTTAATTTGATTTAAAGGATTAAATCAACATTTAAAATTTAACTCGAATTTATATAATTCGAGATAGTTTAAAATTGAGATTTAAATTGAATTAGTTCAAACTGAATTTGATTTGAATAATTTGAAATTGTAATTAAAATGAATATGTTTAAAATCAAATGGAATTTGATTTGAAATTTGGAAAGGAATTAAGATTAATTCAACTTGAATTGGGATTGAATAAAATTCAATGGAAATTGAAGTATTGAGTCAATTTAAATGGAAGTAGAAATTTAAATTGAATTGATAGGGAATTGAACGGTTTGACTCTGGACTATTTTCAAAGTAATTTGTTTTAATATAAACCTATTTTTTTCAAACTATTTACTATACAATCTTTCTTCTTAAACCCCAAACTATCTTATACTTATTTTACAATTATTTTGGAACCATTTAACTATTTTGAAACTGTCTTATAAACTAATTATTATTTTTCAGTTACTTATATCTAATCACTATTTTAAAAACTATTTTGCAATTATCTAACTATTTTATACCTACTTAACTGTTTTACAGCTATTTTACAAACTAATAACTATTTTTCAACTACTAATCTACTTTAAACTTTTTCAAGCTATTTTTAAATTTAAATTGGTCAGAGTTCAAACTGTTTGTAATTGAAGTAATAACTCAATTGGAAATGGAAGCAATTGAGAATAAGTGAATGGAATTGAAGGAAATGTGAATAGAAAAGAGAATTGATTTGGCTAATAATCAATGAAGTTAAATACGTAGGATGAACGTATATTATTCTATTCGCATAGTGATTTGATCCAGATTCGAACACAGAATTTCGAGATAGTATTATCGATCCGAGTTGGGATTTTTCGCTCGATTTTCGACGGCGAACCTGAATATGGATTTTTGATTGGTTCTGGATATTCTCTATCATAGTTGTGACTATGCAAGGAGAATGACGGTTTCTGATCAAGAAACCAGATCTGAATCCGCACTAGGAAGTCGGGTGGACGATACTAGTTCGGAAGTGAAATTGTGTGATCGAGGGAGCGATCAAATTGATATGGCGTACGGATGATATGTGTACATCGTACGAGTTTGGATGAAATTGATATTGAAATTTGTGAATAAGGAATTTGAATGGTTTTGAAATGAAAAGTATATTTGTAAAATATAATGGAATTGGATATTTCTTTGGTTGAAAATTTACTTTATGGAAGTAAGTAAATGGTAAATAACTTTATAAAGAAATCAAACTTGAATATTTGATTTGGCAATAAATAAAGTTGTATTTTGTAATATGATAAACTCCCCTTATTGAATCTAGCCAGAATAAAAAGGGTTTTTGGAAATATTTGAAGTATAAAAGAGTTTTATACAAGTTTGAAATAATCCAAAGATTTTCAAAGTATATATATATATATATAAAGGGTTTTATGAGAATGATTTTGGAAAAAGGTTTTGGAACCTATGAATTTGGAAAAGGCTTTTGATTTTGGGAAAATCAATTTTGGATTTTGGAAAGCCTAGTTTAAGAATTATCGATTTTGGTAATCGATTTTGTGTAAAGGAGATTTTTATAAATCATAAAGGGTATGATTTGAAGATACTATAAGTATATAGTATAAAGTATTTTGAGAATAGCTCTGGGGAAAAAGGCGCTTCCTTGAAATGAACTTCTCAGGAGTACCACTGGGTGGTACTGCCTTGAACCCCAAGGGGGGATTCTAAAGTTGATCCTGTGAGGAGTCCGGACAAAACTAGTTCCTGAGGATTATTTGTGTAGCGAAAGTCGAGGGGCTGGTGCCCACAGAGGCATTTGAGTTATGCTGTGACAACAATTTGACTCAATGTCACTGCGATCTACTGCAGACCATAGCGAAAGTCATGTGTGCCGCTGAGAGCCAACTGTCTACGTTTGATTTTATATCGGTAGACTGTGACACTATGGTAACATAGCGAAAGTCGTTTGTGCCGCTGAGAGCCAACAGTCTGCGTTTGATTTTATATCGGTAGACTGCGACCTATGTGGAGGAGTTTCATTTTGACAGCGAAATCGTGTGTGCCACTGAGAGCCAACAGTTACATGGACTTTTGCTGCGATGGCAACGTAACCCTGGATGTAACTGCGATCTGTTGTGGGTTCCTTGGTGTAATCAGTTACATGGACTTTTGCTGCGATGGCAACGTAACCCGTGATGTAACTGTGACCTTGGATGGGGGTGATGATTTCCAGAGCATTCTCACCAAAGATATTTCCTCTATTTTCAAAAACTGTTTTCTATTATTCTCAATAAAATTATTTTCCAAGTATTTTCTCTGGATGTTAAAAACGGGTCTGCTAAGTACTTATAGATTTTCAGTCCTACGCCTGATCAACGTATGACCGAATTTCTGTGAGAACAAGGATGGACTGGTTGAAACATCGAGTTATAAAAAGTATTTTTATAAAACCATTTTTGAAAAATTATATAGATTTTAAAGTGTTTAAAAAAAATTATAAAAGGAGTTAAGAGTTAAAAAAATAATATTCAAAGAGTAATTTATTCAAAGAATAATTTATCTGATTTTAAATTATTAAATAAATTCTGGCTTCGTTCCTTTTCGAGGACGAAAAGATTCTAAGGGGGGAGGAATGTGATAACCCGGATTTTTCGGACATCTGTTAATTGATAATTAACCGGATTAAATTAATAAAATACTAATTTATAAGTGAACAAATAGAATTCTGATATATATATATATATATATAGATATATAAATGAATTTGATTTATAATAAATGCTTATTGGATAATCTCCTGTTATAGTTATTGAAATTTGATAATACTTATTTAATGACCTTCTTTTATAGTTATTCAATTTGGCAAAATTTATCTTTTACAAATAGATATATTTTATATTGTAAATGGTTAGCTATGGTTTAAATTCAAATATTAATGTTCAAAGCTATTGAAGATAAATTCCATATTTTACAACAACAAAGATAGCCTATGTGTATATGTGATTATTTATTTAGTATAATTAGATTTCAATCATTTTCTTTTAAAAATATATACATATATAAAGATAAGAGTATGATTCATAAATTAAAAATGATGTAGGGGTTTAACACATAATTTATAAAATATAATACATATGTTAATATAAGAAATATGGTTTATGACATTTGTAAATATAAACACATGCAAAAATACAAGTGTTAGATTAATATAGCATGAAATTAACATGTGGCAAAGATATTTTCTCTTGAAATGATAAAGTAAATAAAATCAAAATGTTTAAACGTGGCTGCTCATTTTAGTTCAAAAGTTTTATCAGTTTTAAAAACTTCTCAAACCTGAGAAAAATAAATACAAACCAGAAAATAAATCAAAGCAAAAACATATTCAAAGTAATTTTAAAAGCTGGAAATCTCAAATCTGGAAACAATTCGAATATCAAAACAAGAAGATAGTGGAAAATTCGAATGCATCTCAAACATTAGTAAGCAGTGATTCAGGAATCATCTCAGGTTAAAAGCAAGAGCAACTCAACTAAGTTTCAGATCACCAAGCATTCAAGTTTTCAAAATAAAAACTGCTTCAAACCTTCTCTGTTCAACATATTCTTAGGTGAGTAAATTTTGATATTAAACAGTATAAAATCTAAGACTTGAACTTGATGCATGAATGAAGTCTAGAAGTTAAATGGTTTGAAATGATTTGTATGTATGTTTATGTGTAAATGGATGTGTATATAGGTATGTGATATAGCTGATGATCAGCTCTGTTTATTTTACAGTGCACTTCATCAAATAAACAATTCCTATCTTCATTTGCATTTCATTATAGACTAGGATCTGAGAATAGAAAACATTTGAAAGTTTATAAAGTTAATTTTAAAGGTAGTTTAATTTAATATATGATGTATTTATAAAAGAAAAAGAGAAAATATAGCAACCTAGAAACAATACGGCAACTAAATCTATTACCATCAAACAACAATTAAGATCATCAAAACAAGACTCTGAAACCAACCCAGGCTGATGGTGTTCATTATCCTGGAAATGAATTCTCTGGTCAATTATTATACAAGTGAGTAACTCTTCTATTTCAAGGCTAAAATCCTCATCTACTTGAGGGTTGTTTAAATCTGTGGTATGGTATAATTATACTGGTATGTTCAGGGATTCTTGATATATGAATATATTAAATTATGAAGGTCAGTTATGATCATCTTCAACTCTGCATACAGATACAAATTTAGTTTAACTTCAAAATACCAAATCACCTTAACAATTTATTGTAGGCCTTAGATTTCAAATCAACCTGTTGTTTATACATAAATAATGATGTATAAATAGATGCAAGAATTTAAAGACTGAATTTATGCTAGAAAATGTAAAATACAGTAGGAATGTTAAAAATCTGTTAAATCAAATGTTTTAATTTGTTGTTTCAGGATTAAAACTTGAATCAACATAGAAAGTTAGGATTTTTAAAATTGAAATCACAATTTTTAATGATGTATTGAATGGACATTTTGGTGATGTCTAGAAATTGGTATTTGAGGGTTTTCTGGTGGTCAAGATGGTTGGGAGGGTCGGGGTTCCGTCTGGTGGTAGTAGGATGATCGGAGATGATGGGGAAAATGGTAGAAGTGGTGGTAGTTCGTCGTGGCGGCGGCGATAGGGAGAACTAAGTTTTTAACCTTGTCAGTAATGTGAGGAGTACGACCCCTATACGTGATCGAGTGTCACGAATCTCGGGTGGACGATTGCGTGTCGAGTTGTCGAGGTGTGGGTGAATTTTGGGCGACCCCGGTGGTTTGTACGGCGGTGGCGAAGTCGTTCTATCATTTTTGGTTGAACTTCAGTTTCGAGCAGGAAGCTAACTTTTGATTCGAAATTTCTGAAGGCGATTTGAGTTTGGGTTTTGAGTATGTGGGAGATTTGTGGTATGCTTGCGGCGTTGGTGTTCGCTGAAGCTAGGTGGCGCCGCCGTGCACGTGTACGGCGGTGAGCGGTGTCAGCGTCATTGACAAGAGAACGATCTCGAGTCAATACTCGAATTGTTAGATGTTTGCTTCGGGTTCAGTTCGAGCGCGTGAGCGTGGTTTGCCTGATGCTCTAATTTTTACTTGAGTTCAAATTTAAACTTTGTAAAGGAAGGTGAAGATGGATACGAGAGGGAGAGAGAGCCTCGGGTAAAAGCTGGAGCAACTCGAAGTGTAACTCGAGCGAATCAGGGAGAGTCTCGGGTTTCCTACTGCAGTTTTGTTTTTTTACAAGTTTTAAATACTGGAAAACTTAATAAGGGTTTAACAGTTTAAGTTAGGACTTAATTACAAGTTGAATCATCTTAGTTAATGCTTAACAATGATTTTAACTCCTAATTAAGTATTGAGTAATTAATTTACGTTAAGTATTAAATTAATGAACATTTGAAGTTTTGTAGTTAGTAACAAATTGGTTTAAATTAATTAAGACTTAATTACAAGATTTCTTTTTAAATGTTAGTCAAGATGATTAATTATTCAATTAATTATTTTTGAAAGTAATTAAGAATAATTACATTAAAATGGTAATTATACTTTGAATTAATTAATGAGTAATTGACAAACAAATTTGTAATTAACTTCTTGAAGCTAATTAACGAATGATTAGTAGTTAAGTAATTAAGTGATTAACAAATGGCTAATGATTTATTTAAGAGATAATTAAGAAATATCTAATTTGTAATCAAGTTTGTTAGTCAATAATTAAGGGTTAATTAATGGTTAAAGGATAATTAATTGATATAATTAATTAGGGAATTAATTACTTAATGAAATGATTAATTAATGCAATAAATTAATGAAGGTAATTAAAATTCCTTAAGGTAAGTAATTAAATGATAGTTAATTAAAGGATAATTAATTAATGTGAGTAATTAAGAGTTAATTAATTTATGAGTTAAATTAAATTAATTATTAATTATGTGAAATAAATCTTGCTTATGGATGATTAAATTGTATTGAACACCTTTGATTGTTATTGACTCTGGGATGTACTTTGTAATGTTCTGTGATATGAAATGTTTTGTTGAACTATGATAAATATGAGTTATTTATAATAAAATTTTTTGTGAGAATATGACATCCTGAAGTTAAATTGAATTGTTTAAACTTAAACAACTTAGCTTAAAAAGATGGTATTGAATTCGAAGAGACCGGGATCGGATATCAGCGATATCCGGGACCACTTCGATTAGTAATCTATAATTCTTTATAAATTTGATATGTGAAATCAATTGGCTAGTTTGGAATAATATGGATCATTTAAACTAGTTGGATACTTAGATTTGTGAAATAAGTGTTGACCACATAAGTTGCTTATTTGTGGTAAAGTACGAGTTACCCCGGGTTTATATAAGTTCTATGAATTGAAATTTCATGTTAGATGAGTTTACTCACGCTGGTTTCCAGCCTGACCCGGGTGTTACTTTGATGTAATGCTCGGGTCAGACCGAATATTACAGATTTCAGGTAAGGACGTTCTGGAGCTCAGGAGGCGAGCTGGATGGCAGGAACGTATGGAGTGTATTCCGCTGTGTATATGAGACTGTGTAGTCTGTATAGATTGTAGTCTGGAACAAGTTGTATAACTGTCCAGCTCATGTATAAATGGTCATAACTCTGATGTATTAAATTGTAATTGACTGATACAATTTTCTTTGTGTAAAGAATATTATTTGATATTATATTTTATCCGCTGCGATTGTGAGAATCTGTGTCTTGCTCTGTTCTTTCTTCTATCTCTTTTCTTTTTCTTCTAACTATCTGGAAATTTCGGGTTCGAAATTTCCGGGTCATTACATAAAATCTGGAAGTTAATGAATTTGGAAATAAATGGATTAAGTAAGGAAATTTATTTCAAAGTAAAATAAATTGGGAAATCAATTATAAATTGATTTAAATACTTTGGGATTTGAAATTTAAAGAGAAGTGAGATTTTGAAATTTTTAAACTGGGTTTATAAAGTGAAATGGAATATCAGTGGATATTTGAAATATAAATTCAAGGTGGGAATTTATAAAGGGATATGAATTGGTTTAAAAATAAGTGTTGATTTATTTTTAAAGGATGTGAAGAGAAGAGTATTTCTCTGGATAGCCAAGTACGTTTTCAAAGCAATTTTTAATATAAGTTAAAAGTTCTAATTGTGTTTTTAAAAAGCATGTTTTAGAAAATTGATTATTTCTAAATGTTAATTTCCTAAGTAAGATTTTCAAAATCTATTATTGTAGTAATTATATAAAAGTAATTTGGTATTATGTTTTAAAGAGGAAGTTAGCTTATATTTATAAAGTGGTTTTATTTTAAATATTCTTAAAATATATATTTTAATAAAGTATTAAAGTAGTTTTAAAATTTCAATGTTATAAAGTATATTTAAATAAAGTGTTTTTAAATTTTTTTAAAATTTAAAAGTATTTGGTACTTGGTGATTCAGTGGAAATAATTATTTGGGAAATGTATTCCGTAAGCGGAAACTGTTTGAAATTGTTTTCAAATGAGCTTTGAAAATTTGGAAATATATCTTGGAAAGATATTTGGGCAAATAAATAATGTGGGAAATTATTTATTGTGTGATGGTTGCTTGTGGATGTTAATTGATAGTTAAATAACCGACTATCAATATTGGCCAAATGCGCTGATCGTTTCGAAGAGACCGGGATCGAGTTTCCGTATACCTGGATTCTAGGTCTGGAGACTCGAATACCACTTCGATTCGGTTTGTACGTTTCGTGTAACGTGTTCAGAGTCGAAGATGGAGCAGTGAAGTGCAAGGGCTAGTCGCTACTAATCCTGAGGATATTTCCAAAATGGATGTAGTAGGAATAGTGCCTTCGGTTCCGTTCGAACCCGGGACGGACTTGTATGGACGAATGCTTGCGAAACATCGTCAGGCGGACGATGGGCATTCTAAGGGATATGTGCTATAAAGGTATCGTTTAGCCTCGAGCCTCATCAACCGGGAATGACTGAAAATCAGGGGTTATGCAGCAAGGCTTCGTGGGTAGCCACCACTTGAGAGTAAAGTCATCCCTGTCTAGATGTCCCTTTTATTTCGACTTAGTGTTGCGGTTGCTGATCCCAACCGTGGGGTGATTTTACTTGGAATTATCCAGTAAGGGATGATTCCGGTCTTGGGTTGCAGGGGAGCGGGCGTACTCCTCGGTACTGTGATCTAGGCCACGTACTGTGACAGGTGGTACCCCAGTGCCTAGTCATTCGTTGGAAATCCATTCCCCCTACGTGCCTGTACGGTTTTGATTGTGCCCAACTATTGTTGAAATGTGAGATGCAAGCATTTCAGCTAGATTATATTTTACTTTCTGTAGACACTATTATAATATCAGAGGATTTTGATATAAAGTGTTTTAGCTATCGTAAGGTAAAAACCCGACATGTTTATTTGTGGCGTGGTCTTACGAGATGCTTTTGATTTCAAAGGATTTTGAAACTTTAATAATCAATTTGAGTGTGATTTTCTCACGCTGGTATTCCAGACTGACTCGGGTATTGTTTAATATGATGCTCGGGTCAGACCGAGTATTATAGGTTACAGGATATGATGCTGTGGAGCTCAGGAGATGAGCTGGATGGCGAGACGTATCTTCCGTACTTGTTTATATATATATATTCCGCTGTGTTGATTGTTGTACTCTGTTGTATTGAGGACATGATATGGTTATTGTCCAGTTGTATGTTATGTGTTCTCTGGTGTATACTCTGATGCTATATTATATAAAACTGATATAGTTTTGATTTGTGTAAAGATCTGTTAATATATATTATATTTTATTCTGCTGCGATGGTTAGATTCTGTTGTTGTTTTCTATTTTTCTTCTTTTACCTCTTCTTCTTAACTAAAATGGTTCGATTTTCCGGGTCTGGAAATTCGGGTCGTTACATAAATAAGGTTGTTAAATCTGTTTAATTGAAATTTAATTCACAATCCAAATATCTAAATAATCACTATATTTGAATACAAGTTGTTTAGATTTTCAAACATCAATTATTTAAAATTAATTAAATATTTAAAATTAAAATGATAAAATTCTAGGATGTTACACAAATAGCTATTGTTTATTGATGGAGCTTCAATTGAACAAGGGGCCGGTGCAAGATATGTGATCATTATCCCCAACGGACACCGGTTGCACAATGCAATGAAATTGGGATTTCCCACCATCAATAATGTGGCAGAATATGAATCGATGGTGGCAGGACTCACTTTAGCCCTACAATTAAAAATTCCAAGGATTGAGATATTCAACGACTCATAACTAATAGTAAATCAGTTAAACCAAACATATCAAATGAAAGATGCCAAATTGGCCCTTTATGTAAAAAAGGTGCTAAAGCTGTTAACCCAATTTAAGGATTTCTCGGTACATCAAGTACCAAGAGGGAAGAATTCCCAAGATGATTCTTTGGCCAAGTTGGCCAGCTCACGTGGAGCACCAGAAACTCCAGTTGTGCCAGTTGGCTTCCAACCAAATCCTAGTATAGAGGAAAATGTCTCCGAGCCAAAAATTAAGTCTATGGTATTAACTAGATCCCAAGCCCTTGAACAAGCAGATAAAGGAAATGAATCAAGAAATGGCAATGAAGAAAACCAAGAAGGAACCATTCATATAGAAATTAGTAGTCAATATGAAAATAATTGGATGACACCCATTATTGAGTTCCTAGTGGAAGGGAAACTACCAAAAGATAAAAGAGAGGCTAGAAAAATAAGGCATCAAGCCACACTTTTATTATGATGGATGGAATACTTTACAAAAAAGGATATTTGCTCCCTTACTTGAGATGTGTGAATGTCGAAAGTAGTGTGAAGTTGCTATGAGAGGCCCATGAAGGGTTCCGTGGAGATCATTCTAATGGAATAAAAGCCAAAAAGGTCATAAGGTAGGGTTTCTGTTGGCTCCAAATGAATAATGATTCGGTGAATCATGCAAAGAGATGTGGGAAGTGTTAGAAATTTTTGACAATTCCGCATATTTCCCTAAGTGAGTTAACCTCAATTTCAAGTCCATGGCCCTTTGATGTACGGAGGAGATTTAATTGGATCATTACATATACCAAAGGTGGAGCTAAGTTTGTAGTAGTAGCCACCGATTATTTCACTAAATGGGTGGAAGCAGAACAATTACGAATATAACGTCAGAAAAAGTGTTAAGATTTATGATCAAAAACATAGTCACTCGGTTTGGAATGCCATATAGGATAATTTCTAATAATGGAACTCAATTTGAAAGTGAAGAATTCACTGGATTTCGCAGCAATAATGGAGTAGTCAAAAGCTTTTCGCCCGTAGCTCATCCTAAAACCAATGGTACCGTTGAAGCTGCCAATAAAACTATTAAGAATGTTCTTAAGAAGCGATTGGAAAAAGCGAAAGGAAATTGTAACACCTCATAAATTTGGCATTAGTTATTTAATTATTTAGTTAATTAGGCCGCAAAAATGAAATTTGTGCAAACAATAGATTTGACCATGAAACTTACACCATTGCATTCATGGAGAAATTATGAGTAACTTGAGTCCAAACGAAGAAGTTACGGAAAAAAACGTATTTGAAATGGAAATAATTCAATTAGAAAAATTATCGATTATAAATTAAATACCAGGACCCACCTGTCGGCCCTCTTTATTGGGCAGGTCGACCAGTGGTGGTTGACCTCCTTGAAGGGAGCAGTCGACCGATCGACTATAGGCGGTTAGGGTTTGCCTTGGTCAAACGGCCCGTATTTTATATATTTTAATCTAACGACTATAGTCGATTCTAGCACTTTTAAATTCAGGCCTAACCCCATCTTCTTTTCTCATAGTTTCTAATTAAAGCAGTGAAGCTCTGCCATCTTCTATTCTTCACTATTTTCTAAATTATAAAATATGATATTTATATTTGTGCATATACAAATGGGAGAAGAATAAATCAAATAAGAGAAGTGAATAAGCACTATGCGATCACGGGGTTATATATATATATATATTTGTACTTATACTTTTCTATTTCCTATCAACCCCAATCTCTTCTCAGATTTATAACTCTAATATATGTATATACCATTTTTATACATATTTCTTAGAATAAGAAGGAAATTGAGTTGAATCGAAGGCTTTACTTCAGATCTGGAGATTTGGAATGCTTTTAGAAGGTGTGTGGGAAATTTATATATTGTTTATGATTTTGAATCTATTCCATTGGCATACGTTTGATTTTTATGCCTAAATTAATAATATTTGTGAATTGTAGGCTCAAATTAGCATAGAAAACTATTGCCTACATATTCTTATTTTAGATCTGATAGGAATTATTGCTACACCCTGATTTGGAAATCAATCCCAAAAGTTATAGATATATTGATTAGGTACGAAATTTATTTCAGATATGAAATTGGGTTGTAGAATATTAGTATGATTTTGATTATTACCCTAATTATGTCGAATTGGAGATTTTCCATAGTTTAATTTATGGGAAGAACTTCCATTTGATTTTCATATCCAAATTGCATAGAAAGTGCAACATTTAATTTAACAAGGAATATATGCAAATGAAAAGGAAAAGATGTGTAGAGTACAGATTTATTCTCCATAGTTTACACTGTCTGTTCCAATAAAAAGAAAATAATCATTCCTTGTAATTTCAAACAAGGCAAATCTTTCCTTTTATTTTTGATCTTTTGTTTTAAACTAATTTGTGGAAATCACAATGGAGAATCATTCAAAGAAATGTAATTTCAGCAAATTAAATATGAAAAATAATAGTCTAGTTAAAGATTTGTGACTAGAATATATTTGATAGAAGTATGTATTTATACATATTTATACGCACTAATAAATATGACGATTTATTTAACACTTGCTCAGGATATTAGTATACATAGTAATAAAGTTGATTTATGAATAGAAAATAGGACGGAGAACGAGGAAAGGTAGTAACTCCAATTAACGGGTAATAAATGTGGAATGAATTTGTGAGTTACAAATAATTGATAAAGTAAATGGATTAATGGGACTGATAAATATGGAAGATTAGATAAATAACTATGGAATAGTTATAAAAGGTTACTAATTGAAAATTATTAAATGTACATAAATGTCTTAGGAAATGTCCATTAGGATGATATTCTTTTATCATGGATAGATTGACATTTATGGAAGGGGTAAATAAAGGGGATATGTGGGTAATTAAATATTTACGGTAATTTATATACCCTTGAACAAATAAAAGGAGGTTAATAAGCTAAGTCCAATATTCAATTTAGAATGATAAAGATTAGTCATAGTAAAGCCTTGGATAATATGGCTTAAGTTAGTAAAGCCTAGAACAATTAATTGGACTCAGTAGGTTAGGATGGGAGGTCAGTAGAGTTACACGATAGAAGTATGCCCTTCACTTTGAGGCTACCGGCAGTTGTGTACACTTCCTACTAATGTGAGACATATTTAACCACAAGACCCATAGAATAATTAGGCTTAGAAGATTGGGATGTGAGGTTAGTACAGTGACACAACAGAAGCCTGCCCATCACTTAGAGGCTACCTGTGGGACATCACTAGTCATAGGACCTGTGGGAAATGGTTATGGGAATAATAGGATTACTTAGGGATTAGAAGTATTAAGTGATTTTTTGAGGGCCACCCTATTTCCTAATTAAAAAGTATGAAATGGTCTGGATTATCGATTATGAGCGGTACTGGATATTTTGAGAAGGGTCCACTTCGGGTTTAAGGTATTAAGTGACTGATCTAGGGTCTGCCTCTTTTCTATAAAGAAGCATTAAGTGTCCCAATGAGATTCCAAGCAATGTCAACTAGATAGTACTAGTGAGGAGTCTGCCTTGGGGTGAGGTATTAAATGACAAAGGCCAGTCTAGAATATAGGCATTAAATGGTCAAGGGTCTGTCTAGTCCTTATTAATAAGGTATTAAGTGGTTTAGGTACCGTCTCTCACATTGCTAAGACTTTAAAAACGATAAATGCATTAGTTGTATAGTTATATGTACTATAATGCCATAAATAGTGCTCAAAGGTCTTTGTAGCTAGGAGCCCACTTCATATTTGGAAGTATTAAGTGGCTGATGGACTTACGTCAGTATTTTGTACCTTACGAAGGGTTGGCAGATGAACTGTGCTAGGTAGGAATATCGTGTGCAATATTAGGTTTATTTGGTTAACTTTAAAATAGTAGACATAACAATTAAATGGAAACCAATCGGTATGAATTTATGCTATATACACTGTATAGATTTTTCAGTCACTAAAATGTTGTTCTGACCCACTCCTCATTACAACCCACATGATAGATTTAGAGGAACATGTCACTGGAGCTGGACGTGATTAGTTGTTGGAGAAGTCTTCTTTTCTCTCATGCTCGATGCTGGTGTGGCAATCTGATATGAATACCATTAATTCCAAGGTAGTAGCCACAGTCAGTATTTATATCCTATTATTGTTTCCGCTGTGAGTTTAGATTTTTATCAATCTATAATAACGTTCATGCTTATTTGCAAGTACCAATCCAAGATCTGTGCTTTGATGGACTTGGGTTTCGATTCTTTTCGAAATTTAGGTTCATTAAAGTGTGGATTGTTACATTTGGTATCAGAGCCTAGGTTAGTTGATCAGAGGAATTAGGATAAATTGAGAGAATGTATTCGTACTTTCCTATCTATTATTATTTATACACTCGACTCTAAGAATCCTGACTATAAGAGTAGTTGTAGCACCACTCCGAAGGAATGGGTAAAGCAACTATGGGTTGAAGATATCTTAGATTTGAGATTTTCACACCGACTCTGAATTACCCCATGGAGTGTTGGCGATGCATAGGGAGCTGATGGAGAAGAGCATGAGTACGACATATGGCAGAATCCCAAAGACTAGAGGGTGTTCAACTTAATGGTTGAGATAGCTACCTTGTGACTTTTAAATCTTGATGATGGCTTGCAGTTGAAGATACAAAATTGTTCTAGATAAGCGGGAAATAGAATTCTATGCATCACAAACATCCGGAAACCAGTTTGTTAAGGGAATGTTCATCAACTACTTTTAGATGGCAAACCAAATTTTTATTGTAAGAATTGAAGTCAATTCCTTAGTGTAAACCCGTGAGATAATTTTTTATAAAGTATATTTTGGAAATTCCTTCGATTTTGGAAGAAGGGTTTTCAAAGGATTTCTTCTCCCAAGGATTTGTTTTGGAAATTTGTTTTGGTAAGTTTTGAAATTTTACTTTTCAAGAAACACGTATATCGCTAAGTTTGGCCATGTTAAGAAATTTGGTTTAAAATGAGTAAATTTTGAAATCCTTGAATGTTTATATATATATATATATATATGTGTGTGTTTATGTGTGTGCGTGTATCGATAAAGGTTTGATTTTGATTTTTTGCAAGAAAATAGTTTTTCGATTTGGAAATGAATTTCAAAAGATGAATATTTAGCCCAATGATTTTCCTGTTTACAAAAATTAAAGTTTTCAAAAGTTTCCTCTCTTTTAAGAGACAGACAAAATAGGAATGACATTTAATTTTATTGGGGGTATGTAGTTAAAAGTGTTGTTGTATCCACCATATGTTGGAAGAAATATTCTACGTGAAGTTTGTCGGAAATAGTTGGAATATTATTGAGTTTGTGGAATTATTGATGGCTGAAGAAGTATAAGCCTGAAGTACTACAGTATAGCGGAGGAATGGTTCGGAAAGCTAGACGGTAAGCTTGGGCACCGTCATGAAGAGGGAAGGGATTTTTTTGATTGTGTCATGTCAAAGAAGACAACGCGAAATGATTATCCTTATTTTTATTTTTATTATCTATTTGACCCGACCGAAAGGGTCCAGGTTCAAGTCATGCAGAAAAACCGCCTAGCGATCGACCGGTAGCGGTCGATCGAAAGACCTAGAGAGGTCGACCGCATATGAATTTTAGCCCATCCTGAACCTAGAACGTGACTATAAAGCCACGTCCAATTTTCCCCATCCACATTCGTGCTCCCCCCTTCTCATTTCATTCGAACCTAAAAATCACCTTCTCCTCCTCCAAATTAGCTCCCACTTCCTCCATTCCACCTCCAGGTGGTGGCGTTTCTCCCACTCTTTGACGAGCAGCAGCCTCGCCTCCCCCTTGCACCGATTTTTGCACCTTAGATCTTGCACCGCATCCACTCCAGATCTAAACCCTATTTCTCCACTTCTTAGCCCATGGCACCTCCCTGCACTACTGGTTCCTCCAAGCACCACCCTGGTGTCACCCCTCAAGAGATCAGGTGGCTGGACCAGAATAACTAGAAGATCTCTACTTTTCTAAGCTTCGCTAGTTTCAAATTGCTTCAGGGGCAACCGATGAAGTTTGGGGACTTCGTAGCTTTTGGGTTAGAAAATCTTTTCGAGGCGGCAGGACTTGCACTGATCCTGCGCTTCTAGACTTTTGAGTGGGAATGCTATTCATGCCACATTTGCCTTTTTGACACTCATTTGGCACCGAATTTTGATGAAGACAATAGTTTCATTTGGTTGTAGGTTAAAGGAATCAGGATTGAGATGTTCGATGATGATTTCGATGATATTTTGGAGATTTCCACGGATGGTGCGGATTTGGATGATATTGAGATGACCTACCCGGAGATCTTGAAGTAGATCTTTTCTTAAGGTGTCAGTGTTTGGAGGATGGACAATCTATGTCTGACTGTCTGTCTTGTTATGCGTACTATTCAGCACAACGTCATCCCTAAGTCGGGAAGCTATGATCAGGTTTGTCCTTAGGCGTGGAAGGTCACCTATGTAGTTATGGGTGGTATAGCCATCAATTGGGCATGCACTCTTAGGATTCATTTTTTCGATCAGGGAGTTGGCACCCCATGGAGTTACTTTTCATACTATTACCTATTCACTCTCGTCTTTAGGCGATACAGGGTGAATCTTAGTGAGGAGACTGCCCAAACGAAGGTCTCGCCTGCAATTGATAGATCCTCCTTTAGGAAGATGGGAATTCCTTTTCCACCAACCGTGGCAGCCGAGCGAGCAGCAGAACAGCAACCGCAGTAGGAGATGGAGCAAGGACAGGGAACCGAGGGATATTAGAGTCCCGAGCTAGTCGCCATTCGGCAGGTCCAGACTGACCTCCAGTGGATCCACACTGAGCTACAAGAGATGAAGAATGAGCTACAGTGCCAGAGTCATGAGATTGGGTGCTTAGCCACTATGCTTCCCACTTTTCAAGGCTGCGGAAATGGCTCGAGTTCTCGCTGAGGATCGGGATCGTCCCATAGTCTATATGTAGTGTTTTAGGTCTGTAATGTGTTGTTGTATCTTTCCCTTCAGGCATTTGTTCTTTCTATTTTAGGTTGTTGGGTTGTAACTGTTAGTTGTCTCTTTTTAAAGCGCGCACGGTATTACAAGATGCATTTCTATTTATTTACTGTGTTATTATTCCCAAATATGTGAACTGCTCTTATATGTATATTTGGAAGAAATAGTATAAATCTAGAAATCTCATAAGGATAGTTAACTAACAGTAAAATGCAATATGAGACTGGGAGTTTGTATAGATAGAAATTTTAGCAAGTGAAGGATATGTTAAATTGTTTTGGAATCACGGGTCATTATTCCTGTTTCTTAAAAGCCAATTTATTTGAATGATTGAGTATATCGAGATTTTTTAAATAAAATGTCAAGTTTTTTGGGTTAAGGTTAGTGGTAGAACTTTAGAATCAAGCTTATGCGTTTAGTGCATAACTGACTTCCGACTTCGCTAAAAATGTGGCTTGAATTATCATAATTTTTGTGAAGGAAAATATTTGGAAAGTTTCTCTTGATTTAGGAAATTTTGCTGTGAAAAAAGTGAGGTTTAGTTTTTAAATTATTTCCGGTGCTCAAATAATTTTAGAATTTTTTCCCAACTTTTATTTCAACGGAAAATTTATGTCCAAATATTTTAGAAACTTATTTTTTCAAACGACGTACAAATTTGAAAAGAGAAAAAGGTTTTTATGAAGTTTTTGATTTTGAAGGCCACATGCTAAGCGTAGGGAAGGAAAATAGATTAGAAATGCGAATTTAGAGGTGCATTAGGATCAACAATGCGATGAAATGCAAGCGATAATAAGGGAAAAGCTATTTTAGCCTTGGGATTTCTATTCCCATACCATGTTGACAATGCGCGCGAGTCTGTTTTTGGACTCAATTCCGTTTTAGTGCTTGGAAACAAGACTCCTTATGCGTTTGTGCATGGAAATTTTAGAGTAAATCCGGGGCAACGAGGAAATTTCCATTATCCAACGGGAAATGGATAGCTTATATAGTGGTAAGAATGTATAATTCTCCACCAATATTTCATTTTCCGACGTAGGAGTGATGTTTAGGAAGCGATATTTCGACGCGTTAGATTTTTGGTTGGTAGGAATTGGATGTAAATTGGTTGCACCGTACTTCTATTCGTAAGAGTATGAGGATTTTTGGTTTGTAGGAATTGTATGCAAATTGATTGCACCATACTTCTATTCGTAGGAGTATGAAGATTTTCGGTGAAAGGATTTTTCAAAATCTGCATGCATATAGAATTGCTAGTATATATATAGGTTGTTTGCACCACATATTCAAAAATATTTTCAGAAAAAAAGCATTCATAAAGAAGGGCCTGATTTAGAATCATTATGCATATATGTTTTCTATGTTGTGATACACTATGCACTTCTACATATTGATTGCAAAGTTAGTGGTACACTAATTGGTTGTGTAGTTTAGGATAATTGCGAGCTAGAACCATGACTTAGTCATTAGTATAATTTCGGGGGCGAAATTCTTTTAAGGGGAGAGAATGTAACACCTCGTAAATTTAGCGTTAGTTATTTAATTAGCTAGTTAATTAGGCTTAAAAAATGGAATTTGACCATGAAACTTGCTCATTGGGTTTGTGGCGAAATTACAAGCAACCTTCATATTTGGAGTTTTGTGATCGAAGTCCAAACGAAGAAGTTACAGACGAAAAACGAATTCAGAACGGAAATAATTAGATTAGAAAAATTAACGTTTATATATTAAATACCGAGACCCATTGGTTGACCCCCTTTGTTGGGCAGGTCGACCAGTAGCGGTCGACCCCCTTGAAGGGAGCAGTTGACCGGTCGATTATAGGCGGTTAGGGTTTGCCTTGGCCAAACCACACGGGTTTTATATATTTTATTCTAATGACTGTGATTGATTCTAGCGCGTATAAATTCAGGCCTAAGCCTCTCTTCTCTTCTAATATTTTGTGATTAAAGCAGCAAAGCTATGTCTTCCCTTCTCTACTATTTTCTAACTTATAAAAATATAATATTTATATTTATGTATATTGGAGAAGAATAGAAATAAAATAAGAGAGGAAGAGAAGTGAATCAACACTACGTGATAATGAGGTAGTGTGTATATATATATTTTTGTATTTATATATTTCTATTTCCCTTCGACCCCAAATCTTTTCTCAGATCTATAATTCTAATATTAGTATGATTTTGATTATTCCCCAACTTATGTTGAATTAGAGATTTTCCGTAGTTTAATTTGTGGGAAGAATGTCCGTTTGATTTTTATAAAAATTTTGTGTCTCCAAATTGCATAGAAAGTGCAAAATTTGATTTAACAAGGAATATATGCAAATTAAAAGGAAGAGAAGTGTAATGTACAGATTTATTCTTTGTAGTTTACACGGTCTATCCCAATAAAAAGAAAATAATCATTTCTTGTAATTTCAAACGAGCCATCTTTTGTCTTAAACTAATTTATGGAAATTACAATGGAGAATTGTTATCCGGGTTTTTAACCTAGTAGAAGGAACAACTTGGTCGAGTTAGAGTAGCTCAAGAGCCAACCAAAAAAGACTAGAGCAACTATCCAAGAGAAATCAGAAGAATGGAAAGCAAAAATATGCAAAAGGTGATGGATCGCTAGCGATCCATCATCTATAGATCACTAGCGATCCATAATCTTGGCTCGTGGATTCATGAATTCATTTGCATCATGGTCTAATGCGAATTCTAAGGATAATGGCTAAGTTTGATGGGATTTCGAGCTAGTTAAATCGAGAGGCAAGCATTTGTCTAGTTCAATCAGCAGTCTAATGTAACTAGTATGCGGATCGTCATCAAAACAAGGCAACGTGCTATGAATTACATGGAGGACACCAACATGAGTCAAAAATGCACCTAAGAAGACAAAGTCCAGAAATCGGTTAAGTATGTGGATCACTAGCGATCCATACCATTTCGCCAGATCGCCAAGAACTTTAAGGTTGAAGATAAGGGGAAGCATCTCAAGCCGTTGAATCGCCAACGAACCAGACGCTACGGATCACTAGCAATCCATCAAGTTTGTTCGGTTGTGATGAAACTTGCAGTGTGTCTTCCTACGGTCATTTGCAAGCATCTGACAAGAAGGCCTAGCCCAATAGCTCTCCAACCCCTATAAATACAATATTACCTGCAACATAAAGGGGATCCTATGGAATGGCTGTTGGAACTCTGCATAAAATCTTCTTCACTCTTCTCCTCCCTCACAATAGCCATCCAAGGAGTTCACCGTGATTCTCTAGTGAATTCTAGCCTTGGGGACTTAATCTAACTTAGGATATTCAACGACTTTGTAATCCAATTCACCTTGTAACAACAATCGGTCTATAATAATAGTTGTAAAGTGGACGTAGGCTTCAATAACGGTCGAACTACTATAAAAATCTTCTTGTCTTCTTACTATTTCTGCTCTTTTTACATTCATTCTCTGTATTATTGCTCTATAAGAATAGGGCCGGTGCTTTCACACTAAATCAAGGGCGTTGATCCATTTTTGTGGGTTAACATTTCAGTGCTTTCACTAAGAACCCAACTCAGGGTTTAGATCTAGCTATCTACTTTGGATCTGATAGGTTCAAAAGTTATTTCCTTAATCTCCACTTAAAAGATCTATTGCTAAGAATCAATGGCTCTGGAAAGGAAGAGAACTACCTCTGGAAGATTCATAAAGGCGGTAATAGCCGGAGAGGAGATGAATCATCAATAAATTGAAGCAAATGGCGCCAACGTAGGAGATTAGGGGCCAAGATCCTCCAATCAATGTGAAGTCGTTACAAGAGATGAATTGAATAAAATGGTTAATGAAATCAATCAGAAAATGGAAAGCAGTCAGAGAGCTCTTATGGATAAGCTTAATGCCCTCTTGACTTTACAACCACATCCTGTTCCAAGAACTATGGCAGAACCCGCTGCTGCCGTGGAACAAGAAAATTCTTCCGTTTTTGGTCTAAACGGAAGAAACGGAAAGACCAAAAACGGAAAGCAGCCGCAAAGGGGAGTGATAGCTGGAACCGTGGGAATCAACGTAGAAGGAAACACAAGTGCTCCACCGACCGCAAGGCAACCAGCTATGAACTTGAACCAAGTAGTGAAGACCCCAGAAGAGAATATAACAATGGATCTCTCCGAATCAGAAGATGGAGAGAAATTTAATGACGGCAAGTTGGAAGGAAATGCCAATGCATTCGATAATGCTAGGAATTTCCAAACTGCCCCAATCAGGCCAACTGTAAGCCAACGGGATCTTGAGGGAGTGGCTCTTCCAAAGATAGGAGAGCCTAGGCTCCAGCCTACTCAATAAGACCGTTTGCAAAGCCAAACGCTCGGTGTAGTGACTGACAGCCGACCCCCGGACTACCGGACATCAGAGGCATTTATCACGGATATGGTCAAGCGACTGATGGATGAGAATAAGAATAGAAGAGACGTTGAGTGGGGATCCTCTCCAAGTCGGAACTCCTTCACTGAGGAGATCTTGAATGAGCAGTATGTAGAAAAGTTTACTATGGCAACTATTCTATCCTATGATCGACCAAAACACCCAAAACCCCATCTATGCAAGTACAGTTGGTACATGGACGGAGTGAATGCTTTGAACGATGTTCGATGTAGATGTTTCTCAATTTTTCTAGAAGGAATTGCTTTCATGTGGTTAATTAGGATTCCACCAACAAGATTCCTTGATCAGTTCAGACTTCACACAGCCTAGCCTAAAGATGTGATGTCCTTGTTCGGCCTATTCCAAAGACGAAATGAATCTTTGAAGTCTTTCATGAATCGGTTCAATACCGCAGTGACAAAGGTAAGCAATCTGAACAAGGATATGGCTTTCAGGGCTTTGGTTTGCGCTATCCACCCTGAAACTGAGTTCGAAAAGTGGATCAAAATGAAACAACCTACCACTAGGAAGGACATCCACTGAAAGGCGGGCCAATGCTTGAGATTGGAGGAGGCGCAGGAGTTAGAAAGGAAGTCTAGTAGCTTGCAACCGATGATCGGTGGTCAGAGTGACATAGCGATGAACTAGAACATAAACGCATCCGGGACCACCGAAGGAAGTGCAGGGAAAGACATAAACCAAAAATGTAAAAATCAAAATTCCAATAAACAAAATGGAAACAATAAATGACCTAAATGCTTCAGGTCCGAGGATTACACCCCATTCAATGATACTCCAAAAAAGATCTATGTCGCAACACATGGGACAGAGGAGTATAAAAAACCCCCTAAGAAGGTAGCAACTAAACAACAAAAGCACTCAGGGGAGTTCTGTCGCGTCCACGAGACACATGGTCACAACATAAACGAGTGTCGTCATCTAAAGAATTTGATTGAAGTGATGATCCGAGAAAACAAGCTTCAGCGATACGTGAGAAAATCGCAAAATCCTAACCAACCCATGCCTCCCCAAGCTCCCAGGGATCGAAGAAACCAACTCGAGACCGGCAAAGAGGGATCTAAGCGAACTAATCGGAGACTCATCATTGGAACGATATCTGGAGGAAACCATCCCGCATAGAGAAGTTGGGTAGAAATGGAGCGGTATGCGAGTTCGTTTAAGCACGCTCTGAAAAATTCGCGCCTCGCGATCGAAGATGGAGCTCCATCAAAGTAGTAGAAAACTTTGAATGACGATATAGTATTCCGAAATCGGGATACTGAGGGGATTGAAGCTCCAACTCTCGATCCCATGGTAGTGACAGTAGGGATTGGACCTGCTGTGGTCCGACAGGTATCGGTTGATAGCGGTAGTTCTGCAAATATTCTTTTCAAACGCAACTTTGACCAGATGAAGATCAGCATGAAAGAAGTATCTGCATGCCAAACAAAAATCTAAGGATTCGCTGCCGAACCCGAGAAACCCGTCGGGACTCGATTAACTTGCCTGTAGAACTTGGGGAAGACGACCGAAGAGTCACCTTCGTCCAAGCTTTTGTAATTGTAGATGAAACTTCCGCATACAATGCTTTCTTGGGACAGCCCGCACTGCGGATTTCAGGATCGCTTTAGTCCAGTGGTGCCTTACCATGAAATTCCCAATGGAAAATGGTACCGGGATGGTCAAAGGAGATCAATGCGCCCCCAGAGAATGTTACATCGCAGAACTACGCGAATCCAGAAGAAAAGAAAAGGGGAAAGATGTGGGGAGTGCTCTCCACATTCGCGAACCAAAAATATCGAATAATAACTATAGAGCCGCCCTTGGCTTGGGGACCATAGCCGATTCTACAAGGCTTTGGACCCTAAAAAGAAAAGTTCAGGGGAGGATCGAGCAGCGCTGGCGGAATTGACAATGTCTGTTCCTATCGATATGGATGACCCAACGCGGGTCTTGAAAATTGGATTGCACCTTGGAACAAGATGCAATTGAACTCACCAAACTTCTTCGTGCCAACTTGGATGTGTTCTCTTGGACACGTCCCGATATGTTTGGGTTATCACCAGAAATTGCATACCACACGCTAAACATTGACTCCAAGGTTATGCCAGTAAAGCAGAAAAGGCACAGCCTGGGCCCTGAGTGGTCCAAAGCATTAAGAGAAGAAGTAGACAAGCTAATGGCCAATGGTTTTATTTGTGATGCGAACTACCCCGAATGGGTATCTAACTCGGTTTATGTCAAGTAGTCCAATGGGAAACGACGAACTTACATTGACTACTCAAATTTAAACAAAGCCTGCCCGTAGGATGTTTTCCACTGATGCATGAACCCGACCAGGAGAATACTAGTTTTATTACCGATCCAGGACTGTATTGCTACAAAGTAATGCCATTTGGCCTAAAGAATGTTGGGGCAACTTACCAGCGACTGGTAAATGCCATGTTCAAGCGTCAGATTGGAAAAACCATGGAGGTTTATATGGATGACATATTGGTGAAATCACGAGTAGCAGCCAATCACCTAAAGAATCTCGCTGAAATGTTTAAAATACTTCAAAAATTTGGAATGAAGGCCAATCCACTCAAATGCCACTTTGGTATCGCCTCCGAAAAGTTCTTGGGATTCATAGTGAGTACCAGAGGCATTGAAGTAAACCAAAGCAAATAACTGCCCTACGAGAAGTCCAAGCCCCGAAGAACAAGAAGGAATTATAAAGCTTGAATTGAAAAGTCGCATCGCTAAGCTGGTTCATCTCAAAAGCCACCAACAAATGTATACCATTCTTTAATTCATTAAAGAAGGGAAAGAAAAACTTCGAATAGAATGAGGCCTATCAAACCGCGTTTGAATAGTTTCTGCGACATATAGAAACCACGCCAACCCTATCAAAGCCAGTAGATGGAGAGGACCTGTTCATCTACTTAGCAGTCTCACCTCACGCGTTGAGCGCTACCCTTGTGCGTGAAGAAGCTAGGATTCAGCGACCCGTATACTACATTAGCAAGCGGTTCACTGGAGCTGAGAAAAATTATCCGAAATTCGAAAAGCTAGCGTATTGCCTCTTGATTGCGTCTAGGATGTTACGACCGTATTTCTAGGCGCACCCGATCAAAGTACTGACTGATCAACCTTTAAAGCAAGTATTGTACTGACCCGAGACTTCCAAGCGACTCCTCAAATGGAATATCGAATTTTCCCAATATGATATCACTTACCATCCAAGAAGGGCAATCAATGGGCAAGCCTTGGCAGATTTCATCGCTGAATTCACCATGTGGGATGATGAAGAGGAAAAACCACTGGAAGCAGAAACACGATGGAAACTCTTCGTCGATAGCATATCTAATAACCTTTGCTCGGGAGCAGGGGTAGTGCTTGAAACCCCCGAAGGACGAGCCATTTGATATGCCCTACGCTTGGAATTCCCTGCGATAAACAATGAAGCGGAATACAAAGCATTGATAGCGGGACTGAAAGTCGTAAAGGAACTCAGAATAAAGTCTGTTCACATCTACAGTGACTCTCAACTAGTCGTCTTCCAGGTGAAAGGTGAATACAAGGCTCGAGGGGAGAACCTTGCCCCATATCTATCTAAAGTGCAAGAGTTGCTGAACGACATCGAGCACTACACCATAACTCACATCTCAAGGGAGCAAAACACGAAGGCTAATTACCTAGTTAAATTGGCCAGCTCCAGAAAAGCCCAATCATTAGGACTGGTCCATGTTGAGACCCTGACCGCTCCGAGTATAAACAAAATAGATGTCAACTGGATTTGTGAAACCACCATTGAACCAGAAACGTTGATGATACCAACCAAAGACTACTTGCTTATAGGAACTCCTCCCGCAGATAGGAACCAGCGGAAAAAGCTTCTCTCTAAGGCTCCATGATTTATAATACAGGATGGGATATTGTACCGAAGGGGGTTCTCTACCCTCTTGCTCAGATGTGTGACCGACGACGAAGCTTGGCGGATCCTGAAGGAAATTCACGAAGGCGACTGCAGTGACCATACCATGGGGCAAACTCTTGCAAAGAAAATCCTCTGGTATGGATATTTTTGGCTACGGTAAATCATGATGCAGCAGATTACGCCAGATGGTGCGACCGATGCCAAAATTCAACAAGATTAAAAGAACTCCCTCAACAAAGCTAACGCAGATGGTCAGCCCATGGCTATTCGCGATATGGGGAATTGACTTGATTGGTGTATTGCCAAAAGCCAAAGAAGGGGCTGAATATGCTATAGTTGTCATTGACTATTTCAAAAAATGGGCCAAAGCGAAACCGCTTGCCACCATTACCACAAAGAAAGTCATTGATTTTGTTACTAAAAACATTATTAGCAGGTTTGGTGTGCCACAGAAAATCATCAACGATAATGGGACCCAATTTGAAAGCACCGAATTTAAAGACTTCTGCAAGCGCTTTCGAATCGAGAAAGCTTTTTCGCGGTCGACCTTCCGCAAGCAAATAGGCAAGTGGAAGAAATAAACAAGATCATCAAGTTCACTATCTAAAAGCGGCTGACTAAAGCCAAAGAGTATTAGGTTGATGAACTTCCACTCGCACTATGGGCTTATAGAATAACACACAAAGCAACAACCGGGCATACCCCGTTCGCCTTGTTGTATGGTTCAGAAGCAATGATCCTCGTCGAACTAGATGTCCCCTCCCATCCAAGGCAGAATTTGAATCAGAGGAAAAACAAGCATCCTCTACTCGAGTCACTTGATATGATTGACTAGAAGAGGGACGAAGCCAAATTGAGGACCGTCACTCACCAAAAAAGAGTCGCACGGTACTTCAACTCCCGATTTCACAACCAAACCTTCGAAGTGGGGGGCCTCATCCTCAAACGAGTCTATCCCATACTGGAAGCCTTCAGACCAAACTGGGAAGGGCCGTATGTAATCAATCAAAAGCTAGGGGATGAAACTTTCAAACTGACGACCGCTGACGGGATTCAGGTTCCCCGAGCATGGAACAACGAATCGCTGCGTCGTTATTTATCTGAAACTATCTTATGTATTTCCTATTTTTCAGCAAATAAGCCATCTTGAGATACCAGGGGCATTGTAAATAGGCATAGCTTGCCCAACTTTTCTTAATAAAATTGATTTGCTTTCTGAACCAATTAAACTGCGTTCATCTGTTAAGTTGACGGGGTCAAATCGACTCAAACCATTTAATCACTGCTTGAGATAGTAGAATCACGCTCAAGTATGCCCTACTTACCTGCTGGGTCGACGGAAGCAAATCGACTCAAACCATTGGATCGACGAAACCCCATCCCCGCCTTCTAAAAACCGGTGTTGCTCCGGCGGCATCGAGAAGGCTCAAATCCAAGCCGCACATCCCATAAGCCGCGCACTACCTTTTCGAGCTGTGGAATCATGCTCTTAAAAGATTAAACTACTCACGTTGCTCTAAGATTGGCAACGTCGAGAAGTTTTGAAACCGCTCCAGATGGACTGGTCATATCTGTCCCGATAGCCGCACATCCCATAAGCTGCGCACTACCTTTTCGAGCTGTGGAATCACGCTCTTAAAAGCATAACTCCTCACATTGCCCGAAGATTGGCAACGTTGAGAAGTTCCAAAACTGCTCTGGATCGGCGGGTCATATTGGTTCCGAAAGCGACGCATCCCATAAGCCGTGCACACTTCTAAAAGCCGCACTTTTCATAAGCCGTACATACTTTTAAGTACCGGTATTGCCCCAGCGATACCGAGAAACTTGTCAATTGCAGTGACGAAAAATAAACAAACACTTGGATCAACCGGTCAGTTGTCAGATGTTTGAAGTAAGCAGCCCCGTGAACAGGGGGGCACACATCGATACTCAAATAGAAATACTTGAAAACAAAAACACTTCACAGTTCTGTTACTCCAAACAAAGAATTTTAGTGGTAGTCACAAGGCTAGATAAAAAAATATAGCAGTAAATGAAATTGACATAAGTGCATAAAACGCAGATAAGTAACAGGTAAAATTACAATCAAAATTTCAGCATTGTATTACATATAACATTTCTGTACAAAGTCAAAATATGGGGGCCGTACCCACACAATATCGGCCAATCAAAAGAAAAATACAGACGCTACAACCAATGTAGTAAGTGCAGACTTTGCACTTAAACAAAACAAAACAAAATGTCTTGAAAATCAGCTCCACTGCCATCCGGACATCTCAACGCCTCTTTGCGCCGCTCCCCTTCTCGCCTTTAGTTGGAAGTTTTTGTGTATATTCAGGTTCCTAGCCAGGGGTAGTGTCGCTGCCGGCGATATCAACTATCTTCTCAGTGCCGGCATCCTCTCCCTGCTCTCCAACTTTCTTGTAGGACTCCCCTTTCGTCTTTCACTTCTGGGATTTGCAGGGGCTCTTCGAGGATTTTATCTCTTCAACCTTTTCTTATTAGTGGCGACTAGTTGCTGTTTGGATTTACGTGGCTGCTTATTCTTGACCTCCTGCTCTCGAGCTTCGAATGCCGTAAGGTCACCCTCCAAAGATACAGAAGTGTCATCCAAGCCATGCAATGCAGCGATCTTCTTAAACTCTGGCCCCGGCTGCGAACCAGACACAGACGCAACAATCGAAGTAGTTACAGAGATAGGATATAGAAGGGTCATCTAAGCCATGCAATGCAATGATCTTCTCAGACTCTAGCCCCGGTTGTAGACCAGACACAGATGCAACAGTCGGAGCAGCAATAGAGACAAGCACTGAGGTGGTTGAAATTGCGACGGGTCCATGCATCGAAGAAACTGGTGGATCAACTGGTAAGGAGGACAGACCTATAAGATCAAAAATGAAAGCGTTAAGTTCATCTTGTTCTTGCGGCATGAGCTAGAAATTCTCAAACTCGGGAGAAGCAAGAAGGTTACCTACGTCAGAGGAGTGGCCAAGAATGTCAATCTCATATTCACCGCCTTCTCCTTCTTTTGATGGTTGCACAATCTGTGGAGAAGCTTTGGGCCCAAAATTCGCCAATTGATCATGAGGCTGTCTTGACGATTCACCAGGTCTTGAAACAAGGGGCTTCGGTAATGTTTTGGCAGTTGCAGTCATGGCCACATTGGCAACTTTCTATTCCTTTTCAATTCGCAGGATCTCTTGGCCTTATATCGGTGCTTTTTTGACTCCTCATTAAGGTAGGCATTCTTTAGCTCCTGCTCATTGTAGACATCTCCGCTATCTCGAAAATAGGTCAGAATTTCCTCCCAAACCATAGAAAGAATGCGTGGGAACTTGGTGCCCAAATAACCGAGACTACCCTAATGCAACAGGGAGTTGACGTACAAGTTTAAGATGGTACCGTCCATATTCTCCATTTTCTTCTCAAAGGTATCTTGTAGCTCCAAATAATTCGTCATAACGACGGCGTTTTCAACTTCAACATGAGTTTTGTCGGCGCTGAGCTACGCAACTCTTTCCTGGAGTAGGGCAATCGTCTAGGCTTGATCGGAGATGGTCTTATCATGGGACATCATGATCCCTTCATACTCCGCGATTGTTTTGTTATGCCTTCCAACAGTCTTGTCGTGATCAGCAATAGTCTTCTTCTAGGTTTCAATAATCATGTTTCGAGCTTAGAGCTCCTCTTTCAACTTGACTTCGTCCGCATGGACCTTCTTACTTTCATCTCGAAAGACGATCTCTATTTTCGCATGGGCCTCTTTTAGCTCTTTAAGCAAGTCGGCGTTATTCTTACTCTCCCGTAGCGTTGTGCCCTTTTCATGTACCAGTCGTTCAATTCTGGCATCACCTTTCGCCAAAACCTTCTCGACGTCATCCTTTCACGATTCAAAGGAGAGGATCTCTTGGTAATTATTGTGGTTCGTATCAGCCAGCTGCTTGCATAGCTTTTTCCATCCCTCGGCTTGCTATAAATCACTTTGGATTTCTTGAAGGTGGGGAATATAGGAATCTTTGCGGACAGGGCGAGGGTCGTGGTCAAACCTAACTCCTTTTAAAAACCACTCGAGGAGCGCTGCTTCAAGTCTAGGAGGACCAGACGGAAGAATGTAAGACGATCTTCAGTGAAGGCGCGAAGAACCAGGGGCGAGCGCCACGTGGGACGATGTAACTTAAGATGAAGATGGAGCTTGAATGGAGGAAACCGGGATTTCAAGACCGATGGAAGCTGGGGCCAGGGCAAAGGCCTGTTGCGCAGAAGGATGAGAACCGTGATCAACCTTTGACTTCTTAGATAGTTGCTCGTGCTCATCAAAAGTTTTTCTCTTCTCGTAGCCACCTTTGTACGTCCGACCCTATTCCCTCTCGTCCCAACGACGAGCTTCAGTCTCCAAGTCCTTCCACTTTCTCCATTCCTCATCGGTCTCGTGAGGCTGATGGTGGCTTGTAGATCGTTTCGACCAACGTTGCGAATCAGTGAATTCCTCGAGATCGTCATAAAGGCCACGTCCTCTCATGGTACCTGACATAAAGAATAAATAAAGAGCTTTAGTAACGAAAAATAGGCTTGAATAATGTGTGTAAGTGAATGTGACCCTAGTGAAACATGTAATGTGTCTAGGGGGGCCTAAAATGACATCACAAACCAAATCGGGCAGCTATTGCAGTAAAAATCGAACTGCTTTCGAGTGCAACATGGCCCGGGCGAGGAAACGTCTTTTCGAATTTGAAATCCCCCCATAAGTTCGTCAATATTCATGTAGACGTTGCTCAAATCCCCGAAGTCTATACCGACATCTTTAATCGAGGAATCCTAACGTCGTTTGGCTGCTAGCGGAGCATCTTTATTGTGGATTTCTCGGTGAGGCGAATTCGAAAGAATAGGACTCATTCCCGGAGTCTCGTCACATGATTCAGAGTCTCCGTCACCAGAACCAACGTCAAAATCATCATCACTGGACAAGGAATCATAGCTGCTACTACTCTCAACTTTGCCCTCCTCTTTTTTGTTGCCACTACAGCCTTGCCTTCTCGTTGCTTGAACTCTTCTTCCCCTTCCTCTGAAATCGGGGACATTTTGGCTGACAGATGGCTTTTGTTACGACATCACTTCTTTCATGAGTCTCTTCAGCTGACTTGCCAGACAAGTCCTCCTTCTCTTGAAAAACTCCCTCTTCAGAACCATGTGATGAAGAAGTGTAGTGCGTTCATATTCTGTAGCGGGAAGGAGATAGAACTTCAACCGCTACGGCGGATCTCCCTCGATGCAACAGCCTATACCAAAGCAAATTTTCGTCTGTTAGCAGAAATCTAACCGATCTCTCCCCGACATCTATAGCCTTCAGAGTATGGAAAATTTGGTCAAGCGATGAGTCTTTATTTTGCTTCAGAATAACTGCAGGATGCATTTGACTTGTTAGAAACTCCATAGCGACATTTCAAAATTCAATGAGTGAAGAAGAGAACTTAACCCCCTCATTGTCCAAAGGTGATTGAACCCTTCGGGACATCCAACGAAGAAGTATCGAGTCTCGAATTAGGACAAATTGCTTTGAAGCTGCAACACGATCTTACGATTCCTCTGGGCCTCAATGACGACAAGGGATGGACACTCGTCTCTCCTCTTAAACGAGAGCAAATATCTCAACTCATTGAAACTCGAAGCACAGTTAAATGTTCACATAAACAGAATGTGCAGGTAAGTCAAGATCGCATACCCATTAGGATGAATTTGGAACGGGGCAATTCCCAAGTTCAAAAGAGTTTCTCTCAAGAAGTCATTGAAGAAATCCACTCCTTCATTTAAGCACATATATCGATGGCAAGCCGTGTATCCCGGAGGGGGCGGCATACGATGATTCGACTTCTGAAAGTGCTGGACTTCCTCCGTTGGACTTACGACGAGAAGACGAATACTTCATTCTATACAACAGGACTTGCATCCAAAGGGGTCAAGTAATTCTATCTTTAGCTAAAAAAATCCCCTATAACACTTGAATTATGAAAGGATATCGATTCACGCCGACATGTCGGATTTCAAGTATATACCAGGGCAAGTGCAGTGTGTTATCTATGAGGTTGAGCTCGGTGTCTTGAATATTACAAACGCTCTATCCCGTGTAGATAGTTCACTCATAGTAAAGAATGAAAAGGGATTTTCGTATCATGAAATTATTTCCTCTACACCAACCCGTTATCGATCAACGACCGTTAGCAGATCCGTTGTCTGAAGCAACACGGAAAGCTCTTCCCAGTACAGATACACCGAACATGCAAGAAGCAAGACCAGTTTGAATTCTCTGAAAGGCGATAGCAACATAAGCTGCTTGCGATATGCTTTCCTAAGCCGTTATCCCCCTCCAGAAGGGTTAACACCAGTTCGCGATGCGTCGTGTTGTATCAGCAATGTAACTTAGTACAAGTCAATTTTGATTCCATGGATGAAGACAACAAAACATGTCAGGCAACAGGGCAAGGCCCGAGCATCGTTCCATGAAGAACTCAAGACTCGATTTACTATCTTCTTCCATAAAATCACAATCAACTCGAACTCTTTGCTATAATCATCACCAATACACTCCGTCGTCAAATTGCTAAACGAACGTCAGAATCAACATTACCCACGTTGAATAAAGAACCAAAAGGCAAAGATGTCGGAGCGATCCAAGCAAGGAGGTTCTGTGGCGATCCAAGGAAGGAGATGATGGAGTTAGGGTTTGGTCGGCGATGATCTAGAAGGAGCTAGGAACGAAGTTGAAGCAACGACGTACCTTAAATCGATCAACGGTGAGAAACTCCGGAGATAGATGATTAACAAAGGTGGTGAAGCAGTTTGATTTAGGGATCGTTCGATAATCAGGTCGAGTCACAAAGGATAGGCTTGGGTCATAGAAAGAAGATGGGAGTGAGGTGATGGATCGGCTCGAGGTAGTTAAGTAGGAGATTACATGAAAAAAGGCCTAAATCATTGGATCGCCAGCGATCCATCGGCTATGAATCGCTAGTGATCCATCGAATTACGTGCGATCAATCTCAAATTTATCTAGCGAGATCCACGAGCTGCTTCATGGCATTCTAAAAGTTATGGGGTAAAACTTTGTCTATTATGACAAGCAATTACAGTTCAGGTCAAAACTTAACGAGCAACTGAATAGCCAAAGTCAAATTCGTGTGGCCCTAACTCGACTACTTGAACCTTGCCAAGCAGAAACTGGAGAGCAATTACTTCCAGAGCACACCTTGTTTTCAACGAAGGCATACTCTGGGGTGCAAATGTTATCCGGGTTTTTAACCCAGCAAAATCCAAAGGAAGTCGAAATAGCTTGGTCGAGTCAGAGTAACTCAAGAGCCAACCAAAAAAGACTAGATCATCTAACCAAGAGAAATAAAAGGAATGGAAAGCGAAAACAAAGCTGATGGATCACTAGTGATCCATTGTCTATGGATTACTAGCGATCCATAATCTTGGCTCGTGGATTCATGAATTCACTTGCATCTTGGTCTAATGGGTATTCTAAGGACCATGGCTAAGTTTGATGGGATTCCATGCTGGTTAAATCGAGAGGGAAGCATTCGTCTAGTTCAATCAGCAGTCTAATGTAACCAGTATGCGGATCATCTTCAAAACAAGGCAACGTGCTATGGAATTACATAGATGGAGGAGACCAACACGAGAGACCAACACGAGACAACAAATGCACCTAAGAAGACAAAGTCCAAAAATTAGTTAAGTACATGGATCGTTAGCGATCCATGTACTATGGATCGCTAGCGATCCATACCATTTTGCCAGATTGCCATGAACTTTAAGGTAGAAGGTAAGGGGAAGCATCTCAAGCCGTTGAATCACCAACGAACCAGAAGCTATGGATCGCTAGCGATCCATCACGTTTTCTCGGTTCGTGATGAAACTTGTAGTGCGTTTTCCTACGATCATTTGCAGGCATATGGCAAGAAGGCCCAGCCCAATAGCTCTCCAACCCCTATAAATACAATCTTACCTGCAACATAAAGAGGATTATCTGGACTGGCTGCTGGAAATCTGCAGAAAACCTTCTTCACTCTTCTCCTCCCTCACATTAGTCATCCAAGGAGTTCACTGTGATTCTCCAGTGAACTCTAGCCTTGGGGACTTAATCTAACTTAGGACATTCAACGACTTTGTAATACAATTCACCTTGTAACATCAATCAGTCAATAATAAAAGTTGTAAAGTGGACGTAGGCTTCATTAACAGCTGAACCACTATAAAAATCTTCTTGTTTTCTTACTATTTCTGCTCTTTTTATATCCATTCTCTGTATTATTGCTCTGTAAGAACAGGGCAGGTGCTTTCACACTCAATATAGGGTGTTGATCCATTTTTTGGGTTAACAAGAATCTTCCTAAGAAATATAATTTCAGCGAATTAAATATGGTAAAGAATATTCTAGTTAAAGATTTGTGACTAGAATATATTTGGTAAAAGTAAGTATTTATACGCGCTAATAAATATGATGATTTATGCATAACGCTCATTTAGGATATTAGTACACGTAATAACGTTGATTTGCGAACAGGAATTAGGAAGGAGAATAAGGAAAGGTAATAACTTCAATTAATGGGTAATAAATGTGGAATGAATTTGGAAGTTACAAATAATTAATACGGTAAATGGATTAATGGGACTGATAAATATGGAAGATTAGATAAATAACTATGGAATATTTATAAAAGGTTACTAGTTGAAAATTAGTAAATATACATAAATGTCTTAGGAAATGTCTGTTTGCATGATATTCTTTTATCATGGACAAATTGACATTTATGGAAGGTGTAAATAAAAGGGATTTATGGATAATTGAATATTTATGGTAATTTATATAGCCTTAAATAAATAAAAGGAGGTTGGTAAGATAAGTCCAATATCCAATTTAGGATGATAAAACTTAGTAATAGTAAAGCCTAGGATAATATAGCTTAAGTTAGTAAAGCCTAGAATAATTAATTGGACTTAGTAGGTTGGGATGCGAGGTCAGTAGATTTACACAACAAAAGTCAAATCTTCACTTTGAGACTACCAACAGTTGTGTACACTTCCCACTGATTTGAGACATCTTTAACCATAGAACTCATAGAATAATGGGGCTTAGAAGATTGGAATGTGAGGTTAGTAAAGTGACACAACAGAAGTTTGCTCAACACTTAGAGGCTACCAGTAATTGTGTACACTTATTACTGATGTGAGACATCACCATCATAGGACCCATGGGAAACGATTATGGGAATAATAGGATATGCTTAGGGATTAGATGTATTAAGTGGTTGTTTGAGGGCCCGTCTCCTTCCTAATTAAAAAGTATTAAATGGTCCAAATTATCGATTAGGAGTAGTAGTGGATATCTCGGGATGGGTTTGCTTTAGGTTTAAGGTATTAAGTGACCGATTTGGGGTCCTCCCCATTCCTGTAAAGAAGTATTAAGTGTCCTAGTGAGATTCCAAGCAATGTCAGCTAGATAATACTAGTAAGGTGCTCGCCTTGAGGTGAGGTATTCAATGATATAGACTTGCCTAGAATATAGGTATTAAATGATTAGGGGTCTGCCTAGTCCTTATTAACAAGGTGTTAAGTGGCTTGGGTACTTTTTCACATGGCTAAGACTTTAAAGATGATAGATGCATTAGTAGTATGGCTATTATGTATTATAAATCCATAAATACCGATCAAAGTCTCTGTAGCTTGGACTAATAGACCAACGATGACGATGCTAGGAGCCCATTTAATATTTGGAAGTATTAAGTGGCTAATAGACTTATGTCATTATTTTATACATTAGGAAGGGTAGGTAGATGAATTATGCTAGGTAGGAATATCGTGTATGCAATATTAGGTTAATTTGGTTAACCTTAAAATAGTAGACAACAATTAAATGGAAACTAATCGGTATGAACTTATCTTATGGACATTGTATAAATTTTCCAGTCATCAGAATGTTGTTCTGACCCCCTTCTCATAACAACTAATAGGATAGATTTGGAGGAACATGTCATTGGAGTTGAACATGATTTATTGTTGGAGAAGACTTCTTCTCTCTTATGATCGATGCTGATGTGGCAACTTGATATCTAAGGAATACCATTAATTCTAAGGTAGTAGCCATAATCAGTATTTATATTCTATTATTATTTCCATTGTGAGCTTAGATTTTTATCAATCTCTGATAATGCCCATCCTTATATGCAGGTACCAAATCCAACGATCTGTGCTTTGATGGACTTGGATTCTTGTCAAAATTTAGGCCCCTTAAAGTGCGGGTTGTTACAGAAATTGGGTAGAAGAACAACCGCTAGTGCTTTGGGCATATAGAACTTCTAGTAAGACTGCAATGGGACTATTGAAGTTCCATATCATCGAAGAATTGCATATGCATTTGATCCCAATCAAGAATATAGAAAAGAACCTTTAGATTTAATCAACGAGTTAAGGGATGAAGTGGCCATACGAACGACCGAATATCAACAAAGGATAATGAGGCATTATAACCCCAAAGTGAAAGGAAGGCCATTTCAAAAAGAAGATCTAGTACTCCGAAAAGTCAAGGCAAATACCAAGAATTCGTAAGATGGAACACTCGGACCAAATTGGGAAGGTCCACTTGTTATCCATAAAGTAATTCCACCAGGAACTTATCGATTATGCCAACCTAATGGTAATGCAAAAGCAAGAACTAGGAACGCAAAACATTTAAGGCCTTACTTCCCTACAATGGATGAATAAAGAAAATTGAGACAAGCATATCTATGGAAATGAATAATCATATGAAAGAAAGAAACTAAAAGGAAAATCATAAATCACTACCTAAGATGTATGGGGCGAACTAAAAGCCTTTGGTCCTGCCACAAGGGCCTGGTCAAGCAACTCCTAGAGGAAGGTCAAAGTAAGCCTTTGGTCTCACCTAAGATTGTCTGGCCAAAGCATTGCAAGTACTCGATCTCACCTAAAAGGAGGACGGAGTAATCCTTTGGTCCCGCCTTAGATGGCCTAGCCAAATCATCGAACCAGCCTTCAATCCTATAAGGCCTGACTAGAGCACCTTGTTGAGGGAGGATGGGTAAGACTTTGGTTCTACTTAAGATAGCTAACCAAACGCACCGACCGACCTAAATCATTACCTATAAGGTAATAAGGGGGTCAAGCCTAAATCATCACCGAAAGAGTGATAAGGGACAAAGAGAACTAAAGTCTATATCATCACCCAAAGACTGATAAGGGGCAAAGAGAATTAGAGCCTAAATCATCACCGAAAGAGTGATAAGGGGTGAAAGAGATCAAAACCTAAATTATCATCCAGAGAGTGGTAAGGGGAAAAATGAACCAATCAAGCAAGTTCAAATCTAACCTAAAGATGGGTCAAAGAAATCTTCTAGAAGAAAAACAGTCAAACACATTGCGCACTAAGGCAAAGTTTAAGTAACTTTCAAAGGTAGGATCCAAAACCATCTGAAATTTCAACGCCAACATGAGCGTCTGATAAGTTCCAAAATTTAACCTAAGAAATTCGGGATCGAATTATCTCCCAATCTTTTGTTCCTATGATGGAACTTAAATTTCTAGTAAATAATGGGAATCTTCATTATTACCCAAAATTCTAGTCTCGTACTAGTTGAGACCAGATGAGTTTCGGTCTTCTATTCAGAAAATTATGATACCATTACTAGACGGGTTTCTGGTCTTCTAATCAAATGAAATTATGGTATTGTTGCCCTATGGATTTCTGGTCTTCTATTCAAGATATAATTACGATATTAACGCCATATGGATTTCTGGTCTTCAATTTAGATGAAATTATTATTGCCAGTTGGTTTTCTGGTCTTCTACTCAAACCATGTTATTGCCAGATAATTCTCTGGTCTTTTATTTAAGACATATATTCCCAAAGGATTTCTAGTCTTCGATTCAGATAAAATTATAATTGCTACAAATTGGATCTCTGGTATTCTTAACTAATGAATTCATAAACTTCTTGCCATATGGATTCCTAGCCTTCTTATTAAAAGGACTTATGGATTTGTAGATTAAATTTCTATCCTTCTAATCAAACGAGTCTATAAAATTCCTTTCAGATGAAATTCTAGTTTTATTATCAAGAGAACTGATGATCTTCCTATTGAGCAAGTTTCTGGTATTTTCAATTAAACTTGGCTTTACATTAAAGTACAAAAGCTTCTTTATATAAAGAAGAGAAAAAGCTAACTCATATCCTTACCAGATCTAAAAGGGACTATATAAAGTTTAATTTAAAGTTAATAATGAAAATCATCATCATTTACTTTATGTCTTTCAGGATAACATGATTGAAGAAAAAATCTCACATAAAGTTGGAAGAGTGAGAAAATTATTGGTTTTACACTAAAGTGTAAAAAGCTTCTTTTATAAAATGAGGGGGAAAAATGTTATCCACATATTCTCCAAGAGAATGAACAATAAGATATAAGTGCGTACATCGAATATCTAAAGAATGCATATCGTTCCTATAAGCGCATATTGAATTAATGATTATATATCGAGCTTCTAGGTTAATAACGTAATAAACATCTAACTTGAAGATATCGTCCAACAAAGGGTTTGAATCTAAAGGCAAGAAGAGATATCAGACTTATAAACACAAAACTGCTCCAAAGAGAAGATAACAAGCCCCTACAACGGAAGAAGAAATGTGGGATTACTACAGTTAAGAATATCGCTACATATAGGGATATCAAATATCGTCTTTCAATGAGATGTCGGACGAACTGAGGGGTGATGCCAAAAACACATTATGTCGAATTTTAATACTAAAAGAGATATTGGGTGCCAAACAATATGAAGATATCAAATCTCTATAGCTCAACTGATATCAAGCCGATACAACATATTGTTGTAGAGCAAGAAGCAAAGGAAGAGTGCAGTACCACCTGAAGATGCCGAATATCTAAACATAAAGGAGAATATTGAGTTTTCAGCAGACTTCGGACCTTTACTAGCACCCACAGGCAGTAAGAATTGAAAGTAGAGGTACCGAACACCAGCAAAAGCAATAGATAACAAAAGCCGACAAAATAAGTGAGGATGCTGTATTTCATCGGTGTAGCAAATGATGTCGTAAATCATCGATGTAGCAAATGATGTTGTAAATCATCGATGTAGCAAGGATGTCGTAAATCCTCAATATGGCAAGGATGTCGTAAATCCTCAATATGGCAAGGATGTCATAAATCAACAATGTTCATAGGGATGCCGCAAGTCGTCAATATGAAGAATGTCACCGCATGTTAATAACACGATGAAGGATGCCGAAAATCAACCGTGTCGAAGGACATGTGAAAGCTATGCCGCCTACTTTCACCCTTATAAATACGAACCCCATGGCAACTTAATGAGGGTGGATCATTTCTTCTCTAGTTCTAAAAAATCAAAGAATTGTAACCCTAAATTGAATTGGGGCAAGACCAAGAATCGATTCGTAACTTTTGAAACTTATGAACAAGGACTTTGACAAATGACTTTGCATAGCCTATTTCCTTGATTGTGCAAAATTTGATTATTATTGAATATGGATGTGCATATGACAAATTTTTGATTTGGACTTGACTTTGAGCCCTTATCATGAACGAGGCTATTTAAGCCCTTATCTAAATTAGTATTTAACTCACATAATGACTATCTTGCCTTTGAACATAAGAATAATGGATTGTGGCTTATGTAGATTTCCCATCTTGCTCATTAACGAATAATTAATAAACTATTGCGTATTCACACAACTTGCATGTTTTATTCTTAGACACATGACATAAACTTTTGAACATTTCCCCATCAAAAGTTTATGGGAATTATGGGACCATTTCATATAACTTCATATTGTTCTAGACCTTGCATGATAAAACCAATCTTTGGTCTGATATTACCCTAATGACCTACCGAAGAAAAATCACTATAAATAATGTCAGGGATGTTAGACAAACTTTTGGTTCAACATGGCATCATGGGCATTAATCCAATTTTTGGGTTAATAACTGGTTTGCTTGGCGACCTGGAGAGATAAGTCTTCAACGTTGCCATTCAATATGTTGATCTTATCTTTATGAAAAGCCTTATATACACCTTAGGTATCTTTCAGTAAATCCTTCAGTTCAATAATTCGAATCAGAGCAGACTTGAGCTTCTTTTCCAATTCGGCTATCTATGTACTTCGATTGGTAGTTTTAGGCTAAAAATCAAGCAAGTTCAAACCAACAAAATTAAAAGGAAATGCGATCAAGCAAAAATTCACAAGGAACTTAAATATTTTTACAAAGGGTTTAATCTACATAGTACCCTTATGAGTATTTGCACAACCAGAATGAACATATCCAATAACATAATTTTATAATAGTATCCTAAGTCATAGAATCTTAAAATACAGTCCAATTGTAAAATGCCCAATCTAAGGTATGCTGGCCAAGGGCGATTTTGTTCTGATATGAAAGATCTTCCTTGAGTCATAATTAGGCCGACCCAGGGGGTTATTTTGATCCTCTGTGGTCACTTCAAAACCCTCTTTATTATAAAAGAAGTTCAGGTCAAGCGTGGGGTAGGAATAGTTAAAAACGTCTACGGCTCATTGCAAAGTGATCTGTCCCACCTTGCCTTTAACTTTCTCCCTTCTTAGTTTCTCTGCAAGGTCAGCAATCTGACCCTGCCCAAGCACATTAACAGATGCTCTTATGGCGCTGGGGGCAGCCTGAGCCTTTCGCAATCAGTCTTCAAGCTCGTAAACCTTTAGCACGACTTTCTTCCTCGTCTCTTCTGGGGTCTTTATCAATTCAGCCCTTGCACATTTTTCTTTTAACTTGTGCCTCCTTAACACCTCAAGCACAATCCTCAAGTACGTCTTATGTTGCTCCTTTATCCTAGAATAGATAAAATATCATCCATGAACATAAGCACGAACATGTTTAGGTGATCCCTAAAGATACAGTTCATGAGATTAACAAAGTATGTCGGAGCGTTGGTTAGCCCAAACGGCATAACCAAGCACTCATAGAAACCAAATGGCATACGAAATGTGGTGATCGACACACTCTACTTCACTACTCTCAACTAGTGAAATCCCATCGCGAGATCCAACTGAGAGAACACCTTCGCACCGTTGAGCTAATCGAACATGTCATCAATACATGAGAGTGGATACGTGTTCTTCCTTTTCATTTTATTCAGCTCACGGTAATCTACACAACCTTAGAGAGCCATCTGCCTTAGTGGCAAATACAACGGGTGCGCCCCACTCAGATATGCTCCTACAAATGAATCCCTTCTTCAACAGGTCATTTACTTGCACCTCCAACTCCTTTTGTTCTTTGGGTGCCATACTCCTCAAAGGCATAACTATCAGCCTGACACTAAGTCTATCTGAAACTCGGTCTCTCTATGCAGCGGTAATCAGCTTACTTCCTCAAACACATCTGGATACTCTCTAATGCTAGGCATAGATGACAATCCATCCTGTGGAGTCTTAAGCGAATATAGAAAGCTAACCATAACTACATTCTACAACAAGCAGCCAATCATTACTATCTGCCCCTCCACAGCCCCAATCGTCGCCTATAGTTTCTTGCAATCCACTACTACCACATACTTCCATAGCTAGTCCATTTAAAGATAATTCCAAACCCAATGAAATTCAAAACAAATCAATCACAAACAAAAGAGCATCCATGACTCGGTAAGATCAAACCATGAAAAACCATGAACAGGCTAGTGGAGCCTCCAATATGGTCATCACAATCAAAGGTCAGTCAACTATTTCGGGTTTCAATCCTAGCCTCACTACCAAATCACTAAATATGAAGGAATGTGAAGCCCTAATATTGAATAAAACACATATGAGAACATCGTAAATGGAAATCATACCTTAAACAACAACGCTCTTCCGCTTCTCTTTCACTGAGGGCCCACTCGACGAAGTGGGAACAACATCCAAAGCGTATGCCTTCACAACTCGTTTCTACTATTGCGGTTCCAGACAATTCTTCGGCATATGTCTTGGTTTGCCATAGTTATAACACTTCTTCTTTCCATCAGTTTTGAAGTCTTTGATTAGGTGACCCTTGTCTTCACAACCATAACAAATAGGATCCCATTTAGCCTTCTTTTGAGTGTTCTTTCCTTAAATCGTTTTCTCTTTCCATTCCATTTCTTCTTGCCTCCACTACTTTGTTGCGATTTCAGTACTTCCTTAACAACCATAGTTGATTTGGACCTGGGGTATAAACTCTCCTGGAAAAGTGCTTTCTTGAGAAATCTATCGAATGGCTCATCGATATGACTAACCAACTTCTCCCCCAGGTAGTCGCCTAAACCCATAATGAACTTCTCATTCTTTTTCAAAAGAGTGTTGATGAAAGACATCCCATACTTTGACAAAACATTAAACTCAGCAATATATTCGGAGACATGCATATCTCCTTACATCAAATTAGAAAATTTCCTGAATAGTACCAACTTCTGAGCAGCCAGAACAAACTTCTCTTCAAACCTGGCCTTGAACTGGTCCCAAGTAAATAGATCCCTAGATGTAGCAATGGTAATGGAATTCCACCAGTCCATGGCCCTCCCTTGAAGCCGTCTAGAGGCAGCTTCTTCTTCATGGCATCATCTACTTCCATATCACCAAAGATACACTTGCAGGTGTCCAATTAATCTTGCCATTCGATAGCCGACTTCATTCCAAGGAATGGTTTACCTCCCAAGGTGGAGTAATCTTTGCATAACTTGGCAAAGTCAGCTCTCGACGCCTGCACCTGAGCACCATCGCCAACATCAACATTTGGAGCAGCCGCTTAGACATTTTGAAGCATGTTTGCCGTCATCGTGTTGAACATAGCTTGCAGGTCAGGGTTAGTAGCCCCTGATCCCACTCTTTCCTCAACTCTGAAGATAGAGATCCTTATAGTGTTTCTTGTTTGATGGGTCATTCTTGATCTATAACAAGAATGATCAGTCACTTAAAAAGAAAACCGTGTCAATGGTACTCGTGTGAGCATGTGACTTATTTACTAGATATATTACTATATAGTTTTGAAACCAAAATATATAACAAGTACGCACTCTCTCGTTATAGACAATCGATCCAGTCTAGGGTGATAACTCCTTCCCTGTCTCTATTGGATCTTAGTATCAACTCAAGTTAATCATGTAACCTATCTCTTATACCGCATGTGTTGACCGCCCTACACCATCGGCACCCAATTTACATAAGATAGTGCGCTGCTAACATGCTCGGTTGATACAGAACGATCATCACGGTTTTAAAATGAAATAAACTTCATAGAACCTATCGTATATCTCATAGTGCATGAAATAAAATATAATATACATCACATATATAAAATAGGAGAGATAGTAATAACTAAGTGATCCAAATATCAGAGTATAGATTCATGGAGTTACAGAACTAGTAATAGAGTTTATACAACATAAATGAACTCTAACTATCTTATATTAATAAGCAAGCACTGTCAACGCTCCACAGTGTTGCACAACGGAATTAGAATAGTAATCCATATAAAATACGAGACAGCTCAATTCAACTTTAGCATACAGACTCCGATTGATCTGAAATTCAAAACCTAGTCTCACCGAACCTTATGTATCATTCCCTATCGATCCCACCTTGGTGGGAGTTTAGTCCAATTTTGGCAGTATCGATCATAGCCTTGTTTCCAATCCTGATATCCATCATTTTTAGCCAATTTGCTGATATCCTGGCTTTGACCAAAAAGCGGGATAACACTTAATTTTATCGATTCATAATAGTGATAGCGTTCAGCATCATGATTACTTTATAAAAATACTTGGTTGTTTCAAAGACGAAAAATATCATTAACGATTAACTTATTTAGTATTCATATTTATATTATTAATTTAATCGTATTTCATTAATTTTAATTAATATGTAAAGAATTAATTAAATTATCTTTAAAATTCAAAATTTTATTTCTAATCATTCTAAACAATTTAAGATGGTTATGAACTATAAAATTTGTAGTTTTATATACATATATCATTATATATATATCTTTATTAATTAACATTAAATTTATTTATTTAATCAAAACAATTTTGATTAATTATTTTTAACAAATTCAAATTATTATTTTCATTTACCTTAAAGTAAGATAAATATGTATACTAAACTATAACATTTATAGTTATACATATATATGCATATATAAATATATATGCATATATAAATATATATGTTTATTTTAATTAATTAAATTTTATTTATTTATTTAATCCAATTAATTAAATAATAAATACTTTTTAACAATATTAAATTTAATTTCAAAAAAAAATTTAGAAAAATATTTCTAACTTTTATAAATCATATTTGAATCAAACTTTTAAATTAAAAATATATTATAAATTTTCAAACTGAATTTTGAAAATTAGTCCAAGCCCAAATTAGCTTCGTCCTTTACTATTTGACCAATCTTTTTGTAACTACCCAGATTTTTCGACGGTTAATTGTGAATATTAAAATGGTTTAAATATCGGGGTTAGGATTATAATTTAGTTAGTAAGATTTTAAAACTGAAAATTTAAGCGATTTCGGAATTTTCGAAATCATCGATTTAATCGACATGTTAAAATAGCGATCCGGGACACAGTCTCAAAATTCGACGAAACCAGTTCCATTGGATCTAGTGTATTATTATCCGAATTCAAATTTCATTGTGTTTGGAGTTATCGTTTGGTCGTACGGGATATAAACGCGTTGAAATTTATATCGAAAATTCAATATAATAATTAGGTCCAAAAAGCTATCTTCTCCATACGATCGAATTAGGACTCGAAACCTTTTACATTGCGTTCAGAATAGGGGTATAATGTTATAGATGCCTAACAGCACACCTTAGTAGGAGTTCGTAGTCTTGCAATAGAAAATTCGAGATTTTGAAGAAAATAAAAATAAAGGTAAAATCAAATCAAAACCACTTTACCTTTTGTGATACACTACCCTATTACCTTTAAATCACGTCCTTGTCTCGTTCATCTCAATCAAAGTTACGAGTCTTTCTTCCTTTATTTCAACTTATTAAATCACATTCTTCCCTTTCGTTTTCATTCGAACGAAATCAAAGACAAAACAAAAAAATAAAATAATTATTATTACATACTAATTTAAAAAAAACGAGTTCTCGCACGCCTCACTTTGTAGTCGAAATCAAAGTGTTCTGATGGTTCGGGGTTGCCTTTGGGTTCTGGAAGGTAGCATGGTGGAGTACTAGGAGGAGAGGTCGCGAATGGGGATAGTCAGAGGTCGAGCGACGCGAGTGCGTTGAGTTTAGGTGGTGGTTGTCGAGTGACGTGATGGGTGGTCAATGACTGCCTTCGATGTCGGCTGTGTTCAGAGGTCGAGCATCGACCGGGTTTGGTGATGGTGTGTAGACTGTGGAGCATGTCTGTTGACATTTGCAAGTGAAGGTAGGCAACTTTGGGTTACTGATTTAGGCTGATAGTGTCGAGCTTCAGGTTGGAGGCGTGTGTGCACTTTGGTTTGATGGTTGATGGTTCAAGTTGTGATTTGTTCTGGTGCATATATTGTGCTCGTGAAAATGTTGAAGTGAGGTGCATGAGTGATTTTGAGCTAGGACAGTGTTGCGTTTTGCTGAGGTGAAGTCCGATGTGAGAGCGATATTCGGAAGCTTTGTCGCGATCAAAGGTAATTAAGATTTTGAAATTTAAGGTTAATTTATTTTAATATGCAATCAGTTTAAATTAAATAATTAGTTGATTAATTTTAATTAAAATTATAATCGCTAATTTATATTTTTCGAAATTTGCTTATATGAGGATTAATTGAACGGAATCAGTCGTGCGGAATTCGTAGCTGCGGAATTTACGCAATAGAATTCAAATTGGAACGATCAGCAAATTAAAAATCAAGGTGAGAAAATTCTCACTCATTTGGATGCCAAATCTAATTTTATTTCATCAAAAAATTTTTTTGGATGCTTGGTTGAAGTGTAAATTATTACTAGTTGAATGATATGGTATTATATATATAATAGTATATACATTAGGAATTGGAGTGATATTCCCGCATATTATAGCGGATGAGACTCTATGCGCCCCGCATAATAGCGGATGACCCTATATACCATGATATCCCCCTCGAAGTGGGATTGGTATTTTTATTGTTGACTAACATCTGTGGATGCAGGGAAACAGGTTGGAGGGATCCAACTGGATTCCTCAAAAATGTTGATTAATTTTCATATATAGTGATATATGATTAGTGTGAATAATCTGTTATAGATTATTGCCATGATATTGAATTATTAAATGCTAAAATAGCATGGACCTTAAATTTGGTATTTTAAATACTATAAATAGTTATTTTTGAAATTTAAGGAATTAAAAAGGAGACTGTGAATATAAAAATATTTATAAGGAAATTTGGATTATTTTGAAGGAAATTAAGTGGAATAATATATATATATATATAATTTGATTTGGGTTATAATTAACTATTCGTAAATTGGTTTAAATAGAGATTTTTAAATAAAATTATATAAAGGGATTTGAAAATGATATTTTGAAAGTATGGGAAGGAGTTGGAATCGATATTAAAAATAGATTTGAAATTAAAGGGATTTATTAAGGAAGGGATTTAGAATGAATTTTATAAATAAAATTGGTTTTATAAATAAGTGAAACTCAAAGGAGTTTATAAATTTATAAACGATGTTTATAAATAAGGAAAATGATAGTTAGTTGATAAATTGGAAATATAAATTTACGATGTGAATTTATATCGAGTTATGGGAATCGTTTTGGTAAAGAAATAGTGGAATCTATTTTTGAATGTGAGAATAGTGGTAAAATTGGGATATAATCGATGTGATACAAATCGAGAGGGATTTATAAACTAAGTTTGGCAATATTGGATTTTTAAAATAGATTTTTGTCGAGAAATTAAAAATCTGTAAAAAAATGGGATTTTTAATTACCATGCTATATAATTTAAACTACTATTTAGATTAGAATATTCCGAAAGGTTAGTTATTATAATATTTAATATTTATTGAAATAAATTCCAATTTTATTAATCAGCTTTGTAAATTAATCAGTTATTTAAAAATTATTTGGAAATAAGTTATCGATGTTATTTAAAATGTTTTGAAATTTCAAATTTACTTAAACATATTTTACAAATAAACTATTATTCTTTAAAAATACTATTTTTATCTAAAAATTTTTAAAGGATTGAAAGCAATTTATAAATCCTCTCGGGGTTGGAGACGAAGTTTATTTAACGGATATGATTTATAAGGGAAATCTTATAATGGGATTTTGGGAGCTTGAAGAAAAATTCCAAAAGTGTTAAAAATACGAGAAATTCGGAAAATGAATTAGAATTCATAAAAGAGGTTAGAAATGGGTATTTGGAGATATAGTCAAGTGCATTCGACTTTGGAAATATAAGGGGTTTACAAATAAAATTTGTAAAGGATTGTGAGAATAGGAAATAAATGGGCTATTTCCTGAATATTGGGATAAAAAGATCTTAGGAAATATACCTATAAATATTCCTAAGTATTGGACGAAAGGATTTGAAAATAGTTAACTTTGAGATTTTAAATATAGAAAATATTTTCAAAGGGATGAATTATTATTGGAAGCGAGAAAAAAATATTCTAAGTGTTAAAATGACTTGAAAATATCCTGTTAAGGATATAAGAATTTAAGTTGATTTCCATTATGGAAATATTGGAAGGGTTTGAATATATATATCTTATGAAGATATTTTGAGAATATTTTTGGAAAATTATAATAAAACCAGATGAATTCTTATGGGTGTTATTTGATAGTTAAATAACCGACTATCAATATTGGCCAATTTGGTTAATCATTTCGAAGAAACCGGCCGAAAAACCACTTCGATCCGGTTTGAACATAACGAATGAGTACCATGAAGATGATGAAGACAGTGACTCGGTTTGTCCAGATCCAGGACAACTTGTATGGACGAATGCTATCAGAACATCATCATTGGAGGACGATGAGCATTCTAAGTAAAATTGTTCTTGAGCCTCGAACCTCCTCAATCGGGAATGACTAAAACATGGGAGATGCAGCAAGGCTAAGTGGGTCGCACCCAATTAGGGTATGTTATCACTTTTCTAGATGTCCTCGGAAACCTTTATATTATGGATATGGTTGTGCATGAAAGAAGGAGCGCTCGATAGGAAGGGTAGGAACACCCGGGTGATTATTGGGTCTATCCACGTTAGGGGTAGGCCGGTCTTGTGTAGCAGGGGATCCCGGCGATGGTCCTCGGTACATTGTTCTAGAGGTGTACTGTGATGGGCGGTACCTCAGAGGCTCATTCATTCGTATGGAATCCATTCTCCAATACGAGCCTCACGGTTTTGTTTGTAGAGCCTAGTATGCTGGAATATAATTAATGTAACAATTTCAACTATTTGAATAAGTATTTGTACTTAGACACTATTATAATATCAGAGGATTTGATATAAAATATTTTGGTTATCGTAAGGGGAAAACCTGTCGTGTTTATGTGTGACGCGGTCTTACGAGATACCTTTGTTTTTCAAAGGATTTTTTTGATAACTCTAATAACTCAAATTGAGTGTGTTTTCTCATGCTGGTTTTCCAGACTGACTCGGGTGTTATTTTATTATAATGCTCGAGTCAGACCGAGTATTACGGATTTAGGATATGATGCTATGGAGCTCAGGAGACGAGCTGGATGACAAGAGGTATTTCTGTAGATTTGTATTTCCGCTGTGTGAGGACAAGTTATTAAACCGTCCAGATTGATGGTTGTATATTGTACTCTGAATATGGTATGTATATTAACAGCACATTTCTTGTATTTAAAATTTGTTATTATATAATGTATTTTGTTCCGCTGCGATTGTGAGATTCTATGTTGTTGTTTTATTTTTCTCCTACCTCTTTCTTCTTCTTTACCCTAGTTATCCGCTCTTTCGTACACTTTTGGGTTGAGCGAGGAGGAATTATTATCAACTCAAGGGGTACGGAACTACTGGTCGCTACACTTGGTATCAAAGCTGAAGGTTAGGCAAGAACCTTGGCTCTGGTGGGAATTACTCATTAGAGATAGAGTCAGTAGTACTCTAGGATAAGTTGAGTGTAATAATAGATATGAGCGCGTATTTGTTAGTGAATATAAATGGTTTTATATTGTGTTAATTTATTTGTTGAGTGGTATATAAATTCTAGTCGAATAGTGGGATGCCACTAAATCGATAGGAGTTTCTAAACATTTAAACACAGTAAACCGGCACAGTATTGTTTTGAAGCGGGTAAACGAAATAATTTTAACCAAACTATATTTTGAAATAAAAGAAAAATAATTTTCTGAAAATTATTATAGTGGTGTGTTTGGTTGTTATTATATAATACGTAAGATTATAAAATTAAAATGGTTATATATAACCAAATAGAGATTGTATAAGTATGAATTATACAAATGAGTTAAAAACTACAAATGGGTTCAACCAAGAATTTGGAAAATTTGAATCCTGGAGATTTTTAGAAGTATTTTCCAAAATGTTCGAAGATAATTAATAGTATTATTATTTAGAGATATTTTTGAATAGAAAATTGGTTTTAAATGGATTTTGGAAGTGATATAGCGCTGAACTCACTTCAGTCGCTGGAAAATAACCTGGTGATGACTGCGCAGCATCATCAGTATTCATTTTTGAGTTTCTAAGTGACTGATTGCTGCCGAAGTTGATTTGATTCAGATTTGTTGGGCAAACAAGTTTTGTTTAAAATTTCCGAAAGAAATTGTTTTGGATAAAATCAGGTTGATTTTAAAATTCTAAGGAAGTGGTTTGTTAAACCAAAAAGAGTGTATGTGTATATATATATATATATATATATTTGATTTCAAAGTGATTTGAAATAAATACCGGGGGTTTAAAAATTCCGAAATCCTATGGAAGATGATATTTATAAGGAGGGAAGTGTGAAAATTTTAAAGTCGGAATAAAATTTAAAGTGAGGAAAGTTGAAATGGAATTCAACTTAAGTTAAGATGGATAAATTAAATTTTAGAAATTAAATTGACTGGATTTGAATTGAATTAATATGGTGTATTAGTGAAATGGGAGTTAGCTTAGCAAAGTAATTGGAATATATAATGAAATTAAAAGTATTGAAAAATAAAATGGTTTGAAGTGGAATTTAATTTAAGCATGGTTTTGGAATGATGGTAAAGAAGAATTGAAATTTAAATTAAATTGAATTGAATTGGATTAGTAATAATATCGAATTAAAGTAAATATGAATTTTGAATTGTGAAATAATTATATAACCATATGGATAAATCTTAAATGAAATAAAATTTAAGTGAAAATTTGAATTGTAAATAAATAAATTGGAATAGCTTATAAAAATTGAAATTAATGGAATAAAAATATACTTAGGCTTTAAATAAATGTATAATCTCGAGTTAAAAATAAAATGTGAATATATTCGAGTATAGAATTGATGGAAATGTGGAAAATAAGTTGTGTGACTTATAAAATTGAAAAGTGAAACAGAAAACCCAAAATAAAAATGGTTGATATTTTGGTAAAGGAAATTAAATCCAAACTTGAATTATAAAATGAATTTGGAACTCGAGAAATTAAATGAAGTGATTTTTGAAGTAAAATCAAATATGGAATTATTAAATGGAAGTGAACTAATTAGATAATTAATTAGTTAATCGAATACAAAAATGGAACTTAACTTGGTTAAATAAATTGGATTGAGGATTAAAAGTGAATATTGGAATTGGAACTTGAGTTATAAATAAAATTCGACTTAATTTTAAGCGAATTAAATATAATTGGAAATATCGTCGAATAAAATAGAATTGGATTGAAATAGTGATGACTTAAGTTATAAATAAATTCAATTTAAGTGTAAATAAATTGAATATGGCCTTGGATATTATTTAAATAAATGCGAGAATGAATTTGAGCATGGAATTAAAATTTGAAGTGGATTAAATGAATGAACTAATTAAATTAATTAGTAAATGGAATGGAATTTGATTGAATAAGAATCAATCTAAAATTGAAATGGGATTTGGTTGCAAGGGTAATAAATTCAAGTTATATAGTGGAGTTGAGTAAAAATAAACATACAAACTTAAGTTAATAATTTTGGATGGAAACTGGGATCAAATAAATTTATGAAATGGTTATTTAATAAATTAGCATCGAATGATTCCGAGCTTAATAAAATGGATTTGAATACAAGAAGTATGGATATGAATGGAATGCAAGTGAATGGATTGAGAATTAAATAAATTGAATGGGTATGAGTTTGTTTGGTATAAAAATAAATTGAATGCATGTAAAGCGAGCTATAAATCATTTAAATTGAATGAAATTGTATATAGATTGATTGGACATAATTAAATTGGTGCTGGAACCTCATAAGTGCTTATAAATATATGTTTAACATACATTGCTTGTGAAGATTGTGTGTTTTAACTATTTAAATAAGTGAAATGTTAATGAATTTCATATTTGGAGACTTAAGGGTTTAAATTTAGTAAGTACAGGTACCTGGAGCTGTTTTGCTTGATTTTGATTGCGCGAATTGCAAAATAAAATAAGCCGCTTGTTGGGTGAATTCTTACCCAGAAGACCTCGAGACCAAGAAACTTGCTTCATTCGGCAGACCCATTCGGCAGGCACCATTCGGCAGACCTCGCTCAACCTCATTCGGCAGGCACCATTCGGCAGACCTCGCTCAACCTCATTCGGCAGGCACCATTCGGCAGACCTCGCTCAACCTCATTCGGCAGGCACCATTCGGCAGACCTCACCCGAACCACCTCCTGCCGAACCAACTGAACCAACCTTCCCAACTCCCACCGAACCACCTCCTGCCGAACCATCTCCACACCGGACCAACCTCACCATCCCACCACCGGTCCAATCAACTACCGGTCCATCCTACACTCCAACCACCTCCGAACCAAGCAATGACGAACCAAGACGTACCAGGCCAGATCACATCAGCCCAGGCCCATCAGCAACTATACACATCCTAGACCCCTACCCCCAGCCTTACTCTATAAATAGAGGGGCAGGGGTACAGCAATGGGGACAAGTTTGAGAGCTCAAGCACGGAAGGAACTCTTCAAACAACTTTCTTTTACTTGTACCAAAGCTTTGTACTTGTAATCATAAAAAAAGAAGAGAAATAACATATAAAGTGGACGTAGGCACATTCTGGCTGAACCACTATAAATCTGCGTGTCTTTTTACAGTTTAGCCCCTGTTTTTTACGTATTTGCATAAATCACTCAAATTACTAGGGATAACATAAGATCTACTAAGTCATACAACTTTGAGGTGTTTGTCCATTTTTTGTGCAAACATTTTTGGTGCTTTCATTGAGAGCTAGAAGCTCGAAGCTTCAGCTTCACCTACTTAACAAGTTTTCCTAACAGCATCGTCCGCCACTTGGAAAACATGCCTCCCAAACAGAGAAAAGTTGTTAACAAAGGAAAAAACATCGCATCCAGCAGTCTTCTAGATCCAGCTGTCACGAATCAAGTAAATCGTCCTCCTCCAGCAACGGTAACAAATGAAGGACAGGCTAACCCAACCACTCCTGCCACAGAACAGCCTGCAGCAATTACTAGGGCAGATTTGGACAGAGTTGTTGTTGAAGTAACTAACCGCTTCACGTCCCAGCAGGAAGCCTTGGTGGACCATCTCATGTCACGCTCGAGGGACGCTGAAGAATCCAACCGCAACACTGAATCATGGGGCGAGTCCCAGTCTGGAGGATCTCAGAGACAGCAAAGATCCTCCTTCTTCGAAGGAGCTAACGGCAGAAGTAGCCGTGGTAGGAGCCGAGACCGAGCACAGCCCGAAGTTAGGCCTGAGGAAACGTTTGGTACCGAACCCAACGGGGAAGGTACCGGGCGAAGGTCAACTGCAGCTGAGCCTGTCATGCTGCCTAACCACAGAAAAACCAGTGAACGGGGCCGAGCTAGAGTTCAGCCCGAAGTTGGACCCGAGGAAGTGCTCAGATCAGAACCCAACAGGGGGAGATCAAGGCAAGGGCCAACTGTAGCTGACCCAAGCGTGCTCCCAGAAGATCAAAGGCAGCCAATGGAAAATATGAGGAATGATAGACGATACCATCCCTACAGGTCGTCTGGACGGAATCAATCCCACAGAACAGAACCAAACTCATTTCTATCTGCTCCAAGTTCTGATGAAAGGATGGCACGCTTATTCAGAGAGTGTGTCCAACGGGAGCAAAGAGATCGAGGGATAGGCGCTAGGGTAACCAGCCCTTTCTCCCGCAATATCGAAATTGCTATCACCCCCCGAGAGTGGAAGATGCCAACAATGGAACCCTACAAAGGAACCTCCGATCCCGTTGTACACTTACAGAGGTACACGCAGCATATGCTCATGAGTGGAGCAACAGAGGGAGTACTGTGCAAATGCTTTCCGCTCTTCTTAGCAGATCTTGCTACCTCCTGGTTCTGTCATCTACCCCAAGGATCCATCAGCTCATGGGAAATGTTGAAAGAAAAATTTATCAGTCAGTTCCGCATTCATGTGGAGCAACCTAAGGACGCTTATTCCTTATCCAGCGTCAAACAGAAACCCGGAGAAAAGCTGCAGCAATACCTAACCAGATTCAACGCCGCAGCAGCCGCAGTTCAAGATGCCGATGAGAAGCTTATCCTAATGGCCCTCTGCAGTGGGGTGCATCCGGACACTAAATTTGCTAGAAGATTGACAAAAGAAAAACCAGCTACTTTACCCGATTTCTTCCATGAAGCTGGGAAATACATGAGGCTTGAGGATGCTGCCATTGAGGGGCAGTCAAGACAGCAAAGTAAGACGACCCATGGCAACGCCCCTGCCGTGGCGAGGGACGTTCGAAGAAATGATTCCAGAGACAATGCTGGGGGCAAGAAGGTAGAAAAGCGCCTATATCGGCCAGGACCAAGATTCGACACTTACACCCCTTTGAACGAGACCGTCGAAAATATCTTCCTTGCCACCCAAGGCGAAGTTAGATACAAACGCCCACCATACAAGAAGGAATCAGATAACGCACAGAAGTCTGGAAAATTCTGCCGCTTCCACGAATCTCACGGACATGATACCAACGAATGCCATCATCTCCGAGATCTGATTGAGGAACACATCAGAAGGAAGAAACTGGAACGTTATGTAAAAAGTCAAGACAGGACTCCAGCCCCTGCCAATGAAAACCCAAGGCTACCCTCACCAGGGACCGACAGAGGAAACCGCAACGCTAGCAGCTCTAGTCAAGAGAAGATAGTGGTCCATACCATCTCAGGAGGTCCGCACATCGCAGACAAAAGTTGGAGAGAGATGGAAAGATATGGGAAGTCGCTTAGAGGCAATAAAGATTGTGTCAATACGGTTATAGAAGAGCGCCACCCAAAGCGGAAAGAAAGCGATGACATCATATTCAGTACGCGACCTAGAAGGAAGACAGTGCCCTCACATGGATCCCATGGTTATCTCTGCCCGACTCGGTCCCGCCGAAGTTTACCGAATCCTGGTAGACACTGGAAGCTCTGTAAATATCCTTTTCAAACACACATTCGACAAAATGAAGCTATCAATGAAGGATGTATCTCCCTGCGATAAACCACTACACGGTTTCACTGGAGATGCGAAGATGCCCCTCGGGCAGCTGGACCTCTTTGTTGAGATTGGAAGCCATCCCCGCTCCGTTGTAAGGAAACAGACGTTTGTGCTGATAGAAAACCATTCGGCCTACAACGCCTTCTTAGGAAGACCAGCCTTATCTGACTTCCAGATTGTCCTAGCCCCATGGTGCCTGAAAATGAAATTTCCAACAGACAATGGGGTAGGGGAAGTGGAAGGAGACCAGGATATTGCACGAGACTGCTATGTAACCGAAATTCGCAACAACCACAGGAAAGATAAAGGGAAAAGTGTAGAGATTGCCCTCTGCACAAAAAGCCTTGAAGCATAGCAACTAAAGAAAGCCCCTCCTCTTCGATACACCAGCGACCCTTTCAATGAATTAGACCCTAGGGACAAAGAGGAGGAGGCCGTCGCCGAGCCTGCAGAAGCTATGGAGTTTATATCTGTAGACAGGCACGACTCAAGTAGGCTACTGAAAATTGGGTCCCAGCTGAAAGCTGAATTGAAGGAACAACTCATTGATTTTCTCCGCCACAACTTGGATGTGTTCGCTTGGTCACACGCTGACATGACCGGAATCTCCCCCGACATAGCATGCCACGTATTAAACATTGATCCTACCAAGGCGCCTGTAAAACAAAAAAAGAGAAGTATGGGGGCAGAGCGATCAGCAGCCCTCGATGAAGAAGTAAAGAATCTACTCGCCAATGACTTCATACGAGAAGCTGTTTACCCAGAATGGATCGCCAACCCGGTACTAGTAAAGAAGGCTAATGGGAAGTGGCGGACCTGCATTGACTTCTCCAACCTAAACGACGCCTGCCCAAAGGATTGCTTCCCGCTTCCCAGAATCGACCAACTTGTAGACAGCACAGCCGGGCACGAACTCCTATCTTTTATGGATGCATACTCAGGATATAACCAAATTCCTATGCATGCTCCCGACCAAGACCACACTAGTTTCATCACCGACCGGGGTTTATACTGCTACAAAGTGATGCCTTTCGGACTTAAAAATGCAGGAGCCACCTACCAGCGCCTCATCAACAAGATGTTTGCAGGGCTAATAGGACAAACTATGGAAGTATATGTGGACGACATGCTGGTGAAATCGCGGAAAGCCAAAGATCACGTAAGCCACCTAAGCGAGATGTTTCAAGTCCTTCGGCAATATGGAATGAAGTTGAATCCACTAAAATGCTCCTTCGGCGTGTCGTCAGGGAAATTCTTAGGATTCATCGTTCATGCCAGAGGGATAGAAGCAAACCCTGAACAAGTCCGAGCATTAAGGGACATCAAGATACCTTCCACCCGAAAGGAGATGCAAAGCCTAAATGGAAAAGTGGCCGCCCTAAGCCGATTCATCTTCAAAGCAACGGACAAGTGCGTCCCCTTTTTCGAAGCTCTAAAGAAAGATAAAGGAAAGTTCGAATGGATGGACGAATGCTTAACCGCTTTCCTTAACCTAATCGAACACCTCCAGAAACCACCGGTACTCTCGACCCCAAGCGAAGGCGAAGAATTATACCTATACCTTGCTGTGTCATCTCACGCTTTAAGCGCTGCCTTGGTAAGGGAGGACAACCGCACGCAACGACCAGTTTACTTCGTCAGTAAAAGGTTTACTGGGGCAGAAGTCAGATATCCTAAACTTGAAAAGTTAGCATACTGTTTACTAATCACTTCATGAAAACTACGTCACTACTTCCAATCCCATTCCATCAAAGTTCTGACCGATCAACCACTGAGGCAGGTACTCCATCGTCCCGACACTTCCGGGCGACTACTTAAATGGTGTATTGAGCTGAGTCAATATGATATCACCTATCACCCTCGCACCGCCATCAAGGGACAAGCCATGGCTGATTTCATTGCAGAATTCACTACCAACGAGGATAAGGAGCAACTGGAAATAACGGAAGATATCAAGTGGAATCTCTTTGTGGACGGTGCATCTAACGAACAAGGCTCGGGGGCAGGTGTGGTAATAATCACTCCCAGGGGAAATAAACTGCACTATGCTATAAGGTTGGAGTTCGCTGCCACCAACAACGATGCAGAATATGAAGCAGTGATAGCTGGACTAGAAATTGCCATAGAAATCGGAGCCAATTCTTTGTGTCTTCACAGCGATTCTCAACTTATTGTTAATCAAATACTGGGAGAATTCCAAGCTCGAGAGGAACGACTCATAGCATATCTAAAGAAGACCAAGTTGCTTCTCAGCCGATTGGATCAGTACTTAGTCAAACACATCCCTCGGGAAGAGAACCAAGAGGCCGACGAATTGGCAAAGCAAGCGAGTATGGGAGACATCGCCATCTTCGGGGCAGTAACCATCTCAAAGCAAACGGTCCCAAGTTTTGAGCAAGTGAATCTGATAGCCGCAGCCGAAGAAGCAACTTGGATGACTCCCATCCGAGACTACCTACAAAGTGGCACACTACCCAACGGGCGTAATGAAGTCAAGAAAATCTTGAGGAAAGCGTCCCGCTATACAATACAAGAAGACATCCTCTATCGGCGCGGTTTCTCTAACCCACTATTAAGGTGTGTCGCCGGAAGGGAAGCCAAGGAAATCTTATCCAGCATCCATCAGGGGAGCTGTGGAGATCACACCGGGGGGCAAACATTAGCAAAAAAGATACTCCGATACGGATATTTCTGGCCCACCTTAAGCAAGGACGCCTTAGATTTCGTCAAGAAGTGTGACAGATGCCAAAAATTTGCTAAGATCCCTCGGCTACCAACAACCGAGATTACTCAGATGACCAGCCCTTGGCCCTTCGCTATATGGGGAATTGACTTAATCGGCGAGCTACCAATGGGCCGTGGCGGGGCCAAATATGCTATAGTGGCAGTTGATTATTTCACCAAATGGGTGGAAGCGGAACCTCTAAATAAAGTATCTTCAGCAAAAGTTATTAACTTCTTGATCAAAAATGTTCTATGCAGGTACGGAGTCCCACTCAAAATCATATCAGACAATGGACTTCAATTTGACAGCGAGGAATTCGCCAACTGGTGCCAAGAACACAGAATTCATAAAAGCTTCTCATCCGTAGCATATCCCCAGGCAAACGGACAAGTCGAAGCAGTCAAAAAAATTCTGAAAACTCTAATAAAAAAGAAGCTCGAAAAGTCAAAGGGCGCTTGGGTGGATGAACTTCCTACGGCACTATGGGCCTATCGCACATCTTTCAGAACATCGACAGGGCACACTCCTTTCTCTTTGGCATACAGATCGGAGGCTATGCTCCCAGTTGAAACTATTGTGCCTTCCCATCGTCCGATCCACTATAACCCAGAAGAGAACGAAGAACTCCTTCACATGTCTTTGGATCTAATCGAGGAGAGAAGAAACGATGCAATCCTCAAAACAGCAGCCCACAAGCAAAAAGTGGCAGCACAATACAACTCCAAAGTCAATCATCGTACCTTGCAGGAAGGGGATCTTGTTCTCAAGCGAATCTTCCCTCGCCCCGGAGCACTAGACCCAATCTGGGATGGACCATATGTAATTCATAAAGATCTCCACAACGGAGCCTATAGTTTGTCAACAGTGGACGGAGAGGTGTTCCAGAGGGCATGGAACATCCAACACCTCCGTCGATACTTTTCTTAACTTGTATTGCCCATATGAAGTGAATTAACAAAGAGAATAAGTGGACGTAGGCATTTTCGTGCTGAACCACTTTAAAAAACCTTGTCTCTTTTTTAACTTGTTCCTTTGTATCTTGGCTGCTTGTTAACTTTATCCTTTTCTGTTGAACAAAATCCTGAGTATATAGCATTTCTATTCAAAGCACTCCACAATGCAACTTCACGTGGACAAAACCCAATAGGTACTATGCGAATCTATGCCCTTGCCAATGAGACACTTTCGCTCCAGCATCCCTCTGCTACGGGTTAACTCATTGCTCGCGACGGCCCTTAAAGCCAACTGTAATGAGCCGATTATAAGCTACCGAGAAGGCCGACTATAGCCGAGGCAGCTCATTACGGCGTTAGGCTCGCCGGCAACTGTGAACCGACTATAAGCCCCAACATAAGGTGTGGCCAGCCAGGGGCAGTTCACAGTTGACGATCGGCACCCACGCTAGCCGGCCACAGTAAATCGAATAATACCCACGATTACGGGCCATAATGGCCCGGGTAGTTACTGTGCGCGATCTCGGCTCCGATGTGTCTTAAGTGCGGCTGTGGTAAAAAAGAATTAACTCCCCGCGGAGGCGTAAGATGGGTGACAAATGTCTCCAAGACCCACAGCTAGGGAAAGTGACTACAAAACCCGTTTGCCACGAACTTAAGCACATCGAAGGCCTTCCGTGATTGGAAGTTTTACTATTTCACGTATTTCAATTTTACTTAAAAAGCTTTTTTTTTCCTATCCCCTATAACAATCCCTAAAGTACATGATACAGAGTAGGAGATACTCGCCAATGGGTGTAGGGACTCACAGTGGCAGGACATTCAACTACACTCCATGCTCGGTCCTACAAGATATTCAAGACTGCCATCTACGATTAAAACATGAAAGGCGGTATTTTCTTCTTTTATGTACAAATACATGACTATAATTTGTTCACACCACACGCTAATATTACAAGTCATAAAATTATGGTTTAGAACCAGAGTCTAACATCAAACACAATTTAATTACAAGAATATACATAGCTACATTTCTCATACGATATGTCGAAATAGCAACAAATATTCAAGAAACGACAAAATCAGCTTAAGTTAAAAAATTACACGTCAAGAATAATGTTGATTGTTACAAGTAGCAAGAATTACAACTTAGAAGTTACTCTACTGTCTTAAGACTAACGTATACAACCATGTCAAGCCTACAAAAAGAATTTTCCAGGTCTAATCAGGGAGCCGGTTGCGTCGGAGTCTTGTCCTTGCTCTGTTGCCCACCTGTCCGGTCGTAAAAAGAATTCATTAGCGATAAGTAACCAAGTTAACGGAAAGACTAGAAAGGAAGACTTACCAGCACCTGCTTCTTGACCATCCTGGTCGTCATCCTCTACCTGCACACCTGCCTCCTCAGCAGCAAGCAGCCGCATACCCTCCTTTACCGCCACTTTCTCCTCCTTGGTAAACTGGGAAGTGACCACATCCATACTGAAGACCGTTCCACCCCCTTTATCTGCATCAGCCTTAGCCTCTTCCAAAGCCCGAAGATAGATCTTAGCCATGACCCTGGGATAATCATCCATCCAAGAGAGATTGCCCTGCTTCCAAGTTCGGAAATACATGTCCTGGAGCATGTCATCCATCATTCCCTCATTCTCCTCAAACTCCCTCATCCGGGCCTCGGAAGCCGACAACCTTTCGACAGCAGCATCTCTCTCCAATCTGTATCTCGAGCAATCAGCCTGAAGGGACCTCCGCATCACCTCCATCTCTTCCCTCAACTTAGCTTGAGCAAGCTCTGCAGCCTCAAGTTTCTCGGACAATTCCTCCACCTGCTCGAGATCCGCTTTCCGAACCTCATCCACCGTGGCAATAGCCATGTCAATCCGCTCTTTGCAAGAAGCTTCCATTTTCCGCAATTCGGCCCGACTGGCCTCTTCCATGGTTTTCCTTAGTCGCCCAGTAGCAGCCTCATGCTGAGAAATCTGAATAGCCTGATCCGCAAGCTGTTTGGCCTGATCCGAAACCACCAATCGAAGTCGGATATTGGCGCTCCCAATCTCCTCTCCGGCCTTAACCAGCCGAGCATGATGCCCCATCAGCTTCTTGGTCTCCTCTGCCACCCGATCAATATTAGCCTTGGCCTTGTCTCCCATAGTGACTATACGAGTAGTGAGTAGATCGAGATCTAAGGACTTGGCTTCATCAAGTACTCGTACCATGGGGTTACGGGGGAGAAGGTGTTCACCAGTGACTTCGTCAAAAGTAATATCGTGAGAACTTGGATCCAGATCAGGATGACCCGCAAATGGATTACGAGCCAAGTCAGGACGGTCGATATGAGTGACGGAAGGGTTTCTGGACGGGTGCGGAGAGGGTGCAAACTCGCTACCCTCTTCAGTGATATCATGAAGAGGCTGAGCCGGAAGCTGAGGACCGGGCGAAGTTTCGGATAAAGGATGACTCCTCTTCCTCTGCTGAATACCCTCTTCGATGACCCCAAGAAGAGGACAGTAGCCGACTACATCCCCGGAGCGTTGGGTCGAGGGCTTCGGCTTAGCAGAAGTTTTGGAAAGTTTATATTGCTCAAGCCTGTGTCGAAGGTCTGAAGCTTTGGACGTCTTGCCTGCTCCTGATATAAAGAACAAGTGTCACAAACTTACATCACTATACGATTCGAGAAACGCGGTAAATTACAAGTTAAAAAAGGAAAAGAAACACAGCTGTGGTTGTACAAACCCTGGGGAGGAGTGGGATACTGCAATAAGTCCTGGATTTCATTCCAGGACGGGAGCGGGTCATAAAATATTCCTAAGTCCCTATCATTAATGAAGCATGCAGGAGTCAAGAGTTCACCTTGAGTCGTCGGAGCCACCTTGGTTGGAATGGTCGGAGAAGACTCACTTGCACCAGTCCCGGCTTTGTCCGCCTTCCCGGTCTTCTCTGCCAAAGCCGGATCCTCATCCAACCCCTCAAAAGCCTGGTGGAACGCATCATCCGTCCACTCCTGAATCTCGCCCGCTTGCCCAGGAAGTAAGGCCCCGATGCCATCGCCACCTTTGTCACCATCCCGACCATCTCCACCCTCGCCTCTTTCGTCCTCTATGTCTTCCTCCTCCCGGGTAAGTGGACAATTGCTGGGGGAGGGACCGTCCGATTTCTTGAGTTTCTTACCTCCGACAGCTGGAGGTTTTGTGAAAGGTTTCCTCTTGCTACTCTCTGCCGTAACACCTTCCTTGGTCTGAGCAGCCGCCCTCTCCTCCGCCGTTTCCCTCAGCTTAACTACAGACTGCTGCAGAAGGATTAAGTTATATTCCAGAAGAATCGCATTTCTAATCAAGAAGGCAGATGATCTATATTTCCCAAGAATGGCTTCTATCTCAGCCGCCGTCTGAACCAGGCGGTCAGTCTCCACAACCGGAAAGCCACCTGTCGCTAGCAAAAATGAGAAAGTATGAGAAGAAGCATCACAATCGGAATAGAAATTATAAGTAAAAGCATCAACTTACATCCAGAGGTAAAGCGCCGGACTGAAACGGAGTCGTCCCTAACAAAGAACCACTCTTTCTTGAACATGCTGAATTTAGAGTACAGGTCCAAGACCGGCTTGAAGGTCACAGCTGACTCCAAGCTAATGTATGGGGACCCCTTCTTATAGCCCCTTAAATTATACAAGTACCGGATCTCCCGGTTGGAAGGAGCACGACCATACTTCCTCTGGAAAATAACGAAGAGGCTCACTAGTATAGCATAGGAGTTGGGTTGAAGCTGGAATGGGGCCACCTTGAGATATGTGAGGAAGCTGGCTACCCAAGCATTAAGAGGCGGAATGGCACCACACATGCAGTGGTATCTGCTGTAAGCAAAGAACCCTTCAGGAGGGTCGTATGGCATAACATCTTTCCCCGGCAACAACATTCGCGCCCTGTCAATTCCGAAAGAGCGAGAGATGGCATCAAGCTGCTCTTCCTTAAGGGAGCTGGGATAGCAGTCCGGGGGAGAATTCAGAAGCTCCTGCGGACCGTACCCGTCCACTAACGATCTCGGGGTTGGTTCGTGGCGTTCTGGATTCGGCTGAGCTGGGGGCACGACAGAGGAACCTCTTTCACCCCCGGATTTCCTTTTGTCTGATCGGGTTTCCACTTTACGGGACATTATCTACAACATCGGAAAAGCATAGTGTTAGAACAAAGGATGTAAACAAGTAAGCATATAATATGGAATTTCACTTAAAAGTTCGAAGTATAAAACACATGTTCACTCGGTACGATAGTTCATTCGGCGAACAGATGCAGCACTTCAATGGTTCATTCGGTAGTATAATATAAGTTTTCATTCGGTGCCCAAAGAACCAAGTTCATTCGGTAAATAAGGACCAAAACTCGCTCGGCACTAAGCCCTATTCTCATTCGGTAGTGCGATATAGGAAGCATTCGGCTTTAGAAACCTATCATGTTCATTCGGCGAAAGGACGTATACCTGGTTCGGTACGAGCTTGATTCGGCAAAGAGTTGATTCGGCTAAACTCGTCTCTCTGGTTCGGTTGTTCGGTAAGGAAAAGCAAAGGGGGTATAGCCCCTATATATAGACAAGCGAAAGGCAACCGGATCAACCGGTTCGGCATTCCTCGCCGAACGAACCTATCTCAACTACAGGAAACGCCCAAGCTAAAACAAAGCGCGACACATGCAAACACGTGCCCCGCTTTGGGGGGCAAATGTTGGGTGAATTCTTACCCAGAAGACCTCGAGACCAAGAAACTTGCTTCATTCGGCAGACCCATTCGGCAGGCACCATTCGGCAGACCTCGCTCAAACTCATTCGGCAGGCACCATTCGGCAGACCTCGCTCAACCTCATTCGGCAGGCACCATTCGGCAGACCTCGCTCAACCTCATTCGGCAGGCACCATTCGGCAGACCTCACCCGAACCACCTCCTGCCGAACCAACCGAACCAACCTTCCCAACTCCCACCGAACCACCTCCTGCCGAACCATCTCCACACCAGACCAACCTCACCATCCCACCATCGGTCCAATCAACTACCGGTCCATCCTACACTCCAACCACCTCCGAACCAAGCAATGACGAACCAAGACGTACCAGGCCAGATCACATCAGCCCAGGTCCATCAGCAACTATACACGTCCTAGACCCCTACCCCCAGCCTCACTCTATAAATAGAGGGGCAGGGGTACAGCAATGGGGACAAGTTTGAGAGCTCAAGCACGGAAGGAACTCTTCAAACAACTTTCTTTTACTTGTACCAAAGCTTTGTACTTGTAATCATAAAAAAAAGAAGAGAAATAACATATAAAGTGGACGTAGGCACATTCTGGCTGAACCACTATAAATCTGCGTGTCTTTTTACAGTTTAGCCCCTGTTTTTTACGTATTTGCATAAATCACTCAAATTACTAGGAATAACATAAGATCTACTAAGTCATACAACTTTGAGGTGTTTGTCCATTTTTTGTGCAAACACCGCTTGCTTAAAAATGCTAAAATAAGGTACGTTTTTGGATTAAATACTTCAAAAATATAAAATATTGATATATATTTTGTTTTTCGACCATGTGGGTCGATGTATATATTTTTATCTCTCTTGTCATATTGCAAAAGGTCCTCCGTACAATTGAGAGTCTGCCAAAAAGTTTCGAAAATTTAGGGTGTTAGAAAAATTTTGAAAACTTTTGGAAATTTTTTGTTAACGACAATTTGATTTCGAATTGCAATCGGAACAAAAGGGTTTTGGAATTAGAATTGAAAACTAATTGTTTTGGTTGGAATATAAAGATTAGAAAAGTGAATATCGAGTTTTAACTAAGTGGGTTTTGTTAAGTTAATGAGTTTGGATCGTTCGTCCTGCCTTAGCAATTTCGAGGACGAAATTCTTTTAAGGGGGGAGGAATGTAACGACCCGGATTTTTCGACGGTTAATTGTGAATATTAAAATGGTTTAAATATTGGGGTTGGGATTATAATTTAGTTAGTAAGATTTTAAAACTGAAAATTTAAGCGATTTCGGAATTTTCAAAATCATCGATTTAATCGACGTGTTAAAATAGCGATCCAGGGCATAGTCATGGAATTCGACGAACTAGTTCCATTGGATCCGTAATGGTGTATTATTATCAGATTTCAAATTTCGTAGTGTTTGGAGTAATTATTTGGTCGTACGGGATATAAAAGCGTTGAAATTTATATCGAAAATTCAATATAATAATTAGGTCCAAAAAGCTATCTTCTCCATACAATCGAATTAGGACTCGAAACCTTTTCCATTGCGTTCAGAATAGGGGTATAACCTTATAAACGCCTAGCGGCACACCTTAGTAGGAGTTCGTAGTCTTGTAGTAGAAAAGTAGAGATTTTGAAGAAAATAAAAATAAAGGTAAAATCAAATCAAAACCACTTTTCCTTCTGTGATACGCTACCCTATTACCTTTAAATCACGTCCTTGTCTCGTTCGTCTCAATCAAAGTTACGAGTCTTTCTTCCTTTCTTTCAACTTATTAAATCACATTCTTCCCTTTCGTTTTCATTCAAATGAAATCAAAGACAGAATAAAAAAAATAAAATAATTATTATTACATACTAATTTAAAAAAACGAGTTCTCCCTCGCCTCACTTTGCAATCGAAATCAAAGCGTTCTAATGGTTCGGAGTTGTCTTTGGGTTCTGGTGGGTAGCGTGGTGGAGTACTCGGAGGAGAGGTCGCGAATGGGGATAGTCAGAGGTCGAGCGACGCGAGTGCGTTGAGTTTAGGTGGTGGCTGTCGAGCGACGTGATGGGTGGTCAATGACTGCCTTCGATGTTGGTTGTGTTCAGAGGTCGAGCATCGACCGGGCTTGGTGATGTTATGTAGACAGTGGAGCATGGTTGTTGACATTTGCAGGTGAAGGTAGGAAACTTTGGGTTACTGATTTAGGCTGATAGTGTCGAGCTTCAGGTTGGAGGCGTGTATGCACTTTGGTTTGATGGTCGGTGGTTCAAGTGGTGATTTGTTCTGGTGCATATAAGGTGCTCGTGAAAATGTTGAAGTGAGGTGCATGAGTGATTTTGAGCTAGGACAGTGTTGTGTTTTGCTGAGGTGAAGTCCGGTGTGAGAGCGATATTCGGAAGCTTTGTCGCGATCAAAGGTAATTAAGATTTTGAAGTTTAAGGTTAATTTATTTTAATAAGTAATCAGTTTAAATTAAATAATTAGTTGATTAATATTAATTAAAATTATAATTGCTAATTTATATTGTTCAAAATTTGCTTATATGAGGATTAATCGAACGGAATCAGTCGTGTGGAATTCGTAGCTGCGGAATTTACACAACAAAATTCAAATTGGAATGATCAACAGATTAAAAATCAAGGTGAGAAAATTCTCACTCATTTGGATGCCAAATCTAATTTTATTTAGTTAAAATAAATTTTTGGATGCTTGGTTGAAGTGTAAATTATTATCTGTTGAATGATATGGCATTATATATATAGTAGTATATACATTAGGAATTGGAGTGATATTCTCGCATATTATAGCAGATGAGACCCTATGCGCCCCGCATAATAGCGGATGACCCAATATACCGTGATATCCCCCTCGAAGTGGGATTGGTATTTTTATTGTTGACTAACATCTGTGGATGCAGGGAAACATGTTGGTGGGATCCAACTGGATTCCTCAAAAATGTTGATTAATTTTCATATATAGTGATATATGATTAGTGTGAATAACCTGTTATAGATTATTGCTATGATATTGAATTATTAAATGCTAAAATAGCACGGACCTAAAATTTGGTATTTTAAATACTGTAAATAGTTATTTTTGAAATTTAAGGAATTAAAAAGGAGACTGTGAATATAAAAATATTTATAAGGAAATTTGGATTATTTTAAAGGAAATTAAGTGGAATAATATATATATATATATATATTGATTTGGGTTATACTTAACTATTCGTAAATTGGTTTAAATAGAGAGTTTTAAATAAAATTATATAAAGGGATTTGAAAATGATATTTTGAAAGAATGGGAAGTAGTTGGAATCGATATTAAAAATAGATTTGAAATTAAAATGCGATTTATTAAGGGATTTTTAAAATGAAATTTTATAAATAAAATTGGTTTTATAAATAAGTGAAACTCAAAGGAGTTTATAAATTTATAAACGATGTTTATAAATTAGGAAAATGATGGTCAGTTAATAAATTGGAAATATAAGTTTACGGTGTGAATTAAATCGAGTTATGGGAATCGTTTTGGTAAAGAAATAGTGGAATCTATTTTTGAATGTGAGAATAGTGGTAAAATTGGGATATAATCGATGTGATACAAATCGAGAGGGATTTATAAACTAAGTTTGGCAATATTGGATTTTTAAAATAGATTTTTGTCGAGAAATTAAAAATCTGTAAAAAATGGAATTTTTAATCACTGTGCTATATAATTTAAACTATTATTTAAATTAGAATATTCCGAAAGGTTAGTTATTATAATATTTACTATTTATTGAAATAAATTCCAATTTTATTAATCAGCTTTGTAAATTAATCAGTTATTTAAAAATGATTTGGAAATGAGTTATCGATGTTATTTAAAATGTTTAGATATTTCAAATTTACTTAAACATATTTTACAAATAAACTATTATTCTTTAAAAATGCTTATTTTATATATAAAATTTTAAAGGATTGAAAGCTATTTATAAATCCTCTCGGGGTTGGAGACGAAGTTTATTTAACGGATATGATTTATAAGCGAAATCTTATAGTGGGATTTTGGGAGCTTGAAGAAAAATTCCAAAGTGTTAAAAATACAAGAAATTCGGAAATGAATTAGAATTCATAAAAGAGGTTAGAAATGGGTATTTGGAGATATAGTCAAGTGCATTCGACTTTGGAAATATAAGGGGTTTACAAATAAAATTTGTAAAGGATTGTGAGAATAGGAAATAAATGGACTATTTCCTGAATATTGGGATAAAAAGATCTTAGGAAATATACATATAAATATTCCTAAGTATTGGACGAAAAGGATTTGAAAATAGTTAACTTCAAGATTTTACATATAGAAAATATTTTCAAAGGGATGAATTATAATTGGAAGCGAGAAAAATATATTCTATGTATTGAAATGACTTGAAATATCCTGTTAAGGATATAAGAATTTAAGTTGATTTCCACTATGGAAATATTGGAAGGGTTTGAATATATATATATATATATATATATCTTATAAAGATATTTTGAGAAAATTTTGGGAAAATTATAATAAAGCCAGATGATTGCTTATGGGTTTTATTTGATAGTTAAATAACCGACTATCAATATTGGCCAATTTTGTTAATCGTTTCGAAGAGACCGGGATCAGATTTAATTATCTGAAAACCACTTCGATCCGGTTTGAACATAATGAATGAATACCGTGAAGATGATGAAGATGGTGATTCGGTTTTGTTGGCCAAGTTTTCAAACACTTAATCAACCAAACGCTCGAACCAGAATCTCTCCATCTCAATATCAAACCAACTCCTTCTAGCTCCTGCCAAACCAAGTACGTACCGAACCACATGCCCCACTCATTCGCCACCGGTCCAAGACATGCTACCGAACCACCTTCTTTCCCATGCTGCCGAATCAACTGCCTCTTCCAGCACCTCGCCGAACCAACACATTCGGCATCACCCCCACCGAACCAAGTCTCACCACCGAATGAAGCTCCACCGAATCAACCCACTCACTATCTACCACCGGACCAGATCCACCGAGCATCCATGCCGAATGAAGCCCCACCGATCCAACCTCTACCAAAGCTCCCCAAGAACGACCGAACCAGAGGACACCGAACCAGATGTGCCAGGCCAGATCACATCAGCCCAGGCCCATCAGCAACTATACATATCCTGGACCCCTACCCCCGGCCTCACTCTATAAATAGAGGGGTAGGGGTACAGCAATGGGGACAAGTTTTGAGAGCTCAAGCACGGAAGGAACTCTTCAAACAACTTTCTTTTACTTGTATCAAAGCTTTGTACTTGTAATCATAAAAAAAGAAGAGAAATAACATATAAAGTGGACGTAGGCACATTCTGGCTGAACCACTATAAATCTGCGTGTCTTTTTACAGTTTAGCCCCTGTTTTTTACGTATTTGCATAAATCACTCAAATTACTAGGGATAACATAAGATCTACTAAGTCATACAACTTTGAGGTGTTTGTCCATTTTTTGTGCAAACATTTTTGGTGCTTTCATTGAGAGCTAGAAGCTCGAAGCTTCAGCTTCACCTACTGAACAAGTTTTCCTAACAGCATCGTCCGCCACTTGGAAAACATGCCTCCCAAACAGAGAAAAGATGTTAACAAAGGAAAAAACATCGCATCCAGCAGTCTTCTAGATCCAGCTGTCACGAATCAAGTAAATCGTCCTCCTCCAGCAACGGTAACAAATGAAGGACAGGCTAACCCAACCACTCCTGCCACAGAACAGCCTGCAGCAATTACTAGGGCAGATTTGGACAGAGTTGTTGTTGAAGTAACTAACCGCTTCACGTCCCAGCAGGAAGCCTTGGTGGACCATCTCATGTCACGCTCGAGGGACGCTGAAGAATCCAACCGCAACACTGAATCATGGGGCGAGTCCCAGTCTGGAGGATCTCAGAGACAGCAAAGATCCTCCTTCTTCGAAGGAGCTAACGGCAGAAGTAGCCGTGGTAGGAGCCGAGACCGAGCACAGCCCGAAGTTAGGCCTGAGGAAACGTTTGGTACCGAACCCAACGGGGAAGGTACCGGGCGAAGGTCAACTGCAGCTGAGCCTGTCATGCTGCCTAACCACAGAAAAACCAGTGAACGGGGCCGAGCTAGAGTTCAGCCCGAAGTTGGACCCGAGGAAGTGCTCAGATCAGAACCCAACAGGGGGAGATCAAGGCAAGGGCCAACTGTAGCTGACCCAAGCGTGCTCCCAGAAGATCAAAGGCAGCCAATGGAAAATATGAGGAATGATAGACGATACCATCCCTACAGGTCGTCTGGACGGAATCAATCCCACAGAACAGAACCAAACTCATTTCTATCTGCTCCAAGTTCTGATGAAAGGATGGCACGCTTATTCAGAGAGTGTGTCCAACGGGAGCAAAGAGATCGAGGGATAGGCGCTAGGGTAACCAGCCCTTTCGCCCGCAATATCGAAATTGCTATCACCCCCCGAGAGTGGAAGATGCCGACAATGGAACCCTACAAAGGAACCTCCGATCCCGTTGTACACTTACAGAGATACACGCAACATATGCTCATGAGTGGAGCAACAGAGGGAGTACTGTGCAAATTCTTTCCGCTCTTCTTAGCAGATCTTGCTACCTCCTGGTTCTGTCATCTACCCCAAGGATCCATCAGCTCGTGGGAAATGTTGAAAGAAAAATTTATCAGTCAGTTCCGCATTCATATGGAGCAACCTAAGGACGCTTATTCCTTATCCAGCGTCAAACAGAAACCCGGAGAAAAGCTGCAGCAATACCTAACCAGATTCAACGCCGCAGCAGCCGCAGTTCAAGATGCCGATGAGAAGCTTATCCTAATGGCCCTCTGCAGTGGAGTGCATCCGGACACTAAATTTGCTAGAAGATTGACAAAAGAAAAGCCAGCTACTTTACCCGATTTCTTCCATGAAGCCGGGAAATACATGAGGCTTGAGGATGCTCCCGTTGAGGGGCAGTCAGGACAGCAAAATAAGACGACCCATGGCAACGCCCCTGCTGTGGCGAGGGACGTTCGAAGAAATGATTCCAGAGACAATGCTAGGGGCAAGAAGGTAGAAAAGCGCCTATATCGGCCAGGACCAAGATTCGACACTTACACCCCTTTGAACGAGACCGTCGAAAATATCTTCCTTGCCACCCAAGGAGAAGTTAGATACAAACGCCCACCATACAAGAAGGAATCAGATAACGCACAGAAGTCTGGAAAGTTCTGCCGCTTCCACGAATCTCACGGACATGATACCAACGAATGCCATCATCTCCGAGATCTGATTGAGGAACACATCAGAAGGAAGAAACTGGAGCGTTATGTAAAAAGTCAAGACAGGACTCCAGCTCCTGCCAATGAAAACCCAAGGCTACCCTCACCAGGGACCGACAGAGGAAACCGCAATGCTAGCAGCTCTAGTCAAGAGAAGATAGTGGTCCATACCATCTCAGAAGGTCCGCACATCGCAGACAGAAGTTGGAGAGAGATGGAAAGATATGGGAAGTCGCTTAGAGACAATAAAGACTGTGTCAATACGGTTATAGAAGAGCGCCACCCAAAGCGGAAAGAAAGTGATGACATCACATTCAGTAAACGCGACCTAGAAGGAAGACAGTACCCTCACATGGATCCCATGGTTATCTCTGCCCGACTCGGTCCCGCCGAAGTTTACCGAATCCTGGTAGACACTGGAAGCTCTGTAAATATCCTGTTCAAACACGCATTCGACAAAATGAAGCTATCAATGAAGGATGTATCTCCCTGCGATAAACCACTACACGGTTTCACTGGAGATGCGAAGATGCCCCTCGGGCAGCTGAACCTCTTTGTTGAGATTGGAAGCCATCCCCGCTCCGTTGTAAGGAAACAGACGTTTGTGCTGATAGAAAACCATTCAGCCTACAACGCCTTCTTAGGAAGACCAGCCTTGTCTGACTTCCAGATTGTCCTAGCCCCATGGTGCCTGAAAATGAAGTTTCCAACAGACAATGGGGTAGGGGAAGTGGAAGGAGACCAGGATATTGCACGAGACTGCTATGTAACCGAACTTCGCAACAACCACAGGAAAGATAAAGGGAAAGGTGTAGAGATTGCCCTCTGCACAAAAAGCCTTGAAGCATAGCAACTAAAGAAAGCCCCTCCTCTTCGATACACCAGCGACCCTTTCAATGAATTAGACCCTAGGGACAAAGAGGAGGAGGCCACCGCCGAGCCTGCAGAGGCTATGGAGTTTATATCTGTAGACAAGCACGACTCAAGTAGGCTACTGAAAATTGGGTCGCAGCTGAAAGCTGAATTGAAGGAACAACTCATTGATTTTCTCCGCCACAACTTGGATATATTCGCTTGGTCACACGCTGACATGACCGGAATCTCCCCCGACATAGCATGCCACGTATTAAACATTGATCCTACCAAGGCGCCTGTAAAACAAAAGAAGAGAAGTATGGGGGCAGAGCGATCAGCAGCCCTCGATGAAGAAGTAAAGAATCTACTCGCCAATGACTTCATACGAGAAGCTGTTTACCCAGAATGGGTCGCCAACCCGGTACTAGTAAAGAAGGCTAATGGGAAGTGGCGGACCTGCATTGACTTCTCCAACCTAAACGACGCCTGCCCAAAGGATTGCTTCCCGCTTCCCAGAATTGACCAACTTGTAGACAGCACAGCCGGGCACGAACTCCTATCTTTTATGGATGCATACTCAAGATATAACCAAATTCCTATGCATGCTCCCGACCAAGACCACACTAGTTTCATCACCGACCGGGGTTTATACTGCTACAAAGTGATGCCCTTCGGACTTAAAAATGCAGGAGCCACCTACCAGTGCCTCGTCAACAAGATGTTTGCAGGGCTAATAGGACAAACTATGGAAGTATATGTAGACGACATGCTGGTGAAATCACGGAAAGCCAAAGATCACGTAAGCTACCTAGGCGAAATGTTCCAGGTACTTCGACAGTATGGAATGAAGTTGAATCCACTAAAGTGCTCCTTCGGAGTGTCATCGGGAAAATTCTTAGGGTTCATCGTCCATGCCCGAGGGATTGAAGCAAACCCTGAACAAGTCCGAGCATTAAGGGACATCAAGATACCTTCCACCCGAAAGGAGATGCAAAGCCTAAATGGAAAAGTGGCCGCCCTAAGCCGATTCATCTCCAAAGCAACGGACAAGTGCGTCCCCTTTTTCGAAGCTCTAAAGAAAGATAAAGGAAAGTTCGAATGGACGGACGAATGCTTAACCGCTTTCCTTAACCTAATCGAACACCTCCAGAAACCACCGGTACTCTCGACCCCAAGCGAAGGCGAAGAATTATACCTATACCTTGCTGTATCATCTCACGCTTTAAGCGCTGCCTTGGTAAGGGAAGACAACCGCACGCAACGACCAGTTTACTTCGTCAGTAAAAGGTTTACTGGGGCAGAAGTCAGATACCCTAAACTTGAAAAGTTAGCATACTGTTTACTAATCACTTCACGAAAACTACGTCACTACTTCCAATCCCATTCCATCAAAGTTCTGACCGATCAACCACTGAGGCAGGTACTCCATCGTCCCGACACTTCCGGGCGACTACTTAAATGGTGTATTGAGCTGAGTCAATATGATATCACCTATCACCCTCGCACCGCCATCAAGGGACAAGCCATGGCTGATTTCATTGCAGAGTTCACTACCAACGAGGATAAGGAGCAACTGGAAATAACAGAAGATATCAAGTGGAATCTCTTTGTGGACGGTGCATCTAACGAACAAGGCTCGGGGGCAGGTGTGGTAATAATCACTCCCAGGGGAAATAAGCTGCACTATGCTATAAGGTTGGAGTTCGCTGCCACCAACAACGATGCAGAATATGAAGCAGTGATAGCTGGACTAGAAATTGCCATAGAAATCGGAGCCAATTCTTTGTGTCTTCACAGCGATTCTCAACTTATTGTTAATCAAATACTAGGAGAATTCCAAGCTCGAGAGGAACGACTCATAGCATATCTAAAGAAGACCAAGTTGCTTCTCAGCCGATTGGATCAGTACTTAGTCAAACACATCCCTCGGGAAGAGAACCAAGAGGCCGACGAATTGGCAAAGCAAGCGAGTATGAGAGACATCGCCATCTTCGGGGCAGTAACCATCTCAAAGCAAACGGTCCCAAGCTTTGAGCAAGTGAATCTGATAGCCGCAGCCGAAGAAGCAACTTGGATGACCCCCATCCGAGACTACCTACAGAGTGGCACACTACCCAACGGGCGTAATGAAGTCAAGAAAATCTTGAGGAAAGCGTCCCGCTATACAATACAAGAAGACATCCTCTATCGGCGCGGTTTCTCTAACCCATTATTAAGGTGTGTCGCCAGAAGGGAAGCCAAGGAAATCTTATCCAACATCCATCAGGGGAGCTGTGGAGATCACACCGGGGGGCAAACATTAGCAAAAAAGATACTCCGATACGGATATTTCTGGCCCACCTTAAGCAAGGACGCCTTAGATTTCGTCAAGAAGTGTGACAGATGCCAAAAATTTGCTAAGATCCCTCGGCTACCAACAACCGAGATTACTCAGATGACCAGCCCTTGGCCCTTCGCGATATGGGGAATTGACTTAATCGGCGAGCTACCAATGGGCCGAGGCGGGGCCAAATATGCTATAGTGGCAGTTGATTATTTCACCAAATGGGTGGAAGCGGAACCTCTAAATAAAGTATCTTCAGCAAAAGTTATTAACTTCTTGATCAAAAATGTTCTATGCAGGTACGGAGTCCCACTCAAAATCATATCAGAAAATGGACTTCAATTTGACAGCGAGGAATTCGCCAACTGGTGCCAAGAACACAGAATTCATAAAAGCTTCTCATCCGTAGCATATCCCCAGGTAAACGGACAAGTCGAAGCAGTCAACAAAATTCTGAAAACTCTAATAAAAAAGAAGCTCGAAAAGTCAAAGGGCGCTTGGGTGGATGAACTTCCTACGGCACTATGGGCCTATCGCACATCTTTCAGAACATCGACAAGGCACACTCCTTTCTCTTTGGCATACGGATCGGAGGCTATGCTCCCAGTTGAAACTATTGTGCCTTCCCATCGTCGGATCCACTATAACCCAGAAGAGAACGAAGAACTCCTTCACATGTCTTTGGATCTAATCGAGGAGAGAAGAAACGATGCAATCCTCAAAACAGCAGCCCACAAGCAAAAAGTGGCAGCACAATACAACTCCAAAGTCAAGCATCGTACCTTGCAAGAAGGGGATCTTGTCCTCAAGCGAATCTTCCCTTGCCCCGGAGCACTAGACCCAATCTGGGATGGACCATATGTAATTCATAAAGATCTCCACAACGGAGCCTATATTTTGTCAACAGTGGACGGAGAGGTGTTCCAGAGGGCATGGAACATCCAACACCTCCGTCGATACTTTTCTTAACTTGTATTGCCCATATGAAGTGAATTAACAAAGAGAATCAGTGGACGTAGGCATTTTCGTGCCGAACCACTTTAAAAAACCTTGTCTCTTTTTTAACTTGTTCCTTTGTATCTTGGCTGCTTGTTAACTTTATCCTTTTCTGTTGAACAAAATCCTGAGTATATAGCATTTCTGTTCAAAGCACTCCACAATGCAACTTCACGTGGACAAAACCCAACAGGTACTATGCGAATCTTTGCCCTCGCCAATGAGACACTTTCGCTCCAGCACCCTCTGCTACGGGTTAACTCATTGCTCGCGACGGCCCTTAAAGCCAACTGTAATGAGCCGATTATAAGCCACCGAGAAGGCCGACTATAGCCGAGGCAGCTCATTACGGCGTTAGGCTCGCCGGCAACTGTGAACCGACTATAAGCCCCAACATAAGGTGTGGCCAGCCAGGGGCAGTTCACAGTTGACGATCGGCACCCACGCTAGCCGGCCACAGTAAATCGAATAATACCCACGATTACGGGCCATAATGGCCCGGGTAGTTACTGTGCGCGATCTCGGCTCCGATGTGTCTTAAGTGCGGCTGTGGTAAAAAAGAATTAACTCCCCGCGGAGGCGTAAGATGGGTGACAAATGTCTCCAAGACCCACAGCTAGGGAAAGTGACTACAAAACCCGTTTGCCACGAACTTAAGCACATCGAAGGCCTTCCGTGATTGGAAGTTTTACTATTTCACGTATTTCAATTTTACTTAAAAAGCTTTTTTTTCCTATCCCCTATAATAATCCCTAAAGTACATGATACAGAGTAGGAGATACTCGCCAATGGGTGTAGGGACTCACAGTGGCAGGACATTCGACTACATTCCATGCTCGGTCCTACAAGATATTCAAGACTGCCATCTACGATTAAAACATGAAAGGCGGTATTTTCTTCTTTTATGTACAAATACATGACTATAATTTGTTCACACCACACGCTAATATTGCAAGTCATGAAATTATGGTTTAGAACCAGAGTCTAACATCAAACACAATTTAATTACAAGAATATACATAGCTACATTTCTCATACGATATGTCGAAATAGCAACAAATATTCAAGAAACGTCAAAATCAGCTTAAGTTAAAAAATTACACGTCAAGAATAATGTTGATTGTTACAAGTAGCAAGAATTACAACTTAGAAGTTACTCTACTGTCTTAAGACTAACGTATACAACCATGTCAAGTCTACAAAAAGAATTTTCCAGGTCTAATCAGGGAGCCGGTTGAGTCGGAGTCTTGTCCTTACCTGTCCGGTCGTAAAAAGAATTCATTAACGATAAGTAACCAAGTTAACGGAAAGACTAGAAAGGAAGACTTACCAGCACCTGCTTCTTGACCATCCTGGTCATCATCCTCTACCTGCACACCTGCCTCCTCAGCAGCAAGCAGCCGCATACCCTCCTTTACCGCCACTTTCTCCTCCTTGGTGAACTGGGCAGTGACCACATCCATACTGAAGACCGTTCCACCCTCTTTATCTGCATCAGCCTTAGCCTCCTCCAAAGCCCGAAGATAGATCTTAGCCATGACCCTGGGATAATCATCCATCCAAGAGAGATTGCCCTGCTTCCAAGTTCGGAAATACATGTCCTGGAGCATGTCCTCCATCATTCCCTCATTCTCCTCAAACTCCCTCATCCGGGCCTCGGAAGCCGACAACCTTTCGACGGCAGCATCTCTCTCCAATCTGTATCTCGAGCAATCAGCCTGAAGGGACCTCCGCATCACCTCCATCTCTTCCCTCAACTTAGCTTGAGCAAGCTCTGCAGCCTCAAGTTTCTCGGACAATTCCTCCACCTGCTCGAGATCCGCTTTCCGAACCTCATCCACCGTGGCAATAGCCATGTCAATCCGCTCTTTGCAAGTAGCTTCCATTTTCCGCAATTCGGCCCGACTGGCCTCTTCCATGGTTTTCCTTAGTCGCCCAGTAGCAGCCTCATGCTGAGAAATCTGAATAGCCTGATCCGCAAGCTGTTTGGCCTGATCCGAAACCACCAATCGAAGTCGGATATTGGCGCTCCCAATCTCCTCTCCGGCCTTAACCAGCCGAGCATGATGCCTCATCAGCTTCTTGGTCTCCTCTGCCACCCGATCAATATTAGCCTTGGCCTCGTCTCCCATAGTGACTATACGAGTAGTGAGTAGATCGAGATCTAAGGACTTGGCTTCATCAAGTACTCGTACCATGGGGTTACGGGGGAGAAGGTGTTCACCAGTGACTTCGTCAAAAGTAATATCATGAGAGCTTGGATCCAGATCAGGATGACCCGCAAATGGATTACGAGCCAAGTCGGGACGGTCGATATGAATAACAGAAGGGTTTCCGGACGGGTGCGGAGAAGGTGCAAACTTGCTACCCTCCTCAGTAATATCATGAAGAGGCTGAGCCGGAGGCTGAGGACCGGGCGAAGTTTCGGATAAAGGATGACTCCTCTTCCTCTGCTGAATACCCTCTTCGATGACCCCAAGAAGAGGACGATAGCCGACTACATCCCCGGAGCGTTGGGTTGAGGGCTTCGGCTTAGCAGAAGTTTTGGAAAGTTTATATTGCTCAAGCCTGTGTCGAAGGTCTGAAGCTTTGGACGTCTTGCCTGCTCCTGATATAAAGAACAAGTGTCACAAACTTACATCACTATACGATTCGAGAAACGCGGTAAATTACAAGTTAAAAAAGGAAAAGAAACACAGCTGTGGTTGTACAAACCCTGGGGAGGAGTGGGATACTGCAATAAGTCCTGGATTTCATTCCAGGACGGGAGCGGGTCATAAAATATTCCTAAGTCCCTATCATTAATGAAGCATGCAGGAGTCAAGAGTTCACCTTGAGTCGTCGGAGCCACCTTGGCTGGAATAGTCGGAGAAGACTCACTTGCACCAGTCCCGGCTTTGTCCGCCTTCCCGGTCTTCTCTACCAAAGCCGGAGCCTCATCCAAATCCTCAAAAGCCTGGTGGAACACATCATCCGTCCACTCCTGAATCTCGCCCACTTGCCCAGGAAGTAGGGCCCCGATGCCATCGCCACCTTTGTCACCATCCCGACCATCTCCACCCTCGCCTCTTTCCTCCTCTATGTCTTCCTCCTCCCGGGTAAGTGGACAATTGCTGGGGGAGGGACCATCCGATTTCTTGAGTTTCTTACCTCCGACAGCTGGAGGTTTTGTGAAAGGTTTCCTCTTGCTACTCTCTGCCGTAACACCTTCCTTGGTCTGAGCAGCCGCCCTCTCCTCCGCCGTTTCCCTCAGCTTAACTACAGACTGCTGCGGAAGGATTAAGTTATATTCCAGAAGAATCGCATTTCTAATCAAGAAGGCAGATGATCTATATTTCCCAAGAATGGCTTCTATCTCAGCCGCCGTCTGAACCAGGCGGTCAGTCTCCACAACCGGAAAGCCACCTGTCGCTAGCAAAAATGAGAAAGTATGAGAAGAAGCATCACAATCGGAATAGAAATTATAAGTAAAAGCATCAACTTACATCCAGAGGTAAAGCGCCGGATTGAAACGGAGTCGTCCCTAACAAAGAACCATTCTTTCTTGAACATGCTGAATTTAGAGTACAGGTCCAAGACCGGCTTGAAGGTCACAGCTGACTCCAAGCTAATGTATGGGGACCCCTTCTTATAGCCCCTTAAATTATACAAGTACCGGATCTCCCGGTTGGAAGGAGCACGACCATACTTCCTCTGGAAAATAACGAAGAGGCTCACTAGTATAGCATAGGAGTTGGATTGAAGCTGGAATGGGGCCACCTTGAGATATGTGAGGAAGCTGGCTACCCAAGCATTAAGAGGCGGAATGGCACCACACATGCAGTGGTATCTGCTGTAAGCAAAGAACCCTTCAGGAGGGTCGTATGGCATAACATCTTTCCCCGGCAACCGCATTCGCGCCCTGTCAATTCCGAAAGAGCGAGAGATGGCATCAAGCTGCTCTTCCTTAAGGGAGCTGGGATAGCAGTCCGGGGGAGAATTCAGAAGCTCCTGCGGACCGTACCCGTCCACTAACGATCTCGGGGTTGGTTCGTGAAGTTCTGGATTCGGCTGAGCTGGGGGCACGACAGAGGAACCTCTTTCACCCCCGGATTTCCTTTTGTCTGATCGGGTTTCCGCTTTACGGGACATTATCTACAACACCGGAAAAGCATAGTGTTAGAACAAAGGATGTAAACAAATGCAGCACTTCAATAATCTCATTCGGTATTAAACGTTCATGTGTCATTCGGTATCGGAGGACTAAGTTCATTCGGCATACAAACGCAAGTTCTCTCAGCATACAAACGCAAGTTCACTCGGCATACAAACGCAAGTTCATTCGGCATTCAGTGATACAATACGTAAACTCATTCGGCAAAAAGGATTAGACTTGGTCCGGCTAAAGATCTCACCTGATTCGGTTAAGGGTTTGGTTCGGCTAACACTGAGGTTCGTGGGAATGAGTCGGCAGGTGGAAAGATAGAAGCCCTAGTCCCCTATTTTATAGGCGAAGGCAGTGTACCGAACCACTTGGTTCGGCAACATGAAACACACGCAGACGTCGAGATTGGATGGACGAAAAACAAAGCACGATATATGGTGAACATATACCCTACTTTGGGGGGCAAATGTTGGCCAAGTTTTCAAACACTTAATCAACCAAACGCTCGAACCAGAATCTCTCCATCACAATATCAAACCAACTCCTTCTAGCTCCTGCCAAACCAAGTACGTACCGAACCACATGCCCCACTCATTCGCCACCGGTCCAAGACATGCTACCGAACCACCTTCTTTCCCATGCTGCCGAATCAACTGCCTCTTCCAGCACCTCGCCGAACCAACACATTCGGCATCACCCCCACCGAACCAAGTCTCACCACCGAATGAAGCTCCACCGAATCAACCCACTCCCTATCTACCACCGGACCAGATCCACCGAGCATCCATGCCGAATGAAGCCCCACCGATCCAACCTCTACCAAAGCTCCCCAAGAACGATCGAACCAGAGGACACCGAACCAGATGTGCCAGGCCAGATCACATCAGCCCAGGCCCATCAGCAACTATACATATCCTGGACCCCTACCCCGGCCACACTCTATAAATAGAGGGGTAGGGGTACAGCAATGGGGACAAGTTTTGAGAGCTCAAGCACGGAAGGAACTCTTCAAACAACTTTCTTTTACTTGTATCAAAGCTTTGTACTTGTAATCATAAAAAAAGAAGAGAAATAACATATAAAGTGGACGTAGGCACATTCTGGCTGAACCACTATAAATCTGCGTGTCTTTTTACAGTTTAGCCCATGTTTTTTACGTATTTGCATAAATCACTCAAATTACTAGGGATAACATAAGATCTACTAAGTCATACAACTTTGAGGTGTTTGTCCATTTTTTGTGCAAACAGGTTTGTCCAGACCCAGGACAAGTTGTATGGACGAATGCTATCAGAACATCGTCATTGGAGGACGATAGGCATTCTAAGTAAAATTGTTCTTGAAAGGTAACGCTTAGCCTCGAACCTCATCAACCGGGAATGACTAAAATAGGGGAGATGCAGCAAGGCTAAGTGGGTCGCACCCAGTTAAGGTATGTTATCACTTTTCTAGATGTCCTCGGAAACCTTTATATAATGAATATGGTTGTGCATGAAAGAAGGAGTGCTCGATAGTAAGGGTGGGAACACCCGAGTGATAACATATTCGGTCTATCCAGGTTAGGGGTAGGCCGGTCTTGTGTAGTAGGGGATCCCGGCGATGGTCCTCGGTACATTGTTCTAGAGGTGTACTGTGATGGGCGGTACCTCAGTGGCCCAGTCATTCGTATGGAATCCATTCTCCAATACGAGCCTTACGGTTTTGTTTGTAGAGCCTAATATGCTGGAATTTAATTAATTTAACAATTTCAGCTATTTGAATAAGTATTTGTACTTAGACACTATTATAATATCAGAGGATTTGATATAAAAAGTTTTGGTTATCGTAAGGGAAAAACCCGTCGTGTTAACGTGTGACGCGGTCTTACGAGATACCTTTGTTTTTCAAAGGATTTTTTTGATAACTCTAATAACTCAAATTGAGTGTGTTTTCTCACGCTGGTTTTCTAGACTGACTCGGGTGTTATTTTATTATAATGCTCGAGTCAGACCGAGTATTACGGATTCAGGATATGATGCTATGGAGCTCAGGAGACGAGCTGGATGACAAGACGTATTTCCGTAGATTTGTATTTCCGTTGTGTGAGGACAAGTTATTAAACCGTCCAGATTGATTGTTGTATATTGTACTCTGAATATGGTATGTATATTGATAGCACAGTTCTTGTATTTAAAATCTGTTATTATATAATGTATTTTGTTCCACTGCGATCGTGAGATTCTATGTTGTTGTTTTATTTTTTTCTACCTCTTTCTTCTTCTTTACCCTAGTTATTCGCACTTTCGTACACTTTGAGGTTGAGCGAGAAGGAATCATTATCAACTCAAGGGGTATGGAACAGCGGGTCGCTACTCTTTTGGACTAGCTCAATTTATTGGGCCATACTAGTAGTCATGGAGGGAAGAATAATTGATTATTCAACCCAAAGCTTAGATACTACTATTCTAGACAGATAATTAGGCTTTACTAGTTGGTCCTAAAGTTGCTAATTTAGACCGCTTTGACCATTTGGGCTTTGATACCATTGTTGGAACTAACTCGTTCCACAGTAGGTGAAATGAGTGAATTTCAAAAAAAATTCCTAATTGGATCTTAGTGAGCTTGTGAAGTCCAATGGTTTTACAAGATCCAATATAGTTAAATTAAATAAAATTATAATTTATTTGATTTTCAAGGTGTTGTTAATTAATATATTTTGATTATTGCAATATATATGTTTTGAGCATATAAATATATATCCATGATAGAGTTAGAGGTAGCTCTAGGGGCAATTGTATAATTTGTTACATATATCAAACTTGATAACCAATTTTGTTCAAAATAAAAGGTGTATTTTTTCTGTTATATACTTGATGTAATGTGTTATATATTAATTAATTTAATTGAAAGTATATTTAATAGAAAACCCATAAATATTATGTTTTGTCACAATAGTTACAAAGTGTTGTAACCGTGAGTAAATTTATCATAATGAAAATAAATATACCATTTCAAATATTCCTAGTCAAGATGTATTAAGACTGGATATCGATATATCCATTAAGACTAGAGTACATAGCGCTTTCCAAATGTTGGCAGTGTATTACTCATGGCTGCTAGAGGCACAAAGGGGTTACATACTGATAGTTATTGGATAATTATGGAATGACTCACTCGATAGTTTTTTGTTGGTTAATATAACTAAGGTCAAACAGAAAATATTGATGTGACTAATTTACAAAGTTCTTTTGACTTGAGAAAACTGTTGATCTTCAATGTGGAAGCTCCACTTTGATAATAGTTAAATCATGGAGCAGAGTCCATCGAACAACTACAGTTGGGTCGAGTGGAAGCACTTGAAGTGAAACACTATTCTAGAGAGGATTCGTCTTGTAACACCCCACCTCTATACCCATACTATCCAAGAGTATTAAAGAGTAATACTGTCAGATAATATGGAGAATGAGGCTATATATGGTGCACACATGAATATTTCCTTAGGCTAACACGGGTACGTATTAAAACATCAACTAAATAATTTACCTATACGTACATAGTATTGGTAAAAAGCAATAAACATGTGTGTCTCCAGGACAGAACAATACACAACATACAATGAATAGCAGAGAACACAGAGTCGGTCGCAGCGGTGACATATAATATATAATACAATAGTGTTATAAGAATACAAGACAACTCAAATGTTAATTATATATATATACATACAATAAATCAATAACACACACACACATATATATATATATATCGGGTTATTATCCTAATATAATACTCCTCTAAGCCCAAAGTAAACAAATGCTAGTCATATCATCCCTGTACCTGAAATGTCTTGGACTGACCCGAGTATTGTAAAATAACACGCGGGTCGGACTATGTTTAATCAAAGGATGTGTACAAGAAATAACGATATGATATCACAATTAAAGATACTCAAATCATTAACTAGCATGTCAAGTTAGATAAATAAGTATAGAAATGTATGTATGAAATATTTATATAATACAATAAATATTTATCAAGACATCACGCCTCACAAATAACTCGATTTCATATAGAGCAATCGACACTAATATACAAAGATGTCATTACCTATATTGAAATACATAAAATCGAAAATCATAGAATTAGTACAAATGGGTGAATCATACATATCTAGAAATCGACATCAAATCCAAAATAATACGAAACATCCTCAAGTGAAGTCGAGCAATAATGAAGAAATTCCCACTATCTCTCCCAAACTCATATTATAAAATATCAATATCCAATCACTAAAATCAATAAGAAAGATTTGAGCTAGCTTATAACAATGTCACAATATGCAAAATCATATATCTCAACCCGCAGCCATTGGGGAGGTGAAACCATCGACTGAAAGGTCCTAAGAGATAGAAACCACAAATCAATAATAAGTAGGACGTCTGCCTGAGAAGGAACTCTAGACATAGTCTCTGGTATAATCTCTTCTATACATAATATATGTCTACCTACCACCCACATACATACACCTGCATTGGAACCAGACGAGAGACTGACAGCACGTCTACTAGCTCTAGGAGCCACACGTGGTCCATATGACACGACTCCTACAATCATCGTTTACCATTGCCTCTCCACTCTTGTATCGTGACAATGAACCACCAGAGGCTTGACAATGCATAGCCTCTTCGGCCACGACTACCGACATGTGCCCCTATAGTAACTGATTGTTAGCCTATGCAACACAAGGGGTAACCAACTACCAATTTCTTGACGTGCATCGAATATCATAAACAACAACGATGTCGCGGATATGGGGTGTGACCCCACGATCAGGCCACAAGGGTGGATACTGGCCAATCTGGTTCAGTCCCAAAACATAAAGGGAGTTGGACAAAGGTAGACAGACATAAAATGTACACAAACTATGTGGCTAACAAGTAGCCTCCATAAGTGCTTCACCATAGCGAGTCACACGTATACCACATACCCCCGTATGGGTGTTATCCATAAGCAAAGAATAACTAAATAAAATGCAGCAACCATTTTATAATTTCTAAATAATCAAACTAATAGGAACAAAACCATGAAAGTGCACACTAATATAAAACTTAGCATTCAAAACTTTTATAGCAGCAAACAAGTTGTAGCAAAAAAGTGCACACCCAAATATACACTCACATATACGCGTGAATACAACACCCACTCACGCCCAAATTCACAGGTCATATATGCATGCATGTAAATGAACATAGTACTCTCACTCACTAGAGCATGCACACACACTTACCCATGCTAACATACAAATATACAAAACCGCACCCATCATTCATAAACAAGACCCTACAACTCTTGCCCAAAACTCAACAGCATGTTCCATTATATATATATTATCACACATATAATACTCCTAAACATAGCGGCCAAACCTGGAAACATTAGCACACTCATACACACTAACAAACTCAAGCAAGAGGACACAAGGCGGTAGTTCGACCTGGGAAAATAGATGGTCAACCGCTTTAGGTTAATACAAGGCATATTTTACATTTTCTGATGATATATTATCAACTGTTTTGCCAATAACTTGTTGCACACATGATAAACAATCACAAAGCAATGCAACACCCATATATATACATATATTATATATTTATCAGCATGATTAGGTTATATGAGAGGTATCTCACCTGAAACTTGCGGTAATCATCCTTTTCCATTACTATATACACGCATGCAAAAATGAAACACCCACCGCACTCGGAGTCGCTTCTCACATAGATGTACCATGATGAAAGAAACCACATACTTGAATTTGGTGAATTATAGTAATTCATTGATTTTGTTTTTAATTTTCAAAATGAATAAGGTTATCTTGATCTTGATATATTTGTGGCTTCTGGAGAAAGATAATTGCCTAGAAGAGTTTTGCCTTAGCATCATATGGAATAGAGAAAATTCTAGAATGAAAATGCTGAGTTTAGACAATAAGCTGCTATACTTGAAATAGTTTTTGGGCTTGGGCCTTAAAAATATTAGGCTTGATTCATAATATTTCTTTTTTTTGTTTCCTTTTTATTTGTAAAGCTAAATTTTATTTAAATTTAAATAAACTTTATTTCTTATTTGATAATCATTTCTTTACAAAATCAATATTATATTTCACATTTTAACTTCCCTTAAATTTTTAAATACCATATTTTTCACCATTTAAAATTTTTTAGTAAATAAATTCAAAACCAATTTATCAAGTAAATCACTAAATTCTAATTTAATTAATCAAATCACTATTTTAACTTAAATCAATTATCACTTAAAAACTGGATTGTTACATACTTCCCCCCTTAATAAAATTGCTTCCTTATAGTTTCCTGTATGGGAAATCTATAACAAACCAATTACATCAAATTAAATAGTTTCATTTGAATTCCTTTTTTTTGAATAACAATCACTTATTAAATATGAAAATTACTTTTCAAAAACTCTACTTTTCCAAATTTCATTTCATCCTATTTCAAACACAATTTGAATTCAAATTTCCTTTTTTTAAATAACTTCAAAATATTTTAACAATATTCCGAGATTTTATCAATAAAATTCCCATTAAACTCATTTTCCTATTTATTAAAATATTGTTTCTCAATATATTCCTTAATTTCAAAGCATTCCATTCCAACTAATTTTTTTTAAATACTATTTTACAAACTCTTTTTTTAAGTTCCATACAAATATTTAACTTTTCTTATAATTTAATATATAAAGAGAAGTTTTAATTTAGTCCCAAACTTAACATTAAAAAATTAGTTTTATACTTTACATCTAAATAATCCTCAATTTAACAATTTATTAAATTTCAAAATCTTTTCTCCTCTCCATAAAACTTCATTATCAAGAAATTTTCTTTCTTTCCAAAAGAATAAATTTTCAATGTATGCATATACTTTAAAATCCCAAAACTTTATAACACTTTTACATTTCAAATTATATTAAAAGTCATCAATTATATACTCTTATATTTACAAATCCTCAAATACTATAAAATAAAATTATATTGTCTTGCCATCTATTATAGTGATTACTAATATCAATTAGCTCCAATATTGATAGAATCAGTATAGCCTCGCTAGTGATCATAACTGCGCACTATATTCAATGGCTGCAACCATCCCTAACAAACATATACAAACACATAATAATACCTTTTACAAATATAAACTCAAATATCACTTTTATCAAAATGAATAAATCCTGCTAAAATACTTTAATTTTTACTCGAAATATTTTCATTTATTAAAAATTTTGTGTTCAAATATCTCGTAAAATTGTTTAAGAATCTCTATCGAATACGAATGCACTCGCATCGACCAAAATCCTTACACACTCAACAGACAAGCTAACACAATTTTATTTCTAAAAATATTTATAAGTATTATTTTTCTCCATATATTATCTAATATACTAGTCTTAATAAAATAATTTTTCCAAAGCCCAAAATTAAATTCAATTCTGGAAATTTCAAATTATCAAACAAATGTAAAATACTAAATAGAAGCACTCAATGGAAACTAATAATTCTGTTACGCACTCTGATAAAAACAAACCAAAATTTAACTACAAAATCTCAACCCAAAAATTACGATACAATATCAAACCATTTAAAACCATAAATATTAGTGCGACTGGTTAGACTAGCTCCTTTCGTCCTTGCTAATCCAACCATTTCATATTTCATATTTAAAGTAAAAGATACTACTTATATATTTAAATACATATATTAATAGAATCACAATTACGTTCCCTGATGATTACCCCAGTAATCATCTCATCTATTTCTATCTCTTAATATAGAGAATTCCTAACACACCCAAGGCCAGGGACTCTAAGTCTTATCTAAGGTCTCGACTCGTGTCTCTTATATACAATGTATTGCTCTGATCCTGCTACGATATCATTTTGTAACACCGCACCTCCATACTCATACTATCCAAAAGTATTATAGAGTAGTACTGTTAGATAATACAGAGAATAAGGTTATATGGGGTACATACGTGAATATTCCCTTAGGCTAACACTGGTATGTATTAAAACATCAAATAAATAATTCGCTCATACGTACACAGTATCAGCAAAAAGCAATAAACACGTATGCCTCCAGGACTGAACAATACAAAACATAGAATGAACATCAAAGAACACAGAGTCAGTGGCAGTGATAAAATATAATATGTAATGCAATACTGTTATAGAATACAACTCAATTCAAATGTTAATTACATATATACATACAGTGAATCAATAACATACATACACATGCACACACACACACATACACACACACACACATATATATATTGGGTAATCATCCTTGTAAAATACTCCACTAAGCCTAAAGCAGACAAATGCTGGTCGTTTCGTCCCTTTACCTAAAGTGTCTCAGACTGACCCGAGTATTAAAAAATAATACATAGATTAGACTATGTCTAATCAAGGTTCATAAATAAGGGTAATAATGTGTATAAGAAATAACAATATGATATCAATCAAAGATACTCGAATCATTAACTAGCATGTTTAGTTAGATAAATAAGTATAAAAATGTATGCCTGAAATATTTATATAACACAATAAATATTTATCAAGGCATCACGCCTCATTAATAACTCGATTTCATATAGAGCAATCGACACTAATATAAAAAGATGTCATCACCCATATAGAAATACAATATATCGAAAATCACAAAATTAACACAAATGGGTGAATCATACATATCCAGAAATCGACATCAAATCCAAAATAATCAGTAATGAGACATCCTTAAGTGAAGTTGGGCAGTAATGAAGCAATGCCCACTATCTCTCTCAATCCCATATTATAAAATATCAATATCAGATCAATTAGATCAATAAGGAAGATTTGAGCTAGCTTATAACAACGTCGCAATGTGAAAAATCACATATCTCGACCCATAGCCCTTGGAGAGGCGAACCTCATGATTGCAAGTTCCTAAGAGATAGAAACAACAAATCAATAGTAAGTAGGCCGTTTGCTTGAGAAGGATACAGGGTTGACTATACTCTGGACATAGTCTCTTGTATAATCTCATCTATACATAATATATGTCTACCTACCATCCACATGCATACACCTGCACTGGAACTAGGCGGGAGACAGACGGCACGTCTGTAGCTCCCGGTGCCACACATGGTCCATATGGCATGACTCCTACAGTCATCGGTTACCTTTACTTTCCCCTCTCGGTATAGTGACAATGATCCACCATAGCTCAACAATGCGTAGCCTCTTCGACCACGACTACCGACATGTGCCCCTATGGTAACCGATTGATGGCCAATGCGACACAAGGGGTAACAAACTACCAATCTCGAGATGTGCATTGGATATCATAAACAACAACGGTATTGTGGATATGGGGCGCGACCCCGCGATCAGCCTGCCAGGGTGGATATTGGCCAATCTGGTTCACTCCCGAAACATAAAGGTAGTTGGACAAAGGTGGACAGACATATAATGTACACAAACAATATGGCTAACAAGTAGCCACCATACGTGCTCACCGCAGTGAGTCACACATATACTGCATACCCCCGTATGAGTGTCGTCCATGAGCAAAAAATAACTGAATAGAATACACCAACTATTTTATAATTGCTAAATAATCAAACTAATAGGAACAAAACCATGAAAGTGCACACTAATATAAAACTTAGTATTCAAAACTTTTATAGCAGTAAATAAGTTGTAGCAAAAATGCACACACCCAAATATACGCTCACATCCACACATGAATACAACACCCACTCACACCCGAATTCATGGGTCATATATACATGCATGTAAATAAACATAGTACTCTCACTCACTAGAGCATGCGCACATACTTACCTAGCCAACATACTAAAATACATAACCACATCCATCACTCATAAACAAAACCCTACAGCTCTCACCCAATACACAACAGCACGTTCCATATGTGTGTGTATATATTCACTCAAAATGAACACACACCACACTACACACACACTTAATAGGAACACACGCAAGCCACACACTGACATATACTAATGCATGCACCCATATTATACACATAGAGCACACTTCCATTAACACAAACACACTACACGTTCACCTATCACCTATATACCCAACACTAGTTCTCTTTCAAACTCATGCACACACACACACACACGCATATTATCACACACACAATACTCCTAAACATAGCAGCCAAACCTGGAAACATTAGCACTAGTTCTCTTTCAAACTCATGCATATATATATATATATATATATATATGAGAGGTATCTCACCTGAAACTGGCGGTAATCATCCTTTTCCATTACTGTATACATGCACATAAAAATGAAACAACCACCACACTCAGAGTTGCTTCTCACATAGATGTACCGTGATGAAAGAAACCACACACTTGAATTTGGTGAATTATAGCAATTTATTAATTTTGTTTTTTAATTTTCAAAATGAAGAAGGTTATCTCGATCTTGATAGATTCGTGGCTTCTGGACAAAAATAATTGTCCAGAAGAGTTTTGCATGAGCATCATATGGAATGGAGAAAATTCTAGAACGAAAATGCTAAGTTTAGACAATAAGTTGTTGTACTCACTGTTTCAGATCTCATTCATCTCGCCCGAGATCTCGCTCGAGATCTCATTTTCGAACTTGAACGAGACGAGATTTAGCGAAACGAGACATTAAATTTTGTTTATATATTACTTCACACTCATCTCATCCAAGGTAGTGAAATTTGAGGTAAGATGTTAATAGAAGATCTCATACGAAGTTAAGTTTTTTCATTTATATCTTTTTTACTTTTTATGTGAGTCCATAAGAAATTACACTCTAATGGCTTTTTGTTTACACTCTAATTCTCCTTTTTACCGTTTAACGAGTGAGCAAAAAAGCTATTTTTTTTTTTTACTTTAATATTCAGATGAGCAGGAAATCATTCAGTTAATAACAAATTGATCGTGTTATCACTCTGATCTAAAATGCAAAATTAATATTATCATTTTGTATAGATTATGTATGTTAAAAAATTATATATATATAACAATTATTACACTAATCTTAATAATATCAAATTTAGACTTATGTTACTCCGAGATTGTCCCGATATTGACTTTAGAATCCGAGATGTTAATTCGAGATATACATCCGATATACACTCATCTCACCCGAGATCTCGTCCGATATGGGATATTGTGTGTAAAATTCCCAAGACGAAACGTGACCGAAATCCGAGATTTAAAACCTTGGCTGTACTTGAAATAGTTTTTGGGCTACGGCCCTAAAAATATTAGGCTTTTATTCATAATATTTCTTATTTTTATTTCCTTTTCATTTGTAAAGCTAAATTGAATTTAAGTTTAAATAAACTTCAATTCTTATTTGATAATCATTTCTTTAGAAAATCAATATTGTATTTCACATTTTAACTTCCTTTAAATTTTTAAATACCATATTTTTCACCATTTAAACTCTTTTATTAAATAAATTCAAAACCCATTTATCAAGTAAATCAATAAATTCTAATCAAATCACTATTTTTAACTTAAATTAATTATCACTTAAAAACCGGGTTGTTACATGTCTCCTTGGTTATATGAGGTTAGTATCACGATGTACTGAAGTCAACTCAAAGCCAAAGTCTTTGGCCAAAGCATTTCAGTTAATAATAATTGTGATCATTGAATTATGAATTTTGTGTTTGGACTATTAAGTTGAATATGGATGATACTGGAATTTTGACCATTACAAAATTTCATAAGTCCAAAGTGATATTATTTTGACGAAGAGAATTGGTGTAAATAACTTTACTATCAGGTACCGCTCATACTAAGTAAAATTGGATTATACTAAAAAAGGCTTATGCGATAATTCAACTAAAATATCACACCACTGGCTAAGTTGACGTGTGAACGTTAATTTTTGAATTGTTCGATATTAGTCACTGACTGAATTTACACCTTTGAGTCATCGTAATGATGAATATTCTGTATAAATCACATGATTTAACTAATTTATAAATTGTTGTAAATTAATTAAATTAATCAATATTAATGAAATATTAATTATTAAACTTTATTTGATTTGTTTTGAATATCACTAGCATTTAATAATGTGTATATAAAAGTTATAAACGCGCGTATTGATATACGATATCGATAAAATATTTAAACTGGGTTGAAATAGATTAATTGCTAGGTTGTTTTGGGATTTCTTTGAGGCCCACATGTATGATGAAAAAGGGAGGAGTTTTCAAATGCGATTTGAAAATCCTAAAGGAGCAATTAAAAGAGGGAATTAAAGCTCCGTCCTTTACTCCTCTTTATGACTTACTTAAACCTCATTTATGAAATGATTTTTGTCCTTTTCTCTTTAATTCTATTTCTTTTGAAGAAAATATGAAGAGGAGGGAAAGGTATTTGATTGGATTTAATTAGGTATTAAATAGGGGGTTTTAAAAGGGAAAATTGAAAGGTATTAATGTTTTCTTTAAAACGTACTCTCTTATTCAATCGATCGTTATTCTTTTTTTGACAAAAAATCTTATCTTCTTTCTCTTGCTCTCCTCCTCTCCCTTAATAGCCTCTGTGGAAATCCAAAGGTTGATTCAATCGAATAAGATTTTTATTCTTCATTCAAGATGCAAATTTAAGGCTTCACCTTTAGGTAATTCTAATTTTATCTCATTACATATATTCACTGTAACATTCCCCCTTTTGACCGCCTCCAGTCGGTGATTAAACCAACTAGAAACGTTCAAAAAGACGAATTGTTATTTAGTTTATAAGGTTTAAACAGAATCAGCCACAGAAACACAGAATAATAACACTGAATTAAAACAAATGAGAATTTATTTCGTTACTATAAATCTTTTTATATACATCAGAGTTTATACAATTTTAATACTGATACAGCGGAATATCTTAAAATACAATTTTCTTCTGAAACTAAAATTGGTTCTTTACTCTCTCTCTAACTTCGCTGCTCGAAAATCTTCAAGCTGTAGAAATACTCGGTCTGACCCGAGTATTATATTCAAAAGAAAATAATACACATGTCAGTCTAATTCAAACCAGTTTATTAGTACATATAGGCAGTGATAATTTAAATAGACGACAGTCACAATAATTCTCGTCTATCCGACTCTTTTAACAAAGAACTCGGATAACGAAAATTTTAACACTAAACAGTGTTAAACAATAAATCAGCAGATTTAAAACATCAACAGAGATAAATAAACAATTTATCAACTTGACTAAATCAATTTAAAAAAAATTGAAATTGTCACTTTAAAACCATTAAAGCTCGATTGGCTGCCGTACACACGTGTGCATTCGTACACGTGTGCACTGCCCCGCCAACTCGAGTGCACAAGGTCAAATCTAAAACAGATTCAACACAAGTGCAAATTGACTCGATCAAAATTCAAAGTGTAACTGCAACAAGACAAGTACAAACTAGACAACAAAACGAATTCAAGAAGTGAGAACAATCAGAAGCAATTACAGGAATCAAGTATAGCAGTGTACAGTCAAGAACACTGTGCAATGTAAAGCATGCAGGTGAACAAGCATAAATATACATGGACCAGTAATGAACCAGATAACTAGTGCAACAGCATCAACTAGAAAGAACAACTCAAATAAATGGTCCAGTTTCAACATGAATGCACGGTGTCATCAAGAAACAAAAAGACCAAAACTACAACAACTGAAATGAACAAGGTCACAGTGAAATGAAATTGCAAAGTGAAGACAATCATACATATGCAGACCTGGGGTACAACTTCAAGTTACACAGATGAAAACATGGCCGAGAATACATCATCCAGACCCAAGCTACAAGGCCAATGAACAAGCATGCAGATGCATCAGCCTCAACAACAAGATCAAACCACACAGTGCATATACATATGAAACAATGCCACAATGAAACAACCAATATCAACAATATTTGTAATGAATGCAGACAGTACAAATCCACCAATATATTCACATATAGGCAGAAACAGTGATCAAATATCAAGTATGAGCAGTGCCCATCAATGAGTTCAAGTATATGCATGTCTGTCTAAAATGAAACAGTGGCAATAAAATAAATCAAGTATCAAAGGCAGACCAAAAATAAGTTCAGTACAAATCTGAACCAATACACATGAATGCCCCAAGCATCTACAGACAACCTGCTCAAAGTAAAAGAATGCATAATTGAAGACTACTTCAAGATTCTAACAAAGACAAATGCAAACCAGGTGATAGTGTAACAGTGCACCATCACGACCAGAAACAAGAAATAGTTCTGTAACCAGACAAATCTTCAAACTGAAACAAGTCAAAACTGTCTCAGAAATAAAAACATAAACCAGAGTGGAACTGGACCCCAAAAGAATCCAGATTTAAATACAAGAGCTAGACCAAACTGCTACAAAATACACATGTGCAGACTCGACTACAAGAGCACATGCAGGCAACTCGACTAACAACTAAACTATAACAATATCAAAGTCCAGGTCTGTCCAAACATCAAAGACCAGTGATGCAATAATGAACCAAAAGCAACAACTACACTAAGGTTCAAGTATAACAATAATGCACAGTGGGTTTGAGTTCAAAACAAAACAGATGTCATGAGAACATTGAAATGCAGTTTAAAATAGGCAGTGGCAATACCACCGTGACGTATGTAAATGCAGACTAGCTACTAATGATCAAGTTCAAAGTTGAAGCTAACAGTTCAACAACCTACATTTTAAATACTCAAGTGAAGATACCAAATACAACATGAATGAACTAGCCTAGAAACATGCTCAAAACTCAACTGGCACATAACTACAAGCATGCAGTGGCGAACAATACCAAAGAAACAGTGAAACTCGAAAGATATTCAATAAGCTACGTGCAGTGTGCAAGTACAAACTCAAATGAGCAAATGCAACAGTAAATACAATTAATCGTAGTGAAATTTCGTGGTGATGTTTGCTCAAAAGTGTTGTAGCAAACGAATATCAAAATAAACTGAAGTCATAGGCTACTGAAGTAAGGGCATGAACTGTATTCGGGACAACTATCAAATAGTCTCAAACGTGAAATAAATCAGAGAAATGCAACTGACCTTAGGTGAATGGCAACACGTATCGCATCAAAGCATATGTATGCAGACTCAAAAACACAAAGCAATTATCACACCACTGTTCAATGAAGTCAATGACGAACAACCCCAAATCATCACAGAAAGGACCAATTCGAATGGCGAAGATATCAATCAAGACAAAGAATACGAAGTCAAAGGAAATTGATGCCGTGAAAATCAGTAAGCAAACATCACAAAAATCAAGTGACCGAAGTCAAAATGAAACTACCATCAAAGTAACAAATTTCAAAACCCAGCGTATCGCTCATTCAAACAACAAAAATCACAGATTTGAACGAGCTAAGCAAATTGACGAAAATGAATTAGATGTGAGTAGCTAATAAGTACTCACCTTAGTTCGAATCGAGGAGCACGAACGAAGGAGAACGGGAGACGAAGCCCTAAAATTTCCAGATCGAAGCCGCCGAAGCCCTAGTTTCCTCTCGCCGCCATTTTTCTCTTCTCGCTTTTGTTTAGGGCACGAATGAATGAGATAAAGGAAAGGGGGAGACGTGGGGGTATGGCAGAAGAATGGGCTGGTGTGCTTTTCTTTTGTACTAAAGGTATGGTAAATTTTTTTTTCTTTTTAAAAATCTAATTTTGTTTTTGTTTAATTTTGTTGTTAAAATCTAAACTATATATATATATATTCATTCGTACGAAAAAATTTAAATAAAAGAATTTCAATCGATTACAATTTCCAAATTCAAACAGAAATTTGACTGTCCACATAGGTCGTTTATCGATGATAAAAATTTGGGTAAAAATCCAGGTTGTTACAGAAATTCAATTTTGAATTCGATTTAATTTTATACGCGTTTATACGCCGTGTATTCATAAAACAATTCTGATAAATACGAAATTGGAAATCCAGTAATAATTCAATATTACGGACCCAATGAAACTGGTTTCGTCAAATTCCGAGACTGTGCCTCGGAAGACTATTTTTAAATTCAATTCAAACGATACAATTTCAAAATTGAACAAATCGCTTTTAAAATCAATTCTGAAGCTTCTATTATCTCCAGTATTATCAATATGAATTTTCTAAGCCTTTAAATTATTTTTAACCGGCTTAAAATTGAAGATTCAAATTTTATTCAACTTTCAATAGATTAAATTCAAAAATTAAATCGCCAATTCATTCTGATAATTTGAAATTCGAGTCAAATCATCGTTCAAATATTTAAAATTAATTAAATATTTTCAATTTAAATTGTTCAAAATTCAGGGTCGTTACAAACTCCCCTCCTTAAAAACTTTTCGTCCACGAAAAGGAAAGGTTGTTAAAATTTCATCGATATTTATACTCTAGTCAATTTTACCAAGCTTGAAACTTAATACAAAAAAATGAATATAGGATTCATTTCATTTGTTTAATCTCACTAGTTTTGTTTATCTTCTCCTTTGTTCATTGATTTTCTAAAATCAACACCCAAAAGTCTTTTACTAACATTTTTTTTTATCTACAACACTCAGATTTAAACTTAAAATTCTTCACATTAGAGATTTGCATAATATATTTCTTACAAAGCTGTGGACTTTCAAAATATTACAAAGATCCTCTTCCTTAGTTCATTAGGTAGGAATTTTGAAATTTTAATTTCAAACTATTGATTCTCTATTTAAAGTTTGAAAATACTTGCTAACTCGAAATTTAACAAGTCCATCTTCGTTCTCACAGACATTAGACATACGCTGGCCAGGCGCAGGTCTAAAAATCTCCAAGTACTAAATATACTTGCTTCAATTCCCAGTGAAAATACTTTTAAAAATTCTTTTTCAAAAATGGATATGGAAAGCACGTTCCCCCATGGATTACAGTTCCACCCGGCGGTTACGCTACTTTCCCAGTAGAGTCGCTTGTGGCTGTAGATTTCACATCTCTTAAATTTCGCCATGGTTGTCGCCATAGATTGCAGTACACACGGCGGTTACGCTACTATCCCAGTAGAATAGCTCGTGTCTGTAGGCATCACGCCCCTCAAATTTCGCCTGGCATTAGATTGCAGTTTACTCGGCGGTTACGCCACTATCCCAGTGGAATCGCTCGTAACTGTGGGCATCTCGCCCCTCAAATTACGCTAATCATCAATCAAATCTAATCTCATCGCGATAATCTATCGCGAAGGATTTCCGATTCAAATAGTCACTCTGACTAAAATTCTACGTAGCTACGAATTTCAAATGGATACTCTTCACGAGTTCCAATACCTTCTTTAATAATAAATGGAAGGTACTTTTCCACATCCTCAGTTTAGAAAACATAATATCATATATGTAGTACTTTCATTTCACATTTCGTACATATAACATCTATGTAAACATACATAAGATTTCCATAACAATGTCTTTCTAAACTAACGGTTTCAAATTTACCGTATTCATATATATATATATAAGTTCTGAAAACTTACATATCTCATATTCATAACAAAATAGAGGATTTCAAAATTTTCCTCTAAGTCGATTTGGAAATTTAAGGTTATCTCAAACCTAATTCATATTCATAATTCCATTTATTATCGACTTTCACATTCAATTTGGATTTCACGCTTACATCGTCAATTCTCAACACAGAATTGATGTCTATCGATATATAACCTCTGAGCTCGTACGTCTCAGAGAAGGGTGTTAAGCTAAGAGAATAAATTCTCCGCCACCAACAGATATATATTTAATAGAGATCAATTGCTATGTCATCAATTCACAATGTTAGACATGCAATCCAAATCATCATCTGAAATTCAAAGCTCAACTTATATTGTCTTTGATGTCGAAGTTAAACTCAATTTTAACTTAACGATTCAATCATTTTGAAAAATTTCAATTTGAACAAATTGTTCAAATCCTCATTTAACTTTTCACTTCGACTTCAAAAATGAATTTCAAATCATTTATCCCTTACGGAATATATTCACAACATTTCATATTTGGAAAAAACATTTCCATACTTATTTAAAAATAAGTAATTCACAAATCCATTTATTTTCAACATTTGAAAATATTCCATATACTTAAATCAAAATTAAGTATATATTTCATCTTTAAGGAAATCATTCTCTTTCACATATTTATTTGAGTCAAAACGAATGTTACGTAAAACATCGTTACGACAACTCAAAATCACTAGTATAGGAATTCGAAATTTAGATAGATGTATAAATCCCAATACTATACAAAACATTTCTTTTCGGAAATCATTTACTATAACAACAGTGTTATAGTCCACCATTTCCTTATATTCGAAAACGTCTATTTCAACAATGAATGTTGAAATCTATGGTTTTGATATTCAATGCCTTTGAAAACATCTTTTAAAACAATTATCTTCGTTTTAAAATATCACTTTCCCCAAAACATGTCCATTTTATTCAATAATATATTCACGGTCCAAAATTGTGAATATACATCTTTTTAACAAGCTATACGAATTTACTTATCAAAATAAGTCAGTTTCGAATTTATAAACAACGTTTATAAATCTCATTTCTATTTATAAAGACTTCAATTCATAAAAAATTGCTTTATTAACCATTCCTTTATAACTCAATTTTATATCAGAATTTTAAATTACAAGTAAATTACTTATAAATTCTTTTTATCTCGCAACTTCGATTCATTTTACAACTTCACAATTTCAATTCTGTAATTTCCATTCACTTATGAAATCCATTAAATATTTCACTTTTAACACTTATACAATTCCAATATTTTATTAACACTTTTCAAATCTTCAATTTAAGCCATTTATAATAATTCAAAATTTTCAATTTATACTATTATATAAATTTATCAGTTTTCCATTTCCAAAATAATCACTAGTTCTTAAGTAAATCATTCATCGACTTGATTTCCAATTTAATCGCATTTGATTCATTCACATTGGATTTTACTAACATTCATTCATATCCAATTAGTTCACATTCACTAATTCATATTCGAGTTATTTTGCTTTCAATTCAAATCAAATTTGGTTCTATTTAGATTTACTTATCTTTCAATTTGAATTCAATTACTTAACTCTCAATTTCCATTAATTCAATTTCATTCATACTTAACGAATTCTATACAATCAACTAGCAACCAATGCACATTCAACTTAACCAAATTTATTTACTTGCTTACATTCAATTTGGTTCAACACATTTAATTTTAATTGGTTTATATTCCTATTTCAGATTGAATTCTTATACTCACCATATTCACTAATTCACTTTTACAATTAAAGTTGAATTTCCTTTATATAACTCAAATTCATATTCATTAACTTCACTTTATTAATTCATTTTGATATCAAATTCAACTTGATTCAATATTACTTAAGCTATATTTCATTTATCTTCACTTGCATTTATTTTCACCATAAAACTTAAGTTCGCCTCAAATTTATTTGAAATTCTATTTTATTTAACTTTACTTAGATTTTATTTCTAAAATCATTTTATTTAACTTTCGCTAAAGTCAAATTCATATCACTATTCAAAATTCAGATTTTGTTTTACTTAACAAAACTATTTAACCATTTTAACAACTGGTTTTACTTAAATTTTCTCATTTTATAAGTTATACAACTTATTTAAATTTAAACTTCCCAATTCATATCATATAATCACTTATCTTTCAAGTTTAAATTTCCATTTCAATAATTTATCAAATCAAGTTCAATTTATTTAACTTCCTTTAGTTAAATTTCAAATCCATATATTAATTAATGCCAACTCAATTCAATTTAACTTTTCTTAAGTTAAAAATCTTTATTTTCAAAAACAATTTTATACTTCTTTGGATTTGAAAAACGTTTCCTTTTAAAGTGTTTCTAGTAACTATTCATATTAAACATCATAAACTAAGCTTTGTGTAAACCAAAGCTCTGATACCACCTTGTAACATTCCCCCTTTTGACCGCCTCCAGTCGGTGATTAAACCAACTAGAAACGTTCAAAAAGACGAATTGTTATTTAGTTTATAAGGTTTAAACAGAATCAGCCACAGAAACACAGAATAATAACACTAAATTAAAACAAATGAGAATTTATTTCGTTACTATAAATCTTTTTATATACATTAGAGTTTATACAATTTTAATACTGATACAGCGGAATATCTTAAAATACAATTTTCTTCTGAAACTAAAAATGGTTCTTTACTCTCTCTCTAACTTCGCTGCTCGAAAATCTTCAAGCTGTAGAAATACTCGGTCTGACCCGAGTATTATATTCAAAAGAAAATAATACACAGGTCAGTCTAATTCAAACCAGTTTATTAGTACATATAGGCAGTGATAATTTAAATAGACGACAGTCACAATAATTCTCGTCTATCCGACTCTTTTAACAAAGAACTCGGATAACGAAAATTTTAACACTAAACAGTGTTAAACAATAAATCAGCAGATTTAAAACATCAACAGAGATAAATAAACAATTTATCAACTTGACTAAATCAATTTAAAAAAAATTGAAATTGTCACTTTAAAACCATTAAAGCTCGATTGGCTGCCGTACACACGTGTGCATTCGTACACGTGTGCACTGCCCCGCCAACTCGAGTGCACAAGGTCAAATCTAAAACAGATTCAACACAAGTGCAAATTGACTCGATCAAAATTCAAAGTGTAACTGCAACAAGACAAGTACAAACTGGACAACAAAACGAATTCAAGAAGTGAGAACAATCAGAAGCAATTACAGGAATCAAGTATAGCAGTGTACAGTCAAGAACACTATGCAATGTAAAGCATGCAGGTGAACAAGCATAAATATACATGGACCAGTAATGAACCAGATAACTAGTGCAACAGCATCAACTAGAAAGAACAACTCAAATAAATGGTCCAGTTTCAACATGAATGCACGGTGTCATCAAGAAACAAAAAGACCAAAACTACAACAACTGAAATGAACAAGGTCACAGTGAAATGAAATTGCAAAGTGAAGACAATCATACATATGCAGACCTGGGGTACAACTTCAGGTTACACAGATGAAAACATGGCCGAGAATACATCATCCAGACCCAAGCTACAAGGCCAATGAACAAGCATGCAGATGCATCAGCCTCAACAACAAGATCAAACCACACAGTGCATATACATATGAAACAATGCCACAATGAAACAACCAATATCAACAATATTTGTAATGAATGCAGACAGTACAAATCCACCAATATATTCACATATAGGCAGAAACAGTGATCAAATATCAAGTATGAGCAGTGCCCATCAATGAGTTCAAGTATATGCATGTCTGTCTAAAATGAAACAGTGGCAATAAAATAAATCAAGTATCAAAGGCAGACCAAAAATAAGTTCAGTACAAATCTGAACCAATATACATGAATGCCCCAAGCATCTACAGACAACCTGCTCAAAGTAAAAGAATGCATAATTGAAGACTACTTCAAGATTCTAACAAAGACAAATGCAAACCAGGTGATAGTGTAACAGTGCACCATCACGACCAGAAACAAGAAATAGTTCTGTAACCAGACAAATCTTCAAACTGAAACAAGTCAAAACTGTCTCAGAAATAAAAACATAAACCAGAGTGGAACTGGACCCCAAAAGAATCCAGATTTAAATACAAGAGCTAGACCAAACTGCTACAAAATACACATGTGCAGACTCGACTACAAGAGCACATGCAGGCAACTCGACTAACAACTAAACTATAACAATATCAAAGTCCAGGTCTGTCCAAACATCAAAGACCAGTGATGCAATAATGAACCAAAAGCAACAACTACACTAAGGTTCAAGTATAACAATAATGCACAGTGGGTTTGAGTTCAAAACAAAACAGATGTCATGAGAACATTGAAATGCAGTTTAAAATAGGCAGTGGCAATACCACCGTGACGTATGTAAATGCAGACTAGCTACTAATGATCAAGTTCAAAGTTGAAGCTAACAGTTCAACAACCTACATTTTAAATACTCAAGTGAAGATACCAAATACAACATGAATGAACTAGCCTAGAAACATGCTCAAAACTCAACTGGCACATAACTACAAGCATGCAGTGGCGAACAATACCAAAGAAACAGTGAAACTCGAAAGATATTCAATAAGCTACGTGCAGTGTGCAAGTACAAACTCAAATGAGCAAATGCAACAGTAAATACAATTAATCGTAGTGAAATTTCGTGGTGATGTTTGCTCAAAAGTGTTATAGCAAACGAATATCAAAATAAACTGAAGTCATAGGCTACTGAAGTAAGGGCATGAACTGTATTCGGGACAACTATCAAATAGTCTCAAACGTGAAATAAATCAGAGAAATGCAACTGACCTTAGGTGAATGGCAACACGTATCGCATCAAAGCATATGTATGCAGACTCAAAAACACAAAGCAATTATCACACCACTGTTCAATGAAGTCAATGACGAACAACCCCAAATCATCACAGAAAGGACCAATTCGAATGGCGAAGATATCAATCAAGACAAAGAATACGAAGTCAAAGGAAATTGATGCCGTGAAAATCAGTAAGCAAACATCACAAAAATCAAGTGACCGAAGTCAAAATGAAACTACCATCAAAGTAACAAATTTCAAAACCCGGCGTATCGCTCATTCAAACAACAAAAATCACAGATTTGAACGAGCAAAGCAAATTGACGAAAATGAATTAGATGTGAGTAGCTAATAAGTACTCACCTTAGTTCGAATCGAGGAGCACGAACGAAGGAGAACGGGAGACGAAGCCCTAAAATTTCCAGATCGAAGCCGCCGAAGCCCTAGTTTCCTCTCGCCGCCATTTTTCTCTTCTCGCTTTTGTTTAGGGCACGAATGAATGAGATAAAGGAAAGGGGGAGACGTGGGGGTATGGCAGAAGAATGGGCTGGTGTGCTTTTCTTTTGTACTAAAGGTATGGTAAAATTTTTTTTTCTTTTTAAAAATCTAATTTTGTTTTTGTTTAATTTTGTTGTTAAAATCTAAACTATATATATATATATTCATTCGTACGAAAAAATTTAAATAAAAGAATTTCAATCGATTACAATTTCCAAATTCAAACAGAAATTTGACTGTCCACATAGGTCGTTTATCGATGATAAAAATTTGGGTAAAAATCCAGGTTGTTACAGAAATTCAATTTTGAATTCGATTTAATTTTATACGCGTTTATACGCCGTGTATTCATAAAACAATTCTGATAAATACGAAATTGGAAATCCAGTAATAATTCAATATTACGGACCCAATGAAACTGGTTTCGTCAAATTCCGAGACTGTGCCTCGGAAGACTATTTTTAAATTCAATTCAAACGATACAATTTCAAAATTGAACAAATCGCTTTTAAAATCAATTCTGAAGCTTCTGTTATCTCCAGTATTATCAATATGAATTTTCTAAGCCTTTAAATTATTTTTAACCGGCTTAAAATTGAAGATTCAAATTTTATTCAACTTTCAATAGATTAAATTCAAAAATTAAATCGCCAATTCATTCTGATAATTTGAAATTCGAGTCAAATCATCGTTCAAATATTTAAAATTAATTAAATATTTTCAATTTAAATTGTTCAAAATTCAGGGTCGTTACATTCACCATGTTAATGAAGTTTAAATTCCACACATGCTACATCTAATCTCATCATTTGTTCATTATGTTGATCCAAAGTTCAGATCTGATATATGTTAATTGATTATATATTTATTATGATAATATAAGTAGATCCTATATTTCCTATAACCTTTTCATCATATGTTCATATTACATGCATATTCAGTCTAATTCATTTTGCAACAAATTTATGTATGCTTAATTTGTCCAATCTGATTTTGTTATTGTTTTAGAAATTATTATTTTATAAAAAGTGCAAACAAACAAGCAAATAATTTTGGATTGGAAACAAATTTAATTAATTGATGTATTTTGCACCTCATTATATATACACAAATACAAATGAACTATATATGTAAATTATTTAAAATTGCTTTGGAGATTGAATACATGTTTAATATATTTGTTGTTTTGAATACAATTTTGGTTGTTGTTGACATTTGTTTAAAAGTTGTTTCAATAAAGAAACATAAGTGGTCTTTTGTACAAAGCATTATAAACTCTTTGAATCCATCTTAAGTTAAAATAGATTTCAATTTGTTACTTTAATTTTAAAAATGTAATAAATTACAAAGTTTACACACACACACACATATATTAATTTGAAACATAGTTTGCATTTATTCATATATGCCAACATATATGTGTTTGAGTATTCAAATTATTCTGAAATAACATTAAAGATAAGTTAATGAAATGGGATAACTCCTTCACCTTTTCTTCTCCTTATTAATTACTTTCTTTAACATAATTGATTGTCATTTTATATATATTTAAACTTATGATAAGGTAAAATAACTTCTAACATATTATGTATAAGTAAATACAAGTAACTAATGAAATAAGATAACCCCTCTACCTTTTCTCTCCTCACTAATTATTTCTTTAACATAATTGATCGTCCTTTTATATATATGTAAACTTTTGATTACATAGAATAACTTTCTAACATATTATTTATAAGAAAATATAAGTAAACTATATATATTTATATGCATATATTACTATTATATATAATTTCAAAATAAACTATGCATAACGAAGGCATATATGTAAAGGGTGAATGTGTCCATTGTGGTGTAAATCCCAACACATGTATGTGTACATATTAACTATATACACTACTTATATGTTGCACTTGCACTACACATACATGAATGTATTTGATACATTTATTATTATATATTTGAATTCAAATTAAATTTAAAAATCCTTTCACTTATGAAATAAAATAAAATATTGATTTTATTTAAGAGAAACTTAGAAAAGTTCTAAATAATATAGACCTCATAGGCCCATTAAAGATCCAATAAAGGATTTTTTTAAATTTACCCTTTGACTCCACTACGGGCTGACACATATCCTTCAACTCATGTGTATGTATAAGTGTAATGTGAAACATAGCAAGGTGTACATGGTTAATGTATACATAAGTATATATTAGGATTTATATCCACTATTTATACATTATCCATTTACATGTGTGTCAATTATCTCAAAACATTGTTTAATATATCTATAAAATATATAAATATAAATATAAATTTGTAATTAAAAAGATTAAACAAAACTAAAACTGATTTTATTATATATATAGATAGAATAATATTGAAAGCAAACATAGCATTAAATAATAACTAATATATATATATATATATGAATGTATGTATGTATGTATGTTAAAATTATATAAAATTAAGTTTTCGGTAAGAGAATATTTTTCCTTTAATTTTAACAGCAAAAAATAATTTAATTATATATATAGTTTAAAAATAGTTTTAAGGTTTTTTAGGTTTTTTCAAATTAGTAAATAATTATTTAAAATAAAAAAAATACTTACAATATTTAAAAAACTAATATATATTTATTTAATACATACGTCAAATTTAAAATATTTATATATATTTTATTTTAAAATTTGAATTTAAATTAACAGTTTCATGTAGATTAATTATTTATTTAATATATTAATATTTATGTGGAGACACATCATATATATAAAATCATTATATGGATATGAAAAAAATATAATAAATAATATATATATATATAACATAAAAGAATATACCTAAGAGAAGTAGTTTTTGATTCATGCGTCGATTCAAATCGTCTCCTAGATCTCTTAGACCCATATCCAAAGATGCAGACTTTAGAGTACCACCACTAGAATGAGTTTTGTATTTGATTTGGGGTGAACGTAGGCTCTGGTAGGACTAGAAAAATGGGGCTGATGGCGCCCGAGAGTTGGGGTGGCGAAAGAAAAGAAAAATCAATCTAGAAAGTGGAGGCCTAGGTTCACTTAAATAAGGGATCTGGTAGAATGATCTTTCATGATCTCCACTTATCAAGTCATGCCCCAAGACCCCTTCTTTCCATCCTTCTTAGTCAGACATATCTTTGGTTTATAATGGACCAAATGTGATTCAAACCCAATAGCAATTAACTCCATTTAAAGCCAAATTTTTTATCGATATCGGATATCAATACGTACATATATAACTTTTCTATACGCACCCAATTAACTACTAATATCACCTAGAACATTTCTAGTGGCTACCCCATTTACTAAATACACCGTATTTAATATAATGATTAATATTTCCTTAAATATTAATGAATTTAATTAGCTTATACCACTTTATAAATTAATTAATTCAAATGGTGATTCAGAGACTGAAATGAATTTAAACATGCGACTTACGGGTGCAAATTTAATTAAGCTTAATATTAGAAAATTTTCAAATAGTAATGATCACACATCACTTTAGCTAGTGGTGTGACAGTTTGGTCGAACTCATTACTGACAAATTTCATCGGTAAAATCCAGTTTCATAAATTTAAGCGGTACCATTTTGCAACGATCGTTTACACCAATTCTCTTCGCCAACACTATATCACTTTAAGATTTATGGAATTTGGTTTTGTTCAAAATTCCATTATCATCCATATTCAACTCCTTTAGTCCATAAACAAAATTCTTAGTTTAATAATAACATTTACTATCAATCGTACTACTTTGGCCAGAGATTCTGGCTTTGAGTTAACCACAGTTGACCGTGATACTAAACTCATACAACCGAGGAGATAAATTCTCTATCACTTAGTGTTTCACTTCCAATGCTTCCATTCAGACCGAACTATATTCCTCGATGGTCGACATGTCATGATTTAACTATAATCATAGTGGAGTATCTACACTGAAGCTTAACAATATTCTCAAGTCAAGAGAACCGTGTAACGTCGTCCCTTCGAGATTTCTTGTTTTACTTAGATGTTATTAACTAACAGAAACTCTAAGATGATTCATTCTATAGTTATCCAATAACTATCAGTACGTTACCTCTTGGTGTCCCTAGTAGCCGCGAGTAATACAACGCCCAATATTTAGAGAGCATTATGTACTCTGGTCTCAACAGATATATCGATGTCCTTTCTCAAAACATCTTTACCAGGAATATTTAAAATAATATGTTATTTTATATTATGATAATTTTCTTCTGATTGTAACTTCTTGTACTTATTATCACATAACATACCATTTAAGGCTTTTTTATTTAATATAAATTAATTACTTAATTAATGTATCATAATACAACAACTATATAATAGTAAATAAACACCTTTATTATGGAAAGGATTGGTTATATAGTTAGATATATGTAACAAATTACATAATTGCTATTGGGGCATACCCTTAACTCTATCAACTTCATCATGGAATGCATGCAACCAATTGAATAACTAGTTGAGGAAGTAAAAGAGAAACCTTAATATTGGCAATTGGACCTTGATGGTGCATAAAATGAGCAATGGTTGGCATTAGACATGTGTTACTCATGTCAGATAAGCAAAAGCTATGCAAAAAAGTCCAACTTGGACTTAAAGCAAACAACAATGTAGCTGAATATGAAGCACTCATTGCCAGATTGAAAATGGCGTAGTTAGTGAAGGTAACACATATTAAAATTTATTATGATTCCCAACCAGTTGTAAATCAAGGAAGGGAAACTACTAGAAAAGGAACGAACCCTTACCATATATGTTGAGCTATCCAAGTAATTATTAAGTCAGATTGTAAAGTTTAGCATCGAATAAATTCCTAAAAAGAAGAACTCTTCCCCAGACTCCTTAGCCACACTAGCTAGTGAAAAAGTTGCATAAGAGATGAAAACAGTTCTGATGGAACACTTACCAGAGTCGAGTATCTCTCAGAACAAATATGTGACGACCGCCCATGACCCCTGCACTGAACCTAGAGAAAGTGCACTGTAAAGTGTGTCAGGCGACCATGGACGATTGTCAGGGTAAATTAAAACATCAGAATCTATCGTATTACTCACAGCGCATGGACAAAATACAATAGAATATATATAGTGAAGCTTTACAGAAAGAATGTCATAATATAAAACTTCATAATAGTTGAATACAAACATATGAATAGTCAATACATCAAGCCTCACTACATATCACTCAAAGAATTATACAAAAACAGCGGAACATCCAGTACATATAGTAAGAAGATAATATGCAAGCCTCCAACTCGTCTTTGACATCAGCATCGTGGGAAGCAAGAACAGCACCTGTCACCTACTACCTAGTCTGCCCGTCCCAAAATAGACGAACAGCCCAAGGCAATAAGAGTTAAAACATAAAGCCTTGAGTCAGACAACAGTCTTAGTGAGTGGTAAATTAACTAACAACATACCGAGAGAGCATAAAGGAAAAGGAATAGGAATACAACCCTCCCACTCCACCTCTTTCTACAGTGATAGCCCCCAGACACACGCTAAGTAGAAGCAAACATAGCAGAGCATACAATTTAAAGTAAAGCAATTATCACTCGAGTCAAGGGCGATGCTTTCCAAGTACATACCCCCAAGGCCTAAACCAAGATCAGATAAGCATCCAGAAAATACCGCTCTTGAGACCGAGTGATGATACAACCAAACATCCATGACTCTGGCTATCACTGTTATCATTGCTTTGATACCACCGTTAATTGAATGACCGGCACATTCTTTCAGCCGTCCGTCAAGGGCTAATGGAAACCCCGGTTCTAGACATTACTCTCGCACGTCGTCGTGACCCGTGCCTAGGACTATTGAATCTGCCCAGAGTACTTGACTACCAATCAGTAGCCTTCAGGGACTATTGAATCTGCCCAACGTACTCTTGCTTTGAGCATGCTAGAACCTTCAACAACGATGAGATCCCAGCCTTCTAGTCATCCTCCTCGACGACTATTTTCATACTAGCTCAAGTGCCTCTCGAGCCAACCATTATCCTCAACTCGAACCATATCACCGAGTTATCAACATGCTTGGAATGATCCCATCTGGATTAGACCAAGACTATCTCATATCATGCCTCGCTTCATCACATCCTCGCAAAGCTTCATCTCAACATCATCATCATCGAATCTATGCATAAGAGCTTCATCATCCGCTACATATGCCACGAGCAGCTTTCCCAATTCAAGAGCCTTTCTCTTAGCTTTTGAATCATCTTCGACCAACTTGTCTAAATCAAATCATCAATCATCTAATTCATAGCAATCAATCAAGTCAAACATTAATCCAAGTAATCAAGCATTCAAATATGATCTAAATAGACAATTATAACAATAACGGCAATTTCGTAAATAAAGAGTCAAAAGTCTAACAAGCATGAAATCATGAGTAATGTCTCTACAACCTTGATGAATGAACTTGCATAGGTTAACATGTAGTAAAATGGTTGTCAAATCATCATAAACAATGGATCTATATGGATCTATACTTAGGTTTACAAAAATGCATGGAAATCACTACTTTAACACAAAATCAAGCCAACGATCCGATATACTCCTTTGGATCCGTGTGAGAGATAATCACCACTCACCAAATCACCTAAACACCTCAAAAGAAACCCACTTCAGATCTGGACAGTGAAGGATCTAACTCGATCTATCACGAATCCGCTTTAAACGATGAAATCACTCTTCTAAGAATGTAGATCTTCAATCTAAGCTCTTCGATCTTCGATATGGATGGAAGGAATCACTAGATTAGAGTGGAGAAAAGAAGTGAAGAAGTGTAGAAGTCGAGCTCTCAAAATGGCAGCACTTCGTCGCTTCAAAATCCGGATCCCAAAAATGGAGAAAAACCTTCCTATTTATAGGCTGGAATATCCCTAGGTCGTCCACCTTTAGGTCGTCCACGACCTAAAGAGATCCTGCGACCTACGACCTATCGAAACTCCACATCCTACAACCTAAGCCCATGCGCACTCACGACCTACCAGACCCACCTGACTACGAATTACAACTTAGCAGCTTAACTCCTAAGTCGCTCGCGACCTAACACTCAGCCAAAACCCAGCGACTTAACGCAGACACACTTCCTCGGGACCTAACAACTCAACAGAGTTACGACCTACGACTTAACTGAGACGCGACCTAACTAACTTAGATCGTCTACGACCTAACTACTCTAACTTGCTAACTACAAGGTCGTTGCCGCTAACTTCTTAGGTCGCAAACTTCCTGCTGCTTCATTCCTTAACTCGCTAACTCCTATAGGTCGCTGCCTTTTCCTTAAGTCGCTCCAACCTTAGGTCGCTAACATCCTATAGGTCGCTCCAGACTAACACACGACCTAAACCACTACGCGACCTAACTGCTATACGACCTAAGTCCTTACCTCGTCCAGTCTACTAGGTCGCTAACTACTATAAGTCGCCATCTTCTATAAGTCACTCCTCCGACCTAATCCTATCCCACGGCCTAAGCCACCATACGACTTATCTTCCATACGACCTATCTCAATCCTTAGGTCGCCTACGACATAACTTCCTTCACGACCTAAGCTATCATACGACCTAACTCTTAAGTCGCTCCACTCCACTAGGTCGTTTACTCCTTAGCTCGCATCTTCCTTAGGTCGCCAACTACGACCTAACTACTACACGACCTAAGACTTAGACTCAGGACGACTTATCAACAATGTGACTTAATGACGACTGTTTTACGATGTTTCGATCCGTAAAAATACGGGTCGTTACATTCTCTCCCCCTTAGGAATTTCGCCCCCGAAATTCCAAACAAACAAGAGCAAACAAAGGCTATTCTGCATGCCTACCATCCACAGCAATCAACAAACCATGCATCCATTTCTAGCTTAGCATGCAGAATTCTAAAACTTAGAACAAGTTACAATGTCGTTAGATGAAACGACACCTTAGGGCCATACCTTGAAGAGTTCAGGATGAGCTGCTTTCATCCTCTCTTCCACCTCCCACGTACAGTCGTTATCATCATCACTCCATTGTATCTTGAGCAATTTAACTACCTTCCTCCTAAGCTGTTTCGTCTCGGTTTCCACAACACGAAGCGGCTTATGAGGTCTCTTATCGTCTGGATCAACTTCGAAATCTTCACAGCTATCAGCAGAACTCACTGTATTCGAGTCGTGCACATACTTCCGTAGATACGATACGTGAAAAACATTGTGCAGACTCGACATCTTCTCCGGTAATTCCAATCTGTAGGCGAGCTTTCCAATTCGTTCGATGATCGGGAATGGTCCAACAAATCTCGGAGTCAATTTTCCTTTCTTCCCGAATCGAATAACATTCTTCAATGGAGAAATCTTCACAAAAACCATATCACCTACGTCGAATTCCAAATCCTTACGACGCTTATCGGCATAACTTTTCTGACGATCTTGGGCTGCCTTCATTCGTTGTCGAATGATCTCTATGCAATCCGAAGTCTGTCGAATCATCTCTGGCCCAAGTATCAGCTTTTCTCCTGTCTCTAACCAACATGTCGGAGAGTTCCACGGTCTCCCATACAATGCCTCATACGGTGCCATCCCAATGCTTGACTGGTAACTGTTGTTATACGAAAATTCCACCAAATGAAGGTGATCTTCCCATGATCCTCCGAAATCCAAAACACAAGCTCTAAGAAGATCTTCCAAAACTCGGTTGACTCTCTCGGTCTGACCATCTGTTTGAGGGTGATAAGCTATACTCAAACACAACTCGGTTCCCAAAACTTCCTGAAAACTCTTCCAAAATCCACTAGTGAACAATGGGTCTCGATCGCTCACTATACTCTTCGGAATACCATGGAATCGAACTATCCACTTAACATACAACTCTGCCAACCTTGATGCAGTCCTAGTCAATTGAACATGAATGAATCTTGCACTCTTAGTCAGACGATCTACAATGACCCAAGTCCCCTCATTTCCCGTTCTTGTTCTAGGTAGTCCATCAATAAAATCCATCGATACTTGCTCCCACTTCCATGTAGGAACTTCTAATGGCTGAAGCAATCCACTTGGCTTCTTCTGTTCGGCTTTTACAACTGGCAGTTCATACACTTGGAAATAAAATCTCCAACATCCTTCTTCATACCTTCCCAATAATAGGCTCTCTTCATATCCCGATACATCTTGTTTCCACCTGGATGAATTGTCAACTTCGAGTGATGATTTTCCCTCAAAACTTCTTTCTTCAATTCATCGATATTGGGAACAACTAGTCGTCCTTGCTTCCGAAGCCAACCCTCTCGATCGACCTCGAATCCTTTATCCTTTTCTGGGTCCAATCCAGATTCCAAATCACGGATAACCTTGACAAGCTTATCATCTCGCTTTTGACTCCCGCCAATCCTTTCCACAAGAGTCGATCTTATCGATAAGTTTGCCAACATCTCAGGTTCTAATTCACACCTAGGCCTGAAGTCAAATCCAGCTAAATACTCGAGATTCTTCCATTCCGAAAACATGGCTCCCAATCCTGCATGTCTTCGACTTAATGCATCTGCCACTGCGTTACCCTTTCCCGGAGTATAAGCTATACCAAAATCATATGATGCCAAAAACTCTAGCCACCGTTGCTGCCGAAGATTCAAATCCTTTTGGGAGAATAGATACTTCAACGACTTATGATCTGTAAACAACTCGAATCGAACTCCCAATAGATAATGTCTCCACATCTTCAGAGCAAAAACAATCGCCGCCAACTCCAAATCATGAGTCGGGTAATTCCTTTCATGCGGCTTCAATTGTCGACTTGCATACGCAACAACTTTATCCCTCTGCATCAGCACTGCTCCAAGTCCAGTACCACATGCGTCGGTGTAAACCACCATCTCATCATTCCCACTAGGAATGGTCAAAACAGGAGCACTTGTCAATCTCTCTTTCAGGATTCTGAAAGCTTGCTCACACTTATCATCCCATCTGAACACTTGGTTCTTTTTCGTCAATCCTGTTAACGATGCAGCTACCTTGGAGAAGTCTTTGATAAACCGTCGATAATATCCTGCTAATCCAAGAAAACTTCTCACATCAGATGCATTCTTAGGTCTAACCCAATCCTGGATTGCTGCCACCTTTGCGGGATCAACCGCTATTCCACTTCCAGAGATGACATGGCCTAAGAACCTCACTTCACCCTTCCAGAAGTGACACTTCGAAAACTTAGCCTTCAGCTGATGTTTCCGTAAGATTTCCAAAACAATACGCAAGTGCGTCTTGTGCTCTTTTTCAGTTCTGGAATAAATCAGAATATCATCCACGAACACTAGCACGAACTTACCCAACTGATCTCTGAACACCCTATTCATAAGATCCACAAAATATGCTGGCGCATTAGTCAATCCAAACGGCATTACCAGCCACTCAAAGAAACCGAATGCTGTCCTAAAAGCAGTCCTCGGCACACTATCCTTAGCCACTCTCAATTGGTGAAATCCCGTTGCCAAATCCATCTGAGAAAACACCTTAGCTTCATGAAGCTGATCAAACAAGTCATCTATTCTCGGCAATGGATACTGTTCTTCTTAGTCACCTTATTCAGCTCACGATAATCCACGCACAACCTCAACGATCCATCCGCTTTGGTTGCGAACACAACTGGTGCACCCCATTCGGACACACTACGCCGAATGAATCCCTTCTGCAAAAGATCATCAACCTGCACCCTCAACTCCTGCTGTTCCCTAGGCGCCATCCGCCTAAGAGGCATCACAACAGGTCTGGCTCCTTCAACTAGATCTATACGAAACTCGATCTCTCTATGCGGCGGTAACCCTTTGACCTCGTCAAAGACATCCTCAAATCCATTAGCGATTGGCACAGATGACAGTCCATCCCGTGGAACAACCAGCGAATACATGAAGCTCATGAAGACGCCTTCTTCATGCTTACATCGTATCACAATCTTTCGCCCCTCCACATTCTCGACTGTCACCTCCAACCTTTCACAATCAACCTTTGCCGCATACTTCCTAAGCCAGTCCATACCGAAAATAATTCCGAACCCCGCAAAGTTCAGAACAAAACAATCACAAACAAAAGAGCAATCATGACTCGATACAATCAGACCACGGCATAGCATACACAAACAAGACGAACCCCCAACTGGATTAGTCACAACCAATGGCCTATCAACAATATCCGGTTCCAAACCCAACCGGCCTACTAGTTCGTTACAAACAAACGAATGCGATGCCCCAGTATCAAATAACACTCTAACTGGAACTCGACATATGGAAAGAGTACCTTGAACCACCACACCCTTTCCTTTCTCTTCAACGGTAGGAGCTTTCGAAGATGATGGAACAGCTCCCAAAGCATAAGCTTGCACAATCTGCTTGTCCTTCCACGGTTCTGGACAATTCTTCCTGATATGCCCCGGCTTGTCACAGTTGTGACACTTCATCGGCACCTTCGGATTCTTACAATCCCTAGAGAAATGGCCCTTCTGCTGACAATTGTAGCAAGTCACTTCGCCCTTCGGCTTCTTCTGGCCATCCCTACCCTTTTGCTGCTGCTGCTTCCTTTTCTTGTTTCCACCCTGCTGGGATTTAGACTCTTCCCTGGTCACAGCAACAACAGATCCTACCTTAGGAAACAGATTCTCGTGCCTGAGAGCCTTCTCCACAAGTTTCTCAAATGGATCGTCCAAATGATCCACCAACTGCCTCCTAAGATAACTGTCCAAGCCTGTCACAAACTTCTCATTCTTCTGATATGCAGATTCAATATACGACCGGGCATACTTGGACAAAGCTTCAAACTCAGAAACATACTCAAGAACTGGTCTTCCTCCTTGCTTGAGCTCCAAAAACTTCTTGAACAGAACAGACTTCTGAGCTGTAGAAATAAACTTAGCTTCAAATCTGGCTTGGAATTGTTCCCAAGTAATCTCTTCCTCCAGAGTATCAATGGTGATAGAGTTCCACCAATCAGAAGCTCTCCCTTGAAGCTGCATTGATGCAAGTTTCCTTTTAGTTGCATCATCGATTCCCAAATCACCAAAGATCCTTCTACAAGCATCTATCCACCTCTGGACTTCAATGGTTGATTCTGTCCCCAAGAAAACTTCCCTCCAAGAGCAGTAAAGTCCTTACACAACTTAGCCAAATCCACCGGCTTTGGAGTTTGAACTTGAACTCCAACATCCACCGATGGCCCCGAAGCTGGCATCCTTCTCATGATCGAAGTCATCATAGCTTCGAACATAGCAGCATAATCAGCAGCCCCTTCAGCAGCACGGCCTTCCCTAGCAGCTGGTCTCCCTCTTCGACTCATCCTTAATATCTATAAAAAGGAATGATTAGCACACCTTGAGAAACAACTGCATAAATGACTCAAACTCTACTAAGCTACTATATTATATATAATAATCATCCATTAAAATACAATTACGTCTCTCATACGTAGTTACGTCAGCGAGCGTTGGGTAAAATCGATTAACCAAAGCTCTGATACCAAATGTGACGACTGCCCATGACCCCTGCACTGAACCTAGAGAAAGTGCGTTGTAAAGTGTGCCAAGCGACCATGGACGATTGTCAGGGTAAATTAAAACAGCAGAATCTATCGTATTACTCACAGCGCATGGACAAAATACAATAGAATATATATAGTGAAGCTTTACAGAATAGAATGGCATTAGACATGTGTTACTCATGTCAGATAAGCAAAAGCTATGCAAAAAAGTCCAACTTGGACTTAAAGCAAACAACAATGTAGCTGAATATGAAGCACTCATTGCCAGATTGAAAATGGCGTAGTTAGTGAAGGTAACACATATTAAAATTTATTATGATTCCCAACCAGTTGTAAATCAAGGAAGGGAAACCACTAGAAAAGGAACGAACCCTTACCATATATGTTGAGCTATCCAAGTTATTATTAAGTCAGATTGTAAAGTTTAGCATCGAATAAATTCCTAAAAAGAAGAACTCTTCCCCAGACTCCTTAGCTACACTAGCTAGTGAAAAAGTTGCATAAGAGATGAAAACAGTTCTGATGGAACACTTAACAGAGTCGAGTATCTCTCAGAACAAATATGTGATGACCGCCCATGACCCCTGCACTGAACCTAGAGAAAGTGCGCTGTAAAGTGTGTCAGGCGACCATGGACGATTGTCAGGGTAAATTAAAACATCAGAATCTATCGTATTACTCACAGCGCATGGACAAAATACAATAGAATATATATAGTGAAGCTTTACAGAATAGAATGTCATCATATAAAACTTCATAATAGTTGAATACAAACATCTGAATAGTCAATACATTAAGCCTCACTACATATCACTCAGAGAATTATACAAAAACAGCGGAACATCCAGTACATATAGTAAGAAGATAATATGCAAGCCTCCAGCTCGTCTTTGACATCAACATCGTGGGAAGCAAGAACAGCACCTGTCACCTGCTACCTAGTCTGCCCGTCCCAAAATAGACGAACAGCCCAAGGCAATAAGAGTTAAAACATAAAGCCTTGACTCAGACAATAGTCTTAGTGAGCGGTAAATTAACTAACAACATACCAAGAGAGCATAAAGGAAAAGGAATAGGAATACAACCCTCCCACTCCACCTCTTTCTACAGTGATAGCCCCCAGACACACGCTAAGTAGAAGCAAACATAGCAGAGCATACAATTTAAAGTAAAGCAATTATCACTCGAGTCAAGGGCGATGCTTTCCAAGTACAAACCCCCAAGGCCTAAACCAAGATCAGATAAGCACCCAGAAAATACCGCTCTTGAGACCGAGTGATGATACAACCAAACATCCATGACTCTGGCTATCACTGTTATCATTGCTTTGATACCACCGTTAATTGAATGACCGGCACATTCTTTCAGCCGTCCGTCAAGGGCTAATGGAAACCCCGGTTCTAGACATTACTCTCGCACGTCGTCGTGACCCGTGCCTAGGACTATCGAATCTGCCCAGAGTACTTGACTACCAATCAGTAGCCTTCAGGGACTATCGAATCTGCCCAACGTACTCTTGCTTTGAGCATGCTAGAACCTTCAACAACGTTGAGATCCCAGCCTTCTAGTCATCCTCCTCGACGACTATTTTCATACTAGCTCAAGCGCCTCTCGAGCCAACCATTATCCTCAACTCGAACCATATCACCGAGTTATCAACATGCTTGGAATGATCCTGTCTGGATTAGACCAAGACTATCTCATATCATGCCTCGCTTCATCACATCCTCGCAAAGCTTCATCTCAACATCATCATCATCGAATCTATGCATAAGAGCTTCATCATCCGCTACATATGCCACGAGCAGCTTTCCCAATTCAAGAGCCTTTCTCTTAGCTTTTGAATCATCTTCGACCAACTTGTCTAAATCAAATCATCAATCATCTAATTCATAGCAATCAATCAAGTCAAACATTAATCCAAGTAATCAAGCATTCAAATATGATCTAAATAGACAATTATAACAATAACGGCAATTTCATAAATAAAGAGTCAAAAGTCTAACAAGCATGAAATCATGAGTAATGTCTCTACAACCTTGATGAATGAACTTGCATAGGTTAACATGTAGTAAAATGGTTGTCAAATCATCATAAACAATGGATCTATATGGATCTATACTTAGGTTTACAAAAATGCATGGAAATCACTACTTTAACACAAAATCAAGCCAACGATCCGATATACTCCTTTGGATCCGTGTGAGAGATAATCACCACTCACCAAATCACCTAAACACCTCAAAAGAAACCCACTTTAGATCTGGACAGCGAAGGATCTAACTCGATCTATCACGAATCCGCTTTAAACGATGAAATCACTCTTCTAAGAATGTAGATCTTCAATCTAAGCTCTTCGATCTTGGATATGGATGGAAGGAATCGCTAGATTAGAGTGGAGAAAAGAAGTGAAGAAGTGTAGAAGTCGAGCTCTCAAAATGGCAGCACTTCGTCGCTTTGAAATCCGGATCCCAAAAATGGAGAAAAACCTTCCTATTTATAGGCTGAAATATCCCTAGGTCGTCCACCTTTAGGTCGTCCACGACCTAAAGAGATCCTGCGACCTACGACCTATCGAAACTCCACATCCTACGACCTAAGCCCATGCGCACTCACGACCTACCAGACCCACCTGACTACGACTTACGACTTAGCAGCTTAACTCCTAAGTCGCTCGCGACCTAACACTCAGCCAAAACCCAGCGACTTAACGCAGACACACTTCCTCGCGACCTAACAACTCAACAGAGTTACGACCTACGACTTAACTGAGACGCGACCTAACTAACTTAGATCGTCTACGACCTAACTACTCTAACTTGCTAACCACAAGGTCGTTGCCGCTAACTTCTTAGGTCGCAAACTTCCTGCTTCTTCATTCCTTAACTCGCTAACTCCTATAGGTCGCTGCCTTTTCCTTAAGTCGCTCCAACCTTAGGTTGCTAACATCCTATAGGTCGCTCCAGACTAACACACGACCTAAACCACTACGCGACCTAACTGCTATACGACCTAAGTCCTTACCTCATCCAGTATACTAGGTCGCTAACTACTATAAGTCGCCATCTTCTATAAGTCACTCCTCCGACCTAATCCTATCCCACGGCCTAAGCCACCATACGACTTATCTTCCATACGACCTATCTCAATCCTTAGGTCGCCTACGACATAACTTCCTTCACGACCTAAGCTATCATACGACCTAACTCTTAAGTCGCTCCACTCCACTAGGTCGTTTACTCCTTAGCTCGCATCTTCCTTAGGTCGCCAACTACGACCTAACTACTACACGACCTAAGAATTAGACTCAGGACGACTTATCAACAATGTGACTTAATGACGACTGTTTTACGATGTTTCGATCCGTAAAAATACGGGTCGTTACAAAATAGGTCCCAGTCTTAACGCGTGCTCATTGCATTAGAGGTCAAACTGCAATGAACCAAAATGAAAATACCTCAACACAAAAGGACTAACTTGCACTGTCGAAGCAGTAAGATGCAATAGAAACTTGGATGACCCCTATTAAGTAGTTCTTATTGAATGATACATTACCATTAGATAACAGTGCAGCATGAAAGGTTAGGTTCAAGCTTCATACTTTGCATTCTTCGGTGGAATATTATATAAGAGAGGGTATTCAACCTTATATCTCAAATGCATGACAAAAGAAGAAGGGGAAAGAATCCCAAGCGAAGTTCATAAGGTATACCGTGGAGACCATTTTAGGGGATTAAAACTAGCAAAAAGACATTGACAGTAGGGATATTACTGGCCTACAGTACACCACGATGTGCAAGAATTTGTTCCCAAATGTGATGAATGCTAGAAGTTTGCTAGTATTTCAATATTGATATCGCATGAGCTTGTCCCAATGATCAGCCCCTGGCTGTTTGACACGTGGGTTATAGACTTTATAGGATCGCTTCCAATGTCTAAATGGGAGCTAAATACATAGTCATAACCGTATGATACTTCATAATGTAGGTAGAAGCAGATTAACTTGCAATATTACATTGAAAAAATAGTGTTATTCATGGTTAAGAACATCATAACCAAATTTAGGATTACTTATAAAATAATCTCCGATAATGGCAAGCTATTCAAAAGCAAGGAATTGACCAAGATTTTTAAGAGAAATGACATAGTCCAAAGCTTCTCATTAGTGGAGCATCCTTAAGAAAATGGACAGGTTGAAGAAGCCATTAAGACCATCAAAAAACTACTCAAGAAAAGATTGATGAAGGCAAAGGGTAAAGGGGCGAAAGAGTTGCCCCTAGTCATATATGCTTGTGCGACTTCAACCAAATCAACCACATAGCATACATCATTTTCTTTATCATATGGTTTTAAAGTAATGCTCCCGATCGAGGTACAAGTGTCATCCCATAGACATTTATTCTATGTTGCATTGTAGAATCAATAATTAAAAGAAACTACATTAGACTTCATAAATGAGAGATGGGATAAGGCTGCCATTAGGGCAACAATATATCAGTAGAGAATGAAAAAAAGGTTACAATTTTTGACTTAAGGAAAGAAAGTTCCACAAGGGAGACTTGGTATTGAAAAATTTAATGGAAAACACTAAAGACCCAACATACAGCGCTTTGGGGCCAAACTAGAAAGAGCCCTTGGTTATTGCAGAAGCTTTATCCAATTGCACACGCCGCTTATCAACACCAGATAGGAACCTTGCTCCATAGATATGGAACTCAGAGCATCTCAAACCATACTTTATTTGAGTAGTCTCTTAGAAGGAATATGTGTTGGGTCCAAGCCGTACTGATAGCGGGTGAAATTAGTAAATTTCAAAAGAATTTCCTATTTGGATCTTAATGGGCCCGTATTAAACACTAGATTCAATCAATCTAATTAAAATAAAATCATATTTTACTCTATGATATTCTATTTTAATTAATTAATCATATCAGTTAATCTAATTTAATGTTTTTTAATATATCGTACATATATTCATAACATAACATGATAATATATAAACATGTTTATAACTGTATATGTATACAAATAGATATTGGGATTTATATCTGTTGCTTACACATAAAGATCATACTTCCATATACATATGACAAGTTCATATGCATATTAGGAATATAAATGCCTAAGTGTATATATATATATATATATATATTATTGAATATACTAAAATATATGTATATGATTTGTATATACATATGAATAATACTATATATATAGTTCAGAAATACACACACACACATTTGTAATATACATACATATATATACATACATACACATATATATGTATGTATGTAAATTGTCATAAAATTTAGTATATGAAAATAATAATCCAAGAACAATTAATGGAATAAATTTTAATTTTAAATCTTTCATTAAGGAAATATCTAATAAGAACTACGAAAAATGGAAAGTCCTTCCACCTTTCTCTCTTGTAAAATCATAGTTAAATTTAGATCAAAATCATATATAGTAACTTGTAAATTCTATAACTATTCATAGTTTAAAAAGGTGCTAGAATATGTGAAATTACATAAATTGCAACTTGCATAAAATAATCAACAAATACATATATGAAAAGATAAATAGATCAACATTTTATTGTATAGATATATGTTTAATTTTGATTTTATGTATAAAACAAAATTTATATATATAGACACATACGTACTGTATGTATGCAATATATACAAACTTCCATATAATTGTAAATTAAGTGTATATACATACATATATAATAATCAGAATAATTAACAAAATTAATTTCAAATTAATTTCTTTGATTAAAAGGACAATAAAATATCATGATTTAAAACCAAAATTCAAGACATCAATTCTAGATTCACATCATTACACATGTTTGATTTAAAGAGAAGATTCACAAATACATAAGATCAATAAATAGATCAAGTTTCAGTGTTGTTTTTCCTTTTAAATTTTATTTATAAGTGACATATGTAACAAATAAAACTTTAATAATATATAATGGAAATTTAAATATATGTTGCATACATTAATTTGGATCAAGTGTGAACATGTATAAATAAATAAAATATAGATTTACCTTTATAGATCTAGCACTTCATGACACCTTGATTTGTAACCGGCTCCGAGATTACTTAAATCACCATCCTATCTTCCTAGAATCGAATGAACCACTTTTATTTCATTTCATTGATTTTATTTGGGGTCAATAAAAATTCAACCATGGGAGAAAAGGAAGAAAAGTGGCAACCATGAAAGAGGAAGAAGGAAATATTGAGCGAATGAATTAATGAGGAAGATTTGTTTTATGGAGAGAATGAAAATCTTTCCCATTCTCTCATTCAAAACTTTCTTTTTAATTCACTAGTTAAATCTAAATCAATATTAAACCATCTTTCTTTCTTATGGCCGACCATGATCTTGTCCTCTACAGGCCAAATAATCCTAAGGCCTGTTTATGTAATTAAATATATTTAAAGCTTGTTAATATCCATACATACATATATATATATATATATATATTTATATATATGTATATATATATATATCGATACCATATATCAATACATACATACATACATACATACATATATATATATATAACTTTTACATACACATCCAGATAATTACTAATAGCTCACATAACATTTCTAAGAGCTACACCACTTACCAATAAAACCCCAAACATCTAACACATTAGTAATTAATATTTCTAGAGTGTTAATTAATTTATAGCACTTTATAAACCAATTAAATTGTGTGATTTTTCGGAGAACTCATACATATAGATGTGAGACTCATGCAAATTTCATCAGCAATTAATATAGAATAATTCAAACATTAATATTCACACATCACCTTTGCTAGCGATGTGACAGTTTGGCTGAATTCATTGCTTATAGACTTTTCTTTTAAAAAACATATTTTATATTATCCTAAAAGATACCAATAGTGAAAATAATTTACATACATTCTCTTCGCCAACACTATATCACATTACGATGTATGGAATTAGGTCTTGATAAAAACTCTAATATCTCTAATATTATCCACATTAAACTTGATCATTCAATTAACAAAGTCCTTGGTTCAATAACAACATTTATTATTAACCCTTTTACTCTAGCTAGAGATTTTGACTTTGAGTTGACTGTACTTGACAGTGATACCAACCTTATAAAACAAGGAGATGAATTCTCTATTGAATAGTGGTTCACTTCTAATGCCTCAACTCAGTCCCAACTATAGTATCTCAATGGATCGCCATGTCATGATTTAAGTATAATCAAAGTAGGGTATTTACATTGAAGTTCCATAGTATTCTTAAGTTAAGGGAACTGTGTAATCATACCTAAATTTCCTATTTGACCTAGTTGTTGTCAACCAAAAGGAAACTCTCGAATGAGTCATTCCATAGTTATCCAATAACTATGAGTACGTAACTCCTTGGTGCTCCCGGTAGTCATGAGTAATACACTATCCAACATTTGAAGAGTGTTACATACTTTGGTCTCAAATGATGTATCGATATCCTTTCTCAAAACATCTTGGCTAGGAATATTTAAAACAAAATGTTATTTTATCTTGTGATTAATAACTTACGATTTTATCTATCTGCTACTACAATCATAAAATTTTATTTATGTATTTTACTATTAATATACTTTAAATTAATTACTTAATTAATTATATCACAATATAAAAAAGTAAATAAAATAAATCAAACAACTTTTGTTACGAACATGATTGACTATATAGTTAGACATGTGTAATAATTACATGATTTCCCCTAGTGCATACTACTTGCTCTTTCAGTTTCCTACTTGTACTTGATATCAATTATGGAATCCTAATCCTATTCTTTGATCAGTTCAAAACTAATCAAACTAGTCCATTAATGAAAGCATCTGCTATATTATTTTACTATCTATTCTATCAACCAATATCTTTTTATCATTGATAAACTATCATTATCATGTGGAACTTTACGAGCATGTGTCTAAACATCTTGTGAGCCCTAGGTTCTTTTGCAATATGTATTCTAGCACTATTTTCAAAAAACAATGTCATGGGATTCTCAACATTTAGAATCACCTATAAGTTATAATTTGTGCATTTATGTATAATGCTTTTATTGCGATGCTATTCAAGACGATGTACCTGGCCTTTGGTTGAGTCAACCACAGTTTCTCATTTGGAACATTTCCAATTCAAAGTTCCTCAACTAATGTTTAATATGAATTTAGGATTGACATATCATATTCTATATCACTTATGAAGTTCGAGTCTAAACATTCATTCATAAGGAGTTTGTGGTTTTCATAAACAATTCTCTACCATTCACAAGTACTTAAGGATAATCATAACTACCATTTTGTGATCTTAATTCAGATTTGATACTCACTAAATGCACTAATTACTAAGAGAATATAGTAGACAATATAGCATATTTGGTAATTCCTATTGCTTATGCATAAGGAATCCATCGTTGTTGCTAGTATTTCTCGCAAAATAAAGAGACATGCCGACCCACTTAGGCGCCCTTATCTTGCTTGGCCCAAATGCATGATGGTCCTATTTCTTTGCCCGGCCTAGCCCAAATAGCAACAGTCAAAGCCCATGCATTGTCATCATCCGTCGCACAGCCCCTCGTATCTATGTTTTACCTACTAGCTTGATCGGGCACACTCGTAGAAGCGCCTCGTCCATTTTGGCAAAACTGGCGGGCCAGTCTTCCTTACGAATAGTTGGCACAGTCGAGACGAGTTACTCTTGAGGGATCAGGTCCAATGGCGGTCGACCTAGCCAATCGACAAAACCATCAAAACAACATCTGTAACGATACAGATTTTTCGCGCTTGAAAATCGACATCCATACTTTACATCGTACTCGAATGTCGTAGATTCGACCGTTCAAATTCGAGTCGCCGGAGCTTATAACACAGTTAAGTAAATAACACAGCGGAAGAAAAAGAATAATACATTGATATACAATGTTTGATACAATATCTGATACAATAGAGTGATACAATGAATATCAATATACATCAGAGATATGATACAACAAATAGCAGCGGAAAAGAAAATGATAACATCAGCAGCGGATAATCTCCATCTCCAAAGCACCAATCCAGAAATAGCTCGAACTCCCAATAACGATGCACAAAGATAAGCAAGTGCAGTCCATATCCAAAGACTGAACTAGCTCCAGATAATCTACTAAACCTGACTATCTGAAAAACCCAACTCTAGACTGCTCGTGTAGAAAAATTTTGAGCACCCAGAGTTTAGGAAAGAAACAATAAACTCCGGGTCAGTCATGGGACTGGTGTGAGCAATAAAAACAATTTATCTTTAAAAACAAATAGCAGAGAATTTTAAAGTCAATTCGCAATGCTTTTAGAAAATGAAACTACCATAAGGCCTCCCGCCACACACACAATGCAAACGCAGAATTGGAGAAGATTTCTCCTTATGATAGTCAAAGATGCTTACTACGCAAAATCAAATCATTTTTGATATTATTATTAGTGCATAGTGTAGAAAATATTTCGAAAATAGAATATCAATCTGAGCCAACATAGATATTTCGAACTATGCCTACTATAGCTACCATCCAAACAGTGGGACGCCACCATAAGTAGATGGCAGGTTCTACAACTAAAACCGTACAAGGTTCGTATCGGATGAATGGATTTTCCAACAAATGGTCAGGCTAAGGAACTTACTATTCCACGAAAGAACGCCTCTGGCGGGACGCTCCGAGAGACAAACTGCTCTCTGCCAAACACGGCCGGCTACCCCCCTTCCCGGGGAATATACAAAACCTCAAATATGCCACCCCCGGTCCTTTGGGACCTTTATCCGAGAGCTCTCGATATGCAACATCACACATAATAAATAAAGTGTGTCCACATGAGTAAGTATCTGGGCTCCATACCATGATACTACCCTTTCCCAGAAGGAATGGTCATACCCTAGGGAAGCTACCCCTGAAACATTGCCGGACAATTCCTGTTTTGACCATTACCGGGTTGTGAGGTTCGACGAAGTCTCGTCCACAAAGCTACGCTTTGGGTCAACAGATGATCAAAGTAATGATCACAAAGATAAATGATCAAACAAATGATCATATCACAATGATCAAACAATGATCATCACACAGCAACACTCAGCATGTCACATTACTAAATTGGGAATATATCGTTGATAAATTTCAACTACATAACCTCTAAGCTCGTACGTCTCAGAGAAGGGTGTTAAGCTAAGAGAATAAATTCTCCGCCACCAACAGAAATGTATTTGAAAGAAATCGTCTTTATATATCAAAGTGTAATGTCAGACATGTAACCATACAAGTCTGTTCCGGGTTCGAACAGAACTGAAGGCACTTCTTACGAAGCCCTTGCAAATCCGGATAATTTTCAATCACGTCCGGACTTCCCATCACTAAGGGTGATAAAACCTCTATACCGGAGATCAGCCGATGTAGAGTAACTCGACGGTAATCCTTCCGTTTCCAAAAATATCCGGTGTTTAACACCGGTCATCAAATGCCATCCATATACGACGTATCACATATTCAGAATGGGTTATACGACCCAAAAGTCCTTTCCCGGCTAACCCGAATAGTGAGAGAAATATTTAAAACATATGGATATGGGATTTCAATTAAGTCACAACTTATTACCCAAAACCTTTATTTTAAATGGTTAAACAAATTACCATTTTATATCTTTAAACAAAAATATTTATTTCACAAAGTTAACCCTATTCACAAAGATCCATTCATTGATTTCAAAACAATTTCTATTTCAATTGAATTAACTCGTTAAATCTTTAAGTCAAGATTTAACTTATAGCTTTCAAAACTCGTTTCCAAAGATTTATTCATAGCCTTCCAAAACAATTCCATTTCAAATGGTTTAAATAAACCACCATTTTAAATCTGTTAAAAACAAACAGATTCAATTCATAGCTTTCAAAAAGAATTCTTCCAAAACTTGGAAAACCATTTTTCAATTCAATCTTGAAATTCCTTTAATTAAACTGGAATTTCATTTCTTACATGAAAGCTTTTATCATTTGAAACAAACAGTTTTCATTTTGGAAATCTGATTCATTTATACAAGTTAAGGTCTTTGGGTTAAATTCAAATTCTCAAACAATACTTTAAGAATGGTTTAAATTCATATAACTTGTACAGCATCTTAAATCCCTAGTTTCGAATCATAGAATTCAATTTCAAACTTGAATTCAAATCAAATTATTTAAATTTCAAAACTTAATCAAGTTATTCGAAAATAAGTTTTATCTTTGAAATTCCATTTCAAAAGCATTTCACTTTAAACCCAAATTTCCAATTTCAAAATCAATTGAAATTAAAAATTTCAATTTCAAAAACATCAAATTTAAATTATCTGTGACTTAACCGATTTCCACGTGAAATCCATATTTATGTGTGTAAAGGTGTAGTCCAGGGGTTTAACACAATAGTGCAACATCATACAATCATCACAGATCAGAATACAGAAATATAGTTGATAAGCGATATAAACTATAACGCTCATCTTCATTCACAGATCACAGATAAGTAAATTACAGATCACAACATAAATCAGGATGTATCACAAAGCATCATATATCAGGGATATCAAACAATTGAAATCATCCAATAGAATCCAAATATTCATAAGGTCGGTTAATTGTCTGATTAATTTAAATCAGATTAATTTCTTATGAATAAATTACTCATCCTGGTTAATTAACATAAATTAATTACAAACCATTTTAATTAATTATCCTTTAATAATAATTTAATTAACCTCTAATTGTTTATTAATTAGCCTTAATTAATCTTATAAATTAATTATCCTTTAATAATAATTATTCCTTAATTACATTATTTAGTTATCAAAATCTTAATTACCTTTAAGATAAATAATCATCTTTATTAATTACTTTATCATATTAATTAAAAACATTTAACCTTTAATTAACACTTAATTTTATTAATAAAAATAATTAAGTCAAAGTATCTTAAAGTTAAATTTAACAAACTTAAATTGAACAAACATATAATTTCCTTAATTAAAGGTTTAGGGAAACATTTATAAAGGAAAGAATTTATTAAGAAAAGATTTAAACAAATTTCATTTAAAATTTCAAAACTTTGCATTTAAAACTTTTTAAAACATGACTAAAAGCTTCCTATTCCCTGCCTCGGGTTAAACCCGCTTTTTACTCGAGACTGTCTCGAGTTCTTCCCCTACTTCCCATTTTCCTCAAAAACTTAGATTTATCCTACAGTTAAAAACTGAAGCCTGCCATCTCCAAACACTCGAGCACGAACTCGAGTGGAAACCCCAAAACCCCAAGCTTCTCTTCGAGTCGACCTTCCAGATTCTCGAGCAACACACGAGAAAGACTCGTCTTCCCCAAAAAAGTTCAAACCCAAACAACAAACGTGCATGCATGCACGTGCACTTCGCCAACGATCATCTCCAGCCAACCCCACGTCGTCGAACAAGTCGACGTTCATCCTCCCTTCCATTCCCGATCACCTGAACTCCCAGACTTCTCGAAATAAAATTCGAGATGCTCGACCCAAAGCCTGGAACCCATCACCAACGAAAAACGTCACGCCACGCCAATCTAAACCACCAGAAATCATGAAATTCCGGCCACACGACCGCCAACGTTCACTCTTCTATCCCCTCGAGTTTGGTAGCACTCGATCAACCGGAGGAGACGAAATCTCCTTGTTTCCGACCACGTCAAAACCACGTACTAAACCCTACATTCCCCTTGTCCCCTCAAATCTGGCAATAGAAAATTTATTTAACATTTTTCCTGGGATCCATGAGGATCAAACAAGCTTCACAACAAATTTCAGGATCTAAGATTTGATAACCCATCAGAAATTGATAAAAGAGCATTTTTGTTTCATTTATTAACTGCACCTTATATACCTAACTAAAAATCATCATTTTTACTTTAAAAATTCTACCTTTGGATGTTTATTCAAGATATGAAATCAAATTAACAATTTAAAATATTCGAATTTTAACCATTGATTTCCTTTCTACTGTAAAATGCCATTTTCACAATATTTATTCAATAGTTAAAATTGTGATCATTTTTAAAATTAATATTGCCACCTTATAATCACTTTTTATTTTGAGATTAAGGCTTAACATGGATTGGTTTGGGTAGTATGAATTTTTCTTGAGTTTTAGCTACCCTGTTACTAAACAGAAACTCATCTGTTCTTAGATAAGCATACACATCTCACTACATATATATATTCACACACATTCATATTCGAATCAGAGATTTACAAGCCACAGATGCTTATTTCTAAAAAATTTAAAACAAGTGTTACTCACTTTACTAAAATACCAATCACAACATCAAGTCATTTAAACAAATTCAAGGTTAAAACAAAAGGTTGCTCACCTGTAAAGATGGAGAACAGAGCATAGTGGAGCCTGGAATAGCTTTTTCTTTTTGAATTTAAAAACTGGAATTGTTCTCTGGACTTTGACCTTTTTTTCAGACTTTTTATTTTGTTCTTCCTTTGGTTTGCATTTTGTTTTTAAGTTTGGTTTTCAAACAATGGTTTCTAGTTTGCCTTTTTCTTCTCAGGTTAATGAACGAACTGATAAGGAAGATTGATATATAGGAAGAATATACAGGTGATATATTTTATTCAACAAGGTCATTACATTATCTTGTACAATATACCAGAAATGTCCTTGCTTATGGAGGCTGAATGCACATTTGTATATTTTCGAATGACCAAAGTATGGCTGAGATGATCTTTAGCATACTTGCATTAATTAGTATTGTACCCTACTTATATTTCTTTGCTATTTCTTTTCTTCTTATTTCGGCTGAGAGATATCAATTCGTGCTGAGGAGATATGATGTTGTGTACTTAATATTTGCATTTATTTTACTTGGTGGCTGCAGCTTTGTTTTGGGTGGGGTGAAATATACTTATTTATTTTGTTTTGTTTTTATACTTTGTTTTGTTATTTTTCTTACTTTTAATTTGCCTGCATACTTGTTTTACATTTTTGAATTGTAGTTGAATGTTATTTCTTAGTTCACTAGACTATGCAGATTCCTGGTTTGCTTTATAATTTACATACTTTACTATTTTTGTTTGTACATAGATGTTTTCAATTCCTTTTGTATTTCTATTTATTACTTGAATAAATTCCTATTGTTAATATGTTGTTAAATTTCTAACGATTGTATTTACTTGATATTTTTCTTGTACTTTCCTATGTATATATTTTTTAAAATTATTTTCCTCAAACCATTTATTTAAGATTAAATTTCAAATCTAATATATACACATATATATTCAAATTTACTAATATATATCTATATACATATATATATATATATATTCACATATATACAAATCGTTTAAATTCATATGACTTAATATAGATTCTATTTGAATCGGGGAAACTCGCTTCACTTAATCGATAAATTTCACAGTTTTATTCAAAAATTCATTTAATTATCAATTAATATTAAATTAAAATCTAAGGTCGTTACAACATCCTTGTTCGTCATCATCCTCACCCAAACCTGCCACTAGTCATAGGAACCGCCTGTCATCCCTCAACCACGCCAACAAATCGTCAAACTCCCTTGACACAAGAGATGCACCATCCGTGTCACATTATAGAGGTCGGTCTCCACTGGTGTGGCTCATCCGACATAGGCGCTGTTATGAAGTAGCCCTCCATATATTTTGCTGACACCCTAGTACCTCTACTATAGCAACTCCCTACTCCACGCCATCCGCTATGTTTTAAGGACGTTTCCATAGTATATTTCACCAGTTGTCGATGTTTACATCATGCAAGTTACCTGGCATCCCAACTGGCATAATCATTGTCTATACATAACCAACGGCGGCCTAGAGTGCTTTCGAGGCTAATTCATGTCAATCTCAGCCGTCCAAACTTCGAATTTAGCCACTACCAATGCATCATATATTGCCACTTTAGAAAAAGAAGAAAAATATTAGCCTAAGACTATAAAAGAGCATCTTTGTATTGTTTGTCGCTTAATCTCGAGATTTTGGGCTGCGATAATCAAGGTAATATAAATAAAAAGGCTCCTAAAAGTGGACATAAACCATCTTTAGTAGAACCATGCTAAAAATCTTTGTCTCGTTACTTTCCCACATACAAGATTTACCCTATTTCCTATCTCTTAGTCAAGATATTAGTTGTTCATTCTTGCTAATGTATCCCCGTAAACATAATTCTGAGATTGATGAAGGATATATTAAACGTTTTGGCGCTAGAAGGAGGGCTCAAACCTCCAAAGCTTTCTTTCCTTAGACACTTATTCTGGTCTGTTACCATGGAACCAACCTTGGGACTTTAGGGCAACAATTCTAATGAGCCCATGGCATGCAATGGTGTAATAAGCGACAAACCTGGAAAATTTGACCCACGAAATGGAGAGTTTGAGGACAAGGCTGGATGCCTAGACGGTGGTCGGCTTTGTCCCACCTACGATCGAGTAGACTCCTCAACCAGTTTCCTGAGCCATATATAACCACTTAAACACTGCAGAAGCTTTGGGAAGGGTAGTCTTGGAAATCCTACTATAGAGTTTCATGCTCACCATAAGAGCTCTCATGTTGTCCCCATGAAAGTGAACATCCATAAGATCCTAGAACTTGAGCCATCGATACGTCATCGATCTTCGTTGCTTGAAAGACAATCCACGTTCCAGTGCTTGTTGATAATAGATACAGATCATAACCTCTATTTGAACACATTAATAGTGGGGAACAAGCAGGGCCGTAGAGCCTAGAAAACCATCAGTTCACTCTTGACCGTAGTAGGAGATACCCTAGCCCAGATCCCTGGAAAGGCGACCTTACCTACCTAGATCTCCATCGATAACTGGGAATTGGTCTCCTACTTTGGCAATTATCGGCATTCTCCTTCGTCGTATTTTCACCGCTTATAGCGGATGTGTAACGACCCGTAAATTTTAACTGTTTTAATAACGTAATTAATTGGAATTTTGTGAAATTTTAAACAATAAAATTTTGAAATATAAATTTGATATTTGGAATACGTCTAATTAAACATAGCAACTGGTAAATTTTCATCTGATAATACGGAAGTTTATTTTCTTGTGTAATTCTATTTCAATTTAAATCGGTTAAAATTGATGGTAATAAACTATTTTCCAAACCTGAATATTTATATGCAGAAAATTTGTAAATCATCTTCTGAGTGAGACGTCACATTTCGTTTCTCTAAATTTGGACTTCTATTGCTCCGTTCATCTTATTTCTGACATTTTAGCAGCATTTCGGTACCGATATCGACTTTTGATCGGATGATTGTACCACTGATATCTGTATACCATTTTGATCGTCTCGTCGCGCTGATCTCTGCGTTATATTCCATTCTGTTTTAAAGTCCGGTACGCAGTGAAATCGGTGAAAACGATTCCGTATCGGTACCCGGTTAACCTTTTGTTTCATGTCCATTCGTTTCCCTCAGCTGATATGAATAGTCATAAACGTTTACTATTTCCAAGATAACTTTTGGCTTTTCTTCTCCCAATGTTTACCATAACAGTATTTTATACAAAGTCTATTCACATTTTTGAAACCACTTTCTCTCATTTTGCTGCCTCCCTCAATTTCGAATATCAAAACCTGCTGCTTCTTTTCAGATCTAGTTAGCCACTCTTCCTCTCCTCACCAACCTCTCTCCTGACCTCAAGCAGCCATAGCTTCCTTATCTCCACCTTACACCGGCCTTAGCTTCCGCAACCTTCCCCTCTGCCAGCCTGAAACCATCGCCAACCCAATGCGAACCGAACCCATAACCTGCTCACATCCCCTTACCGCCTTCCACTCCGACCTCTTATGCAACAGCCTCACCCAACCTCGGCCTTTCTTTCTCGAACTCTACCGTTCTGCCTCTATTGACCGTGCCTGTAACTCATCTAAGACCGAATCGCCTACAACCTCATCTCTCCTTTCCCTTCTTATTTGTATGGTACGCGTTCTAGCTCTGGCATAAATATTTAAGTTGTTTTTGACTGCTCATCTTGGTTTCAATTCCAGTTTTGTTTTTATGGGTATATGATGTATTTATAGGAAACAGTATTATATATATTTTATTTTGTTAGTTATATTATACATACATATATAAATAGATATATAAAGTTTACAGTATAATATAAGAGTATTTCGATCTTATAATGTATAGCAGTGTTTCATTAATGTGAGGCTGTTGGAATTTTGTATTGATTTTTAGATCTATCTTGTGTATAAAGATTTTACGTGTGCTGTTGTATATATTCTCGGTAGAAAGAATATGCTAGTGTACACATATGCTTTGATTTAAATATAGTAAGTTTGACAATATAACGTGTAATATTTACACTATGACTTTATTATAGATGTAGTATCTAATATATAGTAAAATTTGTATAAAGGTTGTTATGTTGCGTTATGTTGATGTAAGTATCAGTTTTGAACTAAAATATTATATATATATTATTTTAAAGTTGTATAAGTTAATTTATTTTACTGTAGAAATATTAATTTATATAATAGTATAATATATATGTAAGACACACGTTGCTTATATATTAATTTACTTAAACTATATTATGTATGTATAATTTGATTAATATATATAGGTATAACCTGCAAGTTTTATCTTTTATATATTGGTATAGTCTATTTATATGTATGCTGTATATCTACACAAACGGCATCAAAGTGTATGTTTGTAGCAGAGTGAACGTATATTGTACCTATGTTTTGTGCTGAGCATGTATCAGATATGCTTTTGTTCTCATAAAATCCAAACTTTATATATAACACGTGTCATCCATATAATAGGCCATTTGTTGTACACCTATCATTTTGTATATAATAGAATTAGAAATAGCTATCACTTGTATAGACTTTATACATTGAATAGTTTATACTATTAAGGCTTTTAGGCTTGTCCACTTAAACTTATTTGTGTTGTGCACATTTTGTACCTGTGCTTTCAAATTGAAACAGAACGAAAAAAATATATACTTATATTTGATTGTTTCCATTGAATCTACCGTGCTAAAAATCTACTTTCATTTTCTGTCGCAGCTAATTGATTATTATAACTCATTCGTGCTAGTATCCATTCCATCGTTCTTTTCCGTAGCTATTCCCATCGTTCTCTTGCCACTAAAGGTGAGCAATCACTCACGATTAATGTTCTTATATTTATTAACTTTGATTTCAATTGAAACGACAATTGAAATATGCTGATGTTAGTTATTTACATTGCTATATATATATGCCATTTCTGTATCTGTTCACCTATGATATATAACACTATTATCTGTTATTTATCACTGATGATATATGCCTGTTATATTATTATCATATATGTTACACTCTGCAAGTTCCCTGTTAGTATAGAATTCCCTATGGGTTGAAATGATACATACCCGAACGATCTTTAGAATAGGAGAAAATCGTTATGGGTTGAAATGATAAACCCAAGCGATTTTCATTTGAATTGAATTTGGGATTGCGGGTTGAAAAGATATATACCCGTATATATTTAAATTGCGGATTGAAATGATAAATATCCGTATCACTTGACCATAAGATAGAAAATTATATACAAACACCGTTGGTCTATATATATAAATACTTTGAAAATGATTTCTATGGTTTTGAAAAGAAATATATGGTTTTAATAAATATTGATTTTAAAGATTTATTAAAGTTGATTTAATAAAGTTGATAAATAATATGTTTAAGTATTTATTTAATATCTATATTTTCAAATATAGAGTTTATAATGATTTGAAGTTGATTTGGAATTTTATTTATTTAAGAATTTTACTTAAATAAATTTGATTTGAAATTTATTAAATTTGAAATTTAAAGATATGATTTTATAACTTGGATTTGATGAAAAGTTGTAACGACCCGCTATTTTGGACCATTCGCATCCATTATAAGTGTATAGGTAGACACTCATGCCGGAGTTGAATTGCACAAAATAACGCGTTGTTAATTTAAATTTGGCAAAACTGAACATATACAGTAAATAAATAATCACAGATCACAGACACAGAGTAATAAATGCAGCGGAAATAAAAGAGATAGTAGTTCATGAAGCTACTATATGAATATATAAAATACATCAGAGTTTACAACAAAAGAGTAATACGATACATCAGATACAAATCAGAATACATCACTGGAATCATCGAATACTGAAAGCAGAATAGATGGCTGGATCTTCAAGCAAAGCTCCAACTTCAAAGGCGAGTCTCAAATACTGGTACACTCAGTCTGACCCGAAAGTAAAGAAAAACACAAGACACTCGAGTCAGGATTAACATTCTTATATTAATAAATCCAACTCAAGTGAAATAGCAATTGAAATACAAGTAACTCAAAGGATGTTTGGAATAACCATCCTTTAAGGATCTGTCAAACTATCTACTAGGTAGTAGTGTACGATAAGTAGATAATGTCTATTAGTAATAATAAGATATCAAAATAGCGTTAAGTCATGGCCCATTCCACCCTTAACACATTTTTATTCCCAAAAGCATATATAAGACCGTAGTTTCCCCAAAACCGGAAGTCACCAGAGGGCAATCCATATACTAAAGGTACAAAACAAATTCGTAGTGGTCGCGAATAAAGGGATACAAGTATGACAAGGCACATGAGGCAATACCCAAGGTAGTGACACTACCGTTCGCCTGATCCTGACTGGTGAGAATGCAACGCCGCAGCGCCCGCAACACCGTGAAACAACACTCCCAAAATCAAGGGTGCACCAATCGACAACAAGTAATAAGTAGTTTGAAGAAGTGTGTCCACTTGAGGTAGCTAATCCTCCATTGGCCCGGCACGGCTCCTGTTTTAGTCATTTCCAATTTGACACAAGTGTCAAGGCTATCCATTATCGTTCTCTTTCTTCAGTCATCACATACATCATTCCAACCACTTCATTCTGGATCATTACTCCGCGTATAGTTATTAAAGTGGTTTTCGGTTTAGATAGAGAGTATATCCATAACCGAATTCCGGTCTCTTTAATAACCTTCGAAATTATTACACCGATTGGTCATTTAATATATTTCAAAACCAAATCAATTCTAAATCAATTAGAATTTGTAAATCAACATTTCATTTGTCTTTCTAAACCAATTTCCAAAATTAACGTTTCAAAACTTCCAAATTATCATTTCAAAATCTTATAATTCAATTTCAATTTCTATTTAAAACAATTCAAACATTGATTCAAGTTCGTATATAAGTTTCATTTCGAAAACATTTAAATTAATTTAATTTAACATTCAAATCAATTTAAATCCATTTATCAATTTCATTCAATGTTCGTTAAGTAAATTTTCATTTAAAACAATTTCTGTTTAATTTCCAATTCATTAAATCCATTATTTAAATTCAACTTCGTTATATCAAAACTTTCAAATTGAGTTAAATTAAATTCATCAAATCAAATTCTTTAAATTTCAAGTCTTACATTAATTTCAATAAATCACATTTTATTTCTTGTTAAATAAATTCAATATTCACTTATTTACTTACTTAAATAATTTTCCAAAACTTAATTAATAAAGAAACTCAATTTGAATTATTCAAGAAGTTCAATTCCACTTATTAAAGAATCCAATTCAATTTAATCATTAAATAATTCAATCTTATTTAATTATTAGATAATTCAAAACTTAATTATTAAATAATTTCAAAGTTTAATAATTTCAAACTTAATTATTAAATCATTTCAAACTTTAATAATTTCAAACTTAATTATAATTTCAAACTTAATTCAATCATTTCTCAAATTAAACAACATTTCATCAATTACATTGTAAATATTTGTTTCAGATTATTAAATATTAACATTTTCTTTTCATTAAAATTCAAATTTCAACTTCATTTCAAAACCATATTATTTATTCAAAATAAATCTTCGTTTTATTTTTAAATCAAATTATTGACCAATCGGGTTTTATTTAATTTTCTATCCTAGGTCAAAGTTCAATTTGGGTATTTATCATTTCAACCCGATTCCAATTAAATTCAAAATCATAGCATAGAAAAGGGAACTTGCAGTGTGATAACTAGGATGGTGTCAAAGTAAATAAACAAGCAATAACAACAATCAATATCAATCCAATAATCAATTCAAATAATCTCGAAATAACCGTATTAATTCGCATTGTTATTTGTATGAATTAATATAATTATCTCTAGAACCTACACTATCATTTCATGTAGATTAAAGATTATTACACTAATTATTTATACGGTTTTTCACTTGTCATTCGATTTCAATTTTAACACTACAACAATTAATCAAATATACGTTCAATGGTTCAAAGTGTAATTATCACTATTCTACATGTCAATTAATTTAACAATTAAAAGGGATCATATTCAACTTAATCAAATTCAACCTATGTGTCGATTCAAATTTTAATTATCCTACGTCAAATTCGATTACATACTATTTATCACTTTATAGATTACAATTTTAACGTCCAATTGTAAACATCAAACAATCAATCATTTAACAACCAAACTGGATTATCATTGCATATATAACAGATAATGGTGTCAGATGTCACAGGTGAACTGATACAGGTAATAACAATGTAAATATCTAACAGCAGCATATTTCAATTGTCGTTTCAATTGAAATCAAATTTAATACATAAACGAACGTTAATCGTGAGTGAGTGCTCACCTTTCGAGGCTAGAGATTTTGGCGATGGAATAAGCTACGAATCTAAGCATGAATTCCGAAGCAAAGCACGATGGGAACAAATTTGATGACAAAGATGGTTTGCAGAGACTCTGAGGGAAAGATATGCTATGTAACGACCCAGAATTTTTGATAATTAAAATTCGAATATTTAATTGATTTTAAATATTAATAAATGGAATTTAGAAGTCGAATGATTTATTTTTCGAATATTGGATTTAATTTGATAATTAAATCGATAAATTTAATAGTGAAATTCCAGAAATAATTTAAATCTGGATTAAATATGATTGAAAATGATTTGTAAAATTTTATTTAATCATACTGGAATTATAGAAAGGTTATAGAACTTTTAAAATTGAATTTGGAGTAATCTATGAAAATTTAGTATTTTAATATTTAATTATCGACTGTAAAAATAGCCAATTTTCGAACATTCCCAGAATTGAACGAAACCAGTTCCATTGGATCTGTAATAGTTAGTTATTATCGGATTTCAATTTTCGTATCAATCGGAGTTGTCGTTTGACCGTGGCAGCTCGAAACGCATCGATATCATTTTAATTTTAAATCGTCGAGTTAAAATAGTCATTTTTCAAAAAGTCTCGGATTTCGACGAAACCAGTTTCATCGGATCCGTAATGTGATATTATTATAAGATTTCAAATTTCGTAATTTTTGGATTTACCGTTTGTCCGGTACAAATCAAAACGCCTCGAAATCGATTTAATTCGGTTTAATTTAAATTGATCGTTTATTGTCATATCTCACACAGACGATCGAATTAACTTTCGAAACCTGTTCCATTGCGTCCGGAACGCGGGGTAAACCCCAGAAACGCCGGTCATCGCGCGTAAATCGGAGTTTGGAAATTCCGGATGAATAGTGTTCGTTCAAACTTCTATAAATAGGCCCATTTTCACAATTTTAAAAAGAAAAATAAAAACCCTAAACCCTAATTTAAATGGCCGGCCGCCACTCTCTATTTCTAAGGCCAGAAAACATTCTCACTTCCCCTCGATTATCTCCGCATCCGCGCGTTTCTAGGCAACGATCTCAACTAGAGAATCGAAGAGGGTAGCGAGGCCGAGGCATCCAACGGTGGAGATTGGAATCGAGTTGGTGGATTGGTGGCAATTCTCGTTCGAACAGCGAACGTTCGTGCACGTCGTTCGAAGACGTGGGACAAACGAGCTTAGCCGTGCTTTGCTCGAAGGTGGAGTGCGAGTTGAGCTTCGATTTGGTACGGTGGTGATGGAGTCTGGACGTGTTGGTCGCGTGCGATAATTGAGGGAAGGTGGCGGCTGAGTGGGTTTTGGTGTACGTGAGTGGAACGTAGGAGGAGAAGAAGAAGGGGATGGCCAGGATTTGATGGAGGCAAAAACGAACGGTGATGGTGAGAAAAAGGGTTTTGTTAATAAAGAAATGTGTAAAATCTTTTATATTAAATTGTTTAAATTTTGAAAAATCATAACTTTTTCATACGTTATCAGAAAATTACGAAACAAAGTGCGTTGGAATCGTCTCGACAAGCTCTACGCAGTGCAACTGATTTGGAGACGATCGGAGTCAGTGAAAATTTTGAGTGAAATTAAACGTCCGTTTAATTTCATTCGAAATAAACGCTACAAATTTCTATCGGAAAATCAAGGTGAGATCTTCTCACTCAAATGAAAGTGGATTTTCTTTTACAGTTATTGATTGATGATTGACTGTTTGGATTGTTGATATTAGATATGATAGGATATATCTATATATATAGCAATATATACATATTGGCATATGTATATATTGGATTGATTGATTTCCCGCCTCGTATAGCGGATGAGACCCTATTGCGCCGTTAGTAAGCGGATTTTTATAAAACCCATATACCGCGATAATTCCGTACTGGAGCGGAATTGGTATTGTGCTAACATCTTTGGATGCAGGGAAACAGGTTGGAGGGATCCAACTGGATTCCTCAACTGTATTTACTTATTTACAGATATTCTGATATATTCTGTTATCATATGATGATATATGATATTTGACTGTTGTGATGGACTGATTGGTGTTGTTACATCATCAGATTCAGTTTTGAAATGTAAAAATAACGACTTTTACTTTAAAAGGGTTTTTAAAGTGATTTTTGAAAATATACGTTTTATGGAATTTTTGAATCGATTTATAAACGTAAAAGTTTGAAGTTATAAAAGTTAAGATTTTTGTGAATTATGACCGTAAGGTGATTTTTGAAATAAATAGTTTAAGCAATTTATAAAATGGTTTGAACTGAGATTTTCGAATTTTTGTGAACAGTTTATTTAAAAGATTTAAAAAGTTGATATTTATAAATTTAAAATATTGGAATTTTAAAACGAGATGATAAGTGTTAAAGATGAAATTTATAGAATTATAAATCGTGAGGATATGGAATTTATAGATTCATAAATTATGAAATTATAAAACTGTAGAATAAAAGATTTATAAGAGATTTACTTATAAATTGGATTTTTACCTTTAGATGGAATATTTATCGAATTTTTAATAAAGGAGATTTATTAAATTGAAGTCGTTAGAAAATAGAAATAGAATTTATAAACGTTGTTTTATAAATTCGAGATCAATTGGATTTGATAAATTAAATATAGAAGATTATTAAAGGAAATATATTCGCGATTTTGGATAGCGAATTATCCTTAAATTGAATGTGTAGAAAAGACTGAAATTTGGTTAGTGAAGTATATTCACGATTTTGGGACAGTGAATATATTGTTAAGTAAAATGGATTTATTTTTGAAGAAGTGATATTAAAAATGAAGTTAAACATTTTAAAGATGTTTTAAAATGTATTATAAATCGAAAGCAGAGATTTCCGCAGTTCTTGTTGAAATAGACGTTTTCGAGAAATTTAAGGAAATGGTGGACTATAACACTGTTGTTATAGTAAATGATTTCCGAAAGGAAATGTTTTGATGTAGTATTGGGATTTATATATCTATCTAAATCCGAATCCCTATACTAGTGATTTCGAGTCGTCGTAACGATGTTTTACGCAACATGCGTTTTGACTCAAATAGATGTTGAAATTTATGATTTCCTTAAAGAAATGAATTTATACTTAAATTTGATTTAAGTATATCGAATATTTTCCAAGTGTTGAAAATAAATGATTGTGAAATACTTATTATTTAATAAGTATGGAAATGCTTTTCCAATATGAAATGAACTGTTTTGAGATTTTATCTTTCAAAGATAAAATAAAATGTGGAAATTGATTTGAAATTGTTTTCAAATGATTGAAGTGAGGAAATAATATATTTAGTAAAGATATTTTTGGAAGATTAAATAATTTGGAAAATTATTTGGAATCTGATGATGTTGCGCATCTTTATTGATAGTTAAATAACCGACTATCGATAATTACCTTTAGATAGGTATTTGTTGTGAATTGGATGGATTTGAATGCCACACTTATTTTTGAATAATCGCTCACTATTCGGGTTAGCCGGGAAAGGACCATGGGGTCGTATAACCCATTCCGAATATGTGATACGTCATTATGAATTGCATTCGAAGACCGGTGTTGAAGACCGGATATTTTTGAAAACGGAAGGATTACCGTCGAGTTACTCTACATCGGATGATCTCCGATTTAGAGGTTTTATCACCCTTAGTGACGGGAAGTCCTGACGTGATTGAAAATTATCCGGATATGCAAGGGCTTCGTGAGAAGTGCCTTCGGTTCTGTTCGATCCCGGAACAGACTTGTATGGATTGTGTGTCTGACGTTACAATTTGAGATATAAAGCTGATTTCTTTCAAATACATTTCTGTTGGTGGCGGAGAATTTATTCTCTTAGCTTAACACCCTTCTCTGAGATGTACGAGCTCAGAGGTTATGTAGTTGAAATTCATCAGCGATATATCCCAATTTGGTAACGTGGCATACTGAGTGTTGCTGTGAAATGATCAGTGTTTGATCATTTGTGATATGATCATTTGTTTGATCTTATATCTTTGTGATCATAGGTTGATCATTTTGTTTGACCCGAAGCAGGGCTTTTTGAGAAAGCGTAGCTTTGTGGACGAGACTTCGTCGAGCCTCACACCCCGGAAATGGTCGAAACAGGAAGAATGCGGCAAGGTTCTAGGGAGTAGCGCCCCTTAGTGTATGTCATTCCTTCTGGATAAAGGTGGTATCATGGTATGGAGCCCAGATACTTAACCTCTGTGGTTACTGCATTATTATTATCTATGTGGTTTGTTGCGAATCGGGGATCCTCGGGAAGATCGGTGACGATCGGGGGATGGCATACGCGTGTCAGTAGTTACCTATTTTTGCAAAGGTAACCCGGCCTTGTGTTGGCAGAGATCCGGTTAGGTTCTCGGGTCGTCTATTCCAGGGACGTACCCATCGTGGATAGGAAGTTCCTTAGCCTGACCATTTGTTGGAAATCCAAAGAAACAATACGTGACTTGTACGGTTTTAGTTGTAGAACCTGCCATTCACTTATGGTGGTCACCACTGTTTGGATGGTAGCTATAGTAGGCATAGTTCGGAATGTCTATGCTGGCTAAGATTAATATTATACTTTCGAAATGTTTTCTACACTATGCACTAATAATAATATCAAAAAGAATTTGATTTTTGCGTAGTAAGCATCTTTGACTATCATAAGAAGAAATCTCCTCCAAGTCTGCGTTTGCATTGTGTGTGTGGCGGGAGGTCTTATGGTAGTTTCATTTTCCAAAAGCATTGCGAATTTGTTTTATTTTCTTTGTGAAAAATAACTGTTTTACGATCTTACACCAGTCACCATGACTGACTCGGAGTTTATTGTTTCCCTTCTAAACTCTGGGTGCCCACCAATTTCCACACGGGCAGCCTAGAGTTATGTTATCAGGATATTCTGGATATTCTGGAGCTTTGGAGATAAGCTGGACGACGAGACGTAGTGTTTGTATCTGATAGTATTTATTCCGCTGTGTATTCTGTATGAGGACAAGTTTATATAACTGTCCATTTGTTGTATTGAGTGGTATATTGGCTCTGATTGATGTATGTAAAAAAAAAACTGATATAGTTCTTTGTTTTAAAAGACTAGTGTTATCTATTATATATTGTTCCGCTGCGATATGTGAGATTCTGATATTGTTCTGTTTCTGTTGCTGTTCTGTTGTTCTTCTTCTTTCTTTCTTCTCTTTTTCTTCTATCTTCTTTTTCTTCTACTTTTTTCTTTTTCTTAAAACCATAACTTTTCGGGTTTCCGGCATTCGATGGCTCAGCAGTCGATAAAGTGAGTATCGATGTTGAATTTTCGAAAGTCGAAAATTTTCGGGATGTTACATTTGGCATCAGAGCATATGGTTAAGCGACAACCCTGCTCTGTTGGGTGTTACTCATTAGAGATAGAGTCAGTAGTACTCTAGAATGAGTTGAGTGTAATAATAGATACGATTGCGTATTTGTTAGTGAATATAAAATTGTTTTATATTGTGATGATTGGTTTGTTGAGTGGTATATGGATTCTGGTCGGTATTGTCCGTACAACTCTATCGATAGGGATCTCTAAACACTTGAATAGAACAATTCGGCACAGTATTATTTTAAAATAGGGTAAATGAAATAATTTTGCCCAAAACTATTTTTGTATAGAAAAGAAATGTTTTTCTATAAAGTACTATAGTATGTGGTTGCATGGATGTTAGGAAGTAATAATGGTAAATTATTATCATTGAAATTGAATAAGAAATTGAAATCGAAACTCCAAAGTTAAGAAATAAATTCATATACAAATGAAATTTGAGAATATAAATTATAAATGTGATTTGTAATTTGAAACGGAATTCCAGAGAAGTTTTTGGAAATGTTTTGAAAAGAATTTGAAAATTTTGAGGATTGGAAAGTTTAAATCATTTTTGATTTGAAAATGAATTTCAAAGGTTTTGAAAAGTATTTTGGAAAGATAAAAGCTCTAAACTCTTTTCGGTCGCTGGAAAATAATTCCGATTGGTGATCGCGACACTATCGGTGTTCATTTTCGGGTTTCAAAAGGAGAAATTGCTGCCAAATTGTTTTAAATAGAAGTTGTTTGAAAAATTTGGGTTTTGTTTTTCAAATTCAAAGGATAATTTGAATTGTTTTCAAAATGGCTTTGAAATGTTGAAAAGACTCTGGAATGCTATATAAAGATATTTATGAAATATTATGAAGTTGATAACTTATAGAATATTTGAAATCTGATTGGAATAAAATTCAAATTGAAGACGAATGAATTAGTAATTGGAACTAATTTAAGATAGTGCAGTTGTAAATGACAGATAATTGATAAAATTCAATATTTCAGAATTGAAAGTAAATTGAATCCAAATTAGATTGGAATTGTGAATTGAATTCAAATGAGAAATTGAAATGTGAAATTGAATTCAAATGGATATGAAATGTAAAATTGAAGATAATGGATATAACTTCAATAGTGAACTAAAGATGATATAAGTAGTTTATATTGAAATTTTTGTAATAGAATTTACAAAATGGTTTGAATATATGCAACTAGATATTATGGCTAGTAGGATATACAGGTATAAAAGGAATTGAAATTTTGATTTCGAAGATAAATTTGAATTGCTCGACAAAAGGTAAGTATTTAAATTCGAATATGAGATTTGATGACTTATTTCTCTAGCCGCTTGGCTTTTTCTTTTTCTTTTTGAAATCTGAGAGTCCGTAGGGACGTTTTGTAGTCGTACCGTATTAGCCGCGCAAAGGAGACGCTGGCGAAATTTTTCGGAAATTTAAGGCGTTAGAAAATTTTTGAGAAATTTTGAAAGTTTAAATTTGAATTTTGAATTTAAATTTGAATTGAAGTAAACAATGCTAATTGAAACTTATAATTGAAGTTAGAAAGCTAGTTGAATGATAACGAATCTTTATTAGAAAGATTTGTTTTGAAAATTTGAGAAAACTATTGAATTGTGAAAAATAGTAGACGAGTTAAGGATTTTTTTTCCTAACTTGTAATTTCGAGGACGAAATTCTTTTAAGGGGGAAGTTTGTAACGACCCAGAATTTTTGATAATTAAAATTCGAATATTTAATTGATTTTAAATATTAATAAATGGAATTTAGAAGTCGAATGATTTATTTTTCGAATATTGGATTTAATTTGATAATTAAATCGATAAATTTAATAGTGAAATTCCAGAAATAATTTAAATCTGGATTAAATATGATTGAAAATGATTTGTAAAATTTTATTTAATCATACTGGAATTATAGAAAGGTTATAGAACTTTTAAAATTGAATTTGGAGTAATCTATGAAAATTTAGTATTTTAATATTTAATTATCGACTGTAAAAATAGCCAATTTTCGAACAGTCCCAGAATTGAACGAAACCAGTTCCATTGGATCCGTAATAGTTAGTTATTATCGGATTTCAATTTTCGTATCAATCGGAGTTGTCGTTTGACCGTGGCAGCTCGAAACGCATCGATATCATTTTAATTTTAAATCGTCGAGTTAAAATAGTCATTTTTCAAAAAGTCTCGGATTTCGACGAAACTAGTTTCATCGGATCCGTAATGTGATATTATTATAAGATTTCAAATTTCGTAATTTTTGGATTTACCGTTTGTCCGGTACAAATCAAAACGCCTCGAAATCGATTTAAATCGGTTTAATTTAAATTGATCGTTTATTGTCATATCTCACACAGACGATCGAATTAACTTTCGAAACCTGTTCCATTGCGTCCGGAACGCGGGGTAAACCCCAGAAACGCCGGTCATCGCGCGTAAATCGGAGTTTGGAAATTCCGGATGAATAGTGTTCGTTCAAACTTCTATAAATAGGCCCATTTTCACAATTTTAAAAAGAAAAATAAAAACCCTAAACCCTAATTTAAATGGCCGGCCGCCACTCTCTATTTCTAAGGCCAGAAAACATTCTCACTTCCCCTCGATTATCTCCGCATCCGCGCGTTTCTAGGCAACGATCTCAACTAGAGAATCGAAGAGGGTAGCGAGGCCGAGGCATCCAACGGTGGAGATTGGAATCGAGTTGGTGGATTGGTGGCAATTCTCGTTCGAACAGCGAACGTTCGTGCACGTCGTTCAAAGACGTGGGACAACCGAGCTTAGCCGTGCTTTGCTCGAAGGTGGAGTGCGAGTTGAGCTTCGATTTGGTACGGTGGTGATGGAGTCTGGACGTGTTGGTCGCGTGCGATAATTGAGGGAAGGTGGCGGCTGAGTGGGTTTTGGTGTACGTGAGTGGAACGTAGGAGGAGAAGAAGAAGGGGATGGCCAGGATTTGATGGAGGCAAAAACGAACGGTGATGGTGAGAAAAAGGGTTTTGTTAATAAAGAAATGTGTAAAATCTTTTATATTAAATTGTTTAAATTTTGAAAAATCATAACTTTTTCATACGTTATCAAAAAATTACGAAACAAAGTGCGTTGGAATCGTCTCGACAAGCTCTACGCAGTGCAACTGATTTGGAGACGATCGGAGTCAGTGAAAATTTTGAGTGAAATTAAACGTCCGTTTAATTTCATTCGAAATAAACGCTACAAATTTCTATCGGAAAATCAAGGTGAGATCTTCTCACTCAAATGAAAGTGGATTTTCTTTTACAGTTATTGATTGATGATTGACTGTTTGGATTGTTGATATTAGATATGATAGGATATATCTATATATATAGCAATATATACATATTGGCATATGTATATATTGGATTGATTGATTTCCCGCCTCGTATAGCGGATGAGACCCTATTGCGCCGTTAGTAAGCGGATTTTTATAAAACCCATATACCGCGATAATTCCGTACTGGAGCGGAATTGGTATTGTGCTAACATCTTTGGATGCAGGGAAACAGGTTGGAGGGATCCAACTGGATTCCTCAACTGTATTTACTTATTTACAGATATTCTGATATATTCTGTTATCATATGATGATATATGATATTTGACTGTTGTGATGGACTGATTGGTGTTGTTACATCATCAGATTCAGTTTTGAAATGTAAAAATAACGACTTTTACTTTAAAAGGGTTTTTAAAGTGATTTTTGAAAATATACGTTTTATGGAATTTTTGAATCGATTTATAAACGTAAAAGTTTGAAGTTATAAAAGTTAAGATTTTTGTGAATTATGACCGTAAGGTGATTTTTGAAATAAATAGTTTAAGCAATTTATAAAATGGTTTGAACTGAGATTTTCGAATTTTTGTGAACAGTTTATTTAAAAGATTTAAAAAGTTGATATTTATAAATTTAAAATATTGGAATTTTAAAACGAGATGATAAGTGTTAAAGATGAAATTTATAGAATTATAAATCGTGAGGATATGGAATTTATAGATTCATAAATTATGAAATTATAAAACTGTAGAATAAAAGATTTATAAGAGATTTACTTATAAATTGGATTTTTACCTTTAGATGGAATATTTATCGAATTTTTAATAAAGGAGATTTATTAAATTGAAGTCGTTAGAAAATAGAAATAGAATTTATAAACGTTGTTTTATAAATTCGAGATCAATTGGATTTGATAAATTAAATATAGAAGATTATTAAAGGAAATATATTCGCGATTTTGGATAGCGAATTATCCTTAAATTGAATGTGTAGAAAAGACTGAAATTTGGTTAGTGAAGTATATTCACGATTTTGGGACAGTGAATATATTGTTAAGTAAAATGGATTTATTTTTGAAGAAGTGATATTAAAAATGAAGTTAAACATTTTAAAGATGTTTTAAAATGTATTATAAATCGAAAGCAGAGATTTCCGCAGTTCTTGTTGAAATAGACGTTTTCGAGAAATTTAAGGAAATGGTGGACTATAACACTGTTGTTATAGTAAATGATTTCCGAAAGGAAATGTTTTGATGTAGTATTGGGATTTATATATCTATCTAAATCCGAATCCCTATACTAGTGATTTCGAGTCGTCGTAACGATGTTTTACGCAACATGCGTTTTGACTCAAATAGATGTTGAAATTTATGATTTCCTTAAAGAAATGAATTTATACTTAAATTTGATTTAAGTATATCGAATATTTTCCAAGTGTTGAAAATAAATGATTGTGAAATACTTATTATTTAATAAGTATGGAAATGCTTTTCCAATATGAAATGAACTGTTTTGAGATTTTATCTTTCAAAGATAAAATAAAATGTGGAAATTGATTTGAAATTGTTTTCAAATGATTGAAGTGAGGAAATAATATATTTAGTAAAGATATTTTTGGAAGATTAAATAATTTGGAAAATTATTTGGAATCTGATGATGTTGCGCATCTTTATTGATAGTTAAATAACCGACTATCGATAATTACCTTTAGATAGGTATTTGTTGTGAATTGGATGGATTTGAATGCCACACTTATTTTTGAATAATCGCTCACTATTCGGGTTAGCCGGGAAAGGACCATGGGGTCGTATAACCCATTCCGAATATGTGATACGTCATTATGAATTGCATTCGAAGACCGGTGTTGAAGACCGGATATTTTTGAAAACGGAAGGATTACCGTCGAGTTACTCTACATCGGATGATCTCCGATTTAGAGGTTTTATCACCCTTAGTGACGGGAAGTCCTGACGTGATTGAAAATTATCCGGATATGCAAGGGCTTCGTGAGAAGTGCCTTCGGTTCTGTTCGATCCCGGAACAGACTTGTATGGATTGTGTGTCTGACGTTACAATTTGAGATATAAAGCTGATTTCTTTCAAATACATTTCTGTTGGTGGCGGAGAATTTATTCTCTTAGCTTAACACCCTTCTCTGAGATGTACGAGCTCAGAGGTTATGTAGTTGAAATTCATCAGCGATATATCCCAATTTGGTAACGTGGCATACTGAGTGTTGCTGTGAAATGATCAGTGTTTGATCATTTGTGATATGATCATTTGTTTGATCTTATATCTTTGTGATCATAGGTTGATCATTTTGTTTGACCCGAAGCAGGGCTTTTTGAGAAAGCGTAGCTTTGTGGACGAGACTTCGTCGAGCCTCACACCCCGGAAATGGTCGAAACAGGAAGAATGCGGCAAGGTTCTAGGGAGTAGCGCCCCTTAGTGTATGTCATTCCTTCTGGATAAAGGTGGTATCATGGTATGGAGCCCAGATACTTAACCTCTGTGGTTACTGCATTATTATTATCTATGTGGTTTGTTGCGAATCGGGGATCCTCGGGAAGATCGGTGACGATCGGGGGATGGCATACGCGTGTCAGTAGTTACCTATTTTTGCAAAGGTAACCCGGCCTTGTGTTGGCAGAGATCCGGTTAGGTTCTCGGGTCGTCTATTCCAGGGACGTACCCATCGTGGATAGGAAGTTCCTTAGCCTGACCATTTGTTGGAAATCCAAAGAAACAATACGTGACTTGTACGGTTTTAGTTGTAGAACCTGCCATTCACTTATGGTGGTCACCACTGTTTGGATGGTAGCTATAGTAGGCATAGTTCGGAATGTCTATGCTGGCTAAGATTAATATTATACTTTCGAAATGTTTTCTACACTATGCACTAATAATAATATCAAAAAGAATTTGATTTTTGCGTAGTAAGCATCTTTGACTATCATAAGAAGAAATCTCCTCCAAGTCTGCGTTTGCATTGTGTGTGTGGCGGGAGGTCTTATGGTAGTTTCATTTTCCAAAAGCATTGCGAATTTGTTTTATTTTCTTTGTGAAAAATAACTGTTTTACGATCTTACACCAGTCACCATGACTGACTCGGAGTTTATTGTTTCCCTTCTAAACTCTGGGTGCCCACCAATTTCCACACGGGCAGCCTAGAGTTATGTTATCAGGATATTCTGGATATTCTGGAGCTTTGGAGATAAGCTGGACGACGAGACGTAGTGTTTGTATCTGATAGTATTTATTCCGCTGTGTATTCTGTATGAGGACAAGTTTATATAACTGTCCATTTGTTGTATTGAGTGGTATATTGGCTCTGATTGATGTATGTAAAAAAAAAACTGATATAGTTCTTTGTTTTAAAAGACTAGTGTTATCTATTATATATTGTTCCGCTGCGATATGTGAGATTCTGATATTGTTCTGTTTCTGTTGCTGTTCTGTTGTTCTTCTTCTTTCTTTCTTCTCTTTTTCTTCTATCTTCTTTTTCTTCTACTTTTTTCTTTTTCTTAAAACCATAACTTTTCGGGTTTCCGGCATTCGATGGCTCAGCAGTCGATAAAGTGAGTATCGATGTTGAATTTTCGAAAGTCGAAAATTTTCGGGATGTTACATTTGGCATCAGAGCATATGGTTAAGCGACAACCCTGCTCTGTTGGGTGTTACTCATTAGAGATAGAGTCAGTAGTACTCTAGAATGAGTTGAGTGTAATAATAGATACGATTGCGTATTTGTTAGTGAATATAAAATTGTTTTATATTGTGATGATTGGTTTGTTGAGTGGTATATGGATTCTGGTCGGTATTGTCCGTACAACTCTATCGATAGGGATCTCTAAACACTTGAATAGAACAATTCGGCACAGTATTATTTTAAAATAGGGTAAATGAAATAATTTTGCCCAAAACTATTTTTGTATAGAAAAGAAATGTTTTTCTATAAAGTACTATAGTATGTGGTTGCATGGATGTTAGGAAGTAATAATGGTAAATTATTATCATTGAAATTGAATAAGAAATTGAAATCGAAACTCCAAAGTTAAGAAATAAATTCATATACAAATGAAATTTGAGAATATAAATTATAAATGTGATTTGTAATTTGAAACGGAATTCCAGAGAAGTTTTTGGAAATGTTTTGAAAAGAATTTGAAAATTTTGAGGATTGGAAAGTTTAAATCATTTTTGATTTGAAAATGAATTTCAAAGGTTTTGAAAAGTATTTTGGAAAGATAAAAGCTCTAAACTCTTTTCGGTCGCTGGAAAATAATTCCGATTGGTGATCGCGACACTATCGGTGTTCATTTTCGGGTTTCAAAAGGAGAAATTGCTGCCAAATTGTTTTAAATAGAAGTTGTTTGAAAAATTTGGGTTTTGTTTTTCAAATTCAAAGGATAATTTGAATTGTTTTCAAAATGGCTTTGAAATGTTGAAAAGACTCTGGAATGCTATATAAAGATATTTATGAAATATTATGAAGTTGATAACTTATAGAATATTTGAAATCTGATTGGAATAAAATTCAAATTGAAGACGAATGAATTAGTAATTGGAACTAATTTAAGATAGTGCAGTTGTAAATGACAGATAATTGATAAAATTCAATATTTCAGAATTGAAAGTAAATTGAATCCAAATTAGATTGGAATTGTGAATTGAATTCAAATGAGAAATTGAAATGTGAAATTGAATTCAAATGGATATGAAATGTAAAATTGAAGATAATGGATATAACTTCAATAGTGAACTAAAGATGATATAAGTAGTTTATATTGAAATTTTTGTAATAGAATTTACAAAATGGTTTGAATATATGCAACTAGATATTATGGCTAGTAGGATATACAGGTATAAAAGGAATTGAAATTTTGATTTCGAAGATAAATTTGAATTGCTCGACAAAAGGTAAGTATTTAAATTCGAATATGAGATTTGATGACTTATTTCTCTAGCCGCTTGGCTTTTTCTTTTTCTTTTTGAAATCTGAGAGTCCGTAGGGACGTTTTGTAGTCGTACCGTATTAGCCGCGCAAAGGAGACGCTGGCGAAATTTTTCGGAAATTTAAGGCGTTAGAAAATTTTTGAGAAATTTTGAAAGTTTAAATTTGAATTTTGAATTTAAATTTGAATTGAAGTAAACAATGCTAATTGAAACTTATAATTGAAGTTAGAAAGCTAGTTGAATGATAACGAATCTTTATTAGAAAGATTTGTTTTGAAAATTTGAGAAAACTATTGAATTGTGAAAAATAGTAGACGAGTTAAGGATTTTTTTTCCTAACTTGTAATTTCGAGGACGAAATTCTTTTAAGGGGGGAAGTTTGTAACGACCCAGAATTTTTGATAATTAAAATTCGAATATTTAATTGATTTTAAATATTAATAAATGGAATTTAGAAGTCGAATGATTTATTTTTCGAATATTGGATTTAATTTGATAATTAAATCGATAAATTTAATAGTGAAATTCCAGAAATAATTTAAATCTGGATTAAATATGATTGAAAATGATTTGTAAAATTTTATTTAATCATACTGGAATTATAGAAAGGTTATAGAACTTTTAAAATTGAATTTGGAGTAATCTATGAAAATTTAGTATTTTAATATTTAATTATCGACTGTAAAAATAGCCAATTTTCGAACAGTCCCAGAATTGAACGAAACCAGTTCCATTGGATCTGTAATAGTTAGTTATTATCGGATTTCAATTTTCGTATCAATCGGAGTTGTCGTTTGACCGTGGCAGCTCGAAACGCATCGATATCATTTTAATTTTAAATCGTCGAGTTAAAATAGTCATTTTTCAAAAAGTCTCGGATTTCGACGAAACTAGTTTCATCGGATCCGTAATGTGATATTATTATAAGATTTCAAATTTCGTAATTTTTGGATTTACCGTTTGTCCGGTACAAATCAAAACGCCTCGAAATCGATTTAAATCGGTTTAATTTAAATTGATCGTTTATTGTCATATCTCACACAGACGATCGAATTAACTTTCGAAACCTGTTCCATTGCGTCCGGAACGCGGGGTAAACCCCAGAAACGCCGGTCATCGCGCGTAAATCGGAGTTTGGAAATTCCGGATGAATAGTGTTCGTTCAAACTTCTATAAATAGGCCCATTTTCACAATTTTAAAAAGAAAAATAAAAACCCTAAACCCTAATTTAAATGGCCGGCCGCCACTCTCTATTTCTAAGGCCAGAAAACATTCTCACTTCCCCTCGATTATCTCCGCATCCGCGCGTTTCTAGGCAACGATCTCAACTAGAGAATCGAAGAGGGTAGCGAGGCCGAGGCATCCAACGGTGGAGATTGGAATCGAGTTGGTGGATTGGTGGCAATTCTCGTTCGAACAGCGAACGTTCGTGCACGTCGTTCGAAGACGTGGGACAACCGAGCTTAGCCGTGCTTTGCTCGAAGGTGGAGTGCGAGTTGAGCTTCGATTTGGTACGGTGGTGATGGAGTCTGGACGTGTTGGTCGCGTGCGATAATTGAGGGAAGGTGGCGGCTGAGTGGGTTTTGGTGTACGTGAGTGGAACGTAGGAGGAGAAGAAGAAGGGGATGGCCAGGATTTGATGGAGGCAAAAACGAACGGTGATGGTGAGAAAAAGGGTTTTGTTAATAAAGAAATGTGTAAAATCTTTTATATTAAATTGTTTAAATTTTGAAAAATCATAACTTTTTCATACGTTATCAGAAAATTACGAAACAAAGTGCGTTGGAATCGTCTCGACAAGCTCTACGCAGTGCAACTGATTTGGAGACGATCGGAGTCAGTGAAAATTTTGAGTGAAATTAAACGTCCGTTTAATTTCATTCGAAATAAACGCTACAAATTTCTATCGGAAAATCAAGGTGAGATCTTCTCACTCAAATGAAAGTGGATTTTCTTTTACAGTTATTGATTGATGATTGACTGTTTGGATTGTTGATATTAGATATGATAGGATATATCTATATATATAGCAATATATACATATTGGCATATGTATATATTGGATTGATTGATTTCCCGCCTCGTATAGCGGATGAGACCCTATTGCGCCGTTAGTAAGCGGATTTTTATAAAACCCATATACCGCGATAATTCCGTACTGGAGCGGAATTGGTATTGTGCTAACATCTTTGGATGCAGGGAAACAGGTTGGAGGGATCCAACTGGATTCCTCAACTGTATTTACTTATTTACAGATATTCTGATATATTCTGTTATCATATGATGATATATGATATTTGACTGTTGTGATGGACTGATTGGTGTTGTTACATCATCAGATTCAGTTTTGAAATGTAAAAATAACGACTTTTACTTTAAAAGGGTTTTTAAAGTGATTTTTGAAAATATACGTTTTATGGAATTTTTGAATCGATTTATAAACGTAAAATTTTGAAGTTATAAAAGTTAAGATTTTTGTGAATTATGACCGTAAGGTGATTTTTGAAATAAATAGTTTAAGCAATTTATAAAATGGTTTGAACTGAGATTTTCGAATTTTTGTGAACAGTTTATTTAAAAGATTTAAAAAGTTGATATTTATAAATTTAAAATATTGGAATTTTAAAACGAGATGATAAGTGTTAAAGATGAAATTTATAGAATTATAAATCGTGAGGATATGGAATTTATAGATTCATAAATTATGAAATTATAAAACTGTAGAATAAAAGATTTATAAGAGATTTACTTATAAATTGGATTTTTACCTTTAGATGGAATATTTATCGAATTTTTAATAAAGGAGATTTATTAAATTGAAGTCGTTAGAAAATAGAAATAGAATTTATAAACGTTGTTTTATAAATTCGAGATCAATTGGATTTGATAAATTAAATATAGAAGATTATTAAAGGAAATATATTCGCGATTTTGGATAGCGAATTATCCTTAAATTGAATGTGTAGAAAAGACTGAAATTTGGTTAGTGAAGTATATTCACGATTTTGGGACAGTGAATATATTGTTAAGTAAAATGGATTTATTTTTGAAGAAGTGATATTAAAAATGAAGTTAAACATTTTAAAGATGTTTTAAAATGTATTATAAATCGAAAGCAGAGATTTCCGCAGTTCTTGTTGAAATAGACGTTTTCGAGAAATTTAAGGAAATGGTGGACTATAACACTGTTGTTATAGTAAATGATTTCCGAAAGGAAATGTTTTGATGTAGTATTGGGATTTATATATCTATCTAAATCCGAATCCCTATACTAGTGATTTCGAGTCGTCGTAACGATGTTTTACGCAACATTCGTTTTGACTCAAATAGATGTTGAAATTTATGATTTCCTTAAAGAAATGAATTTATACTTAAATTTGATTTAAGTATATCGAATATTTTCCAAGTGTTGAAAATAAATGATTGTGAAATACTTATTATTTAATAAGTATGGAAATGCTTTTCCAATATGAAATGAACTGTTTTGAGATTTTATCTTTCAAAGATAAAATAAAATGTGGAAATTGATTTGAAATTGGTTTCAAATGATTGAAGTGTGGAAATAATATATTTAGTAAAGATATTTTTGGAAGATTAAATAATTTGGAAAATTATTTGGAATCTGATGATGTTGCGCATCTTTATTGATAGTTAAATAACCGACTATCGATAATTACCTTTAGATAGGTATTTGTTGTGAATTGGATGGATTTGAATGCCACACTTATTTTTGAATAATCGCTCACTATTCGGGTTAGCCGGGAAAGGACCATGGGGTCGTATAACCCATTCCGAATATGTGATACGTCGTTATGAATTGCATTCGAAGACCGGTGTTGAAGACCGGATATTTTTGAAAACGGAAGGATTACCGTCGAGTTACTCTACATCGGCTGATCTCCGATTTAGAGGTTTTATCACCCTTAGTGACGGGAAGTCCTGACGTGATTGAAAATTATCCGGATATGCAAGGGCTTCGTGAGAAGTGCCTTCGGTTCTGTTCGATCCCGGAACAGACTTGTATGGATTGTGTGTCTGACGTTACAATTTGAGATATAAAGCTGATTTCTTTCAAATACATTTCTGGTGGTGGCGGAGAATTTATTCTCTTAGCTTAACACCCTTCTCTGAGACGTACGAGCTCAGAGGTTATGTAGTTGAAATTCATCAGCGATATATCCCAATTTGGTAACGTGGCATACTGAGTGTTGCTGTGAAATGATCAGTGTTTGATCATTTGTGATATGATCATTTGTTTGATCTTATATCTTTGTGATCATAGGTTGATCATTTTGTTTGACCCGAAGCAGGGCTTTTTGAGAAAGCGTAGCTTTGTGGACGAGACTTCGTCGAGCCTCACACCCCGGAAACGGTCGAAACAGGAAGAATGCGGCAAGGTTCTAGGGAGTAGCGCCCCTTAGTGTATGTCATTCCTTCTGGATAAAGGTGGTATCATGGTATGGAGCCCAGATACTTAACCTCTGTGGTTACTGCATTATTATTATCTATGTGGTTTGTTGTGAATCGGGGATCCTCGGGAAGATCGGTGACGATCGGGGGATGGCATACGCGTGTCAGTAGTTACCTATTTTTGCAGAGGTAACCCGGCCTTGTGTTGGCAGAGATCCGGTTAGGTTCTCGGGTCGTCTATTCCAGGGACGTACCCATCGTGGATAGGAAGTTCCTTAGCCTGACCATTTGTTGGAAATCCAAAGAAACAATACGTGACTTGTATGGTTTTAGTTGTAGAACCTGCCATTCACTTATGGTGGTCACCACTGTTTGGATGGTAGCTATAGTAGGCATAGTTCGGAATGTCTATGCTGGCTAAGATTAATATTATACTTTCGAAATGTTTTCTACACTATGCACTAATAATAATATCAAAAAGAATTTGATTTTTGCGTAGTAAGCATCTTTGACTATCATAAGAAGAAATCTCCTCCAAGTCTGCGTTTGCATTGTGTGTGTGGCGGGAGGTCTTATGGTAGTTTCATTTTCCAAAAGCATTGCGAATTTGTTTTATTTTCTTTGTGAAAAATAACTGTTTTACGATCTCACACCAGTCACCATGACTGACTCGGAGTTTATTGTTTCCCTTCTAAACTCTGGGTGCCCACCAATTTCCACACGGGCAGCCTAGAGTTATGTTATCAGGATATTCTGGATATTCTGGAGCTTTGGAGATAAGCTGGACGACGAGACGTAGTGTTTGTATCTGATAGTATTTATCCCGCTATGTATTCTGTATGAGGACAAGTTTATATAACTGTCCATTTGTTGTATTGAGTGGTATATTGGTTCTGATTGATGTATGTAAAAAAAAAACTGATATAGTTCTTTGTTTTAAAAGACTAGTGTTATCTATTATATATTGTTCCGCTGCGATATGTGAGATTCTGATATTGTTCTGTTTCTGTTGCTGTTCTGTTGTTCTTCTTCTTTCTTTCTTCTCTTTTTCTTCTATCTTCTTTTTCTTCTACTTTTTTCTTTTTCTTAAAACCATAACTTTTCGGGTTTCCGGCATTCGATGGCTCAGCAGTCGATAAAGTGAGTATCGATGTTGAATTTTCGAAAGTCGAAAATTTTCGGGACGTTACATGCTAGGCCGCGAGCTGCTAGTGGGCGAGCACAGGGTGATGGGCTAGAAACAGGCGGGTTGGAAGAGTTGCTGTGAAACGATGAGGCGGAGATATGGAGGGGGTAGAGGGGCTCGGTCGGCTGTGGTTGCTCGACAGTGGTGGCTCGGAGGACAGTTTGATGGCTGCTAAGGCCGGTAGTGGACAGGCGAGGCTGTGGTATTTGTGGGATGGAGGCGGGTCTGTCGGATCTGGAGGTGGGAGGTGGAAGTTGTCAGGGTGGGGCGTGGTGGCGGCTTCTCGGGTTGCTGGGATTGTTTGGTCGGCGTTTCATTGGGTCGGTGGGAGGTGGCTCACGTGGTAGAGGTTGGAAGATGGCCGATGGAGTGATGGGTGGAAGGCATGGGTAAGGTTGCTTGAAAAATGGAGGAAGCAAGTAATAGAGATGGTGAATAGCTCTGTATATAGTTTAGAATGATGAGCAGCCGAACAAAAATAAACAGCACACTATAACCAATAGAGATGGAAAGCCAGAAATAAATGAGTTTGGGAAACACAAAGGCCAACAGTTGTATTTGCAGAAATTATAAATGCTAACGGCTATTCAAATTATACCAATTGGAAATTTAAAAGACAATGGATCCAAAATTCGAATACGGAACCGATACGGCAAATTGTTTCGTGGTTTCGCTGGCGTATCGGACTTCAAAACATGGAATTAAATATACCGTGGAGATCAGCACGGCGGGACGATCAAAACGGTATACAGATATCAGTGGTACGATTGAATTATAAAAATTTTGAATTTTCTACTACGGAAAATGTAAGAAAAACACTGAAAAATAAGAGCGACGGAGCCAAAGATGTCCGAATTTTGAAAAATGACCAACTGACATCTTGCTCAGAAGATGGTTTAGAATTTTTCTATGTAAAAATATTTGAGTTTCGAAAACGTTTTATTTTCATCGCTTTTTAACTGATTAAATTGAAGTGAATTTACGCGCGAAATAAACTTTCATATTTTTGGACGAAAATTTACCAGTTGCTATGTTTAACTAGACGTACACCAAATATCAAATTTTTATTTCAAAATTTTATCGTTTAAAATTTCGCAAAATTTTAACTAATTACATTATTAAAACAGTTGAAATGTACGGGTCGTTACACTCTCCCTCACTCAAAACTTTTCGTCCCCGAAAAGGAACGAGGTAGGAGAATAGAAACAACCAGAAAGAAAAACAGATTTGAAATACAATTAATTTAAACCATATAAATTCAAATTATAAATTAATTGATATTCAACAATTGATTTAATCCATTTGATTTCACTAAAATCAATCTCAACTATTTCTAAATTTATTATCTTATTATCCCATTTTCTTCAATAATTTTAAATTCTTCTTTATTCCAAATTATTGTTATATTTATTCTACTTAATATATCTACTCATATATATTTAACCCATTAATTTAAACCATAAAAGTTTCGATTTAAATTAATTTACATCTATTAATTTCTTTTAAATTCTAGGTATTTTCATATGTTGATCAAATTTCAATTTATTAATTCTTTCAAAACAAATTTATTTCATTATTAACTGAGTTTACTTATTATCCTATCTAACTCTATTAACATCTTAATAATCAAAATTTAGTGTATAACATTTATTATAAACACTCAAATTTTATTTATAAATTCAATTTATCTATATATTATCCAATTACATATTCAACTTCTGAACGATTTAGGCAAGTTGTATTAGAATGCAGTTGAACAATATACAAATAAAATTTTCCAAATTCAATTGTTCAAGTTTAAATATTTATTCTAAATTTTGGTTTTATTTATAATTAAAATCATCTTTTAACAAAATTTAAGAATTAGATTTCCGATTAACTTTAAACAATTTGGAGATATATATAATATATTTATATCAAATCAAATTAAATTTTAAAATAAGATACCTATATATATATAAATCAAATTATACTGAAGAAATTCAAATCAAAATATTTTTCAAACAAAACCGTAGCAAGCCTACAAAATAGTATCTCCACTTCGAAACTCGAAAATGAATGTCGATGATGCGGCCGCCATCACCGAAATTATTTTCCAGCGTCAAAGAGAAGAGCACTGATTTCAACATTTTAAAGAATTCTTTGAAATGATTTTTATTCGAGAATACTCCCAATAATATATACTTTAAAATTTTAAAACCAAAGTTCGAAATCACCGGAAACTAAATTCTCAAATTTCTGAATTAAATTCATTTCAAATTCCAAATTAATTTATAACCCGTATTTATAAATTTATTTAGAACAATAAATGATAATCAAATATTATCATTTCAAACAACAATTTAATTAACTTATTAAATTCCAGAAAATTTAACTTATATTTTTACAATATAATCAACAAATTTGAAAATAATATTGTGTCAGTTTGCTCTGTTCAAGTGTTCTGGAGATCCTATCGATAGCGCTGATCAGACGAATCGATCGAAAACCCAAATCAACATCAACAACTCAAACAACACAATATATATTAAAACATTTATATATTAGTTTACAAATACATTTCTTTGCTCGACGATACAAGAATAAATTTTCAAATAAGGATAGGGTTTCAAATTTTGATAGACTCAAATCGAGGAGAATTTCTGATTCGAAGATAAGTTCGAAACATAAGAAAGGATGATTAAATAACAAAATAAGAAGATGGATAGGTTTATGTAAATCGCGGGCAACCTTAACCGGGTCGACCGGGACTTCAAGAATAAGATCGATGCAGAATTCCAAGGCAAATCTACATTCAATCTCACGAAATAGAATTCAGGTATAGCAGGACATAGATTTCATCGTAAACTGAGGATACAGAAATCTCCGGTAAATCAATGCCTATTGTAAAGGAGTTTCACCCCTTTACAAATCATTCGAAGTTTGGCGAGACCGCCGATTCATTATAAGGGTCATTCGAAGTGGAGTTATGGGATGCTCCAGAATTGGAAGAAGACGAATAGTGAGGGACACGAATGAAATTTGGAACCATAGGGAACGTTCCAAAATTTAAAGGAATCGAGTCAAAAGGAAGAGATTGAAACTCGAATGAGAGTGATTCTGTAAATACATTTACCATATATGTTGAGTTTTGCCTAGAGCTACCAATGCTCTGATACCAACTGTAACGACCCGCTATTTTGGACCATTCGCATCCATTATAAGTGTATAGGTAGACACTCATGCCGGAGTTGAATTGCACAAAATACCGCGTTGTTAATTTAAATTTGGCAAAACTGAACATATACAGTAAATAAATAATCACAGATCACAGACACAGAGTAATAAATGCAGCGGAAATAAAAGAGATAGTAGTTCATGAAGCTACTATATGAATATATAAAATACATCAGAGTTTACAACAGAAGAGTAATACGATACATCAGATACAAATCAGAATACATCACTGGGATCATCGAATACTGAAAGCAGAATAGATGGCTGGATCTTCAAGCAAAGCTCCAACTTCAAAGGTGAGTCTCGAATACTGGTACACTCAGTCTGACCCGAGCGTAAAGCAAAACACAAGACACTCGAGTCAGGATTAACATTCTTATATTAATAAATCCAACTCAAGTGAAATAGCAATTGAAATACAAGTAACTCAAAGGATGTTTGGAATAACCATCCTTTAAGGATCCGTCAAACTATCTACTAGGTAGTAGTGTACGATAAGTAGATAATGTCTATTAGTAATAATAAGATATCAAAATAGCATTAAGTCATGGCCCATTCCACCCTTAACACATTTTTATTCCCAAAAGCATATACAAGACCGTAGTTTCCCCAAAATCGGAAGTCACCAGAGGGCAATCCATATACTAAAGGTACAAAACAAATTCGTAGTGGTCGCGAATAAAGGGATACACGTATGACAAGGCACATGAGGCAATACCCAAGGTAGTGACACTACCGTTTGCCTGATCCGGACTGGTGAGAACGCAACGCCGCAGCGCCTGCAACACCGTGAAACAACACTCCCAAAATCAAGGGTGCACCAATCGACAACAAGTAATAAGTAGTTCGAAGAAGTGTGTCCACTTGAGGTAGCTAATCCTCCATTGGTCCGACACGGCTCCTGTTTTAGTCATTTCCAATTTGACACAAGTGTCAAGGCTATCCATTATCGTTCTCTTTCTTCAGTCATCACGTACATCATTCCAACCACTTCATTCTGGATCATTACTCCGCGTATAGTTATTAAAGTGGTTTTCGGTTTAGATAGAGAGTATATCCATAACCGAATTCCGGTCTCTTTAATAACCTTCGAAATTACTACACCAATTGGTCATTTAATATATTTCAAAACCAAATCAATTCTAAATCAATTAGAATTTGTAAATCAACATTTCATTTGTCTTTCTAAACCAATTTCCAAAATTTACGTTTCAAAACTTCCAAATTATCATTTCAAAATCTTATAATTCAATTTCAATTTCTATTTAAAACAATTCAAACATTGATTCAAGTTCGTATATAAGTTTCCTTTCGAAAACATTTAAATTAATTTAATTTAACATTCAAATCAATTTAAATCCATTTATCAATTTCATTCAATGTTCGTTAAGTAAATTTTCATTTAAAACAATTTCTGTTTAATTTCCAATTCATTAAATCCATTATTTAAATTCAACTTCGTTATATCAAAACTTTCAAATTGAGTTAAATTAAATTCATCAAATCAAATTCTTTAAATTTCAAGTCTTACATTAATTTCAATAAATCACATTTTATTTCTTGTTAAAGAAATTCAATATTCACTTATTTACTTACTTAAATAATTTTCCAAAACTTAATTAATAAAGAAACTCAATTTGAATTATTCAAGAAGTTCAATTCCACTTATTAAAGAATCCAATTCAATTTAATCATTAAATAATTCAATCTTATTTAATTATTAGATAATTCAAAACTTAATTATTAAATAATTTCAAAGTTTAATAATTTCAAACTTAATTATTAAATCATTTCAAACTTTAATAATTTCAAACTTAATTATAATTTCAAACTTAATTCAATCATTTCTCAAATTAAACAACATTTCATCAATTACATTGTAAATATTTGTTTCAGATTATTAAATATTAACATTTTCTTTTCATTAAAATTCAAATTTCAACTTCATTTGAAAACCATATTATTTATTCAAAATAAATCTTCGTTTTATTTTTAAATCAAATTATTGACCAATCGGGTTTTATTTAATTTTCTATCCTAGGTCAAAGTTCAATTTGGGTATTTATCATTTCAACCCGATTCCAATTAAATTCAAAATCATAGCATAGCAAAGGGAACTTGCAGTGTGATAACTGGGATGGTGTCAAAGTAAATAAACAAGCAATAACAACAATCAATATCAATCCAATAATCAATTCAAATAATCTCGAAATAACCGTATTAATTCGCATTGTTATTTGTACGAATTAATATAATTATCTCTAGAACCTACACTATCATTTCATGTAGATTAAAGATTATTACACTAATTATTTATACGGTTTTTCACTTGTCATTCGATTTCAATTTTAACACTACAACAATTAATCAAATATACGTTCAATGGTTCAAAGTGTAATTATCACTATTCTACATGTCAATTAATTTAACAATTAAAAGGGATCATATTCAACTTAATCAAATTCAACCTATGTGTCGATTCAAATTTTAATTATCCTACGTCAAATTCGATTACATACTATTTATCACTTTATAGATTACAATTTTAACGTCCAATTGTAAACATTAAACAATCAATCATTTAACAACCAAACTGGATTATCATTGCATATATAACAGATAATGGTGTCAGATGTCACAGGTGAACTGATACAGGTAATAACAGTGTAAATATCTAACAGCAGCATATTTCAATTGTCGTTTCAATTGAAATCAAATTTAATACATAAAAGAACGTTAATCGTGAGTGAGTGCTCACCTTTCGAGGCTAGAGATTTTGGCGATGGAATAAGCTACGAATCTAAGCATGAATTCCGAAGCAAAGCACGATGGAAACAAATTTGATGACAAAGATGGTTTGCAGAGACTCGGAGGGAAAGATATGCTAGGCCGCGAGCTGCTAGTGGGCGAGCACAGGGTGATGGGCAAGAAACAGGCGGGTTGGAAGAGTTGCTGTGAAACGATGAGGCGGAGATATGGAGGGGGTAGAGGGGCTCGGTCGGCTGTGGTTGCTCGACAGTGGTGGCTCGGAGGACAGTTTGATGGCTGCTAAGGCCGGTAGTGGACAGGCGAGGCTGTGGTATTTGTGGGATGGAGGCGGGTCTGTCGGATCTGGAGGTGGGAGGTGGAAGTTGTCAGGGTGGGGCGTGGTGGCGGCTTCTCGGGTTGCTGGGATTGTTTGGTCGGCGTTTCATTGGGTCGGTGGGAGGTGGCTCACGTGGCAGAGGTTGGAAGATGGCCGATGGAGTGATGGGTGGAAGGCATGGGTAAGGTTGCTTGAAAAATGGAGGAAGCAAGTAATAGAGATGGTGAATAGCTCTGTATATAGTTTAGAATGATGAGCAGCCGAACAAAAATAAACAGCACACTATAACCAATAGAGATGGAAAGCCTGAAATAAATGAGTTTGGGAAACACAAAGGCCAACAATTGTATTTGCAGAAATTATAAATGCTAACGGCTATTCAAATTATACCAATTGGAAATTTAAAAGACAATGGATCCAAAATTCGAATACGGAACCGATACGGCAAATTGTTTCGTGGTTTCGCTAGCGTATCGGACTTCAAAACACGGAATTAAATATACCGTGGAGATCAGCACGGCGGGACGATCAAAACGGTATACAGATATCAGTGGAACGATTGAATTATAAAAATTTTGAATTTTCTACTACGGAAAATGCAAGAAAAACACTGAAAAATAAGAGCGACGGAGCCAAAGATTTCCGAATTTTGAAAAATGACCAACTGACATCTTGCTCAGAAGATGGTTTAGAATTTTTCTATGTAAAAATATTTGAGTTTCGAAAACGTTTTATTTTCATCGCTTTTTAAATGATTAAATTGAAGTGAATTTACGCGCGAAATAAACTTTCATATTTTTGGACGAAAATTTACCAGTTGCTATGTTTAACTAGACGTACACCAAATATCAAATTTTTATTTCAAAATTTTATCGTTTAAAATTTCGCAAAATTTTAACTAATTACGTTATTAAAACAGTTGAAATGTACGGGTCGTTACACTCTCCCCCACTCAAAACTTTTCGTCCCCGAAAAGGAACGAGGTAGGAGAATAGAAACAACCAGAAAGAAAAACAGATTTGAAATATAATTAATTTAAACCATATAAATTCAAATTTTAAATTAATTGATATTCAACAATTGATTTAATCCATTTGATTTCACTAAAATCAATCTCAACTATTTCTAAATTTATTATCTTATTATCCCATTTTCTTCAATAATTTTAAATTCTTCTTTATTCCAAATTATTGTTATATTTATTCTACTTAATATATCTACTCATATATATTTAACCCATTAATTTAAACCATAAAAGTTTCGATTTAAATTAATTTACATCTATTAATTTCTTTTAAATTCAAGGTATTTTCATATGTTGATCAAATTTCAATTTATTAATTCTTTCAAAACAAATTTATTTCATTATTAACTGAGTTTACTTATTATCCTATCTAACTCTATTAACATCTTAATAATCAAAATTTAGTGTATAACATTTATTATAAACACTCAAATTTTATTTATAAATTCAATTTATCTATATATTATCCAATTACATATTCAACTTCTGAACGATTTAGGCAAGTTGTATTAGAATGCAGTTGAACAATATACAAATAAAATTTTCCAAATTCAATTGTTCAAGTTTAAATATTTATTCCAAATTTTGGTTTTATTTATATTTAAAATCATCTTTTAACAAAATTTAAGAATTAGATTTCCGATTAACTTTAAACAATTTGGAGATATATATAATATATTTATATCAAATCAAATTAAATTTTAAAATAAGATACCTATATATATATAAATCAAATTATACTGAAGAAATTCAAATCAAAATATTTTTCAAACAAAACCGTAGCAAGCCTACAGAATAGTATCTCCACTTCGAAACTCGAAAATGAATGTCGATGATGCGGCCGCCATCACCGAAATTATTTTCCAGCGACAAAGAGAAGAGCACTGATTTCAACATTTTAAAGAATTCTTTGAAATGATTTTTATTCGAGAATAATCCCAATAATATATACTTTAAAATTTTAAAACCAAAGTTCGAAATCACCGGAAACTAAATTCTCAAATTTCTGAATTAAATTCATTTCAAATTCCAAATTAATTTATAACCCGTATTTATAAATTTATTTAGAACAATAAATGATAATCAAATATTATCATTTCAAACAACAATTTAATTAACTTATTAAATTCCAGAAAATTTAACTTATATTTTTACAATATAATCAACAAATTTGAAAATAATATTGTGTCAGTTTGCTCTGTTCAAGTGTTCTGGAGATCCTATCGATAGTGCTGATCAGACGAATCGATCGAAAACCCAAATCAACATCAAGAACTCAAACAACACAATATGTAACGACCCGCTATTTTGGACCATTCAAATCAACAATAAATCCACACATGTCTGACTTGAATAATTCAAAATAACAGATTGTAATAAAAATTTGGCAAAACTCAGCATATGCAGTAAATAAATCAATCACATAATCACAGACACAGAGTAATACAATAATACGCAGCGGAATAGATAAAATAGTAGTTCATGAAGCTACTATATAAACATCAGAGTTAGGAATAAAATACAACAGAATATCTCAAATGCAGTGAAGTCTTCAGTACGAATAGACGACCTCTTTGAAGAAATCAACTGGAAAGTTGAAAGCTGAATCGATAGTTGGATCTCCAAATGAAGCTCCAAACTCCAAGGGTGAGTCTCAAATGCTGTATCACTCAGTCTGACCCGAGCGTAAAGCAAAACACAAAACACTCGAGTCAGGATTAACATTCTTATATAAATAAATCCAACTCAAGTGAAATATCAATTGAAATACGAGTAACTTAAAGGATGTTGGGATAACCATCCTCTAAGGATCTTCAGAACTATCTACAAGGTGGAAATATACATTTTAACACCGTGGTCATTTCAATTAAATTTATACTTCAAAACCCAAATATCATTTCATTTCAAATATATCCATTTTCCAAAATAGTATATATATATATTAAATGATTTAAAAAGTAAAGTATTTAATTTCCTCAAGTCTAGCAAATCGATTCAAATCAACTTCAAATTCCAAATTCAAATTTATTCAAAGCTCAATTCATCAATTTAATTCATTTCTAAACAGATCATTTAAATTTTCAATATATTTCAAAGCTTTAATATTCAACATTTTCAAAGTTAAATTTAACAGTTTCAGATAGCTCTTGATTTAACTTCATTATTATTAAATCAGGGAATATTCACTTAATAAATTCAATATCATTTAACTAGCCTTAAATTACATTTTTACTAAATATTTCCTTAAACTTTAGTTAAACAAAAAAAAAAATATTCATTAGATTACTTATAAATCAAACTTAAGTTATAGATCATATCTTACATCTCAGTTTCAATAAGTTTCAAATCGGTTTAATTAAATAAAATTCTTTATTGAATACAATTTCAACTAAATTCAAATTATCTTTCTAACCTTAACTTATTCAAATTATTACCAAAATCTATTTTGAAATATATTTTAAACGCTCAACATATTATGTATTTAAATCAATCATTCCCATTTATATATAATAATTTAAGGCTCAACATTTATTAAAACCATATATTTCTTTCCAAAACCATAGAATTCATTTTTTAAAATATTTATATATATGGACCAACGGTGTCTGTATATATATTTATCATATGGTTAAGTGATACAGATATTTATCATTTCAATCCGAAATTTAAATATATACGGGTAGATATCATTTCGACCCGTAATCCCAATTTCAATTCAAATGAAAATCGCTTGGGTTTATCATTTCACCCATAACGAAATTCTCCTATTCTAAAGTCCGTTCGGGTATGTATCATTTCAACCCATAGTGAATTCTATACTAACAGGGAACTTGCAGAGTGATAACAGATAATAAAAATATAACAACAGGCATATATCATCAATATAAATAACAGATACGGGTGTTAGATGTCACAGGTGAACAGATACAAATAATAGTAATAACATGCATATAATACTAGATACTGGTGTCAGATGTCACAGGTGAACAGTTATAGATAATAGCATATATAAAAATGTAAATAACTACAGCAGCATATTTCAATTGCTATTTCAATTGAAATCAAATTTAAATAATAAAAGAACGTTAATCGTGAGTGATTTCTCACCTTTCGAGGTTAGAGAGATAGACAATAAAGTGGTTACGAAATCCAGGCACGAAATCTCAACACAAGGCAAGATTGAACTCGAATCAACGAACGAAGCTGATAAATAGGAATTTACGAAATCAAGTCAAACTGGATTGATGATGATAATTGGTATAAGTAAAAATATAGATACACTATATATAACTACTTATATATAAAATAAATACATATATACTTATTGAAGTGCCAAATACTCAAATACATGTTATACCTTTTTAAAACTAATGGTAAAAATGAAATTTATATAAACTTACTTTATTTAATACATATAAACCAACATGTATATATAACATAAAAAAATCTTATATAACCATATATATATATACACACACACTCGTGCAAATTCAAAATTAGGAATAGCCTAAACAACATATGTAACCAATACGTATAACAACTTTCAAAATATATATATACTTTAAATATTTAGTTTTAATATAGACAGAGCACAACAGACAAACTATACATATGTTGTTACAAAATAAAATTGTTGTAGGCTTATATGTCCACCCTTAATATTTTGGCATATATATAACTAGACTAAAATAACATATTTTACAATCATAACTAATATAACTAGACCCATGATATACATTATAATATAACATATTTTACAGCACACGCATCATATACACAAATGTATACTGCCGAAACTTTGCATGTTCTGTAACATCTATATAAACTGTATACTTTATCAACTTTATAAACTAATATAAAATAAAATCCTTTTTTAGATAAACATATATATAAACAACAAAAGTATATATAAATATTATCAGAGAAGCACAACAAAGATAAAATACTCGGCTTGGCAAATATATATAATAAATAGATTTATAAATCGATATGTACATAAAATTTATAAATCGATAAAGTTTAACTATATAAACTTATATAACATATTACTGAAAGTATAAGCTGTAAATAATATACCATATTCTACTATGACATAGATTATACTTACGCTATATATATATATCGTTTGTCACCAGAAGATCAAAGCACCGCTGCAAGGTGGAGATGCAAGGCTCGGCTCGGTTACGGCACGAGAGGAAGGAAGAGCGGCTGTCGATGGGTTATGTGGGCTCAGCATGCACGGGTGGGTGGCTGGGGTTTGTCGGCTTCAAGGTGGCGGTTGCTAGAGGCTCGGGGTCGGTTGCACAGGCGGAGGAAAATAGGAGGAAGCACGGCTGTGGTAGCCTAGAGCCGATGCTTGGCGAAGTGGTGGAAACGTTGGGAGGTCAGGGAAGGAAGGAGATAAGGCGTGCATAAATGGAGAGGCCAAACTGGCACACACGGAGGGGAAAAAGTAGCTTGCGTGGATGGAAGCAGTTTTGTGATGGAGATCTGGGAGTATGACAAGGAAGAGGAGAAGACGTGCTGCCTTTATATCTATTTTTTTCTTCTTTTTTATAAGCACGGACGAAATATCAAGGAGCAAGAGAAAATGGAACGAACCAAATATTGAACAGGTGGGAAGAGAAAAACAGAGGAATGCAAGCTTGATAAATAATCTGATATATAAATTTATTTCCTTTCAATTTGAACGGAAGGTTATGAAATGAAGAGCCAGCAAGATCAACGGAAAATATATAAAAGATAAGTGAATGTCGATGGTCACGAGCAGTAATTCAGCTGAAAGATTTATGGCAATTAAATTTGTTTGGGCAATCACGTTTTATTTTGAAACAGATAGAAAATGTAAGGTGATAATTTATGGTACCGTTACAATAAACATTTTATTGGTTTCGTCGCGTAACGGACCTAAAATGCAGAAATAAATATACTGTGGAGATCAGCACGACGAGACGATCAAAACGGTATATGGATATTAGTGATACAATTATCCGATCGAAAGTCGATAATCGGTACCAGAAGTGCTGCTATTTTGCCGAAAATAAGATCGACGGAGCAATAGATGTCCAAATTTGGAAAAACGAATTTCGCAGTCTGATTCAGAATGATCTGAATAAATTTTCTCCTGTTGACACATTTTGGTTTCGGAAAACTTTTAACTCCACTGTTATTAACCGGTTTGATTAGAATAAAATTTCACAGGAAAATAAACTTCAATATTATCAGATGAAAATTTATCAGTTGCTATATTAAAATAGACGTATTTCAAATAATAAATTTTTGTTTTCAAATTTTATTTTTCAAAATTTTACAAATTTCCGGTTAAATATGCTTTTTAAAACCATTAAATTTTTCGGGTCGTTACACTCTCCCCCACTCAAAACTTTTCGTCCCCGAAAAGGAAGGAGGTAGAAGAATAGAAACAACCAGACAGAAAAGATAGATTGAAAGTCAAGATTAAACAATTTATTTGAACAATATAAGTTTTTACTTAAAATTTGAAAACTTCATTTGCAATTCAACTATCTTATATCCTTTAAAACCATAAAAAAAAATCCATTTGTAAAATTTCTTGCTTCCCTTTATAAATACTTTTTATATGTTTAAATGACACCTTTATAAATATATGAAAACCATTTGAAAACAATTATTTACATTATTGCTTATATTTACAAAGAAGTTATTTGAAAACATTAAATCCATAATTCATAAATTTATTAATTCTATCTAAAATACTTTTCAAATATCATTAATAAATCAATAATCATTTACTTTAAATATGTCTTATTAAATTCATAACTTCTAAATATTTATAACACTAATTTTTTTTTTTTTTTTTTAAACCATGTAGTATATAAATAAACAATATTTTAAAGGATATAGTCAACAGGGAAAAGAAGGAGGATTTGGAAAAGCAGAATATAGGTGAATAGATAAAGCTGAGCAGATAAGGTAGATTCAAAAGAATAGTATCGGGCATGAATAATTAATTCAAACCATAAGAATTTCAATTTCGAATATTAATACAGAATTTCTTTGTTGGAAATACTTTTATAATAAAACACCTTTATAACGAAACAAATTTTCTTTCAAAAACTTTTATAACTCGATGTTTCAACAAGTTTATCCTCGTTCCTGTAGACTCTGGCAGTGCGTTGATCAGGCGCAAAGCTAGAATTCTCCAGGTACTTAGTAGACCTGTTTCAACACCCAGTGAAAATACTGGAAAAACTCTTAAAAACAGATATGGAAAGTACAATCCAATCAAAACGAACAAAACCTTTGTCTAACCATGGTTCGCAGATACACAATGGTTACGCCTGGTTCCCCCAGGAAACAATCCATATCCGTAAGCTTTCTCAGCCCTGCGAGTTACGCCATGATGACTAGTAGAATGCAGGATACACAATGATTACGCCTGGATCCCCCAGGAAACAATCCGTACCCCCAGGCAAGACTCAGCCAAGCATTTGCGCTACTATTCGCGACCTACACAGATTGCAGGATACACAATGGTTACGCCTGGATCCCCCAGGAAACAATCCGTACCCCTAGGCAAGACTCAGCCAGGCAGTTGCGCTGTGCAGTCACGAGAGAACAATAAGACCATGGGTAACGCCATGGAATTCGAAGGACACTCGAGTATCATATCCGGAAAACCAAAATCATAGAGAATAATATCGATAGAATGAATCCAAGATGTGGCCACAAATCGGATATCAAGCAGAAGGCACTTTCCATATCTTTACTTTGAAAATATGTATCATATAGTACCTTTTCAAATCACTTTCAAATATCGTACCTATATAAAATCCATTATATATAAGATTTAATTTTCAAATCAAATACTTTCCAAAATCCATAGTATATCAAATCATACTTATATAGACTTCAATTATATAAGATTTCACTTTCAAATCGAGTACCTTTTCAAATCTATAGTTTTCGAATCAATTTCATACTCATACAAATCAATTTTATATGAGTTCGACAACTCCCAAATCAAGTGTTTAGTAACATAAGGTTCTCAAATTTCAATTTGTTTCAATATCAGTTCAATTTCAAAATCATATACAATTTCACCAAATTATTTCTTCTCAAATTAAATATCTTTAGTTTCAAAGTTTCCAAAATAATAGATTTAGAAAATAAATCCAAATTTCCAAATCAATATAATTTTAAGTCAACCAATTCATTTCCAAAATCAAATGTTTTCAAAATTATCTATATTTACGTGAGGTCCGTCTTTTATAAGGTTCAAATTTTACAAAATAAATTTCGCTGTATGAAGAGCCATATGGGGTTGAATATCTTTGCTTTTATGGGTTATATATCTTTGTAATTTAAATTGGAAATTTTCTTTTAGTAAGCAAAGATATTCTACTTGACAACTTTCATTTCAGCGTCAAAATGTATCAATGATATTAGAATATAAGGTGTACATACGTCATCATTTCGAAGAATCACATTTGATCGCTCGCTTGATCACACAAGTTCGCTTTCAAACTAGTATTGTCCATTCGACTTCCCTAATGCGGACTTCGATATGGTTTCTCGACTAGAAGCCATCAGTCTCCTTGCATAGCCATATACTATGATAGAGAATTCTAGAATCAAGCCCAAAATCCATATCAAATATTCGCCATCAAGAATCAAATGAAAAATCCTAACATGAAATGGTGTAATCCACCTCGAACTTGTGTACTCAAACTTGGATCAAATTAATTATGCGAAATAAACAGCATACGTACAACTTATATATTTATTCCAACTTGTTAAATATATGGTTTCATAAAGATGTTACTAAGTTAAAACATTTAACTAAACTTTATTCAAAATATTTTGAAGACCAAATTCTTTTCAAAACATTTCAAATCTAAATTACATATCAGAAAATTTTAAAATTGCCTTATTCATTTACTTAACACAACAGTTTCAACTTATTTAAATCATATTACTACATACTTTAACATACATACCAAACTTATATACTTTATACTTTCAAAATTCTTAGCTTTTGAAAAGTTAACCTTGATTTGGAAGTGCTCGAACCTTCAAAATAGTTGAAGAAATCATTTTCAAATTCAAGAGTTGGAAATCAGCAACAAATCAGTAAATCAATTTTAATAGATAGGGTTATATCAAATCCAAAACTCGAGGACTGAACACCGGCTTACTTCAAATCATTTCAAATCTATATATATACATATATCTTTCGAATATCAAATCATACTTCAAAATTTGAAATCAAAATTGGTTTCGCAAAATCACTCGCATAGCAATGTTACTAGAGTGGCCTCTCCCTCACTCTGAAACTCGAAAATCAATGTCGATGATGCGTGCACTCATCACCGAAATTATTTTCCAGCGACATAAGTGAGTTCCGGACTTCTATTTTCTTGAAAACTTCTTTGAAATTTCTTCGAAATCATTGGAACTCATTTGAAGTCATTTGAAACATTTCTTATTCGGAAAATACTTTTAAATCATACTATTATTATATATTTCAAAATCTTAAAACCAATTTCAAAATACCGGAGTTCAATTCTCGAATTTCAAATTTAAAATCCTTTAGTCATAAATCATTTTTTTTTTATAAATCAATTTCTTATATAACTTCAAAATTCAAATCCTTTCAAAAATTCAAATTCTTATCTTTTTAAAAGGTATATATAATCCTTATCGAAAACATTTCACTTTTATATATAGAATAAAATCATACTTGTCAAAATAATAATTTTGGTTTAGAAAGCAATTTCTAAAATACAAACAAACCCGATTTTCAAAGGATGATTCAAGAATGGATTTCAAAACAAAGATAGAAATTCAAATTAGAGGGATTCTAATCAAATAGGATTCTGATTCGAAGATAAGTTCGAACGAAAATGAGATAATTAATTTCAAAATAGAAGATGAATATACTTATATAAATCGCGAGCGACCTTAACCGGATCAACCGTGACTTCAAGAACAGATCGATGCAGAATTCCAAGAAAATCAACATTCGATCGCAAGAGATAGCGGCATCTAAACCAAAGATATAGAAATCTCCGGTGAATCAATGCCAATTGTGAAGAAGTTTCGCCCCTTCACAAATCATTCTAAGATTGGTGGGATCCTATTCTTATAGAGATCCTTCGAAGTGGAGTTATGGAATACTCCAGAATCAAAAGAATACCAATAGAGAGAGACAAGAATGAATTTTGGAACCGTAGGGAACGTTCCAAAGTTCAAAGGAAATCGAGTCAAAAGGAAGAGGTTAAACTCAGACGTAAGTGATTCTGTAAATAAATTTACAATATATGCTAAGTTTCGCCTAGAGCCAAAGCTCTGATACCAACTGTAACGACCCGCTATTTTGGACCATTCAAATCAACAATAAATCCACACATGTCTGACTTGAATAATTCAAAATAACAGATTGTAATAAAAATTTGGCAAAACTCAGCATATGCAGTAAATAAATCAATCACATAATCACAGACACAGAGTAATACAATAATACGCAGCGGAATAGATAAAATAGTAGTTCATGAAGCTACTATATAAACATCAGAGTTAGGAATAAAATACAACAGAATATCTCAAATGCAGTGAAGTCTTCAGTACGAATAGACGACCTCTTTGAAGAAATCAACTGGAAAGTTGAAAGCTGAATCGATAGTTGGATCTCCAAATGAAGCTCCAAACTCCAAGGGTGAGTCTCAAATGCTGTATCACTCAGTCTGACCCGAGCGTAAAGCAAAACACAAAACACTCGAGTCAGGATTAACATTCTTATATAAATAAATCCAACTCAAGTGAAATATCAATTGAAATACGAGTAACTTAAAGGATGTTGGGATAACCATCCTCTAAGGATCTTCAGAACTATCTACAAGGTGGAAATATACATTTTAACACCGTGGTCATTTCAATTAAATTTATACTTCAAAACCCAAATATCATTTCATTTCAAATATATCCATTTTCCAAAATAGTATATATATATATTAAATGATTTAAAAAGTAAAGTATTTAATTTCCTCAAGTCTAGCAAATCGATTCAAATCAACTTCAAATTCCAAATTCAAATTTATTCAAAGCTCAATTCATCAATTTAATTCATTTCTAAACAGATCATTTAAATTTTCAATATATTTCAAAGCTTTAATATTCAACATTTTCAAAGTTAAATTTAACAGTTTCAGATAGCTCTTGATTTAACTTCATTATTATTAAATCAGGGAATATTCACTTAATAAATTCAATATCATTTAACTAGCCTTAAATTACATTTTTACTAAATATTTCCTTAAACTTTAGTTAAACAAAAAAAAAATATTCATTAGATTACTTATAAATCAAACTTAAGTTATAGATCATATCTTACATCTCAGTTTCAATAAGTTTCAAATCGGTTTAATTAAATAAAATTCTTTATTGAATACAATTTCAACTAAATTCAAATTATCTTTCTAACCTTAACTTATTCAAATTATTACCAAAATCTATTTTGAAATATATTTTAAACGCTCAACATATTATGTATTTAAATCAATCATTCCCATTTATATATAATAATTTAAGGCTCAACATTTATTAAAACCATATATTTCTTTCCAAAACCATAGAATTCATTTTTTAAAATATTTATATATATGGACCAACGGTGTCTGTATATATATTTATCATATGGTTAAGTGATACAGATATTTATCATTTCAATCCGAAATTTAAATATATACGGGTAGATATCATTTCGACCCGTAATCCCAATTTCAATTCAAATGAAAATCGCTTGGGTTTATCATTTCACCCATAACGAAATTCTCCTATTCTAAAGTCCGTTCGGGTATGTATCATTTCAACCCATAGTGAATTCTATACTAACAGGGAACTTGCAGAGTGATAACAGATAATAAAAATATAACAACAGGCATATATCATCAATATAAATAACAGATACGGGTGTTAGATGTCACAGGTGAACAGATACAAATAATAGTAATAACATGCATATAATACTAGATACTGGTGTCAGATGTCACAGGTGAACAGTTATAGATAATAGCATATATAAAAATGTAAATAACTACAGCAGCATATTTCAATTGCTATTTCAATTGAAATCAAATTTAAATAATAAAAGAACGTTAATCGTGAGTGATTTCTCACCTTTCGAGGTTAGAGAGATAGACAATAAAGTGGTTACGAAATCCAGGCACGAAATCTCAACACAAGGCAAGATTGAACTCGAATCAACGAACGAAGCTGATAAATAGGAATTTACGAAATCAAGTCAAACTGGATTGATGATGATAATTGGTATAAGTAAAAATATAGATACACTATATATAACTACTTATATATAAAATAAATACATATATACTTATTGAAGTGCCAAATACTCAAATACATGTTATACCTTTTTAAAACTAATGGTAAAAATGAAATTTATATAAACTTACTTTATTTAATACATATAAACCAACATGTATATATAACATAAAAAAATCTTATATAACCATATATATATATACACACACACTCGTGCAAATTCAAAATTAGGAATAGCCTAAACAACATATGTAACCAATACGTATAACAACTTTCAAAATATATATATACTTTAAATATTTAGTTTTAATATAGACAGAGCACAACAGACAAACTATACATATGTTGTTACAAAATAAAATTGTTGTAGGCTTATATGTCCACCCTTAATATTTTGGCATATATATAACTAGACTAAAATAACATATTTTACAATCATAACTAATATAACTAGACCCATGATATACATTATAATATAACATATTTTACAGCACACGCATCATATACACAAATGTATACTGCCGAAACTTTGCATGTTCTGTAACATCTATATAAACTGTATACTTTATCAACTTTATAAACTAATATAAAATAAAATCCTTTTTTAGATAAACATATATATAAACAACAAAAGTATATATAAATATTATCAGAGAAGCACAACAAAGATAAAATACTCGGCTTGGCAAATATATATAATAAATAGATTTATAAATCGATATGTACATAAAATTTATAAATCGATAAAGTTTAACTATATAAACTTATATAACATATTACTGAAAGTATAAGCTGTAAATAATATACCATATTCTACTATGACATAGATTATACTTACGCTATATATATATATCGTTTGTCACCAGAAGATCAAAGCACCGCTGCAAGGTGGAGATGCAAGGCTCGGCTCGGTTACGGCACGAGAGGAAGGAAGAGCGGCTGTCGATGGGTTATGTGGGCTCAGCATGCACGGGTGGGTGGCTGGGGTTTGTCGGCTTCAAGGTGGCGGTTGCTAGAGGCTCGGGGTCGGTTGCACAGGCGGAGGAAAATAGGAGGAAGCACGGCTGTGGTAGCCTAGAGCCGATGCTTGGCGAAGTGGTGGAAACGTTGGGAGGTCAGGGAAGGAAGGAGATAAGGCGTGCATAAATGGAGAGGCCAAACTGGCACACACGGAGGGGAAAAAGTAGCTTGCGTGGATGGAAGCAGTTTTGTGATGGAGATCTGGGAGTATGACAAGGAAGAGGAGAAGACGTGCTGCCTTTATATCTATTTTTTTCTTCTTTTTTATAAGCACGGACGAAATATCAAGGAGCAAGAGAAAATGGAACGAACCAAATATTGAACAGGTGGGAAGAGAAAAACAGAGGAATGCAAGCTTGATAAATAATCTGATATATAAATTTATTTCCTTTCAATTTGAACGGAAGGTTATGAAATGAAGAGCCAGCAAGATCAACGGAAAATATATAAAAGATAAGTGAATGTCGATGGTCACGAGCAGTAATTCAGCTGAAAGATTTATGGCAATTAAATTTGTTTGGGCAATCACGTTTTATTTTGAAACAGATAGAAAATGTAAGGTGATAATTTATGGTACCGTTACAATAAACATTTTATTGGTTTCGTCGCGTAACGGACCTAAAATGCAGAAATAAATATACTGTGGAGATCAGCACGACGAGACGATCAAAACGGTATATGGATATTAGTGATACAATTATCCGATCGAAAGTCGATAATCGGTACCAGAAGTGCTGCTATTTTGCCGAAAATAAGATCGACGGAGCAATAGATGTCCAAATTTGGAAAAACGAATTTCGCAGTCTGATTCAGAATGATCTGAATAAATTTTCTCCTGTTGACACATTTTGGTTTCGGAAAACTTTTAACTCCACTGTTATTAACCGGTTTGATTAGAATAAAATTTCACAGGAAAATAAACTTCAATATTATCAGATGAAAATTTATCAGTTGCTATATTAAAATAGACGTATTTCAAATAATAAATTTTTGTTTTCAAATTTTATTTTTCAAAATTTTACAAATTTCCGGTTAAATATGCTTTTTAAAACCATTAAATTTTTCGGGTCGTTACACAATATATATTAAAACATTTATATATTAGTTTACAAATACATTTCTTTGCTCGACGATACAGGAATAAATTTTCAAATAAGGATAGGGTTTCAAATTTTGATAGACTCAAATCGAGGAGAATTTCTGATTCGAAGATAAGTTCGAAACATAAGAAAGGATGATTAAATAACAAAATAAGAAGATGGATAGGTTTATGTAAATCGCGGGCAACCTTAACCGGGTCGACCGGGACTTCAAGAATAAGATCGATGCAGAATTCCAAGGCAAATCTACATTCGATCTCACGAAATAGAATTCAGGTATAGCAGGACATAGATTTCATCGTAAACTGAGGATACAGAAATCTCCGGTAAATCAATGCCTATTGTAAAGGAGTTTCACCCCTTTACAAATCATTCGAAGTTTGGCGAGACCGCCGATTCATTATAAGGGTCATTCGAAGTGGAGTTATGGGATGCTCCAGAATTGGAAGAAGACGAATAGTGAGGGACACGAATGAAATTTGGAACCGTAGGGAACGTTCCAAAATTTAAAGGAATCGAGTCAAAAGGAAGAGATTGAAACTCGAATGAGAGTGATTCTGTAAATACATTTACCATATATGTTGAGTTTTGCCTAGAGCTACCAATGCTCTGATACCAACTGTAACGACCCGCTATTTTGGACCATTCGCATCCATTATAAGTGTATAGGTAGACACTCATGCCGGAGTTGAATTGCACAAAATACCGCGTTGTTAATTTAAATTTGGCAAAACTGAACATATACAGTAAATAAATAATCACAGATCACAGACATAGAGTAATAAATGCAGCGGAAATAAAAGAGATAGTAGTTCATGAAGCTACTATATGAATATATAAAATACATCAGAGTTTACAACAGAAGAGTAATACGATACATCAGATACAAATCAGAATACATCACTGGAATCATCGAATACTGAAAGCAGAATAGATGGCTGGATCTTCAAGCAAAGCTCCAACTTCAAAGGTGAGTCTCGAATACTGGTACACTCAGTTTGACCCGAGCGTAAAGCAAAACACAAGACACTCGAGTCAGGATTAACATTCTTATATTAATAAATCCAACTCAAGTGAAATAGCAATTGAAATACAAGTAACTCAAAGGATGTTTGGAATAACCATCCTTTAAGGATCCATCAAACTATCTACTAGGTAGTAGTGTACGATAAGTAGATAATGTCTATTAGTAATAATAAGATATCAAAATAGCATTAAGTCATGGCCCATTCCACCCTTAACACATTTTTATTCCCAAAAGCATATACAAGACCGTAGTTTCCCCAAAACCGGAAGTCACCAGAGGGCAATCCATATACTAAAGGTTCAAAAAAAATTCGTAGTGGTCGCGAATAAAGGGATACAAGTATGACAAGGCACATGAGGCAATACCCAAGGTAGTGACACCGTTCGCCTGATCCGGACTGGTGAGAACGCAACGCCGCAGCGCCCGCAACACAGTGAAACAACACTCCCAAAATCAAGGGTGCACCAATCGACAACAAGTAATAAGTAGTTCGAAGAAGTGTGTCCACTTGAGGTAGCTAATCCTCCATTGGCCCGGCACGGCTCCTGTTTTAGTCATTTCCAATTTGACACAAGTGTCAAGGCTATCCATTATCGTTCTCTTTCTTCAGTGTAATGACCCAAGATTTTAGGAATTTATTCTGACAAATATAAATGAATTCAAAATAATTTTTGAATAAATTTTGAAAGGGGATTAATATAGCTTGATAGTGTATCAGTATGTGTGTACATGTGTGCATAGGAAATGCACATGAACTAAAGCTAAAAATCTCTGAACTTTAAGGATAAATACATATTGATATGTATGGGAATATATATATATATATTAAATCCTTAAAAGCTGAATGCATAAGTAAATATAAATATATGGATGCTACTGAATATTTTTGAGTATACATGTGCATGTGTGTGTCAATACAGAATGATGTATAAATATATATATAGGTGTACTAATTATTTCAGTAAGACTTATATAAATATATATATGTGTTAATAAAATACTAGAGTTCAAATTAGTAAGATAAAATATACATACATATTTTAGTATATAGGAAGAAAGAAAGAAAAACTGAAGATATAAAAAGGAGTAGTTCTCTTGTAAATAAATAAAGAAGGTACATACCATTTACATGAAAGCTAAAAATAGAAAGAAAAAAATAAGACAAAACAGGGAAATGTTTGCTATAGGCAGAATTAGGAAGAGTATTTGATAAATAATAAAATCAAGTCACATTTTTGGCATGATTGTAGACAAAGGAAAAAGTATTTTCTGAAAAGCAAATTTCTGAAAAAAAAATGTAACCACTTTTCTATTCACCTAAATTAAGCCGGGAAGGGTAGAATTTTGGGTTCAAGAAAAATACAAATAACATGATTTTTCTGGTGGGCAAAAATGGCTTTAGCCAATACCCAAAACCCTAAGGAAGACCCTGTATATATACATGTATATGCAGCAGCCTCCTCTCCTTCTCAGAAAAGAACTTTGAAAAAAAAAGAAAAGAAAACAACACCATAGAAATCATAAGACAAGGGAAGGAAGAGAGCTTGAGGCTAAAGGCAGAAGTTCATCAATTAATTAAGGAAGCAAAGAAGAGAGCTAGGTGAGAAAACTCACTCAAAATCTAAGGCAATAAGTCCTAATGTAGGCAGCCAGTTATAAGTAATTTTCTTAAAAATGTATTTTCATATGAGAATATTTATCTGTGATTTTAAAACTGAAAAGGTTTTGATTCTCTTTGGTTGATCACTTGTTTTATTATAAGAAAGCTTTATGTGTTGTTAGTATACATATATGTTTTATAAATCCAGATCTCTGATATGTTAATGTTTGGGAACATAAACAAATACCCAGAAAATAAAATGTTGAAAATAGGCAAGTAGTATTGGTTTTGGCTCAACCCAGAAAGATGTAAACAATGTTGAGCTGCAATATACTCATGTATAAGTGCTGAGGCTTGAGACAAAAAGGAATTAGGGGTGCAATAGGGTTGCCTATGTGCTGATGCTCCTGATTCAATGAATATATATATATATATATATATATATATGTTCATATGCATAGCAAACAAAATTTTGTGATTCAGTGAAACCAGGTCATTCTGAGTTTAACTCAAGCACAAATGTTTGCAAAAGGAAAAACTCTCTCAAAAGCCATAAGCCAATGTTAGTTGCCTATACCCTTTTAAAAATACCAGAATGTATACATATACATACAGAACCTTATTTATTTAGTCACCAATGGTTGTTTGCTTGCTTGTCTCTGTATGGTTATGAATAATATGAGATGCCATGATATGGATGTTTTTAGTTAGTGAAATGGATCACTGAATGGTTTAGTCATGAATAATCAAAAGAGTTATTATTAACTTAAACCTGATTAGGAAATTGGGGTCAAGAACATTGCAGGAATGACTTGTTTTCTTGAGTAATACAAGTTGACACATGGCTTGTTTAAGTCCTGAGATCTTTGTGTAATGGAGTGAATTAGTTCATTACAGTGTGTCCATTGATTCATAAATATTGCAGATGAGACCAGGATAGATAATTATACCAAGGGAATAATATTTGAGATGATGAGAAAACTGGAGTTTTTCCCAGAATTGAAATATGAGGACGGAATAAATGATTTAACTCATATTGGTTATTTTCCTGTTTGGTATGAATGATTGTTTGATTATGACTGAATTGTATGCTTGAATGTATGTGCCATATTTATATATGTAGTCTCTGGAAAGAAAAATTAAAGTGTGCACCTGCACAATGACACAGAGCATGCACACAAGTATAACCTGATTCCAAAGGGTAGAACTTTAAGTATATGTATTTAATTTAATTTTAACCTGATTAACTAATTGCTTTGGTGAATTTTCTCATACCAGACATGTGTCTGACCCTAGTGTGCTAATGGCATCTGGGGTGTCTCATTTAAAATGAGGCAGCTTCAAATGCTTTTTCAGGGATTGCAGCAACTAAGTAGGAGTAGGAGCAAGGCTTTGAGAAGAGGATTATAGCATGCTAAACTTAGTTAGATAAGAGCCAAAATGATAAAATCCGCATGTATTAATGATTTAAATTGTTACTTGTATTAAGTGTTGAATATGGGATGGATATTTTGTTAAGTATTTTATTAAGAGATTGACTTGTATCTGGAATTTATGAATCTAGTTAATATCTGATATTAAAGAAGTTAATCAAAATATTGTAAGTGGATTTAGTAAGAACACCATGTTGAAAACTGAATGATTACATTTTATAAATGTATTAGTCAATTTTGAGTCTTTAGAAAGGATTTAAGTTTTGGGAAATCTGGATAGTTGATTCTCAGAAAAATTAAATGGTTTTATCTTTCAAACATGGTAAGTGTATACAAAAGATAATAGGCATAGGTTGAATGTTTTTTTATATGACTGCAAGGTTCACATAATCTAACTTGTTTCATACAAATGTTTCATGTCTTATTTTTAAATAAAGGAAGGATCTGTAATAAGGGAATTGAAAGCCAGATCCAAAAAGTTGCAGTTATATATGCACATAAACATGTTTTGTGCAAATATTAACACACCTTTTCCTTTGTATCTGTAATAGGAATCTGAATTTTCATTCAGATTTTAACCAAATGCATTTTAAATTCCAGACAGATTTTATAAGAAGAAAATCAAACATGAATGGAATTTTTATTGCATATAACACTGTACTATGTGTGGATTGATTAAATCCAATCAATCCAATCTCCTCTTGTTTTCCAGAACTCTGATTTAAACAAGAGAGGCATATACATCCTCACATGTATGTGCTTATCTTTGTGAAAGTACTGATATATTTATATTGGTTAATTGTTTTGATCCTGGATATATTTTGGTTTATTGGAAAAAGAAAATGACCCTGGAAAATATAATTGTAATAAATGATCAATCTATATATCATCTCTGATAGTTCTAAGGAAGTTTAAATCGAACTTAAAAGTGTAAATGAATGTAGGTGGACATCCAGACACATATAAATTAAATGTGAATATGCATGTACATAGAAATCGAATTTAGACGTCAGTCTTAATAATTTAGACGTCTGAGATTAAACTTAGACGACAGTCTAAATAATTTAGACGTCTAAGGTTAAATGTAGACGTCTGTCACAAAATAATTAGATGTCTGAATTCAGTTCAAAATGTCTTTTTCTCTCTGTTTCAATTTTTGATCTCTGAGCCGTCTGTCATAATTAGATAGACGTCTGTAATTAAGTTTAGACGCCTGTCATAAGAATTTAGACGTCTGAACTGCTGATTTTGCCTAATTTGCCTATTTAGAAAAGAAATAAGTGGCTATGTCAATAGCTTGTATGGCATTTTGATTTCTACGTGATTTAAATTCCCTTTGATGGGAAAAAAAATCCTTATGAAATTAGGGTAGAAATAGGAGGGTCATTTCAGTTGGTATCAGAGCTATGTTATTCAACATAGTAGAAGTAATGATCAAGTTCTTAGATAGAAATAAAATTTAAAGGAACTAAATATATATATCAATGTTTTCAGTGTGAAAAAAAAACCACTGAAATAATAAAATTACCAATCAAACTAACCAGCTATGTAAATTATTATTAGCAAACTATGGTAGGGAGACCACCAAATCAGGGAGCAGGATCTTCCCATGCACCACCAATGGTCAATCTGCAAGACTTGGTGAGAGCATTTAGGGATGGGGCAGGACAAAGGCAAGAAAATCCCTATGAAGAACTCTCAAAATTACTTAAGACATATACTCATTTAGGAGGCAAAAGCTTTGAAGGGACAGAGAGTATCATGGAAATTCAAACATGGTTAAGAACATTGGAAAGAATTTTCAATGACATGCAACTTGATGATCAAAGAAAGAGGCAAGTGGCTTCAAGACAGCTAAAAGGAGTAGCTTTAGGCTGGTGGGAAGTAATCATTGCAGGAAGGAATGAGAATGAAATCACTTGGAATCAATTCAAAGAGATGTTGGAAGCAAGGTTTGTACCAGCATCAGCAAAGACTACCTTGCTAGAAGAATTTATTAGACTTAGACAAGGAACCATGACTGTCACAGAATGCACTGATAAGTTTGAGGGGCTTTCCACATATGGAGCAATGCTTGTGGCAGATGAGGCATCCAAAAATGATAGGTACATAAAAGGGTTGAACCCAGGACTTAGCAGAGCCATGTTACCCTATGCAGACAGGACTTTTGACCATGTGATAGACTTAGCTTTGAGGTTGGAACAGCATGACAAGGAAAGGGAGAAGTTCAGAAATTTTAAGAACAATAATACCAAGAAGGGTAAGGGGAGGTATCACCCTTATGATAAGAAGAAGGAAGAGGCCAGTAACAAAGGCACTGGAGATGTCAAAGCTAAGGAAACCAAGAAGAAAATTGTGTGCCATCAGTGTGGAAAAGAAGGACATATCAAACCAAGATGTCCAGAATTGAAAGGAGGAGCTTTCAAGTGCTATCTATGTGGGAAAGAGGGGCATATGAAGAGGAATTGTCCTGAGTACAAACAGTAAGGAAAATTGGCAAATTTGGAAGGAAAAGGCAAAGCCACAGTGGAGAGTAACACTGAAAACCATAGCCAAGTGGAAGGTACATTACTTATTTGTACCATACCCATAGCAGTAGTATATGATACTGGGGCAACTCACTCTTTAATTTCTTATGAACTAGTTAAAATGCTAAAACTGAATTGCATATTGGTTAAAACCCCATTGCATATACAAAGTCCACTGGGGAGTTCTAGTGTTTTAAATATGATTTGTGTGGATGTGGAATTAAACATAGGAGGAAATATTTTTATTTCCAATTTATATGTTTTGAATTACCCAAATATAGGTGTTATATTGGGGGTAGACTGGTTAAGGCAATTTAAAGCCATAATTAATTTAGACTCATCCACCATATCATTGCAAAATTCTAGAGGTCATAGAATCACAGTTTTATGTGAAGTAGCTAAGGAAGGAAAACTATATCATTTAGTTGACTCAGAAAAAGATTCTAGTGAACTAACCATTGAAGAAATTCCCATAGTCAATGAATATTTGGATGTGTTTGGTGAGGTCAAGGGTGTTCCACACCATAGACCAGTAGAGTTCCAGATCAATCTAGTTCCAGGAGCAAGCCCAGTGATTAAAAAGCCAACTAGAATGGGGCCAAATGAACTAAAGGAATTAAAGAAACAGTTAGAAGAACTGGAAGAAAAGGGTTTTATAAGACCAAGTAATTCTTGCTGGGGAGCACCAGTGGTATTTGTTAAGAAACAAGATGGCTCCTTAAGACTCTGTATAGATTATAGAGAATTAAACAAGGTAACTATTAAAAATAAATACCCATTGCCAAGAATAGATGATCTTTTTGATCAATTAGCAGGGGCAAAAGTGTTTTCTAGACTAGACTTAGCATCTGGTTTTCATCAAATGAAGGTGGAAGAATCAAGCATCAAGTACACTGCCTTTAACACTAGGTATGGGTTGTATGAATTTTTGGTTATGCCATTTGGCTTGACCAATGCACCATCATACTTTGTAGATTTAATGAACAGAACCTTTAGAGATTATTTAGACAAGTTTGTGCTTATTTTTATTGATGACATTTTGATTTATTCCAAAACAGTGGAAGAACATAAGCATCATTTGCACCTGGTTTTGTCTAGGTTAAGGGAAAAAGATTTAAAGGCAAAATTTTCAAAATGTGTATTTTGGAAAGAGGAAGTACATTTCCTTGGCCATGTTATATCTGCTCAAGGAATTTCTGTGAACCCCAATAAAGTAGTGGCTATTCAAGCATGGAAGAGGCCAAGCACTGTGAGTGAAGTGAGGTCATTTATGGGGATGGCAGGGTATTATAGGAGGTTTATAAAAGATTTTTCAAAAATCTCTACACCACTCACTAACCTAACCAGGAAGAACCAAGCTTTTGTTTGGTCAGAAAAATGTGAGAAGTCTTTTGAACAGTTGAAGGAGGCATTGGTGAATGCTCCAATTTTAAAGGTACCATATGGAAATGAAGAACTAGTGGTATACACTGATGCTAGTGGATTTGGCTTGGGTGCAGTGTTGATGCAACAAGGCCAAGTCATTGCATATGCATCCAGACAACTTAAACCCCATGAAGTAAGGTATGCCACACATGATCTCGAATTAGCAGTTGTGATCTATGCTTTAAAACTTTGGAGACATTATTTGTTAGGCACAAAGTTTGGACTGTACACTGACCACAAGTCTCTGAAATATTTATTTTCACAAAAAGATTTGAACATGAGGCAACATAGATGGGTGGAGTTCTTAGCTGCCTATGACTTTGACATACTCTATACACCAGGCAAAGCAAACAAAGTTGCAGATGCTCTAAGTAGACAGCATGCTAAATTGGCTATGATGATGATAGAAGAATTTAAAGACTTGTCTTTGCTAACTGAGTTAGAAATTGGGGAGAATGGTTGTGTGCACATGGATGAGCAGATGCATGGTGCACAAGAAGATAAAGGGAAGTTAAGCTTAATGACACTCCAACCAGATTTAATTCTGAAGGTAGGAAAGATGCAAGAACAGGATGCCAACTTATTAGAGAAGAAAATGCTCCTCTCAAGAGGGGAGGAAGTGATGAATCACCATATTGATAAAAATGGTTATATAAGATACCAAAATAGGATGTGTGTACCAGAGGACACAGAATTGAAGAAAGAGATATTGAATGAATATCACAGAAGTAAATACTCCCTACACCCAGGCAACACAAAAATGTACCAAAATTTGAAAAGAGACTTCTGGTGGAAGGGGATGAAATCTGATGTAGCTAAATACATTGCCAAATGTATGACTTGCCAACAAGTCAAGGCTGAAACCCAAAGGCCATCAGGGTTGATGCAGTCTCTTAGTGTACCACAGTGGAAGTGGGAAGACATATCTATGGACTTCATAGATGGACTGCCTAGATCTAAGAGAGGTAATACAAGTATATGGGTGATAGTTGATAGGCTAACCAAGGTAGCAAACTTCATCCCAGTCAAGTCAGAAAGAACAGCACCAAAATTAGCTCAAATTTTTATAAAGGAAGTGGTAAAGTTACATGGCATTCCCAAAACCATTGTGAGTGATAGGGATACCATCTTCACTTCAAAATTCTGGAGAAGCTTTCAAGAAGCAATGGGAAGTGAACTATGTTTAAGTACTGCCTACCATCCTCAATCAGATGGGCAGACTGAGGTAGTAAACAAAGTTTTGGAGGACATGTTGAGGGCATGTATACTGGATTTTGGGGGCAACTGGGAAGATTATCTTCATCTAGTTGAATTTACATACAACAACAGCTACCAAAGCACCATAGGAATGGCTCCATTTGAAGCCTTATATGGTAAACCCTGTTTGTCACCTGTTTGTTGGGTAGAAGCAGGAGAAAGGTCTATTTTAGGACCTGAGTACATACAAGAAACTAAGGGGAAAATTGAGTTGATAAGAAGAAGAATGGCAGCAGCTCAAGATAGGCAAAAGAAATATGCAGACATGAGAAGGAGGCAGGTAGAATATGAAGTGGGAAATTTTGTTTTCATCAAAATCTCACCTATGAAAAATGTGCTGAGGTTTGGAAAACAAGGCAAGTTAACCCCAAGATATATTGGACCATACAAATTCTGGAAAGAATTGGTCCTTTGGCCTATAAGTTGGAATTACCAGAAAACATGCAAGGTATACATGATGTTTTTCATGTATCACAATTGAGAAGGTGGGTCCATGACAAGGCAGAAATTCTTGAGACCCCAACCCAAGTGCAGATAAATCCTAATTTGATTTATGAAAAGGATCCAGTGGGAATTTTGGCAAAAGATGTGAAGAAGTTGAGAAATAAATCTCTGAAACTTGTGAAGGTACAGTGGAGTCTTGATCCTAGTGATTGCACATGGGAATTAGAGGACAAAGTTAGGATGAATTATCCTAAGCTATTTTCAAATTAAAGGTAATTCTGATCTTTGATTGTTTTCTTTTTAGATGCATATGTTTTTAGTTATTATAGAACTAAAAATTTATTTGGTTGAGAATGTACTTGTTCTCTGAATTAAGTTTAAAATTTATTTTAAGCTTAGGTAAATTGTGGGACACAATTTCTAAAAGGAGGGGTGTATGTAATGACCCAAGATTTTAGGAATTTATTCTGACAAATATAAATGAATTCAAAATAATTTTTGAATAATTTTTGAAAGGGGATTGATATAGCTTGATAGTGTATCAGTATGTGTGTACATGTGTGCACAGGAAATGCACATGAACTAAAGCTAAAAATCTCTGAACTTTAAGGATAAATACATATTGATATGTATGGGAATATATATATATATATATAGATTAAATCCTTAAAAGCTGAATGCATAAGTAAATATAAATATATGGATGCTACTGAATATTTTTGAGTATACATGTGCATGTGTGTGTCAATACAGAATGATGTATAAATATATATATAGGTGTACTAATTATTTCAATAAGACTTATATAAATATATATATATGTGTTAATAAAATACTAGAGTTCAAATTAGTAAGATAAAATATACAGACATATTTTAGTATATAGGAAGAAAGAAAGAAAAACTGAAGATATAAAAAGGAGTAGTTCTCTTGTAAATAAATAAAGAAGGTACATACCATTTACATGAAAGCTAAAAATAGAAGAAAAAAAAAGACAAAACAGGGAAATGTTTGCTATAGGCAGAATTAGGAAGAGTATTTGATAAATAATAAAATCAAGTCACATTTTTGGCATGATTGTAGACAAAGGAAAAAGTATTTTCTGAAAAGCAAATTTCTGAAAAAAAAAATGTAACCACTTTTCTCTTCACCTAAATTAAGCCGGGAAGGGTAGAATTTTGGGTTCAAGAAAAATACAGATAACATGATTTTTCTGGTGGGCAAAAATGGCTTTAGCCAATACCCAAAACCCTAAGGAAGACCCTGTATATATACATGTATATGCAGCAGCCTCCTCTCCTTCTCAGAAAAGAACTTTGAAAAAAAAAGAAAAGAAAACAACACCATAGAAATCATAAGACAAGGGAAGGAAGAGAGCTTGAGGCTAAAGGCAGAAGTTCATCAATTAATTAAGGAAGCAAAGAAGAGAGCTAGGTGAGAAAACTCACTCAAAATCTAAGGCAATAAGTCCTAATGTAGGCAGCCAGTTATAAGTAATTTTCTTAAAAATGTATTTTCATATGAGAATATTTATTTGTGATTTTAAAACTGAAAAGGTTTTGATTCTCTTTGGTTGATCACTTGTTTTATTATAAGAAAGCTTTATGTGTTGTTAGTATACATATATGTTTTATAAATCCAGATCTCTGATATGTTAATGTTTGGGAACATAAACAAATACCCAGAAAATAAAATGTTGAAAATAGGCAAGTAGTATTGGTTTTGGCTCAACCCAGAAAGATGTAAACAATGTTGAGCTGCAATATACTCATGTATAAGTGCTGAGACTTGAGAAAAAAAGGAATTAGGGGTGCAATAGGGTTGCCTATGTGCTGATGCTCCTGATTCAATGAAAATTTATATATATATATATGTTCATATGCATAGCAAACAAAATTTTGTGATTCAGTGAAACCAGGTCATTCTGAGTTTAACTCAAGCACAAATGTTTGCAAAAGGAAAAACTCTCTCAAAAGCCATAAGCCAATGTTAGTTGCCTATACCCTTTTAAAAATACCAGAATGTATACATATACATACAGAACCTTATTTATTTAGTCACCAATGGTTGTTTGCTTGCTTCTCTCTGTATGGTTATGAATAATATGAGATGCCATGATATGGATGTTTTTAGTTAGTGAAATGGATCACTGAATGGTTTAGTCATGAAAAATCAAAAGAGTTATTATTAACTTAAACCTGATTAGGAAATTGGGGTCAAGAACACTGCAGGAATGACTTGTTTTCTTGAGTAATACAAGTTGACACATGGCTTGTTTAAGTCCTGAGATCTTTGTGTAATGGAGTGAATTAGTTCATTACAGTGTGTCCATTGATTCATAAATATTGCAGATGAGACCAGGATAGATAATTATACCAAGGGAATAATATTTGAGATGATTAGAAAACTGGAGTTTTTCCTAGAATTGAAATATGAGGACGGAATAAATGATTTAACTCATATTGGTTATTTTCCTGTTTGGTATGAATGATTGTTTGATTATGACTGAATTGTATGCTTGAATGTATGTGCCATATTTATATATGTAGTCTCTGGAAAGAAAAATTAAAGTGTGCACCTGCACAATGACACAGAGCATGCACACAAGTATAACCTGATTCCAAAGGGTAGAACTTTATGTATATGTATTTAATTTGATTTTAACCTGATTAACTAATTGCTTTGGTGAATTTTCTCATACCAGACACGTGTCTGAACCTAGTGTGCTAATGGCATCTGGGGTGTCTCATTTAAAATGAGGCAGCTTCAAATGCTTTTTCAGGGATTGCAGCAACTAAGTAGGAGTAGGAGCAAGGCTTTGAGAAGAGGATTATAGCATGCTAAACTTAGTTAGATAAGAGCCAAAATGATAAAATCTGCATGTATTAATGATTTAAATTGTTACTTGTATTAAGTGTTGAATATGGGATGGATATTTGGTTAAGTATTTTATTAAGAGATTGACTTGTATCTGGAATTTATGAATCTAGTTAATATCTGATATTAAAGAAGTTAATAAAAATATTGTAAGTGGATTTAGTAAGAACACCATGTTGAAAACTGAATGATTACATTTTATAAATGTATTAGTCAATTTTGAGTCTTTAGAAAGGATTTAAGTTTTGGGAAATCTGGATAGTTGATTCTCAGAAAAATTAAATGGTTTTATCTTTCAAACATGGTAAGTGTATACAAAAGATAATAGGCATAGGTTGAATGTTTTTTTATATGACTGCAAGGTTCCCATAATCTAACTTGTTTCATACAAATGTTTCATGTCTTATTTTTAAATAAAGGAAGGATCTGTAATAAGGGAATTGAAAGCCAGATCCAAATAGTTGCAGTTATATATGCACATAAACATGTTTTGTGCAAATATTAACACACCTTTTCCTTTGTATCTGTAATAGGAATCTGAATTTTCATTCAGATTTTAACCAAATGCATTTTAAATTCCAGACAGATTTTATAAGAAGAAAATCAAACATGAATGGAATTTTTATTGCATATAACACTGTATTATGTGTGGATTGATTAAATCCAATCAATCCAATCTCCTCTTGTTTTCCAGAACTCTGATTTAAACAAGAGAGGCATATACATCCTCACATGTATGTGCTTATCTTTGTGAAAGTACTGATATATTTATATTGGTTAATTGTTTTGATCCTGGATATATTTTGGTTTATTGGAAAAAGAAAATGACCCTGGAAAATATAATTGTAATAAATGATCAATCTATATATCATCTCTGATAGTTCTAAGGAAGTTTAAATCGAACTTAAAAGTGTAAATGAATGTAGGTGGACATCCAGACACATATAAATTAAATGTGCATATGCATGTACATAGAAATCGAATTTAGACGTCAGTCTTAATAATTTAGACGTCTGAGATTAAACTTAGACGACAGTCTAAATAATTTAGACGTCTAAGGTTAAATGTAGACGTCTGTCACAAAATAATTAGATGTCTGAATTCAGTTCAAAATGCCTTTTTCTCTCTGTTTCAATTTTTGATCTCTGAGCCGTCTGTCATAATTAGATAGACGTCTGTAATTAAGTTTAGACTCCTGTCATAAGAATTTAGACGTCTGAACTGCTGATTTTGCCTAATTTGCCTATTTAGAAAAGAAATAAGTGGCTATGTCAATAGCTTGTATGGCATTTTGATTTCTACGTGATTTAAATTCCCTTTGATGGGAAAAAAAATCCTTATGAAATTAGGGTAGAAATAGGAGGGTCATTTCATTCAGTCATCACGTACATCATTCCAACCACTTCATTCTGGATCATTACTCCGCGTATAGTTATTAAAGTGGTTTTCGGTTTAGATAGAGAGTTTATCCATAACCGAATTCCGGTCTCTTTAATAACCTTCGAAATTATTACACCGATTGGTCATTTAATATATTTCAAAACCAAATCAATTCTAAATCAATTAGAATTTGTAAATCAACATTTCATTTGTCTTTCTAAACCAATTTCCAAAATTTACGTTTCAAAACTTCCAAATTATCATTTCAAAATCTTATAATTCAATTTCAATTTCTATTTAAAACAATTCAAACATTGATTCAAGTTCGTATATAAGTTTCATTTCGAAAACATTTAAATTAATTTAATTTAACATTCAAATCAATTTAAATCCATTTATCAATTTCATTCAATGTTCGTTAAGTAAATTTTCATTTAAAACAATTTCTGTTTAATTTCCAATTCATTAAATCCATTATTTAAATTCAACTTAGTTATATCAAAACTTTCAAATTGAGTTAAATTAAATTCATCAAATCAAATTCTTTAAATTTCAAGTCTTACATTAATTTCAATAAATCACATTTTATTTCTTGTTAAAGAAATTCAATATTCACTTATTTACTTACTTAAATAATTTTCCAAAACTTAATTAATAAAGAAACTCAATTTGAATTATTCAAGAAGTTCAATTCCACTTATTAAAGAATCCAATCCAATTCAATCATTAAATAATTCAATCTTATTTAATTATTAGATAATTCAAAACTTAATTATTAAATAATTTCAAAGTTTAATAATTTCAAACTTAATTATTAAATCATTTCAAACTTTAATAATTTCAAACTTAATTATAATTTCAAACTTAATTCAATCATTTCTCAAATTAAACAACATTTCATCAATTACATTGTAAATATTTGTTTCAGATTATTAAATATTAACATTTTCTTTTCATTAAAATTCAAATTTCAACTTCATTTGAAAACCATATTATTTATTCAAAATAAATCTTCGTTTTATTTTTAAATCAAATTATTGACCAATCGGGTTTTATTTAATTTTCTATCCTAGGTCAAAGTTCAATTTGGGTATTTATCATTTCAACCCGATTCCAATTAAATTCAAAATCATAGCATAGCAAAGGGAACTTGCAGTGTGATAACTGGGATGGTGTCAAAGTAAATAAACAAGCAATAACAACAATCAATATCAATCCAATAATCAATTCAAATAATCCCGAAATAACCGTATTAATTCGCATTGTTATTTGTACGAATTAATATAATTATCTCTAGAACCTACACTATCATTTCATGTAGATTAAAGATTATTACACTAATTATTTATACGGTTTTTCACTTGTCATTCGATTTCAATTTTAACACTACAACAATTAATCAAATATACGTTCAATGGTTCAAAGTGTAATTATCACTATTCTACATGTCAATTAATTTAATAATTAAAAGGGATCATATTCAACTTAATGAAATTCAACCTATGTGTCGATTCAAATTTTAATTATCCTACGTCAAATTCGATTACATACTATTTATCACTTTATAGATTACAATTTTAACGTCCAATTGTAAACATCAAACAATCAATCATTTAACAACCAAACTGGATTATCATTGCATATATAACAGATAATGGTGTCAGATGTCACAGGTGAACTGATACAGGTAATAACAGTGTAAATATCTAACAGCAGCATATTTCAATTGTCGTTTCAATTGAAATCAAATTTAATACATAAAAGAACGTTAATCGTGAGTGAGTGCTCACCTTTCGAGGCTAGAGATTTTGGCGATGGAATAAGCTACGAATCTAAGCATGAATTCCGAAGCAAAGCACGATGGGAACAAATTTGATGACAAAGATGGTTTGCAGAGACTCGGAGGGAAAGATATGCTAGGCCGCGAGCTGCTAGTGGGCGAGCACAGGGTGATGGGCTAAAAACAGGCGGGTTGGAAGAGTTGCTGTGAAACGATGAGGCGGAGATATGGAGGGGGTAGAGGGGCTCGGTCGGCTGTGGTTGCTCGACAGTGGTGGCTCGGAGGACAGTTTGATGGCTGCTAAGGCCGGTAGTGGACAGGCGAGGCTGTGGTATTTGTGGGATGGAGGCGGGTCTGTCGGATCTGGAGGTGGGAGGTGGAAGTTGTCAGGGTGGGGCGTGGTGGCGGCTTCTCGGGTTGCTGGGATTGTTTGGTCGGCGTTTCATTGGGTCGGTGGGAGGTGGCTCACGTGGCAGAGGTTGGAAGATGGCCGATGGAGTGATGGGTGGAAGGCATGGGTAAGGTTGCTTGAAAAATGGAGGAAGCAAGTAATAGAGATGGTGAATAGCTCTGTATATAGTTTAGAATGATGAGCAGCCGAACAAAAATAAACAGCACACTATAACCAATAGAGATGGAAAGCCAGAAATAAATGAGTTTGGGAAACACAAAGGCCAACAGTTGTATTTGCAGAAATTATAAATGCTAACGGCTATTCAAATTATACCAATTGGAAATTTAAAAGACAATGGATCCAAAATTCGAATACGGAACCGATACGGCAAATTGTTCCGTGGTTTCGCTGGCGTATCGGACTTCAAAACATGGAATTAAATATACCGTGGAGATCAGCACGGCGGGACGATCAAAACGGTATACAGATATCAGTGGTACGATTGAATTATAAAAATTTCGAATTTTCTACTACGGAAAATGCAAGAAAAACACTGAAAAATAAGAGCGACGGAGCCAAAGATGTCCGAATTTTGAAAAACGACCAACTGACATCTTGCTCAGAAGATGGTTTAGAATTTTTCTATGTAAAAATATTTGAGTTTCGAAAACGTTTTATTTTCATCGCTTTTTAACTGATTAAATTGAAGTGAATTTACGCGCGAAATAAACTTTCATATTTTTGGACGAAAATTTACCAGTTGCTATGTTTAACTAGACGTACACCAAATATCAAATTTTTATTTCAAAATTTTATCGTTTAAAATTTCTCAAAATTTTAACTAATTACGTTATTAAAACAGTTGAAATGTACGGGTCGTTACACTCTCCCCCACTCAAAACTTTTCGTCCCCGAAAAGGAACGAGGTAGGAGAATAGAAACAACCAGAAAGAAAAACAGATTTGAAATACAATTAATTTAAACCATATAAATTCAAATTATAAATTAATTGATATTCAACAATTGATTTAATCCATTTGATTTCACTAAAATCAATCTCAACTATTTCTAAATTTATTATCTTATTATCCCATTTTCTTCAATAATTTTAAATTCTTCTTTATTCCAAATTATTGTTATATTTATTCTACTTAATATATCTACTCATATATATTTAACCCATTAATTTAAACCATAAAAGTTTCGATTTAAATTAATTTACATCTATTAATTTCTTTTAAATTCAAGGTATTTTCATATGTTGATCAAATTTCAATTTATTAATTCTTTCAAAACAAATTTATTTCATTATTAACTGAGTTTACTTATTATCCTATCTAACTCTATTAACATCTTAATAATCAAAATTTAGCGTATAACATTTATTATAAACACTCAAATTTTATTTATAAATTCAATTTATCTATATATTATCCAATTACATATTCAACTTCTGAACGATTTAGGCAAGTTGTATTAGAATGCAGTTGAACAATATACAAATAAAATTTTCCAAATTCAATTGTAAATTGAAGTTTATTTAAATGATATTGAAAATTATCAAGTAAATATTTCAAAACTAAATAATAGTAAAGTGAATTTGATATATATATATGAAATTATCGAATTTAGTTTTGAAATATTGAATATATAAAGCTTTGAAATATATTGAAATTGAAATGGTTTATTTTGTGGTTCAAATCTGTATTTGAAATCGATAATTTGAAATGGTTTAATAAGAAACTGAATTGAGTTGAAATTTATGAATTGAGATTGAATTTAAATTGAATTTTGGAATTCGAGTTGATTTGAATCGATTTGTGAAATTTGAGGAAGCTATTTTATTATATAAAGTATTTTTAAACTATATCCAAAACTATTTTTATTTTACTTTATAAATTATTTTAAATATAAACTATTTTAATATAAATCATTTTCAATATAAATTATTTTATTATAAACTATTTTAACTTATAACTATTTTATATAAACTATTTTTATTTTATAAACTATTTTATTATATATAAAAATTTAATATCTAAACTGTTTAAGAGGAAAGTGTTATGGATTCCAAAATGTTATGATTTCAAAGGGCTATGATTTCCAAAGTTATGAATTTCAAAGTATTATGATTTCCAAAGTATTATTATTTCAAATTATTTTAGTTTCGAAAGTATTATATCTTTGGAAGTACTATTATTTTGGAAGTGAATATATTTGAAATGGAAATGATATCGTATTGATTTGTTGTTTTTGAAATGAAAATGATATTTTGGTTTTGAAGTATAAATTATTTTGAAAAGACCGCGGTGTTATAATAACTTTTGGTTGTTAAAGAGACCGGGATTGGATATGGACATACTCTCTGTCGATACCGAAAACCACTTTAACAACTGTGTACGCGGTGGAGATTCCAGAATGAAGTAGGATGGTGGCGACGATCCTATTGAGGTATATGCGTGGACCTGACTCCCGTGAGTTGGCATAAGGTGGCTAAAACAGGAGCGATCTCGGGCCAATGAGGTAGCACCTCTGATCGGACACATTTTTCGATACTATTCTATTACTTTGTGATTGATTTGGTGGCCACCCTTCGATTTTTGATTTGGGAGTGTGTTCCGAGGTGGGCGGTAGTGGCTGCTATGCGTTTCCACCAGCCCGTGTGCATAATTGGTATATCTACCCTGGCATTGCCTCGTTGTGCCGTGTCACCTACCATATCGAGCTTTACTACGAGTTTGGTTTTGTGCCGTAGCCTGTGGATTATTTAGGGTAGCTCCCGATCTTGGGGTACGCTGATACTGGATAGACTACTGGGACTATTATGTGTTAAGGGCTATATAGGTAACCCCTTAACGCTATTTAAAAGTAAATTTATTTTACTATAGACTTTATTATAATAGCGTATATTACTACATAGTAGATAGTTTAACGGATCCTTAAAGGATGGTTATCCCAAACATTCTCTGAGTTACTTGTATTTCAGTTGATATTTCACTTGAGTTGGATTTATTGATATAAGAATGTTAATCCTGACTCGAGTGTTTTGTATTTGCTTTACGCTCGGGTCAGACTGAGTGATATAGTATTCGAGACTCACCTTTGGAGTTGGAGCTTCGCTTGGAGATCCAGCTATCTTTCCAGCTTTTAGTTATTCAGTTGATTCTAGTGATGTATTAAGATTTTGTATTTGACTCTTGTATTGAGACATCTATGTATTCGAGACTTCTTCTGTATCTTGCTTAACTCTGTTATATATATATGGTAGCTTCATGAACTACTATTCTTTTGTTTCCGCTACATTATTTTATATTACTCTATGTCTGTGATTATTTATTTATTTACTGTATATGCTGAGTTTTGCCAAATTCAAATTAACAATCTGATATTTTGAGCAATTCAAATCCGACATGTATGGATGCGAATGGTTGAAAATTTCAGGTCGTTACATGTGGTATCAGAGCTCTGGTTTTAGGCAAACTTAGCATATGTAGTAAATTTAATTACAGAATCACTATCGTTCGTGCTTGAATCTCTTCCTATTTGATTTAGTTTCCTTTGAATTTTGGAACGTTCCCTTCGATTCCAAAGTCCATTCGTGTCTCCCCTATTTGTGTCTTTTTGATTCTGGAGTATCCCATAACTCCACTTCGAATGATCTCTATAATAAATCGACGATCTCGCCAATCTCTGAATGATTTGTAAAGGGGTGAACTCTTTTACAATAAGCATTGATTCACCGGAGATTTTGTATCGTCGGTTTACGATGCTGTTATATTTTGTTATACTCGAATTCTATCTCTGGCGATTGAATGTCGATTTGCCTCAGAATTCTGCATCGATCTTATTTATGAAGTCACGGTTGAACCGGTTAAGGTTGCCGTAATTTGTATAAGTTTATCCATCTTCCTGTTTGAAATTCAATTATCTTTTCTCCCATTCAAGCCTATCTCCTTAGTAAAATTCTATTTGATTAGAGTTCCTTGAATTTGGATCTCTATCATTGTTTTTGAAATCCATTTGTATCATCGAGTAAGGGATTGTATTTGTAATTAATATTAAAATGTTTTATAGTGTGTTGTTTGAGAAGTTGATGTTGATTTGGGTTTTTGACCGATTCGTCTGATCAACGCTATCGGTAGGATTTCCAAAACACTTGAACAGAGCAAACTGACACAATATTATTTTCAAATTTGGTAAATGAAATAAATTTGTATGATTATATTATATATATAAGTAAAAGTTTCTTGGATTTAATAAGTTAATTAAATTGGTTATTTGAAATGATAATATTTGATTATCATTTATTGTTTTCTATAATGAATTTATAAACATGGTTTATAAATTGATTTGAAATTGAAATGAATTTAAAAATCAGGAATTTGAGAATTTAATTTCTAGTGATTTCAAGCTTTGGCTTTAAATTTTTTAAAAAATATATATTATTGAAGGTATTTTCGAATAGAAACCGTTTTCAAAGATGTTTAAATGTTTAAATCAGTACTCTTCTCTTTTGTCGCTGGAAAATAATTTCGGTGATGGCGACCGCATCATTGACATTCATTTTCGAGTTTCAGAGTGGAGAGACCTTTTTGTAGCTTTGCTACGGTTCTGTTTTGAAAAATAAATTGATTTAAATTTCTAAATTATAACTTGATTTATAATATATATATTGCTATATGATTATAGATCTGATTTGATATATATAGTCTATATATATATTTATCTCTAAATGGTTTGAAGTGAATTGGAAATTTAATTCTTAAATTTTGTTAAAGGATGATTTTAATTACAAAATAAATCCAAAATTTTTGAATAAATATTTAAACTTGAAATAAATTGAATTAGGAAAATTTTACTTGTATACTACTCAATTACATCCTAATATAACTTACCTAAATTATTCAGAAGTTGAATATGTAATTGGATAATATACAATATAAAAATGATTTTATAAATAAAATTTGAGTGATCTTAATAAATGTTATACACTTAAATTTTGATTGTAAAATGTTGATAAAGCTAAATTGAATAATAAGTTAATTGAATAATAGATGAGACAAATGAATTTGTTTGAAGAAACTAATAAATTGAAATTATATCAACTTATGGAAATACCTTGAATTTAAAATCAATTCTTGAATATAAATTAATTTAAATTGAAATTTATATGGTTTAAATATATGTGATAAGATATATTAAGTAGAATAAAGTTAATAATAATCTGGAATAAAAGAATTAAATTTGTTGAATAAATTATGAGTATAATAAATGATTATACAAATTGATGATTTAGAAATTGTTAATTGAGGATGACTAGACAATAAGATGATGAATTTAGAAATATATGGATTGATTTAACTTAAGTGAACTCAAATGGATTAGACCAAATGTTGAATATTAATTAGTTTAATTTTAAATTTATATGGTTTTAAATTTATTGTTTATTTTGAATATAAAAATCTATTCTTTCTTTCTGGCTGTTTCTATTCTCCTACCTCCTTCCTTTTCGGGGACGAAAAGTTTTGAGTGGGGGAGAGTGTAATGACCCGTAAATTTTAACTGTTTTAATAAAGTAATTAATTGGAATTTTGTGAAATTTTAAACAATAAAATTTTGAAATATAAATTTGATATTTGGAATACGTCTAATTTTACATAGCAACTGGTAAATTTTCATCCGATAATATGGAAGTTTATTTTCTTGTGTAATTCTATTTCAATTTAAATCGGTTAAAATTGATGGTAATAAACTATTTTCCAAACCTGAATATTTTTATGCAGAAAATTTGTAAATCATCTTCTAAGTGAGAAGTCACATTTCGTTTCTCTAAATTTGGACTTTTATTGCTCCGTTCATCTTATTTCTGACATTTTAGCAGCATTTCGGTACCGATATCGACTTTTGATCGGATGATCGTACCAATGATATATGTATACCGTTCTGATCGTCTCGTCGCGCTGATCTCTGTGGTATATTCCATTCTGTGCTTTGAAGTTCGGTATGCAGCAAAATCGGTGAAAATGATTCGGTATCGGTACCCGGTTAACCTTTTGTTTCCTGTCCATTCGTTTCCTTCAACTGATATGAATAGTCATAAACATTTACTATTTCCAAGATAACTTTTGGCTTTTCTTCTCCCAATGTTTACCGTAACAGTATTTTATACAAAGTCTATTCTCATTTTTGAAACCACTTTCTCTCATTTTGCTGCCTCCCTCAATTTCGAATATCAAAACCTGCTGCTTCTTTTCAGATCTAGTTAGCCACTCTTCCTCTCCTCAGCAACCTCTCTCCTAACCTCAAGCAGCTGTAGCTTCCTTATCTCCACCTTCCACCGGCCTTAGCTTCCGCAACCTTCCTCTCCGCCAACCTGAAACCATCGCCAACTCAATGCGAACCGAACCCATAACCTACTCACATCCCCTTACCGCCTTCCAATCCGACCTCCTATGCAACAGCCTCACCCAACCTCGGCCTTGCTTTCTCGAACTCCACCGTTCTGCTTCTGTTGGCCATTCCTGTAACTCATCTAAGACCGGATCGCCTGCAACCTCATCTCTCCTTTCCCTTCTTATTTGTATGGTACGCGTTCTAGCTCTGGCATAAATATTTAAGTTGTTTTTGACTGCTCATCTTGGTTTCAATTCCAGTTTTGTTTTTATGGGTATATGCTGTATTTATAGGAAACAGTATTATATATATTTTATTTTGTTAGTTATATTATACATACGTACATATATATATATATATAAAGTTTATAGTATAATATAAGAGTATTTCGATCTTATAATGTATAGCAGTGTTTCAGTGATGTGAGGCTGTAGGAATTTTGTATTGAATTTTAGATCTGTCTTGTGTATAAATATTTTACGTGAGCTGTTGTATATATTCTTGGTAAAAAGAATATGCTAGTGTACACATATGCTTTGATTTAAATATAGTAAGTTTGAAAATATAACGTGTAATATTTACACTGTGACTTTACTATAGATGTAGTATCTAATATATAGTAAAATTTGTATAAAGGTTGTTATGTTGCGTTATGTTGATGTAAGTATCAGTTTTGAACTGAAATATTATATATATATATTATTTTAAAGTTGTATAAGTTAATTTATTTTACTGTAGAAATATTAATTTATATAATAGTATAATATATATGTAAGACACACGTTGCTTATATATTAGTTTACTTAAACTATATTATGTATGTATAATTTGATTAATATATTTAGGTATAACCTGCAAGTTTTATCTTTTATATATTTTATATATTGGTATAGTCTATATATATGTATGCTGTATATATACACAAACGGCATCAAAGTGTATGTGTAGCACAGTGAACGTATGTTGTACCTATGTTTTGTGCTGAGCATGTATCAGATATGCTTTTGTTCTTATAAAATCCAAACTTTATATATAACACGTGTCATCCATATAATAGGTCATTTGTTGTACACCTATCATCTTGTATATAATAGAATTAGAAATAGCTGCCAGTTGTATAGACTTTATACATTGAATAGTTTATACTATTAAGGCTTTTAGGCTTGTACACTTGAACTTATTTGTGTTGTGCACATTTTGTACCTGTGCTTTCAAATTGAAACAGTACGAAAAAAAATATACTTATATTTGATTGTTTCCATTGAATCTATCGTGCTAAAAATCTACTTTCGTTTTCTGTCGTAGCTAATTGATTATTGTAACTCATTCGTGCCAGTATCCGTTCCATCGTTCTTTTCCATGGCTATTCCCATCGTTCTTGTAATGACCCAAAATTTCTGTCATTTGAAATTCAGATATTTAATTAATTTTAAATATTAATATGTAAGATTTGGAAGTCGAATTTATTTAATTTCGATATAGTGATTTAATTGGGCGATTAAATTATTAATTTAATACTTGAAATTGGGTAAATAATTGAAATCTGGATTAAATGTGTATGAAAATGATTTTAAAAGTCATATTAAATCATATTGAAGTTAGAATGATGTTTGTAAACTTTTAAAATTGAATTAAGAGTTAATTTGTGAAAATTGAATATTTTAATATTTAATTGACGACTAAAAATGACCATTTTTCAAACAATCTTGGATTTCGACGAAACCAGTTTCATCGGATCCGTAATGTGATATTATTGTAAGATTTCAAATTTCGTGTCAATCGGATTTACGGTTTGTGTGGGGCAAGTCAAAACGCATCGAAATCGGTTTAAATCGATTTGATATAAATTTGATCGTTTATTTCCGTAACTCTCACATACGATCGAATTAGCTCCCGAAACACGTTCCATTGTGTCCGGAACGCGGGTAAAACCTTAGAAACGCCAGCCAGCACGCTTCGTTTGGAGTTCAGAAAATTTTCGATGAATAGTGTTTTGAGAATTTTCTATAAAAGGACCCCATCATTCACAATTTGCACTCAACCCCTAAACCTATCTTCAGCCGCCACTTTCAACAATCAATGGCCAAAATGTTCACTCCTTCTCTCTCAATTTCCTTCAAATCCGTATACATTTAGCAAAAGTCGTCAACTACAAAAGTGAAGAGGGTGTTGAGATCTACAGATCCAACGGTGGTGATCTGAATTGGAGCATCGAGGTGGTCGCTAGGGGGCCGCGTTCTCTGGCGGTTCGTGCATGAATTCCAAGGCTTGGGGGGCACCGAGCATGGCCGGCCTCTGGCCGATGGTGGCTCTCGAGCGGGGCTTCGAAACCCATGTCGTTGATCGGCGCGAAGTTGAACGGAGTGGGCTCGAGAACTAGGGCAAAAGGGCGGCTATTGGGTTTTAACGTGATACATTTTCACGCGTTTTAAACGGGGGAGGAATAAAAGAAGGGGGCGACTCAGATATGATGCTATGAAATCGACGGCCAAGATTAACTAGGTTTAGATTTGAAATTAAAAAATTTGTAAATTGATTAATATAAATTCGCGTGATATTTAAAAACCCATATCTTTATCATACGATATCAGATTTCGACGAATTTGGAAGCGCCGGGATTGCAGCAACGCGATCTACGCTACAGCGCAAGTCTGGAGTCAGTTTGAGCAAGCTAATTTTTTTGATTAAATCGAACGGTTCGGTTTAATTTAAAATTTAAACGTTCGACAAACTCAAGGTGAGAACTTCTCACTCAATCGAATGTTTTGTTTGATTTAGATTTTAAATAGTTAGATTTAAAATTGTTGATAGTGTTGATTGTGTGAATTGGATGATAAATTGTTATCTATTGTGTTAAATAGACCCTATACGCCGTATATTAAGCGAAGGTTATTTATTAAAAACATATACCGTGATAATTCTACTATGAAGTGGAATTGGTATTATATATGTATATAGCAATATATATATATATATATTGGAATATGTATATATTGGAGTTGTTGATTTCCCGCATTATATAGCGGATGAGACCCTATTGCGCCGCATAATAGCGGATAATATTTATAAATCCCATATACCGCGATAATTTCACGATGAAGTGAAATTGGTATTGTGCTAACATTTGTGGATGCAGGGAAACAGGTTGGAGGGATCCAACTGGATTCCTCAAACATTTGAATTTATTTCAATGTTGTGTGTTGATTTATTTATAATCATCGTGTGATTATATTGTGATGGAATCTGTAGACGGCTATAAATTAGCCAAAGAAATTTTTGGTATCGATGGATACCAGAAATATTTAAAATTGGATTTTTGAAAATATAAGTTGAAAATTTATCAAAAATTTATTTTTGATAATTGGATAAATTTAAAAGGAATTTTAAAAGATGATGTCTTATTTTTGAACCGTATTGAATTTAATTTCAAATTTTGGAAAAAAGAGCTTAATAAATGGATTTCGGAAATATTATCTATAAACTGAAGAATTTATCTAAATTTGGGATTTTTAAATAGATTTGAATAGCTAAAGGAATTTATTTTAAAAAGGAAATAAATTTGAAAATCAGTTTGAAATTAATTGATTATTAATTTACTATAACTAGTAAAAAAAATTGATTTATTAAAATTTATCTGATTTGAATTAATCAGATAATTGAATTAATCCTATCTATGGATGTTTGGATTATATTGGATGTTAAATTGGTTGGCATCTTTGATGTGTGATGCTTTGTGATATATTTGATTTGTGTGTGATTTGTGATCTATTTATCTGTGATATATATATATATCTATGATCTGTGAATAAAGATAAGCGTTATAGTTTATACCGCTTATCAATTATATTGTTATATTTGATCTGTGATGATTGAATGCTGTTGCACTATTGTGTTAAACCCTTGGACTACACAATACACACACAAATGCGGATTTCATGTGGAAATCGGTTAAGTCACAGATTTTTATCAATTTTGGAAAATTGAGTTTTTGAATCCAAAATTGTTTTGGAATTGGAATTGAAAGCTTTTGAAAGTGAATTTCAAAAATAAAAGTTATTTCAAATAACTTAATGGAATTGGAATTTAAATCATTTGATTTAAATTTTGAATTCAATATTTTGAAATTGAATTCAATGAATTGGGAATTTTGGTTTAAAAGATTTTTTAAGTATAAAAGGTGTTTTTATGGTTTTCTTTTAACCAATTAAAGTACGGTCTTGGGGAAATTTAAATTTATAATTCAAGTTTATACTTGAATGGCTTTAACCTGTGTAAATGTAACCAGTTTTTCGCAAAATGAAAACTATCTGTTTCTAAATAATAATAGCTTTTATAAAGTGAAAAGATTTCCAATTTATATCGAAACTTTTTAAATTGAAATTGTAAATAGTTTGAAAAACTATGAATTAACTGAAAGTGTACGTGTAGTACTAAGGATCGTGTAATATGGTATATAAATGCGGAAACTGGTAATAACAGTAAAATAAAAATTAAAGTAAGCACACCAGGAATTTTTATACTGGTTCGAACTTCCCGTTCTACGTCCAGTCCCAGAATACCCTCTGGATTTAAACTAAACCCCTCACTTAACCCGGAGGAATAGGTATACGACACCTAAGCAACTGAACAGGAATTTTTCCGCCTCAAACAGCCGAAGAGGACTTCAACTTAATACAAATAGTTTATTGACGAATGTGTTCTGAATAACACTGATTGTCTTTTGATAGTACAACTTTCCTATAATCAAATCCTTAAGAGTATATATGTGTGTGAAGATTTAGAAGGAAAATAATCACGTAGAATCAAAGTATATAAATTAAATGAAGGATTCTAGTGATATTAAATAAGAATGAATGCTTTTATTTGCAGAAATGAATAGAGAATAGATTTCAGAAATATAAACAAGAATCGGTGAATATAGAAGTGAATTGAATATGTTTATATAGTTGTAGAATAGTTACAATCTTTCATGAAGAGTTTCAATCAAGAGTTGTGTCCATATCTGTTGGATTAAAGAATATTCCTCTTCATGAACAATTGCACCTCTTCAGAAAAACTAGCCGTTGTGTTCTGGTCGGTTGACCGAGAAACCTGTGCCGGTCAGCTGAGTTTATAGATGTAAATAAAATGGTGCATATCTGTGCACTGGACACAGAGTCGGTCGACCGAAGATTCTGGTCGGTCGGCCGACCTGCTTTTATTTGCACAGTGTACACTTATTTTTGTTTAAATCATTTTTTGTGTATGTGTGACTACTTGAGGAATGATTTTAACAATATTCTAAGACTCAAAATAAAATATTCACACTAAAATTTAAATTATAGTCTTGTCTCCTTTGTAGTGTGCAATATATGGTTATTCTCCTTTTTGTCGCTTTCGTATAGTATTCTCGTCGTATGATCTCTGAAGCTTGTGTCATGAATCAAAACTCATGAATCAACATTAACCATTGTGAAGATGATTAAACTTTATTTTGAAATAAAAGAGTATTTCAAATGGTGTATCTTTTATATTATAAAAGACTTGAATTGTGAATAGTTTTGAAAGCTATAAATTAAATCTTGATTTAAAGATTTAATGGGTTAATTCAATTTAAATGGAAATTGATTTGGAAATCTGTGAATGAATCTTTGTGAAACTGGGTAAACTTTGTGAAGTAAATCTTTTTGTTAAAGATTTAAAATGGTAATTTGTTTAAACCATTTAAAAAAAAGGATTTGGGTAATAAGTTATGACTTAATTGAAATCCCAATATTCATATGTTTTGAAATATTATGTCCTCTATTCGGGTTAGCCGGGAAAAGACCTTTGTGTCATATAAGCCATTCCGAATTAGTGATACGACGATATGGATCGTATTGAAGACTGGTAGTGAAGATCGGGTATTTGTGAAAACGATAGGATGACCTATCGATTGTCTCTGCACCGTTAGCTATGGTATAGAGATTTCCTTTGTGATAGGAAGTTTTATCGGGATTGTAAATAACCGGATTGCAAGGGCTTCTTTTGAAGTGCCTTCGGTTCTGTTCGAACCCGGAACAGACTTGTATGGTTACATGTCTGACATTACATTTTGAGATATAAAGCTGATTTCTTTCAAATACATTTCTATTGGTGACAGAGGATTTATTCTCTTAGCTTAACACCCTTCTCTGAGACGTACGAGCTCAGAGGTTATGTAGTTGAAATTTATCAGCGATATATTCCCAATTTGGTAATGTGGCATGCTGAGTGTTGCTGTGTGATGATCATTTATTGATCATTTGTGATCTAAGCGTGGCTTTGTGAAAAAGCGTAGCTTTGTGGACGAGACTTCGTCAGACCTCACAACCCGGAAATGGTCGAAACAGGAAAGATGCAGCAAGGTTTCAGGGGTAGCTTCCCTAGGGTATGACCATTCCTTCTGGAAAAGGGTAGTATCATGGTATGGAGCCCAGATACTTACTCATGTGGACACACTTTATTTATTATGTGTGATGTTGGTTACCGAGCGCTCGGATAAAGGTCCCAAAGAACCGGGGGTGGCATATCTCAGGTTTACTGCCCGGGAAGGGAGTAACCGGCCTTGTGTTGGCAGAGAGCAGGTTGTCTCTCGGAGCGTCCAGCCAGAGGCGTTCCTACGTGGCATAGGAAGTTCCTTAGCCTGACCATTAGTTGGAAATCCATCTTCCAATACTAACCTTGTACGGTATTAGTTGTAGAACCTGCCATTTACTTATGGTGGCGCCCCACTATTTAGATGGTAGCTATAGTAGGCATAGTTCGGAATGTCTATGTTGGCTAAGATTAATATTATACTTTTGAAATGTTTTCTGCACTATGCACTAATAATAATAATCCAATGATTTGCGTAGTAAGCATGTTTGACTATCATAAGAAGAAATCTCCTCCAATTCTGCGTTTGCATTGTGTGTGTGGCGGGAGGTCTTATGGTAGTTTCATTTTCCAAAAGCATTACGAAATTGTTTTATTTCCTTCGTTGTTGTTGTTTTAAAGATAAACTGTTTTAGTTCTCACACAAATCACCATGACTGACCTGGAGTTTATTGTTTCCTTCCTAAACTCTGGGTTCCCACCAATTTCCACACGGGCAGTCTAGAGTCAGGTTATCAGGTCATTCTGGATTCAGGAGATGCTGTGGAGCTCATTGGCGAGCTGGATGACGAGACGTATTACTTGTATATGATATTATTATTCCGCTGTGTATTCTGTATGAGGACAAGTTACTATGACTGTCCAGTATTGTGTTGTATATTGTTGTGTAAACTCTGATGATAATGTAATGTATAAACTGATATAGTTTTGATTTAACGATTATTCATTTATCTATTATATGTTGTTCCGCTGCGAATGTGAGATTCTGTTATTGTTCTGTGTTTTTCTGTTGTTTCTTCTTTCCATTTCTTCTGTCTTCTTCTACCTCTTATTTTTCTCCATAACAATTCGGGTTCCGACATTTGATTGCTCGATAGTTGATGCAGTGGACGTATTAATGTCGATTTTCGAACGATGAAAAATCGCGTTCGTTACATTTGGTATCAGAGCATATGGTTAAGCGATTAACTTGGCTCTGTTGGGAATTACTCATTAGAGATAGAGTCAGTAGTACTCTAGAATGAGTGTGAGTGTAATAATAGATATGAGTGCGTATTTGTTAGTGAATATAAAAGTGTTTTATATTGTTTTTGCTTATCCGTTGAGCTGTTTATGAATTCTGGTCGGTATGTGGGACGCCATATTATCGATAGGGGTTTCTAAACTCTTAAACGAGGCAAGTCGATATAGTATCATTTTAAATTGGGTAAATGAAATAATTTTACCTCGATTATATTTTGTATATAAAGGAAATAAATTTTCAGAATTATTAAAGTGTATATAAATTGATTGTTTGGTTGTTGAAAATGTAAGAACAATATATATAAATTAATGAAAGTTGTTTGAATAATCTAGATAAAAACAACAATTGTGAAAGAATAACTTATATAAGCAAATGAATTATTAAATATGGAATTATAATTAATATGATTTGCAATTGTGAAATAATCTTGCATAAGTAAAGTTAAATAGTGAAATTATATGAGAAAAAGGATTTATAATGTGATTTATAAATAAAAGGAAATTTTTGAAAGAATATTAAGCACTGAATTCACTAGTGTTGCTGGGAAATAATAAGGGTGATGACTGCAGCATCATCAGTATCATTTTCGAGTTTCTATGTGATTGATTTGCTACCATAATAAATTGAAAATTGAAGTTTTGTTGTGATAAACAAATTTGAAATTAAAATCCAAGTTGAAATTGATAATTATAAGTGAATTGAGTTTATACTTATAATATGATTTGGAGGTTAAATAAATTGAATTGGATTTGATAAGTGATTGCAATATGAATTTGGAAAGTTAAATAAATAAGTGGTATAACTTATAAAATGAATGAATATAAGTGAAACCAATTATTGAAGTGGTTAAACAATTTTGTTAAGAAAAACAAAATCTGAATTGGATTTATAAGTGGAAAATTAAGTTAAGTTAAACAAATGATGTTTAAATGAATATAACTTAAGTAATGTTGAATGAAGTTGATTTTGATATCAAAGTAAATTCATAAAGTGAATTTATTAAATAAATATGAACTTGAGTTATATAAATAAAATTCAACTTTATTTGTAAAATGAATTAGCAATTGAATTGAATAAATGGATTGAATGTTAATCAATCGAATGTAAATGAAGTAATATGGAATAATGGATATAAGTGTTAATTCATTAAAGCTAATAAATTGGGAATTGAATGAAAGTCAACTTAGTATTAAACCAATTGGAAAATTAAAAAAGTGTTGAACCAAATTGAATACAAACGTAGTAAATTAAATTAATTTGATTGTGTTGAATATACATTGGTTGTTATATGATTGTTGGTTGATTGTATATAGTATAATTCATTAAGTGTTAATGAAATTGAATTAATAAAAATTGGAAGCTATGTAATTGGATTTAAATTGAAAGTGAAGTAAATTTAAATAGAAATTGATTTGAATTGAAAGTGAACCAACTTGAATGTAAATTAGTGAATGTAAACTAATTGAAAATGAATAATTGAATGTCATTGCATGTAAATTAGTTGTAAACAATTACAAGTAATGTCTAAATTTTATAATTTGCTTATAACCTTGTTTAGTATGCATTTCTTTTGATATGCATATGTTGTAGTTGTTTAAAAGAGTAAATTTTTAATAACTTATATATATGTCACTCACATATTTAAATTGAGTAAGTACAGGTGCGGTGGCTGCCGTTGGTTGGGTTTGGTTGCGCTAAAATGTTAAATAAATAACTGCTTTGCTTAAAAATGCTAAAAAGGTATGCCTACGCAATAAAAATAGGAAATATGAACTGTTTTTCTGCTTTTTCGACCGGGTGGGTCGATGTATATATATTTATGTCTATTGTGATCCTACTACGATCGAACCGCGCAAAGGAGACGCTGGCGAATTTTTCTGAAAATTAAGGCGTTCGAAAATTTTTGGGAAATTTTGGAAAATTTTTGTTAATGAAAAGTTGAGTTCTAAATTGTAATGAAAAGATAGGAATTGAAATAGAAAATGGAAACCATTGTTTTGGTTGAAGTTAAAGGTTTTGGAAAAAGGTGAATATAAAATTTTCACTAAGTGGATTTTTGAAAAGTTAATGAATTTAGGGCATTTTTCTTACTTTGCAATTTCGAGGACGAAATTCTTTTAAAGGGGGAAGTTTGTAATGACCCAAAATTTCTGTCATTTGAAATTCAGATATTTAATTAATTTTAAATATTAATAAGTAAGATTTGGAAGTCGAATTTATTTAATTTTGATATAGTGATTTAATTGGGCGATTAAATTATTAATTTAATACTTGAAATTGGGTAAATAATTGAAATCTGGATTAAATGTGTATGAAAATGATTTAAAAAGTCATATTAAATCATATTGAAGTTAGAATGATGTTTGTAAACTTTTAAAATCGAATTAAGAGTTGATTTGTGAAAATTGAATATTTTAATATTTAATTAATGACTAAAAATGACCATTTTTCAAACAGTCTCGGATTTCGACGAAACCAGTTTCATCGGATCCGTAATGTGATATTATTGTAAGATTTCAAATTTCGTGTCAATCGGATTTACGGTTTGTCCGGGCAAGTCAAAACGCATCGAAATCGGTTTAAATCGATTTGATTTAAATTTGATCGTTTATTTCCATAACTCTCACATACGATCGAATTAGCTCCCGAAACACGTTCCATTGTGTCTGGAACGCGGGTAAAACCTTAGAAACGCCAGCCGGAACGCTTCGTTTGGAGTTCGGAAAATTTGCGATGAATAGTGTTTTGAGAATTTTCTATAAAAGGACCCCATCATTCACAATTTGCACTCAAACCCTAAACCTATCTTCAGCCGCCACTTTCAACAATCAATGGCCGAAATGTTCACTCCTTCTCCCTCAATTTCCTTCAAATCCGTAAACATTTAGCAAAAGTCGTCAACTACATAAGTGAAGAGGGTGTTGAGATCTATAGATCCAACGGTGGTGATCTGAATTGGAGCATCGAGGTGGTCGCTAGGGGGCCGCGTTCTCTGGCCGTTCGTGCACGAATTCCAAGGCTTGGGGGGCACCGAGCATGGCCGGCCTCTGGCTGATGGTGGCTCTCGAGCGGGGCTTCGAAACCCATGTCGTTGATCGGCGCGAAGTTGAACGGAGTGGGCTCGAGAACTAGGGCAAAAGGGCGGCTATTGGGTTTTAACGTGATACATTTTCACGCATTTTGAACGGGGGAGGAATAAAAGAAGGGGGCGACTCAGATCTGATGATATGAAATCGACGGCCGAGATTAACTAGGTTTAGATTTGAAATTAAAAAATTTGTAAATTGATTAATATAAATTCGCGTGATATTTAAAAACCCATATCTTTGTCATACGATATTAGATTTCGACGAATTTGGAAGCGCCGGGATCGCAGCAACGCGATCTACGCTGCAGCGTAGGTCTGGAGTCAGTTTGAGCAAGCTAAAATTTTTGATTAAATCGAACGGTTCGGTTTAATTTAAAATTTAAACGTTCGACAAACTCAAGGTGAGAACTTCTCACTCAATCGAATGTTTTGTTTGATTTAGATTTTAAATAGTTAGATTTAAAATTGTTGATAGTGTTGATTGTGTGAATTGGATGATAAATTGTTATCTATTGTGTTAAATAGACCCTATACGCCGTATATTAAGCGGAGGTTATTTATTAAAACATATACCGCGAAAATTCTACTATGAAGTGGAATTGGTATTATATATGTATATAGCAATATATATATATATATATATATATATATTGGAATATGTATATATTGGAGTTGTTGATTTCCCGCATTATATAGCGGATGAGACCCTATTGCACCGCATAATAGCGGATAATATTTATAAATCCCATATACCGCGATAATTTCACTGTGAAGTGAAATTGGTATTGTGCTATCAGGGAAACATGTTGGAGGGATCCAACTGGATTCCTCAAACATTTGAATTTATTTCAATGTTGTGTGTTGATTTATTTATAATCATCGTGTGATTATATTGTGATGGAATCTATAGACGGCTATAAATTGGCCGAAGATATTTTTGGTATCGATGGACACCATAAATATTTGAAATTGGATTTTTGAAAATATAAGTTGAAAATTTATCGAAAATTTATTTTTGATAATTGGATAAATTTAAAAGGAATTTTAAAAGATGAAGTCTTATTTTTGAACCGTATTGAATTTAATTTCAAATTTTGGAAAAAAGAGCTTAATAAATGGATTTCGGAAATATTATCTATAAACTGAAGAATTTATCTAAATTTGGGATTTTTAAATAGATTTGAATAGCTAAAGGAATTTATTTTAAAAAGGAAATAAATTTTAAAATCAATTTGAAATTAATTGATTATTAATTTACTATAACTAGTAAAAAAAATTGATTTATTAAAATTTATCTGATTTGAATTAATCAGATAATTGAATTAATCCTATCTATGGATGTTTGGCTTATATTGGATGTTAAATTGGTTGACATCTTTGATGTGTGATGCTTTGTGATATATTTGATTTGTGTGTGATTTGTGATCTATTTATCTGTGATCTGTGAATGAAGATAAGCGTTATAGTTTATACCACTTATCAATTATATTGTTATATTTGATCTGTGATGATTGAATGCTGTTGCACTATTGTGTTAAACCCTTGGACTACACAACACACACACAAATGTGGATTTCACGTGGAAATCGGTTAAGTCATAGATTTTTATCAATTTTGGAAAATTGAGTTTTTGAATCCAAAATTGTTTTGGAATTGGAATTGAAAGCTTTTGAAAGTGAATTTCAAAAATAAAAGTTATTTCAAATAACTTAATGGAATTGGAATTTAAATCATTTGATTTAAATTTTGAATTCAATATTTTGAAATTGAATTCAATGAATTGGGAATTTTGGTTTAAAAGATTTTTTAAGTATAAAAGGTGTTTTTATGGTTTTTTTAACCAATTAAAATACGGTCTTGGGGAAATTTAAATTTATAATTCAAGTTTATTCTTGAATGGCTTTAACCTGTGTAAATGTAACTAGTTTTTCCCAAAATGAAAACTATCTGTTTCCAATTAATAATAGCTTTTATAAAGTGAAAAGATTTCCAATTTGTATCGAAACTTTTCAAATTGAAATTGTAAATAGTTTGAAAAACTATGAATTAACCTTTGTGAAGATGATTAAACTTTATTTTGAAATAAAAGAGTATTTCAAATGGTGTATCTTTTATATTATAAAAGACTTGAATTGTGAATAGTTTTGAAAGCTATAAATTAAATCTTGATTTAAAGATTTAATGGGTTAATTCAATTTAAATGGAAATTGATTTGGAAATCTGTGAATGAATCTTTGTGAAACTGGGTAAACTTTGTGAAGTAAATCTTTTTGTTAAAGATTTAAAAAGGTAATTTGTTTAAACCATTTAAAGAAAAGGATTTGGGTAATAAGTTGTGACTTAATTGAAATCCCAATATTCATATGTTTTGAAATATTATGCTCACTATTCGGGTTAGCCGGGAAAAGACCTTTGTGTCATATAACCCATTCCGAATTAGTGATACGACGATATGGATCGTATTGAAGACCGGTGGTGAAGACTGGGTATTTGTGAAAACGATAGGATGACTTATCGATTGTCTCTGCACCGTTAGCTACGGTATAGAGATTTCCTTTGTGATAAGAAGTTTTATCGGGATTGTAAATAACCGGATTGCAAGGGCTTCTTTTGAAGTGCCTTCGGTTCTGTTCGAACCCGGAACAGACTTGTATGGTTACATGTCTGACATTACATTTTGAGATATAAAGCTGATTTCTTTCAAATGCATTTCTGTTGGTGACAGAGGATTTATTCTCTTAGCTTAACACCCTTCTCTGAGACGTACGAGCTCAGAGGTTATGTAGTTAAAATTTATCAGCGATATATTCCTAATTTGGTAATGTGGCATGCTGAGTGTTGCTGTGTGATGATCATTTATTGATCATTTGTGATCTAAGCGTGGCTTTGTGAAAAAGCGTAGCTTTTTGGACGAGACTTCGTCAGACCTCACAACCCAGAAATGGTCGAAACAGGAAAGATGCGGCAAGGTTTCAGGGGTAGCTTCCCTAGGGTATGACCATTCCTTCTAGAAAAGGGTAGTATCATGGTATGGAGCCCAGATACTTACTCATATGGACACACTTTATTTATTATATGTGATGTTGGTTACCGAGCGCTCGGATAAAGCTCCCAAAGGACCGGGGGTGGCATATCTCAGGTTTACTACCCGGGAAGGGAGTAACCGGCCTTGTGTTGGCAGAGAGTAGGTTGTCTCTCGGAGCGTCCAGCCAGAGGCGTTCCTACGTGGCATAGGAAGTTCCTTAGCCTGACCATTAGTTGGAAATCCATCTTCCAATACGAACCTTGTACGGTATTAGTTGTAGAACCTGCCATTTACTTATGGTGGCGCCCCACTGTTTAGATGGTAGCTATAGTAGGCATAGTTCGGAATGTGTATGTTGGCTAAGATTTATATTATACTTTCGAAATGTTTTCTGCACTATGCACTAATAATAATAATCCAATGATTTGCGTAGTAAGCATGTTTGACTATCATAAGAAGAAATCTCCTCCAATTCTGCGTTTGCATTGTGTCGGTGGCGGGAGGTCTTATGGTAGTTTCATTTTCCAAAAGCATTGCGAAATTGTTTTATTTCCTTCGTTGTTGTTGTTTTAAAGATAAACTGTTTTAGTTCTCACACCAGTCACCATGACTGACCTGGAGTTTATTGTTTCCTTCCTAAACTCTGGGTGCCCACCAATTTCCACTCGGGCAGTCTAGAGTCAGGTTATCAGGTCATTCTGGATTCAGGAGATGCTGTGGAGCTCATTGGCGAGCTGGATGATGAGACGTATTACTTGTATATGATATTATTATTCCGCTGTGTATTCTGTATGAGGACAAGTTACTATGACTATCCAGTATTGTGTTGTATATTGTTGTGTAAACTCTGATGATAATGTAATGTATAAACTGATAAAGTTTTGATTTAAAGATTATTCATTTATCTATTATATGTTGTTCCGCTGCGAATGTGAGATTCTGTTATTGTTCTATGTTTTTCTGTTGTTTCTTCTTTCTTTTTCTTCTGTCTTCTTCTACCTCTTCTTTTTCTCCATAACAATTCGGTTTCCGGCATTCGATTGCTCGGTAGTTGATACAGTGGACGTATTAATGTCGATTTTCGAGCAATGAAAAATCGCGTTCGTTACAGTTCTCTTGCCACTAAAGGTGAGCAATCACTCACGATTAATGTTCTTATATTTATTAAATTTGATTTCAATTGAAACGACAATTGAAATATGCTGATGTTAGTTATTTACATTGCTATATATATATATATGCCATTTCTTTATCTGTTCACCTATGACATCTAACACCATTATCTATTATTTATCACCGATGATATATGCCTGTTATATTATTATCATATTTGTTATCACTTTGCAAGTTCCCTGTTAGTATAGAATTCACTATGGGTTGAAATGATACATACCCGAACGATCTGTAGAATAGGAGAAAATCGTTATGGGTTGAAATGATAAACCCAAGCGATTTTCATTTGAAATGAATTTGGGATTGCGGGTTGAAAAGATATATACCCGTATATATTTAAATTGCGGATTGAAATGATAAATATCCGTATCACTTAACCATAAGATAGAAAATTATATACAGACACCGTTGGTCTATATATATAAATACTTTGAAAATGATTTCTATGGTTTTGAAAAGAAATATATGGTTTTAATAAATATTGATTTTAAAGATTTATTAAAGTTGATTTAATAAAGTTGATAAAAAATATATTTAAGTATTTATTTAATATCTATATTTTCAAATATAGAGTTTATAATGATTTGAAATTGATTTGGAATTTTATTTATTTAAGAATTTTACTTAAATAAATTTGATTTGAAATTTATTAAATTTGAAATTTAAAGATATGGTTTTATAACTTGGATTTGATGAAAAGTGACTTAAATGAATATTGCAAACTTATATAAATTTAAATGGGATATTTTGTTTATTTAAATTTGTAAATTGAAGTTTATTTAAATGATATTGAAAAAGATTAAGTAAATATTTCAAAACTAAATAATAGTAAAGTGAATTTGATATATATATGAAATTATCGAATTTAGTTTTGAAATATTGAATATATAAAGCTTTGAAATATATTGAAATTGAAATGGTTTATTTTGTGGTTCAAATCTGTATTTGAAATTGATAATTTGAAATGGTTTAATAAGAAACTGAATTGAGTTGAAATTTATGAATTGAGATTGAATTAAAATTGAATTTTGGAATTCGAGTTGATTTGAATTGATTTGTGAAATTTGAGGAAGCTATTTTATTATATAAAGTATTTTTAAACTATATCCAAAACTATTTATATTTTACTTTATAAATTATTTTAAATATAAACTATTTTAATATAAATCATTTTCAATATAAATTATTATATTATAAACTATTTTATCTTATAACTATTTTATATAAACTGTTTTTATTTTATAAACTATTTTATTATATATAAAATTTTAATATCTAAACTGTTTAAGAGGAAAGTGTTATGGATTCCAAATGTTATGATTTCAAAGGGTTATGATTTCCAAAGTTATGAATTTTAATGTATTATGATTTCCAAAGTATTATTATTTCAAATTATTTTGGTTTCGGAAGTATTATATCTTCGAAAGTACTATGATTTTGTAAGTGAATATATTTGAAAAGGAAATGATATCGTATTGATTTGTTTTTTTTGAAATGAAAATGATATTTTGGTTTTGAAGTATAAATTATTTTGAAATGACCGTGGTGTTATAATAACGTTTGGTTGTTAAAGAGACCGGGATCGGATATGGGCATACTCTCTATCGATACCGAAAACCACTTTAACAACTATGTACGCGGTGGAGATTCCAGAATGAAGTAGGATGGTGGCGACGATCCTATTAAGGTATATACGTGGACCCGACTCCCGTGAGTTGGCATAAGGTGGCTAAAACAGGAGTGATCTCGGGCCAATGAGGTAGCACCTCTGATCGGACACATTTCTTCGATACTTTTCTATTACTTTGTGATTGATTTGGTGGCCACCCTTCGATTTTTGATTTGGGAGTGTGTTCCGAGGTGGGCGGTAGTGGCTGCTATGCGTTTCCACCAGCCCGTGTGCGTAATTGGTATATCTACCCTGGCATTGCCTCGTTGTGCCGTGTCACCTACCATATCGAGCTTTACTACGAGTTTGGTTTTGTGCCGTAGCCTGTGGAGTATTTAGGGTAGCTCCCGATCTGGGGGTACGCTGATACTGGATAGACTACTGGGACTATTATGTGTTAAGGGCTATATGGGTAACCCCTTAACGCTATTTAAAAGTAAGTTTATTTTACTATAGACATTATTATAATAGCGTATATTACTACATAGTAGATAGTTTAACGGATCCTTAAAGGATGGTTATCCCAAACATCCTTTGAGTTACTTCTATTTCAGTTGATATTTCACTTGAGTTGGATTTATTGATATAAGAATGTTAATCCTGACTCGAGTGTTTTGTGTTTGCTCTACACTCGGGTCAGACTGAGTGATACAGTATTCGAGACTCACCTTTGGAGTTGGAGCTTCGCTTGGAGGTCCAGCTATCTATCCATCTTTCAGTTGATTCCAGTGATGTATTAAGATTTTGTATTTGACTCTTGTATTGAGACATCTATGTATTCGAGACTTCTGCCGTATCTTGATTAACTCTGTTATATATATATGGTAGCTTCATGAACTACTATTCTTTTGTTTCCGCTGCATTATTTTATATTACTCTGTGTCTGTGGTTCTGTGATTATTTATTTATTTACTGTATATGCTGAGTTTTGCCAAATTTAAATTAACAATCTGATATTTTGAGCAATTCAAATCCGACATGTAGCGAATGGTTGAAAATTTCAGGTCGTTACATGTGGTATCAGAGCTTTGGTTTTAGGCAAACTTAGCATATGTAGTAAATTTAATTACAGAATCACTTTCGTTCGTGCTTGAAATTAGAGAAGCCTCCCCCTGAGCAGGACAGCCATCATCCATGACATGAGGAGTTTGAACTTAGAGAAGAGATGGTCACCCTGCGTCGGTAGATGCACAAGATCCAGGCAAGGAGGCCTGCAGATAAGGAGGGGTTCGAATGAGAAAACGATAACCTTCTTTATGAGGATATCTTAGGTGCATACATCCATGGTAGGTATGTCCTACTGCCCATAGACAAGTACGATAGGAGCACAAATCCATCTGATTGCATCACTGCCTTCAAGTCAGTCATCCAGGTTGGTAGAGTCTTTAACCATTGAAATAGCCCCTATTCCCTACTATATTAACCGAGCCGACGTTCGATTTGTTCCTTCACATACAACCTGGCAATGTCCTCTTATGGGCCTAGTTGTTTTCCAACTTAAAGGCCCACTTCTTAATACCAAAGACAAGGTAATGATGGCCAGTGAGCTGGGCAACATAAGACATGGCTCGAGTGAGTCTCTCCACTCATACGTTAATCGCTTTAACAAGGAATCAACAAGGGCATGAGGGGTCGATAAGAACAACTCGGTGGTCGCCCTCTTTTCAAAGGTGAAATATTGGTCCCGTATGTGGAAGGAATTGCAAAAGCAGCCCACATGGTCCTTTACTGACATCCCTCAAAGGACAAACAACATAATGAGAGTAGAGGTGGCAGATATTTCCAATAGTGATGATGAGGACAACCAGAGGGGAAAAATAGGTCAAAGAGAGGATAACCGTCGAAAGAATAATCGGTAGGAGAATGAAAAAAATGTTCTAATGACGAAGCATGCTTCAAACCCAGGTACATAAATTATACAACCCTGAACCGTGACATGGAAATTATTCACCTCGCCACCCATAACCATGTGGCATTTTAGTAGCCCGCTCCCACTCGGTCAGGGCAGAGGGAGGAGCACAAAGGCAATGTAAAACACTATGAGCTTCACTAGTTTAATGGACACTCGACCAATGAGTTTTAGAACCCCAAAGACGAAATAGAATGGCTAATTCATGAGTGTGTGTTGGTTTAGTATGTTAGGCAATAGGTAGAGCAACATAATGCTCACCAAAATCCACTTACCCCACCTCAGCAGGTAGAGGACAAAAACATAGCCACAATCAACACCGAGACCCTATCAATATTTTGTGGTTCGTAAGTAGCAAGCAACGGCTAAGGAGCCCAGGCCTGCTAATAAAAGGAGCTCTCAAATTGTGTCTAGTCGATCGATCTCTAAGCACCTAATGTCTTTCGGGTCGAAGAAGATTCTACTGACATCACCTTCATCATAGAGGATAGGAGAGAGGTTGGTTTCTCCCATCACGATCGCAAGGTCATTTCAGTCAGCATGGCTAATACGAAGGTTCACTATGTCTTCATTGACCGGGACAAGTCCATCAACTTGATGTTCAAAGATATATCCAATAGAATGAAGCTTCCCACCTCCAGCCTTGTGCCATATGCCTTACCCATTTACAGGTTTGGGAGCATTAGCATAGTACCTATAGGGGTCACATCCCATATAGCCACATTCGATGATGAGCCGCAAATGGCAAAATTCCATGTTCAGTTCGTTGTGGTGGACTGTCAATCCACATATAATATTTTAATAGGTAGGCTAGCCTTGGTGGATATGGATACTATAGTAGCTTACCAGCGCCTAACAATGAAATTTCTGACCAAGGGAGGTGTAGGATGTGTTCAAGGTAAACAACGGGCCTCTAGATATTGTTATGGAATTTTCCTACAACAAGCAAAAAAGGGTGTACTTATGTTATATTAAGAAATGGCAATAATTAGCAGTAAAATAAATAAAGGGTTACCCAAGTAGCTCGTTACTCTCGTTTGTGCCAAAAGCACCTCAATTATTGAAAGTAGACCGCACATGTTGATTTTCCCCATAGGCCGAAATGGAACACATGATGGAAATGCCCTCTTCTTATCCAGACCAAGCATTAGCAGGGAGCTCATCGCCTCATGGAACGAATAAGCTCACCCCCATTGGTATGCAGGAGTAGATGATACTAGCACTCCTTTACCTTCGACATTGGACTCATCTACTAAAGGCGAAGTTAGCATCAGCCTTTCGACTCGGACACAGACGTATGTGCCAACCGAGGATGATATTGAGCATATGATATATGAGTTGGACCAATGTGACTTGGAAGACAACATTGAAGATAGTAATGATGACCCTCTTGATCCTCGGATGAGGATTCAATTCCAAAAGACAGGCCGGCTACGCCGTTGGAGCAAGTCTTAATTAATAATGATGACCCTGGCAAGGTCATCTACATAGGCAAAGAGTTAAGCCCAAAAGTAAGGGACGGACTAATTTCCTTTCTAAGGGAGAGCAAGGATGTGTTTGCTCGGGGACATGCTTACATGATAGCACTACAAGAAAAGTGGTTTTTTATAACTTCAAAAGATAACACTTTATTCTCAAGCATTATTGTTTGTTTTAATTTGCTTTATTTAAAGGAGATATTAAGTACATATCACTTTGATAAACCAGGCTCACGAGGTTATATTGGTTGTTGCCTCTTCCTAAAAATATTTCACTTTTCCCACTTCTTCAAATTATTTCCCTCTTCCTCTTCCTCAAAATATTTCCTGATCCTCAAACACAAAATCTTCACCCTTATCACAGCCTCCGGCCATAACTCCTTATACCCACAGCTTGTTGCCGACCCTGCTTGCCTTAAGCCTGTCGACTCCTGCTATTCATCGCCGACCACCAAGCCTAAATATTTAGGGCACTAGCAAGTCGCAGCTTCGGACTTTGGTAATTCTTTCTTTATGATTCAGTAAACTTTTCTAAATAAGAAAAATCAAATGAAGTACAACAAAGTCACAACCTAATACTAATCAACTGAAGTACAACAAAGTTCATTAAGAGCTCGATTCTCAGGTATTCCCGTTCGTGTACCATACATTCCCTATGATAAATGAGAAAATAGAAAAGAAAAAGTTTGCGATCTATTAGGAAAATTCATCTCGCAATCCACTCAAGTTAGTTTCTCATTTGGTTGATAAAATCTTAACTACTTCAAATTATTTTATGATTAGGAATTAGGACCATCATTTGTCGAAAATGTGTTTTTGGGCAGATGCTCTTATGTGTACATGTATGGGTTTTAAGTTTTTATTCTCACTTGATCACCTAGAAATTTAGGAAGGAATGAGTGAGGAGGTCGATTCGGGTTGGCTGGGCTAGTTTACATAGTTTTTACTAAATTTAGTTATAATTCTCTTGGGTTAATATTTGAGTTGCATCTTAATTTCATACCTAATGGAGTATAAAATTTGTTCTTTTTTAAATCAGCGGATTTGAAAAGATGTTTGATGAATGGTTAGCACATGATTTTGTAAATTATTTATGTTCAATATGATAGATAATATAGTGGGTTAAAAATAAATCTTCAATACAAACATTTAGATATAGACAATGTTATGGAAGTTTCACCTTTCTGGTGTTAAAACAAAGTTGTCCCCAAATTTCTTTGCTCCGTTGAGTGAACCGATGTTTAAGTTCAGTTTCTATATTAACACCACATTCAACCTCATTTTGAACTCTTCAGCTGTGCCTAATGCTATCAATTATCGGCAAAGAACTTGGAAAATATATTACAATAAGGCATATCTATTGTTAGCCGCTTAAAAGCAATAATGCTACTGCATGTCAACATTTCTTAGAATCACAGTTCAATGGTTTGTAATAAGGAGCTTGATGGAACTAATTACAAACCTAATAGGAACACATTTTTAAGCAGATGTAAATATGTTTCAGAGTTGGTGAGAATTTTTCGATAAACATTACCAAGCTTTCAAATTGAAGCAACCTTTTTTGAAAGAAAATTAGACAATCACTATGCATATGTTAAACTGAACAAGCATAAAATTTAGTATTATTTAATTTTACTATCAAATTATCCATATGATGAATATCATCCCTTTTATTATCAGCAATTAAACCCTAAATATTTCATGTATAATTATTGAAAAGAAAATTAATATGCTTGAATTGAATTTTAAACTATTTAATGAAAATATTACAGTAAAAGGACAACATGGACTTAAAGTTTAAGTACTCATGATAATATCAACAAGCACCATATTTTTTCAAATATGTATAATAACTGTTCATTTACTTTATTTACAACATTTTTGAAAATTATTCTTCATTTTAGCATATTTCCATCTATTTCTCAACCTTAATCGTTTTTGAAAGTCACTTTTCACCAATACTTTACCGATTTTCCATTCTGAGCGTCTAAGGTTTGTTGTGGCTACTAAAAAATTATAGCAATAATAATGAATGATAAATTAAAATGAGTGTACTCTACCTTTGGGAATGTCTCGAGTAGTTGTAAAGAAAACTATCATAAAGTTAAAGATGGCAGGACATTTGAAGTGAAGAAAAGTTCATCAATCCAGCAATGAATAAAGTTAGCCTGAGAAACATGGCTTTGTGGTTTAATAACCACATTACAGTAAGTATAAATTTAGCAGAATACACATATCATATTTTAAAAATATAGTAAATAGGTTCAATATGCATTCAGTTGATTAGCTATCATTTGTTTTCCGAAATTGTGGGTCCATGGATTAAAATTTGTGTGCACAATTTTACAAACCGCTCTCTTTCAAATTTGGACCATCATCCTTTATATACAATGGATGTGGTAAATTTCATTACCATTTTCATCATTCTGCTTAAATGGCAAGGCACTACTTACGAGGAACATTATTTTATGTGCGGGTGATAACTGGTGTACGGAAATGATTTCATGCTTTAGGTGGAAGATATGTGTAGTATCATTTTTTCCCTTTCTGTAATTAAAAAGCATTACAAGGTGCTCAACTAAGAGGTAGAGAAACTCTTGGCAAATGGTTACGTCTGTGAGGCGACATGCTCAATTTGGGTTGCTAACCTAGTACTTGTCCGCAAACTAATGAGGCATAGAGAACCTCATTGATTTCTCATATCTTAACAAAGCGTGCCCAAAAGATAGTTTTCCCTTGTCCTACATTGACTAGCTTGTGGACGCAACGAGCAGACACAAACTACTTATCTTCATGGACATCTACCCTGGGTACAACCAGGTTGCCATGCACGGCCCGAACCAAGAGCATACCTCATTCATCACTAATGCTAGGCTCTACTACTATCAAGCCATGCCATTCGTCCTTTGCAACACCGATGCTGCGTATCAAAGGCTTGTCAACTGGATGTTCGCCATGCAGATAGGCCACTCGATGGAGGTTTATGTGGATGATATGTGACTTAAATTTGAAAAGGCTGGTGGGCATGTAAAAATCTGAGATAAGACTTTTAACATCCTCCGTGGATACAATACGAAGCTTAACCCTAGAAAGGGTTCTTTTACGGTACAATCCGAGAAGTTCCTTGGGGTTTTAGTGAGTGCCAAGGATATTGAGGCAAATCCTAACAAGATTCAGGAAATCAAAGAGATGTAGGTGTCACGCACGGTCAACAAAGTACAAAGCCCAAATGGAATGATCGTAGTGCTCAACCGCTTTGTGTCAAAAGCCACCAACCGTTGTGTACCCTTCTTTGATCTCATTATGAAGGGGAAATCGATTCCATGAAATGAAGATTGTACCAAAGCCTTTCAGAAATTCAAGAGACACCTGACCACACCTCATGTGCTTTCGAAGGTAGTTGATAGGGAGGACCTGTACCTATACCTGGCAATGACCGACCATGCGATCAACGCCACCTTAATCTGTGATGAGGAAAAGAACTAGCGCCTTATCTACTATGTAGGTAAAAGATTAATGGACCTGGAGACAAGGTATTCCAAGTTAGAAAAAATAGCGTGTTACCTGCCCATGACCGCATGTCGACTATAGTCGTATTTCCAAACCCATCCCATCAAGGTTCTCACCAACCAGCCCTCGAAGCCGGTTTTATGTAACACCCCAAAAATTTTAATAAAAAAATTAAAATATTAAAAAGGGTAAAAATGTAGTTTTACATAAAAGGACAAAATAGTTAATTTTTACAAATAAAGGAATTTGGGAAGGCTAACTTTTCCATTGTGTCAAGTAGATTTTTCTAGCCCAGATTCATATATAAATTACAAAAAACAAATACCGTATGAAGAATATACAGAATGTTTACCATAGCTCGTGTTTGAGGATTTACACTTATTTTTAAATAAAGTATAATAATCAAGTACAAGATTAAATCAAAACTTAGCTATTAAGTAATAAATTAAATATGTATGAGTCGCTTTAAAAAGAGTACAATTTTGTTAATGAGCATTAAAAGAAAAGGAAGAAGATATTTACACACAAAGAGAAAAAGCATTAATTTCCATGTTATGGAATTTAATGCTATAATTAATGGAAATATATGTTACATGTGTTAGAAAGAGAATGTAACAATATATTTTAAAAGAAAAGAATATACATAATGTTATATGTTTGAAAAGTGCGTATGTATGGAAGTAAAGGATTATTTTAAAGGAAAAGTATTTACATGCATAAATTTGAAACTGCTTCAAGGGGAAACATTAATGATGAAATTATTATCATAACTAATGAAAGGATATGATATGTATATTGGAAGGAGAACTTACCAATATATTTGTAAGAATGCGTTAAATGAAAGGGACGTTGCATATTATAAAAAGAATGCATTTAATAAAGGAAATGTTGCTTACCTTAAAAAGAATGAATTTAATAAAAGGGACGTTACATACTTTGAAAAGAAGAGATAAATGGTATTTTCATGGAAGGAAGGTTATTTTTAAAGAATAGGGTTAAATCTAATTTTGGAATTTGAAAGCATTAATGCCAATCAATTACAAATTAATTGCGCAATTAATGGGTAAAGAATAAGGTTTTTAACTTATGTAATTAAACACACAAACATATATGTATACACACACAATTGTTGTTTTGGATATAAATACAAGATTTCCAACAATATTCAATAATAATAAATGGGAAAAATATCAATGAATGATATTAATTAATTTGAATTATTGAAAATGGTAATTAATGACATAATAGGGAGAATAAAAGATGCTACCTTCCTTACAGAAAAGGAAATGAATTTTTATACACAAATATTAAAAGGCAAATAAGCATGTAATTATTCATTCGAAAATTAGCCTAGAAACGCTAGCTTTCAAATATAGGCATAAGCCTCCACTCTTGTCTTCTCACTCTATGACCCTAGTCTCCACTTCTTAAAAGTTCTTCATAATCTTCTCCTTCCTTAGGCAAAATTCTTATTCAAAAATAAATTAAAAGTGAATCAAACAAAAAAGAATTATAGATAGAAAAAATGAGAGGAATGCCACAACCAAAGCTCAGGAATCAAGATGAGAGGATTCGCAAAGGCAAACGGAGGGAGAGCTATAAAGGTGAGTGGGTTAACTGCTAAATATGTTGTTTCATAAGTAATTGAATTTGTTTATATTTCTACTTAATCAGGAATTGATTTATTTTAATCTAAAATAATAGTTCCCATTTAAAGTTCATATTAAATAAATCAAACTCATCAATGTGTGAACAGAAGGGAAAAATGTAAAATTTCATATATATGTGTTATTTGGCATTTTGATTTGGCAGTATTTGGATGGACTTTGACAAGTCGAACTTGAATGCTATCAAGGCAAGAGGCTGGGAGAGATAGCTGCAGAGTCCAAAAACCAAGTGCAATAAGAGTCACTAAATGGAAGCAAGACCATCTCACAAAAATCCTAAAGAAAATCCATCTGACTGATGGATCGGTACCGATCTCTATGGATCGGTACAGATCCATAAAACTTTATCCACATTCCAACTTCTTCCTATTCAAAATTCTTGATGATAGAAACCTATTTCAAGTTCAATTGCATCGATCGCGTGCGACTCTTGACGCAGCGGATTAATCAAAAACAATGTCGATCGATGAGAGTAGCAATCGATGGATTGGAGGATACTGAAATGCCCGAATTCGTTGATCCGAAGATACCGAATTCTAGCTATCCCGAACTCGTTGATCGCGCACGATACCGGGTTCAAAGATCTGTGATTCTTCACACGTTGATCTAGCGCACTAGATTCCGTGAATCGGCTTCTGCAGTCGTTGAATCGAGCGCACTCGATTATCCGAAAGAGGAGATAGGAGATTACACTCAACTACCAATTTGGTGAAAGCACAAAGCTAACAAAACAAGAGTTTTATTTCAAATCCACTAAACTATTACAAATGACCACACATGCCTATTCATAGGCGTACATTTCAACATTACAATTCTGCACAACTCTTAGGTCGGTTCCGACTTATAGCCTCCGACTTAACTCACACGACTTACGACTTAAGAGTAGACGACTTAAGACAAAAATAGTTACAACACCTTACAACGCCTCAACAAACATGGCCGACCTAACCTGGTACGACCTAACAAAAATACAATACTCCTTATTTACAAAGTACACGACTTAGTACATGACGACTCAACTTAGGTCGGTAACGACCTAGTTACATCATTCAATGACTTACCAACATGTTACACAACACATACGACTTAAAAGATGCGACCTACGACTCATAAACAGAACGACCTAAAACATGCGAGTTACGACATAAGAACTAGACGACTTATCAATTAACGACCTAACATATAGGTCGGCAGCGACTTAAGACCTGGCTTCAGAACTCCTTCCTGCGACCTAGCTTAGGTCGTAACTCCACTTCGCGACTTTCCATAGGTCGTATCTCGTCCCAGTTCTTCTTTGTTAGGTCGTAGACGACTTAACCCTTCATTTTCCTTAGGTCGTAGACGACTTAAGTCTTTATTTTCGATAAGTCGGGGACGACTTATCAGTTCCGAGCGACTTAAGCCTTTGTTAAGTCATAGCCCTTTTCCTCCTAGCCTGTTAGGTCGTAGACGTCCCAAAATCCTTTCCTTAGGTCTTGACCGACCTAAACTTCCATCCTTAGATCGTGGACGACCTAAGCCTGGGTAACTCGTAGCTAGCCCTGCTTCAACTCTCGTAGTTCACACTGCTTCGACTTTAGCCTGTGCTGCATCATCCTCCCCGGGTTGAGAAAAATTCGACCTCGAATTTGTAAATTCTTCCTCATCAGACTGTTCATTCTCATAATATGGCACTAGATGCTTAACATTGAATACGTCAGAAGTGTATACATCCTCCGGCAGCTTCAACTTATAAGCGTTTTTATTAATCCGTTTCACGATTTCTACAGGACCATTTTTTCTGGCTTTCAACTTGTTATAAGCGCCTACTGGAAAACGATACTTCATTAACACAACATATACCATATCTCCTTCATTAAACTCAACACTTCTTCGTTTCAAATCTGCAGATCGTTTGTACTTTTCATTTGCTTTCTCCAATCGTTCCTGAACGATTTTATGACATTCTGTCAATCCTTCAACAAAGTCAACAGCTCGCTTGACTGTCTTCTTTGGTTGTGGTATGATCGTTAACTCCAACGGACCCTTTGGCAAACTAGAATATACAATCTGAAACGGACTAAAACCCGTACTACGGTTCACAGCATGATTATGAGCAAACTCTGCTTGACATAACTTCACATTCCAACTCTTCAGATTGTCTTGCACCAGACATCGTAATAAATTTCCCAATGATCTGTTCACAACCTCGGTCTGTCCATCCGTTTGCGGATGATAAGCGCTGTTAAAGTTCAACTTCGTTCCCACCATCTTCCACAAACTTAGCCAAAAATGACTCAGAAAACGAGTATCCCTATCCAACACAATAGATTCTGGTAATCCATGAAGTCGATATATCTCCTTGAAAAATAATTGAGCAGCATGAACAGCATCCGCCGTCTTCTTACAAGCAATAAAATGTGCCATTTTCGAAAATCGATCAACCACCACATAAATGGAATCGTTTCCACGCTGTGTTATTGGTAACCCCAACACAAAGTCCATACTCACATCAACCCACGGTTTAGTTGGTACAGGTAACGGCATATATAATCCAGCATTAGTCGCAGTTCCTTTCGAAACCTGATAGATATGACATCGCTCCACAAACCTCTCCACCTCTTTCCTCATCGTGGCCAAAAGTAAGACTGTGAAATTAACTGTAAGGTATGGTCTCTCCCAACATGTCCTTCTTCATGTAGCTCTTTTACAATCTTTATTCTCAAACTACAATCAGGTATGCACAATCGATTTCCTTTGAACAGAAAACCGTCTACCATCATAAATTCATCCGTCTACCCCTCCTTAACTTTATCAACCAACTTTGCAAAGTAAGGATCATCGACAAATAATTCTGGTAACACATCGAATCCCGTTACTTCAATCTTCATTGTTGTTAACAAATGATTCCTTCTACTCAAAGCATCAGCCACACGATTCGTCGCTCCTGACTTATGTTTAACAACAAAAGTAAACTGTTGCAGATATGCAATCCACGATGCATGTCTTGCTGAAATCTTGTCTTGCCCTTGTAAGTGCTTCAATGCCTCATGATCAGTGTAAAGAACAAACTCTTTCTGAAATAGATAATGTCTCCAGTGTTTAATAGCTTGCACAACAGCATAAAATTCCACATCATATGTACTATATCTCATCTTCGCTCTAGATAACTTCTCACTAAAGTATGCAATTGGACGTCCCCTCTGACTCAACACTCCTCCAATCCCAACCTTGGATGCATCAGTATGTAGTTCAAACACTAGCTGAAAATCTGGTAATATTAGAATTGGTGCAGACGTCAAGAGTTCTTTGATCCAATCAAAAGCAACCTCGGCTTCCTCCGTCCATGCAAATTGTTTACCCTTCATACAATCAGTCACAGGCGCCATCACACTACTAAAGTGTGGAATAAACCTTCGATAGAATGAAGCCAACCCGTGAAAACTACGAACTTCCGTTATCGTCTTGGGTTGCGGCCAATCTCTGATAGCCTCGACTTTACTTTGGTCAAACTGTATTCCTTCTTCCGACACAACATACCCCAGAAATAAAACACTCCTTTCCATAAAAACACACTTCTTTGTAGCAGCATAGAATTGTTCTTCACGAAGAATAATTAACACTTTCTTCAAATGCTGAACATGCTCTTCTTTACTAGCACTGTAGATCAGAATATCATCAAAGTAAACCACCATAAATTTCCCAATGTATGGCCTGAAAATTTGGTTCATCACCCTCATGAATGTACTTGGTGCATTTGATAGACCAAACGACATTACCAGCCATTTATACAATCCTTCCCTCGTCTTGAACGATGTCTTCCATTCGTCCCCTGGTCTAATGCGAATCTGATGATAACCGCTCTTCAAGTCAATCTTTGAAAAGATTACGGACCCACTGATTTGATCCAATAAATCATCAAGCCTCGGCATCAGAAATCTGTATCTGACTGTGATCTTATTCAATGCTCTACTATCTGTGCACATCCTCCACGTTCCATCCTTTTTGGGTACCAATAAAGCTGGTACAGCACAAGGACTTAAACTTTCCTGCACACGCTCCTATTCAAGCTATTCTTCCACTTGCCTCCTCAATTCTTCATGTTCCTTTGGACTCATTCGATAATGTGGTCTGTGTGGCAACACAGCACCTGGAACAAGATCTATCTGATGTTGTATATCCCTCAACGGTGGCAACTCCGTTGGTAACTCCTCTGGAAATACATCGTCAAATTCTTTCAAAACTGGCTTCGCTTCTTCCGGAATTTCAACCTCTTCACTGCTCTCTCGCCCAATCAACAAAAACACTTCAGGCTCCTCCTCTATTTCCTTCACAAACTCCTTCAAAGATAACAAAGTTTTAAGCTCTTCAATCTCCTCCAACTTGTTTTCCTCCTGTTGTCGCTTCTTTGGAACTAGAGTAATCTTTGTACCTTCAAACATGAAACTGTAACTGTTGGTACGCCCATCATGTTGCACCGCCCTATCATACTACCACTGTTTTCCCAGCAACAAATGACAGACATCCATATCTACCACATCGCACCAGATTTCATCCTTGTATTTCTTCCCAATTGAAAACTTCACACAAGCCCTTCGTCCAATCTTCACCTCCCCACCTTTCCTCAACCAAGCTAGCTTGTACGGTTTTGGATGTTTCTCAGTCTTCAACGCCAACTTTCTCACAGCTTCTGAAGAAATTATATTATCACAGCTTCCAGCATCAATAACAAATTTGCAAACCTTCCCCAGAATGGTACATGTTGACTGAAAAATATTGCTCCTTAACCAACTACAATCCTCCTCTTGCTTTGGTGTTAAACAGGACCTCTTCATCATTAGATTGTAACCTTCGTCTCCCGACACTTCTTCTTCCTCCTCATCAGGTGGTGAATTGGCACATTCAGCTTCTTCATCCTCATCCTCAACCTCTGCTATCATAGCTCTCTTCTTCGGCTTTGGACATTCGCTACTTTTGTGGCCCATTTCTTGGCAATATAACACTTGAAACCATTATTGACTTTTGCCTTCCCAACCTCATTCACAACTGGTTTTGCAACAACTTTTGAAACATTAGAACTTCCACTAACACCCTTCACTTGATTATTGGAATTTGTAAACATACCACTCCTCGTCTTCCCTGTTTCTCCCAAGCTAACGCTTTCTGGTGTGCTTCCGCTACAGATCTAGGATCAAACATGTTAACCATATCCTGAATCTGCATTCGAAACCCCCCAACAAATCTAGCTGTCAATTGTTCTTCTGTCTCCATAATATCATTCCTTGCTATCAGTTGATAAAATTCGTCAGCATAGTCATTCACAGATTTCGTCCCTTGCCTCAAGTTTTGCAATCTCTGATACATAAGCGACTGATAGTTATAAGGTAAGAATGTGGCTTTCATCATTTTCCTCATCTTTTCCCATGATTCACCTTTGACTTCCCCATCCGTTCACGTGTAAGTTTGGTTTGCTGCCACCACGCCAAAGCTCTACCCCTCAACCTCGTAGCAACCAACTTCACTCTACGATGTTCTGGAACTTCTTTGAAGTCAAAAATCTCTTCAACATTAGCCACCCAATCTAGAAACTCCTCTGCTTGCATACCACCTTTGAATTCAGGAATTTCAGTCTTCATCCCCGACTCCCACTTGTGATCATACTCAGAGTGATTTCTTCCTTGTCCTCGTCCTTGTCCTCGAACACTACCACCATCATACTCCTCTTCAAACTTAGATGTGTATCGATGTCGATCCTGACCACCAACATCTCTACTCCCTTCGCGTCTTCCTCCAACATCCCTTCTATCTACATTCCTCCGATTACGATCATTCACGTTCCTCCCACGCCTTTGATCATCATCAACACTTCTGTCTCGATTGGAATGTGGCGAGACTCTACTTCCTCCATGGTTAGATTTAGGTGATACCCTCCTCCGATTCTGATTCATCTCTAACATCATTTTCTCTAATCGTCCAATTCCTTCGTTAAGCTTTTCACTAAAGATTTCATTGATTCGTTGCTCCATCTCATCAGCTTCTTCTCTTCGATACAAAGCTTCTACATTTTGGTGACGATTAGCTCTTCTTGGCGGCATGATTTGAAACTTTACAAACTCTCCAATTCTCGGCTTTGACTTTCAAAGTGATGTACACGGCCTTCCTTGCTTCCCTTAGCTCGGCCGAAGCTCTAACTTGCCCACTTCAAATTCAAACACAATTCGAACTTAGATCCAAAGTGAAATGGATCGAAAACTCCCCCTTTGTTGCAATTTGCGATGAACACGATGAACAACAACTTCAAACTTCAAACAAATCGGCTCCAAGACTCGATTTAGCTATGATTGGCTAAAACAAGCTCTGATACCAAAACTGACGTAGCGGATTAATCAAAAACAATGTCGATCGATGAGAGTAGCAATCGATGGATTGGAGGATACTGAAATGCCCGAATTCGTTGATCCGAAGATACCGAATTCTAGCTATCCCGAACTCGTTGATCGCGCACGATACCGGGTTCAAAGATCTGCGATTCTTCACACGTTGATCTAGCGCACTAGATTCCGTGAATCGGCTTCTGCAGTCGTTGAATCGAGCGCACTCGATTATCCGAAAGAGGAGATAGGAGATTACACTCAACTACCAATTTGGTGAAAGCACAAAGCTAACAAAACAAGAGTTTTATTTAAAATCCACTAAACTATTACAAATGACCACACATGCCTATTTATAGGCGTACATTTCAACATTACAATTCTGCACAACTCTTAGGTCGGTTCCGACTTATAGCCTCCGACTTAACTCACACGACTTACGACTTAAGAGTAGACGACTTAAGACAAAAACAGTTACAACACCTTACAACACCTCAACAAACATAGCCGACCTAACCTGGTACGACCTAACAAAAATACAATACTCCTTATTTACAAAGTACACGACTTAGTACATGACGACTCAACTTAGGTCGGTAACGACCTAGTTACATCATTCAACGACTTACCAACATGATACACAACACATACGACTTAAAAGATGCGACCTACGACTCATAAACAGAACGACCTAAAACATGCAAGTTACGACATAAGAACCAGACGACTTATCAATTAACGACCTAACATATAGGTCGGCAACGACTTAAGACCTGGCTTCAGAACTCCTTCCTGCGACCTAGCTTAGGTCGTAACTCCACTTTGCGACTTTCCATAGGTCGTATCTCGTCCCAGTTCTTCTTTGTTAGGCCGTAGACGACTTAACCCTTCATTTTCCTTAGGTCGTAGAAGACTTAAGTCTTTATTTTCGATAAGTCGGGGACGACTTATCAGTTCCGAGCGACTTAAGCCTTTGTTAAGTCGTAGCCCTTTTCCTCCTAGCCTGTTAGGTCGTAGACGTCCCAAAATCCTTTCCTTAGGTCGTGACCGACCTAAAATTCCATCCTTAGATTGTGGATGACCTAAGCCTGGGTAACTCGTAGCTAGCCCTGCTTCAACTCTCGTAGTTCGCACTGCTTCGACTTTAGCCTATGCTGCATCAACTCTCCATCGATCTCCTCGAGCACTTTAAATCAGAAACTCCATTCCTTTACCGATCCATCTTATTAGCCTAGAAGCAAGCTCATAACAAGGCAAACAAGATGGAAACCACGAAGAAAACAACAAGTCGCCACATCACAAAGTATCAAAACTAGTCCATAAGAAGATCTTGTGGATCAGTTCTGATTCATGCCTATGGATCAGTACCGATCCATGCCTATGGATCAGTACCGATCCATCTACATTGCTGACATGGCCACATTTATTTATGGCTAACTGTTATAGGAACGTGGAGATCGTGGTGGAAGACACGGTGGAGCATTTCTCGATGACCTACAAATATAAATAGGAGGCTAAGGGCTCATTTTCGAGGATCATTTTGCTTCCTTGCAACTTTTACATAATTCCTTCTAATAACCTGTGGATCCCTACTAATCCATAAGAACTGTACTTGTAAAACAGCAATAAAAGCAATAGAAAGCTCAAGTGGATGTTGGCAATACTTGATCGAACCACTATAAACGTTTGGTGTCATGTTTTTACTCATTTTCCATTTATATTTCTTCATTTTCATTCTCTACTTAATTTCTTGGGTGTTAGTGCCATTTTTTGTACTAACATTTTGGTGCTTTTACTGAGAGCGTGATTCTTAGGCTATTTGGATATGTCTTATACTATTGGATTGCTTAAATCCAATAGACAGATCCAATTTTTTTTACTCTTTTGAACTATTCAGATTTCTAGAAAGTCTACCAGAAGCTATTTCAGAATGACCCCTCAAAGAGATCGATCCACCACTTCAAGAGCTACTGAGGATGTCGAGAATGTCGATTCCCAACATGTTGAAGAGGTTGCACAACCAATTGCTACTGAGGGTTAGAACTCAACGGATGTGACTACCAGGGTCGAGATGGACCGCATGTTGAAGCAAATGGAGGACAAGCTCCAAGAAAGCCATGATGGGTTGAATTAGCAAATGAAATAGATCTTGGATTTCGAATCAATTGACTAACAACTGTAGGAGAAGTAGGAAGGACTTGACACCTTCTGATTCAGAATCTGACAGTTCGTCATCATCGGAGCAAAGGCAGAGGGACAGAAAGCAAAAGATGCTTAGAAAAGAGATTGGAAAGTCGATACAAAGGCTCGAACCAAATCGCAACAAAGGTTTATGGATCAGTACCGATCCATCAAGTGGGCTCAGTACTATCCATCAAGTGGGATCAGTATCGAACCATCCAATGTTGGTTGTGGTTTGGCTTTTGGTTGTGCTTTGGATGGCCAGAATATTGGAGATCAAGCGACCGCTGTGGATTCGCCACGAAGATAATGTACAAGGAACTTTGAATGAACAGTTCTCCCGGAGTTATAGGAACCTAGGTTTATGAAACAAACTAAGTGCGTTTTCCATGCCAAACACTCAGAGCGGATCACGATTGCCGCCGTTCAGTAGATCCACCTAAGCCAGATTTGACTGAAATGGTAATGAGACTTATAAACGAGATCCAGCATCGGACCAATGATGATTGAGGTTCCTCCCTAAGTCAAAATATTTTCAGGGAAGAAATCCTACGCAAGGAATACCCAAGGTGATTTGTGAGGCCAATGATGCCGTCGTATAACGGAAGATGGATCCAAGGCAACATTTAATGAAGTACGATTGGCACATGGATTCTGCCAGAGATACTGATGTCGTACGATGCCGTTGTTTCCTAAATTTCCTGGTAGGGAGCGACTATGATGTGGTTCACCCGGCTTCCACGAGATCCATATCATCTTTCAAGCAACTAGCGTAGGAGCTCATTGAGCAATGCCGTATGCACACTACCCGTTCGAGGACATCATGTCACTGTCCAACCTCTTCCAAGGAGGAGGAGAGCCTTTAAAGGATTTTTTATAAAGGTTTAATACTGCAGTAACCGAGGTGAGCAATCCTCAAGAAGATATTGTATGGTTGGCACTGATTAAGGGGATCCATCCCGATACAAATTTCAAGAGGTGGTTGAAGATGAAATCCCCACTGACAATGGACGTGTTCTACAGAAAGACGACTCAGTTCTTGCGGTTGGAAGAGGCAAGCACTACCAGTGGAAAAACCAATGTCGGATAGTCGGCAGAGGTGATACAAAGTAATGTTGCTGTAAAACAGTCCGAAAGGAATTTCGACAATGTCGATTTTAATGTAGAAAATAGAAGTGTTGGACAGAGCAAGAACAACAATGGAGCAAAAGATAAGAAATTAGATTCAAGAGATGTTTGAGAATCCTAAAGTATGATAACTATAATCCATTGAATAACTTGATTGAAAACTTATACTTGGCAACTTAAGGCCAAGAACAGTACGGGAAGCCGACTTCGAGGGAGTCGACTGAAAAGGAGAAGTCCGGTAAGTTTTGTAGATTTCGTGAGACGCACGGTCATAACACCAATGAATGTTGACATCTGCATGATGTGATCGAAGATTTGATTCGCAAGAAGCAGCAACAACTTATGCAAGCCCCGTAGGATGGTAGGTAAGGAACATCAAATCCCAAGCAGGGGCAAACCGGGCATGGTGTTGGTGAGCCTAGGTGGCTTTAGAAACAATTGGTGATTAATACTATCATCGGTGACCACATCCAGTTGAGAAGAGCTGGAATATGATGGAACGGTATATGGCTGCTTTGAAGCATGCAGTAAATGAGAGCAGTTTTATCGTTAAAGATGGTGCTCTGACGAAACAACTGAGGACTATGACAGATGACATTATTTTCAGAAATAGAGATGCTGATGGTGTGGAGGTCCCGACTATTGATGCGCTAGTGGTATCGGCCATGATTGGCCCTGCAATTATAAGAAAGGTGTTGGCTAATTGGGAGTATAGCCAACATTTTGTTCAAGAAAGCCTACAACCAAATGCTTCTGGAGGGTAAGGACTTAAAGCCGTGTAAATCTAGGATCTAGGGATTTAACAGGACTGCTACTGAGCCAGTGGGATGTCTGAATCTACTAGTGGTGCTTGGAGAGAGCGACCTTAAGAGAGTATGGATCGTGCTTTTTTGTATTGGATATTTATTCTGCTTATAATGCCTTCTTAGGCTGACCGGGCCTTGCTGAATTTTGAGCGACCATAGCTCCTTAGTGCTTAACAATGAAGTTCCTGATAGAGAATGGTGTGGTTATAGTGGAGGGTGATTAGGGGCTTAGCTAGGAATGTTATGTCGCTAAGCCGAAAGAGGCAAAGCGAAGGGAGAAAGGAAAAGGTGTGGAGAGGACTCTTTGCATCAAGGTTTTGGATGCATAGAAACCACCACCTGAGCCCTAGCTCGGGCAGAACAGTTGATTCCATAAGGATATGGATTCGAGAAAAGAACCGGAGGACGCGAGTGTGGCTCCAACCGAGTTGAGACAGCCCGATCAGCCAAGAAGATCCTACACGGGTCCTGAAGCTCGGATCGTAGCTCAACATGATGATGATGATGATGATGAAGGAGTTGGTTGGTTTTCTCCAAGCGAACCTGAATGTGTTCTCCTGTACTCACTCAGACATGTGTGGAATATCACAAGAGATAGCAAGCCAAGCATTGAATGTAAATCCTAAATGCGTTCCCGTGGAATAGAAACACCACAGCCTAGGTCTGGAGAGATCCGCTGCACTCAAAGTAGAAGTCGAGAAGTTGAAAGACAACGACTTCATCCATGATGCCTTAACCCACAGTGGGTATCCAATCTAGTCCTGGTGAAAAAAACCATTGAGAAGTGGACGACATGCATCGACTATTCATACCTTAATAAGGCATGCCCAAAGGACAGCTTCCTGCTCCTAAAGATTGATCAGCTGGTAAACTCGATGGGTAGGCATGAATTTCTTTCATTTATGAATGCTACTCTAGATACAATCAGATTCCAATGCACGTCCCAGACCAGGAACACACCAGCTATATTACCGACTTAGAACTATACTTCTATCTTGTTATGCCCTTTGAATTAAAGAACACTGGAGCGACTTACCAAAGGTTAGTGTACAAGTTGTTCAAAGATCAGATAGGGCGCTTGACGGAGGTCTATGTGGATGATATGCTCGTGAAGTTACGACAATCGAGGAACCACAACAATGACTTGGTAGAGAAGTTCAGCATTCTCCAGAAGTACAGGATCAAGCACCCTTTGAAATACCCATTTGGCATTGCGTTGGGGAAATCCTTAGGCTTCATCATGAACTCTCATGGAATCGAAGCCAATCCAGAGAAGATCGAAGCACCGAGGAACACCAAAGCCTCGAAAAAGATCAAAGAGGTCCAAATATTGAATGGGAAGGTCGCCCCCTTGAGTCGATTCATCTCCAGAGCCACTAACAAATGCATCCCTTTCTTCGAAGTGATCAAGAAAGGAAAGAGGAATTCCATTTGGACACAAGAATGTATAGATGCATTCCAATTCCTAGTGGATCACTTAGAGAGAGACCCCATTATGTCGAAGCCGCTGAAGGGTGAAGACTTATTTATTTATCTGGTAGTGTTGGTGCACACTTTGAGTGCCACACTCATGCATGAGGAGTCCTAAATCCAAACGATGGTGTACATTAGCAAGCGGTTAACAAAAGCAGAAAGAAACTATCCAAAGCTGGAGAAGCGCGAATATTGCCTGTTAATCGCTTTAAGGAAGCTCTGCCACTACTTTCAGGCTCATCCGACCAAAAATTTCTACCGACAAGCCTTAGAGACAGGTCCTGCAATTACCAAAGACTTTTGGAAGGATGTTGAAATGGAACATTGAATTAAGCCTGTATGGCATAACCTATCACCCTCGCAGACCAATCTAGGGCCAAGCTTTGGTGGATTTTATTGTCGAATACACTACATGAGATGACACTTCGAAGAGCAGTAGAAGGCGAAATGCCAAGTGGAAAATGTACATGGATAACGCATCTAACGAACGTTGTTCTAATGCTGGAGTTGTGCTGGTGACTCCCGAGGAACGTTTGATTTGTTACACACTGAAATTCGACTTTCCCACGATGAACAATGATGCAGAGTATGAGGCATTGATCGCAGGACTCAAGATTGCCAAAGAGCTGGGAGTTAAAATTTTGCATATCTTTTGTGAATCCCAGCTAATGGTATGGCAAGTAAGGAAAGAATTTCATACAAAAGGAGCAAGGCTAGCTCCTTACCTAAACCAAGCCCCTGAGTTGCAAACTGATATTGAATACTACACCATAACGCATATACCCAAAGATGAAAATGCGAAGGCCGACTCACTGGCTAAGTTAGCTAGTTCTGGAGATGAGCAGCTCATGGGTCTGGTACCTGCGGAAGTGCTTTCGACTCCGAGCATAGACCAGATGGATGTCGATTAGATCTTGGAGGCCGAATGTGAAAAGGATTCATGGATGACTCTAATAAATAATTATTTGTAGAGAGGAATCCTTCTTGAAAAGAAAAACGAACGACGTCAACTCCTTTGTAAAGCTTCAAAATTCATCATGCAAGAAGAAGTTCTTTATAGGAAGGGATTCTCAATCCCTATGCTTCGATGCGTTGCCAACGATAAGGCCAACTAAGTCCTAAGAGAAGTACATGAAAGGGCCTGTAGGGGACCACGGTCGGAGGTAAACTACAACAAGCCTACTGTCAACCGAGACGCAGCTGATTACACCAGCCTAGTTAACGATCAAAATCCCAATTAGCTAGGATGATCCTACATGGGTCGTGAAGGTCAGATCACCACTCGATGCGATGATGATGAAGGATTTGGTTGGTTTTCTTCGAGCGAACCTGGATGTGTTCACCAAGACTCACTCAGACATGTGTGGTATATCGTCGAATATAGCGAGCCACATGTTGAATGTAAATGTTAAAAATGCGTTCCTATGAAACAAAAACACCGCAGCTTAGGTTTGAAGAGATCAGCTGCACTCAAAGAAGAAGTAGAGAAGTTGGAAGACAATGACTTCATCCATGACGCCTTATACTCGGACTGGGAATCCAATCTAGTCCTGATGAAAAAAGCTAATGGGAAGTGGAGGACATGCATCGACTATTCAGACCTGAATAAAGCATGCTCGAAGGATAGCTTCCCACTCCCGAGGATTAATCATCTAGTAGACTCGACAGCCGGCCATGAGTTTCTTTCATTCATGGATGCTTTTGATACAATCAGATTCCAATGCACGTCCCAGACCGGGTACACACCAGCTTTATTACCAACTTAGAACTGTACCGCTATCTTTTCATGCCATTTGGATTGAAGAGTGCTAGAGCAACTTACCAAAGGTGGGTAAACAAGATGTTCAAAGATAAGATAGGACACTCTATGGAGGTCTATGTAGATGATATGCTCATGAAGTCACGATGATTGAGGAACCATATCGATGACTTGGTAGAGATTTTCAGCATTCTCCGAAAGTACAAGATGAAGCTTAACCCTTTGAAATGCTTATTTGGCATTCCGTTGATGAAATTCTTAGGCTTCAATATGAACTCCCATGGAATCGAAGCCAATCCAGAGAAGATCGAAGCACCGAAGAACATTAAAGCCCTAGAAACAAAAAAAGAGGTCCTGAGTTTGAATGGGAAGGTCGCCGCCCTACATCGATTCATCTCCAAAGCCATTGACAAATGCATCCCTTTCTTCAAAGTGATCAAGAAAGGAAGATGAATTTTGCTTGGATACAAGAATGTATCAGCGCATTCCAGGCTCTGGTGGATCACTTAGAGAGACCTCATATTCCACCGAAGCCGTTGAAAAATGTGGACCTGTTTATTTATCTAGAAGTGTCGATGCACGCTTTGAGCCCCGCACTCATGCATGAGGAGTCCCAAATGTAGAGGTCAGTGCACTACATCAACAAGTGGTTAACAGGAGCAGAAAGAAACTATCCAAAGTTGGAGAAGGTCACATACTGCCTGTTAATCGCTTTAAGGAAGCTTCGCCCCAACTTTTAGGCTCATCCGATCAAATTTCTGACCGACCAACCTTTGAGACAGGTCCTGCAATGACCTAAGACTTCTGAAAGGTTTTTGAAATGGAACATTGAATTGAGCCAGTATGACATAATCTATCACCCTTGAAGAGCGATCTAGGGCTAAGCTTTGGTAGCTTTTATTGTTGAATACACTGCACAAGGTGACACTTCGAAGAGCACTATTGAGCGGAATGCCAGTTGGAAAATGTACACAGATGGTGCATCTAACGAACGTTGTTCTGGTGCAGGAGTTGTGTTGGTGACTCCTGAGGCATGTTTGAATTGTTACGCTCTGAAGCTCGACTTTCTCATGATGAACAATGAAGTGGAGTATGAGGCAGTGACCATAAGACTCGGGATTACCAAAGAGTTAGGAGTTAAAACTTTGTATATTTTCTATGATTCCTAGCTAGTGGTATACCAAGTAAGGAAAGAGTTTCAGGTGAAAGGATTGAGGCTAGCTCCTTGTAACATTCCATATCTAGAGGCCAAAAACTAAGCGCTACAGATGCTGCAGTCATCCATAGTATTAACTTCTGGTGATGAAATACAGTAATGCTAATGGTATCCATAATATCAGAAGCACATGAATATGGACATATCACATATTTCAAAACAACAATTCATATCCATGTTACATAATCCCATAACCGTTTCCCAGGTAATGATTTAACTATAATTTACAACTATACGCCAAGAGCGACATATGACGATGCCCCCTTGGTTGATAGGGTCAATATAGTCATATCTGACTTAATATACACAGCAGAATCAAAATATAAAAAAAACTGAAACTCCTATATAGCTCTCCGACAGCCACCTGCTCGTCTTCGAAAGCTTTATTCACCAAAATATCAAACCTGGAATCCTCAACCCTCAGCCTACTCAAATCAATTTTGAGCATCCGAGAGTTTAAGGGAAACAAAAACTTCGAGTCAGACATAAAGCCTAGTGTGAATAATTTTGTTACATCTCGTTTACTGATATTGAGTGAGACCACACCGCTTAGCGGAACGATTTTCCCTTCACTAATATCCTTTTTAAAATATATATTTTTCAAATCCTTTCCTGCAACCAAACTGGTTAATTAAACTGATATAACATTGATAAGGATAATAGCTAAGTCCATTAAGCTATAACAAAGATAATATTAGCTAAGTCCGTTAAGCTATAACAATGATAATAATAGCTAAGTTCATTAAGCAATAATCAGATAACTAATGGACTATCTGTCCAATAGTAGTAAATGGACTATTTGCCCAATACATAATAGCAAGGTCCGTTATGCTAACAAATGGACTATCTGTCCATAAAACTGGGCTGACTGCCTCAAACTGGACTAACTGTCCGAATCAAAATGGACTAACTGTCCGAATCATTTTCTTAGGGTTACCTACCCTTCATCTTTTTTCCTTGAAAACCTTTTCAAATGATTTGATCCTTTAAATCATACATATACAAGGGAAATATATCTTTAGCTTTACTCTAAGCTACTTTACCATGTTATATATATTTTACACAAAATAATGTTGATGAGTTTTTAATAAGGATTAACTATCCTTTCGAAACAAGTTAAAACCCCTTTTTAACTTGAAAATACCAATGCTATATTGCCTAGTACATACATTCGAAACCTTTGCTTAAAACCTTTAAACAACCCTTTCGAAACCATTGAAGGTAACCATTTCGAAACCATTGAAACCGACCTTTTCGAAACCATTAAAGGCCTTTCTAAAACATTAGAGAAGCCTTTCCTTTCTTATCTCTGAAAGCTTCAAAACATAAGAAATCCTCCTTTAAAACCTTTAAACACCGCCTTTCAAAAACATAGAAAAAACCCTTCCCTTTCGACCCTTTCGAAACCCTGGGGAACCACCCCTTTCGAAACCATTCATTAAAACCTTTCGAAAGCATAAAAACTCAACTCTTTTGAAAGCACTTGGGTTTAATTTAAAACATGCGTGAAACTTTCAAAACCATTCAAAAATTTACCCCTTCGAAATGTTTGAAAACCATTTCGGTCGGAACCATTTGGATTATGCCTTCAAGTAGAGCAAAAGGATCGAAAACCCAAGAAAGTCGAAAGCATCTGTTTCAAAACCATTTAAAACTATCTCTTTCGAAATCATTTGAGTTTTACTTCGATCATAGAAAAAGGTCTTTAAAACATTTAACTCGAAAGCATCTGTTTCGAAACCATTTCCTATTAAAGAAGTGATGGTGTCGAAACCATCCCTTCAAAAGCATCGGAGAGGTGGCCAAATTTTAGAAAACAAAACAACCCCTTCGAAACCATCTGGGTCCAAAGGAAGAAAGCGATAGCTTTAGGTTTCGATCCAGTCGAAAGCAATTATTTAAAAACAAAGGGCAACCCAATCAAAACCCTCTTAAACCATTTGTCCTAGTCAAAAGCTAACTAAGTCGAAAGCATCTTAGTCGAAAGCAAGCAGGCGCATTTTCCTTTAAAATCAAAACCAAGCCTTAACCCCTTCGAAACCCCTGGATTCGACCCTATACCTTCCGCCAATGTCCAATTCACTACGTACTAGTTGCCTGATACCATGGTTTCGACTATGTCGGAAGCGAAGACATGGAGGCGGAACCAGGTGCCAAAAGCTTCGAAACACTGAAAAACATGTTTATTTGTACTTTTAAACTATTTCTTTGTACCTAACCTGCCTTGTTTGTCTAAATCTGATTGGTTGCCATTGTACTTTTTCAAAAGTGGTGTCGAATTTCCAGATTTACCAAATTTGAATTATTTACAAAAAGCCCTTCTCCTCTTTTAATTATATAAAACATTTAACTCCCATACCTTAAATAATTTTATATAACCATTAAAACACTTAGGAAAAATCTGAAAAAATTCCAGAAAATCTCTTTTAAAATGTTTTCCAACATATAAAAATTTCAGACCCCAACCTTTTATTATAAATAATTTATAATCCAAAATAAAATTTTCTTCATTAGAAATTCATATAAATTCCATGAAAATTCAGAAAATTTTAACCCATCTCCAAAATATTATTTCTGGTCTATATAAAAATTCGCAAGGCATTTGGATGTCATTTAATAGGGTTTTCACCTTAAAACCTATCATGAAATCAATATGAATAAATATAATTCATCAACAAGTATATATAATCATTCCATCATTCAAAAACATGGCAAATCAATGGAAAATACTTTGGAATTCATCTTAAAACTGAAACCATAAAAGATTTGAGATGTAAACATTATTCACCTTATCTTTAGAGATTAAAGAGATTGAGATGTGAATGGATTTGATTTGAATTAGCTTCTTTCTTAGCTTTCTTCCTCTTACTACTATTAATGGTGGCCGGCCTTGAGTTTTAAAAAATTTTAAATGAAAAATGAACGTGTATAGGAATGCACGGCCAAGTTTTGGGGATATAGGAATGGCCTCTTTCCTATTTCGCCCCTCCTCTATTTCATGTTAAACTCTTCTTTCAATTCATTGTTTAAATGGCACGGCTACACCTTAATTAAAATCAAATCTCAATCCCCTAATCAACACATTATTTTATTTTATTTAGCTAATTAAATATTATAAATAATGTTACCAAAAATCTGGGGTGTTACAAACTCCCCTCCTTAAAGAATTTCGCCCTCGAAATTACGATAAGGCCCACAACAAATCAAACAAAGAGGAAAAACATACCATCAAACAAGTCAAGATAAGCATCTCTAATCCTGCTTTCAACCTCCCAAGTACGGTCCCTGTCATCGTCGCTCCACTAGACTTTGACTAATCAAACCGTCTTGGTTCTAAGCCTCTTCTCATCTCTTGCAACAATGTGAACTGGTTTTCTCATATAGTCAAATCCGGTTTTACCACTAAATCATCTGGCACATTTGGTGCAATAGTAGTCTTCGGGTGCCTAACACACTTTCTAAGATGAGAAACATGGAAAACATCGTGGACACCTACCAAACTGCTCAGTAACTCAACTCTATATGCGAGTTTCCCAATCCTCTAAACAATAGGAAAAGGTCTAACGAATCTCGGTGCTAACTTTTCTGATCTCCCAAATCTGATCACGCCCTTCATCGGTGACACCTTGATGAAAAGCTGATCTCCAACTAAGAACTCTAAGTCTTTTCGTCTTCTATCTGCATAACTCTTCTGCCTAGACCGAGCATCCTTCATTCTAACCTGAGTGACCTCAATATTTTCTGCAGCTTCTCTAACTAAATCTGGACCAAGAACAAACCTATCCCCGGTCTCCAACCAACAAACGGGAGATTTTCATGGCCTTCCATACAAAGCTTCAAACGGCGCCATCCCAATACTAGTCTGATAACTGTGGTTATATGAAAACTTGACTAGATGTAGATGGTCTTCCCATGATCCCCCGAAATCTAGAACACAAGCTCTTAATAAATCCACCAAGATTTTGTTAACTCTTTCCGTTTGCCCAACTGTCTGCGGATGGTAAGAGGTACTCATCTTGAGCTTGGTTCCCAAAACTTCCTGTAGACTCTTCCGAAACTCGCTAGTGAACAAGGAATCTCTATCACTAACTATGCTACTAGGAATTCCATGCACTCTGACCACATCCTTCACGAACAACTTCGCTAAAGTAGGTGTCGTCCTAGTTGACTTAACTGGAATGAAATGGGCACTCTTGGTTAGTCTATCCACTATGACCCATATACTTTCATTTCCTCTGTTCGACCTTGGCAACTCGTCAATAAAGTCCATAGAAATAGAATCCAACTTCCATACTGGAATATCTAACAGCTGAAGCAACCCACTTGGCTTCTGGTGTTCGGCCTTCGCCTATTGGAAAATCAAGCACTGCTTTACACATAAGCCAATATCCTGCTTCATACCTTCCTAGAAGAAACTCCTCTTCATATCCTGATAAATCTTAGTACCTCCTGGATGAATAGAGAACTTCGAACGATGGCATTCCTCCATGTCTTCCTTCCTTATGTTTCCTACACTCGGAACACATAACCTTCCCTTCTTTCTCAACCACCAATTCTGGTCAAGACCGAAATCTTTTAATTCATCGCTCTCAGTTCCTTCTCTAAGCTTCCTGATCCATTCTACTAACACTGGATCCTCTTCCTATTTAGAAGCAATCTTTTCGATCATCGCTGGTCAAACTTCCAAACAAGATAATACATCAGAATCTCCACTATACCCTACCTCAGATCTCCACTGCACTGTGCAATCTGCCAATGCCTCCAAATCTTTCCACTCAATAACCATCGCTAACATTGCATTCTGATATTTCCTGCTAAACGTATCTGCAACCTTGTTGCCTTCCCCCAGTGTGTACTCAATCCCAAAATCATAAGCGGCTATAAACTCTAACCACCTCTGTTGTCTCATATTCAAGTCTTTCTGAGAGAACAAATACTTCAACGACTTATGATCTGTATATAACTCAAACCTCTCTCCCAAAAGGTAATGTCTCCACACCTTCAAAGCAAAAATCACCACAGCCAATTCCAAATCATGCTCGGATACCTAACCTCATGTGGTCTAAGCTGCCTAGAAGCATAGGAAATCACTTTACCTTTCTGCATAAGCACTGCTTCTAACCTATTCCACACGCATCGGTATAAACCACCAAACCCTGATTCCTTTTCAGAACAACCAACACAGGTGCATTGGTCAATAAGTATTTCAAACTCCGGAATGCTTCCTCACACTTATCGGTCCACACAAACTTTACATCCTTCCTCATTGGCTTGGTCATGGGTGCCGCTATCCATGAAAAATCCTTAATAAACCTCTGATAATAACCAGCCAACCCAAAGAAATTCTTTGTCTTGGTTACTGTCTTGGGTCTCTTCCAACTATTCACCGCCTCAATCTTAGTTGGATCCATTAACAACCCTTTTTCTGAGACCACATGACCAAGAAACTTCACTTCCTTCTTCCCAAAGCGACACTTTGAAAACTTCGCTTTCAACCGATGCTGCCTTAGCGTCTCAAGCACCACTCTAAGATGAATTTCATGCTCCTTCTCATCCTTAGAGTAAATCAAAATATCATCTATGAAAACCAATATGAACCTATCTAAATGCTCTCAAAAAACCTGGTTCATCAAATCCACAAAGAAAGCTGGCACATTAGTCAGTCCAAACGGCATAACTAACCATTCGTACGACCCATATCTAGTCCTAAATGCCATCAAAGGTATACTATCCTTTGCCTTCCGAGCTGATGGAAACCTATTGCCAAATCGAACTGAGAAAATATCTTTGCTCCACTCAACTGGTCAAACAAATCGTCAATTCTGGGCAATGGATATCGATTCTTTATAGTCCTCTCATTCAACTTACGATAATCGATACATAGCCTTAACGATCCATCCGGCTTCGTAGCAAACACTGTTGCTGCACCCCAAAGTGAACTACTCCGCTTGATAAAGCTCTTGCCTTCTAAATCCACCAACCGCGCCTTCAACTCGCTCATCTCTGAAGGGTTCATCCTACTTGGCGGCCTACTCACTGGTTCTTTTCCTGGAACCAAATCTATCTGAAACTTAATGGCTCGCTTCGGTGGCAATCCAACTACAGGCTCAAAAACATCTGCGAATTCTCTAACCATAAAATCTCGATTCATCTCATCATCTGATTCCATAGCACCTAAAAAATCATACATCTCACTGCTAGAACCTTCTATGGTATAAATAATACGATCGCTACAATCAAGGTGTCTAAGAGATATTCTCCTATCCTAGCAAAATATCCTAGTATCGCACTTACTTAACCAATTCATCCCAAGAATAATTCCGAACCCCATAAAATCAAACACATGCAAACTGCAAACAAAAGTATGACCTAACAGTCTAAACTTTAACTAGTCACATCTCAATCCTAGAGTTGCATACCCTTCCATTAGATTCGCAACCCGTAAGGAAGTAACTAAATATGTGGGTTTAAGATTAAGCTTATCTTCCAAACATCTAGATATAAAAGAATACGATTCACCAGTATGAAATAGAACGCTAACAGACATACCAAGAATCTGAAGCGTACCTCCTAAAACTACCTTTCCCTTTTCCTGAGCTATCGGCTTTGAAGCAGTAGGCTCCAATGCATACACCTTGCCATTTCCGTCCTTAGCGGGCTCCTTGCACTGGCTTTTATAATGGCCTATCTGGTCATAATTGAAGCACCTAACATTCTTCCTCCCAGCCACATCCTTAGCCTTGCTAACATGACAGTCATTAGCAAAATGCCCCTTCTTGTCGCACTTGAAACAGACAATCTCAGACTTCCCTTTTTTAGCTGCTCCACCCTTCTGAGCACCTTTCTTAGGAAAGAACTTCCTCTTCTGGCCTTACCCAACCTGGATCTCCTTAGCCTTGCTCTGAAAGAGTCTATGCGGTAGGATCGTATAATATGGAATAGTGAAATGGTCTAGGTAGATAGTAGTAAGCAGTAAGTAAAGTTGACACCAAGACTTTATACTGGTTCGGACCTCTTGTCCTACGTCCAGTCCCTAAGCTCCTCTTAGGAATTCAACTAACCAACAACCCTCACTTAACCCGGAGGAATAGGTTTACAACTTACCCGAACAACCGAACGGGATTTCTTGCCTCAACTACCGAAGAGGACTTCAACTTGGATACAAAAAGTATTTCTGACTTGTTGTGTTCTTGATAACACTAATGAGTCAATTTAGTACAACTTTCCTATAATCTTATCCTCGAGAGTATACAAAGTGTTTGTGAAGATTTAGGAAATGTGAATTGCTATGAATCAAGAGATGTTATAGTTAAAACAGAGATTCAAGCAATGGGTTTGCTTTTGAAAACTTAAAAGAATCTGAAAGTATGTTCAAGTAAGTAGAGAGATTAAAGCAAGTAGAATTGGTAATTTGCAAATGTTAAAAGCATGTATTTATACTTGTAGAAGAGTTGCATTTGTTTGCTAGAGATGCAGGGAAGAGATGCTTCTATTTCCATTGGAGAATGGTTGCAACTCTTGGGAGGAAGAAGGTGTCCATTCATAGAAAATTCGCAGTTACAAATTCAGTCGACTGAACAGGAAATTCAGTCGACTGAAAATATACAAAGAAATTTTCAGTAATGTATTCAGTCGACTGTACAGGAAATTCAGTCGACTGAAACTGTGCATATTTGTAATTCTGTGCCAGTTTCAGTCGACTGGCTTTGCTTGTTCAGTCGACTGAACTATAAAATCTGCACAGTGAATGTGGACACATGAATGTAGTTTTAAGGATGTGTTTTTATGTTCGTGCAAATCTCTTGAGGATAGATTTTAACAAATAATCTAGACTTTAGACCTAAAAAATCATACTCATGTTTATACTTTGGTCTTCATTGATCTTCCTCTTATTTTGCATATATCTCTTCCTTTTTGTTGAAGTACATTGTCATTGATTAAAATCTTCGTGTATCAACATTCTCCCCCTTTTTTGATTGATGACAACACTAACGTGTTATAGAGATGTATTTACTAATCTTCTCCCCCTGAATGTATGCACTTATCTTTCCTACAAAACAAAGTTAGCTACATAGATTTCTCCCCCTTTGTCATCGACAAAAAGGAAGTAATAATCATAGATATATAAACACAACAACTTAGCAATAGAATTCAAAGATTATCAGAGAATAGAATAGTCAAATAATAAAACAAGGTTGCATAAGTAGAACAGATACAAGGTTTTAACATCATAGAACAATAAAACATTAATAATTACTCATCTCTATCCCAATCGTAAGAACCTTCTCTCTCTCTAGGTTCTCGAATGACCGGTCCTCCTGTTGGTTGTCTATAGGCTCTTCCTCCTTGACCACAACTAGCTTCGCTTGTGCCGCTACTTGTATGTTCTTCGGATGTCGTCCATGTAAAAGTAGGTGCCAGACATTTTCCACGAGATGTCGAAGTGGTAGTAGTGATTGAACATGAGATTGCATCCCATAGCTTGTTGAAGAATCCTTTAATTTTGTCAAGCTTGTGATCCACCTTCTTGAGGCGATTGTCAAGAATCTGTTGATTCCTTGATAAAATACCCAAAGATTGATTGGTACTATAACCAGGGTCAATGACACGAATTTCTTCTTCTTGATCTGAAGGTTCTTCATGTGGAACTTGTGTAGGTTGTTGATGTCCTTGATTCCTAGCTTCCCATTCGGCAAGAGAAATGATTCGAGGTGGTCTTGCCGGAAGTTGCATTAGACTTATGGTACGATTGTTTATTTGATGTACCATTGTATTTTCGGATTCAACTAATGGCGTATCAACATTGAGAAGTAATCGCATGATATACTCACCAAAATAGATTGTCCTCATTTTGCCATTATTGAATGTTAGGAATTCATCAAGAATCAATTGAACCCAATTAACTTGATAATTACCCCAAATTGCGTAGAGTGCGCGATAGTTGTTAGGGTATACAAGTTCATATGAACCCGTTCTTGGGGTGATTGTTCTCATAAGAGCTTTGTGGAGAACTCTAGCTCTAGGACGCAGAGCAGTGGATTTAATATCCCCGATGTTGATGTCATCATCCAAAAATTGATGATTGATGTTGTCACGAATACGAGGATTAAAGTCTATTTCTTCAAGTTTGCTCCCAAAGTTTGGAGAACCTAAAATGTGTGAAATGCGATCGAGGGAAAACCAAACTTTCTTTCCACATACCAAACTCCAAACACTATCATTTGGATTTCTTGGAGTTTGGTGTCCAAGATTAAGATTAGCGTAAAATAGTTTTACCATGACATGATTTATTGCATGGTCATTCCTTTTCAAATCCAAGAGAGAAGTTAGACCTACTTGATCTGTTAATGCTTGTAAGTTGTAAGCTTGAAGACTTTGAAAATCAACAAAAGAATGCTCGAAGATACGGGAATTCTTCATCTTATTCCATCTATTGACGGCTACTCCATCGTAAAGCCATTGTGCTATTTGAGCGTCAATTGGCTCGGAGGATGAAGAAGAGGAAGCTCTAGATCTTTTTGGAGGCATTTGTATGTAATTTGAGTTAGAGTTGAGCAATTTGAGAGCTAGGGTTTCGAAACTAATTGGGGAAGAAGTTGTAGTTGAAGATAAAAGTGAATGGATAGGTAAAAACTGGTGGTTAAAAAGAGAAAGTTGTTTGGTAATTGGCGTTCAGTCGACTGAATAGTCTGTTTAGTCGACTGAAATATAGTACGAAATATTACTGTGGTAGATTCAGTCGACTGAACAGTATTTTTAGTCGACTGAATTTATAGCTGAAATTTTCTGTTAAATATTCAGTCGACTGTACATGTGAATTCAGTCGACTGAGCTGTGTATATTTTGATTTCTGTTTGTGGTTCAGTCGACTAAACAGTGGGTTTCAGTCGATTGAAAATTAATTTTTGTTATGTCTCCTGATATAAAAGTAAATAATTTATATATTAAAAGAAACAAATTACAATTATATAGATGTAACATAAAAAATATTAGAATTGACTATTTCTTCGGGGATGGACTTGGAGTTTTTTCTTCGTTCTTACCATAATTTATATCCCATGAATTTGGAGTATAATGAGGAGTTTTTGGGGAAGTCCAAGGATTCAAGGGATCAGCTGGTGTACGGTAGGATGAAGATGGATCGAACATGTTACTTGGTCGAGGTAAGGGTTCGCTCACTTCATTTTTCTTTGAACTACAAAAATATAATCTAATTTTCTCCAGAAAACATAGCCGTCGCGCTGTTACTTTCTGTTCAAAATATAATTCTCTTTGAAGATTAATTTGTTGCTGTTGAAAATGATGAATTTCGTCAATCTTTCTTTTTGTGTCAGGGGAGGTAAAAAGACTTCGTTTTGCCTTTTTCGAATCTGGTGTGTAACTAGTGCGATAGTTTTCCCACTTGTACACCGGTTCATGCGTTGGTGTTGGCGTTGGTAGTTTAGGTGAAGCAGGAGTGTTTTCAACCGAGGAGATAATATTGATATGAGAGTCTGAGCTATCGTAAGACATTTTGATTGTAATTCTTTTATTCGTGGAATGATTTGTTGAAAAGAAATTTTGTTTTAGGAGTATATTTATAGTAGTAATTTTCTAAATATATATTGGTTATAATGTTTAAATGCTTTTGAACCACTTAATTATTTAATGGTTAATATAAGTTAGTTAAGAATGTATGGTAAATAACTTTTTATAAATTGAAATTCCTATATAATGTACGTAAAAAAATTTGTGTAGATTTCTCTTTTGATTTTATATGATATCTTTAAAAGACAATATCCCTAGTTCTCGTCGTAATTTTATAAAGGAGTTTTCTAAAAGAGGTTTAGTAAAAATATCGGCAATTTGATTTTCGGTAGAAATATGTTCTAAGCTTATGATTCCTTTTTCGATATTGTCACGTAGAAAGTGGTGACGAATATCTATATTTTTTGTACGAGAGTGATTAACTGGATTTTTAGATAAATTTATTGTACTTGTATTATCCAATATATTGTAGAGTTTGTTAAATTTATATTAAAATCCTTAAGTGTTTGTTGCATGTAAATAACTTAAGTACAAGCTAAAGCAGCTGAAATATACTCTGCTTCACAAGTTGATAGCGAGACACAATTTTGTTTCTTACTAAACCAAGACACAAGTGATTTTCCAATGAAATGGCACGTACCACTTGTACTTTTTCTATCTGTTCGAGATCCACCAAAATCAGCATCACTGAATGATACTAACTCAAATGGACACTCTTTTGGATAGAAAAGACCAAAATCTTTAGTATTGTTAAGATATCGTATAATTCGTTTTACTGCTCTTAAATGTGATTCTTTAGGATTAGATTGAAATCGTGCACATAAACATACACTCATCATTATGTCTGGTCTACTAGCGGTTAAGTAGAGTAAGGAACCTATCATACTTCTAAACAATTTTTTATCGATACTTTTACCATTTTCATCTCGATCAAGATGAGTTGTGGTACTCATAGGAGTAGGCTTTCCAGAAGTGTTTTCTAGTCCAAAACGTTTAATTAGATTAGCACAATATTTTTGTTGATTTAAGAAAATTCCATTTGTTAATTGTTTAATTTGTAATCCGAGAAAATAAGATAATTCTCCCATGTGTGACATTTCGAACTCTTTAGTCATTATATTTGAAAATTCTTTACATAAGTTTTCATTAGTTGAACCAAATATGATGTCATCTACATATATTTGAATTATTAGAATGTCATTAGTAGTGTTTTTAATGAATAGAGTTTGATCTACTTTTCCAATTTGAAATCCCGAATCTAGTAGATAGCTTTTAAGTCTTTCATACCAAGCATGAGGTGCTTGTTTAAGACCATATAGAGCTTTCATTAATTTATATACATGATCCGGATATTTTTCATGTATGAATAAAGGAGGTTGTTCTACGTACACATTTTCTTTTATAAAACCATTTAGAAAAGCACTTTTAACATCCATTTGATAAAGTTTAAAATTATGAAAACACGCAAAGGCTAATAAAATACGTATTGCTTCAAGTCGTGCAACGGGTGCAAATGTTTCTTCATAGTCAATACCTTCTTCTTGATTATATCCTTGTGCTACTAGTCTAGCTTTATTCCTAGTTATATTTCCTTGTTCGTCTACTTTATTTTTGTAAACCCATTTTGTTCCTATAACAGATTGATTGTTAGGACGAGGAACTAAATCCCAAACATCGTTACGTTCGAATTGATTTAATTCTTCTTGCATAGCAACAATCCAGTAGTCATCTGTTGATGCTTCTTTAGGATTTTTAGGTTCTATTGTAGAAATGAAAGCAACATGTCCCATTTGGTTTAGTTGACTTCTAGTTTTAACTTGAGAATCTATTTCACCGATTATGTTTTGTATAGGATGATCTCGTAAGATTTTAGGTGGAGATCTAAGTTCGGTATTATTTATATTTTCAATATTTGTATTATCTGTATTTATTATAAATTCATCATCATCTTTTGTGCTCAATTTTTTATTAATGTTTTCATCAAAAGATACATGTAAAGTTTCTTCAATTGTATTTGTTCGTTTGTTAAAAACTCGATATGCCTTACTTCGTTCTGAGTATCCTACAAAATTTCCTTCATCAGCTTTTGGATCGAATTTTCCTAGTTGGTCTTTTATATTTAGAATAAAACATTTTGATCCAAATATTTTAAAATATGATATATTTGGCTTTTTATTGTTAAAAAGTTCATATGAAGTATTCTTAGTTAATGGTCTAATAGAGATACGATTTAATACATAACATGCAGTAGCTACGGCTTCTGTCCAAAAATGTTTTGGTAAATAACTTCCATTTAATAATGTTCTTGCACATTCTTGTAGTGTTCTATACTTTCTTTCCACTACTCCATTTTGTTGAGGAGTTCTAGGAAATGAGAAGTTATGATTTATTCCTTTCTTTTTACAGAAAGATTCAAAAACTTCATTTTCGAATTCGCCACCATGATCACTTCGAATACTTTTAATTTTTAAATTTTTAGTGTTTTGAATTCTTTTGGCAAATGTTTTAAAGTTCTCAAATGTATAACTTTTATTTTTCATAAAAATGGTCCATGTGAATCTTGAAAAATCATCAACTATTACAAATACATATCGATTATGATTAATGGATTGAACTTGTGTTGGTCCGAAAAGATCCATATGAAGTAATTCTAATGGTTGTAAAGTTGAAATATTTTTCTTAGATTTGAAAGATGATTTTGTTAATTTTCTTATTTGACAATAATCACAAAGATTTTTTATCTTAAAGTTTATCTTAGGTAATCCTCTTACTAATTCATTTTTAGAAAGTTTTCTAATAGTTTTGAAATTAATATGACAAAATCTTTTGTGCCATAACCAAGGATCATTATCTTTTGCTAATAAGCACATATTTGTATTATGATTTATTTTCATATTTAAAGCATAAATATTCCTATCTCTATTTCCTTCAAAAACAAGATTTTGGTTTTGATCAGAAATACTACATTTATTTTCTGAAAACGTTATTCTAAAACCTTTGTCACAAAGTTGACTTATGCTTAGTAGATTATGTTTTAGTTTTTTAACTAATGAAACATTTGTAATAAAAGGTAAATTTGATGTACCGTAATTGCTCACATCTCCTTTGCCAATGATATAGCCTTTTGAGTTATCTCCGAAGGTAACCGAGCCACCATCAAAGTATGTGATGTTTGTAAGCATATCTTTGTCCCCGGTCATGTGTTTTGAGCAACCACTATCTAATATCCATTTCTTCTTTTTGTGTGGGACCTGAAAATAAATATAAAATTATTGGTACCCACCTTTCAATAGGGTCCTAATAAGTTAGAACTTAGGAAACCAGACCCAATTTGGTTCAGTATCCTTTTTATAAATATAGTTTTTATTATTATGAACACTATTCATAAATGTTTTAATATATTTATTTCTAATTAAAATATTATTAGTCTTTGGAACCCAAATTTTAACAAACTTAGTTTCTTCTCTTGTTCTAATAGGTTCTCTAAATAACACTTGTTGTTTAGAGTCAATATTCCTCTTAAAATTTGTTTTTATCTTTTTAGGAATTTTTGGCTCCTTTTTATATCCTAATCCATGTTTATTTGAGGAAGATTGAGAATTTTCTAAAATCTTCGATAAATTTTCTCTTCCTTTGTTAAAGTTAGAGACATTTTTAGTGATGTTATCTAATCTAACTTGAAGACTATTATTATCTAACTTAACTTGTTTAATCTGAGTTTTTAATTCATGATTTTCAGAAACAATTATATCATTTTTTGTCTTTTGAGTTTCAATTTCTTGACTTAAAAGTGATAGTTGAGTTTCCGAATTTGAATGAGATTCTTGAACTTTTTCAAGTTCTTCTTCTAAAATCTTCTTTTCATCTTTTAACATATCCCTTTCAAACTCAGCCTTGTTCTGATTTTCACGTGTCTCCTTAAGTTTCTTTTTAATAATTTTTATTGTACTCAAAAGTTCAGTGTTTACATCAATTAAATCGTCGAAAGTTAAATTACTAACCTCAGATTCCTGAGCCATAAAGCATACATTTGCTTGTTCATTGTCGCTATCATTTTCACTATCAGATGAAGATGAATCTGAATCATCCCATGTTACAGAGAATGCCTTCTTTTTGAATTTTCTTTCTTGTTTTTGTTCTGATTCTCCTTCTTTTGCTCTGGACAATCTTTCTGCATGTGACCTTTCTTGTTACAGTTGAAGCATTCTATATTTGAGGATGAAGGTTTGTTCAAGAAATTCTTTTTGAATCCGTTTTTATTTTCTTTTCTAAATCTTAAAAATTTCTTGAAATTTTTGGCTATAAATGCTAAATCCTCATCTTCAGACTCTGATTCTTCCTTTTTCGCATGAAAAGCTACATTTTTTCTTTCTTGTGCTTGATCTTTCTTAGCTTGCATATTAACTTCATATGACATAAGATTTCCAATTAATTCTTCTGGTTTCATTATAGATAGATCATTTGCTTCTTCGATTGTTAAGACTTTTCTCTCCCATTCATCAGTGAGTGAATTTAGAACTTTAGATACAATATCAAAATCCGTGTATTTTTCTCCTAGTCCTATTAAGGCATGATGAATATCTTGAAACCTCGAGTACATGTCATTGATGGATTCATTCTGTCGCGTTCTAAAGTTTTGGAACTGGTTCTTTAGCATGGAGATCTTAGTTTGCTTGACCTTGTTTGTGCCTTCATGTATGGTTTTAAGTGTACTCCATATCTGATGTGCAGTAGTACAGATGCTTACACGGTTGAATTCATTTCTATCCAAAGCGCAAAATAGCATATTTATAGCTTTGCATTTGCACTAACTTCATTCTTCTGAGCTTGCGTCCATGTAGAATAATTCGTTGTGGGTACAACGAGTTCTGCTTGAGTTGCATTCCAGGCTTCAAAACTTGTTGCTTGCATATAAATCCTCATCCTTGTAGCCCAATAATTATAGTTTAGTCCATTGAATAGAGGAGGTCTTTGAGTAGATTGTCCTTCCGCAAATGTAGAGTTATAAGTAGATGTTGTGCTTGTGTTGTTTTCCATATTATCAATATGTCAAATAACGGTGTTATGGTTATAGGACGGCCTTGCTCTGATACCAATTGAAAGAGTCTATGCGGTAGGATCGTATAATATGGAATAGTGAAATGGTCTAGGTAGATAGTAGTAAGTAGTAAGTAAAGTTGACACCAAGACTTTATACTGGTTCGGACCTCTTGTCCTACGTCCAGTCCCTAAGCTCCTCTTAGGAATTCAACTAACCAACAACCCTCACTTAACCCGGAGGAATAGGTTTACAACTTACCCGAACAACCGAACGGGATTTCTTGCCTCAACTACTGAAGAGGACTTCAACTTGGATACAAAAAGTATTTCTGACTTGTTGTGTTCTTGATAACACTAATGAGTCAATTTAGTACAACTTTCCTATAATCTTATCCTCAAGAGTATACAAAGTGTTTGTGAAGATTTAGGAAATGTGAATTGCTATGAATCAAGAGATGTTATAGTTATAACAGAGATTCAAGCAATGGGTTTGCTTTTGAAAACTTAAAAGAATCTGAAAGTATGTTCAAGTAAGTAGAGAGATTAAAGCAAGTAGAATTGGTAATTTGCAAATGTTAAAAGCATGTATTTATACTTGTAGAAGAGTTGCATTTGTTTGCTAGAGATGCAGGGAAGAGATGCTTCTATTTCCATTGGAGAATGGTTGCAACTCTTGAGAGGAAGAAGGTGTCCATTCATAGAAAATTCGCAGTTACAGATTCAATCGAATGAACAGGAAATTCAGTCGACTGAAAATATATAGAGAAATTTTCAGTAATGTATTCAGTCGACTGTACAGGAAATTCAGTCAACTGAAACTGTGCATATTTGTAATTCTGTGCCAGTTTCAGTCGACTGGCTTTGCCTATTCAGTCGACTGAACTATAAAATCTGCACAGTGAATGTGGACACATGAATGTAGTTTTAAGGATGTGTTTTTATGTTCGTGCAAATCTCTTGAGGATAGATTTTAACAAATAATCTAGACTTTAGACCTAAAAAATCATACTCATGTTTATACCTTGGTCTTCATTGATCTTCCTCTGATTTTGCATATATCTCTTCCTTTTTGTTGAAGTACATTGTCATTGATCAAAATCTTCGTGTATCAACATGCTCTTCTCGAGAGAATCAAGAATATCCTCATGCCACAAGGCCATCTCCATAATAACATCAGAAGGATCTCTAATATGAGGTAATGTAGCCCTGGCCGACTCAGACTTCAACCCCCGAATGAACTTCTCATTCCTCTTCATCACCCTGTCCACTAAAGCATACCTATATCTTGCCAACTCCTTAAACCTTCTGACGTACTCCAAGACAGATATCTCTCCTTGCTCTAACTCAGCGAACCTTCTTATCAGAGTTGACTGTGCCATAATAGACATGAACCTCTCCTGGAATCTCCTCTTGAAACCTTCCCAGGTCATAGTCTCCTCATTCACCGCCACAATCACACTATTCCACCAAAACAATGCAGCTCCCTGAAGCTGTCTGGATGCTAAACTCCTCTTCTGCTCATCATTGAGCCCTAAATCTGCAAAGATCCTTTCGTAGTGCAACAACTAATTTTCCACCTCAATGGCATCCTCCGTCCCAACAAACGGCTTTCCCCCAAGTTTAGTGTAATTTCCACTCAGCTTAGCAAAATGGTTAACTACCGAAACTTCTGAAACCCCTTCTCCTGCAGCATTTCCTCCTAACACTTCGGCTGCAACTCCCGCCTGCATCATATTCCTGAAAAACCGATACATAGCTTCCGTTCCAACTTGCGGAACTTCAGCACCCACATTCTTTGCTTGTGCCTGATCTTAACCTCTCCTTGCATTAGGCATGGCATTCCCATCGATGCCTTCCCCTCCTAGGTTAACTCTTCCTCTTCTACCATCCATATCTGTATTCAAATCTCATGAAATACAGAAAAATAACCTAACAAAGATAGGAGACTGGAGATAAAGAGCATACTTATATATAGCAAATAAAAGTACGTTACTATAGCGTTATCCCAAACCCCAATTTTTCTCTGATTCCTTAGGATTATGTTTTCAAAATCATTAAAGTTTTTTTAAACCTCGCTTTGATACCAAGTTGTAACACCCGTATCTAGAGGCCAAAAGCTAAGCGCTACAGATGCTACAGTCATCCATAGTATTAACTTCTGGTGACAAAATACGGTAATGCTAATGGAATCCATAATATCAGAAGCACATGAATATGGACAAATCGTAGATTTCAAAACAACAATTCATATCCATGTTACATAATCTCATAACCGTTTCCTAGGTAAAGATTTAAATATAATTTACAGTTATACGCCAAGAGCGACATATGACGATGGCCCCTTGGTTGATCAGGGTCAATATAGTCATATCTGACTTAATATACACAGCGGAATCAAAACAAAATAATCTAAAACTCCTATATAGCTATCCGACAGCCACCTGCTCATCTTCGAAAGCTTTATTCGCCAAAATATCAAAACCTGAAATCCTCAACCCTTAGCCTACTCAAATCAATTTTGAGCACCCGAGAGTTTAAGGGAAACAAAAACTTCGAGTCGGACATAAAGCTTAGTGTGAATAATTCTGTTACATCTCGTTTACTGATATTGAGTGAGACCACGCCGCTTAGCGGAAAGGGTTTCACTTCACTAATATCCTTTTCAAAATATATATTTTGCAAATCCGTTCGTGTAACCAACTAGTTAAACAAACTGATATAACGATGATTATGATAATAGCTAAGACTGTTAAACTATAACAAAGATAATATTAGCTAAGTCCATTAAGCTATAAAAAAGATAATAATAGCTAAGTCCGTTAAGCTATAATCAGATAACTAATGAACTATCTGTCCAATAGTAGTAAATAGGCTATTTGCCCAATACATTAAAGCAAGGTTCGTTATGCTAACAAATGGACTATTTGTTCATAATACTGGGCTAACTGCCCACAAAATGGACTAACTGTCCGAATTAAAATGGACTAACTGTCCGAGTCATTTTCTTAGGGTTAAACACCTTTCACATTTTTCCTTGAAAACCTTTCAAATGATTTGATCCTTTAAATCATACATATATAGGGAAAATATATCTTTTGCTTTACTCTAGGCTACTTTGCCATGTTATATATACTTTACACAAAATAATGTTGATGAGTTTTTAATAAGGATTAAGTATCCTTTCAAAACAAGTTAAAACCCCTTTTTAACTTGAAAACACCAAGGCTATATTGCCTAGTACATACATTCGAAACCTTTGTTTAAAACCTTTAAACAACCCTTTCGAAACCATTGAAGGTAACCCCTTCGAAACCATTAAACTGACCCTTTCAAAACCATTAAAAGCCTTTCTTAAACATTGGAGAAACCTTTCCTTTCTTTTCTCCGAAAGCTTCAAAACATAAGACATCTTCCTTTAAAACCTTTAAACACTACCTTTCGAAAACATAGAAAAAAACCTTCCCTTTCGACCCTTTCGAAACCTTGGGGAACCATTCCTTTCGAAACCATTCATTAAAACCTTTTGAAAGCATCAAAACTCAACTCTTCCGAAAGCACTTGGGTATAATTTAAAACATATGGAAACCTTTCGAAACCATTCAATAATTTACCCCTTCGAAAACTTTGAAAACCGTTTGGATCGAAACCATTTGGATTATGCCTTCAAGTAGAGCAAAAGGATCAGAAACCCAAGAAAGTCAAAAGCATCTGTATCAAAACCATTTAAAACTATCTCTTCATTTGGGTTTTACTTCGATCAAAGAAAAAGGTCTTTAAAACATTTAAGTCGAAAGCATCTGTTTCGAAACCATTTCCTAAGTAAAGAAGTAATGGTATTGAAACCATCCCTTCGAAAGCATTGGAGAGGTGGCCAAATTTTAGAAAACAACATAACCACTTCGAAACCATCTGGGTCGAAAGGAAGAAAGCGGTAGCTATAGGTTTCGACCCAGTCGAAAGCAATCATTCAAAAACAAAGGCGCAAGCTAATCAAAACCATTTCCTTTTAAACCATTTGACCTAGTCGAAAGCTAACTAAGTCGAAAGCATCTTAGTCGAAAGCAAGCAGGCGCATTTTCCTTAAAATTAAAACCAAGCCTCAACCTTTTCTGAACCTCTAGTTTCGACCCTATACCTTCCGCCAATGTCCAATTCACTACGTACCAGTTACCCGATACCATGTGCGTTGGTTTCGATTGTGTTGGAGGCAAAGGCAAGAAGGCGGAACCTGGTGTTGAAAGCGTCGAAACACTGAAAAACATTTTTATTTGTACTTTTAAACTATTCCTTTGTACCTAACCTGCCTTGTTTGTGTTAGTCCTTGAGATGATGGTTTTGATGACAACAACCTTAGGACTTGTTATAAAATATAAATACTAACATTATAGTTTAGATATATATATATATATATATATATATATATGTATATGTAGGATATAAACATGCAGGTACCAAGAATGAAGACTGTACAGTATAGAGATACAAGACTGATGAATTTAAAGATCAAAGATATCAAGATTGAAGACTCATGAGTATCAAGAAATCAAGTTATCAAGAGTTCAAGATTTTAATAGTACAAGATAAGTATTGAGTCTAGAATTATGTTAAAACTTCTTGAAAGCACTTACATCTTTATTCAAAATTTATTCGTGGAATGGAATCCACTTCGAGCCTGTTAAAGGGATGGAACCCTAGTGGGATGGAAACCACGACAATATCTAGTGGAACATATAGTGGTCCTATTTTGATATCTACTAATTTTATAAAAATGTTTTTCAAAAATATATCTCTTATTTTAAATGTTTTCAAAACCTTCTTTTCAAAAAGACATCTCTCTTGTTTGAAATATTTTAGCCTCAAAACTATCTTTATCATTTTTAATATTTTGATATCAAAATTGTCATTGATTTTAAACTATCTCTTGTTTTAAATATTTAGCTTTAAAATATTTATTTACTCAGATTTTAAATCACTTTATAGATTAAGATTATATATATTAAAAATTACTTTCTAAACTCTTTTATATGTTTAAACTATATTCAAATATATTTACAAAGTTTAGAAATCGTTTTGACAAATTATAGAAACCAATTTTAATAAGAAAATCATCAATTTTGCCTAGAGCATGTCGACATCCCTCAACCCCTATGTCGACATGGTGTCCGTTAACTTCAAAATTCAAGTTTACAAAAGAAGTGTCTATTCATCGTATCCTTTCACAAATAGATATGGCTATTACTCTACTATAAATACTAGTAAGTTCTAAACGAATTTTTAACCAGATTTCACTTGTTTTCTCTTCTCTTCATCTTCCACATTTATTCTAAAGAATTCCAAACTATACTCTGCCGGAATACCAAGTGAATCAAACCTGATTATCTCTTGTTTGATTCTCTGCCACTCTCTCCATAAGATCTCAGTGCTATTCAGAGTTATAGGATTATTTGTAAATCAAACTGTTGAGTAAAAGGTGCGGTTGAGCCTTGAAATCAATTGGGTGTGATTGTTGTCCCAAAAATCGATTAGGTGATCTTGTGGCCTGGTAAATAAAGGGAGTTTGCCCCGGACTCGAATACAGGAGGGTGTACCTCTTGGCCTTGAAATCGAGGGTGTAATCTGGGAGATTATTTTTGATAAGAATTCCGTACGTTTGTGTGGGACTGGATGTAGGGTAACTCCGAACTAGTATAAAATCCTGGTGTGTTCTTTCCTTTACTGCTTTTATTTATTATTTGCATCTGTGTCTGATTCTGTGATTATATATGTGTCCGTGAATTGCATTTGTTGGTGATTAAATTTACATAAGTTTCAAAAGATTTAGAAAATCCACAAAACACTATTCACCACCCTCTAGTGTTATTCCAGCCTTGAGATCCGTAATCCGCATTTCTCACATTTGGTATCAGAGCAAGGTTTTCAAAGTTTTCATAATCTGAATTTTGAAAAAGTTTTTAATATGGCTATTTTTGGGGATTTTGTTAACACTAGTTTAAAACCGTTTAAATCATCATTATCTTATAAGTCTGCATATAGTTATTATAGAAAACCAAGTTATCTACCAAGTTTTTATTCTGTGCAGAAAGAAAAATGTTATATGGCCTTTGAAGAATCAACACTCAATTGACAAATTGTGCAAATCAAGAAGAATAAGTGGATACTTGATAGTGGATGTTCAAGACACATGACTGGTAATCACGAAATGCTGAATAATATTATCTATAAAGATGGAGGATTGGTTAATTTTGGAGACAACTCAAAAGGATATGTGATTGGCATCGGCAATGTCGGTAACTCTAAATCTCCTACTATTTCTAATGTTTTATTAGTTAAGAATCTAAAACACATTCTGCTTGGCATTAGTCAACTTTGCGATAGAGAATACAAGATTAAATTTGAAAAAGATAAGTGTCACATCGAAGATAAAAATTCAAATATTATATTTGAAGGAATTAGGAAGAAATATTTACATCCTTAGTATGAAAGTTTCAAATGATAACTTATGTCTTTTGGCTAATACAAGTGACCCTTGGATTTGGCATAAAAGATTTGGTCATTTAAATTTCAAACTGTTATCTAGGTTATCAAAACTTGACTTAGTTAGAGTTCTTCCCAAGTTAAACTTTAAAGTAAATAGTATATGTGATGCTTGCCAATTAGGAAAACTTAGGAAAAGTTCTTTCAAATTAAAAGATATGATTTAAACGTCAAAACCTCTTGAGTTACTTCATCTAGATTTATTTGGTCCATCTCAAATTCAATTAATAAATCACAATAAATATGTCTTTGTAATTGTAGATGATTATTCTAGGTTTACATGGACAATTTTTATGAAACATAAAAGTGATACTTTTGATTCATTTAAATTTTTTACAAAAGGACTTCAAAACCAACTTTCTTTAAAAATTATAACTATTCGTAGTGATCACGGTGGGGAATTTGAAAACGAAAATTTTGAGAGATTCTACAATAAAAGCGAATAACTCATAATTTCTCTTTTCCAAGAACTCCACAACAAAACGGAGTGGTAGAACGTAAGAATAGAACGATTCAAGAGTGTGCTAGAACAATGCTTTATGATAGTAACTTACCTAAAAACTTTTGGGCTGAAGCTGTCGCTACAGCTTGTTATATATTAAATAGGATTTTAATTAGACCATTAACTAATAAAACACCATATGAATTACTTTACAATAAGAAACCCATAGTAGCTTATTTTAAAGTTTTTGGTAGTAAGTGTTTTATTTTTAATACAAAAGATAATTTAGATAAATTTGAACCTAAATCCGACAAATGTATCTTCATCGGATATTCTAATAGAAGTAAAGCATTTAGAGTTTATAATTTAAGAACTAACACTATTGAAGAAATAATGCATGTATCTTTTGATGAAAATTTTAAAGATACTGTACAGATAGAAGATGAAGAAGATTTTGTAACTTTAAATAATGAACCTAATGAAACTAATTGTGAAATCATTCAACCTAATAAAAGAATTAGGCTATTAAAAGATCATCCTATAGAAAATATACTATGAAATATTGAATCTGTTGTTAGAACTAGAAATCAACTAAATAATATGAGTAATGTAGCTTTTATATAAACTATTGAACCTAAAAATCCAAAGGAAGCATCATTTGATGATTCATGGATTCTTGCTATGCAAGAAGAATTGAATTAGTTCACCAGAAATGATGTTTGGGAACTTGTTCCTAGACCTGAGGATAAAAGTATAATTGGAACAAAATGGGTTTATAAAAATAAAATGAATGAACTTGGTGAGGTCGTGAGAAATAAAGCTCGATTAGTCGCACAAGGTTATTGTCAAGAAGAAGGAATAGATTTTGATGAAACCTTTGCACCCGTAGCAAGATTAGAAGCCATTAGAATTCTACTTGCTTTCACAAATTATAATAATTTCAAATTATTTCAAATGGATGTTAAAAGTGCTTTTCTAAATGGATTTGTTAAAGAGGAAGTTTATGTTGAACAACCTCCACTCTTTGAAGATGAAAGATTTCCAAACCATGTTTTCAAACTTAAGAAAGCTCTATATGGTCTGAAACAAGCTCCTAGAGCATGGTATGACAGACTAAGATCATTTTTATTACAATTAAAATTTGAAATGGGTAAAGTAGATAATACTCTTTTCATTAAAAGAAATAAAAATGATATTCAACTAGTATAAGTTTATGTAGATGATATTATTTTTGGTTCAACTAATCATGAAATGGATAAAGAATTTTCTGAAATAATGACAAAAGAGTTTGAGATGAGTCATATGGGTGAACTTACTTTCTTCTTAGGTTTACGAATAAAACAATTAGATAATGGTATCTTTATTTGTTAAGAAAAATATGCTAGGGATCTAGTGAGTAAATTTGGTATGACTACTGCGAGTGGAAAACCCACTCCCATGGCAACCAATGAAGCTTTAAATAAAGAAGATCTTTCAAAAGATGTTAATCAAAAACTATATAGGGGAATGATTGGATCTCTACTCTATATCACTACGAGTAGACCTGATATCATGCATAGTGTCTGTCTCTGTGCAAGATACCAATCTCAACCCAAAGAGACTCACTTAAAAGCTGTGAAACGTATCATAAGATAAGTTAAACATACTTTTGACTATGGTTTATTTTACCCTAAAAATGATTTATTTGATTTAATTTCTTATTGTGATGCTGACTATGCTGGTTGCAAATCTGACCGAAAATGTACAAGTGGAACTTGTCACTTTTTAGGGCATTCTCTGGTTTCATGGTTTAGCAAAAAGCAAAATACTGTTTCTTTATCAACAACCGAAGCAAAATATATCTCTGCTGCTTTGGCTTGCTCCTAAGTCGTTTATATGCAACAAACTCTAAAAGATTTTGGATTAACAATTTCAAAATCACCAATTTATTATGATAATTCTAGTGCAATAAATTTGTCTAAAAATACTACTCATCATGCTAGGACTAAACATATTAATATCAGACATCATTTTCTTAAAGAAAATATAAGTAAAGAGATTATTTCTCTCGAATATATCAACTCCGAAAATCAAATTGCTGATATTTTCACCAAACCCTTAAATCAACCTATATTTACTAAATTAAGAAGAGAACTAGGCATTTGTTCAATAACTGAGATGTAGAATATAGATATAGTAACATATATATACAAGAAAATCAATTTTTTCATAAGGATGTCGACATACCCCTACCACCCATGTCGACATACAACGACAAAATTTTAAAATTTGATTTTCCCACTAAAATCAGTTTAGTAGTTATATAAACCTATGTATTTCGAATTTTTCTGTCTTCTCACTTTTCTTTCTCTAAAATAAAACTTCTGTAAATTAAAATTAATGGCCTCCTCCACTAAATCGAACCAAATGGACACCATTTCTTTCCCTTCTCCTCATTCTGGTCCATTCCAACGCACTACACTGGCACGTGTGATAAAGATTGAAGAATCTATGAAGGATGCCACACAAATGTTGACTGAATTTCAAGTTGTGCAACTAAGGATGGCAAAAGAACAAGAAAAGCAAGGCAAAATTCCTCGGAATTTACAAAAATTCCTAATGGATAATCACGCAAATCCTATTGTGATTGAAGAAGATTCTCCCAACATTCACGTGTATAATCCTTTAGAGCACAACGAAGAAGAAGAAGAAGAGGAAGAAGCACCTATGGAAGAAGACGACAGCGTGGTCTGTGTAGGCGAAGTCTGTTTTGACAAAGATGGGAATTTGGTTGAACAACGTGGAAACTTTTGTTTTCATTATCCAAATTGTTCGATTCACAAATCTCCGATTGTCAAAATCTCTCGTTAGTATTGTTATTCTATAATTTATATACTTGAATATATTTGTGTTTTTGTGTTCCATATATATATGTAAATATAACATCGTATATGATAAGATTTCTTTTGTTTCGCTTATTATACTTCCTTATTAGCATTTAGTATAGATAGTATTAGATTAAGGGAGAGTTATATTAGTTTAGGATTAGTTTTTGTTGATGACAAAGGGGGAGAAATATAAAATAGAGTAGTTAGAGTAGTTAGGCTTAGATTAAGGGGGAGTTATTAGTTTTAGGGGGAGTTATTGTGAAGGAGAGGTATATTTTATAAACATATGTTGTCATCATCAAAAAGGGGGAGATTATTAGTCCTTGAGATGATGGTTTTGATGACAACAACCTTAGGACTTGTTATAAAATATAAATACTAACATTATAGTTTAGGTATATATATATATATGTATATGTATATGCAGGATATAAACATGCAGGTACCAAGGATGAAGACTATACAGTATAGAGATACAAGACTGATGAATTTAAAGATCAAAGATATCAAGATTGAAGACTCATGAGTATCAAGAAATCAAGTTATCAAGAGTTCAAGATTTTAATAGTACAAGATTAGTATTGAGTGTAGAATTATGTTAAAACTTCTTGAAAGCACTTACATCTTTATTCGAAATTTATTAGTGGAATGGAATCCACTTCGAGCCTGTTAAAGGGATGGAACCTTAGTGGGATGGAACCCACGACAATATCTAGTGGAACATATAGTGGACCTATTTTGATATCCACTAATTTTATAAAAATGTTTTTCAAAAATATTTCTCTTATTTTAAATGTTTTCAAAACCTTCTTTTCAAAAAGACATCTCTCTTGTTTGAAATATTTTAGCCTCAAAACTATCTTTATCATTTTTAATATTTTGATTTCAAAATTGTCATTGATTTTAAACCATCTCTTGTTTTAAATATTTAGCTTTAAAATATTTATTTACTCAGATTTTAAATCACTTTATAGATTAAGATTATATATTAAAAATTACTTTCTAAACTCTTTTATATGTTTAAACTATATTCAAATATATTTACAAAGTTTAGAAATCGTTTTGAAAAATTATAGAAACCAATTTTAATAAGAAAATAAAAATCATCAATTTTGCCTAGAGCATGTCGACATCCCTCAATCCCCCATGTCGACATGGTGTCCGTTAAACTCAAAATTCAAATTTTCAAAAGAAGTGTTTATTCGTCGTATCCTTTCACGAATAGATATGGCTGTTGCTCTACTATAAATACCAGTAAGTTCTAAACGAATTTTTAACTAGATTTCACTTGTTTTCTCTTCTCTTCATCTTCCACATTTATTCTAAAGAATTCCAAACTATACTCTGCCGGAATACCAAGTGAATCAAACTTGATTATCTCTTGTTTGATTCTCTGCCACTCTCTTCATAAGATCTCAGTGCTATTCAGAGTTATAGGATTATTTGTAAATCAAACTGTTGAGTAAAAGGTGCGGTTGAGCCTTGAAATCAATTGGGTGTGATCGTTGCCCCATAAATCGATTAGGTGATCTTGTGGCCTGGTAAATCAAGAGAGTTTGCCCTGGACTCGAATACAGGAGGGTGTACCTCGTGGCCTTGAAATCATGGGTGTAATCTGGGAGATTATTTTTGAAAAGAAATCTGTACGCTTGTGCGGGACTGGATGTAGGGTAACTCTAAACCAGTATAAAATCCTGGTGTGTTCTTTCCTTTACTACTTTTATTTATTATTTGCATCTGTGTCTGATTCTATGATTATATCTGTGTCTGTGAATTGCATTTGTTGGTGATTAAATTTACATAAGTTTCAAAAGATTTAGAAAATCCACAAAACACTATTCACACCCCTCTAGTGTTATTCCAGCCTTAAGATCTGTAATCCGCATTTCTCACAGTTTGTCTAAATCTGATTGGTTGCCATTGTACTTTTTCAAAAGTACTGCCGACTTTCCATATTTAACAAATTTGAATTATTTACAAAACGCCCCTTCCCCTCTTTTAATTATTTACAAAAGGCTCATTCGATCAAAAAGTTCTGACTGACCAGCCTTTGAGACAGGTCCTGCAATGACCTAAGACTTCTGAAAGGCTGTTGGAATGAAACATTGAATTAAGCCAGTATGACATAACCTATCACGCTTAGAGAACGATCCAAGGCCAAGCTTTGGTTGATTTTATTGTCGAATACACTACATGAGATGACACTCCGGAGAGCAATAAAGAGCGGAATGCTTAGTGGAAAATGTACATTGATGGTTGTAACGACCCGGTATTTTCAACCATTCGCATCCATTATAAGTGTATAGGTAGACACTCATGCCGGAATTGAATTGCTCAAAATACCGCGTTGTAAATAAAATTTGGCAAATCTCAGAATATACAGTAAATAAATATAATCACAGATCACAGACACAGAGTAAAATAATGCAGCGGAAGTAAAAGAAATAGTAGTTCATGAAGCTACTATATAAATATACCAAAGTTAAACAAGATGCAACAAAAGAAATAAAGTACAGCAGAAGTTTCCATACGATAACCAAGTACAAGCTGAATAGAACAACCGAACTGAAATAGATAGGACAAGACAAGCAGATCATCTCCAGCGATTCAAATCTCCAAGAGTGTGGAAATCCAAATCTGTGAATAACTCAGGCTGACCCGAGCGTAAAGCAAAACACAAAACACTTGAGTCAGGACAATATATACTTATATAATGTAAACCAACTCAAGTGAACTGTAATAAAGGTACAAGTAACTTAGAAGATGCTTGGGACCGCCCATCCTCTAAGGATCCGTTAAAATATCTACTATGTAGTAATATTCGCTATTATAATAATGTCTAATAAGTAAAGTATAATCATATAGAAAATAGCGTTAAGGGGATGGAGAACCTTAACGCGGTCGGATCTTAAAATCATAATCATAGTGGGTTCGATATGGTAGGTGACACGGCACACAAGGCAATGCCAGGGTAGATATACCAATTACGCACATGGACTGATGGATACGCATAGCAGCCACTACCGTTCCACCTCGAACAACACTCCCAAATAAAGGGTGGCCACCAAAAATCACAAAGTAATAGAATGGTATCGAAGAAGTGTGTCCGATACGAGGTGCTACCTCACTGGCCCGAGATCGCTCCTGTTTTAGTCACCTTATGCCAACTCACGGGAGTTGGGTCCACGTATATACCTTAGGATCGTCGCCACCATCCTACTTCATTCTGGAAACTCCACCGCGTACACAGTTGTCAAAGTGGTTTTCGATATCGACAGAGAGTATGTCCATATCCGATCCCGGTCTCTTTAACAACCAATCGTTATTATAACCCGTGGTTATAACTTTTAAAACAATACTTTACTTCAAAATAAAATATCATTTCAAAACCATATATTTATCAAAATAAAGATTAAATCAATTCCAAACCATTTCCATATATTTAAAATATCATATCATTTCAAAACTTCATTTCAAATCATTTCAATATATCAAAATATCATATCTTTCCAAAACTTCATTTCAAATCATTTTAATATATCAAATATCAATCTTTCCAAATCTTCATTTCAAATCATTTTAATATAATAAAATATCATATCCTTACAAAACTTCATTTCAAATCATTTTAATATAATAAAATATCATATCAGTTCAAATCCAAATATTCAATTTTAAATACCTTTTAAATTCAAAGATATCGTTCATTTACTATCATTTCAAATCACCTTTAAATAGTTTATATTCCAATCAAAATAATTCATTTAAACCTTTTAAAAGTGTAATTATTATATTTTCAAATCAAGTATTCAATTTCCAAAGTTTCAAACCATTCTGAGTTCGTTTATTAAGTCAAAAACAATAATTATTAAAATTTCAGCCTTTCGCAGCATTTAGAAAAAAGCTGTTATAAGTTATACTTGAAAACATTTTTATTCAGCAAAGAAAGCATTTAAAACTGCTGTTAAAACTCAGTTTTTAGTTAAATTATAGTTCAAAATAGAAAAGACAGCATTTCAGAAGTGCTGCGGTAACTCAGATTTCAAAACAAAGGTTTTAGTTGATTTCAGCAAAGACTGCAGACCACTATAGCATTTCCAGAGAATGCTATCATAGACCTGAGTTCAATATTAGCCTATAAGTTCAATTACAGCAACTACAGCATTTCAGAAATGCTGTAATAGCTCTTTTTACACAATTTTAGTTCAATTCAGAAACTATAGCATTTCTGAATGTTATTAAAAATTAATTCCAGATTTTAGTGTATTTCCAGCAACTAAATAACTTCAATTTAAAACACATAAACATTTTAAAAATCATATTTTTAACATTTAAAATGTTCATTTACATACCATTTAACATATATCTTTTTCACAATAAATTTCTTATAATTAAATCCAATTTTCAACAATTTACTTAATAAATTTAAGTGTAAAAGTTTCCAATTCTTCACATTTCAACAAATAACTTAACACTTCAAATTTAAATTACCATTTCACAAATTTAACTAAATTTCCAATTTTATTTAATTAACATAAACCTTTAATTAAAACCAAATTTCACATTTCCAAGTCAAGTTATATTTTAAAAGATCACTTTTAAACATTCATTTATTTAACCACTTAAACTCATAGAAAAATCAATAATACTTTCATAAATCGCTTAAATTCAAATTTAATCAAATTATCATATTTACCATTTCCAAATAAAATTTAATATCCATTTTATTTATATAACTTAAATATCATTTTTAACCAAAATTCCAAATTTCCAACTTAAGTTATATTTCAAAAATCCAGTTAAACCATTCATTAATTACATTTTTAACACATAGAAAAATCATAATTTCTTTAATTCAAAATATTTCAAAATCTGTTTTAATCAAATTTCATAAATTTATATTTTTAAAAATACTTAAAAATATCCAAAACACTTTATAAAATAACCACGGGCCTGTATATAGTTTTCTAGCCTAGGTCAAGTGATACAGATATGTATCATTTCAATCCGCAGTTTAAAAAGAAAAATCCGGGTTCTATCATTTCAAACCCGCAATCCCAAGTTAAAATAAATTAAACAAAAAGTCGCTCGGGCTTATCATTTCAGCCCATAACGATCTTTCCCTATTCTAAAGTCCGTTCGGGTATGTATCATTTCAACCCATAGTGATTCTAGTCTACAGGGAACTTGTAGTGTGATAAACAGATATAAATGAACAGAATACATTATATAACAGTAACGGATGATATAACTGGTGTATAAACATCATATGATCATAACATAGTCAAGTATAACATGATAATATATTTCTACAGATTCACAGGGTGTCAATTTACTAGTTATATAGGTACATATTGTCTGGTGAGAATAACTCACTTGTTAAAGCTGGAGATTAGCGATCAAAACACACATAATAGATTCCAGAAAGCACAACAAGCACGATATAGCATGACTTTTGATTTGAATGAATGGAGAGCCTTGATATTTATCTTGTAAACAATAACCAAACAAGACAATATACACATAAATATTCAACGCAAACAATGTTGAAACAATGAAGATAAGAAGCAACAACGGAATAGATTACTTGACTGTGCTTTAACCATTCAAAAGCTCGAACAAGGGGTTCATTTTCTCAGCCACGATGATGATGGGTGTGGGAGAGACAAGGTTAACTTCCTCGAATACATAAGACAAAACAATACAAACAATATAAGTTTTCAAATGCACAATACGATAGAATAATATAGAATCAACTGCACGAATCAAAGTATAATTTCTTTGCACTTGCTTCCAACAACCTTCAGGTTCATCCATATTGTGTACTACAGGTCTAAGGCAAGATTTGGATCTGGTTTTGGTTGCCTAAGGGTCGGCCAAACATGTTTAGAGGATAGCAAAAGGTGAGTATGCATGAAACAAAACAACAAGGCAAAACAATGTCACTTTAACATGGATTCAAGGCAAATTCAAGGCTCGGCCAAGGCTCATGGGGCACGGCCAGAGGAGTGGGGTCAAAGGTGATGACGTGGCAGAGGGTCCAGGTGGTGCTGGAGGTGGTGTTGGTGGCGGCCATGGGTGGTGGAAGGTGATGGTACCAAAACTAGGTCAGCTTGAGTGCATAGGTGATGGCTAGTGCTAGTTTAGATGGATTTTTGTGATGATCTTCATCATGTCTTGGCTTGGCCTGAGGAGGAGAGGTGTTAGGCTGTGTGATGGTCAGAGAAAAGTGGTGGTGGTGGTCAGCCACAGCTTGGAGGAAGGGGAATACAGCTATGAAGGTGGAGAGCATGTGCAAATTCAAGTAGAAAATCATAAAAGGACAAGAAGAAGATAGAATTTTTTTTACCTAAGCTTCACAAGGAGAATAGCCTTGATTTTTTTGTGAGAGGAGGAGAAATGAATTTCGTGAAAGTGAAAAAAAAAATTGCAGCTGAAATGAGTAGATTACACGCCCAAAACAATTAAGAGAAGAGTTGGGAAAATGAAAGGTCGGGAGATGGAAAGCCTTAGGAGTTTCAAGAGTTTAAAACTTTTCAAATTTCCTCTATTTCTTTTTAATAAGTTTAAATATCTGAAAATACATATAATTTCAGTTAAAATTCGAAAATGTAACAAATAAAAAAAATATATAAAAAAAAATATTAATTATAAATAATTAAATCAAGAAAATAGCAAAAAATTGTCAACTAGGATAGAAAATTTGAAAATAAATGGTATAAACTTTAGAAAATTCATATGAGCTTGTAATATATTTTTAAACATAAATAATAACATAAAATAAAAATACATTCACAAAATAAATAAATAAAATTTAATTTAAATATAATTTTAATGAAGAAAATAGCAGAAAATAAGAAAACAGCCTTTAAAAATAGGAAATCAACACAGTAAACATTGGAAAAATTCTATTATCAATTTAAAAATATTTAAAAGTCAAAATATACATAATATAACATATTAAACATATTAAAATAAAATATGACAAAGAAAATATAATTTATACAATTTAAAATAACAAAATTACAAAATAAACAATTTATACTCAAAATTGAAATGTACATATCTTTTGCAGTTTAACTCCGTTTTCAACGAAACAAAAAGCAGTGTTCAAGTTATTTCATCTATTTTCATAATAAAAGATAAAATTTAAGATTTTAAATAATTTTAATTTGAAGTTTAAAAGTCAAAGTTTGAACAGTTTGACCAGAAATTCACTTTACAGTAAAATATTCAAATTATACTAGTTTGAACTATAAATCACTTAATAATCAACATTTATATTTAAAAATGAAATGTTTGAAATAAAATAAGTCTAAAATAAATTAAAAATAAAATAAAGTCAAATTTAAATAATATACAAAAATCTAGGGTTGTTACAATGGTGCATCTAATGAACATTGTTCCGGTGCTAGAGTTGTGCTGGTGACTCCTGAGGAACATTCAATTAGTTACGCTCTAAAAATCGACTTTCCCACGACGACTAATGAAGCGGAGCATGAGGCATTTATCATAGGACTAAAGGTTACCAAAGATCTATGAGTTAAAACTTTGCGTATCTTCTGTGAATTCCAGCTAGTGGTATGCCAAGTAAGGAAAGAGTTTCAGGCAAAAGGAGTGAGGCTATCTCCTTACCTAAACCGAGTCCTCGAGCTACATATTGATATTGAATACTACACCATAACGCATATTCCCAAAGAGGGAAATGTGAAGGCCAACTCATTATAAGTTAGCTAGTTCTGGAGATGAGCAGCTCATGGGTCTGGTCCTGAGGGAGGTGCTATCAGCTTCGAACATACTAGATGGATGTCGTTTGGATCTTGAAGGCCGAATGTGAAAAGTAGTCATGGATGACTCCGATAAAGAATTATTTACAGAGAGGAATTCTTCCTGACGGGAAAAACAAATGACATCAACTCCTTTGTAAAGCTTCAAGATTCATCATGAAAGAAGGAGTACTTTACAGGAAGGGATTCTTAGTCCTTATGCTTCGGTGTGTCACCAACAATGAGGCCAAGCAAGTCCTAACATAATTACATAAAGGAGCCTACAGTGACCACACCGAAGGACAAACCCTAGCAAAGAATATCTTTCGTTACAGGTGGTTCTGGTCTACTGTCAACCGAGATGCAACTGATTACACCAGAAAGTGTGAAAAGTGCCATAGATTCGCTGAGATTCTAAGAGCCCCGATAATGGTGATTACTCAAATGGTAAGTCCATGGCCATTTGCAAAGCGCATTTCTCAAGTACTTAGACAAATTTACACAAGATTTGAACGAAAAAAAAGTCTTTATTATTCACATTCAAAAATAAGACTTAGGAGAAAAGTACAAGATTTATTAACATCTAAACTGAAAGCAAAAGTAGGGCCGAACCTGCATAAAACTGGCCTAAAATAAAACGCTGGTTCCTACTGCTATACACCAAAACAAGCAAACATTTATTTGTTGAGCTTTTGCTTCTTTGGTTTCTTGCCATCTCTACAAGATGGCCCACTCAAATCATCAGATTTCTTCCTACCTCTTCCCCCGCTTCCTTTACCTTTCAAAGGCAAGATATCCAGCGAAGTGCGGATGCGCTTTGAGTGCTTCCGGGCATAGGTAGCATGACTGGGACAAAAATGGTCTAGTCGGGTAAAGCTACCGATAGAGAATGAGGGATAAAGTCAACCGGCTCTTGCTTAATTTCTATAGTGGACTTGAGCTATTCCTTAAGAAGCTCGCTCATTGAAAGCCCTTGAGCAAGGTCAATTGACCCGATGATAATAACTTCCTCATTCATAGGAGCTCCCTGAAAGTCACCATCATTTTCTTCTTGCAACACATTGATTATTTGCATGCTCGGACTTGGGTATCACTAATTGCGATGCTAGGGATCATCCTAGAGATAGTCACGACCGTTGACTCGGTCGATGTTGCTTTTTAACCCAGCTAGGAGCTTTCCTTTGGGAGACATGAAATCGTAGGCTGACCTGAAATTTGAGAAAGATGAAAGGAGAGATTAGCTACATCAACCGGTGTCATGCGATTTCTCTCTAATATAGGTGATGTAACGACCCGGAATTTTGGTCATTTGAATTTAGAATATTTAATTTATTTTAAATATTGAAAAGTTATTTTTATAAGTTAAATAACTTGAATTTCAAATATAGCGATTTATTTGATAACTAAATTGTTGAATTTAATATTGAAATTGTTTAAATAATTGAATCTTGAATTTAATATGAATGAAAACAATTTCAAAAGTTGATTTAAATTCTATTTAAATAAGTAGGAAGATAGAAAAACTTTTAAATTTGATTCAAAAGTGATTTAACTGATTTTGGAAATTACTTAATTTAATTACCGTATAAAAATACCGTTCTGGGGCGCTGTCTCGGATTTTGACGAAACTAGTTTCATTGAATCCGTAATAGTATATTATAATACGCCGTCAAAATTCATGGCGATCGGACGTATCGTTTGGTCGTGCCAGTTCATAACGCGTAGAAATTAATTAAAGGAATTTTAGTTAATATAATTTGATTTGAAAAGTTAAATTCTGTATATGATGGAATTGGCTTCCGTTATATATTCCATTATATTCGGAATTGGGGTATAACATTGTAAAGGCCCGCTTTTCCGTCCCCTTTGAGTCGATAATAAACCACACATGTCCAACCCAAATTTGAACGGAAAGGTGGATAGTTAGGGAAAACAAAGAAGACAAGAAGACAAGAAGAAACTAAACAACATAGAATCTCACAGCGAAACAAATAATCTATCATATACAATCAAATCTTTACACAAAAACAAAATTGTAACATATGTATTTACAGACATCAATCAGAGTATACTAACCTATTCAGCACGGACAGTTATAACAACCTGTCCTCATAATTGCTGAGTAATATACAACAATGAATGCAGTGGAAATATAATCGTCTACGTGAATACGTTTCTGGGTCTCCAGCTCCAAAATATCCAACTAAACCTGGAAATATGCTCGGTTTGACCCGAGCATTATAGGAAAACAATGCCTGGGTCAGTCTAGTAAAACCAGCATGAGAAACACAATCAAATGGATTCATAAAGTTTAAATAACCTTTCAAAACAAAAATATCTCGTAAGACCACGCTGCACATAATTACGGACGGGTTTTTACTTTACGATAACCAAAACCTTTATATCAGAAAATCCAGTGATATTATAATAATGTCTAAGGGCAAAAATAATAATAATCAAATAGTTGTGATGCTCGTGAGTGTACATCACAATGATACTAGGTATATAATCTAAAATCGATAAGTCTCGTTCACTAATTGTGTAGGATTTCCATGGAGGTGCCCTCAGTACTTCGAGGAATGGTCCTCCTACACAAGGATCAGAGATATCCTTCTGAAGCAGCATACATCCCTAGTGATGTACCATAGGAAAAACATAGCTGGTCTCGCTAAGACCGAGTGCATCGCCCCACGCATGCATAACAACTTTAAGTGATGTCTAGGTGTAGCCGACTACACCCTACGGGTTTGCCAACCCTACTGGCCATGCCTCCATCTTTTTTTTAGTCATTCTCGCGGATGAGGCTACGTCCGGCATTCCAGCTCATGCACCGCTATCGAAATAGATCACGGAATCCCACATGGATTCCAATACCCCAAGGGGTCTCGGAATCACACATAGATTCCCGTATCTCAATTAGATCTTGGAATCACACCCGGATTCCCGTACCCCAACGGGTCTTGGAATCACACATGGATCTCAACATCTCAAAATATCACGAATCTCCTCCATAGAACTGTAAATGGTTTTCAGAGTGGTTACGGGTTTGTGTCATCACTTACGAGTACACTCTTCCGTTTCCCGGGTGCTCCACAAAACCAAACGTCGATTTCCGGAATGCTCAATACCGGTTCTTTAGGAAATAATTAGACGATACATAAGAGCGGGGATCACCCCCTAACCGTTTAAGTCGACGGATCTCCTTATCATTTATCCTAGAAGAACAAACGAGTTTATATGTACAGTATAGCACCACCAATATTAACTGTATCATATAATTCCTGTGTTTCCCCTAGATATTTCCAGAGTTAAAATCTTCGGTGTTAAGTAGGGAATCGTTTCCCTACCACCAAAATTAAGAAGGATTACATATTTGGGCCAAGATTTGATGGTCGGTTATTTAACTATCAAATAAACAAACATCCAAGACAAAGATTACCTTTCCCACTGAAATAATTAAAGCCACATAAACTAATTTGAAATTACTTCATATACTTATCTCATCAGGATAATTATATTCACAAAACATTCTTTTCAAAAATACTTGGAAATCTTTTAAAATTAGGTATGGAAAGTACATTTCGGTATCGACCATGGATCGCAGCTCAATGTTTACGTCTCTATCCTAGAGAAATCCAAACTTAACTGCAGGCAATCTCTGCCTCTCGAATTACGCCATGAAATCAATCGTAGATCGTAGTTTACACAATGGTTACGTCGCTATCCAAGCAAAAAAACATAGTAAACTGTAGGTGATGTGCACGTAAATGTGCATATTTTTACCACCATATTTAATCTATTTAAATTAAATAAATGATCAAATCAGGTATTTTAACTTGTTTAAACCAAAATTCATATTATTTTCAAATCTTCACATATTCATCTTCATCCAAGGGAAAAATGGTCATTTTTGTGCATATACTAATTTGAGAAAAGTTAATTAGAAATTTATATATTATTTTATAGGAATTTGGCTTCATATACAAATGGTTTCATGAAGATGTATGCATGCACAAGAGTGAAGATAAAGAAATGAAGATGGAAATAATTCAAAGGCATGATAATGGAGGACCCCACCTACCCACATACCTTCATGTACAAATTAGAGGCTAATGCACATGCTAATAGAGTTTAAAAGCTTCATGAACATCTAAATGAGGATTATTTGAAGCTAATGATTACTTGGCCTCCACACTTTCTAAGAGGGTATTTTGGGCATTCCCCAAAAATATGAATTAGGGTTTAACACATGTATAAAATCCCCTTATGTTTCATGTAACCCTCTTCTTCTTAGTTTCTCTTTTAGGCTCTCTTCTCTTAGTCTCTTCTTTTAGGAAAATAAAAAGAAAGCTCTCTTTCTCTTTTCATGGCTACTTAGCCATTTTTGTTTTATGTAATCTTCTTTTCTTTTTATGAAATGTTAATTATTGTTTCCTTTTACTTACATGTTTATTTCCTTTCATGCTAGTAGTGTAGATTTTCTTTTATGCAAGTAGATTAGTTTTTTTTCTTTCATTTAGCTCTCTTTTCCTCTTTGTTTTGTTCTATGTTGCAAGCTATATTTGTTGATATGATAACAAATATGAGAAGCTAAACCTCTTCAATTTAGGGGTAATGAAGCTCTCTAATTATATAGCTTCAACATTTTAATAAATGTTATGCTCTCTTTTTGTGCTTTATGGAAAATGATGTTTATGTAATTTTGTGCTTATTATTGAGTTTGATAGCTTATGTTGTTCAAAACAAATAGGCTCTGCTTAGTCATATGAATCACAAATTGCCTCTTCATCTATATATGATTATGGCAAAGAAGTGAATGTTTAAATCAAAATTTGATGGCCTATATTTCTAAACAATAGTTAATAGGCCATGCTTAAAATAGATTTTCATTTTCAACTTTGTTGTCATTTTCATGAGAATTAAAAGTGGTTTAAAGGTTGTGTTATAGTTTGATGGCTTATGTTGAGCTAATTAATAGCACAAATGAGCCATACTTATGATAAGCACATCAATTAAGCTAACTAATGACAAAGAAAAGAGAGATCATAACTTCATTTTGTTGATTTATGTGATCTAGAGAGTGGAAGTTGCCCCTAAATTGTCTTAACACTCTCATATTTTTTTATCTATTTTCTTTTAGCTTGTTTTTACTTTCTTTTAGTTAGTTAACAATCCCTCGACTTTGGTTTAATTTGATTGAATAGATTTTTAAAATCTAACAATTCCCTACGGATCGACCCGTATTCGCCACGTACTACAAGTATACGCCGTGCGCTTGCGATAAATTTTATTTCGAAATTTTTCGACGGTTTTCTAACTCGATAGAATTTCCATCGACGAACAAGTTTTTGGTGCCGTTGCCGGGGAGTTGTTTTGATTTTTTTTCTATTCTTCGAATTATTTTTGTTTGATTTTTTTGTGTGTTTTATTTTGTGTGTGTTCGCATTAATTTTTTTTTTGTTTGTTGTTTGATTTTTTCTTGCATTTTCATTTGTGTGTTCATGGTTGTTCTATTTCCATTTTCATTTGCATTTCAATTAAAAAAAAACAAGTGCACAATCTCATTTGAAAAAGAAAAAAAAATTCATTTCACTTTACATTTTTCATTTTTACATTTACATCTTCCCTTTTCTTTTCTTTTTTTTATACATTTACAAGAGAAAAATAATAATAGGCACTGTTCACTGTGCATATCACTATGCAGTGCAACACTTCCCCTGTCTCATCACATTTCCCTGGCCACTTCAGTTTCCTTCCAACACCATACAAATCTCACTACCATCTTACCACTGATTATACTACACTTTCCTGTCAGACTTCATCAAACCAACCATTCCACTTGACCATCTGCCATTACCACCAAACAACCTCGCCATTTCAACCAAATCCCCCAATTACCACTGTGCTACTGTCGAACCACAGTCACATACTACTCACACCATCAACTGCCTTTCATATCATCCCACCACAGTCATTCACTTCCTCATTCGAAATCCTTCAACTGCAATAATACTGCAACTGCCAAACAGTGCCATACCATATACATACCACCATTCACATATCACTTCATATACCAGCCACTTTATATCACTTATTCAAAATCTCCAATACAAGACCTCCTCCATCTAAACTGCTGCTCCACTTGTCTCCACTTTCTCCTCCATGGCCCTTACTTAATCACTTCAACACTACTATCTTCCTTTATCAACACTGCCATCCCAATACAACATTCAACAAACTTCCAAACTCCCCTTTGCTTACATTTCTTCACTCCAACCACGACTGTCAACTGCTAACACCCCCAAACCATCATCCATCGTCTATAATTTACCACCAGAAAACCATAAAACTCTAACTTCTTCCCCTGCACAAACTCCAAAATCACCAGCATACATTTCCCATCCATCAGCCGCTACTTGCACATTCAAACTTGCTCCAACAACAAACAACTTACCATCTCCATACAAACCGTGCACATCGAACGTCAACAAACTTCCATTTTCATACTTCTTACCAATACAACTTCCAGCAAATAAACACTCCACCGGAGCTACTAATCTCCAAATTTGTTCACCACTGTCCTACTAGGCATACCACCATTTCTGCCTCATACAGTACCCACATCCAACCACATTCACAACACAAGCAACCCATCCAATCAATCACCTCATCACCATTTACTTGAGTACCCTCTATTATTCAACCCAGTGGTTCACTTCTGTTTAACCTACAACAGTCATTGTTCCACCATATGAACATCAAATAGCTACTTCTCCTCCTCCTTCCTCTGGCATTACTGCAGTTCCAACATTCAACATCAGGCGACAACCCAGTGCCTTGCTCCATCCAACCCTACACATCATCAATGTACTCACATCACCATCAACTGCTAATTGCTGCTTCCCCCTTAAAATCATGCCTCCCATCAACCCATTAACTCGAAGCAACGCCCGCACTCAAATCGAGCAACCCAGTAACCACCGCGATCCATTTCCAACCCCAATAACTCAAAATCAATCGCTGCTCGCGTACTCACTACCAATTCGCGAGACACCTCAAAACGCTCCATCCCTAATTGCAGCCGCGACCATCTCCAGTCCTCAAACGAAGGTCGAACGAACAAATTTCCATGAAATTGAAGGTTGCAAAAAACAGAAGGAGAAGGATTGCGCTGCTAAGCTTGCCAAAAATAAATTGCTCCTTGCTTATAAAAAAAAATTGTTGCTTTCATTTCTACTTTTATTTGAATTGCATTGTTGTTTGCTTGCATTTTAGAAAGAATTATTTTTTCCATTCGTAGTTGCATTGTTAATACACGTTTAATTTCTGTTTTTCATTTCATCCTAGAATTTGATTAATAATTAGACATCGATAACTTTTAATTGTATATTGATAAGTTGTCTTTTTTGAACAATTTAATTTCTTGGTGTCTAGGCTACGGCAGAGCAATAATCAGTTATAAATATTACGGTGATTCGTAAATATTATACTGAATTGTTTCTCTGAAGGTACTTAAACCTTCAGCTACATTGCTACGGTGATTCGTGGTGCACCGATAACTCCTGTCCGTTACTTGGCCGAGAACTATCTTGTTTATCTAAGACAATGTGTGATTATACCATTTTGGGTTAACTTAGGATAAATCATTTGTAATTAACTTTGCATTCATTTAGTTGCATTAGCTCATGCATATTTAAAAAAAAATTCAAAAAAAATTGAAAAATCAAAAACAAAACAAAAATCAATTTTCCATTTTGAAAAATAAATTCTATCTGTAAATATTTTTCCTTTATACAAAAAAAACAAAAACATTCTTGAAAATGTCCGAGTTTCCCCACTCACTTGAATTTTACAATAGTTGTGAAAATCAATATAATCCATATGATTTCACTCCAAATTCGTATGGATATTTTAACAACGACTATTGTGTAAATAATTCGAATGTCGAAAAACAAAGTTTTCAAAACGATGACCAACCCTCGAATCTTGAAAATATCATTTCATCTCTACTTGAAATCTCTACACAACAAAATCAAATGATAAATGATTTGTGTAATTCATATTTGTGTAACAACTTGAGTCAAGGATTTCAAAATTTGAATTCAATTCAAAATTCAAACGATTTCGATTATAACCCATGCCAATTCAATTTCGAACTCCAAAATGAATTTCAAACTCAAAATGAAAATGGAAACAACTTTTCAAACGAATTTGGCAATGGGAATAATCTTAACCACGTTACGATTGAAAATCGTTGTTCTCAACAATTTCAAAGTGAAAATCCTCAAGTTAATAACTATAAATTGGAATTTGTTGAGCAAATGAACGAAATATACGATGACCACACGGATTCGTTGTTTGAAACATATATGAAACAACGTGATAAACAAAATCAAATCTCAATGTGTGACGAGTCAAGTGATAATCCATCTTTTACCCAAATCGACGATTTTTGAATAACAACTTTTGAAATTGAAAATAACAATCTTAGCGACGTTGTTGAAAACACGGTAATTAGGTTAGATTTCAATTCTTTTGAGGGTGTGGAACCAAATTTGAAATTCTATCTTCCTTTTCTCGATTTCAAAATTTTGAATACAACAACTTTGGATTTTGAACTTAATATATGTGATGAAGTTGTTAATAATCAAACACAGGAAGACGAATTTAACAAACACGATTTCTTTGGACTTTTCAAAAACGAGTTTTCAAATTTTGATGGGGAAGATTTAAATCACCATTTTGATTTTGAAATCAGTAATTCTGAAGAATTTTTCAATGAACGGCTTGAATTTCAATTTGGTGAAAATAAACTTGAACTTCAATCAAGATCGTTTTATCAACCCCAAAAATCATTGAAAATAAAACGACTTGTACAATTTTTAATAAAATGAAATTTGTTTTTCCTAATCAATATTTGATTTTGAAATCTTTTACAGTTTGGTTTTCCAAGCTTAAGCTGTGTCTTACATATTTGATGAGACAAATGAATCGGTCTTTGGAAGACCGTTTCATTTACTTTTTGACGATATACTTTCTGATCTCGTGTAAATACAGTTAATTTTCATTTAAATAAAGGTCATGTTTTTGTTTTGTTTTTCTCCTTCCACTTGGGTTGACTGTGGGGACACAGTCAAAATCAAGTGTGAGGGGGGGGGAGACTCATCATCATTTTCGATTTTTCATGGTTTATTTATTTTTATTTTCTTTCCAAAATTTAAAAAAAATCTCAAAAACAATTTTTTTTAAATGCATTTTGATTTATTTTTAAAGAAAAACTATAGGATAAATATATGGTTTTGGCTTATTAAATTGAAATTTTTGAAATTTAATTTGTCTTAACAAAAATAAAAATGAAGTTTGATTACAAATAAAAATGGTTTAACTAGTATATAGGAAGATTCATACGTGATAATTATGAAATATATCCTAATTGAAAATCTTTGTTTTAAAAAGTGGTTGATTTAAAGTAAAGGATATAACATTTTTTTTTGTCTTCTAAGTTAAATGATGCTAAGATGATTTTGTGAAACTCTCTCTCTAAAAAGAAAAAAAATACCAAGTACAAAAAAAAATTCTTGTATATATGTATATATTTTTTAATAAACACCTAGAGTCATGTGTTCACACTCGTGTGTTCACTTGCCATGCTCTGTACCCTTCTCACGTAAGCCCACAAGGCAGTGCACGATCGGTATATCTGGCCTCAGTTTATCTGAGTTAGGTGTGTGTATATGAAAAAATTATTTTACTAATAACGCCTATGATCAATAAGTGTTCACACTTGTGTGTTAACTCGCCATGCTCTGTATTCCCCTCACATCAGAACGCAAGGCAGTGCATGGGTAATATATCTGGCCTTAATTTATCTGAGTTAGGCATATGTAAATATTGTTAATATCAACAAAATTTTCAAAAAAAAATAGAGAGAGTAAGCAAATGAAATCCAAGCACTATTTTAACTTATTTGATTTGACTTGTTATTGAAAAGAAATAAAAATACCACTTTGATAAACTTTGATAATCGACTAAAGATCTATTTCATGGTTACACTTTGTTATCAACTGAAACAACGAGTTAAACAATCGTCTATTTGTTATGATAACTTCATTTTTGTTGGAAATTTTGACGAGTAAATGACTTAAATTTTCAAGATAATGACCAAAACCTATATTTAACTCATCCGTGTTAATTTAAAAAGTAAACCCTTCATTTGTAAATATTTTCAAAAACTTGCATTCACATCTTTACAAATAAATCGTGCATTTTGTAAATATTTTCATCCTGCATTTGGATTTTGTGGGTAGTATCCGCTGAAAACCCTCATGAGACAACACTCGTCCTACTGGGGACACCCAGAGGTTTAACAGCTTGTTGCATACACTCAATGCAATCATGCTCCCTACGAAAACAGATTTATCTTAGTTTTTCTTTATTCGAGGACGAATAAAAAGATAAGTGTGGGGGTATTTGATGTGCACGTAAATGTGCATATTTTTACCACCATATTTAATCTATTTAAATTAAATAATGATCATATCAGGTATTTTAACTTGTTTAAACCAAATATTATTTTCAAATGGTCACATATTCATCTTCATCCAAGGGCAAAATGGTCATTTTTGTGCATATATTAATTTGAGAAAAGTTAATTAGAAATTTATATATTATTTAATAGGAATTTGGCTTCATATACAAATGGTTTCATGAAGATGTATGCATGCACAAGAGTGAAGATAAAGAAATGAAGATGGAAATAATTCAAAGGCATGATAATGGAGAACCCCACCTACCCACATACCTTCATGTACAATTTAGAGGCTAATGCACATGCTAATAGAGTTTAAAAGCTTCATGCACATCTAAATGAGGATTATTTGAAGCTAATGGTTACTTGGCCTCCACACTTCCTAAGAGGGTATTTTGGGCATTCCCCAAAAATATGAATTAGGGTTTAACACATGTATAAAATCCCCTTATGTTTCATGTAACCCTCTTCTTCTTAGTCTCTCTTTTAGGCTCTCTTCTCTTAGTCATTTCTCTTAGGAAAATAAAACGAAAGCTCTCTTTCTCTTTTCATGGCTACTTAGCCATTTTTATTTTATGTAATATTCTTTTCTTTTTATGCAATGTTAATTATTGTTTCCTTTTACTTACATGTTCATTTCCTTTCATGCTAGTAGTGTAGATTTTTTTTTATGCAAGTAGATTAGTTTTTCTTTCTTTCATTTAGCTCTCTTTTCCTCTTTGTTTTGTTCTATGTTGCAAGCTATATTTGTTGATATGATAACAAATATGAGAAGCTAAACCCCTTCAATTTAGGGGTAATGAAGCTCTCTAATTATATAGCTTCAACATTTTGATAAATGTTATGCTCTCTTTTTGTGCTTCATGGAAAATAATGTTTATGTAATTTTGTGCTTATTATTGAGTTTGATAGCTTATGTTGTTCAAAACAAATAGGCTATGCTTAGTCATATGAATCACAAATTTCCTCTTCATCTATATATGATTATGGCAAAGAAGTGAATGTTTAAATCAAAATTTGATGGCCTATATTTCTAAACAATAGTTAATAGGCCATGCTTAAAATAGATTTTCATTTTCAACTTTGTTGTCATTTTCATGAGAATTAAAAGTGGTTTAAAGGTTGTGTTATAGTTTGATGGCTTATGTTGAGCTAATTAATAGCACAAATGAGCCATACTTATGATAAGCACATCAATTAAGCTAACTAATGACAAAGAAAGGAGAGATCATAACTTCATTTTGTTGATTTATGTGATCTAGAGAGTGGAAGTTGCCCCTAAATTGTCTTAACACTCTCATATTTTTTATCTATTTTCTTTTATCTTGTTTTTACTTTCTTTTAGTTAGTTAACAATCCCTCGACTTTGGTTTAATTTGATTGAATAGATTTTTAAAATCTAACAATTCCCTGCGGCTCGACCCGTATTCGCCACGTACTACAAGTGTACACCGTGCGCTTGCAGTAAATTTTATTTCGAAATTTTTCGACGGTTTTCTAACTCGATAGAATTTCCATCGACGAACAGTATGCAATCTCTGCCACTCGAATTATGCTATACAAATCAAACATTCTTTCCACATTTCTTTATTTCATAAATAATTTCAATTTATTTATAAAACTTCTTTATAAATTCACAAGTTAAATTTTTAGAAAAATACTCTTTTCTAAATCTCAAACCATTTGTAAAACTTTCCTTTTAAAATCCTTTATAAATTTACTTTATAAAATATCATTTACGAAATATCTTTTGTAAAACACCTTAAGTAAACCCTTAGTAAAAACACCTTTTATAAACAAGTTATTACTTACAAATAACTTTATAAAATAATAGTATAACTTGGAAATCATTTAAATCTATAAACTCCAAATTGATTAATGAATAGAAGTTAATTCAAAAACATACTTTATAAATTCCAAAAAAAGACTTAGCAATCCGAATGGTACTAGTTTAAGTTACCATTCAATTTCGATTCCAATTCACTTAATAGTTATTTACATAGATCAACATATATGTAAATACAACTCATATCCAAATCAGGGAATAATATGTCAACATAAGCTAACTAGCATATACATGTCCAAATAACATAATAGCAGGATGGTGATTTGTCCTGCTAAACAGATGTCCAAACAATTCAATCAATTAATGGCAGAATGGGGATTTATTCTGCTAACACATGTTCACACGAACAAACTAACAATCAAACAACCAAACAATTTATAGCAGAATGGGTATTTATTCTACTAGCACATGTCCACCCAAACAATTAATCAATTTATAGCAGAACGGGGATTTATTCTGCTAACACATGTCCAAACAACCCAACAATCTACATTATAACTCATTCATAGTTATATGGTTCCTTAATGGTATCGACACTTGAATCACTTGTATTCAAAACCATCTTTGAAAAAGAAGTTCTTTAAAAAAGAAGTTCCTTAAAAACACTTTTACTTTTGGAAAACATGGGATTTAAAACTTTTAAAACTCTTTTTTTAAAAATTTGTTATAAGTTAAATCATAATTAATCTTAATTAAATCTTAACTTAATTAAATAATTAAACAATAATTAACTATTGATTAAACCCAAATTAATCATTTATTAATTATTAAATAATTAATTAAACCTTCATTAATAATTAAATATTAATTAATCTCAATTAATTAATTAAATAATCTTTAATTAAGCTTAAATAATAAATTAAACCTTTAATAAATAATTTATTATAAATTAAAGCCTTTAATGATTTATAATTAAAAATAATTAACACTTGATTAATAATTAATCCTATATTTAATTAATGATAAATTAAATATAAATAATTTACTTAATTCATACTTAATTAACTTAATTAATAATTAATTAAAATAAATCTTAACTTTAAAAGATAATTAATTAATAACTAATCTTCACTTAATTATAATTATTAAACGTTGTTTAATCCTTAGTTAATTATTATAAACTTAATTAATAAAAATTAATTATTAAAACTTAATTAACTTCCTAAAACATTATTATTAAGTTTATAAAACATTTACAAACACTTTTAAGTTTTAGAAACCAATTTTTTTTCAAAAATCAAACTTTTAAGCGAACTGCATCCATAGCGACTGTCGCTATGGATACCCGTAATCTCTCACTTGTTTTCCACTTCCATATCACAAACAACCCAAAGTCTATGAACCATAACCATCGCATAAATAAGCACACATCTTTCGAACCAAACATAATACTTAGACTTTGGTTTCAAATTCTAAGATTCACGTCACATACACACATATATTACCATAACAACCACAAGATAATCCAACAACATCATCGCATAAACAACCATATCACAACCATACATATAGAGGTAAATTCTTTCCCAAAAAGTTAAGGAATTTACTCACCGGAAATTTTGAAAATTTGAAATACTTTGAAACTCGGGAGGCTTGGAAAACAAGGAAATCCACTCAAAAATAGGTCAATTTGTTCTTGGTTTTCGGACCTTTTTCTCTAGGAATTTTAAAAAGATATAAAATGAAAGGTTTTAGATAATCTTTTCCTCTATCATTTAAAAAAAATAATTTCTCAATTTGGATAAATCTGAGGTAGTTATGGTCAAAACAGTAAGGACAGTTTCAGACTTAAAAATCTTGGTTCAAAAAAACTTTTGAATAATATGGATTTTTGGAGTACTTAAGCTCGAAATCAGAAAAAGTGGTACACTACAAAGTTGTAGCCACTGAAATTATAAATGGTTTGAAAAAAAATCTAAATTTTGGGTCGAATGAAAGGAGTTATGGCCGAAACCATTTCGGGTAAAATGAAAGAATTTTGAAGTGGAAAGAGGAGTTTGAGCTAAGTTTAAATCATTTTAAAAATTTTAAAGTATGAAAATATAAAACTTAAAAATGCTAAGGAAGCCACTAAAGTGTTTTTCAAAAGCTTTAAAGAAGAAGACACTTAGGAAAAAAAAATGGGAAATGAATTGAAAAATGGAAGATAGAAATAAGAGAAAACCTTTTATATAAAGTGAAATATGCAAAATTACCCAAACGCCCATGTCCTTTGCCATCCACTCCTTGAATGCCACGTCACCTTGCATATTTTCTTGTCCCCCCATTAAAGAATTCGAAAATTACATATAGAAAACATGATAACACACTTGATCATACTCTTGTCCCTTATGAAGTGACCCCTTTTCCATTTTTTTATTATAGTTGCCAAAGTGTTACATCATCATTATCTTAAGTTAATTAACTTAATTAACACTTATTAATCCTAATTATATTATCCTAAATCATATTATAAACTTAATATATGTGTTCATATATATACAAAAGTGTACACAATATTTCAAACAACTTTTATACGATGAAACGTCAAAAATTCGATAAATAGTTTCCAGTCACATTTTCAGTTTTTTATCGAACCATATATTTTTGTAAAAAAATTTTAAAAACTATTTCACCATCATTTTTTATTATTAAAAAGATTTTTATTTTCATTATAAAACCTATATATTGAATATTTAAAATTAATTAAATATTTGCAAATCAAAGCAGTGAAATTCCGGGTCGTTACAAACATATAGAACGCCAGGCGGCATGTCTCGATAGGAGTTCGACATTTTTGAATGTTTAAAGTGTGATATTTTAATTAAAAAGTATATATGTATGTATATATATATAAGCCGTATGTTGTCCATGCCCAGCCCATACCATAGCCCTTACCGCAACTATACAAGGCCATACCTCCTTTCTGCTATAAAATCGCGTGCATCAGAGTAGCTCGTTTGTTTTTTTTTCAAATTCAAACTTTGGTATCGCACGGCCCAATCCATTGGGACCACCATGGACACTTTCCAACTAGAAACTTGTCACAACGAGGAGATGAGACTATTCAACTGTGGAGATCGGCTTGATTGAAGCATGGTGGGGACTGTGGTGGCTCGAACGAGCACAACATTTTAGGGTTTGGCGATCGTACGCTTGGCGCACACGCGATGGGTACATGTGAGGCAGTCGGCAGTGGTTCGGCGGTGGGGCAGTAGAGTCGGCTGGGTGGCGTGATTCGTTCCTTATAAAAAAAGAAAGAAAGAAAGAATGAAGGCGACCTGGAACAGTGCGTAAAAGAGAGATGGGAAATAGGTTTAAAGTTTTTAAACTTTTAATTAATTTAGTTAATTTAATTATTATGAATATTTATTTATCCATAACTTGTTCATACGAGGTCAGTTTTGAACGCGACGAGTCGCGTTGCGATCGTATCGACTCTACGCTATGAAATTGGATTGGATGGATTCAGAGCTAGTGAGAATTTCGGGTTAAAATTGAATGACTATTCAATTTTAATTTGAACTGCAATGTTTTGACGAACTAAATTCAATGTGAGTTAATCTCACCTTTTTGGTTAATCAGAAAATTTATATAATAAATAAAAAATTATTTATTAGATGCGTGGATATTTTATTATTGATTGTTATTGACTATTTGGATGCTATATTATATTTATTAGTTGGTTTGTATATATATTCCCGCCTCCATGGAGCGGATGAGACATTATTATGTTCCATGTAAGAGCGGATGACCCTTTATATACGAATCCAACCTCGAAGCTGTTGATTTATATTTTTTATGATTATATGTTATATGTGATGCGGGGAGACAGGTTGGAGGGATCCTACGGGATTCCTCACAATATTTATTTTATTTTCATATATATATATATATAAATATATATATGGTGATATATGATTTTTTGAATGCCATGTCGATGACATGGATATGATTTTGCTTAAATAGTGCTTTAGTAGCACCGGGCCTCATTTTTGGTATTTTAAAATACTATCAAAATAGTAATTTGATTTAAAAAAGGATTTCAAGGTGCTTTTGGAAATTTTATATGTTTTAATAATTTTTCTAAAATGAAAGTGGATTTTAGATATTATAAATTGATAGCTTTATAAAATATTTTAAATATAGATTTTTGAACTGCAAAATATAGATTTTTAAAATCTTAATATAAATACGTCTTTTATAATAAAGGGATATGTTTTAAAGGAAAATAGAAATATTTTGATATTAATATTTATTAATCATCTTTGTATAAAGTGATATATATGTATATGTGTACATATATGAAAGATTAATTATAAATGTGAGACATTGTAAGTGCGATAATTTATAAAAGTAATATTTTACAAATGAAATGAAGATTTGTGAAATTGTATTTTGAAAAAAAAGTATAGATTTATAAATGGGTTTTATAAATTAAAGGAAACTATTATCGTTTAATAAATTGGAGAAATAAATCAAACGGTGGATTTATTTTAAGAAACGGAATGATATTTTAGAAATAGTCGACTCTATTTTGGAAAATTGAAGGCGAGGATAAATTTGGAATGTTAAACGATATTTTATAAATAGGAAGTAAATTTTCCATATGGAAGTAACATTAAAACGGATGGTGATTGATGTTTTTAAATGAGATTTATGAATAAGTGATATTCATAAAGGAAATAGAGTTATAAACGGAGTTCATAAATAAATGAGTTTTATGATGGAAGTTTTTATACAATGGAAAGATATTCTTAAATTTAGTTTTATAAATATGGGAATGATTGGGTTGAAGATTTAAGTATGGATTTTTATCAAGGGAATATATTATGTTCCAAAAGTTGGTTACTTATATTAATATTGTTTAAAGTTGTTGGTTAATATTTAAATATTTGAATGTTTAATTATTTAAAATTGTTTATATGGTTTGAAATTAATAATAATGATTGTTAATAATATTTTGGTAATTTACTATTATTATTTAAGTGGCAAAAATTAATGATTGTTTTATTCATATTGTTTTGAATTATTAATTATTATTTTTGAGATGATAAAAGTTAATAATTGGTATTTATTTATGATGTTTACTATGAATAAAGACTATTATATAATAGTGTTTAAAAGTAAGTGATTAGGACTTATTTATGATGTTTTCGTGATTCATATATAGAGTTTTGTAAATGGAATTGGAACTTTATAAGAGGAGCTTATAAAATGGTTTGAAGATTTAAAGGAAGATTATTTACAAGGTAAAAAGGTTTATAAATAGATGGATATTTATAAACAAATTTTAGAAACGGGTTTATAGATTTATAGAAAAGATTTTATAAATGATTGCATGGTTTTATAAAGGGTTTATAAATGACTTGAGGAATAATTTATAAATGATTTATAAAGGGTTTTAGAAATTTATAATGGTGTTTATAAATGATTTTACAATTTGGTAAAAAGGATATCTTCCTCAGTGTTTGGTAAATATACTTATAACGTGAGATAAGTATATAGATATTTTCTAAGTATTGAAATATAAGGGTTGTGAATATATCTTTGTAAAAGTATTCAGATACAAGCTTTCACAAGATGGTTTTAATTAATGAAAAGTTAATTAAGGAGGCTTAGTGTTGCTTGGTGCTTAACCAAATGTTGGTTTTTCCGATGGAATTAAATCCATGATTGAATGTTTGTTATTCGATAGTGAAATAACCGACTATCAAATGTGGACCCAAACATAAATTTGGAGATATCTAAGAGACCATGTGAGTTATGTGGCACGGTCATCTCCAATGATGTTGTACCGTGCGTGTAAATCTCGTTTCGTTTTTTTAGGACAATGACAAGAAAATCCGTCCATTAACGACTAGGAGATGGTCTCCGATCTTATCTTTGACAGTTTATTTCCTAAAAAACCAGGGTTTAGTTTATCGAAAACTATTGAATGTTGTTTCGATGAGACTAGGATCAGATATGTTATTCAAAAACCAATTCAATCCAACTCAAGCATTCGAAGTGAAGACATTTTGAAGATGATGGAATTGGAGATGGAGCTCTCAATCGTTTCGTTCAGTCCCAGAACGAACTTGTATGGATGAATGCTGGTATTGCATTGTTGCTTGGAGGCAGCGTTAGTTGTAACACCCCAAATTTTTGATAACATTATTCAAGAGATTTAATTAGATAAATTAAAAAGTATAATGTAAATGTTAAGTGAAAAAGGGGTTGCGAATTGAATAAATCTAATTAAGGTCGTGCTTAATAAAATAATTAAATGGGCTTAAGAATGGGTTATAAGCTAATTAATTTACATAAGGTATATTGGGTATTTACTGCACATAACCCTTAACCCCTATATATTTTCATTCCTACCATTTTATTTCCCATTTACGTGATTTTGAAAACACAAAACAAAAACTTAAAGAAGATCTGGCCAATAAGAGAAGAGAAATCAAGGTAAAGCTAGGGATTCAAGCTTAGGGGAAATTAATCTCAATCAATCTCCTTATCTTAATCAAGGTGAATAATAATTCTATCTCTATTTTTTTATAATCATATGTTTTCCGATTTAAAGGTAAATTCGTTTTTATGATGATGTGGAAGATGATATGCTTAAATCACAATGTATTTGATTTAAACAAGGAAGTTTAAATATAATTTCAACGGTGTTAGGGAAAAGCCGATATATGTTGATGTTTAAATGGCATGGAAAATTTTTACCTTGTGTAAAACATGATTTTGGAGTTGGGTTTTAATTTTGATAATTTTCCAAGCTATGGAAAGATAGTTATGAATTTTCAAAGGAAAATATGGTTATTAGGGTTTATAAATTTATTTCGGAAACTATATTGAGAATTTCGGTTTGAAGTTTTGAGTTAGATAACAAGGTTAAAGTAAATTTCCGAATTTTTTGGAGATTTTTCATAAGTGATTTGCTATGCAAATTAAATTATTTTAGAAGAGGGACTTCTTTGCAATATTGGTTTTGCTTAATGGAAGGGCTTATTTGTTAACTTAACCATGGTTAGATCTGAAATTAGCGGTAGTTATTTTAGTAAAGAATTTGAAAAGTTATAACAACCAATCTTGTGTTTACATGTGACAGGTTAGTTAGAAAGTGATTGCTTTAATTAGTATTGAATCAGGTTTACCATAAAAGTTGGTTCCGCCTTCTTTAGAAGTACCTTCGAATCAGAGCTTCCGCCATCAATCAAGTCGAAATCACTATGTCAAAACTAATACACAAGGTATCACTCAGATAGTACGTAGTGGATTGGAGAAAGGCATAAGGCTTGGTGTCGAAAGCATGGCTTCCGATGGGGTCGATACCTTTGTTTGTTTTAAAAAGAGAAGCGCCTGCCTTTGTTTTATTTAAGCCTTTGAAGGAGTTGAAGCATATGTTTTCGAAAGAGGTTTTAAAGACTTTCGACAGGGTTGCCAACTTATGTTTTAAAGAGTAAGCTTTTGAAGGGGTTTCTTTACTTATAAAATAATGCTTTCGAAATAAGGGGTTCCGACCTAGTCAAAGCCTTGCTGCCGTTCTTTAGCCTTTCGAGGGTATTGAAGCCATCACTGCTTTTAAAAGGCAGTGTTTGTTTTTAAAGATGTTTTAAGCAACTTCCTAAATGCTTTCGAAAGGGTCTAAGGGTTTCGAAGGCAATGGCTTCGAAAGGGGGTTTCGACGCTATCCTTCAGTGTTTTGTTTAAATGGCTTTCGAAAGGGATGCATGGTGCCGACGTCATCAAGTTTTCCCTAATATTTTTATATGATAAAGGATGGTTTCGAGAGAGATACTTTCGTTTATATTCTCTTTGACCCAAATGATATTTTTTAAGTATAAACCCAATGGTTTCAAAAGGGGGACTTTCAATGGTTTCGGAAGGGATACTTTAAATGGTTTTAAAAGGAGTACTTTCAAGGGTTTCGAAGCTATGCTTCTAAGTGTTATTAAGTAATACTTTATTACATTCGAAAGGTTTTGAAAGAGATGTTTTAAAGTGTTTTGAATGGCAGGGGCTTAATGTTTTGAAAAGAGATTTATATGCTTTTGAAGGAGGTTATCCAATAAAGACGAAAGCAAGGTTATGAAGGTTTCGACAACCTTAGTTTTCAAAGCAAATAACCCAATCTCATTTTTGAAAGAGAACCGTGTCATAATTAAATAAAGTGTTCAAAAAAGGAGTTTTTGAAGAAGTTTTCTTTGATTAAAACAGTTAAAGGGATTAACTAAGTTATTATGTATGCTTCTTTATATATGTATATATTCACGTTGTTTTGGACCCATAACTGAAATTTTGGGGAAGGGCGGAATAACCAGCTAGGTTGACCCAATAGTGAATATAAATTAAGTTAACTCCTGAATGAGTAGAATTGCATCTAGGAGGTCAGGAAGACCAGAACATAGGATGCTAAAATATTAAAGAAAGATATTGGCAGGGGCCAATAGGTTCTTAGTAAGCCCATGAAAACTGTGTATATGAAAAGATATTGGCAAGGGCCAATAGGTTCATAATTAGACCATGAAAACTATGTATAAAGAAAGATGTTAGAAAGACAGGTTCATAGTAAGCCTATGAAAACTATGATTTGATTCTGGCAGGGGCAGTAGGTTTGTAGTTACCTCATGAAAACTATATCCGGATTAAGATATTGACAGATGTCAATAGGTTCCTAGTCAACCCATGAAAACTAGGATAAGAGTAAAGATATTGGAGTTATCAATAGGTTCATAGTGATCCCATGAAAACTATGTAACTGGACGGGGAGTCCTTAAACATTTTACTGGTTATTAGTCAGCCATGAAAACTAATAGATTAATAGTAATTCTAGAAACTATAATTGAGACCGGAGTCAGAATGAATGGGGACGGGTAATCTAGAATTGATTCATTTGTTTTGTATATAATCATATCATGTCATTTTGAATTGTTTTAACCATTGTGGATGCAGGAGCATAGTATATGGTTTCGAAAGGGTTTTAGGAACTAGTGAGGGGAAAACCCGTTTCGCTAAGCGGCGTGGTCTCACTAGATATCAAAATGATTTGAGATGGTAGATTATTATTCATACCAGGCTTTATTTCTGACTCAAGTTTATGTTTTCCCCTTAAACTCTCGGGTACTCAATTAATTTTGAGTAGTTTGAGAGTTGAGGTTTTCAGGTACCTCATTCGACGAATAAGCTTTCGAAGACTAGCATGAGGCATGATAGCTATATAGAGTTCTCTTTTAATTGATTCTCCTATGTTGTTTGTAATGGCAAAGTTGTTAAATTGCCTGTATATACTCTAATCATCCAAGATGGCATCTTCATATGTGGCTCTTGGTGTATATTGTAATAAATATATTTTCTCTGAACGTGGTTGATGATTATGGGATTATGTAATGAATTGGAAATGTTTTGAAATAGAATGAGATCTTGTTTGATGTTTTAAATTTTTTCTATATTCATGTGTTTCTGTGTATCAATGAATCTAACACCGCCGTATTTAGTCGTTGAGGATTAATAACTATGGATGACTACAGCATCCGTAGCCATTAGTTTTGGGCCTCCAAGTAGGGGGATGTTACAAGTTGGTATCAGTGCATAGGTTTATGAAACTTTAAGAGAAAGTTAAACCTAAAAGGTTTTATAAACATAATGCAATGAATTAGAAATATGATCGGGGTTTAGGATAATGCTATAGTAACATGCTTGTATTTGATATATATATATATATAAGTATGTACTCCTCTCCCTCTTAAACTGTTCTTCTGTATCTTACTAAGGCTCGTATGCAGATTTACAAGAAAGAAGATGTGGAAGCAGGGAAGAAGGAAATCTCGGTGGAGGAAGCACCACAACTAATGGAAATGCTCGACCTAATACCAGGAGGAACCAAGGTCGACAGGCTACTGCTAACCAAAATGCTTATGCCAATGTGCGTGCTGGAAATCCACCAGTAGATATGGGGGCGATGTATCAGTTCTTCATTAATATGATGCAAGCAGGAGCATATGCTGGAGTTGCTGGTAATGCTGGAGGAGCTAATTCTGTGGCTCCAGTTGGGAATAACTATGCTAAGTTAAGCAGAGACTACACCGGTCTGGGGGGAAAGCCGTTTATGGGAACAGAGGATGCTATTGAGGTAGAGAATTGGCTATTGAATTGTGAGCGTATCTTTGATCTAGGTTTAGATGATGAGAAAAAGAGAAGGTTGGCCTCTAGACAGTTGCAGGGGTCAGCACTGCATTGGTAGAATAGTGTTACTACCGGAGTCCCGAAGGAATTGTTGACTTAGGCTGAGTTCAGAAGAAGATTCGAATAGAGATTTTTATTTGAAGTTGCTAAGTCAGTGTTGATGAGAAAGTTTATGGATCTAGTCCATGGAGAGATGTCGGTTATCGAGTATGCCACTAGGTTTGATGAGCTATCTCGATATGGTTATGATATTGTTGACATTAAAATTAGAAGGAATGAGAGGTTCATTCGAGGTTTGAGGCCAGAGCTTGCTAGAGCAACCATGACAAATATCTGTGATCCTTGTAATGTGGTTGTGGAGATGGCAATTCGCCATGAAGAGATGCTTGCTATTTATGCTATAGAGAAACCAGTTGAAACCCTGGGTTCTCAGGGAATGAAAAGGGAGTTCTTTAAGAAGAAGGGAACCTAGAAGGGAGATGCTGCTAAGAAGGCAAAGTCTGATTTAGTTTTCTACAAATGTGACAAGAAGGGTCATTATTCAAATGAGTGCCGATCAGGAAAGGGAAAGAAGGCTGCAGACAAGAAGAATATGAAGTGCTTCAACTGTGACCAAGTTGGGCATTATAAGAACCAGTGTCCAGAGCCAGTCAAGATGAACAAGGGGAAGGTTTTTGCTGTTGGATCATCTGCTAAGCCGACTGCAGCTGATAAAGGAAAGACTGTGATGGAAAGTACATTTTTGATTCAGAGTATACCAGTTAGGATACTTTTTGATACCGGTGCATCAAATTCATTTATATCTCAATGTTTGGTTGATAGGTTATGCTTAGAACCCACATACCTTGTTACTTCCTTAAGGGTTGCGAATCAAATAGGAGGGTATGCAACTCTGGAGATGAAATGTGACCAGTCAGAACTTGATTTGTTAGGTCATAAGTTTGCATGCAGTCTATATGTTTTCGATTTCATAGATTTGGGAATCATTTTGGGTATGGATTGGTAGAGTAGGTATGGGGCCAGGATATTTTTCCAGGATGGAGAGATATCATTGAGACACCTTGATAGTCATAACCGAATTATATTCTTAGTAAATAATTCTGGCCGAAGTAGTTATGCTTTGTTAAGTGCAAAGGAAGTGGGAGAAGAGCTAAGTCAGGTTCGAGTAGCAAAAGAGTTTGCAGATGTGTTTGAGCCAGTCACAGGACTACCACCGAAACGAGCCATTGAGTTTCGGATAGAACTTATGCCAGGAGCTGAATCTGTGAGTAAAGTCAACCAGGATGGCACCTGTTTTGGATAAGTTGTTCATGAAGAACATAGTTAGGCTACATGGAATTCCTAGTAGCATAGTCAGTGACAGAGATGCTTTATTCACTAGAGAATTCTGGAAGAGTCTATATGATGTGTTAGGCACTAAGCTCAAGATGAGTACCGTATATCACCCCCAGAAGGATGGACAGATAAAGAGATCCAATAAGGTACTCGTGGATTTGTTGAGAGCTTGTTTGTTGGACTTTGGTGGATCTTGGGATGATCACCTACATTTGGTTGAGTTTTCCTATAATAATAGTTACCAGACTAGTATACGAATGTCGCCTTTTGAAGCTTTGTATGGAAGGCCATGCAAATCACCAGCATGTTTGTTGGAGAAAGGAGACGGATTGGTTTTAGGTCCAGATTTGATTAGGGAGGCGTTAGAGAAGATTAAGTTAATCCGAGAAAGGATGAAGGAAGCTCAATTAAGGCAGAAGAGTTATGCAAACAAAAGGCATAAAGACCTAGAGTTCTAAGTTGGAGACAGGGTTTTAATTAAGGTATCACGGTACGGTTTAGAAAGTCAGGGAAACTGGCACCGAGTGTCGGTCCATTCCAGATTATAGAAAGGATTGGAAAGCTCGCATACAGAGTAGAGTTGCCGAGCGGTATAGTAGGTGTCCATAATGTATTTCATGTGTCTCATCTTCGTAAGTGTGTGAAAGATCCAAAGGCAACTATTCCTCCAACTGGGTGGAAGATCAAGTAGTAGAGCCTAGTTTGACTTTTGTTAGACAACCAATTCGGGTTGTTGCAAGAGATGATAAAAGATTAAGGAACAAGATAGTCAAGTTGGTGAAAGTTCAGTGGAGCGACAACAAGAAGGACTGTACTTGGGAGACAGAGGACAAGATTCGAGATACTTATCCTGATCTGCTTTGAGAGTATCTCTATATTAGATTTATATAGATAATTTCTAATCAGCAAGACTAGTATGGTTGTTAGGAGTGGTTACAGATGATTGCTATGTTTAGTATTTGACCCTTACTGAATTTTGAGGACGAAATTCTTTAAGGATAGGAGCCTGTAACACCCCAAATTTTTGATAACATTATTCGGGAGATTTAATTAGATAAATTAAATAGGATAATGTAAATGTTAAGTGATAAGGTGGTTGAGATTTGAATAAATCAAATTAAGGAATGCTTAATAAAATAATTAAACGGGCTTAAGAATGGGTTATAAGCTAATTAATTTACAAAAGGGTATATTGGGTATTTGCCGCACATAACCCTTAACCTCTATTTATTTTCATTCCAATCTCCCTATCTTAGTCAAGGTGAATAATAATTCCATCTCTATTTTGTTTTATAATCATATGTTTTTCGATTTAATGGTAAATTCGTTTTTATGATGATTTGGATGATGATATGCTTGAATCACAATGTATTTGATTTAAACAAGCATGTTTAAATATGATTTCTCACAGTTTTAGGGAAAAGCCGATATATGTTCACGTTTAAATGTCATGGAAAATTTTTACCTTATGTAAAACATGATTTTGGAGTTGGGTTTTAATTGTGATAATTTTCCAAGCTATGGAAAGATAGTTATGAATTTTCAAACGAAAATATGGTTATTAGGGTTTATAAATTTATTTCGAAAAATATATTGAGAATTTGGGTCTGAAATTTTGATATGTTAGATAACAAGATTAAAGTGAATTTCTAAAATTTTTGGGGATTTTTCCTAAGTGATTTGCTATGCAAATTAATTTATTTTAGAAGGGGGACTTCTTTGCAATATTAGTTTTGCTTAATGGAAGGGCTTATTTGTTAACTTTACCATGGTTTAGATCTTAAATTAGCGGCAGTTATTTTAGTAAAGAATTTGAAAAGTTAAGGCAACCAATCTTGTGTTTACACATGGCATGTTAGTTAGAAAGTGATTGATTTAATTAGTATTAAATGAGGTTTACCATAAAAGTTGGTTCCTCCTTCTTTAGAAGTACCTTTCGAGTCAGAGCTTCCGCCTTCAATCAATTCAAAACCACTAAGCCGAAACCAATACACAAGGTATCACTCAGATGGTCATAGTGGATTGGAGAAAGGCAGAAGGCTTGGTGTCGAAAGCATGGCTTCCGATGGGGTCGATACCTTTGTTTGTTTTAAAAAGAGAAGCGCCTGCCTTTGTTTTATTTAAGCCTTCGAAGGAGTTGAAGAATATGTTTTCGAAAGATGTTTTAAAGGCTTTCGAAAGGGTTGCTAACTTATGTTTTAAAGAGTAAGGTTTTCAAGGGGTTTCTTTACTTATAAAATAATGCTTTCGAAAGAAGGGGTTCCAACCTAGTCGAAGCCTTGCTGCCGTTCTTTAACCTTCGAGGGTATTGAAGTCATCACTGCTTTCGAAAGCTAGTGTTTTTTTTAAAGATGTTTTAAGCTACTTCCTAATGCTTTCGAAAGGGTCCAAGGGTTTCGAAGGCAATGGCTTCAAAAGTTGGTTTCGACGCTATCCTTCAGTGTTTTGTTTAAATGGCTTTCAAAAGGGATGGTGCCGACGCCATCAAGTTTTCCGCAATATTTTTGTATGATAAAGGATGGTTTCGAGAGAGATACTTTCGTTTATATTCACTTCGACACAAACGATATTTTTAAGTATAAACCCAATGGTTTCAAAATGGGGACTTTCAATGATTTCAGAAGGGATACTTCCAAAGGTTTCGAAAGAGGTACTTTCAAGGGTTTCGAAGCTATGCTTCTAAGTGTTATTAAGTAATACTTTATTACATTCAAAAGGTTTCGAAAGAGATGTTTTAAAGTATTTCGAAAGGCATGGGCCTAATGTTTTGAAAAGAGATTTATATGCTTTTGAAGGAGGTATCCAATGAAGTCGAAAGCAAGGTTTTGAAGGTTTCGACAACCTTAGTTTTCAAAGCAAATAACCCAATCTCATTTTTGCAAGAGAACCATGGCATAATTAAATAAAGTGTTTAGAAAAAGGAGTTATTGAAGAAGTTTTCTTTGATTAAAACGATTAAAGGGATTAACTAAGTTATTATGTATGCTTCTTCATATATGTATATAGTCACATTGTTTTAAACCCATAACTGAATTTTTAGGGAAGGGCAGAATAACAAGCTACGTTGACCCAGTAGTGAATATAAATTAAGTTAACTCCTAAATGAGTTGAATTGCATCTAGGAGGTCAGGAAGACCAGAGTATAAGATGCTAAAATATTAAAGAAAGATATTGGCAGGGGCCAATAGGTTCTCAGTAAGCCCATGAAAACTGTGTATAGGAAAAGATATTGACAGGGGCTAATAGGTTCATAGTTAGCCCATGAAACCTATGTATAAAGAAAGATGTCAGAAAGACAGGTTCATAGTAAGGCCATGAAAACTATGATTTGATACTGGTAGGGGCCAGTAGGTTTCTAGTTAGCCTATGAAAACTATATCCGGATTAAGATATTGATAGATGTTAATAGGTTCCTAGTCAACCCATGAAAACTAGGATAAGAGTAAAGATATTGGAGTTACCAATAGGTTAATAGTGATCTCATGAAAACTATGTAATTGGACAGCGAGTCCTTAAATATTTTACCGGTTATTAGTCAGCCCATGAAAACTAATAGGTTAATAGTAATCCTGAAAACTATAATTGAGACAAATAGTCAGAATGGATGGGGATGGGTAATCCAGAATTGATTCATTTGTTTTGCATATCATCATTTCATGTCGTTTTGAATTGTTTTAACCATTGTGGATGCAGGAGCACATTATATGGTTTTGAAAGGGTTTTAGAATACTAGTGAGGGGAAATCCTGTTCCGCTAAGCGGCGTGGTCTCGCTTGATATCGAAATGATTTGAGATGGTAGATTATTATTCATACCAGGCTTTATGTCCGACTCGAAGTTTATGTTTTCCCCTTAAACTCTCGGGTACTCAATTGATTTTGAGTAGTTTGAGAGTTGAGGTTTTCAGGTACCTCATTAGATGAATAAGCTTCTGGAGACGAGCAGGAGGCATGATAGCTATATATGGTTCTCTTTTAATTAATTCCGCTGTGTTGTGTGTAATGGCAAAGTTGTTAAATTTCCTGTATATACTCTGATCATCCAAGGAGGCATCTTCATATGTCGCCCTTGGCGAATATTGTAATAAATATATTTTCTCTGAACATGGTTGACGATTATGGGATTATGTAATGAATTGGAAATGTTTTGAAATAGAATGAGATCTTGTTTGATGTTTTAAATTTTTTCCATATTCATGTGTTTCTGTGTATCAATGAATCTAACACCGCCATATTTGGTCGTCGAGGATTAATAACTATGGATGACTACAGCATCCGTAGCCATTAGTTTTGGGCCTCCAAGTAAGGGGATGTTACATTAGCATTCTAAGTGGTAAGTGCTATATAAAAGGTAGAACGTAGTTTTGTGCATCACATCTGGCAAATTAATAAGACAGGGACATGCGACAGGGGTAAGTGGGTCGCACCCAAGTAGGGTATGATCATCCCAAGTCTAGAGCGATATTCATGTATGCTTTGGGAACCCATTGTGTTGTTGTTGAGTGCAACCAAGGGGTGATCATATTGGATGATACTCAAGAAAGGGGTAGTGCCGTCCTAAGTTGCAGAGGTGCAACATGTTGTAGCCTCTCGTACACTTGATCTAGAGGTGTATGGATTTGGTGGGTATATCCTTACCCTTTCATAGTTGGAATTCATTTTTCAATACGAGCCTTCATTTTTTGTTGTAGAACCTAGTATGCTGGAATATAATTAATGTAACAATTTCGGCTATGATTAATTAAGTATTGTATATTAGACACTATTATAATATCAAAGGATTTCATATTAAATGTTTGATTATCGTAAGGTAAAACCCCATCCGTGTTTATGTGCGGCATGGTCTTATGAGATACTTTTGATTTTCGAAAGGTTTCTATAACTTTAAAAGTCCTATTGGGTATGTTTTCTCACGATGGTTTTTCAGACTAACTCGTGTGTTATTTTATTATAATGCTCAGGTCAGATCGAGCATATTTACAGATTGCTTTGGATGCATTGAAGCTCAGGAAATGAGTTGGAGGTCTTCAAGTCGTATTCTCATATATGTTTATTTTCCGCTGTTTTGTTATTGAAATTATAAGCAATTGTGAGGATATGATGTTATAACTGTCGAGGCTGATGATTGTGATTTTCATTGTACTCTGACGGATGTATGTATATAACAGTTTCTCTTTTGTAAAGATCATTGATATTACATTATATGTTGTTCCGCTACGATTGTGAGATTCTGTGTTGTTTTAGTTTCTTTTCTCTTCTTCTTCCTTCTTTCTTTCCCTTAACTATCCATCTTTCTGTTCGATTTGGGTTGGACATGTGTAGTTTATTGTCAGCTTAAATTGTATGGTAAAGCGGGTTGTTACACGTGGTATTGGAGATCATTTAATATCTTAGCTATATAATTAATAACAATTGTATATCGATTGTCCAACCCAAAATGTGTTGGTTTATTGTCAGCCTGAATTGTCGTATAAATTGCCGATAGGGTTGGGCATGTGTAGTTTATTGAATATACGAATAAATAATATACAGAATCACACAATCACAGCGGAATAATATAATATAATATCAATGATATTTATGAAAGAGAAATTGTTATATACATACATCCATCAAAGTACAACAACAATCAAAATCATTAGCCTGGGCAGTTATAACATCCTATCCTCACAATTGTTGATAATTTCCATAACAAAGCAGCGGAAAATAACATATACGTGAATACGACTTGAAGACCTCCAACTCGCCTCCTAAGCTCCAATGCATCCACAACAATCTGTAAATATGCTCGGTCTGACCAGAGCATTATAATGAAATAACACCCGAGTCAGTCTGGAAAACCAACGTGAGAAAAACACACCCAACCGAACTTTTAAATTTATCGAAACCTTTCAAAACTCTAAAGTATACCGTAAGACCACGCCGCACATAAACATGGATGGGTTTTTACCTTACGATAACCAAAACATTTCATAAGAAATCCTCTGATATTATAATAATGTCTAATACACAAGTACTTATTAATCATAGCCGAAATTGTTACATAAATTAGATTCCACCATATTAGGTTCTACAACCAAAGTCGAAGGCTCGTAGTGGATAATGGATTCCAACTATGAAAGGGTAAGGATCTACCCACCGAATCTGTACACCTCTAGATAAAATGTACGGGAGGCTACAACACGTTGCACCTCTGCTACTCAAGACCGGCGCTACCCCCTTCTCGGGTAGCACCGAATATGATCACCCCACGGTTGCAATCAACAACCACAAAATGGGATCCCGAAGCATACATGAATATCGCTCTAGATTTGGGATGATCATACCATACTTGCGTGCGACCCACTTAGCCATGCCGCATGTCCATGATTTATTCAGTTTCGGGTGTGAGGATTGAAGTGGCCATGCTCATACCATTTATATAGCACTTCCCATTCAGAATGCTAACATTGCCATCCAGGCATCAATGCAATACTTGCATTCATCCATACCAGTTCGTTCTGGGACTGAACGAACGATTTAGAGCTCCGTCTCCAGTTCCACCATCTTCAAGATGTATTCACTTTGAACGCTTGAGTTAGAATGAAGTGGTTTTCGGATAACAAATCCGATCCCAATCTCTTCGAAACAACATTCGATAATCCCTGGTAAACTCAACCCCGGTTCTTTAGGAAATAAACAGTCACATTTACAAATAAGTTAAAATATATGTACCTATATACATAAATATCACTTTATACAAAGATGATTAATAAATATTATATCAAAATATTTCTATTTCCTTTTTAAAACCATATTCCTTCATTATAAAAGACTGACATATTCTCCAAGATTTTAAAAATCTTTATTCGCGGTTCAAAATATCTTTTTAAAATATTTCATAAACTATTAATTTATAATATCTAAAAACCTTACCTTTTATTTTAAAATAAATTATTCCTTCAAATAATTCGGTACTAATTATTTAAAACATATAAAATTTTCAAAATCGCTTGGAAATCCCCTTTTCAAATTAATCACTATTTAAGGTATCTTAAAATACCAAAATACAAGGCCCAATGCTACTAAAGCACTAATAAGAAAAATCATGTTCATGTCATCCAATAACATCCAACATATCATATATCACAATATATATGAAAATTAAAATCAATAGTGTGAGGAATCCTGTTGGATCCCTCCAACTTGTTCCCCTGCATCACATACAGTATATAATCATAAAAATATAAATCAACCGCTTCGAGGCGGGATTCGTATACAAAGATCATCCACTCTTACACAGGAACGTAATAAGGTCTCATACGCTCCAATAAGTGGGAATATATCCAATCCAACTAATAATAATTAGTAAATTATCCAAACAGTCAATAACTATCAAAAATAAATATCCAAAAATCCAATAGATTATTTTTATCGACTAAAAATATTTCTGGTTAACCCAAAAAGGTGAGATTAACTCACTTTGATTTTAATAGTTTCCAAAACGTTCTGTTTTGAATTAAAATTGAATTTACGTTCAATTTTAACCCAAAATTCCAACTAGTTCCATATCCATCCATCCAACTCCGTAGCATAGTGCTCGCTGATACAATCACAATGCAACTTGTCGTGCTCGAAACGGACCTCGTATGAATTAAATATGGATTAACGAACTTTAATAAGATTAAATTAAATAATTAACTTAAATTAACTAAAAATTTAAAACTTTACTCTCCTCTCTATCTCTCCCTCACGCATACAGTTCCAGGCCCGCCTTTGTTCTTTTTTCTATTTGCTTCAAATCGATCGCGCGCCACTACCACGACACGCTGTCGCCGATGCCGCCTGTACCTACCGCCATGTCGCTCCTCTGGCCTCATGTCCCTTGCACGCGCGACCACTCGATCAAGCCTAGAAACAACGAGTGCTGCTACTCATGAACGTGATGCCATAGCCGCCACCTCGGTTGACGATAGCTCGATCCCACCGTTGATCTTGTAGAGCTCATCGAGCTCTCCATCTTCTTAGTTGAAGTCGAAGCCAAAAAGCGCGTGGATGGAGAGAAATTGAGGGAGGAAGATGGGTTATTTTCAGCCATTAAAATTTTAAAGGAGGCGGCTGATTGAAACTAGGGTTTTGGATTGCAAAACTAAAATTTTCAAGTCCTTATATAGAAATTTTCACGGCACTATTCATCCGTGAAAATTTCAAACTCCAAACAAGGCGTGCCGCATGGCGTTCTATATGTTATACCCCTATTCCGAACATAATGGAATATATATCGAAAGCAAATTCCATCATGCAATGAACCGCCTTTCTTGCATTCAAAAGACAAATCATTATGGGTTGAAGAAATAAGAAAGATAAGAGAAAGAATAATCAAACACAGAATCTTACCATGCATGGAACAATATATAATAGATAATGTAGTATATTACATAGTCAAGCCAAAATATTACATCAGATTTCAATGATACAAGTTCTAGACTAGGACAATTACAACTGCTTGTCCACAAAAGACATAGTTCATGCATACATACATACACAGTGGAATACTTAATAATATTAATAACTATCCATGAAGCCACCTACTCCAGCTCCTCCATCATGCTTTCGAGAGAAACCTGGATCACTTGACTACTCATAAAAATTGAGTACCCAAGAGTTTAGGGAAAATAAAATAAACTCCGAGTCAGATATTGGTCTGGAGTGAGTAAACTCAAACAATAGAATATCGATTTGAAAACTCTTTTGGAAACAAGAGTATCTCGTAAGACCACGTCGCACATAAACATGGATGGGTTTTACCTTACTAAAACACCTTCTATATAAAATCAATGATATTATTATAATGTCTAAGGTTTAAAAGTACATAGAGAACATAGATGAAATGCTTACATCTCACATTCCAACACATTAGGTTTACAATCAAAACCGTAAAGCTCGTACTGGAGAATGGATTCCAACTAATGACTGGGCAACTTGGGTACCGCCCGTCACAGTACACCTCTAGAAAATGTACCGAGGTTGTACCTAACAACCTCTACTAACACAGGACTGGCCTACCCCTTACTGGATAGTACCAAATATGATCATCCCCTTGGTTAGGATCATCAACCATTCTGGGACTTAATTATGAGAATAAGGACTCGTTCTAGATGGGATGATCAATACCCTAATGGGTGCGACCTACATGGCCCTACTGCATATCCCATGTTTTAGTCATTCCTGGTTGATGATGCTTGAGGCCACGTTACCTTTCAATAGAACTTCCCTCTTGGAATGCTAACATTGCCTTCCAATGTTGACACAATGTCAGCATTCGTCCATACAAGTCGTTCAGGAGATGAAGGTACGGAAGGTACTATTTCCACTACACCCGTTTTGGAATCACCCTCGGGGTTAGAAGCAAATAGCCCTTGCACTTCAAGTCTCGAATTTTGATCATGACTTCAATACCTCCAATTCAAACGTTACGTTGGTTTGAAGTGGTTTTCGAATAACAGCTTATCATCCGATACCGGTCTCTTCAAACCAACATTGGATAATTAAAAAGGGTCAAGTTATTGATAGTGAACAACTTCACTATCAGGTAGGAGATTAACATATGGAAATACATTCCATACTTAAGTTACCATGACCCGCTTACTGAAATTAACCACCTTATGTTTATCACAATCCCGATATCCAACATTCGTGCTAAACACAAGTCACTTACTTTTCATAAACGAGTCAACGTTTTCAATCAGTACTTTAATTCATTCGGCTACTTAATGGTCCAGATAAGAGATCAATTGGTTTGGAAACAATTCGCCTTGAGAAGAATATTGGTTTAAAACACATTCGGTTTAATTTAAAATCACCTTTGGAAAAGATTTAATGAAATAAATAAATAAATCTGTTTAAACCCTAATTAAATTTCAATTAATCCAAATTAAATCAAGATTAAATCATAATTAAACTCTAATTAGACTTAATGAACTTAGTTAGGCCATAATTAACTTCCTAATGCATCTTGATTAAGGTTAATTCAAATCATTATTAGTTAAATCCTAATTAATTAAATAATCACTTAATTAAATAATAATCAATTAAATAATTAACTTAATTAAATAATTATTAACCGGTAATTACTTCTTAACCATGTTAAATATCAATTAAAATTTAATTAATCAAACAATAGTCATTAACTTAACTTAAGTGTTGATTAATTACTAATTACCTTCTTAATTACTAATTAAGGCTAATTACCTTTTTATTTAACTAATTAATTAAATAAGTAAATTAAAAAACTTAATTGCTTTTAATTTCTAATTAAGTTTTTTTTGAAAATTTTACAAAACAATTTCAAGTTAAAACTACTTGAAACTAAATTCGATAAATTACGTCGAACTGCATCCATAGCGACTATCGCTATGGGCGTAGTTCACTCTAACATATTCTTAGCGAACCATTTCACAACCCCTTACTCTTTTTTCATGGTTTGAAACATTCTTTAGAAAATTTAAAAGAAAAAAAACTTTTGAACTAAAGTTACAAACTTTAATCCGTTTCAAAACTTTAAACCTCGAAAAACAATTTCAATTCCAACCGGATCTCAAATCCGTCGTAATTACACAAAGTAGCTAACTTTGTTTACCAAAACTCATGCAATAGCTCATGTTTTACAATCAACACAGTACTAACACAAACCATCTTCATCATAGGTTGCAAGTATACATCCATATATACATGCTTACTAACTTTATAATACAACATCAATTTCCATAACCAAATCAAGCTATAATAAACCATCCAAATCATAATCAAACCACATGGTTACCATTCAACTTCTACACGATATTATCACTATAATAATGACTTAATAATAAAGTAAAAATCTTTTCCAAAATAAGGTAGTTTACTTACCGAACTTTCACAAATTCAACTCTAACTTTCATTAGACCTTGCTAATGACCCTAGAGCTCGAAAAGGAAGTTGATTTCTTGGATTTTTGGCTACTAATGGGCTCGACCTGATGGTCTATTAGATCGGCCTGGGGTGTAGGGTGGGAATGTGGGTAGTTGCTTGATGGAGGAGGGTGTGTAAAGCAGTAAAGAAGGGTTTAGCTAAGGAAAATGTGTTTTGAAGTGGAAAAACTTGATTTTTTCCTAACTTTTGCAAACTAGGGAAGCCATAGATATTTTGGAGAGGAAGTTTTAGGAAGTATAGAGGAGAAAGAAAATGAGTGTGTGTGCATATTTATAGGCAAAAAGATTTGGAGAAATCACTAAATTATCCTTTAATGATTTAACATAATATGTCATGATTTTTGAAAAATCACATCACCTTCCTACTCCTCTCTCTTGTCACATCCCCCTCCTTCTCTAGTCAAATCCTTAAGCTCACGATGAGTACTGATGTCTAATTATGAAAATATTAAGATATGACAACACTTAATAATATATCTTTATATATAATGTTTATTATTTTTAAAGTTACGAATTGTCACATAACCTGTTAATTATAATTAACATAAGATAATCTATTCCTATGTGCATTATTATTTAGTTAATTATCTACTATATATGTGTACATATGGTGCACAAGGACGAACAACATTCCCGACAACTTCCCGGCGTCGATAGGTCGAAATTTCGGAAAACGTTCTTCGGTCACATTTCTATTTTTCTACGAACTATTTAATTTGGTAAAAAAAATTTTGAAAACGATTTTTCCCTCATTATTAATTAATTAAATGAGTTTATTTATTAATAAAAAACTATTTATTGACTATATAAATATATATAATTGCCCAGTTAAAACGACCAAATTCAGGGTCATTACATTCTACCCACCTTAAAAGAATTTCATCCCCGAAATTACTAACAAGAGTTAACCCAAAGGAATCATATATTCATGCCATCAAATTTGTATAAAAGGTATACAAACACCCATAACAACAATACATACATGACACAACAACACAGTAACTATTCTAGCATCCATCCATGATAAGTTTCCTTTACGTGATCCACAGTTTCCCAAGTGCAATCTCTGGGATCATCGCTCTACTGAATCTTAAGCAGCCACATCACTTTGTTGCGCAATTTCTTCTCATCTTGATCCACAATACTGACTGGATGCCTAACAATCATCGGGTTCAATTCTATTTCCATGTCATCCGGAACTGATGTTTCCACCACTGAAGATGGATCATGCACGCTTTTCCTCAAATGGGACACATGGAACACATTGTGAACTCCTGTTAACTTTTTGGACAACTCAACTCTGTAAGCGAGTGGTCCAACCCTTTCCATGATCTTGAATGGTCCAATGTATCTCGGTGCCAGCTTTCTAGCTTTTCCAAATCGGACGACTCCTTCGATGGGAGTTATCTTCACATACACAACATCGCCGACTTTGAATTCCAAATCCTTCCTTCTCTTGTCAGCATAACTCTTTTGGAAATCCTGAGCTTCCTTCATCCTTCTTCTAACCATTTCAACTTTCTCCGTCGCCTCTCGAATCATATCTGGACCAAGCACTAAACAGTCTCCAGATTCTACCCAACACATAGGCGATTTGCACGGTCTCCCGTACAAAGCTTCATAAGGCACCATTATAATGCTAGCTTGATAGCTATTGTTATAAGAGAACTCAACCAAGTGAAAATGATCCTTCCATGATCCTCCAAAATCAAGAATACAGCCTCTCAGCATATCTTCCAAAATGCGATTAACTCTTTCAGTCTACCCATCGGTTTGAGGATGATAGGCAGTACATAGACTTAACTTCATTCTCAAAGCTGTTTGCAGAGCTCCCTAGAGTTGGCTCGTGAAGATAGGATCTCGACCACTTACTATGCTTATTGGAACTTCATATAGATGAACTATTTCCCTCATATAAATTTCTACCAATGAAGATGCCGTTCTAGTTGGCTTGACAGGGATAAAATGTGCACTCTTTGTTAACCGGTCCACAATGACCTACACTCCTTTGTTTCCTTTCCTGGTTCTAGGTAAATCATCTATGAAATCCATTGATATCATCTCCCATTTTCACTTAGGAATCTCCAAAGGTTGAAGTAATCTGGCCATTTTATGATGATCTCCCTTAATTTGTTGGCAACTCGCACATCTGCTCACAAAAATGGAGATATCCTTCTTCATTCCAGGCCACCAAAAGACTCTCCTCATGTCCTTATACATCTTATGGACTCCAGGGTGAATACTCAATCTAGATTTATGACATTCCGACAACACTTCCTATCTCAGTCCATCTATATCCGGAATGCACAATTTTCCCTTGATTCTTAAAACACCTTAGTGATCCACCTCAAAATCTGTACATCGACCTTCCTTGACTCCTCGAATTAACTTCTCCATTGCACTATCCTTCCTTTGGTTCTCCATTATCCTTAGCTGAAGAGTCGGGGTAACTTCCAAAAGAGACAAAACTGCATTACTGCTTAAGTCATCTGCCACCACATTAGCTTTTCCCGGCGTATAAAGAATGTCCAAGTTGTATGCCGCCAAGAAATCTAACCATCTTTGCTATCTGAGATTCAGGTCTTTTTGGGTGAAAAGATACTTCAGGGACTTATGATCAGTATAGAGCTTGAATTTTTCAACTAATTGAAGAAGAGGAAAATCCTACTTACTAGAATATCTAAAGAAAGAAGAAAGAAGAAAACCATGAAGAAGGAAATAATTTACCTAACAAATTATGCCTCCACATTTTCAATGCAAAGACCACATCCAACAATTCCAAGTCATGTGTAGCATAATTCTTTTCATAAGGCTTTAATTGTCTACTAGCATATGCGATCACCCTTTCATTCTGCATTATAACAGCACCCAATCCCACTCCACACGCATCGGTATAAACCGTAAATCCACTACTCACATTTGGGATAGCCAAGACTGGGGCACTGGTCAACCACTTCTTCAATTACAAATGCCTCCTTACACTTTGGAGTACATATAAATTTTTCACCCTTCTTCGTTAGCTTAGTTAAATGTGAGAAAATCTTAGAATAATCCTGAATGAACCTTCTATAGTAACCGGCCAATAATAAGAAATGCGAACTTCGGTAGGAGTCCGAGGTCGCTTCCTGTAATAACCCAAAATTTAAGCTACAGTGATTAATTAACAAATTATTTAAATAATAAAATAAGTTTGTGAAATTGTTAGAATTGAGCCATAGACGTTGCACCATTGTGTCCGTGGTAATTTTCTGGTCAATTTCCACATATAATTTGTCAAAATCCGAGCTAAAACGAAGAAGATACGAAAGAAACAAGAAATGAAGAAAACGAAAAAAAAATATTACTAAGGGTCAGGTCGACCCAAAGCTAAGCCAGGTCGACCCTAGGGTCGACCCCCAAAGGCTTAGGTCGACCTGCATGTCGACCCGCCCATGTATGTAAACGTGAATTTGTCCAGGTTCGAGCATTATGTGTTTTTCCAATTCTCTTCCAATCCTGTGCGTTCGTGCTTCCATCCGACGGTTCCAAGCAAGCCTATGACGTGGTTGCATCAGATTTAATCTTCGAATCCAATAGTCTGAGATCCCTAAACTACACTATAAATAAGACCCTAAGCTTAGCTATATTTCTCATTCAGATTTTCTACTATTTGGGTTCATTGCCAAAGGCTAGGCCCTAAATAGAAAAATTTCCTAAGGAGGAAATCTTTTTGATAAAAGTATTCTACGCTCTAGAAGTGGATCAAGGAAGACCAAGGAATAGAGCTAAGGACCACAGGTGAGTGTTTTGTAATTATTTTAGATTTTTAAGTAAATTAAAATAATAGGGTTCTCAATAGTTGTAGTTTTTCTGCAATTTTGAGACAATTTTTATATAAGTTATTACAATTGATTTTTAAAGTTCTTTTCAGTTTATTTTATTCAGCTATTTTTATTTAGCTATTTTATTCAGTTATTTATATTTATTTATAGTTATTTACATTTTATTTATATCTGTTTTAAATTAGAATTTAGCTTGTAAATGTTAGTTCCTTTTTATTCCTTTTTACGCGAATATAATATTAAAAAAGGAGAGGAATTCGCTAATATGGACTAAAATATAAGAACAATAAATTTATAGAAAATAGATGTAAAATAAGTAGAACTGTAATAAAAAGAAGATAGACTGAAATATGCAAATTCAAGATATTTGCAAGCATGTTTATAACTAGTGGTTATAACTAAAAAGATAAAACAGAAGAGTAACAAATATAACGTAGGTTATAATTAAGCAGAAAGAACAGAGAGGCTTATTTTAAAACTTTGACTAAGTTAATAAGCAAATGATAACATAGGTTATAATTAGAAATAACAGAAAAAGCTTATTTTAAGACTTATAATTAAGTTAATAAGAAAATATAGCAGAGATAATAGAAAAAGCTTATTTAAAAGACTTAGATTAAGTTAATAAGAAAATAGAGCAGAAATAACAGAAGAGGCTTATTTTAAGAACTTAAACTAAGTTAATAAGCAAAACATAGAAGCAGGGCCCGTACCAACAGCATTCCCTTTCAGACTAGGACTGATGGTCTCGCAACAGATTAGGTGTGGCTGGGCAGGACCCTTTTCAGACTAGGACTGATGGTCTCACAATAGCTAGGTAGGGCTGGGGCATGCTAACTAGGGTAAATAAGTGGCCACTAGATGGAAGCTCAAATCGGGGGATTTGGGCAAGGGGCGCAACTAGATTTTATTTGTTAGGACTGGTACCAACAGCATTCCCTTTCTGACTAGGACTGATGGTCTCACAAAACACTTAGGTGAGACTGGGTAGGACCCTTTCAGACTAGGACTGATGGTCTCACAGCAGATTAGGTGAGGCTGGGCACGCTTATGCTGATAAGGTAAGTAAGAGGTCACAAGAGGGAGCGACAGTTAGTGTGTACCGGTGATGAGCGAGCGTGCGGCATCAATAAGTCGCTATTGCATTCCAAGCGCTAAACAGGTGTCTTTTGCGGGACCAACAGGATTGGACTAGCTCACAATGGCACAGCAGAGATTGAAAGCTGATCAATGGGTAGAATTAGGATTTCAACCTAATTAAAATAGGATTAGGGTTTCATACTAATCAAAGCAGTAATCTAAGACAAGTGCAAACAATCACAATCAAAGCAAACAGAATTAGTTAAACAATATGTTATTCCAGCTTTATCTTTTCTCTATTTTCCTTTTATACTAGAACTGTTGCTAAGTCTATTATCTTTATCTTGCTTAAAAATACTAGTAGTTACTTTCACTCACCAGACTTATAGTCTGACCCACTCTTCTATTTCCCCTTTCCCCCCATAGGCCAGCAGAGGCAAGGATAGTTAATTCAGATTTCTTGGGGACCCATTTGTAGAGCTTTCACATTCTTAATGTATTCTTCTTCTTTTCAGTTTAATTTTCATTTGGGTTTTGATGTACCAGTACTTATTGAAAGGGATGATTTTTATTATGTTAGTTTACATTGATTTTATGAGACTGAGATGTACATTTCATACGACATGTGCATTTGGTATTTGAGACATGTGATGTTTTTCAGACTTATTTATGAAGTTTTATTTTGAAGTAATAATAAGTATTTTAAATGTTTCCACTGTTTTTATTATTTTGTCTTGTGAATCTTAGTCTTTGTGATGTTTTAGCTATACCTGTAACACACCACATTCTTTAGTGTGCCCTTTTTGGGTATACTAAGGGGTGTGGGTTGTTTCACTTGGTAACAGAGCCTAAAGTTACAGGATTCCTAAAAACTTGTTTTAAAAAGTAAAGTATTTTTCAAAGGTAACATATTTTAGAAGTATTTTTCAGAAAGAAACTCTGAGAAATAGTTTTTGGGTATAAAAGAGTTTTTATAAAAATACCCTCAAACTCCAATTCAACCTTCTTTCGATTCTTTCGAGCCTAAATTTTCTTTTCTTTGCATAGTATGGCTGACTGGTTCCATAGAGCTACGGTACTAGAGGTGCAAGGGCAATCGCCTAATATAGCACCAGCAGGTGGATATCCCATTAATCCACCTACAACAGCCAATTTTTATAAGCTATGCAAGGACTTTGCTAGTCTAGGAGGCAAGATGTTTTCCGGCACGGAGGATTTCATGGAGGCACGAGCTTGGTTAAGGGATACAGAGCGAATATTTGGGCAGTTAGGATTGGAGGACTCATAGAGAGTTCAGCTTGCACCTGGGCAGCTGAAGGGAGAGGTTAAGGAGGCCTCTAAATCAAAAAACTCTAAGAAGCAGTGGTGGAAGAATAAGAAGAATAAGGATAAGAGGAAAGAAGGAGGACCTCAAAAATGGATTAGGAAAGGCAGGAAATGTCATAGTTGTGGATTGGTTGGGCATTTCGCAAAGGACTGTAAGAAGGGCTCGATGAAGGGGAGGTGTTACAATTGTGGGCAGTCTGGACACCTTAGTAGAGCTTGTCCTCAAAGGACGGGGCAAAGAGCAGGTGCACCTACAGTGCAAGTACAGGCTTTGAATGCAGCACCTTCTAGCAGTTGACCAGATCGAGGTAGGAAAGTCTCTGTAGAAGGTTTGATCTCTATTTTGGATTTTCCTATTCAGACTTTTTTTGATTCTGGAGCATCTCATTCTTTCATTTCTAGTTCCTTGGTTGATTGTTTGCACTTGGATATTTCTCTATTAGTAGGCCATATAGTTGTTTCAAACCCCATAGGAGGATCGACACATTTATCCATGATTTGTAGGGGTTTGAAAATTTTTATACTAGGCATAGAGTTTAATTGTGACGCCTATATATTGAGATTTTTGAGATATGGGATGATTTTGGGGATGGATTGGCTATCCACTTATGGAGCGATATTGGACTGCGAGAGGAGAGTCATCAGACTAGAGACATGCAGCGGTAGGACTCTCGAGGTTTCTTACGACCCACAGGGGTCAATCATGTTGAGCTTCCTTTATTCCCTTGATTCATCACTAGGAGAGTTAGATTATGCTCCAATAGTTAGAGTTTTCCCAGACGTTTTTGAGAAGGTAAGGAGACTACCTCCTAAAAGAGAGATCGAATTTAGGATCTATCTGAATGACAATGCTAAGCCAGTGGCATTGCCCATGAGACATATGGCTCCTTGGGAGAGGAAGGAGTTCAGTAGGCAGATTGGTGAGCTATTGGAGAAAGGCTTCATCAGACGGAGCATATCTGAGTGGGTAGCGCCAGTCGTCTTCGCTACAAAGGCGGATGATTCCTTTAGACTTTGCGTAGATTATAGAGAGTTGAATAAGCTCATGAAGAAGAACCGTTACCCCTTCCTAGGATAGATGATCTTTTTGATTAGTTGGTTGGCACTTCAGTATTTTCTCAACTTGATTTAGCTACTGGATTTCATCAGCTTAGGGTCACTAACAATATCATCGATAAGATAGGATTTAGGACACCCGATGGGTTCTTTGAGTGGTTGGTTATGCCGTTTGGGCTGACCAATGCCCCAGCCTATTTTGTAGATTTGATGAGCCGTGTTTTTCAAGATGTCCTAAATAAGTTCGTGGTAGTATTCGTGGACGACATTTTGGTGTTTTCCAAGAGTATGGAAGAGCATGTTATTCATCTTGAGGAGGTTCTTTGTACACTTCGCGTTCATCAGTTGAAAGCAAAGTTTTCGAAATGTCACTTTTGGCATAAGGAGGTGCGTTTCTTGGGGCATGTAGTCTCAAGAGAGGGTCTAGTGGTGGATCCCGCTAAGGTAGTATCGGTACAAGATTGGAATTCCCTAAGAATGCTACCGAAGTTAGAAGTTTCCTAGGTTTAGCTGGTTACTATATGGAGTTTATCAGAGATTTCGCTAAGATTTCAGCACCTCTTACTCGCCTCACTAAGAAGAATGCGGCATTCATGTGGGATGAAGATTGTGAGGATTCCTTCATGATGCTAAAGAGGGCCCTTACTAGTGCACCAGTGTTAGTTTTACCCGACGGAGCTAAGCCTTTTACGGTATACACTGATGCATGTGGGATGGGTCTTGGAGTAGTTTTGATGCAAGAAGGGAGGGTAGTATGTTATGGAAGTAGACAGTTGAGAACTCATGAGAAGAACTACCCTACCCATGATTTGGAGTTAGCTACTATTGTTTTCACGCTCAAGTCTTGGAGACATTACTTGCTAGGAGTGAGGTTCGAGCTTTTCACTGACTATAAATCATTGAAGTACCTATTCTCACAAAAGGATTTAAACTTGAGGAAGCAGCGATGGATATAGTTTTTAGCATCATATGACTTTAAGATACCTTACGCCCCTGGTAAAGGAAACATGGTTGTGGATGCGTTAAGTAGGAAGAAAGCAACCCTTAGTTCAATGTTCATGGAGTGGAAGAGCCTAGAGTTTATTTACACCTTTGATTTTAAGCCCTCTACGGACATTACCCCTGGATTATTGGCAGCACTTGAGGTTAAGCCTACCCTCATAGATCAGATTGGCTCAAGGCAGCAAGAGGATTCAGTGCCTGTGGATATTCTAGAGAGAATTAGCAGAGGAGAAATCCGTAGACATCTCCAACGCTATCCCATTGATAGTAGAGGGTGGCTAAGGAGAGATGGAAGACTTTGTGTCCCCTGCACTAGTGATTTGATGAGAGCAGTTCTAGAAGAAGCACACCATTCCTGAATGACTATTCATTCGGGTGGTGATAAGATGTATAGGGACATGAAGAGAGTGTTCTATTGGAGTGGCATGAAGAAGGGTATGGTAGAGTTTGTAGCCAAGTGTCTTGTTTGTCAAAGAGTTAAGGAGGAGCAGCAGAAGCCCGACGGATTTCTTCAACCATTGGATGTACCCGAATGGAAGTGGGAAAGCATTTCGATGGACTTCATAGATGGTTTACCCCGATCTAGAAAGGGGAATACCAGTATTTGGGTGATTGTAGATCGCTTGACTAAGAGCGCCCACTTCATTCCAGTCAACAGTAAGAGGACAACACCTTATTTGGCATCCTTATATGTTCGTTAGGTAGTCCGACTTCATGGAGTTCCCTTTAGCATAGTGAGTTCTTGAAGATTTGTTGAGGATGTGCATTCTTGATTTTGGAGGAACTTGGGAGGAGCATCTTCCTTTAGTGGAGTTCGCATATAACAATTTTGAAGCTAGCATTGGGATGACACCTTTTGAAGCTCTTTATGGAAGACCTTGCAAGTCGCCTTCGTGTTGGTTAGAGTCTACAGAGAAATTACTACTTGGTCCCGACATGATTAGGGAGACTTTGAAAAAGATTGATTTGATTCGAAGAAGAATGAAGACGGCCCAAGATAGGTAGAAATCTTATGCAGATAAGCGGAGAAGGGATATTGAGTTTGAGGTAGGAGACTTGGTTTTCATTAAGGTATCTCCGCTAAGAATGGTATTAAGATTTGAATCAAGTGGGGAACTAGCTCCTAGATTCGTAGGACCGTTCCCCATTGTGGAAAGGGTAGGGAAGATGGCGTATCAGATAAAGCTATCGGAGAGGCTTGCGGGAGTTCATGATGTTTTTCATGTTTCACACGTGAGAAAGTGCTTACATGACTCTGCAAAGGTAGTGGAAACTAGCCAACTTGAAGAAGTTGAAGTGGAGAGAGAAGCATCGGTTCGTCGCATTACTACCAAGATCCTTGGGCATGATATCAAGAAGCTTAGGTTTAAGGAAGTCCCTTTGTTAAGGTGCAGTGGGGAGATAGCAGTGAGGACGCTGCGTGGGAGGCTGATGAGAAAATACGTACCTCTTATTTGTATCTTTTAGATGGTACATTTTGAATTTCCTATTTCCATCTTTAGTTTTGAATATGTTCTTTCCTTTAGTATCCTTTGGGAGGGTATATCACTACAACAAAACAGGCTTTTTACAACGGGCAATGCCCGTTGTAATATGTGTTCCACAACGGGCAGCGGACCGTTGTAATAGGCGATGTTGTAATAGGTCACCCATATTTTACAACGGGCAGTTAATATTGTAAAGACCGTTGTAGTAAACTTTTTTACAATGGTCGCCGACCGTTGTAATAGACTATAATACAAGCTTCTTTGCCCGTTGCAAAATACGATCATACAAGATGGATAGCATGTTTTACAATACTACCTGGCCGTTGTAAAAAACATTTTGACAACGGTTTTCGACCGTTGTTATAGACTTTAATACAAGGTGCAAATGACCATTGTGAAAATGATTTTTACAACGGTTATTGACCGTTGTAATAGAGTATAATACAACGCGCTTTGACTGTTGCAGAAAAAATGCAAATTAAAAAAATTACAGCAACGTATAGGTAGCACATCCATAAAAATAATGAATAATTTAACAGTAACAAATATTACGCACAAACAACCAAAATCACATGCGAAAAGACTAAAAGATAGTCATAAAATTCCAACACTCCAAAAAGTCAGATAAGTTTACCTCCCAAATTCATAAAGCATTAATACATAACAGTCGGCTATAAATATCAAGTTATAAGTACAATCATACTAGACTAAGGATATAAAGTCTTTGTGCCACACGACGGTTGATCCAACGGCCTCTTTAATAGTGGACATATCTGAATTTGGCCTATTTAAAAAAGCTTCTGGTTCCACCGCTACATCCACCCATACTTTCCAAGCTTCTGCTCCAAGCTTTACAAAATGTACCGACGCATTAGGATCAGTGCTTGCTATTGTCCCCTCTGCAACTACGTTCTTCTCCCAACTCAATAGCCTGCACTTTTTTTCATCAAACCATCCACAATAACTCGTTCTTGCTGATCTTGAACCTACTGCATATTGTTGCTATCGTGGTGTGACTGCAAGAAAAAAAATTGAAGTGCATATTAATTCGGTGAAGTTAGTCCAAAGATAAATTTAGTATCAAACTGTAATAGTAATCTCGTTAATTTCCATAAAACGTCCAAAATTTCAAAGTGTAGCCACCCTTTTTTATCACTATCCTGCTTACATAATTTATGCATTAGTATATTACTTGTAAGTTTAACACAACATCTGGTTTGAACCAATTTTCTACCTTGTAATTTTGGAAATGGAATTGAAACTGGATCCATGTTGTCTCCATGATCTCCTTGTTTACAGTAGGCACAATACATATATATTATTAGCTATGCTACCTAAACAGTGGAAGAAAACGCTACAGATATATATCCTTAACTACTTACGATATTGCTTGATATATATTATTAGCACCTGTAAGATGATTTGTGCTTATCTCTTTAAGATTCAGCCACTCAAACTGTGTTAATCTTGTCATGTATACATAGCCACATATCGAACTTTAACTTGGGTGGAACTGCAGCTTTCGACAAAACTTGTGAAATTTAATATGTACCACCAAAATTACTGAATTTATACAAAGAAAAAACAGTGAATTTTCTCTCGCCAAACATCTCCCAGTCGTATGAGTCATTTTCATCCCCCACTACTTGTTCTAAAAGCTCCATTAATTTGAAGTAGTGAACCAAATTTAAACCTTCCAAAGCTCTATTAAAATTAAGATTCTAACCACCTTCGTTTTTTACGAAACAAATCAGCAATATAAGCATCTTAGTACAATGAAAATGCGTATAAGTCAGGAAATTCTGTTTTTAATGGGATGGCAAGTAACTATGGTTGGGTCCAAAACCGAATTCATTTACCATCATTAACTTCCAGCTTTAAACCAAGCTGGAAAAAAAGACGGTAAGGAAGTGATGTTTCTCCAAAAGTTAGATATCTGACTAGTAAACGATATCTCAAAAGAAAAGTTGCCATTGTGGTAACAATTTTTAACCCACTTCTTTCAAATTGCCTCCTTAACGTCCACCACTTTCCATAACCACTTACAAAGTATTCCAAATCAACTACCCCTTAAGGCTTGGAGCGGTTATCCCTAACAAAACCCAAAAAAAAGTAAGGGATTGCTGGTATGACACTCTTAAATTAAATATAATTGTAAGGGATTGCTGGTATGACACTCTTAAATTAGCATTGACAAGGGCGAATAAAGGAGGGACATTGTTTATGTACAGAAAATGTTTAAAAAGGGAAGAATGACTGCTGGTATGACACTCTTAAATTAAATATAATTGTAACGGTGTTAAAAAGAAAACTAGAGACACATTGTATGGTCTTAAGAAAAATGAACCAGATATGGTATGTACTCAAAGTATATTTCTTTTTTCACCCTTCACAATTATGTCTAAACATTTAGGGTGCAGTAGATATTAGTGCTGGAAGTCTTAAATATTATACAACATACTACATATCAGTTTATGTTCAAATCACGTTATATGAATTTCGAACATGTGATTTTTTGCATCAAAGTCAAAGTTTCAGACCACTATCAGTAAAGATGCTTGTTTGATTTAGAAACAAAATAGTTTAGAAAGCAATATCGTAAGTAGTTAAGAGATTTTAACAACACATATACATATCCTTAATTATATAGTAGGCACAATACATATATATATCCTTAATTATGATTGCAGTTCAAAAAAGTAAACCTGAGGTGTATGAGGTGTATGACCCTGAGGCATCTCCATATCTGCCACATTATCATTTCTTCTCTGTAAAAGTACAAGAGAATACTTAGTAATTCATAAGCACATATCACATATTTATTAACAATAGTTAATTAACTATAAACTTACTGTCATGATCAAATTAGTCAAGTAGTCTACTCTTGCCTCCAAATTAGTTAACATATCCCTTTGAACTATTACTTGATTTTCCAATGCAGCCACCTTTTTTGAATTATGTGCATAAACACCTATTTGAGATGGTGCTACACCAAAACCCAATCCCCTCACCCTTCCCCTATGTTCATTTCCAAAAACATGTGACACTCCATCTCCACTTACTGATGCTGTTCCATGAGAATTCTGAGCACTACTATGCTCTTTTATCTTAGCCTACAAATTAAAATAGACCATTTCAAGAAAAAAGAAATATGAATAAACTATTGAATAAATATCTACAGTCCTATCTCAAAAGAATAAAAAAACTTACGATGCAATCGGCAACAACGGAATTTGGTGGGTCTCCATTTTTTTTTGTATAGGCTTTGCACCATAGCTCATCTCTGCTAATGTTTGATATTCCAGTTTCTTTTTTCTGCAAATAATAACAGTAAGAAGACGAACCAAAGAAAAAAAATTATTGATGTAAACGTACATGGATTTCTTACCATATCTTCCGCTAATCTCGCATATCCCTTTCTGCTCATTGTATGTGGAATTTTATTTTTATCTCTCATTGCTTTGAATTTTTTGCTAGTTTCCTACGTAGGAGAAATTCATTAATAAAATATGCATGTTCAGCCTAGAGGAATAAAATATGCAGGGATAACATATTTATATTTAAATCTGTATAGTTAAAAAAATTATAATGAATAAAATATAACTTGTTACCCCAAATTTCTCCGACAATTTTTCTTTAACAAAGTCGTTCCACTCTTGAACGTTTTCTGTAGTATCCAGTTTTAGCATCGCTAGCCTAGAGGAAGCGTCGGGACAAGTAGAAGTTACTTTAATAGCGGAAATTAACCTCGACTTTGCCTCTCTCCATCGTAATCCCAACATCTTAAACATTAAACCCTTGTATGCTTCATCCACCATGAATCTTGACTGCACAACAAAAATAAGGTAACAAATAAGGTACATGTTTATGTTAATGTTCAAATTTCATACAATTTTGTAATTAGCATTGATATTCATTTGTCATGCATTTGTTGGATATGGATGTCTACAATGTCAATGCAGAAATTTCTACTTGTACTGCTCCATACACATAAAACAGTATGCAAAATAATTCACAACTTATATTAACTTATGCAAAATAATTCACAACTTATATTAACATTAAGATTTGGCTGCTTATTGTGAGATGATGATACCATAACAATTAGCAATAATCTAATAGATACTCAACTCCTTATGATTATAACTGATTTGTTACTAACATTTTATCGTGGATGAAGCTACAATTAACTCCAAAACAAGTCATACTCGACACAATTTACCAAAAACAGAGAGTCTAACAGAGAGTGTAGGAATTTTCACGGGGTTCCTTTTAATGTGAATAATGTGATGCGACTGATTTTAGAACAGATAATTATGATGGCTGTAGTCGAAAATTGTAAGTATGAAACATTGCAGGTTTGTAAGCTATAGTTGTTGCATTGTTTATGAATGTTTACATTACAGGTTTGAATCAATTATATGACATAAAAATAGACGATAAATAAGTATAAGTAGAAATTTGTGCATATAACCACCCACCACTTTATAAATAAGTTATCATGTTGTATTAAAATTTCCATCTGGCCAGTTTTTCATAAAAAAGTTCTCAGCACATTTTTCATACCTGAATACAATTCCATAAATCTTTCTTTAAGTTTGCGTCGACTTTTTTCAACTCTGAAATCGTCAAAGGTATTATCTCTCTTGCTAAGGTACCAAGATAGGATGATAAGTGCTTGGAGTTGGAGCCTATTGGTTGACCTCGCTCGTTGAATTCAATTTCAGCCTTTTCATTCTGCATACAAGTCATCATCGTCTTCCCTCTTTTTTTCCTTGCCGTCTTTTGTTGAATATCATCATTAGAATCTAGGTTGTTCGAGGCATCCATGGCGTTGGGAGTGATATTTGGAGATCTAGTTGAATTAAGGCCAGGATTGAGATTAGAAGGCTGGATTTTATCAGGTGGAGGCTGCATTCCAGTACGGACAGGATTGAGCTTTGGAGACTTGATTTTATCGGGTGGAGGTTGCATTTCAGTATGCTTCCGAGGGGATCTTCTAATATTGCTGTTTAAACTTTGAAGAGAATGAGTTGCATCAACATGTCTTGTTTCATTGATTTTCACACCAGCAGGCTTATCTTTTGCATTTAAAGTTGCAACTGCAGCTAAGGATTGCCTCTTTGCATATCTCGCTGCTACCTTTGATATCTGAAATTAGCATACAGGAAAAGTTTGATAAAGAAGGTTATGCTTCTGTTATAAAAAAAAGGCAGAACATTATGTACTTTTAGAAAAAACGAGAATAAAGTTTCAGGGTACTGTGTTTTGATAATTGAACTGGCATAAACTTGTACATATATGTTCTAGACAGTTTTGCAAAGGTTTTTAAATTTGTAATATCATGTAGGTCACATTCACTGCGCTAAAATGTTAATCTGAAACAATTATCGTTTTCAGAACTACTTAAATCAGAATGTTCAAAATATTTATTTCAACCCTTCATTTAAAATATAATCCTCAGAGCAGTAATTTCCAAAGTAATTCAAAAATCTGCAATATATATCTGCATGCTGCAATAAAGGAACTAGATGGAAGAGATTAATTTGGTAGCCAGTTATCTAAGATCAAAGTCTGAATCCATTAATAACAAGTAATAGATAATAATGATATTATGATTCAGGTCCAACACTCAGTTAATGATAAGAAATATATTAGAAAAGAATCGCTGACTTAACCAAAAAAGTAAAAATAAAAAGTAAAAGAAAAAAAAATCACAAAATTCGAGCAGAGCTATGATGGCATACACTATGATTTATAAACTTTGGATGAATTCTTAGTTAACATGTATGAACAAAAGTATATAATTCTTATATGGCATTATGGCATGTTCAAATTCATACCATTGACTTGTGAATATCATAATGTCCATATCTATGCGGAAGATGATTTTATTTTCCAAATTAATACACTACAAGGGGAAACACGTTTTCCGACGGCCAGAAGCCGTTGGCGGCCGTCGAAAACCGTCGGCCGCCGTCGGAAATAGCCGCCGGAAATGGCTTTGTCGGGAAGCAGTATTTCCGACGGCTTCCGACGGACGTTGTCGTATCCATTCCCGATGGATCCAGACGGTTTCCGACGGTTTCCGACGCCCGTCGGAAACCGTCGGAAACCGCCGGAAAGTGTCTAAAACAGGCCGCCGTTATCCGTCGTGAGCCGCTGGAAATTTTGACCAATAAGCTGTCGGAAGCCGTCGGAAATCTGCTGTTTTTTTTTACATTTGGTGCAAATTTAGCCTTCCAACCACATTTCTCTTCCAAACATTAGAATATCAATACTGCACAATCCAATATACAATAGTCCAACAAAATATTCAAACCCAAACCACAAAATATTTAATAAACACACAAATAAATAAAATTACATCAAAATATAAATAACCATTCCAACATTAACATAATCCTAACAATAACTGTTCTACCATGTTGTTAATACACAAATTCATCAATATTCTCATACACGTTCTCATACTACCATAGAACCAAATGTGTCAAATATAATTATACATAAATCAACAATTATCTACGCCGTCTATCAAATCATTCTAAATTAAAACAAAACATACCTGAACGAACAAGAAAGCAAGTAATGAATCAATCTCCTGCAGATCCAGAGCCAGCCGAGGAAGGAAAGTGACCACCACCCTGCTGCTGCTGCATGTACTCTAACAACTGTGCGGTGTGCATGGCCTGTTGGCGGTTCTGCTCCTCCAATTGGGCAACTCTAGTCCGCAATTCTTCTATATCTGCAAGATCGCTCTGATGTCTACTCTGCCGTCCCCTACTCTGACTACTGGACTGCAATAATTGAAAAATAAATAAAATCCAAGTTTATTGTTTTGAAAAAGTGAAAATATCATATTTTAAGTATTTTAAGAAAAAGTAAATTATTTACCGCTAAATTGCCAAATCCGTATCGTCGACCATGCTCTGCTGGATCCATAACGGACTCAAAAATAACGTCTTCCTTATTGGTCGTCAGCTGATCTCGACCCGTGTCAGCAAGGAGTTTCTGCCGCTGCTCCATAAACTTCTCCTGCATTAACAAATTAATAATATCATATCTTATGTCATCATAGTTTAACAATTAAAACAATTACTAATACTGAATAAAATAAAATATGCTTACATGGCTTTTGCTGGATTTATCGTCCTGCCATGTGTACGAAACAGTCCCGTCTGGATTAACATGCTTGACAGCATGCGTACGGGTGAACACGTCCATATAGCTGACAGGACCATGTGACTCGGCTTCCTGAAGTTGATTGTTACATACAATTATTATACATTTAAAATCATATAGTATCAACTATTTACATTTATTATTCAGTAAATTTACCAACTCCTGCCGATACTGCTGAAACGACTTCGATCCTCCGCGATGAGTGACGGGATTCTTATTTCTATTTGCAGAGTTTCTATCCGACTCTGCCTGTACATTCAAAATTTTATACGTTATTTTTCGATCACGTCAAATTAATAATTCAAAAAAAATTAGTATACTTGCCTTCGCCTCGTCCGTTTCCCAATATCTCAACCAAGCTTGCCACACGCTCTCTCCCATCCACCGTGGTTTCTTACCAGATTTCTTAATCTCAGATATCGTATCCCTGTAGTTCTTGTGCATCTTCTTCATCCAGTATGCTCGTGCCAGCATCATATCATCTGTCTGGATGTCTATCTCAGCCAGTGTTAAAAAAAAGATTACACTTTAAACGATATAAACAGTAAAAAAACGACAAAAACGAATTAAAAATGGAAAACAGACAAATATGCATACTAAGACATCCTGCCATATGCACTCTATGATGTGAGGAGGGATGTTATCCCACTTTGGCCAGCAGGCACTCATCCTACTGCGATAAGAAGCTCTAGAGACGTCCAACACAACCTTAGAAGGAAGTAGATCGAACCCCCTGTTTTTAAGTACGATATAGATAAGTACGTACGTATATCATAGAAAAAATAAGATGCTGAATAAAATTTAATTCTTACCCATCTACTCTAGGGACTAACGATACAACTGCACGCTGTGGCTCTTGCGATGGGCCAATGCCATCGCCTCCTGACGATCGTGAAGTGCTCCTACCTCTACATGACATATTGATAAACCTGTGACATATACACATCATTATATAAGAGAATAAAAACATGATAATTAATATATTTCATATGAAAATGACATCAACGGTATAAATTGCTTAATTAATAACTGAAATGGAAATAGAAATGGAAGTGTGTTATACCTGATTTATAATGGGTGTACTATTCCAACGATAAGCAGAGTTCATTGCATTTTCAATAAAAATTGCTAAATAAATGACAAATGAAAATAACATGAAACATGCAAACAATAGTAAACGGATTTGGTTTCATAGTTACATCAATTTCATAATACATCAAGAATTCAACATAGTTACATCAATTGCTAAAAACAGATTCAGATTTATATCAGTCATCATCGTCTTCTGATTCAGATTCGGTCTCGTTTTCGACGATATTTTCTTCCGCACTGTCAAACGCTTCTACCAAAACATTTGTTTCATCGATCAAAGGACCAAAATCTGTATGATCGTCTGTAATTATTATTTCGTTATTTTGCTCAAGATCTGCCTAATAAGCTTGTTCATCCGAAATATTCTTCCCATCAAATGTGAATCTGGCCTTTGTTTTAAAAACTGCAGACCAATCTGCTTTATCTCTTTTTAGAGACGGATAAGGAGCGTAATAAACTTGCAATGCTTGTTTGGCTAGTACAAAAGGATCATACTTGTGATAGTGCGATGTATGCTTTATTTCGATAAGATTATAATCCTTGTGCACATTAATTCCAGAACCTGGAACATTGCTAAACCAATTGCATCTAAATAGAAACACCTCCTCCGCGGGTCGTGAGAAATATGTCAGTTGCAAAATTTGTGTCAGAACGCCATAAAAATCATTTAAATGATTTTTTGGATCGTCACTACCTTTAACAAATACACCAGTATTATTTGTTAATTTTTCTGCACCGTATTCTTTGGTGTTAAATTTATATCCATTGACGAAATATATTGGATATGTCTTGACCACTCTTTTTGGTCCCATCGCTAGATGTTTCAATCCTTCGTCAACAACACAATTTCTCGGCTCATAAACGTAATTTGAAAACCAACCGGAAAATTCTTTACTGAGATCTCCGTTCGGATGTTCACGTTCATAAACACTGTTTATATAAACAAATTATTACATTAGGTTATACACGCACATGCATTATAAAAAAGAATAAAACACAAATTATTATTTCAGATTACCTAACAAACGGTGCAACCTCGGCACAATTTAGAAGAATATAAGTGTGTGCTACATAATGATCTCTATCGTCTAACCATATTTCTACACATTTTCTAAAAGGCCGACCATATTATCTAAAAATAGATAACATTGTTTGAGAGGACTCTTGTTCGTCGCCTTCGTCATTACGAGGAACACTTTGAAATGAAATATTCACATGGTCACTGAAATAGTGAGAGAAAAAGAACGAAGCTTCTTCTTCGATGTAAGATTTACATATCGAACCTTCAACTCGTGCTTTTTGCCTCACTTTTTTCTTCAAATGATTCAAATATCTATGCAAAATTAATTTATATTAACTTAATCTTTCAAATGCAATTAAATTACGTTATAACATATTACATACCTCTCAAATGGATACATCCATCCATATTGGACAGGACCTCGAAGTCATGCTTCAGATGGGAGATGAACAAGTAAATGTTCCATCACATTAAAAAAACCTGGCGGAAATATTTTCTCTAATTTGCAAAGCAATATAGGAATGTCCACTTCAAGTTTACGTAAACATTGCACTTTTAAAGTAGTCGAACAAAGCTCTTTGTAAAACATACTAAGCTCCATTACTACCTTCCAAACTTTTAACGGCAGTAGTTCTTTGAACATTACGGGAAATAAATTTTCCATCATTATGTGATAGTCGTGACTTTTCATTCCACTCAATCTACCATTTTTAAAGCCAACACATCTACGAAGATTTGATGATATCCCATCAGGAAACCTTAACCCTTCCACCCATTTTAACACAGTTTTAACTTGATTATTATCTAATTCGTAACATGCTTTGGTTTTTTTACTGTCATTTGGTTTCATATGAAGCTCAGGACGTTTGCATAATTCTTCTATATCACGTCTTGATTTCAAATCATCCTTCGTCTTCCCTTTCACATTCAAAATTGTGTTAAAAACATTATCAAATACATTTTTCTCATTGTGCATCACATCTATGTTATGGCGAAGCAGAAGATGTTTCCAATACGGAAACTCCCAAAAAATAGTTTGTTTGCACCAGTTATGAACAACTGATTTGCCTTGAATTTCTGTTTGCTCGCCCGTTTCATATATCTTTGGATAGTCCTTAACAAGTTCATATATGTCTTCGCTTGACCATATCGTCGGTGGTTGTCTGGTTTCTACTCTATTAGCTAAAAAGTTTTTCTTGTCTCCTCTGAAGGGATGATTTACATGGAGAAAATATCGATGACAGTCAAACCATGAAATTTTCTTACCATGAGGTAAAGAAAACGCTCGTGTTTCATCCATGCAATATGGACATGCTAGACGACCGACAGTACTCCATCCCGAAAGCATTGCATAGGCAGGAAAATCACTTATAGTCCACAACAAAGAAGCAAACATACGAAAAATTTTCTTCTTGGACACATCGTATGTTTCTACTTCTTCGTTCCACAGTATTTTTAACTCCTCAATCAACGGTTGTAAATATACATCGATTCCTTGTGTCGGATCGTCGGGGCCAAGAACGACAACAGTAAGAAACATATATTGCGTTTTAGACGAAATTTTATGAACCGTTTGAGATGAAGTAGTATACAAAATGTAAATGCTTACTGTGTTCATAACTTGTCCAATACAGGGACAAATCCGACAAACATTGTACCAGATGAATATAAATGGTCGTTTTTCGAAAAGAACGACTATTTATACAACGATCATGTACAACACTCGTTAGACAGGGCCAAAAACTCTCTAAGGGACATTTGTCAGTTACATGCGTGCATTTTACAAAAAAATACAGTTTTACTCAATGTTCACATTTACAAAAATATATATTAATTTAACACATTTATTCAACGTATTACATCAACTTAAGGCTGTTTTAACATTTTTGTCATTTTTCAATACACACAATATAATTTAGAGTAATGCATTTTTTTGTTTCATAAGAAAATACGCGCACAATATAATACTCCTAGTTCATTCAATCAATTTATCTTATTCCAAATAACGTATACAATCGTCGAGTCAAGGCATACACAACAATTTACATATACATGAACAACCACAAATTATACATATTTTTCACAATTTCATGATAAAAGATGAAATTGGTATACCATATAATGCTATAAACTGTTATTACGCTATTGGAAACAATTGCAATCACTAATTCGTCCTAATTTATCAATTTATGCAAATCTAGAATTAGGATAAAAACTGAATTTTTCACAAAAATAAGATATTATACCTGAGATTAAGAGTAACGGAGGTTGATTAGGGAGCCTTGGAAGATCCGGAAGCTAGAAATTAGAGATTGGAAGTTTGGAGGTTGAATTTGGCGGTGTTTTGGGGGAATTTTCGTATGAAGAGGAGGGGGAAGAAGGCTCTCGGCTGGAGGTATAATCGCAAATTTCCGACGGCTTCCGACGGCCGCCGACGGTCCATCGGAAGCCGTAGGAAATTTGCCGTCGGAAGCCGTCGCCCCATGCTGTCGGTTTCAAGCCCTTTTCTAGTAGTGATATAACCTTAGACTGTATATGTCCATGTAGAAGATGGTAGAAAGAACATGCATGCTTGTGTAATTTGAAGACCATATCTATATTCATAGTAGTGTGCCTTTTTTTAATTTGACCCTTCATCAAACCAAAATTGTAATTCAGATATCCACACGTCTGTAATTTTACCTGAAAATATTTATTTCAAAATTGATTCATCTGTTTAGACCGACTTTATATTTATACCCCGTTTAGATCTTCACGACTAGCCATGTATATGAGACATGAAGCACAACCCATATGTAATCATGTTCTCACGCTATGCTTTGACGGGATTATTCCTAAATAAACAAAAATTAAAGGTACTTCAACGTTATTTTAAACAATATTTCATGAAAAACACGTAGAAAATTCTACACAGCATATCACTCAAATTCGAAGAAGAGATTCCTAGTTAGCATTGCCAGTTGGTAATTCGTGTTAATGCTTCCATTTTCTTTTTGTTTAGGAGACAGAGAAAACATGGCTGACAAATTAATTACCAAATATTCGAGATTAAATATAATTTAAACACTAATACTAAACATTTGTACTCAGCGACAGGTCACAGGTTAATGATTTAGCGTGCAGGGATACTGAATTATTCATGTGATATCTACGTTGGAGTAAGCAGTATATGGACAGGTTATTCAAATGAATCAAAGAAAACACTGCATTTTGATTTATTCGGTTTATTGATTAAATTATAATAACTTAAATATAGAATCAAATTGCCATATTTATTTAACAATTTAAATGAGTTTTTGATATCATGCCACCAAAATTATTTTGTAATTCCTTATGGGATTGTTTTGCCAATTAACTTGATTTGTATATCCTAGGATATACGAACTAACATTATTCTAAGAAATAAAGTTTAGATAAATTGTAGTTCTAGGTCATAAAGTATATTTTAATAGATTTTAATTGATTTGTAAATCTTTCAATTAGCAAGGATGAATGGACAGGTTCAAATGAATCAAAGCAAATGAGACCAAGTACGTTACTATTTATTCTAATTGATTCTAAGATATGTACATAAGTAAATCCATTGATTCTAAGAGAGCCTGGAAGCAAAATGCAGTGTATTTGTAACAAGAGATGAAATGTAAACTATGTGGCATACAAACGTAAACACAAAATGTTTTTTTTTTTTTGAGTTTCTCTATCTTTTTTTTACTGAGAAGAAGAAGACAAAATTTTAATATTTTACCTCTCTTTGATGTTGCTCCATTTTAAATGAAGTGTCAGTTTAAAAAAATTGAAGAAATGTCAGTTTAAAAAAATTGAAGTGCATATTAAAATTTTAATATTTTACCTCTCTTTGATGTTGCTCCATTTTACTCTTGATGCTTCAAGTTCAAATATCTTCTGTTAAGGGAGGAATCTAGAAAAAAAAACATAACATATATATAAATAATTAGATCATCATACTAATTAGTCATTATTGTAAAATATGAAAATCCTAATATACAATAGAAACACTTTGCAAAAGAAAGATTATTTTTTCCCAAGTTCACAAATTAAAATTCATGGTTAATAATTCATGATTAATTAATATAACTATGCATAAAACTGTATAATTACACTCTTTACGAATATAACTACATGTAACACAAATATCAATAAAGGATGCTTATATCATACCAAAATACCATCACAATCCTTCCTTATATAACTTTCATCACCATCATCGACATCTCTATCATCAAGTAGTGACTCATCTACCGGTTTGCTGCTTGACTCATCCTCCTCATCATAGCTTTCCAACTCATGAAAACCTCTAGGGGGTGCTCTTAGCACAACATACCAATTTGAAAAACTACTTTCTCTACAAAAAAACACTTGTACGGCTTGTGTTGCCAAGATGAAAGGGTCGCTTGCGAATTGATTTTGGAATTGATGTAAATTGACTAACGTAAATCCATCTTCGACCTTAACTCCACGATCAATATTTGCCAATCACACTTAAACAAGGCAATTTGAATCTGCCGGTAGTCAAGCAACAAAATCTCACGCAAAATACCATAATATATTACTTTCTCAATGGATCCATCCATACGAACAGTACTTGCCTCAATGGAAACACCACTATTTTGTGTAGATTTATCATTGTCTTTAGTATGAAAACGGCGACCATTAATTATATAGCCGGTATAAGAAATTACTTGATGGCGAGGTCCATATGAAAGCCAATTTATTAGTTCACTAACATCAAATGTGTTTCTATCATCTTGAACCTGAAAATGCATAATGTTATATATAAAGACTAATCACAATAACATATACTTCTATGTCGAACTTATCCATCTTAAAATATATAACAATGTCAACCTTTTTTTAAACCAATGACTAAAAGTCTCTGAATGCAGCTTTGAAAGTCCCAAATCATCTCGTGAAAGCCGGGGATGCAAAAGTTTTAGTTCCTCATTGTGCATCCTATATACGTAAACATTCATGTCAAAATCTAATTTATTTCACACATTAATTGAATTGAACTTATGCTTACTTTATATAAGGCTCCACTTACTCGGTATTAAACAACACGTACCGATGAGTAGCATCAATCACCTCCTTAGTGACTACCATAGGTTTTCCTTTGGAAATAGGACGCCCCTCGAGTATGGAATCACTTTGTTCCACTTCATTTCTATTTTTCCTTTGTCCAATTTCTAATGCACCATTAATATATCCAGCACAATACTTCATGCATTCATCAGCAGAATAGCGCTCAACTATGCATCCTTCAGGCCGTGCTTGATTTTTAGCATACCCCTTCAGTGTTCTCATGTATCTATAATCAAGATGCATAAGTAAAATATTTTCATAAGCACATATATTATTAACTACTAAAGGTACTAATGCCAAATTTTACCTCTCAAATGGATACATCCACCGATATTGTACTGGTCCGCAAATTCTTGCTTTCTTTGCTAAATGTATTGTCAAATGAATCATGATGTCAAAAAAAGAAGGAGGAAAAAATCTCTCAAGGTCGCATAGTGTTAATGCGACCCGATTCTCGATGGATTCTAATTTATCTTTATCAAGCACTCTTTGGCAAATGTCGTTGTAAAAAGAACATAGTCGTAGTAATGCATTCCTTGTCCCTTTAGGTAGAAGTCCTCTCAGTGATACAGACAATAGTTGTTGCATCAAAACATGATAATCATGGGACTTTAGACTTGAAATTTTGTTTTGTTTTGCAAAACATTTTCCAATATTTGAGCTATAGCCATCGGGTACTTTCAAATTCCTCATTCTATTGTAAAAGATCTCTTTTTCTGAATCAGTTAAGGTGCACGGGGCGGCTGGAAGTAATGCTTTGCTTCCCATGTCTATAGGATGTAATTTTTTCCTAATACCAAGTACTTCTAGATCTTTATGTGAATTAATGCCATCTTTTGATTTTCCTTTAATATCAAGTAACGTACCAAGAATACTTTCGCCAATATTTTTTTCAACATGCATTACATCTAGATTGTGACGTAAAGGAAGTACCTAAGAAAACAAAAAATAGACTATAACTAATTAATAATAAAGTATTGATTACATAAATAGAAAAGAAGAAGCAATTTTGTTTCTGATTAAACTTTACCTGCCAATAAGGCAAATCAAAGAAAATAGACTTCTTCTTCCACATTTGACTTCCTTTTTTCTTCTTATCTCCCCTTTTTCTTTTCCTTTTTTCTTTCTCTTTCTCTTCCTCCTTTGGTTTTTTCCCCCAATCATTGCAAATATCTTTAACAATATCAAAGACTTGAGCACCGGTTTGTATTGGAGGTCTTTGCCTAGTCTCTATAGTTCCATCAAACAAGTTTTTTCGTTGGCGATATTCATGATTAGGATCAAGGAATCGCCTGTCGCCTAAATATGCACACTTCTTACTAAATGGTAACCATATTGAGCATGTATTAACACCACAAACAGGACATGCCCTTTTACCCTTTACGGTGCAACCTGCTAAATTTCCATAAGCTGGAAAATCATTTATCGTCCACATTAAAATTGCATTTAATCTAAATTCGTTGCGAGTGTATGCATCATACGCCTTCACCCCTTTATCCCATAATTTTTTCAAATTTTCAATAAGTGGTTGTAGATACACATCAATATCATTCCCTGGTTGTCGTGGTCCAGGAATTAATAATGATAACATCATATTATCTTTGTGCATACAAAGCCACGGAGCGAAGTTGTACGCAACAAGAAATACTGGCCAACAACTATATGCACAGTTCCAATCCCCAAAGGGATTAAAGCCATCACTTGCAAGACCAAGCCTTAAATTTCGTGGATCAGATGCAAAGGAAGGGTACATCCTATCAATTGTAGCCCACTGAGAAGAATCTACTGGATGACGTAATTTACCATCTTCACTCTTATGATTGTTATGCCACCTTAATTGCTCTGATGTTTCTGCGGACATAAACATTCTTTTCAGTCTTGGTATTATTGGAAAGTATCTCAAAACCTTTGCATGTACTTTGGTTTTCTTTCCATCTTCATTTGTCTTGTTCTTTTTCCAACGAGAATTTCCACATTTTGGACAAATATCACTATGTGCAAGCTCTTTCCTAAAAAGACAACAATCATTTACACATGCATGTATTTGTCTATAGCCTAAACCAAATGATTTAAGCAGCTTCTTTGTTGTATACGTCGAATCAGGAAGCGTGTTTTCCATAGGCAGCATATCTTTGAGAAGTTTAAGAAGTTCCGTAAATGCTGTGTCAGATACACCATTTCGAGCCTTGTGCTTGTAAAGAAGTATTGTAGCTGACAACTTTGTGTGGCTTGCACAACCAGGGTACAAAGGAATTTCAGAATTTTCTATCATCTCCTTAATCTCTACCTCATGTACCTCATGTCTTACATTAGAATGATCTTCCACCTCGTCATTACAAATTTGTGTGTCTAAGTACATTCTATATGTATTTGTCACTTCATCGCCTTCATTTTCTGAAGGGCGTGCTTCCCCATGGAAAATCCATACATCATACGTTGGGTCAATTCCAAAACAAACCAAGTGTGATACAACTTCCCTTGATGGATGGCGGATAAGATTCCTACATTTTGAACAAGGGCAAATGATTTTTTCTGGATTTCCCTTCCTTTCTGCATGCTCATATACAAAATTCCGAACAGCTTGCCTGTATTCTTCAGTCATTCTATAACACATAAAGAGATCAATAATCAACCGTAATAATTACAAGTATAAAACTGATAATCAAAATTGACAAAACCTTGGTAGGTGGATCCATGCTTTGTCCATCTTGATAATTCTTTTGATGTTAGAACCTAATGAAAAGACGTTATGCCAACAAAAATATGAGTTTTTCTCTTGACGGAATTGCGCAATTACCTCCCAATGAAAACTATATAGTAATGTGACCCTACAAACTAAGCCTAAAAAGAAAGAAAACTAATAAAATCAAACTCATGAATTACTAAACTCTGCAAAAACTGGATCAAACCAACAGTTATATATTTGGTAAGTGAAATGGTGTTGGATATCTACTATACTCATTGCAGAGAGAAGTTCCAACCTCATGTGAGTTATTCAAAGCTTTAACCAGGTGGTCACAGAATTGAGTTTGGTTCATGTAATTTGTTTTGTAAATAATTTGAATAATTAGGCTGATAAACTTGAATTACTTAGGGTCTGTATGATTTCACTTTAAGTTTTGTGAATTGCGTCTTCATAATAAACAATTTAAAATTTTAGGCTACTACAACCATGATGGAGGACAAAGCCTATAAATTTTTAGTCTTGTGTAATTGCTACCGGACTCAAAGAGGTTCAATATTTTGGGAATTTCTTTACTGGGTGGGGTGGGCAATAGAAAACAACTCTAGAATACAACTTACGTCACACCCCTACCTTCTCCCCTGCAACAGCCCCCTCTTCTTACCTCTGCAGCAACACTTCCACCAAACTACAAACATCACTCAACACTGTCTTTGCTTCAACCATCCCACCACTAATACAAAACTACTCCCATCCACCTTACAACTCACTTGCTTGTTTTCATCTTACAACTCACAACTGCGACTAATACAACATTGCTTGAAACAAAACCATCTACCCACTGCATTTCACCACAGTGCCACACCAAACTCATTTCCGGAAATATAAATGGATTTATTAAGTGGATTAGTTAATTCACCTCAGTTAATGAATGGATGATTTATGGTTGGCACAATGGTACATTGTCGGCTCGGCTATGCTAACTATATGTGTTAAGTAAAGCCTTCTCCAGATAAGCATTTGTTAGAGCTAATCAAAATCAGTTCGTATGCTTGCTGGAAAAGAAAGTCCATAATAATAATCTCATCTCCTTTCACGATATGAGCCAATATACAGTCTTCACAGAATGGTTGCTTCTACATGCTACTTCCTTATACCTGTAAATGCTGACCAAATCTTTCTCAATCCACGTGATAAATAGACCTCATCTGCTTATACTTTTTCAATTACCATCAGTTCATTTCAGAAGACAGAACAAAAAACAATAAACGATGTCTTGTTTTCGCGAATGAATCTCAGTTCTCCTCGTCCTGCTCCTAACATGCTCCCCACTTCCCACCTTCTCCGGAAAGTGCAATAAAGACGATAAGAAAGCCCTCGAAGCCATTAACGCTCACTTCGGCTATCCTTACCACTTTGCTTCTTGGACTAACGACACTGCTTGCTGCGATTGGTATCTCCATCTCTACTCCTCTTCTCCCTTTATTTCTCATGCCATATATTGGCCAATTTGTTCACTTTTGTTTATATCGTGAATATGCAGGTATGACGTCGACTGTGACAGCAACGAAAGAGGATCCTCTTCTAATTACTGCCATATCCTTCTTCCACCACTGGTCACCACCCCATACCAGTTCAACAGCTCACAACTTCATCTACACACCCATACTTCCCTGACCAAACCAGCTACCTCTATAGTCAACAGACCACCAGCACCTCCTTCATACACATCACTTCACCATCTGCCTCTCAATATAACTGTTGCTGCCTCGAGTCACTGAAACTGCACATCCAAAAAATTAAACTCCACCAAGCATACATTTGCCATCTCCATTTGCTTGAATTGTCTCCATTTGCCATTTTCCTATACCACATTTCTGCATTTCTGCTCTGTCAACAACTTCTGTCCCAAACACATTGTCAATATATAGACCATCACTGTCAATATACCATCCACCACTTACAACATTCAACCAACACATTATAGTCCATATTTACATCACTTCATATAGCTCTCAGCCATCATAGTCTATAAAACCATCCACCACTTGCAACATTCAACCAACACATTACAAACCCCCATCACCACATTCCTCCCTTATCTTACTGTTAGCAGCAAACAAAACCACTCGCAATAACATTCATACAACATACATCACTTCAACATTCAAACTTATAGCATAACTTCAACATCACCTTCCTACAGCACTAATACACTGATTCAAGTACACACCACCATACATTCCCTGTGACAATCATCATTGTCATCTCCTCCTCGAACTCATTGTCCAAAACTGTCGCATTCCCTCATCCCATAAAAACATTAATTCAGGATTATGAAAATAGCCTAGCTCTATTGCAATCAACTCTAGAAGCTGAAGCAATATAAAACATGCAAAAATCATCTAGCTTACGAACGAGGATCAATGCCATAAAAAATTCATGCAAAAATGACAGAACAAAAACAAAACACAACTTAACAATCTCATAGATGAAATAACATAATCGAATAGAAGAATTTGAACCTGCGTGGTAGACCGGTCTCAGTTGCGAATCACTTGAATTCCCAAATCGAAAACCCTAGCTTCAGCGCGCAGAGCGTAGTAGACTGGTCTCAGTTGCGAATCACTTGAATTCCCAAATCGAAAACCCTAGCTTCAGCGTAGGCAAACGAAAGAGCATACAAATCGAAAATTAGTTACAATGGTGTTTTTATCTCAATAAAAATTCGAGTCTAGGGAGAGAGCTAACTAGCTTCAGCCCTAATCACGTTGTCGATAAGCACGTGACAAATCACGAGAATTCGTAGTATGTTTATTACAACAGCCATATAGAGAGTGTTGTAAAATATACATCTATTACAACGGGCAGAAGCTGACCGTTGTAATATCGCTCTATTACAACGGGCAAATAATGCAAGTTGTAAGAAAGGCGTTGGACAGAGCATCTATTACAATTGTTCTAAAATGACCGTTGTAATATATGTCTATTACAATGGGCAATATATGACCGTTGTAAAAAGGACGTTGTAATAGTGTATTTTTGTTGTAGTGTATCTTAGGATTTAACCTATGGATGGTAGGACTGAATGTAAACATGTTACTAGAACATGTTATGTATGATGGACGCTAATGGTTGCAAGTGTTTGCTAGTGGATGCTAATGGATGCATATATATACACTAGGCACTATTATCTCTTAGGGATCGACCTAACTAGGTCACTAAAACATATGCATATGGATGTGTATGCATTTGCATTTTTATTTTATTTCCATGGTTGCTATAAATGGATGATTATCATATGGTTGTTGCATTTGGATGATGATTGTAGCACGCATATAGAACTATCAGTTATCATTAGGGAATTTGCATTCATTTGGATACATGGCACGGACATGATTGCATCAAAAGGAGGTCGACTGAATTGGTAGACAGCCTAATCTTTTGCATTAGTTAGGGACATTGACACTACACTATTGCATATAACATAAATTGCATTAGAAAGCTTAAGGACAATGGATGTAATGGATGATGGTTTAATATTTGGTTGTAGAATTTGGATGAAAATATTTATTTCATTCTTCTGTCCTTGGAGATTTCGGGGACGAAATCCTTTGAGGAGGGGAGAATGTAACAACCCAAAATTTAAGCTACAATAATTAATTAATGAATTAATTAAATAATAAAATAAGTTTGTGAAATTTTTAGAATTGAGCCACGGGAGTTTAACCATTGTGTCCAGGGTAATTTTCTGGTCAATTTCCATATATAATTTTTCAAAATTCGAGCTAAAACGAAGAAGATATGAAAGAAACATGAAATGAAGAAAACGGAAAAAAAAATATTACTAAGGGTCAAGTCGACCCAAAGCTAAGCCAGGTCGACCCTAGGGCCGAACCCCAAAGGCTTAGGTCGACCTGCTTGTCGATCCGTCCATGTATGTAAACGTGAATTTGTCCAGGTTCGAACGTGACGTGTTTTTCCAATCCTGTGCGTTTGTGCTTCCATCCGACGGTTCCAAGCGAGCCTATGACGTGGTTGCACCAGATTTAATCTTCAAATCCGACGGTCTGAGATCCCTATACTACACTATTAATAAGACCCTAGGCCTAGCTATTTTTCTCATTCAGATTTTCTCCTATTTTGGTTCATTGCCAGAGGCTGGGCCCTAAATAGAAATTTTTTCTCAAGAGGAAATCTTTTTGATAAAAATATTCTACGCTCTAGAAGTGGATCAAGGAAGACCTAGGAATAGAGCTAAGGACCACAGATGAGTGTTTTGTAATTATTTTAGATATTTAAGTAATTTAAAATAGTAGGGTTCTCAATAGTTGTAGTTTTTCTGCAATTTTTAGACAATTTTTGTATAAGTTATTTACAGTTGATTTTTAAAGTTCTTTTCAGTCTATTTTATTCAGCTATTTTATTCAGTTATTCACAGTTATTAACATTTTATTTACATTTGTTTTAAATTAGAATTTAGCCTGTAAATGTTAGTTTCTTTTTATTCCTTTTTACGCGAATAGAACATTAAAAAAAGAGAAGAATTCGCTAATATGGACTAAAATATAAGAACATTAAATTTACATAAAATAGATGTAAAATAAGAAGAACGGTAATAAAAAGAAGATACACTGAAATAGGCAAATTTGAGGCATTTGCAAGCATGTTTATAACTAGTGGTTATAACTAAAAAGATAAAACAGAAGAGTAACAATTATAACGTAGATTATAATTAAGCAGAAAGAATAGAAAGGCTTATTATAAAACTTTGACTAAGTTAATAAGAAAATTATAACATAGGTTATAATTAGAAATAACAGAAAATGCTTATTTTAAGACTTATAATTAAGTTAATAAGCAAATATAACAGAGATAACAGAAAAGGCTTATTTTAAAGACTTAGATTAAGTTAATAAGCAAATAGAGCAGAAATAACAAAAGAGTGTTATTTTAAGAACTTACACTAAGTTAATAAGAAAAACATAGAAGTAGGGCCCGTACCAACAACATTCCCTTTCAAACTAGGACTGATGGTCTCACAACAAATTAGGTGAGGCTGGGCAAGACCCTTTCAGACTAAGACTGATGGTTTCACAATAGCTAGGTAGGGCTGGGACATGCTAACTAGGGTACATAAGTGGCCAATAGATAGAAGCTCAAATCGGGGGATTTCGGCAAGGGGCGCAACTAGATTTTGTTTGTTAGGACCCGTACCAACAACATTCCCTTTCAGATTAGGACTGATGGTCTCACAAAACACTTAGGTGAGGCTAGGCAGGACCCTTTCAGACTAGAACTGATGGTCTCACAACGGATTAGGTGAGGCTGAGCACGCTTATATGCTGATAGGGTAAGTAACAGGTTACAAGAGGGAACGATAGTTAGTGTGTACCTGTGATGACCGAGCGTGCAGCATAAATAAGTCGCTACTGCGTTCTAAGCGCTAAACAGGTGTCTTTTGATGTAGGACCAACAGGATTGGACTAGCTCACAGTGGCACAACAAAGATAGAAGGCCGATCAATAGGTAGAATTTGGATTTCAGCCTAATTAAAATAGGATTAGGGTTTCGGCCTAATCAAAGCAATAATCTAAGACAAGTGAAAACAATCACAATCAAAGCAAACAGAATCAGTTAAACAGTATTTTATTCAAGCTTTATCTTTTCTCTATTTCCTATTTATACTAGAACTGTTGCTAAGTCTATTATCTTTATCTTGCTTAAAAATACTAGTAGTTACTTTCACTCACTAGACTAATAGTCTAACCCACTCCTCTATTTCCCTTTTTCCCCCCATAGGCCAACAGAGGCAAGGATAGTTGATTCAGATTTCTTGGAGACCCATTTGCAGAGCTTTCTCATTCTTCATGTATTCTTCTTCTTTTCAGTTTCATTTTCATTTGGGTTTTGATGTACTGGTACTTTTCAAAATGGATGATTTTTATTATGTTATTGTACTCTGATTTTATGAGACTGAGATGTACTTTTCATAAGACATGTGTATTTGGTATTTGAGACATGTGATGTTTTTCATACTTATTTATGAAGTTTTATTTTGAAGTAATAATAATTATTTTAAATGTTTCCACTATTTTTATTATTTTGTCTTGTGAATCTTAGTGTTTGTGGTGTTTTAGCTATACCTATAACACACCACATTCTTTAGTGTGCCCTTTTTGGGTATACTAAGGAGTGTGGGTTGTATCACTTCTATTCCTGTACTGCTTCCACCTTTATCGGGTCTACTGAGATACCATCTCCCGATATAATATGCCCTAAAAATCTCACCTCCGATTGCCAAAAATGGCATTTAGAAACTTTGTTTTCAAAACATGCCTCCTCCGGATTTCTAAAACTACTTCCAAGTGATATCTATGTTCCTCTTCCAATTTGGAGTAAATTAAAATGTCATCAATAAAAACAAGCTCGAACATATTTAGAACCTATCAGAAGACATGATTCATAAGATCCATGAAATATGCAGGTGCGTTGGTCAGCCAAAAAGCATAACCAACCATTCAAAGAAAAATTATAGGGCCCTAAAGGCAGTTAAGGGTGTATTATCCTCAGCAACCCTTAATTAGAGAAATCTGGTAGCTAGATCCATTTGGGAAAATACCGTAGCTCCATGAAGTTGGTCAAATAAGTCATCGACATTGGGCAAGGGATATTTATTTCTAACAGTCAACTTATTCAACTCTCTATAGTCCACACACAATTGTAAAGATCCATCCGACTTAGCCGTGAAGACTATTGTTGATTCCCAGCTCGACTCACTAGGTCTAATCAATCCCCTCTCCGACAAGTCCTGGGTTTTCTTTACTAACTCCTCTCTTTCCCTCGGAGCCATTCTTCTCTTAGGTTGTACTATGGGTCTTGCACCAGGAACTAGGTCATTGTGGAATTCTATCACCCTATGTGGGGGTAAATTCCTAACTTCTTCAAACATATCAGGAAAGTTCTTAACAACCTCTATGGATCCTAACCCTTCTTGAGATGCTTCCAAAGTATACAGGAAACTACACATATGAATACCAGGGTCCTCACAAGGTACTTTAGCAATATTTCCCAATTTGTTTACTAATGTAACCGCTCTTTCTCTACATTCTAAGATAGCCCCATATATTGATAACCAGTCCACACCGAGAATGAGCTCAAATCCCTTAAAATCTAAGATAAATGGATCACAAGTAAAATGATGAGAAAGATAGGAAATTAGCACATCTTCACACACTAGGTTCAAATGGGTTACACCTCCTATAGGATTAGATATGCAAATAGGGTTTTCTACAATATTTAGGATAAAATGAAATTTCTTTATGGATTCTAAAGAGATCAAACTGTGGGAGGCACCAGTATCAAACAAAACTCGAACAAAAATATCATTAATCAATAGGGTACCTTCAAGAATGCCCTTTCCCTTCACATCTCCTGAGGTTGATGGCTCCTTCTTAACCGCATATACTTTAGCCTGCTGCACCTTCTTCATGAATGGCGGTACTTTATCATATGTCTAGGCTGGTGATAGTTGAAGCATAATGTCTTCTGAACCATTGGAGAGATAGGTCCTGTTAGCTGCTTGGAAGTTTCAGAGTCTTTAATGAATTTTGGCAATATGACCCTTCTACTTACAAAGATAACAAGTGGTATCCTTAAACTTTTCCCCCTTATTCCCTCCTGGATTTCCCTTTCCTTTACCCTGCTTACTCCAATTAGGGTTGAACTTCCTTTTGTTTGAATTGTTGCTACCGGCATTATCATTTGTTGCTGCTGGGGTACGCTTCTTCTTGTCCAAGACTTCATACCTTAATGCCATGTCTACCAAGTCCATAAATGAACCCTTAACATAGGCAGTCATCCTCTCATGGAAATTCTCCCTCATTCTCGAAACGAACATCTCATTTTTCTTTAGCGGGATGTTGACCAATTCCTGTCCAAAATAAGATAGCTCGTTGAACTTCGTCTCATATTCTGCCATAGATGAGTCTCCTTGTTTCAAGTTTAAGAAATTTCTGTAAATATGAATCTTACCAACTGCAGGGAGGAACTGATCTTCAAATGCTTCCTTAAAATAGGCCCAAGTAAACTCCTCTTTTGGAACATTGGCTGTGAGTGAGTCCCACCAAGCTGCGGCTCCTTCCTGTAATTTCCATGATGCTAAAAATCTCTTCTGCTCATCTGATAGATCCAGACCTTTGAAAATCTTTTCACGAGTGCACAACCAAGCTTGAACTTCTATGATAGACTCAGTTCCCTTAAACTGTTTTCCTCCTAGATTTGTGTAATCCTTACATAAAGTTGCAAAATTCACCCTTGGCTGCCCTGGTGTTGGCTCTTCGACAGTTCCAACCCTTCCAGTCTGAGTCCGACCATTGGTGGCCGTAGTGTTGCTAGTTCCTCTAGTGCTCATTTCTTACTACCTGGGCATTGCAAGATCCTTCGTAGAATACCTTGGATGAGATAAATTCCAAAAGGCAGAGAACTAATCAGACTTTCAAAGCTGATCTACCTATCAGGGATATGTATTCATATATACAAGTAAAATTACAAATATGCTCTCTTGGAGCTGACCCTAACTCAAAGATAACTAGGGATTCGTTTAACCTAATGCTCTGATACCAAATGTAACGAACCGCCTTTCTTGCATTCGAAAGACGAATCATTATAGGTTGATGAAATAAGAAAGATAAGAGAAAGACTAATCAAACATAGAATCTTACCATGCATGGAATAATATATAATAGATAATGTAGTATATTACATTGTCAAGCCAAAATATTACATCAAAGTTCAATGATACAAGTTCTAGACTAGGACAATTACAACTGCTTGTCCACAAAAGACATAGGTCATACATACATACCAGCAGAATACTTAATAATATTAATAACTATCCATGAAGCCACCTACTCCAGCTCCTCCATCATGCTTTCAAGAGAAACCTGGATCACTTGTCTACTCATAAAAATTGAGTACCTAAGAGTTTAGGGAAAAGAAAATAAACCTCGAGTCAGACATGGATCTGGTGTGAGTAAACTCAAACAATAGAATATTGATTTGAAAACTCTTTTGGAAACAAGAGTATCTCGTAAGATCACGTCGCACATAAACACGGACCGTTTTACCTTATGGTAACTAAAATACCTTCTATATAAAATCAATGATATTATTATAATGTATAGGTTTTAAAGTAAATAGAGAACATAGCTGAAATGCTTGTATCTCACATTCCAACATATTAGGTTTACAATCAAAACCGTAAAGCTCGTATTAGAGAATGGAGTCCAACTAATGACTGGGCTACTAAGGTACCGCCCGTCACAGTACACTTCTAGAAAATGTACCGAGGTCATACCTAACGACCCCTGCTAACACAGGACTGGTCTACCCCTTACTGGATAGTACTAAATATGATCATCCCCTTGGTTGGGATCAGCAACCATTCTGAGACTTAATTATGAGAATAGGGACTCTTTCTAGATGGGATGATCAATACCCTAATGGGTGCGACCCACATGGCCCTGCTGCATATCCCATGTTTTAGTCATTCCCGGTTGATGAGGCTTGAGGCCACGTTTTACCTTTCAATAGCACTTTCCTCTTGGAATGCTAACATTGCATTCCAATGTTGACACAATGTCAACATTCATCCATACAAGTCTTTCAGGAGATGAACGAACTGAAGGTACTATATCCACTACACCCATTTTGGAATCACCCTCAGGATTAGAAGCAAATATCCCTTGCACTTCAAGTCTTGAATCTTGATCATGACTTCAATACCTCCAATTCAAACGTTTACGTTGGTTTGAAGTGGTTTTCGGATAACAGCTTGTCATCCGATCCCGGTCTCTTCAAACCAACATTCGATAATTTAAAATGGTCAAGTTATTGATAATGAATGACTTCACTATCAGGTGGGAGATTAACACATGGAAATACATTCCATACTTAAGTTATCATGACCCGCTTACCGAAATTAACCTCCTTATGTTTCTCACAATTCTGGTATCCAACATTCGTGCTAAACACAAGTCACTTACTTAATGGTCCAGACAAGAGATCATTTGGTTTGGAAGCAATTTGCCTTGAGAAGAATATTTGTTTAAAACACATTCGGTTTAATTTAAAATCACCTTTGGAAAATATTTAATTAAATAAATAAATCATTTTTAACCCTAATTAAATCTTAATTAATCCAAATTAAATCAAGATTAAATCATGATTAAACTTTAATTAGACTTAATGAACTTAGTTAGGCCATAATTAACTTCCTAATGCATCTTGATTAAGGTTAATTCAAATAATTATTAGTTAAACCCTACTTAATTGAAATATTAATTAAATAATCACTTAATTAAATAATAATTAATTAACTAATTAACTTAATTAAATAATTATTGACCATTAATTACTTCTTAACCATGTTAAATACCAATTAAAACTTAATTAATCAAACAATAGTCATTAACTTAACTTAAGTGTTGATTAATTACTAATTACCTTCTTAATTACTAATTAAGACTAATTACCTTTTTATTTAACTAATTAATTAAATAATTAATTAAATAACTAAATTACAAAACTTAATTGCTTTTAATTACTAATTAAGTTTGTTTTGAAAACTTTTACAAAACAATTTCAAGTTAAAACTACTTGAAACTAAAATCGATAAATTTCGTCGAACTACATCCACAGCGACTATCACTACGGACATAGTTCGCTCTAACATATTCTTAGCGAACCACTTTGCAACCCCTTACTCTTTTTTCATGGTTTGAATCATTCTTTAGAAAATTTAAAAGAAAAAAAAACTTTTGAACTAAAGCTACAAACTTTAATCCGTTTCAAAACTTAAAACCTCGAAAAACAACTTCGATTCCAACCGGATCTCAAATCCATCGTAATTACACAGAGTAGCTAACTTTGTTTACCAAAACTTATGCCATAGCTCATGTTTTACAATCAATACATTGCTAACACAAACCATTTTCATCATAGGTTGTAAGTATACATCCATATATACATGCTTACTAACTTTATAATACAACATCGATTTCCATAACCAAATCAAGCTATAATAAACCATCCAAATCATAATCAAACCTCATGGTTACCATTCAACTTCTACACTATATTATCACTATAATAATGACCTAATAATAAAGTAAAAATCTTTTCCAAAATAAGGTAGTACTCACTGAAATTTCACGGATTCAACTCTAACTTTCACTAGACCTTGCTAATGACCCTAGAGCTCGAAAAGGAAGTTGTTATCTTGGATTTTTGGCTACTAACGGGCTCGACCTGATTTTCTATTAGCTCGGCCAGGGGTGTAGGGTGGGAATGTGGGTAGTTGCTTGCGGGGGAGGGTTTGTAAGGTGGTAGAGAAGGATTTTAGCTAAGGAAAATGTGTTTTGAAGTGGAAAAACTTGACTTTTTCCTAACTTTTGCAAAATAGGGAAGCCATAGATATTTTGGAGAGGAAGTTTTAGAAGTGAAGAGGAGAAAACAAATGAGACTCTATGTGTGTGTGTGGATGTATATTTATAGGCAAAAAGATTTGGAGAAATTACTAAATTATTCTTTAATGATTTAACATAATATGTCATGATTTTTGAAAAATCACATCACCTTCCTAACCCTCTCTCTTATCACATCCCCCTCCATCTCTAGTCAAATCCTTAAGATCATGATAAGTAATGATGTCTAATTATGAAAATATTAAGATATGACAACACTTAATAATATATCTTTATATATAATGTTTATTATTTTTAAAGTTATCAATTGTCACATCACTTGTTAACTATAATTAACTTAAGATAATCTATTCCTAAGTGTATTATTATTTAGTTAATTATGTACTATATATGTGTACATATGGTGCATAAGGATGAAAAACATTCCCGACAACTTCCCTGTGTCAAAAGGACGAAATTTCATAAAACGTTCTTCGGTCACATTTTCTATTTTTCTACGAACTATTTAATTTGGTAAACAAATTTTTGAAAAAGATTTTTCCCTCATTATTATTTAATTAAATTGAGTTTATTTATTAATAAAAATCAATTTATTGACTATATAAAAACATATATAATTGCCTAGTTAAAACGACCACATTCAGGGTCGTTACACATCATATACAGAGTTTAACTTTTCAAATCGAATTATATCAATTAAAATCCCTTTAAATAAATTTCTACGCATTTCCAACTCACACGACCAAACGATACGTCCGATCACCACAAAATTCGATGGCATACTATAATACACTATTATGGATCCAATAAAACTGATTTCGTTGAAATCCAAGACAGTGCCCAGGAGGGCTATTTTTACAAGTTAATTAAAATGAGTAATTTCCAAAATCAGTTAAATCATTTTTATATCCAATTTAAAAGTTTACTACCTTCATTCTTGTTTAAATAGAAATTAAATTTTTGGGTCGTTACATTCTTCCCCTCTTAAATGAATTTCGTCCCCAAAATGCACTAAACCCATTAACTTTTCAAAAACAATTAGTTGAAATGGACTACCAAATTCATTTAAACCTTTTTAACTTTCCGAAGTCAATTGGTTAAAACTTTGTTATCAATTTCTCTAAATCTTTCAATTCGTAACTAAAATTTCACAAAATCATTTAATACCATTCCAGGTTATAAAATCAAAATCCAAATTTTAGCTATCAAAAATTTTCCAAAAATTCTCAAAAAAAAAATTCTAACGCCTAAATTTTTCGAAAATTTTTGATAGCATCTCCTTTGTGCAGCTCGATTGTAAAAAATTTCAATATATATATATATATAATCGCAAATATACATCTCATCTTCGTGGATGAGGCATCCCGTAGTGAAAAATATAAAAATATGATATGTAATTCGAGATGTGTACCTTTAATTAAAGTAGCAAGCATATACAATCAATATAATGCGAAAGCGAGCTCCAAATGTGAAGCATATGCCATCCGCACTTACTAAACACTCAACAACAAATGAAAACAAGTATAGAAAAATTAATATCAATAGATAACATAGACTATACAATAACTATATGCAAATATAACAAAGATAACAAAAGAAACTATCAAACAATTTATATTCATTCAATTAATTCATAACCATATCAGTTTGCATCTTCCAATGTCAACATCAAATTTAAAGCCCTTGCGATGTATATATATCATCCGTACGTAAAGCCATACCTGACTGCTCGCTCAATCACACAATTTCACTTCTGAACTGTATCATTCACACGACAACTCTATTGCGGACTCAGATCTGGTTTCTTGATTAGAAACATCCATTCTCCTTGCATAGCCATATACTATGATAGAGAAAATCAGAATCAATCAAAAATCCATATCCAGGGTTCGCCGTCAAGAAATTGAGGAAAAAATCCTAACTCGGATCGGTATAAATACCTCAAAATCATGTGTCCGAATCTGGATCAAACTGTTATGCGAATAAAATAATATACGTACAACTAACATATTTATTTCAATTTACTTCCATTCAATTGATTTACATTCAATCGTTTACATTCACTTATTTACGCTCGATCCACTTACTTTTATTGGTTCGCATCCAATTATTCACATTATGCTTAACAACATTTCATTCCATATTTAGTTCATTTATGGATCATTTTCATAAAATAATTTCATTTAACTTTTCCTAAGTTAAATTTTATTTTATTTTCACTTAGTATATTTCTTCGATACTAATACTACTTATGAACCATTCCATACAAAAATTTACTTAAGTTTAATTACAAACATTTTATACAACACTTCCTCTGTTTATTTCACTTTACAACTTAAGTTCAAATCCAATTTTATTTTACAACTCAAATTGAATTACATCTTATAATTTAAGTTCATTTTTATTTAAATTAAATTCTATATCATTTAACCCATTTCATCCCAGTTTACTAAACTTTGAGTTAAATTTCATTTTATAATTCAAATTCAGATTTTCTTTTCGTAATATTCACATTCAACAAATTTAGAATTTGTTTTAGCTTAATATTCTTCAAATCTATAAGTTATTCAAAATTATTTACTTAAAATTTCATGAAATTTATTTGACTTAAGATTATTCACATACTATATCTACAATTAAGGGTAATATAATCACTTATGACTTAAGTGTATATTCATTTCATTAATTTATCCAATTCATTTCAAATACCATTTAAATTTCATTTAACCCTTTACTCAATTTATTTAACTTAACCTAAGTTAAATTTTAATTTCATAACTCGATTCCAAATTTCTTTTCTTATCAATACTATTTTCAAATTATAAGTTCAAAAACCTGTTATCTTAGGTTTTCTAAAAACATTTAGATAGAATTTCAGGTTTTCAACACCCGGTTTTATTTTCAAATCATTTTGAAATCATATCTATACATAACTCCTTCATATATCAAATTACACTTCTGGAATCTAAAACGATTAGTTTTATTAAAACAAAACTTCAATGGTAGCAATTCCTCACTTAGAAACTCGAAAATAAATGCCGATGATGCCGTAGTCATCACTAGAATTATTTTCCAGCGACTAAAGTGAGTTCAATGCTTTCTATCTCTTAAAATTCCATTTTTAAAATATTTCTAACCAAAATATTTTCAAAATAATACTTTTATTATTTTTCTAAAACCTTTCGAAAAAAATTCAAAGATCAATGGGTTTTAAATTCTCCAACTTCTTTTTTTAAACCCGTTTTTATTTACAACTCATATTATAATATACTTAGGCAATTTCCTTTACTTTTCATTTATAATTCACCTTTATAAATCATATTTATAAAACATCACTTCTGATGAAATTCATTTCACAATTGTTGATTATTTAAATCAAAATCAATACTCTATAATTCATACTTATAAATTTATTTTCTTATACAACTCAATTTACAATTGTTCATTTTTTCAGATTATAATAATTACAACCTTTTGTTAGAACAATGTTTGCACAAAAAATGGACAAACACTTCAAAGTCGTATGATTTAATAGATCTTATGTTGTTCTTAGTGGTTTGGGTGATTTATGCAAATGTATGAAAAGCAGGGGCTAAACTATAAAAAGACACGTAGATTTATAGTGGTTCAGCCAGAATGTGCCTACGTCCACTTTATATGTTATTTCTCTTCTCTTGTTTAGATTACAAGTACAAAGCTTTGATACAAGTAAAAGAAAGTTGTTTGAAAGTTCTCTCCGTGCTTGAGCTCTCAAACTTGTCCCCATTGTTGTACCCCTGCCCCTCTATTTATAGAGTGAGGCTGGGGATAGGGGTCTTGGATGTATACAGCTGCTGATGGGCCTGGGCTGACGCGATCTAGCCTGGTAGTGTTGGTTCGGAATGTCTTGGTCCGGTGGTAGGTGGTCCGGTAGGAGCTTGGTTCAGTGGTAGCTTGGAGAAGGTTGGTCCGGCAGTGGTAGGGAGTAGGTTGGTCCGGCAGTGGTAGGGAGTAGGTTGGTCCAACAGTGAGATGGAGTAGGTTGGTCCGGTAGTGAGATTGGTAGGGTTGGTCCGGCAGTGAGATTGGTTCGGCAGTGGATTGGTTCGGTATCGCTTGGACCGGAAGGGCTTTGATTCGGTGGTAGGTGACTGGGTTGGTTTGCGGTAGTTTGGAGGGTGGCTGGTCCGGTTGTTTTGGTCCGGTGATGAGAATTCGCCCAACACTTGCCCCCCAAAGTGGGGCGTATGCTGGCATATGGCCTACTTTGTTTCTTGGCCATCTTCATTCGGCCCCCGAGTGCCGGTCCAGTTGGTCCGGTGTCATTCATTTGCCTATAAGTAGAGGTGTTAAGCCTTCGTCATTCCTTACCGAGTGAGATAGCCGAACCAACTAAGTGCAGAATTAAGTTTGACCGAATCAACTGAATACCGAGTCCTACTTAACTGCCGATCCAGGTGAGTTTACCTTCGCCGAACGAACTTTTGGGGTTGGACTACCGAATGGGTGAAAGGGTTCGAATACCGAATGACCGAATGAACGTTCACACTTGGAATACCGAATGAGCTTCTATACTTGGAATGCCGAATGAGCTTTCATTTTTGGAATGCCGAATGAGCTTTCATTTTTGGAATGCCGAATGAGCTTTCATTTTTGGAATGCTGAATGAGCTCTTGGTTGGGCCTTACCGAATGAATTCGGGGATTCCGAGTGTTGAATGAACCATCTACCGGATGGAATTTTATACCTGAATCACTAGTGAAACTCTAGATTACATAGTTTATGTGTCCTAACGATATACTTTCTTGTGTCTGCAGATAAATGTCTCAAAGAGTGGAAACCCGATCAGAGAAGAAAAGATCTCACGACCGAGAAGAGCCTTCCTCAATGCCCCCGGCTCAGCCAGGGCCTGTCTGCCACGGGCCCACCCCGCGATCATTAGTGGATGGATACAGTCCTCAGGAACTTCTTAACCTGCCTCCTGATTGGTTCCCTAGCTTACTCAAGGGCGAGCAACTCGATGTTTTATCTCGCTCTTTCGGGATCGACCGAGCACGCATGTTATTGCCGAATGCGGGAGTGATGCCGTATGATCCTCCCGAAGGATACTTTGCCTACAGCAGATACCATTGCATGTGTGGTGCCATTCCGCCTCTCAACGCCTGGGTAGTCAGCTTTCAGCTTTCTTACATATCTAAAGGTAGCTCCATTCCAGCTTCAGCCCAACTCTTATGCCATTCTGGTGAGTCTCTTCGTCATCTTCCAGAGGAGATATGGGCGTCCTCCTTCCAACCGGGAGATCCGGTATTTGTATAACTTGAGAGGCTACAAGAAGGGGTCTCCCTACATCAGCTTGGAATCGGCCGTAACCTTTAAGCTGGTCCTGGATTTATACTCCAAGTACAGTATGTTCAAGAAGGAATGGTTTTTTGTCAGGGATGATTCCGTTTCTATTCGACGCTTCACCTCCGGATGTAAGTTGAAGCTTTATTTTTAATTCCCGTTCTGGTTGCAATACTCTTTCTTATGTGTTTTTATTTTTTGCTAGCGACAGGTGGTTTTGCGGTCATGGAGAATGACCGCCTGGTTCAGACGGCAGCAGAAATAGAAGCTATTACTAGGAGAGATAAGTCGGCTGCCTACCTGGTCAGGAACGCTACACTCTTGGAGTACAACTTGATCCTTCCACAGTAGTCTGTGGTCAAGCAGAGGGACACGGCTGAAGAGAAGGCCGGCCAAGCTAAAGAAGGGGCCGAGTTAAAGAGCATTAAAAGGAGGCCCTTTCCGAAACACCCTGTTGCTGGGGGGAAGAAGCTCAAAAAGTCTGACGGTCCCTCTCCCAGCTCATGTCCAGATATCCCGGAGGAGGGAGACGTGGAGGAGGAGCAAGGCGAAGATGGAGGAGAAGGCGGTGGCGGTGGCGATGGTGTTGGGGCTTTGTCTTCTGGGCAAGTAGGCGAGATGCAAGAGTGGACGGATGACGCTTTCCGCCAAGCCTTCGAAGGTTTGGAGGGGACGGAGAAGTCCAAGAAAGCCGATAACGTTGGGACCGGCGTCGATCTGTCTTCCGGGAGCGCCTCTACTGAAGCAACTTCGGCGGTCCAAGGTGAATTTCACTTTACTCTTTTAATTCTTGAATGATGGCTCAATACATGTTGGTGACACTTGGTTTTCATATCAGGAGCAGGTAAAACGGCCAAGACCTCAGATCTTCGGCACAGGCTTGAACAATACAAGCTTTCCAAAGCTTCCGCCAAGCCGAAGCCTCCGACCCACCGTTCCGGGGATGTAGTCGGCTACCGTCCTCTTCTCGGGGTTATTGGTGAGGATACTCAAAAGAGAAAGAGGAGTCGCTCCCTATCTGAGCCTTCACCTGGTTCTCAGCCCCCAATTCAGCCTCTTCATGATATCACGGAGGAGGATACCAAGTTCACACCCTTTCCGCACCCGTCTGAAAATCCTACCGTTACTCAGATTGATCGTCCTGGCTTGGCTCGTAATCCATTTGTGGGTCATCCTGATCTGGATCCGAGTTCTCATGATATTTCCTTCGACGAGGTTACCGGTGAGCACCTTCTTCCTCGCAACCCTATGGTAAAGGTGCTTGATGAGGCCAAATCCCTGGACTATGATTTGCTTACTACTCGGGTTGTCGCTATGGGGAACGAAGCTAAAGCAAATATCGACCGGGTCGCTGAGGAGACCAGGAAGTTGATAGGGCATCATGCCCGATTGGTCAAGGCCGGGGAGGAAATTGGGAGTGCCAACATAAGACTGCGGTTAGTGGTTTCCGACCAGGCCAAGCAACCCGCTGATCAGGCCATCCAGATCTCTCAGCACGAGGCCGCTTCCGGACGTCTAAAGAAAACTATGGAAGAGGCCAGCCGGGCCGAACTGCGGAAAATGGAAGCTACTTGCAAGGAACGGATCGATATGGCCACTGCCACGGTGGACGAGGTTCGGAAAGCGGATCTTGAGCAGATAGAGGAGTTATCCGGGAAGCTTGAGGCTGCAGAGATTGCTCAAGCCAAGTTGAGGGAGGAGATGGAGGCGATGCGGAAATCCCTTCAGGCTGACTGCTCGAGATACCAATTGGAGAGAGATGCCGCCGTCGTAAGGTTGTCGGATTCCGAGGCCCGGGCGAGGGAGTTTGAAGAGAACGAGGGGCTTATGGAGGGGATGCTCCAGGATATGTACTTCCGTACTTGGAGGCAGGGTAACCTGTCCTGGATGGATGATTACCCTCGGGTTATGGCTAGGATCTATCTCAGGGCTCTAGAGGAGGCCCAGGATGAGGCAGATAAGGAGGGTGGCATGGCCTTTAGGATGGATGTTGTTACCGCCCAGTTTACCAAGGAGGAGAAGGTGGCGGTGAAGGAGGGCATGCGGTTGCTTGCAGCTGAGGAGACAGGTGTGCAAGCGGAGGATGATGATCAAGCTGATCAAGGAGCAGATGCTGGTAAGTCTTCCTTTCTAGTCTTTCCGTTAACTTGGTTGCTTATCACTAACGAATTCATTTTCTGATCGGATAGGTGGGCAACAGGACAAGGATAAGACTCCGACGCAGCCGGCTTCTTGATTAGACCTGGAAAATTCTTTTTGTGGACTTGACATGGTTGTATATGTTAGTCTTAAAACAGTAGAATAACTCTTAGGTTGTAATTTTTGCTACTTGTAATAAATAGCTCTATTCTTGACGTGTAATTCTTTAACTTAAGCTGATTTTGTCGTCTTTTGAACGTTTTTTTTCTATTTTGACGTGTTGTATGAGAAATATAGCTATGCATATTCTTGTAATCAAATTGTGTTTGATGTCAGGTTCTTATTTAAAACATAATTTCATGACTTGCAATGTCAGCATGAGGTGTGAATAAATTATTGTCATGTGTTTGCATATGAAAGGAGGAAATAGCGCCCTTTATATTTTGCTTGTAAATGGTAGCTTTGAATATCCTGTGTGACCGAGTAAGGGATATGGTCCAGTATCTTGCTGTGAGTATCCGCTTCTATTAGTGAGTGTCTCCTGTTCTGTGTCCTGTACTTCAGGGATTGTTACAGAGGATAGGAAAAAAGTTTCTTAAGTAAAATTGAAATATGTGAAAAAGTAAAACTTCCAATCACGGAAGGCCTTCGATGTGCTTAAGTTCGTGGCAAACGGGCTTTGTAGTCACTTTCCCTAGCTGTGGGTCTTGGAGACATTTGTCACCCATCTTACGCCTCCGCGGGGAGTTAATTCTTTTTTACCACAGCCGCACTTAAGACACATCGGAGCAGAGATCGCGCACAGTAACTACCCGGGCCATTATGGCCCATAATCGTGGGTATTATTCGATTTACTATGGCCGGCTAGCGTGGGTGCCGATCGTCAACCGTGAACTGCCCCTGGCTGGCCACACCTTATGTTGGGGTTTATAGTCGGTTCACAGTTGCCGGCGAGCCGAACGCCGTAATGAGCTGCCTCGGCTATAGTCGGCCTTCTCGGTGGCTTATAATCGGCTCATTACAGTTGGCTTTTAAGGGCCGTCACGAGCAATGAGTTAACCCGCAGCAGAGGGATGCTGGAGCAAAAGTGTCTCATTGGCGAGGGCATAGATTCGCATAGTACCTGTTAGGTCTTGTCTAGGTGAAGTTGCGTTGTGGAGTGCTTTGAGTGGAAATGCTATAGGATTTTGTTCAACAGAAAATGATAAAGTTAACAAGTAGCCAAGATATAAAGGAAAAAGTTAAAAAGAGACAAGGCTTTTTTAAAGTGGTTCGGCACGAAAAGGCCTACGTCCACTGATTCTCTTTGTTAATTCATTTCATATGGGCAGTACAAGTTAAGAAAAGTATCGACGGAGGTGTTGAATGTTCCATGCCCTCTGGAACACCTCTCCGTCCACTGTTGACAAAATATAAGCTCCATTGTGGAGATCTTTATGAATTACATATGGTCCATCCCAGATTGGATCTAGTGCTCCGGGGCGAGGGAAAATTCGCTTGAGGACAAGATCCCCTTCTTGTAAGGTACGATGCTTGACTTTGGAGTTGTATTGTGCCGCCACTTTTTGCTTGTGGGCCGCTGCTTTAAGGACTGCATCATTTCTTCTCTCCTCAACTAGATCCAAAGACATGTGAAGGAGCTCTTCGTTCTCTTCTGGGTTATAGTGGATCCTACGGTGGGAAGGCACAATGGTTTCAACTGGGAGCATAGCCTCAGATCCGTATGCCAAAGAGAAAGGAGTATGCCCCGTTGATGTTCTGAAGGATGTGCAATAGGCCCACAGTGTCGTAGGGAGTTCATCCACCCAAGCGCCCTTTGACTTTTCGAGTTTCTTTTTGATTAGAGTCTTCAGAATTTTGTTGACGGCTTCGACTTGTTCGTTTGCTTGGGGATACGCTACGGATGAGAAGCTTTTGTGAATTCCGTGCTCTCGGCACCAGTTGGCGAATTCCTCGCTATCAAACTGAAGTCCATTGTCCGATATGATTTTGAGTGGGACTCCGTACCTGCACAGAACATTTTTGATCAAGAAGTTAATAATTTTTGCTGAAGATACTTTATTCAGAGGTTCTGCTTCCACCCATTTGGTGAAATAGTCGACTGCCACTATAGCATATTTGGCCCTGCCTCGGCCCATTGGCAGTTCGCCGATTAAGTCAATTCCCCATACTGCAAAGGGCCAAGGGCTGGTCATTTGAGTAATCTCAGTTGTTGGTAGCCGCGGAATCTTAGCAAACTTCTGGCATCAGTCACACTTTTTGACGAAATCCAAGGCGTCCTTGCTTAAGGTGGGCCAGAAATATCCATATCGGAGTATCTTTTTTGCTAATGTTTGCCCTCCGGTGTGATCTTCGCAGCTTCCTTGATGAATGTTGGATAAGATTTCCTTGGCTTCCCTTCCAGCGACACACCTTAATAACGGGTTAGAGAATCCGCGCCGATAGAGGATGTCTTCTTGTATTGTGTAGCGGGAAGCTTTCCTCAAGATTTTCTTGACTTCGTTACGCCCGTTGGGTAGTGTGCCGCCTTGTAAGTAGTCTCGGATGAGAGTCATCCAAGTTGCTTCTTCGGTTGCAGCTATCAGATTCACTTGTTCAAAACTTGGGGTCAGTTGCTTTGAGATGGTTACTGCTCCGAAGATGGCGATGTCTCTCATACTTGCTTGCTTTGCCAATTCGTCGGCCTCTTGGTTCTCTTCCCGAGGGATGTGTTTGACTAAGTAGTGGTCCAATCGGCTGAGAAGTAACTTGGTCTTCTTTAAATATGTTATGAGTCATTCTTCTCGAGCTTGGAATTCTCCTAGTATTTGATTAACAATAAGTTGAGAATCGCTATGAAGACACAAAGAATTGGCTCCGATTTCTATGGCAAGTTCTAATCCAGCTATCACTACTGCATATTCTGCATCGTTGTTGGTGGCAGCGAACTCCAACCTTATAGCATAGTGCAGCTTATTTCCCCTGGGAGTGATTATTACCACACCTACCCCCGAGCCTTGTTCGTTTGATGCACCATCCACAAAGAGATTCCACTTGATGTCTTCTGCTATATCCAATTGCTCCTTATCTTCGTTGGTAGTGAATTCTGCAATGAAATCAGCCATGGCTTGTCCCTTGATGGCGTTGCGAGGGTGATAGGTGATGTCATACTGACTTAGTTCAATGCACCATTTAAGCAGTCGCCCAGAAGTGTCGGGACGATAGAGTACCTGCCTCAGTGGCTGATCGGTCAGAACTTTGATGGAATGGGACTGGAAGTAGTGACGCAGTTTCCGTGATGTGATTAGTAAACAGTATGCTAGCTTCTCAAGTTTAGGATATCTGACTTCTGCCCCCATAAACCTCTTACTGACGAAGTAAACTGGCCGCTGCGTGCGGTTGTCTTCCCTTACCAAGGCAGCGCTCAGGGCGTGAGATGACATAGCAAGGTATAGGTATAATTCTTCGCCTTCGCTAGGAGTTGAGAGTACCGGTGGTTTCTGGAGGTGTTCGATTAAGTTAAGGAAAGCGGTTAAGCATTCGTTAGTCCATTCGAACTTTCCTTTGTCTTTCTTTAGAGCTTCGAAAAAGGGGACGCACTTGTCCGTGGCTTTGGAGATGAATCGGATTAGGGCGGCCACTTTTCCATTCAGGCTTTGCATTTCCTTTCGAGTGGAAGGTATCTTGATATCCCTTAGCGCTCGGACTTGATCGGGGTTTGCTTCAATCCCTCTGGCATGGACGATGAATCCTAAGAACTTTCCTGATGATACTCCAAAGGAGCATTTTAGAGGATTCAACTTCATTCCATACTGGCGAAGTACTTGAAACATCTCGCCTAGGTGGCTTACGTGATCATCGGCTTTCCTTGACTTTACTAGCATGTCATCCACGTATACTTCCATAGTTTGTCCTATTAGCCCTGCAAACATCTTGTTGACGAGGCGCTGGTAGGTGGCTCCTGCATTTTTAAGTCCGAAAGGCATTACCTTATAGCAGTATAAACCTCGGTCGGTGATGAAACTAGTGTGGTCTTGGTCGGGAGCATGCATAGGAATTTGGTTATATCCTGAGTATGCGTCCATAAAAGATAAGAGCTCGTGCCCGGCTGTGTTGTCTACAAGTTGGTCGATTCGGGGAAGTGGGAAGCAATCCTTTGGGCAGGCGTCGTTTAGGTTGGAAAAGTCAATGCATGTTCGCCACTTCCCATTAGCCTTCTTTACCAGCACCGGGTTAGCGATCCATTCCGGGTAGATGGATTCTCGTATGAAGTCATTGGCGAGCAGATTCTTTACTTCTTCATCGAGGGCTGCTGATCGCTCTGCCCCCATACTTCTCTTTCTTTGTTTTACGGGCGCCTTGGTAGGATCAATGTTTAGTACGTGGCATGCTACGTCGGGGGAGATTCCGGTCATGTCAGCATGTGACCATGCGAATACATCCAAGTTGTGGCGGAGAAAGTCGATGAGTTTCTCCTTCAACTCTACTTTTAGTTCGGACCCAATTTTCAATAGTCTACTTGAGTCATGCTTGTCTACAGATACAAACTCCGTAGCCTCTACAGGCTCGGCGGTGGCCTCCTCCTCTTTGTCCCTAGGGTCTAATTCATTGAAAGGGTCGCTGGTATATCGAAGAGGAGGGGCTTTCTTTAGTTGCTACGCTTCTAGACTTTTCATGCAGAGGGCAACCTCTACACCCTTCCCTTTATCCTTCCTGTGGTTGTTGCGAAGTTCAGTCACATAGCAGTCTCGAGCAACGTCCTGGTATCCTTCTACTTCCCCTACTCCATTGTCCGTTGGAAATTTCATCTTTAGGCACCATGGGGCTAGGACAATTTGGAAGTCAGACAAGGCTGGCCTTCCTAAGAAGGCGTTGTAGGCCGAATGGTTTTCTATTAGCACAAACGTCTGTTTCCGTACAACGGAGCAGGGATGGCTTCCAATCTCAACAAAGAGGTCCAGTTGCCCGAGGGGCATCTTTGCATCCCCAGTGAAACCGTGTAGTGGTTTATCGCATGGAGATACATCCTTCATTGATAGCTTCATTTTGTCGAATGCATGTTTGAACAGGATGTTTACTGAGCTTCCAGTGTCTACTAGGATTCGGTAGACTTCGACGGGACCGAGCCGGGCAGAGATAACCATGGGATCCATGTGAGGGTATTGCCTTCCTTCTAGGTCACGCTTACCCAATGTGATGTCATCACTTTCTTTCCGCTTCGGGTGGCGCTCTTCTATAACCGAATTGACACAGTCTTTATTGTCTCTAAGCGACTTTCCATATCTTTCCATCTCTTTCCAGCTTCTGTCTGCGATGTGCGGTCCTCTCGAGATGGTATGGACCACTATCTTCTCTTGACTAGAGCCGCTAGTGTTGCGGTTTCCTCTACCGATCTCTAGTGAGGGTAGCCTTGGGCTCTCATTGGCAGGAGCTGGAGTCCTGTCCTGACCTTTTACATAGCGTTCCAGTTTCTTCCTTCTGATGTGTTCCTCAATCAAGTCCCGGAGATGATGGCATTCATTGGTATCATGCCCATGATATTCGTGGAAGCGGCAGAACTTTCCAGACTTCTGCACGTTATCTGATTTCTTCTTGTATGGTGGGCGTTTGTATCTAACTTCGCCTTGGGTGGCAAGGAAGATATTTTCGACGGGTTTCGTTCAAAGGAGTGTAAGTGTCGAATCTCGGTCCTGGCCGATATAGGCGCTTTTCTCCCTTCTTGCCCCCAGCATTGTCTCTGGAATCATTTCTTCGAACGTCCCTTGCCACAGCAGGGGCGTTGCTGTGAGTTGCCTTATTTTGCTATCCTGACTGCCCCTCAACGGCAGCATCCTCAAGCCTCATATATTTCCCGGCTTCATGGAAGAAATCGGGTAAAGTAGCTGGTTTTTCTTTTGTCAACCTTCTAGCAAATTTAGTGTCCGGATGCACACCACTACAGAGGGCCATTAGGATAAGCTTCTCATCGGCATCTTGGACTGCGGTTGCTGCGGCATTGAATCGGGTTAGGTATCGCTGCAGTTTCTCTCCAGGTTTCTGTTTGACGCTGGATAAGGAATAAGCGTCCTTAGGTTGTTCCACGTGAATGCGGAACTGACTGATAAACTTTTCTTTCAACATTTCCCACGAGCTGATGGATCCCTGGGGTAGATGACAGAACCAGGAGGTAGCGAGATCTGCTAAGAAGAGTGGAAAGCATTTGCACAGTACTCCCTCCATCGCTCCACTCATGAGCATATGTTGTGTGTATCTCTGTAAGTGTATAACGGGGTCGGAGGTTCCTTTGTAAGGTTCCATTGTTGGCATCTTCCATTCTCGGGGGGTGATAGCAATTTCGATATTGCGGGCGAAAGGGCTGGTTACCCTAGCGCCTATCCCTCGATCTCTTTGCTCCCGTTGGACGCAGTCTCTGAATAAGCGTGCCATCCTTTCATCAGAATTTGGAGCAGATAGAAAGGAGTTTGGTTCTGTTCTGTGGGGTTGATTCCGTCCAGATGACCTGTAGGGATGGTATCGTCTATCATTCCTCATATTTTCCAGTGGCTGCCTTTGATCTTCTGGGAGCATGCTAGGGTCAGCTACAGTTGGCCCTTGCCTTGATCTTCCCCTGCTGGGTTCTGATCTAAGCACTTCCTCGGGTCCAACTTCGGGCTGGACTCTAGCTCGGCCCCGTTCACTGGCGTTTCCGTGGTTAGGCAGTATGACAGGCTCAGCTATAGTTGACCTTCGCCTGGTACCTCCCCCGTTAGGTTCGGTACCAAACATTTCCTCAAGCCTAACTTCGGGCTATGCTCGATCTCGACTCCTACCATGGCTACTTCTGCCGTTAGCTCCTTCAAAGAAGGAAGACCTTTGTTGTCTCTGAGATCCTCCAGACTGGGACTCGCCCCATGATTCAGTGTTGCGGTTGGACTCTTCAGCATCCCTTAAGCGTGACATGAGATGGTCCACCAAGGCTTCCTGCTGGGACGTGAAGCGGTTAGTTACTTCAACCACAACCCTGTCTAAATCTGCCCTAGTAATTGTTGCGGGCTGTTCTGTGGCAGGAGTGGTCGGATTAGCCTGTCCTTCATTTGGTACTGCTGCTGGAGGAGGACGATTCACTTGATTCGTGACAGCTGGATCTGGAAGACTGCTGGATGCGATGTTTTTTCCTTTGTTAACATCTTTTCTCTGTTTGGGAGGCATGTTTTCCAAGTGGCGAACGATGCTGTTAGGAAAAATGTTAAGTGGATGAAGTTGAAGCTTCGAGCTTCTAGCTCTCAATGAAAGCACCAAAAATGTTTGCACAAAAAATGGACAAACACTTCAAAGTCGTATGATTTAATAGATCTTAGGTTGTTCTTAGTGGTTTGGGTGATTTATGAAAATGTATGAAAAGCAGGGGCTAAACTGCAAAAAGACACGCAGATTTATAATGGTTCAGCCAGAATGTGCCTACGTCCACTTTATATGTTATTTCTCTTCTCTTGTTTAGATTACAAGTACAAAGCTTTGATACAAGTAAAAGAAAGTTGTTTGAAAGTTCTCTCCGTGCTTGAGCTCTCAAACTTGTCCCCATTGTTGTACCCCTGCCCCTCTATTTATAGAGTGAGGCTGGGGATATGGGTCTTGGATGTATACAGCTGCTGATGGGCCTGGGCTGACGCGATCTGGCCTGGTAGTGTTGGTTCGGAATGTCTTGGTCCGGTGGTAGGTGGTCCGGTAGGAGCTTGGTTCGGTGGCAGCTTGGAGAAGGTTGGTCCGGCAGTGGTAGGGAGTAGGTTGGTCCGGCAGTGGTAGGGAGTAGGTTGGTCCGGCAGTGAGATGGAGTAGGTTGGTCCGGCAGTGATATTGGTTGGGTTGGTCCGATAGTGAGATTGGTTCGGCAGTGGATTGGTTCGACATCGCTTGGACCGGAAGGGCTTTGATTCGGTGGTAGGTGACTGGGTTGGTTTGCTGTAGTTTGGAGGGTGGCCGGTCCGGTTGTTTTGGTACGGTGGTGAGAATTCGCCCAACAAACAATAAACAACGAATGATCATAATCAAATATTATCATTCGCTAACATCCAAACATGCCATATATAACTATAATAATTTCTGAAAAATTATTCCTTTATATATATAAAATATAAATTAGGTAAAATTATTTCATTTACTCACTTTTAAAACAATATTTTGTCAGTTTGCCTTGTTTAAGTGTTTAGAAACCCCTATCGATATCGTGGCATCCCACATACCGACCAGAATTCATAAGTCACTCAATAGATAAATTAACACAATATAAAATATTTTTATAACCACTAACAAATACGCGCTCATATATACACTCCAACTGTTCCTAGGGTCTCGCTTACCCTATCTCAAATGAGTAAATTCCTACCAAAGCCTAGGTGTTCGCTAAACCTAAGCTCTGATACCAGCCTTTCCATTACACATTGTTATTAATTATCACCTTACACGTTGTAACGACCCTATCGACCCTATCCGAGTTGTTACACGTGATTGTCGATAGGGTTGTAATGACCCGCTTTTCAAAACAATTTAAGATGACAATAAACCACACATGTCCAACCCAAATTGAATGGAAAAATAGATAGTTAAGGGAAAGAAATAAGAAAAAAGTACTTATTGTTAGCAATTATATATCGATTGTCCAACCCAAAATGTGCCAGTTTATTATCAGCAATTATATATCATTTGATTTGGGTTGACATTTGTGGTTTATTATCAGCTTGAATTATACCGTTGAGAATTGAGTGAAAAATTCCAACTCGGATCGATATAAATCATCTCATAATCCTATGCTCGAATCTAGATCAAACAGTTATGCGAATAAATAATATACGTAAAACTTACGTATTTATTTTAATAGATTTCTTAGCTATACCAAATTCCTTTTTATTCACATTTATTTCTTACTTAGTATATTTTTATTTAAATACTAAGGTCACTTAAGAATTATTTCCTCAAATTTAATGTTTAACAACATTTCACTCTATACTAAATTCATTTATGAATCATTTCATAAAATTCTACTCAAGTTTATAAACATTCCATACAAAAATTCTCATGTTTATTTCCATTTCACAACTTAAGTCTATATTCGTTTTAAATCAAAGTCAATTCCGTTTAACTTTATTTCATTATTTCACACCATTGTTCAATTTCAATATTCGATTCTATTAACCAACATTCCAAAACCATATTCAACTCACTAATTTATATAATTAGCTCATTTCATTAATTTATTTCAGTCACCACCAAACTCATTTTCAAAAATTATTTCATTTAACTTAACTTAAATTAATTCTTCTTTTCAAATTTGCTTACTCAAAATTCATATGCAAAAAATTTAAAACTTTGTTTTACTTACAAATTCTCAAAATTTATAAGTTACCAAACTTATTTTCTCATATTTTCATAAAACACTTAAATGAAATTTCCAGAGTTTAAACACCTTGTTCTTATTTATTTTAAATCACTTTAAAATAATATACATACATAATCCCCTTGGTATATCAAATCATTCTTTTGAATTTTCAAATCAAAACTAGTTTTTACCAAAACAAAACTCCAATGGTAGCAATTTCTCTCTTGGAAACTTGAAAATGAACGTCGATGATGCTGCAGTCATCATCGAAATTATTTTCTAGCGACCGAAGTGAGTTCGATGCTTTTATCTCTTTTAAATTCCATATTAAAATAATTCCATCCAAAATATTTTCCAAATAATATTATTATTATTTTCCAAAACTTTGAAAAACCATTTCCAAAACCAGCGGGTTTTAAATTCTCAAATTTCCCAGCTTTTATACCTTTATTTACAAATCATATTATAATATATTTATGAAATTTCATTTCCTTTCCATTTATAAATCACATTTATAAATCATATTTATATAATTCCATTTGGTTATATAAAATTATTTCTTAATTTTTTTTATCTTGTTTACATTATAATAACAATAACTTTTATTAGCACACAACAACAACAAATGATAATAATAAAATATTATCATTCTCTAACAACCAAGCACACCATATATACTATAATAATTTCTAAAACATTATCCCTTTATATATAAAATATAATAAAGGTAAAATTATTGTAGTTACCCAATTTCAAAACAGTACCATATCGAATTGCTCTGTTTAGGTGTTTAGAGATCCCTATCAATAACATTAATTACCCGTATTGACCAAAATCCATAAGCCACGTAACTGACCAATCAACACAATATAAAACAATTTTTTATATCACTAACAAATACACACTCATACACACACACACACACACACATATACTCAAACTCGTAATAAGGCATTCCATTACCTTATCTCTTAATGAGTTACCCTACCAAAGCCAAGGTTCTCACTTAACCTTCAGCTCCGATACAATCTCAGAATCTCGCTTTTCCATACAAATTTGTCGTACAATCAACACCACTAAACTACATTGGAGCGGACAAATTTTTCGTAAAATCTCGCTTTTCCATACTTTTATTGTCAGCTCTGATACCACATTGTAACAACCCGCTTTTCCGTACAATTCAAGATGACAATAAACCACACATGTCCAACCTAAATCGAACGAAAAGATGGATAGTTAAGGGAAAGAAAGAAGAAAGAAGAAGAGAAGAGAAGAAGAAGGAAAAAAAAGAAACTAAACAACATAGAATCTCACAATCGCAGCGGAACAATATATAATATATTAGCAATGATCTTTACAAAAGAGAAACTGTCATACACATAAATCCATCAGAGTACAACAACAACCACAATCATCAACCTGGATAATTATAACATCCTATCCTCACAATTGCTAATAATTTCAATAACAAAGTAGCAGAAAAGAAACATATATGAGAATAAGACTTGAAGACCTCCAACTCGTCACCTGAGCTCCAATGCATCCTAACAAATATGTAAATATGCTCGGTCTGACCCGAGCATTATAATAAAATAACACCCGAGTCAGCCTGGAAAACCAGCATGAGAAAACACACCCAATAGAACTTTTAATGTGATAAAAACCTTTCAAAAATCAAAGGTATCTCGTAAGACCAAGCTGCACATAAACACGAACGGGTTTTTACCTTATGATAACCAAAACATATCATATGAAATCCTTTGATATTATAATAGGGTCTAAGATACAAATACTTGTTAATCAAAGTCGAAAATGTTACACTAAATAAATTCCAGCATACCAGGCTCTACTACCAAAACTGAAGGCTCGTATTGGAGAACGGATTCCAACTATAAAAGGGTAAGGGTCTACCCACCAAATCCGTACACCTCTAGATCAAGTGTATGGGAGGCTACAACACGTTGCACCTCTTCTATTCTGGACCGACACCACCCCCTTCTCGAGTAGTACCGAATATGATCACCTCTTGGTTGCAATCAACAACCTCACAATGGGATCACGAAGCATACATGAATATTGCTCTAGACTTGGGATGATCATACCCTACTTGGGTGCAACCCACTTAGCCCTGCCGCATGTCCCTGCTTTATTCATTTCTCAGGTGTGAGGCTCGAAGATACATTCTACCTTTTATATAGAACTTCCCACTTGGAATGCTAACACTGCCCTCTATGTAACAATGCAATACCAATATTCATCCATAAAAGTTCGTTTTAGGACCGAACGAAATGATTGAGAGCTCCGTCCCCATTTCCATCATCTTTAAGATGTCCTCACTTCGAATGCTTGAGTTGGATCGAAGTGGTTTTCGAATATCATATCTGATCCCAATCTCTTAGAAACAACATTTGATAGTTTCAGGTAAACTCAACCCCGGTTCTTCAGGAAATAAACAGTCAAAGATAAGATTTGTGATTACCTCCTAACCGTTAGTGGACGGAATTCCTTATCATTATCTTTGAAGAACGAAACGAGATTTACATGCACCGTATAGCATCATCGGAGATGATTGTGCCACATAACTCACGTGTTCTCCTAGATATTTCCAAAGTTACGTTTAGGTCCAAATTCGATAGTCGGTTATTTAACCATCGAATAAACAAACATTCAATCAGAGATTAAATTCCATAGGGAAAACCAACATTGGCTAAGTACCAAGCAACACTAATACCTTCTTAACTAATCTTTTCATTAATTAAAGTCATCTTGTAAATGCTTGAATTAAAATACATTTACAAAGATATATTCATAACCCTTATATTTTAATACTTAGAAAATATCCATATACTTATTGTTATCCGGGTTTATAACCCAGTAGAAACCAATAGAGAACAGAGCAGTATTGCAAGGACATGATGGTTCAGGACTAAACCAGAAAAGCCAAGACAAGGAATCAACAAGGGGTAAGCGAGACGACTAAGACAGCGATTGGGATCAATGGAGCCGAGAGATCTGCATTCTTATAATCCAATCAGTAGTTGAACGTTAACAGCTAGTGAATTGCCATCAAAACTTAAGTGCAACGATAAAAGGCTGTGGGAACATCTCCGAGTCCAGACTCCAGAAAAATCCTAAGTACTTAGCTCATCAGCGACCCATGCCTCTACTCAAACCATCAAACAGACCAGATACGAAACACTATCAAAAGGAGGCAAGATTTGGTCCGCAAAATGGACCGAGTCTATGGGTCGCCTGCGACCCATGGATCATTGGTCGCATACGACCCATGGTTTTGGCTCATTTTGCGAACCAAAGCCCCCCTAGCTCGCCTGATACCTACCTGTGAGCTGAAGAAGACAGGCCTGCCCCAGAAGCTCTCCGATCTCTATAAATAGCATCCCACCTGCAACATAAAGAGGTTCTTCTCCAGACTGGTTGCTGAAGCTCTGTTGGAATTATTCTTCACTCTCGACCTCCCACACAATAATCTCCAAAGGAATACACTATGATTCTCCAGTGGATTCCAACTCTGGAGATTCAATCTAGCTAGAAAATTATCAAAGCCTTGTAATAAAACATCTATTGTAACGGCAATCAGTGTATAATAAAACTATAAAGTGGACGTAGGCTTCATTAACAGCCAAACCACTATAAAAATTCTCTGTCTACTTTCTTTTACTGTTCTTTCTTTATATCTGTGATCTGTGATATTTCTCTGTCAGAACAGGGCTGGTGTTTTCAAACTCTAACCAGAGTGTTGGTCCATTTTTTGGGCAACATTTTGGTGCTTTCACTGAGAACTCCAACTCAGAATCCAGATCTAGTTATCTACTTTGGATCCCATAGGTCTAGAAGTTAGATCCCTAATCTTTGCTTGAAGAGCTTGTTGTTTTAGAACCAATGGCTCCTGGAAGAAGAAGAACTGGCTTGGGAAGATCCATAAGGGCAGTAATAGCTAGAGAAGGAGCTAGTCTCAAACAAGCTAAAGTAAATGGTGCTAACTTAGGAAACCAGGCACCGACATCCTCCAGTCAGCATGAAGTTGTTACCAGAGATGAGCTGAATAAGATGGCTAAGGAGATCAATCAGAAAATGGAAAATAGTCAAAAGGCTCTGATGGAGAAGCTCAACGCTTTGTTGATCCTACAATCAAACCCCACTCCAAAGGCTGTGCCTAAACCAATGACTGCTATAGAATAAGAGAATTCCTCCAACTCCGGCCTGCATAGAAGGAACGGAAAGCAGCCACAATAAAGGGTAACAACAGTATGCGGGATGGAGGAGAATGAGAATACTCCGCCCGACGCAAGGCAACCAACCTTGAATTTGAATCAAGGGGCCAAAACCCCACGGGAAGATATAGATGTCAATCTATCTAATTCAGAAGATGGAGAGCAAGGTAATCAGATGAAAGAGAACGTCAATGCATTCGATGATGCTAGAAACGTCCAAACTGCACCAGTTAGGCCAACTGCAAGCCAACGGGGTCCCACGGGAGTGTCTCTCCCGGAAACAGGAGAGCCTAGGTGTCAACCTACGCGCTAAGACCATTTGCAGAAACAAACACTTGGTGTAGTGACTGATTGTCGCCCCTAGGACTACTGGACATCAGAGGCATACATAGCAGACACAATCAAATGGTTGATGGACGAAAGTAAAAGCCGAAATGATGATGAGTGGGGATCTGCCCCAAGTCGGACCCATTTTACCGACGAGATCTTGAATGAAAGGTACCCAGACAAATTTACTATGCCGACTATTCCCTACGACGAGACAAAGGACCCAAAACCCCATTTGTACAAGTACAGCTGGTACATGGACAGAGCCAATGCTCTAAAAGCTATTCGCTGCCGATGTTTCCCCATTTTTCTAGAAGGAGTTGCATCTATGTGGTTCACCAGATTTCCCCCAAGATCAATCTCTACCTTTGACCAACTTGCAACGAAATTCCTTGACCAATTCGGGCTCCATGCCATGCAACCAAAAGATGTTATGTGTCTTTCCGGGCTAGTTCAAGGGCACAAAGAGTCATTGAGATCACTCATGAGCAGGTTTAACACTATGGTGACAGAAGTGAGCAACCCCAACAAGGACATGGTTTTTATGGTGTTAGTGCGCGCTATCCATTCGGAAATGGAATTCAGGAAATGGATCAGCATGAAGCAACCTAACAACAAGAAAGACTTCAATTGCAAAGCAAGCCAGTACTTGAGGTTGGAAGAAGCACATGAGCTGGAAAGAAAGGCTGCTAGAATACAACAGATGAACAACGAATAGAATGACACGACCACAAATCAATGCACACACGATCCTGGAAGTAACTAAGGAGTTGCAGGGAAGAGTGGGAATCAGAAGAGAAGAAATCAGAATTCTGACATGAGAAATAGTGGTGGCGGCAACAAAATATTTAGACTATGAGACTATACCCCTCTGAATGACACTCCGGAGAATATTTATCTTGCAATACAAGAACTGAAGAGTATCGAAAACCTCTTAGAAAGGAGGCAACGGAATAGCAAAAGTGCTCAAGGAAATTCTACCGCTTTCACAAGACGCATGGGCACAATACAAACGAATGCCGCCACCTTAAGGACCTCATCGAAGGGTTAATCCGAGACAATAAAATTCAACAATATGTGAAGAAGCCACAAAACCCAATCAACCTATGGTCCCTCAACCTCCTAGAGAGCAAAGAAATCATGCCGAAACTAGTGAAGAAGGGTCAAAACGAACTGACCATAGGCTTATTATCGGGACAATATCTTAGGGACCATACCCCGTGCAAAGAAGTTAGGGAGAGATGGAGCGATATGCGAGTTCATTGAAGCATGCTCCAAAGGAATCGTGTTTAGCAGTAGATGACGAAACTCCGCCCAAGCAGTAGAAGGTTTTGAGCGATGACATAGTGTTCCGTAATCGGGACACCGAAGAGGTTGAAGCTCCAACTCTCGACCCAGTGGTGGTGACAGTAGGAATCGGTCCTGCCATAGTCCGACAGATGCCGATTGATAGTGGCAGTTCAGTTAACATACTTTTCAAGCAAACTTTTGACCAAATGAAGATTGGCATGAAAAGCGTATCCGCATGCCAGACTAAGATTCAGGGGTTTACCGGAGAACCCAAACAACCGGTGGGTACAATCGACCTACCTGTGGAGCTTGGAGAGGGTGAGCGACGAGCCACCCTCATTCAGACTTTTGTGATCGTAGATGAAATGTCAGCATACAATGCATTCTTAGGACGACCTACATTAGCTAACTTCAGAATAGCATTGGCCCAAATGGTGCCTTAGAATGAAGTTCCCTACCGAGCACGGAATCAGAATAGTGAAAGGAGACCAAAGCATTGCCCGGGAATGCTACATCGTAGAGTTGCACGAGTCAAGAAGAAAGGAAAAAGGAAAGGATGTAGGAAGGGCCCTCCACATTCGTGAGCCCTCCAAATAGTAACTACAAAGCCGTCCCTGGCTTGGGGACCATAGCCGATTTGACAAGGCCTTGGACACTAGGAAGAAGAGCTCAGGGAAGGATCGGGTAGCACCGGCAGAGTTAACGGTGTCTGCCCAGTCTGTATGAATGACCCAACACGGATCCTGAAAATTGGGTCGCACCTGGGAAACAAGATGCTATTGGAGTTAACCAAATTCCTCTACGTTAATTTGGTCATGTTTGCTTGGACACACTCCGATATGTGTGGGGTGTCACCTGAACCTGCCTGCCACGCTATCAATATTGACCCCAGATTCACACTAGTAAAGCAGGAAAGGCGTAGTTTAGGCCCCGAGCGGTCCAAAGCACTAAGGGATGAAGTAGATAAACTGATGGCCAACGGCTTCATCCGAGATGCAAGTTACCCTGAATAGGAATCAAATCCGGTCCTAGTCAAGAAGTCTAATGGAAAATGGCGAACCTGTATTGACTTCTTGGACCTCAACAAAGCCTATCCGAAGGATAGCTTCCCACTCTCGAGGACTGATCAACTGGTGGATGGAACAGCAGGACACGAACTGCTGTCATTTATGGATGCATACTCGGGCTATAACCAGATCCTGATGCATGAACCAGACCAAGAGAACACCAGCTTCATCACTGATTTGAGACTGTATTGCTATAGAGTAATGCCATTCGGGTTAAAAAACGCAGGGGCAACGTACCATAGGCTAGTGAATGCTATGTTCAAACGCTAAATTGAGAAGACTATGGAGGTTTACATGGACAATATGCTAGTCAGATCTCGAGTAGTTGCTAATCATCTGGATAATCTCGCTGAAATGTTCAAAATACTCCGCAAATACAGAATGAAGCTCAACCTACTTAAATGTCACTTTGGAGTAGCCTTTGGGAAATTCCTGGGATTCATAGTAAGTACCCGGGGCATCGAAGCAAATCAGGAGCAAATAATAGCATTACGGGAAGTCCAAGCCCCTAAAGATAAGAGAGTACTTCAAAGCTTGAATGGAAAGGTCGCAGCACTGAGTCAATTCATCTCTAAAGCTATAGACAAGTGCATACCATTCTTCAACGCACCGAAGAAAGGAAGGAAAAACTTCGAATGGAGTGAAGCTTGCCAGATAGCTTTCAAGGAACTGCTATGAGACATGGAAGCTCCCCCGATTTTATCAAAGCCGGTGGATGGAGAAGACCTATTCATTTATTTAGCGGTTTCCCCACACGCACTGAGCGCGGCTCTCGTGCGGGAAGAAGCGAAAATCCAGCGACCTATGAACTACATTAGCAAACGATTCACTGGAGCTGAGAAGAATTCCCCAAAGCTAGAAAAGCTATCGTATTGCCTTTTGATCGCATCCCGGAAATTACGACCGTACTTCCAAGCTCATCCGATTAAAGTGTTGACTGACCAGCCCCTGAAGCAAGTTTATTCCAGCCAGAAACTTCCGGACGATTACTCAAGTGGAATATAGAGTTGAGCCAATACGACATCACATACTATCCAAAGAAGGCAATCAACGGGAAAGCGTTGGCCGACTTCATTGCCGAATTTACCGTAAGGGACGAGGAGGAGGAAATTTAGCCGGAAGCAAGCATGCAATGGAAGCTCTTCATCGACGGTGCATCAAACAACATATATTCGGGAGCAGGGGTAGTGCTTGAAACCCCCAAGGGACGAGCCATTAGCTATGCTTTGCGCTTGGAATTCCTAGCAACAAATAACGAAGCATAATATGAAGCCTTGATCGCTGGACTAAAGGTTGTGAAGGAACTCGGAATAAAATCTATTCACATGTACCGCGACTCCCAGATGGTCGTCTCTCAAGTGAAAGGGGAATACCAAGTGTGTGGAGAAAATCTCACCCCGTACCTATGCAAAGTAAAAGAGCTATTAAGTGATATCGAGCACTACACCATAACTCGCATCCCACAAGAGCAAAACACCAAAGTAGACTATTTGGCTAAGCTGGCAAGCTCCAGGGAAGCCCAGTCATTGGGATTGGTTCTAGTTGAAACGCTAACCAACCCGAGCATAGACGAAATGTACGTGGACTGGATTCTAGAATCCAATGTCGAGCTAGATATATGGATGACACCGATAAAGGACTATCTACTTGCAGGAACCCTACCAACTGACCGAAATCAGCGGAAGAGGCTCCTCCATAAGGCGCCAAGGTTCATGATGCAGGATGGGATACTCTATCGAAGGGGATTCTCGACCCCTCTTCTTAGGTGTGTGACCGATGATGAAGCACAACAAATCCTGAAGGAGGTACATGAAGGCGAATGCGGAGACTACACTGGGGGGCAGATGCTAGCAAAGAAAGTCCTTCGATATAAATACTTTTGACCAACAATAAATCACGATGCCGCAGACCATGCCAGAAGATGCGATGCTGTCAAAGATTCAGCAAAATTAAGAGGACTCCTTCAATGGAACTGACATAAATGGTCAGCCCATGGCCATTTGCGATATGGGGGATCGATCTGATTGGTGTCCTTCCAATAGCTAAAGGAGGAGCCAAATATGCTATAGTAGCCGTAGATTATTTCACAAAATGGGCCAACCAAACTATAGTAGCCAAATATGCCATGCTTTCCTTAATAAAGTTTGCTTCTTGAACCAACCAAACTATGTTCATAATGATTACCCGCCGAGTCGACGGAAGCGAATCGACTCAAATCGTTGGATCAATGGAACTCGATCCTTGCCTCCCGAAAAAGAAGAACTGGTGTCGCCCTGGCAACCCCCGGAGATATATAAAGAAAAAAAAACTCCTCGCGTTGCCCGAAGATAGGCAATGCCGAGGAGCATAGAAAACTTACTTCCTCGCGTTGCCCAGAGAAAGTCAACGCCGAGGAACGTCGAAAACAAACTCCTCGTGTTGCCCGGAGATAGGCAATGTCGAGGAGAGTTGAAAACTAACTTCCTCGCGTTGCTAGGAGAAAGGCAACGCCGAGGAACATCGAAAACAAACTCCTCGCGTTGCCAGGAGATAGGCAACGCGAGGAGCATGAAAAACTAACTTCCTCGCGTTGCCCGGAGATAGGCAATGCCGAGGAACGTCAAAAACAAGCTCCTCGTGTTGCCCGGAGATAGGCAACGCCGAGGAGCATCGAAATATTACTTCCTCATGTTTCCCGGAGATAGGCAACGCCGAGGAATGTCGAAAACTAACTCCTCGTGTTGTCCGGAGATAGGCAACGATGAGGAGCATAAAAAGCCGCGCATCTCGTAAGCCGCGCACTCAAGAATAAACTCTTCGCGTTGCCCGGAGATAGGCACGCCGAGGAGCACCAAATTTAAACTCCTCGTGTTGCCCGGAGATAGGAAATACCGAGGGACACCAAGAACAAACTCCTCGCGCTGCCCGGAGATAGGCAAAACCGAGGCACTAAATTTAAACTCCTCGCGTTGCTCGGAGACAAGCAACACCGAGGAGCACTAAGAATAAACTCCTCGCATTGCCCGGAGATAGGCAACGCCGAGGAGCATCCAAAGCCGTGCACTAAACAAGCGGGGTACTAAATCTCAAAATAATCGCCCCTCATGCACACAATCAAGAATAATTGGTGCTAGAAGGAAGGCACTCAATGATTGACAATACATACCCACGCATAAACTGCATACTTACTTGAGTGTTGCCAGAAACTGAGAGTATATGCTAGGGCCGCAAAACTTCCGAAGAATTGAAAATCAGGTCATGACTTAGCCAGATTTTCAATAGAGATCATCTAAAACCCCAAGCCCTATGAACTAGGTGGCATACACCTGTACTAAGACAGAACCGAACAAATACAATAAGCTTACAGGCTATGTCACTCCAAACGATAATAAGTTCACAAGTCCTATCCCGAAGTTTTCAACTTCTAAAGTTCTATCCCAAAGTTTTATAAACTTCCAAACAAAAATTTCTAAAACTTAGAAATTTTTGTAAGTTTTACAAATTTTTAAATGTATATTTCTAAAACCTACAAATTTTTATAAGTTTTGTAAAAGTAAATTTCTAAAACTTAGAAATTTTTACAAGTTTTGTGAACTTCTAAAACTTAGAAATTTCTAAACAAAACCAATTCCAAACGAAAATTGTTAAAACTTAGAAGTTTTTCTATAGTATTGTGAATTCCTAGCTATAATCACGGAACTAGCAAAGTATGAAATGAAACAAGCACAAGTACACAAAGCATATATGAATAGATAGATAAAAATATAGTCAAAACATCATTGTATTGCTTGTGATTTTTTGTACATAGGATCAAAATGTAGGGGCCGTACCCACACAACAACGACCAACAAAGAGAAAATACAGACTCTACAATACGGACGCAAGGTGCAGACTCTACACTTGAACAAAATGACTCGAAACACAACACCAAAAAGACCATTTTGTCACACTTTTTTGTTTCCGATTCGTCACGGTTAAAACTGTTACAAGCTACCAACAGATATTTTCGTTAGAAACAAATTCCAACAGTTATTACCGTCAAGAACTACAGTAAATTCGTAAATGGACTAAACTAAAGTGGATAAAATTGTAATTTTATCTTTTATTTTTACTGATCTCACTACTAACGCTTCGATGTTTCGCCTTTTCATTGTTCCTCTTTCGCGTTTTAGGGTTACCGCTTCCTCTACCTCCGCCACATCCTTGCTCTGCCTCGTATTGGCGACGCTCCGCCTCCACCTGGTACTGGCGATGCTTCGCCTCGACCTCATATTGGCAACACTCTGCTTGGCAATGCTCCGCCGCATTTAGGTATTTTTCTTTGTTTTATTATCTTATATTGCGCTTGGATTTTCGCTAATTGCTATTTGAATTTCGATTCAAGTAGCGTTGTTTATTTTTTTCGTTCAGCTCTCAAATTGAACTTCTGTTGTCAAATTGCTCTCAGTCATGGTGTGATATAAGCGTAATTCATGTATTCCTCTTGAAATGCAGCTAAAGACATTGATTTAGATACTGTAAAGGCTGTAAATGAGTTAGAGAATGAAGTTGAACTATATCCTTTATTGAAATTTTGTCTCCATAATTCAGCCCTTGTATTGACAAATCAGCCCATTTAGTTTAATTTGATAGATGTTTGTAAGCTTTGTGAACATAAAAATTTATCCCAACCATTTCATTATAGGTTTGATTAGATCTTCTCCATGATTTGGAGTTTGACCACCTATAGTAATATGTCCAATTAAAGTTGTATATCCCTTGTACACAAAGCACGTTCTATAAAGTTTATTCCACTAGGTTTCTATCCATTAACAACTTCATCTAAGTTGGCATTCTGGATCAGAATTATAAGCTATATTAACACATTCATAAAAGTAACAGTCATTCACTCATCCTTTAGTAACCACATATTCATATATCCACCATCTAACAAGTACCAAATTATCCCGCTTAGACCAAACCTTGCTGCCTTTTCCTATATTATTTATTTTGTATAGGAATTCATCTGTAAACGATTTTCTTCTTTCATAAATTTTCCTCTTCTTTGTTGTAGAAGTTGTGTTGTTAACTTTAGTAACATTCTTCATAGAAACTTGATTTTTATAAATGGAAAGTTTAGAGTAATGGAATGGAATAGTACATCATAGTGGTGTGAGAAATTTGATTGAATAAATGGTTGATTTGCAACTAATTCATCTTGAGAATTTGGAACTTAAATTGGGTAGGCATATAAACTAACCTTGATTTAAAAGAATCTAGAATGAAGCATGCTAGTGAAATTTGCAGGATATAGTCAATTTTTGATTGCATTATCAGTATTATTTACAGCCTTAACAGTAAAGGTTATGTTATTAGTGGTTTATCAATCTTGGTAATACATGTTTTTTTTTAAATTTCTGTTATGCAAATTTGTTGTCTTTGAGTATGTTGTGTGACTATTTATTCAAGAACAGTTTATAGATTTTTCTTTGTCTCTGCCTTTAAAGAAAAGTATAAAATATTTACAAACATGAATGTGCAATTGTGGATTATTCATATTCATTTCAATGGCAGCAGCATTAATAAGAATAGTAAGAGAAAAGGTTTGCTTAATCTCATGTTCAGTTCAGATGTTATTATGGTCTTGTTTACAACATATTTTCTCTCTTTTCAGAGTTGCTATGTGGAAATCATGAAATATAAATCAAGAAAAATGAGGTATATCTACTCATTTCTTAAGTTAGTTAGCTTTCAGAAAAATTAAACTGAAGGTGTATTATTATTTGTTGCTATTCTGACATTGCTTGATACTCGGCCTAAATACGGCTGCAATCATTGTTATTGTACGTATATAAATGAAATATGCAAGAATTGATGAGTATGATGCATGATATTCATACTATGCATGATGTTTTTATTTTGTTTTATTTTTTAAGTACATATCGCACTGAGGTAATTAAATATTCATATGTTACCAATGAACTGCAATTAGACACAGTAGAAATTTAACTGCATAAATGATCATAGCCTCTCTGCAAGCAAGTTTTCAAGCATGAGATCATGTTTCTTTATATGACACAACAAAACTTTTCCTTAGTGTAGAGTGTGGAAGTGGTATTATATAAATAGCAAGAGGTAGCAAAGACAATTCATAGTTGACATTCAAAATACTACATTATAGTTGAGTTAAAAGAAAAAAGAAGAAAGCTAGCAGAGAACGTGTGTTTTATATCAACTAACATTTTGAAATGTTAAATTGTGGATTAGTACACTAGTGGGATGCTTAACATATTATAATTTAAAAAAATTGAAGTCAGGTAATTTTCCAAAAGTTTTCATTTAGATATTAGATGCTCTCTTTAGCTTATTATTCTAGAAGTTGGTTTTTCATCAAAATTTGGCTTAAAAAGTACAGATGTGTGTCTCATTTGTATGGTAGTGATTAAAATTTGCTTTTATACTTGAATCAAATCATTTTGAAAGTTAATGATAATTAGCTGAAAATGCGAATATTGAATGGTTAGATGTTTGGAACACTACACCAAATAAGTCATTTTGCAACAGTATATCCCTTTTTGGCAAGTTCAATTACAAATATCATGGATAACTCCAAAAGAATAACAATCAATATGTTTTATTAAATGTAATATTTGGTAACTTTCATCACACATTTTTAATTTCGAAATTAGTTTATACTGATTTTGTTGAAATTCTTTTCATGTAATGTTGGACATGTGAACATACTTTTTTCATTTCGTCTTATTACCTGAAGTTGTAATATGGTAATTATGTTATACTTTCTTTAGTCGGTTGTGCTTTTATCTTAGATAATTTATTGATGTAATTTTGGTTAACATTTGCAAAAGATTACATATTGCATTGGTAGTTGAATGTAACGGATAAAAGAAAAGCTTTATTGATTAATATAACAAAATGAATCAAAATTTAGTAACAAGCATAAAAGTGTTAGTATAGAATAAATTTAAAATTGAAATATCTTCTTTGTCAATGTAAAAAATAGAAAATTAATATATTTCTACTAGATGCACACACACTAGATAGTGGCAAGTTGATATTAACTAGCTGATAAAATATGGAATATATTCATTTCAGATTGAATATATACATAAAGGTTTCAAATTGTGATATTTATTATTCATAACAGGTTATATGAAGTCATAGTTTTACCTTTTTCTTTGGAAATTTTTATTATATCAATGGAGCTTTATTCTTCATTTAAGGCAATTTTGTAAAATCAACTTTTGTATATTCAGCAACAACAATAGATTTCCATTTCTATTAAATGCATGCAAATTATAATGGTTAGTATATATTAGTTACTTGACAAAATATGCAACATGCATAATACAGCTTGACAAAAATATGTTTAAGTTTCTAAATTAAAATATTAATTATATTATACGTAAATAATGGTAAGTAGAAATCCTTCTGTCGGAATAATGTTACATGTGGGAGATTTGTTTAAATATGAGGGAATATGCTACTGCTTTAACCTTCTGTCGGAATCCTTTTCAAAGGGATCAAGTTTACTTGGTCCAGGTAATGTGGACTGTCTCATTAATCTTTTAATAAGAATATTTCATGAAATTATCTCACTGATGCTCCTATTTGATAAACACATCTTCCTCCTCTATGGTTGTTGATTATATATCATCGCTTTAAGCAACAATTTGAAATCAACCTGGTGCATTACAGGCGGATGCTGCCATTTCTTCAAGGATTTTTACAGGGCAGCGTCATTATATGCAAAGGTGAGATTCTATCCTGAATCTATTGACCTATAATGATGTAATTCAATGTTTATATCAAACCTTCCCACATCTAAATCTGAATTTTTTATTCTCAGTTGTACTTTTTGTTAATGTAAAAAAGTGCTGAAGTTTATTTTTGTATACGTGACTACAAATCTTAATTTTATAGAAAAATTCAGTGAAGGTACAAAGATATTTCAAGATTTTCTTTCTTTCTTTCTTTCCTTTTCCTTTTCTCTACATCTCTATATCTCTGTTTTTTTGTGCAAAATATTGTACCTAATTTTGATGATAAAAAATATCCTGGTTTTACCACTTTTTTCTGCTGGTGATCGACGTTTTAATGCATTTGTAATTAAATAAATGTAAACTACTTTTGAATATTGCATACCATGTACTTGAATAATGATAATAAAACAATTAATTTGCATGAAAGAAAAAGGTTTGATATATTTATCCACAAATAAAAACAAGTGTCAATGCTTATGCTAAATAAATGAGTGAAAATAGCCATCCACCTGGCATGAATCCCACATGACATAAGAAAGTAAATTAATGAAACAGCAAAATTAATTTGCAGTTTATAACTTTAATTGTACTAAAACATGTAATAGCTTTTTAGAAACAATAACTCTTAGATCTAAAGGCCCATATCACTTGGTGAACTCTAACACTAGTTTTAAACATAACATATGATCTTATCACTTGGTAAACTATTTTTCTAGTCTTGTAGAGGTGCAATTTGCATGACCAACTCATAAATATGCAAATGAAGGTTTGTTAAGCTACAAATTAATTACAGATTTTATGCCCAATTCATTCTATCATTGGTGTACATCTATAAATAGATTTGGCCATTCATTTTTCTTTGGAATCAACTACAAAACGATCAAGCAAGAGAAAGAAAAAAAAAGCAGTGGCTTCATGTCTGGTGTGTTATGGATCGAGATGCCCAGGTAATTTAAACCCTTATGTTGCTTTTATTTTCATACTTCTTTGCTATAATTATAACAGTAAATACTTAGTATTTATACGTGATCTACACATACAGTTATCATTGGGTGGTAATGATTAGAAAAAGGGAGATTTATACGTAAATTTATGATGTAGGAAAGTCAAGGTGGCAAGAGCTTGTAGGCATGAAAGCATCAGAAGCAAAGAAGATAATGGAAAGGGAAAACCTTTGGGTCAAGGTATGCTGGTGCTTTTATGTATTTAATTAACATAATAGAACTATACTGAAATACAACATGTATTTGTTATGGATACTTTTATTATAACTGTACAATATATGGAAAAGAGTATGCTGGTGCTTCCATGAATGCAGTAACACTTCATGATATTTGTTTATCAATTTACAAAAAATATGATATTAGAAACTGTCAGCTTTCTATAACAAAAATACAGTAATTATATTTTAATAAAATTTATTTATCTTTGACTATAAGAGTAGAATAATATATATATAATATTTTGTTGATTATTGCACTACAACATTGAATTAAAAAAGTGAAAACACTTTTTTGTTTTTTAGAAAGAGGAAGCGTTAGTGAATATTCTAAACTAACGAGTTCGAACCCATGCCACGCACACGGTTGTATGTGAAATTTTGACTAGTAAAACGGTTGCGTAAAATCAAATCCACAGCATGATCAAAGGAATAAGTTGGAAGATGTATTGAATCGGCAGCTGGAAGGAAACTGCATGCACGGCAGTAAGAATTTATTATGGGAAATATAGTATAAAAAAGTAGGAAAATAAGTGTATGTTACTGGCACGTGACAGCTATATTATTTTTCTAAATCCTGGCTTGAGGAAGTTGTAAAAAATATGTATAGCAAACTACTATTCATCCATGATATCATCTAATAGTGTCATCTTGAAATTCCCAAAAAGTAATAAGAGCTTAAGTGCAAAACTATTTTGACGAATTTGGTGAGTAGTTCTTTTTTTTCATCCAATTTGCTTTGGAATCTTTATTTGGACATCCATAGGAAAAAGATGGAATCAAACAATATAGATTTTATTTTTGCATTGACTTTTTACCCAAATGAAAAATAAAAACCAATATTAAAATTGCTTTTTTCTTGGTCACATTTTACCCAAAAAAACAAAACAAGAAGACATATTTGCAATTGCCTTTTAAACTTGGTTACAAGCTAATGTAACCAAAAACTTGGCTGCTGCATTGCATATGCAGTCCTGCATATGCAACAGCCTGCAAATGCATATGCAGCATTAACATATGCATGCATTTGCAATGCATTACCAAATGCATATGCAGGCATCAACATATGCATATGCAATGCAATAGCATATGGGAATGCCTGCATATGCCTGCATATGCAATGCATATGCATATGCCTGCATATGCAATGCATATGCATATGCCTGCATATGCAATGCAAGGCATATGCCTGCATATGCATTAGCATATGCATTTGCCTGCATATGCTATGCAACACACATGCAGTAGCATATGCCTGGCAATGCAATGCTTGGCATATGCAATGCCTGCATATGCAATGCAAGGCATATGCATTTGCCTGTATATGCATTAGCATATGCAATGCCCGCATATGGATTTGCCTGTATATGCATTAGTATATGCAATACTTGTACACGTGAATGTAATTGATTGTGGTTTTTTATGATAATAACGAAAGTTTCTTTAATGATTTACTTTATTTCAACCTTGCAAAATTTGTTATCTTTCTGATTACAGCCCATATTTTTTGTAACCTATGACCTTTGTTTTCATGCATAGGAGTTAGCTTATTTTTTCGTTTCATGATTTTTTAATCGACTCTTGGAAATATCTTACCCAAGTTGTTGATCTCTTGACACAATCAAGATTCAAGATAATTAACATGTGTTATTTGAGGAATTATTTTGAATAATGTTACATGATGAGAGAGATACATAGAATTTATTTTTCAAATTGAGTAATTTAGTGCATCAATGTAAAATAATGTTGAAGTTTCCACCCTGTTTATAGAAAAGATTTGAATACCGAGTTTATACTCCTCTAGAACTGTGAGATCTGCCCTCAATTTTGCTTGTTGTTAGCTATGATATTTTTCATGTTTTTACTGAGTTTAAGAAATTTATTTTCTCCGCACAAAGTAAATAAATTAACTGAAAGCTAATGCCTTTTTATATGCCACTAGTTACATTTTCTAATGTTGCCTTTTGTAGAGCTTATATATAAGGAACTACTCCAAAAGCTTTGGGACAAGGAGGAGAAAGAAGCCCAAAAATGACAATGATTAGGAGACTATTTCTCTTATCCTCTTCACTAATCCAAGGTATGCATGATTTTGTATTTGAATGCTTGTGATAAATAATGTTATCTTATTAATTATTTTAGACCAAATTCAAAATCAAACATGTATATTGTTTGTTTTTCTATTTACCTCTTTCTTTCTTTTTTTCTTATAGGATATATCTCCTTCCTCGACATGGGAGGACTGTAAGACATTGCTTGTAGATTGCCAACAATATAGGTTTTCCATCTGACTATGTAAATTACGTATCATTTTTTGATTGCTTTAATCCTACCTTTCATAATTTTCTTTTTTTAATCTTTTTTTGGTTCCTCTATTGAAGAAAGCTTTAGAAGGAGATTTTAGAAAAGTAGGTTGAATGTTTGAAAGAGGTAGCCGCTGAAAAGGAACTAAAATGGGAGGAAGACAAGGTATTGTATCTGTTTCATTAAACTTTTAGCTTTTATTTGGTTTGGCATAGCCTTCAATGAACTATCTCATCGGTTCATTTTTCTGTTATTGAATGAAATGCCATAATTTTTGTCTTTTATTACTAATACTGTAATTTTTTTATTTTGTCATATTTAAGTTTTATAAACATCCCGACAAGAAATCGTAACTGGCTAAAAATTCAGGAAATTTGGTGCTGCTGTTGTTTGATTTTGTCCTTATTAAAAACCAAATTGTCAGTGGCAACCCCCATTATATATTGGACATCATACTCTTTATTATTAATATATATGAGAAGGCTTCCTTAAATTTTAAATATATGCATTGGGCATCATACTATTTATTAATATAAACGGGGCTTATATGCGGTGGTTTTTAATAATTTCATAATTTCATGTGCAGGCAAAGAAAGAGAACGACAAAGAGGGAGCAAAAGAAAAGGATAGATAAGATAGGGAGAAAAGGAAAGAGAGAAAAGAATGGGAGAGCACAAAAGGAGAATCAATTTTTGAATCATTGCAAAATGGTACGTACATACTAGTCAATCTAGTTGGTATTGGGTTTGTAATTTGGTCGGATTATCGCTTGCGTTATGTATACTCTTCTTGACCTGTTATTTGTAAGCTTCTTGACATTATTTGTAGGTTGTGACACTTTGAAGTTATTTGATATTTTGATGTTTTGTACAGTGAATGGTTGTACATTGAATTGTGATATTTTGTTGTTTGTTGTATGTGGTGTGTGATGAAGCAGCTTTGTATGACATTTGCAAAATCTAATATTATATTTGTATATGTTATTAAAATTGATTATATAAATTTATATGAAATCGAGCTTAAACTTTTGTGAAATTTGAATGCTGAAAATTCCTAACGCTTATAAGCATTGGTACTTTTGGGAAGAATGTAGCAATTAGTAACAGTTATTACCGTTACAATTCTCTAATTAGTCACGGTAATAACTGTTACAATTTTTTAATCAGTCACGGTAATAACCGTTACGATTATTTCGAATAGCAACGGTTATAACCGTTGGGAAATAACAAATTCCTAACGGTTATAACCGTTAGGAAATCTGTTATAGAAAATACCACGCACCTATTAGTAACAGTTATAACCTTTACCAATTTCATTTACAACACTTATAAATGTCGAGGAGAGTCGAAAACTAACTTCCTCGCGTTGCTAGGAGAAAGGCAACGCCGAGGAACGTCGAAAACAAACTCCTCGCGTTGCCAGGAGATAGGCAACGCGAGGAGCATCAAAAACTTACTCACGTTGCCTGGAGATAGGCAATGCCGAGGAACGTCAAAAACAAGCTCCTCGTGTTGCCCGGAGATAGGCAACGTCGAGGAGCATCGAAATATTACTTCCTCACGTTGCCCGGAGATAGGCAACACCGAGGAATGTCGAAAACTAACTCCTCGTGTTGTCCGAAGATAGGCAACGATGAGGAGCATAAAAAGCCGTGCATCTCGTAAGCCGCGCACTCAAGAATAAACTCTTCGCGTTGCCCGGAGATAGGCAACGCTGAGGAGCACCAAATTTAAACTCCTCGCGTTACCCGGAGATAGGAAATACCGAGGGACACCAAGAACAAACTCCTCGCACTGCCCGGAGATAGGAAAAACCGAGGCACTAAATTTAAACTCCTCGTGTTGCTCGGAGACAAGCAACACTGAGGAGCACTAAGAATAAACTCCTCGCATTGCCTGGAGATAGGCAACACCGAGGAGCATCCAAAGTCGTGCACTAAACAAGCGGGGTACTAAATCTCAAAATAATCGCCCCTCATGCACACAATCAAGAATAATTGTTGCTAGAAGGAAGGCACTCAATGATTGACAATACATACCCACGCATAAACTGCATACTTACTTGAGTGTTGCCAGAAACTGAGAGTATATGCTAGGGCCGCAAAACTTCCGAAGAATTGAAAATCAGGTCATGACTTAGCCAGATTTTCAATAGAGATCATCTAAAACCCCAAGCCCTATGAACTAGGTGGCATACACCTGTACTAAGACAGAACCGAACAAATACAATAAGCTTACAGGCTATGTCACTCCAAACGATAATAAGTTCACAAGTCCTATCCCGAAGTTTTCAACTTCTAAAGTTCTATCCCAAAGTTTTATAAACTTCCAAACAAAAATTTCTAAAACTTAGAAATTTTTGTAAGTTTTACAAATTTTTAAATGTATATTTCTAAAACCTACAAATTTTTATAAGTTTTGTAAAAGTAAATTTCTAAAACTTAGAAATTTTTACAAGTTTTGTGAACTTCTAAAACTTAGAAATTTCTAAACAAAACCAATTCCAAACGAAAATTGTTAAAACTTAGAAGTTTTTCTATAGTATTGTGAATTCCTAACAGTGTTGTCAGTCTCTAAATTCTATTAAAATTCTATTACTTCGAATGAAGGACCTTAGCTATAATCACGGAACTAGCAAAGTATGAAATGAAACAAGCACAAGTACATAGAACATATATGAATAGATAGATAAAAATATAGTCAAAACATCATTGTATTGCTTGTGATTTTTTGTACATAGGATCAAAATGTGGGGGCCGTACCCACACAACAACGACCAACAAAGAGAAAATACATATTCTACAATACGGACGCAAGGTGCAGACTCTACACTTGAACAAAATGACTCGAAAATAAACCAAAACAAGTCAATCTTCTTGCGCGCTGTTGGCCAAAATCAAGTCCATCCTTACGCCAACCACTCAACGTTCTTGCCACCGCTTCCCTTTCCACCTCTGTTTTGCAGCTTCTGCTTCTTTTCAGGAGAGGTGTCGCTGCCAGTAATATCAACGTGCACTTCGGTGGCAATCTCCTCTTCCTCCTTCGAATGTTTTTCAGAAGAGCTTCCCTTTCCTTTGCATTTTCGTGACTTCCGGGAGCTCTTCGAAGCTTTGACTGCCTCCACCTTTTCCTTCTTGACAACAACCAAATCATGCTGAGTCTTCTGCGACTACTCCGTCTACGTCTCCTACTCCTTAGCTTCTGCAGCAGTTATGTCACCTTCCAGAGATGCTGAGGGATCGTCCAAGCCGTGGAGTGCCGCTATTTTCTCGGCCTCTGGCCCTGGCTGTGAACTAGAGGTGGATGTGAGAACTGGAGCAGGAACGGATACAATTTCAGAGGATGTGAAAATGGCAGTAGGCTCAGGCGTCAAAGTAGTTGGCGCGTCAACAGGAAAAGTGGATGGACCTATAAGATCAAAAAGGAAAGCGTTAAACTCCTATTGCTCCTATGGCGTAAGATGGAGACCTCGAATTCGGGAGAAACATGGGCGTTACCTGCACTAGATGAAGAATCATGACAGCAACCTCGAACTCATCGCCTTCGCCATCTTTGGAGGGCTCCACCACATGAGGAACAACATCGAGCCCCATGCTCGTTGGCTAGTCGTGGAGCTGCTCCGATGGTCCGCCCAAGCCAGAAATAGAAGGCTTGGAAAGCGCACTGGTGGCGGTCATCAAAGCATTTTCGGTGGCCTCCCTCTCTCGTTTGACTTGGAGAATCTCATGGTCCTCAAGCAGCGCTGCCTTGGATTCATCATTGAGATAGGCATCTCGCAGCTCTTGATCGGAGTAAATGTCGCCGCTGTCAGCAAAATGAAATAAGATTTCCTCCCAAACGAGGGCGAGAGTGCATGGAAACTTTGGGCCAAGATAGCTGAGACTTCTTTGATGCAACAAAGAGTTGATGTAGAAGTTCATAATTTTCGCGTCCAGCTTCTCCGTCTTCCTATCAAAGGCATGCTGGAGGTCCAAGTAGTCCGTTGTCACCGCTGCCTTCTCAACTTCAACAGAACTCTTGTCGGCACTGAGTTGTGCGACCTAAGCCTGTAACTTGGCGATGTTCTCGGCTTGGTCGGAGATCGTCTTGTTGTGCCTTTCAACAATTAGATCGTGATCGTCGATTGTCTTCCGTTGAGCTTCGATGGTAGCATTGCAAGCGATCACTTCCTCTTTCAATTTCGCCTCCTCCGCATGAGACTTCTTGATTTCGTCTCTCTAGACAATCTCGACCTTCTCATGCGCCTCCTTCAGCTCTTTCATCAAGATGGCAATTCTCTTACTTTCTCGGAGCACCATTTCCTTCTCCTCCTTTAACTGTTTAACTTTAGCATCCCGATCAGCCAACGCCCTTTCAAAATCATCTTTCTCAATTTCAAAGGAGAGGATCTCTTGATAGTTATTCCTATTTGTGTCCGCTAGCTGCTTGCAAAGCTTCTCCCATTTCTCAGCCTGCTTTTGGTCATTTTGGATAGCTTGGAGATGCGGCATGAAGGAATCCCTGCGAACGGGATGAAGGTCCATGTCAAACTTAACTCCCCTTAAAAACCAGCCCGGAAGAGCTGTTTCAAGCTTAGGGTGGCCCGTAGGAAGAGTGTAGGCCGGCCTACGGTGGGGATGAGATGCGCCAGGGGCAGCAGCAACAATGGAGGAAGATGGAAAGTGTTGGAGGTAGAATCGGAGGAGAAGAGATAGGAATCTCTGGGATCACGTAAGTGTGTAACGAAGCCAGTTCTGAAGGATGGGAGCGATAGTCAAACTTTGATTTCTTTGACGGCTCGTCTCTTTCCTCATGAGACTGTCTCTTCTCATACCCGCCTCGGTGTGAACGAGCTTTATCTCTCTCCTTGTGGCGGCAGGTCTCAGCCTCATGTTCTTTTCTCGGCTTATACTCGTCTTCCGATTCTCGGACTTGGTGGCGACTAAAGGAGCGCTTCGGGTACCGCTGTGAATCGGTATAGTCCTCAAAGTCGTCATAGAAGCCTCGCCCTCTCGTCATACCTAGAATAAAGGGTACATGAAAGATTTTAGAAATGCAACATGATTTAGGCAAATATGTGAAGGAATGAAAAAAACAGAAACAAGTGCAATCCTAGTGCAACGTGCTGTGTTTCTAATATTGCCTGAAGCGTTGTCACGAACCAAAAAAAATGGCTATCAAAGGTTGGAGCGGACTGACTTCGGTCATTATAAGTGGGACTGAGCTAACTGAGGGAGCGATATCGCCTTAGCAGGAAGGAGTCATATCGAATTTAAAATCTCCTTTCATGAGTGCATCAAAATCAACAAAAATGTCGCTGAAATCTTCGAGCCCCACTCCGACATTCTTACTCGGAGAGTTTGGATGACTTTCAGTCTCAGGGATTTTGTCTTCACCGCCTATATCGGGAAGAGATGGAATCGGGGGAGCAGGACTCATTCTTGGAGTCTCATCACAGGACTCTGAATCGTCACCATCAGATTCTGATGAGAAGTACTCACTAACAGTGGTTTCATCGCTGCTACTTTCAAACTCTCCCTCTTCCTTTTCTAAATCAACCTCGGCCTTGCCTTCTCTGTGTACAAATTCTTCTTCCACCTCCTCCGGAATCGGGGGCATTCTGGCTGAACCACTTAGACCAACCATAGTGGTTTCTTCCTCCTCATGGGCCTCATCGAGTGATCTTTCGGACGGGCCGCCTATCTTCTGACCTTCATCAGAATCGTGTGAAGAAGAAGAGGCTCTTACGCGAACTATGGCTCAACCAAAACAGGGAGCTTCAATCTAAGCGACATGCCTGCCCGGAGCCAATAGTCCGTATTGGTGCAAGTTCTCATCGGTTAGCAAAACTTTTAACGCACCTATCCTCGGCATTAATGGCCTTTAAAGTTTAGCATATTTCATTAAGGGCTACGTCTCTATTTGGCCTTTGGATAACTGCAAAGGATACGCAATCAGTTAGAAACCCCATTACAGCACTTCAAAGTTAGGCAAACGGAAAAGAGAAGCTTACTCCCTGTTGTCCATCGACGGTTGAACCCCTTAGGGCACCTAACGAAGAAGTACTATGTTTTAAACTGTGATAGATTGCTTTGCAATCGCAAGATGATCTTTCGGTTCCTCTGGGCCTCGATTATGATCAAAGAGGGGCAGTCATCTCTCCTCTTAAACGCCAAAAAATACCGCAAATCATCGAAACTTGGGGCACAGTTGAATGTCTGCATAAAAAGGACATGCAAGCAAGTAAGGATGGCATAACCATTAGGATGAAAATGGAATGGGGGCAATTCCCAAGTTCGAGAGCGTTTTGTGTAGAAAATCGTTGAAGGGAGGCACGGCTCCATTCAAACACATGTATCTATGGCAAGTGGTGTACCACATGGGAGGCATATGAGCAAACTTGTCATTCGCAGCCAGACGCACATCATCCTCGGGAATCCCATGTTGAATATATATATTGTGAAGAACCTTAGCAGAGACCACTGACGAGGCTCGTTCAGATGGATTGAGCAGAACTCGAAAGTTGGGAGGCGTGCGGTCCATGATAGGCCTGACCGAAACTAATTGACCGTACTGGGCTTGTGAAGTGGATGATGATTCAGCTTCGGAGAGCATCGGGCTTCGCCCGCTAGACTTACGGCGTGTGGACGGCTGCTTCATTCTATACAACAGAACTCACGTCCGAAAACGGTCAGGTAAACCTATCCTAACTTCAAAAGTTTCCCCTATCACACTTGAATTTCGAACGAACCTTAACTTGTAATCGACTTGTCGGAATTCAAGTGCGAACTGGGGCAAGTGCAGTGTGCTGTCTATATGGGATAAACTCGATGCCCGATGCACTACAAACGCTCTATCCCGTGTAGATAGTTTGCTCACAGTGGAAAAGGAAAAGAACTTCCCGTGTCAGTTTGTTTTTCATTCTTTGTTCACTTCCTGTGCGCTTACCTGTCATCGATCGACGATCGATAACGGATCCGTCGTCCGAAGCGACATAGAAAACTCTTCTCGCTACAGGGGCACCGAGCATACAAAGACCAAGCAAGATAAGCCTGGGTTCTCCAAGTCGACCGATGATATGTCATACGATGGTATATTTGAAACTCGGCATAAGTCAATTCTGCTCTAAAGGAAGAAGATAGCAAAACGTGTCAAGCATTCCACCGAAGCCCGAACATCGTTCCGGGGACAACTCATAACCCGTTTTACTATCTTGCACCTTTAAACCACAATTAACTCGAACTTATTGCAATCAACGTCGGAGATGGACACTAGTCTTCAAATCATCGCACAAACGTAGTAATTAACCAACCCACTAAGCAAACCCACCTGAAAACGGATTGAAAGGCACGACAAACAATAATCACGAATCGAACTCTGGATCGTTGGCGAGCTAAGGATAGGTCGACTACAACCCAATAGCGAACTTGGGCTTGATTAGGGTTTCACGAAAAAGGCCTGAAGGGATCGATGACGAATGGATTCGAACGAAGCAATGGATCAGGTCGGGTGAGTGAATGGGTCGTCTGGAATTGGATCTCTGGAGGCTAGATCGTGCAGAGGTGCAAAATCAGCTCGAGTCAAAGTGAGGAAGATATGGTCAGTTCGAGTATAAGTAGGCAAGATGAAGTTCGAAATTTTTTGCTAAGTAACAGGGTCACTAGCGACCCAACCCATCATAGGTCGCCAGCGACCCGACCTAGCCTTATGGCAAAAATCCCCTATGAAATTAGGCTACTAGCGAACCATCCCACATGGACCGCTAGCAACCCACTAAAAAAAGAAATGAAAATAAAATAAAAATGATGATGATAAAGAATGTATATATGCATTTGAAGGAAAAGAAGGAAGAAAGCTTCATTTATTCATCTCAAACCCGATCGATTACAGCTGTTCATCACTCCAAGACATGCCAGAAAGCTACAAGCGAAAACGTAATATATTGTGACAAGTAATAATAGTCAAAACCAAAGAAAATGACTGATGATGTCGGGCTAGCATATTCGTAAAGCTCTAATGCCATCACTTGGAAATCAACAAATGGATGTTGAAAACGATAGCTTCCAGAGCACACCTTGTTTACAACGAAGACGTACTCTGGGGGCAAATGTTATCCAGGTTTATAACCCAGCAGAAACCAATAGAAAACAGAGCAGACTTGCAAGGACATGATGGTTCGAGACTTAACCAGAAAAGCCAAGACAAGGAGTCAACAAGTGTTAAGCGATACGACTAAGACAGCGGCTGGGATCAACGGAGCCGAGAGATCAGCATTCTTATAATCCAATCAATAGCTGAACGTTAACAGCTAGTGAATTGCCGTCAAAACGTAAGAGCAATGATAAAAGGCTATGGGAACATCTCCGAGTCCAGACTCCAAAAAAATCCTAAGTGCTTAGCTCATCGGCAACTCATGCCTCTGCTCAAACCATCAAACAAACCAAATATGGAACACTATCTAAATGAGGCAAGATTTGGTCCGCAAAATGAACCAAGTCTATGGGTCGCCTGCGACCCATGGACCAAGGGTCGCCGGCGACCCATGGACCAAGGGTCGCCGACGACCCATGGTTTTGGCTCGTTTTGCGAGCCAAAGCCCCCTAGGTCGCCTGATACCTACTTGCGAGCTGAAGAAGACAGGCCTGGCCCAGAAGCTCTCTGATCTCTATAAATAACATCCCACCTGTAACATAAAGTGGGTCTTCTCCGGACTGGTTGCTGAAGCTCTGCTAGAATTATTCTTCACTCTCCACCTCCCACACAATAATCTCCAAAGGAATACACTGTGATTCTCCAATGGATTCTAACTCTGGAGATTCAATCTAGCTAGAAAATAATCAAAGCCGTGTAATCAAACATCTATTGTAACAGTAATCAGTCCATAATAAAACTATAAAGTGGACATAGGCTTCATTAACAGCCGAACCACTATAAAAATTCTCTGTCTACTTTCTTTTACTATTCTTTCTTTATATCTGTGATTTGTGATATTGCTCTGTCAGAATAGGGCTGGTGCTTTCAAACTCTAACCGGGGTGTTGGCCCATTTTTTGGGTCAACACTTATCTCAACAGTATAAGTATATTTACCAAACACTAAGGAAGATCTCCCATTTACCAAATTTTAAAATAATTTGTAAATTCCATTATAAATTTCTAAAACCCTTTATAAATCATTTATAAATTATTTCTTAAGGTATTTATAAACCCTTTTATAAAACCATGCAATTATTTATTAACTCTCTTTATTAATCTATAAACTTATTTCTAAAATTCATTTATAAATATCCATCTATTTACAAACCTCTTTACCTTGTAATAATCTTCCTTTTAAATCTTCAAACCAATTTATAATCTCTTCTTCCAAAAATCCAAGTTTGTTTACAAAACTCTGTTTATGAATCTCGAAAACATTATAAATAAGTCCTAATCACTTTCTTTAAAACACTATTATATATTAATGTTTATTCATAAGAAACATCATAAATAAATAATAATTATTAACTTTTAACCTCTTAAAAATAATAATTAATAATTCAAAAAATTATGAATAAAAAAATCAATAGTTTTTACCATCTAAATATTAATAATAAATTACTAAAATATTATTAACAATCATTATTATAAATTTCAAACCATATTAATAATTTACATAATTAACCTTTCAATTATTTAAATATTAACAAACAACTTTAAACAATATTAATATAAGTAATTGACTTTTGGAATATAATATATTTCCATGATAAAAATCCATTCTTAAATCTATAACTTAGTCATTTCCATATTTATAAAACTACATTTAAGAATCTCTTTCCATTTTATAAAACTTCCTTTCATAAAACCTATTTATTTATGAACTCCATTTATAACTCTATTTCCTTTATGAATCTCACTTATTCATAATATCTCATTTAAAACATTAAACACCATTCATTTTAACGTTACTTTCCATATGAAAAAATTCTTTTTATAAATTTCTTTTCTATTTATAGAATATAGTTTAACATTTCAAATTTACCCTCGCCTTCAATTTCTAAAATAGAGTCAATACTTCTAAAATATCATTCCGTATCTTATAATAAATCCATCGTTTGATTTATTTCTCCAATTTATTAAGCAATAATAGTTTCCTTTAATTTATAAACCCCATTTATAAATTCATACTTTTATTAACAATATAAGATTTTACCAATCTTTGCTTCCTTTGTAAAAATATCACTCTTGTAAATTATCCCACTTATAAATTTCGCATTTATGAATAAATCATAATATATGTACCTATATACATATACAACACCTTATACAAAGGTGATTAATAAATATTACATCAAAATATTTCTATCTCCTTTTTAAAACCATATCTCTTTATTATAAAAGACTGACATATTCTTTAAGATTTTAAAAATCTTTATTCATGGTTCAAAATCTCTTTTTAAAATATTTCATAAAACTATTAAATTTAATATCCAAAAATCTTGCCTTTTGATTTTAAAATAAATTACCCCTTCAATAATTACAGACTAACTATTTAAAGCATATATAATCTTTAAAATCACTTGGAAATCCCCTTTTTAAATTTATCACTATTTTATGGTAGCTTATAATACCAAAATACAAGGCCCAATGCTACTAAAGCACTAATAAGCAAAATCATGTTCATTTCATCCAATATAACATCCAACATATCATATATCACAATATATGTAAAAATAAAATCAACAGTGTGAGGAATCCTATTGGATCCCTCCAACATGTGCCCCTGCATCACATACAGTATATAATCATAAAAAATAAATCAACCGCTTCGAGGCGGGATTCGTATACAACGGGTCATCCGTTCTTACACGGGAACGTAATAGGGTCTCATCCGCTCCAGGGGCGGGAAGATATCCAAACCAACAATATAAATTAGTAAATTATCCAAACAGTCAATAACTTTTAATAATAAATATCCAAACATCCAATAGATAATTATATTGACTATATAACACTCTGGTTAGCAAAAAGGTGAGGTTAACTCACACTGATTTCTAGATTGCCAAAACATTCCAGTTTGGATTAAAATTGAAGGGACATTCAATTTTAACCCAAATTTCTTGTCAGCTCCAAATACGTCCAATCCAACTCTATACCGTAGTGCTCACTGATATGAATGCAACGCAACCAGTTGCGCTCAAAACCGACCTCGTACGAGAAAGGTACGGATTTATTAAAATAAAAATTAAAAAATAAACCTTACCTTCCCTCCTCCCTCTTCACGTTCGATATTTTCCAAGCCGAAGCTCGCGCGCGACTTTTTTTTATTCGCTCGAATCGAATGCACAGCAATCGCCACTCGCCGCCGACCACTGCCCCTTGCCGCTCGGCCGCGCCTGCCCCACCACCACCTTCACGCATGCATGCGTTGCCACGAACCAGCGTCGAACCAGCGTCGAACCCAATTAACACAAGCCAATTGTCGTTTCCTCGTTCAATGATAGCTTGATCCAACCGGTAGTTAGCTTCATATCGACGCTCTCTACATTTTCCTAGTTGAAGTCGAAGGCCAATTCGGCCACTAGAGGCTCCCATCGTTGTTGGCCATTGGATGGTTAATTTAATGGCGGGTGAAAATTATTAGAAGCTAGGGTTTGCAAATGAAAGAAGGATGATGGCCTTTATATAGAAAATTTACCACAGCACTATTCATCCGTGAAAATTCCGAACTCCAAACGAAGTGTGCTGCCTGACGTTCTATATGTTATACCCCTATTCCGAACACAATGGAATATATACCCAAGGCCAATTCCATTATATCCGGAAGATAGCTTTTCAAAATCAAATTATATTTAATTAAATTTCTTTAATTAATTTCTACGCATTTCAAACTCGCACGACCAAACGATACATCCTATTGCCACGAAATTCGACAGCATATAATAATTCACTATTACGGATCCGATGAAACTAGTTTCATCGAAATCCAAGACAGTGCCCCAAAAAGCTATCTTTACACGTTAATTAAAATGAGTAATTACCAAAATTAGTTTTAATTACTTTTAAATCCAATTTAATCATTTATTATCTTCCTTCTTATTCAAAGAGATTTTAAATCAACTTAAGAAATCATTTTCATTCATATTAAATTCAAGATTCAATTGTTTAAACAATTCTAAATATCAAATTCAACAATTAATTATCAATTAAATGGCTATAAATCGCTATATTTGAAGCTCAAGATATTTTATTATAAAATTGACTTTTCAATATTTAAAATAAATTTAATATTCTAAATTCAATCGATTAAAATTCTGGATTGTTACATTTTCCCCCCTTAAAAGAATTTTGTCCTCGAAATTACCAAGTAAGGAAAATGCCCCAATTTCATTAACTTTTCAAAAACAATTAGTTAAAATGGATTACCAAATTCTTCTAAGTCGTTTAACTTCTTATAAATACTTTTCTAAGTCTTTCAAATCATTTCCTAGTTACTAACCAATACCATTCAAAGTTATAAAACAAAAATCCAAATTTTTAGTTATCAAATTTTTTCCAAAATTATCAAAAAATTTCTAACGCCTTAAATTTATGGAAAATTTCGCCAGGGTCTCCTTTACGCGACTCGATCGTAAAAATTTAAAATATATAAATAATCACAAATATACATCCCATCTACGAGGATGAGGCATCCCGTAGGGAAAAATATGAAAATACGATATGTAATACGGTATGTAATACGAGATGTGTACCTTATTTTAGTATTAGCAAGCATATACAATCAACAAAATACGAAAGCGAGCTCCAAATGCGAAACATACGTCATCCGTACCTACTAAACACTTAACGACCAATGAGAACAAGTATATGGAAAGTAATATCAATATATACCATATACTAATACAATGTCTAAATGCAAATGTAACAAGAGAAACATAAAACAAATAATCTTCATTTAATTTAATTCATAACCTTATCAATTTTCTTTTTCCAATGTCAACATTATATTTATTAAAGCCCGTACGATGCACATATATTATCCATATGCAAAACCATATCCGATCGCTTGCTCGATCACACAATTTCACTTTCGAACTAGTATCGTTCACATGTCCACTCTAATGTGGACTCAGATCCGGTTCCTTGATTGGTAACCGCTATTCTCCTTGCATAGCCATATACTATGATAGAGAATATCTGAATCAATCAAAAATCCATATCCAGGGTTCGCTTTTTCAAGAATTGAGTGAAAAATCCTAACTCGGTTCGGTATAATTCACCTCAAAGTCGTATATTCGAATCTGGATCAAACAATTATGTGAATAAAATAATATACGTACATTTTATGTATTCATTTCAATTGGTTTCTTATTAATATGCAATTGATTCACCTCCAATTTATTCACATTCACTTACTAACATTCAATTAGTTATCATTCAATCCATTTGCATTCAATTTATTTACATTCAATTGAAATCAAATTCAATTATTCGCATTGATTTTACTTACACTCATATATTCCAATCAATTGATTCTCATTTAATTATTTTTCTTTCAATGCTAATATTATTATTTAACCATTCCATACAACAATTTAATTTAGTTTTATTACAACATTTTATACTACACAACTCTTATTTATTATTACTTCACAAGTTAAGTTCATATTCAATTTTCTCCAACAACCTTTGAAACCATTTTCAATTTAATTTACAACTTAAGTTAAATTTCATTTTATAACCCAAATTCATATCCATTTTATTAATTTATTACAAATCAAATTCAATCTCATTTGACTCAATTCATTGTTCAATTCCAATGTTCGATTCTATCAACAACATTCTAAACCATATTCAATTCACTAAAATATTTTATTGGTTCATTTCATTAATTCTTTACAAATCTTAATTAATTCCATTTCCAAAAATCATTTCAAAAATCATCTTATTTAACTTAACTTAAGTTAAATTTAATTACCTATCTCAATTTATGATTTTCATTCCCTAACATTCACATTTAACAAATTAAAAAAAAATTAGCTCAATATTCCTCAAATCTATAAGTTACACAAACTTATTTACTTAAAATTTCATGAAATTTATTTGACTCAAGTTTATTCACATACCATATCTACAATTCAAGGTTATATAATCACTTTATGACTTAAGTGTATATTCATTTCATTATTTTATCTAATTCATTTCAAATTCAATTCACTTTCATTTAAAGTTCCTCAAAATAAACTTCATTTTATTCACTCAATTTATTTAACTTTACTTAAGTTAATATTTTTATATCATATCTCAATTTTAAATTTTCTTTTATTAGCTTAACCAAAATGTTTAACCGTTTTAAAATTTGGTTTTACTTTCCTATTCAAATTCAATAAACTTATTTCTTATCTATACTATTTTCAAATTATAAGTTCAAAAACTTATTATCTTATGTTTCTCGAAACATTTAGATAGAAATATTCAGGATTTTAAACACTTAGTTTAATTTCAAATCATTTTGAAATTATATATATATATATATATAACTCCTTTATACATCAAATTACACTTTTGAAATATAAAACAAATTTGTTTTATCAAAACAAAACTTCAATGGTAGCAATTCCTCACTTAGAAACTCGAAAATGAACGCCGATGATGCTGTAGTCATCACTAGAATTATTTTCCAACGACTGAAGTGAGTTCAGTGCTTTCTATCTCTTTAAATTACATTTTAAATATTTCTAACCCAAAATATTTTCAAAATAATACTATTATTATTTTTCTAAAACTTTTCGAAAACAATTTTCAAAATCACTAGTTTTAAATTCTCCAACTTCTTATTTTAAATCCAATTTTATTAACAAATCATATTTATAAATATATTTGGGCAATTCCATTTCCTTTCCATTTATAAATAACGTTTATAAGTCATATTTATAAAATATCACTTCTTATGTAATTCATTTTAAAAATGTAAATTATTTACTAGTGATTCCAAAACTGACACATGTGTAACAACTCTATCATCATATTTGATTTCTTCATTTGATTTTCGTTACAGGTATCAGAGCTATCGATTTGGGTTCGACAGTTACACGTTGTAACGACCCGCTTTTCCGTACAATTCAAGCTGACAATAAACCACACATGTCCAACCCAAATCGAACAGAAAAATGGATGGTTAAGGGAAAGAAAGAAAGAAGAGAAGAAGAAGAGAAAAAACTAAAAAACAACATAGAATCTCACAATCGCGGCGGAACAATATATAATATAATATCAATGATCTTTACAAAAGATAAATTGTTATATACATACATTCATCAAAGTACAACAACAACCACAGTCATTAGCCTGGACAATTATAACATCATGTCCTCATAATTTCTGATAATTACCATAACAAAGCAGCGGAAAATAATTATATATGAGAATACGACTTGAAGACCTCCAACTCGTCTCCTGAGCTCCAATGCATCGAAAGCAATATGTACATATGCTCAGTCTGAACGGAGCATTATAATAAAATAACACTCGAGTCAGTCTGGAAAACCAACACGAGATAACACACCCAATCAAACTTTTAAAGTTATCACCACCTTTCAAAAATCAAAAGTATCTAGTAAGACCACACCACACATAAACACGGATGGGTTTTTACCTTATGATAACCAAAACATTTCATGTGAAATCCTCTGATATTATAATAGTGTCTAATATATAAGTACTTATTAATCATAGCCAAAATTGTTACATTAATTAAATTCCACCATACTAGGTTCTACAACCAAAACCGAAGGCTCGTAGTGGATAATGGATTCCAACTATGAAAGTGTAAGGGTCTACCCACCGAATCCGTACACCTCTAGATGAAATGTCCGGGAGGCTACAACACGTTGCACCTCTGATACTCAGGACCGGCACTACCCTCTTCTCGGGTAGCACCGAATATGATCACCCCATAGTTGCAATCAACAACCACACAATGGGATCCCGAAGCATACATGAATATCGCTCTAGATTTGGGATGATCATACCATACTTGGGTGCGACCCACTTAGCCCAGTTGCATTTCTCTGCTTTATTCATTTCCGGGTGTGAGGCTCGAAGTGGCCATGCTCTTACCATTTATATAGCACTTCCTACTTGGAATGCTAACATTTCCCTCCATGTAATAATGCAATACCAGCATTCATCTATACAAGTTCGATCTGGGACTGAACGAACGATTTAGAGCTCCATCTCCAATTCCATCATCTTCAAGATGTCTTCAATTTGAACGCTTGAGTTGGATCGAAGTGGTTTTCAGATGACAAATCCGGTCCCGGTCTCTTCGAAACAACATTCGACAATCTCCGATAAACTCAACCCTGGTTATTTAAGAAATAAATAGTCAAAGATATGATCGGAGAGCACCTCCTAACTGTTAGTGGACGAATTTCCTTATCATTGTCCTAGAAGGACGAAACGAGATTTACATGCACAGTATAACATCATCGAAGATGACTATGCCACATAACTTATGTGTTTCTCCATGATATTTCCAAAGTTACATTTGGGTCCAAATTCGATAGTCGGTTATTTAACAATCGAATAAACAAACATTCAATTGGAGATTTAATTCCATAGGGAAAAACAACATTGGCTAAGCACCAAGCAACACTAAGCCTTCTTAATTAACCTTTTCGTTAATTAAATTCATATTGTAATTACTTGTATCAAAATACCTTTACAAAGATATATTCACAACCCTTATATTTCAATACTTAGAACGTATCCATATAATTTCTTAACGGTATAAGTATATTTACCAAACGCTAAGGAAGATCTCCTTTTTATAAAATTCTAAAATCATTTATAAATTCCATAATAAACTTCTAAGACCCTTTATAAACCATTTATAAATTATTTCCCAAGTCATTTATAGACCCTTTATAAAACCTTGTAATTATTTATAAAATTCTTTTTATAAATCTATAAACCCGTTTCTAAAATTCATTTATAAATATTCATCTATTTATAAACCTCTTTACCTTGTAAATAAATCTTCCTTTAAATCTTTAAACCAATTTATAAGCTCCTCTTATAAAAATCCAAGTCTGTTCACAAAACTCTTTTTATGAATCTCGAAAACACCATAAATAGGTCCTAATCACTTCCTTTATAAACACTATTATAAATAATAGTGCTTATTCATAATAAGCATCATAAACAAATAATAATTATTAACCTTTATCCTCTGAAAATATAATAATTAATAACTCAAAACATTATGAATAAAACAATCATTAATTTTTAACCATTAAAGTAAATAATAATAAATTACCAAATTATTATTAACGGTCATTATTATAAATTCCCAACCATATTGATAATTTAAATAATTAACCTTTCAAAATTATTTAAATATTTACAAACAACTTTAAACAATATTAAAATAAGTGACCAGCTTTTGAAACATAATATATATCCTTTATAAAAATCCATACTTAAATCTCCAGCCCAATCATTTCCATATTATAAAACCACATTTAAGAATCTCTTTCCATTTTGACGTACTTCCATATGGATAAATTCCTTTTATAAACCCCTTTCAATTTATAAAATAACGTTTAACATTCCAAATTTACCCCCGCCTTCAATTTCCAAAATACAGTCAACTATTTCTAAAATATCATTCTATATCTTATGATAATTCCATTGTTTGATTTATCCTCCAATTTATTAAACTTTAATAGCTTCCTTTAGTTTATAAACCTCGTTTATAAATCCATACTTTTATTATCAAAACATGATTTTACAAATCTTCACTTCCTTTGTAAAAATATCACTCGTGTAAATTACCTAATTTACAAATTTCACATTTACAAATAAGTTAAAATATATGTACCTATATACATAAATATCACTTTATACAAAGATGATTAATAAATATTGTATCTAAATATTTCTATTTCCTTTTTAAAACCATATTCCTTTATTATAAAAGACTGACATATTCTCCAAGATTTTAAAAATCTTTATTCACGGTTCAAAATCTCTTTTTAAAATATTTCATAAACTGTTAATTTGTAATATCTAAAAATCTTACATTTGATTTTAAAATATCCTTCAAATAATTCGGGACTAATTATTTAAAACATATAAAATTTTCAAAATCGCTTGGAAATCCCCTTTTCAAATTAATCACTATTTATGGAATCTAAAAATATCAAAATACAAGGCCCAATGCTACTAAAGCACTAATAAGCAAAATCATGTTCATGTCGTCCAATAACATCCAATGGGCATGAATATATCCAATCCAACTAAAAATAATTAGTAAATTATCCAAATAGTCAATAACTATCAAAAATAAATATCCAAAAATCTAATAGATAATTTTTATTGACTATATAAATTTTCTGATTAACCAAAAAGGTGAGATTAACTCACTTTGATTTTAATAGTCGCCAAAACGTTCCGTTTTGAATTAAAATTGAACGAACATTCAATTTTAACCCAAAATTCAAAATAGCTCTGAATCCACCTAATCCAGCTCCATATCGTAGTGCTCGCTGATACAAACGCAACACAACTTGTCGCGCTCGAAACGGACCTCGTATGAATTAAATATGGATTAACGAACTTTGTTATAATTAACAAAATTAAATTAATTTTAACTTAACCTACTCTATCTTCCCTTTCACTGCTCGCTTCACTCCCCAGGCTCGAACCTTCATTCTTTTCTTATCTATACTATTTTAAAATTATAAGTTCAAAAACTTGTTATCTTAGGTTTTCTCAAAACATTTAATAAAATTTCAGGTTTTCAACACACGGTTTTATTTTCAAATCGTTTTGAAATCATATCTATACATAACTCTTTTATATATCAAATTACACCTCTATAATCTAAAACAATTTGTTTTATCTAAACAAAACTTCAATGGTAGCAATTCCTCACTTAGAAACTCGAAAATAAACGTCAATGATGCTGTTGTCATCACTGGAATTATTTTCCAACGACTGAAGTGAGTTAAGTGCTTTCTATCTCTTTAAATTCCATTTTTAAAATATTTCTAACCAAAATATTTTCAAAATAATACTTTTATTATTTTTCTAAAACCTTTTGAAAAACAATTTCCAAGATCAATGGGTTTTAAATTCTTCAACTTCTTGTTTTAAACCCATTTTTATTTTCAACTCATATTATAATATACTTAGGCAATTTCCTTTACTTTTTGTTTATAAGTCACCTTTATAAATCATATTTATAAAACATTACTTCTAATGAAATTCATTTCGCCATTGTTGATTATTTTAATCAAAATCAATACTTTATAATTCTTACTTATAAATTTATTTTCTTATATAACTCAATTTACAATTGTTTATCTTGTTTATATTACGACAAATAAAAAATATTCGATTATCAAATATTATCATTCACTCACAACCAAACACACCATATATAACTATAATAATTTCTGTAACAACCCGAGATTTTTTAACAATTAACTATCGTCAATGTGACGCTTAGATTGTTTGTTTAATTCAGCTGGAGTTTTAATGGATTGCGTTTCTTTGAAAAAGTTGTAAAGCAGTTCGGGCTTTAAAATTTATAGAAGCCCATATTTTAGTTGAGAGCTGCCTTATCCCAGGAGATAAAACATCCCTCCCTCCTTCATTTCGAGGACCCGACCCACTTCATTTTCTCGTCCCATAGCCCTAACCAAGCAAAGAATAAAAATGGTAGCCGTCTCCTCCTTATTCGATTCAATCCGTCCCTCCTTCTTCGATCGAAATCAGGGCATCGAGAAAGCAAAGGCGTCAACCCCCATAGCTCGATCGAAGGACGTTTCAGCCTCGCCTTGTCGATCGCAAAATCGCTTGGAGTCACTCGAGGCTGCTAGGGTTTTGGTTTCACTGCCTCGTCGAAAATGGTGAGTAATCGTATTACTCACATCTAGTTCACTCTTCTTATGATGCATCTGTAATTCTAGTTGGATTCGACCTTGTTTTATCTCGGCCATTTGTTTTCATTTGGTATAGGTAATTGATGTTGCTTGGAACTTACTGCTTCGTGACTTTCTTGTTTTGATTTGTTCGACTCACGACTTGTTTTCGTGATGACCACGACCTTGTTCGTTTTCTTTGATCATCGTGGCTCTGACCTTATTCTGGGCCATTCGGTGTTGTTATGATATGTTTTGACTAATTGAAGTTAAATTGTTGTGCTCGGTGATTTGAATTGTTGGTTTTGCTTTAGTGGATTTCGGCATTTATTTGTTTCCTGGACACCGACTTTGATTTTTGGTGCTTTTATTTTACTTGTACTTCACCCCGTAGTATACTTGCCATTGTTCATTATACTGGTTGCAGTTGTTCATGTTTGCTATGGCAGTTTCGTTGGAATTTTGGAAATCGTTCGATTATTAGATAATGTTTGGTTGCCATGTCTTTGATATTCTCGGCTTCATCTCCGATAGTACTGCTGTTGATCTGACTGTTTACCTTGACTTTGACTTGGTTATGATGTTGGCCACTGGTCAAATTTTATTTGTTTCAGTATCATTGTGGTCCTTGCATCATGTTTCACTAATGTTGGTCTACATATTGGAGTTCCCTGTGCACATGATCAATTGAGTCGTTTTGAGTTGCACTGCATTCCATATTAGTATCATTGGGTCTATTGTAGTTGAACACTTGTAGTTTCACTGTTACCTGGTTGTCAGATAACTGGTCATTTGTGTTATAGGCTTGGGGCTGGTAGTATTTGAACCTTCATTTGTTAATATCCTTCGTATATGTGCATTCATACAATCATCGTTAAGCCTGGGCAGTTGAGTCGTTGGGTATGCTGTTGCATTGCATCATGTCGTCGAAGTAACCTAGTTCACTAGCATTGCTTATTTCTTTATCTTGTACTGTCCACCTGAGTACAGTCTCCATTTCATTGCCCTATGCACTTGTGTTGTTATATGAACTTGGTGCATTACTTCGAGTTGTATCACTTGAATTTCAGTGTGCACAGAGCATATAATTAGTATCACCTGAGACAGTTAGTTTGCATTTACGTTTCATGAATGAATGCTTCACTGCAGTGTATATGATTGCATTCATATTCTTGCTTGTGCATCACTATAGGTCTGTTGCATTTACTGGTCTGTTTGCATATTTCACTTGCTTAACCCTTGCATATGTTCGCTGATACATCTTCGAACTGGCTGTGTCACTTCCATCTGTTTTGGGTTCTAACTCTTTGCTCATTAGCTGGTTCACTGCTCTACGTGTTCCCTTAATGCTACATTGCTACCTGGTAGCCCTTGTGTCTGCACTTACAATTAGTCACTAATGCATTCATATTCTCGCTGTCCCATTGTTTCTTGAATTTGGCAGCCTGGTTGTACATGATTGCATTTGAGTGTAGTTGCTGGACTGGTCTTGTCTACTTGTCATTATTTTGGTCTCTGACCTGATGTACCTTAGTCTGATACCGTTGCATTGTTGTACTTCATATTCGTATAGGCTCTTGAGTGGGATGTATTGCATAGCTGAGCTGAATCTGTCTTACTGATGCATGGCCTTTATGTGGTCTGCACTTGCATACTATTGCTGCCTTGTTCTCTTGCTGTCGAGATTGTTTCTTTTTACGATTGCAATTGTTTTGGTATAACTGCCTTCGTGCATCTGGCCTTACGAGCCTTTTTCATACTGCTGAATCATTGAAGTTATGTTAAGTCCTGATAGTAGTGACTCAACCTCTACAGTTTCTACTTTCTGTTAATAATTGGAGTTGTGATGACTTCATCATTGAAGTGGCGAGGCAGTGCACGCGAGCGTGCACTGCAGCCACACTGTATTGATTTTATTGGTATTTCCTTTGCTTTTGATGCGTTGATCTTTTGAGTATACATGCTGTAGTGGCGAGGCAGCACACGCGTGCGTGTGCTGCAGCCCTACTAGAGTTGATGTTTTATATTGATTATTATTGCTTCTGTGCATTAATAAACTGGTTTGAATTAGACTGACCTGGGTATTATTTTCTTTTGAATGTAATACTCGGGTCAGACCCGAGTATTTACAGGTTGTAGATTTTTAGCTTTGGGTTGCTGCTAGAGCTATGAAGACTATTTATATCCTTTGATGTGGTCTTCGTCTTGTTGTAGTAGTCAGTGTGTTTGTTTTAAGATGATAATGTATTCATGTATATTAGTCGATAATGTACTTGTATATATAACTTCTTGAGTCGACAGTTGTAGTTGTATCATTTGTATTGTGTCAAATGTATTGTAACTGATATCAGTTATTGTATATATGAGACTTTTCGTTCCATCTTTATTCCGCATTTATGTTATCTGTGTTATTTTTATATCTATTGTCCTAAACTAGTATAGCCGCTGTGTGGTAGCTTTGAGTTTGTATCGGTATGTCGGGTTTTCCTCTAAAAAATGAAATGCAATATTTTATTATCTGACATATCGGTGCTCGCACAAGGCAATCACATAGATGGTCGCTCCTCAACAGCCTTATTCTCCGTGATAGTTGACAGCACTACACCGTAGTGTTCTTGGCTAGCGTGGGTATAGAGGTGGGGCGTCACAGCTTGGTATCAGAGCCTGGGGTTTAGGACAATAATAAAACATAACTTAGATGGAACATGCGTTACAACTATTTGTCGATGTTTTATCTCTCATCTTTACATATGACTATTTTTGACTGTTAGGTATGAATTCCTAACGCTTATTCTTGTGTTTTCGGCTTTGAATTGATTTAGCCGATGTTGATTTTGTTTTAATTTGGCAAATTAAAGCCATTTTTACTTTTGGACTTTGTTCCACTTTTGTTCTATGCTATGAGTGTCATTATGTACTTGTTACACTGTGATGAAAAATAGCTGGACCAGTTGCAAATTGAGTGATTTTGATTTCTCATTCACCTCTAGTTTGAATCTCAGCGATTTTGAACTTGATATTTTGTGTTTTCCTCATCTGGATTTCCCTTCGACTTCGGTCACTTTGTTTTTGAGAAATTGCTAATTTCTTGATTCTCAAGACTCTGATTTTGTTTGCCGTTGGTTTCTTTGATAATGATGATTGATTCATTTTATACTCGACTGCGGCTATTAATTGTTGACTTCGACGTTGACTTGATTCTTACTTTTGTTGAAGTCATTTATGCATTTCTGCTCGATTTGCTTTGTTTTTCCAGTTGATAATCGATTCTTCTTTTCTAATTAGTTGTTATCACCTTTGTCGATTTTGATAACTTCTATTTCTGGAATTTTTGGGTATTCCTACTTTGATGAATTTGGAATCGAATTCTTTGGATTTTATTCACGTCTTCGAATGTGAAATTTTAGTGAACTGACTTGGTTTCCTAATTTAATCGATTCTTGATCATTTCCCAATTTGTTGCTATCATTTATTAGCAACTTTGATGACATTTTCTTTGGGATTTTTGTGAACATACTTTCTGATGGATTCAGTATCGATTTCTCTGGATTCCATTCACATCTTCGTATGTGAATTCTTGTGATTGATTGTTTCTACAATCATTTTTGTGATTTGTCACTTTAAAAATATAAAGGTTTTCTATACTAGTAGTAAATATTAAAATCCCTTTTTCCAAACGATTTCAAAACTATTTTACTACAAAGTTCTTTTTCTTGAACCGTTTTCCAATCTATTAGTATATACAAGCCTTTATTTCACTCGTATGAGAAATTGAATTAAACGGCCTAGTAAAACAAGTGGTATGAAACGCTTGCGTTTACTTCGTCGGTTAGCTCTTGGACTTGTTCGATTGAACCCTTTTTGTGACAATTTCCTAGTGAAAATTTACAGCTTGTTCGTAAATATTTAAGTTAAGCAAGTGGTTATGGGACATGAAGCTAAACTCATATATTTACTAGCTTGGTGTGATTGACACTTCCTTATGATCATGACGATCATTTTTGTGATTTAGACTAGCGATTGTGCGATGTCTCTTCGTCCGTGTGTCGGACTTGCCTTCGGGCCATCCGTGTGTTCGGAAAATTAAATAAATAGCTTTCCATCCGTGTGTTCGGAAAATTAAATGGATAGCTTCCCATCCGTGTGTTCGGAAAAATTAAATAAATAGCTTTCCATCCGTGTGTTCGGAAAATTAAATGGATAGCTTCCCATCCGTGTGTTCGGAAAAATTAAATAAATAGCTTTCCATCCGTGTGTTCGGAAAATTAAATGGATAGCTTCCCATCCGTGTGTTCGGAAAAATTAAATAAATAGCTTTCCATCCGTGTGTTCGGAAAATTAAATGGATAGCTTCCCATCCGTGTGTTCGGAAAAATTAAATAAATAGCTTTCCATCCGTGTGTTCGGAAAATTAAATGGATAGCTTCCCATCCGTGTGTTCGGAAAAATTAAATAAATAGCTTCCCATCCGTGTGTTCGGAAAATTAAATGGATAGCTTCCCATCCGTGTGTTCGGAAAATTAAATAAATAGCTTCCCATCCGTGTGTTCGTAAAATTAAATGGATAGCTTCCATGAGATAGTTTCTCGTCCGTGTGCTCGGACTTCCTCCTTCTTTGTGTTTTCTGGATTTCGTGTGTAGATTTCTAGAATTTGTGTTTTCTGGATTTCGTGTGTAGATTTCTAGAATATGTGTTTTCTGGATTTCTTGTGATGATTTCTGGAATTTTGTGCTTCACCAATTTTCGTGATTTCTATTGATATGTTTATCAATTTTTGTGCATTGGTGAATTCATGTGTTATTGACTTGTTATGAATACAAGTTTAGGGTATGACATCCCTTTTTATCTTTGAGAAGATTCTTGTGACATTTTTGATGAATGAAAATTCATTTGGTATTATATTTTGATGCCAGTTATTTTGATGAGACTTTGACGTGTTAACATCGGTAACCGTCAATTTTGAAATGGATTTACAAGCGGTTCTCCCGCAATACTGATATTGCTAATTTAATCACGTGTTTTCAAAATTCTTTATTTTTAAAAGTTGTTTCAAAAATATAAATTAAAATTGTTTTCAAATTTTTTTTACAGTTTACATTTTCAAAAGAACGAGGAAGCGATTTAAACGTTTCAGAAAAAGCGAGGACTATGACCCCTTTCTTTTACTGATTCGCTTAATTCCGGACTTGTCCGTTTGAGAATGTGAAATGTTATTTTTAAAAAAACACACAATTCTGCACTTTCAAGAAAACGATAAAGAGATTTAAACGATTTAGCAAAAGTAAGGAGTATGGAACCATACTTTTACTACTTCGGTTAATTCCGGACTCGTTAATTGAATATTTATGACTTTTGATTATCGTTTTTGATAATCAGATATTTGTGAAATTTGATTATCGTTTAAGATAATTAAATATTTTTCGATTTGATAATCGAATATTTGTGTTTCTGATTATCGTTTTTGATAATCAGATATTTATGAAATTTGATTATCGTTTAAGATAATTAAATATTTTTCGATTTGATAATCGAATATTTGTGTTTCTGATTATCGTTTTTGATAATCAGATATTTATGAAATTTGATTATCGTTTGAGATAATTAAATATTTTTCGATTTGATAATCGAATCTTTGTGTTTCTGATTATCGTTTTTGATAATCAGATATTTGTGAAATTTGATTATCGTTTGAGATAATTAAATATTTTTCGATTTGATAATCGAATATTTGTGTTTCTGATTATCGTTTTTGATAATCAGATATTTGTGAAATTTGATTATCGTTTAAGATAATTAAATATTTTTCGATTTGATTAATCGAATATTTGTGTTTCTGATTATCGTTTTTGATAATCAGATATTTGTGAAAATTCGATTATCGTTTTAGATGATTGAATATTTGCGATTTTGAGATCTGAGCTTCGTCTTTTTCTCTGATGATTCAGGTGAGTAATTTGATTTACTCACATCCAATTCGTGCTTTGTATGGGATTTCTGCTCTGTTTTTCCTTCTCTTTTAGTTGCTGGAACTCGATTGATTCTTGCTCTTCATAGTCGTCTGATTTTGATTCCTTGATCCCCTCGATGTTGATTCTTTTGATTGAAGCAGTCGAACCTTTTTGATTTCATATCTAGTACTTCCCCTGCTGACATTTGCTTATGCACTCGTCATTACCTTGCTCTTTTGGTTGTTACCTTCTGTCCATTTATTCCTTATAATTGCGAGGACGCAATTCCTTTAAGGAGGGGAGTCTGTAACAACCCGAGATTTTTTAACAATTAACTATCGTCAATGTGACGCTTAGATTGTTTGTTTAATTCAGCTGGAGTTTTAATGGATTGCGTTTCTTTGAAAAAGTTGTAAAGCAGTTCGGGCTTTAAAATTTATAGAAGCCCATATTTTAGTTGAGAGCTGCCTTATCCCAGGAGATAAAACATCCCTCCCTCCTTCATTTCGAGGACCCGACCCACTTCATTTTCTCGTCCCATAGCCCTAACCAAGCAAAGAATAAAAATGGTAGCCGTCTCCTCCTTATTCGATTCAATCCGTCCCTCCTTCTTCGATCGAAATCAGGGCATCGAGAAAGCAAAGGCGTCAACCCCCATAGCTCGATCGAAGGACGTTTCAGCCTCGCCTTGTCGATCGCAAAATCGCTTGGAGTCACTCGAGGCTGCTAGGGTTTTGGTTTCACTGCCTCGTCGAAAATGGTGAGTAATCGTATTACTCACATCTAGTTCACTCTTCTTATGATGCATCTGTAATTCTAGTTGGATTCGACCTTGTTTTATCTCGGCCATTTGTTTTCATTTGGTATGGGTAATTGATGTTGCTTGGAACTTACTGCTTCGTGACTTTCTTGTTTTGATTTGTTCGACTCACGACTTGTTTTCGTGATGACCACGACCTTGTTCGTTTTCTTTGATCATCGTGGCTCTGACCTTATTCTGGGCCATTCGGTGTTGTTATGATATGTTTTGACTAATTGAAGTTAAATTGTTGTGCTCGGTGATTTGAATTGTTGGTTTTGCTTTAGTGGATTTCGGCATTTATTTGTTTCCTGGACACCGACTTTGATTTTTGGTGCTTTTATTTTACTTGTACTTCACCCCGTAGTATACTTGCCATTGTTCATTATACTGGTTGCAGTTGTTCATGTTTGCTATGGCAGTTTCGTTGGAATTTTGGAAATCGTTCGATTATTAGATAATGTTTGGTTGCCATGTCTTTGATATTCTCGGCTTCATCTCCGATAGTACTGCTGTTGATCTGACTGTTTACCTCGACTTTGACTTGGTTATGATGTTGGCCACTGGTCAAATTTTATTTGTTTCAGTATCATTGTGGTCCTTGCATCATGTTTCACTAATGTTGGTCTACATATTGGAGTTCCCTGTGCACATGATCAATTGAGTCGTTTTGAGTTGCACTGCATTCCATATTAGTATCATTGGGTCTATTGTAGTTGAACACTTGTAGTTTCACTGTTACCTAGTTGTCAGATAACTGGTCATTTGTGTTATAGGCTTGGGGCTGGTAGTATTTGAACCTTCATTTGTTAATATCCTTCGTATATGTGCATTCATACAATCATCGTTAAGCCTGGGCAGTTGAGTCGTTGGGGCTGTTGCATTGCATCATGTCGTCGAAGTAACCTAGTTCACTAGCATTGCTTATTTCTTTATCTTGTACTGTCCACCTGAGTACAGTCTCCATTTCATTGCCCTATGCACTTGTGTTGTTATATGAACTTGGTGCATTACTTCGAGTTGTATCACTTGAATTTCAGTGTGCACAGAGCATATAATTAGTATCACCTGAGACAGTTAGTTTGCATTTATGTTTCATGAATGAATGTTTCACTGCAGTGTATATGATTGCATTCATATTCTTGCTTGTGCATCACTATAGGTCTGTTGCATTTATTGGTCTGTTTGCATATTTCACTTGCTTAACCCTTGCATATGTTCGCTGATACATCTTCGAACTGGCTGTGTCACTTCCATCTGTTTTGGGTTCTAACTCTTTGCTCATTAGCTGGTTCACTGCTCTACGTGTTCCCTTAATGCTACATTGCTACCTGGTAGCCCTTGTGTCTGCACTTACAATTAGTCACTACTGCATTCATATTCTCGCTGTCCCATTGTTTCTTGAATTTGGCAGCCTGGTTGTACATGATTGCATTTGAGTGTAGTTGTTGGACTGGTCTTGTCTACTTGTCATTATTTTGGTCTCTGACCTGATGTACCTTAGTCTGATACCGTTGCATTGTTGTACTTCATGTTCGTATAGGCTCTTGAGTGGGATGTATTGCATAGCTGAGCTGAATCTGTCTTACTGATGCATGGCCTTTATGTGGTCTGCACTTGCATACTATTGCTGCCTTGTTCTCTTGCTGTCGAGATTGTTTCTTTTTACGATTGCAACTGTTTTGGTATAACTGCCTTCGTGCATCTGGCCTTACGAGCCTTTTTCATACTGCTGAATCATTGAAGTTATGTTAAGTCCTGATAGTAGTGACTCAACCTCTACAGTTTCTACTTTCTGTTAATAATTGGAGTTGTGATGACTTCATCATTGCAGTGGCGAGGCAGTGCACGCGAGCGTGCACTGCAGCCACACTGTATTGATTTTATTGGTATTTCCTTTGCTTTTGATGCGTTGATCTTTTGAGTATACATGCTGTAGTGGCGAGGCAGCACACGCGTGCGTGTGCTGCAGCCCTACTAGAGTTGATGTTTTATATTGATTATTATTGCTTCTGTGCATTAATAAACTGGTTTGAATTAGACTGACCTGGGTATTATTTTCTTTTGAATGTAATACTCGGGTCAGACCCGAGTATTTACAGGTTGTAGATTTTTAGCTTTGGGTTGCTGCTAGAGCTATGAAGACTATTTATATCCTTTGATGTGGTCTTCGTCTTGTTGTAGTAGTCAGTGTGTTTGTTTTAAGATGATAATGTATTCATGTATATTAGTCGATAATGTACTTGTATATATAACTTCTTGAGTCGACAGTTGTAGTTGTATCATTTGTATTGTGTCAAATGTATTATAACTGATATCAGTTATTGTATATATGAGACTTTTCGTTCCATCTTTATTCCGCATTTATGTTATCTGTGTTATTTTTATATCTATTGTCCTAAACTAGTATAGCCGCTGTGTGGTAGCTTTGAGTTTGTATCGGTATGTCGGGTTTTCCTCTAAAAAATGAAATGCAATATTTTATTATCTGACATATCGGTGCTCGCACAAGGCAATCACATAGATGGTCGCTCCTCAACAGCCTTATTCTCCGTGATAGTTGACAGCACTACACCGTAGTGTTCTTGGCTAGCGTGGGTATAGAGGTGGGGCGTCACAATTTCTTAAAAGTATTCCTTTATATATAAAATATAATTTAGGTAAATTTATTTCATTTACTTTGTTTCCAAAACAATACCTTGTCGGTTTGTCTTGTTTAAGTGTTTAGAAATCCCTATCGACAATAATTTCTGATAATAGTAAATTCCCACCAAAGCCTAGGTGTTCGCTAAACCTAAGCTCTGATACCAACCTTTTCGTTGCAGGCTATTATTAATTATCACGTTACACGTTGTAACGGGCCCTATCGACCCTATCCGAGTTGTTATACGTGATTGTCGATAGGGTTGTAATGACCCGCTTTTCCGTATAATTCGAGCTGACAATAAACCACACATGTCCAACCCAAATCGAATGGAAAGACCTATAGTTAAGGGAAAGAAAGAAGAAAGAAGAAAGAAGAAGTACTTATTGTTAGCAATTATATATCGATTGTCTAACCCAAAATGTGTTAGTTTATTGTCAGCAACTATATATCATTTGATTTGGGTTAGACATGTGTGATTTATTACTAGCTTGAATTGTACCGCGAGAATCGAGTGAAATATTACAACTCGCATCGATATAAATCAACTCGAAATCCTATGCTGGATTTTGGGTCAAATAGTTATGAAAATAAAAAAAAATATGTACAACTTACGTATTTATTTCAATTGATTTCTTAGCTATACCAAATCCCTTTTTATTCACATTAATTTCTTACTTAGTATATTTTTTTTAATACTAATGTCATTTAAGAATTATTCCCTCAAATTTTACGTTTAACAACATTTCACTCTATACTAAATTCATTTATGAATCTTTCATAAAATTCTACTTAATTTATAAATATTCCATACAAAAATTCTCATGTTTATTTCCATTTCAAAATTTAAGTCCATATTCGTCTTAAATCAAAGTCACACCATTGTTCAATTTCAATATTCGATTTGGGTTAACCAAGATTCCAAAACCATATTCAACTCACTAATTTATTTTATGAAATATTCGATCTAAATTCCACACCATTGTTCAATTTCAATACTAGTTGTCTCTTTTGTCGATAGGGTTGTTACACATTGATACCAAAGCCTATGAGTTGGAGTAACAATATCGATTGTCGAACCCTAAAATGTGTCGGTTTCTATTCTCTGGTTTATTATCAACAATTCTTCTTCTCTTTTTTCTCAATTGTCAACTTGAATTGTACGATAAAGCGGGTTGTTACACATGTGTGGTTTATTTCCTAAAGAATCGAGGTTGAGTTTACCGAAAACTGTCGAATGTTATTCCGAAGAGACCGGAATCGGATTTGTTTGATCGGTTTAGTGTGATAGGTGGTTCTCGCTTCTTGTTAGGTAGTGAACGGATGACTCTTACTCCTACATGTCCCTAGTGATAAAGGGTTGGTTGGTAGTCGAAAGGCTAGATGTAAGAGCAAATTCGAGGTACCAGTGTAAGCTACGGTAGGGTGTATCAACTGTCGATGGTTGCAAAGCCTAGATCGTTACACGTAGTATCAGAGCTTAGGTTGAGCAAACACCTAGGCATTGGTGGGAATTTACTCATTTGAGATAGGGTAAGCGAGACCCTAGGGTAAGTTTGAGTGTGTATATATGAGTGTGTATTTGTTAGCGATTATAAAAATGTTTTATACTATGTTAATTTATCTGTTATGTGGCTTATGAATTCTAGTCGGTGCATAGGATGCCACGATATCAATAGGGGTTTATAGACGCTTAAAAAAGGCAAACTAACACAATATTGTTTTGAAAACTGGGTAAATGAAATAATTATACCAAAAATTATATTTTATATATAAAGAATAATTTTTCAGAAATTATTATAGTTATATATGGAGTGTAGAGAATGATAATATTTGATTATTGTCATTTATCTTTGTTGTTTGTTGTTTTGATAAAAGTTGTTAATAAACATGTGTAAATATAGATTATAGAGAATTGATTATGATTAAAACAATCAACAATTGCGAAATGAATTTCATCAAAAGTGATGTTTTATAGATATGCTTTATAAAGGTGATTTATAAACAATATGAAATGAAATTGCATAAGTATATTTATAATATGAGTTGTAAATGAAAACAGGTTTAAAACAAGAAGTTGGAGAATTTAAAACCCATTGATTTTTTAGATTGTTTTTTGAAAGGTTTTAAAAAAACAATAATAGTATTATTTTGAAAAATATTTTGGTTAGAAATATTTTGAATTAGGATTTAAAGGGAACAGAAATCACTAAACTCATCTCAGTTGCTAGAAAATAATTCTGGTGATGACTGCAGCATCATCGGGGTTCATTTTCGAGTTTCTAAGTGAGGAATTGCTACCATTGAAGTTTTGTTTTGATAAAACAATTTTGTTTTAGATTCCAGAAGTGAAATTTGATATATGAAGGAGTTGTATATATATATATGTATGATTTCAAAATGATTTGAAAATAAAACTGGGTGCTAAAAGCCTAAAATTTTATCTAAATGTTTTGAGAAAACCTAAGATACTTTGTTTTTGAACTTATAACTTGAAAATAGTAAAGATAAGAAAAGAAATTTGGAATCGAGAGATGAAATTAAAATTTAACTTAGGCTAAGTTAAATAAATTGAGTAAAGGGTTAACTAAAATTGAAATGGGATTTGAATTGAATTGGATAAAATAATGAAATAAATATACATTTAAGTCGTAAAGTGATTATATAACCCTGAATTGTGGATATAGTACGTGAATAAACTTGAGTCAAATAAATTTATGAAATTTTAAGTAAATAAGTTTTTATAACTTATAGATTTGAGGAATATTGAGCTAATGACAAATTTTAAATTTGTTAAATTTGAATAGTAGGAATGAAAATCATAAATTGAGATAGATAATTAAATTTGACTTAAGTTAAGTTAAATAAGATGATTTTTGAAATGAAATTTAACTAAAGAAAATTTTAATGAAATTGAAATTGAATTCAATTTGCAAAGAATTAATGAAATGAACTAGTAAAATGTATTAATGTAATGGATGAATTGAATTTAGCTAATGAAATGAGTTAGTGAATTGAATACGATTTAAAATGTTGTTTAATACAATTGAATGTGAACTTAAGTTATGAAGTGAAATTAAACATTAGAAGTGTTATATAAAAAAAATTGATGGAATGGTTCTTAAGGGATATTAGTATTTATAGAAAAATACTAAGTGATAATGAAATAGGATTTAACTTAGGAAAGTTAAAATGAAATGGTTTCATGAAAGGATCCATAAATGAATTAAATATGGAATGAAATGTTGTTAAACATAATGTGAAAAATTAGATGCGAACCATTGAATGTAAACAGATCAACCTAAATAAAGTGAATGCCAATGATTTAATGTAAATTAACTAAATGGAAGTAATTTGAAATAAATACGTAAGTTATACGTATATTATTTTATTCGCACAACTGTTTGATCCAGATTCGAATTTATGATTTCAAGGTGATTTACACCGATCCGAGTTAGGATTTTTCACTCGATTCTCAACGGCGAACACTGGATTTTTTGATTGATTCTGATATTCTCTATCATAGTATATGGATACGCAAGGAGAATAGCGATTTCTAATCAGGGAACTGGATCTGAGTCCGCACTAGAGTGGTCATGTGAACGATACTAGTTCTGAAGTGAAATTGCATGATCGAGCGAGTGATCAGGTATGGTTTTGCGTACAGATGGTATATGTACATCGTAGGGGCTTTAATAAATTTAATGTTGACATTGGAAAATGTAAATTAATACGGTTATAAATAAATTTGCGAGATATTTTTTGTGGGTTGGTTTCTTGTAACAACCCGCAAATTTATCAGTTGGAAAAAAATTCCAATATAAGGTTTCATAACATAAGTTAAGATATTTTTGGTAATAAGTATTTACAAAAATATGAACTTTGGAAAAATACCGATAAAATGGTCGAAAACCATTTTATGGATAAATAGCTCTATAATCATAAAATGTCATGCACGAAGCTGGATACATACACTTATTTTTATAATTGAACAAGAATATGAAATAAAATTAATTTATTTATTTTTGGAAAAAGAAAAGTATTGATGGCATCATTAGTGATGCCCTTATATTTAATAATTGATTTATGATTTTAAATTGAGATTTAATAATTTAGTAATTACTATAATTATTCAAATAATTGTTTTTAAATGATAGAAATTCATTTTAAATAGTTATAAAGTGATAATAAATGATTTATAATAGTTTTATAAAGATATTTAAGCAATTTGAAATTATGAAGAAAATCGATATCGGTTTATTGGTATAAATGCACTTTTGTAAATAATTGTTAATATTGATTTATATGGTTTTATAAATAAAATGACATCATTTTAATTAATTAAAAATAATTAGAAACTTATTTTCAAATTTTGTTTACATATATATGTAATTTAAATTATAAGTGAAAATGTGACCGAGAATCGGTTTCCCGATTTTCAACGGTTTAACAAACGAAAGTCGTTTCAAGTCGTTGCAACATTGTAAATGACACTAACACATATTTATATGCATGTATACATATCACATGCTCACATGTACATACATATAACATATACAAATATATACACATTTAGGAAAATATATTTTCTAAAAACATCACCCTTAAGCAAACTAAAGTTAAACCCACATGCATAAGGACATGAATGGATGGCTTGGAGGTGATTTGAGGTGATGGAGCATATGGACGGGGGGGGGGGGCTAACGTGTGAAACATGTTGGAAAATAAGGGTGTGGATGCACATGGTGATGGTGATGGACAAAGATGATGTTTTGGATATTTTCCACTTCTTTTTGCCTGTAAATACAAGCACCCTTTCATTCATTCATTCACACATCCTACCATCTTCTTCTTCCTCTTTTCCTAAGCTTTTCCACGACTTCTTATTTAGGAAGTTTATGGAGAAATTTTAGTAAAAAATAAAATAGATTTTTGTACATACATATACAAAGTCAAATCACCTTAAAACACTAGCCAATCCCCTCCACTACCTATCTATTACTCACGGCCCAACCATCACCACCCTTTGCCTGAGCACACCACCACCCAAAAGCATAGGCGTGCCTACCCAAGGCCTAAGCCGAGCCCTATAAGAAGAAAGAAAGAAGATCGAGAAGCTCCGGAGCAAGGAAAAGAAGAGGAAGTGCTGCCGGAATCGATTCGAGAAGCTACAGAAAAGATTGGTGGAGTGGAGCCCTAAGTGAGTACTCAATGTTTATTAAATAATAAATAATCTCTATAACTACTTTTAAGTATGATAATATGACCATTTAATCTCTTAATAGTTGTATGAATGTTTGATAACTTGTTTGATTATATGGTTGATTTTATGGATGTTGATATGGTTGACAACTTGGTTGTGATAAATTATGAGAAATCATAATAAAAATGGTTAAGTAATTAACCATGATAATAAATGAAAAATAAATTCATACGGATGTGTGTTTGAAGTTATTTACCCTCTTAATGGTTTTGAAAATATAAAAAGGTTGAAATGAATATTATAATAGTATAATCTTTTGAACCGATTTAAAAGTAATAAAAGAGATTTAATAAGAAAAATATTGGTTTAAATGTTTGAAAATGATTCATAAATGTTTTATAAACATTAAAATTCAAATTGGAGAAGTTTTGTCAACTAATGAATTTGTAGTCAAAAATAAGCGCATCGCGTAACAATAGTTCGCGATTTCGCACCGTAAAAGCTAAATCCTTATGTAGGATGGAATCGGAGTTAGATTTCTTTGCAATAAGAATTTTCCGATCTCTTATGACTATTTTTTTCAAATAAATGAAAATGATCAAGATTTCATTTAGTAAATTTTGATTATATGAGCAAATCAAGTTTTCAAGAAAATCGCACTTTGGTAGTTCGGTGGCCAAAGTCGCAAATATTTTAAATAAATATTTTTAAAATGGTTAAAAATATGGAATAAATCTTATAAATATTTTAAAACGTTTTAAAAGTGATTTGAGTCATAAAAATGAATTTTCAAATGATAAAAAGTCATTTTGATCAATATAGCTTAAAAAACACTTTTCGTAGCACTTTTCTATGACTTTTAAATTATAGTATTGAATGCAACCATTCTTTTTCAAATCATTTGTAAATGTTTTAAAATGATTAATAAATTATTTTAAAGGCGATTTGAAGGATGTATGGAATGGTTAAATAAATGACGAAAAGTTAGTAGAATATGTAAATGATTTAGAGTCGATCAAATAACTTGACCGCCTTATGGGTGTCAGAGAGATAGTGTCTAGGCATGAGTTTGGAAAACCAGTTTCCTGCTCTCCCTAGCTATCCGGACTGGCCGGACAGATGAGATAGTAAATTTGGTTTACTCGGATCAAAATTTCCCGGTATAAAAGATATAGTTTTCCAAATTTAAATAACTTGGATTGCAAAGAAATGATTTGGAAATGTTTTTCTAAATAAAAGGTGAATTGATTTGGAATTATTCCATGATTAAAAAGGTTTAAATTTACTAAAGATTTGATAAATGAGGCTTAATGATTCCATATACTATGAAAAAGATAAACAAATGATTCAATGATTATATCTCTAAGAGATATCTATGAATGAATAAAAAGATGAATTAAATTGATTGATGATTGATAATCATATACAAACTTAACATCTTTTTAATCGATGATTGGTTCCAACGAACTGGGGTCGGATTTGGGTAACTCCTATCCGAAAACCACTTCGAACCAATGTATATGTTCGAAAGTGAAGACATGTTGAAGATGATGCTTATTGAAGACCGGGGATCTTCAGAATGTAGGGTTGCTGTCACGAGTCCCAGGGGTTTACCCCACATTATATTTATATGGTAGTGGTGTCTACATTATGAAAATCTTCATTGTATTGAAGACCGAAGATCTTCATAGCGAAAGGACTACTTGTTGACATTCTCTAGGTAGCTCCCAGTATAGAGACATTTATTATAGCAGTGGTCCTATCATTTTTTGAAATCTTTGGATAGTAAGGACTACTCGCGACTAATGATAGCAGGAGGAGTGCCTTCGGTTTCGTTCAGCCCTAGATCGAACTTGTATGGACAAATGTTTGACAATGCATTTCTGATCATATTAATTGATATCTATCAACGTATTATCTGCTTGGTGGCGGAGAAGGCAACTTCTCTAGCTTAACGTCCTTTCCTGAGACGTACGAACTCAAGAGTTATACATTGGTAGAAATCAGTTATGTTATTAAGGAATGGTAATGTGGCATTCTAAGTGGAACAAGCTTTATGGAAGAATAAAGCATGACTTTGTGAATAGCAAAGCGTGGCTTTGTTAAAATTGATCGTAGCCTCACGAGCTTCACATCCCAAAGATGATACAGGTAATTATGTTGTTTATAGGGCATATATTTTAGGCTATTGGTTGTATGAGTATGGAGGAGTCCGGTGGAATCTTGATCCTCAAGGCATATAGTGGCTTGCTTGTGAAAAGCGATAAGGCTACCGGATATTGGTAGTGTAGCAAGTGTAGTTCCAAGTGACTTGCTTGAGAAAAGCGATTAAGGCACCGCGGGAACTATGTTGCTATACATGGATCGAAGGAAAAGGCCACTAGTTCCCTATCATGTTGGAAATTGAATTCCAACGAGCTTTATGGTTTTTGATTGTATTCCCAAAATAGCTGTAATACTTTGCAAACATTTCAGCTACCCCTTTGGTATCATATATTCCGTCCAGGTATATTCCGTTGACCTAGTCCGGATATATTACCATAGACTTAGTATGGGTATTGATACTTTCATTTTGTATATATTTATTTGAAAGTGTTTTCAAACCAATGTCATTAAGAATAATATCAAATGTTGTGATATAAAGTATTTTGGTTATCATAAGATAAAAAACCCATCTGCATTTATGTATGGGCGTGATCTTATGAGATAACCTTCTTTTCAAAGGTTTTCATTTACATCAGCATTTAAAATTTCGAGTATCTCATGTTGGTTTATCAAGCCTGATCCAGGTATTTTTAATACTTGGGTCAGATCCGAGTAGTTTCAGGTTTAGTTGAAGATGCTTGCAGTTTCCAGAGGAGAGCTGGAGATCTTCATTTACGTATGGACGTATTCTATTATCCGCTGCATATACTACATTTGTTTTGTTTGGTTGTTAAAATTTGTAAGGACAATGATTCATAACTGTCTAGGTTGAATCTAGGTTAGACTCTGATATTGTATTCAAAATTTTCCGCTGTAAAGATTTTGAAATAATATATGTTATTCCATTCGTATGAGATTCTGTTCTATCTTTATTTTCTTTTTCCCCTAACAATCGATTTTTTCGACACTTGAATTTGTGACACGAGGATGTACTAGTGTCGATTTTCGAGGGTCGAAAATCTCCGGTCGTTACATTTGGTATCAGAGCTTAGGTTGAGCGAACATCTAGGCTTTGGAGGTAAAACTCATTATAGATAGGGTTAGTAATACCCTAGAATGAGTGACTCATTACTATTAAGGTTAGTAACACCCTAGAATGATTTGAGAGTATTATATATATGAGCGTGTATTTGTTAATTGATATAAAAAGGTTTTGTGTTGATTTATCTGTTGAGTAGTTTATAGATTCTGGTCGGTACGTGGGACTCCACGATATTGATAAAGGTTTCTAAACACTTAAACAAGGCAAATCGAGACATCGTTTTTAAAAGGAGTATATTTTATATATATATAAAAGTATAAATATTAGTTTGATTTGGAAAATTTATAAGATGTTATCCCTTTGGAAAGTTCCAAGGATAAGGTCTTGATCTGTTTGATGATAGTGGGAATAATCTTCTAAGTATCAATCATATGTTGGCTTGGGCTGTTTGTACAAAAAATAAGCACAACACTCGTCGGATGTAATTGGAGAGATTAGAATGAAGAAGTAAAATGGAAAATGAGGCTAATCTAACAATCACACCAAGAAAAATAAGCAGTAACAGAAAGAAAACAAGAATTTATAGTGGTTCGGCGTTATAGTCTACGTCCACTTTGAAGGATTTGATGTTTATTACTGATTAGAAACTAAATTACAATAGCACAACGACTAACACTCGAATTTCAATGGAGTTTAATCCGAGTAGTAGCTTAAAAGAATCCTTTTTTAGTTGCAACGAGGGTGCTATTTATAGGTGTGAAGGTGGAAATATCTGCCTTGAATCTCGAAATATCCTTTCTCAAGGTTAGGTGGGCCCACACAATCGATCTGGAGCCGTTTGGGATCGATCCCTGATCGATCCACATTGCTTTCGTATCGATCGGAAGGTTCTCCAATTGAGCTGCGATCGATCATGGATGTTCTTGAGATGATATGCAACCTTCTGTGAAAATTTCATTGTATTTGGATTTGTGGTTGTGGAGTTATTGATCGATCAAAGTTGCAAATATGGAGTGGCTAAAGCCTTCGTATCGATCTCTTTGTGTTGATGACGTGGCATGCGCGCTTTGTGGAGATCTATATTTTGTGCATAGGGACCCCTTCTTTTGGGTTGACCACTTCTTTCATATCCATCTGATACCTTGCTTCTCGTATCGATGCCTTGTCACCGTCTTCGTATTCGTATGGATCAAGTAGGCGATCGATACGAGAAATGCAGTTGCTGGCGAAGTGAAGCGCGATCGATCTGGGAAGTGCCGAAGTCCATCGTTTGAACCATATGGATACGAATGATGGATGCCGAGTGATGGCGTTACGTTCATTTCGTATCAATGCTGATGGATAAGAAATGATGGATACAGATGGATGGATACGAAATGATGGATACGAGATGGGCGTGCTTCACATGCATCTTGATCAGTCCATAACTCGAGCATACGAACTCCGATTGACCTAAAATTTGGAATGTCGCCTTGCATAGCCCTGCTTGTCATATCATGCTAACTATGGCTCGATCCGAACTCGGACCAAGTTTGCATGTATCCATTGTGAATCTGCAGATTACTTATTTTCGGAGCGGACTGTCTTCTATCTCTAGTCAAGTCCTTGATATCACGGCCTTGCCAAAAGGCGGGATAACATTTGCCCCCCAAAGTACGTCTTGTGTGAACATGACGTGCTTTGAAAAGCTGCAATCTTCATTCTGAAAAGGCTCTATCCGATTTACTGAACAGTTGTTGTCCTTTCATCAAGAGATGTAACCCTCGGTTCATTTCCAGTTGTATAAATATTACATTGTAGACTGTTAATGATCAGGCAATTTTTGTTGTAGTTGAAGGTCAAGTGCTAGCAATTTATTGTTGATTGTTCTGGCTGTCATCAGGTAAGCATTCAATTCCTGTTAACTTTGAGAATCAAATGTTAGTATAGCATGCATGCACGTATTTTAACCTGACTCCCATTCATGCTTGCACGTCCACGGGTCGTTGTCAAGTTCTTGCCATTTATTGATGGTTCCTTTTGGATCGAGTTTCGTATCGATCCTCTCCTGGATCGATATGAAATATGAGTTGCAACAACGATTGATGGTTGTTTTGATGTCCTTCTTCGTATCGATCCTCTCCTGGACCGATCTGGGGCGCAGCAGAGTGGATTTCGTATCGATGGTGATCGATACAAGATGAATTTGCTAAAAGCGTGTTCCATAATAATGGATATGGTTTGGCCTGAATTATTGTACAATGTGGATTTCATATCTATGGATATGAGAGTTAAGCATAAACGCATGTGAACGCTTCGTATCGATGGATATGAGATGTTGGGGTTCAAATGTACTTCGTATCGATGGATACGAAAGATGCGCTTCGTATCAATGGATACGAAAGATGTGATTTGTATCGACGGGCACGTTGACCGATTCAATCGGTGAGGAAACTGGGATACAAATCGTCTTTCATGTTGGATACAAAGGAGTATAAATACATTTTTTACTTAGCATATTTTTCCACCTTGCTTCTATTGTCATTTCGTATCCATCAGAGAAAAAGAAGAAACTATAGATCCTTCGTCCCCAAATACCAAACTGCTAATCTTTAATCCAGATCCTTTGATCTAGGTAAATAATCAAAACAATCGTGCTTATAATGATGAGACTTGAGTTTCATGCCATGTCATTCATGGCAACGGCTATCTCCAGTGTCGTTGGCGCTGGAGTGCGACTGGGGTGTGGTTGAGAGTGTGGCTAATGGCAATTTGGAGAAGAAGGAGGGTAGCTGGAGAGGATCGATGGACATCGAGTCACTGACTCCAAGTCTGTCTAACTCAGATGAGAATCTCGTATTGATGCAAGGGGATGGATGTGGAATCGATTAGAATACATGGAGTTTTGGAGATGGTGGAAAGCAGTCTTCATGATCGAGGCGAAGAGTAAGCGTTTGAAAACAATGTAGAAAAATTGGCTTGGTGATCGATCCGAGGTGGAGCAACTCGTATCGATATGGGTGAGATGTCTTCTGATCGATCCAAAAATCAAAGTCCATGGATCGATACGAAGTGATGGAATGATAAATACGGGGAGAATCGATATGAATGAAGGCTATGGGTGAAGTGATCGATATGAACAAGTTATCAACCCGAAGGTTTGATCGATACGAAGAGGCTATCGATCTGAATAATTGATCGATATGGATAAGTGACATGCAATCGATACGAAACTTGCTTCAGGGGAATGATCCAAAGTGAATTATGATGGATACGAATGTTATGACTTTTGCATACTCAAACACCTGACTCCGACGAGCTTTAGCCTTGCATATTCGGACTCGACCATAAAATTACATATGTGATTATCCCTTAAAGCTCGTCAATGGAACTGTAACTTGTTAAACATAATAAATTTGATCATGGATCACTCTCTGAAGTCAGAATGGCACGGTTCAGACAGTCAGCGATGATGGTCGCTCCGGTCGAATCTCGAGGTCTTGTCTCTTTAATATCTTTTAACCTTGTAGAAATTTAGAGTACTGTGCAGCACTTCATTACACAACACGATCACTCACTTTGCACTGGGGGAACACAGGTCTTTTTTACCATCTAATATTGGTTTTTTACCGAGTTCAATAGCTATGGATCCTAGAAGCTTAGAGCAGCAAGAAGTTCAAAGTTCTCCATTCCCTCGAATAGAAAGGCCAGATGTCTCGGTAGATACAATGAATCCTGCTCCATATGAACTGCCGGATGCAGTGGTGATAATGAATCTGGAAGATTCCATCTGGTCCAAAATTACAAAAGAAATGCTAGGCAGAATTTGCCTTAGACACGGACTATCTTTGGAAGAAGTTCGGGTTACCAGGACCGGAAGATAGAGCACACAATCCCCTGGAAGGGTTCACCGCATGCAATAGATTCATGTGTTGGACTAGAACAATGCCCTCATTCAACCAGTTCATTAGGGACGTGCTGTGTTATTTGAGGATCGTACCTTCTCAGCTTCACCCTAATGGATATGCACTACTCAACAACTTGTACATTATATTTATGGAACATCTCTTCCGTCCCTCGATTGTCGACAAGATCAGATATTTATTTAATGTCAAGAGTCGGGCGGATAATCCATCATTCACCTTCCTAGAAGCTGTTAGGAACTACCAAGTTATGGCAAGCACATGGGGCAAGCTGAGCTACTTCAAAACGGAGTGGTTTTACGTGAGGTGCCTACCAGGATTCGCCAGGCAGTGGCTGGCCAGACGTAAGTTCTATTACTTGTTTCGTTGTTAACCATGACTGGATAATATAGATTGATGCTAAATTCATTACTGCGTTTATTTTACAGCGGCTATTCCACGACCCAAAGGAGCCCAGTATAAAGAGCTAGTGAGGACACTCTAGGCGGTGCCTATTGAATTAAGAGAAATAGACGAAGTTCTCACCGATGACAATTTGATAGCCACTAGGCTTTTAGAGGAAGGACAGAGCATAGGGCTCACGAGGGTACCAAGAGTGGCCCCAATAAGACAAAGCGGAAGACGGGCTCCTATCGTGCCCCCGGTCGAGGGAGCTCAGGCCACGCCCGACATAATAATCATCGAACCTCGCGATGATGAGGGTACAGAAGCTAGTCAGGAGCCCGAGGTCTTGCCTCCACAGGGCCCTCAATCATCTGTGTTAAAGAGTAAAGGCAAAATTCCTGCCAACAAAATCATGAGGCAAAAGAGCACCGAAGCTACCCAACTTGTTACTACTTCTATAGGTCCGGAGACATCTTCCCTGTAGACAGAAAGTTCACTAAAACGCCTGTCGGATATTCCAATCCCAGAGGAGATACCATCATTCCCTAATCTTGGGCTAGAAGAGGTCCGCTCCCCTTCAAGAACCAGCGCAGACTTGACCTCAATAGATATAAGGGAGCAGACTCCAATAAGCAAAGCTGCTAAAACCGGTCGGTTGGGGGGTTTGCACATACATTCATGCACTTCACGGCACTACACAACATTCCATCATATGATTCTCAATATTTGGCGATGACTGATTTCCTTCTTCTTTTTTGCAGATACAATGGTGAAACAAGGTTCCATGCTTGATAAACTCCGCTCCTCGCGCAAGTCATCTGGATCGCATTCTGAATCACATCACCGCAAGAGTTAGAGAGATTATGGCCGTGGCTACCATTCTATCCGGGAACGTGAGCACCACGATAGGGAAAAAGAGAGATCACACCAAAGCAGGCACCGCTCTAGGTCACGATCTCCGCCACCGAAAGGGCCTTCTAAACCTTCCGGCCCCAGCAAGCCCTCTTCTGAATCCTCACACCAAACAGCGCCATCTCACGCTTCAAAAATCGGCGAACAGCACCGTAGAATTGAAACAAAAGCTCCTATTATCGTAGAACAAACTGATATAGAGCCAACGGGGGAAGGTGCCATCCGCATTGCTAAACTAACGAAAGATTTCCCAAGCATAAGCTTCAATGGTTTCCACTTCCCTCCCAACTTGAAGAGGATCCCAAATGAAATAGAAAAACTAGTACAAGATTATGTGCATGATGTGTACAGCCAATGCTGTGATTGGGTTAAAATGACACAACGGGTCTCGGTTGTGTCCTTCGAACGAGCCAAGGCGATTGAGAAACTGGAGGGAGACCTTTCTCACAAGGGCAAAATAATAGAGGTGCTCACCAATAAGCTCGAGTCCTCAAGAAAAACTAAGATGGAGGCTGACCAAAGAGCCGAGGAAGCTAGGAAGTCCATGGAAGAAATGAGGAAAACTCATATGGACTTGATGCAGGAGATAGGTCACCGCAACACTGTTATCATTAGAGAAAGGGATGCTGCATTGAAAGAAGTTGCCGAATTAAAGGCAAAGCTGAATGAGGCCACCAAAGAAAAAGATAAAGCTAATAAGGTTGCCCAGGAAGCATGCGAGGAAGTGGTGAAGCTTAGGAAGGAGAGGGACATCGCAAATCAAAAGGCTGAAGAAGCTGACACCAGGGTTGAAAGGGAAATAAAAGCCGTTGAGGCCTAGATGGAAAGCGAATTTGAGGACCTCCTGGTCACCGATAATGCAAATGTCCTGAGGAACCGCAACTTGAACTGGCTTGGCGAGGACTATCCCTTCCAATTGTATAAGGCCTGGGAACACCTGGTTGAGGATGAAAAGGTGACCCGTAAAGTTGCAACTATCGATGAGTTTGAATTGGAAACTCAAGCGTTGATCGAAGACGAGCCCAAAGTTCTTCATGACACAACCATCTCGCTCCAAAGAGAAGCCCTGGCTATTAAATACCCAGAGGCCGGAGAAGGATCTGGGGTGAACACCATGATGCTGCTGCTTCTGAAATGCCCCTAGCGTCTCAAACTGCGCCCACATCTTCTGTTTACCCCCCAGTCATCCCAGAGTATGATCTCGGCAGGCCACATCTCTCTCCAGTCATAGAGCATAGCTTTGAAGGCATGTCGGCTCAACCCGGGAGCCAATCTGAGGAAGGTATTCTGGACACTTCTCCTATTTTTCAAAATGTGGGAACATCATCAGAGGACATTACTAACATATTCTCTTATCTTTATTCAGCCTTAGATTCCGCATCGGCTAACCCTCCTGCAATTCAAGAAATTCACCACAAGCAGGAGGCATTAACAATAAAGGCCGCAACTGTGACGATTACCACTCCGGCTGGGGAGATACATGATAACGGCTATGAGTTTGATGACCAATTGATGGAAGCACTTCTTAGCTGCCAAAGCGACTCGAGAATTGAGATGCCCTTTAACATGGATGAAGATGTTATTATCACAGGTTCCTTGGGTCCGACCGAAAGTATCCCTATGAGTGAGCGCGTGGACCGGTAGGAACAAATAATGGAGGAAATTAAGGCTGAGATGGAGCAGAGTCTTAGAGCTGGTGGAGGTATGGCGGGCCCTAGTCCTACTCCGATCCTCGTGCTCTCTCCAGGTGGCACCATAATTGAGACTAGCGTGCCTTATCCTTCTAGTGTCGAAAGTGCCACCATTCCACCAGCTCCTCACTCATGGGATACTTCAATCCCCACGGGCTCCCAAGAGGAGACCGCATCAATTCCCCCGGCTGGAGACAAGCCAACTGAAATGAGTCGGGGAGGCAAGGGTTCCAAAAGAGGTCCAGGCGGTAGCTCGAGCGGGTCTACGCCAAAGAAAACTAAAAAGGACAAGAAATCGAAGGCGTAGATTTGCATTTGGACTTCCTCTTTTCTTTTGCTTTTTGTAGGCCATGTATAGATGCGGGCTTGGCCCCCCGCCTACACGAATTCTTTGGACGGATTTTGTACTCCTTTTCTAAATAATAGTATGAATAAAATCCCTTTTTTGTTTTTGGCATAACTCTGTGTTTATTTGTTTAAGTACTTAAGCATTCACATTTCCATTCAATGTACTCATGAAGCTTTAGTCTCTGAGTCGAACTTGAGTTTGGTCTTTAAGTCTTGAGGTCATGGCCTCGGGTCATAATCAAATGTTGAGATGGGTCCCAACGTTGCGCTGTCTCGGCCAACAGCTGGTACTTGAGTTATGCCTCCAGTTCTGGGGATAGTTGAAGTAGTTAGTTGGCAGCCATCCTCCACATTCACTATCTTTGATTTAACTTAGTCGAAACCAAGTTAAAGTAACATGAGTTTGAGTGGTCAGATCACACTCGCTCATTTGCTAGCATTTGCTTCCACACTTTGGGGTTTAGGTTTGTATGCCGGCGGTCCATCACGCCTGCTTATAGTTTAGGATTACGTTCGCACTTCGGGGACATAAGTTATTTTGTGGGTAGTCAATCGCACATGTTTAATGTTTATACTCCAGTCCACAGTTCGGGAATCTAGAGTCAGTTGACAAACGGTCGGTCACATCTGTTTAAGGATCGGGATCTTATTCGCGCTCTGGGAATAAGGAGTTGGTTAAGGTCGTGGATGGTCGGATCACATCCTCCTTGATATAGTAAGCGAAGTTGTAGATGGACGGATCCATCCTCTTCGAGCTTGGAGAGAAACGAGGTCATGGATGGACGGATCCATCCTCGTCGAGTTGGACAGTCGGTTCACATCCTAATTTTGGAGTTTGCACTTCAGCTCGCACTATGGGAGCTGGAGTTTGTTGGAGAAATGTCGTGTTTCAAATCTCTTTTAATTGATTGTTGTTTCCCCCCGAGCTTATGGTTTCATCTAGCAAGTGACCAGTCGGATCACGATCACTCTCTATTTGAATGAGTCCCACCGTAAGTGGCGGTTGCATGATGAAATAGGAATCACTAATTTGGCTTGATGACTCTGCGCTTTATTGCTGAAATAAGAAATCATGGCAAAATCAGTTGCCTTATTAAAAGTACAAATTCTCGAAGTGCATAAACAAACTTGAAAAGGAAAGCAGACTAAATGAATGAAAGCCTGTTATATGTAATAGCGACAGAGACTTTCGCTGTTCCATGCTCTCGGTAGAGTGAGACCATCAACGGTCGATATCTTGAATGTGGCATCTCCAAGCCTCCGTTCGATGACATACGATACTTCCCATGTGGGTTTCATGTGTGAAGGGATCGGATAGACCCGCTTAAGTACGAGATCGCCGACTTCAAAGGTTCTAGGTCGGACCTTGGCATTGTATAATCGGGGGACTCAGCTGCGATGTGCGGCTGCCCTCAAATCAACCTCTTCACGCTTCTCATCTTATAAATCTAAAGATTTTGCAAGTAGGATGGCATTCGTCCTTGGATCGTAATAAGTCACACGGTGAGAAGGCACTTCTAGCTCAACTGGAATAACGGTTTCAGAGCCGTAAGAAAGTGCGAATGGAGTATGGCCGGTCGCGGACTTGTGGGTAGTTCGATATGCCCATAAGGCTATGGGAAGCTCATTGACCCACTTACCACCAACCTTCTCTAGTCGTTTCTTCAAAATGGACTTGATGGCTTTGTTGACAGCTTCGACTTGTCCATTCGCTTGAGGGTGAGCTACCGCCGAGAATTTCTTCTGGATGCGATAGCGTTGGTAGAAATTTGTAAACTCGACACTATCGAATTGGGCCCCGTTATTAGTTACAATCATTTGTGGGAGGCCAAAGCGACAAATGATGTTGCGCATAACAAAGTTGATTACTTTCTTCGCCGTGATAGTAGCAAGGCGCTCAGCTTCCGCCCACTTAGTAAAGTAGTCAACTGCAACGAAGGCGTATTTTGCACCACCTTTAGCTAGAGGCAAGGACCCTATTAAATCAATACCCCATGTGGCAAATGGACATGGACCGATAATTTGAGTAATCACGTTTGGTGGGGCTCTCGGAATTCTGGCATGTTTCTAGCACCTATCACATCTCTTAGCATAATCCAATGCATCTCGGTTTACGGTTGGCCAGTAGTACCCGTACTTGAGTATCTTCTTTGCAAGGGCTTGCATTCCAGTGTGGTCACCACATTCTCCTTCATGCACTTCCTGCAACACTCGCTTGATGTCATCGTCGGCGATACACCGGAGTAAATGGACAGAAAATCACCTTCTGTACAAGACTCCATCTTGGATAACAAACCGCGAAGCCTTTCAGAGGACCTATCTCTTCTCGCTCTTGCGCTCGGGCAACGTTCCGTGTTTAAGATAGTTTCTAATTGGAGTCATCCACGACTCCCCCTTGGGTGTTGCCTCATGAACCCAGTCTGCCTTCACCCAATCAATACTTGGAGCAGTAAGCATCTCCATGGGGACGAGTTCCATCTATTGTGCTTCGCCAGTGCTGCCCAGTTTTGCCAAAGAATCAGCGTTCTGATTTTGCTCTCGGGGTATACAGCGGATGGTATAATAGTCAAACCGGTTCAACGCTTCCTGGACCTGCATAAGATATGAGGCTAACCATTGGTCTCTGGCTTGATACTCTCCTCGAACCTGGCACACCACCAGTTGTGAATCGCAGTAAATTTCCACAGCGATGACTCCTAAATCCTTGACAAGCCTCAGTCCAGCGAGCAGGGCTTCGTACTTAGCTTCGTTGTTAGTTGCACGGAAGTCAAATTTCAAATCATAGCATATGGATCATCCCTTTGGGGTTTCGAGCACCACTCCAGCACCTGACCACCAGTCGTTTGATGCACCATCGGTGTATAGCTTCCATATGTAATTGGGAGGTTCACTGGTTTCGGGCAAGTCCTCCGGTATGGTGAATTCAGCTATGAAGTCCACTAAAACTTGTCCTTGAATAGCTCGCCTTGGCATATAAGTGATATCAAATTGACTCAGCTTAATGTTCCACTTGAGCAACCTACCAGACGTCTCAGGTCGTGTCAGGATCTGTCGTAATGCCTAGTCGGTGTAAACAGTGATTAGATGAGCCTGGAAATATGGATGGAGCTTTCTCGAGGAAACAACAAGAAAATAAGCCAACTTCTCTATCTTTGGGTAGTTTCTTTCTGCCCCCGTTAATCATTTCCTGATATAATAGACCAGTTGTTGGATCTGATCCTCTTCTGGAACTAACACATCACTGATTGCGTTTGCCGAAACCACCAGATAGACATACAACTTCTCGTAATCAACCGCTTCGACAAGATGGGAAGTGTTGCCAAATGTTGTACTAGTGCCTGGAAGGCGTCCTCGCACTCCTCTGTCCACTCGAAATTCCGTTTCCCTTTTCTGATCAGATTGAAGAAGGGAATGCACTTGTCCGTGGATCTGGAAATGAACCTGCTTAAGGCTGCCACCTTCCCATTAAGACTTTGCACCTGCTTTATGGTTCTGGGAGTTTTGAGATTCCAAATCGCCCAGATCTTCTCAAGATTGGCTTCAATTCCTCTAGCATTGACAATAAACCCAAGGAACTTTCCAGACGCGACTACGAAATGGCACTTTAGTGGATTGAGCTTCATTCTGTACTATCGGAGTATGTTGAACATCGTCCCTAAATCACTGATATGGTTGCTGGATAGTCATGACTTCACAAGCATGTCGTTTACATACACCTATATAGTATTCTCGATCTGGTTTGCAAACATTCAGTTTACGAGCCTCTAATAAGTTGCGCCAGCGTTTTTAAGTCCAAACGGCATCACCTTATAACAATAAAGTCCCAGATCAGTAAAAAAGCTAGTGTGCTCCTGATCAGGAAGGTGCGTCGGGATTTGATTGTTGCCGGAGTATGCATCCATGAAAGATAAGAGCTCATGTCCGGCTGTTGAATTACCAGTTGATCAATTTTGGGAAGCGGGAAACTGTCTTTGGGGCAGGCTTTGTTCAGATCTGAATAGTCCAAACATGTCCGCCATTTTCCATTCGAATTTCTACAAGCACTGGATTCGATACCCACTCCAGGTATAAAGCATCATGAATAAACCCATTAACCTTGAGTTTATCCACCTCTTCCTTTAGGGCGGCAGATCTCTCTGGATCCATACCGCGCCATTTTTGTTTCACCGGGACGTGTCGCGGGTTGATATTTAGTGCATGGCTTGTGATATTCGGCGAGATCCATACATGTCTGTATGAGTCCAAGCAAACACATTAAAGTTTGCCGGGAGAAAATCAACCAATTCCTATCTCATCTAGAGGCTAAGCTGAGATCCGATCTTTACCACTCTAGGATTGTCGTTATCGTTGGCCGGGACATCAATTATCAACTCTACCGGGGAAGCATGGTATTCTTTGGCTTCCCCTTCATCATCGTTGTCTTTAGGATCAAGATCTTTAGGAAACTAGTCGTAACGCCTGAGCCTCGACTCAGGTGTTAGTTGTCAATCCTTTGAGATATGGACGCAGAAAGATTCCTCCATGCCTTTACCTTTCTCTTTGCGTTGCGCATCTTGCAGTTTTGCAACATAACAGGTGTGTCTGACCGCCTGATCTCCATGGATCACCCCAACTTCATTATCAGTAGGGAATTTCAGAGTCAAGCACCAAGGGGAAATCACCTGAAGTCCGCAAGGGCCGGTTGGCCCAGAAAAGCATTGTAAGGGGAATGTATATCCAATACCACAAAGTGTAACATTCGGACTCTCCGGCGATCACCAACACCCAACTCAACAAGTAACTCTACCATTCCAGCTGGTATGGTGGCGCTTCCATTGAAACCATGTATACGTGACTAGCACAGTTTCAGATCCTTCACTTCCATCGGCATTTGGTCATAAGCATGCTTGAAAAGTATGTTTGCAGAACTTCGACTATTAATTAAGATCCTCTTCATCCAAGCAAGACATATTTGGGCAGAAAACCAACGGATCAATAGTGGGGGCCTCGACTTTGTCGGCATCACGGTTTCTAAAAAGAATGTCGTCTGTTATCGCCCTCTGTTGCTTTGCCGGGGCCCCTTCGTCGGTACTACTACAACATTCGAAGTCCACATGCCTAATCGAACTAGCATATGATTCCATTTCCTTCCAGCTCCGATCACTCGGATGAGGACTGCCACTCAGAGTATTAATCACCAACCTCCAACTAGTATGCGCGGGTTCCTCGGACCTAGCCTGGTCTTGGCCCCGATTGGGATTGGATGGGCCCGCTCCAGTATCCTGCGGAGCCCGTACAAACTGCTCTAACTTTCTCTCTCTAATCAAACTTTCAATAATATCCTGCAAATGATGGCATTCATTAGTTTTATGGCGGTAACAATCGTGGAATCTACAGAATTTCCCGGTCTGAATATGCTTCTCTAACGATGGTTTTGGAGCTGGCTTCTTGTACTGCCCTGTATTACAGGTTTGAAGATAAACATTCTCTAGTGACGTGTTCAAGGGAATATATCAATCAAACATAGGAGCTCTCGGTCTCCCTCGATGGGGGTCTCTCTTCTTTCCTTGACCTCCGTTATCCTTCTGCTAGCCTTGTTTATTCTATATATTTAACTGTACTTTACCAGAGCTCTCCCTAGTCTGCTTTACTGCAACATTACTCTAGATACCTTCACTACTGGGCCCCACGACATCCTGCTTCCTAGACCATCTAGCGTCTTCTCTCCTCAAAAACTGGGCTACCTTTGCATAGAAATGGTCCAACAAAGCGGGGGGTTTCCCAGCCAACCAATCACCAAATTCAAAATCAAGATCGATCCCTTTATTCAATGCCATCAGAATAGAGTTGTCGTTGCGATTGCTGACTTCGACACAAGCAGCGTGGAACCATTCCAGATAATGCCTTAGAGTCTCTCCTGGAGCTTGAGTAACACCGGACAAGGTGTTAACATCCTTCGGTCTTGTAGCATGCATACGAAACTGCTCAACAAACTTAGTAGCTAACTGGTCGAAACATGAAATAGATCTTGGTGGTAGACGGGTGAACCACATAGTCGCAATGCCTCCTAAGAAGATAGGGAAGCTTCTACACTTAACCGCATTATCAGCTCGAGCGGCATTCATAAGCCATTCATATTTCAGAATATGTTGGTTAGGATCCGAATTTCCTTCATACACCGGCAAGGTGGCATCCTCAATCGACGAGGCAACTCCGCATGTAAGATATCATTGGTGAACGGGGTGTGACTTCTAGAAATTCCCCAGTCATCATTAGTGAGGCCTTGACTTTCTCTTATCATCTGGCGTATCATAGTTGGAATATCAGGCATCTGGAGATTCGCGACCAAGGCACGGTCGGGTTCCATTTGACGAGGATGGTCCGGTCACTGTTCATGGTCCGTTCCACGCCTCTTTGGCTCCCGGGCTTCATGGAAGTGCGAATCATGGGCATGAATGCGGTGACGAGGGGCTGGATTTGGTTTGTTCTGGACCTTGGCATCCATATCTATAGCAACAGTAGTGTTGTCATGAACGGTGTTGCAAGGAAGAGCCCCTCCTCGGGAGGAGGGTGCAGCTTGACACCCTATAGAAGGACCTATCCCGGCTTGTCCGAGATTTGTAGCATACGGGTGCCCGGAGGCTTCCGCGTAATTCTCATCTAATCGGTGGCGTGTAGATCTGTGATTGAAGTCAGATGACGCCGAGCTTTTAGACAAGGAATAAGAGGTATGCTCCCTTCTAGATCTCCCCCGCCTTTCTTCATTCAGCTGGTTTACAAGATCAGTACTAGCATGGATCTGTTGAGTAAGCTCTTGACGGCTTTGAGTGAGCTCATGCATGAGGGTCTGGAATTCATCTCTAGATACTGGACCGGGTGGATCTGGAGGTCCAGCTAATGTTTGGCCTGTAGTAGTTAGCAGCGCGGGACTTTGCCTATCCCTTCCTTTGGGATTAGCGGTGTTGGAAGCGGTTCTGGAAGTGCACACCATGTTGAATGTAGTTCTTCTTAGATCTTGAACGATCTGAATAGAATAAAAGGAACCATTGGAAGATAGATCTAGATCTCCTCCTTAGATTTAAGCAATCCAACAATGGCAGGGGATCCATAGAATTAGAGAAAATGCAAAGTTTTCTCAGTGAAAGCACCAAAGTGTTTGTACCAAAAATGGGCACAACACTCGTCGGATGTAATTGGAGTGATTAGAATGAAGAAGTAAAATGGAAAATGAGGCTAATCTAACAATCACACCAATGTAAATAAGAGGGAAAACAAAAATTATGATCGGGATGATATAGTCTGTTTCAAATGTAAAGAGAGAGGAAATTTTCTACACAAATGTCCTAAAACAAAGAAGAAACCGAGGTTTTACAGAAGAAAATGGGCTGCTACCGATGCAAAAACCTAAGACATGAAGTCAAAGATTGTCCTAACCAAACTTGCATTTGTTGCTTCCAAGGGAAACACTTAATGAAGGACTGTCAAAAAATGAAAGTGGTTAACTTAGGCCTCCAAGATAAAGTACCGTCTACCTCAAAAGGGATCGAAGAATAGTGTATATATAGTAGTTCAAGTATCTATACATGTATGATGGTGGTGTGTGATAGGCTGTATTCTCTAAGAAGTTATCCCTAAAAGTTTGTAATACAACTTGGAATGGATGTATAAATATGATGTTAATTAATAAACTTCTGTAACGACCCGAAATTTTCAACCCGAAAATTCGACATTAATACGTTCACTGTAGAAATGCCGAGCAATCGAACGTCGGAAATTCCAGATTGTTAGGGTTAAGAAGAAAAGAGGTAGAAGAAAAAATAGAAAACAACATCACAGAATCTCACAATCGCAGCGGAACAAAATATAATATCAAATATCAGCATTTACACAAGAAAGCTGTAAATGTCGAATTACATACAATATATCAGAGTACAACAAAACTGGACAGTTGTAACAACTTGTCCCAGAATACAATCACTACAATCTCAAATACACAGCGGAATATACTCCATACGTTCCTGCCATCTAGCTCATCTCCTGAACTCCAGAACGTCCAAACCTGGAAATCTGTAATACTTGGCCTGACCCGAGCATTACAATAAAGTAACACCCAAGTCAGGCTGGAAACCAGCGTGAGTAAACTCAATTAAATTAAAATACTAAGGTTGTAAAGCTTCTTTGAAAACCAGGGTAACTCGTACCTCACTACGAGTTCTAATCATTCTGTAGCCAAACACTTATTTCACAAAATAATGTCTAAGTACCGTTACTTAGTTTCAATGGTCTAGTTTGCTTAATTTATTCCATTCCAGCCTATTTGATTTACAATCAAATTTATAAAGAATTATAGATTTCTAATCGAAGTGGTTCCGGATATCACTGATATCCGATCCCGGTCTCTTCGAATCAAATATCATCTTTTTAAGCCAAGTTGTTTTAAGTTTAAACAATTCAATTTAACTTCAGAATGTCATATTCTCATAGCAATTCCATCACAGATAAATAACTCATATTTATTACAGTTCAACCAAAGCATTTCATATCATAGAACACCATAATTTATCAGACTAGAGATATTAATCAATCCAAACATTCAATACAATTTAATCATCCATAAGCAAGATTAATTAGTCCATTTCTAATTAAATTAATTAACACAAAGTAAATTAATTACTGTTATAAATCCTGCTTAATTAACATTAATTAAACCATTTAATTAACAACATTATTTAATTTTATTTGAAAACACTTAGGAATTTAAATTAAATAATTAATCTAATGTATAATTATCCTAAACCAAATCAATTTAAGTTCAAACATTTAACTTCATAATTCTTGGGCTTGAAAATTGCTTTGGAAACTTGTTCAAAGATTTACTCTTTTTAAAAAAACTTGGTTAATTCAGTTTTTTCTTTTCAAAAACACTTGGGCCTAAGCCCAAAAATCCCGAGCCAAAACTCAATCTTCTTGAACATGCTAACACTCACGTACAAAACCCGATCCAAACCCTTATGCAAACTCGAGCCCAAACCTTTCTTCCCCGAACTCTCCCTCGAAAAATCGATCCTACCTTTGCCCACACAAAAATCAACTAACACCAGTGCACCATGCATATGCACACCGCATCGGAGCGTCACCGATCATCGTCGCTACTGCCACCAAGTCGATGTTGACTAGCTCGATCGTCCTGATCACCCAGAAACCTGAAAACAATCTCCAGATCGAATTCGAGAAAAACGAGCATCACTGGAACGAAACGGTTTACCAAAACCAACTCGCATCGCCACCTCCGATCACCTGAAAACCACATCGCCATGCCTGGAGCTGCGCTAGACCTTCTTCTTTCTTTCCTCCCACCTCCGAGCCAACTTGAAGCCATCGCGACGTCGTACTGCCCTCGAAATCATCGTCGACCTGAACCAAGCCTTAAACCCTACATCATCGCCACGGTGGCTTAAAAATTCAGCGAACAATTTTGCCATGACCCCCGACCTTCCAGCTTGCTTCAGCAATGACCCCGACCACCCTAACCTCGCCGATCATCAGAAAATGCCCAAAACCCAAATCACGTTCAACTCGTAATTTCTCTTGAATTAAAAGCTTAAAAATCATGATTTCATTTTTAAAAATCCTAGTTTTCGAAAACAAAGTTGATTATATACATGAAACCAGAAATCGTTTAAGTCAAAAATTTGATATGATTTGAATTTCACTGTACTTCTTCCTTTTTGTTAAACTACCATCAGACTCTTCTTGAAAATATTTTTAAAATTGTTTTCTTCATTTTAATAAAAGGTTGTACATTCTTATATATTCATCTCTACTCCTACTCTTTCATTCTTTTCATCTTTTGAAACCAAAACTAAACCAGAGAAAATATATAGAAAACTAAACAACCTCTTACAAGCTTTCAATCTGAATCAAGCAAGCTAAATTCAAGTTCATCTCAGCATAGATTCAGATTTCCACTTAATCAAATAGCAGTTTCGAAATTCAAGAGCATTTCCAGATTTTTGTTACAACTTCTCTTTGGCTTATCCTCTTAGAGCACTTCTTTTATCTTATATTCGATCAAATTTAATAAGATATTTTCAAATAAAAAGATTATGTAATATAAAGAAGTGTCTTTATAAAAAGTGTTTAAATAAAGAAGTTATTTAAGAATATATTTTATAAAAGTATATTTTAAAAAATAAAGTGTAATTAGCAAAAAAATAAAATGATGTCTGAGAAAGGTAGGTTTAAGAATTCATATCCAAATGTTTTGAAAAAGTGTAAAAGGGAAAGTTATGTAATATAAAATAAGTTTGGAATTAAATTTATTATGAGATTTATTAACAAAGAAATTTCAAAGGAATTTTGAAATAAGAATTATAATAGTATTATTCCAAATAAAGGATAAACGATTTCTTTTGGAAAAGAGATAGAAATATTTTTGTGAATAAATATTTTGAAGAAAGGGTTTATATAGGTACTTAAATGAAAAATAAAAGTTTATGAGATGTTTTCATCTAGATTAGAAAAAGTTAAATAAGTTGTAAGTAGATCATTTCGTCATACAATTTTGATCTAAGATTCGAGTATGGAACTTTAAAGTGTTTACACCAGTCCAAAAAATAATTTATCACTCGATTCTTGACAACGAACATTGATGAAGGTTTGTAGTTGAGTACTTGAGTTTTCTATCATAGTTGAGAGCTATGCAAGGAAAACCGAAAAGTTCTAAATGGAAAACCTGATCGGTGTCCGTACTAGAGGATCGGGGGATCAATAGTAGTTCGAAAGTAAAGTTGTGGGTTCGAATAGTAGATTGAATCACATATTACGCATGGATATACTTCATACACATGTAAGTATAAAAATAAGTATTTTGGGCAACTACCTTTGGGTTTTGTTTTGGTGTAATTTCGGGGACGAAATTCTTTTAAGGGGGAAGTCTATAACGACCTGCAAATTTATCAGTTTGATAAATTATATTTATTTTTAAAATATTCCAATATAAGGTTTCATAACACAAGTTATGATGTTTTTGGTAATAAGTATTTACAAAAATATGAACTTTGGAAAAATACCGATAAAATGGTCGAAAACCATTTTATGGATAAACAGCTTTATAATCATAAAACATCGCGCACGGAGTTGGATACATACACTTATTTTATAATTGAATAAGAATATGAAATAAAATTAATTAATTTATTTTTGGAAAAATAAAAGTATTGATGACATCATTAGTGATGCTCTTATATTTAATAATTGATTTATGATTTTAAATTGAGATTTAATGATTTTATAATTATTATAATTATTTAAATAATTGTTTTTAAATGATAGAAATTCATTTAAAATAGTTATATAGTGATAATAAATGATTTATAATAGTTTTGTAAAGATATTTAAGCAATTTGAAATTATGAAGAAAATCGATATCGGTTTATCGGTATAAATGCACTTTTTGTAAATAATTGTTCATATTGATTTATATGGTTTTATAAATAAAATGAGATCATTTTAGTTAATAAAAAATGATTAGAAATTTATTTTGTAACGACCCATATTTTTTATAATTAAAAATATTAAATTTAATATGGTTTTTGGAATTTAATATTATGAGAAATTAAAATTTATGGTTTAAAAATGAAAATTAATTATTAGTATATAATTCAATAATGTTGATTGAATGTAATCGACAATTGTTTTACTGTAATCTCAATCAATTGCAATAATAAAGGTAAATAAGGATTAAAATCAATGTTGTATTTAATGTTGAAATTATATGTCATTTAACTGAAAATCGGTTTTAATATAGAATATGAAATCAATTAGTTGTATGCAAATTTATCAACTTTTGTTTGTAAAAAATTTGTTTATAGATATGAATTATTAATGTATAATAATTTTTTTAATTATCATTTTATTATTTAATCCGTTTGAAATTAATTTGGAAATCAATTGTTGAAATTTAATGTAATTGAAATAATGTTGTTAATAGTAGAAAAGACGTTAATTGTGGAGTAATGAGTGTAATAAAATGCAACCTTATGTTTAATAATTTCATAAGGTATTTGTTAATTTAATAATAAGAATGTAAATCAAATTAAAAGAATTTTTTTGTAATATAAATTATAATGGACTAAGATTTATTACAGTCATAATTAAATGTTGAAAATTAATTTATAATTCAAATCTTAGATTTAACATGGAAAATTTTATTTCAAAAGATTATTAAATTATGTCTAATCAAGAATGATAATAGAAAACTTTTAATTTAAAAGTGATTAAATTGACTTTAAAATAGATTGTTTTGATTAACATATAAAATTAGTCTTTTTGGGCAGTGTCTCAGATTTCGACAAAACCAGTTTCATCGGATCCGTAATAGTAAATTATTATAGGATTTCAAGTTTCATAGCGATTGGACTTATCGTTTGATCGTGCGAGCTCGAAACGCGTAGAAATCAATTAAAATAATTTGATTTTTAAAAAGCTAACTTCCATATACAATAGAATTAGGGTTTGAAACTTGTTTCGTTGAGTTTAAAAATATTGAAAACCTATATTTTGATATATTGGATGACCTATTTTCGTTTTGGGAATGAAACGGGCTTTTCGGTTCTTTGTTTTCTTTTCGACCCAATGCGATCTGTTCCATCCATTATTTTCCATCTCTGTTTATATATAGGCTGTTATAAACCCTAACAGTCTTTTATTCTATTGTCTGTACGTACAAATTTCTGTTCCTATCTGTTCCGTTATCCGTTCCTTCACAACGGCAGACATCTCAAACCCTAAATACAATTCCAAATCAAATCGAAAAATTCAAAATACTCAAACCATATCATATAATATATCATCGCGAAGCTCTTGATGAACGTAATCTGCGTCTGCAATTCATTTTTTGATTGGAGGCTCCGTTTGTCCAGAATTTGGCAAAGAGGTTTCGGCCGTTCGTTCTAGGGTTTTTATTCAACGGTGGATTTGCAACCGATCGACGGTCGGGGAGTTGCATTTGGTAGAGGTCGCGAAGCAGTGCTCAAAAGTGGTAGCCGACCATTATCTGGTGGTCTCAATTCACTAGAAATCGCCAAAAATAGGCAGCGGCGGCGGAGTAGCGGAGCACGGCCGGAGGGCGTCGCGACTTGGCCAAAGGGTCGGCTTGAGGTGGTGGGTGCGGCAGTGTTGTCAGATCTGGTCGAGGGTGGCTTGGGTTCGTGCGATGGCAACGTAAAGGAGGCGGCAACGTGAAGGGTTTGTTTATGATCGCGCACAAGAGGTAGGGTTTGAGAGATGGTAAATTACGTTTTTACCCTGGAATTTATTTTTAATTTCAAATTTCTAACATCGATAACTTTTGCATACGAACACGAATTTGGACGCGGTTTCTTTCGTTGGGATCGTATCGAAATTTAGGAGAACATGAAACTAGTATGGTTGAATTTGGAGACTTTGGGAATTTTAGACTTTTATTGGATTTTTAATTGGCTATAAATCAAAGGTGAGTGATTTAACCCACTCACGCAATACTAAATTTTCTTATGTTAGTTGAATTAAATTTATGAAGTGATAAGAATTTTATTGATTGCTGTTTGGTAATTTAAGTTGTCATTTAAATTTAATTTGAATTTATATTGAATTAAACTGACATTTAAATTAATATTGAATTTATTTGCTAGTTAAGTACCTGATATTAATAACTAGTTAATTGTTGTGATTTATTGGCTGATTTAGATGTTGACTGTGATGGATGTCTATTTGTTGACATTTCGGATAATTTGATGTTTATTTATTTATATATGTCCCTGTTATTACCCTGTATATTAATTGGAAGCATAAAAACTGTTATTTAAATTATTTCGAATAAATAAAGAAATAGGTTGAAATGATATATACCTATGACACTTTGATTTGGATTGAAATGTTATATCTATCCCTATAATTAAAATTGAAATAACTAATCACTTAGCCACAGGGTAGAAAATTATATATGGACACCGGATTGGTTAAATTAAATGGTTTTAAAAATCTTGAATTTGGATTAAATAATATTGTTTAAAAGAAATAAACTTTGGACTTATATGAATTGAATTATTTTCTAATCCAAGCTTTGAAATGTTGAGACTGAAATTGGTTAAAAGGAAATTGTTTTAAAGAATTGAATTGAAAATGTGAAGTTATAATCGAGGTATGACTTTAATTTTGGAAATTGAATTATTTTAAGATTTGGACCTTAAATTTGAACAATGAGATTTAATTTGATTTAAGCGATTTAAATCAGCAAATTGAAATTGGACATGAAATTGATATACATTGAAATGGTTTAAAATAAGAATCGAAATTAAATTTAAATCATTGAATTGGATTGTTGAATCGAATTTGAAGTTAAAAATGAATGTTTCGAAAATTGAAGTTATTTCGAATTGAAATCAAGTTGATTTGAAGCTAAATTGAAATTGAGTTTGGTGATTTGAAATTTGGACATGAGTCCAGATTTGTTGAAATGGAAAGAAACAATTTGATTTGATATTATTTTCAAAATAAATTATTTTAATATAAACTGTTTAAAATCTATCTTTTTAATATTCAAATTATTTAGATTTTTCCAACTATTTCACTATATAAACAGTTTTCAATACTCAAACCATTTTATATCAAACTATTTAAAACTATTTAAACTATTTTGAACTATTTAAAACTATTCAAACTATTTTCTAAAATTTCAAACTGTGCAAAGTTAAGATGTTTATATTTAAATCGTTGATTTAAATGCGAATGTGGTTAAATGAGGTTATAACCTATGTTGGAATTTGAAATGGTATTTACAAATGAAAATGATGTATTTTGAGTAAATATGGTAATTTGAAATGAAGTGATATTTTGAAGTGAATATGATATTTTGATATCAAATGTGAACCATTTCGAAATGTAAAAGAACCAACCGGTGTGAAAAATGACGTTTGGTTGTTAAAAAGACCGGGGCCTCTTATTGGCATACTCTCTATCAATATTGGAACCACTTTAACAACTGTGTACGTGGTGGATGATCCAAAATGAAGTGGTTGGATTTGGTGAACGCTTGCTGGATTTAAAGAAAGAGAACGATGATGGATGACCCCGGCACTTGTGCCAATTTGAAATGACTAAAACAGGACGGCTTGTCAGGGCCAAGTGGGCTAGCTACCCCTAGCGGACACACCTCTTCGTATTACTATATTGATGTTGGCTTGATTGGTGCACCTTGATTTGATTTTGGGGGTGTTGGACGCGGTGGGCGGTCATGGCTACGATGCGTTACCACCAGCCCTGCGACCCGAACTGGTAGTATCCTATCTTGGACATTGCCTCACATGTCTTGTCATACTCTTTAGAATTATTCGTGCACACTATGATTTTGTTTTAGTATGGTACCTATATGGGAATCACTTGCTACCGACGTTACTGGTTGTGTTACAGGACCTGCATAGACTACCTGCTTAAAAATGTGTTAAGGGGGATTAATTGAAAGCCTTAACGCTAAGAAATATATTTATTTTGCTAATTAGACATTATATATATATCGTATTCTACTACATATAGATATTTTAACGGACCCTTAGAAGATGGAAAATCCCGTAACATCTCTTAAGTTATTGCACTCACATTATACACTGGATAGGAGATGTGAAATCCCGTAAACATCTCTGAAGCTATTACACTCATATTTACTTTTTGTTGATTTTACTTACATAAGAACTTTTAGTTCTAACTCGAGTGTTTTGTCTTTTCATTACGCTCGGGTCATCCTAAGCATTTCAGTATCGAAGGCATTATTTCTGGAGGACGAAGACGGAGTTTGGTATATTATATTATTAGTATTATTCCACTGCATCATTATTGGTATGTTGTTGTTTGTACTCTGATTATGTTGTAAAAATTATGTAATCAAATGTACATTGTAAAATAGCTTCATGAACTGTTTGTTTGATTATTATATTCTGTCATTCCACTGCGAGATATGTATTTTGTTTTCCTTCTTTTCTCTTATTTTCTTATTAAATCCCATTGACAATCCTCCCTTTTGAATGATTTGAGTTAGACATATGTTGTTTATTGTTGATTTAAACCGTCCAAAAAGGCGGGTCGTCACATATTTTCAAATTTTGTTTATATATATATATATGTAATTTAAATTATAAGTGAAAATGTGACTGGAAATCGGTTTTTCGATTTTCAACGGTTTAACGAACGAAAGTCATTTCAAGTCATTGCAACATTGTAAATGACACTAACACAAATTTATATGCATGTATACATATCACATACTCACATGTACATACATATAACATACACAAATATATATACACATCTAGGAAAATATATTTTCTAAAAACTTCACCCTTAAGCAAACTAAAGTCAAACCTACATGCATAAGGACATGAATGGATGGCTTAGAAGTGATTTGAGGGGATGGAGCACATGGAGGAGGGGCTAACATGTGAAACATGTTGGAAAAAGAGGGGGTGGATGCACATGGTGATGGTGATGGATAATGATGATGTTTTGGATATTTGCCACTTCTTTTTGCCTATAAATATAAGCACCCTTTCATTCATTCATTCACACATCCTACCATCTTCTTCTTCCTCTTTTCCTAAGCTTTTCCACGGCTTCTTCTTTAGGAAATTTATGGAGAAACTTTAGTAGAAAATAAAATAGAATTTTGTACATACATATACAAAGTCAAATCACCTCAAAACACTAGCCAATCCCCTCCCCTACCTCTCTATTATTCATAGCCCAAACATCACCACCCTTTGCCCGAGCACACCACCACCAAAAAGCATAGCCATGCCTACCCAAGGCCAAGGTCAAGCCCTATAAGAAGAAAGGAAGGAGATCGGGAAGCTCCAGAGCAAGGAAAAGAAGAGGAAGTGCTGCCGGAATCGATTTGAGAAGCTACGAAAAAGATTGGTGGAGTGGAGCCATAAGTGAGTACTCAATGGTTAATAAATAATAAATAATCTCTATAACTACTTTTAAGTATGATAGTATGACCATTTAATCTCTTAATGATTGTATGAATGTTTGATAACTTGTTTGATTATATGGTTGATTTTATGGATGTTGATATGGTTGACAACTTGGATGTGATCAATTATGAGAAATCATAATAAAAATGTTTAAGTAATTAACCATGATAAATAAATGAAAAATAAATCTATATGGATGTGTATTTGAAGTTATTTAGCCTTTTAATGGTTTGAAAAATATAAAAAGGTTGAAAATGAATATTGTAATAATATAATCTTATGAAATGATTTAAAAGTAAAAAAAGAGATTTAATATGAAAAATATTGGTTTAAATGTTTGAAAATGGTTTATAAATGTTTTATACACATTAAAATTCCAATTGGAAAGTTTTGTCAACTAATGAATTTGGAGTCAAAAATAAGCGCGTTGCGTAACTGTAGTTCGCGATTTTGCGCCGTAAAAGTTAAAACCTTATGTAGGATGGAATTGGAGTTGGATTTCTTTGCAATAAGAATTTTCCGAACACTTATGACTATTGTTTTCAAATAAAAGAAAAGTATCAAGATTTTGTTTAGTAAATTTTGAAATATGAGAAAATCAAGTTTTCAAGAAAATCGCGCTTTGGTAGTTCGGTGGCCAAAGTCACAAATGTTTTAAATAAATATTTTTAAAATGGCCAAAAATATGGAATAAATGTTATAAATCTTTTCAAATGTTTAAAAGTGATTTGAGTTATAAAAATGAATTTACAAATGATAAAAAGTCGTTTTGATCAATATAGCTTAAAAAGCACATTCTGCAGCACTTTTCTATAACTTTTAAATTATAGTTTTGAATGCAACCATTCTTTTCCAAATCTTTTGTAAACATTTTTAAATGATTAATAAAGTATTTTAAAGGTGATTTGAAGGATGTATGGAATGGTTAAATAAATGACCAAAAGTTAGTAGAATATGTAAATGATTTAGAGTCGAACAAATAAATTGACCACCTTATGGGTGTCAGGGAGATAGTGTCTAGGCTTGAGTTTGGAAAACCAGTTTTCTGCTCTCCATGGCTTCTGGACTGGCCCGACGGATGGGATAGTAAATTTGGTTTACTCGGATCAAAATTTCCCAAAGTATTGAAGATATAGTTTTCCAAAGTTAAATAACTTGGATTGCATAGAAATGATTTGGAAATGTTTTCCTAAATAAATGGTGAATTGATTTGGAATTATTCCAAGATTAACAAGGTTTATATTTACCAAATGATTTTGATAAATTAGGCTTAATGATTCAGTATACTGTGAAAAAGATAAATAAATGATTCGATGATTATATCTCTAAGAGATATCTATGAATGAATAAAAAGATTGATTGATGATTGATAATCATATACGAACTTAACATCTTTTTAATCGATGACTGGTTCGAAGGAACCGAGGTCGGATTTGGGTAACTCCTATCGAAAAACCACTTCGAACCAATGTATACGTTCGAAAGTAAAGACATGTTGAAGATGATGATTATTGAAGATCGAGGATCTTTAGAATGTAGGGATTGTTGTCACGAGTCCCAGGGGTTTACCCCACATTATATTTATGTGGCAGTGGTGTCTGCATTATGAAAATCATCGTTTACCTTCATAGCGAAAGGACTGGTTGTTAACCTTCTCTAGGTAGCTCCTAATATAGTGACATTTATTATAGTAGTGGTCCTATTGTGTTTTTTAATCTTCGGATTGCAAGGACTACTCACTACTAATGGTTGTAGGAGGAGTACCTTCGGTTTCGTTCAGTCCCAGAATGAACTTGTGTGGACGAATGTCTGACAATGCATTTCTGATCATATTAATTGATCTCTATCAACGTCTTCTTGGTGGTGGAGAAGGCAACTTCTCTTAGCTTAACACCCTTTCCTGAGACGTATGAGCTCAAGAGTTATACATTTGTAGAAATCAGTTGTGTGATTAAGGAATGGCAATGTGGCATTCTAAGTGGAACGAGCTTTATGGAAGAATAAAGTGTAGCTGTGACGACCTGGAATTTTAGGATATTTGAAATGGGAATATTTAATTGATTTTAAATATTCAAAGGGGTAATTTTGACTTGACTTTCAAATATAACCAATCATTGGATAATTAAATTTATTGAATTTAATAATTGGAAGTCGGGTAAAATATTGAATCTTCGGTTTTAAGCTTGTTAAAAATAATTTGAAGGCTTGTAAAATTTATATTGATAATGCTGAAGATAACGGAACTTTTAAAATTGAATTTAAAAGTGATTTGTTTAGTTTTAAAAATATATTGTTTAAATTGAATTTAAAAATAGCCTTCCGAGGTACAGTCTCGGAATTCAATGAAACTAATTCCAGTGGATCCGTAATAGTGTATTATTATCGGATTTCAATTTTCGTAGTGATTGGAATTGTCGTATGATCGTACGATATATAAACGCGCTGGAATCTATATCGAAAATTTAATATAATAACTGGGTCCAAAAAGTTATCTTCTCCATACGATTGAATTAGGACTCGAAACCTTTTCCATTTCGTTCGGAATAGGGGTATAACATTACGAACGCCTAGCGGCACGCCTCGATAGGATATCGAAATTTTAAGTTGCGTTTTCGAGACAATTTAAATTTGAATTCAATTTAAATATATATATATATTATTTACCAGTCAAAATCCTTTCGCATCAAAACTTTTTCTACATCAGATTTTGCTCTTTTCAAAAAATCACTGTAGCCTGATAGTGTTGGCACGCCTGTCCTCCTTTTTCACAACATTGTCTGCCTCCTCTTTTCTTTTGAATATAACACGCAAGCAGACAGAATCAAAGGCTCAAACGAAGTTTTTATAAACCAAACTCTGAAGAAAAAAAATGGCAGAACGACAGCAATTCAAAATCGAATTAATGGCCTCGTTCGAAATAATTAAATGAATCACGGATCTTGTTCAAAGTCTTGATTTCTCTGGAGCGTTGATCTGTTGATTTTTGGGTGCTCGGCGATGGATTCAAGGGTCGTGTCGAACGACAGTTTGAATTAGGGTTGGGCTTCTCGATGATATCGGTTGTCGATTCAAGAGGCGATGCTCGTTTTTGGTTTAGTCTTCGATAGCCACATCTAGGCTTAGGGTTTGGTGATGTTCAATCGACAGTTGGCCTGAGGGACTCGCGAGCAAGGAGCAGTGTTGCTGGGGTTCAAGGTGTCACGCGGTGGCAATTTGAGGCTTCAGGATAGTGCGTGTGCGAAGTCGAGGATGGGTTACTGTTAGTTTTCCTGGAACGAAGTGATATTGGTAACGATCTTATCTTTGATTTAATATATATATACGCAGATTTTGGAAATATATAAATAGGAATTTAAAATGTTGAAAGTTTGTATATAAAATTTGATAGATTGTTTTTATAGTGAAGCTTCAGAGAAAAAATAAATATACAAATATACATATTTTCATTTATTCAGTTTAATTTTAAATTAATGTAATATGGAGATTAATTTGTTTATTTAATTATTTTAAAGATCAAGTGCACGTTTTAAATGTACTAGTTTATTTTAAAATAGTGGGTTTGGTGATTAAATTGTAAGATTAACTAATTTAATTTATTATAGTTACTAAAGGATTTTTAAAAGGAAAATTATCAATTTAAATTAAAATGCTAGTTAATTAAATTATTAAATGGTAATTAATTGTCCAATTTATTACAAATGTTAATAAACCATATAATGTTGTTATAAGCTCCAAAACGTAAGGAAACAAGCCGGTTTAGATCGGATCGCAAATTAAAAGCAAAGGTGAGTTAATCTCACTCATCTGGATTATTATTTAAATTTAAAGGGTTAAATTTAAATATTTGGTTGAATGATTGAGTTGATTGGATGTGATATATTATAGAGTAGTATATATATATATATATATATATATATTGGAGTGATTGATTTCCCGCATTATATAGCGGATGAGACCCTATGCGCCGCATAATAGCGGATGATATTTTATAAACCCATATACCGCGTTATTCCACCTCTGAGACGACCGCCCATGACCCCTGCACCGAATTTAGAGATAGTGCGCTGTAAAGTGTGCCAGGCAGCCATGGACGATTGTCAAGGTGAATTAAAACAACAGAATCTATCGTATTACTCACAGCGCATGGACAAAATACAATAGAACATATATATAGTGAAGCTTCACAGAATAGAATCTCATCAATAAAACTTCATAATAGTTGAATACAAACATCTGAATAGTCAATACAACAAGCCTCACTACATATCACTCAGAGAATACAAAGCAGCGGAACATCCAGTACATATAATAAGAAGATAATATGCAACCCTCCAACTCGTCTTCGATATCAGCATCGTGAGAAGAGAGCAGCACCTGTCACCTGCTACCTAGTCTGCCCGTCCCAAAATGGACGAACAGCCCAAGGCAATAAGAGTTAAAACATAAAGCCTTGAGTCAGACAACAGTCTTAGTGAGCAGTAAATTAACTAACAACATACCAAAAGAGCATAAAGGAAAAGGAATAGGAATACAACCCTCCCACTCTAACCTCTTTCTACAGTGATAGCCCCCAAACACACACTAAGCGGAAGCAAACATAGCAAAGCATACAATGTAAAGTAAAGCAATTATCACTCGAGTCAAGGGCGATGTTTTCCAAGTACAAACCCCCAAGGCCTAAACCAAGATCAGATAAGCACCCAGAAAATACCGCTCTTGAGACCGAATGACGATACAACCAAACATCCATGACTCTGGCTATCACTGTTATCATTGCTTCGATATCACCGTTAATTGAATGACCGGCACATTCTTTCAGCCGTCCGTCAAGGGCTAATGGAAACCCCGGTTCTAGACATAACTCCCGCACGTCATCGTGACCCGTGCCTAGGACTATCGAATCTGCACAGAGTACTTGACTACCCAATCAGTAGCCTTTAGGGACTATCGAATCTGCCCAACGTACTCTTGCTTTGAGCATGCTAGAACCTTCAACAACGATGAGATCTCAGCCTTCTAGTCGTCCTCCTCGACAACTATTTCCATACTAGCTCAAGCGCCTCTCGAGCATCCATTATCCTCAACCCGCTTGGAATGATCCCGTCTGGATTAGACCAAGACTATCCCATATCATACTTCGCTTCATCACATCCTCGCAAAGTCTCATCTCAACATCATCATCAAATCTATGCATAAGAGCTTCATCATCCGCTACATATGCCACAAGCAGCTTTCCTAATTCAAGAGCCTTTCTCTTAGCTTTTGAATCATCTTCGGTCTAAATCAAATCATCAATCATCTAATTCATAGCAATCAATCAAGTCAAACATTAATCCAAACAATCAAGCATTCAAATATGATCTAAGTAGACAATTATAACAATAATGGCAATTTCGTAATTAAAGAGTTGAAAGTCTAATAAGCATAAAAACATGAACAATATCTCTATAATCTTGATGAATGAACTTGCATAGGTTAACATGTAGTAAAATGGATGTAACATCATCATGAACAATGGATCTATATGGATCTACACTTAGGATGAAGAAAATGTATGGAAATCACTATTTTAACACCAAATCGAGCCAACAATCCGATACACTCCTTTGGATCCGTGTGAGAGATAATCACCACTCACCAAATCACCTAAACAACCCCAAATCAAAACGCTTCAGATCTGGACAGCGAAGGATCTAGCTTGATCTATCGCGAATCCGCTTCAAACGAAGAAATCTCACTTCAAAGGATGAAGATCTTCAATCTAAGCTCTTGAATCTTCAATTTGATCTTCAACTTGGATGGATGGAATCACTAGATTAGAGTGGAGAAAAGAAGTGAAGAAGTGTAGAAGTCGAGCTCTCAAAATGGCAGTACTTCGTCGCTTCAAAATCCGGATCCCAAAAAAATGAAGAAATGGACGAGTATTTATAGGCTGATTTCTCCTTAACTCGGCCATCTCCATAAGTCGTCTCCGACTTATAACCTTCCGACCTAAGCCTCTTCCGACCTAGCAACCTCTGACTCAACACACGCGCCTATACGATTTACCGGACCCCCTGTCTACGACTTAATGCGCACGTGCCTTAACTGGTTAGACGACTTAGCGAGATAACCCATCCTACGACTTAACAGCTCAACCGAGTTACGACCTAACCTTGAGTCAACACGCGACCTAAGACTTAGCCAACAATTCCGACTTAACAGACCACGACTTAGAGATCCTGCGACTTATGACTTAGCATCTAACCCCTAAGTCGGTTACGACCTAACTGAGTATACAACTTACGACCTAACTACAAGGCCACAACCCAACTAGGCTACGACCTAACTTCGCTACCACTAGGTCGCTAACCTGCTATCAACTATATGTCGTCAACCCTTAGGTCACTTGACCGACCTATCTCACCATTCGACCTAAAATCCTTAAGTCGCTAACTCATCCAACCGACCTAATCCCTAACTCGGTCAGTTTTCTTAAGTTGTCTAACCGACCTAACTACTTAGGTTGTTCTAACACTCCCAGCTTCCTTAAGTCACTGCCGACCTACCCCTTAGGTCGCCAATCCTATAAGTCGGTCACGACTTAAGACTTAACCAAATTCTACCCAAAAAATCTGAAATGACTTAACAACGCTAAAAATTCCAGATTTGAACGAACTTTTTCGATCCGTAAAAATACGGGTCGTTACAACCTCGAAGTGGAATTGGTATTGTGGTAACATCTATGGATGCAGGGAAACAGGTTGGAGGAATCCAACTGGATTCCTTAAAATTATTTAGATTGTTCTAATAAATCTGTGATATGATTATTTGATAATCTGTGATGAATTATATTGATAATTGGAGATGATGGATGCTATGGTTTGATTGAATATATTTGGATATACTGTGTTACTAAAATATATAGATTGGATTTTTGGAAAGAAATAAAAGAGTAAATTTTTATGTAAATAATTATAGGGAATTTAAATAAATTAAAGAATGAATTGGGAAAGGATAAAAGTGTTTTTTTAAATTCTGTTAAATAAATTCTGAGTATGGGAAAGGAGATTTTGAATAAAAGGGGAAATATTAAATTTTTAAACATAAGTGATATTATTTAAGGGAATAAAAGAATTTATTTTAAAAATTCAAGGTTTGAATTTATTTAAAGGGATAAAGAAAGATTTTGGAAAACTTGAAATTGATATTTTCAGTTTAAAAGATTTTAAATCATAATAAAGAAAGAAAAGCTGAAGTTAATGGATTTTGAGATAAATGGAGTAAGTAAAGGAATTTATTTCAAAGTAAAGTAAATTGGAAATCAATTTGAAAATTGATTTAAGCGTTTGGAAATTGAAATTTTAAAAGGAAGATGAGACTAAGAAATTTATAAACTGGGTTTATGAAGGTGAAAGTAATATATCATTTGATATTTGGAAGAATAAATTCACGGTGGGAATTTATTAAAGGAATGGGTAAATTTGGTTAAAAATAAATAGTGATTTATTTTTAAAAGATGTGAAAGAGAAGTGTATTTCCCAGGATAGCCAAGTACGTTTTCAAAGCAAATTTTTAAGTATAAGTTAAAAGTTTTAAGGATTGTTTTAAAAGCATGTTTTAGAAAATTTATTTTTCAAATTTATCTTAGTAGTAATTATTTAAAAGTGACTTGGTATTATGTTTTAAAAAGAGAAAAATTTAGTTTTATATTTTATAAAGTAGCTTAATTTTAAATATTCTTTAAGCATATATCTTTGAATAAAGTATTAAAGTAGTTTTAATTTAAATGTTTAAAGCATATTTCATAATATATTGTTTTAAATTATTGTACTTGGTGATTTCAGTGAAAATAGAAAATATTTGGGAAATTTATTCCATGAGAGAAGAACGGTTTGAAACTGTTTTCAAAGGGTTTAAAAGTGGAAATATATCTTGCGAAGATATTTTGAGGTAAATAAATAATTTGGGAAATTATTCATTGTGTGATGGTTGTTGTGAATGTTATTTGATAGTTAAATAACCGACTATCAATATTGGCCATTGCTCTAATCGTTTCGAAGAGACCGGGATCGGGATTAATTTCTCAAAAACCATTTCGATCCGGTTTGTACGTTTTCTTGGGAAAAACGAGTTCGGAATCGAAGATGGAGTAGTGAAGTGCAAGGGCTAGTCGCTACTAATATGGATGTAGTAGGAATAGTGCCTTCGGTTCCGTTCGAACCCGGAACGGACGTGTATGGATGAATGCTTTCGGAACATCGTCAGGTGGACGGTGGGCATTCTAAGTAATATATTCTAAAAAGGTAACACTTAGCCTCGAGCCTCACATTACAACAAAATGTTGATTTAATAGCAAGTAGGGATTGCATAGTAAATTGGCTTGCTGTCATTTGATGCTAATCCCTTTTCTTATTTAATTGATAACGCGTTTAGCCGCAGTTAATTAGACAAAGAAAATTACTTCGCGGTCTTCTTATTCCTGCCCGCCTAAATTTCGCTATTTCGTTCTCCCCAAAAAAAGATCCCGCTCTAAACCTAAATTCATCCTTCAACCACGACCCCCTCAAATTCAATCTCCATCTCATAAAAGCCCAGAGAAATTCGATCCCCAACTCACGACTCTCCACAACTATCCACGCCTGAAGCTGTCGCCTATTGCTCTGACTCTCCACGCATCCTTGAAGAAGCTGTATTAGGCGTCGTTAAAGAAGCAGTAGCCGACATCGTTGAAGAATCTGTAGCAGGCATCGCTGAAGAAGCTGAAGCATTGAAAACAGTAAGCTTTGATTTGTATGTTGGTATTTTTTAGTTTCTGTATGTTTCGACCTCTATTTTATTTTGAAATCGGTAAGCTTTGACAATTTTATTATGAGTGATATGAAGTAGGTGGGTAGTTCATGGATTGGTAAAATGGAGAGTGAGTTAAGAGGAAGCAGATAATGGGGTAAATACACGTTTACTTAGATCATTATAATTTACAAATTTCCTCATTATCTAACTTTGACCATGTTTATGCTGTTTTAGGGATGAGAGCAGATTTAATATTTAGTTCTGCAAAAATTTAATATTTATGTTTACAGGCTTTTGGCCTTTCGATTTCTATTTTCTTCTTCTAGAAAAATATGACAATTTATGTATTGAAATCCACATTATTTTGGTTAACATATGCTTTAAATATGTTAAAACGAGAAACTATGAAAATAATCCTTGTACATCTTAAAAAAGTATATGCATTGACCCACCAACACAGGAGCAAATCACCTGGTAATACATGTATAATTGATTAAAAATTATCAAAAAGACTATTGGAAATTGGAATATTATCAAAAAGCGTTAAAGAGCAATATGTTTCTATTCTATAACACAAATTTGATTGTGCTATAGGCTATAGCACAAATTATCAATACATTTGTCAATTTTGTGTTATAACATTGTTAAATCGTCTGTATTTTAAGCAAAGGCAATTTTGTTCTCAAGTATATATGGTAAGATGTGTGTTTTTGTAGCACAATTACCATTGATATGGATTTTCTACCTCCTTTTCTATTCACCCCAACTATATCTTGTTGCTTTTAGAGTTACCTAATTCGAAATTAAATCAAACTTCAAAAGATGTTCAATCTAGATAGTATGGATGTTTTCTTTTGATTAACATAACTCTATTACGAAAACGTTAACAGTTGTCACTTGTTAACATCAGCCTTGTAAAAAAACAAAATTATTTTGAAAATTTATCATTTCGAAATGTTAAGTTAAATATTGGTCATAAACATTCAACTTTAAATATTACTTTGTACATGTTTGCATTATCCAAACAAGCTTTCTTGTAAACATGATCCTTAACTATGTTAGAACATGCATGTACACATACATGTAAGGAAGGAACAATGTTCCAATAGTCGAAGCATGGGAAAATAATAGAACCATTGAAAAACATTATAGCTGTAAACTAATTTTGAAGGAGTTGCATAATTCGAAATGAGAACACATCTATAAAATTTTACTTTCTAATCCATAATATCATGTTGTACCATGTAAAATAACTATAGCGGAAATGTTTGCATATACAAAATTTGCAGTGCAATTATTTGCTTTTACATCACCAATTTGCCTTGCAATAAAATAAAACATTGCACACATTTTATAATGGTTGATTCTATTCTATTCATGCACCGTATTTTGCTTTACGCACATCCAGATTTAACAAAATACATTGTATAACTTTTTACTTTACATACATCTTGAAATATCCAATTCTACCATCCAGTAACTTTTAGTCTTTTACAATTCAAGTAAAAATCCTAATGAAAATGTGCATGTACTTAAATTGTGTTCACGTATACAATCACCAACTCCCTTGAGAAAATGAAATAAAAAACAAAATTTAATCTTTTTTTTAGATTCTACATCAAAATCAAAATCATTTTTAATGTCTACTATAAAATCTTTATTTCTTTTGATTATAAATCTAACTAAATATTTGCTTCTTCAATTTTCATTGTTAGAGATTAAGAATTTGATTTATCATATTTTGTTGAGTCAATTAGGGTTTAAGTTTTTTAAGCAACAAAAAGTAAAACAATTAAAACATATTATTCACTAGTTTTTAGTTCCTTTTAAAAAGAAGCTGGTGTATGTAAAGAAAGTTTCGCTCTATGAATAGAATTAACCTTTTATATTACACTTCAAACGTATAGTAGAATAGTTGTACTTTTGTTATGCAATCAAATTTATATTTTTACAAATCTTCTATGAATGTAAGCAAGTATTTGTCATGTACTCTAAAATTTGATTAAATACATCACACTGCAACAATTATTTGATCGGATGTTCATCCTTATGTGATTTGGGTAACGAACCTTCGAAGACGAAAGTTATAACGATTTCATCTGGTTTCGAGGCATCTTTTTTTCTGAACTTCTGAATCAACTCTCAAATTTGGAACTAAACTTATAGCTCATTATTTTTATTTGTTTATCACTAACTGAATAAACTAACGTATTTTACCAAACTGCTAAATGTTTCATTTTCACAACCTGCTTCATTATATGAAATATCACTTCAACCTGATATCCATCTACTTTATGTTGTAGTTTGCTAGATCAACTTAATTTTATCACATCTTGACTGATTACATACATATTTACCAAAAGCATTCTTATCTGACTAAACGTTCAAGGTACGCTTAGACTTGCATGTTTAGAAGTATAAACTGCTTATTTCATATTAGTGTTGTTTGTTACATTTGGAAGTTTTCTTTTAGGATATGATGTGATTCTGGATTTGTACATGATTTTACAACATAATGAACCCAACCGAACTATTTGCATTCTTCGAAACTGATAATGTGAGTTTATTTTCACCCTTAATAATAAAATTCAACTGATTTGTTTATAGATAAACTCTGTTGTGACTGTAATGATTCATATGATTGAATAATTTATGACTTTGGAAAATAATGCTATACCAGGAATTACACTGTTGTGATTGCTCATTGAAACTTCACTGCTTTTTGCTTATTTATCATCAAATTATAGTCTCCTTTTTAAAAAAAAATTGTTAACCTTAATTCAAAACCATAAATTGCTTAATGATTGTAATATATATTGATTTGGCTGCTGTTTTCAATTTTTTTTGTTTCATTTCCAAACTGTGAACTTGATTCTCCTGCCCCAACAACTCGAATAGTATGTTATGTACAAGAAAATAACTTAGGTTAAGCTCACCATTCCACTTTGATTAAAAGGTCGAACATGGACACCATTAACAAGTTGGGTTGAGTAGCAATGTATTGTAAACCTAAGATTCCGTATGACTTTCAAATTACTGGATTTTCATCGAATAATGTGTGATTTGTTATTTCAGTTATAAAGATTGGGTGGTACAACTGCTAAATTTTTGCAGAACTAAATATTAAATCTATTTGTTGAGATAACCTTTATGATTGAGATTGGCTTAGTTGGTTTCTGACTGGTTTTTTTGTTAATGTTTCATTATAACTGTTAACTAGTTGTTTTCGATGTTGATTTTTATTTTAATCTAAATATTTTTATGCTTTTAGTACTCTTAGATCAAGAATGCATTAACCTTTAAATCATAAGCAGATTTTGTACGAACATGGTATGAAAGAGGTCAACTCCCACAATCCCGCATATATCATGCAATATCCTATCAGACTCAAGGTTACGTATTCATTGAGGGGTTACGAAGACTTGCCAATGGAATAATTAATTTTATTTTATTTGATTTAAAAGGTTCGAAGTTTGTTTCATAGGTTCCTACATATTATCTCCAAATTCAAAATAAGCAGAAACCGATCACCCTTATCGGTAAAATTACTATTAAGAAGTGGTTTTATGTTAGAACTGTTGATCCTTGGATCATAACTAATTTTATGGAGGCTAGTAAATTTCATTTCTACTTAAATAATTTTATTTCGAAGATTAAAATTACCATTCTAATATTGTCTTTCTCGTTTTTAGTAAGACCCAAATGATTCCAACGGATTGAAGAGTTTGTGGGTTACTTTAAAAATGTTTTGGCATCACCGAAAGGGCAACGTTAACCCCATTGGGTGTTTACTGTAGACTTGTAGGAGGGTGATGAGGTCGTAGTGATGAGTAGTGGGTGAGTGGGGTGTTGCTAATGGTCATGTAGGTGGATGGTTTTGGTTGTAGGAGAATGATGATGGAAGTTTGGCTTTGATGGAAGTGCAGTTTGTGATTGGTGATATTAGTGTTTGATTGTTTGCAGGTTAGTAATGGTAAGCAGCGAGGTCGATGTCGTGGAAGGGAGAAGCTGAAATCGTTGTTTATTGGCTGTAGGAGATGTAGGTGCTAGTGGTTGAGGTAGTTTTTGAATAGAGAATGGTTTTGATCGAAGCAGGTGATGGTTGTAGCAGTCTGAAGTGGTGGGTTCATGAGCTCAATCAGCTCATATAACAGTCTGAAGTGGTTGTAGCAGTCTGAAGTGATAGACATACTTCATAATACTGAACCCGTAGATTTATATAACAACCATGCTAACATACTTCATAATATTAATAATACCAAAATAACCATAAGTAAAAATAGAAACATATTACTGAAGTAATATTTCGTTATGGTTCAAACAAACATTTCTTCCGATCTTGTTTTGTATTGCTTGTTAGGAGAGTCATATTATTCTGCTATTTGCATGATCAAAATTTTGATTTTGATTTTTCTTTCTTTTTCTCGACTAAAGTATTCTCAGCTCATATACTAGTTCATTTAGTAGGCTGAGTTCATGAGCTCAATCAGCTCATATACAGTCCTTATCTTTTTTTTGTTACGAAAAATTATATAACTTGCAGATGATGTTTAGGTTGAAAAATAACCTATGTGCTTCGTTTTGACAGGTGCTGTATGATGATACCGGAGTTACTACAAGTTGCAAGGGAGGAAAAATTATTTTGCTGCATTCATTCTCTTTCAAATCGGTCTAAAGCTTGGATTAATGTATTTTGTATTGACGTATATCTTTGCTTTTAGTATGTATCGTTTTGGTTAGCTACGGTTGTTATTGTTTTTTTTGAGATCACAAATATTTAACGTTTGAAACTTTGTTTACGAAATATTATGGATATATATATATATATTGTGGTTTGGCTTATGTCTCCATTTGATTACGGACATCACAATGTGATAATTGTGTTTTTTTGAAATTTTATAATATATTCGTAGAATTGTAAATTGTAAGCTGGAATGTATGTAGCAGCAATGATAAAAACTTATAGCGTTTTAACTGTGCTATGGAAAGATGGTTTTTCCCAGTTTTAATATACTACAGCATTATGATAGTGCTATAAACAGTTTTCATAGCAAATAAACAATGCTATAAAAGACAACTAAACGCTATAAAAAGTAGTTGTATTTATGCATACAATTTATGATTGCAGCCCAAAACGCTGTTGAATTTTGTTTTGTATAGCATTTTTGGATGTTATTGTATATTTCGTATGTATGGCAACTTATTGTTATATAGCATTCATAAAAACGCTATAGTTTTACTTCATAGCGATTTTTCAAGGCTATTACAAATCATGTTTATAGCACTTTTAAACCGCTATGAAAAGTCCTTGTCCATAGCGTCTCTTATAGCGTTTTTTATGTTGCTATTATAGGTCACTGACCTATAACAACATGTTAATATACAGCGTAACAAAACACGCTATAGTAGCCTATAATAGCGTTTTTTCAACGCTATTAAAGGGTGTTTTTGTTGTAGTGTCATCAACCGGGAATGACTGAAAATCAGGGGTTATGCAGCAAGGCTATGTGGGTAGCACCCATTAGGGTGAGGTCATCCCTGTCTAGGTGTCCCTTTTTATTTCGGCTTAGTGGTGCAGTTGCTGATCCCAACCGTGGGGTGATCTTACTCGGAATTATCCAGTAAGGGGTAGTTCCAGTCTTGTGTTGCAGGGGATCGGGCGTGGTCCTTGGTATGCTGATCTAGACCAGGTACCGTGACAGGTGGTACCCTAGTACCTAGTCATTGATGGAAATCCATTCTCCCTACGCGCCTGTACGGTTTTGATTGTGCCCAACTATTGCTGAAACGTGAGATGCAAGCATTTCAGCTAGATTCTATTTTACTTTCAATAGACACTATTATAATATCAGACAGATTTGATAAAAAATGTTTTGGCTATCGTATGGTAAAAACCCGACATGTTTATTTGTGGCGTGGTCTTACAAGATGCTTTTGATTTCAAAGGGTTTGGAATATTTTAATAATCCAATTGAGTGTGTTTTCTCACGCTGGTTTTCCAGACTGACTCGGGTGTTATTTTATTATAATGCTCGGGTCAGACCGAGTATTACAGATACAGGATAGGATGCGGTGGAGCTCAGAAGACGAGCTGGATGGCGAGACGTATCACACGTATATGATGTATATTCCGTTGTATTGTGTATGTTGTGTATTCTGTATGTGGGACAAATTATTATAACTGTCCTGAATTGTGATGTTGATTATATTGTACTTTGAGGTTGTATTCTGGTGATGTATGTATAAAAAGATATAGTTTCTTTTCTGTAAAGGTCAGTTATTATCTATTATATTTTATTCTGCTACGATGGTTAGATTCTGTTGTTATTTTGTTTTTTTTCTTCTTCTACCTCCTTCTTCTTTAACCCTGATGGTTCGTATTTCCGTTCACTTTGAGTTGATATGTTAGAGAATAGTGTCGATTCAAGGGGTATGGGTTTGCGGGTCGTCGCAGTTGGTATCAGAGCTGAAAGGTTAAGCGAGAACCTTGGCTCTGGTGGGATTACTCATTGAAATAGAGTCCATAGTACTCTAGAATGAGTTTGAGTGTATTAATAGATATGAGCGCGTATTTGTTAGTGAATATAAAATTGTTTGCAGAACCGGGTTCGATTTTGAAATTCAAAGAGATAATTGAATTTACCAAAGAATTTTGAATATAATTGATTTCAAGGGTGATTTTGAAATGTTGCTTAAACTCTGGAAGATAATTTAAAATGCTTATGGAATTGTATCATGTGGTGGATACATTAAATGAAATTAAGTTCTTACTTAATAAAATGTAGATGGATTATGTGAAGTTAAAGGAATAGTATGAGGTTAGATTTAACCGGAGTTAAGTTAAATAAGGTTGAATGGGAATAAATAGATTTTGATGGCTTATAAATGAATTGAAAACCAATTGAATATAAATAAATACTTGGCTAAATAAAATGTATAATTCTGAGTTAAGAAGTAAATTTAGTTTGATTGAACTTAAAATGGAAGTGAGTTGAATTAAATGAACTTAAGCTATCAGTTGGATTGAACTGAAAATAAAGTCTAGTGTATTTGATGTAAGTTGAAGTAAAATTGAATTGGAAGTGGGAGTAAACTAATTTTGAATAAATTAGAAATTGAATATGCTGGTGAGATATGGGAATGGAACCCAATTTGGTAAAATAGAAGTTGAATTGTGAAATAAACTCGGGTTATAAATAAAATTCAACTTGGATTGGGGATGAATTAAATGTAAGTGGAAATGTTGTCAAATGAAATGGAATTGGATTATAATAGAAAATGATTTGAGTTGCAAATAAAATCCAATTCGAGTATAAATGAGTTAAATATGTGCTTAGATATTATTTTGATAAATTGAGAATGTGAATTAAAAATTAAAATGGATGGGCTAACTGAATTAAATGGAATTTGATTAGATGAGAATCAAATTAACTGGAAGTGAACTTAAGTTTGAAGTTGGGATAAATTGAAGTAAATTAACTTAAGTTAAGAATAATTAGAAGCTCGACTTCGAGTACGAATGGAAGACCATTAAATAAAAGCTTGGGTTGAATTAATTTGGGAATGATTAGTAGTATACAAGCATGGAATGTGTCGAGCTAAATAAAATGGTTGTGAATGAATTAAATTGGAAGGAATTAAATATAAATTGAGTTGGAATCAATTTAGAATGGTTATAGGCTTAAGTAATTATTAATTCACATGAATATCGTCAAATTGCATAAGAATAAAATTGTCGTTTGACGTGAACGAAAGTAATTAAAATTCTATGAGTTGATAGAAGTTAAATAAATTGATTTTGAAATCAATTGAATTAAATATGAGTTTGTTTTGCTTAAAAATGAATTGAATGTAAGCATGTGAGTTGTTAACCATTCTGATTAAGTAAAACGATGGGTGATTGGTTGTAAGCAATTAAAATTAATGTTGGGACATTGAAATTGCTTATGAAAAGTGTTAGTGTGCATTTCTTTTAGTATTCATGGGTTGTAGTTGTTTTAAAGAGTGAAATGATAATGAATTTCATATATATGGCACTTACGTATTTAAATTGAGTAAGTACAGGTACAAGGAAGCCATGTGGCTGGAATTGGTTGCGCTAATTGCTAAAATAATAAGCCGCTTGCTTAAAAATGCTAAATAAATGTACGCCTATGCAATAAATATGAACTGTTGTTTGTTTTTTGTTTTCCGACCGTGTGGGTCGATGTATATATATTTATATCTCTTGTCAAATTGCAAAAGCTCCTCCGTACAAAGGAGACTCTGCCAAAATTTTCTGAAAATTTTGGGAGTTAGAAAAATTTTCAAATTTTTCACTAACGACAAGGGATTTAAAAGTGGTAAGCAAATAGAGGTGAAACTGAATATTGAAATCTAATTTAAAAAATGTGTATGTAAAGTAAAGTGAAAATTGAAGAAATTGTTCGAAGAAACTGAGGAAAGAAGAAGTTTGCAAATAAACTTTTATTTGAGATTTTAAATAAATTAGTAACTGAAACTAATAAAAGGAAATGGTTAATTAAATATGGGTTGAGATAAGGTGAATAAAATTCAATATTCAGAGTTTGAAGATAAATTGAATTCAAGCAAAATTAAAGATGAAAATCTGAATGAAAATCGGTAGAAAGTATTTAGATTTGAAATAATTTGTAAATTGAAGCAAATTGAATTCAAATGGAATTGTGAAGGCAAAGTGAATAGAAATGGATATAAACTTCAATAGTGAAGTAAAAATAAATGTAAGAAGTATATAAAATATTTATATTGAACTTAAGAAATGGAGAATGAAGTTCTTAAGTAAATTGGTATTGGGAATATACTAAGTAATTTTGGAATGGAGATTAAGTAAAGTTGTGAAAGGGGATAATTGTGGATAAGTGGATATGAATCAAAATAAATGTGAATAAAAGTGCAATTGATATAGTTAATAATCAATGGATATAAATACGTAAGATGTACGTATATTATTTTACTCGCATAGCAATTTGATCTAGATTCGAACATAGAATTTCGAGATAGTTATATCGATCCGAGTTGGGTTTTTTCACTCGATTTTCGACGACGAACCCTGGATTTGGATTTTGATTGATTCTGGAAATTCTCTATCATAGTTTGTGGCTATGCAAGGAGGATGGCGATTTCTGATCAAGAAACCAGATCTGAGTCCGCACTAGGAAGTCGGGTGGACGATACTTGTTCGGAAATGAAATTGTATGATCGAGCGAGCGATCGGATTTGATATTGCGTACGGATGATATATGTACATCGTACGGGCTCAAATGAATAGATATTCAAATTTTGTAAAGAAGTCAATAAAATAATTTTGAATGTTATGATTGGATATTATTGCTAAGTAGGATAAACATGTGTTTAAAAAGCAAAAAGGAAATTGGGATTTTTGATTTCCGAAGATAAATTGAAATTTGCTCGGCAAAGGTATGAGTTAAATTTATGTATGAAATTTGATCATTTTCTTGTCTAGCCACTTGGCTTTTGTTTCCTTTTAAAATTTGGGGCCCGTAGAGGCATTTTGTAGTTTTTCCGAGCTAGCCACGCAAAGGAGACGCTGGCGAAATTTTTCGGAAATTTAGGGAGTTAGAAAAATTTTGAGAAAATTTTGATAATGTAAAATTTGGTTTTAAATTTAATTTTGAATTGTTAAGTAAGTAATATTGTTTGGGACTTATGGATAAGTTTGGAAAGTTAGTAAGAGGGATAGTGTGTCCTTAATAAAAAGATTGTTTTGAGAATTGCTTGAAATTGTTTGGTTTTGGGAAGTTAGTGAACAGGTTATAGACCATTCCTCTTAACTAGTAATTTCGGGGACGAAATTCTTTTAAGGGGGGAGGAATGTGACGACCCAGAATTTTGGGATATTTGAAATGGGAATTGTGACGCCCCACCTCTATACCCACGCTAACCAAGAACACTACGATGTAGTGCTGTCAATTAGCGCGGAGAATAAGGCTGTTGAGGAGCGACCATCCATGTAATTTCTTTGTGCGAGAACCGATATGTCAGATAGTATAGAATGCATATCTTTTAAAGAGGAAATCCGACATACCGATACAAACACAAAGCTATCACACGGTGGCTATATATAATCTTCGGAAACAAATATAGAAGTATGCATAACATAAATCAGTCACAGACATCCATATCACAAAGGCGGAAGAAGATATGAATTAATATATAACACATGAAAGTGTACATCAGAGTAGTGGTCAGAAAGATCCACGATAATACAAAAGAATAGCGTCACGTGCTTTACAAAAGAATAAGTACACAACATAGAGTCTATATCTCAAAGGTGTACATCCAAAAACTACAAATCTATGTAGTTAGCCAAAAGTCAGAAATATCCTGAAGAGAAGTCAAGCAGAAGCACCTGTAACATCTCGGTCTGACCCGAGTATTATTTATAAGAAAATAATAAACGGATCAGTCTAACTATAAATATCAGATGATATGGTATACAGTAAAAGGCATGACATGAACATGTAATAACCATAGCGACATACTACTATAAGTACGTAAATGATAATCAACAAAAGATTTATCAATATCACAAGAATCTTCTCAAAGATAAAATAGGGTATCATACCCTAAACTTGTATTCATAACAAGTCAATTACACATAAATTCACCAATGCACAAAAGCTGATATCATATCAATGAAAATCATGAAAATTGGTGAAGCACAAAATTCCAGAAATCATCATCAGAAATCCAGAAAACACATAAAGGGGGGAGGCCTAACACATGAATGGGAGCATGAAAACTCACCTACGCGTAAACACATGACGAGAAGTTATCTCATGGAAGCTATCCATTAAATTTTTACACATGAATGGCCCGAAGACCATAGGAAATGTGATGGCGAAACATCACATAATCGGGGTATAGTCTCCCACGTAGACAAAGAGACATCGCTCAATCGCTAGTCTAAATCACAAAAATGATCGTCATGATCATAAGGAAGTGTCAATCACACCAAGCCAGTAAATATATGAGTTTAGCTTCATGTCCCATAACCACTTGCTTAACTTAAATATTTACGAACAAGCTGTAAATCTTCACTAGGAAATTGTCACAAAAAGGGTTCAATCGAACAAGTCCAAGAGCTAACCGACGAAGTGAACGCAAGCGTTTCATACCACTCGTTTTACTAAGTCGTTTAAGTCGATTTCTCATTCGAGTGAAGTAAAGGCTTGTATATACTAGTAGATTGAAAATCGGTTTGAGAAAACGAACTTTTGATACTTAAAATAGTGTTGAAATCGCTTTGATGAAAGAGTTTTGATATTTACTATTAGTATTGAAACCTTCATATATCTTTAAAGTGACAAGTCATAAAACGATGGTAGAACAAATCAATTCACGTTCGAAGACGTGAGTAAAGTCCAAAGAAGTCAATCCCAAAACCATCAAAGTAGAAATTCTGATAAACGTTTTTCAGAAGAGATTGCCTACGCAGAGTAATACGGGGTTCGACCTGCCCGGTCAGGTCGCGGGGGTCCAGGGGGCAGCGCCCACGGCGGGGTGCGGGGCAGCGCCCCGTCACGGTATGACTTAGAGAAGGCAGGCTGGTCAAGCGTCCTAAGGAAAAGTAGGTCATACGACCTAAGGGAAGACTGCCGTGCAACCTAGCTGAAGAACAGGTAAAATGACTAAGTACTAACTCGCGAACGACCTAGGGGAAAAACAGGTCAAACGACCAAGTACTAACTCGCGAACGACTTACGACTTAAGGGATAAGGTCATACGACCTAAGTGGAGAATGCCACGCGACTTAGCAGAAGAACAGGTCGAACGACCTAAGGGAAAAACAGGTCAAACGACCAAGTACTAACTCGCGAACGACTTACGACTTAAGCCTTTATTCGAGCTACGAGCTAAGGCTGGAACGACCTAGTGGAGTTAGGTCGGGGACGACCTACGACTTAAGGGATAAGGTCATACGACCTAAGTGGAGTTAGGTCGGGGACGACCTACGACTTAAGGTCATACGACTTAACGGTTTAAAAGCCAACGACCTAGGACTTAAGAGCCATACGAGCTACGACTTAAGCTCAAATACGAGCTACGACTTATCACTTAACTCGCGAAAGACCTAGCGAAGGCAGAACACCCAGAACGAGTTAACACTTTAACTCGTGAACGACTCAGGCCTTTAACTCGTGAACGACTCAGGCCTTTAACTCGTGAACGACTCAAGCCAGGCGAACAGAAATGCACGCGCGCGACTTAAGCCCTTAACTCGTGAACGACTCACGACTTAGGCTTAACTCGTGGACGACTCAGCGAAGGCCAGAAACGACTTAAGGCCAGAAAAATCACCAAAACGCTGAAAATTGAAGTTTTTCGCCAATCCAATCCAAACCAAATGCAAATGTTGATGCAAATACAATAGGGGATCATTCCCAATAGTCCAAGATAGATATAGGCAAGATGTGAGATCAAAAATCTCACCTTTTCCACGAAATTGATGTTGGAGAGCTTAAGAACGAAGCAAGAATCAATCCCTAGCTTGAATCTATGTTCTTCACCTTGAATTCGGAGTTTGATGTTGAATTTACTAAAGATCTCGAGCTTGGAATTTTAATTTCTCTTTCCCCCCACCATTTTTGAAGAAGCTTGAAGTGTTTGATGAAGTGATGAAGAGAAGAGGGGGGTTGGGCTGAGTTAAGAAGGTGCAGTCCCAACCAAAGTCACAAGTGGGAAAAGTGACGAAACTTTCACTATCTCCAAACATATCGAAGTTTACACTCAAAAAGATCGCAAACGTCATTTTGAACTCAATGGGGGTGGTCTCGAGTCCTAATTTGACCGTATGCAAAAAGTAGCTTTTCGGACTAACATCCGACTAACGATAAAATATTTAAATATAAAATCGATAGATATGCGGGTTGTTACGGAATATTTAATTGATTTTAAATATTCAAAGGGGTAATTTTGACTTGACTTTCAAATATAACCAATTATTCGATAATTAAATTTATTGAATTTAATAATTGGAAGTCGGGTAAAATATTGAATCTTCGGTTTTAAGCTTGTTAAAAATAATTTGAAGGCTTGTAAAATTTATATTGATAATGCTGAAGATAACAGAACTTTTAAAATTGAATTTAAAAGTGATTTGTTCAGTTTTAAAAATATGTTGTTTAAATTGAATTTAAAAATAGCCTTCCGAGGTACAATCTCGGAATTTAACGAAACTAGTTCCATTGGATCCGTAATAGTGTATTATTATCGGATTTCAATTTTCATAGTGATTGGAATTGTCGTATGATCGTACGATATATAAACGCGCTGGAATCTATATCGAAAATTTAATATAATAACTGGGTCCAAAAAGCTATCTTCTCCATACGATCGAATTAGGACTCGAAACCTTTTCCATTTCGTTCGGAATAGGGGTATAACATTACGAACGCCTAGCGGCACGCCTCGATAGGATATCGAAATTTTAAGTTGCGTTTTCGAGACAATTTAAATTTGAATTCAATTTAAATATATATATATATATATATTATTTACCAGTTAAAATCCTTTCACGTCAAAACTTTTTCTACATCAGCTTTTGCTCTTTTCAAAAAATCACTGTAGCCTGATAGTGTTGGCACGCCTGTCCTCCTTTTTCACAACATTGTCTGCCTCCTCTTTCCTTTTGAATATAGCACGCAAGCAGACGGAATCAAAGGCTCAAACGAAGTTTTTATAAACCAAACTTTGAAGAAAAAAAATGGCAGAACGACAGCAATTTAAAATCGAATTAATGGCCTCGTTTGAAATAATTAAATGAATCGCAGATCTTGTTCAAAGTCTTGATTTCTCTGGAGCGTTGATCTGGTGATTTTTGGGCGCTCGACGATGGATTCAAGGGTCGTGTCGAACGCCAGTTTGAATTAGGGTTGGGCTTCTCGATGATATCGGTTGTCGATTCAAGAGGCGACGCTCGTTTTTGGTTTAGTCTTCGATAGCCACATCTAGGCTTAGGGTTTGGTGATGTTCAATCGACAGTTGGCCTGAGGGACTCGCGAGCAAGGAGCGGTGTTGCTGGGGTTCAAGGTGTCACGTGGTGGCGATTTGAGGCTTCGGGATGGTGCGTGTGCGAAGTCGAGGATGGGTTACTGTTCGTTTTCCTGGAACGAAGTGATATTGGTAATGATCTTATCTTTGATTTAATATATATATGCAGATTTTTGAAATATATAAATAGGAATTTAAAATGTTGAAAGTTTGTATATAAAATTTGATATATTGTTTTTATAGTGAAGCTTCAGAGAAAAATTAAATATACAAATATACAAATATACATATTTTATTTATTCAGTTTAATTTTAAATTAATGTAATATGTAGATTAATTTGTTTATTTAATTATTTTAAAGATCAAGTGCATGTTTTAAATGTACTAGTTTATTTTAAAATAGTGGGTTTGGTGATTAATTTGTAAGATTAACTAATTTAATTTATTATAGTTACTAAAGGATTTTTAAAAGGAAAATTATCAGTTTAAATTAAAATGCTAGTTAATTAATTATCCGATTTATTACAAATGTTAATAAATCGTATAATGTTGTTACAAGCTCCAAAATCGTAAGGAGACAAGCCGTTAGATCAGATCGCAAATTAAAAGCAAAGGTGAGTTAATCTCACTCATCTGGATTATTATTTAAATTTAAAGGGTTAAATTTAAATATTTGGTTGAATGATTGAGTTGATTGGATGTGATATATTATATAGTAGTATATATATATATATATTGAAGTGATTGATTTCCCGCATTATATAGCGGATGAGACCCTATGCGCCGCATAATAGCGGATGATATTTTATAAACCCATATACCGCGATATTCCACCTCGAAGTGGAATTGGTATTGTGCTAACATCTATGGATGCAGGGAAACAGGTTGGAGGAATCCAACTGGATTCCTCAAAATTATTTAGATTGTTCTAATAAATCTATGATATGATTATTTGATATTTTGTGATGAATTATATTGAAAATTGGAGATGATGGATGCTATGGTTTGATTGAATATATTTGGGTATACTGTGTTACTAAAATATATAGATTGGATTTTTGGAAAGAAATAAAAGAGCAAATTTTTAAGTAAATAATTATAGGGAATTTAAATAAATTAAAGAATGAATTGGGAAAGGATAAAAGTGATTTTTAAATTCTGTTAAATAAATTCCGAGTATGGGAAAGGAGATTTTGAATAAAAGGGGAAATATTAAATTTTTAAACATAAGTGATATTATTTAAGGGAATAAAAGAATTTATTTTAAAAATTCAAGGTTTGAATTTATTTAAAGGGATAAAGAAAGATTTTGGAAAATCTGAAATTGATATTTTCAGTTTAAAAGATTTTAAATCATAATAAAGAAAGAAAAGCTGAAGTTAATGGATTTTGAGATAAATGGAGTAAGTAAAGGAATTTATTTCAATGTAAAGTAAATTGGAAATCAATTTGAAAATTGATTTAAGCGTTTGGAAATTGAAATTTTAAAAGGAAGATGAGACTAATAAATTTATAAACTGGGTTTATGAAGGTGAAAGTAATATATCGGTGGATATTTGGAAGAATAAATTCACGGTGGGAATTTATTAAAGGAATGGGTAAATTTGGTTAAAAATAAATAGTGATTTGTTTTTAAAAGATGTGAAAGAGAAGTGTATTTCCCAGGATAGCCAAGTACGTTTTCAAAGCAAATTTTTAAGTATAAGTTAAAAGTTTTAAGGATTGTTTTAAAAGCATGTTTTAGAAAATTTATTTTTCAAATTTATCATAGTAGTAATTATTTAAAAGTGACTTGGTATTATGTTTTAAAAAGAGAAAAATTTAGTTTTATATTTTATAAAGTAGCTTTATTTTAAATATTCTTTAAGCATATATCTTTGAATAAAGTATTAAAGTAGTTTTAATTTAAATGTTTAAAGCATATTTCATAATATAGTGTTTTAAATTATTGTACTTGGTGATTTCAGTGGAAATAGAAAATATTTGGGAAATTTATTCCATGAGAGAAGAACGGTTTGAAACTTTTTTCAAAGGGTTTAAAAGTGGAAATATATCTTGCAAAGATATTTTGAGGTAAATAAATAATTTGGGAAATTATTCATTGTTTGATGGTTGTTTTGAATGTTATTTGATAGTTAAATAATCGAATATCAATATTGGCCAATGCGCTAATCGTTTCGAAGAGACTGGGATCGGGATTAATTTCTCGAAAACCACTTCGATCCAGTTTGTACGTTTTCGTGGGGAAAACGAGTTCGGAATCGAAGATGGAGTAGTGAAGTGCATGGGCTAGTCGCTACTAATCCTGAGGGTGATTCCAAAATGGATGTAGTAGGAATAGTGCCTCCGGTTCCGTTCGAACCCGGAACGGACTTGTATGGATGAATGCTTTCGGAACATCGTCAGGTGGACGGTGGGCATTCTAAGTGATATGTTCTAAAAAGGTAACGCTTAGCCTCGAGCCTCATCAACCGTGAATGACTGAAAATCAGGGGTTATGCAGCAAGGCTATGTGGGTAGCACCCATTAGGGTGAGGTCATCCCTGTCTAGATGTCCCTTTTTATTTCGGCTTAGTGGTGCGGTTGCTGATCTGACGCAGCGGATATTTCAAAACAATGTAGATCGGTGAAAGTAGCAGTCGATGGATTGATGAATGCTGAATTGCCCGAATTCGTTGATCCGAAGATACCGAACTCTAGCTATCTCGAACTCGTTGATCGCGCACGATACCGGGTTCAAAGATCTTCAATTCTTCAAGCGTTGATCAAGCGCACTTGATTCCGCGAATCGGCTTCTACAATCGTTGAATCGAGCGCACTCGATTAACCGAAAGTGGAGATAGGAGATTACACTCAACTACCAATTTAAATGAAAGCACAAAGCAATCAAAAGAGAATTTTATTCAATATTCAACAACCTTTACAAAATGACCATACACGCCTATTTATAGGCACATTACAATTTACACCAAAGAAACAACAAAATTACACTAAGTCCTAACTCGGTTCCGAGTTATAGCTGCCGACCTATGACTTACCAGAACAAGATGTAAGACTTAACAAAGACTCCGACTCAACAGTTACAACTCTTTACAACCTTCAGCGACTTAACAAACTCAGACAAAATACAAACAGACGACATACGACTTATAAAAGTTGCGACTTACGACCTAATATAGGTTGGTTACGACTTATCAATAGCTCCAGCTTCCATCAGCGGCAGAGATTAACTCGGCAGCAGAAATCAACGGCAACAAGTCTAAGTCGTAACTCGGTTCCGACTTATCGTTGGACTCGTTAAGTCGGTTCCGACCTATTACTTCAACTGTTTGCTTTGTTTTCTCTCTGAGTAACTCGGTAACCCGTACCTCTGTACAAGCTAGGTCGTCCACTCTTTTAAGTCGGTCACGACTTATGTCTTTACTCCTGTTAAGTCGGTAACGACTTAAGTCTCCCATCTGGTTAACTCGGTCACGACTTATAACATTGGTCCTGTTATCTCGCAAGCATCCACTAAGTCGTTGCCGAGTCATACTAAGTCGGTGGTACGACTCATAACCTTTGTTAGGTCGGTTGCGACCTAAAATTTCAATATTCCGCCATTTCTCACCAAATCTTAACTCGTTAGCTTCATTCTTAGGTCGGTCTCGACCTACCATCATGTTAACACGTACACGACCTACGACTTCTTCTCTCTGGCCTGCATCATCCTCCCCTGGTTGAGAGAAATTCGTCCTCGAATTTGCACTCTCTTCTTCCACAACAAATTCATTCCCATGATACGGTACGAGATGTTTGACATTGAATACGTCAGACGTATGCACATCATCTGGCAGTTTCAATTTGTAAGCATTTTCATTAATTCGCTTCACAACTTCTACTGGACCAATTTTTCTGGCTTTCAACTTATTATAAGCGCCTATTGGAAAACGATCTTTTGTTAACACTGCATAAACCATATCTCCTTCATTAAACTCAACATTTCGTCGTTTCAAATCTGCAGCTCGTTTATATTTCTCATTTGCTTTCTCTAGTCGTTCCTGAACGATCTTATGACATTCCGTCAACCCTTCAACAAAATCAGCAGCTTTCTTAACTGTCTTCCTTGATTGTGGCACTACAGTTAGATCCAATGGTCCCTTCGGTAAACTGGAATATACTATCTGGAATGGACTAAACCCAGTACTTCGATTTACAGCATGATTATGAGAAAACTCTGCTTGGCATAACTTCACGTCCCAACTCTTCAGATTATCTCGAACCAGACATCTCAACAAGTTTCCCAATGATCTGTTAACCACCTCGGTCTGTCCATCAGTTTGCGGGTGATAAGCACTACTAAACTTCAGCTTCGTTCCCACCATTTTCCACAAACTCAACCAAAAGTGACTCAGAAACCGAGTATCTCTATCCGACACAATAGATTCTGGCAATCCATGAAGTCGATAGATCTCCCTGAAAAACAACTGAGCAACATGAACAGCATCCGCCGTCTTCTTACAAGCAATAAAATGTGCCATTTTCGAAAATCTGTCAACCACCACATAAATGGAATCATTACCACGCTGCGTTCTTGGCAACTCCAACACAAAGTCCATACTGATATCCACCCATGGTTTTACAGGCACGGGTAACGGCATATATAAACCAGCATTAGTCGCAGTTCCTTTCGAAACTTGACAAATATGGCATCTCTCAACAAATCTTTCCACCTCTTTCCTCATTGATGGCCAAAAGTAGGACTGTGAAATCAACTGTAAGGTACGGTCTCTTCTAACATGTCCTTCGTCATGTAACTCTTTGATAATCTTCATTCTCAAACTACCCTCCGGTATGCACAATCGATTCCCTTTGAACAGAAAACCCTCTACCATCACGAAATCATCCGTCTCTCCCTTCTTGACTTTATCAACAAATTTTGCAAAGTAAGGATCATCAGTGAATAACTTTGGCAATATTTCAAACCCCGTCACTTCAACCTTTAGCGTAGTCAACAAATGACTCCTCCTACTCAAAGCATCAGCCACACGATTTGTCACCCCTGACTTGTGTTTCACAACAAAAGTAAACTGTTGCAGATATGCAATCCACGATGCATGTCTCGCAGAAATCTTGTCTTGCCCTTGCAAATGCTTCAATGCTTCATGATCAGTATATAGAACAAATTCTTTCTGAAATAGATAATGTCTCCAGTGTTTAATAGATTGCACAACAGCATAGAACTCCACATCATATGTACTGTATCGCATCTTCGCTCCTGACAACTTCTCACTGAAATAGGCAATTGGACGCCCCTTCTGGCTCAACACCCCTCCAATCCCAACCTTGGATGCATCAGTATGTAGTTCAAACACCAACTGAAAATCAGGTAGTACTAGAATTGGTGCAGACGTCAGCAATTCCTTGATCTTCCCAAAAGCACTCCCTGCTTCCTCTGTCCATGCAAACTGTTTACCTTTCATGCAATCTGTAACAGGTGCCATCACACTACTAAAGTGTGGAATAAACCTTCGATAAAATGAAGCCAACCCATGGAAACTACGTACTTCCGTTATCGTCTTGGGTTGCGGCCAATCTCTGATAGCTTCAACTTTACTTTGGTCCACCTGTATTCCTTTCTCTGAAACAACATACCCCAAAAATAAAACACTATGCGTCATGAACACGCATTTCTTCGTTGCAGCATAGAATTGTTCTTGTCGCAATACCATCAGCACCTCTCTAAGATGATTCAAATGTTCCTCTGGACTCGCACTGTAAACAAGAATATCATCGAAATACACCACCACGAATTTCCCAATGAACGGTCGAAAAATCTGATTCATCACCCTCATGAAAGTACTTGGTGCATTGGATAAACCAAATGGCATGACCAACCATTCGTATAGACCCTCCCTGGTTTTAAAAGCAGTCTTCCACTCATCTCCTGGTCTGATACGAATTTGATGATATCCTCTCTTCAAATCAATCTTCGAAAAGATAGTAGCTCCACTTATTTGATCCAACAAGTCATCCAACCTCGGCATTGGAAATCTATATCTCACGGTAATCTTATTCAATGCTCGACTGTCAGTGCACATCCTCCATGTCCCATCCTTCTTGGGTACCAATAAAGCTGGTACAGCATAAGGACTCAGACTCTCCTGCACACGTCCCTGTTCAAGCAGTTCTTCCACTTGCCTCCGCAACTCCTCATGCTCTTTTGGACTCATTCGATAATGTGGTCTGTATGGCAACACAGCACCTGGAACAAGATCTATCTGATGTTGTATATCCCTCAACGGTGGCAACTCCGTTGGTAACTCCTCTGGAAATACGTCATCGAATTCTTTCAAAACTGGTTTAACTTCTTTTGGAATTTCAACTTCTTCACTGCTCTCACGCCCAATCAACAAGAATACTTCCGGCTCTTCTTCAACTTCCTTAACAAACTCCTTTAAAGTCAATAAAGTTTTCAGCTCTTCAATTTCTTCTGACTTACTTTCTTCTTGTGATCTCTTCTTCGGAACTAAGATAATCTTCGTGCCTTTAAACATAAAACTGTAGCTATTGGTCCGACCGTCATGTAGTACTGCTCGATCATACTGCCATGGTCTTCCCAATAATAAGTGGCAAACATCCATCTCTACTACATCACACCATATTTCATCTTTGTATTTCTTCCCAATAGAGAATGGTACACGAACTCGTCTATCCACTTTCACTTCTCCTCCTTTTCTCAACCATGCTAACTTGTATGGACTCGGATGTTTCTCTGTCTTTAATTTCAACTTCGTCACAGCTTGGGTTGAAATAATATTATCACAGCTTCCTGCGTCAATTACGAATTTACACACCTTCCCCAGAATAGTACACGTTGACTGAAAGATGTTACTCCTCAACCAACTAGCTTCTTCCTGCTTCGGTGTTAAACACGATCTCCTCAGCATTAGGTTACAACCTTCATCTCCTGACGCAATATCCTGTTCATCCTCCTCAACGGGACTAGAACAATCACCATCAACATCCTCATCCTCAACTTCTGCAATCATGGTTCTCTTCTTCGGCTTTGGACACTCATTGCTTTTATGACCCAATTCTTGACAGTTGTAACATTTGAAACCATTGTTAACTTTCGCCTTCTCAGCCTCCTTCACTACTGGTCTACTGATAGGTTTAGAAACATTAGAACTCCCACTAACACCCTTCAGTTGATTGTTAGAATTAGTAAACACACCACCTCCTCTTCTCCCTTGTTTCTCCCAAGCCAACGCTTTTTGATGTGCTTCTGCTACAGATCTTGGATCGAACATATTAACCATATCCTGAATCTGCATTCTCAATCCCCCAATGAATCTCGATGTCAGCTGCTCTTCCGTTTCCATAATATCATTCCTCGCAATCAGTTGATAAAATTCATCAGCATAGTCATTAACTGTCTTTGTGCCCTGCCTCAAATTCTGCAAACGTTGATACATCAGTGACTGATAATTGTAAGGTAAGAACGTTGCTTTCATCAATTTCTTCATCTTCTCCCAAGATTCAATCTTTGACTTCCCCATTCGTTCACGTGTAAGCTTGGTTTGCTGCCACCATGCCAAAGCTCTACCCCTCAGCCTTGTAGCAACCAACTTCACTCTACGATGTTCTGGTACTTCTTTAAAGTCAAAAATTTCCTCAACATTAGCCATCCAATCTAGGAACTCCTCTGCTTGCATACCACCTTTGAATTCAGGAATTTCTGTTTTCATCCCCGACTCCCATTTGTGATCATACTCAGAATAGTTTCTTCCTTGACCTCTTCCTTGAATACTACCACCATCATACTCCTCTTCAAAATCAGATGCATAACGATGTCGATTCTGACCACCAACATCTCTACTAACATTACGCCTTCCACCATCATCCCTTCTATCTACGTTCCTCCGTTCTCGATCATTCACGTTTCTCCCTCGCCCTTGATCATTTTCAACACTTCTGTCTCGATTGGAATGTGGCGAGACTCTACTACCCCCATGGTTAGATTCTGGTGAAACCCTTCTCCGATTTTGATTTATTTCCGTCATAAGCCTCTCTAAACGGCCAATTCCTTCGTTAAGCTTTTCGCTAAAATTCTCATTGATTCTTTGTTCCATCTTATCAGCTTCTTCTCGTCGATACAAAGCTTCTACGTTTTGGTGGCGATTAGCTCTTCTTGGCGGCATACTTGAAAACTTCACCAATTCTTCAACACTACAAATTCAAACACTTTCCGGATTTTGATCCAAAATGAAACGGATCGAAAACTTCCACTTTGTAGCAAATCGCGATGAACACGATGGACAAAGTTTCGGCCTCCAATGCAAATCCGATCAAACAATCTTCGAAAATGATGACTCTTCTTCTTCTCGGCCACGGCTTAACACTTCAAGCACTCGGCTTCTCTTCAAACTTCAAAATGATTAGGCTCCAAGTCTCGATCTAGCTATGATTGGCTAGAACAAGCTCTGATACCAAAAGCTGACGCAGCGGATATTTCAAAACAATGTAGATCGGTGAAAGTAGCAGTCGATGGATTGATGAATGCTGAATTGCCCGAATTCGTTGATCCGAAGATACCGAACTCTAGCTATCTCGAACTCGTTGATCGCGCACGATACCGGGTTCAAAGATCTTCAATTCTTCAAGCGTTGATCAAGCGCACTTGATTCCGCGAATCGGCTTCTACAATCGTTGAATCGAGCGCACTCGATTAACCGAAAGAGGAGATAGGAGATTACACTCAACTACCAATTTAAATGAAAGCACAAAGCAATCAAAAGAGAATTTTATTCAATATTCAACAACCTTTACAAAATGACCATACACGCCTATTTATAGGCACATTACAATTTACACCAAAGAAACAACAAAATTACACTAAGTCCTAACTCGGTTCCGAGTTATAGCTGCCGACCTATGACTTACCAGAACAAGATGTAAGACTTAACAAAGACTCCGACTCAACAGTTACAACTCTTTACAACCTTCAGCGACTTAACAAACTCAGACAAAATACAAACAGACGACATACGACTTATAAAAGTTGCGACTTACGACCTAATATAGGTTGGTTACGACTTATCAATAGCTCCAACTTCCATCAGCGGCAGAGATTAACTCGGTAGCAGAAATCAACGGCAACAAGTCTAAGTCGTAACTCGGTTCCGACTTATCGTTGGACTCGTTAAGTCGGTTCCGACCTATTACTTCAACTGTTTGCTTTGTTTTCTCTCTGAGTAACTCGGTAACCCGTACCTCTGTACAAGCTAGGTCGTCCACTCTTCTAAGTCGGTCACGACTTATGTCTTTACTCCTGTTAAGTCGGTAACGACTTAAGTCTCCCATCTGGTTAACTCGGTCACGACTTATAACTTTGGTCCTGTTATCTCGCAAGCATCCACTAAGTCGTTGCCGAGTCATACTAAGTCGGTGGTACGACTCATAACCTTTGTTAGGTCGGTTGCGACCTAAAATTTCAATATTCCGCCATTTCTCACCAAATCTTAACTCGTTAGCTTCATTCTTAGGTCGGTCTCGACCTACCATCATGTTAACACGTACACGACCTACGACTTCTTCTCTCTGGCCTGCATCATGATCCCAACTGTGCGGTGATCTTACTCGGAATTATCTAGTAAGGGGTAGTTCCGGTCTTGTGTTGCAGGGGATCGGGCATGGTCCTCGGTATGCTGATTTAGACTAGGTACTGTGACTGGTGGTACCCTAGTGCCTAGTCATTGATGGAAATCCATTCTCCCTACGCGCCTGTACGGTTTTGATTGTGCCCAACTATTGTTGAAACATGAGATGCAAGCATTTCAGCTAGATTCTATTTTACTTTCAATAGACACTATTATAATATCAGACGGATTTGATAAAAAATGTTTTGGCTATCGTAAGGTAAAAACCCGACATGTTTATTTGTGGCATGGTCTTACGAGATGCTTTTGATTTCAAAGGGTTTGGAAAACTTTAATAATCAAATTGAGTGTGTTTTCTCACGCTAGTTTTCCATATTGACTCGGGTGTTATTTTATTATAATGCTCGGGTCAGACCGAGTATTACAGATACATGATAGGATGTGGTGGAGCTCAGAAGACGAGCTGGATGGCGAGACGTATCACACGTATATGATGTATATTCCGCTGTATTGTGTATGTTGTGTATTCTATATGTGGGACAAGTTATTATAACTGTCCTGAATTGTGATGTTGATTATATTGTACTATGATGTTGTATTCTGGTGATGTATGTATAAACAGATATAGTTTTTTTTCTGTAAAGGTCGGTTATTATCTATTATATTTTATTCCGCTGCGATGGTTAGATTCTGTTGTTGTTTTGTTTTTTTTCTTCTTCTACCTCCTTCTTCTTTAACCTTGATGGTTCGTATTTCTGTTCACCTTGAGTCGATATGTTGGAGAATAGTGTCGATTCAAAGGGTACGGGTTTGCGGGTCGTCACAGTAGCTTTGTGAATAGCAAAGCGTGGCATTGTTAAAATTGAGCATAGCCTCACGAGCCTTACATCCCGGAGATGGTACGGGTAATTATGTGGTCTGCAGGTAATATATTTCAGGCTATTGGTTGTATGAGTATAGAGGAGTCCGGTGGAATCTTGATCCTCAAGGCATATAGTGGCTTGCTTGTGAAAAGCGATAAGGCTACCGGATATTGGTAGTGTAGCAAGTGTAGTTCCAAGTGACTTACTTGAGAAAAGCGATTAAGGCACCGTGGGAACTATGTTGCTATACATGGATCGAAGGAAAAGGCCACTAGTTCCCTATTATATTGGAAATCCAATTCCAATATGAGCTTTACTGTTTTTGATTGTATTCCCAAAATAGGTGTAATGCTTTGCAAACATTTCAGCTACCCCTTTGGTATCATATTTTCCAACAGGTATATTCTATTGACCTAGTCTGGATATATTACTATAGACTTAGTCCGGGTATTGATACTTCCATTTTGTATATATTTATTTAAAAAGTTTTTTCAAACCAATGTCATTAAGAATAATATCAAATGTTCTGATATAAAGTATTTTGGTATCATAAGGTAAAAAACATGTCCGTATTTATGTGTGGGCATGGTCTTATGAGATACCCTTCTTTTCAAAGGTTTTGATTTACATCAGCATTTAAAATTTTGAGTATCTCACGCTGGTTTATCAAGCCTGATCCAGGCATTTTTAATACTCGAGTCAGATCCGAGTAGTTTTAGGTTTAGTTGAAGATGCTTGGAATTTCCAGAGGAGAGCTGAAGATCTTCATTTACGTATAGACGTATTCTATTATCCGCTACATAGCTTTTGTTATGTTTGGTTGTCAACATTTGTAAGATTTATAACTGTCCAGGTTGAATCTAGGTTAGACTCTAATATTGTATTCAAAAGTTTCCGCTGTAAAGATTATATTGAAATAATATATGTTATTCCATTCGTTTAAGATTTCGTTCTATCTTTATTTTCTTTTTCTGCTAACAATCGGTTTTTTCGGCACTTGGATTTGCGACACGAGGATGTATTAGTGTCGGTTTTCGAGGGTCGAAAATCTCTGGTCATTACATTTCTCTTGTTGCATTTGTTACATTTGCATATAGTTATTGTATATTCTTGTAACGACCCGACCTTCTACGCCCAGAAAGTCGTATCGTTTTTAAGAAAAGAAAGAGGTGAGAAAGTAGAAAAGAAAGAAAAGAAGAAGAAACAACATCAGAATCTCAACAGCGGAACGAATGAAATATAATATATCACATAAGAGATTACATAATATCATATATATCAGAGTTACACAGATAATACAACACATACTAGACAGTTATAAACACCTGTCTAGTTAATACAACTCGATACATCTCAATATAATACAGAGATACAACACAGCGGAAATACAGATAAACACTAACACAGCGGAATCACTATATATCTATACGCTGAAGCCTCCTGCTCCATTGCTCCTCCAGAATACGTCAAAGCTAACCTGAATCCCTTGGCTACCCGTAAAAATTTGGGTACCCGAGAGTTTAGGAAAAACAGAAAAATAAACTTCGGGTCAGACATGGGTCTGGTATGAGTAACAGGTTAAAGTTGTTTAACTTTGAAAATCCTTTGAAACAAAGGGTATCACGTAAGACATCCCACACATAAACATGGAAATGTTTTTACCTTACGCTAACCAAAACATTTGATAGGAAACCCAGTGATATTATAATAGTGTCTAGGGTTTTCAAGTAAATAGAAAATAGCTGAAATTGTTACATCTATTAAATTCCAGCATACTAGCCACAACGTGGGTAATACAATCAAAACCGTAAAGTCTCGTAGGGAAAATGGGTTTCCATCAATGGCAGGGCTACTGGGGTACCGCCCGTCACAGTACGTGGCCTAGATCACCGTACCGAGAACCCATCCTAAGTTCCCTGCAACACAAAGCCGGAACCATCCCTTACTGGACAGTTCCAAACAAGACAACCCCGGCGGTTGTAGCTACTAAACCGCCCACACAGCCGAAATAAAAGGGACTCTAGACAGGGGTTTATCTCGCTCTCAAGTGGGTGCTACCCACGAAGCCTTGCTGCACCTCCCCTGTTTTAGCCATTCCCGGTTGATGAGGCTTGAGGTCACGATTACCTTTAGAGAACACATCTCTTAGAATGCTCACCGCCCGCCTGACGATGTTCTGAAAGCATTCGATCCATATGAGTTCGTTCCGGGTTCGAACGAAACCGAAGGCATTATCTCGTTACACTCATTTTGGAATCACCCTCAGAGTTAACGACAATAACCCTTGCAATTTGAACCACCATCTCGAATCTATAAGTACTATCTCCGTCAAACTCATTACGGAATCACCCACAGAGTTATACTGACGAATAGTTCTTATACCTCGAGTCTTCACTTGCTCCATTTGGATTTCACGACCTAACGTTATTTTGGATCGATGTGGTATTCGGGTCTCCAAACCTAGAATCCCGGTATACGGAAACCCGATCCCGGTCTCATCGAAATCCAAACCGTATCTTTTAAGGCCAAGTTGTTTTAAAGTTAAAACAATTCAATTTATTATCTATATCAACACAGATAGATAAAACACAATATAATAATGGAGAATAACATCATCATCATAAACAGATAATCCATATTATCTACTCAACAGATAATCAATATCATCATACTTAACCAAGCATCCATAACACAATAGATATATACCTGAGATCACAATCAATCATGGAAATCAATATCATCCATCATATATAAACAAAGATTAATAATCACCTCATTTTATAATTAATTTAAAATGAATTAAACTAATTACAAATCTCTAATTAATTTAAAGTAAATTAAATTAATTACTTCATCATTATTAAACTTGCTTATACTTCTATTAATTAATTATTAATCAATTAATTAATCATCATCCAATTATTCATTTTAATTAATCGTCCTTGATTAATTATCTTTAATTACATTTAAAGTAAATTATCCTTTAGTTATTTTTACAAATTAATTATCTTTAACCAAATATAGGAAATAACCTTTACCTTACTTCATTTATTAATTAACTAAAATTAATTACATTACCTAATTAATTACATTAATAAATCTATTCATTTATTAATTATTTCCAAATAAAACCATTCTCAATTTCCAGCATTAATTATAATAATAAATGATCTCTAATTACCTTTACATTTTAATTTAATTACATCAAGTAATTAACTTTTAATTAGTTATTTTATTTCTTAATTTTTATTAAGAAAACTAATTTCCAAATCACATATATTAATCACCTTGATTAATAACATACAGTAATTAATTATCCTTAATTAATTACTCCCAATAAACAGATTTAATTAATCCCTTGATTAATTTCAAGTAATTATATCCAAATTACTTCTATTAACGAATCATTATCCATAAATTACATCCTGTAATTATTCATCAATTACTTTCCTGAGTAATTATATCTCCCAATTATCAATTGATTAATCCAAATTAATTAAACTAAATTAATTAACTCAGATAAATCAAATTACCCAATTAACTAAAGTGAGTAATTAATTCCTTACTTAATTCCCATTAATTAATTACACTTAAACAATTACAATGTTGATTATTAAATTAATTAATCTAATTAACTATTTAAAAATCAATTATATTAATTAATCATAAAATAATCTAGTTAATGACATTCATTATTATCTATTAATTACTTTATCTTAAATAATAACTTACAATTTCCTCATTTTTAATTATAAGTTCAATTAACTATTTATTAATTAATTAAAGTCAAATCTATGATTCTTAATTACATATAAATTTCTTAACTCCTTATTTACTTAAATTAATACATTTCAACTTAATTACTAAATTAATCAATACAATTTATCGATTCTCATTCCAATTATTTTTAATAGTCAGAGAATTAAACCTTAATCTTTATTACTTAAAGAAAACTCATTTTACCTTTATTTATTTAAGTTTCACTTCCATATGTTTGAAACATATATGCCATTTTCCTTTGAACTTTCATTTAAAATTCCAAGTTTAAACGATCACCAATTTACTTTAAATCACTTTATAATCTAACTTTTAAAAACTTTAAATTACAAATTAAACAATACTTTGCTATGGAGGGATTCTAAGTCAAATCCCTTAAATTCAAACATTTAAACTTATTTAAATTTATAACTTCCTTTCATTTCAAAATCTGGAATTAACATTTATTTATCCTCAGTTAAACTTTGATTTAAACTTTAAAAACCAACATTTAAAACTGAAAAACAAGTTACAGGTTAAAACTGGAAACAATTAAACCCGAGTTCCCCTTATTTACTTCGAGTAAAATACGAATTCACTCGAGCAAAACACGTATCTACTCTGAGTAAAACTCGAGTTCTCTTCTTCTCCCTTCTTTTCTCAGCAAGTTTTGTTTACCTAGATATAAATTTAAACATCAGGTACCCACTGACACGACGCAGTCCCCATCCTCCGCGACGTACACGTGCACGGCGGCACCACTGATCTCCGGCGAACACCCACGTCGTCGGCAAGTCACGAAACCCACGTATACACGAAAACCAAACTCGAATTGCCTACAGGAATGTCGAATCGAAATACAACAGTTCGACCGAGACTCAGAGCTCAACCCAAATCAACATAATCACCTCGCCACCACCCCTCACTCCACCGGAGATGCCTAAAGTTCAACCACACCACGACAACACGACGAACTTCCTCCCTCCAGACCCTCGTGACACTCGATCACGTGTAGGCAACAAACTCGACTCGTTGCTGACATGCTCGAAAACTTGAAATAAAACCCTACAATGATCTCGAATCCAAAACTCACGCAATAGAAAATTTTTCTGTTAATTTTCACGAAATCACAAAGGTTTAAACTTGCTTCAAGTCAAGTTTCATCATTTATTATTGATTAAATTTCGAGAAATTGATAAAAATGCAGTTTTTATTCACATATGAACTGCTCATGAAATACCAATGTAAAAATCCTCATTTTCATTTTAAAAATCATAGTTTTGTATGTAGATTCGATTTGTACTCCTGAATTCTTAAAACCAGAGTTTTTGATTTAAGCATATATAAAGTTGTACATAGTTTTCTTTGTTTCCAGAGACAATTACAAGTTGATTCTACTTTGATAAATTTTTAATACTTAAATCATAACCAAACTAACATCTTTTGTTTACATCTTACAATCAAACGATCAATAGATCAAGTGGTGAGGGTTCGTTTGCCAATCTACTCAAAAGAAATAACAATTAACAGAGTATCACAGAGAACAGATACACACAGATGTGCACAACCATATATATACAAAATATATCATCACAAAGAAAAGCAGGGTCCCAATTATCAAGTTATGTTTTAAAGAAAAAATGTTACTCACATCGATTCAAAAAGAAGAACAGAGCCTCTACTTGAAACAGGCTTTAACATTTCAAGCTGAAGTCTTCTTCTTGCTTCTCTGTTGTATTGGGTTGTTTGATGGTTGTTATAGAGTGTTTGTTTTAGGATTTTAATTGAAGTTTCATCTCAGTTTTTACTTAGCTCGAAAGAAATGAAAACTGGTAGGGAAATAGCCTACAGGTTGATATATACTACCAGCTACAGGGTATATTATTTCTTATGCCAAACAGTGTACAAAATGTACAAGTTTCAGAGATTTTTTTCATATTTTGGTGGCCGAGATGTATACTAATGTACTTAGAAAAGATATTTGCTTAGCTACATTAAATGCTTGACCAGATTTTATACCCTACAAACTTATTTAATATTGTATGTTTACTTTACAGCCTACAAACCCTTTTCATTCTGATTTTTGTTGTACTAAAGACTGCATATCCATATCATATTCGAGCCACTTGTTTTACATACTTATCTTAACAAGCTTTTCTAACAAGTTACTTTTATTTTTGACTTAGCAGATTTTTATTTGAAGCTGGCCAATCTTCTTATGTGCTATGCAACATATGCTACTAGTTTGATAAGGAATGTAAGTGATTGTTAATTTCCTTTGCTCACTTCCCTAAGCAGATTTCTTGTTTGATGATGTTGTATAAATGAAATGTTATTCTAATGTGTTGTTTGATTATTTAGTGTATTTGTTTTACAACTTTACAAACCTTAAAATTTAACTTATGTATATTTGTTATTTCCTTGTTATTTTACTTTGGTCAAGTTGCTTTAAAATATAAGTGAAGTCCTATATTTTTCTTTCATCTATTTATCTCATATGTACATTCTTATTTATTATTTTAAAATAAATTACACATTTAACAAATTTGAAATGATTTATAAAAGAAATTATATCTTACTATAAACTACTTCTTTTATAACATATACTAAAGTATCATTTGACCAAAATTGAATTTAAAACTTATATACATTTTTAAACTATATTTATCAAGCTAAACTTACAAAGAAAATAAAACAAATCTTTTTGTTAATTAAATTTAAATTTAAACTAAAGCTAGAACAAGTTTTAAAACTATTTAAACATTTATCTTATATATTTAAAACCCACATATTTATTTATTAGCTTTGAAAAGATTATTTTAAATAAATCAAAATTCCCAAATCACTAAAATATATATTAGAAATTTGAAAACATAATTTATTAGTTGCATTTAAAACAAAGCTTTCCTATCTACAATATATATAAATATATACATTATAAATAGAAAATAATTTATTAGTTTTAAAAGATAAAACTCACCAATACGATATTTATTAAAAGAAAAGTATTTATTTAAGTCTTATAAATCCAAGATATATCAAAACAATTCAATATTTAATATAAATTATTAAATAGTTATTGCTCGAAATTCCGGGTCGTCACATTCCTCCCACCTTAAAAGAATTTCGTCCCCGAAATTTAAAACAAAGGTAATTTAATAATCTATTTAGGATTTTAATTTTAAAACACATGCATATGACAACCAATGCTAACAACCATATCAACCAATCATCCAAACAAACAAATCTATCTATTCAGACAAAAATCCTGGATAGAGTTCTCTCGAGTTTCCCGAGTATAAATACCGAGATACTCGCCCTACAGAATCCAAACAATCTATACAACTAAGCTATGAACTCCTACTCATCTAGATCTACACAACTAGACAGGATATCAGACTACAGACGAGTCTGACTCGCAACCAAAACTCCCTGAACTGCTGGTTCCAAAACCAGAGATAGAATCTTACACGTACTCCCTCAGAGATACGTGAAATACAACGAATCCCAGCTATCCAAACTAGCAATCCAAATCTGAAGACCAAACACCTACCTCTCCAGAACACAGAGAAAATCCAGAACATCTCGAAGCTAAGCTCCCAGACTTACCAAATTATAGAGCTCCTTTGAAATAGAGAAAATTCATCCAAAATCAAATCTCCAACTCTGAAATCCAAATTCCTCCGTCTCTTATCCACCAAACTCTTCGGACGATCCATAGCTGCCTCCATCCCTACTGATCAGCTAAATCTCCGCTAATGCCTTTTAGAACAATCTGAATCCACAACAATCCAGTAGAATAATCTTCTCAAACCCACTAAAATCAAGAACACAACCTTTACTATCATCCGTAGAAAACAACTTCTCTTCTCCAAGAAAGAAAAGTAGATGCACTCCCAACTGCTTCCGCTGCACAACTCTGATATGAGTAGATAACAATGCTGATGACGAACACAAGCAAACACGGGACAACAAATTCCAAAAATATGGTTCAACAGATCCAAAAATAAAACTCAGAAGTTCCTCCCAAAATCTGAACTGCTTCACTAAAAACTTCCTCCAAAAACCATCCTATTACTAAGCTGAATCATCGGTTCCACTCCTGGAATCCAGTCGATACCAAACGCAACCTCCAGATGCTAACAAAACTCTGACTTCCTAAAGTCATCTAGAAAAATATCTGAAACACAAGAGAACGCTCCAACTATCGCAAGTCACTTTTGCGATTAATCCATCCTGATTCCAAAGAAAAACTATTCTCTCTTTACCAAACAGAATAGCTTACGCTTAACTGGCCAATTCAACAAAGAAACGAAACCACTCTGCTGCTTCTGAACTTCACTGCTAAGCTGAAAAGCTTCTTGCCAATACACAGAACACTCCGAGCTGCAATGCTAACACCAATGCCAAAGAATTCCCAATCCAAAGCTCTTCGAGAAACTCGGACCTCAAACCAACCAGAAACATCCTGCTGAACACAGCCACAACACCCAAGCAGACTCACTCCCTTAACTTGTTCCAAAGAAAACATCTTCGGAGACATCCATAGTCACTGTGTCTCATCACACAGCTACAACATCCTGAGGTATCAAGATATCATATCTCGCTTCTGTCCAACCGACAGATCCAAACTCCACTCATCAAAACTCTCGAAAATCCGCTCACACGAGCGCAATCATCTTACACTTAAATGCTGGACTCCGAATTCTTAACAGATTACCTTCAGAGACTTGGTGAAATCCTTTCACCACAAATTCACTCGAGAAGGACTGTAGACCCAATACCGTCTCCGTCGATACACTTCCGACCTCAACAAATTCAACCATTGGTAGTCGTGTTACACACCACTACCTTATCTACCTTTATAAATTATATTGGAAAACCTGAACGGGTAACCCAACAAATAGGTAGAATATATAAATAAATAAATATATATATATATCAAAATACAAATACGCTCTCTCAAGAAAGAAATTACTTAAGAGCCTAGGTATTCGCTCAACCTAGCGCTCTGATACCACCTGTAACGACCCGACCTTCTACGCCCAGAAAGTCGTATCGTTTTTAAGAAAAGAAAGAGGTGAGAAAGTAGAAAAGAAAGAAAAGAAGAAGAAACAACATCAGAATCTCAACAGCGGAACGAATGAAATATAATATATCACATAAGAGATTACATAATATCATATATATCAGAGTTACACAGATAATACAACACATACTAGACAGTTATAAACACCTGTCTAGTTAATACAACTCGATACATCTCAATATAATACAGAGATATAACACAGCGGAAATACAGATAAACACTAACACAGCGGAATCACTATATATCTATACGCTGAAGCCTCCTGCTCCATTGCTCCTCCAGAATACGTCAAAGCTAACCTGAATCCCTTGGCTACCCGTAAAAATTTGGGTACCCGAGAGTTTAGGAAAAACAGAAAAATAAACTCCGGGTCAGACATGGGTCTGGTATGAGTAACAGGTTAAAGTTGTTTAACTTTGAAAATCCTTTGAAACAAAGGGTATCACGTAAGACATCCCACACATAAACATGGAAATGTTTTTACCTTACGCTAACCAAAACATTTGATAGGAAACCCAGTGATATTATAATAGTGTCTAGGGTTTTCAAGTAAATAGAAAATAGCTGAAATTGTTACATCTATTAAATTCCAGCATACTAGCCACAACGTGGGTAATACAATCAAAACCGTAAAGTCTCGTAGGGAAAATGGGTTTCCATCAATGGCAGGGCTACTGGGGTACCGCCCGTCACAGTACGTGGCCTAGATCACCGTACCGAGAACCCATCCTAAGTTCCCTGCAACACAAAGCCGGAACCATCCCTTACTGGACAGTTCCAAACAAGACAACCCCGGCGGTTGTAGCTACTAAACCGCCCACACAGCCGAAATAAAAGGGACTCTAGACAGGGGTTTATCTCGCTCTCAAGTGGGTGCTACCCACGAAGCCTTGCTGCACCTCCCCTGTTTTAGCCATTCCCGGTTGATGAGGCTTGAGGTCACGATTACCTTTAGAGAACACATCTCTTAGAATGCTCACCGCCCGCCTGACGATGTTCTGAAAGCATTCGATCCATATGAGTTCGTTCCGGGTTCGAACGAAACCGAAGGCATTATCTCGTTACACTCATTTTGGAATCACCCTCAGAGTTAACGACAATAACCCTTGCAATTTGAACCACCATCTCGAATCTATAAGTACTATCTCCGTCAAACTCATTACGGAATCACCCACAGAGTTATACTGACGAATAGTTCTTATACCTCGAGTCTTCACTTGCTCCATTTGGATTTCACGACCTAACGTTATTTTGGATCGATGTGGTATTCGGGTCTCCAAACCTAGAATCCCGGTATACGGAAACCCGATCCCGGTCTCATCGAAATCCAAACCGTATCTTTTAAGGCCAAGTTGTTTTAAAGTTAAAACAATTCAATTTATTATCTATATCAACACAGATAGATAAAACACAATATAATAATGGAGAATAACATCATCATCATAAACAGATAATCCATATTATCTACTCAACAGATAATCAATATCATCATACTTAACCAAGCATCCATAACACAATAGATATATACCTGAGATCACAATCAATCATGGAAATCAATATCATCCATCATATATAAACAAAGATTAATAATCACCTCATTTTATAATTAATTTAAAATGAATTAAACTAATTACAAATCTCTAATTAATTTAAAGTAAATTAAATTAATTACTTCATCATTATTAAACTTGCTTATACTTCTATTAATTAATTATTAATCAATTAATTAATCATCATCCAATTATTCATTTTAATTAATCGTCCTTGATTAATTATCTTTAATTACATTTAAAGTAAATTATCCTTTAGTTATTTTTACAAATTAATTATCTTTAACCAAATATAGGAAATAACCTTTACCTTACTTCATTTATTAATTAACTAAAATTAATTACATTACCTAATTAATTACATTAATAAATCTATTCATTTATTAATTATTTCCAAATAAAACCATTCTCAATTTCCAGCATTAATTATAATAATAAATGATCTCTAATTACCTTTACATTTTAATTTAATTACATCAAGTAATTAACTTTTAATTAGTTATTTTATTTCTTAATTTTTATTAAGAAAACTAATTTCCAAATCACATATATTAATCACCTTGATTAATAACATACAGTAATTAATTATCCTTAATTAATTACTCCCAATAAACAGATTTAATTAATCCCTTGATTAATTTCAAGTAATTATATCCAAATTACTTCTATTAACGAATCATTATCCATAAATTACATCCTGTAATTATTCATCAATTACTTTCCTGAGTAATTATATCTCCCAATTATCAATTGATTAATCCAAATTAATTAAACTAAATTAATTAACTCAGATAAATCAAATTACCCAATTAACTAAAGTGAGTAATTAATTCCTTACTTAATTCCCATTAATTAATTACACTTAAACAATTACAATGTTGATTATTAAATTAATTAATCTAATTAACTATTTAAAAATCAATTATATTAATTAATCATAAAATAATCTAGTTAATGACATTCATTATTATCTATTAATTACTTTATCTTAAATAATAACTTACAATTTCCTCATTTTTAATTATAAGTTCAATTAACTATTTATTAATTAATTAAAGTCAAATCTATGATTCTTAATTACATATAAATTTCTTAACTCCTTATTTACTTAAATTAATACATTTCAACTTAATTACTAAATTAATCAATACAATTTATCGATTCTCATTCCAATTATTTTTAATAGTCAGAGAATTAAACCTTAATCTTTATTACTTAAAGAAAACTCATTTTACCTTTATTTATTTAAGTTTCACTTCCATATGTTTGAAACATATATGCCATTTTCCTTTGAACTTTCATTTAAAATTCCAAGTTTAAACGATCACCAATTTACTTTAAATCACTTTATAATCTAACTTTTAAAAACTTTAAATTACAAATTAAACAATACTTTGCTATGGAGGGATTCTAAGTCAAATCCCTTAAATTCAAACATTTAAACTTATTTAAATTTATAACTTCCTTTCATTTCAAAATCTGGAATTAACATTTATTTATCCTCAGTTAAACTTTGATTTAAACTTTAAAAACCAACATTTAAAACTGAAAAACAAGTTACAGGTTAAAACTGGAAACAATTAAACCCGAGTTCCCCTTATTTACTTCGAGTAAAATACGAATTCACTCGAGCAAAACACGTATCTACTCTGAGTAAAACTCGAGTTCTCTTCTTCTCCCTTCTTTTCTCAGCAAGTTTTGTTTACCTAGATATAAATTTAAACATCAGGTACCCACTGACACGACGCAGTCCCCATCCTCCGCGACGTACACGTGCACGGCGGCACCACTGATCTCCGGCGAACACCCACGTCGTCGGCAAGTCACGAAACCCACGTATACACGAAAACCAAACTCGAATTGCCTACAGGAATGTCGAATCGAAATACAACAGTTCGACCGAGACTCAGAGCTCAACCCAAATCAACATAATCACCTCGCCACCACCCCTCACTCCACCGGAGATGCCTAAAGTTCAACCACACCACGACAACACGACGAACTTCCTCCCTCCAGACCCTCGTGACACTCGATCACGTGTAGGCAACAAACTCGACTCGTTGCTGACATGCTCGAAAACTTGAAATAAAACCCTACAATGATCTCGAATCCAAAACTCACGCAATAGAAAATTTTTCTGTTAATTTTCACGAAATCACAAAGGTTTAAACTTGCTTCAAGTCAAGTTTCATCATTTATTATTGATTAAATTTCGAGAAATTGATAAAAATGCAGTTTTTATTCACATATGAACTGCTCATGAAATACCAATGTAAAAATCCTCATTTTCATTTTAAAAATCATAGTTTTGTATGTAGATTCGATTTGTACTCCTGAATTCTTAAAACCAGAGTTTTTGATTTAAGCATATATAAAGTTGTACATAGTTTTCTTTGTTTCCAGAGACAATTACAAGTTGATTCTACTTTGATAAATTTTTAATACTTAAATCATAACCAAACTAACATCTTTTGTTTACATCTTACAATCAAACGATCAATAGATCAAGTGGTGAGGGTTCGTTTGCCAATCTACTCAAAAGAAATAACAATTAACAGAGTATCACAGAGAACAGATACACACAGATGTGCACAACCATATATATACAAAATATATCATCACAGAGAAAAGCAGGGTCCCAATTATCAAGTTATGTTTTAAAGAAAAAATGTTACTCACATCGATTCAAAAAGAAGAACAGAGCCTCTACTTGAAACAGGCTTTAACATTTCAAGCTGAAGTCTTCTTCTTGCTTCTCTGTTGTATTGGGTTGTTTGATGGTTGTTATAGAGTGTTTGTTTTAGGATTTTAATTGAAGTTTCATCTCAGTTTTTACTTAGCTCGAAAGAAATGAAAACTGGTAGGGAAATAGCCTACAGGTTGATATATACTACCAGCTACAGGGTATATTATTTCTTATGCCAAACAGTGTACAAAATGTACAAGTTTCAGAGATTTTTTTCATATTTTGGTGGCCGAGATGTATACTAATGTACTTAGAAAAGATATTTGCTTAGCTACATTAAATGCTTGACCAGATTTTATACCCTACAAACTTATTTAATATTGTATGTTTACTTTACAGCCTACAAACCCTTTTCATTCTGATTTTTGTTGTACTAAAGACTGCATATCCATATCATATTCGAGCCACTTGTTTTACATACTTATCTTAACAAGCTTTTCTAACAAGTTACTTTTATTTTTGACTTAGCAGATTTTTATTTGAAGCTGGCCAATCTTCTTATGTGCTATGCAACATATGCTACTAGTTTGATAAGGAATGTAAGTGATTGTTAATTTCCTTTGCTCACTTCCCTAAGCAGATTTCTTGTTTGATGATGTTGTATAAATGAAATGTTATTCTAATGTGTTGTTTGATTATTTAGTGTATTTGTTTTACAACTTTACAAACCTTAAAATTTAACTTATGTATATTTGTTATTTCCTTGTTATTTTACTTTGGTCAAGTTGCTTTAAAATATAAGTGAAGTCCTATATTTTTCTTTCATCTATTTATCTCATATGTACATTCTTATTTATTATTTTAAAATAAATTACACATTTAACAAATTTGAAATGATTTATAAAAGAAATTATATCTTACTATAAACTACTTCTTTTATAACATATACTAAAGTATCATTTGACCAAAATTGAATTTAAAACTTATATACATTTTTAAACTATATTTATCAAGCTAAACTTACAAAGAAAATAAAACAAATCTTTTTGTTAATTAAATTTAAATTTAAACTAAAGCTAGAACAAGTTTTAAAACTATTTAAACATTTATCTTATATATTTAAAACCCACATATTTATTTATTAGCTTTGAAAAGATTATTTTAAATAAATCAAAATTCCCAAATCACTAAAATATATATTAGAAATTTGAAAACATAATTTATTAGTTGCATTTAAAACAAAGCTTTCCTATCTACAATATATATAAATATATACATTATAAATAGAAAATAATTTATTAGTTTTAAAAGATAAAACTCACCAATACGATATTTATTAAAAGAAAAGTATTTATTTAAGTCTTATAAATCCAAGATATATCAAAACAATTCAATATTTAATATAAATTATTAAATAGTTATTGCTCGAAATTCCGGGTCGTCACAATTCTATATGTTATATATGGATGTTGCTCTCTATATACATATTCTTATTAGCTGTTAAGTAATTAGTAGGTGCGGATGGCGTATGCTTCACATTTGGAGCTCAGTTTCATGCTATATTGATTGTATTTTCTTGCCAATATAATAAAAGGTGGACATCTCAAATTACATTTTGTACTTGTATATTTTTTCCCTACGGGATGCCTCATCCTTGAAGATGAGATGTATTTTTTTGATTATATATATTGTAAATTTTTATGATCGAGCCGCGAAAAGGAGGAGCTGGCGAAATTTTTCGAAAATTTAAGGCATTAGAAATTTTTTGAGAATTTTAGAAAAAATTGATAACTAAAGTTTGGATTTTAGGTTCTATAACTTGAAATGATATTAGTTGATTTTTGGAATAATATTAGCTAATAACTATGAATGAATTTGAAGACTTAGAAAAAGATTTTTATAAGAAGTTTTAACTAATTCATTTCGAAAGTTAAAAGGTTTAAAAGAATTTGGTAATCTATTTCAACTAATTGTTTTTGAAAAGTTAATAGGTTTGTGACATCTTCCGTACTTGGTAATTTTGGGAATGAAATTCTATTTAAGGGGGGAGAATGTAACGACCCAGAATTTTGGTAATTTTAATTTAGAATATTTAATTTATTTTAAATATTGAAAAGTAATTTTTATATGTTAAATAATTTGAATTTCAAATATAGCGATTTATTTGATAATTAAATTGTTGAATTTAATATTGAAATTATTTAAATAATTGAATCTTGAATTTAATATTAATGAAAACGATTTCAAAAGTTAATTTAAATTCTATTTAAATAAGTAGGAAGATAGTAAAACTTTCAAATTTGATTTAAAAGTGATTTGACTGATTTTGGAAATTACTCGTTTTAATTAACGTATAAAAATAGCGTTCTGAGGCGCTATCTCAGATTTTGACGAAACTAGTTTCATCGGATCTGTAATAGTATATTAATACGCCATCAAATTTCGTGGTGATCGGACGTATTGTTTGGTCGTGCGAGTTCATAACGCGTAGAAATCTATTAAAGGAATTTAATTAATATAATTCAATTTGAAAAGTTAGCTTCTGTATATGATGGAATTAGCTTCCATTATATATTCCATTGTGTTCGAAATAGGGGTATAACATATAGAACGCCATGCGGCATGTCTCGATATGAGTTCGAGATTTTCGGACGTTTAAAGCATGATATTTTATTATATGTGTATGTATATATATATATATATATGTTAGCCATATGTTGTCCATGCCCAGCCCGTACCCCAGCCTTTACCACAATTGTACAAGGCCATACCACCCCTTCTGTTATAAAGCCGCGTGCATCAGAGAAGCTCGTTTGTTTTTTTATTATTTCAAATTCAAACCTTGGCATCATACAACCCACATCCACTTGGACCACCATGACCACTTTTAGGGGAGGCGACCAACTAGAAACTTGTCGGCAACGAGGAGATGAGACTATTCAACGGTGGAGATTGGTTGGATCAAAGCACAACGGCGACTATGGTCACCCAAATGAGCGCAACATTTTAGGGTTTTAGCGATCGTACGTGTGGCACGAACGCGATGGGTGCATGCGAGGTGGTCGGCGGCAGGTAGCGGCGATGGCTCGGCGGTGGGGCGGCGGAGTCAGCTAGGGGGCGCAATTCATTCGTTTTAAAAGAGAAACAAAGAAAGAATGAAGGCAGCCTGTAACGGTGCGTGGAAGAGAGAAGGGAGATAGGTTTAAAGATTTTAAACTTTTAATTAATTTAGTTAAGTTAATTTAATTATCACGAATATTTACTTATCCATAACTTGTTCATACGAGGTCGGTTTTGAACGCGATGAGTTGTGTTGCAGTCGTATCAACAAAGGCTTCGCTATGGAATTGGATTGGATGGATTAAGAGCTAGTGAGAATTTCGGGTTAAAATTTAACGACTATTCAATTTTAATTCGAACCGAAATGTTTCGACGAACTAAATTGAATGTAAGTTAATCTCACCTTTTTGGTTAATCATAAAATTTATATAGTAAATAAAAAATTATTTATTGGATGCGTGGATATTTTATTTATAACGACCTGTATTTTTGACAATTAAAAATATTAAATTAATTAAGACTTTGGAATTTAATATAGTCAGAAATTAAAATTTATGATTTATTAATGTAAAAAAGTTGTTAGAATATATAATTTGATCTTAAATGAATTCTAAAACAACAAATTTCAATAAGTAAAAGATGATAACCCAATTCAATTAAGCGTGTAACAATGTTAGGTTGCATATTAACAATAAGTTTTGAAATAACAAATGTTAATGTTATAAAGAATAAACTGAATGTTTATGTCTAATTGGAATATAATTGTAAAGTTTAATAAGGAATAAAATAAATGACATACCATATGTTATTTAATTGAAATTGATTTTAGCATAGAATGAGAAATCAATTATTTGGTAAGTAAATTTATAACCCGTGTTTGTAAATAATAAATTTGTAGATATTTGAATTACTAAGATGTAACAATTTTTTTATTTCTCATCTCATTAATTAATCCATTTTGAATAATTTATTTTGTAATCAATGGAATTTAATGTAATTGAAATATTTTTGTTAATATGGAAGAAGATGTTAATTGTAGAGTAATGAGTGTAATAAATGAGAACTTATGTTTAAAAAAGTACATAAGGGGATTGTGATTTAATATAAAGAACATTTAAATAAAAATAAAAGAATTTGTTAGAAATTAAAATGTAATGAACTTGGGCTTTATTACGGTTGTTATTAAATGCTAAAATTAATTTAATATTTAAATCTTGGGTTTAACATGAAAAATTGGATTTCAAAGGAAAACAATTGGATTAATTATCTTCCTAGTATTAGGGTATGTTCTGAGATTTAACTATCGTAATTAATAACAATTAAATCTTGCACACTAATAAGAAATAGAAGTAAATGGTAATTAATTAGTGATATGCGTAACTTACATTTTGTGTTTATTATGTTCAAATTATAAGTACTCAAATTTGTTTCAAAATTTAATTTTAGTTTACCGCACATATGTTTATTCCTAAATATAAACTTACATTTCAGATCCAATTATATCATATAAAAAATGGAATATTCAGGTTTGAAATCTCATATGGTATTAAATTAAGTATTAATAGGAATTATAAAAGGGGTAAAATAGATTTATACTTGACTATTTTTTTTTCATTAGACTTGATTAAATTTAAATGCAACATAATTTACCTTTCCATCTTCACTCTTCTAATTTACTCTTACATTCATTGCCTCCTTATGTGGATTATTTTCATACCTTTTATGTGTGAATGTAAACTATAAGTGGCGATAAAGATGTACGTATATATATATATATATATATATATATATATATATATAGACACACACACACACACCTGTTTATATTACCTCATTTATGCTGTCATATTTTTAATGTATGTTAATGCATTCCTACTAAAACTGTCAACTGAAATGTTAACATGTTTGTTTAAATTCCCAATCTAATTAGAGAGAGATGAATGGTTCTTAATGTTGAATATTCTCTTAATTAGTTACACAAATTTGTATAGAGAATTTATTTTTCAGTTATTGTGTGTTAATTAAATCTTTAATGGATGTCAGTTTTGGTATGTTTGGGTTTTACAAAATTAATTGAGTGAATAATTGTTTTTAAAATTTGAATTCCAAAAGTTTGTTTACAGTGTAGAGCTGGTCCATTCATTCCCTTTCCAATTAATAATTGCCACACTCTTTTCTTAATCCTTTCCATTTAAATTATTGTAAAGACCCGTAATTTTCCAATAATTAAATTATTCAATTTAATAAGATTTTGTAATCTAATATTGGAAGAAATAAAAATTTATGATTTATTAATAAGAAAAATAACTAGAATGTAATGTTAATAATGTTAATTTAAGGCAATTGATAACTATTTTAATGCAATCTCAATTAATTGGAATGACTTTAAAGTTATAATTGGTCATAAAGTGTAAATGGTAAATAAACCAAATGTTGTATTAAACGGTGAAATTTTATGTAATTAATTGAAATTGATTAAAATAGAATAATTAATCCGTATGTAAATTTATTAGTTTTGTTTGTTAACAATAAACATAGAAATGTGTTTGAAATCATAAGTTGTAACAATTGTTTAATTATTGTTTCACTATTTAATCCGTTGAAATTTAATTGGAAATCAATTGCAATTAATCTATTTAAATACTACAGTTAATATGAATTAAGATGGTAACTGTAGAATATTGATGTAATAAATGGTAAATCAATGTTAACTATGTCCATAAAGTAATGATTGATTTAATAAAAAGATTAAAATCAAAATGAATCAATTTATTGGGTTTTAAATTATAATTAATGAATTTATTGCAATTTGAATTGGAACACTGTAATTAGCGCAATATTAATAGTTGAATTTGACATGGAAATTTGTTTTAAAAGATTTTAAATTACTTAGTAATCAAAAAGGATAAAAATTGCGAGTTATTAAATCTGAAATTAAAAAGTGATTTAATACATTTAATAATAATTTATTTAATTAACGTGAAAATAGCCATTTTGGCCACTATCTCGGATTTGGATGAAACCAGTTTCATCGGGTCCGTAACAGTGAATTATTGTAGGATTTCAAGTTTCGTAGCGATCATATTTGTCGTTTGATTGTGCGGGCTCAAAACACGTAGAAACCAATTTAATGAAATTAATTTAAATAAGCTAACTTCTGTATACAATGGGATTAGGACATGAAACTTGTGACATTCCGGAAATTTTAGCAATATCAATTTAATAATCTGTGATGAAAATTAAATTGATTTGACAATAATTGTGAATAAGATTTGAATAGTAATGGTAAATTCTTTTATTTAAACTATTTTTAAAATTGATAAATGAGCCTTTATAATATTAACAAATATAATTACACGTGTTGTAATAACAAGTTAAAATAAAATACATAAGAATGGTCTCCAGTTTCAAATATAGTTCAGCATAGCAAAACTGCATAAATATGGAGACAGATGCTCGAATATAAGCATGCAGGTAAAGTGAGAACAAAGTGAATCAAAGCAAAGTATAAATAAATGTTGTAGCTTGCAATATAAGTCACAGGCAAGAGTAAAATATAGATAAGTATCAAGTGAGACATAAAGTACCATAACAATTAATGCTCCATTTCTTGTAGCCAACCCAGGGTCATTCGAGTGTATACAAATGTAATTTTCAGCCTACATTTTACAAAATATCTCTGACCATTTCAGAAAAAAATATATATAGATATATACAACCCTGTAAACTGTTTTATACAAGCCTGGGAACAACTCTGCCTTTATCACCTTCCTTTTCCAATTCGAGCAAGTGTAAACGGCAAACACAATTTCATTTAAGACCTAAACAAGGTTCTAACATCATCAGCAATTATAACTAAATTAAAGCAAGGGGTGGCAGAAAGATTTAAAGTGGAAAACATATTCCCAGATTTCAAATTCAAACTGTTTCAAAAGACAACATGCTCTGTTCATTTTCAAAAGCAAGGTGAGTAACACTTAAATTTTAATTTATAACTTTGGTTAACATAGCATGTTCTTCTCTGTGATGATGTATATTATATATGTATGTTTGTGCAATATCTGGATATGCCTGTTTTCTTCCATGCTCGGTTATCTGAGTATATTTTAAAGTAGATTTGTAAAACAAATCTTTCTCTTTTTATCTAGTAATTGTTGGAATGTACAATATAAACCAAAATAGTTTGTTTAACTATAATCTAAGCATTCAAAATTTATTAAAGTAAATTTAACAAGTGCGTGTCTTTGGAAATCAAGGAGACATGGTTCAACCTCAAACAAGTTTAAACACAAACCTCTTGTTTAAAGTATTCAGGGGTATGGATCGAAACCTCATACTAAAATAAGATTTTTAAAACAAGTTTTATGATTTTTAATGCTGGGGTTGAAGAACAGTTCTAGATGCACTGTTTTAAGCTTTTTAAGCTGCCGTGGGTGATCTCGACAACTAGGGATGTCGAATTTCGGTCTGGAAGTGGAGGAGCGAACGAAGAATATAGGAAAAATGGTAGGGTGTCGATCAGAGGTTGGTGATGACATTGGGAGGTTGTCGATGTTTTTAAACCTAGTTTCGGCTGACCTGGGAATCATGATCGCCACGACGTCTAGAAACGATCGAGTTTGATAAAACTCTGGGGAATAGAAGCTTGGTTGAAGTCGAGAAGGTGGCCGGAGTTTCAGGTTTTCTGGTGGACAGGGCTGCGAAGACGAGGCTATGACAGGGATGTGGTTGGTCGCGAGTTTGTTTCCGGGCTTCGATTTATTCGAATTTGGGTTCGAGTGGTACTGGAGGGAAACTGATGGTTGGGATCGGAGCTGGGGGTGATGTTCGACTTACTCGTCGATGTGGTGATGATCGGAGGCATCGATCTTTGGTGTGCACGTGCACCATGTTTTTGTCAGGCTGGTGATTTGGGTCTGGGAAACGCGGGGATTTACTCGAGGAAGATAATGTTTTGCTCGGGTGGTTTCGTGTTTTGCTCGAAGTAGGATAGGGAGATCTCGGGTAGGTTTAGTTTTTCGCATTTTTACAGAACCCAGGCGACTCGAGTACATACTCGAGTAAAGTGCATTCTGGCCCGGGAAATCAGGTGTTTTCTCGAAGTAAAACGAAGTACTCGGGTTTTACTCGGGTAAGATATTAGAGTTTTAGTTTGAGGTTATGTAACTATTTGTTTTAGGTTTAGTTAGATCTTAAGTTTAATTAAAGATTAATTAATTAAAGTTAAGGATAATTAATCAAGGGTAAAGTTAATTAATGAATTGATAATTAAGAATTAATTGATTTAGTAATCAAAGAGTAATTTAATTTATTAATTAAATGATAATCACTTAATTGAAGGATTAATTTGCGAAGGATTAATTAATTTAGTTTGTAATTATGGGTTAAATTAATAATTAAGGGTTGATTAACTGAGGGCAATTAACCAATGGAATAATTGCTTGATGGAAATAATTGAAGCTAAATTGTTTAGTGTGATTAATTTAGGGGTTGATTAAATAAGGGAATTAACTAAGAGTTAGTTAATTAATGAGAGTGAAAAATTAAGGGATAAATTAATCAATGCAAGTGATTATAGAATAATTAATTTGAGAGATTAATGTAATAAATCATTATTAATTACTTTATAAGAGTAATTAAGGGATTATTTAATTTGATGAGTGAAGGCTAATTGATTTGTAATTAATTAATGTTAAGTAAAGGTAATCCAAGTGATTAAAGATTAGTAATTAATTTAATTAGAGATAAATTAAATTAAATTAATTTTGGGAGTGATCAACCTTGCTTAGGAATGATTGAATGATGTTCAATGCCTTGAATTTGTTGATATCTCTGATAGGAAATGTTTTGTGATATGATATGTTTGAGTGGACAGTAATAAACGTGGTTATCTATCAATGATGAATTGCTATGATAAAAGTGTCATTTTGTTGAATCGTATTCACTTGAATAAACTTAGTTTAAGATGGTATTGAATTCGAAGAGACCGGAGTCGGGTATTAGGAAATACTCGAAACCACTTCGATTCGTTACAAATTGATACGTAGAATCAAATAGTCTGGAATGAAATGATTTAAGAGAATTAGATTATTTTATCTAAGTTCTGGCACTTAGAAATTGCTTTGTGAAATAAGTAATAAAACAACTTGCGAAGTTGAAAAATGATATAAGTACCCCGGGTTGATATGAGTGTATACTTTTGCATTTCATGTTTGATGGGTTTACTCACGCTGGTTTCCAGCCTGACCCGGGTGTTACTTTGATGTAATGCTCAGGTCAGACCGAGTATTACAGATTTTCAGGTAAGGACGTTCTGGAGCTCAGGAGACGAGCTAGATGGCAGGAACGTATGGAGTGTATTCCGCTGTGATATATTGTTGTATGTTTGGACATGTTGATTATATACGTCCAGTGATTGTGTATATGTTGTAACTCTGATGTATTAAAGTGTAATTTAACCGATACAGTTTTCTTGTATAAATGGTATTATATGATATTATATTTTGATCCGCTGCGAATGTGAGATTCTATGACTTGTTTCTGTTTCTTCTTCTTCTATCTCTTTCTTCTTTTCCATAACTATCTGGAATTTTTGGGTTCAAAAATTCCAGGTCGTTACTTTTGGTATCAGAGCATAGGTTAAGCGAGAACCTTGGCTCTGGTGGGTATACTCATATAGATAGGGTCAATAGTACCCTAGAATGAGTTGAGTGTATATATATATGAGAGCGTACTTGTTATTTTCATATATAAAGATTTCAAATGATTTTATATAAGATTATATTTGATATATAAAGCAATATTCCTTTTAATAAATATTAAGGTAATTGGTTGTTAAATCATTGGAATCAAATAGAATAATGAGAATTAAGAGTTAATAGTAATACAACCAAATTGTAATTGAATAAAGATAAATTTGAAATGGATCCAAACTGAAATTAAAATCCTGAATTTGTAAAAAAGTTTTCAGAATAAAGATGATAATGAATTGGTTTCTAGATATGATAATCTTGGTTATTATCATAAATGGTTGTTGTATTTAATAGTGGAATGTGTGCTAATGAGTAAGCAAAATAAAATGTGTTAAGGATATAAACTTAGATGAGTATAACTTGTAAATTAGAACGAATTTAAATTGTGAAGTTTAAACCTAAGTTTAGAAACATTTGAATTGTTTCAAAGTGTTAAAAGAAAAGAATAAATAATACTGTTCAGAATATACTTGAATGTGATCTTATTTTAAATAAGAAGTTGTTTGAAAACTTGAAAAGAGATCTGTCATAAATTAAAACCAAGGGTGGTTTAAATTTTAAAGTATAGCCTGGCGGGCTAAGAAATAAATATGTATATATGGATACAAAGATGGTTTGAAATGAACTCTAAATGTTGAGTTTAAAATTGGGAATGAGATGTGATACCCAGAGGTGATAAGTTTTTGAACTTATAAGATTATGTGAAGTTTAAAATTTGGAGTGGGAATTCAAATTTGAGTAAGTTTGACGAGATTAAATTGAGTTTAACTTAAAAGAAGTTAAATAAGTTTGGAACGAGCAACCTGAATTGGAAGTTTCAAGATGAAATTTAGATTTAACTTGGGAAGTTAAATGGTTAATTTGAATTGGGAGTGTGTGTGATCTCAAAATGGGTTTGAGATCTAGAAATTGGAAATGGATGTATGTTTTAAAATAAATTGGATGATGTCATCCTATTGTTATTAATAATCTTTAGATTGGGAAATGGATTTATTTAAATGAAGGAAGAAATGGACTATGGTGATATATCCATCATTTAGCTAAAAGGGAAATTAAAATTTGGAATTAAGGAGATGAAACCACTTTGAACTTAAGGTTTAAATGTTTAAAAAGAATTGGAAATTTAAATTGTTAAGCACTGGTTTCAAAATTTAAAATTGGGTAATAAATTGAATTTTTTTAAGGTAAAATTGTGTTGGACTCTTATCCGAACTTTGAAATAAGTTAAGTAAAAATAACTTAAAATGGAATTTTGAGAATTGGACTCAGAATTAAATTGTTTAAAGATTTGGATTATTAATTTAAAAATAAAGATTAATTTGATTTAAGGGGTTAAATCAACTTTTGAAAATTTAACTCGAATTTATATAATTCGAGATGATTTAAAATTGAGATTTAAATTGAATTAGTTCAAACTGAATTTGATTTGAACTAATGGGAATTGTGATTTATGATGGATAAGTATAAAATTCAAATGATTAATTTGAAATAAAATTGAAGTTATTCAAATTGGGAATAAATCAAGTCCAATGGAAATTGGAGTTATTTAAAACTGGAATTGGGTCAATTTAAATGGAAGTGGAAATTTAAATTGAATTGATGAGAATGGAGATTGGGAATTGAGCAGTTTGACTCTAGACTATATTTGTTTTTTGAAAAAAAAAATTTGTTTTAGTACAAATCTATTTTTCCAAGTTATTTATTATATATACCTTTCTTATTAAACCCAAAACTGTCTTATACTTATTTTATAATTACTTTGGAACTATTTAACTATTTTACAACCGTTTTATAAACTAATTACTATTTCTCAACTATTTTACAAATTAATTACTGTTTTACAACTATTTTACAATTATTTAAAAATTCCTATAACAATTTGATTATTTTTCAACTATTTTATAATTACTTAACTATTTTGCAGCTATTTTACAAACTAATAATTATTTTTCAACTACTTATTTATTTCAAAATTTTCCAAGCTATTTTCAAAATTTAAATTGAACAGAGTTCGAACTGTTTATGATTGAATATCCATTTGGGATAAGGATTAAAGTGGAAATCCAATGAAATTGAAATGATTGTGATTATGTGGATTGAAATTATAGGAAATGTGAATAGAAAGAGAATTGATTTAACTTATAATCAATGGAGATAAATACGTAGGATGTACGTATATTATTCTATTCGCATAGTGATTTGATCCAGATTCGAGCACAGAATTTCGAGATAGTATTATCGATCCGAGTTGGGATTTTTCACTTGATTTTCGACGGCGAACCTGGATATGGATTTTCGATTGGTTCTGGTTATTCTCTATCATAGTTGTGACTATGCAAGGAGAATAACGGTTTCTGATCAAGAAACCAAGTCTAAGTTCGCACTAGGAAGTCAGGTGGACAATACTAGTTCGGAAGTGAAATTTGTGATCGAGTGAGCGATCAGATTGTTATTGCGTACGAATGATATGGGGACATCGTACGGGTTTGAATGAAATTGGCATTGAAATTTGTGGATAAAAACTGAAAAGATTTTTGAAATTTAAAGTATATTTTGAGAAATTGACAATGAATAAAAGGTGGAAATTTGATTTTGAAGTTGTAGATAAAAGGTTATAAGATGATTTTTGAAATGGAAATTATCTCCTGTGAATATATGATAAACTAAAATAAAATAAATTAAAATTTGATATTTCTATGGCAGAAATTAATTTTAGGGAAATAAAGTGGAAATTGAATTTCTCTTTGGTTTAAAAATGTACTTTATAATAAAAGTAGAAATTTGGCAAGTGTAAATTTAAAATTTAATGTTTGTCTTGAAAGGAGAAGAAAATTTAAATTATATATCTTTGTTGAATAAGATAAAAACTACCTTTGAATGAATCTATAGCCAGAAGAAAATGATTTTTGAAAATATTTGAAGTATAAAAGTGAATTTATACAAGTACAAATTGATTCAAAGGTTTTTCAAAACTTTTATATATATATATGTATTTATAAAAAGAATTTGTGAAAATGATTTTGAGGAAAGGTTTTTGGAACCTTTGAATTTTGGGAAAGGCTTTTGATTTTGGGAAAAATCAATATTTGAATTTGGAAAGCCTAATATGAGGATTATCGGTTTTGAGAATCGATTTTGTAAAGGAGATTTATATGAGATTCATACTTGGTGTATGATTTGGGAAATACTATATGTGTATAGTATAAAGTATTTTGAGATTTGGCTCTGGGGAAAAAGGCGCTCCCTTGAATGAACTTCTCAGGAGTACCACTGAGTGGTACTGCCTTGAGCCTCTAAAGGGGAGGTTCTAAAGTTGATCCTGTGAGGAGTCCGGACAAACTAGTTCCTGAGGATTATTTGGTAGCGAAAGTCGATGGCGCTGATGCCTACAGGGGCATTTGGGTTATGCTGTGACGACAGTGTAGCTCGATGTCGCTGCGATCTACTGTGTGGGGACCATAGCGAAAATCGTGTGGAGGATGAGTACCAACAGTCTACACTTGATTCTGTCGGGATGGCAGCGCAACATCGGTAGACTGCGATCTATGGTCGAGTGGAGGAGTTTCATTCTTTTGGCAGCGAAATTCGGTGGCGCTGATGCCTACAGTTATATGGGTCTTTGCTGTGATAGCAACGCATAGCCCGGGTATAACTGCGATCTGTAGCGGGTTCCATGGCGTAATCGAGAGGCGCGGAGACCTACAGTTATCTGTGGATTTTGCCGGGACGACAACGTAACCATCGGGTTAACTGCGACCATGGATGGGTGTGATGATTTCCAGAGCATTTTTACCAAAGATATTTCCTCTATTTCGAAACTGTTTTCTATATTTTCAATAAAATTAATTTCCAAAGTATTTTCACTGGGTGTTGGAAACGAGTTTACCGAGTACTTATAGATTTTCAGTCGTACGCCTGATCAACGTATGACTGAATTTCTATGAGAACAAGGATGGACTTGTTAAAACATCGAGTTATAAGAGTATTTTATAAAAACGACTTTGGAATAATAGCATATAGATATTAAAAGTGTTTTAAAACGATCAAAGAATATTTATCTGATTTTAAGCATTTTAATAATTCTGGCTTCGATCATTTTCGAGGACGAAAAGTTTTAAAGGAGGGAGGAATGTGACATCCCGGAAATTTTAGCAATATCAATTTAATAATCTGTGATGAAAATTAAATTGATTTGACAATAATTGTGAATAAGATTTGAATAGTAATGGTAAATTCTTTTATTTAAACTATTTTTAAAATTGATAAATGAGCCTTTATAATATTAACAAATATAATTACACGTGTTGTAATAACAAGTTAAAATAAAATACATAAGAATGGTCTCCAGTTTCAAATATAGTTCAGCATAGCAAAACTGCATAAATATGGAGACAGATGCTCGAATATAAGCATGCAGGTAAAAGTGAGAACAAAGTGAATCAAAGCAAAGTATAAATAAATGTTGTAGCTTGCAATATAAGTCACAGGCAAGAGTAAAATATAGATAAGTATCAAGTGAGACATAAAGTACCATAACAATTAATGCTCCATTTCTTGCAGCCAACCCAGGGTCATTCGAGTGTATACAAATGTAATTTTCAGCCTACATTTTACAAAATATCTCTGACCATTTAAGAAAAAAAAATATATACATATATACAACCCTGTAAACTGTTTTATACAAGCCTGGGAACAACTCTGCCTTTATCACCTTCCTTTTCCAATTCGAGCAAGTGTAAACGGCAAACACAATTTCATTTAAGACCTAAACAAGGTTCTAACATCATCAGCAATTATAACTAAATTAAAGCAAGGGGTGGCAGAAAGATTTAAAGTGGAAAACATATTCCCAGATTTCAAATTCAAACTGTTTCAAAAGACAACATGCTCTGTTCTTTTTCAAAAGCAAGGTGAGTAACACTTAAATTTTAATTTATAACTTTGGTTAACATAGCATGTTCTTCTCTGTGATGATGTATATTATATATGTATGTTTGTGCAATATCTGGATATGCCTGTTTTCTTCCATGCTCGGTTATCTGAGTATATTTTAAAGTAGATTTGTAAAACAAATCTTTCTCTTTTTATCTAGTAATTGTTTGAATGTACAATATAAACCAAAATAGTTTGTTTAACTATAATCTAAGCATTCAAAATTTATTAAAGTAAATTTAACAAGTGTGTGTCTCTGGAAATCAAGGAGACAGGGTTCAACCTCAAACAAGTTTAAACACAAACCTCTTGTTTAAAGTATTCAGGGGTATGGATCGAAACCTCATACTAAAATAAGATTTTTAAAACAAGTTTTATGATTTTTAATGCTGGGGTTGAAGAGCAGTTCTAGATGCACTGTTTTAAGCTTTTTAAGCTGCCGTGGGTGATCTCGACAACTAGGGATGTCGAACTTCGGTCTAGAAGTGGAGGAGCGAACGAAGAATATAGGAAAAATGGTAGGGTGTCGATCAGAGGTTGGTGATGACATTGGGAGGTTGTCGATGTTTTTAAACCTAGTTTCGGCTGACCTGGGAATCGTGATCGCCACGACGTCTAGAAACGATCGAGTTTGATAAAACTCTGGGGAATAGAAGCTTGGTCGAAGTCGAGAAGGTGGCCGGAGTTTCAGGTTTTCTGGTGGACAGGGCTGCGAAGACGAGGCTATGACAGGGATGTGGTTGGTCGCGAGTTTGTTTCCGGGCTTCGATTTATTCGAATTTGGGTTCGAGTGGTACTGGAGGGAAACTGATGGTTGGGATCGGAGCTGGGGGTGATGTTCGACTTACTCGTCGATGTGGTGATGATCGGAGGCGTCGATCTTTGGTGTGCACGTGCACCATGTTTTTGTCAGGCTGGTGATTTGGGTCTGGGAAACGCGGGGATTTACTCGAGGAAGATAATGTTTTGCTCGGGTGGTTTCGTGTTTTGCTCGAAGTAGGATAGGGAGATCTCGGGTAGGTTTAGTTTTTCGCATTTTTACAGAACCCAGGCGACTCGAGTACATACTCGAGTAAAGTGCATTCTGGCCCGGGAAATCAGGTGTTTTCTCGAAGTAAAACGAAGTACTCGGGTTTTACTCGGGTAAGATATTAGAGTTTTAGTTTGAGGTTATGTAACTATTTGTTTTAGGTTTAGTTAGATCTTAAGTTTAATTAAAGATTAATTAATTAAAGTTAAGGATAATTAATCAAGGGTAAAGTTAATTAATGAATTGATAATTAAGAATTAATTGATTTAGTAATCAAAGAGTAATTTAATTTATTAATTAAATGATAATCACTTAATTGAAGGATTAATTTGCGAAGGATTAATTAATTTAGTTTGTAATTAAGGGTTAAATTAATAATTAAGGGTTGATTAACTGAGGGTAATTAACCAATGGAATAATTGCTTGATGGAAATAATTGAAGCTAAATTGTTTAGTGTGATTAATTTAGGGGTTGATTAATTAAGGGAATTAACTAAGAGTTAGTTAATTAATGAGAGTGAAAAATTAAGGGATAAATTAATCAATGTAAGTGATTATAGAATAATTAATTTGAGAGATTAATGTAATAAATCATTATTAATTACTTTATAAGAGTAATTAAGGGATTATTTAATTTGATGAGTGAAGGCTAATTGATTTGTAATTAATTAATGTTAAGTAAAGGTAATCCAAGTGATTAAAGATTAGTAATTAATTTAATTAGAGATAAATTAAATTAAATTAATTTTGGGAGTGATCAACCTTGCTTAGGAATGATTGAATGATGTTCAATGCCTTGAATTTGTTGATATCTCTGATAGGAAATGTTTTGTGATATGATATGTTTGAGTGGACAGTAATAAACGTGGTTATCTATCAATGATGAATTGCTATGATAAAAGTGTCATTTTGTTGAATCGTATTCACTTGAATAAACTTGGTTTAAGATGGTATTGAATTCGAAGAGACCGGAGTCGGGTATTAGGAAATACCCGAAACCACTTCGATTCGTTACAAATTGATACGTGGAATCAAATAGTCTGGAATGAAATGATTTAAGCGAATTAGATTATTTTATCTAAGTTCTGGCACTTAGAAATTGCTTTGTGAAATAAGTAATAAAACAACTTGCGAAGTTGAAAAATGATATAAGTACCCCGGGTTGATATGAGTGTATACTTTTGCATTTCATGTTTGATGGGTTTACTCACGCTGGTTTCCAGCCTGACCCGGGTGTTACTTTGATGTAATGCTCGGGTCAGACCGAGTATTACAGATTTTCAGGTAAGGACGTTCTGGAGCTCAGGAGACGAGCTAGATGGCAGGAACGTATGGAGTGTATTCCGCTGTGATATATTGTTGTATGTTTGGACATGTTGATTATATACGTCCAGTGATTGTGTATATGTTGTAACTATGATGTATTAAAGTGTAATTTAACCGATATAGTTTTCTTGTATAAATGGCATTATATGATATTATATTTTGATCCGCTGCGAATGTGAAATTCTGTGACTTGTTTCTGTTTCTTCTTCTTCTATCTCTTTCTTCTTTTCCATAACTATCTGGAATTTTTGGGTTCAAAAATTCCGGGTCGTTACAAAACTTGTTCCATTGAGTTTAAAAATATCAAAAACCTATATTTCGATATATTGGATGACCCATTTTCGTTTTGGAAACGAAACGGGTTTTTCGGGTCGTTGTTATTGTTTCGATCCAACCCTGCCTATATATAGGCTGTTATAAACCCTAGTTGTTTCTCATTTTATTATTTATGTACATACATCTTCGTTCTCCTTCTCATAGGACAGAATATCAAATCTAATTCTCGAATATCAAAACCTAACTTCAAAAAAAAAATTAAAAAAAAATTGGTTGCTCCAGGTTTACTTCGAGTCGGGAAGAAGTTCGCTTTGGGTTCCAGAGGCGAAAACCCTGCAACGACTTCGGGTCAGAGAGAGTTCCATGCCAAACAAGGCGGATCTTATCGCGCTTCGAGTTCCAGAGGTGAAAACCCTGCAGCGACTTCGGGTCAGGAGACAAATGACTCGGGTCTCGGGTCATTTTGGCAAAAACTCAGAGCGAGCACAGGGTAATTGAGGCGACGGACCAAAGTAAGACATGAAGTCGAAATATTCAAATCTTCTAACGTTAATAACTTTTGCATACGAGCTCGGATTCACACGCGGTTTTCTCCATTGTGATCGTATCGAAATTTCAGACATTTTGGAACTAGTTTGGCTACATTCTAAGACTGTTAATTTTTTGGGCTAATTTTGGATTTTAAATCGACGACAAATCAAAGGTCGGTGTTTTGACTCACTCACAACTACTAAATTGTCTTATATTAGTTAAATTGAATTTATGATGTGATTAGAGGTTGATTGATTGCTGTTTGATATATATAAATTGTTGTTCCAGTTGAATCTGCTTTTATTTGAATTTAATCGCCAATTAATTTAATATTGAAATTTTAAATTGCTAATTAAGTACCTGTTAATGATAATCAGTTAATTGTTGTTGTTTATCGGTTGATTTGAATGGTGATTGCGATGGATGTTTGATTGTTGATATTGGATGACTGGATGTTATATTTATATTGTTATAACACTGCAAGTTCCTTTAGTTTATTATTAGAAAATCCATATGGGTTGAAATGATACATACCCAAACGATCTATAGATTAAGAAAAATCATTATGGGTTGAAATGATAAACCCGAGCGGTTTTATGGATTTTTGAATTTATTTTGGGATTGCGGGTTGAAATTATATATACCCATAAAAATTTAAAATATTTGCGGATTGAAATACTAAATATCCATATCACTTGACCATAGGGTAGAAAATTATATACGGACGCCGGATTGGTTAAATTAAATGATTTTAAAATCCTTAAAATTTGAATTCAATTAAATGATATTTTAAAATAAAATTTGATGTATATAAACTGAATTATTTTCGAAAATCCAAGTTTTAAATATTGAAAGTAGAGTTAGTTTAATGGATTGTTTAAAGAATAAAAGTAGAATTACAACTATAAATGAAATTTATCGAAATTGAGTTGTTGAAAATGTTTGAATATTTAAACTTTGAAATCTATGAAATTGAAGTGCTTTAAAATTGTAGTTCAAACATGAGTTTGAAATCGATATAAATCGAAATGATTTGGGATTTTGAATTGAAAGAATATTTAATTTTGTTGAAATCTGGATATGGTCTAGATTTGTTGAAATGAAAGAAATAGTTTAATTTGATATTAATTTCAAATTTATTATTTTAATATAAACCGTTTAAAAATATATTATTTTAAAAATCCTGATTTTTAAGATTTTCAAACTATTAAACTAATTTAATCTATTTTCAACTATTTTAAACTATTTTAATCAATTTAAACTATTTCAATTTATTTTAATCTATTTAATCTAATTTAATCCATTTTAACCTATTTTAAAACTAATCAACCCATTTTAATCTATTTTAAATCTATTTAATCTATTTAAACTATTTTAATCTATTTTGAAGCTATTTTAGAGTATTTTAACTATTTAAAAAATACATTTTAACTATGCTAAACTATTTATAACCATCTAAAGTATTTTCTAAATTCAGACTGTGTAAAGTGGTAGTGTTTATATTTAAATCTTCGATTTAAAAGCGAATACGGTTAAATGATGTTATAACCTAAGTTGGGATTTAAATAACATATTTGAGGAATACGATGATTTTAAATTGAGGGTTTAACTTATTTTGGAAGTATGATTTCGAAAGTAAATATGATTTCGAAAGTGATATGATTTCAAATGTGATATGTTTTCGAAAGTGAATATGTTTTCGAAAGTGAATATGATTTCGAAAGTGATTTTGAGAATATGATATTTTGATACCAATTATGAATCGGTTTTAGAAATGTAAAAGAACCATCCGGTGTGAAATAAGCGTTTGGTTGTTAGAGAAACCGGGATCAGATATTGTTATACTCTCTGCCAATACCGAAAACCACTTTAACAACTGTGTATGTGGTGGAGATTCCAGAATGAAGTAGGATGGTTTGGCGAACGATTCTATATGAGGATTTACGTAGCCTTGACTCCCGTGAGTCAGCTTGATGCGGCTAAAACAGTATACCGGGCCAAGTAAGGTCGCTCCTCCTATCGGGCACATTTCTTCGATACCATATTATGACTTTTTGATTTATTTGGTGGCCACCCCTCGATTTTGATTATGGGAGTGTGTTTCGAGGTGGGTGATAGTAGCTGCTATGCGTTACCACCAGTCCGGGAGTGCAAACGGTTGAATCCTACCCTGGCATTGCCTTGCGTGCCTTGTCACATGCCTTATCGCGCCTTCTACGAGTTTGGTTTGTACCGTACCTATGGAGTGCCCTCTTATAGCCCTCTAGTTTATGGAGGAATTACGGTACTGTATAGACTACGGGAATATATAAAAATGTGTTAATAGGGATATGGGTAACGCCTAAATGCTATTTTAATACTTTACTTTACTGTAGACACTATTATAATAGCGTATTGTACTATGTATGTAGACAGTTTAACGGATTCTTAGGAAATGGAATTCCGAACATCTATTAAGTTATTGCACTCACGTTTGACACTGGATAGGAGATGTCAAAACACGTAAACATCTCCGACGCCGTTACACTCATATTTATTTACTGTTGATTTAAATTACATAAGATCTTTTAGTTCTGACTCGAGTGTTTTGTCTTTTCAATTCGCTCGGGTCAGTCTGAGCTTTTCAGTGTATCGAAGACCGCTTTTCTGGAGGACGAAGACAAAGATTTAATACTATTATTATTTGTTATATTATTTCCACTACATCATGTTGTTCGGCTGCATTTAATTATTTATTCATGTTGTATGTAACTCTGATCTGTATTGTAAAAGTGTAATCAAATGTTATTTGTAAAACAGCTTCATGAACTATTTATTTGATTATTATATTTTGTCATTCCATTGTGAGATTCTGTGTTTTGTTTTTCCTTCTTTTCTCTTCCTTTTCTTATTTAGTCCATAACAATCCTCCCTTTTGAATGCTTTGAGTTTGACATGTGTGGTTTATTGTCGATTTAAACCGTCCAAAAAGGTGGGTCGTTACAATTGTTTGAAGCTTTTTCATTTCATAAACGTGAACTACTTTTTGTATTTTTAATTCTTTCCTTCACCTCTTTTAATACTGCTACTTTTACAAAGGCCGTTCATATTTACTTTACATTTTCGTTCATTTTCAGACTTCATTTCCTGAAGCCTCATTTAATTTATTTCTAATTAATAGCAGCCTCTATTCAAATTTCAAGGGCCCTAAACCTAACTCTAACCTTATAAATAATATATGATGCAAACAAAACCCTAACCTTCGTTATAATCTTCTTCTTTTTTTCTTTTTCCTCTTCAAATCTTCTTCTTCTTCTCCCTCATTTTTATTCTTCTTCTTCTTCAAATCTTCTCCTTTTTCAAACTTTCTTCTTCCTTTTAAAATCTTGATCTTCTCTTTTATTTTTAGTTCTTCTTATTTTAATCATTTTCTTTTTCAATTCTTCTTTTTAAGATCTTCTTCCATTTTTCAAACTTACTATATATATATATATGTATGTATGTATATGTATATATTAATATAACAAGGAGGCAAATTAAAGTAGCTCAAACCAAAGGAAAATTTTAGGAACAAAGCTGGCAATCAAGACGGAGACTAAGAAAACCTAGAGAGGAGCTATTGATTAGAAGTTTATTATTTTCAGGTTCGTATAAAGGTGATTGATTAAATCCACTCACGCAATACTAAATTTTCTGATGTTAGTTAAATTAAAATCATGAAGTGATAAAATTTTATTGATTGTTCTTTGATAATTTAAATTGACATTTAAATTGAATTTGATTTTTATATTAAATTGAATTGACATTTAAATTGATATTGAAATTTAATTGCTATTTAAACACCGCCAATTGATAACTAGTAATTGTTATGATATGTTAGTTGATTTGGATGTTGATTGTTATTGGATGCCTATTGATTGATGTTTGATGTATGGTTGTTTGTTTATTTGACATATCCCCCGTTATTACCCTATATATTATTGACATTATATAAATTGTCATTTTTATTATTTGAAATGAACTAAGAAATAAGTTGAAATGATATATACCTATATCATTTAAATATGGGTTAAAATGATATATATCCATCCATGTAATTAAAATTTGAAATAACTGATCACTTGGGTGTAGGGTAGAAAATTATATACAGAAGTCGGATCTGGTTGAATTAAATGGTTTTAAAATCTTGAACTTAGATTTGTTTAAATGATATTGTTTTAAAGAGAATAAAATTTTGATTTATATGAATTGAATTATTTTCTAATTCGAGATTTGAAATTGAAACTGTTTAAATGAAATTGTTTAAGAATTTAATTTGAAATCTTAAAGTTGAAACTGAGATATGATTTGAATTTATTGAAAGTGAATTATTTTAAAGGTAAATTTTAATTTAAACTTGAATTTACTTTAATTTAAGTGGTTTAAATTGATATTTCAAAGTTTTGGATGAGAAATGGATTTAAACTAAATTGTTAAAAATGAGAATTTGAATTGAAACTTTCAGCCATTTGAATAGAACCGTTTAAATTGATTTGAAGTAAAGTTTGAAATCGTTTTGAATTGAGGCTGATTTAAATTGAATTTTGAATATGAAATTTACTTGAATTGGAAGTCGAAAAATTAAATTCGTTGTGATTTGGAATTTGTACCTGATTTCAAATTATTGTGAAAGAAAGAACAGTTTTAATGTAAATTATTTTAAAATGTAAACTATTTTAATAATCAAACCATTTTAAATATTCAAACTATTTTAATTGTTCAAAACTATTTTCAATATTAAAACTATTTTATATTAAAACTATTTTCAATCTTTAAAACTATTTTAATTTTTCCAAATATTTTCCAATATTCAAACTATTTTAATTATTAAAAACTATTTTCAATATTCAAACTGTTTTTAATTAGGAATTATTTAGAATTAAATCATTGATTTAAATACAAATGTTTCAATTTGAAAGTGTGATCTATTTTTGAATTCGAAATTTTTTTTGAAGCAAATCCGATATTTTGATATGAAGTATGACTTGTTCTTGAAATTTAAAAGAACCAACCGGTGTGTGCAATGACGTTTGGTTGTTAAAGAGACCGGGACCGAAATATTGGCATACTCTCTGTCAATACCGGAAACACTTTAACAATTGTGTACGCGGTGGATGTTATCTAGAATATAGAGGTTGAATTAGCGGTGTATATCGGAATGAAGAAAGAGAACGATGATGGATGACCCCGACACTTGTGTCAATTTGAAATGACTAAAACAGAAGCCTATGTCTGGCTAAGGGGTTAGCTACCTTTAGGTGCCATCACCCCTTCGTATTACTATATTGATTTTGACTCGATTGGTGCACCTTGATTTGATTTTTGGGGGTGGTGGACTCGGTCGGCAGTCGTTGTAGCGATGTGTTACGACCAGCTAGAAAGGGTAAACTGGTAGAATCCTACATTGGGTCTTACCTCACGTGCTTTATCATACTTTTATCCTTATATGCGCCCACTACGATTTTGTTTTAGTATGGTACCTATAGGGGACTCATTGGCTACCGACGTTACTGGTTGTGTTAAAGGACCTGCATAGACTACCTGCTTAAAAATGTGTTAAGAGGGATCAATGTAAAGCCTTAATGTTATTTTAATACTTTACTTTATTGATAGACACTACATATATAGCGTATCTTACTATATATAGATAGTTTGACAGATCCTTAGGAGATGGAAAATCCCGTAACATCTCTTAAGTTATTGCACTCACGTTGTATACTTGATAGGAGATGGAAAATCCCGTAAACATGTCTGAAGCTATACACTCATATTTACTGGTTATTGATTTAACTTACATAAGAAATTTTAGTTCTAACTTAAGTGTTTTGTCTTTTCATTATGCACGGGTCAGCATGAGTATTTCAATGTTTGAAGACATTATTCCTTGAAGATGAAGATGGATTTTGCTAGACTGTATTTACTATTATTATTCCGCTGCATTATTTTGGTATGTTTGTTGATTTTACTCTGACTATGTTGTAAAATTGAAATTAATTGTATATTGTAAAACAGCTTCATGAACTGTTTATTTGATTAATATATTTTGTCATTTCGCTACGAGATTTTGTGTTCTGCTTCCTTATTTTCTTATTAAACCCCATTGATAATCTGCCCTTCTGAATGGTTTGAGTTAGACATATGTGGTTTATTGTCGACTTGAATCACCCAAAAAGGTGGGTCGTCACAGTTGGTATCAGTGCTTTGGTTTAGAGATACCTTAGCTTGTCCGGGGTTAAACTCATTAGAGATAGGGTTAGTAATACCCTAGAATGAGTTTGAGTGTATATATACCTATGAGAGAGCGTATTTGTTAGTGGTATAAAATTGTTTGTATTGTGTTAATTTGTTATGTTGAGTATTTATGAATACCGGTCGGTACATAGGACGCTATTGCATCGATAGAGATTTCTAAACACTTGAACAGGGTAGATCGACATAATATTGTTTTTGAAATAGGTAAATGAAATAATTTACCAAGCATTATATTTTGTGTTTAAAACAATAAATTTTTTTATAAATTGATATAGTTATCTTTGGTGTGTTGTTTGTTAGTAAATGATAATATTCGATTATTGTCATTTATTGTTGGTTGGTCAAGGTTCTTAAAATCCATTGACTATTGTATGTTATAAGGAAATGTAATTTTATAAATAAGGTTTATAAATTATGATTTACAAATAAAATGAATTTAAATTGAAAATTTGAGAACTTAAATTCCGGTGTTTTGAAATTGGTATTTAAAGATTTTTGGGGAAAATAATTTTAGTATTATTTGGAAGTATTTTCGGATGGAAACTTTTTCAATAGGATTTTAAAGAAATGTTTTTAAAGGAATTTTTAAGAAAATAAGTTATGTACTCCCCTCTTCTGTCACTGCAAAATAATTTCGGTGATGACCACGGCATCCTCGACGTTCATTTTCGAGTTTGAAAGTGGGAAGACTACTATAGTAGCTTTGCTACACATTTTTTTTGATAAACAATTTTTTTTTAAAATCCTTTAAGTATGATTTGGTATAAAAAAAAAGATATAAGTATGTATTATTTTAAGATGATTTTAAATGAAACCCGGTATTTAGTTCATAAGTTTTCAGTTAATTAGTGATTTTCAATTATTGTAATAGAATGGAATTTTTGACTAATTTAATAAGTTGGAAACTTCCAAATTAAAATCAAAAATGAAAAGGTAGGTGTTTAATGAAAATATAAAGGAGGAAGTTTTGTAACTCTTGAATATAAATATAATGAAAACTAAGAAGACTTACACTATTGAACATTCTTGTTAGTAATTTGAATAAGATTATTGGTATATGCTTCTAGGATTTAATGGAATATTATACAAGTAAAAACTTAAGTAATAAAAATGTTTCAAAATGAAATTACGTTTATAAGTAAAGAATTGAGATGTTACAAGAAATGTTATAAATGTAAGTTAATGTTTTGAAATGCTTAATAATTAAATTAAATAGTAAAAAGTGAATACTATTTAAGTAATGATTATAAACAAGAAAATGTTGAAATGATTCATATATATATATATATATAATACTAAATTATACCATATATGAAGGAATAAAAGTGAATCAAAAAGTAGAGAAACTTAAGTATGAAATGATTCATTAATGAATATTAATATTTAATGGAAATCAAGTTATATAAGTAAATAAATATGAATTAAACTGCAAGAAACTTATGTCGTACTTTAAGAATTTATTCATTGATGATTTCAAATATTGAATGGGAAATAATCTATGTAAGTAAATGAATGTAAATTAAAAAAGATGGTCTTGTATATGAATGAATGAGAATTAAAATAAATGAAAATTAAATGGTGTGTTAAAGAAACCAATAGAATAAAATATGTAAATTGTGCGTAGATCATTTTATCCGCATAACAGTTCTAATTCAGATTCGAATATATGATTTGTGGTAATTCACACCAGTCCGAGTTAGGATTTTCACTCGATTCTTAACGGCGAACGCTTGGTACAGATTTTTGATATGATTCTGAAGTTTTCTATCATAATTTATAGCTATGCAAGGAGAATGGAGATTTCTAATCAAGAAATCGGATCAAAGTCCACACTTGAATGATCGGGTTATCAATACTAGTTCGGAAGTGAAATTTGTATATTCAAGCAAGCGATCAGAATTGATATTGTGTACAAATGATATATGTACGTTGTATAAACTTAAATAATATTTGAATTCTATGTTGTTTGGCTTATGGGAAGTTTGGGAAATGACACTTCAAATTGTTCGAGGTTGTACGAATAATCTATTGACTAATTGCCTAAGGCTATTGAGTGTAAGGTATGCTTGGTAGTTTATTTATCACCCTTGTGCGATGAAAAGTTTCTGAACTTGGACAAACCATTAGTTTTTGGTGGCTATGGAGTGATGGCATGTAATGGTCGTACCACTTTTGTTTGCATATGATTATTATATTATGATTATTATATATGTTGTGTTGCTTGTGCTATTGATTGAAACAACAAATATATATTGCTTTTTTATATGGTTTAACTCTCTTTTGGATCATATAAGTGAAATCCAGGTTTATGGAAGCAATAGTTGTTGCTTTTAGTTTCATAAATAGAGTTTTGTTTGCCCGAAAAATAGGTACGTTTTTGGATTACGGTTTTGTAGCAGGATTTTATTGTTTTCCCATGGTTTGGGATGCTTTATTATTGAAATAAGATATATACCATGTAATTATTGATATTGTTATTTTTCCAGATCTAGCCATGCAAAGGAGACGCTGCCGAAATTTTTCGTAAATTTAGGACTTAGAAATTTTTCGTGGAAGTTGGGTTATTTTCAAATTTATATTAAAACAAACTAAGTAAGTTTAAATTTTTTTATAAATTTATTTTTCCTTGTTCCTTTTCAGGGACAAAAATTTTTAAGTAGGGGAGATTGTAACGACCCGTATTTTTTACAGTTAAAAATATTAAATTAAATAAGACTTTGGAATTTAATATAGTCAGAAATTAAATTTTATGATTTATTAATATAAAAAAATTGTTAGAATATATAATTTGATCTTAAATGAATTCTAAAATGACAAATTTTAATAAGTAAATGATTAAAACCCAATTCAATTGAGCATGTAACAATGTGAGGTTGCATATTAACAATAAGTTTTGAAATAACAAATGTTAATGTTATAAAGAATAAATTGAATGTTTATGTCTAATTGGAATATAATTGTAAAGTTTAATTTGGATATAATTGTAAAGTTTAATAAGGAATAAAATAAACGATGTATTAAAGAATAAACCATATGTTATTTAATTGAAATTGGTTTTAGCATAGAATGAGAAATCAATTATTTGGTAAGTGTAGCACCTGCCGTTCCGTATCTTTTGAGCTGAGATTCAATCACACTTGTCCAACCCAATTTGTACGAAAGGCGAATAACTAGGGGTAAAGAAGAAGAAGAGATAGATGAAAAATAGAAACCACAATACAGAATCTCACAATTGAAGCAGAACAAAATATAATATATAATAACAGATTTTTATACAAAAGAATCTGTAGCTGTTACTATACACACAATCATCAGAGTACATCAATAAACAATCAATCTGGACAGTTATAATAACCCATCCTCAAAAATACTGAACATTCAGTTTAACACACACAACGGAATATAATCAAGTACGTGAAATACGCCTAAATCTCCTCCAGCTCGTCTCCTGAGCTCCATAGCATCCTAGCCTGAATCTATAACACTCGGTCTGACCCGAGCATTATAATAAAATAACACCCGAGTCGGTCTGGAAAACTAGCGGGAGAAAACACACTCAATTTGAATTTAATTGCTTTCAAAAATCCTTTTGAAAAACAAAGGTATCTCGTAAAACCACACCACACATAAATACGATTGGTTTTTACCTTACATGAACCAATTTTTTTTATATCAAATCATTTGATATTAATAATATCTATAGAATATAAATATAAAATAGCTGAAATGCTTGCATCTCACGTTTCAGCATAGTTGGGCACAATTAAAATCGTACAACGCTTATTGGAGAATGGATTCCATACTATGACAAGGTAAGGAACTACCTTCCGATGGTGCATCTCTAGATAAAATGCACCGGGGTCTGACAAGAACATCTTGTACCCCTGCCACACAAGACTAGCCTAGCACTTGATTACTAGTACCGAATATGACCACCACTAATGGCCCCCGAAACGCATACAAATGAAAGTGATGATAGATGTCCACTCTAGATGAGTGATAATCATACCCTAATGGGAGTGACCCATTTGGCCTTGCTGCATGCCCTATTTTTGTCATTTCTCGGTTGATGAGGCTTGAGGCTACGTTTACCTTAAGAATAGCATTCACACTTAGAATGCTAACATTGCCTTCCAGGCAACGATGCAATGATAGCATTCATCCATACAAGTTGTTCTAGGTCTGAACAAACCGAATCTCCTTCAAAATCTCCATCTCCATTATCTTCGAGATATCACAATTCATAACGCACAAATCAGATCAAAGTGGTTTTTGAATAATTAAATTCGATCCCGGTCTCTTCGAAACGATTAACGAATTTAGCCATATTTGATAGTCGGTTATTTAACTACCAAATTACACACAACAGTCACCAGGCCCCTATTTAAAATCTTCAAAATATTCTTTTCAAAATATATGTACTAAGATATATATTCAAATCTCTTTCAATATTTCAACATTTGAAAAATAATTTCAAATCCTTATATCCAAAACATGATATTTCAAACCATTTCTTATTTCAACGCTTAGTGAAATATTTCTGAATCCAATTTATAACACATAGAAAAATATTTCTATTCCAATCCTTTCACACTTAAAATACCTCCAAAACCCTTATCTCAACACTTAGGAAAATATTATAAGTCTATTTTCTGAAAATCATTTTAATATCAACTTAGGAAATATTTCATACCTTATCTCATAAATCTCTGGAATTTTTAATAAATTCCTTTTTACAATTTCCAAAACCGATTATACTTAATTAAAATTCCACTCAATAATTTTTGACTTCTTTTATGAATTCAGATTCATTTTCCGAAGTTCACATATCTAAAAAAATTTGGAAATTTCTCAAGTCCCCAGAATTCCATTATAAGATTTTTCTTATAAAAATCTCATCCGTTAAATAAAACCCTGTTTACAAATCTCGAGAGTATTTATAAATAAAATTCAATCACCTATTTTTAACTTATATATATATATAATAATAATAATTTTAATAGAATAATAAATATTTTTTCCCAAAACACATTTAAGTAATTATTTAAATATCAAGCACTTTTCAAATAACAATGGAAACTGATTTTGATTTATTTATAAAATATAAATAGACTTACAAAGTTATTTATAATAATTAAATTTATTTGGATATTCAACTTCTCCAAAATATTTTAAATACTAATAACAGTTTTAAAACTACATAATTTAAAATAAATCATTTTAAATCAAACTTCACTTCTCGATACAAAATCTATATTTTTTTTCCAATTTCGATATAACCAATTTTAATTTATAAATCTCTCTCGATTTGCACACATCGATCTACACTTCCAATTTCATAACCATTTCCAGTTCTCCAAATAGAATCCACTATTTCTCTCTTTCTAATACAAATTTCCATATCTCGTCTTTAAATCCATGTTGTGGACTTATACTTCCAATTTACAATCGATAATCACTCCACTTTATTTATAAACATTGTTTATAACTTTATAAACCCATTTCCAGTTTGTAACCAATTTTTATTACTAAAATCCATTTATAAATCGATTTATATTTAAAATTCCATTTGAAATTCTATTTCTCAATAAATCCAATTAAAATTCCAAATCTATTCAAAACTCGATTACGACTTCCTTTTCCTATGTTAAAATATCTCATTTAAAATCCATCGTTTAAAAATTCTCAATTTAAAATTTTCTATTTGAAACCATTTTACGAAATAGCAAAATAAATATCCAAAGTTAAATTATTTAATTTATCCAACCCAATTTCTTTTTAAATAATCCCAACATTCAATATAAACATTTTCATTTCCACAATCACTTTTTAAATTCCATTTGTAAAATCAAAAATATTATTCATGGTACTTATAATACCAAAATTAGGGCCAGTGCTACTACAACATCCAAACAATCAAATCACACAACAATCCATAACAGATTATTAGATTCACATCATATATCACTATATATGAAAAACAATCAATATATTTGAGGAATCCAGTTGGATCCCTCCAACCTGTTTTCTTGCATCCATAGATGTTATATCACATAAAATACCATTATCGCTTTGAGGCGGGATCTCGCGGTAATATAGGGTCATTCGCTATTATGCGGAGCGCATAGTGTCTCATTCACTCCAATCGGCGGGAAATATAACCAACTACTAATATATATACTACTATATATAATATTGATAAAAGTATACCAATTCAACCAGTCATCCAATAATTAATTTTAATTATTATAAATTAAATCCAGTAATCTGAATGAGTGAGATTTACTCACCTTGATTTTTAATTTCCCGAACATCCGAAGTTTAAATTAAATCGAACAACGTCTGATTTAATCTAAAATTCCAACTGACTCCGAAAATTCCAAACTAATCCCAGATTGTAGCCTACATCCTTACGAATCCAACACTGCCGGCTTCATGAAAGTGTACGTGCAGTACTAAGGATCGTGTAATATGGTATATTAATGCGGAAACTGGTAATAACAGTAAAGTAAAAATTAAAGTAAGCACACCAGGAATTTTTATACTGGTTCGAACTTCCCGTTCTACGTCCAGTCCCAGAATACCCTCTGGATTTAAACTAAACCCCTCCCTTAACCCGGAGGAATAGGTATACGACACCTGAGCAGCCGAACAGGAATTTTTCCGCCTCAACAACCGAAGAGGACTTCAACTTAATACAAAATGTTTGTTGACGAATGTGTTCTAAATAACACTGATTGTCTTTTGATAGTACAACTTTCCTATAATCAAATCCTCAAGAGTATGTATGTGTGTGAAGATTTAGAAGGAAGATAATCACGTAGAATCGAAGTATATGAATAAATTCAAGGATTCTAGTGATATTGAATAATAGTGAATGCTTTTATTTGCAGAATGAAAAGAGATTAGATTTCAGAAATATAAACAAGAATCGGTAATTGTAGAAGTGAATTGAATATGTTTATATAGTTGTAGAAGAGTTGTAATCTTTCATGAAGAGTTTTAGTCAACAGTAGTGTCCATACCTCTTGAAATAGAGGGCATTACTCTTCATGAAAAGATCGTGTCTCTTCATAAAACTAGCCGTTTTTCTCTGGTCGGTCGACCGGAAAACCTGGCCGGTCAGCTGAGTTGAAAAACGTATACAAAACAAAAAGTCACTGTGCATATGATACAGGGTCGGTCGACCGAGGATCCTGGTCGGTCGGCCGACCTGATGTTATATGCACAGTGAACACCATTTTGATATAAAAAGTTTTGTGTGCTTGTGTAACTATTTGAGGAATGATTTTAACATTATTCTAAGACTCAATAAAATAAAATATCCATACTAATCTCTGGATTGTAAGATTATCTCCTTTGTAGTGCACGGTATGCACTTATTCTCTTTTTGTCGCTTCCATATAATATTCTCGTCGTATGATCTCTGAAGCTTGTGTCATGAATCAAAACTCATGAATCAACATTCTCCCCCTTTTTGATCGATGACAATACTTATGTGACGAAGTAATATTGACATATATATTATAGTTCTCCCCCTGAATATATGGTGACTTTTCTGCAAAATTTTGTTAGTTTGCATACATTTCTCCCCCTTTGTCATCGACAAAAAGGAATACTTATAACAGATTAAAGTAATGCAAAACATTTTAAATTTACATGGTACATTCTGGAGCTTAATTAGAAATAATTTCAAGATGTTTGCTTAGAACATAACATAACAATTAATTAAGAAACAAATAAAGTACAAGAAATTCTTGAAAGTAAAATAAATTTAAAAACACTACAATTACTCCTCATCATCGTCAGTATCCCACTGTTCTGGATGAAGATTTTCATCGAGAGGAGCCGGTTCCTTACCCCGTCTTTGAGTAGTAGGTGCGGGAGTTGCCGAAGTGCTGGAACTTGTGTTATCGGATGTAGACCAAGAGAAATTAGGTGCTGGTATTTTTCCAGGGGCAACAAATGAAGCATCGGCTTCAGAAGAGCATGATAAGGCATCCCACAAATTTACGAAGAAGCCTTTGATCTTCTTGAAACGCCCATCAATTTTTCGAAGGCGAGAATCCAAAGCTAGTTGATTTTGGGCTAAAATATCAATTGCAGCCGCTGTGCTAGTACCGGGAGTTGGTCTTTGGATAGAGGTTTGACGAGTTATACGTTCTGTAGAATGAGTGGAGGGTTGAGGAGTAGAATAGCTACGACGTAGTTGTTCTCGTGGAATGGTACGCCATTGCTGAAAGGTTGTAATTTGGGATGGTGCATCGGGTAACTTCATCAATTTTATTGTTCGTGAGTCAAAGGTACGAACTTTGGATGTTTCGGATTTCGGTGCATGAGTGACAAAGTTGTTAATCAACCGCATTATGTATTCTCCATAGTAAATATGGAGCATTTTTCCTTGGTTGAATGTAAGGAATTCATCCATAAGAAGTTGTGTCCAATTTACCCGAATGTTTCCACACATAGCATATAACGCCTTGAAGTTTTTGGGATATACTAAGTGGTACGACCCTCCTCTTGGAACAATAGACTTCATCATGAATCGATGAAAAAGTCGTGCTTTAGGTCGGAGAGATGAAGTTTGCCTTAAGTCGGTAGCATCATCTTCAAAGAATAAGTGACTTAGGCGGTCACGAGTTGATGGATTACAATCTACATCATGTAATGAGATTCCACCCGGTCGAGCATTTAAAATATGATTCATTCGATCAATGGAGAGAAACATCGAAGTGCCACAAACCGATGTCCAAACACAATTTTCAGTGTTTCTTGGTGGATTGAAAAGATTGAGATTTGCTAAGAATAACTTGACCATTATATGATTAATCTTCAAGTTGTTTTTCCTATGGTCAAGAAAAGCATCAAGACCACTTTCAAGAGCGGCATTTTCAACACCGTAGGCGGTAAAATCAGGATAACTTACAAAAGACTCCTCAAAGATTTTTGCATCTTGAAGCCTTATCCATCTTTCTAAAGCTTTTTCACTTACTAACCAAGAAGCAATTTGAGAATCTACAGGAGTTGAGGAAGATTGGCCAGTGGTAGTCTTAGATTTCTTTTTGGGAGCCATTTTTCTTGAAGAATTTGAAGAAATTTAGGAAGGTTGTAATGGGGGCTAGGGTTCAAATCTGTTGTGGGAGAGTAAAGTGAAGAGGTGAGATAAAAAGGTGAAGGGTTGGGTTAAAATATGAAGGAAATTTCAGCAGAATAACACGTTCGGTCGACTGAAGGACCTGGGTCGGTCGACCGAGTTGAGGTTCAGAACAGTGCTGAAACTTTCGGGAAAAGCTTCGGTCGACTGGTGCAGGGAATTCGGTTGACCGAGTTAAAAAAATATTCTAATGTCATTCGGGAAATACGTTCGGCTGACCGAGTCAGGTATTTCGGTCGACCGACTTGGAAGAAATCTGTTTTTAAAAACTTCTCGGGACAGCTTCAATTGACCGGTTCAGGCATTTCGGTCGGCCGAAAGCATGTCAATAGACATTTTCATGTTGTTTTTTCAAATAAGAATTATAGAAATATAATCATATTATTACATCATATTTATCTATACAGCTTATTTAAAAAAATAAGATATATATATTAAAATATAGCCATGATGAATTAGCATCGACGTTCCCATGAATTTGGAGATGGAACGTTTTCTACCGGTGACCATATTGGAGCAACTGGAGATTGAACATGGTCAGAAGGAGATGGAGTTCTGTAAGAAGGCTCAGCTATATCATCCTTCTTAGATGAACAAAATTTCATGGCAATCTTTTCAAGGAAGCTTAAACGTCTTGCCGTGACTTTTTGTTCGTAATAAAGTTCCCTTTGCATATTCATCTGTTGATGTTGATAGTGATGAATTTCATCAATATTTTGTTTTGTTGTTGGAGATACTACCATTTCCTTTTCCCCTTTCTTTTTGTCAGGTGTATAACCTGTATGGGAGTCTTCCCATGGTTTCCACCTATGTCGGGGATCATTATCCGGAGAGGATAATTCTAGGATACGGTTTGGCATTGGAAATGTAGGATAAGGACCACCTTCGGGGATACGATCAGAATAGTCGTCGTCCGGGGATGTATAAGAGAGATGAGAATTTTCAGAATTGTAGACATCATTGTTAGAAGACATTTTTGTTTCAAGTTTTGTTTTGTAAGAAATTTTTGTATTTTATGTTCTATTCAATAAACATATGTATGTATATATATAACCATATTTTCTAAAAAAAATAGTGGTCTAAAATCAAATTTTAGTTTTAATCACATAATTCTTTAAACAAAAACTGTTTACAAATGAATGACATACAATGCTTTAGAGTCAAAAAATAGTATATTCTGAAATTAAGTTTTAATGATGCAAATTAGAAGCAGAGCTGGAACAAGAAACACCCATAGCCCAAGTGGCTATACTACAACATCTAACATATAAGTCAGAAGTCATGAGTTCGAGTACCGCTTTGGTCAGAAAAATAATTTTATATTTTTCATCATTTTATATATATTTTTTTATTCATAAGTCTTTAAACGACATTATACCTAAATCTCGTCTTAGTTTTATAAAAGAAATTTCATTTAGTGGTTTAGTAAAAATGTCAGCTATTTGATTTTCAGTGTTGATAAATTCTAGATTTATTAATCCTTTTTCCAAACAATCACTAAGAAAATGATGACGAATATCAATGTGTTTTGTTCGGGAATGATTGACCGGATTTTTTGAAAGGTTTATTGCACTGGTATTATCACAATAAATTATTGATTTTTCAAGATGACAATTAAAATCTTGTAATGTCTGTTGCATATATACGACTTGTGCACATGCCAAAGCAGCAGATATATATTCTGCTTCACATGTTGATAAAGAAACACAATTTTGTTTCTTACTAAACCAAGAGACTAAGGAACGTCCAATGAAGTGACATGTTCCGCTCGTACTTTTTCGATCCGTCCGACTTCCTCCAAAATCAGCATCACTGTAGGAAACTAATTCAAAAGGACATTCTTTCGGATAAAATAGTCCGAAATCTTTGGTTTTAGTTATATAACGAATAATGCGTTTAACTGCTCTCATATGTGATTCTTTGGGATTTGCTTGAAATCGAGCACATAAACAGACACTCATCATAATATCGGGGCGACTCGCTGTTAAATAAAGTAAAGAACCTATCATACTACGATATAACTTTTGATCAACACTTTTGCCATCTTCATCTCTATCGAGATGAACCGTTGTACTCATAGGAGTTGGTTTGGCTGTAGTATTTTCAAGACCAAAACGTTTGATTAAATTATAACAATATTTTTCTTGATTAATAAAAATTCCATTTTCAATTTGTTTAATTTGTAATCCAAGAAAATATGACAATTCTCCCATATGAGACATTTCAAATTCATTTGTCATTATAGTTGAAAATTCTTGACATAATTTTTCATTTGTCGAGCCGAAAATAATATCGTCAACATATATTTGAATTATTAAAATATCTTTATTAGTTTTCTTAATAAAAAGTTTTTGATCTACTTTATCGATTTCAAAACCAGATTCTAATAAATAACCTTTAAGACGATCATACCAAGCACGTGGTGCTTGTTTTAAACCGTATAACGCCTTTTTAAGTTTATATACATGATCCGGAAATTTTTCATGATTAAACAAAGGTGGTTGTTCAACAAAAACATTTTCTTTTATGAATCCATTTAAAAATGCATTTTTAACATCCATTTGATATAGTTTAAAATTATGAAAACACGCATAAGCTAATAATATTCGTATTGCTTCAAGTCGGGCGACTGGAGCAAACGTCTCTTCGTAATCAATACCTTCTTCTTGATTATATCCTTGTGCAACTAATCTAGCTTTATTCCTTGTTATATTTCCTAGTTCATCTGCTTTATTTTTGAAAACCCATTTAGTACCGATGACTGATTGATCACTAGGTCTAGGAACGAGTTCCCAAACTTCGTTTCGTTCAAATTGATTTAATTCTTCTTGCATGGCAAGTATCCAGCAGTCATCAGTTGAAGCTTCTTTTATATTCTTAGGTTCTATGTTAGAAAGAAAAGCAACATGACCGGCTTGATTTAATTGATGTCTGGTTTTAACATTCGTATTAACTTCTCCAATTATATTTTGCACAGGATGATCTTTTAAAATTCTAGGTGGAGATTTTATTAAATTAGAAGTTACATTTGTATTGGTTTCATGAATATCAAGATTTTCATTTGTACTAATATTCTCATTCTGAGTAGATTCATCATCAGAATCAATAGTAACACTCGGATTTATATTTTTAAAATTTTCGTTGAAAGAAACATGTAAACTTTCTTCAATAATTTGAGTTCGTTTATTATAAATTCGATAGGCCTTGCTTCATTCCGAATATCCAACAAATATACCTTCATCGGATTTTGGATCGAATTTTCCTAGTTGATCTTTAGTATTTAAAATAAAACATTTCGAACCAAAAACTTTTAGATATGAAATATTTGGTTTTCTTCCATTTAGAAGTTCATATGGTGTATTTTTAGTTAATGGACGAATAGAAACACGATTTAGTACGTAACAAGCAGTGGCTACAGCTTCTGCCCAAAAATGTTTCGATAAAGTTGTTCCATTTAGTAAAGTTCTTGCACATTCTTGTAACGTTCTATTTTTCCTTTCTACAACTCCATTTTGTTGTGGTGTTCTAGGAAAAGAGAAATTATGGTTAATACCTTTCTTGTTACAAAATTGTTCAAAAACTTCATTTTCAAATTCGCCTCCATGATCACTTCTTATATTTTTAATCTTTAATGTTTTAATATTTTGAATTCTTTTAACAAAAACTTTAAAATTATCAAAAGTATCACTTTTATTTTTCAAAAAGAAAATCCAAGTATATCTAGAGAAATCGTCTACAATAACAAAAACATATCTATTATGGTTAATAGATTGTACTTGAGTTGGACCAAAAAGATCCATGTGTAAAAGTTCAAGTGGTTGTTCTGTAGATATTACTTTCTTTGATTTAAAAGAAGATTTTGTTAATTTTCCTAATTTACATGCATCACAAAATATGTTAGTTTCGAATTTTATATTGGGTAATCCTTTAACTAATTTATTTTTCGCAAGTTTGTTGATGGTATTAAAATTTATGTGACAAAATCTTTTGTGCCAAAGACAAGAATCGTTTTCTTTAGCTACTAGACACAAATTTGAATCATTATTCACATTCATATTTAGGATATAAATATTTTTATCTCTATTTCCTTCGAAAATGATGTTGTGATTTTTATCAAAAATGTTACATTTATTTTCTGAAAAAGTTATATTAAAACCTTTATCGCATAGTTGACTAATACTTAATAAATTATGTTTTAAATTTTTAACTAATAAAACATCAGTAATGAGAGGTAAATTAGATGTACCGTTGCTATTAACATTGCCTTTGCCGATGATATATCCTTTTGAGTTATCTCCAAAGGTGACTGCTCCTCCATTTGAGTATATAATGTTTGATAACATTTCTTTGTTTCCAGTCATGTGTTTTGAGCAACCGCTATCTAAAATCCATTTTCCTCTCTTCTTATGTGGTACCTGTAAAATTTATAAAAAGTTGGTACCCAATCTTTTTAGGGTCCTAAGAGTTAGATCTTAGGAAGCCAAACCCATACGGGTTCAGAATTCCCTTTATAGACATAATTTTTGTTATTATGAACAGTTTCAATAAAAATTTTGATATGTTTATTCCTTATCAATGTATTATTTGTTTTTAGAATCCATATCTTAATAGTTTTAGTATTTGAATAAACTGTTTTCCTAATATCTTTCTTAATTTTATTATTAGTTTTACTTTTAGCAAAATTATTTTGTTTCTTAAATCCTAGTCCAGATTTATTGTTAGGAGTTTGAGAGTTTTCTAATATACTAGAAAGATTTTCTCTTCCTTTATTGAAATTAGAAACATTTTTAGAAATATCATCAAATTTTATTTTAAGACTAGATTTTTCTAACTCTAAATCCTTAATCTTAGATATTAAACTATTATTTTCAAAAAGTAAAATATCATTTTTATTTTTCTGAATTTCTCGTTCCTCAGAAATTGACGTAATTTGAGAAGATAAGTTAGAATTCGATTGTTGAGAGATTTCAAGTTCTTCTTCCAATATTACCTTCTCATCTTTTAACATATCTACTTCTAAAGCTGTTCTATCTAACTTTCTTTGCAACTCCTTATTTTTCTTTTTAAGTTGTTTTGTTAAATTTACTAATTCAGAATTTATTTCAATTAAATCTTCAAAGGTAAAATCACTTACATCGTCTGACGAAGCCATGAAGCATACATTTGCTTGTTCATTATCACTTTCACTCTCTGATGAGGATGATGAGTCAGTGTCGTCCCAAGTGACTGAAAAAGCTTTTCGTTTGGTTTTGTCCTTCTTGAAATTATTCTTTTTACGATCGGGACAATCTTTCTTCATGTGTCCTTTCTTGTGACATTCATAACATTCCATTGTTGAAGATGATGGTTTGCTGCTATTAGAATTGTTGTTGGAAATATTTTTGTTTCCTTTGAATTTGTTTCTGTTGAATTTCAAAAACTTTTTGAAATTTTTAGCGATCATTGCCATATCTTCATTATCTGAGTCGGAATCATCTTTTTCTGCTTGGAATGCTACATTTTTCTTTTCTTGTGCTCCATTTCGTTTTGCCTGCAAATTTACTTCGTAGGACATTAAATTACCTATCAATTCTTCTGGTTTTAATGTTGACAAATCAGTTGCTTCTTCAATAGCTAGGACTTTTCGTTCCCATTCGTCCGTTAAAGAATTCAAGATTTTTGTAACAACATCAAAATCAGTAAACTTTTGTTCTAGAGATAATAGAGCATGATAAATATCCTGAAATCTAGAGTACATGTCATTTATAGATTCATTTGGCCTCATTTTAAAGTTTTCAAATTGATGTTTCAGCATAGAAATTTTGCTCAATTTAACTTTGTTCGTTCCTTCATGTGAAACTTTAAGAGTTCTCCAAATTTCATAGCCGGAAGTACACATACTAACTCTATTGAATTCATTTCTATCTAATGCACAAAATAAAATATTCATAGCCTTAGCATTTGATGTAGCATCTAGTTTTTGTGTGTTACTCCAAGTCGAGTATTCTCCAGTAGGAATTGTGTATTTTCTTTGTATAATATTCCAGATATCAAACCCACTTGATTGCATATAGATTCTCATTCTAGTTGACCAATAATTATAATTTATACCATTGAAAAGTGGAGGTCGTGAAGTCGATTGACCTTTTGTGAAACTAGAATTAGTGTGAGTGTTAACATCATTAATTTGTGTGGTTGCCATATTACTAAAAGTAAATATCAAATAACTTTGTGATGGTTATAAGATAACCTCGCTCTGATACCAAATGAAAGTGTACGTGCAGTACTAAGGATCGTGTAATATGGTATATTAATGCGGAAACTGGTAATAACAGTAAAGTAAAAATTAAAGTAAGCACACCAGGAATTTTTATACTGGTTCGAACTTCCCGTTCTACGTCCAGTCCCAGAATACCCTCTGGATTTAAACTAAACCCCTCACTTAACCCGGAGGAATAGGTATACGACACCTGAGCAGCCGAACAGGAATTTTTCCGCCTCAATAACCGAAGAGGACTTCAACTTAATACAAAATGTTTGTTGACGAATGTGTTCTAAATAACACTGATTGTCTTTTGATAGTACAACTTTCCTATAATCAAATCCTCAAGAGTATGTATGTGTGTGAAGATTTAGAAGGAAGATAATCACGTAGAATCGAAGTATATGAATAAATTCAAGGATTCTAGTGATATTGAATAATAGTGAATGCTTTTATTTGCAGAATGAAAAGAGATTAGATTTCAGAAATATAAACAAGAATCGGTAATTGTAGAAGTGAATTGAATATGTTTATATAGTTGTAGAAGAGTTGTAATCTTTCATGAAGAGTTTTAGTCAACAGTAGTGTCCATACCTCTTGAAATAGAGGACATTACTCTTCATGAAAAGATCGCGTCTCTTCAGAAAACTAGCCGTTTTTCTCTGGTCGGTCGACCGGAAAACCTGGCCGGTCAGCTGAGTTGAAAAACGTATACAAAACAAAAAGTCACTGTGCATATGATACAGGGTCGGTCGACCGAGGATCCTGGTCGGTCGGCCGACCTGATGTTATATGCACAGTGAACACCATTTTGATATAAAAAGTTTTGTGTGCTTGTGTAACTATTTGAGGAATGATTTTAACATTATTCTAAGACTCAATAAAATAAAATATCCATACTAATCTCTGGATTGTAAGATTATCTCCTTTGTAGTGCACGGTATGCACTTATTCTCTTTTTGTCGCTTCCATATAATATTCTCGTCGTATGATCTCTGAAGCTTGTGTCATGAATCAAAACTCATGAATCAACACTTCATACGATTTCGACCTCGAATAACAAGGTTATTGAATTTTCAACTATCGATTTACACAACCATGATTATGAATAAGAGGCAACTGTGTATATACACTAGAATCTTAATTAAAGTGGACTTCAATTTTCTATTCTGGGGTTGGTTCTAGAGTATCGAAAAAGAAAGGGAAAACTGTTATTTTCAGTCTAAACTATTTATTAGGGGGGAATATATTTTTGCTTCTAGCTTAGCTTTGTACTAAAATATATCATGGAATTATATGATTTGTATAAGATATAAATGGCTGCACATGGTGATCAATGAAGACCTACACAGCAATAAGGCTAGAAACTGATACAACAGGTTGCTTTGTTAAGATACTTAATTTATAAAATAAATTATCATATTAACTTTTAAATTGCAAAAATTTTAATTACCTATATTAACAGTTAAACACCTTCTTCCCCATCGTACCGAGCTCTTATGCACGTGAATGCCTGTGTATCCACCCCTCTTCCATTCCGAACTGACAGCCTCGATAATGATGTGCCAAAAATCGCAAATCCCTATACCGCATTGCCCTCCACCAAAATTTGAGCAAAGGCGCCATTCAACCCGACAAGTCCATCTATCAATCCTATTAATTGAATCCATGCCTAAATCTTCATAAACCAAGATCCTTAGCCTCGTTTAAACTGACGATAACCCCAAAGACGTCGCAAGCTACAATAAGAGTATGGATTGAAGCCAAAAGCCATACGAACATAAGGAATTTTGTTTTGGGTTTTTTTTCGTATGCCAAGGTTTCGTTCGCTGTATTGAAGAAGAGTAAAGGGGAAGATTTCGTGTTTCTTGATGTACGCGTGATTTCTGTAATTAGGCACAAATCAATTTTCTTAATTTCTTTTAGGGTTTGGGAAAAAATGTGAAGATGGGTATGGGTTTAAATACAACATGTAGTGTGGGTAGGTCGGCTGAAGGGAAAGAACGCAGTGTGTAGTCCAAATCGAAGGAAATATATTATATTAAAATTCAAAATATCTAGATATTTAATTCTGAACCCCGATCGAGGCGTGCCGCCTGGTGTTCTTAACGTTATACCCTTATTCCGAACGCAATAGAACCAGTTTTGAGGCCTAATTCGATCATATGTAGAAGATAGCTTTTTGGAACCAATTATAATATTAAATTTCCGATATTAATTTCAACGCGTTTCAATCCCGTACGACCAAACGGTAGTTCTAAATTCTACAAAATTTCATATCCAATAATAATACACTATTACGGATCCAATGGAAATGGTTTCATCGAATTCTGAGACTGTGCCCCGGATCGCTATTTTAACGCGTCGATTAAATCGACGATTTCAAAAATTGACGAAATCACTTGAAATTCCAGTTTGAAAAACTTATTAACTCAATTATAATTCCAATAGAACTTACATTCACATTAGAAATCATTTTGATTCATATTCAACTTAAATTTCAATTATTCACCATTTCCGTATTACGATAAATCGTTATATTTGAAATTTAAATTCATATTATAATTTCAACCAAATCTTCATATTTAAAAATCAATTTATATTCCAAATCAAATATTTAAAACCATTTAAATATTTAAAATCAAATGACGGAAAATTCGGGTCGTTACAGTAAGTAAATTTATAACTCGTGTTTGTAAATAATAAATTTATAGATATTTGAATTACTAAGATGTAACAATTGTTTTATTTCTCATCTCATTAACTAATCCATTTCGAATAATTTATTTTGTAATCAGTGGAATTTAATGTAATTGAATTATATTTTTTAATATGGGAGAAGATGTTAACTGTAGTGTAATGAGTGTAATAAATGGGAAATTATATTTAAAAAAAGTACATCCTTCTGCTCTTCCCTTACCTTCTCTTGTACCTCCTTCAGTCTTACCCATTCCTCCCTTGTCTCATCACCTTTCTGACCCTCTCTCAGCTACCTCACCCATTCTTCCGCTTCCTACTCCTGACCCTCCTCCTCAACCAGTTGCTGAGCTGTCCTCTCTTCCACCTTGCTCGTTACCTTCTGAACTCCATAGCTTTTCTTCACCTGTCATCCCTTCTTCTGCTCTTATCTCATTGCCTTGGACTTCTCTCTTCAAATCCAAGCCTCGAAATGCAGGCTCTTACGTCCCTCAGGAAATTCCTCTTCAGTACTCTGGTGATGTGCTCATGGCAATAAGTGAAATTATTAGGGCTGGTACTAATGTTTGGAAGGACTGCCTTGTGGGGTTTTTTCTAGATAAGCCACTACCGTACGCTTCTGTTGTGTATCATCTGAAGAAAGTATGGAAGCTGAAAGGTGAAGTTAATGTTAAGTCTGATGGGTTTCTCTTTCTCTTCAGTTTTTCTTCTACTGATGACAAACATAGGATTTCTGAGGCTGATCCAATCATAATGAGAAACAAGCTTTTCATCTTGAAGCCGTGGGATGTTACAGTAGGTAATAATTGTGGAACAATTCGCTCTGTCCCTGTTTGGATCAAAATATATAATATTCCTCTTTATGCCTGGTCGCATTATGGTATTAATTGGTTGGCATCAAGGGTTGGGAAGTTTCTGTGCATGGATCAGTCAACTGAGAGGTTGGAAAGGATAACTTATGCAAAATGTCTTGTAGAAGTTAAACCTGACAAAAAACTTGTGAATAATTTTCTAGTAAAACTGATGGATGGTAGCGACCAACTAGTTACAGTAGATTACTTATGGAAACCAGAAGTGTGTGTTTTTTGTAGGGAGTTTGGACATTCTGATCTTAACTGCTTGTTTGCAACAAAAGTTACTAAGGTCTCTAATCATGATGAAAAAGTATCTCCATGTGTTAATGAGTCAGGTAATGACAAACAAGAGGTGTTGAGCAAGATTAGAAATCAGAAACAGGTTTGGAAAAAGGTCACTTATAAAAAAAAAGAACAAAGGAATCAGTCTTATTGAAGGTAGTGAAAACCAAAGTGAGTTATTAGGCACTGAGTCGCTTCAGTGTGCTAATGTAAATGAAGGGGTGGGTACCAAGGACAGAGCTGAAAGAGATAAAAAAAATCCAATTTCCCATCATCTCTCAGTTAAAAGTATGGTGAATAGTTTTCAAGTGCTAGCAGATGACCTAAATAAGGTTTCTGAGGTAGCAGTTCTGGTAGATAAGGAAAAAGCAATAGGAATTGACATAGGCATTGAGGAGGGAGAGTTACTCGAAGTAGGCAAGGTAAATTCCACAGTTTGCCCCGAAGTTTCTGATAGTGGTAAAATACATGACAAAACAAGTGTGCAAGGTGTATCTCCTGTGCATGTGCACATCAACTCTGGATGCAACAATCAAGAATCTTCGCTGTTACAACCTGATAATGATCAATTACTATTGGTGGCAACTTATGACACAAATATGCAAGGTTCTCTTTCTTCAGAAACAAACATCATCAGCTCTTATGCAAATAACATTTTTGATCTTGCCTGCTCCATGCAAAATGTCACTACAGCTTCTTCCTCTAAACATTCTCTTCAATCTTCCTCTTCTCCTATTTCAGATCCCCATATCACTCAAATCCTCTCTTCAACTCCTCCTTCATCTTCAGCTCAGTTTCCATATGTTAATAATACTATCATTCTAGAATGGTTTGACAAAGGAAAACAATTGTGTGAAGATATAGCCCTTGGTATTAATGATAGTAATACAAGAATGACATCAAAGAAAATTCCAAATTTCAAATCTGGTCCTGCTGATCCTCATTCTCCTGCTACTAGGAGCAGAAAAAACACAATCCACCAATCCCTCTAGTTTTATGATGATACAAAATTTAGGAGTTTGGAACATAAGAGGTGCTCATTGTCACTTGAAACTGGATCAAGTTAAAAATCTCATTCACTCTCATAATCTTAAATTAATAGCTATTCTTGAAACAAAACTCAACCTCACTTTATCTATTAGGGCTGCTAATTACATAAAGCCTAATTGGAAACATCTCCATAATCTTTCTGATTCTGAATTTGGTAGAATTTTAATCCTCTATGATCCTACCGCTATATCCATAACCTCTATCCTATCTTCTAGGCAATTCATTCACACTAAAATCATCCGTCAGCAAACTCAAACTTCTTTCTACGTTACTTTTATTTATGCAGATAACTCTACTGCTTCAAGACAAAATCTCTTTGACTTATTACCTAATCTTAGGCAAGAATCACATCCATGGCTGGTCATGGGTGACTTTAATAGTTGTCTTCAACTTGATGATAAGTTTGGTGGTCAGCCTTTATTCGCCAAGCATATCCTTCCTTTAAACATTGCTATCTCTTATTCTGATCTCCTCAAAATTCAAACTACAGGTGCTAGATTTTCCTGGAATAATAGAAGTAGGAGTGGAGTCAGAACTTTCTCCACTATTGATCATGCTTTCTGCAATTTAAAATCTCTCTCTGTTTGGCCTAATCTCTCTGTCAATCTTCTTCATCCAATCCTCTCTGACCACTCCCCATTGATTCTTTCAAATGGTCCCTCCATGAAAAAGGAAAAAAGAAGTTACAAATTTTTTAATGATTGGACTCACTCCTATGAATTCAAACCAATTGTTGGTAATGCATGGTCCTCTCATTGTTATGGTAACCCTATGTTTATTCTTTGCAGGAAGCTCAAACTTGTTAAAAATCATTTGAGAACTTGGGCAGCTGAATTGCATGGTGATGGTTCTAAGTAGTCAACTTTATTGAAGATTAGGTATAAACATGCTCAAGAATTTATGATGAATAACCCTAAGGACCCTGTTGCTGCCGAGGAGGAAGGAAAGCTCTACACTCTACTTAACAAAGCCCTTGATATTGAAAGTGGGATGAAACAACAGCAGTTGCACTGTAAGTGGTTTCAATTTGGTGATCGTAACACTGAGTTTTTTCATTCTTCTATCAAAATTAAGCAAGCTAAAGAAAATATACGTAGGATACGTTCTCTTAATGGTACTCTTGTCTCCTCTTCCGAACAAATTGATGCTGCCTTTCTTAGTTATTTTGAAGATTTACTTGGTAACTCATCTAGCTTTAGTCCGGACCTTGATATGTTGAACGATATCCCCCTTCCAACAATCTCCAGTTTGCAGTCTTCATTGCTTGTTGATCAGGTTTCTGATGAAGAAATTAAGCATACTCTTTTTGCCATGAATAGAAAATCGAGTGGTGGTCCTGATGGTTTTAATGTTCATTTCTTTATTACTTGCTGGGACATAGTTCAACATGATTTCTGCAAGGCTGTTCATAACTTTTTTAATAAATTCTCTCTTCTATCTGAAGTCAACTCTACTAACATTGTCTTAATCCCAAAATCTTCTGATGCTTGCTCTGTATATTCTTACAGACCTATTTCTTGTTGTAATGTGGTGTACAAATGTATTTCCAACCTTATTACCACTAGATTAATGCAAGTCCTCCCTCAAATTATATCGCAGAATCAAGTAGCCTTCCTACCTAACAGAAGTATTTTTGACAACATTCTTCTTGCCCAAGAGCTTCTTTGTGGGTATGGGAGATCTAATGCAACTCCATCCGCAATGTTAAAGCTTGACCTCACGAAAGCTTATGACTCGATACACTGGTCCTCTATAGTTCGTATTATGGCTTTAATGAAATTTCCTAAGCCTTTTGTTGGATGGGTTTATGAATGTATTTCAACTCCTAGCTACTCAATAGTTCTGAATGGTCGTCCTGTAGGGTATTTCAAGAGCAAGCAAGGAATAAGGCAGGGTGACCCCATCTCATCTTATTTATTTCTTTTAGTGATGGAAGCCCTCACTAGATACATGAAAATCAAATACTCTTCTGGTCAGATCAGATACCACCCTAAGTGTAAGCTTACAAATGTTACTACTCTTATGTTTGCTGATGATATTATGATATTCACTAAGCCTCATCTTCCATCGATTCAGTGTGTTATTAGTTCTTTCACAGATTTCTACAATATGACTGGTTTGCTGCTTAATTGTTCCAAATCTAGTATTTCTTTTGCTAGAATTTCCTCACAACTTTCCTTGTCTCTGCTGCAAATTTCTGGGCTTCAACTTTTTGACTCAAATATGACATATCTTGGCCTCCCTCTCTTAACCTCTAGATTAAAGCTATATGATTGCTGTAACGACCCGTATTTTTTTTACGAATCGACAAGTTCGTCAGAGTCTGGAATTTTAGAGTTTTTGAGCCATTTCAGATTTTAGGCGAAAATGGCTAAGTCCTGAGTCGTGAACGACTTAGTGTAAGTCGTGAGTCGTATACGACTTAGGGGATAGGAGCGACTCAGGGATTTGGCTAGTTAAGGGTGTAAGGATAAGTCGTTTGAACGACTTAAGGGGTAGGCGCGACTTAAGGACTGGGCGAGATAAGGCTTAAGTTGTAACAGTTAAGTCGTGACCGAGTTAAGCTGATGAGTCGTACCCAAGTCATCTGATGAGTCGTACCCAAGTCATCTGATGAGTCGTATCCAAGTCATCTGATGAGTCGTACCCAGGTTATCTGATGAGTCGTACCCAAGTTATCTGATGAGTCGTATCCTGGTTATCTGATGAGTCGTCTGACCAGTTGAGTCGTAACCCCAGCTATTTGTTAAGTCGTGACCGACTCATTAGTTGGCTGCTAGGTTATAAGTCGTAGAATGGGTTATCTCGTCTAACCAGTTAAGTCGTGGATGAGTTAAGGGATGAGTCGTAAGCTGTTGAGTCGCGCGTAGGTGATAACTCGCGCAAGTGGATGAGTCGTAGCCTTTGTGATGAGTCGTATACGAGTTAGTAGTTGAGTCGTCTAACCAAGTAAGGCGTGCGCATTTAAGTCGTAGACAGGGGGTCTGGTGAGTCGTAGGCGCATGCTATAAGTCGGAGACGACTTAGGAGATAGCTGTTTTGTCGTGAGTCATAGGCAGAAGTTAAGTCGTAGGGCTTTGAGTCGTGAGTCGTAAACGACTCATGGAGGCAGACGAGATAGGGATTTCAGCTATAAATAGGAGAGTTTCTCTTCATTTTTGGGATCCGGATTTTGAAGCGACGAAGTGCTGCCATTTTGAGAGCTCGACTTCTACACTTCTTCACTTCTTTTCTCCACTCTAATCTAGTGCTTCCTTCCATCCAAATCAAAGATCAAGATTGAAGATTCAAGAGCTAAAGTTGAATATCTTCATCTTTTCAAGAGAGATTTCTTCGTTTGAAGCGGATTCGTGATAGATCAAGCTTCATCCTTCGCTGACCAGATCTGAACCGTGTTGATTTGGGTTTGTTTTGGTGATTTGGTGAGTGGTGATTATCTCTCACACGGATCCAAAGGAGTATATCGGATTGTTGGCCCGATTTGGTGTTAAAATAGTGATTTCCATGCATTTTCTTCATCCTAAGTGTAGATCCATATAGATCCATTGTTCATGATGATGTTACATCCATTTTATCATATGTTAACCTAAGCAAGTTCATTCATCAAGTTTGTGTAGATATAATCCATGTTTTCATGCTTATTGGACTTTCAACTCTTTAATTACGAAAATGCCATTATTGTTATAATTGTCTACTTAGATCATATTTGAATGCTTGATTGCTTGGACTGATGTTTGATTTGATTGCTTGTTATGAACTAGATGATTGATGATTAGATTTAGATCGAAGATGATTCAAAAGCTAAGGGAAAGGCTCTTGAATTGGGAAAGCTGCTCGTGGCATATGTAGCGGGATGATGAAGCTCTTATGCATAGATTTGATGATGTGATGTTGAGATGAGGCTTTGCGAGGATGTAATGAAGCGAGGCATCATGTGATGAAGACTTGGTCTAATCCAGACGGGATCATTCCAAGCATGTTGATAACTCGGTGATATGATTCGAGTTGAGGATAATAAATGGATATGAGAATAGTTGTCAAGGAGGATGACTAGGAGGTTTGGATAGCATCGTTGTTGAAGGTTCTAGCATGCTCTAAGCAAGAGTACGTTTGGGCAGATTCGATAGTCCCAACGGCCAACTATTGATGGTCGAGTACTCTGGGCAGATTCGATAGTCCTAGGCACGGGCTGCGACGACGTGCGGGAGTTATGTCTAGAACCGGGGTTTCCATTAGCCCTTGACGGACGGCTGAAAGAATGTGCCGGTCATTCAGTTAACGGTGATATCGAAGTAATGATAACAGTGATAGCCAGAGTCATGGATGTTTGGTTGTAACGTCATTTCGGACTCAAGAGCGGTATTTTCTGGGTGCTTATCTGATTTAGGCCTTGGTACTTGGAAAACATCGCCCTTGACTCGAGTGATAGTAGCTTTACTTTAAATTGTATGCTCTGCTATGTTTGCTTCTACTTAGTGTGTGTCTGGGGGCTATCACTGTAGAATGAGGTTGGAGTGGGAGGGTTGTATTCCTATTCCTTTTCCTTTATGCTCTTTTGGTATGTTGTTAGTTAATTTACTGCTCACTGAGACTGTTGTCTGACTCAAGGCTTTATGTTTTAATTCTTATTGCCTTGGGCTGTTCGTCCATTTTGGGACGGGCAGACTAGGTAGCAGGTGACAGGTGCTGTTCTCTTCTCACGATGCTGATATCGAAGACGAGCTTGAGGGTTGCATATTATCTTCTTATTATATGTACTGGATATTCCGCTGTTTTGTATTCTCTGAGAGATATGTAGTGAGGCTTGATGTATTGACTATGTGGATGCTTGTACTCAACTATTATGGAGTTTTATATGATGTCATTTTGTTCTGTAAAGCTTCACTATACATATGTTCTATTGTATTTTGTCCATGCGCTGTGAGTAATACGATAGATTCTGTTGTTTTAAATCTTACCTTGACAATCGTCCATGGTCGCCTGGCACACTTTATAGCGCTCTATCTCTAGATTCGGTGCAGGGGTCATGGGCGGTCGTCACATTTGGTATCAGAGCATTGGTTAATCGATTTTACCCAACGCTCGCCGTCGTAACTACGTATGAGAGACGTAATTGTATTTTGATGGATGATTACTATATATAATATAGTAGGTTAGTAGAGTTTGAGTCCTTTATACAGTTGTTTCTCTAGATGTTCTAATCATTCCTTTTTATAGATATTGAGAATGAGTCGAAGAGGGAGACCAGCTGCTAGGGAAGGCCGTGCTACTGAAGAGACTGCTGATTATGCAGCCATGTTCGAAGCTATGATGACTTCGATCATGAGAAGGATACCAGTTCCAGGGGCAGCAGTTGATGTTGGAGTTCAAGTCCAAACTCCAAAACCAGTGGATTTTGCTAAGCTGTGCAAGGATTATACTGCTCTTGGAGGGAAGGTTTTCTTGGGAACAGAATCTACCATTGAGGTCCAGAGGTGGATAGATGCTTGTAGAAGGATCTTTGGTGATTTGGGAATTGATGATGCAACTAAGAGGAAGTTGGCATCAAGGCAGCTTCAAGGGAGAGCCTCTGATTGGTGGAACTCTATTACCATCACTACTCCGGAAGAAGAGATTACTTGGGAGCAATTCCAAGTCAGATTTGAAGCTAAGTTCATTTCTACAGCTCAGAAGTCTGTTCTGTTCAAGAGGTTTGTGGAGCTCAAGCAAGGTGGAAGATCAGTTCTTGAGTATGTTTCTGAGTTTGAAGCTTTGTCCAAGTATGCCCAGTCATATATTGAGTCTGCATATCAGAAGAGTGAGAAGTTTGTGACAGGCTTGGACAGTTATCTAGGGAGACAGTTGGTGGATCATTTGGACGATTCATTTGAGAAGCTTGTGGAGAAAGCTCTTAGGCATGAGAGTCTGTTTCCTAAGGAAGGACCTGTTGTTGCTGTTACCAAGGGAGAGTCTAAACCACAGCAGGGTGGAAACCAGAAGAGGAAGCAGCAGCAGCAGAAGGGTAAGGATGGCCAGAAGAAGCCGAAAGGCGAGGTGACTTGCTACAATTGTCAGCAGAAGGGCCATTTCTCTAAGGATTGTAAGAATCTGAAGGTGCCAATGAAGTGTCACAACTGTGACAAGCCAGGGCACATCAGGAAGAATTGTCCAGAACCGAGGAAGGACAAGCAGATTGTGCAAGCTTATGCTTTGGGAGCTGTTCCGTCGTCTTCAAAAGCTCCTACTGCTGAAGAGAAGGGAAAGAGTGTGGTTGTTCAAGGTACTCTTTTCCTATGTGGTGTTCCGGTTAGAGTTCTGTTTGATACTGGAGCGTCGCATTCGTTTGTTTGTAATGAACTCGTAGGCCGGTTAGGTTTGGCACCGGATATTGTTGATAGGCCATTGGTTGTGACTAATCCAGTTGGGGGTTCGTCTTGTTTGTGTATGTTATGCCATGGTCTAGTTGTGTCGAGTCATGGTTGCTCTTTTATTTGTGATTGCTTTGTTCTGAACTTTGCGGGGTTCGGAATTATCTTGGGTATAAACTGGCTTAGGAAGTATGCGGCAAAGGTTGATTGCGAAAGGCTGGAAGTGACAGTCGAGAATGTGGAGGGGCGAAAGGTTGTAATACGATGTAAGCATGAGGAAGGCGTCTTCATGGGCTTCATGTATTCGCTGGTTGTTCCACGGGATGGACTGTCATTGGTGCCAATCGCTAATGGATTCGAGGATGTCTTTGACGAAGTCAAAGGGTTGCCGCCGCATAGAGAGATCGAGTTTCGAATAGATCTAGTAGAAGGAGCCAGACCTGTTGTGATGCCTCTTAGGCGGATGGCGCCTAGGGAACAGCAGGAGTTGAGGGTGCAAGTTGATGACCTTTTACAGAAAGGATTCATTCGGCGTAGTGTGTCCGAGTGGGGTGCACCAGTTGTGTTCGCAACCAAGGCAGATGGGTCGTTGAGATTGTGTGTGGATTATCGTGAGCTGAATAAGGTGACTAAGAAGAACAAGTATCCATTGCCGAGGATAGATGACTTGTTTGATCAGCTTCACGAAGCTAAGGTGTTTTCTCAGATGGATTTGGCAATGGGATTTCACCAGTTGAGAGTAGCTAAGGATAGTGTGCCGAAGACTGCTTTTAGGACACCATCCGGTTTCTTTGAGTGGCTGGTAATGCCGTTTGGATTGACTAACGCGCCAGCATATTTTGTGGATCTTATGAATAGAGTGTTCAGAGATCAGTTGAACAAGTTCGTACTTGTGTTCGTGGATGATATCCTGATTTATTCCAGAACGGAGGAAGAGCACAAGACGCACTTGCGTATGGTTTTGGAAATCTTGCGGAAACATCAGCTGGAGGCTAAGTTTTCGAAGTGTCACTTCTGGAAGAGTGAAGTGAGGTTCTTAGGCCATGTGATTTCTTGAAATGGAATAGCGGTTGATCCCGCTAAGGTGGCAGCAATCCAGGATTGGGTTAGACCTAAGAATGCATCTGATGTGAGAAGTTTTCTTGGATTAGCAGGATATTATCGACGGTTTATCAAAGACTTCTCCAAGGTAGCTGCACCATTAACAGGATTGACGAAAAAGAACCAAGTGTTCAGTTGGGATGCTAAGTGTGAGCAAGCTTTCGAAATCCTGAAAGAGCGATTGACGAGTGCTCCTGTTTTGACTATTCCAAGTGGGAATGATGAGATGGTGGTTTACACCGACGCATGTGGTACTGGACTTGGAGCAGTGCTGATGCAGAAGGATAAAGTTGTTGCGTATGCCAGTCGACAACTAAAGCCGCATGAAAGGAATTACCCGACTCATGATTTGGAGTTAGCGGCGATTGTATTTGCTCTGAAGATGTGGAGGCATTATTTGTTGGGAGTTCGATTCGAGTTGTTTACGGATCACAAGTCGTTGAAGTATCTTTTCTCCCAAAAGGATTTGAATCTTCGGCAGCAACGTTGGCTAGAGTTTTTGGCATCATATGATTTTGGTATAGCTTATACTCCGGGAAAAGGTAACGCAGTGGCAGATGCGTTAAGTCGAAGACATGCAGGATTGGGAGCCATGTTTTCTGAATGGAAGAATCTCGAGTATTTAGCTGGATTTGACTTCAGGCCTAGATGCGAATTGGAACCTGATATGTTGGCAAACTTATCAATAAGACCCACTCTTGTGGAAAGGATTGGTGAGAGCCAAAAGCGAGATGATAAGCTTGTCAAGATTATCCGTGAATTGGAATCTGGATTGGATCCAGAAAAGGATAAAGGATTCGAGGTCGATCGAGAGGGTTGGCTTCGGAAGCAAGGACGACTAGTTGTTCCCGATATAGATGAATTGAGGAGTGAAGTTCTGAAGGAAAGTCATCACTCGAAGTTGACAATTCATCCAGGTGGAAATAAGATGTATCGGGATATGAAGAGAACCTACTACTGGGAAGGTATGAAGAAGGATGTTGGAAATTTTATTTCCAAATGTATGAACTGCCAGTTGGTAAAAGCCGAACAGAAGAAGCCAAGTGGATTGCTTCAGCCATTAGAAGTTCCTACATGGAAGTGGGAACAAGTGTCGATGGATTTTATCGATGGATTGCCTAGAACCAAAACGGGAAATGAAGGGATTTGGGTCATTGTGGATCGTCTGACTAAGAGTGCACGATTCATTCCTGTTCGATCGACTAGGACTGTATCAAAGTTGGCTGAGTTGTATGTTAAGTGGATAGTTCGATTCCATGGTATTCCGAAGAGTATAGTGAGCGATCGAGACCCATTGTTCACTAGTGGATTTTGGAAGAGCTTCCAGGAAGTCTTGGGAACCGAGTTGTGTTTGAGTACAACTTATCATCCCCAAACAGATGGTCAGACCGAGAGAGTCAACCGAGTTTTGGAAGATCTTCTCAGAGCATGTGTTTTGGACTTCGGAGGATCATGGGAAGATCACCTTCATTTGGTGGAGTTTGCGTACAACAACAGTTACCAGTCAAGCATTGGTATGGCACCGTATGAGGCATTGTATGGAAGACCGTGTAACTCTCCGACATGTTGGTTGGAAATTGGAGAAAAGCTGATACTTGGGCCAGAGATGATTCGGCAGACTTCAGATTGTATAGAGATCATTCGGCAACGAATGAAGGCAGCCCAAGATCGTCAGAAGAGTTATCCCGATAAGCGTCGTAAGGATTTGGAATTCAACGTAGGAGATATGGTTTTTGTGAAGATTTCTCCACTGAAGAATGTTATTCGATTCGGGAAGAAAGGAAAATTGACTCCGAGATTTGTCGGACCATTCCCGATCATCGAGCGAATTGGAAAGCTCGCCTATAGGTTGGAGTTACCTGAGAAGATGTCGGGTGTGCACAATGTTTTTCATGTATCATATCTACGGAAGTATGTGCACGACTCGAATACTATGGTTTCTGCTGATAGCTGTGAAGACTTCGAAGTTGATCCAGTCGATAGAAGACCTCGTAAGCCGCTTCGTGTTGTTGAAACCGACACGAAAAAGCTTAGGAGGAAGGTAGTTAAGTTGCTCAAGATACAATGGAGTGACGATGATAACGACTGTACGTGGGAGGTGGAAGAGAGGATGAAGGCAGCTCATCCTGAACTCTTCAAGGTATGGCCCTAAGGTGTCGCGTCATCTCACAATATTGTAACTTGTTCTAGTTTTAGAATTCTGTACGCTAAGCTAGAATTGGATGCATGGTTTGTTGATTGTTATGGATGGTAGGCGTACAGAATAGTCTTCGATTGCTTTGTTTGTTTGGAATTTCGAGGGCGAAATTCCTAAGGGGGAGAGAATGTAACGACCCGTATTTTTTTTACGGATCGACAAGTTCGTCAGAGTCTGGAATTTTAGAGTTTTTGAGCCATTTCAGATTTTAGGCGAAAATGGCTAAGTCCTGAGTCGTGAACGACTTAGTGTAAGTCGTGAGTCGTATACGACTTAGGGGATAGGAGCGACTCAGGGATTTGGCTAGTTAAGGGTGTAAGGATAAGTCGTTTGAACGACTTAAGGGGTAGGCACGACTTAAGGACTGGGCGAGATAAGGCTTAAGTTGTAACAGTTAAGTCGTGACCGAGTTAAGCTGATGAGTCGTACCCAAGTCATCTGATGAGTCGTACCCAAGTCATCTGATGAGTTGTATCCAAGTCATCTGATGAGTCGTACCCAGGTTATCTGATGAGTCGTACCCAAGTTATCTGATGAGTCGTATCCTGGTTATCTGATGAGTCGTCTGACCAGTTGAGTCGTAACCCCAGCTATTTGTTAAGTCGTAACCGACTCAGTAGTTGGCTGCTAGGTTATAAGTCGTAGAATGGGTTATCTCGTCTAACCAGTTAAGTCGTGGACGAGTTAAGGGATGAGTCGTAAGCTGTTGAGTCGCGCGTAGGTGATAACTCGTGCAAGTGGATGAGTCGTAGCCTTTGTGATGAGTCGTATACGAGTTAGTAGTTGAGTCGTCTAACCAAGTAAGGCGTGCGCATTTAAGTCGTAGACAGGGGGTCTGGTGAGTCGTAGGCGCATGCTATAAGTCGGAGACGACTTAGGAGATAGCTGTTTTGTCGTGAGTCATAGGCAAAAGTTAAGTCGTAGGGCTTTGAGTCGTGAGTCGTAAACGACTCATGGAGGCAGACGAGATAGGGATTTCAGCTATAAATAGGAGAGTTTCTCTTCATTTTTGGGATCCAGATTTTGAAGCGACGAAGTGCTGCCATTTTGAGAGCTCGACTTCTACACTTCTTCACTTCTTTTCTCCACTCTAATCTAGTGCTTCCTTCCATCCAAATCAAAGATCAAGATTGAAGATTCAAGAGCTAAAGTTGAATATCTTCATCTTTTCAAGAGAGATTTCTTCGTTTGAAGCGGATTCGTGATAGATCAAGCTTCATCCTTCGCTGACCAGATCTGAAGCGTGTTGATTTGGGTTTGTTTTGGTGATTTGGTGAGTGGTGATTATCTCTCACACGGATCCAAAGGAGTATATCGGATTGTTGGCCCGATTTGGTGTTAAAATAGTGATTTCCATGCATTTTCTTCATCCTAAGTGTAGATCCATATAGATCCATTGTTCATGATGATGTTACATCCATTTTATCATATGTTAACTGTAACGACCCCGAAATTTAATTTAATTTAAATGGATAATTAAAAGAATTTTTGAATAAAAAATTGTAAAATTAATCGATAAATGAATTCAAGTTTCCCCAAAACGAATAAATGTTTGTTTTGAACAAATATTTTAAACAAATTTATAGTTATATAAATTAATAAAAGCAAATACAAAATACTTAAGCTAATAAATATGAAGTAAAATAATTATAGAATCTCATTTAAACTAATAGAACAAAAGTATAGAAATAAACCAAAATAGAATATATTCAAGTAAGTATAAAGACAAGTATGCAACCTAAGTTAAATTTATACAAATAACTAAAACAACATAACAATATATAACATTTCAAAGTAATAAAACAAATAAACATATCTATGAACACAAACAAAATTATCTCAGCCGAAAACAAGGCATAAAACAAAACAAATGGGAACTGGAAAAGCAAGATTTCAGCCAACAATTTGAAACAAATATCTCTGCCTATTGTACATACATAATTCAAACAGCATAAGTTGTGAACAAGAAAGGACTTTTGCATTTAATGCACGCACGAAAGGTATCACTTCAGCCTCCAAAGGAAAAGATCTTTGATCTTATATTGTACAAGCAAGAAAATATACCCTGTACAACTCTTCCTCTATATCAACTACTCATTTCATTTTAGTCTCGTTTATCTTCAAAGCTAAGTGAAACCTGAAAGTAAAAATATCAGTTCAAAACTCAAACAAACAAACAACTTGAACCAATTCAAACTAAAGATCAAAAGGAAGAACTTCAACTTGCAATTTCAAAACCAGTGTCAAAGAACTCTGTTATTTTCATGGAAACCACGGTGAGCAAGCAATCATCATCTTAAATCTAAAACGAGTTCAATTCATTCAACAAAGAAAAACAAACTGCAGTTCTCAAAACCAGAGGATCAAGAAAAGCTTCAGTTTGCAAATTTCAAAAAGACTTTAACTTCCATTTCAAAGCTCTGAAACCATGATCTGAAAGGTGAGCAACCTTTTGTTTCAACCTCGAATTTGTTTACATGACTTGATGCTGGTGAGTAACTTCACCTATAAATTTCTGGTTGCAAGTTATTGTTCTGTCCCTTTCTTAATCATGTGAGCAAACCCCCCCCCCCCCCGATTCTGTTTATATATTGATATCAGTGATGGATATGTGGGTATGTTGAGAATTATGTTGTATTAGCATAAGTATATCTGTATATTTACACGTATATAGGTAGAGATTGTTGTGTGTGTGGATATATCCACCTCTCTGTTAAGTATAGGATTAAGGACACTAAAATAAAAATTTAAAACTGCTCTTTATATAATCAATATTAAAGCCAGATCATTGAAGATAAAATAATGGTATGAATGTTAACTTATTGTTAAAAATACTTTCACAAAGAAAATAATATACAGGAAGAAAATTTAATTTTTTCAGAGGATACTCCAAATTTTGGAATTTTCGAATTTAATAAAATACTGATTCGAATATATAACTTGAATCCTTGCTTGAAGTCATGATTTTTAAAGTGAATTTGGTGATTTTTAGTGGTAAGTTTGGTGAGCAGTTTGGAAATGAACGAAGTTGGGTTTCTGAGAAAATTCCGGCAATTGGAGGCACTAGGGAAGCCGGGATTTCGCGAGAAGGTAGAGGAGCTTAAGGAGTAATGGGGAAAAATAGCACGGGGGTTTGAAGTTGGTCGTGGCGGCGATGGGAGGCTAACGAAGTGGGGAAACCTAGTTTTGGCCACTGTTTTTGTTTTGATTCGTTCTTCCCCTACCGTTGATCGAGCGACGCGTGGGCTTGGGAAAGGAAGGCTGGGTGGACGACGAACCGTTTGCCGGAGTTAGGGGTCTTCAGGTGGTCGAGGCGGCGAGTTCGAGGCTGAGTTTGGTGACAGGGATGGTCGAGTTATTTCAGTTCTTTTCGAATTTATGGTCGAATTTTGAATTGCGAATCAATTAATGGATCTGGGTCCATTTTATTGCTCGCGTATGATCGAGAGATCATCGGCGACGATCACATCGATCGTTGGTGGCCGGGAGCGCTTGTGCACGTGCACGAGGATGTGCCAGTGTCAGTTCGTAGAATTGGGGAAGAAGGAGGTCGTCTCGAAGGAGTCTCGTGGAAATCAGGTAATGGACTCGAGAAATTTAATGGGTTCGCACGCGAGTGAAAAACGTTTCCAGAATTTGAACAAAGCAAGTTTTAAAAGAAAAGAAGTGTACGTGAGGAGACGAGAAATGACTCGGGGAATAGAGGGGGAAACTCGAGTGTTAACTCGAGTAAAACCTGGGTAATCTCAGGTTTTGTTTTAAACAGGCTTAAGCCAAACAAATTTTAAAAGTTAATGATGTTAAACAAATTTCAGTGTTAACAAAGTAATTAATGTTCGACTCTTTTGAGTTAAGAATTTATTTCAAGTTTTTGAAATTAAATAAGTTTAAATAATTTGATTTAAAATTCTTTCATACGAAGGAATTGCTTTAATTTGTAATTAATACTATAATTGATTTTCAAAATTTGAAGAGACTTCTAAGTGTTAATTTAGCTGAACAATTAAATCAATCAATTAAATCATAATTGTAATTGGAGTTTGAATTAAGTAATGATTAAGTGATTAATAAATGGTAATTAACTACTTAAGTTAAATAAAAGAATGATTAAAAGTTAATTAATGATTTAGATTAAATGATTTAATATGAATAAATCTAAGATAATTTCTCAAGAAAACAATTGAAGAAATGTTATTAGTTAATGAAGTTAATTAACTAAAAGTTATTAAGTAATCAAATTTATGTGATAAAATTTGATAAATAATTAGAGTAATTAATTAAGATAATCAATTGAAATTGTTAATTACTTAATAAAAATAAATTAAGGGGTTAATTAAATCATGTAAATGGTTTAAAGGATAACTTGATTAATATGATAAATTAAGAAAAATTTAATTAATTAACGTGTTTGATAAATTAATCTATATGAAATGATTTATAAATTGATTTTAAGAAAAATTTATATGATGATTATGAATATACCTCTAAGTATCTTGAATGGAATTTGATAATGCTTGAATCAAGCAAGTGTTTGAAATAAGTATAATAGAAACCTTAATTAAGAAATGATTTTTGATTTATAAATTATTTCAAGAAAATTTATCAATAGGGTAAATTAATTTATGTGATTGTTTAAAAGTAAATATGTTAATGTGATAAATTAAAAGATAATTAATGTAATTAATTAAGGTGGGTCATTAAGGGATAAATTACTTGATGAAATTAAAAAGGATTAATTTATTTAAAGAATTAATTTATGTGATTGAATAAATTAATATGATTAATTAAAAGTTTATTTAATAAATTAAAGGTGAATTAAATAATTAAAGGTTAATTATTTAATAATTAAAGGTTGATGAATTATAATTAAAAGTTAATCAATTTATTATTAATGGTTAATAAATAAATGATTAAAGAATAATTAATCAAAATGATTTGTAATTTATGAATGTTAATTAACCAGAATTAGTAATTTATTCATAGAATTTAAATCTGATTTGAATTAATCAGATAGTTAACTGATCTTACTTATGGATACTTAGATTATATTGGATGATTTGAATTGTTTGATATCCCTGATATATGATGCTTTGTGATACATCCTGATTTATGTTGTGATTTGTAGTTTACTTATCTGTGATATATCTCTGTGATCTGTGAATGAAGATGAGCGTTATAGTTTATATCGCTTATCAACAATATCCCGTAGTTTGATCTGTGATGATTCATCGTGTTGCACTATTGTGTTAAACCCCTAGACCACACTGTTACACACACAAATATGGATTTCACGTGGAAATCGGTTAAGTCACAGATAATTTAAATTTGATTGTTTTTGAAATTAAAATTTTAATTTCAATTTATTTTGAAATCGGAAATTTGGGGTTTAAAGTGAAAAGCTTTTGAAATGGAATTTCAAATATAAAAGTTATTTTGAATAACTTAATCGAGTTTTGAAATTTAAATAATTAGATTTAAATTTGAATTCAAGTTTGAAATTAAATCTATGATTTGATAAAAGATGATATAAATGTGTTTGTATGAATTAAACCATTTTAAAGTATTAATTTTGGGAATTTGAATTTAAACCAAGGATTTCAACTCGTATGAATGAATCAGATTTCCAAATTGAAAACTGTTGTTTTCGAATGATAAAAGCTTTTAGATAAGAAAAGAAATTCCAGTTTAAATTAAAGGAATTTCAAGTGAATTGAAAAATGGATTTTCCAAGTTAAGAATGAATTCTTTTTGAAAGCTATGAATTTAATCTGTTATTTTCAACAGATTTAAATTGATGTTTTGTTTAACCCATTCGAAATGAAATTGTTTTGAAAACTATAAGTTAAATCTTTGATTTAAAGATTTAACGAGTTAATCAAATTGAAAGGGAAATCGATTTGGAAAATCTGTGAATGAATCTTTGTGAAATTAAGTGAACTTTATGAATTGAATCTTTTTTGTTTAAAAGGATTAAAATGGTAATTTGATAAACCATTTGTAAAGAAAGTTTGGGTTTAAGTTGTGACTTAATTGAAATCCCAATATCCGTATGTTTTTAAATAATTGCGCTCACTATTCGGGTTAACCGGGAAAGGACCTTTGGGTCGTATAACTCATTCCGAATAGTGATACGTCGTATATGGATAGCATTTGAAGACCGGTGTTGAAGACCGGATATTTTTCGAAAATGAAAGGACAACCTGTCGAATGTCTCTGCACTGAGTCGCGCCGGTATAGAGATTTATATCACTCTTTTGTGACGGGAAGTCCGGACGTGATTGAAAGTTATCCGGAATTGCAAGGGCTTCGTGAGAAGTGCCTTCGGTTCTGTTCGAACCCGGAACAGACTTGTATGGATACATGTCTGACATTACACTTTGAGATATAAAGCCGATTTCTTTCAAATACATATCTGTTGGTGGCGGAGAATTTATTCTCTTAGCTTAACACCCTTCTCTGAGACGTACGAGCTCAGAGGTTATGTAGTTGAAATTTATCAGCGATATATCCCAATTTGGTAATGTGGCATGCTGAGTGTTGCTGTGTGATGATCAGTGTTTGATCATTTGTGATATGATCATTTGTTTGATCTTATATGTTTGTGATCATAGGTTGATCATTTGTTTGACCCGAAGCATGGCTTTGTGAACAAAGTGTAGCTTTGTGGACGAGACTTCGTCGGACCTCACACCCCGGAAATGGTCAAAACAGGAAAGATGCAGCAAGGTTCTAGGGAGTAGCGCCCCTTAGTGTATGTCATTCCTTCTGGATAGAGGTGGTATCATGGTATGGAGCCCAGATACTTAACCTATGTGGTTGCTGCATTATTATTATGTGGTTTGTTGGAAATCGAGGATCCTCGGGAAGATCGGTTACGATCGGGGGATGGCATACGCGTGTCAGTAGTTACCTATTTTTGCAGAGGTAACCCGGCCTTGTGTTGGCAGAGATCCGGTTAGGTTCTCGGGTCGTCTATTCCAGGGACGTACCCATCGTGGAAAAGGAAGTTCCTTAGCCTGACCATTTGTTGGAAATCCATCTTCCAATACGAACTGTGTACGGTATTAGTTGTAGAACCTGCCATCTAATATGGTAGCTATAGTAGGCATAGTATAATGGTACCTATGCTGGCTAAGATTTATATTCTACTTTCGAAATGTTTTCTACACTATGCACTAATAATAATATCAAAATGATTTGATTTTGCGTAGTAAGCATCTTTGACTAACATAAGAAGAAATCTCCTCCAAGTCTGCGTTTGCATTGTGTGTGAGGTGGGAGGTCTTATGGTAGTTTCATTTTCGAAAAGCATTGCGGATTTCAATGTTTAAAATTCTTTTGCTATTTGTTTTTAAAGATAAACTGTTTTTGTTGCTCACACCAGTCCCATGACTGATCCGGAGTTTATTGTTCCTTTCCTAAACTCTGGGTGCTCAAAATTTTTCTACACGAGCAGTCTAGAGTTGGGTTTTTCAGATATTCAAGTTTAGTAGACTATCTAGAGCTAGTTCAGTTCTTGGAGTTCATGGACTGACGTTGCTTATCTTGGAGCTTCTATTGGTGACATTCTATTCCGCTGCTGGTGTTATCGTTTTCTTTTCCGCTGCTATTTGTTGTATCATATCTCTGATGTATATTGATATTCATTGTATCACTCTGTTGTATCAGATATTGTATATCAATGTATTATTCTTTTTATTCCGCTGTGTTATTTACTTAATGTTGTTATAAGCTCCCGAGAACCAGATTCGGCGTTTGAATCTACGGCATTTTGAGTACAAGTGAAGTACGGGTGCCGATTTTCGAAGGTCGACTTTTGGGTCTTGACAAGTGGTATCAGAGCTAAGGTTGAACTTTAGCTCAGGAGTATAACACGTTAAGTAGCTCATTAGAGATAGAGTGAAGTAAACTCTAGAATGAGTAATTCTCAGATATCCGTCTGAACGTCTCAGTAAATTCTCTTACTATCCATTGATAGTAAGTATGAGTGCAAGAAGAGGATGAGATAGGGGACAGGGGAATACGACTATAAATGGTCAATACTCTGTAACAACAAGGAAGTAATCTTTTCTCTATCAATCTCTTTTGTTCAGCATTTTTTCCTCAATTCTTCGATAGTTTCTGGTAGATCCAGGAAGAAGATTCGATATGTATTAATATGGGACGTAAACTCCGGATAAGCCAAAATTATTTGTTTGGATGAATTGTTTGCATTGGTTGCTATGGTTGATAGGTATATTTTAGTTTTAAACTAAAAAGTTTTGAAATCGTATCCATCTATATATCTATTCCTTAGGTCCGGATATGTTCTACGAATAGTTAGTTATCCCTTTGAACTGACCGATGCCACTGCATATTTCATAGATCTGGATAACCCGAGTATCTTGTGAAGTGTTAAACAGATTCGTTCTTGTATCTGTTATTGATATTCTGATTTGGTGAGCCAAATGCAGAATAAATGTTCAGTTTGAGTTGATGAAATATTCTTCATCTATCTTTTTGTCTCCTTGGTAATTTCGAGGACGAAATTCTTTTAAGGGGGGAAGTTTGTAACGACCCCGAAATTTAATTTAATTTAAATGGATAATTAAAAGAATTTTTGAATAAAAAATTGTAAAATTAATCGATAAATGAATTCGAGTTTCCCCAAAACGAATAAATGTTTGTTTTGAACAAATATTTTAAACAAATTTATAGTTATATAAATTAATAAAAGCAAATACAAAATACTTAAGCTAATAAATATGAAGTAAAATAATTATAGAATCTCATTTAAACTAATAGAACAAAAGTATAGAAATAAACCAAAATAGAATATATTCAAGTAAGTATAAAGACAAGTATGCAACCTAAGTTAAATTTATACAAATAACTAAAACAACATAACAATATATAACATTTCAAAGTAATAAAACAAATAAACATATCTATGAACACAAACAAAATTATCTCAGCCGAAAACAAGGCATAAAACAAAACAAATGGGAACTAGAAAAGCAAGATTTCAGCCAACAATTTGAAACAAATATCTCTGCCTATTGTACATACATAATTCAAACAGCATAAGTTGTGAACAAGAAAGGACTTTTGCATTTAATGCACGCACGAAAGGTATCACTTCAGCCTCCAAAGGAAAAGATCTTTGATCTTATATTGTACAAGCAAGAAAATATACCCTGTACAACTCTTCCTCTATATCAACTACTCATTTCATTTTGGTCTCGTTTATCTTCAAAGCTAAGTGAAACCTGAAAGTAAAAATATCAGTTCAAAACTCAAACAAACAAACAACTTGAACCAATTCAAACTAAAGATCAAAAGGAAGAACTTCAACTTGCAATTTCAAAACCAGTGTCAAAGAACTCTGTTATTTTCATGGAAACCACGGTGAGCAAGCAAGCATCATCTTAAATCTAAAACGAGTTCAATTCATTCAACAAAGAAAAACAAACTGCAGTTCTCAAAACCAGAGGATCAAGAAAAGCTTCAGTTTGCAAATTTCAAAAAGACTTTAACTTCCATTTGAAAGCTCTGAAACCATGATCTGAAAGGTGAGCAACCTTTTGTTTCAACCTCGAATTTGTTTACATGACTTGATGCTGGTGAGTAACTTCACCTATAAATTTCTGGTTGGAAGTTATTGTTCTGTCCCTTTCTTAATCATGTGAGCAAAACCCCCCCTGATTCTGTTTATATATTGATATCAGTGATGGATATGTGGGTATGTTGAGAATTATGTTGTATTAGCATAAGTATATCTGTATATTTACACGTATATAGGTAGAGATTGTTGTGTGTGTGGATATATCCACCTCTCTGTTAAGTATAGGATTAAGTACACTAAAATAAAAATTTAAAACTGCTCTTTATATAATCAATATTAAAGCCAGATCATTGAAGATAAAATAATGGTATGAATGTGAACTTATTGTTAAAAATACTTTCACAAAGAAAATAATATACAGGAAGAAAATTTAATTTTTTCAGAGGATACTCCAAATTTTGGAATTTTCGAATTTAATAAAATACTGATTCGAATATATAACTTGAATCCTTGCTTGAAGTCATGATTTTTAAAGTGAATTTGGTGATTTTTAGTGGTAAGTTTGGTGAGCAGTTTGGAAATGAACGAAGTTGGGTTTCTGAGCAAACTCCGGCAATTGGAGGCACTAGGGAGGCCGGGATTTCGCAAGAAGGTAGAGGAGCTTAAGGAGTAACGGGGAAAAATAGCACGGGGGTTTGAAGTTGGTCGTGGCGGCGATGGGAGGCTAACGAAGTGGGGAAACCTAGTTTTGGCCACTGTTTTTGTTTTGATTCGTTCTTCCCCTACCGTTGATCGAGCGACGCGTGGGCTTGGGAAAGGAAGGCTGGGTGGACGACGAACCGTTTGCCGGAGTTAGGGGTCTTCAGGTGGTCGAGGCGGCGAGTTCGAGGCTGAGTTTGGTGACAGGGATGGTCGAGTTGTTTCAGTTCTTTTCGAATTTATGGTCGAATTTTGAATTGCGAATCAATTAATGGATCTCGGTCCATTTTATTGCTCGCGTATGATCGAGAGATCATCGGCGACGATCACGTCGATCGTTGGTGGCCGGGAGTGCTTGTGCACGTGCACGAGGATGTGCCAGTGTCAGTTCGTAGAATTGGGGAAGAAGGAGGTCGTCTCGAAGGAGTCTTGTGGAAATCAGGTAATGGACTCGAGAAATTTAATGGGTTCGCACGCGAGTGAAAAACGTTTCCAGAATTTGAACAAAGCAAGTTTTAAAAGAAAAGAAGTGTACGCGAGGAGACGAGAAATGACTCGGGGAATAGAGGGGGAAACTCGAGTGTTAACTCGAGTAAAACCTGGGTAATCTCAGGTTTTGTTTTAAACAGGCTTAAGCCAAACAAATTTTAAAAGTTAATGATGTTAAACAAATTTCAGTGTTAACAAAGTAATTAACGTTCGACTCTTTTGAGTTAAGAATTTATTTCAAGTTTTTGAAATTAAATAAGTTTAAATAATTTGATTTAAAATTCTTTCATACGAAGGAATTGCTTTAATTTGTAATTAATACTATAATTGATTTTCAAAATTTGAAGAGACTTCTAAGTGTTAATTTAGCTGAACAATTAAATCAATCAATTAAATCATAATTGTAATTGGAGTTTGAATTAAGTAATGATTAAGTGATTAATAAATGGTAATTAACTACTTAAGTTAAATAAAAGAATGATTAAAAGTTAATTAATGATTTAGATTAAATGATTTAATATGAATAAATCTAAGATAATTTCTCAAGAAAACAATTGAAGAAATGTTATTAGTTAATGAAGTTAATTAACTAAAAGTTATTAAGTAATCAAATTTATGTGATAAAATTTGATAAATAATTAGAGTAATTAATTAAGATAATCAATTGAAATTGTTAATTACTTAATAAAAATAAATTAAGGGGTTAATTAAATCATGTAAATGGTTTAAAGGATAACTTGATTAATATGATAAATTAAGAAAAATTTAATTAATTAACGTGTTTGATAAATTAATCTATATGAAATGATTTATAAATTGATTTTAAGAAAAATTTATATGATGATTATGAATATACCTCTAAGTATCTTGAATGGAATTTGATAATGCTTGAATCAAGCAAGTGTTTGAAATAAGTATAATAGAAACCTTAATTAAGAAATGATTTTTGATTTATAAATTATTTCAAGAAAATTTATCAATAGGGTAAATTAATTTATGTGATTGTTTAAAAGTAAATATGTTAATGTGATAAATTAAAAGATAATTAATGTAATTAATTAAGGTGGGTCATTAAGGGATAAATTACTTGATGAAATTAAAAAGGATTAATTTATTTAAAGATTTAATTTATGTGATTGAATAAATTAATATGATTAATTAAAAGTTTATTTAATAAATTAAAGGTGAATTAAATAATTAAAGGTTAATTATTTAATAATTAAAGGTTGATGAATTATAATTAAAAGTTAATCAATTTATTATTAATGGTTAATAAATAAATGATTAAAGAATAATTAATCAAAATGATTTGTAATTTATGAATGTTAATTAACCAGAATTAGTAATTTATTCATAGAATTTAAATCTGATTTGAATTAATCAGATAGTTAACTGATCTTACTTATGGATACTTAGATTATATTGGATGATTTGAATTGTTTGATATCCCTGATATATGATGCTTTGTGATACATCCTGATTTATGTTGTGATCTGTAGTTTACTTATCTGTGATATATCTCTGTGATCTGTGAATGAAGATGAGCGTTATAGTTTATATCGCTTATCAACAATATCCCGTAGTTTGATCTGTGATGATTCATCGTGTTGCACTATTGTGTTAAACCCCTAGACCACACTGTTACACACACAAATATGGATTTCACGTGGAAATCGGTTAAGTCACAGATAATTTAAATTTGATTGTTTTTGAAATTAAAATTTTAATTTCAATTGATTTTGAAATCGGAAATTTGGGGTTTAAAGTGAAAAGCTTTTGAAATGGAATTTCAAATATAAAAGTTATTTTGAATAACTTAATCGAGTTTTGAAATTTAAATAATTAGATTTAAATTTGAATTCAAGTTTGAAATTAAATCTATGATTTGATAAAAGATGATATAAATGTGTTTGTATGAATTAAACCATTTTAAAGTATTAATTTTGGGAATTTGAATTTAAACCAAGGATTTCAACTCGTATGAATGAATCAGATTTCCAAATTGAAAACTGTTGTTTTCGAATGATAAAAGCTTTTAGATAAGAAAAGAAATTCCAGTTTAAATTAAAGGAATTTCAAGTGAATTGAAAAATGGATTTTCCAAGTTAAGAATGATTTCTTTTTGAAAGCTATGAATTTAATCTGTTATTTTCAACAGATTTAAATTGATGTTTTGTTTAACCCATTCGAAATGAAATTGTTTTGAAAACTATAAGTTAATTCTTTGATTTAAAGATTTAACGAGTTAATCAAATTGAAAGGGAAATCGATTTGGAAAATCTGTGAATGAATCTTTGTGAAATTAAGTGAACTTTATGAATTGAATCTTTTTTGTTTAAAAGGATTAAATTGGTAATTTGATAAACCATTTGTAAAGAAAGTTTGGGTTTAAGTTGTGACTTAATTGAAATCCCAATATCCGTATGTTTTTAAATAATTGCGCTCACTATTCGGGTTAACCGGGAAAGGACCTTTGGGTCGTATAACTCATTCCGAATAGTGATACGTCGTATATGGATAGCATTTGAAGACCGGTGTTGAAGACCGGATATTTTTCGAAAATGAAAGGACAACCTGTCGAATGTCTCTGCACTGAGTCGCGCCGGTATAGAGATTTATATCACTCTTTTGTGATGGGAAGTCCGGACGTGATTGAAAGTTATCCGGAATTGCAAGGGCTTCGTGAGAAGTGCCTTCGGTTCTGTTCGAACCCGGAACAAACTTGTATGGATACATGTCTGACATTACACTTTGAGATATAAAGCCGATTTCTTTCAAATACATATCTGTTGGTGGCGGAGAATTTATTCTCTTAGCTTAACACCCTTCTCTGAGACGTACGAGCTCAGAGGTTATGTAGTTGAAATTTATCAACGATATATCCCAATTTGGTAATGTGGCATGCTGAGTGTTGCTGTGTGATGATCAGTGTTTGATCATTTGTGATATGATCATTTGTTTGATCTTATATCTTTGTGATCATAGGTTGATCATTTGTTTGACCCGAAGCATGGCTTTGTGAACAAAGCGTAGCTTTGTGGACGAGACTTCGTCGGACCTCACACCCCGGAAATGGTCAAAACAGGAAAGATGCAGCAAGGTTCTAGGGAGTAGCGCCCCTTAGTGTATGTCATTCCTTCTGGATAGAGGTGGTATCATGGTATGGAGCCCAGATACTTAACCTATGTGGTTGCTGCATTATTATTATGTGGTTTGTTGGAAATCGAGGATCCTCGGGAAGATCGGTTACGATCGGGGGATGGCATACGCGTGTCAGTAGTTACCTATTTTTGCAGAGGTAACCCGGCCTTGTGTTGGCAGAGATCCGGTTAGGTTCTCGGGTCGTCTATTCCAGGGACGTACCCATCGTGGAAAAGGAAGTTCCTTAGCCTGACCATTTGTTGGAAATCCATCTTCCAATACGAACTGTGTACGGTATTAGTTGTAGAACCTGCCATCTAATATGGTAGCTATAGTAGGCATAGTATAATGGTACCTATGCTGGCTAAGATTTATATTCTACTTTCGAAATGTTTTCTACACTATGCACTAATAATAATATCAAAATGATTTGATTTTGCGTAGTAAGCATCTTTGACTAACATAAGAAGAAATCTCCTCCAAGTCTGCGTTTGCATTGTGTGTGTGGTGGGAGGTCTTATGGTAGTTTCATTTTCGAAAAGCATTGCGGATTTCAATGTTTAAAATTCTTTTGCTATTTGTTTTTAAAGATAAACTGTTTTTGTTGCTCACACCAGTCCCATTACTGATCCGGAGTTTATTGTTCCTTTCCTAAACTCTGGGTGCTCAAAATTTTTCTACACGAGCAGTCTAGAGTTGGGTTTTTCAGATATTCAAGTTTAGTAGACTATCTGGAGCTAGTTCAGTTCTTGGATTTCATGGACTGACGTTGCTTATCTTGGAGCTTCTATTGGTGACATTCTATTCCGCTGCTGGTGTTATCGTTTTCTTTTCCGCTGCTATTTGTTGTATCATATCTCTGATGTATATTGATATTCATTGTATCACTCTGTTGTATCAGATATTGTATATCAATGTATTATTCTTTTTATTCTGCTGTGTTATTTACTTAATGTTGTTATAAGCTCCCGAGAACCAGATTCGGCGTTTGAATCTACGGCATTTTGAGTACAAGTGAAGTACGGGTGCCGATTTTCGAAGGTCGACTTTTGGGTCTTGACATTAACCTAAGCAAGTTCATTCATCAAGTTTGTGTAGATATAATCCATGTTTTCATGCTTATTGGACTTTCAACTCTTTAATTACGAAAATGCCATTATTGTTATAATTGTCTACTTAGATCATATTTGAATGCTTGATTGCTTGGACTGATGTTTGATTTGATTGCTTGTTATGAACTAGATGATTGATGATTAGATTTAGATCAAAGATGATTCAAAAGCTAAGGGAAAGGCTCTTGAATTGGGAAAGCTGCTCGTGGCATATGTAGCGGGATGATGAAGCTCTTATGCATAGATTTGATGATGTGATGTTGAGATGAGGCTTTGCGAGGATGTAATGAAGCGAGGCATCATGTGATGAAGACTTGGTCTAATCCAGACGGGATCATTCCAAGCATGTTGATAACTCGGTGATATGATTCGAGTTGAGGATAATGAATGGATATGAGAATAGTTGTCAAGGAGGATGACTAGGAGGTTTGGATAGCATCGTTGTTGAAGGTTCTAGCATGCTCTAAGCAAGAGTACGTTTGGGCAGATTCGATAGTCCCAACGGCCAACTGTTGATGGTCGAGTACTCTGGGCAGATTCGATAGTCCTAGGCACGGGCTGCAACGACGTGCGGGAGTTATGTCTAGAACCGGGGTTTCCATTAGCCCTTGACGGACGGCTGAAAGAATGTGCCGGTCATTCAGTTAACGGTGATATCGAAGCAATGATAACAGTGATAGCCAGAGTCATGGATGTTTGGTTGTAACGTCATTTCGGACTCAAGAGCGGTATTTTCTGGGTGCTTATCTGATTTAGGCCTTGGTACTTGGAAAACATCGCCCTTGACTCGAGTGATAGTAGCTTTACTTTAAATTGTATGCTCTGCTATGTTTGCTTCTGCTTAGTGTGTGTCTGGGGGTTATCACTGTAGAATGAGGTTGGAGTGGGAGGGTTGTATTCCTATTCCTTTTCCTTTATGCTCTTTTGGTATGTTGTTAGTTAATTTACTGCTCACTGAGACTGTTGTCTGACTCAAGGCTTTATGTTTTAATTCTTATTGCCTTGGGCTGTTCGTCCATTTTGGGACGGGCAGACTAGGTAGCAGGTGACAGGTGCTGTTCTCTTCTCACGATGCTGATATCGAAGACGAGCTTGAGGGTTGCATATTATCTTCTTATTATATGTACTGGATATTCCGCTGTTTTGTATTCTCTGAGAGATATGTAGTGAGGCTTGATGTATTGACTATGTGGATGCTTGTACTCAACTATTATGGAGTTTTATATGATGTCATTTTGTTCTGTAAAGCTTCACTATACATATGTTCTATTGTATTTTGTCCATGCGCTGTGAGTAATACGATAGATTCTGTTGTTTTAAATCTTACCTTGACAATCGTCCATGGTCTCCTGGCACACTTTATAGCGCTCTATCTCTAGATTCGGTGCAGGGGTCATGGGCGGTCGTCACAATTGCCTTCCTCTGTATATGAAAATTGTTTCATTGTTAGACAAGTGGGCAAACAGATATTTATCTCAGGCAGGAAGGCTAGTTCTTATTAAATCGGTTGCCTTTTCGATGGTCGTTTATTGGTCAAAAGCTTTTCTTCTACCTGCAAAACTTTTGTATCTGATTAGAGCTGCCATGCTTAGATTTTTTTGGACTGGTTCCATTCATAACAGGAAACCTCTGCTTTGCTCTTTCAGTCTTTTTGAGAAAGATAGAAATTCTGGAGGGTTGGGAGTTATAAACATCATGAAATGGAATGTTGCTGCTTTCAGTACTCATCTAAATTCAATAATTGCCAGGAAGAACAGTGGGTGGGTTGATTGGGTTTGGGCCCATAAAATAGGTAGGAAAAGCTTCTGGAGTGTGCCTATTCCTCAAACTTGTAGTTGGACTTGGAGAAAGTTGCTTGGCTTGCGTGACACCTTACTTCCCCTGATAGTTCATAGGATGGCTACCTCATCTGCAGTTAAGTTTTGGTTTGATCCGTGGGTAGCCAATGGTGTGATATTGCAAAAACTTTTCAGCTATCAACAAGCTAATCAGTCTGGAGTTCCCAATACTACTAAGGCAGTTGAATATATTTGTTAAGGCAAATTACTGTTACCTTACTCCTCCAACCAATACATTAGGTCTGTTTGGAATGAATTAAAAAGTAAAAACTACCCTCCTGTTGAGGTTGATGCTGTTCAATGGAGTGCCAAACCCCATTCTATTTCCCATGTGTACAATCAACTCAATCTTTCTGGTAGTATCCAGGCTTTTAAATGGAGTAAAATCATTTGGTCCTCTGATTTTGTGCCCAAAGATAATTTAATGCTATGGAAGGTTGTTCAAAATGCTTTGTTAACTAAAAGTAAGATGATGGAAATGGGTCTTGATTTTGGTAATTCCTGCTTATTCTGTTCTAACCTTCCCGAGACCATGCACCACTTGTTTTTTGAATGCGGCTCTAATATGATTCTTTTTAGACAAATGATGCAGTTTGCTGGTAGTAAATTTCTGTCAACACTTAGGCCAATTGATATGGATATGATATACAAAGCTACTAGGTGGAGAACCATGAAAGTAAGATTGCTTTCTATATGCCTAAAGAAGTATCTGATAATTGTGTGGATTGAACGAAATATGATCTGTTTTGAAAAAAAGAGGAAGGATGGGGAAGTATTATGGAAGATTTTAAAGCATGAAATTTATGTTGCATTGATGCATCTGCCTACTTTTCCTACTACTTTGACTGATGCTTGGAGGTAGCTGGTGTTCTGCATCGTGATATGTCTGTTTCTCCTTTCAGTTCTTGCTTTGTTTTCTGAGTGTGCCTATTTTTCTAGTTTTTCCTTGTGTGTTTTTTGTTGCTTGTTTTTGTAACAAGCTTTGTATTTTATTGTTTTTGTTGCAATAAAATCAGGTAGGGGCCCTGTTAACCCCGCTAGCCTTTGCTAAAAAAAAGTACATAAGGGGATTGTGATTTAATATAAAGAACATTTAAATCAAAATAAAAGAATTTGTTGGAAATTAAAATGTAATGAACTAGTGTTTTATTACCGTATTAATTAAATGTTGGAATTAATTTAATATTTAAATCTTGGGTTTAACATGAAAAATTGGATTTCAAAGGAAAACAATTGGATTATTTATCTTCCTAGTATTAGGGTATGCTTTGAGATTTAATTACTGTAATTAATAAAAATTAAATCCTGCACATTAATAAGAAATAGAAGTAAATGGAAATTAATTTGTGATATGTGTTACGTATTTTGTTAAAAATATAATGAGTATTTCAATGAGAAATTTTACATTCAAATTGTAAGTACTAAAATTTGTTCCAAAATTTAATTTTAGTTTACTGCATATATGTTTATTCCTAAAACTTACGTTTCAAATCCAATTATATCATAAAGAAAATGGATTATTCAGGTTTGAAATCTCATATGGTATTAAATTAAATATTAATAGGAATTATAAAAGGGGTAAAATAGATTTACAATTGACTATTTCCTTTTCACTTAGACTTGATTAGATTTTAATTGCAACATAATTTACCTTTCCATCTTCACTCTTCTAATGTACTCTTACATTCATTGCCTCCTAATGTGGATTATTTTCATACCTTTTATGTATGAATGTAAACTATAAGTGGAGATAAAAATGTACATACATACATACATACATACATATATATATATATACACATTTTTTTATACTAACTCATTTATGTTGTCATATTCTTTAATGTATATTAATGCATTCCTACTAAAACATTCAACCAAAATGTTAACATGTTTGTTTAAGTTCACAATCTAATCAGAGAGAGAGATGAAAGGTTCTTAATGTTGTATATTCTCTTAATTAATTACACAAATTTGTATAGAGAATTTATTTTTATTTAATGTGTGTTAATTAAATCTTTAATGGATGTCAGTTATGGTATATTTGGGGTTTACAAAATTAATTGAGTGAACAATTGTTTTTGAAATTTGAATTCCAAAAGTTTGTTTACAGTGTAGAACTGGTCCATTCATTTCATTTCTAATTAATAATTGCCACACTCTTTTCATTACTCCTTTCCATTTAAATTGTCTAAAGCTTTTTCATTTTGCAAACGTGAACTACTTTTCGTATTTTTAATTCTTTCCTTCACCTTTTTTTAATGCTGCTACTTTTACAAAGGCTGTTCATATTTACTTTATTTTAGTACCTAGTTTTTTCATACTTTCTTTACATTTTCATTCATTTTCAGACTTCATTTCCTAAAGCCTCATTTCATTTATTTCTAATCAATAGCAGCCTCTCTTTTCCAATTTCAATGGCCCTAAACCTAACTCTAACCTTATATATAATATATGATGCAAATGAAACACTAGCCTTCATTCTAATCTTCTTCTTTTTTTTCCTTTTCCTCTTCAAATCTTCTTCTTCTTCTCTCTTATTTTTTTTCTTCTTCTTCAAATCTTCTCCTTTTAAAATCTTGATCTTCTCTTTCATTTTTAGTTCTTCTTGCTTTAATCCTTTTCGTTTTCAGATCTTCTTCTTTCTTCCAAATCTTCGGTATATAACAAGGAGGCAAATAAAAGTAACTCAAACCAAAAGAAAAATTTAGGAACAAAGTTGGCAATCAAGAAGGATACTAAGGATACCTAAAGAGGAGCTATTGATTAGAAGTCTATTATTTTCATATTCGTATAAAGGTGAGTGATTAAACCCACTCACGCAATACTAAATTTTCTGCTGTTAGTTAAACTGAAATCATGAAGTGATAAAATTTTATTGATTGTTCTTTGATAATTTAAATTGATATTTAAATTGAATTTGAATTTGATATTGAATTGAATTGACATTTAAATTAATATTGAAATTTAATTGCTAGTTAAACACCGATAATTGATAACTAGTAATTGTTGTGATATATTGGTTGATTTGGATGTTGATTTTTATTAGATGCCTATTGATTGATGTTGGATGTGTGGTTGTTTAATTATTTTGACATATCCCTGGTCAATACCCTATATATTATTGACATTATATAAATTGTCATTTGTATTATTTGAAATGAACTAAGAAATATATTGAAATGATATATACCTATGTCATTTAAATATAGGTTGAAATGATATATATCCATCCATGTAATTAAAATTTGAAATAACTGATCACTTGGCCATAGGATAGAAAATTATATATGGACATCGGATCTGGTTTAACTAAATGGTTTTAAAATCTTGAATTTAGATTAGTTTAAATGATATTGTTTTAAAGAGAATAAAATTCGGATTTATATGAATTGAATTATTTTCTAATTTAATATTTGAAATGTTGAAATTGAAACTGTTTAAATGAAACTGTTTAAGGTTTTAATTTGAAATCAAAAAGTTGAAACTAAGATATGATTTGAATTTATTGAAAGTGAATTATTTTAAAGGTAAATTTTAATTCAAACTTTGAATTTACTTTAATTTAAGTGGTTTAAATTGGTATTTCAAACTTTTTGGATGAGAAATGGATTTAAACTAAATTGCTTAAAATTGAGAATTTGAATTGAAACTTTCAGCCATTTGAATAGAACCATTTAAATTGAATTTGAAGTAAAATTTTAAATCGTTTTGAATTAAGGCTGATTTAAATTGAATTTTGAATATGAAGGTGACTTGAATTGGTAGTCGAAAAATTGAATTCGTTGTGATTTGGACTTTGTACCTGAGTGCAAATTATTGTAAAAGAAAGATACAGTTTTAATCTAATTTATTTTAATATGTAAACTATTTTAATAATCAAACTATTTTCAATATTCAATCAATTTTAATTGTTAAAAACTATTTTCAATATTAAAACTATTTTTCAAATTATTTTCAATCTTTAAAACTATTTTAATTTTTCCAAACTATTTTCCAATATTCAAACTATTTTAACTATTAAAAATTATTTTCAACATTCAAACTGTTTTAAATTGGGAATTATTTCATTGATTTAAATACAAATGTTTTGATTTGGAAGTGTAACCTATTTTTGAATTTGAAATGATTTTTGAAGCAAATTCGATATTTTGATATGGAGTATGACTTGTTCTTGAAATTTAAAAGAACCAACTGGTGTGTAAAATGACGTTTGGTTGTTAACGAGACCGGGATAGAATATTGGCATACTCTCTGTCAATACCGGAACCACTTTAACGACTGTGTACGCGGTAGATGTTATCCAGAATGTAGAGGTTGAATTGGCAACATTTACTGGAATGAAGAAAGAGAACGATGATTGATGACCCCGACACTGGTGAATTTGAAATGACTAAAACATGAGCCTATGTCTGGCCAAGGGGTTAGCTACCTTTAAGGGCCATCACCCCTTCGTATTACTATATTGATTTTGACTCGATTGGTGCACCTTGATTTGATTTTTGGGGGAGGGGGGAGTGGACTCGGTCGGCAATCATTGCAACGATGTGTTACAACCAACCAGAAAGGTAAACTAGTAGAATCCTACTTTGGGCATTGCCTCACGTGCCTTGTCATACTTTTATCCTTATATGCGCCCACTATGATTTTGTTTTAGAATGGTACCTATAGGGGACTCACTGGCTACCGATGTTACTGGTTGTGTTACAGACCTGCATAGACTAGCTGCTTAAAAATGTGTTATGGGGGATCAATGTAAAGCCTTAAAGCTATTTTAATACTTTACTTTACTAATAAACACTACATATATAGCGTATCTTACTATATATAGATAGTTTGACGGATCCTTAGGAGATGAAAAATCCCGTAACATCTTTTAAGTTATTGCATTCACGTTGTACACTTGATAGGAAATGGAAAATCCCGTAAACAACTCTGAGGTTATTACACTCATATTTACTGGTTATTGATTTAACTTACATAAGAACTTCTAGTTCTGACTCGAGTGCTTTGGTTTTTCATTACGCTCAGGCCAGCCTGAGTATTTCAGTGTTTGAAGACATTATTCCTTGAAGATGAAAAAGGAGTTTGCTAGACCGTATTTACTATTATTATTCCGTTGCATTATTTTGGTATGTTTATTGATTGTACTCTGATTATGTTGTAAAATTGAACTTGTAACGACCCGCTATTTCGAACCGTTCGCATTTGCGCATGTCGGACTTGAATTGCTCGAAATGTCAGATTGTTAATTTTATATTTGGCAAAACTCAGCATATATAGTAAATAAATCAATCACAGAATCACAGACACAGAGTATTACAACAATAAGCAGTGGAATAGATAAATAGTAGTTTATGAAGCTACTATAAAATATCAGAGTCTGTAACAAAATACAACAAAATCTCAAATACAAATGAATCTCTAATACATAAGCAACTGACGAATCTGAACATAAATGATTGGAAAACTGAAATAACTGAAAGCTGGATAAATAGATATTCAAACAAAGCTCCAATCTCCAAAGGTGAGTCTCAAATGCTGTGACACTCAATCTGACCCGAGCATAAAGCAAAACACAAAACACTCGAGTCAGGATTAACATTCTTATATCAATAAATTTAACTCAAGTGAAATGTCAATTGAAATACAAGTAACTAAAAGAATGTTTGGGATACCTATCCTCTAAGGATCTGTGGAACTATCTACTTTGTAGTAATATACGCTATTATAATATGTCTATAGTAAAGTAAACTATTAAAATAGCGTTAAGGCGTTACCTATATCCCCCTTAACACATTTTATATAATGTCGTAGTCTATACAGATACTGCAAACTCCACCCGCAGGTGGGCTATCAGGGAGCACTCCATAGGTACGACACAAAACAAACTCGTAGAAGGCGCGATAGAGCATGTGACAAGGCACGCGAGGCAATGCCATGGTAGATATACCGTTTGCGGAACCGGACGGGTGGTAACGCATAACAGCTACTACCGCCCACCTCGAGACACACTCCCAAATCAAAGGTGCACCCAATCAAATCACAAAGTAATAGAATTGTATCGAAGAAATGTGTCCGATAGGAGGAATGACCTCACTTGGCCCGGCATGGCTCCTGTTTTAGCCACATCAAGCTGACTCACGGGAGTCAGGGTCACGTAAATACCTCATACAAAATCGTTACCAAACTATCCTACTTCGTTCTGGAATCTCCACCACGTACACAGTTGTTAAAGTGGTTTTCGGTATTGGCAGAGAGTATGACAATATCTGATCCCCGTCTCTTTAACAACCAAACGCTTATTTCACATCGTGGTCATTTCATTTCAAATAGTTCATACTTCATATCAAAATATCATATTCATTTCAAAAACATATCAATTCGATAACATTATTCACTTTAAAAATATTCATTTCCAAAATCGTAACACTTCAAAAATTATAACACTTTCGAAATCATAACACTTTTGAAATCATAACACTTCCAACTTAAACAGTTTAGATATTGAAAATAGTATATATATTAAAATAGTTATAAATTAAAATAGTTTAAATATTAAAATAATTTATATATTAAAATAGTTGTAAATTAAAAATAGTTTATATTTATTTAAAGAGATTATACTGAAATAGTTTTCAAATTAGAATTGTTTCATCCAATTGCACGAATCGATTCAAATCAACTTTAAATTCCAAATTTTAATTTAAATCAATCCATGTTCAACATTTTCAATTTAAAAGGTTAAAGATTCAATTCAAATTCTAAATAAACCATCGACTTCAAATCCAAGTTTGAACTATCTTTTCAATTCCAATAAGATTCAAAGTTTTAAATATTCAAATAATTTCAATATACGTTTCATTTATATTTCAACATTTAACTTTAATTTTATTCAAATTGGAAAATATTCACTTAATCATATTAATTAAATAAAATATCAATTTATAAATTTAAATCAATATTAAATATTCAGTCTCAATTTTATTTAAAGTAGAGAATATTCATTTAATCACTTTTTTTCAACTCAAGTTATAAATCATATCTTTCAAAACCTCAAAAATCAATAAGTTTAAATCAATTCTTATTTAAATTTAATTATTAACCAATTTAAATTCCAAGTCAACATTACTTTATCTTCCCAACCTTTATTATTAAAGTTATAAAAATTTATTTTTAAAATATTAATGTAAATTTAAATAAATACTTAAACCTATTATAAAGTAATTAAATTGAATTTTATTAAATTAAATCTTATCATTAAATTTGTTTTATATTAAATTTTATTTTATATATTTTTAAAATAAAATAAAATTATAAGTAAAATCTTAAAATTTATATTTTCCAACCAACTTATAAGTTAAAATTTCCGAAACATGTTATTTTAAAAATCTAAATTTTATACATATATAAATATAGCATTTATATATTTTAAAAATTAATATTTATTAAAAACCTATATATTTCCTTTCAAACTTCGGAAATCATTTTCAAAATATAGACCGACGGTGTCCGTATATAATTTTCTATCCTATGGTCAAGTGATACGGGTATTTATCATTTCAATCCGCAAATTTAAATATTTACGGATATATATCATTACAACCCGCAATCCCAAAATTTCAAAATCAGTGAAAATCGTTTGGATTTATCATTTCAACCCATAGGGATTTCTAAACTAACAATGAACTTGTAGAGTGAGAACAAATATGGTAAAAATATAACATGTCAACAACATGCATATATCATCGGTAAGAAATTTAAATATTATATATACAACAGGTTATGATGTCATACATCACACGTAAACAATTGCAGATAATGGTATATCATATTTAAAAATTAAATAACTTAATAATTCAAATTTAACAGCATATTTCAATTGTCGTTTCAGGTGAAATCAAATTTACTAAATATAAGAATGTTAATCGTGAGTGATTGCTAACCTTTCGAGGCTAGAGGAATAACAAGAGCAAGGTGTGACGAATCCAAGCACAGATTTTAAAGCACGACACGATGGACACGAATTCGACGAGCAAAGTTGATAGCTTGGAATCGATGAGAACAAATCAAAACAAGCTTGATATAACATTAAAACAAACTATATTTTCTCAATGATCAATATTCAATTTAAAACATTTATTTCAAAATAAACACATATACAACAAAATATATATATTTCAAATCATTACTACTTAACGCATATTAAAATTTAAATAAAACTCCTATACTATATTTGAAAACCAACTCAACGTATAAGTATATATGTAAACCAATATATAAACTGATATATAACTTACGTACACATCATATCTTCAAATCAATATTTAATTTAAACAAATATAAAATAAAATCTCCATATATTTTGGAAACCAAACACATATATAATTTATGTATATAAACTGATATATAACATATATATAAACTTATTTACCTATTATATATATATTTAACAATCTTTATTATAAAAACAATACAAACTTACTTTATTATTATAACTACACTTAAACAAATTATAAATAAATTGTATAAGCTTATATATACAAACAAACAGATTTTATATAACTTTCATAAGCTTACATATAAAATGACAGGTTATTACAACTTACATAACTTACATATATAAATAATAGGTTATACACAACTTACATGTATAAACAACCGATTGTATGTATATATATATATATATAAACTATTATAAAATTATACATTAAACCCAACAGATTATATATAAACTAATATATATATCTTATATAATATAACACTTTAAACATATAATAATTATTCTATATATGTATATGTATGTATGTATATGTATGTATCACAAGACTGAGTACAGTAGAATATATATATATATAGAACCGCGAATAAAGGAATATATATATATAAAACAAAAGAAATCATAAACTCGCGTTCTAAGCAATAGGAAGGTGAAGTGCAGTAGGAACAAGCAAGACCCAAACTTGCAAACTTGAATACCTTTATATATATATATATATAAGCACAGAATGGGGGGAGGTTAGAAGGTGGTAGAGAGGGGGTTCGGATGTCAGGTCAAAGGAAAAGGAGCGGCTGTTATGGTGGCGATATGGAGGCTACTCGATCGGGGCAAGGCAGTGCAGCGGTTAAAGGCTGATGAACGATGCGGCACTGTCCGCTTGGTTGTGAGGCCGAGACACAAGCGGTGATGGTCGCTTAGATGGAAGGAAGAGATAGGCGGAGAGGCCATGGCCATCGTTCGATGGAGGCTGCTGCGGCTAATGGGTGTTCGGTGGTTGGATGGGTAAGGAATGGCGGTTGTGGTTGGAGAGCAAGGTCAGGCGATCGGCCAAGCTTTGGTGGTGTGTGAGGTCTGAGGCAGGCATTTTTTGAGGCATGGGCGTCTGGCCATGCTATGGTTGATGGAGTTCGGTGGTAGGGCGGAAGGTTGCTGGCACAAGACGCACGGGCATGGGTTGCTTGGCGATGAGGCGAGAAACAGAGGTGGACGAGCAAGATATAGGCATGATGGATAGGTTTCAGGCATTTTGCTTATGTTGTTCACTATTTTTTCAGAAAGAAAATGAAGGGAGGGAAGATGAAAGGAAAGTGATCGGTCTTGAAGAGGTAAGGGCCGAACAAAAAGGGATGAAGAATGAACAGTCTTCAGAGCAAACCAATATAGATATTTTTGTTTCGAACGGTAGAACCAATAAAGGTAGAAAACCAACCATCATAAATAAATTGAAATAGTGAACAACCACAAGCCAATGGTTATATCTGTGAATATTAAAAGGCTAAAGGCTATTGATTTTGTATAGTAGATAATCGAATGGTCACGACAAACAAATGGACTCGAACGGATACAGATGTTGCCGACCGGTTCGCGGTTTTTGCAACGTACCGGACATTGAAACACACAAATAAATATACTTTGGAGATCAGCACGATGAGACGAACAAAATGGTACACAGATATCAATGATACGACCATCCTATCAAAAGTCGATATTCGTGGCCCAAAATGCTGCTAAACCGTAGAAAATAAGATAAACGGAGCTATAGCATTCCAAATTTGATGAAACGAAATATGGCGTCTCACTCAGAAAATGATTTAAAAAAATTTATTGTATAAAATTATTCAGGTTTGAGAAATATTTTATTTCCATAAAATATTAACTGATTTAAATTGAAATTGAAAATTACACAACAGAATTAACTTTCATATTTTCCAACGAAAATTTGACATTTGCTATGTTTTAATAGACGCATCTCAAATATCAAATTTTCATTGAATTTTTTTTTAGTTTTAAATTTCACAAAAATTCAGTTAAATTTCGTTATTTAAACCGTTAAAATTTTCGGGTCGTTACAGAACTCAATTATATATTGTAAAACAGCTTCGTGAATTGTTTATTTGATCATTATATTTTGTCATTCCGCTGGGAGATTCTGTGTTCTTCTTTCCTTATTTTCTCTTCTTTTCTTATTAAACCCCATTGATAATCTGCCATTTTGAATGGGTTTTAGTTAGACATGTGTGGTTTATTATCGACTTGAATCGTTCAAAAAGGTGGGTCGTCACATTATTGTTGATTGTTATTGACTGTCTGGATGATATACTATATTTATTAGTTGGTTTAGATATATATTACCGCCTATTGGAGTGGATGAGACATTATTACATTTCCGTGTAAGAGTGGTGTAACGACCCGGAAATTTTAACGATTTTAAATAACGAAATTAAATAATTTTTTTTCAAGAAAATTAACAATAGAACTTTAAAAATGAAAATTTGATATTTGGTATACGTCTATTTTAACATAGCAAATGGCAAATTTTCATTGGTAAATATAAAAGTTTATTCAGTTGTGAAATTTCAAATTTAAATTTGAAATCAGTTAATTTGATGGAAATAAAATATTTTTGAAATCTGAATATTTTTACATAATAAAAATGTAAATCATTTTCTAAGTGAGACGTCATATTTTGTTTCGCCAAATTTAGACTGCTATAGCTCCGTTTATCTTATTTTCGGCGTTTTAGCAGCATTTTCGGCAACAAATATCGAGTTTTGATAGTTTGGTCATATCGCTGATATCTGTGTACCATTCTATTCGTGTCGTCGTGCTGATCTCTGCAGTATATTTGTTTGTGTATTTCGATATCCGGTACGCGGCAAAATGTGCGAAACGGTAAGCCGTATCGATACTTGTTTTGAGCCGTTTTGGTTTCCATATGGCCCTTCATTTACGCACCGTGAGAAACAAATGGCCACTATCCATAAATATTTCTAGAAATCAACATTTGACTTTCTCGATTCCCTTGGTTCTGATATTTATTTTGGCGCGTTCCCTTCTTTCTCTTTTTGTTTTTGTTCATTCTATTCTTAAAAATAGCAAGCTATTTTTGTTTTGAACTTGCTCGTGCTATCTACCTTTTTGCAACCTTACGTCGCTGTCAATCACAACTCACCACCTTTTCCTTCACTGAACAGTATCTCGCAACCCTCCTGCAAGTTTCTCACCACCTCACCGAACAACAGTGCCCCCATCCAGCCCCTGACATGACAGCAGCCCATCCAAACCCATCTCCACTCCTACCAACCACCGATCCACCACCCTACAGCTTGCACGCCCTTCCTTTTATGTCACCAACCCATCCATTCCCCTCCGCCATCATTCTCCCTCCTGCCGCCTTGTCCTCCGACCCCTTTCCAACCGCCCACCCTGTTAATCTCCTTTCCAGCCAAAAAAACTCCGTCACCCTTCAGCTGCCGTTCACCCAAGGCTCCATAAAACGCCACCCTTCCTCCCTAACTCTCGAGACCCAGCAATCCCCTGACCTCTCACCCACCCTCTCACCTTCGCACTCCACCATGACAACCATTTCCAAAACCTCCCTTTGCTCTGGCCATGACCCAGCCTGTAATGCCCCACTCCGAGACCCATTCTGACGCAGCGGAAATATCAAAACGATGTAAATCGATGAATGTAGTAATCGGTGGATTGGAAGATACTGAAATGCCCAAATTCGTTGATCCGAAGATACCGAATTCTAGCTATCCCGAACTCGTTGATCGCGTACGATACCAGGTTCAAAGATCTTCAATTCTTCAAGCGTTGATCAAGCACACTTGATTCCGCGAATCGGCTTCTGCAATCGTTGAATCGAGCGCACTCGATTAACCGAAAGAGGAGATAGGAGATTACACTCAACTACCAATTGGGATGAAAGCATAAAGCTAACAAAAGAGAATTTTATTCAAATATCAACAACCTCTTTACAAATGGCACCACCGGCCTATTTATAGTATTTTACAACTCACACGAAAAAAATAACAAATTTACATTAAGTCCTAAGTCGGCTCCGACTTATAATACCTTTCCGACCTACGACTTAAGACTCCTTCCGACCTACGACTCAGAAGCACACGACTTACAAGCTACAGACGACTTAAAAACAAATGCGACTCACGACTTATAAAAGTAACATGCAAACAGAAAAACAAAAATACATCCCTTAAGTCGTTGCCGACTTAGCAACTCTTCGCGACCCAACTTAGGTCGTACGCGACCTAAAACAGACGACTTATCACTTAAACTCTTCATCCATCAGCAGCTTCAGAAATCCACGGCTCAGATTAAAGCGGCTTTGGAAACTACGGCTCTGGTCTTCAGCGAGTTAACTTAGGTCGGTAACGACTTATCTCTTGACTCGTTAGGTCGTTCACGACCCAGCACTTCACCACGTTGTTCTGCCTTTTCACTGTGTGACTCGGTAGGTCGTTCAGACGACTTAAGCTCTTCGTTAGGTCGGCTGCGATCTTCACTAAGTCGTTGGAACGACTTATAACCTTTGTTAGGTCGGTTGCGACCTAGAACTTCAACTTTCCACCATTTCTCACCAACTCTTAACTCGGTAGCTTCCTTCTTAGGTTGGTCTCGACTTACCCACATGATAGGTCGTACACGACCTATGACTTCTCCATTCTGGGCTGCATCATCCTCTCCAGGTTGAGAAAAATTCGTCCTCGAATTTGTACTTTCTACATCCACCACAAACTCGTCTCCATGATATGGTATGAGATGTTTAACATTGAATACGTCAGACGTATACACATCATCTGGAAACTTCAATTTATAAGCATTTTCATTGATTCTCTTTAAAATTTCCACTGGACCAATCTTTCGTGCTTTCAATTTATTGTATGTTCCCACCGGAAAACGATCTTTTGTCAACACTGCATAAACCAAATCACCTTCATGAAATTCAACATTCCTTCATTTCAAATCTGCAGATTGTTTATATTTCTCATTTGCTTTCTCCAATCGTTCCTGAACGAATTTATGACATTCCGTCAACTCTTTAACAAAATTAGCAGCTTTCTTAACTGTCTTCTTTGATTGTGGCACTACCGTCAAGTCCAATGGTCCCTTCGGTAAGCTTGAATATACTATCTGAAATGGACTGAACCCAGTACTTCGATTTACAGCATGATTATGGGCAAACTCTGCCTGGCATAACTTCACATCCCAACTCTTCAGATTGTCTTGAACAAGACACCTCAACAAATTTCCCAATGATCTGTTCACAACCTCGGTCTGTCCATCCATTTGCGGATGATAAGCACTACTAAACTTCAGCTTCGTTCCCACCATTTTCCACAAACTCAACCAAAAGTGACTCAGAAATCGAGTATCTCTATCCGACACAATAGATTCTGGCAATCCATGAAGTCGATAGATCTCCTTGAAAAACAATTGAGCAACATGAACAGCATTCGCCGTCTTCTTACAAGTAATAAAATGTGCCATTTTCGAAAATCGATCAACCACCACATAAATGGAATCGTTACCACGCTGTGTCCTCGGTAATCCTAACACGAAGTCCATACTCACATCAACCCATGGTTTAATTGGTACAGGTAACGGCATATATAAACCAGCATTAGTCGCAGTTCCTTTCGAAACCTGACAGATATGACATCGTTCCACAAACCTCTCCACTTCTTTCCTCATCGATGGCCAAAAGTAAGATTGTGAAATCAACTGTAATGTACGGTCTCTCCCAACATGTCCTTCTTCATGTAGCTCTTTAACAATCTTCATTCTCAAACTACAATCAGGTATGCACAATCGATTTCCTTTGAACAGAAAACCATCTAGCATCACGAACTCATCCGTTTTCCCCTCCTTAACTTTATCAACAAACTTTGCAAAGTAAGGATCATCGGCCAATAGTTCTAGCAACATATCAAACCCCGTCACTTCAACCTTCAGTGTAGTCAACAAATGACTCCTCCTACTCAAAGCATCAGCCACACGATTCGTCACTCCCAATTTGTGTTTCACAACAATAGTAAACTGTTGCAGATATGCAATCCACGATGCATGTCTTGCTGAAATCTTGTCTTGCCCTTGCAAATGCTTCAAGGCCTCATGATCAGTATACAGAACAAACTCTTTCTGGAATAGATAATGTCTCCAGTGTTTAATAGCTTGCACAACAGCATAAAACTCCACATCATATGTACTGTATCGCATATTTGCTCCTGACAACTTCTCACTGAAATAGGCAATAGGACGACCCCTTTGACTCAACACTCCTCCAATCCCAACCTTTGACGCATCAGTATGTAATTCAAACAACTGAAAATCAGGTAATGCTAGGATTGGTGCTGTCGTCAACAACTCCTTGATTCGTTCAAAAGCAACTCCTGCTTCCTCCGTCCATGTAAACTGTTTACCCTTCATACAATCAGTCACAGGCGCCATCACACTACTAAAGTGTGGAATAAACCTTCGATAAAATGAAGCCAACTCGTGAAAACTACGAACTTCCGTTATCGTCTTGGGCTGTGGCCAATCTCTAATCGCTTCAACTTTACTTTGGTCAACCTGTACTCCTCTTCAAAATCAGATGTATATCATTGTCTATCTCGTCCACCCACATCTCTACTACCATCACGTCTACCACCATCATCCCTTCTATTTACATTCCTCCGTTCATGATCATTCACGTTCCTCCCACGCCTTTGATCATTATCAACACTTCTGTCTCGATTGGAATGTGGCGAGACTCTACTTCCCCCATGGTTAGATTCAGGTGAAACCCGTCTCCGATTTTGATTCATCTCTAACATCATCTTCTCAAACTGACCAATTCCTTCGTTAAGCTTTTCACTAAAGTTTTCATTGATTCTTTGCTCCATCTCGTCAGCTTCTTCTCTTCGATACAAAGCTTCTACGTTTTGGTGACGATTAGCTCTTCTCGGCGGCATACTTGAAACTTCACAAACACTTCAAATTCAAACACAACTCGAACTTTGATCCAAAATGAAATGGATCGAAAACTCCCACTTTGTTGCTACTTCGCGATGAACAAGATGAACACAACTTCTCCAAATGAGGCAAATTTGATCTCCCACTCTTCTATTTAGCTCGGCTTCTCACTTCAAGCTCGGCTATCACTTGATCTCTTCAAAACTCCAAAATGATTAGGCTCTAAAACTCGATCTAGCTATGATTGGCTAGAACAGGCTCTGATACCAAAACTGACGCAGCGGATATATCAAAACGATGTAAATCGATGAATGTAGTAATCGGTGGATTGGAAGATACTGAAATGGCCAAATTCATTGATCCGAAGATACCGAATTCTAGCTATCCCGAACTCGTTGATCGCGTACGATACCGGGTTCAAAGATCTTCAATTCTTCAAGCGTTGATCAAGCGCACTTGATTCCGCGAATCGGCTTCTGCAATCGTTGAATCGAGCGCACTCGATTAACCGAAAGAGGAGATAGGAGATTACACTCAACTACCAATTGGGATGAAAGCACAAAGCTAACAAAAGAGAATTTTATTCAAAGATCAACAACCTCTTTACAAATGGCACCGCCGGCCTATTTATAGTATTTTACAACTCACACGAAAAAAATAACAAATTTACATTAAGTCCTAAGTCGACTCCGACTTATAATACCTTTCCGACCTACGACTTAAGACTCCTTCCGACCTACGACTTAGAAGCACACGACTTACAAGCTACAGACGACTTAAAAACAAATGCGACTCACGACTTATAAAAGTAACATGCAAACAGAAAAACAAAAATACATCCCTTAAGTCGTTGTCGACTTAGCAACTCTTCGCGACCCAACTTAGGTCGTACGCGACCTAAAACAGACGACTTATCACTTAAACTCTTCATCCATCAGCGGCTTCAGAAATCCACGGCTCAGATTAAAGCGGCTTTGGAAACTACGGCTCTGGTCTTCAGTGACTTAACTTAGGTCGGTAACGACTTATCTCTTGACTCGTTAGGTCGTTCACGACCCAGCACTTCACCACGTTGTTCTGCCTTTTCACTGTGTGACTCGGTAGGTCGTTCAGACGACTTAAGCTCTTCGTTAGGTCGGCTGCGATCTTCACTAAGTCGTTGGAACGACTTATAATCTTTGTTAGGTCGGTTGCGACCTAGAACTTCAACTTTCCACCATTTCTCACCAACTCTTAACTCGGTAGCTTCCTTCTTAGGTTGGTCTCGACTTACCCACATGATAGGTCGTACACGACCTATGACTTCTCCATTCTGGGCTGCATCATCCTCTCCAGGTTGAGAAAAATTCGTCCTCGAATTTGTACTTTCTGCATCCACCACAAACTCGTCTCCATGATATGGTATGAGATGTTTAACATTGAATACGTCAGACGTATACACATCATCTGGCAACTTCAATTTATAAGCATTTTCATTGATTCTCTTTAAAATTTCCACTGGACCAATCTTTCGTGCTTTCAATTTATTGTATGTTCCCACCGGAAAACGATCTTTTGTCAACACTGCATAAACCAAATCACCTTCATGAAATTCAACATTCCTTCGTTTCAAATCTGCACACTACACCACAAAAGGCTTTTAACAGCGTTTGATAAACGCTGTAATATGATACAACAGCGTTATTACAAACGCTGTATAACGACATGCTGTCGTATATACATAACTTACAACAGCTTTTCTATAAACGCTGTTGAAACATCTCTGTGACAGCGTTTATTACGAGCTGTCAATAATATTTTTACAGCGTTTTCAGACATGCTGTATTATGTTTCAACAGCGTGTATAATTTAGTTGTCGAAGATGTTCAAATTCTACTTTAACTGTTTACAACAGCTTTTTCTAAACGCTGTTACTGAATCATCAACAATTTCGACAGCATGTTAAAAACGCTGTGATTGAATCATCAACTATTTCGACAGCATGTAATAAACGCTGTTATTGACAGTTTCAAGATAATTACAACACGAATTAAACGCTGTTGTTTCTTCATTGACAGCATTAATCAAACGCTGTCTTCTATTTATATAACAGCTTTAATATTCCACTCTATTTTTGAATATTCCAAAACTATATTTTAAGCATATTCAAGCAACTAGTATATATAACAGGTTCTAATAACTATTAATTGGTTACATAAACTAGTTAAGAGAATATTAATAAACAAAAGACATCCATAAACCAAGTTTCAATAATATCCATAAACAAAAATAACAAAGTAAACCAAGTTGCCACAAATTCTGTTAAACAAAGACACGTTATATGTTAAGTAAAAGTATAATATCAATACAGTAAGTCCACACCAAATGCCAACAACAAAACGTGCATCTAAAAAGTTTCATATGCTTGCTACTTGCTACGGAAGAAGAATGTGTCATCGCCATCTTTAATTACCTGCAATGAAGAAATTTGAAATGATCAGTGAGTAAACGCCATCTAAAAATTTGAAGTTTCATATGCTAAAATGCTTAACTGCGCCAAAAAATCACTATATGGATCTAAAAATTTGAAGTGATCAGTGAGTAAATGCTTAACCACCGTACAGTGTGAATTTTGATTGTATTTTGATTGTTTGTTTGTTTTCTAGTTTTAATTGCATTTGCATTCCTTCATAACTGCCTTGCTTGCCATCAACGTATTTCTGCGTCAATCAGTGAACACCTTCTACCACTACCAGTCAGCACTTTATATACCTGTGAACACTGCCTCTCAACCAAAACTGCAACATTCACATACTAGTGAACACCTTCTACAAACAACACTCTCTGTCATCCCAAACACACCTCTTCACTGCCTTGCCATTCCCCACATCCTCAACTTGTTTTTACGTTCTCAACTGTACATTTACATTATCAACTATGCATACATATAACTTGCAATGCTACTGCTCCTTAAACCCCCTCAACCATCTCCTTCATAAACTGTCAACATCTCACCACCAAACTTTTCTGACCACCATCAACAAACAACCCCCTGCTGCACATCCCCTTCAACCCCTTACTGCCTTGCTCTCAAATCTCTCATATACCACCACATATCACTTCAATAAACCACAAAAAACTTCACTCCCCCATCAGCAAACCTCTCTGTTCAACCTCCAACTGCACATATCATCTCTATCTCGATCACAACCATCCCTCACATACAGCCTTCATACCAACCCTCCCTCTCATACAAACAAGCTGCCTGCCAAATACCCACCAGTATACTGGCACATTAACAAACATTTACAATTTCAAAACAGTTGCATTTTCTCTGTACATTTCATATATTTCTTGTTTTTCCTTGTTACAACGGCCATACTTCATTGCTGCCTGCACATCATAGTGCATACCCTTCCACAATTCTGTTAACAAAACCATCTCCTCACCGCTAACTTCTACATAACTGCTAACATACCCAAATTCGTCCACCCGATCATATCACCACCCTCAAACAAGTACTCACTGCTTCACAAAAAATCAATATCCACCACTGCCCAAATACTTCAACCACTTCACGTATAAACATCATCGTTTCTGCCTTACCAAACTACTGCACAGACCATACTTCTCCAACTATATATAGTGCACATCCTTTCACCACTGCATTGCCTTGCTTCGACCAACTCTCCCCTGAGCACCCATCATTCTACAGCAAACTTCAACAACCACTCTGCCAACATTTCCTGACAACACATTCTTCAACCATTATCCACTTCTACATAACCTTTACAGCCATTAACTTGCTGCTCATTCACTTCCAATCACCAGAGTACACTGTCTTTCAACCTCACTCTTCACCAGTGCACATCGGTGCTACAACCTGCTTCATACGACAACTAACCCATTTCAACCACCGCAACCAAACCTCCTCAAACCACTTCTGTCACCATCTTACTGCAATAGTTCCACCTCCACAGCATCAACAACATACAACCCATATCTTCATCATCAACAACTATACTTCACTACCCTACTTTACAGCAGCCACAACCAAATTCATACAACAGTCACCATTCCTTAATAAACAACCAAATCCCCAATATTTAACCTCCAACTGACATACCCATATCCATTTCTGTGCACACAACAATGCAAACTCTCAACCCACCTGAATACTCTCACAACCATCAGAACCACAGCAATTCGTGCAGTTGACGTCTCAGGAAGATTTATTACCTAATATGGTCTAAAAGACACAAGGCAGAGTCCAAATCCAAGTTTGATTTTGGTATTTTTATTTTTCTGGATGCATGCAACAATTTATAATTTGCATGATTAACATATGCAATAGATTATCCTTTATTTTCTCCTTCTAATATAAGAAAAATGGCTGCTAATTGCACTAGTAATGAAGGAAGAAGCAATCGGCAACCTTATGCTAAAACAGCACTCTACTATGTCAACTTCATTTATTTTTAGTTCTATATTCTTTGAGGTAAAAAGATACATACCAACCATTCTCTGTGACCTCGTGGACCTTCTTTCTTGAGCCTTTTCACAGCAATAACAATTCCAGTTCCAGGCTTTGATGCTACAAGAGCTTGTTCCATAATCCAACCTTTGAATACAGAACCAAACCCTCCTACTACTTGACTCACTTAATCTTTTTCCACTACTCCTAGAAGTTGCACCTACAATGTTACAAAATGAAAATATTTATGAGTACATATTACATAATCTTAGATGATTTCTTTGAGTACATATTACATAATCTTATGCTGAAAACAATATACTAAACATAAGATAATTGTTAATAGTTTGCACTGATTGCACACTGAGTTTTGCATTGGTATCAGAGTTGACCAGAATCTGGAGAGCCACAGTTAGCAGTGAACCAGGCTTTGAATTATCACCATCAGGTGCAACTGCAAAACCAGAAGGCAAAACCACCACGCCTGAAGAATCTCCACCGTTCATCACGAGATGCATGGCTGGGATGTCAACAGGGGCGTACACCATCAGCGAACCGGACACATCAGTGCATGTTTCCTGAAGTATTAGCATGCTGCTTTCATTCCCATTCACATTTCCCATCTAAAACACATTACAGTTTTATAAAGTATAAACACAACAGCATTAGTTAATATATACACAAGTAAACTATAGAAGGTAAGAGTGAAGAGTAGAGTAGTTTACATCAGATCGGAGGAGGGAGACAGCATTTCCAGGATTGTGCCCTTTAATATGAACTTATTAAAGTTGGGCTTTACAGAGTGAGAAATTTTGAAGAAACCATTACTTATCATTCAGTCCAAGGAGTGACGAAGACAGTGCTTCCTCAGTTTGTGATAAAAAAGAATATTAGCATAGATCATTTTTTTCTTCTTCTTATACTATGCAACCTTTTGTTTAAAAAACAGTGTAACATCAGGAGGGAGTGTTTGTACCAGACCACTTCCACAGAAGCACTTACACATATAATCATAATTTAAACATAGAAGATTTTGCAGTACTTACCCAAATGAAACAAGCCCATAGTAGTAAATAATCATTACCGATTGGAATGGAGGGGGACAATAGAAGCATTTGGAAGCTGCAACATGAATTAACAAATATAATTAGAATTATAATGGAATCTATTTTTCTAGTTAAGTATATTTGGTCCAAGACATATGTCAAAAGTTCAAGAATTCGGTTATTTGCTTTTTCTACCTATAAGCTCATGTATTACCTATAAAGTGACCACTACTATGTATATTGGGTTATTATGTATGAAAATGAAATCTTTCTTATTTATTTTATTTACCTTTTCCATTTATCCTTTTGTTTTGTATTTGCTTCTTCTTCATTTTATCACTTCTTTGTCAGTATTTGTTAGTTCACCTTACTCCCTTCTCTCTTCACCTCATTGCTTAGATCATAGACATGCTCCCAAACATCAACAAGAACCAAGTTAGTACCTTATAGAAAGTGAAGATTTTTACAAAAATAGAAAAGAATAATCAGTGGAGAGGGCCCATGATAGGGGTACCTCATTTCTTATGAAGACAGTTAAGAGGGAAATAACATCATTCTGCTTATTGCTATGACTTTTATACTAGTTTTACCGCCACAACCCACGTGGCCTTCGTGTGTAGAAAATTTGGAAATTGGAACTAATTGAACTCATCTTATTGAAATGCTGACTATTGATATGTATATGTATGTTTATGTTGTTATATAGTCTTACATGCTCTAATTTTTTGAATATGTTTTATATGTTCATGTCTTTCTACACTCTACTATAACCAATGAACAAGTTAAGAAACCACCCACCGAAAAGTGGAAAATAGGATTGGCTCAAAGAAAGAGACACTAATGTACTTAGTTCATCAAAAATAGGTAATATATACATCAGATACTTCTTATGATAAATCAACATTTAATATTCTAGAGGCTGATATCTTCTATTTATGTTCATGCAACCCAGAGTACCTTTGTTGAGAAGGCAATGGCAATAAAGCTAGAACTCGAAGGCCAAGCACCCATGAGTTATGTCTTGAAACCTCAGCATCTGACAAATTACCGACCCTCCTCTCAAGAATAAAATGAACGTGCATCATACAACAAATAATCATTCAATCTTGAAGCCAAAATAAATGACCTCTAATTTCAGGGTAAGAATTTATCAATAAAAAGGAAATGGGCTTGCTGTAGGTTGTTTATCAACATAGTTGCTTGACTGACAAATTTTAACTGATTAGTAAATAGATATATCATTTAAGAAAATTAGTAGACAAGCTGGATAAAAGTTGCCATCCAAGAAACTGCGGCCCTAGTTTCTTCACTTCAAGGAATATAGGTACTTACACTAACAAGCCGGATCTCAAGGACTTTGTCAAATAGAAAATTGCATACAATTTGATTTAAAGCATGAGATACATTTCTTGGTAAATATCAGCAATATAAATTAAGATAAGAAAGCACATGTGCATTACCCACCTTCTAGTTCCAAGAGCCTTGGATCAAGACTACCATCAGTAAAATTTGGTACTTTTGCAGGACGTTTCCTCACATAATTCTCCTGAAGTGGTTTTGGGATCTGGAAAGAAAACTGAGATAATTGTACCCCTTGTGAAGCATGCATTGGATTTTCTACAAGATACCTGCAAGTGCACAAGGCAGTGGAAAAACTAAGAGTTGTCAACGTTCAGAAAATGAACATGTTTTAGCATATTCATCATGTGATTTACTTCCAAATATCTAGTGACTTGAATTCATAGGCTTAAGGCTATGATGGTAATAATGATTACGGCTTGAAAAGAATTACAATTACTAAAAACACAGCATGGAAATTGTCAAAACAAACCTTTGGACCTCAACCATTGACTTAGGTTTCTTTCCTGATGGAGCAGTGTAATATCTGGAAAAGGAGACCCAATAAACCTCTGTTAACCATAAAAAATCAAAGCAGAAAGGTTTAAATTTATAGATAGAAGCTTCTCCACAGAAACACAGTTCAATATGAGATGAAATATGCTCACTAAATGGAACCTAGAACAGTGATACAAATATTGAAATCCAGATAAATTAACCAAAGAAGGTAATAACAGCTGGGAACATCCTAAAAATTGATCTTAATATATGTACTTTGCTCAAGAAATTAAGGTAAAAAAATATATGCCAAAGAAAGTGATAGTGACTGATGATATAAATATTGCAATGCATAGATATAACCGCCTAAACATATTCCTTCAACTTTTTAAATTACACAGGTTGCTAATTCAATTAGATTAAATTTTTTAAATAAGTTTGATTTCAGCTAGAAAGACCATCAAGCTCATCCTATGAGTTAACTAAAAGATAGCTCATTAACTCTAGCAACATATCTAAAAAACATGCACTAAAATCCGATCCCTGTAAAAAATCATGCACTAAAAAACTACTTCAGTGTTTATTTTCAAAAAATGCACCTGGTTTCTAGTGTGCTCTTAGTTTATCTGAGCTCAGCCTATATTACCTTCTAATAAATTTATATTAGTAATGTCAAAAAAGTGTGTTACAAAGCAAGTGCAACAAGAAGAAAAAACCGGAATGAAAAAAATGTCTAATAAAAATAAAAATAAAAGTTAAATAATTATCGATTATGGCAATTTACTAAACCAAATTATTGAACATCAAGGACATTAATGTAACAAAGATTATTAAGGATAATATTCTCTTGTAGAAAATATTCTCTTAATCAATCAATCTATATGTTAAAATCAAAACAACACCTTAATGCATCCCGCCGTTACTGTAGTTGATTCAAACATCCTGCCGTTACTTCTTCAACCTTGACTCATTTCCTGTTTTGGCTCCTACACTGTGTTAGCCCTTTAGCCTGTTCAACTTGGTGCAAAGACCCACTTTCTGGCTCCTTGACAATGATCAGCTCTTTGGCCTTCGTACTCACGCAATTGCCCATGTTGTTTTAAGATCTTGCCTGTAATGAAAGGTGCACACATCTGCACCTTCTGCCCAGATCTCACATGCCTTCAGTTGCTCACACTATTGATTCACTTTCATTTGCATGCACCTGCACCCCCTGCCCATGTTTTTCAGTTGGACATAGCTTGCATTTTCCTTCTGCATTCTTTAAAGATAGGTCATCAAGTTCACACATTGCAATTGTTCCATCTCAAGAAATCTAGAATGGATTGATCGTAGTGTACCTTCCTACATAGAAGAGTCTCCGGTGTTCAATTTAGCCGATTCGGGCACCCCACCGTGCTTCTCCAAATCTGACTCTCTTCCTTGCAATCTCATTCACTTTTCAGTACCTTGTCTTCATTATTTTTCTATAGCTCTTCATATGCCACAATTACCCAACTGTTTTGACGCTGCTCCATGTTATGTCGATGTTCACATTATCTTAAGATCAGTAAGCTTAACTACATGCTTCCCACTGTGCTGCAGAGCTCCTCTTGTTGCTGTAGATTTCCCATTGTACACACTCCATAACCAACCCTTGTATATGCCAAATTTTTGAAAATTAAGATCTGTCAGGTGATTTGATTCATTAGTCAATATAGGCTATAGTAGAGCAACTTATGATCCTAGTGGACATATTAGACAACAAAGAACTGAACTTGGTAGAAAGATATAACAGAAATACCAACATGCAGAAAATAAAAGAATAACCAAGGCAATATTAAATCAAATCATATTTTGAGGCATTTCACATTTGTATCAACAAAGTTCTCATGTTAGTCATATAGAAGTAATCTCAAATTATTTGTTTTTACTACTTACGATTTTTTCCATTGATTTAACTCCATGGAGTAGACCAGAAGTAGCACACAAAACTAGAAGCAGAACAAAAAGCAAACCAACAGAAAAATCCTATTTGACAATCGCAAAATTAGAATGTACACATATTTTTAAGTTTGAGGATTTGATAGAATATTATAGCTCATAAATCTATCTTTTAGCTCATTAATCTATTAAAGCTCATTGTCTATTCATAAATTGAATTTGTAAAATTTGAAAACCTTTAATGGTACCTGAAGAATAAGGGTGCCTCTTGTGACTTGACATGTAGGGCATTTATACTGTTTTTCTCCATTGGAAACTTAAGTTCCTACATAAAGGCAGAGCAACGAGAGGAAAAAAGGAGGAAAAAGCAACTGATGAGGTAAACTAGCATAAAGGTCATATAAGATACAGTTGAGAACCACTAGTAAATTGGTAAGGCCATTATAGTGTGATCCTAAATGTATTGGACTTAAATCACACTATATAGAAAATTTAAAAAATTGGAAAATGTCATAAGATAAACTGTGTTTGGACAACAGAGTAGTAATATGTGCAATCAAATGTAAGTACATGTATGTAGATTCCAAACAGAAAAAAATTTGAAATTGAGAAATCAGACTGGCTATAAGAGACTATAAGTCAAGAAATAACCACATGGTAGGTGAAAAATACAAAAATAAAACAATATTCATAATTTACGTTGGGAGAACTTATTTATAGCTACTAAACTGTGGAGGTTGAAATCGAACATTGTTTAACTGTATTATATATTTCATTTTTTGAGCATTTAACCAGCTAAGCTTTCTATATTACATGCTAATGATTTACCAGACCATATCCAAATTAACTTCAATGAATACTCATGAAACAATTTTTGGCCCATCTGATGCCAAGCAACCAATTACACGTGCAAATTATCAAATCAAGTGACCAACATCATTCACCAAATATAGCTAAGCTAAAAAGTTAACACATGGTAATAAAGACTATTAACACATTAGCAACAAATTGATCTATCTATGCAGTAATGAATGAAGAAAAAAAGGCAGTTTAGAAGAAACTGATAACACACCACTGCAGTCACGTTTATCAGTTCATAAATTACACACACACATAACTACTTGGAATTAAAACCAATTGATAACACCGCACATTACATACACACTCAACTACTTACTATATATTATAGCTTCATACATACTAATTAGAATTAAAACAATAATTGACAGCACATGTTCGGTAATATTCAGAACTTATAACAAACAGTTTATAGGCAGTACTTATATAGCTTCAACTATCAGTGCATAAATTAACTAAAAACTTTCCTAAACATGAATCATACATTTAATAAATCATATAACTAAATTCAATCCCAAAATAACCCCAGTAAGCTTAGTTTTATATAACCATATGAAAAGAAAAAACATTAGAGTGAGAAAATGATCTCCATATTTCTAATAGTTTACAAAAACTGGAAGAGTGCCCTAAACTATCTCAATAGCCTAAAAACCAAATAGCTCATGTAAGTAATAAAGCTAAATCTACGAGAACTCCATTTTCATATAAAAGGAAATCACAAAGGAAAATATGAATATTATTTAGTTAAAGTCGACAATAAACTACTATATAAATATGAATTAAGCTGACCTCTTTAGCTGAGCTAATTTAGGAACTGGACGAGTCCTTATAGGAAAAATTAAAGCACGAACGGGAGAGGTTTCTTATTGTCTATGTTTAAAATTTTAGAGTGGAGTAAAGGAAGAGGAAAAGAAGGCATGATCGATTATAGATTTTTGCTTACTGTATAGTAAGGGGAAAATAAGCTTTAAGCGGGAAGTAAAAATAACAGAGGGAAACTTAGGCGGGCTATCAAAGTGTACTGGAAAGTGACTTAATACAGCATCATGTTCTGCTGTGCTCAGTTTTTTTTATTTACGTTGAGATTTACAACAGCAAGTTGTGTAAAAACGCTGTGTTTAGAAGCTGTCAAACGTAATATTTCTTGTAGTGGCAGATCGTTTATATTTCTCATTTGCTTTCTCCAATCATTCCTAAACGAATTTATGACATTCCGTCAACTCTTCAACAAAATCAGCAGTTTTCTTAACTGTCTTCTTTGATTGTGGCACTACCGTCAAGTCCAATGGTCCCTTCGGTAAGCTTGAATATACTATCTGAAATGGACTGAACCCAGTACTTCGATTTACAGCATGATTATGGGAAAACTCTGCCTGGCATAACTTCACATCCCAACTCTTCAGATTGTCTTGAACAAGACACCTCAACAAATTTCCCAATGATCTGTTCACAACCTCGGTCTGTCCATCCGTTTGCGGATGATAAGCACTACTAAACTTCAGCTTCGTTCCCACCATTTTCCACAAACTCAACCAAAAGTGACTCAGAAATCGAGTATCTCTATCCGACACAATAGATTCTGGCAATCCATGAAGTCGATAGATCTCCTTGAAAAACAATTGAGCAACATGAACAGCATTCGCCGTCTTCTTACAAGCAATAAAATGTGCCATTTTCGAAAATCGATCAACCACCACATAAATGGAATCGTTACCACGCTGTGTCCTCGGTAATCCCAACACGAAGTCCATACTCACATCAACCCATGGTTTAATTGGTACAGGTAACGGCATATATAAACCAGCATTAGTCGCAGTTCCTTTCGAAACCTGACAGATATGACATCGTTCCACAAACCTCTCCACTTCTTTCCTCATCGATGGCCAAAAGTAAGATTGTGAAATCAACTGTAATGTACGGTCTCTCCCAACATGTCCTTCTTCATGTAGCTCTTTAACAATCTTCATTCTCAAACTACAATCAGGTATGCACAATCGATTTCCTTTGAACAGAAAACCATCTACCATCACGAACTCATCCGTTTTCCCCTCCTTAACTTTATCAACAAACTTTGCAAAGTAAGGATCATCGGCCAATAGTTCTGGCAACATATCAAACCCCGTCACTTCAACCTTCAGTGTAGTCAACAAATGACTCCTCCTACTCAAAGCATCACCCACACGATTCGTCACTCCCGATTTGTGTTTCACAACAAAAGTAAACTGTTGCAGATATGCAATCCACGATGCATGTCTTGCTGAAATCTTGTCTTGCCCTTGCAAATGCTTCAAGGCCTCATGATCAGTATATAGAACAAACTCTTTCTGGAATAGATAATGTCTCCAGTGTTTAATAGCTTGCACAACAGCATAAAACTCCACATCATATGTACTGTATCGCATCTTTGCTCCTGACAACTTCTCACTGAAATAGGCAATAGGACGACCCCTTTGACTCAACACTCCTCCAATCCCAACCTTTGACGCATCAGTATGTAATTCAAACAACAACTGAAAATTAGGTAATGCTAGGATTGGTGCTGTCGTCAACAACTCCTTGATTCGTTCAAAAGCAACTCCTGCTTCCTCCGTCCATGTAAACTGTTTACCCTTCATACAATTAGTCACAGGCGCCATCACACTACTAAAGTGTGGAATAAACCTTCGATAAAATGAAGCCAACCCGTGAAAACTACGAACTTCCGTTATCGTCTTGGGCTGTGGCCAGTCTCTAACCGCTTCAACTTTACTTTGGTCAACCTGTACTCCTCTTCAAAATCAGATGTATATCATTGTCTATCTCGTCCACCCACATCTCTACTACCATCACGTCTACCACCATCATCCCTTCTATTTGCATTCCTCCGTTCACGATCATTCACGTTCCTCCCACGCCTTTGATCATTATCAACACTTCTGTCTCGATTGGAATGTGGCGAGACTCTACTTCCCCCATGGTTAGATTCAGGTGAAACCCGTCTCCGATTTTGATTCATCTCTAACATCATTTTCTCTAACTGACCAATCCTTCGTTAAGCTTTTCACTAAAGTTTTCATTGATTCTTTGCTCCATCTCGTCAGCTTCTTCTCTTCGATACAAAGCTTCTACGTTTTGGTGACGATTAGCTCTTCTCGACGGCATACTTGAAACTTCACAAACACTTCAAATTCAAACACAACTCGAACTTTGATCCAAAATGAAATGGATCGAAAACTCCCACTTTGTTGCTACTTCGCGATGAACACGATGAACACAACTTCTCCAAATGAGGCAAATTTGATCTCCCACTCTTCTATTTAGCTCGGCTTCTCACTTCAAGCTCGGCTATCACTTGATCTCTTCAAAACTCCAAAATGATTATGCTCCAAGTCTCGATCTAGCTATGATTGGCTAGAACAGGCTCTGATACCAAAACTGACGCAGCAGATATATCAAAACGATGTAAATCGATGAATGTAGTAATCGGTGATACTGAAATGGCCGAATTCGTTGATCTGAAGATACTGAATTCTAGCTATCCCGAACTCGTTGATCGCGTACGATACCGGGTTCAAAGATCTTCAATTCTTCAAGCGTTGATCAAGCGCACTTGATTCCGCGAATCGGCTTCCGCAATCGTTGAATCGAGCGCACTCGATTAACCGAAAGAGGAGATAGGAGATTACACTCAACTACCAATTGGGATGAAAGCACAAAGCTAACAAAAGAGAATTTTATTCAAAGATCAACAACCTCTTTACAAATGGCACCACCGGCCTATTTATAGTATTTTACAACTCACACGAAAAAAATAACAAATTTACATTAAGTCCTAAGTCGGCTCCGACTTATAATACCTTTCCGACCTACGACTTAAGACTCCTTCCGACCTACGACTCAGAAGCACACGACTTACAAGCTACAGACGATTTAAAAACAAATGCGACTCATGACTTATAAAAGTAACATGCAAACAGAAAAACAAAAATACATCCCTTAAGTCGTTGCCGACTTAGCAACTCTTCGCGACCCAACTTAGGTCGTACGCGACCTAAAACAAACGACTTATCACTTAAACTCTTCATCCATCAGCGGCTTCAGAAATCCACGGCTCAGATTAAAGCGGCTTTGGAAACTACGGCTCTGGTCTTCAGCGACTTAACTTTGGTCGGTAACGACTTATCTCTTGACTTGTTAGGTCGTTCACGACCCAGCACTTCACCACGTTGTTCTGCCTTTTCACTGTGTGACTCGGTAGGTCGTTCAGACGACTTAAGCTCTTCGTTAGGTCGACTGCGATCTTCACTAAGTCGTTGGAACGACTTATAACCTTTGTTAGGTCGGTTGCGACCTAGAACTTCAACTTTCCACCATTTCTGACCAACTCTTAACTCGGTAGCTACCTTCTTAGGTTGGTCTCGACTTACCCACATGATAGGTCGTACACGACCTATGACTTCTCCATTCTGGGCTGCATCATCCTCTCCAGGTTGAGAAAAATTCGTCCTCGAATTTGTACTTTCTGCATCCACCACAAACTCGTCTCCATGATATGGTTTGAGATGTTTAACATTGAATACGTCAGACGTATACACATCATCTGGCAACTTCAATTTATAAGAATTTTCATTGATTCTCTTTAAAATTTCCACTAGACCAATCTTTCGTGCTTTCAATTTATTGTATGTTCCCACCGGAAAACGATCTTTTGTCAACACTGCATAAACCAAATCACCTTCATGAAATTCAACATTCCTTCGTTTCAAATCTGCAGATCGTTTATATTTCTCATTTGCTTTCTCCAATCGTTCCTGAACGAATTTATGACATTCCGTCAACTCTTCAACAAAATCAGCAGCTTTCTTAACTGTCTTCTTTGATTGTGGCACTACCGTCAAGTCCAATGGTCCCTTCGGTAAGCTTGAATATTATATCTGAAATGGACTGAACCCAGTACTTCGATTTACAGCATGATTATGGGCAAACTCTGCCTGGCATAACTTCACATCCCAACTCTTCAGATTGTCTTGAACAAGACACCTCAACAAATTTCCCAATGATCTGTTCACAACCTCGGTCTGTCCATCCGTTTGCGGATGATAAGCACTACTAAACTTCAGCTTCGTTCCCACCATTTTCCACAACTCAACCAAAAGTGACTCAGAAATCGAGTATCTCTATCCGACACAATAGATTCTGGCAATCCATGAAGTCGATAGATCTCCTTGAAAAACAATTGAGCAACATGAACAGCATTCGCCGTCTTCTTACAAGCAATAAAATGAGCCATTTTCGAAAATCGATCAACCACCACATAAATGGAATCGTTACCACGCTGTGTCCTCGGTAATCCCAACACGAAGTCCATACTCACATCAACCCATGGTTTAATTGGTACATGTAACGACATATATAAACCAGCATTAGTCGCAGTTCCTTTCGAAACCTGACAGATATGACATCGTTCCACAAACCTCTCCACTTCTTTCCTCATCGATGGCCAAAAGTAAGATTGTGAAATCAACTGTAATGTACGGTCTCTCCCAACATGTCCTTCTTCATGTAGCTTTTTAACAATCTTCATTCTCAAACTACAATCAGGTATGCACAATCGATTTCCTTTGAACAGAAAACCATCTACCATCACGAACTCATCCGTTTTCCCCTCCTTAACTTTATCAACAAACTTTGCAAAGTAAGGATCATCGGCCAATAATTCTGGCAATATATCAAACCCCGTCACTTCAACCTTCAGTGTAGTCAACAAATGACTCCTCCTACTCAAAGCATCAGCCACCCGATTCGTCACTCCCGATTTGTGTTTCACAACAAAAGTAAACTGTTGCAGATATGCAATCCACGATGCATGTCTTGCTGAAATCTTGTCTTGCCCTTGCAAATGCTTCAAGGCCTCATGATCAGTATATAGAACAAACTCTTTCTGGAATAGATAATGTCTCCAGTGTTTAATAGCTTGCACATGAGCATAAAACTCCACATCATATGTACTGTATCGAATCTTTGCTCCTGACAACTTCTCACTGAAATAGGCAATAGGACGACCCCTTTGACTCAACACTCCTCCAATCCCAACCTTTGACGCATCAGTATATAATTCAAACAACAACTGAAAATCAGGTAATGCTAGGATTGGTGCTGTCGTCAACAACTCCTTGATTCGTTCAAAAGCAACTCCTGCTTCCTCCGTCCATGTAAACTGTTTACCCTTCATACAATCAGTCACAGGCGCCATCACACTACTAAAGTGTGGAATAAACCTTCGATAAAATGAAGCCAACCCGTGAAAACTACGAACTTCCGTTATCCTCTTGGGCTGTGGCCAATCTCTAATCACTTCAACTTTACTTTGGTCAACCTGTACTCCTCTTCAAAATCAGATGTATATCATTGTCTATCTCGTCCACCCACATCTCTACTACCATCACGTCTACCACCATCATCCCTTCTATTTACATTCCTCCGTTCACGATCATTCACGTTCCTCCCACGCCTTTGATCATTATCAACACTTCTGTCTCGATTGGAATGTGGCGAGACTCTACTTCCCCCATGGTTAGATTCAGGTGAAACCCATCTCCGATTTTGATTCATCTCTAACATCATCTTCTCAACTGACCAATTCCTTCGTTAAGCTTTTCACTAAAGTTTTCATTGATTCTTTGCTCCATCTCGTCAGCTTCTTCTCTTCGATACAAAGCTTCTATGTTTTGGTGACGATTAGCTCTTCTCGGCGTCATACTTGAAACTTCACAAACACTTCAAATTCAAACACAACTCGAACTTTGATCCAAAATGAAATGGATCGAAAACTCCCACTTTGTTGCTACTTCGCGATGAACACGATGAACACAACTTCTCCAAATGAGGCAAATTTGATCTCCCACTCTTCTATTTAGCTCGGCTTCTCACTTCAAGCTCGGCTATCACTTGATCTCTTCAAAACTCCAAAATGATTAGGCTCCAAGTCTCGATCTAGCTATGATTGGCTAGAACAGGCTCTGATACCAAAACTGACGCAGCGGATATATCAAAATGATGTAAATCGATGAATGTAGTAATCGGTGGATTGGAAGATACTGAAATGCCCAAATTCGTTGATCCGAAGATACCGAATTCTAGTTATCCCGAACTCGTTGATCGCGTACGATACCGGGTTCAAAGATCTTCAATTCTTCAAGCGTTGATCAAGCGCACTTGATTCCGCGAATCGGCTTCTGCAATCATTGAATCGAGCGCACTCGATTAACCGAAAGAGGAGATAGGAGATTACACTCAACTACCAATTGGGATGAAAGCACAAAGCTAACAAAAGAGAATTTTATTCAAAGATCAACAACCTCTTTACAAATGGCATCACCGGCCTATTTATAGTATTTTACAACTCACACGAAAAAAATAACAAATTTACATTAAGTCCTAAGTCGGCTCCGACTTATAATACCTTTCCGACCTACGACTTAAGACTCCTTCCGACCTACGACTCAGAAGCACACGACTTACAAGCTACAAATGACTTAAAAACAAATGCGACTCACGACTTATAAAAGTAACATGCAAACAGAAAAACAAAAATATATCCCTTAAGTCATTGCCGACTTAGCAACTCTTCGCGACCCAACTTAGGTCGTACGCGACCTAAAACAGACGACTTATCACTTAAACTCTTCATCCATCAACGGCTTCAGAAATCCACGGCTCAGATTAAAGCGGCTTTGGAAACTACGGCTCTGGTCTTCAACGACTTAACTTAGGTCGGTAACGACTTATCTCTTGACTCGTTAGGTCGTTCACGACCCAGCACTTCACCACGTTGTTCTGCCTTTTCACTGTGTGACTCGGTAGGTCGTTCAGACGACTTAAGCTCTTCGTTAGGTCGGCTGCGATCTTCACTAAGTCGTTGGAACGACTTATAACCTTTGTTAGGTCGGTTGCGACCTAGAACTTCAACTTTCCACCATTTCTCACCAACTCTTAACTCGGTAGCTTCCTTCTTAGGTTGGTCTCGACTTACCCACATGATAGGTCGTACACGACCTATGACTTCTCCATTCTGGGCTGCATCACATTCTAACAAAGAGTATTACGGAGTAATACCGTCTGTTGGAACAAAGAATAAAGTATAATGGAAGCGACCATATGTAATCAAGCTATAACTATCTACTGAATACGTCGAAATGTGGTATCGCTTTTTTTTCCAAGTGGTTTGACATATCCAATAGATATTTATAACGAAATTACAATGGCTAAGGAAAATAGGTTCAGAACAAACATAATACTAAATGATAACATCATCATCACAGAACAGTCACATAACAGTCATAGAACATAGGTACAATATATCGTCAATACAGATCCAAATATCAAAAAGGTGGGTACAAAGCCACCGCTCACACTTGTGAGTCAAAGATATGTACATAAGAGACTGAATAATCAGAGTATCAAAATAGTGGACAAATATAAAGAGCTATCTATCAGCATAGCAGATAATGTCCAAGCAGAAGCACAGAAAGCTAAGTCCAGAGACCTAACCTGAAACAACTCGGTCTGACCCGAGCGAAAAACACTCGGGTCAGGCTAGCCAAACAATCAGTTAATAAACTGAGATGAACATGATAGATAATGAGGCGATATATAACATAGTACTATAGACCACAAACTCTCACATAGAGAAGAAATAAACATCTAAGTAGAGATGTATATCAAGCCTTGTATCATTGGCATAACATAGTCACAAATGTCAAAACAAAACATCTAAGTAGAGATGTATAATAAGCCTCATATCATCGGCATAACATAAGCACAAATGCCAAAACAAAAACATCTAACTAGAGATGTATAATAAGCCTCATATCATCGGCATAACGTAAGCACAAATGCCAAAACAAAAACATCTAAGTAGAGATGTCAAAAACGATACACTAAGTAGAGATGTATAACAGGCCATCTAAGTAGAGATGCCAAACACGATACATCTATGTAGAGATGTATAACGACCATCTATGTAGAGATGCCAAAAAAGATACATCTAAGTAGAGATGTATAACGGTCATCTAAGTAGAGATGCCAAAACGATACCTCTAAGGGAGACAGTCTGAAGACACTATCCCAAAGGTAATAAAAGGAATGTGTTACAAACTTTTAGCAAGGAACCCGTAAAGTTTTAACATGAGTCCCATACCCCACGTTCGCACTAAACGGTTTACTAACCAATAGTAAGCTTACACACTCAAAGCAGTAAAAAGTTCACCTCATGTCATCGGTAAACTAGGCCGAAAGGCCAAAACGATCAATCGAATAGGTCGGGGATTAACCGGAAAGGAAATACACACGGTTTCATTGGCCGGAGTTTTTCCCAACCGTTTAAGCACCTTTCCACTTTGCTCGAAGTGCTAAAGTCTGAGTGTGGGATTTTATTATAGAAAATAATTATGGAAAACGGATTTATAATTGGTTTGAAATCACTTTAAAACGGCCTTTGAAAACTCCCCTATTATGGAGTAATTAATTTGTTAATTAAAAATAATATTATATAATAATTTTGAAAGCCATTTCGGAGTGAAAAATCCTTTTAAAACCTTTTTATAAGGCCCGTGTACAAAATCCAGAGACAAATCTCAAAGAAATCGATAAAACCAGAAAATCACTGAAAATATTCTAAGTGTTGGAAAATAGTCCAAAACTGACGCGAACCCAAGTTCGGAAAATTATTCGGACCAGCGGACTGAATCCGGATGGCATGAAAATTGGTAGGAACGTAGTCCGACATTCCTACTTCAGAACGCAACAAGAATTACTCGATTCCGACTTGAAACGAAGGCGTAGCGACGTTCCAAAGTCGGACTTAGAAACATGAAATGCACTGTTTTGCACAGCGATCTGGGTTCAACTCTGACAGGAAATTCGAAGGGACTAATGAACTCAGATGATGACCAAACTTTCCAGATATGGAGTTCGTAACTCCATCTTTCCAACGAGACCAAAATCGTCAAATTCCGACTAGCGGCTCAAAAGTTATGACCAAAATAATTTCAGTTTCATCCACAGAGCTAATATGTGTATCGCTCTCGGGAAGATAGTAGAAAAATCAATTTTTGACCTAGTAAGCCTCTAAACTACAGAAAACTCACTGAACAAGAATTGTAGCATATGTTTTAAGCTTTCCGGAACATCTAAAATTATCTAATTCGGATCGGAAACGAGAGAGATACAAGCAAAACAATATCAGATTGAAACTCAAGATAACTTGTTAAAGACAGAATTGGTCTTCTGTCTTTGAACGCATTTCATGTCGTCTAAATTGCAAAATTGTAGAAAATACACTAAACAAAAATTGTAGCTTATGTTTTAAGCTTTCCGGAACATCCAAATTTATCTAATTCGGATCAAAACTGAGAGAGATACATGCAAAACAATATCAGATTGAAACTCAAGATAACTTGTTAAAGACAGAATTGGTCTTCTATCTCTGAACGCATTTCAGGTCATTTAATGGCATAATTACAGAAAACTCACTGAACAAAAATTGTAGAATATGTTTTAAGTTTTCCGTAACATCCAAAATTATCTAATTCGGATCAAAAACGAGAGAGATACATGCAAAACAATATCAGATTGAAACTCAAGATAACTTGTTAAAGACAGAATTGGTCTTCTATTTTTGAATGCATTTCAGGTCATCTAATTGGCAAAATTACAGAAAACTCACTGAACAAAAATTGTAGCATATGTTTTAAGCTTTCCAGAACATCCAAAATTATCTAATTCGGATCAAAAACGAAAGAGACTAAGGCAAAACAATATCAGATTGAAACTCAAGATAACTTGTTAAAGACAGAATTGGTCTTCTGTCTTTGAACGTATTTCAGGTCATTTAATTGCAAAATTACAGAAAACTCACTGAGCAAAAAGTGTTCCTTATTTAATCTAGTTTGCAGCACAAAAAACCTGACCAAAAACGGATGAGAAATGAAGAAGTTATGCCTGATTTCGTTTCAGCTACAATTTCAAAACGAAAATTATAGAAGCATCAAGTAAAAAAAGGATTTAGCTAGCAATTTTACCTCAACCAATATAGCAAGCAACTTGTGTTCAATGTCCAAATGGAAGAAATGATAATCAACAAGCTTTGATATTCATGCAACACAACAAATCAAGTGTTACTAGGCTAATTCCAGAAATTAAAGAGAGTTAGAAACGGATTACAAGAGGGTTTTGCATTACCTTCCCTTACTTTAACTAGCTTAAGCCAATATAAGAGAGGATGGAGCTTTCCTAAGCATGGAGGCCATTTTTAGGTTTAGGGTTTTAGGAATTTGATTTGGGTTGGAATGAATGAGGGTTAGGAGTTTGAGATGATTTATAGAATGGTAAGTGGGTTTGGGTTAGGCTAATGGACCCCTTAAGAGAGAGTGGCTCTAAACATGTATAAAAATTGTTTAAGTGTTAACATAGCCATGAAAACCCATACTTAACCAAAACCCCTTCTTAAATTTCCCATTAACTTTTAATTGTTCCAAAATAATACTTCGCCTCATTTCATTTTTTTTTCGGTAATGCAAATCCCGGGTTGTTACAGACTCCCCCCTTAAGAAAATTGCGTCCCCGCAATTCCTTAAGATGGACGTCGTCTATAACGTCTAATCCATAAAAGAAATGATAGAAGATCAAATAGAGATTCTCACCCGTACTAGAAGATGGAAGAAAGCCAGGATAAGAACGCTCGATAAATTCTCTGGTCTCCCAAGTGCAGTCCTTAGGATTCGGTGACCATTGAATTTTCACAAGCTGAACCTCTTTGTTGCGAAGGCGTCTGACCTCCGAATTAAGAACACGAAGAGGTCGCTGCTCCAATGATAAATCAGGTGAGATCTCTAAATCAGGCAAGATACGTGGCTCAATAATAGAATCAGGATCGCGCACACACTTGCGAAGCTGAGACACATGGAATACGTCATGCATTCCAGAAAAGTGAGCAGGTAGAGCCACACGATAAGCAACGGGGCCGATGCGTTCCGTGATAGGAAATGGTCCAACATAGCGAGGAGCCAATTTCCCTATAGAGCTGAAACGCACAACCCCCTTCATGGGAGAAATCCGAATAAAGACAAAATCACCAATGGAAAACTCATGAGGCTTCCTACGGTTGTCCGCGTAGGATTTCTGGCGGTCCTGTGCCTCTCTCATTCTCTGACGGATAAGAACAATCTTCTCAGAAGATTCCCGAACTGAATCTGGACCAAGAATGAGCTTCTCGCCAGATTCTAACCAACAAGCAGGATAGTGACATGGCCTTCCGTATAGAGCCTCGAAAGGTGCCATGCCAATACTAGACTGATAGCTGTTGTTGTAGGAGAACTCTACGAGAGGTAAGTGATCCTCTCAACTACCCCCGAAATCCAGAATACAACAGCGCAAAAGATCCTCCAAAACACGATTCACCCTCTCAGTCTGACCGTCAGTCTGAGGGTGATAAGCAGTAGAGAGATTCAGCTTTATGCCCAAAGCTGACTATAGGCACTTCCAGAAGTGACTAGTGAAAATGGCGTCTCGATCACACACGATAGAGCTAGGAATGCCATGAAGTCATACGACTTCCTTCACATAGAGCTTGGCCAACAGAGGTGCAGTCCGAGTGGACTTAATCGGAATGAAATGAGCCGATTTGGTCAAGCGATCAACAATAACCCAGATAGAAGAATGGCCTGACCTCGATCGAGGCAGACCGTCAATGAAATCCATGGATATCTGATCCCATTTCCATAATGGAATCTCTAGAGGCTGAAGAAGACCAGATGGAAGCTGATGCTCGACCTTGATCTGTTGACAAGTCATGCAACCGCTCACATAACTTGCAACATCTCTCTTCAAACCCTCCCAATAATATAGCCGACACATATCGGCATACATCTTACTCGAACCGGGATGTATAGTGTACTTAGTGCGATGGCACTCGTCCAAGACGTCATGCCTAAGTGATAAATCAGATAGTACAACAATACGGTTCCTCCTACGAAGACACCGATGAAAATCAAGAGAATAATCCAGCAATGTCTCATCACTGGATCCTGACTCGAGAAGATGAATAAGATGCAATAAGTCTGGATCCTGCCGTTGAGCATGGGCAATGCGATCCAATAAGATAGGACGAGCTTCCAAGCTAAATAATAAGACCGGAGAATCAGAAGATGGAGCTCGATCTCTAATATTACACAAAGATATGGTCTCAAGAATATCCCACTCTGCAATCATCATAGATACTACCGCCGAGTGCTTGCGACTGAGCGCATCTGCAACACGATTACCCTTGCCAGGATTATACTGAATATCTAAATCATATGAGGCCAAAAAATCAAGCCATCGCTGCTGCCTCATATTGAGATCCCTCTGACTGAATAGATACTTCAGCGACTTGTGATCAGTGTACAGAATGAAGCATTCGCCTAATAGAAAGTGACGCCAAGTCTTCAAGGCAAAGACGATAGCTGCTAACTCAAGATCATGAGTAGGATAGCGAACCTCATTCGGACGCAGTTGCCTGGAAGCATAAGCAACTACCCGATCCTTCTGCATAAGCACAGCACCTAGCCCGCTACCACAAGCACCGGTGTAAACAACAAGATCATGGTTACTCTCTGGAACCACTAGAATAGGAGCATGAGTGAGAAGTTCCTTCAGTCGCTGAAAGGAAGCTTCACACTTATCAGACCAAATAAAGCGAACACCCTTACGAGTCAGCGTCGTAAGGGGAAGTGCAACTCGAGAGAAATCCTTGATAAACCGACGGTAATAACCCGCCAGACCAAGGAAGCTGCGAATATCATGAACGTTCTCGGGCTGCTTCCAATTATGAATAGCTTCGATCTTGGCAGGATCGACAGAAATCCCCTCAGATGATACAATATGGCCCAAGAACTTGACCTTGCTCTCCCAAAAATGGCACTTGGAGAGCTTGGCCTTAAGCTGATGCTGACGAAGAGTATCCAAGACGATCCGCAAATGATGAGCATGCTCTGCCTCGGATCTAGAATAAATAAGAATATCGTCGATGAAAACCAGAACGAATCTATCGATGTATTCCAGGAATACTCGATTCATAAGATTGACAAAGAAAGCCGGTGCGTTCGTCAAGCCGAATGGCATGACCAACCACTCAAAAGAACCATAACGAGTGCGGAAAGCGGTAAGAGGAATGCTATCTTCCGCAACTCGGAGCTGATGAAATACGGTGGCAAGGTCGAGCTGGGAAAAGGCCTTCGCACAGCTCAACTGATCAAACATATCGTCTATCCGTGGCAATGGATAACGATTTCTAATGGTCAACTCATTAAGCTTGCGATAGTCAATGCAAAGCCTAAGAGAGCCATCGGGCTTCTTAACGAAGACCACAGCAGCACCCCATGGCGAAGAACTGGACCGAATGAACTGCTTCGCCTCAAGCTCTACTAACTGCTTCCTGAGTTCCTCATTCTCTTTAGTAGACATCCTCGTGGGAGGACGCCCAACTGGGTGGGAGCCTGGAATGAGATCGATGTGGAACTCAATGGCCCGCTTTGGCGGCAGGCCTGATAATGGCTCGAATATATCGGGGAAATCCCGAACAACAGGAATACGGGATATGTCCACATTCTCATCTTGTGAATCAAGAGCAAATAAAGTAATATCAGAAATCCCAACATCCTGAAGGGCAATAGCTAATGGAGCGGACGAGTCAGGATGACGAACAAATAATATCCGCTTCGAACAAATGATTTTGGCGTCGTACTGAGCGAGCCAATCCATGCCAAGAATCATGTCAAAGCCCAAATACTCCATAACGTGCAGATTCGCACGAAAAGAAAATCCACAAAGATCGATATCTATATCCTCACAAAGCAAGCTAAGGGTCGTGGATCCGCCGATGGGATTCACAATCCTTAGTGAAGAAACTAAACAAGTAACATCCAAAGATAAAGTATCAACTAGTTCCTTTGATACGAATGAGTGAGAGGCACCCGTATCAAAGAGAACTCTACAAGATCTACCATGAAATAAAATAGAACTTTCAAGAATGGAAGGATGCGTACCTCGAGGCTGAGCTGAAGATTTAGGAGCCTTGGCAGCATTAAGCTTGCCAGATCTAGGAGGTGCAGTAGGACAAGTGGAATAATGATGACCCTCCTTCTTACACTAGCGGCAGAAAAGAGGCTTGGGACACTCTTTAAACATATGATCGGTAGATTTAGTTAAGCACGATTCAAAGATAGATAATTCATTAAGGAATATTACGGAATATAATAGATTCCTACACATATTCCTAACTTATTTATCTAAAGGTGGATATGTTCAATTTGGATCGTATTATAACGTATTGTACTACGTGTCTGTTCTGTGTTTGTTATGCTTAATTCTGAACCTTGGCTCTGATACCAAGATGTAACGCCCCACTCCGAGACCCATTCTAACAAAGAGTATTACGGAGTAATACCGTCTGCTGGAACGGAGAATAAAGTATAATGGAAGCGACCATATGTAATCAAGCTATAACTATCTACTGAATACGTCGAAATGTGGTATCGCTTTTTTTTTCAAGTGGTTCGATATATCCAATAGTTATTTATAACGAAATTACAATGGCTAAGGAAAATAGGTTCAGAACAAACATAATACTAAATGATAACATCATCATCACAGAACAGTCACATAACATAGGTACAATATATCGTCAATACAGATCCAAATATCAAAAAGGTTGGTACAGAGCCACCGCTCACACATGTGAGTCAAAGATATGTACTTAAGAGACTGAATAATCAGAGTATCAAAATAGTGGACAAATATAAGCTATCTATCAGCATAGCAGATAATGTCCAAGCGGAAGCACAGAAAGCTAAGTCCAGAGACCTAACCTGAAACAACTCGGTCTGACCTGAGCGAAAAACACTCGGGTCAGGCTAGCCAAACAATCAGTTAATAAACTGAGATAAACATGATAGATAATGAGGCGATATATAACATAGTACTATAGACCACAAACTCTCACATAGAGAAGAAATAAACATCTAAGTAGAGATGTATAGCAAGCCTTGTATCATTGGCATAACATAGTCACAAATGTCAAAACAAAACATCTAAGTAGAGATGTATAATAAGCCTCATATCATCAGCATAACATAAGCACAAATGCCAAAACAAAAACATCTAAGTAGAGATGTATAATAAGCCTCGTATCATCGGCATAACGTAAGCACAAATGCCAAAACAAAAACATCTAAGTAGAGATGTCAAAAACGATACATCTAAGTAGAGATGTATAACAGGCCATCTAAGTAGAGATGCCAAACACAATACATCTATGTAGAGATGTATAACGGCCATCTATGTAGAGATGCCAAAAATGATACATCTAAGTAGAGATGTATAACGACCATCTAAGTAGAGATGCCAAAACGATACCTCTAAGGGAGACAGTCCGAAGACACTATCCCAAAGGTAATAAAAGGAATGTGTCACGAACTTTTAGCAAGGAACCCGTAAAGTGTTAACATGAGTCCCATACCCCACGTTTGCACTAAACGGTTTACTAACCAATAATAAGCTTCCACACTCAAAGCAGTAAAAAGTTCACCTCATGTCATCGGTAAACTAGGCCGAAAGGCCAAAACGATCAATCGAATAGGTCGGGGATTAACTGGAAAGGAAATACACACGGTTTCATAGGCCGGAGTTTTTCCCAACCGTTTAAGCACCTTTCCACTTCGCTCGAAGTGCTAAAGTGTGAGTGTGGGATTTTATTATAGAAAATAATTACGGAAAACGGATTTATAATTGGTTCGAAATCACTTTAAAACGGCCTTTGAAACTCCCCTATTATGGAGTAATTAATTTGTTAATTAAAAATAATATTATATAATAATTTTGAAAGCCATTTCGGAGTGAAAAATCCTTTTAAAACCTTTTTATAAGGCCCGTGTACAAAATCCAGAGACAAATCTCAAAGAAATCGATAAAACCAGAAAATCACTGAAAATATTCTAAGTGTTGGAAAATAGCCCAAAACTGACGCGAACCCAAGTTCGGAAAATTATTCGGACCAGCGGACTGAATCCAGATGGCATGAAAATTGGTAGGAACGTAGTCAGACATTCCTACTTCAGAACGCAAAAAGAATTACTCCATTCCAACTTGAAACGAAGGCGTAGCGACGTTCCAAAGTCGGACTTAGAAACATGAAATGCACTGTTTTTCACAGCGATCTGGGTTCAACTCTGACAGTAAATTCGAAGGGTCTAATGAACTCAGATGATGACCAAACTTTCCAGATATGGAGATCGTAACTCCATCTTTCCAACGAGACCAAAATCGTCAAATTCCGACTAGCGGCTCAAAAGTTATGACCAAAATAGTTTCAGTTTCATCCACAGAGCTAATATGTGTATCGCTCTCGGGAAGATAGTAGAAAAATCAATTTTTGACCTAGTAAGCCTCAAAATTACAGAAAACTCACTGAACAAGAATTGTAGCATATGTTTTAAGCTTTCCGGAACATACAAATTATCTAACTCGGATCAAAAACGAGAGAGATACAGGCAAAACAATATCAGATTGAAACTCAATATAACTTGTTAAAGACAGAATTGGTCTTCTGTCTTTGAACGCATTTCAGGTTATCTAAATGGCAAAATTATAGAAAACTCACTGAACAAAAATTGTAGCATATGTTTTAAGCTTTCCGGAACATCCAAAATTATCTAATTCGGATCAAAACTGAGAGAGATACATGCAAAACAATATCAGATTGAAACTCAAGATAACTTGTTAAAGACAGAATTGGTCTTCTATCTTTGAACGCATATCAGGTCATCTAAATGGCAAAATTACAGAAAACTCACTAAACCAAAATTGTAGCATATGTTTTACGCTTTCCGGAACATCCAAAATTATCTAATTCGGATCAAAAACGAGAGAGATACATGCAAAACAATATCAAATTGAAACTCAAGATAACTTGTTAAAGACAGAATTGGTCTTCTGTCTTTGAACGCATTTCAGGTCATCTAAATGGCAAATTTACAGAAAACTCACTAGACAAAAATTGTAGCATATGTTTTATGCTTTCCGGAACATCCAAAATTATCTAATTCGGATCAAAAACGAAAGAGATACAGGCAAAACAATATCAGATTGAAACTCAAGATAACTTGTTAAAGACAGAATTGGTCTTCTGTCTTTGAACGCATTTAAGGTCATTTAAATGGCAAAATTACAGAAAAATCATTGAACAAAAAGTGTTCCTTATTGAATCTAGTTTGCAGCACAAAAAACCTGACCAAATACGGATGAGAAATGAAGAAGTTATGCCTGATTTCGTTTCAGCTACAATTCCAAAACGAAAATTATAGAAGCATCAAGTAGAAAAAGGATTTAGCTAGCAATTTTACCTCAACCAATATAGCAAGCAACTTGTGTGCAATGTCCAAATGGAAGAAATGATAATCAACAAGCTTTGATATTCATGCAACACAACAAATCAAGTGTTACTAGGCTAATTCCAGAAATTAAAGAGAGTTAGAAACGGATTACAAGAGGGTTTTTGCATTACCTTCCCTTACTTTAACTAGCTTAAGCCAATATAAGAGAGGATGGAGCTTTCCTAAGCATGGAGGCCATTTTTAGGTTTAGGGTTTTAGGAATTTGATTTGGGTTGGAATGAATGAAGGTTAGGAGTTTGAGATGATTTATAGAATGGTAAGTGGGTTAGGGTTAGGCTAATGGACCCCTTAAGAGAGAGTGGCTCTAAACATGTATAAAAATTGTTTAAGTGTTAACATAGCCATGAAAACCCATACTTAACCAAAACCCCTTCTTAAATTTCCCATTAACTTTTAATTGTTCCAAAATAATACTTCGCCTCATTTCATTTTTTTTTTCGGTAATGCAAATCCCGGGTTGTTACACAACCTCGGCCTCCTCCTCCCTACAGTGTCTCCAACATGCAAGCCTCCTCCCACCAAAGTACCTCACCTCTCTAAACGTCATAGCACCTTCACCCGGACCAAGCTGTTGACGCGCCACCATCTCCACACAGAAAACCAAAACACAGATCTGCTTCACCATTCCTCCTCGTCAGCTCCGCATACCTCACCACCTTGCCTCACAGCCCACTTTTTCCATCGCCACACCAATAGCAGCCTCCGCCTTATTCACATCCGCTGCACCTGAGCAGCTTCCTCCTTCTTTATAAGTATATATATAATATGTTTATTTATTTAAATTTATATTAATATTTTGAAATAGATTTTTGTAACATCTCTAGATATTCTGTTTAAATATTACTTTGAAGAATTTTGAAAAATATGTGTTTTAAAATATAATATATATATATAGATATTTTGATTTTAACATATATATAGATTTTTAAAATATAATATATAGATATTTTGATTTTAATATTTGTGTTTTTAATAAATACTGATTTTCAAAATATAATATGATTTTAAAATATATATAGATTTTTTTTCATTTATATCAAGCTATTTTTGATTTGTTTTTCCATCGATTCCAAGCTACCAGCTTTGCTCTATTCGTCAAACTCGTGCTCATCGTGCTATGCTTTGGAATTTGTTGTTTGGATTCGGAGCTTGTCGTGTTGTCTGTCTTCTCTAGCCTCGAAAGGTGAGCAGTCACTCATAATTAACATTCGTATGTTTGTAAATTTTATTCATATTAAATGACGATTGAAATATGTTTGTTAAATTTGAATTTGTTAGTAATTTGATCGTTGAATATGATAAATTATTAACTGCAATTTTTTTCCTATATTAATTGGCATATGACACAATAACCCGTTGAATATATATTATATTTAAATTTGTTAATTATGGCATATGCTTGCTATTAATATGCTATGTCATTTTATATTAATATTTTTCTCACTCATCAAGTTCCATGATAGTTAGGAATTCCCTATGGGTTGAAATGATACATACCCGAACGATGTTATAGATTAGGGAAAAATCATTATGGGTTGAAATGATAAACTCAAGCGATTTTATTGATTTTTGAAATTTTAGGATTGCGAGTTGAAATGATATATACCCGTGAAAATTTAATTTTCCGATTGAAATGATAAATATCCGTATCACTTGACCATAGGATAGAAAATTATATACGGACACCGTTGGTCTATTTTGAAAAATGATTTCCAAAGTTTTGAAGGGAGATATATGGGTTTTAATAAAAATTGATTTTTAAAATATAATATAAATATTATATTTTAATATGTGTAAAATTTAGATTTTAAATTATATGTTTTGGAAATTTTAAAATTATAAGTTAAGTTGTGAAATTGTAAATTTTAAGATATTACTTATAGTTTTATTATTTTTAAAATATATAAATTAATATTTAAAATAGATTTAATAAGAAGACTTAATTTAATAAAATTTAATTTAATTAATATATATAATATGTTTTAAATATTATTTATAATTTATATTAATATTTTAAAATAGATTTTTGTAATAATATATATATATATTAAATATGTTTAAATATGTATTTGAATTTATGGTATTATTTTTAAAATAGATTTTGTAGTAACTTTAATAAATTAAGGTTGGAAAGACAAATTGAAATTGATTCGAAATTTTATTTTTTAATAGTTGTATTTAAATAGGAATTGATTTGAACTTATTGATTTTGAGATTTTAAAGATATAATTTTATAACTTGATAATTGGATTTGATTAAAGGTGATTAAATGAATATTTCAAATTTAAATAAAATTGAAATTGAATATTTAATATTGATTTAAATTTGTAATTTGAGATTTTATTTAAATGTTATTAAAAATGATTAAGTGAATATTTTGGAATTTAAATAAAATTAAAGTTGAATTTTGAAATATAAATGAAATTTATCAAATTGGTTCAATGTAAATGTTTGAATATTTAAACTTTGAAACCTATTGAATTGGAAGTGGTTTAAATTTGTAGTTCAAACCTGGATTCGAAATCGTTATAAATTAAAATAGTTTTAATAAGAATTTAAATTAAACCTTTAACCTTTTAATTAAAATTGTTGAACTGAGATTGATTTAAATTGAATTTTGGAACTAGAGTTGATTTGAATTGATTTGTGAAATTGGAAGAAACAATTCTAATTTGAAACTATTTTCGATACATATATTTTAATATATAAACTATTTTAATATATATTATTTTAAATTTATAAACAATTTTAAATATATATATTTTAATATATAAACTATTTTTAATATATATATATATACTATTTTAATCTATAAACTATTTTTAAATATAAACAATTTCTAATGTAAAATTATTCCAATATATATATAAACTACTTTCAATATTCAAACCTTTTAAGTTGGAACTGTTATGATTTAGATTTTATGGATTTTAATGCGAATATTTTGATATGATGGTTTAAACTATTTTGCGGTTATGATTTCGAAAGTGAATATGATTTCGAAAGTGATGTGATTTTGAAATGAATATGATATTTTGATATGAAGTATGAACTGTTTGAAATGAAAATGACCACGGTGTGAAATAAGTGTTTGGTTGTTAAAGAGACCGGGATCGGATATTGTCATACTCTCTGCCAATACCGAAAACCACTTTAACAACTGTGTATGTGGTGGAGATTCCAGAACAAAGTAGGATGGTTTGGCGACGTTTATATGAGGTATGAACGCAGCCTTGACTCCCACCAGTCAGCTTGATGTGGCTAAAACAGGAGCTATACCGGGCCAAGTGGGGTCAGTACTCCCCTTATTAGGAACATTTCTTCGATACCATATCTATTACTTTGCGATTTGATTCGGTGCACCTTTGATTTGGGAATGTGTCTTGAGGTGGGCGGTAGTAGCTGCTATGCGTTACCACCAGTCCGGGAGTGCAAACGGTAGAATCCTACCCTGGCATTGCCTCGCGTGCCTTGTCACATGCCATATCGCGCCCTCTACAAGTTTGGTTTGTACCGTACCTATGGAGTGCCCTCTAATAGCCCTGCAGTTTACGGAGGAATTACGGTACTGTATAGACTACGGGAATATATATAAAAATGTGTTAAGTGGGATATGGGTAACGCCTTAACGCCGTTTTAATAGTTGTCTTTACTTTGGACATTATCTATGTAGCATATTGTACTATGTATGTAGATAGTTTAACTGATCGTTAATGGATGGGAATCCCAAACATCCTTTAAGATATTTGCATTTCATTTGGACATTTCACTGAGTTAATTTACTTGCTTAAGAATGTTAATCTTGACTCGAGTGTTTTGTGTTTTGCTTTATGCTCAGGTCAGACTGAGTGTCACAACATTTGAGACTCACCTTTGGAGCTTGGAGCTATGCTTGAAGATATGTCTTATATCTATTCAGCTTTCAGTTATTTCAGTTATTTCAGTTTTTGTTCAGACTTGTCATTTGTTTTGTATTGAGACTTCTATGTATTAGATTTCTGTTGTACTAGACTTTGATGTTCTGTGGTAGCTTCATGAACTACTATTTATCTATTCCACTGCTTATTGTTGTATTACTCTATGTTTGTGATTCTGTGATTGATTTATTTACTGTATATGCTAAGCTTTGCCAAATATAAATTAACAATATGTTGTTTTGAACGATTCAAGTTCGACATTTGTGGATGATTGTCGATTTAAATGGTTCGAAATAGCAGGTCGTTATAGTTGGTATCAGAGCTCTGGTTTAGGAAAAACTTAGCATATGGAGTAAAAACTCATTAAAGATAGGGTAGTAATACCCTAGAATGAGTGGAATTAATTACAGAATCATCGTCGTTCGAGCTTGAAATCCTTAGTTAGAATTCTCCTTGGTTTGGATTTATTTTGAATTTTGGAACCTTCCCTTTGTTCTAAAAATCCATTCTTGTTTTCCTGTTCGTGTTCTTCTTGATTGGAGCATCCCATAGCTTCAACCTCAACTGGCAACTTCATCCTTGTGTGTGTGTAGCGACCCGCCCTTCTCGACTCTCGAAAATCGACACAAAATACAACTCTGTATAATATGTCGACGATTGAGTGCCGGATAAGACAGATTGTTGAGGAAAAAGAAGAAGATAGAAGAAAGAAGGAACTAAAACAACATCAAAATCTCACAATCGCAGCGGAACAAAATATAATAAATAATAACAGCTCTTTACACAAAATGAAAACTATATCTGTTTTATACAATACATCATCAGAGTACATCATAAGTGAACAACAATTACCAGCCTGGCAGTTATATCAAACTGCCTCACAACTGCTGATAATTTCAAACAACCATAGCAGCGGAATAAACAAGTACGAATAATACGACTCGAACTCCAGCTCCTCTCCTGAACTCCAAAGTATCCAATCCTGAACCTGAAATACTCGGTCTAACCCGAGCATTATAATGAAATAACATCCGAGTCAGCCTGGAATACCAGCGCAGAAAAATACATCCAAACTGATTCTTAAAGTTAAAAAATCCTTTGAAATCAAAAGCATCTCGTAAGACCACGCCACAAATAAACATGTCGGATTTTTACCTTACGATAGCCAAAACACTTTTTATCAAATCCGTCAAATATTATAATAGTGTCTATATACAAATACTTATTAAAATAACTGAAATTGTTACATGATTATATAATATGTTTTAATATTATTTACAATTTATATTAATATTTTAAAATAGATTAAGAAGACTTAATTTAATAAAATTTAATAAAATTTAATTTAATTAATATATATAATATGTTTTAAATATTATTTACAATTTATATTAATATTTTAAAATAGATTTTTGTAATAATTTATATATATATTAAATATGTTTAAATATGTATTTGAATTTATGTTATTATTTTTAAAATAGATTTTGTAGTAACTTTAATAAATTAAGGTTGGAAAGACAAATTGAAATTGATTTGAAATTTTATTTTTTAATAGTTGTATTTAAATAGGAATTGATTTGAACTTATTGATTTTGAGATTTTAAAGATATAATTTTATAACTTGATAACTGGATTTGATTAAAGGTGATTAAATGAATATTTCAAATTTAAATAAAATTGAAATTGAATATTTAATATTGATTTAAATTTGTAATTTGAGATATTATTTAAATGTTATTAAAAATGATTAAGTGAATATTTTGGAATTTAAATAAAATTAAAGTTGAATTTTGAAATATAAATGAAATTTATCAAATTGGTTCAATGTAAATGTTTGAATATTTAAACTTTGAAACCTATTGAATAGGAAGTGGTTTAAATTTGTAGTTCAAACCTGGATTCGAAATCGTTATAAATTAAAATAGTTTTAATAAGAATTTATATTGAACCTTTAACCTTTTAATTAAAATTGTTGAACTGAGTTTGATTTAAATTGAATTTGGAACTAGAGTTGATTTGAATTGATTTGTGAAATTGGAAGAAACAATTCTAATTTGAAACTATTTTCGATACATATATTTTAATATATAAACTATTTTAATATATATTATTTTAAATTTATAAACAATTTTAAATATATATATTTTAATATATAAACTATTTTTAATATATATATACACTATTTTAATCTATAAACTATTTTTAAATATAAACAATTTCTAATGTAAAATTATTCCAATATATATATAAACTACTTTCAATATTCAAACCTTTTAAGTTGGAATTGTTATGATTTAGATTTTATGGATTTTAATGCGAATATTTTGATATGATGGTTTAAACAATTTTGCGGTTATGATTTTGGAAGTGAATATGATTTCGAAAGTGATATGATTCTGAAAGTGAATATGATTTCGAAAGTGATGTGATTTTGAAATGAATATGATATTTTGATATGAAGTATGAACTGTTTGAAATGAAAATGACCACGGTGTGAAATAAGTGTTTGGTTGTTAAAGAGACCGGGATCGGATATTGTCATACTCTCTGCCAATACCGAAAACCACTTTAACAACTGTGTACGTGGTGGAGATTCCAGAACAAAGTAGGATGGTTTGGCGACGTTTATATGAGGTATGAACGCAGCCTTGACTCCCACCAGTCAGCTTGATGTGGCTAAAACAGGAGCTATACCGGGCCAAGTGGGGTCAGTACTCCCCTTATCAGGAACATTTCTTCGATACCATATCTATTACTTTGCGATTTGATTCGGTGCACCTTTGATTTGGGAATGTGTCTTGAGGTGGGCGGTAGTAGCTGCTATGCGTTACCACCAGTCCGGGAGTGCAAACGGTAGAATCCTACCCTGGCATTGCCTCGCGTGCCTTGTCACATGCCTTATCGCGCCCTCTACAAGTTTGGTTTGTACCGTACCTATGGAGTGCCCTCTAATATCCCTGCAGTTTACGGAGGAATTACGGTACTGTATAGACTACGGGAATATATATAAAAATGTGTTAAGTGGGATATGGGTAACGCCTTAACGCCGTTTTAATAGTTGTCTTTACTTTGGACATTATCTATGTAGCATATTGTACTATGTATGTAGATAGTTTAACGGATCGTTAATGGATGGGAAGCCCAAACATCCTTTAAGATATTTGCATTTCATTTGGACATTTCACTGAGTTAATTTACTTGCTTAAGAATGTTAATCTTGACTCGAGTGTTTTGTGTTTTGCTTTATGCTCAGGTCAGACTGAGTGTCACAGCATTTGAGACTCACCTTTGGAGCTTGGAGCTATGCTTGAAGATCTGTCTTATATCTATTCAGCTTTCAGTTATTTCAGTTATTTTCAGTTTTGGTTCAGACTTGTCATTTGTTTTGTATTGAGACTTCTATGTATTAGATTTCTGTTGTACTAGACTTTGATGTTCTGTGGTAGCTTCATGAACTACTATTTATCTATTCCGCTGCTTATTGTTGTATTACTCTATGTTTGTGATTCTGTGATTGATTTATTTACTGTATATGCTAAGCTTTGCCAAATATAAATTAACAATATGTTGTTTTGAACGATTCAAGTTCGACATGTGTGAATGATTGTCGATTTAAATGGTTCGAAATAGCAGGTCGTTATAGTTGGTATCAGAGCTCTGGTTTAGGAAAAACTTAGCATATGGAGTAAAAACTCATTAAAGATAGGGTAGTAATACCCTAGAATGAGTGGAATTAATTACAGAATCATCGTCGTTCGAGCTTGAAATCCTTAGTTAGAATTCTCCTTGGTTTGGATTTATTTTGAATTTTGGAACCTTCCATTTGTTCTAAAAATCCATTCTTGTTTTCATGTTCGTGTTCTTCTTGATTGGAGCATCCTATAGCTTCAACCTCAACTGGCAACTTCATCCTTGTGTGTGTAGCGACCCACCCTTCTCGACTCTCGAAAATCGACACAAAATACACCTCTTTATAATATGTTGACGATTGAGTGCCGGAAAAGGCAGATTGTTGAGGAAAAAGAAGAAAATAGAAGAAAGAAGGAACTAAAACAACATCAGAATCTCCCAATCGTAGCGGAACAAAATATAATAAATAATAACAGCTCTTTACACAAAATGAAAACTATATCTGTTTTATACAATACATCATCAGAGTACATCATAAGTGAACAACAATTACCAGCCTGGCAGTTATATCAAACTGCCTCACAACTGCTGATAATTTCAAACAACCATAGCAGCGGAATAAACAAGTACGAATAATACGTCTCGAACTCCAACTCCTCTCCTGAACTCCAAAGTATCCAATCCTGAACCTGAAATACTCGGTCTGACCCGAGTATTATAATGAAATAACACCCGAGTCAGTCTGGAATACCAGCGTCAGAAAAATACATCCAAACTGATTCTTAAAGTTTGAAAATACCTTTGAAATCAAAAGCATCTCGTAAGACCACGCCACAAATAAACATGTCGGGTTTTTACCTTACGATAGCCAAAACACTTTTTATCAAATCCGTCTGATATTAAAATAGTGTCTATATACAAATACTTATTAAAATAGCTGAAATTGTTACATGATTAAATTCCAGCATACTAGCCACAAAGTGGGTAATACAAACAAAAACCGTAAAGGTGCATCGGGAAAATGGATTTCCAACTGATGACTAGGCACTGGGGTACCACCTGTCACAGTACTTGGTCTAGATCAGCGTACCGAGGACCACGCCCGATCCCCTGCAACACAAGACCGTAACTAACCCTTACTGGATAATTCCGAGTAAGATCACCCTACGGTTGGGATCAGCAACCGCACCACTAAGCCGAATAAAAAGGGACATCTAGACAGGGATGACCTCACCCTAATGGGTGCGACCCACATAGCCTTGCTGCATAACCCCTGATTTTCAGTCATTCCCGGTTGATGAGGCTTGAGGCTAAGCGTTACCTTTTTAGAACACATCTCTTAGAATGCCCACTATCCACTTGACGATGTTCCGAAAGCATTCGTCCATACAAGTCCGTCCCGGGTTCGAACGGAACCAAAGGCACTACTCCTACTACATCCATTTTGGAATCACCCTCAGGATTAGTAGCGACTAGCCCTGCACTTCACTGCTCCATCTTCGGTTCCAAACTCGTTTTTCCACGAAAACGTACAAACCGAATCGAAGTGGTTTTCGATAAATTAATCCTGATCCTGGTCTCTTCGAAACGATCAACGCATTGACCAATATTGATAGTCGGTGATTTAACTATCAATTAACATTCACAAACATCCATCAGACATAAATAATTTCCCAAATTATTTATTTCCCTCAAAATATCTTCGCAAGATATATTTCTATTTTCAACCCTTTGAAAACAGTTTAAATCCACTTCCTTTTTACGGAAATAAGTTTCCCAAACATTTTCTATTTCCACTGAAATCACCAAGTACAAGCACTTAAGATTTAAAATAATTTAAATCACTTTATCCAAAATATAATTTAAGAATATTTAAGATAAAACTATTTTTATAAAATATAAACCTAATTTTAAAATAGAAGTTAAGTCAAACTAAATTTTTAAAAAAAGAGTTACAAACTTCTACATAAGTTTCAAATAAACTTTTACCAAACCATCTATAAAATAAATCCATTTTATAAAATATGAATATTAATAATATTCTTTCAAAACATAATACCAATTACCCCTTTTAAAATAATTATTGCTATAACTAATTTATTAAATATTTACCTTTAAAATTTTCACAACTCAAATAATTTCTTAAAACATTCTTTTAAAAACAATTTCAAAACCTCTAACTTCTGCTTAAAAATATGCTTTAAAAAAACGTACTTGGCTTTTCAGGGAAATACACTCCCATTTCAGAATAAACCAAAGAATTCTTTTTATAAATCCCGCTGGATTTATCTCAATTCAAATTTACGTTTGAATCCCGTAAATTTCTTCCAACACTTTAAAAATAAAACTCCCTTTATTTTTAAGCACACTTCCCATTTCCTGGAAATCACTTTCAAAATATACTTTTGAAAATCTATAAAAGTTTCCTGAGCAGCTTAAATCAAAAAGCTCCTTTTAATATAAAGTTACTATATCAATATCTAGGTTAAAGTTTCCTTTAGAAGCATAATACTAATTTACCTTTAAAATAATTAAACACCATAATTACTTAAATAAATATTTACCTTTCTCTTAAAAATAATTAAAATAATTATTTATCTAAAACATCCCAAAACACATTTTTAAACTTCTATTTTACACTTTGAAAGCTTTCCTTTGAAAACTTACTACATTTTCCAGGAAAAGAAAATACACTTTCCACCTTAAAAGTGATTCCACTATTTCTTTTAAGGAAATTTGCACTTCTTATAGAAAATCCTACCGGAAAATCTATACTTTTAAATTTATCCTCCGATAAATATCCCAATTCATTTATACACCCGGTTTATAAATTCTCGTTTCTCATTTCCCTCTTTAAACCACAGTTTCAAAAACTCTTAACAAATTTCAAACCAATTTCCCGAATTTAATCTCCTTAAATTCATTACTTAAAAATTCCTTTCATTTTCCTTTTAGTCCCAATTCATTTTATTGATATTTTAGAATACCAGATTATAATCACAGCATAACAAAATTCCAAATTAGTCTATCACAGTATATAAATGAAATATATCACAGATTATGAATATAGTGTCTATATTGTGAGGAATCCAGTTGGATCCCTCCAACCTGTTTCCCTACATCCATAGATGTTAGCACAATAGCAAATATCAATCCAATCTGATAACCATTTTCACAATCAACCAATTAATCATTTAAATATCAGCTATTTAAATTAAACGGCATCCAGATGTGAGTGAGATTAACTCACCTTGAATTTCGAAACGCCGAGCATTTAAATTCTAAATTAAATCGAGTCTGTTCGATTTAATCCAAAATTCTTACTTGCTCTAAACGATCCCAGATCTACATCACAGCGTAGATCGTGTCACTGCGATTCCGACGTCGCTAGTTTCGTCGAATTCTGTTAACGCATGCAAAAGATATGAATTTATAAATGTTTGAATATAATTTATAAACAAATTTCTTTTAATTTTAATTTTCTTTTATACAAAATAAAGACCAGACCGTACATTCAAAGAGAGAAATCCAGGTCGCCCATATCTTCTTCCCTCTCGAACACAACAGGTAATTCGAACCCAACGTTGCCGTTCACCTCACGATAGCCGCTCCTACCACGGTCCCCTCGAGCTCGATCAAGCGCCACCAATCGAACGGCCTTCGCAATTTCTACTTACGTCCCCAACCTTGATGAACTCGACGGCCTCCCCATCTCGAAATTTGAACTCGAACGTGGCCCCTTTGTCACTCGATTGTCGACGATTCCTTCACCGAAACTCGATCATAGCCGGTCGAATTGTAGAGCTCAACGATCTCTTGATTTTTGCTGTTGAAGGTTTTGCAAAATAATCGATGGACGAGGAGATAAATCGAGGAGAAGATGAGAACTTTTCGGCCATTCAAATCTATGGTGGCGGCCGGTGGAAAAGTAGACTAGGGTTTCTGTAACAACCCTGTATTTTACAATTATTTTTAAATTGATATTTCCAGATTTAAAAGCTTATTTATGAAAAAGAATAAATTTTGTTATTTTAAATATAAACTTTGATTTTGATATGGATTAGAATTCCAAATATGACTGAATAGAATAATTTTCCAAAAAGTGAATTTTGGTTAAAATAGTCAAACTTTGACTTTTAAATTTAAATTTTAAATATTTGAAATTTGAAATTTTATCTTTTATTATAAAATTAGATTTAATAACTTGGATAATGCTTTTCGTTTCATTGAAAACGGAGTTAAACTGCAAAAGTTATGTACATTTCAATTTTTAGTATAAACTGTTTATTTGACAATTTTGTCTATTTTAAATTGTATAAATTACTTTTTCTTTGTTATATTTTATTTTAATATGTGTCAATATGTTAATTTATGTATATTTTCACCTCTAAGTATTTTCAGAAATAATAATAGAATTTTTCCAAAATATACTATGATGATTTCCTATTTTTAAAGGTTGTTTTCCTATTTTCTGCTATTTTCTTCATTAAAAATTATATGTAAATTAAATTTTAAATATTTATTTTGTGAATATATTTTTATTTTATGTTATTATTTATGTTTAGAAATATATTACAAGCTCATATGAATTTTTCTAAAATTTATTCTATTCAATTTCAAATTTTCTAGACTAGTTTACTATTTTTAGCTATTTTCTTAATTTAACTTTATATGATTGATAAATATTTATATAAACTATTATATTTTGATAAAATTTCGAAATTTTATCTGGGATTATTATATTTTTCCAGAAATATAAAGTTATAAAGATAAAATAAAGTAATATGAAAGGCCCTAAACCTTCTATCTTCCTATGGGCTTTTATAGTCCACCTTTTTTACGTTTTAACCTAACTTATCATCAATGAGACATTACTATTCCTCATTATTATTTTTTCAGCCGTCTTCGTCCTGTTATTCACGAATTTTCAAAGCTCCAAAACCCTAAAAAAAATCATGGCCTCCATCTTGCAAAAAAATTTGGTAAACTCCCTCTTCTCTTTCTACTTTTTTCTTACTTTTTCTATGCAAATTTGCGTTGCTTTCTCCCTTGTTTAGATCGGCCTCTCCCCCTATTCCATGGCCACCACCTCCTTCCATCTCTTTCCGACCATCACCACCATCTACCCCACCATATCTGACCATGGCCGAACCCCTTTTGATGGTCAAACCCCTCAAACTACAACCTAGATGCCTAGATCCATGCTTATTTGACCTCTACATGCTCATCCACTTCAACCACCACCCAAACCACCACCATAGCCGCCACCACTCCTCTGACCTGACCTTGACACACCCCTCCCCACCTCTGTCCAGTCATGACACATCACAGGCCGAGCCCAATCCCCCTGTCCGAGCCCTTGTTTTGACCAAAAACCACCTAGTTGCCTCCAAAACCACATCACCTCCTCATGTACAAACTCCACCTTGTCTTGCCTTGAACCCGAGCTATGTTAGCCCAAACCTGACCCAAAACTCGACCACATCTGAACCACATCAGACCCCAAAGCCATACCAAACAATAGAGAAGGCAAAGCAAAAGACTGCGTAGTCGTATCTCCTTTTATTTCAATGTTATTGCATTTTAAAGTCATATTGAATTTTGCTGTTTTGATTGGTTGTTTTGGGTTGTACACAATAGTTGTAGATTGGATTCGCTCTCCACTCAAGTCCGTAGTCTTGTCATCGTGCTTTTGTTTCCATTATGTCAGTTGGTTTTGATATCTCCAGCACAAACAGGTGAGTTATTCTCACCAGACAATATGTACCTATATAACTAGTAAATTGACACCCTGTGAATCAGTAGAAATATATTATCATGTTATACTTGACTATGTTATGATCATATGATGTTTATACACCTGTTATATCATCCATTACTGTTATATAATGTATTCTGTTCATTTATATCTGTTTATCACACTGCAAGTTCCCTGTAGACTAGAATCACTATGGGTTGAAATGATACATACCCGAACGGACTATAGAATAGGGAAAAATCGTTATGGGCTGAAATGATAGGCCTGAATGGTTTTTATTTAATTTATTTTAACTTGGGATTGCGGGTTTGAAATGATAGAACCTGGATTTTTCTTTTTAAACTGCGGATTGAAATGATACATATCTGTATCACTTGACCTAGGCTAGAAAACTATATACAGGCCCGTGGTTATTTTATAAAGTGTTTTGGATATTTTTAAGTATTTTAAAAATATAAATTTATGAAATTTGATTTAAATAGATTTTGAAATGTTTTAAAATAAAGAAATTATGATTTTTCTATGAGTTAAAAATGTAATTGATGAATGGTTAAATTTGGATTATTGAAATATAACTTAAGTTTGGAATTTGGAAATTTGGTTAAAAATGATATTTAAGTTATATGAATAAAATGGAAATTTAATTATATTTGGAAAATGGTAAAATATGATAATTTTATTAAATTTGAATTTAAGTGATTTATTAAAGTATTATTGATTTTTCTATGAATTTAAGTGGTTAAATAAATGAATGTTTAAAAGTGATCTTTTAAAATATAACTTGACTTGGAAATGTGAAATTTGGTTTTAATTAAAGGTTTAAGTTAATTAAATAAAATTGGAAATTTAGTTAAATTTGTGAAATGGTAATTTAAATTTGAAGTGTTAAGTTTATTTGTTGAAATGTGAAGAATTGGAAACTTTTACACTTAAATTTATTAAGTAAATTGTTGAAAATTGGATTTAATAATAAGAAATTTATTGTGAAAAAGATATATGTTAAATGATATGTAAATGAACATTTTAAATGTTAAAATATGGTTTTTAAAATGTTTATGTGTTTTTAATTGAAGTTATTTAATTGCTGGAAATACTCTAACACCTGAAATCTACTTTTAATAGCATTCAGAAATGCTATAGATTCTGTTTTGAACTAAAATTGTGTAAAAAGAGCTATTACAGCATTTCTGAAATGCTGTAGTTGCTGTAATTGAACTTATAGGCTAATATTTAACTCAGGCCTATTATAGCATTCTCGGGAAATGCTATAATGGTCTGCAGTCTTTGCTGAAACCAAATTTAACCCTTGTTTTGAAATCTGAACTACCGCAGCACTTCTGAAATGCTGTCTTTTCTGTTTTTGAACTATAATTCAACTAAAACTGAGTTTTAACAGCAGTTTTAAGTGCTGTCTTTGCTGAATTAAAAATGTTTTCAAATATAACTTATAGCAGTTGTTTTTAAATGCTGTGAAATGCTGAAATTTTAATAATTAGGGTTTTTGACTTAGTAAACGAACTCAAAATGGTTTGAAACTTTGAAAATTGAATACTTGACTTGAGAGTATAATAATTACACTTTAAATGGTTTAGATGAATTATTTTGATTAAAATATAAACTATTTAAAGGTGATTTGAAATGATAGTTAATGAACGATATCTTTGAATTTAAAAGGTATATAAGGTTGAATATTTGGATTTGAACTGATAGGATATTTTATTATATTAAAATGATTTGAAATGATAGTAAATGAATGATATCTTTGAATTTAAAAGGTATATAAGGTTGAATATTTGGATTTGAACTGATAGGATATTTTATTATATTAAAATGATTTGAAATGAAGATTTGGAAAGATTGATATTTGATATATTAAAAATGATTTGAAATGAAGTTTTGGAAAGATATGATATTTGATATATTGAAATGATTTGAAATGAAGTATTGAAATGATATGATATTTTAAATATATGGAAATGGTTTGGAATTGATTTAATCTTTATTTTGATAAATATATGGTTTGAAATGATATTTTATTTTGAAGTAAAGTATTGTTTTAAAAGTTATAACCACGGGTTATAATAAAGATTGGTTGTTAAAGAGACCGGGATCGGATATGGACATACTCTCTGCCGATACCGAAAACCACTTTGACAACTGTGTACGCGGTGGAGTTTCCAGAATGAAGTAGGATGGTGGCGACGATCCTAAGGTATATACGTGGACCCAACTCTCGAGAGTTGGCATAACGTGGCTAAAACAGGAGCGATTGACGGACCAAGGAGGTAGCACCTCTTATCGGACACACTTCTTCGATACCATTCTATTACTTGTGATTGATTTGGTGGCCACCCTTGATTTGGGAGTGTTGTTCGAGGTGGGCGGTAGTGGCTGCTATGCGTCACCACTAGTTCGGATGCGTAATTGGTATTGGTATATCTACCCTGGCATTGCCTAGTTGTGCCGTGTCACCTACCATATCGAGCTTTACTACGATTATGATTTTAAGTGTAACGACCTGTATTTTTAACACTTTAAAAATACGAATTAAAATAAAAATTTTGGATAAAAATCCGAAGGAAATAAAATTTTGTGTTGTTAAATGTGAATTACAAGTTAAAATGCAAAACTAAATTCTGAAATAACTTATTTGTAAATTAAATATGGATGTTAACCTGTATTGAATGTAAGTAATGAATTGAGTTTGATTGTAAACCAAATTGGTTATGATTGTAAACAAAGAATAAATAAAACGGTAGATTTAATAGTGGAAGTTTATGTTATTGAAACTAATATAAATAAATGTAACTTAATATTACAGTTGATTGAAATCAAATAATAACCGAAACTGTAATTTGATAAAGATGTTAACTGGTAATTGAACGTAAGTAAAGATTTAAATTTGAATGTAACAAGAAATTGAATTGAATTGAATTTGATTGTAAACAACGAAATAAATAAAATGTACATTTAATATTGAAGTTATAATATGGAAATCAATGTAAATGAATGTAATTTAATATTACTGTGAATTTAAATAAGATGATAGCTGAAGAAAATGAAAGTAAATGAATTATAAACTATTGATAATAATGTATAAGTAAATGGTTGATGCAATAATGAAAGTGTAAATCGAAATAAAAGAATTCAATTGGAATTAAATAACTTGAATTTGAATTACAATATAATTGAACGCTGAATCTAATGTAATCTTTTATACTGGATTTATAATGGAAAACTGCATTGTAAAAGATTGTTAATTACTGTGAAATTAAAAATAAAATTTGTGAACAATTGAAATTTGATTTAAAAGTTAATAGTTTAAAATTGGGAATTTTATATTGAAATTAAACAGTAAAAATTGTCATTTTTACAACTGTCTCGGATTTCGACGAAACTAGTTTCATCGGATCCGTAACAGTGAATTATTGTAAGGTTTCAATTTTCGTAGCAATCGGACTTGTCGTTTGATCGTACGGACTCGAAACGCCTTGAAATAAATGCAATTATAATCAATTAAAATCAATTTGAAATTTTGATTTTAGCATAACTTCTTCATACGATGGAATTTGGACTTGAAACCTTTTCCATTGCATTTAAAATATTTTAAAACACCTATTTTGATATATGGGTTTACCCAATTCCGTTCCGGAGTCAGAACGGGCTTTTCGGGCCATAGTTTGTTCCGCACGTTCATCTATCCAGTCTATCTACTCTATCTCTAACATACCTATATAAACACAGTTATAAACCCTAGCCTCCCTAATCTTCATTTGTCTGTACGTACAATTCATCTTCTTCTTAGCTTCTCATTCCAATGGCAGACAAAGCCTAATTCCCAAATTCCAAAATCTAAAAAAAAAAAAAATTCGAGATTTACGCGCTTGGGGTTTCAGGGGGAAAAACCCTGGAGCTACTTCGAGTCGGGAAGAAAACTACTCGGGTCATCGGGTCGATTTCGCAAAAAACTCCAAGCAGGCGTCGGGTATTTGAGGCGGGAACTCGAAGTCGACTCAGCACCAGAATTTTCCAATCTTCAAATTTTCATAACTTTTGCATACGGACTCGGATTTGGGCGAGGTTTCTTTTGTTAGGATCGTATCGAAATTCCGGACACTTTGACGCTGGTTTGGATGGATTTGGAGACTGTCAAATTTTTGGGTTTAAATTGAATGTAAATTCAATTTAAATTCAAAAGGTGAGTGTTTTATAACGCTCACAACGTACTGAATATCTTTATGGTAGTTAAATTTGAAATTATGAAGTGATATGGATTTATTTGTCGTTGTTTGATAAAAATTTAATTGTCATATAGATTGTCATTTGAATTCACCGTTGAAAATTAAATTGACAGTCAAATTAAAGTTAAATTTTAATTGCGATCAAATTTCCTGATATTGATAATTATGAAGTTGTTGTGAATGTTATTGGCTTTATGGTTGATTGGTTGTGATGGATGCTATTGGTCGATATTGGTTGTTTATTTATTTTGATATATCATGCTATCATCATGTATATTGTTTATTGCATATAAACTGTAAACCGAATCATTTCGAATAAATTAAGAAATAGGCTGAAATGATATACCTATGACATCTATTTGGATTGAAATGATATATGTCCATCCTTGAAATTAAATTTGAAATAATTATCCACTTGGCCATAGGTTAGAAAATTATATACGGACACCGGGTTGGTTAAATTAAATGATTTTAAAAGTTGTTTTGAAATTATTTAAATGAATTGATTTTAAGAATAAAATCGGATTTATGGAAATTGAATTATTTTGAATTGAAGCTCAAGATGTTGGAATTTAAACTTGGTAAATGAAATTGTTTAATTATTCGAAGTTTAGATTTTTAAGAAAATTTTTGAAATATGGCGTAAATTTTCGAAAGTTGATTTATTTTAAAAGATTGGACTTTTAATCGAACTCTGAATATTTCTAAGAAAATTTTTATGAAATGATATTTCAAGTTTGAGTTTGGAATTGAAAATTTATTTAAAATTGAGATTTAATTAATTTGGAATTTAATTGAAATTCAAAGAAATTTGTGAATTGGACTAAATTGAAACTATTGAATTATTTAATAATTAAATAAGGTTAAATTATTTAATGATTAAATTGAATTGAAATTCTTTAATAAGAAAATTTTGAACTTTTGAATAAGTGAATTTTTACTTCATAAATAATTGAAATTGAGTTTCTTTATTAATTAAGTTTTGGAAAATTATTTAAGAAAGTAAATAAGTGAAATTGAATTTTTTTAACAAGAAATGAAAATGTGATATTTTTGGAATTAATGTAAGACTTGTAATTGGAAGAATTGATTTGACGAATTTAATTTAATTCAAAATTGTAAGTTTTGATTTAATGAAGTTGAACTTAAAAAGGTAGTGTAATGGATTTGAAATTTAATAGAAATTGTTTTGAATGATAAAGTACCTTAACGGATATTAAATGAAATCGATAAATGAATTTAAATTGATTTGAATGTTGAATTAAATTAATTTAAATGATTTCGGAATGAAACTTATATACGAACTTGAATCAATATTTGAATTGTTTAAATTGAAATTGAAATTGAATTATAAGATTTTGAAATTTTGATTTGGAAGTTTTGAAACGTAAATTTGGAAATTGATTTAGAAAGACAAATGAAATGTTGATTTATAAATTTTAATTGAGATTGTAATTAATTTGGTTTTGAAATAAATAAACGACCAATCGGTGAAATAATTTCGAAGTTATTAAAGAGACCGGAATCGGTTATGGATATACTCTCTATCTAAACCGAAAACCACTTTAATAACTATACGCGGAGTGATGATCCAGAATGAAGTGGTTGGAATGATGTACGTGTTGACTGAAGAAAGAGAACGATAATGGATAGCCTTGACACTTGTGTCAAATTGGAAATGACTAAAACAGGAGCTGTGCCGGGCCAATGGAGGATTAGCTACCTCAAGTGGACACACTTCTTCGTAAACTATTCTTTTACTTGTTGTCGATTGGTGCACCCTTGATTTTGGGAGTGTTGTTTCACGGTGTTGCGGGCGCTGCGGCGTTGCGTTCTCACCAGTCCGGATCAGGCGAACGGTAGTATCACTACCTTGGGTATTGCCTCATGTGCCTTGTAATACTTGTATTCCATTTATGCGCGACCACTACGATTTTGATTTGTACCTTTAGTATATGGATTGCCCTCTGGTGACTTCCGGTTTTGGGGAAACTACGGTCTTGTATATGCTCTTGGGAATATAAACTGTGTTAAGGGTGGAATGGGCCATGGCTTAACGCTATTTTAATACTTTTACTTTAATGTAGACATATTATAATAGCGTATTGTACTACATAGTAGATAGTTTAACGGATCCTTGAGAGATGGAAAATCCCGTAACATCTCTTAAGTTATTGCACTCACGTTGACACTGGATAGGAGATGTCAAAACCCGTAAACATCTCTGACGCCGTCACACTCATATTTTCTTATTCGATTTGACTTACATGAGATATTTTAGTCCTGACTCGATTGTTTTGCCTTTTCATTACGCTCGGGTCAGCCTGAGCATTTCAGATAAGGTTGAAGATCTATTCTGGAGGACGAAGACGGAGTTTGGTATTACATCATTTGTATTCTACTACCATATTATTTTTCCGCTGCATTATTGTATTATCTCTGATATGTATGTAACTCTGATTTATGATGTATAATAATAATCAAATTTATTTATTTAACAGCTTCATGAACTGTTATTTTATTATTATATCTTGTTCCTTCCGCTGCGAGATTCTGAGTTTGTTTTTGTTCTTTCTTTTCCTTTCTTTTCTTATTTAACCCATTAACCATCCGCCCTTTTGAATGGTTTAGAATCGGCATGTGTGTTTGATTTGTCGATTTAAACTGTCCAAAAAGGCGGGTCGTACAGTTGGTATCAGAGCTTTGGTTTAGATTACCTTGGCTCTAGTGGGGAATAACTCATTGAAATAGGGTTAAACCTTATGAATGAGTTCGAGTGTATATGAGAGAGCGTATTTGTAATTTTGATATAAAAATGATTTAATATCGTGTTAAATTGTTCCGTTGAGTATTTATGAATTCTGGTTGGTACTTGGGACGCCAAGGCATCGATATGAATTTCTAAACACTCGAATAGGACAGATTGACATAATATTGTTTTGGACTATATTTTTATATAAAAGAACTATCTTGAAAATTTATAAATTTTGATTGTATTGGTTGTTAGGAGATGATAATATTAGATTATCATCGTTTATTGTTGATTAGTCAATATTTCTAACTATTGACTATTAGACGATTTTAAGAAATGAAACTTGTAAATATGATTGACAATGAATATAAATGGTAAATAAAATAAAATAAAAATGAATTTAAATTAAGATGGAGAATTTAAATTCCGGTGTTTTGAAAATTTATTAACAAAAATTCGAAATGTATAATATAAGTATTATATGATAGTATATTCGATTAGAAATTGTTTTCAAAGGATTTTCAAATGAAGTAAGTGTTATACTCCCCTCTTAACACTAGAGAATGATTTCGGTGATGAGTGCACGCATCATCGACGTTTATTTTCGAGAGTCCAAGTGGGGGAGATCACTTAATAGTTGTTCTAAACCCTGTTTTGATTAAAAAAAAAATTGAATTTTATTTTGTATTCTCTATAGTATGATTTGATATATAAATTATATAAGTATATATTATTTCAAAACTTGATTTGAAATGAAACCGGGATTGGAATTCTTGAGTTCTTTAATAATTAATGATTTTTTCTTTAATGGTTGAAATGAATTAATACTTGAATCATTACGGAACTTCTGAATTGCGAAATAAGAAATGAACCTAAGAGCTAAGTGAAATATCAATTGAAGTAGAAATCCTTAGAATTAGGAAATTATGAATTTAAAATAAAATTGAAACTGTAAAACTCGCATAGTATTAAATTTCATTCTATAGCATAGATATAACTTACCAAATCATTTAAGAAGTTCAAAAATGTTATATGAATTGTTAATTGGATAATATACAAGTATAGGTTTGAAAAATGAAATATGCATTTAATTAATGGTTTGCAAATATAAATAAAATTGTTAGTAAATAATTGGAATTTAAATTAACATTTAAAGGTGATTCACCATTATGTTAATATAAAATGGAAATACTATATGTGAATGTAAATATGAAATTAAATTATAGTGAAATTTAAGTAATGACTTAAGAATTAATTAATTGAAAATTCAACTTTGAATGAAAAGAGGTTGTATGTTGTTTAACTACATTCTATTTGCATAACAAAAACTTACCAAATACTTAAAAAGTTTAAAATGCTAATAAGGATAAGTAGAGGAATAATATACCAGTGTGAGAGTGAATAATAAAATGTGAAGATCTATTGATAGTTGTAAATATAAAGGAAATTTAAGTTTTAAAATGAATTAAATTTAAAATTAATTAAATATAGAATTAGTAAATGGAAACTAATTAAATTTGAATAAAATTAAATGTCAATAAACTTGGAAGTGTATGAAATTAAAATTTTGACTTGGAAATGTATAATTGATTTATTATAGATTTGGATGGATGTTAATGTTTGATATGCATTGGTTGTTAGATGGATGATAATTGATTAAATAGAATTTTATTAGTGTTAATGGAATTGAATAAACGGAATAATTTTTTTTTTAATAATTAAATTCAAATTTGAAGCAAAGTGGAATTAAATATAATTGAATTCAAATTAAATTGAAGCAAATTGACTTGAATTTAAATTATGAATGAAACAAACTTGAATAAATCGGAAACAAATCGAATGTAAACTTATTTCATGGATAAATAAGAAAATAAACGACTTTGGGTTTGTGATTGATCTTTAGAAATTTGAAGTTTGATGGTTTGTACTTTGAAATAATAAAAGCAAAATTTTGGAAAAAAAAAATCCAAAATTGTCCAATATATGCTGAAACGGAAATAAGCATAACTTTTAAATGGATGGACGAAATTCAACGATATTAGACTTTTCGGAAAGCTTAGAAACTGTAGCACGACTTTTGTTTAGACTGTCTTGAGAAATTCCTTCATTTACTTAGTTAAAAATTTGAATCTTCTCGCTGGCCTGTGTAAAAGGGAAGCAAAATCAGTAGCATATGCTCTTAGTATTTTTGCCATAACTTTTTACTGGTGTATCGGATTTTAATGATCTTGCACTTTCTGGAAAGCTAAGAACTTAAGTTAAAACTTTTACTTTAAGTGTTTTGTGTTTTGCTGTCATTTAGAGGGTCGAAAACGTGACCAAATGTCGCTGACCTGCGCAATTCATTGCCAGGCTGAGGCGTTCCTATTTAGTAAAACGGTCCTAACTTTTGAATGGAATGTCCCAATTCAATGATTTTGGACATTCCGGAAAGCCTGAAACGAATGCAACAACTTTTGTTTAGATTCCATTGTAAAATTTTATCGTTTAGGTGACCAAAAACTGATATTCGTTTGCTGTCCTGGAATTGGAATTTCAGTTTTGAAGCTAAACATGTTATATGTGTGTTGTTTATGATAAGTATATCGATCTATCTTTATATGCATGGTTCTAACTTGGTTATTGAGCATTTTAGTAGGTAGCAAAGAGGTTGCGCTTCGCTTGTGGAGCTCGCTTCTGCGCTTAATGCAAAATGTAAGTTAAAATGCTAATAAACGCTAAATAAAAGGTATGTTCTCGGATTACAGTTTATGTTGGGGTATATTATTGTGTTCCCCATGTTTTGGGATGCCTCATTCTTGTAATAAGATGTGTATCATGCAATTATTACCACTGTGAAATTTTTCGGTCCTAGCCGCGCAAAGGAGGTGCTGCCGAAATTTTTCAAAAATCCGGGAGTTAGAAAATTTTGAGATTTTAAAAAAAAAATCCTATAACTAAATTTTGCAAATAAGTCGAATATTTTGAATGAATTATATCTAAATGATGGTTTCCCCTTCTCCGTTCCTTTTCGAGGACGAAAAGTTTTAAGTGGGGGAGAATGTAACGACCTGTATTTTTAACACTTTAAAAATACGAATTAAAATAAAAATTTTGGATAAAAATCCGAAGGAAATAAAATTTTGTGTTGTTAAATGTGAATTACAAGTTAAAATGTAAAACTGAATTCTGAAATAACTTATTTGTAAATTAAATATGGATGTTAACCTGTATTGAATGTAAGTAATGAATTGAGTTTGATTGTAAACCAAATTGGTTATGAATGTAAACAAAGAATAAATAAAACGGTAGATTTAATAGTGGAAGTTTATGTTATTGAAACTAATATAAATAAATGTAACTTAATATTACAGTTGATTGAAATCAAATAATAACCGAAACTGTAATTTGATAAAGATGTTAACTGGTAATTGAACGTAAGTAAAGATTTAAATTTGAATGTAACAAGAAATTGAATTGAATTGAATTTGATTGTAAACAACGAAATAAATAAAATGTACATTTAATATTGAAGTTATAATATGGAAATCAATGTAAATGAATGTAATTTAATATTATTGTGAATTTAAATAAGATGATAGCTGAAGAAAATGAAAGTAAATGAATTATAAACTATTGATAATAATGTATAAGTAAATGGTTGATGCAATAATGAAAGTGTAAATCGAAATAAAAGAATTCAATTGGAATTAAATAACTTGAATTTGAATTACAATATAATTGAACGCTGAATCTAATGTAATCTTTTATACTGGATTTATAATGGAAAACTGCATTGTAAAAGATTGTTAATTACTGTGAAATTAAAAATAAAATTTGTGAACAATTGAAATTTGATTTAAAAGTTAATAGTTTAAAATTGGGAATTTTATATTGAAATTAAACAGTAAAAATTGTCATTTTTACAACTGTCTCGGATTTCGACGAAACTAGTTTCATCGGATCCGTAACAGTGAATTATTGTAAGGTTTCAATTTTCGTAGCAATCGGACTTGTCGTTTGATCGTACGGACTCGAAACGCCTTGAAATAAATGCAATTATAATCAATTAAAATCAATTTGAAATTTTGATTTTAGCATAACTTCTTCATACGATGGAATTTGGACTTGAAACCTTTTCCATTGCGTTTAAAATATTTTAAAACACCTATTTTGATATATGGGTTTACCCAATTCCGTTCCGGAGTCAGAACGGGCTTTTCGGGCCATAGTTTGTTCCGCACGTTCATCTATCCAGTCTATCTACTCTATCTCTAACATACCTATATAAACACAGTTATAAACCCTAGCCTCCCTAATCTTCATTTGTCTGTACGTACAATTCATCTTCTTCTTAGCTTCTCATTCCAATGGCAGACAAAGCCTAATTCCCAAATTCCAAAATCTAAAAAAAAAAAAAAAAATTCGAGATTTACGCGCTTCGGGTCGCGCTTGGGGTTTCAGGGGGAAAAACCCTGGAGCTACTTCGAGTCGGGAAGAAAACTACTCGGGTCATCGGGTCGATTTCGCAAAAAACTCCAAGCAGGCGTCGGGTATTTGAGGCGGGAACTCGAAGTCGACTCAGCACCAGAATTTTCCAATCTTCAAATTTTCATAACTTTTGCATACGGACTCGGATTTGGGCGAGGTTTCTTTTGTTAGGATCGTATCGAAATTCCGGACACTTTGACGCTGGTTTGGATGGATTTGGAGACTGTCAAATTTTTGGGTTTAAATTGAATGTAAATTCAATTTAAATTCAAAAGGTGAGTGTTTTATAACGCTCACAACGTACTGAATATCTTTATGGTAGTTAAATTTGAAATTATGAAGTGATATGGATTTATTTGTCGTTGTTTGATAAAAATTTAATTGTCATATAGATTGTCATTTGAATTCACCGTTGAAAATTAAATTGACAGTCAAATTAAAGTTAAATTTTAATTGCGATCAAATTTCCTGATATTGATAATTATGAAGTTGTTGTGAATGTTATTGGCTTTATGGTTGATTGGTTGTGATGGATGCTATTGGTCGATATTGGTTGTTTATTTATTTTGATATATCATGCTATCATCATGTATATTGTTTATTGCATATAAACTGTAAACCGAATCATTTCGAATAAATTAAGAAATAGGTTGAAATGATATACCTATGACATCTATTTGGATTGAAATGATATATGTCCATCCTTGAAATTAAATTTGAAATAATTATCCACTTGGCCATAGGTTAGAAAATTATATACGGACACCGGGTTGGTTAAATTAAATGATTTTAAAAGTTGTTTTGAAATTATTTAAATGAATTGATTTTAAGAATAAAATCGGATTTATGGAAATTGAATTATTTTGAATTGAAGCTCAAGATGTTGGAATTTAAACTTGGTAAATGAAATTGTTTAATTATTCGAAGTTTAGATTTTTAAGAAAATTTTTGAAATACGGCGTAAATTTTCGAAAGTTGATTTATTTTAAAAGATTGGACTTTTAATCGAACTCTGAATATTTCTAAGAAAATTTTTATGAAATGATATTTCAAGTTTGAGTTTGGAATTGAAAATTTATTTAAAATTGAGATTTAATTAATTTGGAATTTAATTGAAATTCAAAGAAATTTGTGAATTGGACTAAATTGAAACTATTGAATTATTTAATAATTAAATAAGGTTAAATTATTTAATGATTAAATTGAATTGAAATTCTTTAATAAGAAAATTTTGAACTTTTGAATAAGTGAATTTTTACTTCATAAATAATTGAAATTGAGTTTCTTTATTAATTAAGTTTTGGAAAATTATTTAAGAAAGTAAATAAGTGAAATTGAATTTTTTTAACAAGAAATGAAAATGTGATATTTTTGGAATTAATGTAAGACTTGTAATTGGAAGAATTGATTTGACGAATTTAATTTAATTCAAAATTGTAAGTTTTGATTTAATGAAGTTGAACTTAAAAAGGTAGTGTAATGGATTTGAAATTTAATAGAAATTGTTTTGAATGATAAAGTACCTTAACGGATATTAAATGAAATCGATAATTGAATTTAAATTGATTTGAATGTTGAATTAAATTAATTTAAATGATTTCGGAATGAAACTTATATACGAACTTGAATCAATATTTGAATTGTTTAAATTGAAATTGAAATTGAATTATAAGATTTTGAAATTTTGATTTGGAAGTTTTGAAACGTAAATTTGGAAATTGATTTAGAAAGACAAATGAAATGTTGATTTATAATATTTAATTGAGATTGTAATTGATTTGGTTTTGAAATAAATAAACGACCAATCGGTGAAATAATTTCGAAGTTATTAAAGAGACCGGAATCGGTTATGGATATACTCTCTATCTAAACCGAAAACCACTTTAATAACTATACGCGGAGTGATGATCCAGAATGAAGTGGTTGGAATGATGTACGTGTTGACTGAAGAAAGAGAACGATAATGGATAGCCTTGACACTTGTGTCAAATTGGAAATGACTAAAACAGGAGCTGTGCCGGGCCAATGGAGGATTAGCTACCTCAAGTGGACACACTTCTTCGTAAACTATTCTTTTACTTGTTGTCGATTGGTGCACCCTTGATTTTGGGAGTGTTGTTTCACGGTGTTGCGGGCGCTGCGGCGTTGCGTTCTCACCAGTCCGGATCAGGCGAACGGTAGTATCACTACCTTGGGTATTGCCTCATGTGCCTTGTCATACTTGTATTCCATTTATGTGCGACCACTACGATTTTGATTTGTACCTTTAGTATATGGATTGCCCTCTGGTGACTTCCGGTTTTGGGGAAACTACGGTCTTGTATATGCTCTTGGTAATATAAACTGTGTTAAGGGTGGAATGGGCCATGGCTTAACGCTATTTTAATACTTTTACTTTAATGTAGACATATTATAATAGCGTATTGTACTACATAGTATATAGTTTAACAGATCCTTGAGAGATGGAAAATCCCGTAACGTCTCTTAAGTTATTGCACTCACGTTGACAGTGGATAGGAGATGTCAAAACCCGTAAACATCTCTGACGCCGTCACACTCATATTTTCTTATTCGATTTGACTTACATGAGATATTTTAGTCCTGACTCGAGTGTTTTGCCTTTTCATTACGCTCGGGTCAGCCTGAGCATTTCAGATAAGGTTGAAGATCTATTCTAGAGGACGAAGACGGAGTTTGGTATTACATCATTTGTATTCTACTACCATATTATTTTTCCGCTGCATTATTGTATTATCTCTGATATGTATGTAACTCTGATTTATGATGTATAATAATAATCAAATTTATTTATTTAACAGCTTCATGAACTGTTTTTTTATTATTATATCTTGTTCCTTCCGCTGCGAGATTCTGAGTTTGTTTTTGTTCTTTCTTTTCCTTTCTTTTCTTATTTAACCCATTAACCATCCGCCCTTTTGAATGGTTTAGAATCGGCATGTGTGTTTGATTTGTCGATTTAAACTGTCCAAAAAGGCGGGTCGTTACATTAAGATCCGACTGCGTTAAGGTTCTCCATCCCCTTAACGCTATTTTCTATATGATTATACTTTACTTATTAGACATTATTATAATAGCGAATATTACTACATAGTAGATATTTTAACGGATCCTTAGAGGATGGGCGGTCCCAAGCATCTTCTAAGTTACTTGTACCTTTATTATAGTTCACTTGAGTTGGTTTACAGTATATAAGTATGTATGTCCTGACTTGAGTGTTTGTATTTTTATTTACGCTCGGGTCAGCCTAAGTTATTCACAGATTTGGATTTCCACTCTCTTGGAGATTTGAATCGCTGGAGATTATCTGCTTGTCCTGTCCTATCTATTTCAATTCCGTGGTTCTACTCAGCTTGTACTTGGTTATAATATTGAGACTTTTGTTGTATTCTATTTCTTCTGTTATATCTTATGTAACTCTGATATATTTATATAGTAGCTTCATGAACTACTATTTCTTTTACTTCCGCTGCATTATTTTACTCTGTGTCTGTGATCTGTGATTATATTTATTTACTGCATATTCTGAGATTTGCCAAATTTTATTTACAACGCGGTATTTTGACCAATTCAACTCCGGCATGAGTGTCTACCTATACACTTATAATGGATGCGAATGGTTGAAAATATCGGGTCGTTACAGTTGGTATCAGTGCTTTGGCTTTGAGGCAAAACTTAGAATGTATGGTAAATTTATTTACAGAATCACTTTCGTTTGAGTTTGAATCTCTTCCTTTTGATCCGATTTCCTTTGAATTTTGGAACGTTCTCTGCGGTTCCAAAATTCATTCGTGTCCCTCACTATTCATCTTCTTTTGATTCTGGAGTATCTCATAACTCCACTTCGAATGATCTTTGTAGTGAATTGGCGGTCTCGCCAATATTCTAATTTTCTTGTAAAAGGGTGAAAATCCTTTACAATCAGCATCGATTCACTAGAGATTTATATTTATCCTTGGTTTAGATGCTAATATCTTTTATTTTTCCAAACTCTATCTCTTGAGATCGAACGTAGATTTGTCCCAGGAAAATCCATATCGATCTTATTCTTTAACTCACGGTTAACCCGGTTAAGGTTGTCCGCGGTTATCTAAGCTTACCCATCTCCCTACTTTGTTATTTAATCATCTTGTCTTTTGTTTCCAACCTACCTTCAAAACATTTTGAATTGAATTTGTAAATCTGTAATTAATATTTTGTTCTATATTGTGTTGTTTGAGTTGCTGATGTTGATTTGGGATTCCGATCGATTCGTCTGATCAACGCTATCGATAGGATTTCTAAAACACTTTGACAGAACAAACTGACACAATATTATTTTAAAATTTGGTTAATGAAATAAATTTGGATATATAATTTTATGGAACTTAATAAATTGATTTAAATTGATAATTTGAAATGATAATACTTGATTTATCATTTATTGTTCTACAAATGAATTTATAAATAGTTGTTTATAAATTTATTTGGGAACTAAAATGAATTTAAAACAAGAAATTTAAAGAATTTAATTTCCGATGGTTTCAAACCTTGTGTTTAAAATTTTTAAAAGGATATTATTTAAAGTATTTTGAATAAAAATTTGCCTCTAAAGGATTTTAAAGTTTAAAAATTAAGTGCTCTTCTCTTTGTCGCTGGAAAATAATTTCGGTGATGACTGCAGCATCATCGACGTTCATTTTCGAGTTTCGAAGTGAAGAGACCGTTCTGTAGTCTTGCTACAGCTTTGTTTTGGAAAATCTAATTGATTTGAATTTCTAAAATATGACTGGATTATAATATATATAGATATATGATTTAAATTTGATTTGACATATTAGGTATATATAATTACTTATCTCTAAATGGTTTGAAAGGAATCGGAAGTTTAATTCTTAAATTTTATTCTAAAGAATAATTTCAGTTATAAGAAGAAAATCAAAAATTTGAATAAATGATTCAAACTTGAGATAATTGAATTGGAAAGTTTTACTTGTATAACACACAATTTCATTCCAATATAACTTACCTAAATTACATAGAAGTTGAATATGGAATTGGATAATATACAATATAAAAAGGATTTTTATAAATAAAATTTGAGTGGTTATAATACATGTTATACACTTAAATTTTAGTTATAAAACATTAACAGAGGCAAATAGTGAAAAAGGAATTTAAAGAGATTTTATTTAAATAACTTAATAATCAAATTTGATTTACTATGGAACCTTAAGTCTAACCTAGGAATTCTAATAAAGGTTATTTCCTAAAATGAATATGTTGTATAATAAATAATGTATCTTTGAATGGATAAAATAAAATACATTTGAATTAGACATTTTGTAATAAAGTTTATTTAACTTGAATTCATAGTTTAATTGATGTCTAAATGAATAAATGTGTAAAGAAATTTGATTGTTATATTTGCTATATAAATATTTTATTTATGAAATAGATATGTCTTGAAAAATGAATGATTATGATTTAAATAGTTAAAATGTATTTTAACATCACTAAAAATTGATAATTGAGAATTTGGTTTTCAAATGGAATTTTAAGTGTAACTTATTAAAGGAATATCTATTTGTGAAATGGGTATTTTAAATAAAGTGTTAGGTTATGTGTTAAATTAAGAGCTAACTAAAATAGTGAACTTTTAACTTAATAAATGAAGTATAGTTTGATTTGAATATTCCATTCATAAAAGTTTGTTTTAATAAGTCATAAGTTAAATGATATCCAAATGAATATTTCTGAAATTAAACTGATTTGAAATACTAATATATCTACTGTAGCATTTTATAAGTGCTACTATTTTGAAAATACAATGTTTTGGAAATTTTTATAATTAAATGAACTTAGAAATGTTACAACTTTAAAATGAATATTATTTGACCTTGAATTAAAATGGTTTAAATGTAACGACCCTGAAATTTCAAAAATTCAAATTGAAAATATTTAATGAATTTTAAATATTTGAATGATGAATTGATTCGAATTTCAATTTTCCAGAATAAATTTTCCGATTAAATTTTTGAATTTAATCTATTGAAAGTTGAATAAAATTTGAATCTTCAATTTTAAGCCGGTTAAAAATAATTTAAAGGCTTAGAAAATTCATATTGATAATACTGAAAGTAATAGAAGTTTCAGAATTGAATTTGAAAGCGATTTGTTCCGTTTTGAAATATTATCGTTTAAGTTGAATTTAAAAATAGCCTTCCGAGGCACAGTCTCGGAATTTGACGAAACAAGTTTCATTGGGTCCGTAATATTGAATTATTACTGGATTTTCAATTTCGTATTTATCAGAATTGTTTTGTGAACATATGGCGTATAAACGCGTATAAAATTTAATTGAATTCAATTTGAATTTCTGTAACAACTGGGGTTTTGCCCAAAATTATAATCATCAATAAACGATCTATGTTGACAGTTAAATTTCTGTTTATTGTTGAAATTTTTATAACGATAAAATCTTCGTCAATTAACGATTTAATATCAAATTGTTAATTTCTGTTAGAATTTGGAATTTGTAAATCGATTGAAATTCTCTTATTAAATTTTATTTGTACGAAATGAATAAATACACCTAGTAAAATTTTAACAATAAGTTTAAACAAAATAAAAATAAAAACAAAATAAAAGTAAAAAGAAAAAAAATATATCGTGCAGCCCATACCTCACCCATACCACCCCATACCGATCCCCTTACCCTTATTTCTGCAAATATACGTTACCCTCCCCTTTCTCTTCAATCAGACGAACGACGAAAAAAAAAAAGAAAAAAAAAGAAAAAATATGGCGACGAGAAAGATCTAGGGCATTCGGCGATCTCGATCGATCCTTTAGGAATTTAAGGGCTTCGTCTCCATCTTCCTCTTCACTCGCGGCTGGTCCTACGTGCTTCGATCTGCTCCAACTTTCATTCTTCGATCGCGGCTGCCTCTCCGATCTAAGGTGAGTAGTACTATCTACTCACATCTAAATTCGAGACCCTGATCTCCTAGTTGTTCCAATTTGGGGTTTTGTTGCTTGAGTAACTGGTTGACTTCGTTTTTTTGGGCTTCGGCCATACGATTTTGTTCAGATGCTAGAGATGATTTTTGCTGCTTGTTTTTCATGGTCACCACTGTTTGGTTTTGGCTTGTTTAAATTGTGTTTTTTTTCGTTCGTATAAAATTGTTGAACTGTCGACCTATTTATCTAGACTGTATGATTTTGTATAGATGTTTGGGTTTGTAATCTATCTCAATTTATTCCTTGTTCATCACGGTTTTGACTTAAATCAATTTCTTTGAACAGTTGACATTGATTTCTAAACAAATTCACTGCTCGGCCCTCTTTAAATTGAAACTGCAGTTTATCATTCTGTCGCCTGCAAGACTTCGGGTATTCGATGTTCGCCCTGCAGTAGCCTTGATTTGTTTGATTTATGCTTACTGTTTGATTTTGTAAGTCTTTGTCGGTCTTGTGCTATCACCTCTGTTCATCATTGTAGTAGCATGCACTATTTTCTGTTGTTGTCTGGACACTTGCATTTTTGCAGTGCTTCATCCTGCACACCGCTACCTGTCTGCACTCATTTGTGATGTGGGTTCATCTGAACATGTTTGCATTTCATTTCCTGTAGTTATTCTGTAGCCACTGCAGTTTGATCTTCACCATTTATAATATTGCTGTAGTATGTTGTACCAGTTACTCTTGAAGGGTGTTGACATACATGTCTGCACTATGAAGTCTTGTAGTTGTTCAACCTGAGTTGCATCACTGTGTTGTAGTCTATTACATCTGGACGTCGGCACTTGACTTTTTAAACAAGAATTTTATCACTTGACTTCAGTATCATTTTACAGTTTTCGAACTCATTGACGGGCACTGCTCATACTTGATACTTGATTTATTTTATTGCCACTGCTTCATTTTAGACAGACATGTATATACTTGAACTCATTGATATGAGAGAATTGAGTGTGAAGTTTAAAGGTAAAAAAAAAGGGTAAATATTAATGTGGGAAGCAAAGGATATATTTTAGAATATTGAAAGTCTGTAGCAGTGAAATAAACGTTTAAATTTTAGCCTGGGTGTAAGTGGATGCTTGTGTAATTCTATCTTTAATTTCTGTTCTTTTAAGAAAATGGTTTTCATAATAAAATAATGAAACTGAGGTGTAATGGGCACTGCTCATACTTGATATTTGATCACCGTTTCTGCCTATATGTGAATATATTGGTGGATTTGTACTGTCTGGTATTAGCTTAAATTGAAATCGAGATTTTGAAACTAACATTGACTTGGGTTTTGTTTACAAGTCCAGTTTCTTTTGGGCTTTGTTGTTTCACCAACTCACCTGCAGTCGAGTTGAGATGTACTACGGCCTTTGGTCGTGAGTAAGATAGGTTGCACTATCCAGTTTACAGTGCATACATATTTTACCTTTTTTTGTATCACTCCTTTGGTTTGTGATTTCATTGTGGCCTTGACTCTGCATATACTCATTAATGTAGTCACTGCACTCTTGTATATCATGTAGTTTATTTGGGTGGGCATTTAGGTGGGCCATGTTGCATCTGCAGTGGGGTTTCATCGAGTTTGGTCATTCATTACAGTTGTCTTGACCAATTGAGACAGTTTGCATACCATTTACACTAAGTAACCTTATCCACTGCTGCATTTGTTTTTCTTACACTTGAGTTGAACCCGATTTTTGGGTTTGACCTTTGCAGTTTCGACATACGGTAGTGGCGAGGCAGTGCACGAGTGCGTGCACTGCAGCCACCCAAAAATCGACAGTTTTGAATTGATATTTCTTTGCGTCGTGATGCATTGATCTTTTATGCTGTATTGGCGAGGCCGTGCATTATTTATCTCTGTTGATGTCTTAAATCTGCTGATTTATTGTTTAACACTGTTTAGTGTTATATATTTTCGTTATCCGATTTCTTTGTTAAAAGAGTCGGATAGACGGGAATTATTGCGATTGTCGTCTATTTAAATTATTACTGCTTATATGCACTAATAACTGGTTTGAATTAGACTGACATGTGTATTATTTTCTTTTGAATATAATACTCGGGCCAGACCGAGTATTTCTACAGCTTGAAGATTTTCGAGCAGCGAAGTTAGAGAGAGAGTAAAGAATCACTTTAGTTTTCAGAAGAAAATTGTATTTTAAGATATTCCGCTGTATCAGTATTAAAATTGTATAAACTCTGATGTATATAAAAAGATTTATAGTAATGAAATAAATTCTCATTTGTTTTAATTCAGTGTTATTATTCTGTGTTTCTATGGCTGATTCTGTTTAAACGTTATAAACTAAATAACAATTCGTCTTTTTGAACGTTTCGAGTTGGTTTAATTACCGACTGGAGGCGGTCAGAAGGGGGAATGTTACAGAGTGGTATCAGAGCTTTGGTTTACACAAAGCTTAGTTTATGACGTTTAATATGAATAGTTACTAGAAACACTTTAAAAAGGAAACGTTTTTCAAATCCAAAGAAGTATAAAATTGTTTTTGAAAATTAAGAATTTAACTTGAGAAAAGTTAAATTGAATTGAATTAGTATCAATAAATATATGATTTGAAATTTAACTAAAGGAAGTTAAATAAATTGAACTGGATTAGATAAATTATTGAGATGAAAAGTTGAACTTGAAAGATAAGTGATTATATGATATGAATTGGGAAGTTTAAATTTATAAGTTGTTTAACTTATAAAATGAAGAAATTTAAGTAAAACCAGTTTTTAAAATGGTTAAACAGTTTTGTTAAGTAAAACAAAAATCTTAATTTTGAAATGTGATATGAATTTGACTTTAGTAAAAGTTAAATAAAATAGAATTTCAAATAAATTAGAGGCGAACTTAAGCTGTATAGTGAAAATAAATACAAGTAAAGATAAAATGAAACATTGCTTAAGTAATAGTGAATCAAATTTAATTTGATATAAAAATGAATTGATAAAGTGATGTAATGAATATGAAATTGAGTTATATAAAGGAAATTCAACTTTAATTGTAAAAGTGAATTTGTGAATATGGTGAGTATAAGAATTCAATCTGAATTAGAATATAAACCAATTGAAATTAAGTGTGTTGAACCAAATTGAATATAAGCAAAGTAAATAAATTTGGTTAAATGTGCATTGGTTGCCAGTTGATCGTATAGAAATTCATTAAGTGTTAATGAAATTGAATTAATGGAAATTGAAAACTAGGTAAATTGAATTCAAATTGAAGGATAAGTAAATTTAACTAGAATCAAATTTGATTTGAATTGAAAGCAAACTAACTTGAATATAAATTAGTGAAAGTAAACTAATTGAATATGAATGAATGTTAGTAAAATCCAATGTGAATGAATCAAATGTGATTAAATTAAAAATCAAGTCGATGAATGATTTACTAAAGAACTAGTTGATTATCTTGGAAATGGAAAACTGATAAATTTATATAATAGTTTAAAGTGGAAATTTTGAATTATTATAAACGGGCTATATTGAAGATTTGAAAGTGTTGATAAAATATTGGAATTGTATAAGTGTTAAAAGTGAAATATTTAATGGATTTCATAAGTGGATGAAAAGTTTCAGAATTAAAAGTTTTATAATGTGAAGTTATAAAATGAATCGAAGTTGCGAAATAAAAGAATTTATAAGTAATTTACTTGTAAATTAAAATTCTGATATAAAACTGAGTTATAAAGGAATGGGTTAATAAAGCAATTTTTATAAATTGAAGTCTTTAAATAGGAATAGAATTTATAAACGTTGTTTATAAATTCGAAACTGACTTATTTTGATAAGTAAATTCTTATAGCTTGTTAAAAGATGTATATTCACAATTTTGGACCGTGAATATATTATTGAGTAAAAAGGACATGTTTGGGAAAGTGATATTTTAAAACGAAGTAATTGTTTTAAAAAGATGTTTTCAAAAGGCATTGAATATCGAAACCATAGATTTCAACATTCATTGTTGAAATAGACGTTTTCGTATATAAGGAAATGGTGGACTATAACACTGTTGTTATAGTAAATGATTTCCGAAAGGAAATGTTTTATATAGTATTGGGATTTATACATCTATCTAAATTTCGAATCCCTATACTAGTGATTTTGAGTTGTCGTAACGATGTTTTACGTAACATTCGTTTTGACTCAAATAAATATGTGAAAGAGAATGATTTCCTTAAAAGATGAAATATATACTTAATTTTGATTAAAGTATATCGAATATTTTCAAATGTTGAAAATAGAATGGATTTGTGAATTACTTATTTTTTAAATAAGTATGGAAATGTTTTTCCAAATATGAAATGTTGTGAATATATTCCGTAAGGAATAAATGATTTGAAATTCATTTTTGAAGTCGAAGTTGAAAAGTTAAATGAGAATTTGAACAATTAGTTCAATTTGAAATTTTTCAAAAGATTGAATCGTTAAGTTAAAATTGAGTTTAACTTCGACATCAAAGACAATATAAGTTGAGCTTTGAATTTCAGATGATGATTTGGATTGTATGTCTAACATTGTGAATTGATGACATAGCAATTGATCTCTATTAAATATATATCTGTTGGTGGCGGAGAATTTATTCTCTTAGCTTAACACCCTTCTCTGAGACGTATGAGCTCAGAGGTTATATATCGATAGACATCAATTCTGTGTTGAGAATTGACGATGTAAACGTGAAATCCAAATTGAATGTGAAAGTCGATAATAAATGGAATTATGAATATGAATTAGGTTTGAGATAACCTTAAATTTCCAAATCGACTTAGAGGAAAATTTTGAAATCCTCTATTTTGTTATGAATATGGAATATGTAAGTTTTTAGAACTTATATATATATATATATGAACGCGGTAAATTTGAAACCGTTAGTTTAGAAAGACATTGTTATGGAAATCTTATGTATGTTTACATAGATGTTATATGTACGAAATGTGAAATGAAAGTACTACATATATGATATTATGTTTTCTAAACTGAGGATATGGAAAAGTACCTTCCATTTATTATTTGAGAAGGTTTTGGAACTCTCGACGAGTGTCCATTTGAAATTCGTAGCTACGTAGAATTTACATTTAGTCAGAGTGACTATTTGAATCGGAAATCCTTCGCGATAGATCATCGCGATGAGATTAGATTGATTGATGATTAGCGTAATTTGAGGGGCGAGATGCCCACAGTTACGAGCGATTCCACTGGGATAGTGGCGCAACCGCCGGGTAAACTGCAATCTAATGCCAGGCGAAATTTGAGGGGCGTGATGCCTACAGACACGAGCGATTCTACTGGGATAGTAGCATAACCGCCGTGTGTACTGCAATCTATGGCGACAACCATGGCGAAATTTAAGAGATGAGAAATCTACAGCCACAAGCGACTCTACTGGGATAGTAGCGTAACCGCCGGGTGGAACTGTAATCCATTGGGGAACGTGCTTTCCATATCCATTTTTAAAAGAATTTTTAAAAGTATTTTCACTGGGAATTGAAACAAGTATATTTAGTACTTGGAGATTTTTAGACCTGCGCCTGGCCAGCGTATGTCTAATGTCTGTAAGAACGAAGATGGACTTGTTAAATTTCGAGTTAGCAAGTATTTTCAGACTGTAAATAGCAAAATCAATGATTTGAAATTAAAGTTTCAAAATTCCTACCTAATGAACTAAGGAAGAGGATCTTTGTAATGTTTTGAAAGTCCACAGCTTTGGAAGATATATATTATATAAATCTCTAATGTGACGAATTTTAAAGTTCGAATCTGAGTTTATAAATTGAGAAATTTGGTAAAAGACTTTTGCGTTTTGATTGTAGAAATCAATGAACAAAAGAGAAGATAAACAAAACTAGTGAGATTAAACAAATGGAATGAATCCTATATTCATTTATTTGTAATAAATATCGAGTTTAGAAAAAAAAATTGTGTAGAGTATAAATATCGATGAAATTTTAACAACTTTTCCTTTTCGTGGACGAAAAGTTTTTAAGGAGGGGAGTTTGTAACGACCCTGAAATTTCAAAAATTCAAATTGAAAATATTTAATGAATTTTAAATATTTGAATGATGAATTGATTCGAATTTCAATTTTCCAGAATAAATTTTGCGATTAAATTTTTGAATTTAATCTATTGAAAGTTGAATAAAATTTGAATCTTCAATTTTAAGCCGGTTAAAAATAATTTAAAGGCTTAGAAAATTCATATTGATAATACTGAAAGTAATAGAAGTTTCAGAATTGAATTTGAAAGCGATTTGTTCCGTTTTGAAATATTATCGTTTAAATTGAATTTAAAAATAGCCTTCCGAGGCACAGTCTCGGAATTTGACGAAACAAGTTTCATTGGGTCTGTAATATTGAATTATTACTGGATTTTCAATTTTGTATTTATCAAAATTGTTTTGTGAACATATGGCGTATAAACGCGTATAAAATTTAATTGAATTCAATTTGAATTTCTGTAACAACTGGGGTTTTGCCCAAAATTATAATCATCAATAAACGATCTATGTTGACAGTTAAATTTCTGTTTATTGTTGAAATTTTTATAACGATAAAATCTTCGTCAATTAACGATTTAATATCAAATTGTTAATTTCTGTTAGAATTTGGAATTTGTAAATCGATTGAAATTCTCATATTAAATTTTATTTGTACGAAATGAATAAATACACCTAGTAAAATTTTAACAATAAGTTTAAACAAAATAAAAATAAAAACAAAATAAAAGTAAAAAGAAAAAAAATATATCGTGCAACCCATACCTCACCCATACCACCCCATACCGATCCCCTTACCCTTATTTCTGCAAATATACGTTACCCTCCCCTTTCTCTTCAATCAGACGAACGATGAAAAAAAAAAGAAAAAAAATGGCGACGAGAAAGATCTAGGGCATTCGGCGATCTCGATCGATCCTTTAGGAATTTAAGGGCTTCGTCTCCATCTTCCTCTTCACTCGCGGCTGGTCATACGTGCTTCGATCTGCTCCAACTTTCGTTCTTCGATCGCGGCTGCCTCTTCGATCTAAGGTGAGTAGTACTATCTACTCACATCTAAATTCGAGACCCTGATCTCCTAGTTGTTCCAATTTGGGGTTTTGTTGCTTGAGTAACTGGTTGACTTCGTTTTTTTGGGCTTCGGCCATACGATTTTGTTCAAATGCTAGAGATGATTTTTGCTGCTTGTTTTTCGTGGTCACCACTGTTTGGTTTTGGCTTGTTTAAATTGTGTTTTTTTTCGTTCGTATAAAATTGTTGAACTGTCGACCTATTTATCTAGACTGTATGATTTTGTATAGATGTTTGGGTTTGTAATCTATCTCAATTTATTCCTTGTTCATCACGGTTTTGACTTAAATCAATTTCTTTGAACAGTTGACATTGATTTCTAAACAAATTCACTGCTCGGCCCTCTTTAAATTGAAACTGCAGTTTATCATTCTGTCGCCTGCAAGACTTCGGGTATTCGATGTTCGCCCTGCAGTAGCCTTGATTTGTTTGATTTATGCTTACCGTTTGATTTTGTAAGTCTTTGTCGATCTTGTGCTGTCACCTCTGTTCATCATTGTAGTAGCATGCACTGTTTTCTATTGTTGTCTGGACACTTGCATTTTTGCAGTGCTTCATCCTGCACACCGCTACCTGTCTGCACTCATTTGTGATGTGGGTTCATCTGAACATGTTTTCATTTCATTTCCTGTAGTTATTTTGTAGCCACTGCAGTTTGATCTTCACCATTTATAATATTGCTGTAGTATGTTGTACCAGTTACTCTTGAAGGGTGTTGACATACATGTCTGCACTATGAAGTCTTGTAGTTGTTCAACCTGAGTTGCATCACTGTGTTGTAGTCTGTTACATCTGGACGTCGGCACTTGACTTTTTAAACAAGAATTTTATCACTTGACTTCAGTATCATTTTACAGTTTTCGAACTCATTGACGGGCACTGCTCATACTTGATACTTGATTTATTTTATTGCCACTGCTTCATTTTAGACAAACATGTATATACTTGAACTCATTGATATGAGAGAATTGAGTGTGAAGTTTAAAGGTAAAAAAAAGGGTAAATATTAATGTGGGAAGCAAAGGATATATTTTAGAATATTGAAAGTCTGTAGCAGTGAAATAAACGTTTAAATTTTTGCCTGGGTGTAAGTGGATGCTTGTGTAATTTTATCTTTAATTTCTGTTCTTTTAAGAAAATGGTTTTCATAATAAAATAATGAAACTGAGGTGTAATGGGCACTGCTCATACTTGATATTTGATCACTGTTTCTGCCTATATGTGAATATATTGGTGGATTTGTACTGTCTGGTATTAGCTTAAATTGAAATCGAGATTTTGAAACTAACATTGACTTGGGTTTTGTTTACGAGTCCAGTTTCTTTTGGGCTTTGTTGTTTCACCAACTCACCTGCAGTCGAGTTGAGATGTACTACGGCCTTTGGTCGTGAGTAAGATAGGTTGCACTATCCAGTTTACAGTGCATACATATTTTACCTTTGTTTGTATCACTCCTTTGGTTTGTGATTTCATTGTGTCCTTGACTCTGCATATACTCATTAATGTAGTCACTGCACTCTTGTATATCATGTAGTTTATTTGGGTGGGCATTTAGGTGGGCCATGTTGCATCTGCAGTGGGGTTTCATCGAGTTTGGTCATTCATTACAGTTGTCTTGACCAATTGAGACAGTTTGCATACCATTTACACTGAGTAACCTTATCCACTGCTGCATTTGTTTTTCTTACACTTGAGTTGAACCCGATTTTTGGGTTTGACCTTTGCAGTTTCGACATACGGTAGTGGCGAGGCAGTGCACGCGTGCGTGCACTGCAGCCACCCAAAAATCGACAGTTTTGAATTGATATTTCTTTGCGTCGTGATGCATTGATCTTTTATGCTGTATTGGCGAGGCCGTGCATTATTTATCTCTGTTGATGTCTTAAATCTGCTGATTTATTGTTTAACACTGTTTAGTGTTATATATTTTCGTTATCCGATTTCTTTGTTAAAAGAGTCGGATAGACGGGAATTATTGCGACTGTCGTCTATTTAAATTATTACTGCTTATATGCACTAATAACTGGTTTGAATTAGACTGACCTGTGTATTATTTTCTTTTGAATATAATACTCGGGTCAGACCGAGTATTTCTACAGCTTGAAGATTTTCGAGCAGCGAAGTTAGAGAGAGAGTAAAGAATCACTTTAGTTTTCAGAAGAAAATTGTATTTTAAGATATTCTGCTGTATCAGTATTAAAATTGTATAAACTCTGATGTATATAAAAAGATTTATAGTAATGAAATAAATTCTCATTTGTTTTAATTCAGTGTTATTATTCTGTGTTTCTGTGGCTGATTCTGTTTAAACGTTATAAACTAAATAACAATTCGTCTTTTTGAACGTTTCGAGTTGGTTTAATTACCGACTGGAGGCGGTCAGAAGGGGGAATGTTACATTAAATAAAGATTATTTTTAAAAAGATGTTATGATTTTCTAAGTATTATGTTTTTTTAGAATAACATTTCCAAAGTGTTATGATTTTAGTAGTATGATTTCCAAATGATAAACATCCCTAAATTGTTATGATTTCAAAGCATTATGGTCTCAAATTTATTATCTTATTTTGTTTTTTTTTCATACTATCTTTTGGTTGTCCTTATTTCTCTTATCTTGTTACAGAATGGGAAGGCTATTGCTTATACCAGTCTGTTTAGAAATCTTTCTATAATCTTTGATAATCTTTGTTACTCATCTGGATCTGAACACTGTTTTTCCATTCATAGACCGTCGGTCAAGTGAAAAGGGTGATTCAGACTCTAGAGGATCTTTTCGTGTTTGTGTTCTTGATTTGATCACCTCCCTCTTGTAAAACTTAGCTATAACAACAGTTATCGGGTGTAATTTAAATCTCCTTGTCATCTTATTTTAATCTTATTTCACTATATCTTTTCTGTGCTTTCCCGTACCTTGTTCCTTTTCGGGGACGAAAAGTTTTGAGTGGGGGAGAGTGTAACAACCCTGTATTTTACAATTATTTTTAAATTGATATTTCCAGATTTAAAAGCTTATTTATGAAAAAGAATCAATTTTGTTATTTTAAATATAAACTTTGATTTTGATATGGATTAGAATTCCAAATATGACTGAATAGAATAATTTTCCAAAAAGTGAATTTTGGTTAAAATAGTCAAACTTTGACTTTTAAATTTAAATTTTAAATATTTGAAATTTGAAATTTTATCTTTTATTATAAAATTAGATTTAATAAATTGGATAATGCTTTTCGTTTCGTTGAAAACGGAGTTAAACTGCAAAAGTTATGTACATTTCAATTTTTAGTATAAACTGTCTATTTGACAATTTTGTCTATTTTCAATTGTATAAATTACTTTTTCTTTGTTATATTTTATTTTAATATGTGTCAATATGTTAATTTATGTATATTTTCACCTCTAAATATTTTCAGAAATAATAATAGAATTTTTCCAAAATATACTATGATGATTTCCTATTTTTAAAGGCTGTTTTCCTATTTTCTGTTATTTTCTTCATTAAAAATTATATGTAAATTAAATTTTAAATATTTATTTTGTGATTATATTTTTATTTTATGTTATTATTTATGTTTAGAAATATATTACAAGCTCATATGAATTTTTCTAAAATTTATTCTATTCAATTTCAAATTTTCTAGACTAGTTTACTATTTTTAGCTATTTTCTTAATTTAACTTTATATGATTGATAAATATTTATATAAACTATTATATTTTGATAAAATTTCGAAATTTTATCTGGGATTGTTATATTTTTCCAGAAATATAAAGTTATAAAGATAAAATAAAGTAATATGAAAGGCCCTAAACCTTCTATCTTCCTATGGGCTTTTATAGTCCACCTTTTTTACGTTTTAACCTAACTTATCATCAATGAGACATTACTATTCCTCATTATTTTTTTTTCAGCCGTCTTCCTCCTGTTATTCACGAATTTTCAAAGCTCCAAAACCCTAAAAAAAGTCATGGCCTCCATCTTGCAAAATTTTTTGGTAAACTCCCTCTTTTCTTTCTACTTTTTTCTTACTTTTTCTATGCAAATTTGCCTTGCTTTCTCCCTTGTTTAGATCGGCCTCTCCCCCTATTCCATGGCCACCACCTCCTTCCATCTCTTCTCGACCATCACCACCATCTACCCCACAAGATCTGACCATGGCCGAACCCCTTTTGATGGTCAAACCCCTCAAACTACAACCTAGATGCCTAGATCCATGCTTATTTGACCTCTACATGCTCATCCACTTCAACCACCACCCAAACCACCACCATAGCCGCCACCACTCCTCTGACCTGACCTTGACACACCCCTCCCCACCTCTGTCCAGTCATGACACATCACAGGCCGAGCCCAATCCCCATGGCCGAGCCCTTGTTTTGACCAAAAACCACCTAGTTGCCTCCAAAACCACATCACCTCCTCATGTACAAACTCCACCTTGTCTTGCCTTGAACCCGAGCTATGTTAGCCCAAACCTGACCCAAAACTCGACCACATCTGAACCACATCAGACCCCAAAGCCATACCAAACAATAGAGAAGGCAAAGCAAAAGACTACGTAGTCGTATCTCCTTTTATTTCAATGTTATTGCATTTTAAAGTCATATTGAATTTTGCTGTTTTGATTGGTTGTTTTGGGTTGTACACAAGAGTTGTAGATTGGATTCGCTCTCCACTCAAGTTCGTAGTCTTGTCATCATGCTTTTGTTTCCATTATGTCAATTGGTTTTGATATCTCCAGCACAAACAGGTGAGTTATTCTCACCAGACAATATGTACCTATATAACTAGTAAATTGACACCCTATGAATCTGTAGAAATATATTATCATGTTATACTTGACTATGTTATGATCATATGATGTTTATACACCTGTTATATCATCTATTACTGTTATATAATGTATTCTGTTCATTTATATCTGTTTATCACACTGCAAGTTCCCTGTAGACTAGAATCACTATGGGTTGAAATGATACATACCCGAACGGACTATAGAATAGGGAATAATCGTTATGGGCTGAAATGATAGGCCTGAATGGTTTTTATTTAATTTATTTTAACTTGCGATTGCGGGTTTGAAATGATAGAACCCGGATTTTTCTTTTTAAACTGCAGATTGAAATGATACATATCCGTATCACTTGACCTAGGCTAGAAAACTATATACAGGCCCGTGGTTATTTTATAAAGTGTTTTGGATATTTTTAAGTATTTTAAAAATATAAATTTATGAAATTTGATTTAAATAGATTTTGAAATGTTTTAAAATAAAGAAATTATGATTTTTCTATGAGTTAAAAATGTAATTAATGAATGGTTAAATTTGGATTATTGAAATATAACTTAAGTTTGGAATTTGGAAATTTGGTTAAAAATGATATTTAAGTTATATGAATAAAATGGAAATTTAATTATATTTGGAAAATGGTAAAATATGATAATTTGATTAAATTTGAATTTAAGTGATTTATTAAAGTATTATTTATTTTTTTATGAATTTAAGTGGTTAAATAAATGAATGTTTAAAAGTGATCTTTTAAAATATAACTTGACTTGGAAATGTGAAATTTGGTTTTAATTAAAGGTTTAAGTTAATTAAATAAAATTGGAAATTTAGTTAAATTTGTGAAATGGTAATTTAAATTTGAAGTGTTAAGTTTATTTGTTGAAATGTGAAGAATTGGAAACTTTTACACTTAAATTTATTAAGTAAATTGTTGAAAATTGGATTTAATTATAAGAAATTTATTGTGAAAAAGATATATGTTAAATGATATGTAAATGAACATTTTAAATGTTAAAATATGATTTTTAAAATGTTTATGTGTTTTTAATTGAAGTTATTTAATTGCTGGAAATACTCTAACACCTGAAATCTACTTTTAATAGCATTCAGAAATGCTATAGATTCTGTTTTGAACTAAAATTGTGTAAAAAGAGCTATTACAGCATTTCTGAAATGCTGTAGTTGCTGTAATTGAACTTATAGGCTAATATTTAACTCAGGCCTATTATAGCATTCTCGGGAAATGCTATAATGGTCTGCAGTCTTTGCTGAAACCAAATTTAACCCTTGTTTTGAAATCTGAACTACCGCAGCACTTCTGAAATGCTGTCTTTTCTGTTTTTGAACTATAATTCAACTATAACTGAGTTTTAACAGCAGATTTAAGTGCTGTCTTTGCTGAATTAAAAATATTTTCAAATATAACTTATAGCAGTTGTTTTTAAATGCTGTGAAATGCTGAAATTTTAATAATTAGGGTTTTTGACTTAGTAAACGAACTCAAAATGGTTTGAAACTTTGATAATTGAATACTTGACTTGAGAGTATAATAATTACACTTTTAAATGGTTTAGATGAATTATTTTGATTAAAATATAAACTATTTAAAGGTGATTTGAAATGATAGTAAATGAACGATATCTTTGAATTTAAAAGGTATATAAGGTTGAATATTTGGATTTGAACTGATAGGATATTTTATTATATTAAAATGATTTGAAATGATAGTAAATGAACGATATCTTTGAATTTAAAAGGTATATAAGGTTGAATATTTGGATTTGAACTGATAGGATATTTTATTATATTAAAATGATTTGAAATGAAGATTTGGAAAGATTGATATTTGATATATTAAAAATGATTTGAAATGAAGTTTTGGAAAGATATGATATATTGAAATGATTTGAAATGAAGTATTGAAATGATATGATATTTTAAATATATGGAAATGGTTTGGAATTGATTTAATCTTTATTTTGATAAATATATGGTTTGAAATGATATTTTATTTTGAAGTAAAGTATTGTTTTAAAAGTTATAACCACGGGTTATAATAACGATTGGTTGTTAAAGAGACCGTGATCGGATATGGACATACTCTCTGTCGATACCGAAAACCACTTTGATAACTGTGTACGCGGTGGAGTTTCCAGAATGAAGTAGGATGGTGGCGACGATCCTAAGGTATATACATGGACCCAACTCCCGAGAGTTGGCATAAGGTGGCTAAAACAGGAGCGATTGACGGACCAAGGAGGTAGCACCTCTTATCGGACACACTTCTTCGATACCATTCTATTACTTGTGATTGATTTGGTGGCCACCCTTGATTTGGGAGTGTTGTTCGAGGTGGGCGGTAGTGGCTGCTATGCGTCACCACTAGTCCGGATGCGTAATTGGTATATCTACCCTGGCATTGCCTAGTTGTGCCGTGTCACCTACCATATCGAGCTTTACTACGATTATGATTTTAAGATCTGACCGCGTTAATGTTCTCCATCCCCTTAACGCTATTTTCTATATGATTATACTTTACTTATTAGACATTATTATAATAGCGAATATTACTACACAGTAGATATTTTAACGGATCCTTAGAGGATTGGCGGTCCCAAGCATCTTCTAAGTTACTTGTACCTTTATTACAGTTCACTTGAGTTGGTTTACAGTATATAAGTATGTATGTCCTGACTCGAGTGTTTGTATTTTTATTTACGCTCGGGTCAGCCTGAGTTATTCACAGATTTGGATTTCCACTCTCTTGGAGATTTGAATCGCTGGAGATTATCTGCTTGTCCTGTCCTATCTATTTAAATTCCGTGGTTCTACTCAGCTTGTACTTGGTTATAATATTGAGACTTTTGTTGTATTCTATTTCTTCTGTTATATCTTATGTAACTCTGATATATTTATATAGTAGCTTCATGAACTACTATTTCTTTTACTTCCGCTGCATTATTTTACTCTGTGTCTGTGATTTGTGATTATATTTATTTACTGCATATTCTGAGATTTGCCAAATTTTATTTACAACGCGGTATTTTGACCAATTCAACTCCGGCATGAGTGTCTACCTATACACTTATAATGGATGCGAATGGTTGAAAATATCGGGTCGTTACAGTTTCTGCCCTTACGTGTATATATATACGTTTAATAAATATTATTTAATATTAAACCCATTTTAAAAAGATTTTCCAAACGAACTCCGAATCAGACATGCCGCTAGGCGATTTTGTTTTACCCACGTTCCGAACACAATGGAACGTGTTTCGGAGGCCAATTCAATCATATGTGGAAGATAGCCTTTTGAATCGATTTAAAATATTAAATTATCGATTTTAATTTCAATGCGTTTCTCACCTGTACAAGCAAACGGTAACTCCAAACGCTACGAAAATTGAAATCCGATAATAATTAACTATTACGAATCCAATGGAACAGGTTTCGTTGAATTCCGAGACGTGCCCCGGAAGGCTATTTTAACTCGTCGGTTAATTCGACCGATTTCCAAAATCATCGAAATCATTTAAAATCTCACTTTTAAAATTTTACTAACTTGATTATAAATCAAATAGAATTTATATTCACATTGGGAATCATTCTGATTCATTCCGAATCAAAATCTGATAATTTATCTTATTATAATATTAAATTCCATTATTAAATTAATATAAAATTCCAAATTTAACTTATCGACTTTTGATTCCATCCAAAAGTCAAATACTAAAATTCAAATCAAACTAAACTTAAAATAAACCTTAGAAACCCTTTTCATACCCATTTACATCCAGATTCACAAATTATCCCAATATCAAATATTTAATTATTATTATTCAAATCCAATTAAATTTGCCATATTTGAAATTATAACTAAATTTATCGATTCAACCAGATCTTTGTATTTCAAAATCAAATTATAATCCACCTTCAACATTTAAAATGAATTAAATGTTCAAAATCTACGACCAAAATTCCGGGTCGTTACATTCCTCCCCCCTTATAAAAATTTCGTCCCCAAAATTTGCTAAGGTAGAAAAATGATACTAAACTCATTTACTTACCCAACTTACGTAGTTAAAAACTTACATTCACTTCACCAAAACTCTTAGCTCAATTCCAAAACCATTCTCTTCATTTATAACTCCAAAGTTTTGTTTACAACTTCATTTCAAAAATAACGTTACTAGTTAACCAAAATTTTCAAAATTCCCAAAAATTTTCTAACTCCCAAAATTTTCGACAGCGTCTCCTTTGTACGGAGAGCCGTTTACAATATCACAATAGATATAAATATGTATACATCGACCCACACGGTCGGAAAACAAAATATTTCACAATATATATATATATCAATTTCCTAATTTATTGCGTAGGCGTACCTTATGATTAGCATTTTAAAAGCAAGCGGCTAATTTATACTACATATACGTGCTCCAACTCTATCAATTGCCTCTCATACCTATACTTACTCAAACATGCATATCAGTTGTCAAGAATATGAGATTTTTACAACATTCCATTCATTAAACTAGCCAAACACATCAATTTCATAACCTATCCAACCAATTTCCATAATTCTACATGCTAACCATATTTTATAAGCTATCACAAGATTTTAACACCATTTTAATCTTCTTCACAAATCCATATTTCATTTTACCCTACACAAAAGGATTTACAACCAAGTTTGCTACATTCAATTCATATTTACCACGACCAACTCATATTCACTTCAATATGATCAACATGTGCCCTTACTTTCATTAATTCACTTCAATTCAATTCCAAATTGATTCACGAACAAATTTATTTAACTTCTATCAACTCATAGAATTTTAATTACTTCGTTTACGTCAAACGACGATTTATTCCATACAATTTGACGATATCCATGTGAATAAATAATCATTTAAGTTTTACAACCAATTTAAATTGATGCCAGCTCAATTTATATTTAATTCCATTGCATTCTTAAATTTATTCACAATCATTCACTTGAATTTATTTACAATTCAAACCATCACTGTGACGACCCGGATTTTTAACGTCTGTTAATTGGATAATTAACTGGTTTAAATTATCAGAATATTAATTTTTGATGGGTCGAGCATATGAATTTCTGATAATTGAAATATTGGATATATAAATGGCTTAAAAACTATAATAAATATTGGCTTATAAATCTCTGGATATGATGAACCGTATAGAAGAAAAATTAAATTATATATGTATATATAAACTCCAACATTTAAATCATGATAAAATATCCTTAAATATATGTATAAATAAATATATACAACCTTGTGATGTTGAAAATATATACATATATAAGTATATACATATACAAGAATATAAATGTATGTATATACCTATGTGAAATGAAATATAAGAAAGTTTGTATGAATGTGAATATATATATATATATATGTATATATATATATATATGTATATATAGATATATAATAAAGCAATGTATATCAAAAATATGTTTAAGTATAAATAGGTAAATGTAACTATGTATAAGTATGTATATATGATAAAAAATACAAATGCATTTGGTAAAAACAAATATACATATGAAATGTATGTATATATAAATATATATGTAGGGACGTAGTGAGACAAGCATTTAATGCACGTTCATCTCAAGCATACAATGCATCATTTCAAAACAATGTCAGCTGTAAAAACATAAAATCAAGTCAAATAAAAATCTAGTCAAGGTTATAAAGGAAGAAAAGAAATAAAATAAAATATAAAATGAAACAGCCTGGAAGAAAATCTCAACTGGTAGCTTGTTCTACACACTTCATTCCCTGTATACAGATATTTGTGGCCGGACTATCTTCTGTTTATTTCCTTTCATTTGAAGTAAGTTAAACAAAAGAAGGATAAAACAACTCTGCCAAAGAAAAAAAAACAACTACTTTAAGTTTTCAATCGTAAGCAAAGCAAAGAGTTAATTCAAGTTCAAACCAACAATCAAGTTGCAGATGAAAAACATCAGGTGCAACTCAAAATCAACCATCAGCTTCAAGAGAAAATCAAGTTCCAGATAAAAGCCTGTTCTCTGTTTTCAAAAATGGTGAGTAAACATAGATTTTTTTAAAACAGTTTTAAATCTTGATTCCACTTTGATATATTGATATATGTTTGCAAATCATGTTGCTAGCTTAAAATGCTTGGATTTAAATGAAAGCTGTGAATAATGTTGAATAAACAAAAATATGTTGCATGTATACAAATATGTAAACATTTATCTGTGCATGTTTGGGAAATAGGCAAGTTTGCCTCTGCTTTGTCTACAGGTTCAAAACCTGTTTCAAAAATCAAATTTTCCTCCTCTGATTCTTGATAGGCTTCAAGATCTAAACAAAACAAGTTTGTTTGATCATGTTTTAAGTTTTAAAAATAATTTCAAGTATAATTAATCTAAGAATTTCCTGGAAAATCAAGAAATACAGATGAACACAAAATATATAAAAATTTCGAGAATCATGTTTTTCTGATTTCAATTATATCATCAAAAACGCTTTTGAAAATAATGATTTTTAAAGGTGGAATCAAAATTTTTAAGTAAGTATTCATTGAGAAATGCAAGGATGAACAGATTTGAGTTTTTTGATGATTTCTGGTGATCGGAAACATAGTTTGTCTCGTGATCATGGATGAAGCTTGCTGGGGGGTAGAGTAGCCTGGGAAAAATGCTCGAAATTTTTTAACTTGATCGTGGTGGCCGAACGTCGTTCATCTAGGGTTTTAGCCCAGATTTTAGTTAGCGTCGAATTTTGAATCGCTGACGCCTCGTCATCGCATCGGAGTCGATCGCTCCGGTGGCGATCGAAGTTGGAAAGCCTTACGTAGCTATGGCCAGAATTGTGTGGCCTCTGGTTGTAACGACCCGGGTTTTTCATACACGAAAAACCGGACCATTTGTGCTAAAGAAGAAGAGGTAGAAGAAGAAGAAACAGAAAATCAACAACAGAATCTCACATCGCAGCGGAATAAAATATAATATATATCAACAGATCTTTACACAAATCAAAACTATATCTGTTTATACAATACATCATCAGAATACATCATCAGAGTACATCAACATCCATAACATACAACTGAATACACAGCGGAAAAAAAATAATAGCAAGTACGAGAGTACGTATCGTCATCCTGCTCGTCTCCTGAGCTCCACAGCATCATATCCTGAACCTGTTTATCTCGGTCTGACCCGAGCATCATATAAAACAATACCCGAGTCAGTCTGGAAAACCAGCGTGAGAAAATCACACTCAATTGATTATTAAAGTTTCAAAAATCCTTTTTGAAAATAAAAGCATCTCATAAGACCACGCCACAAATAAACATGTCGGGTTTTTACCTTACGATAGCTAAAACACTTTTTATCAAAATCCTCTGATATTATAATAGTGTCTATTCACAAATACTTATTAAAATAGCTGAAATTGTTACATGATTAAATTCCAGCATACTAGCCACAACGTGGGTAATACAAACAAAACTCGTACAAGTCACGTAGGGAGAATGGATTTCCAACGAATGACTAGGCACTGGGGTACCACCTGTCACAGTACGTGGCCTAGATCACAGTACCGAGGAGTACGCCCGCTCCCCTGCAACACAAGACTGGAATCATCCCTTACTGGATAATTCCAAATAAGATCACCCCACGGTTGGGATCAGCAACCGCACCACTAAGCCGAAATAAAAAGGGACATCTAGACAGGGATGACCTTACTCTCAAGTGGGTGCTACCCACAAAGCCTTGCTGCATAACCCCTGATTTTCAGTCATTCCCGGTTGATGAGGCTCGAGGCTAAACGATACCTTTATAGCACATATCCCTTAGAATGCCCATCGTCCACCTGACGATGTCACGAAAGCATTCGTCCATACAAGTCCGTCCCGGGTCCGAACGAAACCGAAGGCACTACCCCTACTACATCCATTTTGGAAATATCCTCAGGATTAGTAGCGACTAGCCCTTGCACTTCACTGCTCCATCTTCGACTCCGAACACGTTACACGAAACGTACAAACCGGATCGAAGTGGTATTCGAGTCTCCAGACCTAGAATCCCGGTATACGGAAACTCGATCCCGGTCTCTTCGAAACGATCAGCGCATTTGGCCAATATTGATAGTCGGTTATTTAACTATCAATTAACATCCACAAGCAACCATCACACAATAAATAATTTCCCACATTATTTATTTGCCCAAATATCTTTCCAAGATATATTTCCAAATTTTCAAAGCTCATTTGAAAACAGTTTCCGCTTACGGAATACATTTCCCAAATATTTATCTTCTCCGAATCACCAAGTACAAAATACTTTTAAATTTTAAAATAATTTAAAAACACTTTATTTAAATATACTTTATAATATTGAAATTTAAAATTACTTTAATACTTAACTAAAATATATACTTAAGGAATATTTAAAATGAAACCACTTTATAAATATAACTAACTTTCTCTTTTTAAAACATAACAGATCACTTTTATATAATTACTACAATAATAGATTTTAGAAAATACTTACTTTGGGAATTTACCTTTAGAAATAATCAATTTCCTAAAACATGCATTTTTAAAACATACTTAAAACCTTTAACTTATATTTAAAACTACCTGGAAAAACGTACTTGGCTATCCAGAGAAATACACTTCTCATTCCCATCCTTTAAAAATAAATCAACATTTATTTCTAAACCAATTCATATTCTTTTATAAATTCCCACCTTGAATTTATATTTCCAAATATCCCCTGATATTTTATTTTACTTTATAAACCCAGTTTGTAAATTCCAAAGTCTCTCTTCTCTTTTAAATTCCAATTTTAAACAACCAAATCAATTTCCCATTGATTTTCCCATTTACTTTACTTTGAAATAAATTTCTTATTTACTTCATTTATTTCAAATTACATTTACTCTCAGATTTGATTTCTTAATTTTAAGTTAAGACCCTTTTAACTGAAAATACCAATTAAAAACTTCCAAAATTCCTTCCTTATCCCTTTATTAAATTTAATCCTTACGTTCAAAAATGATTTCTTTATTCTTTCCAATAATATCGCTTTAGTTTAAAATTCATTACCCTCATATTAATTCAAAATCCCCTTTAACCATATTTGTTCGAATTTAGAAATTACTTTATTTCTTTTACAATTCATTATTTAAGTTATTCAAATTCACTAGAATTATTTAGCTTAAAAATTTATTCTTTTATTTCTTTCAAAATTTCTAATCTAGAGATTTTGATAACTCGGCATTATCCAAATCGGTCCAACCAAACCATAACATCCAATTATCCATATATTTCATCACAGGATATCAAAAATCATATCACAAAATATTTAAACAAAATTAAATATTTTGAGGAATCCAGTTGGATCCCTCCAACCTGTTTCCCTGCATCCACAGATGTTAGCACAATACCAATTCCACTTCAAGGTGGAATATCGCGGTATATGGGTTTTTATATAAAATCATCCGCTATTATGCGGCGCATAGGGTCTCATCCGCTATACAAATGCGGGAATATCAACAATTCCAATATATACATATGCCAATATGTGTATATTACTATATACTACTATATATATAGCACCTCAATCAATGCAATCATCCAATTAATTATTTAAATTTAACCATTTAAATTTAAATTTAACTGAGTGAGATTAACTCACCTTTGCTGTTAATTGCAATCCACTTCAACTTTGACTTTGGTTTCATCAAAATTTTGACCTTGTAAAAACATCATTACACATCTTTATTAATCACTGAGGTAAATTAAATTTTGTTTTAAATTTCAAGTTGACTGACTTACCCATCTTATACAACCTTTCAGTTTAAACAAGGTAAAACAGTATTTAGATTTTATTTAGAAATTTCCCCCCTATACAAACTATCTCAAATATAAATCTCCTAAAATTATTTCCTAACCTATATGCACATTATTGAAACTAAACTAGAAGAAAAAAAAAAACAACATCTATATGTTCATTAACTTGTTATATATTTTTTTCTTTCATCTGTATAAAAAAAAACATTTATTTATGCAATATATACCTTACTGCCTCCAATTCAACGCGCACATAAACAACATCATCTCGGTCTCGATCTCGACTCCGACCCTGCCGACGTCGCCCCCTACTCGCAAACCCTTCCTGACACCTCGTCGAATGTTGACACGCTCGCCACTGACCACAAATCCAATCGCACGCATGATGCCACCATCCCTGTCGAACACACAAGCCTCGCCGAACCACAGCTGCCTCGTTTGAGCATCGATTGGTCGATGAAGTCGCGATCGAGATGAGGGGATCCTCGTCTTCAGACTGGTAAGCGAAAGGAAGAAGGCATCGCTAACAACTTGGTCGCCATTTATTTGAACGAGATGGGGTATTCGAGTTTCGTGGATAAGCTTTAGGGCTGATTCAAATACGAATAGAAAAGGGGAACGACAATAATTTGATTTCGAATTAATTGAAAAGGTGAAGGGGAAATTTGTTCGGAGGAAAAAAGAATTGATCTGCTGGGTTTTGTATATTTCTGTTTCGTTCCACCATAAATCTTCGTTTGAATATAAATTTTTCTTTTCTTTTCTTTCTGAATGACGAGATATTGATAAGAGCGGAAGGGAAGAAAAAGGTACGAAGGAGACACAAGGGTAGCGGGCTGTACGTATGGTCGGGTGATAGGAAAGAAATTATATTTTATTTAAATTCAATTGGTCCCAGTATAAATTTCTACGCGTTTATATATCGTACGCTCACACAACAACTCCAAGTGCTACGAAAATTGAAATCCGATAAAAATAAAATATTACGGATCCAATGGAACTGGTTTCGTCAAATTCCGAGACTGTGCCTCGGAAGGCTATTTTTAAATTCAATTTAAACGATACAATTTAAAAACTAAACAAAATACTTTTAAATTCAATTTTAAAAGTTTTATCACCTTCAATATTAACAATATAAATTTTCTGAACCTTTAGACTATTTTTAACAGGCTCAAAACTCAGGATTCTCTACTTTACTCTTTTTCTGATTGTTTAATTCAATAATTAATCGTCCAATAAATACTGTATATTTGAAATTTATATTAAACTTACTCTTTTGAATATTTAAAACAAATTAAATATTCCAATTTCAAGTGCTTAAAATTCTGGGTCGTCACACTGGTGGCCTGTGGAGTTGGAGCGAGGCGATTGAGTGGATTAAAGTTGTGTTCCAGCGAACGTCGAGTAGCTCGATTGAAGATTTGTCAGTGTTTTGGATATCTGGATGTTCTTGGAGTTAGTGGAGATCATTGCAGATATGTCGATGATGGTAGCTTTGATTGGTGATGGCTGGGATCGTTATGCACGTGCACAAGTCGATGATCGTGTCAGTTGATGTTTGGGTGATGATGTCTCGAGTTTTACCTCAGGGAGATTGTGTTCTGGCTCGAGTTTGAGCTCGTGTATTTTCAAGTGTATACCGGGTTTCTCTAAAGACTTGTACAAATTTTAAAGATTGAAAAGCGCCTCGGGTTGATTTGGGGAAAAACTCGAAGTAAATAGGCAATTGACTCGGAGTGACACTCGGGGTTGACTCGGGTAACAGCATTTCCAGTTTTGAAAACTTTAACAATTTAAGCCAATTAAATTTCTAAATTTATTCTTTTTAAAATAAAGATTGTTTGTTAAATTTGAATGTGTAGTCTGTGTGGGTTGCGAGGTGGGTTGCCTCGGGACGAAGCACGGGGGAGATGATGTTCAGCTCGGGTTCGTGCGCGAGTAGTTGTAGGGTTTTGCTCGAGTGTTGTATCAGGTTGGTGCACGAGAGTAATATGTTACAAGGTGATTAATTAATGGATAATTACTTAATGTAATTAATTAAAGTGATTTATTTAAGGATTAATTAATATAATCGATTTAAAGGGTTAGTTAATTAATGTAAGTAATTAAAGGATAGTTAATTACTTAATGTGATTAATTTAAGAATAATTAATAATTATAATTACTTAAAGGGTAATTATTTAATGAAGGTAATTAAGGGATAATTAATTAAAGTAATTAATTTAAGATAATTAATTGGTTTAATTATTTAAGGATAATCATTTATGAATTTGATTAAGTATAATTACTTAATGTAATTAATAAAGTATGATTACTTAGTGTAAGTAATCTATGGATTACTTCTGAATGTAATTAATTATAGTATAATTAATTAATGAGGGAAATTAAAGGTTAATTAATGGTTAAAGTATAGTTAATTTATGTAATTAATTAAAGGTTATTACTTAAGCTAATTAAGAAATAATTAATTAAGGATAATTAATTAAGATTAATAATTAAAGGATGATTAATTAATTGGTTTGTAATTAATTAATGTTAAGTAAGCAGGATTTAAAAGTAATTAATTTAATTTATTTGGAGATTAAATTAAATTAATTTGGAATTGAACATCTAATTTATCTTGCTTATGGATGATTAAATTGTATTGAATGTTTGGATTGATTAATATCTCTAGTCTGAAAAATTATGATGTTCTGTGATATGAAATGCTTTGGTTGAACTATGATAATGTAAGTTATCTATCTGTGATGATTTGTTGTGTGAATATGTTGTTCTGAAGTTCAGTTGAATTATTTAACTTAAACAACTTGGTTTAAAGATGACATTTGATTCGAAGAGACCGGGATCGGATATCAGCGATATCCGGAACCACTTCGATTAGAAATCTATAATTCTTTATAGATTTGATTTGTAAATCAAATAGGCTGGAATGGAATAAATTAAGTAACTAGACCATTTAAACTAAGAAACGGTACTTGGATATTATTTTGTGAAATAAGTGTTTGGGTATAACAAGATAAGAACTCGTAGTGAGGTACGAGTTACCCTGGTTTCCAAATGAGTTTTATAACTTAGTATTTCAAGATATAAGGGTTTACTCACGCTAGTTTCCAGCCTGACTCTGGTGTTGCTTTGATGTAATGCTCGGGTCAGACCGAGTATTACAGATTTTCAAGTAAGGACGTTCTGGAGCTCAGGAGGCAAGCTGGATGGCAAGAACGTATGGAGTGTTACCGCTATGATATTATTTCTGTTTATCTGAGACATGTGATTTATATATGTCGAGTGTTTGTGTAGGAGAGTAACTTTGATGTATTAAAATGTAATTGACAGATATAATATTCTTTTGTATAACTGTTATTATTTGATATTATATTTCATCCGCTGCGAATGTGAGATTCTGTGACTTGTTTTCAGTTTCTTCTTCTATCTCTTTTCTTCTTTTCCTAACTATCTAGAATTTTCGGGATCGAAAATCCCGGGTCATTACATTTGGTATCAGAGCAAAGGTTAAGCGAGAACCTTGGCTCTGGTGTGGGATACTCATTAAGGATAGGGTCAATAGTACCGTGGAATGAGTTGAGTGTATATATATATGAGAGCGTACTTGTTATTTTCATATATAAAGATTTTAAATGATTTTATATAAGAATATATTTTGGTATATGTAAAGCAATATTTCTTAAGGTAATTGGTTGTTAAAAATTATTTGAATTAAATTAAGAGGTAATAGAAATACAACCAAATTGAAATTAAATAAAGATAAGTTTGAAATGGATTCAAACTAAAATTAAAATCTTGAATTTGGGGAAAGTTTCAGAATAAGATAACAATGAATTGGTTTCCAGATATGATAATCTTGATTATTATCATAAATAATTGTCGTGTTTAATAATAAGATGTGTATTAATGAGTAAGCAAAATGAAATGTTTTAGATAAGTATGACTTATAAATTGGAACTGAAGATGATCTAGATTGTGAAGTTTTAAATCTAAGTCCAGAAAACTTGAAATTGTTTTAAAGAAATTTGTTTTGAATTAAAACCAAAGGTGGTTTAAAAATTTAAGGTATAACTTGGTGTGTAAAGGAAATAAATATGTATAAATGAGGATATACCTAATATCGAAAATGGTTTGAAATAAACTCAAAATGTTGAGTTTTAAATTTGAAATGAGATGTGATATCCAAGGTGATAAGTTTTTGAACTTATAAGATTATTAATGTGAAGTTTAAAATTTGAAATGGGAATTCAAATTGGGTAAGGTTGGTTGGATTAAGAAAATTGAATTTAACTTTGGGAAAGTTAAATAAGTTAACGAACAACCTGATTTGGAAATTTCAAGGTGAAATTGAGATTTAACTTAGGGAAGTTAAATGATTGGTTTAAATAGGAAGTTATGAGTGAACTCAAAGTGGGTTTGAGATTTGAAAATTAAAAATGGGTGTTTGGATAAATTTGGATGTTTATTTATCCTGATATCATTCCATTATTATAAATATTAAATAATATATGAAACTGAGAATTGGTTTTAAAAATGGATAATAAATAAGAATCTGAAGATTTAATTGTTTTTGAGTTTTGAAATATGTTAAATAAAGATAATTTAAAATGGAAATTTGAGAATTGGACTCAGAATTAAATTGTTTAAAGATTGGGATTATTGATTTAAAAATAAAGGGTTAATTTGATTTAAGGGGTTAAATCAACATTTGAAAATTTAACTCGAATTTATATAATTCGAGATGGTTTAAAGTTGAGATTTAGATTTCATTAGTTCAAATTGAATTTAGTTTGAATTAACTAGAATAGAAGATGGATAAGTATAAAATTCAAATGGAAAATTTGAATTGGATTAATTGGAAATAAAATTGAAGATTGAATGGGTTTAAATTCAAAATGGAATTGGGATTAATTTATATAGAAATTAAAATGAATTGAAATTGAAGTGGATTCAATTTGAAATTAGTCTAAATTAATTTGAATAATTTGAATTGTAATTAAAGTGAATATGTTTAAAAACAAATGGAATTTGATTTGATTTTAGGAAAGAAATTGTGGATAATTCAACTTGAATTGGGACTGGATCAATTTAATGGGAAATTGATTGAAATGGAGATTGGGAAGTTGAACAGTTTGGCTCTGGATTATTTTCAAAATAAATTGTTTTAATACAAATCTATTTTTCCAAACTATTTATTATACAACTTTTCTTTTTAAACCTAAAACTATCTTAAGCTTGTTTTACAATTACTTTTGGAACTATTTAACTATTTTACAACTGTTTTATAAACTAATTACTATTTTTCTACTACTCTATAACTGATTACCGTTTTACAACTATTTTGCAATTATTTAAAATTTCTATAAATATTTGATTATTTTCCAACTAATTTACAATTACTTAACTGTTTTACAGCTATTTTACAAACTAATAATTATTTTCAACTGCTTATCTATTTTTAAATTTTTTTCAAGCTGTTTTCTAAATATAAGCTGGTCAGAGTACAAACTGTTATTGATTAAATACCCAACTGAGATAAGAATTGAAGTGATAATCCAAATAGGGATTAAGGCAAATGTGAATAAGTGAATAAAGTCAAGGTAAGGATGAAATGAAATTGATTTAACTGATAATCAATGAAGATAAATACGTAGGATGTACGTATATTATTCTATTCGCATAGTGATTTGATCCAGATTCGAGCACAGAATTTCGAGATAGTATCATCGATCCGATTTGGGATTTTTCACTCAATTTTCGACGGCGAACCTGGATATGTATTTTTGATTGGTTTTGGATATTCTCTATCATAGTTGTGACTATTCAAGGAGAATGACGGTTTCTGATCAAGAAACCAGATCTGAGTCCGCACTAGGAAGTCGGGTGGACAATACTAGTTCAGAAGTGAATTTGCGTGATCGAGTGAGCGATTAGATTGATATTGCGTACGAATGATATGTGTACATCGTACGGGTTTGAATGAAATTGATATTGAAAATTTATGGATAAGAATTGTAAAATGGTCTTTGAAATGAAGAGTATATTTTGTGAAATATATGATGGGGTAAAATGGAAATTGGAAATTTCTATGATTAAAATTTACTTTATGGAAGTAAGCAATATGGCAAATGACTTTACAAAAGAGTAATCAAATTTGAATATTTGATTTGGAATGAACAAAGTTATATATCTTTGTTATATATGGTAAACTCCCCTTAATGAATCTATTGCCAGGAGAAAAGGGTTTTGAAAGTATTTGAAGTATAAAATTGAATTTATACAAGTATGAGGTGATTCAAAAATTTCCCAAGGTTATTATATATATATATATGTGTGTGTGTATATAAAGGATTTTGTGAAAATGATTTTGGGAAAAATTTTTGGGAACTTATGGATTTCTAAAAAGGCTTTTGATTTTTGAGGAAAATCAATTTTGAAAAGCTGGAAAGCCTAGTTTGAAAGGTATCGATTTTGGGATAATCGATTTTGAGAAAGGAGATTTATATGAGATTCATACTTGGTGTATTATTTGGAAAATACTATATGTGTATAGTATAAAGTGTTTTGAAAGTTTCTCTGGGGAAAAAGGCGCTCCCTTGAATGAACTTCTCAGGAGTGCCACAGGGTGGTACTGCCTTGAACCCTAAGGGGGGTTCTAAAGTTGATCCTGTGTGGAGTCCGTACAAAACTAGTTCCTGAGGATCATGTATAGTGTGTAGCGGAAGTCGAGTGCGCTGATGCCTACAGAGGCATTTAGGTTATGCTGTGACGACAGTGTAACTCGATGTCACTGCGATCTACTACAGACCATAGCGAAAGTCGTGTGTGCCGCTGAGAGCCAACAGTCTACGTTTAATTTTATATCGGTAGACTGCGACACTATGGTAAGATAGCAAAAGTCATGTGTGCCGCTGAGAGCCAACAGTCTACGTTTGATTTTACATCGGTAGACTGCGACCTATGTGAGAGTGGAGAAGTTTCATTTTTGACAGCAAAAATCGAGGGCGCTGATGCCTACAGTTACATGGACTTTTGTTGTGATGGCAACGTAACCCTGTAATGTAACTACGATCTATTGTGGGTTCCATGGCGTAATCGAGGGGCGCGGAGTGCCTACAGTTACATGGACTTTTGCTGCGATGGCAACGTAACCCAGGATGTAACTGCGACCATGGATGGGGGTGATGATTTCCGGAGCATTCTCACCAAAGATATTTTCTCTATTTTCGAAACTGTTTCCTATATTTTCAATAAAATTATTTTTCAGATATTTCACTGGGTGTTGGAAACGGGTTTACCAAGTACTTATAGATTTTCAGTCCTACGCCTGATCAACGTATGACCGAATTTCTATGAGAACAAGGATGGACTTGTCGAGACATCGAGTTATAAAAGTATTTTTATAAAAACTATTTTAGTAATATTATATAGATTTTTTAAAGTATTTTAAAAAAAAATGATCAAAGAATATTTATCTGATTTTAAGCATTTTAATAATTCTAACTTCGTTCCTTTTCGAGGACGAAAAGATTTAAAGGGGGGAGGAATGTGACGACCCAGATTTTTAACGTCTGTTAATTGGATAATTAACCGGTTTAAATTATCAGAATATTAATTTTTGATGGGTCGAGCAAATGATTTCTGATAATTGAAATATTGGATATATAAATGGCTTAAAAACTATAATAAATATTGGCTTATAAATTTTTGGATATGATGAACCGTATAGAAGAAAAATTAAATTATAGATGTATATATAAACTCCAACATTTAAATCACGATAAAATATCCTTAAATATATGTATAAATAAATATATACAACCTTGTGATGTTGAAAATATATACATATATAAGTATATACATATATAAGAATATAAATGTATGTATATACCTATGTGAAATGAAATATAAGAAAGTTTGTATGAATGTGAATATATATATATATAATAAAGCAATGTATATCAAAAATATGTTTAAGTATAAATAGGTAAATGTAACTATGTATAAGTATGTATATATGATAAAAAATACAAATGCATTTGGTAAAAACAAATATACATATGAAATGTATGTATATATAAATATATATGTAGGGCCGTAGTGAGACAAGCAATTAATGCACGTTCATCTCAAGCATACAATGCATCATTTCAAAACAATGTCACCAGTAAAAACATAAAATCAAGTCAAATAAAAATCTAGTCAAGGTTATAAAGGAAGAAAAGAAATAAAATAAAATATAAAATGAAACAGCCTGGAAGAAAATCTCAGCTGGTAACTTGTTCTACACACTTCATTCCCTGTATACAGATATTTGTGGCCGGTCTATCTTCTGTTTATTTCCTTTCATTTGAAGTAAGTTAAACAAAAGAAGGATAAAACAACTCTGCTAAAGGAAAAAAACAACTACTTTAAGTTTTCAATCTGAAGCAAAGCAAAGAGTTAATTCAAGTTCAAACCAACAACCAAGTTGCAGATCAAAAACATCAGGTGCAACTCAAAATCAACCATCAGCTTCAAGAGAAAATCAAGTTCCAGATAAAAGCATGTTCTCTGTTTTCAAAAATGGTGAGTAAACATAGATTTTTTAAAAACAGTTTTAAATCTTGATTCCACTTTGATATATTGATATATGTTTGGAAATCATGTTGCTAGCTTGAAATGCTTGGATTTAAATGAAAGCTATGAATAATGTTGAATGAACAAAAATAAGTTGCATGTATACAAATATGTAAACATTTATCTGTGCATGTTTGGGAAATAGGCAAGTTTGCCTCTGCTTTGTCTACAGGTTCAAAACCTGTTTCAAAAATCAAAATTTCCTCCTCTGATTCTTGATAGGCTTCAAGATCTAAACAAAACATGTTTGTTTGATCATGTTTTAAGTTTTAAAAATAATTTCAAGTATAATTAATCTAAGAATTTCCTGGAAAATCAAGAAATACAGATGAACACAAAATATATAAAAATTTCGAGAATCATGTTTTTCTGATTTCAATTATATCATCAAAAACGCTTTTGAAAATAATGATTTTTAAAGGTGGAATCAAAATTTTTAAGTAAGTATTCATTGAGAAATGCAAGGATGAACAGATTTGAGTTTTTGATGATTTCTGGTGATCGGTAACATAGTTTGTCTCACGATCATGGATGAAGCTTGCTGGGGGTAGAGTAGCTTGGGAAAAATGCTCGAAATTTTTTAACTTGATCGTGGTGGCCGAACGTCGTTCATCTAGGGTTTTAGCCCAGATTTTAGTTAGCATCGAATTTTGAATCGCTGACGCCTCGTCATCACATCGGAGTCGATAACTCCAGTGGCGATCGAAGCTAGAAAGCCTTACGCAGCTATGGCCAAAATTGTGTGGCCTCTGGTGGCCTGTGGAGTCGGAGTGAGGCGATTGAGTGGATCGAAGTTGTGTTCCAGCAAACGTCGAGTAGCTCGATTGAAGATTCGTCAGTGTTTTGGATATCTGGGTGCTCTTGGAGTTAGTGGAGATCATCGTAGATATGTCGATGATGGTAGCTTTGATCGGTGATGGCTGGGATCGTTATGCACGTGCACAAGTCGATGATCGTGTCAGTTGATGTTTGGGTGATGATGTCTCGAGTTTTACCTCAGGGAGACTGTGTTCTGCCTCGAGTTTGAGCTCGTGTATTTTCAAGTGTATACCGGGTTTCTCTAAAGACTTAAACAAATTTTAAAGATTGAAAAGCGCCTCGGGTTGATTTGGGGAAAAACTCGAAGTAAATAGGCAATTGACTCGGAGTGACACTCAGGGTTGACTCGGGTAACAGCATTTCCAGTTTTGAAAACTTTAACAATTTAAGCCAATTAAATTTCTAAATTTATGCTTTTTAAAATAAAGATTGTTTGTTAAATTTGAATGTGTAGTCTATGTGGGTTGCGAGTTGGGTTGCCTCGGGACGAAGCACGGGGGAGATGATGTTCAGCTCGGGTTCGTGCGCGAGTAGTTGTAGGGTTTGGCTCGAGTGTTGTATCAGGTAGGTGCACGAGAGTAATATGTTACAAGGTGATTAATTAATGGATAATTACTTAATGTAATTAACTAAAGTGATTTATTTAAGGATTAATTAATTTAATCGATTTAAAGGGTTAGTTAATTAATGTAAGTAACTAAAGGATAGTTAATTACTTAATGTGATTAATTTAAGAATAATTAATAATTATAATTACTTAAAGGGTAATTATTTAATGAAGGTAATTAAGGGATAATTAATTAAAGTAATTAATTTAAGATAATTAATTGGTTTAATTAATTAAGGATATTCATTTATAAATTGATTAAGTATAATTACTTAATGTAATTAATAAAGTATGATTACTTAGTGTAAGTAATTTATGGATAACTTCTGAATGTAATTAATTATAGTATAATTAATTAATGAGGGTAATTAAAGGTTAATTAATGGTTAAAGGATAGTTAATTTATGTAATTAATTAAAGGTTATTACTTAAGCTAATTAAGAAATAATTAATTAAGGATAATTAATTAAGATTAATAATTAAAGGATGATTAATTAATTGGTTTGTAATTAATTAATGTTAAGTAAGCAGGATTTAAAAGTAATTAATTTAATTTATTTGGAGATTAAATTAAATTAATTTGGAATTGAACATCTAATTTATCTTGCTTATGGATGATTAAATTGTATTGAATGTTTGGATTGATTAATATCTCTAGTCTGATAAATTATGATGTTCTGTGATATGAAATGCTTTGGTTGAACTATGATAATGTAAGTTATCTATCTGTGATGATTTGATGTGTGAATATGTTGTTCTGAAGTTCAGTTGAATTATTTAACTTAAACAACATGGTTTAAAGATGACATTTGATTCGAAGAGACCGGGATCGGATATCAGCGATATCCGGAACCACTTCGATTAGAAATCTATAATTCTTTATAGATTTGATTTGTAAATCAAATAGGCTGGAATGGAATAAATTAAGTAACTAGACCATTGAAACTAAGAAACGGTACTTGGATATTATTTTGTGAAATAAGTGTTTGGGTATAACAAGATAAGAACTCGTAGTGAGGTACGAGTTACCTTGGTTTCCAAATGAGTTTTATAACTTAGTATTTCAAGATATATGGGTTTACTCACGCTGGTTTCCAGCCTGACTCGGGTGTTACTTTGATGTAATTCTCGGGTCAGACCGAGTATTACAGATTTTCAAGTAAGGACGTTCTGGAGCTCAGGAGGCGAGCTGGATGGCAGGAACGTATGGAGTGTTACCGCTGTGATATTATTTCTGTTTATCTGAGACATGTGATTTGTATATGTCCAGTGTTTGTGTTTGAGAGTAACTCTGATGTATTAAAATGTAATTGACTTATATAATATTCTTTTGTATAACTGTTATTATTTGATATTATATTTCATCCGCTGCGAATGTGAGATTCTGTGACTTGTTTTCTGTTTCTTCTTCTATCTCTTTTCTTCTTTTCCTACCTATCTGGAATTTTCGAGATCGAAAATCCCGGGTCATTACAATCACTATTATAATTCAATTCCATTATTCATTCACATTTTCAACTTTTTATTTCCAAATTTAAATTCCATTAACATGTTCAATTAACTAATTTATTCCAAACTAGTACCCTCCCATCTTACAATTTCTTAAGTTATCCCAACTCCATAATATCTCCATTTCTTCTTTCATCAATTTTATTTCACTTTAATTTGATTCTTATCTAATCAAATTCCAATCCATTTACTAATTTTAATTCAATTAGTTTACTCATTCAATCCATGTAAAATTTAATTCACCTTCACAACTCATTCCTGAATTTATTCTATTAATAACATGGCCATTTTCAATTATTCTATACCCAACTGGATTTATTTGCAGCTCAAATCATTTCTATTTTAATCCAACTTCATTTCATTCGACAATATTTCCATCATATTTAATTCATTCACAATATATGTCGAATCCTATTTATAATGCAAGGTTTATTTCAAACTCCACTATTAACTCGTAACTCAACTTCTATTTAACCACATTATGTTTCATTTTCAGATTTCATTAACTAGTTAGTTATCTATTTAGTTCACTTCTAAATCTTAAAGCAACATTTGATTTTCATTTCATGTGCCACAATTTATCCATTCCAATACATATTCCATTTAATTTAGTTTACTCTAGATTCATCTTCTACTTCTCTTTATTTAATTTAGCTTACGCTAAATTCATTTTCAAACAATCCTTTGGATTTAGTTGAGTAAGAATTTTATCCATTCAATATCATTTCAACCAAATTAAATTTCCTTTCAATTTTAATCCTTTTCCCAAACTTTAATTCAAGTTCAACTAAATTTTTATTTAGCCAACTTAAATTTATACCATTTTCTTTACTATTTTAAATAAGAATTGAATTCCATTCAATGTCATTTATAACACAACTGAGTTTTTGATTTCAGTTCAATTCAACCCAAATTCAACTAAAATTTTCTTCTTAATTCAATTTAAATTTTTATTTTCCAATATATAAGTCCAAAACTTATTCACCAACCTAAGTCCATTCACCCTTTTATATTTCACTTTGTCTTATCTCACTTTACATTCCATTTTGGTTTTACATTACATTTAGGATTAAATTTAGAATTTTCCATTCTATTTACCATAACATTCAACCATTTCTATTTAGGTTTTACAATTCATTTCTTATCCATAAGTTCACCAACTTATTTATTTAAAAGCGTATATTGCTTGTTGGAGTCATTTTCACCTTATAATCACAATTCCAAATTCAATTTTATATTTAACTTATCCGGAGTTAAATCCGAATATATCTTATTAGATCAACTTCACTTTATAAGCTCAATAATTGATTCATCTTAACCTTTCACATTATTTAAATAGAATTTCCAAAATTCCATTGCCCGGATTTATTTCAAAACCAATTTGAAATCATAAATAATACATACCCACTTGGTATATCAAATCAAATCTCCGGATTCCAAAACTCTTGGTTTTACCAAAACAAATTTCCCCTTTTGAAATTTCTAAAACAACTTGTATACCCAACAAGTCCAAACAAATATCATAACCAATCACCATTGTAGCAATCCATCACTTTAGAAACTCGAAAATGAATACCGATGATGTGGCCATCATCACCAGGATTATTTTCCAACGACTGAAGTGAGTTCAGTGCTTCCTTACTTCCACAAATTCCATTTCAAAACAATTTCCATTCCAAAAATATTTCCCAAAATAATACTCCATTATTGCCTTCAAATGCTTTGGAAAACATTTCAAACATTTCCAAGACCTTAAATTCCAAAACCTTTGTTTTAAATTCATTTAAACACCTTTCAAAATTTCTGGGATTTAAATTCTGGTTTAAATCAAATTTTAGTTATACTTCTCTTTATTTAAACCATACTTATATAATTCTATTTGGTTATAAGCCATTTCAAATTTATTCTTATTTGATTACAATATTAACAATCAAACATCCAAAAATATATATAATAATTTCAGAAAATCATTTCTTTCATATCAAAATATAATTTTGGGTAAAATTATTTCATTTACCCACTTTTAAAACAATACTATGTCGGTTTATCTTGTTTAAGAGTTTAGAAACCCCTATCGATTACGGTTGTACTTCCCGTACCGACCAGAATTCATAAACACTCAACTGATAAGTCAACATAGTATAAAAACAGTTTTTATATTCACTAACAAGTACGCTCTCATATCTATTATTACACTCAACTCATTATAGAGTACTTCTGACTCTATCTCTAATGAGTAATTTCCCACACCAAAGCCTAGGTTGCCGCCAACCTATACTCTGATACCAAGTGTAGCGACCCGCCCTTCTCGACTCTCGAAAATCGACACAAAATACACCTCTATATAATATGTCGACGATTGAGTGCCGGAAAAGACAGATTGTTGAGGAAAAAGAAGAAGATAGAAGAAAGAAGAAACTAAAACAACATCAGAATCTCACAATCGCAGCGGAACAAAATATAATAAATAATAACAGCTCTTTACACAAAATGAAAACTATATCTGTTTTATACAATACATCATCAGAGTACATCATAAGTGAACAACAATTACCAGCGTGGCAGTTATACCAACCTGCCTCACAACTGCTGATAATTTCAAACAACCATAGCAGCGGAATAAACAAGTACGAATAATACGTCTCGAACTCCAGCTCCTCTCCTGAACTCCAAAGTATCCAATCCTGAACCTGAAATACTCGGTCTGACCCGAGCATTATAATGAAATAACGCTCGAGTCAGTATGGAATACCAGCGTCAGAAAAATACATCCAAACTGATTCTTAAAGTTTGAAAAATCCTTTGAAATCAAAAGCATCTTGTAAGACCATGCCACAAATAAACATGTCGGGTTTTTACCTTACGATAGCCAAAACACTTTTTATCAAATCCGTCTGATATTATAATAGTGTCTATATACAAATACTTATTAAAATAGCTGAAATTGTTACATGATTAAATTCCAGCATACTAGCCACAAAGTGGGTAATACAAACAAAAACCGTAAAGGCGTGTAGGGAAAATGGTTTTCCAACTAATGACTAGGCACTGGGGTACCACCTGTCACAGTACCTGGTCTAGATTAGCGTACCGAGGACCACGCCCGATCCCCTGCAACACAAGACCGGAACTACCCCTTACTAGATAATTCCGAGTAAGATCACCCTACGGTTCGGATCAGCAACCGCACCACTAAGCCGAATAAAAAGGGACATCTATACAGGGATGACCTCACCCTAATGGGTGCGACCCACATAGCCTTGCTGCATAACCCCTGATTTTTAGTCATTCCCGGTTGATGAGGCTTGAGGCTAAGCGTTACCTTTTTAGAACACATCTCTTAGAATGCCCACCATCCACCTGACGATGTTCCGAAAGCATTCGTCCATACAAGTCTGTCCCGGTTTCGAACGGAACCGAAGGCACTACTCCTACTACATCCATTTTTGAATCACCCTCAGGATTAGTAGCGACTAGCCCTTGCACTTCACTGCTCCATCTTCGATTCCATACTCATTTTTCCATGAAAACGTACAAACCGAATCGAAGTGGTTTTCGAGAAATTAATCCCGATCTCGGTCTCTTCGAAACGATCAGCGCATTGGCCAATATTGATAGTCGGTGATTTAACTATCAATTAACATTCACAAACATCCATCATACATAAATAATTTCCCAAATTATTTATTTCCCTCAAAATATCTTCGCAAGATATATTTCTATTTTCAACCCTTTGAAAACAGTTTAAATACACTTCCTTTTTACAGAAATAAGTTTCCCAAACATTTTCTATTTCCACTGAAATTACCAAGTACAAGCACTTAAGATTTAAAATAATTTAAATCACTTTATCCAAAATATAATTTAAGAATATTTAAGATAAAACTATTTTATAAAATATAAACCTAATTTTAAAATAGAAGTTAAGTCAAACTAAAATTTTAAAATAAGAGTTACAAACTTCTACATAAGTTTCAAATAAACTTTTACCAAACCATCTATAAAATAAATCCATTTTATAAAATATGAATATTAATAATATTCTTTCAAAACATAATACCAATTACCCCTTTTAAAATAATTATTGCCATAACTAATTTATTAAATATTTACCATTAAAATTTTCACAACTCAAATAATTTCTTAAAACATTCTTTTAAAAACAATTTCAAAACCTCTAACTTCTGCTTAAAAATCTGCTTTAAAAAAAACATACTTGGCTTTTCAGGGAAATACACTCCCATTTCAGAATAAACCAAAGAATTCTTTTTATAAATCCCGCTGGATTTATCTCAATTCAAATTTACGTTTGAATCCCGTAAATTTCTTCCAACACTTTAAAAATAAAACTCCCTTTATTTTTAAGCACACTTCCCATTTCCTGGAAATCACTTTCAAAATATACTTTTGAAAATCTATAAAAGTTTCATGAGCAGCTTAAATCAAAAAGCTCCTTTTAATATAAAGTTACTATATCAATATCCAGGTTAAAGTTTCCTTTAGAAGCATAATACTAATTTACCTTTAAAATAATTAAACACCATAATTACTTAAATAAATATTTACCTTTCTCTTAAAAATAATTAAAATAATTATTTATCTAAAACATCCCAAACACATTTTTAAACTTCTATTTTACACTTTGAAAGCTTTCCTTTGAAAACTTACTACATTTTCCAAGAAAAGAAAATACACTTTCCACCTTAAAAGTGATTCCACTATTTCTTTTAAGGAAATTTGCACTTCTTATAGAAAATCCCACCGGAAAATCTATACTTTTAAATTTATCCTCCGATAAATATCCCAATTCATTTATAAACCCGGTTTATAAATTCTCATTTCTAATTTTCCCTCTTTAAACCACAGTTTCAAAAACTATTAACAAATTTCAAACCAATTTCCCGAATTTAATCTCCTTAAATTCATTACTTAAAAATTCCTTTCATTTTCCTATTAATCCCAATTCATTTTATTTATATTTTAGAATACCAGATTATAATCACATCATAACAAAATTCCAAATTAGTCTATCACAGTATATAAATGAAATATATCACAGATTATGAATATAGTGTCTATATTGTGAGGAATCCAGTTGGATCCCTCCAACCTGTTTCCCTGCATCCACAGATGTTAGCACAATAGCAAATATCAATCCAATATGATAACCATTTTCACAATCAACCAATCAATCATTTAACTATTAGCTATTTAAATTAAATGGCATCCAGATGTGAGTGAGATTAACCCACCTTGAATTTCGAAACGCTGAGTGTTTAAATTTTAAATTAAATCGAGTCCGTTCGATTTAATCCAAAATTCTTACTTGCTCCAAACGATCCCAGTTATACATTGCAGCGTAGATCGTGTCGCTGCGATTCCGACGTCGCCAGTTGCGTCGAATTTTGTTAACGCATGCAAAAGATATGAATTTATAAAGGTTTGAATATAATTTATAAACAAATTTCTTTTAATTTTAATTTTCTTTTATACAAAATAAAGATCAAACCGTACGTTCGAAGAGAGAAATCCAGGTCGCCCATATCTTCTTCCCTCTCGAACACAACAGGTAATTCGAACCCAACGTTGCCATTCACCTCACGATAGCCGCTCCTACCACGGTCTCCTCGAGCTCGATCAAGCCCACCATTCGAACGGCCTTCGCAAGTCCTACCCACGTCCCCAACCTTGATGAACTCGACGGCCTCCCCATCTCGAAATTTGAACTCGAACGTGGCCCCTTTGTCACTCGATTGTCGATGATTCCTTCACCGAAACTCGATCATAGCCGGTCAAATTGTAGAGCTCAACGATCTCTTGATTTTGGTTGTTGAAGGTTTTGCATAATAATCAATGGACGAGGAGATAAATCGAGGAGAAGATGAGAACTTTTCGGCCATTCAAATCTATGGTTGCGGCTGGTGGAAAAATAGACTAGGGTTTCTGCCCTTACGTGTATATATATACGTTTAAGAAATATTATTTAATATTAAACCCATTTTAAAACGATTTTCCAAACGAACTCCAAATCAGACATGCCGCCAGGCGATTATAAGGTTTTACCCACGTTCCAAACACAATGGAACGTGTTTTGGAGGCCAATTCAATCATATGTGGAAGATAGCTTTTTGAATCGATTTAAAATATTAAATTATCGATTTTAATTTCAACGCGTTTCTCACCCGTACAAGCAAACGGTAACTCCAAACGCTATGAAAACTGAAATCCGATAATAATTAACTATTACGGATCCAATGGAACAGGTTCGTCGAATTCCGAGACTGTGCCCCGGAAGGCTATTTTAACTCGTCGGTTAATTCGACGGATTTCCAAAATCGTCGAAATCATTTAAAATCTCACTTTTAAAATTTACTAACTTGATTATAAATCAAATAGAATTTATATTCACATTGGGAATCATTCTGATTCATTCCGAATCAAAATCTGATTATTTATCTTATTATAATATTAAATTCCATTATTAAATTAATATAAAATTCCAAATTTGACTTATCGACTTTTGATTCCATCCAAAAGTCAAATACTAAAATTCAAATCAAACTAAACTTAAAATAAACCTTAGAAACCCTTTTCATACCCATTTACATCCAGATTCACAAATTATCCCAATATCAAATATTTAATTATTATTATTCAAATCCAATTAAATTTGCCATATTTGAAATTATAACTAAATTTATCGATTCAACCAGATCTTTGTATTTCACAATCAAATTATACTCCACCTTCAACATTTAAAATGAATTAAATGTTCAAAATCTAACGACCAAAATTCCGGGTCGTTACAGTGTGACTGATCCCATCGGCGGTCCCGCCAACCTTAGTATGATTTGTAAAGTGGTGAAACTCCTTTACAATAGTCATCGATTCACCGGAGAATTCTTTGTCCTCGGTTTGGTGTTGTTATTTCTTACAAAGCTCGAATCGTCTCTCTAGTACACGACCAGGGTAATTCTCTTGTAATCGAATGTCGAATGCCTTAGGATTTGCAGGAAATTCTATCTTTTCGTTTGATTCTCAGCCTAGTAATCTTGACTCCACCCTGATAGTCAGGGATTATCCCGTCCCAAGTGGGAAATTGAATTCCACATCAATCTTTTTCTGGAGCTCGACCTGTTGTCCTTTCTCCGCGATGTTCTCAACTAGTTTGTCCTGGTTTTCATAGATGATATTCTCGTCTTTTCTAAGTCAGAGAAGGAGCATGAATCTCATTTGAGTTATATTCTCCAAACTCTTAGGAGACATCAGATGAAAGCCAAATTTTCTAAATGCCATTTTGGGATGATGTCCGATATTTTGGTCTCATTGTTTCTGAAAATGGAGTCTCGATTGACCCGGTTAAGGTCGCCGTGATTTTTATAAGTCTATCCATCTTTCCACTTTGTAATTTAATTATCTTATCTTCCTTTCGAGCCTATATCCTTAGTTAGAATTCTCGTTAATTAGGGTCCCTCTAATTTTGAATCTCTATCCCTATTCTAAATCCATTCGTGAATCGTCCTATGAGAGAGCGTATTTGTAATTGATATAAAATGTTTTATATTGTGTTGTTTGAGTTGTTAAGTTTGAATTTTAGGTTTCGATCAATTCGTCTGGCCAACGCTATCAATAGGAATTCCAAAACACTTGAACAGAGCATACTGACACAATATTATTTTCAAAATTGGTAAATGAAATAATTTTATGTGTGATTATATTTATATATCAAAGTATAATTTTCTAAAATTAGATAGTTAAATGAATTGGTTGTTAGAAATGATAGTACTAGATTATCATTTATTGCTTTGTCAACATTCTAAGGAGATGTTTTTGAAAACATGACTTATAAATCTGATTTGCAAATGAAATGAATTTCAATTAAGGATTTGAGAATTAAATTTCGGTGCTTTTCAAAATTTGGTTTCAAAGTTCTGAAAAATATTGGAAGTATTTTCGAGTAGAAATTGTTTCCAAAAGAATTTTAAAAGAAGTAAGTCGAATTTTAAAAGAAGTAAGTCGGTACTCTCCTCTTGTGTCGTTGGAAAATAATTTCGATGATGACTGCAGCATCATCGACATTCATTTTCGAGTCTCAAAGCGAGGAGACCACCTAGTAGCTTTGCTACACATTTGTTTTGGAAAATGGATTTGATTTGAATTTCTTGAGTATGATTTGATGTATAAATATATATGTATATATTTATTTCAAAAGGGTTTGAAGTGAAACCAGAAATTTAACTCTTAAGTTCTATATTAAGTGATGATTTTCAATTATTGAAATGGAGCAATTTTTTTGAATAATTGGAGGGTCTAAAATGAGAAATGAAATTGAAACAACTTGAAACAGTTGAACTAGGATAAAATTTATTTGTGTAATACTCAGGTGCATTCTAAAACATATATAGCTTACCTGAAATATTCAAAATGTTAAAACGTTAATGTGAATATGTAATTGAAGGTTATACAAGAGAAAACTTAATTAATAGAAATGTTTAAACTAAATTTTTGCTTTATAAAAATGCTGTAAATAAAAGGTAAATTTGTATGGTGCTCAATTACACTCAGAAACATTAATAAAACTTACCTGGAAAAAAGTTTGAATGTAATGAGAACATGTAATTGAATAATATACACTAGAATTTAAGTAATAAGATGTCAAAAATGAAATTTATATGGTTTTAAATTAATTATTATATCTGGTTCTATGTATTTCAAATCTATCTTTCCTTCTGTTGCTTCTATTCTCCTATCTCGTTTCTTTTTGGGGACGAAAAGTTTTGAGTGGGGGAGAGTGTAACGACCCAGAAATTTTAACGATTTTAAATAATGTAACTAACTAGATTTTTTTCAAGAAAATTAACAATACAAGTTTAGAAATGAAAATTTGATATTTGGTATACATCTATTCTAACATAGCAAATGACAGATTTTCATTGGTAAATATAAAAGTTTATCCAGTTGTGAAATTTCAAATTTAAATTTGAAATCAGTTAATTTGAGGGCAATAAATTATTTTTGAAATCTGAATATTTTTACATAATAAAAATGTAAATCATTTTCTGAGTGAGACGTCATATTTTGTTTCGCCAAATTTGGATTGCTCTAGCTCTGTTTATTTTATTTTCGACCTTTTAGCAGCATTTTCAGCAGCGAATATCGAGTTTTGATAGTTTGGTCATATCGCTCATATCTGTGTACCATTCTGTTCATCTCGTCGTGCTAATCTCCGCAATATATTCGTTTGTGTATTTCGACGGTCGGTATGCAGCAAAATCTACGAAACGGTTAGGCATATCGGTACCCGTTTTGAGCCTTTTTGGTTTCCATATGGCCATTCATTTAGCTACCGTGAGAAACAAATGGCCACTAACCATAAATATTTCTAGAAATCAACGTTTAACTTTCTCTATTCCCTTGGTTCTGATATTTATTTTGGCTCGTTCTCTTCTTTCTCTCTTTGTTTCTGTTTATTCTATTCTAAAAAAAAGCAAGCTTATTTTGTTTTGAACTTGCTCGTGCTATCTTCCTTTTTCCAACCTTGCTTCGCTGTCAATCACAACTCACCACCTTTTCCATCAATGAATAGTATCTCGCAACCCTCCTGCAAGTTTCTCACCACCTCGCCGAACAACAGAGCCCCCATCCAGCCCCTGACACGACAGCAGCCCATCCGAACCCACTCTGCTCCTACCAACCACCGATCCACCACCCTACAGCTTGCACGCCCTTCCTTTTGCACCACCCACCCATCCATTCCCCTCCGCCATCATTCTCCCTCCTATCGCCTTGTCCTCCGACCCCTTTCCAACCGCCCACCCTGTTAATCTCCTATCCAGCCAAAAAAACTCAGTAACCCTTCAGCTGCCGTTCACCCAAGGCTCCACAAAACGCCACCCTTCCTTCCTTACTCTCAAGACCCAGCAAACCCCTGACCTCTCACCCACCCTCTCACCTTCGCACTCCACCGTGATAACCATTTCCAAAACCTCCCCTTGATTTGGCCATGACCCAGCATCGGTCTCCTCCTCCCTGCAGTGTCTCCAACACGCAAGCTTCCTCCCACCAAAGTACCTCACCTCCCTAAACGTCACAGCACCTTCACCCGAACCGAGCTGTTGACGCGCCACCATCTCCATAAAGAAAACCCGAACACAGATCCGCTTCACCATTCCTCCTCGGCAGCTCTGCATACCTCAGCGCCTTGCCTCACAACCCACTTTTTCCATCGCCACACCAATAGCAGCCTCCGCCTTACTCCCATCCACCGCACCTGAGAAGTTTCCTCCTTCTTTAAAGTATATATATATAATATGTTTATTTATTTAAATTTATATTAATATTTCGAAATAGATTTTTGTAACATTTATAGATATTCTGTTTAAATATTTCATTGAAGAATTTTGAAAAATATGTGTTTTAAAATAATATATATATATATATATATATATATATATATATATTGATTTCAAAATATATATAGATTTTTAAAATATCATATATAGATATTTTGATTTTAATATTTGTGTTTTTAACAAATGCTGATTTTCAAAATATAATATGATTTTAAAATATATATAGATTTTTTTTCCATTTATATCAAGCTAATTTTGATTTGTTTTTCCATCGATTCCATGCTACCAGCTTTGCTCTGTTCGTCGAATTCGTGCTCATCGTGCTGTGCTTTGGAATTTGTTTTTTGGAATCGTAGCTTGTCGTGTTGTCTATCTTCTCTAGCCTCGAAAGGTGAGCGATCACTCACGATTAACATTCTTATGTTTGTAGATTTTATTCATATTAAATGACGATTGAAATATGTTGTTAAATTTGAATTTGGTAGTAATTTGATCGTTGAATATGATATGTTATTAACTGCAATTGTTTTTCCTATATTAATTGATATATGACACAATAACCCGTTGAGTATATATTATATTTAAATTTTTTAATTATGGTATATGCTTGCTATTAATATGCTATGTCATTTTATATTATTATTTTTCTCACTCTGCAAGTTCCCTGATAGTTAGGAATTCCCTATGGTTTGAAATGATACATACTCGAACGATGTTATAGATTAGGGAAAAATCATTATGGGTTGAAATGATAAACCCAAGCGATTTTATTGATTTTTGAAATTTTGGGATTGCGGGTTGAAATGATATATACCCGTGAAAATATAAATTGCCGATTGAAATGATAAATATCCGTAACACTTGACCATAGGATAGAAAATTATATACGGACACCGTTGGTCTATTTTGAAAAATGATTTTCACAGTTTTGAAAGGAGATATATGGGTTTTAATAAAAAAATGATTTTTAAAATATAATATAAAGATTATATTTTAATATGTAAAATTTAGATTTTAAATTATATGTTTTGGAAATTTTAAAATTATAAGCTAAGTTGTGAAATTGTAAATTTTAAGATTTTACTTATATTTTTATTATTTTTAAAATTTATAAATTAAGATTTAAAATAGATTTAATAATAAGATTTAATTTAATAAAATTTAATATAATTTAATTTAATAAAATTTAATATAATATAATTTAATAAAATTTAATAAAATTTAATTTAATAAAATTTCATATAATATAATTTAATAAAATTTAATTTAATTAATATATATAATATGTTTTAAATATTTATTTACAATTTATATTAATATTTTAAAATAGATTTTTGTAATAATTTATATATATATATATAATATGTTTAAATATGTATTTGAATTTATGTTATTATTTTTAAATAGATTTTGTTGTAACTTTAATAAATTAAGGTTGGAAAGACAAATTGAAATTGATTTGAAATTTTATTTGTTTAATAATTGTATTTAAATAGGAATGATTTGAACTTATTGATTTTGAGATTTTAAAGATATGATTTTATAACTTGATAACTGGATTTGATTAAAGGTGATTAAATGAATATTTCAAATTTAAATAAAATTGAAATTGAATATTTAATATTGATTTAAATTTGTAATTTGAGCTTTTATTTTAGTGTTATTAAAAATGATTAAGTGAATATTTTGGAATTTAAATAAAATTAAAGTTGAATATTGAAATATAAATGAAATTTATCGAATTGAGTCAGTATAAATTTTTGAATATTTATACTTTGAAACCTATTGAATTGAAAGCGGTTTAAATTTGTAGTTCAAACATGGATTTGAAATCGATATAAATTAAATGGTTTTAATGAGAATTTAAATTGAACCTTTAACTTTTTAATTAAAATTGTTGAAGTGAGATTGATTTAAATTGAATTTTGGAACTAGAGTTGATTTGAATTGTTTTGTGAAATTGGAAGAAACAATTCCAATTTGAAACTATTTTCGATATATATATTTTAATATATATATTTTAATATATAAAATATTTTAATATATATTATTTTAAATTTATAAACAATTTTAAATATATAGTTTTTAATATAAACTATTTTTAATATATATATACTATTTTAATCTATAAACTATTTTTAGATATAAACTATTTCTAATGTAAAATTATTCCAATATATATATAAACTACTTTCAATGTTCAAACTGTTTAAGTTCGAACTGTTATGATTTAGATTTAATGGATTTAAATGCGAATATTTTGATATGATGGTTTAAACTATTTTGTGGTTATGATTTTGGAAGTGAATATGATTTTGAAAGTGATATGATTTCGAAAGTGAATATGATTTCATGATGTGATTTTGAAATTAATATGATATTTTGATATGAAGTATGAACTGTTTGAAATGAAAATGACCACAATGTGAAATAAGCATTTGGTTGTTAAAGAGACCGGGATCGGATATTGTCATACTCTCTACCAATACCGAAAACCACTTTAACAACTATGTACGTGGTGGAGATTCCAGAATGAAGTAGGATGGTTTGGTGACGTCTATATGAGGTATGAACGCAGCCCTGACTCCCGCGAGTCAGCTTGATGTGGCTAAAACAGGAGCTATACTGGGCCAAGTGGGGTCGCTACCCCTATCGGGCACATTTCTTCGATACCAAATCTATTACTTTGTGATTTGATTGGGTGCACCTTTGATTTGGGAATGTGTCTCGAGATGGACGGTACTAGCTGCTATGCGTTACCACCAGTCCGAGAGTGCAAACGGTAGAATCCTACCCTGGCATTGCCTCGCGTGCCTTGTCACATGCCTTATCATGCCCTCTACGAGTTTGGTTTGTACTGTACCTATGGAGTGCCCTCTAATAGCTCTCCAGTTTATGGAGGAGTTATGGTATTGTATAGACTACGGGAATATATATAAAAATGTGTTAAGGGGCATATGGGTAACGCCTTAACCCTATTTAATAGTTTACTTTACTGTAGACATTATCTATGTAAAGTATTACACTACACCAAAACAAAGGATTCCCAACGAGTATAAGCGTTGCCAAGAATTTCAGTAACACTTATATGTGTCGCTATAGGGGCGTGGGCAATTATTTGCAACACTTATAAACGTTGGAAGATTTTTTCACCAACGCTTATAAGCGTTGGGAAAAAAATATCTTCCAACGCTTATAAGCGTTACAAATAAATACAAGCAAATAAACACTTATCAGTAATGTTAATGTTGAACGATATAATGGTTTGAATGTTAAAGATATAATGTAGACTATATCTAATATGAAATATTATCTTAATTTAGCAAATTATAACCCAATCAATATCAATAAACAATATTCATAATCAATAATAAAACATAGTATCAATTAACAAAAGAGAAGTTCAATACATAATTAAGTTACCAATATATAGTTTACCAATTCCATACTAATACCATTTGCAATAACAAAAGATAAGACATGGTTCTTAATTAAAGTCTACAAATACCGAATACGAAACTCTGGCCATATAACGAAGCCTCCATCAGAAAATTCACATTGGCTTGTACATTCCATTTTGAGGACCATATCTAGTATGGCCACCCTCTCTCTTTCCATGTCCCCTCCTTCACCTCACATAGAAACTGCGAAAGCATTTCTTCTGTTTTCGACTCTGATATGTCTTCTTCATTTGTAGTTCTTTCATATGTTGGTTACTAATCTTCTGTAATTAATGAACTATATCAGGTAAAACATAACGAGAAGACACATAGAAAAATATCATATAGACCTTACTTACAGTTTGTAAGCTAAGCTGGGAGCTAATGTTCAAAATCCGACTAAAAGTAGATGATCTTCTGAACAATGGCATATCAGCTTTTGTTAGGAATTTCAGATCGTAAAAATTGGTTTTGATCACAGTCTCTGCATTCTCAACTGAGTTTACAGTTCCATCTATATCGTTGTAAGAGAGGCCAGCATTGTTAACCTATATAAACAGATATATGACTTGGCAAGGCAACTATGTGGATAATTTTGGAAAAATTACTTTGCCACGAACTATATTGCTTACAAGCACATCAAGGCCTGTATATTTTCCTTGAAACCAGGAAACGAAAGCTACAATCGATGATAAGTCTGTAATACCTAGTTTGCAGAATTCGACGTTATTAAGTCCTTTGGCATTAAGTGAATCTACGGCTTCTTGGCCCCTAGTTTCATCTCTGGCAGTAAGAATAACCGTGAGACTGAGCTCTGCAAATCTTTTTAAGAAGGTAGACCGATACCTTTATTAGCTCCTGTCACAACTGCTATTGTGTCTTTAGACCACCACCTGGATATAAAATTTGAAATTTTATTGTTAAGGACTTAATTTAGTGTATCTTTACTTTTTTGGATGTTGTTTGGATGTATATATTTACTAAGAAGGTTCAAGTGATACTTAAAGGATGAAATAGAGCATAATTAACGCTCCTAATATTTTCATTGTTTACTTCTTAAATTATACACATACAAATTGTGCTCGCTAAACAATATAAAGTATTAATATTGAATCAGAAGAATAATCATGCATGAAGGAATCTAATTTTCTCTTAATTTCAGACATTCAGTAACGAATTCTTGCAGTGGAACCCAATTTTTTTAGTAGTATTTGCATTGTTTATCTTGAACATCATCCAAGGTCAAATTTTAATACAATTTTATTGATATTCTCCGGCAAAGGGAAGCATACACGGTAGTAGTAACCATATAAATTGATAAAAGCCAAATAACACTGATAAATGCAGAAGAACCAAAACCAAAGCAATTTTGAAACATTAATACATCAACTTTCAACTATAACCGTGCAAAAAAAGAAGGAGAATACAACCAATTGTCATAAATAAACTGTTATTAGTTCTTACTTGACAGGCTCTGATTGAGAGCTCTTTTGGTATGTAGATGCAATTGCAAGGTTTGATTGCTCATAATCCATTAAGTTAGGATTTAAGGTGAAAAAATTGATAAGTAAAACAAAGTTGAATGAAGGAAGAATGCAGTTGAGGTTATGAAAATCAGTTTTAAGAATAAGAACTAAATACATACAGTATACACACAAGATATGAAGTGGAGCATGCTCAAATATTTTATAAAACTTAGCTTTAGCAGACATAATTGGCGTTATCCTCTCATTCTAATTAAACACATTTAGTTGCGAAGATTGCTCAATAATGATGTTGAGTGGAAGATGCATTACTTTGCATTCACTATAAAATACCACTCACTGCCATGAAAGGGAAAAAATAATACAATACTATTAGTTATAAAATGAAATGATTGTAATAAACTAATAATGCTCAATAAACAACAACTACTTCTCGTTCCCATAATGTCAGTTGCTGGTGCAATTGATGTATGTTAAATAAAAAGGTAAAATTGATAAATTTTGCTTACAAAAGTGCTCTTTGGTAAGACTAATATTTTGGTTGATCTACACTTAAAATGTGCAGAATCTACTAATATTGTTTAGCTTTGGTGGTAAGACTAACATTATGATAACTAATTAATTCATGCAGACTGGTTTATAAGTGAGTGTGAAACTGTCAACGTTTTGTTAACTACATATATTTATATAATTTCACATGCTCAGTTTGAAATTTCTAAAAAATATGTCTTGCAATTTGTTTTATTATGCATTTCACTAACAAGCTATATGGGGTACAAAAAGTGACTACTGGTAAATCAAACATCTCAGATCCCAATATTAGCTTCTCAGAACCCTACCTCGTATGTTTTCAAACTTAGCAATTAACACATCCATATTCTTGTTTCCATATCCATAAGTTTGTAATCTCATTTTACTGCAAGTTATGCACTCTAGATACAAGGAAAATATTTTGCTGCTGGCTTAATGATTAGCATATCATTTTTGGATTTGGCTCACAACGCATTAAACTATATTGGCTTCTTCAAGGGAAATATTTTATATTATGCAAGAGTAAATCAACTTTGGAATTATCGTTAAATTTATTCCTGAGCCAATGCTTGTTCCAATTGCAGATGTAGATAAGGGAAAGAATGATCATTCCAAGGGAGTAATCTACTTTGGAATGATCATGCCAAACGCTACAACTTCGCTTCACTTCATCAAACTCCACCAGCAAATGAAATCTATTTATATAACGTGAAACATTATTGACAAAATTTTCATTTTAGGTAAAGTTAATCATCATATAATTTGTAATGAGATATCGCATTCAGCTTGAACAAAAAAGCTCCTCATACAATATATAATATATTTCACTCATGCCATATGCATGTGACCCATTGTTTATTTTTATTTCTTATAAGTTTAAAGAAACTGAAAATCCCCTTTGTGTTTTCTACCTTTCTACCATTTCCATTAATCATGCATACTATCATGCATAATCATGTAATGTAAAATCATTCACACTATGTTATTTGCTTGAAATAAATATAAGATATGGAAATTCTTATTTGATCATGTATGTATATATTATTTTTCTGCCTTTAGTCAAAACAGTAGCTCCTCATACATCTTCATGTGTTTTAAAAAAATCACATATGTCATGCTAATTATTTCTAGCATATATATATATATATATATATATATATATATATATAAGACATTTAAACCTTTTGTTGAACTTCATTTTATTCTGTCTTTAAATAAAACAGAAAACACCCCATATATTGAATATATGTATTTATATAATTCTTTGGACATAGAACTATATTTATTTTGAGTTCCAATTTTTAATCACCTTAACTCCTTGTATTTTATCAAACAGAAGTTCCTATGCAAATTTATATTTATTAACAAATTTTCTTTTCTGTTTTAATGCAATATATATATATATATATTTTATAATTTCAGAATTTCTTAAAATAAATGTAACTTTCATTTTATTTTCTTTTCTTTTAGGGTCATTACATACCCTCCCCCTTAAAGGAATTATGTCCCCATAATTTCTTTCTAAGTCTTCAAATAAAAGCACTAATCCATAGTCTGTTTTACCTCCATAACCCCATATTCACATTTTATGAAAGCAAACAATATATAAAAATATTCAGAAAGCTATCATAATACTACTTAAACATACCTCTCCATCAGAAAACAAATTGGGGTATTTAGCCCTCATTTTGTCTTCAACCTCCCATGTACAATCATTGGGGTCCAAGCTCAACTGAATTTTCACCAGTTTAATCACCTTGTTTCTCAGCCTCTTTTCTTCCTTAGCAACAATCCCACTGGCTCATTTGCATAGACCAAGTTCTTATGAATTTGAATTTGAGTGGGTGACTCTAAAATTGCTCCTTCATCATGTACCCACTTTCTCAATTGAGAAACATGAAATACTGGAAGTACACCACTCAATTATTCTGATAACTTAAGCTTATAGGCCATGGTACCAATTCTCTGAATGACTTCATATGGTCCTACAAATCTTGGTGAGAGCTTACCAGATTTCCCAAACCCGAACACCTTCTTCATTGGTGATACCTTCAGAAAAACATACTCTCCTACTTCAAACTCCATTGGCTTCCTCTTTCTATCTGCATAAGACTTTTGTCTTGATTGTGTTGTTTTCATTCTATGCTTTACTAACTCAATCATGTTGGAAGTTTCTTTAACATGATCTGGCCCCAATATTACACCCTCTCCCACATCCAACCAACAGGCATGAGACATGCAGGGTCTCCCATACAAGGCTTCAAAGGGAGCCATTCCTATTGTTGACTGATAGCTATTGTTGTAAGTGAATTCTGCCAAGTGGATATGATCCTCCCAATTACCCCCAAAATCCAGCACACATGCTCTAATTAAATCTTCCAATATTTTATTCACTATCTCTGTTTGCCCATCACTTTGAGGATGGTAGGCAGTGCTTAAACAAAGTTGAGTTCCCATTGCTTCTTGGAAGCTCTCCCAAAATCTTGAGGTGAGCAAAGTGTCTCTATCACTTACAATGGTCTTTGGTATGCCATGCAATCTCACCACCTCCTTAATAAACAATTGTGCAAGCCTATGTGCATTTCTGTCTGTCCTGACAGGGACAAAGTGAGCAGATTTGGTGAGTCTATCAACAATTACCCATATACTGTCATTACCTTTCTTAGTTCTAGGCAAACCATCTACAAAATCCATGGAAATACTTTCCCATTTCCACTGAGGTACCTCCAAAGGTTGCAAAATGCCAGAGGGCTTTTGATAATCTGCCTTGATTTGCTGACAGGTTAAACACTTTGCCACATATTTTGCCACTGCTTGTTTCATTCCTGGCCACCAGTAGCTCCTTTTCAAATCATGATACATTTTAGTACCACCAGGGTGTATGGTGTACTTGGTTTTGTGATGTTCATTCATGATTTCTTCCTTTAATTCTGCAAAGTCTGGTACACAAAGCTTATCATTTTTCCTTAAATAACCCTTGGAATCTATTTTAAAATTCTCTGACTCAATGTTATTTAATAACATTTCTTTCTTCTCCTTTAAATTTTGATCTTGATCTTGCATGCCACCAATTTTCTCCACCAGGTTAGATTTCACTGTGATTAATCCCAGTGTACCATATTCCACCATATCACCATGTTCTTTAAAATTCACTCTATCCTTGCTATATATATCCGCCTCCCCAAGCACTGCAAGGTTTTTAAATTCATCAATCATCAAACTTGCTAATCTAATATGATTTCTACTCAAAGCATCTGCCACTCTATTAGCTTATCCAGGGGTGTACAAAATATCTAGATCATATGCAGCTAGAAACTCCAACCACCTTGCTTGCCTCATATTCAAATCTTTCTGAGAAAATAATATTTCAATGCCTGATGATCTGTGAATAATTCAAATTTTGCCCCAAGCAAATAATGCCTCCAATGTTTTAATGCAAACACTATTGCAGCTAATTCTAGATCATGAGTTGCATATTTGGTCTCATTGGGTTTAAGATGTTTGGATGCATATGCCACCACCTTGCCATGTTGCATGAGCACTGCACCTAACCCAGACCCACTAGCATCAGTGTATACAACCATTCCTTCATTTACCTCTGGGATTTGCAAGACAGGAGCCTCCACCAATGCTTGCTTCAACCTTTCAAAGGCTTGATCACACTGCTCAGTCCACACATATGGTTGGTTCTTCTTTGTTAACTTGGTCATTGGCGCGGCTATTCTTGAGAAATCCTTGATGAACCTCCTATAATACCCTGCCAAACCTAAGAATGATCTCACCTCAGTCACTGTTTTGGGTCTAATCCATGATTGAACTGCAATGACCTTGCTTGGATCCACACTCACCCCTTGCTGTGACACTATGTGTCTTAAGAATTTCACTTCATGTTGCCAAAATATACACTATGAATACTTGGCTTTTAATTCATGTTCTCTAAGCCTGGATAATACTAAATGTAGATGCATAGCATGATCATTTTCTGACTTTGAATAAATTAATATGTCATCTATAAATACCAAAACAAATTTATCCAAAAATTCTCTAAAAATTATATTCATCAAGTCTACAAAATAGGAGGGAGCATTGGTTAAACCAAATGGCATTACTAGAAATTCATATAGGCCATATCTTGTGTTAAAGGCTGTGTACTCAATGCTTTCCTCTGCAACTTTCATTTGGTGAAATCCAGAGGCTAAGTCTAGCCTTGAAAATATTTTAGCTTCATGCAACTGATCAAATAGATCATCTATTCTAGGCAGTGGATATTTATTCTTGACGGTCACCTTATTTAAATCCTTATAATTCACACACATCCTCATTGTTCCATCATGCTTCTTAACAAAGAGCAGTGGGGAACCCCAACTAGAACTGCTTGATCTTATGAACCCTTTCTCTTCTAACTCTTCTAGTTGGTGTTTTAATTCCACTAACTCTTTTGGACCCATTCTATAAGGCTTCTTAATGATTGGGCTAGTTCCTAGCATTAATTTTATTTTAAATTCAACTGGCCTGTTTTGAGGAATTCCCCTCACTTCCCCAAACACATCTATATATTCATTGACTACTGGAATTTCCTCTATTTTTAATTCCTTTTGAACTTCATTAATACTCCAGATTTTATTAAAACATGCATTCTTTGCTATTTCACTTAGAATGGTAATTCTTTTGCCTTCATTTGTCTCCAAAGAAATAGTAAGATTTTCTAATTTTAAGATTGCTTTGTTTTTCATTAACCAAACCACCCCCAAAATTACCCTAATACCAGGATAATTTAAAGTATATAGATCTGAATTAAATTCATAACCCCCTATAATTAATTTTAGACCCATACACTTCATCCCTAACATACAATGACTCCCTATGGGGTTGTGTACAGTTAAGGGTTGATCAATAGAAACACAAGCAAGTGCTAACTTCTTTTTAATTTCCAGAGCTATTAGTGAATGTGATGCACCAGTGTCATATATTACTGATATTGGTTGGGTATGAATAAAAATTATACCTTCAAGTTGCCCAACATTTCCAGTGTTGTTTGCTGCCAAAGCTCCTATCCTTGCTGTTCTTTTATTAGCCTCTGGGCAATCCTTCTTTAAATGACCCATCTTTCCACAATTATAGCAGCCTCCTCTAGATATTTTAGGGTCAGGGCATTAGTTACTATAATGTCCAGCTTTTCCACAATTAAAACAATGAGTGAGTTTCTTGCTTTCAGGTGCTACTGCTCCTTCCCCCTTCTTAACTCCTTTGTTTACCTTGTTCTTGTCATAAGGTTGCACTTTGTTCTATCCTCCCTTCTTCTTGTTGAACTTCATGTTCCTGAATTTCTCTCTGGTGGCATCATGTTGCTCAAATGAGAGAGTTAGATCAATTACTTGATCAAAGGTTTTATCCTTATATGGCAACATTGCCCTTGACAGTCTGGGGTTCAAGCCTTGAATGTATCTTGCATTCATTGCTTCTTCATTCCCTATTAACACCATTCCATACTTAGACAATCCTTCAAATTTCTGAGTGTACTCATTCACACTCATGCCTCCTTGCCTTAATTTAATAAAGTCTTCTAGCAGTGTGGCCTTAGCAGATGCTGGGACAAACCTAGCCTCAAGCATGACCTTAAATTCATCCCAAGTGATGTCATTCTCTGGCCTTCCTGCTATCACCACTTCCCACCAATCCAGTGCAACCCCCTTCAACCTCCTTGAAGCTATCTGTCTCTTCCTTTGGTCATTGACTTGCATATCTGCAAAGACTCTCTCCATAGTCCTTATCCAAGTTTGGACACCCATAGCTCCTTCAGTACCTTCAAAATCCTTTCCTCCTAAATTGGTGCATGTCATAAGCAGTTTGGAGAGCTCCTTATGAGGGTTGTCATGCCTTGGTGCTATTCCATCTCTCAAAGCTCTCACAAAATCCTCCATATTTATCGCAGGTGGCTCACATGATGGTCCTGCACCTGTGTGATGTCTTGGTCCTACCATATTGCTATAAATATGATTTCTATGTTAGTTTGTTTACCCCCATCATTCTTGGTGTCTTTACTTTGTTTATTTTATTTCTGTGCACACTGTGAATGTATCTCATGCACACACATATTTTTTTTATTCAGACATAAAACAAAAGCAATCAACACCAATAATTCAAATAATGCATTCAAACATCCATATGCATACAATAATATTTACTATGTTATTTAAAACATAGCTCTGATACCAACTGTGGTGACCCTCTCCAAAACACATAGATTTTTTTAAAGCATACAAAAGGAATTCACCACTAAACCCCATTTCTTATATATTTGAATATTTATATAATTTCCAAATTCTTTTCCCAAGACCCTGAATTTACCAATATAATCATATCAGTGCACAAACAAATTAGGACAATTATATATTTGATGATATATAATTGTTTCCCTTTGCCATTCAAAGCTAACAAATTTGCAAAGAGAGTTTGAATCAACCAGGAGACAAGATTCTATATGTGTTGACAACATAACCATTTATTTCTTCTCTAAATTTTTTTTTGTTCTACTGCCAGAGATACATTTTGGCTATTATAATACTTATATATTTAATATTGCAATGCACAGTGCATTTTTTTATGCTTTCTAGACTTTCTTCCTAAATAATTTTATTAACACTAAAATGGTATTTAATTGACCTCATGATAGTTATCAAGTACTTGTATGAAATCACTTCAACAATTATACTTGCAGGCATGAACATTGGAACTAATTTCTAATTATCATTTCAGGTTGAACAATTGAAGTCTTTTTACATTTTTAAGTGTAACAAGATGCAGACTTGAGTACTTGGTGTTTTATTGAAAATGCTTGGTGTTATTTGAAAGTTGCTTGGAGTTTTCTTTTCTTTTGCTCTGGAAACACTTACACTTCATGAATTGAAGTGAAATGGTTTTAGGCTACAAGAGTTTGACCCATGGCCATCTAGGCCGGCCATAGTCCCTCTTTTACCACTTGCAGACCCCTATTCCTCATGTTAACAAACTTCTACAAAGATCTATTCCTAACACAAGCATGTTTTTGCCTGGTTTAAATTTTTCCTGGAAATGCATCCATATATGTACTCAATCCCTTATTCAAAATGCAATTACTTCCAAGTTTATTTCTTTCATATTTTTTTTTTGAAATCAAATACACAAATACATGTTAATCACTTTTTCACTCCAGAATTCATGCACATGCCTGTACCACTTACCTGCCATGCACAAATTCATTTCTCTTGAATACCCCTACTCAAATCTTGTGAGTTCATTTTTAAATCAATCACCTTAGCTCTTTAATTTCCATAAAGTCAAAAATATAAATTCATGCAATAAAAATCAGAGATTATTATATACACATTTCATATTTATATGATATGTCTATCCCCTTATTTCTCCAAATCAGACATTCATAAAATCAATAGTTAACCAAACATCATCAATAGTCTTCCATAGCAGGTTTACTTAAGTACATATTTTTTAACCCAAATACTTAGAAATCTCCCTACAAGTAACTTCAATTACAACATGAAATCTAACTAATAAATTCATTACAAAGCAACTACAAATTTTAAAACTAGTTTCTCTTATTTATACTAGCAGCTAATTGCCATCTTCATCCATCAAGCCAACTTCAATTTCTTGCAGGCAATTCAATGAGCTGCCCCAATTTTAATGAGACACCCAGATGATTGCAAGGGCAACCAAAAGGGTCAGATTTCACTGGTATGAGCATTTATCAATTTATACACATATTCATAGTTTTTGGTGAACTTGCAATGTCTTTCTAATTTAGCATATTATTGGTTAATTTCAAGTGATACAAGGGCACATTCATTCATATAAACAATACCCAGCTAACCATCAAAATAAATAAATAAATATATATATAATTCTTGATTCATTTCTGAACAAGTAAACTCAGATTTTTTTTATATTCCCAATTTTCACCCAGAAAACAATCAATGCACATATTTAAACTTGATTGACTTGGCTCCATATCTGGATATTTGTAATCCAGAATTTTTAAACCCCATTCCCCATTTATTCTATGGTCTTTAACTCCCTGTCAAATGAACACCATGTATGCATTGTGAAGGAAACTCCCAGGTTATTTAGTTTATTCCAACACACAAAGGCCTCAGGGTGCAATTGCACCATGCATATACTTACTCCCACCTGAAGCAAGCAGATCATTGACTAACTCCCAAATGACCAATATAATTTTCTTTAATAAATCCCCCTCCAGTTTTTGCTTATTTTGTTAAAGCTTCTATTTATGAATTCAATCATAAAAAAAAACTCCCAATTCATTCATGTTTAAATAAGGCTTATTGTAACGCCCCACCCCGAGACCCACCTTAGTAAAGAGAATTAACGAGTAATTCCGTCTACTAAAGCGGAGAATAGGGCTGGTTAAGGGCGACCATCTATAACTTTGTCTTAAACATCTACTGAATATGTCGATAAATGCAATATGATTTTTTTTCAACTCAAGTGGATCGACATACCCAGTAAATGCTTAATCCAAAACTAAGGTGGCTAACGGATCTATCAGAATAAAATACAATAACTAAATGTAAAACACATCACAGAATAGTAATCAACATCATATATATACATATACACTGATACATGTTTAGTAGAATACAATATGAATATAATAAATGTGGTACTCGACCACACCATATACATTGAATCAAATATAAATACATCAGAGTACGCGGAAGAATATAAATTACTCAAGAGAAAGGAGAGCTGATATCCGGCATCAACTTTAAGCTAATTCCAATAGATGATACCTGAAACAACTCGGTCTGACCCGAGTATAAATACACGGGTCAGTCTAGCTACACAAATAAGTCAATATCGGTAATATGAAGCAGAATAGACATAAAGATACTTCTTCTCGAAAGAGAAGAATGAATCGATAAACTCATAAGCTCAACACTTAAGTAACAAACGCTACTTAAGTGAACAAATACCTCGAAGGAGCTAACTCAAACTCAATACTCAAATCAAAACACAAGTGCATCATATCATCAGCGACATCCCAAAATGTCTACATGGTTTCCATGAACCATCTCAAAAGGAGAAACATCAATACAAACTCTCACCAAAATGGCAAACATTCTCAAATAGGATGATCCAAAACTCAATTATAGATGAATCTCCAAATTCAATTATACCTCATCTCATCGGTATAACACTACAACAAAATGTTGATTTAATAGCAAGTAGGGATTGCACAGTAAATTGGCTTGCTGTCATTTGATGCTAATCCCTTTTCTTATTTAATTGATAACGCGTTTAGCCGCAGTTAATTAGACAAAGAAAATTACTTCGTGGTCTTCTTATTCCTGCCCGCCTAAATTTTGCTATTTCGTTCTCCCCAAAAAAAGATCCCGCTCTAAACCTAAATTCATCCTTCAACCACGACCCCCTCAAATTCAATCTCCATCTCATAAAAGCCCAGAGAAATTCGATCCCCAACTCACGACTCTCCACAACTATCCACGCCTGAAGCTGTCGCCTATTGCTCTGACTCTCCACGCATCCTTGAAGAAGCTGTATCAGGCGTCGTTAAAGAAGCAGTAGCCGACATCGTTGAAGAATCTGTAGCAGGCATCACTGAAGAAGCTGAAGCATTGAAAACAGTAAGCTTTGATTTGTATGTTGGTATTTTTTTAGTTTCTGTATGTTTCGATCTCTATTTTATTTTGAAATCGGTAAGCTTTGAAAATTTTATTATGAGTGATATGAAGTAGGTGGGTAGTTCATGGATTGGTAAAATGGAGAGTGAGTTAAGAGGAAGAAGATAATGGGGTAAATACACGTTTACTTAGATCATTATAATTTACAAATTTCCTCATTATCTAACTTTGACCATGTTTATGCTGTTTTAGGGATGAGAGCAGATTTAATATTTAGTTCTGCAAAAATTTAATATTTATGTTTACAGGCTTTTGGCCTTTCGATTTCTATTTTCTTCTTCTAGAAAAATATGACAATTTATGTATTGAAATCCACATTATTTTGGTTAACATATGCTTTAAATATGTTAAAACGAGAAACTATGAAAATAATCCTTGTACATCTTAAAAAAGTATATGCATTGACCCACCAACACAGGAGCAAATCACCTGGTAATACATGTATAATTGATTAAAAATTATCAAAAAGACTATTGGAAATTGGAACATTATCAAAAAGCGTTAAAGAGCAATATGTTTCTATTCTATAACACAAATTTGATTGTGCTATAGGCTATAGCACAAATTATCAATACATTTGTCAATTTTGTGTTATAACATTGTTAAATCGTCTGTATTTTAAGCAAAGGCAATTTTGTTCTCAAGTATATATGGTAAGATGTGTGTTTTTGTAGCACAATTACCATTGATATGGATTTTCTACCTCCTTTTCTATTCATCTCAACTACATCTTGTTGCTTTTAGAGTTACCAAATTCGAAATTAAATCAAACTTCAAAAGATGTTCAATATAGATAGTATGGATGTTTTCTTTTGATTAACATAACTCTATTACGAAAACGTTAACAATTGTCACTTGTTAACATCAGCCTTGTAAAAAAACAAAATTATTTTGAAAATTTATCATTTCGAAATGTTAAGTTAAATATTGGTCATAAACATTCAACTTTAAATATTACTTTGTACATGTTTGCATTATCCAAACAAGCTTTCTTGTAAACATGATCCTTAACTATGTTAGAACATGCATGTACACATACATGTAAGGAAGGAACAATGTTCCAATAGTCGAAGCATGGGAAAATAATAGAACCATTGAAAAACATTATAGCTGTAAACTAATTTTGAAGGAGTTGCATAATTCGAAATGAGAACACATCTATAAAATTTTACTTTCTAATCCATAATATCATGTTGTACCATGTAAAATAACTATAGCGGAAATGTTTGCATATACAAAATTTGCAGTGCAATTATTTGCTTTTACATCACCAATTTGCCTTGCAATAAAATAAAACATTGCACACATTTTATAATGGTTGATTCTATTCTATTCATGCACCGTATTTTGCTTTACGCATATCCAGATTTAACAAAATACATTGTATAACTTTTTACTTTACATACATCTTGAAATATCCAATTCTACCGTCCAGTAACTTTTAGTCTTTTACAATTCAAGTAAAAATCCTAATGAAAATGTGCATGTACTTAAATTGTGTTCACGTATACAATCACCAACTCCCTTGAGAAAATGAAATAAAAAACAAAATTTAATCTTTTTTTAGATTCTACATCAAAATCAAAATCATTTTTAATGTCTACTTCAAAATATTTATTTCTTTTGATTATAAATCTAACTAAATATTTGCTTCTTCAATTTTCATTGTTAGAGATTAAGAATTTGATTTATCATATTTTATTGAGTCAATTAGGGTTCAAGTTTTTTAAGCAACAAAAAGTAAAACAATTAAAACATATTATTCACTAGTTTTTAGTTCCTTTTAAAAAGAAGCTGGTGTATGTAAAGAAAGTTTCGCTCTATGAATAGAATTAACCTTTTATATTACACTTCAAACGTATAGTAGAATAGTTGTACTTTTGTTATGCAATCAAATATATATTTTTACAAATCTTCTATGAATGTAAGCAAGTATTTGTCATGTACTCTAAAATTTGATTAAATACATCACAATGCAACAATTATTTGATCGGATGTTCATCCTTATGTGATTTGGGTAACGAACCTTCGGAGACGAAAGTTATAACGATTTCATCTGGTTTCGAGGCATCTTTTTTTCTGAACTTCTGAATCAACTCTCAAATTTGGAAGTAAACTTATAGCTCATTATTTTTATTTGGTTATCACTAACTGAATGAACTAACGTATTTTACCAAACTGCTAAATGTTTCATTTTCACAACCTGCTTCATTATATGAAATATCACTTCAACCTGATATCCATCTACTTTATGTTGTAGTTTGCTAGATCAACTTAATTTTATCACATCTTGACTGATTACATACATATTTACCAAAAGCATTCTTATCTGACTAAACGTTCAAGGTACGCTTAGACTTGCATGTTTAGAAGTATAAACTGCTTATTTCATATTAGTGTTGTTTGTTACATTTGGAAGTTTTCTTTTAGGATATGATGTAATTCTGGATTTGTACATGATTTTACAACATAATGAACCCAACCGAACTATTTGCATTATTCGAAACTGATAATGTGAGTTTATTTTCACCCTTAATAATAAAATTCTACTGATTTGTTTATAGATAAACTCTGTTGTGACTGTATTGATTCATATGATTGAATAATTTGTGACTTTGGAAAATAATGCTATACCAGGAATTACACTGTTGTGATTGCTCATTGAAACTTCACTGCTTTTTGCTTATTTATCATCAAATTATAGTCTCCTTTTTAAAAAGAAAATTGTTAACCTTAATTCAATACCATAAATTGCTTAATGATTGTAATATATATTGATTTAGCTGGTGTTTTCAATTTTTTTTGTTCCATTTCCAAATTGTGAACTTGATTCTCCTGCCCCAACAACTCGAATAGTATGTTATGTACAAGAAAATAACTTAGGTTAAGCTCACCATTCCACTTTGATTAAAAGGTCGAACATGGACACCATTAACAAGTTGGGTTGAGTAGCAATGTATTGTAAACCTAAGATTCCGTATGACTTTCAAATTACTGGATTTTCATCGAATAATGTGTGATTTGTTATTTCAGTTATAAAGATTGGGTGGTACAACTGCTAAATTTTTGCAGAACTAAATATTAAATCTATTTGTTGAGATAACCTTTATGATTGAGATTGGCTTAGTTGGTTTCTGACTGGTTTTTTTGTTAATGTTTCATTATAACTGTTAACTAGTTGTTTTCGATGTTGATGTTTATTTTAATCTAAATTTTTTTACGCTTTTAGTACTCTTAGACCAAGAATGCATTAACCCTTAAATCATAAGCAGATTTTGTACGAACATGGTATGAAAGAGGTCAACTCCCACAGTCCCGCATATATCATGCAATATCCTATCAGACTCAAGGTTATGTATTCATTGAGGGGTTACGAAGACTTGCCAATGGAATAATTAATTTTATTTTATTTGATTTAAAAGGTTCGAAGTTTGTTTCATAGGTTCCTACATATTATCTCCAAATTCAAAATAAGCAGAAACCGATCACCCTTATCTGTAAAATTACTATTAAGAAGTGGTTTTATGTTAGAACTGTTGATCCTTGGATCATAACTAATTTTATGGAGGCTGGTAAATTTCATTTCTACTTAAATAATTTTATTTCGAAGATTAAAATTACCATTCTAATATTGTCATTCTCGTTTTTAGTAAGACCCAAATGATTCCAACGGATTGAAGAGTTTGTGGGTTACTTTAAAAATGTTTTGGCATCACCGAAAGGGCAACGTTAACCCCATTGGGTGTTTACTGTAGACTTGTAGGAGGGTGATGAGGTCGTAGTGATGAGCAGTGGGTGAGTGGGGTGTTGCTAATGGTCATGTAGGTGGATGGTTTTGGTTGTAGGAGAATGAGGATGGAAGTTTGGCTTTGATGGAAGTGCAGTTTGTGATTGGTGATATTAGTGTTTGATTGTTTGCAGGTTAGTAATGGTAAGCAGCGAGGTCGATGTCGTGGAAGGGAGAAGCTGAAGTCGTTGTTTGTTGGCTGTAGGAGATGTAGGTGCTGGTGGTTGAGGTAGTTTTTGAATAGAGAATGGTTTTGATCGAAGCAGGTGATGGTTGTAGCAGTCTGAAGTGGTGGGTTCATGAGCTCAATCAGCTCATATAACAGTCTGAAGTGGTTGTAGCAGTCTGAAGTGATATACATACTTCATAATACTGAACCCGTAGATTTATATAACAGCCATGCTAACATACTTCATAATATTAATAATACCAAAATAACCATAAGTAAAAATAGAAACATATTACTGAAGTAATATTTCGTTATGGTTCAAACAAACATTTCTTCCGATCCTGTTTTGTATTGCTTGTTAGGAGAGTCATATTATTCTTCTATTTGCATGATCAAAATTTTTATTTTGATTTTTCTTTCTTTTTTTCGACTAAAGTATTCTCAGCTCATATACTAGTTCATTTAGTAGGCTGCGTTCATGAGCTCAATCATCTCATATACAGTCCTTATCTTTTTTTTGTTATGAAAAATTATATAACTTGCGGATGATGTTTAGGTTGAAAAATAACCTATGTGCTTCGTTTTGACAGGTGCTGTATGATGATACCGGGGTTACTACAAGTTGCAAGGGAGGAAAAATTATTTTGCTGCATTCATTCTCTTTCAAATCGGTCTAAAGCTTGGATTAATGTATTTTGTATTGACGTATATCTTTGCTTTTAGTATGTATCGTTTTGGTTAGCTACGGTTGTTATTGTTTTTTTTGAGATCACAAATATTTAATGTTTGAAACTTTGTTTACGAAATATTATGGATATATATATATTGTGGTTTGGCTTATGTCTCCATTTGATTACGGACATCACAATGTGATAATTGTGTTTTTTTGAAATTTTATAATATATTCGTAGAATTGTAAATTGTAAGCTTGAATGTATGTAGCAGCAATGATAAAAACTTATAGCGTTTTAACTGTGCTATGGAAAGATGGTTTTTCGCAGTTTTAATATACTACAGCATTATGATAGTTCTATAAACAGTTTTCATAGCAAATAAACAATGCTATAAAAGACAGCTAAATGCTATAAAAAGTAGTTGTATTTATGCATACAATTTACGATTGCAGCCCAAAACGCTGTTGAATTTTGTTTTATATAGCGTTTTTGGACGCTATTGTATATTTCGTATGTATGGCAACTTATTGTTATATAGCATTCATAAAAACGCTATAGTTTTACTTCATAGCGATTTTTCAAGGCAATTACAAATCATGTTTATAGCACTTTTAAACCGCTATGAAAAGTCCCTATCCATAGCGTCTCTTATAGCGTTTTTTATGTTGCTATTATAGGTCACTGACCTATAACAACATGTTAATATACAGCGTACCAAAACACGCTATAGTAGCCTATAATAGCGTTTTTTCAACGCTATTAAAGCGTGTTTTTGTTGTAGTGTAAATGTCTATAAATCTCAATCTCAACTCGCCAAAATGGCAAAACCTAGAATATCCTATAAAATCCTGAAATTATCCAAACTCATAACTCAAGGAACTCGATTAGAGTTCAAAACATCATAATTGAAATCACCATATATATAACATCTCATATAGCACTAGGCTATCAATGTAATAAAATATCTTAAAAAGGTGAAATCAGAATAAAACAGCAAACTCAGAAAATTCGGATTGGCCAAATCCCCGATTGTAATGCCGAAGCAATGCTGCACGTGCTAAACTCAAACGGCCGAAGCCTCAGACAAGGTCGCTAACACCTCCCAAAGCAGTTCGTCCTCATGACAAGGTCGCTGACACCTCTCCAAGCCATTTTGTCAGCCCTAACAAGGTCGCTAACACCTCCCAAAGCAGTTCGTCATCATGACAAGGTCGCTAACACCTCTCAAAGCAGTTCTGTTAGGTAAACATCATGAATGTGTCACAAACTCATGGATATGAACCCAAAAAGTGTTAACGTGTGTCCCATACCACACATTCGCACTTAGCGGTTTACTAACCCTTAGTCAATACCACACTAGAAACATCATAAAACTCAGAAAATTATCTCGCCTAGTCTCATTGGCGAGTGATAAAGAGACACCATACTTGTCTCATCTCATCGACAAGTATTAAATGGCATCGTAACTTGTCTCATCTCATCGACAAGCGAAAACATCATGATGGTTCCTCATAAACAATAAATCTCAAAATATGAAATCATAAACTCAAGACTTGCCTTATATCATTGGCAAGTAAACAAAACATTGTGATGGTTCTCATCGACCATACTCCTACATAGGAGATCTCAAACCATAATACTTGCCAGATATTGCCCATCTTAAATAATTCCAATAAATAGAAATTATAAAACTCAAATACGCCATAAAATGGCAAAACATCTCAGAATCAATAATTTCAAATAGCTTCGATCGTACAAGTCCGAAATTAACCGAAATAGTAAACGCACATGTCCCATACCACGTGTTTTACTAAATTGTTTAATTCTCTTTCTCATACGTTCGAATAGTATAAAATTGTGTATTTTATATGTAAAATAATTTATTTGAGAAAAACAAGCTTTTAAAACAATTTTCCGAAATCAATTTTGAAGACGATATTTGAAAATTCCCTTATTATAGAGAATAAATAGATTTTATAGCTTTCAAATCAAATTTGAATTTCAAATTCATCAAAACTTGGCTAGCCTATTGATAGGCATCATAGCCCTCAAAACATTTTGGAAATACCACAAAAACATGAAGTATAAGTTAAAAATCGGACGGAAAATGAACATAAAAACAGTTGGCCAAAATAATACCCAGGTCTGAAATCTTCTCTGGTTTCAAATTTCAGATATAAAACAGGTGTCCGACTGATCTTTGATTGAACTAAAAATTAGTGTGCACAAACTATAAAACTTCATCTTTCCAACAAAAAAAGAATCAATGAATTTCGATTGGAAATGAAAAAGTTACATTGTCTCAAACATGGACTCAGACCATGTTTGCAACAGTTCAAAAACCAAAAATGCACAGACCTGAAAACCCTCTGGGGTTCAACTTCCATGCATGAAACAGAGGACCAACTTAGATCGAATTAATCTAAAAATTATTAAGCCTATAATAGAAAACTTCAGCTTTCAAAAAAAAAAGAATCATGCAATTTGGATAAAGTGTGAGAAAGTTATGATGTCTCAAAGTTGGAATCAGGCAGTGTTTTCACTGTAAAAATCTGAGCAAAAACATGCTCCGAGTTAAAGTTCGGCAGCATGTTTCTATTAGCTATATAGGTCGAAATGATCTGAAATTTAACAAGCATAAATACCAACAACAAAACTTCAAACTTCACCAAGAATCATGCAATTTAGACAAAGCATTAAAAAGATATGATGTCTCAAAGTTGGACCCAGACAGTATTTTCACTGTAAAAATCTGGGCAAAAACATGCTACGAGTCAAAGTTTGGCAGCATGTTTCTATAAGCTATATAGGTCGAAATGACCTGAAATTTAACATGCACAAAGACCAACAACAAAAATTCAAACTGCACCAAGAATAATGCAATTTAGACAAAGCATGAAAAAGATATGATTTCTCAAAGTTGGACCCATGCAGTGTTTTCACTGTAAAAATCTGAACAAAAACATGCTCCGAGTTAAAGTTCGGAAGCAGGTTTCTATAAGCTATATAGGTCAAAATTACCTGAAATTTAACATGCATAAAGACCAACAACAATAATTTAAACTGAAAAAAGAATCGTGCAATTTGGACATGGTATGAGAAAGTTATGATGTCTCAAATTTGAAGTCAGGCAGTGTTTGCAGCACTCAGAAAATCAACATTAAAAACGAATTTTAGCATTTTATAGCTATCAAACTCTTGTCTCAGCTAGATATTTGTGAGTTTAGCACTCACCTGAGCAAAATGAAGATTAAATTTGTGCAAACTTAGAAAAAGTTGAAGGCTTTTGGCTAGTGGGAGCTTCAACAACCTGTAAAACAGCACTACAAGGACATGCAAACCCGAAAATACAAATTACATACAATCAACTTTCTCAAAATCTAAAATTGATGGAATAGAATTGTTTATGTAGTGATTATCTGTGGGAAAATAGCTTTAATTTGATTAGCAACAACAAAGGATTGAAGAGATTTGGAGATTTGGAGCTTAGGTTTGAAAGAGGGAGCTTTCTCTTAATTTTCTTCTGGTTGTTAGTTTTACAGTACGTACAATGAGTTTGAGGAGAAGAAGCTTCCCTTAGGTAAGATTGTAATTGGGCTTAAACCCAATAAGAAAATAATTTGATTAACAAACTAATTATCACTAATACACCAAAACACTTACATTTTAAACAAAACAACTTATATTTACATAATTTCAACTTTATAAAATAACACTAACACACTTTATGTTTAACAAAGTGTTTTATCAACACATAAAAGATATTTTAGCCGTTTAAAATTATTTTTCATCATGAAATTTTTATTTTTATTTAAATACTTCAATTTACACCATTAATTACATAAAGTACTATTTTTAACGCCAAAATTTACACATAAATCATTTTCTTGTATAATTAAATTTGAAAAACCTTATTAACATTATTTTTACATCCAAATATTATTTTTAAATAAAATTCCACTTTTTTATTTATATTATTATCCATATTAAATTCAAACGTTTAATTAAAATTAACAAAATTCAACGTTTGGCAATAATTTCCAAAAATTATTGCATTTCATTAAATTAAAACCATATAATGCTCATTTTTATTACAAACTAACATAATAAAGTTTTTAAAACTATATTTCAACATTTTATATTTATTTACAACAAATAATTTTGATTTAAATTATTTTATCTTTACTTACTTCAATTAATCCCCAAATCAACATATTACCATTATTCACAATTTATTACCAACCAAACTATCTTAATTCTATTTTATTTATTCCAAATCCATTATTTATTTGAAATAAACAAATTTGAACAAATTTTTATCTCTCCAATTTATTTTTAATTCACAATATTAAATTATAACTACCGTTATAATTTAATATTTACAGGTAATCGACAAAACCAGGGTTGTTACAGACTCCCCCCATACAAAAATTGCATCCCCGCAATTTTCTAGAAAAAGAGACGTAAACAACACAAAAATTCAATCGACAAAGGATAAAATACAAGCTCGAAACTCAAACCATTCATACTCTCAACATAGAATGGTAGAGAGAAACAAGGAAAAACTCACTTGGTTAATCCAATGGCCCATCAAATGCTAATATAGTGATTAGCAAACCAATGAATTTTCCAAGTGTCTCGAAAGAATTTCAAAGGTATCCCCTCTTCGAATCAAAACTCAATAAGATGCTCAACAATTAATCAATCGCAAAATGATTGATTTAAAAAAAAAAACTCTACGAATAGAGTCGGGATCAAACTCACTTAAACCCGAACTTTAAGCAATAAAGAAGATCATCAATAAGATTTTCCGCATAAATATACGGAAAGAACATCCTCACAACAGGGTAGACACAATAGACAAGATAGATAAATCACAAGATGGCTTCTCACAAGGCCACCAAACTCTAATGACCGTGAAAAATGCACGTCGTTGATAATAGCTCAAAGATAGAATTTACTCAAGAACAAGGATATAAGCTTGAATTATCTTTTAATCCACGATATTTATAATTTTAAATCTCAACATCTTTTAAATTTTTAAATCTCAATTTTCAACATTTGAAAATTTCTCAAACTCTTTACTATATTACTTGGTAAGTAATTTAAAACTCAAAGTTAAAATTCAAATTTCTTCTCTTACATCAAAATTAATTTCCAAAGAATTTTGTAAATCCATAATAATATCCCCCAAAATAAATTAAAGGTTTAAATTCTCTTATTATACTCTTCCCTTAAAACATCCAATGTATATAATATAGATTCTAAAATCTCAAAATATACTTCCAATAAAGCACAGCTCAAAATAATCTCATTTATATTCTCATCTTTATAATTTAAAAATAAATAAATGACATTGCCTCACTATTGAGTCTCTAATAAATATATATATATATATATATATATATATATATATGTTGGCTGCAGAGTTGACCAAACGATAAAAACTACCTCGCCACTCTATTACTCATCTCTAAAATCAATGGCTGCAATTACCATTCAAAAATAAATTTAATATTTAATCTCAAAATATTATTTTCAAAATCTTAATCTTTAAAACACAAATCATCGTGTCTGATTGCCTCATCATAGCATTTAGGAGATTCCTATCGATAACGTTGATCAGGCGTATCGACCAGAACTCTTAACTACTCGATGGATAACCCAACACTCTCAAATTATTTCTATGAAAGAATACTACTCATATAAATATATTCTCAAAACATTCTTTGATTTTTAAAATATCTCAAAACTCCAATTTCTCTTTTTAAAACTCATATATATAGCTTCAAAAACTCAAACCAAGAACATTAAGAGAATGCATCGAGATATTCCTAGAATACTCGATTCATAAAATCAATAGAAGGAGATGGAGTGTTCGTCCACTCCTACAAGATGACGAGCCACTCTCGGAAATCATCAAGGCAAAAGATAAGCAAGATATTCTTCTTGAAAGAGAAGAAGCACACAAACAACAACTCATTACTTCAAACAAAGTAATGCTACAAAGGATAACACCGATTGAGTATCCGAAAAGGATAACTCAAAGAAACTAAATGATAAACTCAATCAAACTCGAAAAATCTAGAAACTCACCTCATTCCTTAGTGGATGTCCTCGTGGAAGGATAGCCGAAGGCTTAAAGCTAGGAATAAGGTTAATTCAATACTCGATTGCCCGATTGGATATCAAACCCAAGCGGACTCATCAAAACTCAACAAAGTCACCTTGATTGGAATCGAGTTATATCATCAATATCTCGATACTCAAGAGTGAATTCAGAAACTTCAGAATCATCATTAACGTTCCAAAGCGATAGAAATAATAAACCAATCAAAATAGGAAACTTAAATATACAATAGGATCCTATAAAACAAAGGATTGGACTTAATATCAAATAAGTCAATCCATCTCAAATCAAATGCATCTTAAGATTGTGGGTAACAAACCAATACTCACAAAAGCAACATCAAATAGAAATCTCAGAATGCTCACAACGAGCCAATCATTGTGGATCCCCTTAATACGATTCACAACTCTCAAAGGAACACAACAAGAATACTCTAAGGAATCAATAAGCTTCATCGATACAAACTCACTCGCATCGAATAAATAAGAATAGAATAATCCCAAATAAGATTATTCATAAGATAAGATAACATCAAACTCAATTATGGAATACTACGAAATACAATATATATTCCTAGACATATTCCATCTCAACATATCCCAATACTCGAAAAAGAATCAAAGCACGATTCGAAAACAAGCTCGAATAAAGGACAATGATTCTCTCGTATTGTACTTCGACGTATCGTGATATACGTATTGTTCTATGTTTATTCTACTTTGTTCTGATCACATCTCTGATAACATGATGTAACGCCCCACCCCGAGACCCACCTTAGTAAAGAGAATTAACGAGTAACTCCGTCTACTAAAGCAAAGAATAGGGCTGGTTAAGGGCGACCATCTATAACTTTGTCTTAAACATCTACTGAATACGTCGATAAATGCAATATGATTTTTTTTCAACTCAAGTGGATCGACATACCCAGTAAATGCTTAATCCAAAACTATAGGTGGCTAACGGATCTATCAGAACAAAATACAATAACTAAATGTAAAACACATCACAGAACAGTAATCAACATCATATATATACATATACACTGATACATGTTTAGTAGAATACAATATGAATATAATAAATGTGGTACTCGACCACACCATATACATTGAATCAAATATAAATACATCAGAGTACGCGGAAGAATATAAATTACTCAAGAGAAAGGAGAGCTGATATCCAGCATCAACTTCAAGCTAATTCCAATAGATGATACCTGAAACAACTCGGTCTGACCCGAGTATAAATACACGGGTCAGTCTAGCTACACAAATCAGTCAATATCGGTAATATGAAGCAGAATAGACATAAAGATACTTCTTCTTGAAAGAGAAGAATGAATCGATAAACTCATAAGCTCAACACTTAAGTAACAAATGCTACTTAAGTGAACAAATACCTCGAAGGAGCTAACTCAAACTCAATACTCAAATCAAAACACAAGTGCCTCATATCATCGGCGACATCCCAAAATGTCTACATGGTTTCCATGAACCATATCTCCTCAAAAGGAGAAACATCAATACAAACTCTCGCCAAAATGGCAAACATTCTCAAATAGGATGATCCAAAACTCAATTATAGATGAATCTCCAAATTCAATTATACCTCATCTCATCGGTATATGTCTATAAATCTCAATCTCAACTCGCCAAAATGGCAAAACCTAGAATATCCTATAAAATCCTGAAATTATCCAAACTCATAACTCAAGGAACTCGATAAGAGTTCAAAACATCATAATTGAAATCACCATATATATAACATCTCATATAGCACTAGGCTGTCGATGTAATAAAACATCTTAAAAAGGTGAAATCACAATAAAACAGCAAACTCAGAAAATTCGGATTGGCCAAATCCCCGATTGTAATGCCGAAGCAATGCTGCACGTGCTAAACTCAAACGGCCGAAGCCTCAGACAAGGTCGCTAACACCTCCCAAAGCAGTTCGTCCTCATGACAAGGTCGCTAACACCTCCCCAAGCCATTTTGTCAGCCCTAACAAGGTCGCTAACACCTCCCAAAGCAGTTCGTCATCATGACAAGGTCGCTAACACCTCTCAAAGCAGTTCTGTTAAGTAAACATCGTGAATGTGTCACAAACTCACGGATATGAATCCAAAAAGTGTTAACGCGTGTCCCATACCACACATTCGCATTTAGCGGTTTACTAGCCGTTAGTCGATGCCACACTAGAAACATCATAAAACTCATAAAATTATCTCGCCTAGTCTCATTGGCGAGTGATAAAGAGACACCATACTTGTCTCATCTCATCGACAAGTATTAAATGGCATCGTAACTTGTCTCATCTCATCGACAAGCAAAAACATCATGATGGTTCCTCATAAACAATAAATCTCAAAATATGAAATCATAAACTCAAGACTTGCCTTATATCATTGGCAAGTAAACAAAACATTGTGATGGTTCTCATCGACCATACTCCTACATAGGAGATCTCAAACCATAATACTTGCCAGATATTGCCCATCTTATATAATTCCAATAAATAGAAATTATAAAACTCAAAATACGCCATAAAATGGCAAAACATCTCAGAATCAATAATTTCAAATAGCTTCGATCGTACAAGTCCGAAATTAACCGAAATAGTAAACGCACATGTCCCATACCACGTGTTTTACTAAATCGTTTAATTCTCTTTCTCATACGTTCGAATAGTATAAAATTGTGTATTTTATATAAAAAATAATTTATTTGAGAAAAACAAGCTTTTAAAACAATTTTCTGAAATCAATTTTGAAGACGATATTTGAAAATTCCATTATTATAGAGAATAAATAGATTTTATAGCTTAAAATAATTTAAAAATATTACATAACAATTATTTTAAATGCCAAATTATTTTAAAAATTATTTCAAATTTTTTTGGAAAAATCTGTGCTCGAAATATAAAAAAATCACTCAAAACCGTCATTCAAATTCAATTCAAATTCAAATCAAATTTGAATTTCAAATTCATCAAAACTTGGCTAGCCTATTGATAGGCATCATAGCCCTCAAAAAATTTCGGAAATATCACAAAAACATGAAGTATAAGTTAAAAATCGGACGGAAAATGAACATAAAAACAGTTGGCCAAAATAATACCCAGGTCTGAAATCTTCTCTGGGTTCAAATTTCGGATATAAAACAGATGGCCAACTGATCTTTGATTGAACTAAAAATTAGTATGCACAAACTATAAAACTTAATCTTTCCAACAAAAAAAGAATCAATGAATTTCGACTGGAAATGAATAAGTTACACTGTCTCAAACATGGACTCAGGCCATGCTTGCAACAGTTCAAAACCAAAAATGCATAGACCTGAAAACCCTCTGGGGTTCAACTTCCAAGCATGAAACAGAAGACCAACTTAGATTGAATTAATCTAAAAATTATTAAGCCTATAATAGAAAACTTCAGCTTTTAAAAAAAAAAGAATCATGCAATTTGGATAAAGTGTGAGAAAGTTATGATGTCTCAAAGTTGGAATCAGACAGTATTTTCACTATAAAAATCTGGGCAAAAACATGCTACGAGTCAAAGTTCGGCAGCATGTTTCTATAAGCTATATAGGTCTAAATGACCTGAAATTTAACATGCACAAAGACCAACAAAAAAAATTCAAACTGCACCAAGAATAATGCAATTTAGACAAAGCATGAAAAAGATATGATTTCTCAAAGTTGGACCCAGGCAGTGTTTTCACTGTAAAAATCTTGGCAAAAACATGCTCCGAGTTAAAGTTCGGCAGCAGGTTTCTATAAGCTATATAGGTCAAAATTACCTGAAATTTAACATGCAAAAAGACCAACAACAAAACTTTAAACTGAAAAAAGAATCAAGCAATTTGGACAAGGTATGAGAAAGTTATGATGTCTCAAATTCGTAGCCAGGCAGTGTTTGCAGCACTCAGAAAATCAACATTAAAAACGAATTTTAGCATTTTAAAGCTATCAAACTCTTGTCTCAGCTAGATATTTGTGAGGTTAGCACTCACCTGAGCAAAATGAAGATTAAATTTGTGCAAACTTAGAAAAAGTTGAAGGCTTTTGGCTAGTGGGAGCTTCAACAACCTGTAAAACAACACTACAAGGACATGCAAACCCGAAAATACAAATTACATACAATCAACTTTCTCAAAATCTGAAATTGATGGAATAGAATTGTTTATGTACTGATTACCTGTGGGAAAATAGCTTTAATTTGATTAGCAACAACAAAGGATTGAAGAGATTTGGAGATTTGGAGCTTAGGTTTTGAAAGAGGGAGCTTTCTCTTAATTTTCTTCTGGTTGTTAGTTTTACAGTACGTACAATGATTTTGAGGAGAAGAAGCTTCCCTTAGGTAAGATTGTAATTGGGCTTAAACCCAATAAGAAAATAATTTGATTAATACACTAATTATCACTAATACACCAAAACACTTACATTTTAAACAAAACAACTTATATTTACATAATTTCAACTTTATAAAATAACACTAACACACTTTATGTTTAACAAAGTGTTTTATCAACACATAAAAGATATTTTAGCCGTTTAAAATTATTTTTCATCATGAAATTTTTATTTTTATTTAAATACTTCAATTTACACCATTAATTACATAAAGTACTATTTTTAACGCCAAAATTTACACATAAATCATTTTCTTGTGTAATTAAATTTGACAAATCTTATTAACATTATTTTTACATCCAAATATTATTTTTAAATAAAATTCCACTTTTTTATTTATATTATTATCCATATTAAATTCAAACGTTTAATTAAAATTAACAAAATTCAACGTTTGGCAATAATTTCCAAAAATTATTGCATTTCATTAAATTAAAACCATATAATGCTCATTTTTATTACAAACTAACATAATAAAGTTTTTAAAACTTTATTTCAACATTTTATATTTATTTACAACAAATAATGTTGATTTAAATTATTTTATCTTTACTTACTTCAATGAATCCCCAAATCAACATATTACCATTATTCACAATTTATTACCAACCAAACTATCTTAATTCTATTTTATTTATTCCAAATACATTGTTTATTTAAAATAAACAAATTTGAACAAATTTTTATCTCTCCAATTTATTTTTAATTCACAATATTAAATTATAACTACCGTTATAATTTAATATTTACAGGTAATCGACAAATTCAGGGTTGTTACACTTATCTTCTTTAATACTTTCTGGTTCAACCCCATTTATTTTTCTTATTACAGAAAATACCCCAGTTTGCCTATAGTTTTTCCTGAGAATAGTTTAAGCATCATAGTCCTACTAACCCAGAAATTCTCCTCTATCTTATGATATGAACATTTAATTTAATGCTTCATTATCCAAGAAATAAACATGAGCTAGATCTCTGTCTTGCTGCCTATTTCCTAAATAATTTAGATCCATACTTCATAATAAAATAGAACAGAAATGCTCAAACCATTTTAACTTTAAAAACCCACATACAGATTAAAATCCCAAACAAAAATGCACAAACAAACATCCATCTCATCCATAACAAATCATTTCAGAGGTTTTAAATAACTTATAACATTTTAGGCTGCCTACAAGAGGACTTAATGCCATTGCATACCAAGGGATAAATACTCACCCTGTGTTCTCCTTTTACTAACTTAATCCCCTGAACAGCAAATCCCCCAAAGTCTCAAGCTAGTGTTTCTCCTAGTTTATTTTATTTTTGTTTTGATCCCGAGAGAATGATGGATATGGTTATGTGCAGATATTTATAAAACCATCCTAGGGTTTAAGAAAAATGGGTAATTTCCTTGATGCCCTTAGATATTCATGCACAAATCATTTCCCTGTGTGGTCCTTAATTGGAAATGCACACTTTTGGTTACCTCAATTAGTTATTTTGGGAATCAAGCATTTTAAACACTTCATACTATTTTCATGACTCTATTTCACTCATGCCATATGCATGTGACCCATTGTTTATTTTTATTTCTTATAAGTTTAAAGAAACTAAAAATCCCCTTTGTGTTTTCTACCTTTCTACCATTTCCATTAATCATGCATACTATCATGCATAATCATGTAATGTAAAATCATTCACACTATGTTATTTGCTTGAAATAAATATAAGATATGGAAATTCTTATTTGATCCTGTATGTATATATTATTTTTCTACCTTTAGTCAAAACAGTAGCTCCTCATACATCTTCATGTGTTTTAAAAAAAATCACATATGTCATGCTAATTATTTCTAGCATAAATATATATATATAAGACATTTAAACCTTTTGTTGAACTTCATTTTATTCTGTCTTTAAATAAAACAGAAAACACCCTATATATTGAATATATGTATTTATATAATTCTTTGGACATAGAACTATATTTATTTTGAGTTCCAATTTTTAATCACCTTAACTCCTTGTATTTTATCAAACAGAAGCTCCTATGCAAATTTTTATTTATTAACAAATTTTCTTTTCTGTTTTAATGAAATATATATATATATATATATATATATTATAATTTCAGAATTTCTTAAAATAAATGTAACTTTCATTTTATTTTATTTTAGGGTTATTACAGAATATATCTTTGTAAAAGTATTCAGATACAATCATTTACAAGATGGTTTTAATTAATGAAAAGATTAATTAAGGAGGATTAGTGTTGCTTGGTGCTTAACCAAATGTTGAATTTTCCTATGGAATTAAATCACTGATTGAATGTTTGTTATTCGATAGTTAAATAACCGACTATCAAATGTGGAACCAAACGTAACTTTGGAAATATCTAGGAGAAACACGTGAGTTATGTGGCACAGTCATCTCCAATGATGCTATACTATGCTTGTAAATCTCGTTTCGCTCTTCTAGGACAATGATAAGGAAATATGTCCATTAACGGTTAGGAGGTGGTCTTCGATCTTATCTTTGACTGTTTATTTCCCAAAGAACTGGGGATGATTTTACTGGAAACTGTCGAATGTTGTTTTGAAGAGACCCGTATCGGATAAGTTATCCGAAAACCCCTTCGATCCAACTCAAGCGTTCTAAGTGAAGACATCTTGAAAATGATGGAATTAGAGATGGAGCTCTTTATCGTTTCGTTCAGTCCTAGAACGAACTTGTATGGATAAATACTGGTATTGCATTGTTGCTTAGAAGGCAGTGTTAGCATTCCAAGTGGGAAGTGCTATATAAAAGGTAGAACGTAGCTTTGAGCCTCACACCCGGGAAATGAATAAAGCAGGGGCATGCGGCAGGGCTAAGTAGGTCGCACCTAAGTAGGGTATGATCATCCCAAGTCTAGAGTGATATTCATGTATGCTTCGGGATCCCATTGTGTGGTTTTTGATTGCAACCAAGGGGTGATCATATTCGGTTCTACTCGAGAAGGGGGTAGTGTCGGTCCTGAATAGTAGAGGTGCAACGTGTTATAGCCTCCCGTATACTTGATCTAGAGGTGTATGGATTCGGTGGGTAGACCCTTACCCTATCATAGTTGGAATCCATTATCCAATATGAGCCTTCGGTTTTGGTTGTAGAACCTAGTATGCTAGAATTTAATTAATGTAACAATTTCGGCTACGATTAATAATTACTTATATATTAGACACTATTATAATATCAGAGGATTTCATATGAAATGTTTTGGTTATCATAAAGTAAAAACCCATCCGTGTTTATGTGTGGTGTGGTCTTAAGATATAATTCTGATTTTCGAAGGGTTTTATAACTTTAAAGGTCCAATTGGGTGTGTTTTCTTATGCTAGATTTCCAGACTGACTCGGGTGTTATTTTATTATAATGCTCGGGTCAGATCGAGCATATTTACAGATTGCTTTGGATGTAGTGGAGCTCAGGAGACGAGTTGGAGGTCTTCAAGTCATATTCTTGTATATGTTTATTTTTCGTTGTTTTGTTATTGAAATTATCAGCAATTGTGAGGATAGGATGTTATAACTGTCTAGGCTGATGATTGTGATTGTCATTGTACTCTGATGAATGTATGTATATAATAGTTTCTCTTTTGTAAAGATCATTGATATTATATTATATGTTGTTCCGCTGCGAATTTGAGATTCTATGTTGTTTTAGTTTCTTTTCCTTCTCCTTCTCTTCTCTTCTTCTTTCTTCTTTCTTTTTCTTAACTATTCATCTTTCCGTTCGATTTGGGTTGGACATGTGTGGTTTATTGTCAGCTTGAATTGTATGGTAAAGCGGGTTATTATAGGTGAGGTCAATGATATATATCCACTAGATTGCGGCTCTGTGTGGCCAGGCATGCCATTGGAATTCTCCTCCTGAATTGGAGATAGCATGCTTGTCTTTTGTATCTGTGGTGCATCCAGATTGTACGGAGGGACAGACGGGGTGAAGGATGTAGCTAGAGGTCCAGAAGTGAGAACCCTACCAAGGTCCTGAGGTGTAGTCCCGGAGACTTCGGCCTGATCTTTCTAGACTTAGTTGGCAGTTTCAGGTGCAAAATAAGTTCACCAGTCCTGAGCGCCTCGATTTCTTCTGGACTTAGAATCTCACTCTCTAGCTCCGCCGGATTCACATCACTTCCTTCTGGATGTTGTTGGTCTTCTTGAACAATTTGCTCCCATGCCAATGCTAGAGCTCAGGGATAGTCTTCGCCAAGTCACGCAAAATCTCTGAACTTAAGTATGTTGGCGTTGTAATTGATGATGAGTGGCTTGAACCTATGTTTGGCTCGTCTCTCCATGGCTACCACCAACTCATCCACTTTCTTATCCTTGTCCAACGCATCGTCTCTCTGCTAGCAAACATCAAGCAGTTCCTCACAGTATTCATAAGTTGTTTGAAGAGCTTTGTCCTTATCTTTCTTCTCCATTACTAGTTGTGCCTTTAGCTTCTCCACCTCTTTAGCCAGCTCATGTTTCTTGTGATGAATGGACTCAACTCGGATTAAATGGTTTTTTCTTTCCTGCTCGATCATCGCATTTAAGTCCTGAACTTTTTGATTGGCATCAAGCTTTCCTTGCATCATCTTGGCAACCTCTTCGTCAAGGTGGGCGATGGTCTCATCATTTTGATTTGTTGTAAGTCATAATCCTACAGACTTAGTCTCCACGCTCTTGATATATTCGAAGATCTGCTCAGCCAACCTCATCCAAATAAAATACTGATAGTACACATCACCGAAATATGCTACCATGTGGTCTTTTAACCCCAAAGGGATATCCTTCAAATTAGGAACAAATTTATAGCCTTTAAAACAAATTTTTGGGAAGCGACGTTGCAATTCAGCTATCTGAGGGGTGGACGAGAACGGCTGCTCTGCTTCAACAACAAAATATTCAGTAGGCTGCTCAATAGGCATTTTACCAGCTCTCTGTTGAGAGGAATACAAAGAAATGGGCTTCAATGATCAAACGAAATGCTTGGAAGTATGAGATGGTGTGGTTTTCTTGGCAAAAAGGGAAGCACAAGAGGGGTCATCATGAGGAACGTCGTCGTGATGGCTGGAGAGCTTGTTTGAACCCCTGGATTAGGGCAACTTGGACCTGGATCGATGCATAGACAACGAGTCATGTGATCTGTAATCCTTCTCTCTGCCTCCTCTATCATGGCTTGAACGCCGACTAGAATCAGAATCATGGCTGGTTCTATAGGGGCACATGCTTGGTTTGCGTCTCGGTTGATAAGCCATCTGATCCTTGAGAGACTCATACAAACCACGTTATTCCATTGAACCTGCAAATAAAACAAAGGCGAATCAGCCTTGAAAGGATAAGAACATGACACAAGCTGAGCAAAGTGCAGTGTATGTATGCGTGCATGCAAGTGTCTTAATGTCCCCCCAACGGACCATGGGTTAGAATTTTGCTGACAGAGGTAATCTCCCCAGCTCAAGTTGAAGGCACATCTTCTTGGAAATGAATAGGGGATCCAACATCCCCAATGCTCATGTTGCCAAGGCTTTAGGAAGGACTATCATTCGGAAATAGCCCCAGACCAACACATATAATCTTAGATGATCTACAGGTGTTTCAAATGCGACCGTAGCTGGTAGAGATGGGATCAGAGTATGCCTTTTGGCGATTTTAATCTCGAGACTTCTTCTTTGAAGAGGTATTAATCAACTTCTCCCTTATCAACATATGGATCGGGAATCGCATCATCATTATTACGGCCAGCTCTGTCACCTTCACCCTTCTCAAGATGTTCTCCTGGTCCTTTAGTTACGATAACTAGACTTTAAACTGGGGGCACAGGTGAATGACCTCCATTATCTTCGGATGGGAAACTGTCCTCATCACTATCGGTGACCTCTGGAGTAGGACCATCACTACGATCTGGGTCCAACAAGCTATAAGCTCGAAGGTTCTCATTGCTAAGTAGTATCTTAGCCTCCTTTTCCACCTTTGGAATTACATGAAGTTGTCGAAGAGTCTCTACCAAGCTGCATTGTTAGACATGCATGATACATCTGCAAAGAATGGAAAAGACATTTGGTGTTAATAAAACTATGAACATGGACTTGTATGAAAAGGATGAGAATGGAACTTACGTCCAGATAGCCATCGTTGTGAAAATCTAGGAGGACAGCGATCGAAAAAGAATTTATCTTTGAAGTAGCTCAGTTTATTCTAGGTGCCAATTACAATTTTGTAGCTCCTGGATGGCTCTAAGAAAGTGAGGGAAGGATTTCTCTTGTGGTGCTTAAAGCTATATAGATACCGAATTTCTTAATTACTGGGAACTCGGTTGAAACAGTGAGCGAATATGATGAACTGACTATGAAGGAATGCGTAATTGTTTGGATGTAGCTGAGTTGGAGAGAACCTTATAAAACGCAGGACCCGCTGGATAAGCGGTTGAACGATGGGACACATCATGACAAGCACATGTATTTGTTGCATGCTGTATACCCTTCTAGGGGATGATGTTCCCTTTGGTGGCACGTAGGAACTAGGACGTCCTCAAACGGGATATCGTGTTTCTCGTAGATCCTCCTGAGTGATCCCTCCTCAACTTTTAATGATATAGAATCTACTAGATCATCTAATATAACAGTATCGTTATAAGTATCAGGAGCATCTATGACTACTGGGCCTTCCACATGCTCTATTGGATCTTCTTGAGTGGGTTGACATGCTTGCGGATTCTCAGGCTAGGGTATAGGCTGTGCAGCAGTTTGTCGATAGAAGGAACCATAGTCGAGCTCGACTTGGTATCAAATTCAGCATATCTCGGTGATGATGTGCCTATACCTAAAGCAGAGAGACGCTCTAAACATCGCTGACCCATAGCTAACAAAATTCAGCATACAAGTATATCAAAAAGATTAAAATTTGTGCCCTCATGCTAAAGTGAGAAGCTGATGCAATGTGGTACAAGTTATAGTGTTGTGCAGTGTTATGCAGTATTAATCTCCGATATTGTGCAACTATTCATTTGACAATCCAGATGTCATCCAAAGTGACCGTCATCGCAAACCTTCCCAACGGGCTTCACGTCATCGTCCGTGCACTCAAAATGTCTTGGGACTTAGGAGACGGTGTCTGGAAAAACTCAAATGCATCAAACATTGCAAGGTTGGAAAATGAGTCAAGAACCAAAATCCGCCAAGGGTTGGATCGATACTGATTCATCCCTTTGGGTGGATTTTTGGCCATTATTTACCATCTCCTTGACCCCAAGCATGAATGTCGATAAGAAGAACCTCCAGCCTCACCATCATCACCTACCTATGGATTTTGGAGCTCAAATGAATTGCTTGGTTCAAGTATTGGGCTTCGAGTCTAAGGCCGTGTTCGACAACAAGATGGATCGGGAACAATCCTGATGGTGTGTTCGGTGGCAAGTTCAAGTTGGAGGTTGGAGGCAGTGTTTCGAGAATCCAGGCGGCGGAGGTGAGGGATTTCATGGTGATCACTTTAATGGTATACGAGAACTCAAGAATAAGTAGAAAAGGTAAAGCGAAGAGGAGAAGGGAAGGTTTAGGTATATAATACCCCGAACCAGAGTTTTTAGGCAACAGAATAGCCACTTTCTAAGGGTAGATTGGTATGGATACATGCCATGGATCGGTACCGAACGATACAAAAAATATAAATAAAATAGTGATGAATGTGCATGCATGTGTGTACATATACTCATGGAACTCCTCAGCGGTACGATTGCATATAGAATCAAAGCTTGATGGAAAATCAAAGCATGTGTGTGTACATACTCAACACTTAACACTAGGTTCAAACCTGAAAAATCCAGAAAAGGAACCGGTTCAAAATTACTAAGCTTAGAATGAAAGATGAAAGATCATGAGAGCACACTCCAGTGTTATAGTGCCAAATGCTGATAAAGCATTGCAACGAATAGTTTGAGACACAACACTTCACCAAAGAGGTCCGAAGGAAGGAGAATAACTATTTGAAGCATGGATTAGAGCCCGATATGTCAATCCCAACTCATCTTGATTCAAAGCACGTCATGTTTGAAACAAGATTTACTTTGGAAGACAAGTGTTATCCGGCCTTTTGACTAGATAGTATTTGTATTTACAAGATGAGTCGAACTTGAAAGATATCGAGGCAAGAGCCAGAAGAGATAGCCGTAGAGTCCAGAAACCAAGTGCAATTAGAGTCACTAAATGAAGCAAGACTATCTCACAAAAATCCCAAAGCAAATCCATCTGACTAATGGATCGATACTGATCCATCCCTGTGGATCAATACCGATCCATAAAGCTTCATCCATACTACCCTCAACTTCCTCATATTCATAAGTCTCGATGCCAGAAACCTATTTCAAGTTCAATTGAATGATTGTGTGCGACTCTCCGTCGATCTCCTCAAGCACTTGAAATCTGCAACTCCATTTCTTCTGATCCATTTTATTGGCTCAGAAGCAAGCTCATAACAATGCAAACAAGATGGAAACCATGAAGCAAAAAAAAATTCGCCACATCACAAAGTATCAAAACTTTTCTATAAGAAGATCTTGTGGATCGGTACTGATCCATGCCTGTGGATCGGTACCAATCCATCTACATTGCTGACATGGCCATATTTATTCGAGGCTATCTACTACAGGAAAGCAGAGATCGTGATGGAATATGTGGTGGAGAATTTCCCAGCAACCTACAGCTATAAATAAGAGCTAGGGGCTCCTTTTCGAGGATCTTTTTGCGTCCTTGCAATTTTTACATAATTCCTTGTAATCATCCGTGGATCCCCATCGATCAATAAGAACTGTACTTGCAAAACAACAATAAAAGCAATAGAAGCTCAAGTAGATGTTGGCAATACTTGGCCAAACCACTATAAACGTTTGGTGTCTTGTTTTTACTCATTTTCCATTTATATTTCTTTATTTTCATTTTCTACTTATTTTTTGGGTGTTTGTTCCATTTTTTTGGTACTATAAATATATATATACACACACACACATACTAGATTAATTTCCTTTAAATCATATGGATACTTATTGATAAGAATTTGGACTAAATAAATAAAGCAAAGTGCATAATCTCCTCTTTACCTTGATTTAATCTTGAGATTTAAATATGTATAAAACTATAGTTGGAGATACATAGCTATTCTATATAAATCGGTGTACATACACCTATATTATAAAATTAATAGTTTGAATTTATGCAAACAAAACTACTGACCATTCCAGAAAATTCACTTGAATTACAAAGAAAAGGGAACGATAAAGAAAATCTGATTAGAAGTATAAAATTAAGGTTATGATAAATTTTAAGTTTAGATTTAATAGTTAAAATAAAATAAAGTTATAACAAAATGTAACTTACGGCTGAAATTAAAATCCATGGACCAACGGGTGACCGTAACCGGTCGATGGAAAGTGGTCGACTCCTAAGGTACAAGCGGTCGACCTGTTATTAATGTACATGCACAGATTGAACCTTGGCTTATGACACAATTTTAGTATAGAATATATATAGGTATGGGAAATTACCTCCCATTTCTTTTGACTTTTAACCGCCATAGAATTGAAGTAAACATGTACGTGGGCAGTTGGGCCTAGACACTGCTTATCATAATAGCAGTTTGAATGGGGATGATGTGCAGAGTACACAGGCATTAACGAAGGTTCCTCGGTGTACGCGGACAAGTCATCACAAAAACAGTTTGTGGATGCCCGACACGGAGCAACCCTAAGGCACTAATGGAAATTTCCCCGGGGTAAATGGGCAAGTCAGCTTAGACAATGTTTATGGATGTTCGACGCGGTGCATAGTTAAGGCACTAATGGAAGGTTCCTCCGTGTATGTGGGTAATTTGACCAAAATAATGTTTGTTGATGTCAGGTGTGGTGCATAAGGGACGTTACCATTAAGTTTGTTAACGCGGATGCATAGGTAGGCCCTAAGTAGTCGAAGTAGTAAGTTCCATGAAAGTTGGCATTGCGAGATCCGCTCAATGTGTAAGCGCAATATAGGTGGTTGTAAATTAGGAATGCTAACCCAATAGTGATTGAAAATTATTTCTTGCGATCCATACTATGAGTAGTCCTAAAGATTATTAGTCGATCCATTATTCGAACCTTGGGTATAAATCTCTACATGATGTTTTGGGTGTATGTGTAATTAGGATTATATTCCTTAAGTTAAGGTGACCAACCCTAGGTAGTTAATTCACAAACACAAAAAGGACACCCTAGGTCATGTAGACTGTAAATAAAGTTAATTCCTTTTGAGCATCATTCCCTAGTAATAGAATTCATGCATCGGACTTTTGTTTGACCCGCTCCTTTTCTTCCCTTTTTCCCCCACCACGGAAGCATAGGCTAGCATGTGAATTGGCCCAGATACAGTACGTGAACTAAGAAGCTAGGCGCTGAAGTTATGTTCTTTTTATTTACTCTCCATGTACAATTTTATTATCATTTAGACTTCAAGTTGTTATTTTGGGAACTTTGTATATGGACTGCGCATTGTTGTGACTATTATCTAAGATGATTATTTTAAGTATTTATATTTTACTTCCTTCTATTGTGAGATCTGAAAGTGTAGAATTCTTTAAATTTTATCTTAGTCTTTGCACTATGTAATGTTTTAAACCAACGGCTCGTACTTATTGGCACGACACGGTTCGAAAGCCACTTTAGGCTTTAAATCAGTGTGTCCGAAGGTGCGGTTTGTCACATCTGGTATGAGAGCATTGGTTTAGGATTCCTTAGGGATTAGACACATATGAGAGAGCATATTTGTAATTTTATATTATACTCACACACATACATATACACACGCAGCACCCTATACATTTTGCACATAAGGTAGTTTTTAGCTTGTCCCTTATATAAGAAAACAACTGTGAGTTTAAATAAATGTTCAGATTATAACAGTTGAGGTTAAAAATAAATCCTTCACATTTATTATAATTTACTCCTTAAAGAAATGCTAGTGGAGGTTTCTTATGCCAACTAGCATTAGTGAGTAAATTATGGATTTTAGGGTGAGTAGAAGAAGAGTAGTACCATTGGGCCAATATAATACAAATGTGATGTTGATAAGGCATAAAGTGGTCATGAAAGAAGGACTTCAGAAACTTAGAGTAAATTTCCTCAATTAAAGTGGAAGTCCAATTCTTAAATTAGTAATAGTTGCAAAAAAGATTCCATTTGAATTAAATTTATAGCTAGAGTGTTCTTATATTTGAGTTAGACACTTACTAGAGGTAAACTTAAGTCAACCATTTTTAAAAAAGATAGGCGAAAACCAATGCACTTAAAACATCGATAGGTGTAGTTGGGCTTGTGTAAATTAGTTTGTTTTCATCTGCTCAAATTTAAGCATTAACAAGTTAGAAACATTAGGCATCTGATATTTTTAAAAATAAAAATAAATTGGTTTATAATTTTCTATGAAATGATCAGATAAACTTTAGAAAATTTATTTAAAAATTAGAACTAAAAGAATCTGAAAAAGAAAATGTTAGAAAAATCAATGTTTGAGATTTTTGGGAAAATATAAAAGTCAAAGTTTGAAGTATTAATTCCTTATTTTAAGCTTCAAATGTAGCAATAAATTAATAAAAAGTAATTTTCCATGACTGCTATAAAAGCTTTTATTTTTGTAAAAAGTTAGTGTAAGGCACATTGCTGCACTTATCATTTGATATATTTGTTTTTGGATGGTGAAATGTTTGAAAAGTAAATTGAAAAGTATGAAAATTTCAACTTTTTAGGATGTCTTTATTTTATAATATTTTTGATAAACTTTAAGAAGAATAAAATATGTTACAATACTCTTTTGTGAGAACTTCTTATTTATAAAAGTTGAAGTTTAAAAGGCATTTTTTACAAGTCTTCTTTTCTATTGAACCATTCAAAAAAACAAAGAGGAAGAAACATTTAAATTGAAGAAAAATGTCATGGTTATTGTAAAAATGAAAATGTTTGTTAAAATTAACAGTCCATTTTACAAGTTAGAAACTTACTAAGAAATAATGTTAAAATCAAAGATTTTTTTAAAGTGAGAGTGTTGTTAATCACATAAATTTAAATTTTAGATTGCAGTTAGATGAATAGAGTTCCACAGCCTACAAAAATTGAATAGATTATGGTAAACTAGATAGAGTAGTCGAAATGCCAGTGTGCTAAAGAGTTGCTAGTATTCAATATTATGGAGTTGTGAAGCAATGAAATATTTGGCGTAAAGAAAGAAAGTAACATAGAGATTTGATGGCCTATTCCAATCAGCGTTTGAATTGGAAGGGTAAAGTACCAAATCAAACTTTCAGTAGTAATGAAGAGTGGACACTATTTGTCTGAATTTTAGGCTAACATTGAAATATTTTTGAAATACATAGAATTCAAATAAAATTGCAATAAATATAAACTTCCAAAACATATGTACTCTTCTTCATTCGATGGACAATATGCAAGAAATACAAGTCATCTCCCTTTGTTCAAATTCAAAAAAGAAGTAGATATGAAAATTCATATTTTTAAAGGTCCTCATGTCGAAAAGATCAAGTCATCTTCTTCTTCGTCGGCCATTAAAAGAGGTCTTGAGCTCTCATAGGAGCTTAGAAATGTTCAACCCCAAATTATGATTTGTGCTAAGAGAGGGAGAGGAGAGAGGACCCCTTTTTAGGTGGGGTGGGTATCTGTTTATAGAAGTCGGAGAGTGGTATAGCTTGCTTGGATTGGTTGATCGAAGTTGACGTTGATTGATCACTTGGCAAGGTAAATGGTTTTGGTGCTGCCACTTGTCATCATCTCAATGCACTAGTAATTCACATGGATCACTATCTTAGCCATGGTATCAACAAAGGTGGCATGGTTGTATAAGAATGCTTTGAAGCTTTGTTACATAAAATTCCCATCATATTAATACATTACTTTTTTGTATAGGCTATTGCTTGGATTTCACCATTATATGTTGGCTTTAGTTGGCACATGAGGGCTATATTCAACACATAACGACTTTAGTCAATACACTATAGCTTGCGGTTCATCACGATGTCTTGAATTGTCATGATGGAATGATTTATATGATGGCTCCTTATCCATTCGATATCTTGAATTATTATGATTGATTGAATCGTCACGGTGGCTTGAATAACTGAATCGTGATATCTCCTCATGATGGATTTGGATAACACATCTCAATGGCTTTGATGCTTCTCGATGGCTTGGATAACATATCACGATTGCTTCGATACTTCTTGATATCTTGGATAACATATCATGATGGCTCCATTTACCAACGACAGCTCCATTTGCCCATGATAATTCTTTATATCAGGCTCTATGTGCACGACGGTTTCAATTGTATGTGATGTCTTCAATTAATCGCGATGACTTTATTTTTTTACTTAATGGTCTTAGATTGCATACGATGGCTTCCATCTACATATGAAGGCTCCAAATAGGATAAGTTGACCTTGTTATTTATCAACCTGCTCTTGGAATTTTTGGTGTAACACTTGCCCCCTCCTTGTATTAGAAGTTTCCTATGCTTAGCTTAAGTAAAGTTTTGTTCTCGCATTATTTCTTTTTTCCTTTCACTTTATTATCCCCCAGGTGCTTCATCATTCAACATTGATTGCCTGTGCTACTTGCTGTAATTTTACTCCTTGAGACTATGAATTTTCATTAAAGGTTTTCTAAAATGTATGGGTTTTGCAATCCTTTAGAAATATTTTTTATATTTGCAATGACCGTTCTTGTTGAATATATTCTTTATGGTGAATAATTAATCATAAATTTGTTCGAAGATACCCTTATAAAAGACATCATAACTTAGTTTAGAAATCATTTGATGCGAAAATCGAATATATATGCTTATTACAGTAGGATTGTCTGAAAAAAGGATTCTTTGAAAGTTAGAAAGTCTACTTGAAACCTTTTGAAAGCAGCTTTTATTAAAACGAATTGATGTTGTGACAAGATAGAAACTTCTGAAATTTCAGGGAAATGCATTTTGTCCTTTGCCTATTCTAAGTTTGGTTGTTCATCAAATTTGAAATTCAGTCGATTGTGCTTCTTTTTATGGTTGTTTTATAGACCTTGCTTGACCGTCAAAGTTTCCATTGATCATCTCCCTTAGATGGGTGCTTTGACCAGGTCTGGTGGCGTGATCAAAGGCTTAATTAACCATTACTCTTTGGATGGTTGATTTGGCCACACCCGAAGGCAGGACTAAAGACTTTTCGTCCATCTCCCTTGGATGGATGCTTTGACTAGGCCTGGCACCGGGATCAAAGGACCATCAGTCTCTGGATGGTTTCCTTTCCGGGCCCGAAGGCGGTACCAAGGGCTTTTCATCCATCTTCCTTGGATGGGTGCTTTGACTAGGCCCGACGGCGAGGGTCAAAGACTTAATTGACCATCACTCTTTGGATGATTCTTTTGGTCATGCCCGAAGGTAGGACCAAAGGCTTTTTGTCCATCTCCCTTGGATAGGTGCTTTAACTAGGCTTGGCAAAAAGATCAAAGGCTTAATTGACCATCGGCGGGCCTCTAGAGATTGTTATGGCATTTCCCTACAACAGGAAAAAAAGGGTATACTTATGTTGCAGCAAGAAATGGCAACCATTGGCCGTAATACACCTGGAGGGTCGCCCAAGTAGCTCATTGCTCCTGTTTGCACCAAAAGCACCTCAGTTATAGAAAGCAGACCACACATGTTGATTTTCTCCTCAGGTTGAGATGGCACACATGATGGAAATGCCCTCTCCTTATCCAACCCGAGCAAGAGCAGGAAGCTCATCGTCTCATGGGACGAACGGGCTCACTACCATTGGTACGCGGGAGTGGATGATACTAGCGCTCCTTCACCTTTGGCACTGGACTCATATGTCGAAGGTGAAGTTAGCATCATCCTTTTAGCTTGGATATAAACATATGTGCAGGCCGAGGTGTTATTGAGCATATGATATACGCGTTGGACCACTGTGACTTGGAAGAGAGAATTGAAGATAGTAATGATGACCCGCTTGATCCTCGAATGGGGATTCCAATCCAAAAGGCAGGTCGGCCATGCCACTGAAGCAAGTCCTAATCTATAACGTTGACCCCAGCAAGGTCATCTATATAAGCAAAGAGCTAAGCCCAAAAGTAAGGGACGAACTGATTTCCTTTCTAAGGGAGAGCAAGAATGTGTTTTCTAGGTGACATGCCTACATAATATCCATTCACCCCTCGATTATATGACACGCCCTCAATGTCGACCCATCGCCCAACCCCCTCCAGGAGAAGAGGCGGCCACTTAACCCCAAGCTGTATAAGGCGCTTAAGGAGGAGTTAGAGAAACTCTTGGCAAATGGTTTCATCCATGAGGTGACATGCTCGGTTTGGGTAGCTAATCTAGTACTTGTCCGGAAAAAAAGGGCATGGAGAACCTACATCGATTTCTCAGATATTAGCAAAGCATGCCCAAAAAACAGTTTTCCCTTGCCTCACATTGACCAGCTTGTAGATGCAACCAACGGACATGAACTACTTATCTTCACGGACACCTAATCCGGATAGAACTAGATTTCCATGCATGTTCCCGACCAGGAGCATATCTCAATCATCACTAATGTCAGCCTCTACTGCTACCAAGCCAGGCCTTTCGGCCTTCGCATTGTCGGTGTTACATATCAAAGGCTCGTCAACCGGATGTTCACTCAGTAGATAGGCTACTTAATGGAGGTTTATGTGAATGATATGTTAGCTAAATTTGAAAAGGCTATAGGGTATGTAAAGAACTTGGCAAAGACTTTTAGCATCCTCCGCATATACAATATGAAGCTCATCCCCATGAAGGGTTCTTTGACGATAAGACCTGGGAAGTTCCTTGCGTTGTGAGTGCCAAGGGTATTGAGGCAAACCCTGATAGGATTTAGGCGATCCAAGAGATGCAGCTATCGCGCACGGTCAAGCAAGTATAAAGCCTGAATGGAATAATTGTAGTGCCCGGTCGCTTTATGTCAAAAGCCACCATTAATCATTGTGTACCCTTCTTTGATCTCGTTAAGAAGGGGAAGTCGGTCCCATCAAATGAAGTCTGTACCAAAGCCTTTTAAGAATTAAAGAGACGCCTGGCCGCACCTCATGTGATGACCGCCCTGCACCTCCGGTACCCAGAATACATAAGAGAGTGTGATGCTTCCGTGCCCGACCGATGTAGGACGATTGCCAAGGGTGAAAAGAAAGAAAACCAAACATAGAACCTATAGAACATCTCACAACACACATATAAAACATAATATAACAACTCAGATGTAAAGCAAGCGAGATAGTGATATAATCAAATGAACCATAAATAAGGACATCAGAGCAAAACTGGTTCATAGACTATACAAGAACTAAAATAAAGAGTTTATACATCTCACATCTTCTAAATAAACTATAATATTGTCTTTAATAATACAAGTACCGTCATAACTCTAAAGTACTACACAGCGGAATCCAACATCAATGAAATAAAGGATATATCAATTATCTACACACGACATAGCCCGCATCACCTTCCATTTCCTCTTCTGCTCTTACCTGTAATTTCATACCTGTATAGACACAAGGAATAAATAGGAAAAGATTTCAACTATTTTTGGACTATGCCAATTTCTATACATCCCGGCCCAACTTAAGAGATCCGGTTGCTATTGCATTAAAAAAGACTGCATACGTATCACTTTTGGGGGATCAAGCCCACATAGTTCTGGTTCCTGCTCTTCTCCTGCATCCAAATAGTCATTAGCACATAACAACTATAGCATCCATGCAACCATTTGAACCATCACAACCAATGTAGCTGGAAACACTACTCCTATGAAACCACCAAATCATCAAAGGTACCAACCCACCATATTAGTAACACAACATTTACAACAACCAACTACACACTACATAGTAATAATAGTAAATAGGGAATTGGGTATGAAAAACCATACCTAACATATCCATGCATCCAAGGAGTTAGTGCATAAACACAATATATGCTAAATTACTATTACAAGATGATGATATGGGATACAGGGTTACTACATAGCACATCAAGCACATGACATCCTTCACACAACCTCACATTTCTCACCCAAGTGCGTTGAATATAGGACAATTCATATGAAACTACTGTAAACCGGTGGCTCAACCAAAATCCCTTTTCAGGTGTTTTCATAATGGAACCCAATCGTTAGTCCATTCCGGCTGTCTCCACAATAGGACACAATCGCAAATTCCACTCGCAAGTCACTATCGTTAACTTGCCCTTGTGGATAACTGGCGACTCCTATCATTGAGTCACCATCCTTAGAACGCCTCTAGACACCCTTCGTAAGTCGTAGAGCCACTGCATCAAAGTCCCGAAGCCATCCCATCATCGACATCGAAGCATCACACCACTACTTCACTAGTCGTTGCATGAAGTCCATGACCATCCCGAGTAGTCCCGGAGTCATCCATTCTTACTCCCTATTGACTCGTTAGAGACCCCAAACTCTGCCCTGAAGTTTGTCTGCGCCATACCTAAAGTATGTAACTAAACTTCGTGCTTCACCCCCGCCAATCCATCCTACGACCAAACCAAGCTAGATGTGAGCCAACACACGCCTAGCCAAGCCAAGCTAACCAGGCAAGTCGATCCAAGTCTCAATGTCGAACCAAGTCCCATGCCTGGTCGCCGAACCGCCTCCCACCGAACCTCCATTCCTGTTTAGTCATCGGCCAAGTTTCCATGACCAGCCACCAATCCAACCCTACAACCGAACCGAACACCACCACCGAATAGCCAATCCTGTTCGGCCATTTAGCCAACACCCAATAAGCAGCCAATCCTGTTCGGTCACCGCTCCACCACACCATCGAGCCGCTATATCGGTCTGGCCACCGAACCGTCCAACCTGCTGAATAGCTAATCCTGTTCGGTCACCTCACCATCCTTCCCACCAAGCAGCCAAACTTGTTCGGTCATCAAGCCACTCCTACCACCGAACCGACTTCCTTGCTCGGCCACCACACCATTCCACCATCGAACCAATGCCTAGCCGATCCAACTTACGCCGAACTGAGCTTCAATAATGGAGGTTGAGACTTGAATGTGAAGTGGTGAAAAAAAAGAATGATTTGGGAGGGATGGCTCATCTATTTATAGGCAAACCCCAAGCACCCCCTCCCTCGAACACGCTTTGCACTAACTAGAGTCAAATCTTCAAACAACCATATCTCCTAGCTAGGTAATCCAAATCGCAATTATGACCACTCTACGGAACATAAAACCATTGTATCTTTCTAATGGAAGTGGTCTCGGGCGCTAATTCAGCTCATATCGAAAGCTATAACTGAAACAAGACTCCCAAGGGTAAAATCAAAATTCTAAAAATAGGAAATGTAACTAATAGGCATTTCCTAAAGCTATAGAGTCATACGATCTCATATGAATTAAATAATAATATTTTACAATCCTTTGATATGTAAAATAAGGGTCATTACATTGTCCCCCCCTTTAGGAATTTTCCCCCTGAAATCCCAACTCAAACAAGGTAAAGTCAAACATATCTACCCTTCATGCCTATCATCCATTAGCAAAACACTCAAGTCCTGCCTTCCATAAGAACACTACTCCTAGGCTAGTACATATCCTTAATACCACCTACACAACTCCAAAGTGCGTCATGTGCTTCCTTCCTGTCAAAAGACAAGAATATCACCCATAAACACCATTATAAGCCCACAAAGCTCCCGGCACTCCACTCTATCTACAAAAGTCATCTGCTCACTACATGAATACTGTAGGCACTCCTCATTGGATATACTTCAACAGAGGACCCTCTTCTTCCACGGGTCTTACAGATTCTTCTCCGGTTTTTATCACTCTATGAGTACCACCCTCCTCGAAGATAGAACTCTGGTCTTAGGACGATATAGAACTCAATCCCTTTACATCTCAGTAGTTTGACTTGCTCCAGATGTTTCCCTTACCATAGGAAATGATGACGAATCCCCTTGTAGGTTACCGAGAGAACACGCCAAGCTAACCATAACTGTGCCCTCTCAGGTGCACAGTCTAGCTCCAACCTCTGCTCTCCACCTATCCCAATCGTTATTCTTAGCTTCTCTTCACTCACCATATTTATGTATCCCTTTGACCGCTCCATCCCAAATGATATCAAATTCAACAACCCCAAATAAAGCGACCACCAACAACAAACATTCGCGACACAAAACTCTAACTCTCAATGAACCACGCCTAAGTCTATCGAACTATCGCCAGGTTCGAAACAACTATAGGTTCATTTACTGGGTCAGGACACAACCCTAACCTGCTCACTAAGTCACTGGATGAAAGGGTCTAACAATGGATATCAAATAAAACACATATAGGTATAGCATAAATGCAAAGCATACCTCGGATAATGATGCCTTTATAATTCTCCTTCGCCGACGGAGCACTCGACGAAGCTGGAGCAACATTCAAAGTGTAAGCAAACACAACCTGCTTATTCCTTAGCGGTTCCAGACAATCTATCCTCATGTGCCCGATCCTATCACAGTTGAAGCACTTCTTCTGGTCCTCTCCTTCCCGAGGTTGCCTCTTCTCCCATGCCGTTGTTGTTTCACTTCTTCCAGCCTCCCCTGCTCACCAACGGCTTTGGCTTTCCTTTAGAAACAACAACCTCAGCTTTTGGTTTTGGGTATAGGCTCTCATGCTCTAAAGTTTTCTCCACAACCCTCCCAAAGGTCTCATCACTATAGCCAATCATCCAAGTAAAGAGCTTCGAGTAAGCGGTCCTCATGCTCGCCATGGACTCCCAAGCTAGCATGCTTCCTACCCAAAACAATAGGGTGTCATCCTCATACTAAACACCTCTTTCCACCACTATGGAGGATTTGATTATCATCAAGGTCTTGCATCATACCCTTCTTGCTACCACCAAGGCGAATTAGATCATCACTGAGGTCTCACATGACCATAGCCATTACCATGCCTTTACATCATTACCAACATGCTACTCTATCCTAACCATTACCAAGGCCTTGCTCCACTCGATCAACCTCGAAGCCTCGCTTCAACATGACCTCCTTCATGTAGCCGAAGTCTCACTTCAATATAACCATTTCTGAAGTCTCGCCCTATCATGATTGTTCCCGGTGTTCTCACCCCCTACAACTTTCTCAAAGTCTCTTAGATACATGATAACTCACTTTACAACCTCTCAGGTCAACGCCATCTCATGCCATCCGGTGTTCTTTCAGATACCTATCTCATAGGTATGCCCTCTTAGGACAAGCCAAACCGTCTTACGGTCCACGGTACACAGGTGAGTGTCCTCACATACCCATGCCCCTAGGAACAACCATCATATCTAGAGTTATCAGTAATCCCTTCAGCATCTGACTCAATCCAATGCTCTTCTGCATTGCTTTACCTTGTCAGATGTGCTTTCCCAGACTATTTTAGTCTCATCCCCCACTTTTTACTTACAGCACTAGATCAAAGGCCTCGCATTGTTGAACAAGGCCCCGAAGCCATCTCAAGTCATGTCGGGTGGATAGGAGTCGTCTATTGCACCTCACATCACACGTGTGCGCTGGGTATATGATAACTTGTATGGAACAATCACAAACCAAGGACCCAATAGTGATCCCAGCTTCATTGGTGCTCGAATCCATGCCACTCCGAATGGCTAGGAACCAGGCTCATAATCGCAAAAGCCCAGGGTAATCTACAATCGCAAGATCTAGACACAATCACAAATCCAGGTGGGAGCTACCCACATACCCCTTCTTTACGAGCACACTAGAAGCATCCAAGTTATAAATAATCCCTTTTCACACATCTCATAATAGAACTCAATCGTTATTCCATCACGACTATCTCCACAGCAGGACACAATCGCAAATCCCGCTCACTAGTCACTATCGTTAACTTACCCTTGTGGATCACCGCTACGACTCCCATCATAAAATTTTCATCTCTCACTTAAGTGCTTTAGATATACAATAACTCACTCAATTGCTTAACTCATTGCCCATATAGATGGATAGGAATTGGACATACGTAGACGCCCAAAATATGGGTACACATAGACTACCCTGGGTACACATAGACTACCCTACCCCACTAATTAGCATCATAACCACCTAGTTATCAATCAATTCCTTAGCACTCATACTGATAGTAGAACTGTCTCATAGATGCTTAATCTTGCCCATACAAATGGCTAGGGACTAGACACACGCAAACGTCCAAACACATAAGTACACGTAGACTACCCTGTCCTAATCATAGCATAACAACCTCATGTTCTACCCTTTGAGCTATCGCGTAAAACTAGTCCTTTCGGTACGTACATCACCAGATGCTATAGCCACTTGCCACATTGAGTCGTTGAAGTCATCATACTTCATTGGTTGCCATCCCAAAGTCAACTAGAGCTAGCCTAGAGTCATTTATGCTTACCCCGAACCAACTCCCAAGACTACCAAGCAATCTCAAGCCTTGCCTTGAATTATTTTGCCCAACTTCATGCTCCAACTAGTTCTAAAGCTCCAAGCAACTCCATGTATTGCTCCAAAGCCAAAGCTCCAAAAGAACTACTTCATATTCTGTCTGGTGTCCCTGTGTTCAGCATGAAAATATGCTCCCGGGGAATAGAAGAAACACCGAACAGAATTTCCTGTTCGGCTCCACTCAACACTGAACCAACAACTACAGGACAAGATTTCTTATCTGGCCCTTCAATAAACTAGCCAAGCTCCTACTGAACATAATTTTCTATTCGGTCCTTTACTGCTGAGCCAAGCTCCTTCTCTTATTAAAACCACCCACCAGACCATGCTATGCCGGTCCATGCTTTGCTGAACCAAAACCTGTACCTCCTTCAGCACATCAATCGTGCTGATTACATCGCTACACTTATCACTTCGATCCCTATGCATCGCCTATGCAACAATATGACTCCAAACACTATAGATCCTATCCATCGAAGTCCAATCCCATGGTTCCTTCCCTAGTTTGCTCCGACGAACATTTTCAACCATGCATGCATACAAGCAAACACCATGCCTACAAAACAACACTCAGACATGCAAACATGTGATAAGAATGCACTCTCGTTCTATATTTTTAACCTAACCAAAAATGTAAATTAACTTATCTTAAATGTTAAGTCTACCCAAGGCTCGGAGAGTCACTAAACCTATGTTCTGATACCAAATGTGACAACCGCCTTACACCTTCGGCACCCAAAATACATAAGAGAGTGCGCTACATCCATGCCCGATCGATGTAGAACGATTGCCAAGAGTGAAAAGAAAGAAAACCAACACAAAACATGTAGAACATCTTATAGCGCATATATAAAATTGAATATAACATATAAAATAGGCGAGATACTGATATAAGCAAATGAACCATAAATAAGGACATCAGAGCACAACTGGTTCACTAACTATACAAGAACTAAAATAAAGAGTTTATACATCTTGCATCTTCTAAATAAATTCTAATATTGTCTCTAATAATACAAGTACCGTCATAGCTCCACAGTACAACATAGCGGAATCCAACATCAATGAAATAAAGGATATATCAATTTGTTACACACGACTTAGTCTGCATCACCTTCCATTTCCTCTTCTGCTCCTACCTGTAACTTTATAGCTGTACATCACAAGGAATAAAAAGAAAAAGGTTTTAACTATTTTTGGACAGTGCCAATTTCTATACACTGCAGCCCAACCTAAGGGACTCAGTGGTTAGTTTATAGAAAAAGACTGCCTACTTACCCCTTTCGGGGGATCAAGCCAATGTAGTTCAAGTTTTTGCTCTTCTCCTGCAATCAAATAGTCGTTAGCACATTACAACCATAGCATCCATGCAACCATCACAACCAATGCAACCAATGTAGCAGGAAACACAACTCCTATGCAATCACCAAATCATCAAAGGTACTAACCCACCATACTAGTAACACAACATTCACAATAACCAACTACACAATGTGTAGTAATAGTAGTAAATATGGCATTAGGTATGAACAACCATACCTGACATGTTCCTGCATCCAAAGAGTTAGTGCATATACACAATATATTCTAAACTACTATCACAATATATGCTAACCTACGGAACAACCAATCTTGTTTGGTCACCTCACCATCCTTCCCACCAAACATCCAAACTTGTTCGGTCGTCAAGCCACTTCCACCACTGATTTGACTTCCTTGCTCGCCCACCGCACCATTCCACCATTGAACTAAAGCCTAGCTGAACCATCTTACGCCGAACCGAGCTTCACTAATGGAGGTTGAGAATTAAATGGGAAGTGGTGGAAAAAAAGAACGATTTGGAAGGGATAGCTCACCTATTTATAGGCAAAAACCCAAGCACCCCCCTCGAACACGCCTTTAGATAAGATATTTCAAGTTAGAAAAACATGGAGTACTGCATGCTTATAATCGCCCGTCGACTACGGCCGTATTTCCAATTATAACCCATCAAGGTTCTCACTAACCAGCCCCTGAAGCAGGTTTTGTGTAATAGCATGGAAATTTTAATAACAAATTAAAATATTAAAAAGGGTAAAAATGTAATTCTACATAAAAGGAAAAAATAGTAAAATTTTACAAATGAAATAAATTGGAAAATCTGACTTTTTCATTGTGTCAAGTGGATTTTTCTAGTCCAAATTCACATATCAATTATCAAAAACGAACCGTATGACAAAAATACAGAATGTTTACCATAGCACGTGTATGAGGATTTACATCTATTTTGAAATTAAGTATAATAATCAATTAGGAGAATTCAGGCGGCGGAGGTGAGGGATTTCATGGTGATCACTTTAATGGTATACGAGAACTCAAGAATAAGTAGAAAAAGTAAAGCGAAGAGGAGAAGGGAAGGTTTAGGTATATAATACCCCGAACCCGAGTTTTTAGGCAACAGAATAGCCACTTTCTAAGGGCTAGATTGGTATGGATACATGCCATGGATCGGTACCGAACGATACAAAAAATATAAATAAAATAGTGATGAATGTGCATGCATGTGTGTACATATACTCATGGAACTCCTCAGTGGTATGATTGCATATAGAATCAAAGCTTGATGGAAAATCAAAGCATGTGTGTGTACATACTCAACACTTAACACTAGGTTCAAACCTAAAAAATCCAGAAAAGGAACCGGTTCAAAATTACTAAGCTCAGAATGAAAGATCATGAGAGCACACTCCAGTGTTATAGTGCCAAATGCTGATAAAGCATTGCAACGAATATTTTGAGACACAACACTTCACCAAAGAGGTCCGAATGAAGGATAACAACTATTTGAAGCATGGATTAGAGCCCGATATGTCAATCCCAACTCATCTCGATTCAAAGCACGTCATGTTTGAAACAAGATTTACTTTGGAAGACAAGTGTTATCCGGCCTTTTGACCAGATAGTATTTGTATTTACAAGATGTGTCGAACTTGAAAGATATCGAGGCAAGAGCCAGAAGAGATAGCCGTAGAGTCCAGAAACCAAGTGCAATTAGAGTCACTAAATGAAGCAAGACTATCTCACAAAAATCCCAAAGCAAATCCATCTGACTAATGGATCGATACTGATCCATCCCTGTGGATCAATACCGATCCATAAAGCTTCATCCATACTGCCCTCAACTTCCTCATATTCATAAGTCTCGATGCCAGAAACCTATTTCAAGTTCAATTGAATGATCGTGTGCGACTCTCCGTCGATCTCCTCAAGCACTTGAAATCTGCAACTCCATTTCTTCTGATCCATTTTATTGGCTCAAAAGCAAGCTCATAACAATGTAAACAAGATGGAAACCATGAAGCAAAAAAAATTTTGCCACATCACAAAGTATCAAAACTTTTCTATAAGAAGATCTTGTGGATCGGTACTGATCCATGCCTGTGGATCGGTACCAATCCATCTACATTGCTGACATGGCCATATTTATTCGAGGCTATCTACTAAAGGAAAGCAGAGATCAAGATGGAATATGTGGTGGAGAATTTCCCAGCAACCTACAGCTATAAATAAGAGCTAGGGGCTCCTTTTCGAGGATCTTTTTGCGTCCTTGCAATTTTTACATAATTCCTTGTAATCATCTGTGGATCCCTATCGATCAATAAGAACTGTACTTGCAAAACAACAATAAAAGCAATAGAAGCTCAAGTAGATGTTGGCAATACTTGGCCAAACCACTATAAACGTTTGGTGTCTTGTTTTTACTCATTTTCCATTTATATTTCTTTATTTTCATTTTCTACTTATTTTTTGGGTGTTTGTTCCATTTTTTTGGTACTATAAATATATATATACACACACACACATACTAGATTAATTTCCTTTAAATCATATGGATACTTATTGATAAGAATTTGGACTAAATAAATAAAGCAAAGTGCATAATCTCCTCTTTACCTTGATTTAATCTTGAGATTTAAATATGTATAAAACTATAGTTGGAGATACATAGCTATTCTATATAAATCGGTGTACATACACCTATATTATAAAATTAATAGTTTGAATTTATGCAAACAAAACTACTGACCATTCCAGAAAATTCACTTGAATTACAAAGAAAAGGGAACGATAAAGAAAATCTGATTAGAAGTATAAAATTAAGGTTATGATAAATTTTAAGTTTAGATTTAATAGTTAAAATAAAATAAAGTTATAACAAAATGTAACTTACGGCTGAAATTAAAATCCATGGACCAACGGGTGACCGTAACCGGTCGATGGAAAGTGGTCGACTCCTAAGGTACAAGCGGTCGACCTGTTATTAATGTACATGCACAGATTGAACCTTGGCTTATGACACAATTTTAGTATAGAATATATATAGGTATGGGAAATTACCTCCCATTTCTTTTGACTTTTAACCGCCATAGAATTGAAGTAAACATGTACGTGGGCAGTTGGGCCTAGACACTGCTTATCATAATAGCAGTTTGAATGGGGATGATGTGTAGAGTACACAGGCATTAACGAGAGGTTCCTCGGTGTACGCGGACAAGTCATCACAAAAACAGTTTGTGGATGCCCGACACGGAGCAACCCTAAGGCACTAATGGAAATTTCCCCGGGGTAAATGGGCAAGTCAGCTTAGACAATGTTTATGGATGTTCGACGCGGTGCATAGTTAAGGCACTAATGGAAGGTTCCTCCGTGTATGTGGGTAATTTGACCAAAATAATGTTTGTTGATGTCAGGTGTGGTGCATAAGGGACGTTACCATTAAGTTTGTTAACGCGGATGCATAGGTAGGCCCTAAGTAGTCGAAGTAGTAAGTTCCATGAAAGTTGGCATTGCGAGATCCGCTCAATGTGTAAGCGCAATATAGGTGGTTGTAAATTAGGAATGCTAACCCAATAGTGATTGAAAATTATTTCTTGCGATCCATACTATGAGTAGTCCTAAAGATTATTAGTCGATCCATTATTCGAACCTTGGGTATAAATCTCTACATGATGTTTTGGGTGTATGTGTAATTAGGATTATATTCCTTAAGTTAAGGTGACCAACCCTAGGTAGTTAATTCACAAACACAAAAAGGACACCCTAGGTCATGTAGACTGTAAATAAAGTTAATTCCTTTTGAGCATCATTCCCTAGTAATAGAATTCATTCATCGGACATTTGTCTGACCCGCTCCTTTTCTTCCCTTTTTCCCCCACCATGGAAGCATAGACTAGCATGTGAATTGGCCTAGATACAGTACGTGAACTAAGAAGCTAGGCGCTGAAGTTATGTTCTTTTTATTTACTCTCCATGTACAATTTTATTATCATTTAGACTTCAAGTTGTTATTTTGGGAACTTTGTATATGGACTGCGCATTGTTGTGACTATTATCTAAGATGATTATTTTAAGTATTTATATTTTACTTCCTTCTATTGTGAGATCTGAAAGTGTAGAATGCTTTAAATTTTATCTTAGTCTTTGCACTATGTAATGTTTTAAACCAACGGCTCGTACTTATTGGCACGACACGGTTCGAAAGCCACTTTAGGCTTTGAATCAGTGTGTCCGGAGGTGCGGTTTGTCACATCTGGTATGAGAGCATTGGTTTAGGATTCCTTAGGGATTAGACACATATGAGAGAGCATATTTGTAATTTTATATTATACACACACACATACACATACATATACACACGCAGCACCCTATACATTTTGCACATAAGGTAGTTTTTAGCTTGTCCCTTATATAAGAAAACAATTGTGAGTTTAAATAAATGTTCAGATTATAACAGTTGAGGTTAAAAATAAATCCTTCACATTTATTATAATTTACTCCTTAAAGAAATGCTAGTAGAGGTTTCTTATGCCAACTAGCATTAGTAAGTAAATTATGGATTTTAGGGTGAGTAGAAGAAGAGTAGTACCATTGGGCCAATATAATACACATGTGATGTTGATAAGGCATAAAGTGGTCATGAAAGAAGGACTTCAGAAACTTAGAGTAAATTTCCTCAATTAAGTGGAAGTCCAATTCTTAAATTAGTAATAGTTGCAAAAAAGATTCCATTTGAATTAAATTTATAGCTAGAGTGTTCTTATATTTGAGTTAGACACTTACTAGAGGTAAACTTAAGTCAACCATTTTTAAAAAAGATAGGCGAAAACCAATGCACTTAAAACATCGATAGGTGTAGTTGGGCTTGTGTAAATTAGTTTGTTTTCATCTGCTCAAATTTAAGCATTAACAAGTTAGAAACATTAGGCATCTGATATTTTTAAAAATAAAAATAAATTGGTTTATAATTTTCTATGAAATGATCAGATAAACTTTAGAAAATTTATTTAAAAATTATAACTAAAAGAATCTGAAAAAGAAAATGTTAGAAAAATCAATGTTTGAGACTTTTGGGAAAATATAAAAGTCGAAGTTTGAAGTATTATTCCTTATTTTAAGCTTCAAATGTAGAAATAAATTAATAAAAAGTAATTTTCCATGACTGCTATAAAAGCTTTTATTTTTGTAAAAAGTTAGTGTAAGGCACATTGCTGCACTTATCATTTGATATATTTGTTTTTGGATGGTGAAATGTTTGAAAAGTAAATTGAAAAGTATGAAAATTTCAACTTTTTAGGATGTCTTTATTTTATAATATTTTTGATAAACTTTAAGAAGAATAAAATATGTTACAATACTCTTTTGTGAGAACTTCTTATTTATAAAAGTTGAAGTTTAAAAGGCATTTTTTACAAGTCTTCTTTTCTATTGAACCATTCAAAAAAACAAAGAGGAAGAAACATTTAAATTGAAGAAAAATGTCATGGTTATTGTAAAAATGAAAATGTTTGTTAAAATTAACAGACCATTTTACAAGTTAGAAACTTACTAAGAAATAATGTTAAAATCAAAGATTTTTTTAAAGTGAGAGTGTGGTTAATCGCATAAATTTAAATTTTAGATTGCAGTTAGATGAATAGAGTTCCACAGCCTACAAAAATTGAATAGATTATGGTAAACTAGATAGAGTAGTCGAAATGCCAGTGTGCTAAAGAGTTGCTAGTATTCAATATTATGGAGTTGTGAAGCAATGAAATATTTGGCGTAAATAAAGAAAGTAACATAGAGATTTGATGGCCTTTTCCAATCAGCGTTTGAATTGGAAGGGTAAAGTACCAAATCAAACTTTCAGTAGTAATGAAGAGTGGACACTATTTGTCTAAATTTTAGGCTAACATTGAAATATTTTTGAAATACATAGAATTCAAATAAAATTGCAATAAATATAAAATTCCAAAACATATGTACTCTTCTTCATTCGATGGACAATATGCAAGAAATACAAGTCATCTCTCTTTGTTCAAATTCAAAAAAGAAGTAGATATGAAAATTCATATTTTTAAAGGTCCTCATGTCGAAAAGATCAAGTCATCTTCTTCTTCGTCGGCCATTAAAAGAGGTCTTGAGCTCTCATAGGAGCTTAGAAATGTTCAACCCCAAATTATGATTTGTGCTAAGAGAGGGAGAGGAGAGAGGACCCCTTTTTAGGTGGGGGTGGGTATCTGTTTATAGAAGTCGGAGAGTGGTATAGCTTGCTTGGATTGGTTGATCGAAGTTGACGTTGATTGATCACTTGGCAAGGTAAATGGTTTTGGTGCTGCCACTTGTCATCATCTCAATGCACTAGTAATTCACATGGATCACTATCTTAGCCATGGTATCAACAAAGGTGGCATGGTTGTATAAGAATGCTTTGAAGCTTTGTTACATATAATTCCCGTCATATTAATACATTACTTTTTTGTATAGGCTATTGCTTGGATTTCACCATTATATGTTGGCTTTAGTTGGCACATGAGGGCTATATTCAACACATAACGACTTTAGTCAATACACTATAGCTTGCGGTTCATCACGATGTCTTGAATTGTCATGATGGCATGATTTATATGATGGCTCCTTATCCATTCGATATCTTGAATTATTATGATTGATTGAATCGTCACGGTGGCTTGAATAACTGAATCGTGATATCTCCTCATGATGGATTTGGATAACACATCTCAATGGCTTTGATGCTTCTCGATGGCTTGGATAACATATCACGATTGCTTCGATACTTCTTGATATCTTGGATAACATATCATGATGGCTCCATTTACCAACGACAGCTCCATTTGCCCATGATAATTCTTTATATCAGGCTCTATGTGCACGACGATTTCAATTGTATGTGATGTCTTCAATTAATCGCGATGACTTTATTTTTTTACTTAATGGTCTAGATTGCATACGATGGCTTCCATCTACATATAAAGGCTCCAAATAGGATAAGTTGACCTTGTTATTTATCAACCTGCTCTTGGAATTTTTGGTGTAACACTTGCCCTCTCCTTGTATTAGAAGTTTCCTATGCTTAGATTAAGTAAAGTTTTGTTCTCGCATTATTTCTTTTTTCCTTTCACTTAATTATCCCCCAGGTGCTTCATCATTCATCATTGATTGCCTGTGCTACTTGCTGTAATTTTACTCCTTGAGACTATGAATTTTCATTAAAGGTTTTCTAAAATGTATGGGTTTTGCAATCCTTTAGAAATATTTTTTATATTTGCAATGACCGTTCTTGTTGAATATATTCTTTATGGTGAATAATTAATCATAAATTTGTTCGAAGATACACTTATAAAAGACTTCATAACTTAGTTTAGAAATCATTTGATGCGAAAATCGAATATATATGCTTATTACAGTAGGATTGTCTGAAAAAAGGATTCTTTGAAAGTTAGAAAGTCTACTTGAAACCTTTTGAAAGCTGCTTTTATTAAAACGAATTGATGTTGTGATAAGATAGAAACTTCTGAAATTTCAGGGAAAGGCATTTTGTCCTTTGCCTATTCTGAGTTTGGTTGTTCATCAAATTTGAAATTCAGTCGATTGTCCTTCTTTGGATGGTTGTTTTATAGATCTTGCTTGACCGTCAAAGTTTCCATTGATCATCTCCCTTAGATGGCTGCTTTGACCAGGTCTGGTGGCGTGATCAAAGGCTTAATTAACCATTACTCTTTGGATGGTTGATTTGGCCACACCCGAAGGTAGGACCAAAGACTTTTCGTCCATCTCCCTTGGATGGATGCTTTGACTAGGCCTGGCAGCGGGATCAAAGGACCATCAGTCTCTGGATGGTTTCCTTTCCGGGCCCGAAGGCGGTACCAAGGGCTTTTCATCCATCTTCCTTGGATGGGTGCTTTGACTAGGCCCGACGGCGAGGGTCAAAGACTTAATTGACCATCACTCTTTGGATGATTTTTTTGGTCATGCCCGAAGGTAGGACCAAAGGCTTTTTGTCCATCTCCCTTGGATAGGTGCTTTAACTAGGCTTGGCGAAAAGATCAAAGGCTTAATTGACCATCGGCGGACCTCTAGAGATTGTTATGGCATTTCCCTACAACAGGAAAAAAAGGGTATACTTATGTTGCAGCAAGAAATGGCAACCATTGGCCGTAATACACCTAGAGGGTCGCCCAAGCAGCTCGTTGCTCCTGTTTGCACCAAAAGCACCTCAGTTATAGAAAGCAGACCACACATGTTGATTTTCTCCTCAGGTTGAGATGGCACACATGATGGAAATGCCCTCTCCTTATCCAACCCGAGCAAGAGCAGGAAGCTCATCGTCTCATGGGACGAACGGGCTCACTACCATTGGTACGCGGGAGTGGCTGATACTAGCGCTCCTTCACCTTTGGCACTGGACTCATATGTCGAAGGTAAAGTTAGCATCATCCTTTTAGCTTGGATATAAACGTATGTGCAGGCCGAGGTGTTATTGAGCATATGATATACGCGTTGGACCACTGTGACTTGGAAGAGAGCATTGAAGATAGTAATGATGACCCGCTTGATCCTCGAATGGGGATTCCAATCCAAAAGGCAGGTCGGCCATGCCACTGAAGCAAGTCCTAATCTATAACGTTGACACCGGCAAGGTCATCTATATAAGCAAAGAGCTAAGCCCAGAAGTAAGGGACGAACTGATTTCCTTTCTAAGGGAGAGCAAGAATGTGTTTTCTAGGTGACATGCCTACATAATATCCATTCACCCCTCGATTATATGACACGCCCTCAATGTCGACCCATCGCCCAACCCCCTGCAGGAGAAGAGGCGGCCACTTAACCCCAAGCTGTATAAGGCGCTTAAGGAGGAGTTAGAGAAACTCTTGGCAAATGGTTTCATCCATGAGGCGACATGCTCGGTTTGGGTAGCTAATCTAGTACTTGTCCGCAAAAAAAGGGCATGGAGAACCTACATCGATTTCTCAGATATTAGCAAAGCATGCCCAAAAAAAAGTTTTCCCTTGCCTCACATTGACCAGCTTGTAGATGCAACCAACAGACATGAACTACTTATCTTCATGGACACCTAATCCGGATACAACTAGATTTCCATGCATGGTTCCGACCAGGAGCATACCTCAATCATCACTAATGTCAGCCTCTACTGCTACCAAGCCAGGCCTTTCGGCCTTCGCATTGTCGGTGTTACATATCAAAGGCTCGTCAACCGGATGTTCCCTCAGTAGATAGGCTACTTAATGGAGGTTTTTGTGAATGATATGTTAGCTAAATTTGAAAAGGCTATAGGGTATGTAAAGAACTTGGCCAAGACTTTTAGCATCCTCCGCATATACAATATGAAGCTCATCCCCATGAAGGGTTCTTTGACGATAAGACCTGGGAAGTTCCTTGCGTTGTGAGTGCCAAGGGTATTGAGGCAAACCCTGATAGGATTTAGGCGATCCAAGAGATGCAGCTATCGCGCACGGTCAAACAAGTACAAAGCCTGAATGGAATAATTGTAGCGCCCGGTCGCTTTATGTCAAAAGCCACCATTAATCATTGTGTACCCTTCTTTGATCTCGTTAAGAAGGGGAAGTCGGTCCCATCAAATGAAGTCTGTACCAAAGCCTTTTAAGAATTAAAGAGACGCCTGGCCACACCTCATGTGATGACCGCCCTGCACCTCTGGTACCCAGAACACATAAGAGAGTGTGATGCTTCCGTGCCCGGCAGATGTAGGACGATTGCCAAGGGTGAAAAGAAAGAAAACCAAACATAGAACCTATAGAACATCTCACAACACACATATAAAACATAATATAACAACTCAGATGTAAAGCAAGCGAGATAGTGATATAATCAAATGAACCATAAATAAGGACATCAGAGCACAACTGGTTCACAGACTATACAAGAACTAAAATAAAGAGTTTATACATCTCACATCTTCTAAATAAACTATAATATTGTCTTTAATAATACAAGTACCGTCATAACTCTAAAGTACTACACAGCGGAATCCAACATCAATGAAATAAAGGATATATCAATTAGCTACACACGACATAGCCCGCATCACCTTCCATTTCCTCTTCTGCTCTTACCTGTAACTTCATACCTGTACAGACACAAGGAATAAATAGGAAAAGATTTCAACTATTTTTGGACTATGCCAGTTTCTATACATCCCGGCCCAACCTAAGAGATCCGGTTGCTATTGCATTAAAAAAGACTGCATACGTATCACTTTTGGGGGATCAAGCCCACGTAGTTCTGGTTCCTGCTGTTCTCCTGCATCCAAATAGTCATTAGCACATAACAACTATAGCATCCATGCAACCATTTGAACCATCACAACCAATGTAGCTGGAAACACTACTCCTATGAAACCACCAAATCATCAAAGGTACCAACCCACCATATTAGTAACACAACATTTACAACAACCAACTACACACTACGTAGTAATAATAGTAAATAGGGAATTGGGTATGAAAAACCATACCTAACATATCCATGCATCCAAGGAGTTAGTGCATAAACACAATATATGCTAAATTACTATTACAAGATGATGATATGGGATACAGGGTTACTACATAGCACATCAAGCACATGACATCCTTCACACAACCTCACATTTCTCACCCAAGTGCGTTGAATATAGGACAATTCATATGAAACTACTGTAAACCGGTGGCTCAACCAAAACCCTTTTCAGGTGTTTTCATAATGGAACCCAATCGTTAGTCCATTCCGGCTGTCTCCACAATAGGAAACAATCGCAAATTCCACTCGCAAGTCACTATCGTTAACTTGCCCTTGTGGATAACTAGCGACTCCTATCACTGAGTCACCATCCTTAGAACGCCTCTAGACACCCTTCGTAAGTCGTAGAGCCACTGTATCAAAGTCCCGAAGCCATCCCATCATCGACATCGAAGCATCACACCACTGCTTCACTAGTCGTTGCACGAAGTCCATGACCATCCCGAGTAGTCCCGGAGTCATCCATTCTTACTCCTTATTGACTCGTTAGAGACCCCAAACTCTACCCTGAAGTTTGTCCGCGCCATACCTAAAGTCTGTAACTAAACTTCGTGCTTCATCCCCGCCAATCCATCCTACGACCAAACCAAGCTAGATGTGAGCCAACAAACGCCTAGCCAAGCCAAGCTAACCAGGCAAGTCGATCCAAGTCCCAATGTCGAACCAAGTCCCATGCCTGGTCGCCGAACCGCCTCCCACCGAACCTCCATTCCTGTTTAGTCATCGGCCAAGTTTCCATGACCAGCCACCAATCCAACCCTACAACCGAACCGAACACCACCACCGAATAGCCAATCCTGTTCGGCCATTTAGCCAACACCCAATAAGCAGCCAATTCTGTTCGGTCACCGCTCCACCACACCATCGAGCCGCTATATCGGTCTGGCCACCGAACCGTCCAACCTGCTGAATAGCTAATCCTGTTCGGTCACCTCACCATCCTTCCCACTAAGCAGCCAAACTTGTTCGGTCATCAAGCCACTCCTACAACCGAACCGACTTCCTTGCTCGGCCACCACACCATTCCACCGTCGAACCAATGCCTAGCCGATCCAACTTACGCCGAACTGAGCTTCAATAATGGAGGTTGAGACTTGAATGTGAAGTGGTAAAAAAAGAATGATTTGGGAGGGATGGCTCATCTATTTATAGGCAAACCCCAAGCACCCCCTCCCTCGAACACGCTTAGCACTAACTAGAGTCAAATCTTCAAACAACCATATCTCCTAGCTAGGTAATCCAAATCGCAATTATGACCACTCTACGGAACATAAAACCATTGTATCTTTCTAACGGAAGTGGTCTCGGGCGCTAATTCAGCTCATATCGAAAGCTATAACCGAAACAAGACTCCCAAGGGTAAAATCAAAATTCTAAAAATAGGAAATGTAACTAATAGGCATTTCCTAAAGCTATAGAGTCATACGATCTCATATGAATTAAATAATAATATTTTACAATCCTCTGATATGTAAAATAAGGGTCATTACATTGTCCCCCCCTTTAGGAATTTTCCCCCTGAAATCCCAACTCAAACAAGGTAAAGTCAAACATATCTACCCTTCATGCCTATCATCCATTAGCAAAACACTCAAGTCCTGCCTTCCATAAGAACACTACTCCTAGGCTAGTACATATCCTTAATACCACCTACACAACTCCAAAGTGCGTCATGTGCTTCCTTCCTGTCAAAAGACAAGAATATCACCCATAAACACCATTATAAGCCCACAAAGCTCCCGGCACTCCACTCTGTCTACAAAAGTCATCTGCTCACTACATGAATACTGTAGGCACTCCTCATTGGATATACTTCAACAGAGGACCCTCTTCTTCCACGGGTCTTACAGATTCTTCTCCGGTTTTTATCACTCTATGAGTACCACTCTCCTCGAAGATAGAACTCTGGTCTTAGGACGATATAGAACTCAATCCCTTTACATCTCAGTAGTCTGACTTGCTCCAGATGTTTCCCTTACCATAGGAAATGATGACGAATCCCCTTGTAGGTTACCGAGAGAACACGCCAAGCTAACCATAACTGTGCCCTCTCAGGTGCACATTCTAGCTCCAACCTCTGCTCTCCACCTGTCCCAATCGTTATTCTTAGCTTCTCTTCACTCACCATATTTATGTATCCCTTTGACCGCTCCATCCCAAATGATATCAAATTCAACAACCCCAAATAAAGCGACCACCAACAACAAACATTCGCGACACAAAACTCTAACTCTCAATGAACCACGCCTAAGTCTATCGAACTATCGCCAGGTTCGAAACAACTATAGGTTCATTTACTGGGTCAGGACACAACCCTAACCTGCTCACTAAGTCACTGGATGAAAGGGTCTAACAATGGATATCAAATAAAACACATATAGGTATAGCATAAATGCAAAGCATACCTCGGATAATGATGCCTTTATAATTCTCCTTCGCCGACGGAGCACTCGACGAAGCTGGAGCAACATTCAAAGTGTAAGCAAACACAACCTGCTTATTCCTTAGCGGTTCCAGACAATCTATCCTCATGTGCCCGATCCTATCACAGTTGAAGCACTTCTTCTGGTCCTCTCCTTCCCGAGGTTGCCTCTTCTCCCATGCCGTTGTTGTCTCACTTCTTCCAGCCTCCCCTGCTCACCAACGGCTTTGGCTTTCCTTTAGAAACAACAACCTCAGCTTTTGGTTTTGGGTATAGGCTCTCATGCTCTAAAGTTTTCTCCACAACCCTACCAAAGGTCTCATCACTATAGCCAATCATCCAAGTAAAGAGCTTCGAGTAAGCGGTCCTCATGCTCTCCATGGACTCCCAAGCTAGCATGCTTCCTACCCAAAACAATAGGGTGTCATCCTCATACTAAACACCTCTTTCCACCACTATGGAGGATTTGATTATCATCAAGGTCTTGCATCATACCCTTCTTGCTACCACCAAGGCGAATTAGATCATCACTGAGGTCTCACATGACCATATCCATTACCATGCCTTTACATCATTATCAACATGCTACTCTATCCTAACCATTACCAAGGCCTTGATCCACTCGATCAACCTCGAAGCCTCGCTTCACCATGACCTCCTTCATGTAGCCGAAGTCTCACTTCAATATAACCATTTCTGAAGTCTCACCCTATCATGATTGTTCCCGGTGTTCTCACCCCCTACAACTTTCTCAAAGTCTCCTAGATACATGATAACTCACTTTACAACCTCTCAGGTCGACGCCATCTCATGCCATCCGGTGTTCTTTCAGATACCTATCTCATAGGTATGCCCTCTTAGGACAAGCCAGACCGTCTTACGGTCCACGGTACACAGGTGAGTGTCCTCACATACCCATGCCCCTAGGAACAACCATCATATCTAGAGTTATCAGTAATCCCTTCAGCATCTGACTCAATCCAATGCTCTTCTGCATTGCTTTACCTTGTCAGATGTGCTTTCCCAGACTATTTTAGTCTCATCCCCACTTTTTACTTACAGCACTAGATCAAAGGCCTCGCATTGTTGAACAAGGCCCCGAAGCCATCTCAAGTCATGTCGGGTGGATAGGAGTCGTCTATTGCACCTCACATCACACGTGTGCGTTGGGTATATGATAACTTGTATGGAACAATCACAAACCAAGGACCCAATAGTGATCCCAGCTTCATTGGTGCTCGAATCCATGCCACTCCGAATGGCTAGGAACCAGGCTCATAATCGGAAAAGCCCAGGGTAATCTACAATCGCAAGATCTAGACACAATCACAAATCCAGGTGGGAGCTACCCACATACCCCTTCTTTACGAGCACACTAGAAGCATCCAAGTTATAAATAATCCCTTTTCACACATCTCATAAAGGAACTCAATCGTTATTCCATCACGACTATCTCCACATCAGGACACAATCGCAAATCCCGCTCACTGGTCACTATCGTTAACTTACCCTTGTGGATCACCGCTGCGACTCCCATCATAAAATTTTCATCTCTCACTTAAGTGCTTTAGATATACAATAACTCACTCAATTGCTTAACTCATTGCCCATACAGATGGCTAGGAAATTGGACATACGAAGACGCCCAAAATATGGGTACACATAGACTACCCTGGGTACACATAGACTACCCTACCCCACTAATAAGCATCATAACCACCTAGTTATCAATCAATTACTTAGCACTCATACTGATAGTAGAACTGTCTCATAGATGCTTAATCTTGCCCATACAAATGGCTAGGGACTGGACACACGCAAACGTCCAAACACATAAGTACGCGTAGACTACCCTGTCCTAATCATAGCATAACAACCTCATGTTCTACCCTTTGAGCTATCGTGTAGAACTAGTCCTTTCGGTACGTACATCACCAGATGCTATAGCCGCTTGCCACATTGAGTCGTTGAAGTCATCATACTTCATTGGTTGCCATCCCAAAGTCAACTAGAGCTAGCCTAGGGTCATTTATGCTTACCCTGAACCAACTCCCAAGACTACCAAGCAACCGCAAGCCTTGCCCTAAAGTATTTTGCCAAACTTCGTGCTCCAACTAGTTCTAAAGCTCCAAGCAACTCCATGTATTGCTCCAAAGCCAAAGCTCCAAAAGCATTACTCCATATTCTGTCCGGTGTCCCTGTATTCAGCATGAAAATATGCTCCCGGGGAATAGAAGAAACACCGAACAGAATTTCCTGTTCGGCTCCACTCAACACTGAACCAACAACTACAGGACAAGATTTCTTATCTGGCCCTTCAATAAACTAGCCAAGCTCCTACTGAACATAGTTTTCTATTCGGTCCTTTACTGTTGAGCCAAGCTCCTTCTCTTATTAAAACCACCCACCAGACCATGCTATGTCGGTCCATGCTTTGCTGAACCAAAACATGTACCTCCTTCAGCACATCAATCGTGCTGATTACATCGCTACACTTATCACTTCGATCCTTATGCATCGCCTATGCAACTATATGACTCCAAACACTATAGAGCCTATCCATCGATGTCCAATCCCATGGTTCCTTCCCTAGTTTGCTCCGACGAACATTTTCAACCATGCATGCATACAAGCAAACACCATGCCTACAAAACAACACTCAGACATGCAAACATGTGATAAGAATGCTCTCTCGTTCTATATTTTTAACCTAACCAAAAATGTAAATTAACTTATCTTAAATGTTAAGTCTACCCAAGGCTCGGAGAGTCACTAAACCTAAGTTCTGATACCAAATGTGACAACCGCCTTACACCTTCGGCACCCAAAATACATAAGAGAGTGCGCTACTTCCATGCCCGATCGATGTAGAACGATTGCCAAGAGTGAAAAGAAAGAAAACCAACACAAAACATGTAGAACATCTTATAGCGCATATATAAAATTGAATATAACATATAAAATAGGCGAGATACTGATATAATCAAATGAACCATAAATAAGGACATCAGAGCACAACTGGTTCACTGACTATACAAGAACTAAAATAAAGAGTTTATACATCTTGCATCTTCTAAATAAATTCTAATATTGTCTCTAATAATACAAGTACCGTCATAGTTCCACAGTACAACATAGCGGAATCCAACATCAATGAAATAAAAGATATATCAATTTGTTACACACGACTTAGTCTGCATCACCTTCCATTTCCTCTTCTGCTCCTACCTGTAACTTTATAGCTGTACATCACAAGGAATAAAAAGAAAAAGGTTTTAACTATTTTTGGACAGTGCCAATTTCTATACACTGCAGCCCAACCTAAGGGACTCAGTGGTTAGTTTATAGAAAAAGACTGCCTACTTACCCCTTTCGGGGGATCAAGCCAATGTAGTTCAAGTTTTTGCTCTTCTCCTGCAATCAAATAGTCGTTAGCACATTACAACCATAGCATCCATGCAACCATTTGCAACCATCACAACCAATGCAACCAATGTAGCAGGAAACACAACTCCTATGCAACCACCAAATCATCAAAGGTACTAACCCACCATACTAGTAACACAACATTCACAATAACCAACTACACAATGTGTAGTAGTAATAGTAAATATGGCATTAGGTATGAACAACCATACCTGACATGTTCCTGCATCTAAAGAGTTAGTGCATATACACAATATATTCTAAACTACTATCACAATATATGCTAACCTACGGAACAACCAATCTTGTTTGGTCACCTCACCATCCTTCCCACCAAACATCCAAACTTGTTCGGTCGTCAAGCCACTTCCACCACTGAATTGACTTCCTTGCTCGCCCACCGCACCATTCCACCATTGAACTAAAGCCTAGCTGAACCATCTTACGCCGAACCGAGCTTCACTAATGGAGGTTGAGAATTAAATGGGAAGTGGTGGAAAAAAAGAACGATTTGGAAGGGATAGCTCACCTATTTATAGGCAAAAACCCAAGCACCCCCCTCGAACACGCCTTTAGATAAGATATTTCAAGTTAGAAAAACATGGAGTACTGCATGCTTATAATCGCCCGTCGACTACGGCCGTATTTCCAATTATAACCCATCAAGGTTCTCACTAACCAGCCCCTGAAGCAGGTTTTGTGTAATAGCATGGAAATTTTAATAACAAATTAAAATATTAAAAAGGGTAAAAATGTAATTCTACATAAAAGGAAAAAATAGTAAAATTTTACAAATGAAATAAATTGGAAAATCTGACTTTTTCATTGTGTCAAGTGGATTTTTCTAGTCCAAATTCACATATCAATTATCAAAAACGAACCGTATGACAAAAATACAGAATGTTTACCATAGCACGTGTATGAGGATTTACATCTATTTTGAAATTAAGTATAATAATCAATTAGGAGAATAAATCAAAACTTAGCTATTAAATAATAAATTAAATATGTATGAATTGCTTTAAAAAGGGTAAATTTTTGTTAATGCACATTAAAAGAAAAGGAAGAAGATATTTACACGTAAAGAAAGAAAGCATTAATTTCCATGTTATCGAAATTATTGCTATAATTAATGGAAATATATGTTACATGTGTTAGAAAGAGAATGTAACAATATATTTAAAAAAAGGAATATATCTAATGTTATACGTTTGAAAAGTGGATATGTATGGAAGCAAAGGATTATTTTAAAGGAAAGGTATTTACATGTACAAATTTGAAACTGCTTCAAAGGGAAAAATTAATGATGAAATTATTGTCATAACTAATAAAAGGATATGACATGTATATTGGAAGGAGAACTTAACAATATATTTGAAAGAATGCGTTAAATGAAAGGGACGCTGCTTATCTAAAAAAAGAATGCATTTAATAAAGGAAATGTTACCCTAAAAATAATGCATTTAATAAATAGAACGTTACATACTTTGAAAAGAAAAGATTGGTATATCCATGGAAGGAAGCGTTATTTTTAAATAATAAGGTTAAATCCAATTTTTGAATTTGGAAACATTGTACCAATCAATTACAAATTGATTGTGTTACTAATGGGTAAAGAATAAGGTTTTTAACTTAAGTATTCAATTACATACACACATATATGTATATATTATACACACATGTACTTTTGGATATAAATACATGATTTCCTGCAATGTTCAATAATAATAAATGGGCAAAATATCAATCAATAATATTGATTAATTTGAATTATTGTGAATGGAAATTAATGACATTTTGGGAAGAATAAAGATGTTACCTTCCTTACAGTAAAAGAAAAAGAAATAAATTTTATATGTAAAGAAAGAAAAAGGTGTATAAGCATGTAATTATTTATTTTGGAAATTAGCCTAGGAAACCCTAGCTTTCAAATATAGGCATAAGTCTCCACTCTTCTCTTCTCACTCTATAACCCTACCCTCCACTTCTTAAAAGTTCTTCATAATTTTCTCCATAAAATTCTAATTCAAAAATAAATTAAAAGTGAATCAAACAAAAAGAGAAATGGATAAAAATAGAAAGAAAAAATAAGAGGAATGCAATAACTAAAGCTTAGGAATTGAGAGGAGATGATTCATGAAAGCAAGCTTAGGGAGAGCTATAAATGTGAGTGGGTTGATTACTAAAAGATGTTGTATCATAAGTAATTGAATTTTTTTATATTTCTACTTGATCTAGAATTGGTTTCTTTTAATCTAAATAACAGTTCCTATCTGAAGTTCATGTTAAATAAATCAAACTCATCTGTGTGTAAACAGAAGGGAAAAATGTAAATTTTCATATACATAGTAAATTAATTTCTTTTAAATCATATGGATCCTTGTTGATAAGAATTTGGACTAAATAAATAAAACAAAGTGGATAATCTCCTATTTACCTTGATTTAATCTTGAGATTTAAATATGTATAAAACTGTAGTTGGAGATATATGGCTATTTTGTATAAAACGGTGTAAATATACCCATGTCGTAAAGTTAATAATTTAAATTTGCGCAAACAAAACTAATAACTATACTAGAAAATCCACTTGAATTACAAATAAAAGGGAACAATAAAGATAATCTACATATAAGTGTAAAATTAAGGTTATGATAAATTTAAGGGTAAGATAGAATAGTTAAAATAAAATAAAATTATAATATAACATAACTTACGATTGGAAATAATATTCACCGGTCGACGGCTGACCCCAACTGGTTGACGGCAAGTGGTCGACCCTATGCTACGCAGATTGAACCTCGGCCTATGGCCTAGGTTTAATAAAGAATGGTATATAAGTATGAGAATTAGCTCCCAGTTCTCTTAACTTTTAACCACCATAGGACTAAAGTAACGTGTACGTAGGAAATTGGGCCTAGACACTATTTATCATAAGGGTGGTTTGAATATGATGGTGTGCAGAACACACAGGCACTAACAGGAGGTTCCTTGGTGTACACTGGCCAATCTGCAAAGACATGGTTTGTTGATGCCCGACGCGGTGCAAAATTAATGCACACATGGAACATTCCCCGACGTAAGCAGGCAAGTCGGCTTAGACACTGTTTGTGGATGTTCAGTGTAGTGCATAGTTAATGCACTAATGGAAGGTTCCTCGATGTACGCGGGTAATTCAACCTAAACATTGTTTATTGATGTCTGCCGTGGTGCATAAGGGACGTTACCATTGAAATTGTTGGCATGGATTCATAGGTAGGCTCTAAGTCGTCGAAGCATTAAGTTCCATGCGAGTCAGCATTGCGAGGTCCTCTCAATGTGTAAGCACGATATAGGTGGCTATAAATTGGGTAATGCAAACCCAATAGTGATTGAAAATTATTCCTTGCGATCTATACTAGGAGTAGTCCTAGAAATTATTAGTCGATCCATTGTTCGAACATTGGGTATAAATCTCTATAAAATGTTTTGGGTGTATATGTAATCAAGACTATATTCCTTAAGTTAAGTGACCAACCCTAGATAGGTAGTTCACAAACATAGAATGGACACCCTAGGTCACGTAGAGTGAAAATAAAGTTAATTTCTTTTTAGCACCATCCACAAGTTATATAATTCATCCACCGGACTTTTGTCTGACTCACTCCTTTTCTTCCCTTTTTCCCACACCATAGGAGCATAGGCCAGCAGGTAAATTGGCTGAGACACGGTACGTGAAGTAAGAATCTAGGCGCTGGAGTTATATTATTTTTAGTTACTCCTCATGTACTATTTTAGTATTAATTATATTTCATGTTGTTATTTTGGGAACTTCGTATATGGACTGTGCATTATTGAGACTATTATCTGAGATGTTTATTTTCAGTATTTATATTTTATTTTCTTCTGTCGTAAGATATGAAAGTGTAGAATGCTTTAAATTTTATCTTAATATTTGCATCATATAATGTTTTAAATAAACGGCTCGTACTCCTTGGCACGAAACGGTTCGAAAGCCACTTCAGGCTTTGAATCGGTGTGTTCGGAGGCGCGGTCTGTCACATCTGGTATTAGAGCATAGGTTCTAGATTCATTAGGGATTAGGTGTGTATGAGAAAGCGTATTTGTAATTTTTTATTATATACACATACGCACACACGCTACACCCTATACATTTTTACTCATAAGGTAGATGTTGGCTTATCCCTTATATAAGAAAACAAATGTGAGTTAAAATAAAATGTTCAGATTATAATAGTTGAGGTGAAAATAAATCCTTCACGTTTATTATAATTTACTCCTTAAAGAAATGCTAGAGTGGTTTCCTATTCCAACTAGCGGTAGTGAGTAAATTATGGATTTAAGGGTGGGTAGAAGAAGAGTAGTACCATTGGACAAATGTGACGTTGATAAGGTGTAATGAGGGCATGAAAGAAAGACTTCACAAACTTAGAGTAAATCTCCCCATATAAAGTGGAAGCCCTATTCTTATATTAGTAATAGTTGCAAAAAAAGATTCCATTTGACATAAATTTATAGCTTGTGTTCTTATATTAGAGTTGGACACTATATTGGAGATAAACTTGAGCTTATCATTTTTGAAGAAGAGGGGCGGAAACCTTATGCACTTAAAGCATTGTTAGGTGTAGTTGGACTTGTGTAAATTAGGTTTTCATCTGCTCCAATTTAAGCGTTAAAAAGTTAGAAACATTAGGTGTATGATATTTTTAAAAGAAAAATAAATCATTTTATGATTTTCTATGAAATGATCAAATAAACTTTATGAAAATTTATTTAAAAAGTAGAATTAAAAGGGTTTGAAATACAAAATGTTATAAAAATCAATATTTGAGATTTTTGGAAAACTATAGAAGTCAAAGTTTGAACTAGTAATTCCTTATTTTAAACTTCAAATGTAGAAATAAACTAATAAGAAGTAATTTTCCATGACTACCGTAAAAGCTTTTATTTTTGTGAAAAGTTAGCGCAAGGCGCATAGTTGCACCTATCTTTTGATATTTTTATTTGGATAGTGAATTTTTTAAGTAAATTGAAAAGTATGAAAATTATAACTTTTTAGGATGTCTTTATTTTTTAATATCTTTGACAAACTTTCAGAAGAATAAAATATGTTACATTACTCTTTTGTGAGAACTTCTTACTTATAAAAGTTGAAGTTTAAAAGGTCACTTTTTACAAGTCTTCTTTTCTATTGAACCGTTCAAAAAACAAAGAAGAAGAAACATTTAAATTGAAGAGAAATGTCATGGTTTTTGTAAAAAAGAAAACGTTTGTTAAAATTAACAGAGCATTTTACAAGTTAGAAACTTACTAATTTTGTGGAAATAATGTTAAAATCAAAGGTTTTTTTATTTAAAAAGTAAAATGAGTGTGTTGTTAATCACTTAAACTTAAAATTTTAAATTGGAGTTAGATGAACAGAGTTGACGTGATATATTGGTTGATCGGAGTTGACGTGGATCGGTCATTTGGCAAGATGAATGGTCTTGATGGTGTCATTTGTCATCATCTCAATATACTAGTAATTCATGTGGATCTCTATCTTAACCATGGTATCAACAAAGGTGGAATGGTTGTATAAGAGTGCTTTAAAGCTTTGTTACACATAATTCCCTTCATATTAATACACTACTTCTTTGTATAGGCTATTGCTTGGATTTTACCATAATATGATAGCTTTAGTTGGCACATGAGGGCTCAATTCAACACACAAGGACTTTAATCAATACGCGATAGCTTATGATCCATCATGATGGCTTGAACCATTATGATAGCATGATTTATCACGGCAACTCCTTATACATTCGATGGCTTAAATTAACATGATTGCTTGAATCTTCGTGATGGCTTTGATGGCTTGAATAATCTCCTTGTGATGGCTTTGGATAACATATCATGATAGCTTTGATGCTTCCTAATGGCTTGGATAACATATCACGATGGCTTTGATACTTCTCACTTGCTTGGATAACATCACGATCGCTCCATTTACCAACAAGAGCTCCATTTTCCTATGATAATTCTTTATATGTATGAAGACTCTATTGTGCATGACAGTTTCAATTGTACATGATGTCTTTAATTAATCGCGGTTACTTTATTTTTTTACTTGATGGTCTTGGATTGCACGTGAAGGCTTCCATCAACATATGAAGGCTCTAAATAGGACATGGTGACCTTCTTGTTTATTAAACTACTCTTGGAATTTTGGGTGTAACACTTGCCCCCTCCTTATATAAGAGGTTTCTTATTCTTTAGCTTAAGTAAACTTCTGTTCTCACATTGTTTCCTTTTCCTTTCACTTTATTATCCCGGGTGCTTCATCTTTCGTCATTGATTGCCAGTGCTACTTGCTGTAATTTTACTCCTTGAGATTATGACTTTTCATTAAATATTTTCTAAAATGCATGAGTTTTGCAATCCTTTAGAAATATTTTTTATATTTGCAATGATCGTTCTTGTTGAATATATTCTTTATGGTAAATAATTTGTCATAAATTTGTTCGAAGATACCTTTATAAAAGACATCATAAATTTGTTTGGAAACCATTTGGTGCGAAAATAGAATATATATGCTTATTAAAGTAGCATTTTTCGAATAAATGTATTTTATAAAAGTTAGGAAATCTACTTGAAACCTTTAGAGAGCAGCTTTTATTAGAACCAATTGATGTCGTGAAAAGGTAGAAACTTCTGACATTTTAGGGAAATGCATTTTGTCCTTTGCCTATTTTGAGTTTGGTTGTTCATCGAATTGGGAATTCGGTCGATTGTTATTTTTTGCATAGTTGTCTTCATAGACCTTGCTTGATCATCAAAGTTTCCATCAACCATGGGTGCTTTGACCAGACCCGATGGCGGGATCAAAGGCTCAATTTACAATCACACTTTTGATGGTTTCTTTGGCTAGACTCGATGGTGGGACCAAAGGCTCTTCGTCCATCTCCCTTGGATGGGTGCTTTGACCAGGCCCGACAGGGGATCAAAGGATTAATTGACCATCACTCTTTGAATGGTTGCTTTGGCCAGACCCGAAGGCGGGACCAAAGGATCTTCGTCCATCTCACTTGGATGGGTGCTTTGACCAGGCCCGATGTTGGTATCAAAGGTGTAATTGACCATCACTCATTGGATGGTTGCTTTAGCTATGCCCGAAGGTGGGACCAAAGGCTTTTCGTCCATCTCCCTTTGGATGGGTGCTTTGACTAGGCCCAATGGTGGGATCAAAGGCTGAATTGACCATCACTCTTTGGATGGTTGCTTTGGCCAGGCCCGAAGGCAAGACCAAAGGCTTTTCATCCATCTCCTTGGATGGGTGCTTTGACCAGGCCTAAGGCGGGACCAAAGGCTTAATTGACCGTCTCTCTTTGTATGGTTGCTTTGGCTAGGCCTGAAGGCGAGATTAAAGACTTTTCTTCTATCTCCCTTGGATTGGTGTGTTGATCAGGCTTGACGGTGGGATCAAAGGTTTAATCGACCTCTTCCAGGTTTGAGGTGTGCTTTTACTTATGTAATCTTACCAACCTCATTGGGTTAGAGTTAATTCAAACATTGCATCTCAGTCCAGGGGCCTATTTTTTAGGACGATTCCTTTGAAATCCATTATCTCTTGTCTCAAATTGTTGGAGTTTCGTATCCTTGGTATTGTATCTTTATTGAGTCTGCCTGATCAATAGGAGTTTAGTAGTAGAGATTCTTTCTGATGTTGATTTTGGAAATTACTTGCCTTTCTTTCGAATCTTGTCTTTATCATCTGAATGTTGAAACATTCCCCTCTTTTCTTGGACTGAGATACTTCAGATTTTTCTAGTTGATATTCCACGGCTCACAATATAATTTGATAATTCCAGAGGTTTGTTTGCAGGTTCTTAGTTTGGTTCCCAAGCATATGCGATTTCCAAATATGGTGGAAACTTTATTTTTTTTATAGCATTACTTATGTTGGTGAATGAATGGTGCGCCTAGTGGATCTTTTTGTTTGGTTTTGTATGATCACAAGTTAGGATAGTTACATTACTTGATTTTTGGCCGAAGTGTTCTTTTTGGAGTATCCTTTATCGTTTTGTTCATGGCTTTTATTGTCTATAAATTCCAAGACTTCTTGGTAGACAATGTCCTGGCCTCTACCAAGTGGTTAAACAGTTAACTTGTTTCTATCCTAACATATAAGTTGAAGTTGAAAAGGCTAGTTCCTTCTTATAGTGCTTTTGTCGATTGTAATGTAGAAAGACATAAGATCTTTAATTCTTTTGATTTAGTCTTACCTTGTAACAGTGTTCCCTTTAATAATACTTATCCAATTAATCATATGTCGGTATTAGTAGTCACTAATTTCCGAAGGTGTATATGAAGTTATGGATTGAAATTCTATCTCATCTTCATACTTGAGCTGGTGGTAAGAGTTTCTGCAAAGAAGATCAATGATCTTTGTTTCGAGACTGGGGATTAGAACTTTAATATTAGGAAAAGATCCATGTTTGGTAAAGAAATCTATACTTTTGTAAACACATATCTTCAACTGATGAAATTTAAGGGGGTTGTAGATTAAATTATTATTTTCTTAGAAGCTTGTTCGTAGAAGAGAACCAAAATAATATCATTTCTAACAAATTTTATTAATCATTAGGCTAGAGGTAGTATGCTCTCATGACATATGTTTTTTATTCAGAAATCTGTGATAAAAGATGATTTAATTTTTCCTCCCGAAGTAGAAGGTCTGATCTCCTATTGTTCTAAACCGAAAAATAATACTTCTGAACTCTACTAGACAAGGAGCTATACTTAGTAGGAAAGCCATACTATCATGTTGACTATTCGGAGATGGGTTATTTCTATTTTGACATGTACCTTCATAATCTAAGAGAACTATGCTTTAACTTTCATCATTGAGCATACTTCTTCCTAATAAAAGAATCCAGGAATTTAGAGTCTTGCTTAACAAAGTATTTGATTATCATGAATTATTCCTATAGTACTCGCTTAGCCAAAAATTCTCTAATGCTTATTTATATGGAATGGGTACTCGTATTTTAACATTGGGATTTGTAAGTTTAGATAGTAAGCAATCCATGCCTTTCACATTTCTAGGAGTTTGCTTGAAATAGGATGTCATATCGATATTCTAGAAATTCCATTGGTCTAAATGCTTATTCAACTGCATTTTGATAGTAGGATTTTTCATCCGAGGTGTTATAATAATCTTCAGAAACCCATTCGATAAAGAGATTCACCACTACTTAATAGAAGCTGGAGCCTCTGTTCTGTCATAAATTGAGATTTATTCGACTAGATAACCCAGAAGATGATATTTTGAGCTCCTTTACCAAACAACGATTAGCGCTTGATGAAATGATCTTTTCAGGGACTCATTTAAAGTATAAGATTCTAATAATCCTAATTTCAAAAATTCCATTATCATGATGAAGAGATGGCATTTTACAACAATTGAAGTTTTATTTCCCAGATTATAATGACAAGAAATCCAGAAGTCTATATAATAAGGAAACCCATCGTGATATAAAAAAGAATTCAAGTTCAGGTATCTTGTCTCAAGAATCCTATTGACCATGAATAAAAAGGAAATATCTCAACAAAGAAAGCTTTGTCATCCAGGTAACAACAAATGAAATCCAGAAGTCCATAAACAAATTTCAATAGTAGGAGTTTTCTCCTCCAAATAAGAAACCAGAATTCCATGATGGAATCCTTTTCTCATAGGTAAAAGTCTTTTCTCTTCTCATAAATTTTCTTTGAAAGTAAAGAGCAAATCCAAAATTGCCATTGCACTCTAAATAATTCCTTCGTCTTAATCACAAATGACCACTTCAAATTTGATAACTGGAAAATGATTATGTTAATGTTAAGGCAATTGTATGCAGCACCTGTATTTATACATGATTACACACACAAGTTAGAATTTTGAGCAACAATTTCATGTTTAACAATAACTGAACATGAACTTGATTTTATTTTTTAATATGAATGTTCATCAAAATGATTAAACACGGTTTGCTACCACTTATAAACCGATGTAAAGGTAAAAAATTCAATAAAAAGTTATTGCTTTGAAACTTCATACAATAATACATCCATAATCGGTGAACTCATTTGGTTAATAATAGTTACTTATTAAATTTTTCTTGAAGAATTATCAATTACTTCATGGTTGATACAAGAACTTCATGGGTCAAAATTTTTATCTAACATTTTCAATTCTGAAATCATACATTATGAATGTTCTCGATAAGCTAAAAGAAATGACAACACCATTGAAAGATCCAGCTCTGAACCTCCTTTTTTAAGCTTCATATTGTCAACAATCAAATGCTACCTAAACTTATCCTTAGACATACACACAATTAAAATACATTAGGTTTCAATTTAATCTTTTAGTGAGGCAGTCACCTGATGAGTCTCCATTGTTTGCATATTTTGTATATTTTCGAATGTTGCTTATCTCATTTTGTGATCAGTACGTCTTCCGATAATATATTTTCTAATTGATAGTTGACACTAATATTGTTTAATTAAGATTATTTGTAATGACCCTAATTTTGACTAACATTATTTAGGACATTTAACTAGATAAATTAAATGAAATAATGTAAGTGGTTAAGGGATTGAGATTTGTATAATTAAAAAAGTAATCCTGCCTTAATGAATAAACAAATGAAATAAGAAAAAGTAATAAGATAAGGGCAAAATAGGAATAAGTTATATTCTTATACCCTAAACCCTTATCCCACCCTCATTCGCAATATTCACAAACTAGAAACTAAACCAAGAAGTTTGGCCGGCCACCATTAAAAGAAGATAAGGGGAAGATAAGCAAGAATCAAAGGAAGAAGCTTAATCAAATCAATTCAAGAGAAAATCTCAAACTCCTTAACAACAAGCTAAGGTGAATAATAGATTATATCTCATTTTCATGGTTTTCGGTTTCTAGATAAGGCCCGAATTTATTTTGCAAGAATATTGCCATGTTTTGATAGATTAAATGGATATATATGCTTGTTGATGATTTATGCTATTTCATATAAATTTTATGATAAGAATTAACTCGAAAAACCTATTAGATGACATCTAAATGGCTTGCGTTTTTTATATAATGTCAGAAATATTATTTTAGAAATGAGTTTCAAGTTTCATAATTTTCTAAATTATTGTGAAATTATTATGAATTTTCTAGTAAAGGAAATGGGTAAATTGGGTTTTAACTAATTTCTGCAATTATATATTAGCTTTGGGTCAGAAATTTAAACATGTTAGAAAACATATAAAAAGTGATTTATGGGAATTTTTGGAGAATTTTCCTAAGTATTTTAATAAAAAAATAAATTTGTTTAAGGTATGAGACTTAAATGTTTTATATGTTTATAAAAGGAGAAGGGGGCAATTTGCTAAATGTTTTAAATTATTAATTACTAAATTTGTCAGCACTTTTAGAAAAGATTTTGGAAAAGAAATTGGCAACCAATTAAATGTTGACAAATAAGGCAATTAGTTAGAATGATATTGCCTTTAAAAAGTTAAAAATCAGTTTTTGTAAAGGATTATTGTTTCGCCACTTATAGCAGCTACCTTTCGACCCTATACTGCTGCTTCCAACCAAGTAGAAACCAATACACATGGTATCAATGACTTAGTATGTAGTGGATTTGAGATATGTAGAAGGTATAGAGTCGAAACATGCTTTCGAAGGGGTAGAAGTAGTTCTTTTAAACTTAGAATTATTTTGGTTACAAATAATGCTTTCGAAGAAATTAGCTTTCGACTTAGTTAAACATGCCTTTTTTAGAAAAAGGGATTTTGAAAGAGGTTGCCACCTTTTGTTTTAAAATAAGCTTTCGACAGGGTCGAAACCCCTGCTGCCGCATTCTACCTTTCGACCTAGTTAAGGCCGCTTTTGCCTTTAAACAAAGGTTTTGAAAGGATGCTTTCGTTTTTACTAAGAAGCCGCTTCTCCATGCTTTCGAAAGGGGTGGTTTCATAACCATCCACTTTCTTTTTCTTAGGAATAATGCTTTTGAAAGCTATGCTTTCGCCCCAATCCTTGTAAGACCCATAGATTTATTGAAAGGTAAACCCAAAGGTATTGAATGAAATGGTTTTAAATGGTTTCGAAGCTATGTTCCACAAACTATTACTTTAACCCAATGCTTTCGAAAGATTTGTTTTAAGCAAAGGACTTTAATGCTTTTGAAAGATAGATGATGAAGGTTTCGAAGGGGTGTTCCCCAATGTTTTCAAAAGGTTTGGTTTTAGTATTTGAGTGGAAGGTTTCCAATGCTTTCGAAAGGCAAGTTTGAAGTGTTTTAAAAGAGGATGTCTAAGTTTTATAAAGCTTTCGAAGGGGACACTTTTAATGATTTCGAAAGGTTTATTTTAAAGGTTTCGAAAGATATGTTTTGGCCTTTCGGCCTAATGTTTTAAGGTAAAGTTGTTAACTTGTATTGAAAGGGGTACTTTCAATGGATTTGAAAGGGATTGTTTAAAGTTTGTAAACAAAGGTTTCGAAGGTTTTCATTAACATTGTTTTGTGTAAAGCATATATCATGGCAAAGAGATTGGAATAAATTAAAAAGTATATTTTCCTTGTTTAAGTATGATTTAAAGGGTTAAATCAATTTGAAAGAAAATGTTTTCAAGGAAAATTTGATGGGTTAGTTAACTTTACGTTAATGACTTGGATATTTGTATACCAGATGGGACTGGTATAGGGCCGCTCCCTATACTTTAGCTATTAGCCCCTAGCTAAATTTAGTCCAAAATTCCAGTGTGTAGGGCTTTGTCATAGGTAAGACTAAAATGATGTTACACACAGAAAAGAATATATACAGAGGAAGATAGGTTATTGGTGAGCCTGCAAAACCATTAGGATCGGTTGACCTAGAAGGAGTAGGTTAAGGACAGACCGTCCAGAAGTGTGTCTTACAGAAGTTAGATTATTTATTTTTTCAGGTAGGCCCAAGTCAGCCAATGGTTAGTAGTTAGCCAAACAAAACTATATTGTTCGGACAGATAGTCAATTTATTACCTGATTTATGTGCACATATGATATTTCTATTGTTGCTCTAATCAGTTTGATTGCAGGATTCTGATTTGCAAAAAGATATGTTTTAAAAGGATATTAGTGTGGGAAAACCCATTCCGCTAAGCAGTGTGGTCTCGCTTAATATCAGAAAAACCGAGATGTAATAGTATTATTCACCCCAGGCTTTATGTCTGACTCAAAGTTTATGTTTTTCCCCTTAAACTCTCGGGTGGTCAAAATTTAATTTGAGTAGATTGAGAGTTAAGGTTTTTCAGGTTTAGTAGGTTGGACGAATAAAGCTTCTAAACATATGCAAGATGCAAAGCTAGCTATATAGGAGCTATTTAGTTTTATTTCCGATGTGATGTATTAAGACTGAGATGTCTATTTTGTACTCTGATCAACCAAGAGGGCATATTCATATGTCACTCTTGGCGTAGATTGTAATAATTATATTTAACCGAAACCTAGGAATTGTTTGGGATTATGTAATGGAATATGAAACATGGTTTTTGCAATGTAATCAGTAAAGTTGTTTTTGAAATCTATGATTTGTTTCATATTCATGTGCTTCTGATATTATAGATACCATTAACTTTACCGTATTTTGTCATCGGAAGGTAATATTATAGATGATTGCAACATCTATAGCGCTTAGCTTCGGGCCTCAAGATAGGGGATGTTACATTATCATCGTTTAATTTTACTTTGCACCACTTTACATCGAAGAAGCTCAGCAAAGTCGGGATAAGAAATGAGTTCCTCACCCAATTTTAAATTAAATTTCACATGTCAATAAATTTATACAATAATATTTCCTAGATCAAAGGAGAATTACAACTCAAGATTTTCATGCATTAAACATTAATAAATGTTGTACGACCATGTACTTCATGATTGAAAATGATTCTTAATAGTCCTATCATTTCAATTCCAAAAGGTAGAAAGAAAAGCCTAATTAGAAGCGGGCTAACTAAAGATATAAATTTATGTCATTTCAATTTCTCCCTGTATGATTCATCAACAAGATTACAGTTAGAACATTATCATTCAACAACAAAGGTAACAAAATAAAACTAAAATAACTAATGGAGGCTACAAGCATTTAAGAATCAACATGCATAAAAAAAAGAGCACACATCCTCATTTGATCAAACTACCCGAAAAGAGAGAAAAATTATTTGAGCTGGAATGAAAAATAATTGCCACAACCTCATATTAACAACCCAAAACATGAATTAACCAATGACTTTGTTATTATTCCAACCTGGATTAATGTGTCAAGCTATATGATGGAACTTTAAATAACCCACACAAGAGAAACTTGATCTCATTGATGCTTCTATATCAATATTATATATTTTAGTACCATGCCACAAAATCAACTTAATAATTTTGTCAAACGCTTAATCCACACATTTAGCAAATCCTAGGTAACCCAAGCAATAGCTCCTAAATACTAAAGTGTAAAAAATAATGGTTAGGAAACCATGAATGATCCCTAGTACTCACTGTATCCCAACATTATATTCAATCATAAAGAAACTACCAAAGTTCACTTAAAAATTATGTTGATCCAGAATAAAGTTTAAAATCCTAATTTTAAAAATTAAATTGCCATAAAATCAAAGTATGAAATTTCAAGTAAGAATTACTTAGCTTCAACACAGAGACCAAGTTGTTGCAAGTTGTCACTACAAGTAGTTGTCATGGGTTAATAGGGAAAATAGTCATTACGAGTTGTTTCATGAACATTGAGTGTTGAAATAACAAGAAGGTCATCGTGCATTATTATGAAGAATAGTTGCGATCAGAATTTTGAAGCGGGAACTCTAAGTCATTGTGAACAGAATTATCATGCCTTTACGAAGAGTCTCGTGAAGCTTTCGCGAACATAATTATAAGCCTTCGTGAAGATTCAAGCATTCCATCAATGAATCATCGCGATCAAAACATTCATGATCAAACTCATCATGAATTGAGAACAATCAAAGCTATCATGATTAAATTCGTTATCACCAATTAATTCGTCATAATCTATTATTATATTGCCAACCAAGCCATTGCGATTAATTATCGTATCATCAATTAGGTCATCACGATTAAATTCCATATCACTAATTAAGTGGTCGCTATCAATTATCATATCATCAATCAGGTTATCACTATTAAATTACATATCATTAATTAAGTTGTCGTGATTAATTATGATATCGCCAATTATCGTGAACAATTAGATCATTTCGAATAGAACCATCACCACTATCACTTGAACTCCAATCCTCGAAGATCTCCATCATGATTAATTCCTAGATTCATGTTTAATTTGAGATGAATTGCTGATGAATCCAAGCCATTGTGATAATTCTAATTTACGGCCGTGTTCAATTTGAGGTGAACTATTGATGAATCAAAGCCATCGTAATGATTCTGACTTACAGTTGCATTAAATTTGAGGTGGACTATTGAGTAAATAAAGTCATCATGATTTGTGGATAAATTAAGAATAGAGGAGTCATCATGATCTGTTTGAGTAGCCATCACAGTGAAATACGCACCTTCGTGAAGTTAATGAATTGAGAACGGAAGGGTCACAGTGATCTATTTGAGTAGCCATCGTGATGAAATATGTGCTTGCAAATATAAATCACGACAACTATTAGATCACGAAAGCTAATATAAAAACTTTTAAAATTTATATCTTCTTCAATAATATCTTGATTTAAAAATTCTTTGACCAACATGCTCATAAAAATGTGAGTTATCTTTCAAAAAAAGTTCTAATATTTAAATCCTTCAAAATTAAGGATATTTTGGTCATTATTTGAAATTCAAGGGCCACCGAGTTCAACTTTGAATGAAAGCACCAAAAAAAAAATTTGTCCAAATTTTAGCCTAGCATCGAAATATTTTTGAAATGCATGGATTTCAAATAAAATGCAATAAATATAAATTTCGAAAATATATGTAACAGCCCTAGATTTTTGTATATATTTTATTTGACTTTATTATATTTTGAAAACTATTTTAAACTTGTTTTATTTCAAACATTTCATTTTTAAATATAAATGTTGATTATTATGTGAATTTTAATTTCAAACTGGTATAAATTGAACATTTTCCTGAAAAAGGAATTTCTGGTCAAACTGGTCAAACTTTGATTTTTAAACCTTAAATTTAAATATTTAAATTCTTAAATTTTATCTTTTATTATGAAAATATATTTAATAACTTGAATACTGCTTTTCGTTTCATTGAAAACGGATTAGAATTGGGAAAGTTATGTATATTTCAATTTTGAGTGCAATTTGATTTATTTAACAATTTTGTCTATTTTAAATTATATAAATTGCATTTTCTTTGTCATGTTCTATTTTAATATGTGTTAATATGCTATTTTATGTGTACTTTGTCTTTTAATATTTTTAAAGTGATAATAAAAATTTTCCAAAATTTATTGCATTTATTTTCTATTTTTAAAAGCTAGTTTCCATTTTCTATTATTTTCCTCATTTAAATTATATTTAATTAAAATTTATTTATTTATTTTTGTAAATGAATTTTTTTATGTTATTATCTTTATTTATAAATATTTTCTAAGTGCATATAAATCTTCCAAAATTTATCCTGTTTATTTTCAAATTTTCTAAACTAGTTTTCATTTTGTACTATTTTCTTATTTTAATCATATATAATTAATATTTATTTATTTATATTTTGTATATTTGTTATATTTTCGAATTCTAACTGAAATTATATGTATTTTCAGATATTTAAACTTATAAAAAGAAAATATAGAAATTTGAAAGGTTTTGGTGACTTTTTATCTCCTAAGGCCTTTTATATTCCTACCGTTTCACATTTAAACCATATCTTTTCATCAGTTGGCCATTACTCCTCACATCTTCAGCTGCCTACATTCTTTTATCATTCACGTAAATCATTTTCTCATTCCTAAAAGAAAAAAAAATCGGCCTCATCTTGTTCAAGGAATTTGGTAAAATCTTCTTTTCTTACTTGTGTTTTTGCTTTTCTATTGATTTCTTGCATTTGTTCTCTACCATCATGGCTTGACTCCTTCTCCTCCAGGCCTTGGCCGGCCATCACCACCCCCTTCCTCTGACCATCACCCATCCTAGTACCCCTCCACTTCAGGCCAAGCCAACCCAAGGCATAGATCACCACAAAAATCCACCAAAAACCATCACTATATACATTAGATGACCCACCTTTGCCAACACCTCCTTCTTCAACCTCTAGCCGCCACTACCTCCACCACCACCACCTCTGGCCTGACCTCCACCCTCTGCCACGTCACCCACCACCACCTGGAGCCACTGGCCGAGCCAAACCTTGGCCTAGAACTGATGTTATGTTGCATTGTTTTAGCCTTGTACACCTAGTTTATACACCTAGACTTCACCACCTTGCAAACATGTGTAGGCCGACCCATATGGAACCCAAACCGGACCAATTTCCTACCCTAGGCTGAGCTTAACCACTGCATAACTGAAGCACATGAGGTAGAGAACAAATGCAAGTCAATTGTTGTTGTTTTGGGCTTTGATTTCCAACATCGTTTAGTGATAAATTGTTTTGAAACTTATCTATGTTGCATTGTTTTGTTCAAATGTTTGATCAAGGCTTTTAGCTTTGGCTCTCCACTCTCAAGTCATTTCCATATTGTTGTGCCTTCATAGTGTCTGTATTGTTTGCTTTGGTAGCTATCTCCAGCTCTGAACAGGTGAGTTATTCTCACCAGACAATATGTACATATATAACTAGTGAATTGACCCCTTTTGAATCTGTAAAATGCATTATCATGTTACACCTGCTATGTTATGATTTTATGATGTTCACCCATGCTTAAACACCTATTATATTATATGTTACTGTTATATTATGCTGTTCTATTATTTTTGTCAGTTTATCACACTGCAAGTTCCCTTTAGATTAAAATCACTATGGGTTGAAATGATACATACCCGAACGGACTTTAGAATAGGAGAAAATTGCTATGGGCTGAAATGATATGCCTGAATGATTTTCAATTATTTTCATTTATTTGGGATTGCGGGTTTGAAATGATCAAACCCGGGTATCTTTGTAAATTACAGGTTGAAATGATAAATTACCCGTATCACTTTACCTAGGCTAGAAAATGAAATACAGACCCGTTGTTAAAATATGTTTTTATTTATTTTTTTAAAATATTTTAGAAACGTAAATATTATAATATTTTGATTTAAACTAAATAAAAATGATTTTTGTAAAGCATTATTGATTTTCTGAAAATTTATAAGTGAAATAAATTAATGGTAAAATTAGAAAATTTGAAATGTAAGTTATTTTGGGAAATTTTAATTTGGTGATAATTGGAATTTAAATTAAATATGAAATGTGATAAATTCATGATAATTTGGATTAAAGTGAATTTAAATGATTTTTATATTATATTAATGATTTTGAATAAAGTTAAAATGTGAAATGAATGATTATTTAAGTTGAAATTTTGAAATATAACTAAAATTGGAAATTTGTGAATTTGGCTTAAAAGTGAATTTTAAGTTAAGTAATTAAAAATGGAATTAAGTTATATTTGAAAATTTAAACTTAAGTGTTAAGTTAATTTAATTTAATGAATTTATAATTTAATATTGGAATTTAATAAGTGAAGTATTATTAAATTTTGATTTTTGAATGGAGGTTTAACTTTATAAAATCATGAATATAAGGATATTTGAATGATTGTTTTAAAAGTGAAATTATATGATTTTATGAGTTAAAAATGATTTATATACAAATATAATTGTTTGTGAAATTATACTGAATATTTGAAGTTAATTAACTGCATTTCTGAAATGCTATTAATTCTAATGTAAGTGATAATACAACATCTGTAAATGCTGTAGTTGATAATAATGAACCAAATGGCTAAATTTAATTAAAGACTATTATAGCATTTTTGTAAATGTTATAATGGTTGAATTTAACTAAGTTTATTTGAAACTAATGTAACCCTATTACAGCATTTTAAATGCTGTCTTTTGTTAAATTGAACTGTTTTAAATGTGACTTTCCGTAGCATTTTCTAAATGCTGCGAAAGTTGAATTTTCATTGTTTTAATTAATTTAAGTGAACGAATGAACTTTGAAAGATTAAAATTTTGGAAATTTAATAATTTAATTATTAAATATAATAACTTCATTTTTATGATTTAAAATGAAGTAATTTGTTTCGAAATATAAACTATTTTGAAATATGATATTTTGATATTTTGAAATGGATTTTTGAAGGATATTGAATTTTGAAATGATATTTGATTTCGAAGTATAAAATACCATTTTGAAATTTTAACCACGGGATGTATTTAATTTATAGTTTAACTGATCCTTAAAGGATGGGCGATCCCAAGCATCCTTTGAGTTATTGTGCATTTCTACTACAGTTCACTTGAGTTGGTTTACATTATATAAGTATATATTGTCCTGACTCAAGTGTTTTGTGTTTTACTTTATGCTCGGGTCAGCCTGAGTATTTACAGCTTAGCTTTGGATTTCTTTCTGGAGCTAGGAATCGCTGGAGATTATGCTTGTCTAGTTATCTGTTCCTTTTAGTTTAGTTGTTCTATTTCAGTTCTGGTATTCATAAACTTCTATTTATTTGAGATTTCTATTGTATATGTTTTCAAGCAGATATTATGTATTATGTTTTGAGAGTTTGTTATAGTAGCTTCATGAACTACTATGGTTTTATATTCCACTGCGAGTTATTCTGATATGTTCTGTGTCCGTGATTCTATGTATTTGATTTCATTTGCTCCAAATTTATTTACAATCTGTTATTTTGAATTATTCAAGCCAGACATGTGTGGATTATTGTCGATTAGAATGGTCCAAAATAGTGGGTCGTTACAGTTGGTATCAGAGCCAGGTTTTAGGCAAACCTTAGCCTGCGGAGCAAAAACTCATTAGAGATAGGGTAGAAATACCCTAGAATGAGTGAAATCAATCTCAGAATCATTCCTTTGTGAGAGAACGTATTTTCGAAGTATAAGATGATTTTCAAATGATTTTTAAAGATTTTTCAAAGATTATTTGATATAAATTTTCTTGCTTTGAAGGTAAAATATTTCTTAAGCTTCATCCCTCTCGTATCCACCTTGTTAGTAATTTCTTTGATTAGGATCCTCTAAAATTTTGAACTTCTCTCTTGATTGATCTAGATCCATTGTTGATAGGAATCTATTTTGGGTATGGCAAAATCAGTAGTTTGTTAGGTTGCTTTGAGTAAACTCTGTTGTATCTTTTGCTTAGCTGAAGTTGTCCAACTTAAGATATTTATGCTTCTGTTTTCGTATGTTATGAATTCGAGTATTTCCAAATTTTGAATGGGAATTTTTCTATATCGATATAGGTTATATATCTCTAATCTTCATTTGGATTCTTATCGAATAAGATTCCTTTGAATTTTGGAACGCTCCCACTTGTTCTGAAATCCATTCCTGTCTCCCCTAATTGTATTCTTTTGATTTTGGAGCATTGTATCACTCCACTTTGTATGACCTTTATAAGGTGGCGATTCCGCCAATCTTTGAATGATTATAATTGGCATTGATTAACCAAAGATTTCTGTATCCTCGGTTTACGATGTTTTCTATCTTCTGCTATATTTAGATTCTATCTCTGGCGATCGAAGGTCGATTTGCCTTAGATTTTCGCATCGATTATATTCCTGAAGTCACGGTTGACCGGTTAAGGTCGCCCGCGATTCATATAGGCTTATCCATCTTCTATTTGGTAATTTAATTATCTTATCTTCATTTGAGCCTATCTTTGAATCAGAATTCTATTTGATTAGAGTCCTTCTAAATTTGAATCTCTGTTTTGCTTTGAAATCCATTCTTGAATCGTCCCTTGGAAAGTTTGTGGTTGATTGTCTTTTGAAAATTGTGTATTCATCGTAGTTTTTATTTTGATAAGGATGACCATATTTTTATATAAAGATGAAATGTTTTTGATAAGGATTATATACCTTTTAAAAAAAATGAGAATTTGAAGTTTCAAAAGGATTTGAAATTGTGACAATTTTATAAGAAATGGTTTCATATAAAATGATTTATAACTAAAGGTTTTGAATCTGAATTTAAGTGATTGAACTCCGGCATTTTGGAAATGGTTTTAAGATTTTGAATAATAAATAATATGATTTGAAATTATTTTTCCAAATAACTAATGTTTTAATGATTTTAATGGGTTTTAATGATTTCGAAGGAATTTCAAAGAAGTTTTCAAAGTAAATGGAAGTCCAGAACTCACTTGTGTCGTTGGAAAATAATTTCGGTGATGAGTGCACGCATCATCGACATTGATTTTCGAGTTTCTGAGTGAGGGAGAGGCCATTTCGGTAGCTTTGCTATGCGATTGATTTGTGAAACCAATTTTGATTTCAAATTCCGAAGTGTGATGTGATATTCGAAAGATATATGTATATATATTTGTAAAATTTGAAATGAGCCGGTGTTCAGTCCTTGAGTTTTGGATTTGATTTGATATAACCCTATTTTTGGAATCGATTTACTGATTTAATTATGATTTCCAACTCTTGGATTGAAATATGATTTCTTCGACTATTTTGAAGGTTTGAGCATTCCAAATCAAGGTTAACTTTTCAAAGCTAAGTAATTTTGAAAAGTATAAAGTATATAAGTTTGGTATGTATGTTTAAAGTATGTAGTAATTTTGCATTTTTTCTCATATGAAATTTAGATTTGAAATGTTTTGAGGAGAATTTAGTCTTCAAAATATTTTGAATAAAATTTAGTTTAAATGTTTAACTTAGTAACATCTTTATGAAACTATATATTTAAAAAGTTGGAATAGATACATAAGTTGTACGTATGCTGTTTTATTCGCATAATTAAATTAATCCAAGTTTGAGTACACAAGTTCGAGGTGAATTACACCATTTCGTGTTAGGATTTTTCATTTGATTCTTGATGGCGAATATTTGATATGGATTTTGGGCTTGATTCTAGAATTCTCTATCGTAGTATATGGCTATGCAAGGAGACTGATGGTTTCTAGTCGAGAAACCATATCGAAATCCGCATTAGAGAAGTCGAATGAACAATACTAGCTCGAAAGCGAACTTGTGTGATCGAGCGAGCGATCGAATGTGACTTTGCGAAATGATGACATATGTACATCTTATATTCTAATATCATTGATATACTTGACGCTGAAATTGGAAGTTGTTGGGTTGGATATCTTTGTAATTTAATTGAAATTTTTCCTTTATGAAAAACTACTATCAATTTAAAACCATTTTTTTTTACTATTTTTCTTTTGTTTTCTTAAACAAACTATTTTATTCAATTTTATATACAAAACTATTTTACAAAACTATTTTATGCACAAAACTATTTCACAAACTAATTTGTATACAAAACTATTCCAAACTCAAAACCTTTTAGTAAGCAAAGATGTTCAATCCCATATAGCTCTTCGTACAGCGAAATTTATTTTTGAAAATTTTGATCCTTATATAAAATGGACTTTATGTAAATATAAGATGATTTTGGAAATGAATTGTTTGACTTAAACTATATTAATTTGGAAATTTGGATTTATTTTCTAAATTTATTATTTTGGAAACTTTGGAACTGTAGATATTTGATTTGGGAGGATAATTTGGTGAAAGCGTATATGATTTTGAAAATTATATTGATATTGAAACAAAATTGAAATTTGAGAACCTTATGTTACTAAATACTTGATTTGGGAGTTATCGAACTTATATAAAATTTGGTTTGTATAAGTATGATGTTGATTCGAAAACTATGGATTTGAAAAGGTACTCAATTTGAAAAGTGAAATCTTATATAATTGAAGTCTATATAAGTGTGATTTGATATACTATTGATTTTGGAAAGTATTTGATTTGAAAATGAAATCTTATATATAATGGACTTTATATAAGTATGATATTTGAAAGTGATTTGAAAAGGTACTATATGATACATATTTTCGAAGTAAAGATATGGAAAGTGCCTTCTGCTTGATATCCGCTTTGTGGCCACATTGTGGATTCATTCTATCGATATTTCTCTGATTTTTGGTTTTTCGGATATGATACTCGAGTTTCCATCGAATTCCATGGCAATCTCCATGGTCTTACGAGCGCGACTTCATAGCATAATCGCAAGTTTAGGGGGCGGCCTACGGGTACGGATGTTTCCTGGGAGATCCAGGCGTAACCATTGTGTATCTACGATCTATTGAGTCGCTTGGTAGCGTAATCAGCAGGGGCTGCGAGAGCCTAGGGTACGGATGTTTCCTGGGAGATCCAGGCGTAACCATTGTGTATCTGCAGTACTACCAGTCTTCATGGCGTAATCGCAAGGTTAGGGGGCGGCCTAAGGGTACGGATGTTTCCTGGGGGATCCAGGCGAAACCATTGTGTATCCGCGATCCATGATCGACATGTTTTGTTTTTTTTTGGATTGTACTTTCCATATCTGTTTTTAAAAGTTTTCCAGTATTTTCACTGGATGTTGAAACAAGTCTACTAAGTACCTGGAGAATTCTAGCTTTGCGCCTGATCAACGCACTGCCAGAGTCTGCAGGAACGAGGATAAACTTGTTAAGACATCGAGTTATAAAAGTATTTTGATAAAATATTATATAAATGATACTTTGATCAGTTATTTCCTTTTTTAAAGGATTTTAAAGTGTTTTAAATATTTTACCTCTTTAACCAATAATTTTAAATAATGGTTCATTCTTCTCTTTCAACCTGCTTTCCCTCCTAGCTACTTTTCTTCCCTACCTTCTTTCGGGATGTCTTCCAACCTATTGTTCTTTCTAGTTGTTTCTCCGCTCCCTTCCTTTTCGAGGATGAAAAGATTTGAGTGGGGGAGAGTGTAACAGCCCTAGATTTTTGTATATATTTTATTTGACTTTATTATATTTTTAAAACTATTTTAAACTTGTTTTATTTCTAACATTTCATTTTTAAATATAAATGTTGATTATTATGTGAATTTTAGTTTCAAACTGGTATAAATTGAACATTTTCCTGAAAAAGGGATTTCTGGTCAAACTGGTCAAACTTTGATTTTTAAACCTTAAATTTAAATATTTAAATTCTTAAATTTTATCTTTTATTATGAAAATATATTTAATAACTTGAATACTGCTTTTCGTTTCGTTGAAAACGGATTTGAATTGTGAAAGTTATGTATATTTCAATTTTGAGTGCAATTTGATTTATTTAACAATTTTGTCTATTTTAAATTATATAAATTGAATTTTCTTTGTCATATTCTATTTTAATATGTGTTAATATGCTATTTTATTTGTACTTTTTATTTTAATATTTTTAAAGTGATAATAAAAATTTTCCAAAATTTATTGCATTTATTTTCTATTTTTAAAAGCTAGTTTCCATTTTCTATTATTTTCCTCATTTAAATTATATTTAATTAAAAGTTATTTATTTATTTTTGTGAATGAATTTTTTTTATGTTATTATCTTTATTTATAAATATTTTCTAAGTCCATATAAATCTTCCAAAGTTTATTCTGTTTATTTTCAAATTTTCTAAACTAGTTTTCATTTTGTACTATTTTCTTATTTTAATCATATATAATTAATATTTATTTATTTATATTTTGTATATTTGCTATATTTTCTAATTCTAACTGAAATTATATGTATTTTCAGATATTTAAACTTATAAAAAGAAAATATAGAAATTTGAAAGGTTTTGGTGACTTTTTATCTCCTAAGGCCTTTTATATTCCTACCGTTTCACATTTTAACCATATCTTTTCATCAGTTGGCCATTAATCCTCACTTCTTTAGCTGCCTACATTCTTTTATCATTCACGTAAATCATTTTCTCATTCCTAAAAGAAAAAAAAATCGGCCTCATCTTGTTCAAGGAATTTGGTAAAATCTTCTTTTCTTACTTGTGTTTTTGCTTTTCTATTAATTTCTTGCATTTGTTCTCTACCATCATGGCTTGACTCCTTCTCCTCCAGGCCTTGGCCGGCCATCACCACCCCCTTCCTCTGACCATCACCCATCCTAGTACCCCTCCACTTCAGGCCAAGCCAACCCAAGGCATAGATCACCACAAAAATCCACCAAAAACCATCACTATATACACTAGATGACCCACCTTTGCCAACACCTCCTTCTTCAACCTCTAGCCGCCACTACCTCCACCACCACCACCTCTGGCCTGACCTCCACCCTCTGCCACATCACCCACCACCACCTGGAGCCACTGGCCATGCCAGCTAGCCTCTGGCCGAGCCAAACCTTGGCCTAGAACTGATGTTATGTTGCATTGTTTTAGCCTTGTACACCTAGTTTATACACCTAGACTTCACCACCTTGCAAACATGTGTAGGCCGACCCATATGGAACCCAAACCAGACCAATTTCCTACCATAGGCTGAGCTTAACCATTGCATAACTGAAGCACATGAGGTAGAGAAAAAGTGCAAGTCAATTGTTGTTGTTTTGGGCTTTGATTTCCAACATCGTTTAGTGATAAATTGTTTTGAAACTTATCTATGTTGCATTGTTTTGTTCAAATGTTTGATCAAGGCTTTTAGCTTTGGCTCTCCACTCTCAAGTCATTTCCATATTGTGGTGCCTTCATAGTGTCTGTATTGTTTGCTTTGGTAGCTATCTCCAGCTCTGAACATGTGAGTTATTCTCACCAGACAATATGTACATATATAACTAGTGAATTGACCCCTTTTGAATCTGTAAAATGCATTATCATGTTACACCTGCTATGTTATGATTTTATGATGTTCACCCATGCTTAAACACCTATTATATTATATGTTACTGTTATATTATGATGTTCTATTATTTTTATCAGTTTATCACACTGCAAGTTCCCTTTAGATTAAAATCACTATGGGTTGAAATGATACATACCCGAACGGACTTTAGAATAGGAGAAAATTGCTATGGGCTGAAACGATATGCCTGAATGATTTTCAATTATTTTCATTTACTTGGGATTACGGGTTTGAAATGATCAAACCCGGGTTTCTTTGTAAATTACGGGTTGAAATGATAAATTACCCGTATCACTTTACATAGGCTAGAAAATGAAATACAGACCCGTTGTTAAAATATGTTTTTATTAATTTTTTTAAAATATTTTAGAAACGTAAATATTATAATATTTTGATTTAAACTAAATAAAAATGATTTTTGTAAAGCATTATTGATTTTTTGAAAATTTATAAGTGAAATAAATTAATGGTAAAATTAGAAAATTTGAAATGTAAGTTATTTTGGGAAATTTTAATTTGGTGATAATTTGAATTTAAATTAAATATGAAATGTGATAAATTCATGATAATTTGGATTAAAGTGAATTTAAATGATTTTAATATTATATTAATGATTTTGAATAAAGTTAAAATGTGAAATGAATGAATATTTAAGTTGAAATTTTGAAATATAACTAAAATTGGAAATTTGTGAATTTGGCTTAAAAGTGAATTTTAAGTTAAGTAAATAAAAATGGAATTAAGTTATATTTGAAAATTTAAACTTAAGTGTTAAGTTAATTTAATTTAATGAATTTATAATTTAATATTGGAATTTAATAAGTGAAGTATTATTAAGTTTTGATTTTTGAATGGAGGTTTAACTTTATAAAATCATGAATATAAGGATATTTGAATGATCTTTTTAAAAGTGAAATTATATGATTTTATAAGTTAAAAATGATTTATATACAAATATAATTGTTTGTGAAATTATACTGAATATTTGAAGTTAATTAACTGCATTTCTGAAATGCTATTAATTCTAATGTAAATGATAATACAACATTTGTAAATGCTGTAGTTGATAATAATGAACCAAATGGCTAAATTTAATTAAAGACTATTATAGCATTTTTGTAAATGTTATAATGGTTGAATTTAACTAAGTTTATTTGAAACTAATGTAACCCTATTACAGCGTTTTAAATGCTGTCTTTTGTTAAATTGAACTGTTTTAAATGTGACTTTCCGTAGCATTTTCTAAATGCTGCGAAAGTTGAATTTTCATTGTTTTAATTAATTTAAGTGAACGAATGAACTTTGAAAGATTAAAATTTTGGAAATTTAATAATTTAATTATTAAATATAATAACTTCATTTTTATGATTTAAAATGAAGTAATTTGTTTCGAAATATAAACTATTTTGAAATACGATATTTTGATATTTTGAAATGGATTTTTGAAGGATATTGAATTTTGAAATGATATTTGATTTCGAAGTATAAAATACCATTTTGAAATTTTAACCACGGGATGTATTTAATTTATAGTTTAACTGATCCTTAAAGGATGGGCGATCCCAAGCATCCTTTGAGTTATTGTGCATTTCTACTACAGTTCACTTGAGTTGGTTTACATTATATAAGTATATATTGTCCTGACTCAAGTGTTTTGTGTTTTACTTTACGCTCGGGTCAGCTTGAGTATTTACAGCTTAGCTTTGGATTTCTTTCTGGAGCTAGGAATCGCTGGAGATTACGCTTGTCTAGTTATCTGTTCCTTTCAGTTCAGTTGTTCTATTTCAGTTCTGGTATTCATAAACTTCTATTTATTTGAGATTTCTATTGTATATGTTTTCAAGCAGATATTATGTATTATGTTTTGAGAGTTTGTTATAGTAGCTTCATGAACTACTATGGTTTTATATTCCGCTGCGAGTTATTCTGATATGTTCTGTGTCCGTGATTCTGTGTATTTGGTTTCATTTGCTCCAAATTTATTTACAATCTGTTATTTTGAATTATTCAAGCCAGACATGTGTGGATTATTGTCGATTTGAATGGTCCAAAATAGTGGGTCGTTACAATATATGTAATCCTTTTTATTTAATGGTCAATATGCAAGAAATACAAGTCATCTCCCTTTGTTCAAATTCAAAAAACAAGAAAGGAGTAGATATGCAAATACATATTTCTATAGGTCCTTATGTCAACAAGATCAAGTCATCTTCTTCCCCGTCGACTGTTAAAGGAGGTCTTGAGCTCTCATAGGAGCTTAGAAATGTTCAACCCCAAATTTGGATTTGTGCTAAGAGAGGGAAGGGGCAGAGGACCCCTTCTTTTAGGTAGGGGCGGGTCTCTATTTATAGAGGTTAAAGAGTGGTATAGCTCGCTTGGATTGGCTGATCGGAGTTGATGTGGATTGGTGACTTGGAAAGATTAATGGTCTTAATGGTGTCACTTGTCATCATCTCAATACACTAGTAATTCACGTTGATCGCTATCCTAGCCATGGTATCAACAAAGGTGGCATGGTTGTATAAGAGTGCTTTAAAGTTTGTTACAGATAATTCCCTTTATAGTAATACACTACTTCCTAGTGTAGGCTATTGCTTGGATTTCACCATTATATGATGGCTTTAGTTGGCACATAAGGGCTCCATTCAACACATATATACTTTAATCAACATGCAATAGCTTTCGATTCATCAAAATGGCTTGAACCATCAGGATAGCATGATTTATTACGATGGTTCCTTATCCATTCAATAGCTTGAATTATTATGATTGCTTGAATAATCGTGATGGCTTCCATCTACATATGAAGGCTCCAAATAGGATATAATGACCTTCTTTTTTATCAGTCTGCTATTGAAAATTTGGGTGTAAAAGACACCACATTGTGTTTTTCTCCTCAACTATGGTTTGAACCATTGAATCTTTGCGCAAGAAAGTTTAAAAAAATATGATTTGGATAAAATATATTTTTAGAGTAAGGAAAGAATAAGCCAAGATATTTTATTATATCAAAGAATGTTACAGAGGTAAGAAGTTTCCTTGGTTTGGTAGCTACTATAAGAAGTTCATAAAGGACTTCAAATGATTTCTATGCTGCTAAAACACCTTATCATGAATAATTTTGTTTTCTTTAGGAACTCAAAATGTGAGCATGCTTTTATTAAGTCAAAGGAGTTGTTTATCGATCATAAGTCCCTGAAGTATTGGTTGTTTTAACATTGCCGGAAGAGATAGACGATTTGGATTATCTGTGGATGGGTGTCGTTGATCCGACATTTTGGGTAACGTTACACCACACATGTTGTTTTATGACTTGGTGACTTATAGGTAACCAAGCAAGTAGTTTGTCATCTTATAGTATACGTTATATGGCGATATTTATAAAATATTGATACTTAAGTTGTCATTATAACTACAAATACATTGTTTAGGGTTGACATGACATGAGTTCCATATCTTATTTACTAGGATAGGACATCGTCCATTTTAAATAATCCTAGAGGAGTTTTGGGTATGACACTATTAAAATAATGAACATTACGACTGTTGGATTAATATGGCAAGACACTATTCCATCATGAGTTGTCTTGACCATAAAGAAATTCAGTAAAATGATGAAGAGTTATGTTTACAAAAGAGAAATTTTGAAGTTCAAATTGCAAAAGATATTCTAGTTGAATTTGTAAATAAGGTTACACAAGGATTGGCCAATTCAGGAATTTTACTTCTCACTAAGTAAAAGATATTACAGTTTGCACGTATTGAGGATGTGAAGGCGATTTTCATGGAAAATGATATTTGGAGGATTTTCATAAGATTTTGAGGAGAGAATGGTAAGATTCCTTTCAATCATCCCTTAAATAAAATGGAAAATATTTATTTAACAAAACCATCATGAAGTATTGACTTAAGTGTACACAATTAGTGTTACATAACAGTTGTATGTATATCACCCAATCGATAATCTTTAGTTCTAAAATAATTTTAGGTTAGGATTTCACTTAAATTTAGGACTTCACTTAGACATAGGATTTTAATTGCTGGGTTTGAATAGGAGAATAGGTTAGGATTACCTTACTTAAATGCTTGAATGATCAATGCTTGTATGTTATATAACTTTTTAAAAAATAAAAAAATCTCTTACAGATTAGAAATGTGATACCTTAGTATCATAATTATTGGAGGATTGGAGAAGCAAATCATAAGTGAAATGAAATGGTTTAAGTTGAATCAAAATTAGAAAAGAAGTTACGCTATTCTAACCAATTTAAAAGATCATATAATTTTGATGTCATTAAGTGAAATGGAAGAATAGTAAGAGATTCAAGTCATTTGAGGCTAGGTGAGACACCATCCACTTTCAAGTTGTCATACCTTAGTATCATAAGATGAAGTAATCGATATACTGATGGGATGATATAAGGTAATGTGTATGTGCATTAAGGGTTGCATAAGCCTACATTTCCATTAGGGCATACTTATGCTTAAATTATCAATTATAGTGCATGTAGACATCATTTTATGTAAGTTGGTGTAACGACCCGTATTTTTACGGATCGAAAGATCGTAAAACAGTTGTCATTAGGTCGTAGTGTTGTTAAGTCGTCCAGAGTTTAGGTCGTCCAGAGTTAAGTCGTGTGGAAGATTAAGTCGTGGAGCGACCTAAGGAAGTTTGCGACCTAAGGAAGTGGACGATCTAAGGGTTAGCGACTTAACAAGGTTGGCGACCTAAGGGGGGTTGGCGGTCTTAGAAGTGAACGACTTAGGAGTTAACGGCTTAAGTTAGTAAGCGACTTAAGGAGGGTAGCGACTTAAGAATTAGCGGCAACGACCTAGTAGTTAGCGGCTTAAGGATTAGCAGTATAGGAGTTAGCGAGTTAACGACCTAAGGAATTAAGCGGGTTAACGACCTAAGGGAGGTAGGTCGTTCGAGCGACTTAAGGGAGATAGTTAAGTGGTTGTAGTTGGGTCGTGAGCGACTTATGGGGTGTTGTGTTAAAGTTAGGTCGTAAGCGACCTAAGGTAGATCACTTTGTTTAGTTAAGTCGCGTAAGCTGCTATGTCGTTAGGTCGCGTGTCTCTGAAGGTCGTGCACATTTTAGACCGTGTACGTAGTTAGGTCGCGTAAGGGCTTAAGGGTTAAGTCGTTAGGTCAGCAATGCTGTTAAGTCGCTAAGTCGTGTGCATGTGTGTTAGGTCGTATATGTACTAAGTCGTTGAGTCGCGTGGGTACTTAAGTCGTTAGGTAGTGTCTGTGTTAGGCCGTGTATGCTTTAGGTCGCGCATAGGCTCGTGAGTGATAGTTCGTTAGGTCGTGGGGTTTGTTAAGTCGTGGACGACTTAAGGGGGCGGACGACTTAAGGAACTGCCTATAAATACGCGGTTTTTCTTCACTTTTTGGGATCGGGATTTTGAAGCGACGAAGTCCTGCCATTTTGAGAGCTCGAGTGCTGCACTTCTTCACTTCTATTCTCCACTCTAATCTTGTGATTCCTTCCATCCAAATCGAAGATCAAATCGAAGATCCAAGAGCTTAGATTGAAGATCTACAACCATCGAAGAGAGATTTCATTGTTTGAAGCGGAATTTTGGCGGATCAAGCTAGATCCTTCGCTGTCCAGATCTGAAGTGTGTTGCTTTTGAAGTATTTAGGTGATTTGGTGAGTGGTGGTTATCTCTCACACGGATCCAAAGGAGTATATCGGATTGGTGGCTTGATTATGTGTTTAAAATAGTGATTTCATGCATTTTCGTAAACTTAAGTATAGATCCATTGTTCATGATGATTTGACATCCATTTTACTACATGTTAATCTATGCAAGTTCATTCATCAAGTTGTAGAGATATTGCTCATGATTCATGCTTGTTAGATTTGGACTCTTTATTTACAAGATTGCCATTATTGTTATAATTGTTTATTAGATCATGTTTGAATGCTTGATTACTTGTATTAATGATTGACTTGATTGATTGTTATAAATTAGTTGATTGATGATTTGATTTGGACAAGTTGGTCGAAGATGATTCAAAAGCTAAGGGAAAGGCTCTTGAATAAGAAAAGCTGCCCGTGGCATATGACGCGGATGATAAAGCTCATATGGATAGATTTGATGATGATGTTGAGATGAGGCTTTGCTATGATGAGATGAAGCGAGGCATGATGTGAGATAGCCTTGGTTAAATCCAAACGGGATCATTCCAAGCATGTTGATGACTCGGTGAAATGGTTCGAGTTTGAGGATAATGGTTGGCTCGAGAGGCGCTTGAGCTAGTATGAGAATAGTCGTCGAGGAGGATGACTAGAAGGCTGAGATTTCATCGTTGTTGAAGGTTCTAGCAGGCTCAAAGCAAGAGTACGCTGGGCAGATTCGATAGTCCCAAAAGACTACAGTTGGTGGTCGAGTACTCTGGGCAGATTCGATAGTCCTAGGCACGGGCTGCGACGACGTGCAGAGTTCTGTCTAGAACCGGGGTTACCATTGGCCCTTGACGGACGGCTGAAAGAATGTGCCGGTCATTCAATTAACGGTGGTATCAAAGCAATGATAACAGTGATAGCCAGAGTCATGGATGTTTGGTTGTATCGTCATTCGGTCTCAAGAGCGATATTTTCTGGGTGCTTATCTGATCTTGGTTTAGGCCTTGGGGGTTTGTGCTTAGAAAACATCGACCTTGACTCGAGTGATAGTTGCTTTACTTTAAATGTTTGCCTTACTATGTTTACTTCCGCTTAGTGTGTCTGGGAGGCTATCACTATAGAAAGAGGTGGAGTGGGAGGATTGGGTTCCTATTCCTTTTACCTTTATGCTCTTTTGGTATGTTGTTAGTTAATTTACCGCTCACTAAGACTGTTGTCTGACTCAAGGTTTTATGTTCAACTCTTATTACCTTGGGCTGTTCATCCACTTTGGGATGGGCAGACTAGGTAGCAGGTGACATGTGCTGTTCTTAGTTACCGACGATGCTGATGACGAAGACGAGCTGGAGGCTTACGTATTATTTTCTTACTATATGTACTGGATGTTCCGCTGCTTGTATATTCTCTGAGTGATATGTAGTGAGGCTGGATGTATTGACTATTCAGATTTTTGTATCAAACTACGATGAGGCTTATTTGATGCAATTCTGTTCAGTGTAGCTTCACTATGTATATTTTTTTCTCTATTGTATTTTATCCATGCGCTGTGAGTAATACGATAGATTCTGCTATTTTAACTTACCTCTGACGATCATCCATGGCTGCCTGGCACATTTTTCAGCGCACTATTTCTATGTTTAGTGCAGGAGTCATGGGCGGTCGTCACATTTGGTATCAGAGCCTTGGTTAATCGATTTTACCCAACGCTCGCTGACGTAACTACGTATGAGAGACATAATTGTATTTTGATGGATGATTACTATATATAATATAGTAGCTTAGAAGGATTTGAGTCCTTTGTGCAGTTGTTTCTCAAGGTGTGTTGAACATTTCTTTTATAGATATCAATAATGAGTCGAAGAGGGAGACCAGCTGCTAGGGAAGGCCGTGCTACTGAGTGGGCTGCTGATTAGGCTGCTATGTTCGAGGCTATGATGACTTCGATCATGAGGAGGATGCCAGCTCCGGGGCCAGCAGTTGATGTTGGAATTCAAGTTCAAGCTCCAAGACCGATGGATTTTGCTAAGCTGTGTAAAGACTATACTGCTCTTGGAGGAAAGGTTTTCTTGGGAACAGAGTCAACCATTGAAGTCCAGATATGGATAGATGCTTGTAGAAGAATCTTTGGTGATTTGGGAATCGAGGATGCAACTAGAAGGAAGCTCGCATCAAGACAGCTTCAAGGGAGAGCTTCTGACTGGTGGAACTCTATCACCATTGATACTCCGGAGGAAGAAATTACTTGGGAGCAATTCCAAGCCAGATTTGAAGCTAAGTTCATTTCTACAGCTCAGAAATCTGTTCTGTTTAAGAAGTTTGTAGAGCTCAAGCAAGATGGAAGACCAGTTCTTGAGTATGTTTCTGAGTTTTAAGCTTTGTCCAAGTATGCCCGGTCGTATATTGAATCTCCTTATCAGAAGAACGAGAAGTTTGTGACAGGCTTGGACATTTATCTTGGGAGGCAGTTGGTGGATCATCTGGACGATCCATTTGAGAAGCTTGTGGAGAAAGCTCTCAGGCATGAAAATCTGTTTCCTAAAGAAGGATCTGTTGTTGATGTGACCAAGGAGGAGTCTAAACCACAACAGGGTGGAAACAAGAAGAGGAAGCAGCAGTAGCAAAAGGGTAAGGATGGTCAGAAGAAGCTGAAGGGCGAAGTGACCTGCTACAATTGTCAGCAGAAGGGCCATTTCTCCAGAGATTGCAAGAATCCAAAGGTGCCGGTGAAGTGCCACAACTGTGACAAGCCGGGGCATATTAAGAAGAATTGTCCATAACCACGGAAGGACAAGCAGATTGTGCAAGCTTATGCTTTGGGGGGCTGTTCCATCATCTTCAAAAGCTTCTACCACTGAAGAGAAAGGAAAGAGTGCGGTGGTTCAAGGTGCGCTTTCCATTTGTGGTGTTCCAGTTAGAGTGTTATTCGATACTGGGGCGTCGCATTCTTTTGTTTGTAATGAACTTGTAGGCCGGTTGGGTTTAGAACCGGATATCGTTGATAGGCCATTGTTTGTGACTAATCCAGTTGGGGGTTCGTCTTGTCTGTGTATGCTATGCCGTGGTCTAATTGTATCGAGTCATGATTGCTCTTTTGTTTGTGATTGTTTTGTTTTGAACTTTGCGGGGTTCGGAATTATTTTGAGTATGGACTGGCTTAGGAAGTATGCGACAAAGGTTGATTGTGAAAGATTGGAGGTGACAGTCGAGAATGTGGAAGGGCGAAAGGTTGTGATACGATGCAAGCATGAGGAAGGCGTCTTCATGAGCTTCATGTATTCGCTGGTTGTTCCACGGGATGGACTGTCATCGGTGCCAATCGCTAATGGATTTGAGGATGTCTTTGATGAGGTCAAAGGATTACCGCCGCATAGAGAGATCGAGTTTCGTATCGATTTAGTTGAAGGAGCCAGACCTGTTGTGATGCCTCTTAGGCGGATAGCTCCTAGGGAACAGCAAGAGTTGAGGGTGCAAGTTGATGATCTTTTACAAAAAGGATTCATTTGGCGTAGTGTGTCCGAATGGGGTGCACCAGTTGTGTTTGTAACCAAAGCGGATGGATCGTTGAGGTTGTGTGTGGATTATCGTGAGCTAAATAAAGTGACTAAGAAGAACAAGTATCCATTGTCGAGAATATATGACTTATTTGATCAGCTTCATGAAGCCAAGGTGTTTTCTCAGATGGATTTGGCAACGGGATTTCACCAGTTAAGAGTGGCAAAAGATAGTGTGCAAAAGACTGCTTCCAGGACACCATCTGGTTTCTTTGAGTGGCTGGTAATGCCGTTTGGATTGACCAATGCACCAGCATATTTTGTGGATCTTATGAATAGAGTGTTCATAGATTAGTTGAACAAGTTCGTACTAGTGTTCGTGGATGATATTTTGATTTATTCCAGAACTGAAGAAGAGCACAAGACGCACTTGCATATTGTTTTGGAAATCTTACGGAAACATCAGCTGAAGGCTAAGTTTTCGAAGTGTCACTTCTGGAAGAGCGAAGTGAGGTTCTTAGGCCATATTATCTCTAGAAGCGGAATAGCGGTTGATCCCGCCAAGATAGCAGCAATCCAGGATTGGGGTAGACCTAAGAATGCATCTGATGTAAGAAGTTTTCTTGGATTAGCAGGATACTATCGTCGATTTATCAAAGACTTTTCCAAGGTGGCTGCACCATTAACAGGATTGACGAAAAAGAATCAAGTATTCAGATGGGATGTTGTGTGAGCAAGCTTTCGGAATCCTGAAAGAGCTACTGACAAGTGCTCTTGTTTTGACTATTCCAAGTGGAAATGAAGAGATGGTGGTTTACACCGATGCATGTGGTACTGGACTTGGAGCAGTGCTGATGCAGAAGAATAGAGTTGTTGCGTATGCAAGTCGACAACTGAAGCCGCATGAAAGGAATTATCCGACTCATGATTTGGAGTTGGCGGCGATTGTATTTGCTTTGAAGATGTGGAGACATTACCTATTGGGAGTTCGGTTCGAGTTGTTTACAGATCATAAGTCGTTGAAGTATCTTTTCTCCCAAAAGGATTTGAATCTTAGGCAGCAACGATGGCTAGAGTTTTTGGCATCATATGATTTTGATATAGCCTATACTCCGGGAAAGGGTAATGCAGTGGCAGATGCGTTAAGTCGAAGACATGCAGGATTGGGAGCCTTGTTTTCAGAATGGAAGAGTCTCGAGTATTTAGCTGGATTTGACTTCAGGCCCAGATGTGAATTGGAACCTGAGATGTTGGCAAACTTATCTATAAGACCGACTCTTGTGGAAAGAATTGGCGAGAGCCAAAAGCGAGACGATAAGCTTGTCAAGATTATCCGTGATTTGGAATCTGGGTTGGACCCAGAAAAGGATAAAGGATTCGAGGTCGATCGAGAGGGTTGGCTTCAGAAGCAAGGACGACTAGTTGTTCCCGATATAGATGAATTGAGAAATGAAGTTCTGAAGGAAAGTCATCACTCGAAGCTGACAATTCATCCAGGTGGAAATAAGATGTATCGGGATATGAAGAGAACCTATTACTGGTAAGGTATGAAAAAGGATGTTGGAAATTTTATTTCCAAGTGCATGAACTGCCAGTTGGTAAAAGCTGAGCAAAAGAAGCCCTGTGGATTGCTTCAGCCATTAGAAGTTCCTACATGGAAGTGGGAGCAAATATCGATGGATTTTATTGATGGGCTACCTAGAACAAGAACAGGAAATGAAGGGATTTGGGTCATCGTAGATCATTTGACTAAGTGCAAGATTCATTCCTGTTCGATCAACTAGGACTGCATCGAAATTGGCTGAGTTGTATGTTAAGTGGATAGTTCGATTCCATGGTATTCCGAAAAGTATAATGAGCGATCGAGACCCATTGTTCACTAGTAGATTTTGGAAGAGCTTCCAGGAAGTTTTGGGAACCGAGTTGTGTTTGAGTACAGCTTATCACCCCCAAACAGATGGTCAGACCGAGAGAGTCAACAGAGTTTTGGAAGATCTCATTAGAGCTTGTGTTTTAGATTTCGAAGGATCATGGGAAGATCACCTTCATTTGGTAGAATTTTCGTATAATAACAGTTACCAGTCAAGCATTGGTATGGCACCGTATGAAGCATTGTATGGAAGACCGTGTAACTCTCCAACATGTTGGTTAGAAACAGGAGAAAAGCTGATACTTGGGCCAGAAATGATTCGACAGACTTCAGATTGCATAGAAATCATTTGGCAACGAATGAAGGCAGCCCAAGACCGTCAGAAAAGTTATTCCGATAAGCGTCGTAAGGATTTGGAATTCGACGTAGGTGATATGGTTTTTGTGAAGATTTCTCCCCTGAAGAATGTTATTCGATTCGGGAAGAAAGGAAAATTGACTCCGAGATTTGTTGGACCATTCCCGATCATCGAGCGAATTGGAAAGCTCGCCTATAAATTGGAGTTACCAGAAAAGATGGTGGGCGTGCACAATGTTTTTCACATATCATATCTACGGAAGTATGTGCACGACTCGAATACCGTGGTTTCTGCTGATAGCTGTGAAGATTTTGAGGTTGACCTAGTTGATAAGAGACCCCGTAAGCCGCTTCGTGTTGTGGAAACTGACATGAAACAGCTTAGGAGGAAGGTAGTTAGGTTGCTCAAGATACAATGGAGTGATGATGTTAACGACTGTACATGGGAGGTGGAAGAGAGGATGAAGGCAGCTCATCCTGAACTCTTTGAGGTATGGCCATAAGGTGTCGTGTCATCTCACGACATTGTAACTTGTTCTAGTTTTAGAATTCTGCATGTTAGGCTAGTAATTGGATGCATGGTTTGTTGATTGCTATGGATGGTAGGCATGCAGAATAGTTTTTGATTGCTCTTGTTTGTTTGGAATTTCGGGGGCGAAATTCCTAAGGGGGAGAGAATGTAACGACCCGTATTTTTACGGATCGAATGATCGTAAAACAGTTGTCATTAGGTCGTAGTGTTGTTAAGTCGTCCAGAGTTTAGGTCGTCCAGAGTTAAGTCGTGTGGAAGATTAAGTCGTGGAGCGACCTAAGGAAGTTTGCGACCTAAGGAAGTGGACGATCTAAGGGTTAGCGACTTAACAAGGTTGGCGACCTAAGGGGGGTTGGCGATCTTAGAAGTGAACGACTTAGGATTTAACGGCTTAAGTTAGTAAGCGACTTAAGGAGGGTAGCGACTTAAGAATTAGCGGCAACGACCTAGTAGTTAGCGGCTTAAGGATTACCAGTATAGGAGTTAGCGAGTTAACGACCTAAGGAATTAAGCGGGTTAACGACCTAAGGGAGGTAGGTCGTTCGAGCGACTTAAGGGAGATAGTTAAGTGGTTGTAGTTGGGTCGTGAGCGACTTATGGGGTGTTGTGTTAAAGTTAGGTCGTAAGCGACCTAAGGTAGATCACTTTGTTTAGTTAAGTCGCGTAAGCTGCTAAGTCGTTAGGTCGCGTGTCTCTGAAGGTTGTGCATGTTTTAGACCGTGTACGTAGTTAGGTCGCGTAAGGGCTTAAGGGTTAAGTCGTTAGGTCAGCAATGCTGTTAAGTCGCTAAGTCGCGTGCATGTGTGTTAGGTCGTATATGTACTAAGTCGTTGAGTCGCGTGGGTACTTAAGTCGTTAGGTAGTGTCTGTGTTAGGCCGTGTATGCTTTAGGTCGCGCATAGGCTCATGAGTGATAGGTCGTTAGGTCGTGGGGTTTGTTAAGTCGTGGACGACTTAAGGGGGCGGACGACTTAAGGAACTGCCTATAAATACGCGGTTTTTCTTCACTTTTTGGGATCGGGATTTTGAAGCGACGAAGTCCTGCCATTTTGAGAGCTCGAGTGCTGCACTTCTTCACTTATTTTCTCCACTCTAATCTTGTGATTCCTTCCATCCAAATCGAAGATCAAATCGAAGATCCAAGAGCTTAGATTGAAGATCTACAACCATCGAAGAGAGATTTCATTGTTTGAAGCGGAATTTTGGCGGATCAGGCTAGATCCTTCGCTGTCCAGATCTGAAGTGTGTTGCTTTTGAAGTATTTAGGTGATTTGGTGAGTGGTGGTTATCTCTCACACGGATCCAAAGGAGTATATCGGATTGGTGGCTTGATTATGTGTTTAAAATAGTGATTTCATGCATTTTCGTAAACTTAAGTATAGATCCATTGTTCATGATGATTTGACATCCATTTTACTACATGTTAATCTATGCAAGTTCATTCATCAAGTTGTAGAGATATTGCTCATGATTCATGCTTGTTAGATTTGGACTCTTTATTTACAAGATTGCCATTATTGTTATAATTGTTTATTAGATCATGTTTGAATGCTTGATTACTTGGATTAATGATTGACTTCATTGATTGTTATAAATTAGTTGATTGATGATTTGATTTGGACAAGTTGGTCGAAGATGATTCAAAAGCTAAGGGAAAGGCTCTTGAATAAGAAAAGCTGCTCGTGGCATATGACGCGGATGATAAAGCTCATATGGATAGATTTGATGATGATGTTGAGATGAGGCTTTGCTATGATGAGATGAAGCGAGGCATGATGTGAGATAGCCTTGGTTAAATCCAGACGGGATCATTCCAAGCATGTTGATGACTCGGCGAAATGGTTCGAGTTTGAGGATAATGGTTGGCTCGAGAGGCGCTTGAGCTAGTATGAGAATAGTCGTCGAGGAGGATGACTAGAAGGCTGAGATTTCATCGTTGTTGAAGGTTCTAGCAGGCTCAAAGCAAGAGTACGCTGGGCAGATTCGATAGTCCCAAAAGACTACAGTTGGTGGTCGAGTACTCTGGGCAGATTCGATAGTCCTAGGCACGGGCTGCGACGACGTGCGGAGTTCTGTCTAGAACCTGGGTTACCATTGGCCCTTGACGGACGGCTGAAAGAATGTGCCGGTCATTCAATTAACGGTGGTATCAAAGCAATGATAACAGTGATAACCAGAGTCATGGATGTTTGGTTGTATCGTCATTCGGTCTCAAGAGCGATATTTTCTGGGTGCTTATCTGATCTTGGTTTAGGCCTTGGGGGTTTGTGCTTGGAAAACATCGACCTTGACTCGAGTGATAGTTTCTTTACTTTAAATGTTTTCCTTACTATGTTTACTTCTGCTTAGTGTGTCTGGGAGGCTATCACTGTAGAAAGAGGTGGAGTGGGAGGGTTGGGTTCCTATTCCTTTTACCTTTATGCTCTTTTGGTATGTTGTTAGTTAATTTACCGCTCACTAAGACTGTTGTCTGACTCAAGGTTTTATGTTCAACTCTTATTACCTTGGGCTGTTCATCCACTTTGGGATGGGCAGACTAGGTAGCAGGTGACAGGTGCTGTTCTTAGTTACCGACGATGCTGATGACGAAGACGAGCTGGAGGCTTGCGTATTATTTTCTTACTATATGTACTGGATGTTCCGCTGCTTGTATATTCTCTGAGTGATATGTAGTGAGGCTGGTTGTATTGACTATTCAGATTTTTGTATCAAACTACGATGAGGCTTATTTGATGCAATTCTGTTCTGTGTAGCTTCACTATGTATATTTTTTCCTCTGTTGTATTTTATCCATGTGCTGTGAGTAATACGATAGATTCTGCTGTTTTAACTTACCTCTGACGATCATCCATGGCTGCCTGGCACATTTTTCAGCGCACTATTTCTATGTTTAGTGCAGGAGTCATGGGCGGTCGTCACAGTTGGTAGCAAGGATTGTAGAGGTTTATTGATGCACGTACATTTTTAGTGATGAGCATTAAGTTTACAAGCTAGTAGTAAAGTTGATAATTTGAGGTTGGAAGAATGACCTAGCTAAGAGTGCTTGGGAGCTTGAGAAGAAAATCTAAGCTACCCATCCAGAGCTCTTTCCCGGTATGTTTCATTTAGGTTAGTGTAATCACTTGTACACTTAGTATTCATCTCCAAAATCATTTAGGTTAGTGTAATCATATAGGTAGGAGTGTTTTGATGCTAGGCATAGTTATAAACGTGTCACTAGGACATGTTTTGGATGATGGTTGTTAATGTATGTATTTTATTAGTTATTATTACACATATGGGCTGACTTGTTCATGTTGGCCTATGAAACACATCACCTTCTATTTTATTTTATCGAGTTATACACATGATTGTTGCATATGCATTGAAAGGTTTCTCATCCATATAGAACTGCAAGTATAGGATGTTGCATACATGTTGGATGCATGGCATAAGCATGAGCATTTCTAGAGGTCGACTAGTTCATAAGGCTGCCTAATTTTTGCATTATTTATACGTCCATATGCAATCCATGCATATATGTACATGTTGTATTAGAAATTGAAACTAAGGACAATGGTTGCAAGTGGTTGATGGTTATAGATATTGGTTTCCGTATAAAAGATTTGCATTTTACCATACTTAGAGATTTTGGAGATGAAATCCTTTTAAGGATGGAGAATGTAACAACCCATAAACTTTAATAACAAATTAAAATATTAAAAATGGTAAAAATGTAATTTTACATAAAAGGACAAAATGCTAAATTTTTACAAATGAAAGAATTTAGGGAATCTAATTTTTTTCATTGTGTCAAGTTGATTTTTCTAGCCCAAATTTATATATAAATTGTCAAAAGGGATACCGTATGTAGAAAGTACGAAATGTTTACCATAGCACATGTATGAGGATTTACATCTATTTTAAATTAAGTATAAGAATCAACTACGAGAATAAATCAAAAGCTAGCTATTAGGTAATAAATTAAATATGTATGAATTGCTTTTAAATGAGTAAAAAAATTTAATGAACACAAAAACAAAAGGAAGAAGACATTTACATTCAAAGACAGAAAGTATTAACTTCCATGTTACAGAATTTATTGTTATAGTTAATTGAAATATATGTTACATGTGTTATAAAGAGGATGTAACAATATATTTTAAAATAAAAGAATATATCTAATGTTATATGTTTAAAAAGTGAATATGTATGGCAGTAAAGGATTATTTTAAAGGAAAGGTATTTACGTGCACAAATTTGAAACTGCTACAAGCGGAAAGCATTAATGATGAAATTATTGATATAACTAATGAAAGGATATTATATATGTTGGAATGAGAACTTAACAATATATTTGTAAGAATGCTTTAAATGAAAGGGAATTTGCATATTAAAAAAATGAATGCATTTAATAAAGGAAATGTTACATACTTAAAAGGAATGCATTTAATAAAAGGAACGTTACATACTTTGAAAAGAAAAGATAATGGAATATTCATGGAAGGAATAGTTTTAAATAATAAGGGTAAATACAATTTTTGAATTTGGAAACATTAATACCAAACAATTACAAATAAATTGTGTAATTAATTGGTAAAGAGTAAGGTTTCTAACTTATGTAAATAAATACACACACATGTATACACATACACGTGTACTTTTGGTTATAAATACATGATTTCCTGCAATATTCGATAATAATAGATGGGAAGAATATCAATGAATGATATTAGTTAATTTGAATTATAGTAAATGGTAATTAATGGTATTAATGAGGAGAATAAAGATGTTACCTTCCTTAAAGAAAAAGAAAAGGAAATGAATGTTATACATAAAGGTAAAAAAAGTGAATAAGTATGTAATTATTCATTTTGGAAATTAGCTTAGAAACCCTAGCTTTCAACTATAAATTTAGGCATAATGTAACACCCCATATATTATTTAGGATATTTAATTAGTTAAATTAAATAAAATAATTTATTGATTAGGGGATTGAGATCTGATTTTTATTAAGGGGTAGCTGTGGCATTTAACCAATGAATTAAAATAAGAGTTAACATGAAATAGAGGAGGGGTAAAATAGGAAAGAGGCCACTCTTATACCCCAAATCATTGGCCGTGTATCCCCTACACGTTCATTTCATTTTATAAATTTTTTAACTTGAGGCCGACCACCATTAACAAGAGAAAGAGGAAGAAGATTAAGAAAAGCTAAGGAAGAATCTAATCAAATAAAATCCATTCACATCTCAATCTCTTTAATCTCTAAAGCTAAGGTTAATAATGTTTACATCTCATATTTCTTTTGTTTTCGGTTTTAAGATGAAGTCTGAAATATTTTGCATTGATTTTCCATGTTTTTGAATGATGGAATGATTATATATACTTATTGACGATTTATGGTTGTTCATATAGACTTTATGACATGTTTTGATCTGGAAACCCTATTAAATAACATTTAAATGCCTTGAAAATTTTTATATAGACCAGAGATATTATTTTGGAGATGGATTTCAATTTTCAGAATTATTTGAATTTTTGTGGAATTTATATGAATTTTCTAGTAAAGAAAATGTTAATTTGGGTCATAAATTATTTACGGTTAAATAATAAAAGGTTTGGGTTTGAAATTTTTTTATGTTGGAAAACATATTAAAAGAGAGTTTTCTGGAATTTTTGTAGAATTTTCCTAAGTATTTTAATGGGTATATAAAATTATTTAAGATATGAGACTTAAATATTTTTTATATTTATGAAAGGAGAAGGGGCATTTTGTAAATAAATTTAAAATTGTTAATTATGGAAAGTCGGCAGTACTTTAGAAAAGAGAAACTTGCAACCAATCACAATTTGACAAACATGGAAGGTTAGGTTTAAAGAAATAGTTTAAAAGGACAAATAAACATGTTTTTCACTTTTCAATGCTTTCGGCACCAGGTTCCGCCTCCTTACCTTCGCCTTTGTCTTTGTCGAAACCAATGCACATGGTATCAGTTAACTGGTACATAGTGAATTGGATATAGGCGGAAGGTATAGGGTCGAAACCAGGGGTTCCGAAGGGGTTGAGGTACTACTTTGCTTTTAAATGAAAATGCACCTGCTTGCTTTTGACTAAGTATCTTTTGATTTGGTTAGCTTTCGACTAGGTCAAATGGTTTTAAAGAAATGGTTTCGATTGGGTTGCTCTTTATTTTTAAAATAAACGCTTTCGACTAGGTTAAAACTCCTTAGCTGCCGTCTTTTTACCATTCGTCCTAGATTGGTTTCGAAAGGATTGTTTTGCTTTTTGAAACTTGGACACTTCTCCAAAGCTTTCGAAGGGGTGGTTTCGACACCATCAATTCCTTACTTAGGAAGGATTACGAAAGGGATGCTTTCGACTTTAATGGGTTTCCGATCCTTTTTCTCTACTTGAAGGCATAATCCAAATTGTTTCGACCGAGACGGTTTTCAAAAGTTTCAAAGGGGTAAATTTTTTGAATGGCTTTGAAAGGTTTCCACATGTTTTAAATTAAACCCAAATGCTTTCGAAAGGTAGTTTTTGATGGCTTCGAAAGGTTTTAATAAATGGTTTCGAAGGGGTGGTTCCCTCGGGTTTCGAAAGGGTTGAAAGGAAAGGTTTTTCCTTTGTTTTCGAAAGGCAATATTTAAAGGTTTAAAAGGAAGGATGTCTAGGATTTTAAAGCTTTCGAAGGGAAGGTTTTTATTCTTTCGAAAGGAAGAATTTAAATAGTTTCGAAAGGAAAGATTTGACCTTTCGGCCTAGATTAAGTAAAGGGTTTTACTTGATTTCGAAAGGGGTACTTTCAATGATTTCGAAAGGGTTGTTTAAAGGTTTTAAATAAAGGTTTCGATTGTACTAACTAGGCAATATAGCCTATGTGTTTTCAAGATAAAAAGGGTTTTAACTTATTTTGGAAGGATAGCCAATCCTCATTAAAATTCATTAACATTATTTTGAGCAAAGTATATATAACATGGAAAAATAGCTTAGAGTAAAGCTAGGAATATATTTTCCTTGTATAAGTATGAACTAAAAGGTTAAATCATTTTGAAAAGGTTTTCAAGGAAAAAGATGAAGAGTAGTTAACCCTAAGAAAATGATTTGGATAGATAGTCCATTTTGATTAGGACAGTTAGTCCAGTTTACGGACAATTAGTCCAATTTGCGGACAATCAGCCCAGTTTTCGAACAGATAGTCCATTTACTACTTATGGACAGATAGTCCATGATTTACCTGATTATAGCTTAACGGACTTAGCTATTATTATCATATTATATCAGTTTGATTAACCGGTTTGGTTGCAGAAAAATATTTGCAAAATATATGTTTTAAAAAGGATATTAGTGAGGGGAAACTCGTTCCGCTATGCGGTGTGGTCTCACTTAATATCAGTAAACCGAGATGTAATAGTATTATTCACACATAACTTTATATCTGACTTGTAGTTTTTGTTTTTCCCTTAAACTCTCGGTTGCTCAAAATTGATTTGAGTAGGCTGAGGGTTAAGGTTTACAGTCTTAGTCATTTTGGTAAATAAAGCTTCCGGAGATGAGTAAGTGGCTGACGGATAGCTAATTAGGGGTTATAGTTTATATTTCTTTGATTCCGCTGTGTATATTAAGTTAGATATGAATATATTGACTCCGATCAACCAAAGGGGCATCGTCATATGTCGCTCTTGGCGTATTATTGTAATTATAATTGATCTTTACCTGGGAAACGATTATGTGATTATGTAACTTAGATATGAATTTGTTTTGAAATGTAATCAGCAAAATGTTGTTTATGGAAATCTGTGATTTTTTTCATATTCAAGTGCTTATAATATTATGGATACCATTACCATTACCGTATTTAATCACCAGAAGTTAATACTATGGATGACTGTAGCATCTGTAGCGCTTAGCTTTTGGCCTTTAGATATGGAATGTTACAACTTGGTATCAAAGCATAGGTTTATGAAAAAATTTAAACTAAAAATGGTTTTTAAAGCATAATCCTAAGGAACTAGAGGAAGATCGGGGTATGGTATAACGCTATAGTAATGTACTTGTATTTGCTATATATAAGTATACGCTTTATCTCCAGTCTTCTATCTTTGTTAGGTTATTTTTATGTATATCATGAGGTTTGAATATAGACATGGATAGCAGAAGAGGAAGGGTTAACCTAGGAAGGGAGGGTATTGATAGGAATGCCAGACCTAATGCGAGGAGGACCCAAGGTCAGGCACAAGCAAAGAATGTAGGTGCTGGAGTCCCGTAAGTGGACATGGGAGCTATGTATCAGTTTTTTGTGAATATGATGCAAGCTGGAATTGCAGCCGGAGTGGTAAGAGGAGATGCTACAGGGGCAGGATTATCAGAAGTTCCGGTAATTAAATATTGTGCCAAGCTGAGCGGAGATTACGCTAAGCTTGGAGGAAAGCCATTTATGGGAACAGAGGATGTTATAGAGGTGGAAAATTGGTTGCAGCACTATGAGAGAATCTTTGCAGACTAGGGGCTCAATGATGAGCAGAAGAGGATGCTTGCTTTGAGACAGTTCCAGGGAGTAGCTTTGTTTTGGTGGAACAGTGTGACAGCTAGTGTGGATGAGGAAACCTTGACATGGGCAGATTTCGAGGGGAGGTTCCAGGAGAGGTTCATCTTTGCGATTGCATAATCAACTCTGGTTAGAAAGTTTGTTGATTTAGAACAGGAAGAGATGTCTGTTCTGGAGTATGCTAGGATGTTTGAGGAGTTGGTCAGATATGGGAATGCTTCAGTGGATACAGTAATGAAGAGGAATGAGAAGTTTATCAGGGGCTTGAAGCCTGAGTTAGCAAGGGCTACATTACCTCATATTAGAGATCCTTCTGATTTTGTTGTGGAGATGGCCTTAAGGCATAAGGAGATTCTTGATTCTCTAGAGAAGAATAAGGCTAAGGAGGTCCAGGTTGGGCAGAATCGGAAGAGGAAGTCTTTTCCTTAGAAGGATGCTCAGAAGGGTGGAGCAGCTAAGAAAGGGAAGTCTAAGATTGCTTGCTTCAAGTGCGACAAGAAGGGGCATTTTGCTAATGAGTGTCATGCTGGAAAGGCAAAGGAGGTGGGCGGAAAGAAGAATGTCAGGTGCTTCAACTGCGACCAGATTGGACACTATTAGAACCAGTGCAAGGAGCCCGCTAAGGATGGAAAAGGCAAGGTGTATGCATTGGTGCCTGCTACTTCGAAGCCAACAGCTCAGGAGAAAGGAAAGGCGGTTTCGGGAGGTACACTTCAGATTCATGGTATGTTTGTTAGCGTTCTATTTGATACTGCTGTATTGCATTCTTTTATATCTAGATGATTGATAGATAAGCTTAACCTAGAACCCACATATTTAGTTACTTCCTTATGGGTTGCGAATCAATTAGGAGGGTATGCAACTCTAGGGTTGAGATGTGACCAGTTAGAGTTTGACTTGTTAGGCCATGCTTTTGTTTGCAGTTTGCATGTGTTTGATTTTGTGGGGTTTGGAATTATTCTTGGTATGGATTGGTTAAGTGAGTACGATGCTAGGATATTTTGTCGGGATAGGAAAATATCACTTAGACACCCTGATTGTAGCGATCAGATTGTTTATATCGTAGAAGGTTTTAGCAGTGAGGTGAATGCTTTGTTGGGTGTTATGGAATTGGAAGATGAGCTAAATCGATTTTTCGTAGTTAGAGAATTCGCAAATGTTTTTGAACCTGTAGTTGGATTGCCACCGAAACGAGCTATTGAGTTTCAGATAGATTTGGTTCTGAGAGCAGAACCAGTGAGTAGGCCACCAAGCAGGATGACCCCTACAGAGATGAGGGAGTTAAATGTGCGGTTGGTGGATTTAGAAGGTAAGAGTTTTATCAGGCCGGGTAGATCACCTTGGGGAGCAGCCGCAGTGTTTGCGAAGAAGCTGAATGGATCGTTGAGGCTATGTACTAATTATCGTAAGTTGAATGAGAGGACAGTAAAGAATCGATATCCATTGCCAAGGATTGATGATTTGTTTGACCAGTTGAGTGGAGCCAAGGTGTTCTCACAGTTGGATTTGGCAATAGGTTTCCATCAGCTCAGAGTAGCAGAGGATAGTATAACTTTGACGGCGTTTAGGACTAGATATAGGTCGTACGATTGGTTAGTTATGTCGTTCGGACTGACTAATGCGTCGGGTTTCTTTGTGGATATTATGAACCGAGTTTTCCAAGTGCACTTGGATAGGTTCGTATTGGTTTTTATAGATGATATGTTGATATACTCTAAGGATGAAAGAGAACATGAAGTTCATCTTAGAGTGATGCTTGAGACGCTGAGGTAGCACCAGCTGAAGGCAAAGTTTTCGTAGTGTCATTTCTGGAGGAAGGAAGTGAAGTTTCTTGGTCATGTAGTCTCAGAGAAGGGGTTGTCAGTAGATCCGACTAAGATTGAAGCGGTGAATAGTTGGAAGAGACCCGAGACAGTGACAGAGATAAAGAGTTTCCTTGGATTAGCTGGTTATTGTCGGAGATTCATTAAGGATTTTTCATGGATAGCAGCACCGATGACCAAGCTAACAAGGAAGGATGTGAAGTTTGTGTGGACCAATAAGTGTAAGGAAGCATAATAGAGTTTGAAACATTTTATTGACCCATGCACATGTGTTGGTTGTTCTGAAAGGGAATCAGGATTTGGTGGTTTATACGGATGCATGTGGAACAGGATTAGGAGCTGTGCTGATGCAAAGAGGTAAAGTGATTGCCTATGCTTCTAGACAGCTTAGACCGCATGAGGTCAAGTATCCGACGCATGATTTGGAATTGGCAGCAGTGATTTTTGCATTGAAGGTGTGGAGACATTAACTTTTGGGAGAGAGATTTGAGTTATATACAGATCATAAGTCACTGAAGTATTTGTTCTCTCAGAAGGAGCTGAACATGAGACAGTAGAGGTGGTTAGAATTTATTACTGCTTATGATTTTGGGATCGAGTACACACCGGGGAAAGGAAACAAGGTTGCAGATGCACTTAGCAGGAAACATCAGAATGCAGTGTTGGTGATGATTGCTGAGTGGAAAGATTTGGAAGCATTAGAAGGTTGCAGAGTGCAGTAGAGATCTGAGGCTGCGTCTAGCGGAGAAACCGTAGTATTATCTTGTTTGGAAATTTGACTAGTGATGATTGAAAGGATTGCTTATGAACAGGAGGAAGATCCGGTATTAGCTGAACCGATCAGGAAGTTACGAGATGGAACCGAGAGCGATGACTTGAAAGATTTTAGTCTTGACCAAAATGGATGGTTGAGAAAGAAAGGAAGATTATGTGTTCCGAGTGTAGGAAACATAAGGAAAGAAGTTTTGGAGGAATGCCATCGTTCGAATTTCTCTATTCATCCAAGAGGAATTAGACTGTACCGGGATATGAAGAGGAGTTTCTTCTGGGAAGGTATGAAGCGGGATATTGGTTTATGGGTAAAGCAGTGCTTGATTTGCAAACAGGCAAAGGTCGAACACTAGAAGCCAAGTTGGTTGCTTCAGCCATAGGATATTGCGGTATGGAAATGGGATTCTATATCTATGGATTTTTTGACGGGTTACCAAGGTCAAACAGATGAAGTGAAAGTATATGGGTCATAGTGGACAAATTGACCAAGAGTGCCCATTTCATTCCAGTTAAGTCAACCAGAATAGCACCTGTTTTGGCGAGTTTATTCATGAAGAATGTGGTTGGACTGCATGGAATTCCTAGTAGTATAGTAAGTGATAGAGATCCCTTATTCACTAGCGAGTTCTGGAAGAGTCTATATGAAGTTTTGGGAACCAAGCTCAAGATGAGTACCGCTTACCATCCGCAAATAGATGGACAAACGGAAAGAGTTAACAAAATCTTGGAAGGTTTGTTAAGAGCTTGTGTATTAGATTTTGGTGGATCATAGGAAGACCATCTGTATTTAATTGAATTTTCATATAACAATAGTTATCAGACTAGTATTGGGATGGCGTCGTTTGAAGCCTTGTATGGAAGGCCATGCAAGTTTCCCGTATGTTGGTCAGAGACTGGGGATAGGTTGTTTCTTGGTCCAGATTTGGTTAGGGAAGTTGCAGAAAAGATTGAGGTCATTCGAGATAGAATGAAGGAGGCTCAGTCTAGGCAGAAGAGTTATGCAGATAGCAGACGAAAAGATTTAGAGTTCCTAGTTGGAGATCAGATTTTCGTCAAAATGTCCCCGATGAAAGGTATGATTAGATTTGGGAAATCTAGAAAGTTAGCACCGAGATTCGTATTGTTGCGAGAGATGAGAAGAGGCTTAAAACTAAGATGGTCAAATTAGTCAAAGTCCAGTGGAGCAACGATGACGGGGACTGTACTTGGGAGATTGAAAGCAGGATTAGAGATACTTATCCTGACTTGTTTGATGGTATGTTTTACCTCTTTGATTGAATTGTTGTGTACCTTATCGTAATTTCGAGGATGAAATTATTTAAGGAGGGGAGTCTGCAATACCCCATATTTTTGGTAACGTACATTACTTAGGATATTTAATTAGTTAAATTAAATAAAATAATGTGTTGATTAGGGGATTGAATTTTGATTTTTATTAAGGAGCAGCTGTGTCATTTAACCAATGAATTAAAATAAGAGTTAACATGAAATAGAGGATGGGTATAATAGGAAAGAGGCCATTCTTATACCCTAAACCCTTGGTCGTGTATCCCCTACACGTTCATTTCATTTTATAAATTTTTTAACTTAAGTTCGGCCACCATTAACAAGAGAAAGAGGAAGAAGATTAAGAAAAGCTAAGGAAGAAGCTAAATCAAATCAAATCCATTCACATCTCAATCTCTTTAATCTCGAAAGCTAAGGTGAATAATGTTTACATCTCATTTTTTTTCGATTTTAAGACAAAATCTGAAATATTTTGCTTTGATTTGCCATGTTTTTGAATGACAGAATGATTATATATACTTGTTGATGATTTATGGTTGTTCATATATACTTTATGACATGTTTTGATATGAAAACCCTATTAAATGATATCCAAATGCCTTGCGAATTTTTATATAGACCAGAAATATTATTTTGGAGATGGGTTTCAATTTTCTGAATTTTCTGAATTTTTGTGGAATTTTTATGAATTTTCTAGTAAGGAAAATGTTAATTTGGGTTATAAATTATTGACGGTTAAATAATAAAAGGTTAGGGTCTGAAATTTTTATATGTTGGAAAACATATTAAAAGAGATTTTCTGTAATTTTTGTAGAATTTTACTAAGTGTTTTAATGGGTATATAAAATTATTTAAGTTATAGGACTTAAATGTTTTATGTATTTATGAAAGGAGAAGGGGTGATTTGTAAATAAATTTAAAATTGTTAATTATGGAAAGTCGGCAGTACTTTTAGAAAAGAGAAACTTGCAACCAATCACAATTTGACAAATAGGGTAGGTTAGGTACAAAGAAATAGTTTAAAAGGACAAATGAACATGTTTTTCACTGTTTCGATGCTTTCGGCACCAGGTTCCGCCTCCTTACGTTCGCATCCGTCTTTATGGAAACCAATGCACATGGTATTAGTTAACTGGTATGTAGTGAATTGGATATAAACGGAAGGTATAGGGTCAAAACCAGGGGTTCCGAAGGGGTTGAGGCACTAGTTTGCTTTTAAATGAAATTCGCCTGCTTGATTTAGACTAAGTAGCTTTCGACTTGGTTAGCTTTCGACCAGGTCAAATGGTTTTAAAGAAATGGTTTCGATTAGGTTGCACTTTTATTTTTAAAACAAACGCTTTCGACTAGGTCGAAACCCTTTAGCTGCCATCTTTTTACCTTTCGACCCAGATTGGTTTCGAAAGGGTTGTTTTGCTTTCTGAAACTTGGCCACTTCTCCAAAGCTTTTGAAGGGGTGGTTTCGACACCATCAATTCTTTACTTAGGAATGATTTCAAAAGGGATGCTTTCAAATTTAATGGGTTTTTGATCCTTTTGCTCTACTTGAAGGCATAATCCAAATGGTTTCGACCGAGACGATTTTCAAAGGTTTCGAAGGGGTAAATTTTTTGAATGGTATCGGAAGGTTTCCACATGTTTTATATTAAACCCAAGTGTTTTCGAAAGATAGGTTTTGATGCCTTCGAAAGGTTTTAATGAATGGTTTCAAAGGGGTGGTTCCCTAGGGTTTCGAAAGGGTTGAAAGGAAAGGTTTTTCCTATGTTTTCGAAAGGCAATATTTAAAGGTTTGAAAGGAAGGATGTCTAGTATTTTAAAGCTTTCGAAGGGAAGGTTTTTATGCTTCTGAAAGGAAGAATTGAAATTGTTTTGAAAGGAAAGATTTGACCTTTCGACCTAGGTTAAGTAAAAGGCTTTACTTTGTTTTGAAAGGGGAACTTTCAATGGTTTTGAAACGGTTGTTTAAAGGTTTTAAGAAAAGGTTTAGAATGTAATAACTAGGCAATATAACCCAGTTGTTTTCAAGCTAAAGAAGATTTTAACTTGTTTTGGAAGGATAGCCAATCCTCATTAAAATTCATCAACATTATTTTGAGTAAAGTATATATAACATGGCAAAATAGCTTAGAGTAAAGCTAGGAATATATTTTCCTTGTATAAGTATGATTTAAAAGGTTAAATCATTTTGAAAAGGTTTTCAAGGAAAAAGATGAAGGATAGTTAACCCTAAGAAAATGATTTGGACAGATAGTCCATTTTGATTTGGACAGTTAGTCCAGTTTGTGGAAAATTAGTCCAGTTTGCGAACAGTTAGCCCAGTTTTTGGACAGATAGTCCATTATTTACCTGATTATAGCGTAACAGACTTAGTTATTATTATCATTATTATATCAGTTTGATTAACCAATTTGGTTGCATGAAAAGATTTGCAAAATATATGTTTTAAAGAGGATATTAGTGAGGGGAAACCCGTTCCGCTATGCGGCGTGGTCTCACTTAATATCAGTAAACCGAGATGTAAAAGTATTATTAACACCTGGCTTTATGTCTGGCTCATAGTTTTTGTTTTCCCCTTAAACTCTTGGGTGCTCAAAATTGATTTGGGTTGGCTAAGGGTTAAGATTTATAGGTTTTAGTTATTTTGGCGAATAAAGCTTCTGGACACGAGCACGTGGCTGACGGATAGCTAATTATGGGTTATAGTTTATTTTGCTTTGATTTCGCTGTATATATTAAGTCAGATATGACTATATTGACTCTAATCAACCAAGGAGGCATCGTCATATGTCGCTCTTGGCGTATTATTGTAATTATAATTGATCTTTACCTGGGATATGATTATGGGATTATGTAACTTGGATATGAATTTGTTTTGAAATGTAATCGATAAAATGTTGTTTTTGGAAATCTATGATTTTGTCATATTCAAGTGCTCTGATATTATGGATACCATTAGCATTACCGTATTTTGTCACCAGAAGTTAATACTGTGGATGACTGCAACATCTGTAGCGCTTAGCTTTTAGCTTCTAGATATGGGATGTTACACATAAGCCTCCACTCTTCACTTCTAACTCTATGACCCTAGCCTCCACTTCTTAAAAGTTCTTCATATTCTTCTCATGCCTCAAGAAAAATTCTCATTAAAAAATAAAATAAAAGTGAATCAAATAAAAAATAAAAAGAGAATTATTGAAAAATCAAGGAACGCAACAACTAAAGCTTTGGTATCAAGAGGAGAGGATTCGCTAAGGCAAGAGCTGAAGAGGAAGAGCTACAAGTTGAGTGGGTTGTTACTAAAAGATGTTTCATAAGCAATAGAATTTGTTCATATTTCTGCTAGATCTGAAATTGTTTTCTTATAATCTAAAATAATAGTTCACATTAAAAGTTCATATTAAATAATTCAAACTCATCTATGTGTAAATAAAAGGGAAATATGTAAATTTTTATATACAGACTAGATTAATTTCCTTTAAACCATATGGATCCGTATTGATAAGAATTTGGACTAAATAAATAAAGCAAAGTGCATAATCTCCTATTTACCTTGATTTAATCTTGAGATTTAAATATGTATTAAAACTATAGTTTGATATATATATATATATAGCTATAATGGTGTAAATATACCCATATCGTACTGTTAATAGTCTGAATTTACGTTAATAAAACTACTGACTATAATAGAAAATCCACTTGGATTGTAGATAGAATGGAACAACGAATAAACTCTAATTAGAAGTATAGATTAAGGTTATAATAAATTTTTGGGTTTGGTAGAATAGTCGAAATAAAATAAAATTATAATAAAACATAACTTACAGTTGGAATTAAAATCCACCGGTCCATGGTCAACCCAAACCGGTTAACAGCAAGCGGTATGTTTCTAGGGTAGAAGCGGTCGACCGGTTACTGATGTATAGGCACAAATTGAACCTCGTCCTATGGTCCAGGTTTAATATAAAATAATATATAGGTATGGGGAAATTGGTTTCCATTTCTCTTGACTTTTAATCGCCATAGGATTGAAGTAAACTTGTACGCGGGAAATTGGGCCTAGACATGTTTATCATAAGGGTAGTTTGAACAGAGCACACGGGCACTAACGGAAGGTTCCTCGGCATACGTGGGCAAGTTGGCCTAGACACTATTTGTAGATGCCCGGCATGGTGCAACGTTAAAGCACTAATGGAAGGTTCCTTGGTGTAAGCGGGAAGTCGGCCTAGACACTATTTATGGATGTCCGACATGGTACATAGTTAAGGCAAAACAGAAGGTTCCTCGATGTACGTGGGTAATTCGACCTAGTCACTATTTTTGGATGTCCAACGTCGTGCATAAGGGATGTTACCACTGAGATTGTTGACACAAATGCATAGATAAGTCCTAAGTCATCAAAGCAGTAAATTCCACACGAGCCCGGCATTGCGAGGTCCACTCAATGTGTAAGCGCGATAAAGGTGGTTGTAAATTAGGTAATGCTAGCCTAATAGTGATAGTAATTATTCCTTGCAATCTATACTAGGAGTAGTCCTAGAGATTATTAGTCGGTCCGTTGCTCGAACCTTGGGTATAAACATCTGCAATATATTTTAGGTGTTGGTGTAATTAGGACTATATTCCTTAAGCTAAGGTGACCAATCCTAGGTAGGTAATTCACAAACACAAAAAGGATACCCTAGGTCATGTAGACTACAAATAAATTTAATTACTTTTGAGTATCATTCACTAGTAATACAATTCATTTACTAGAATTTTGTCTTATCCACTCCTTTTCTTCCCTTTTTCCCCCAACACAGGAGCACAGACAAGTAGGTGAATTAGCCCAGACACGGTACATGAAGGAAAATCTTGGCACTAGAGTTATATTATTTTTGTTACTCTACATGTGTTATTTTATTATCAATTAGACTACATGTTGTTATTTTGGGAACTTTGTATATGGACCACATTATTAGGACTATTATCTGAGATGTTTATTTTTAGTATTTATATCTTATTTCCTTCCACCATGATATCTGAAAGTGTAGAATGCTTTAAATTTATCTTAGTCTTTGCATCATGTAATGTTTTAAACCGGTGGCTCGTACTTCTTGGTATGATTTGAGTTTAAAAGTCATTTTAGGCTTTGAATTGGTGTATCCAGAAGTGAGGCTGTCATATTTTGAGCTGCCCCAAGTGGTAGGTCGACTATTGAAATAGTCCGTGGAGCTCGGATAACACCACATTACCTTCTACTCCTGCACCTCCATTAAGGGCCAGGCTGTGGCAGATTTCACAATAGAATGTTCCAGTCCAAACTTCGACAACAAGCAAATGATAAGCAATTTACCCTCTTGGCAGCTGTAAATAGACTGTACATCTAACGAGAAAGGCTCAGGGCAGAAATGGTGTTGGTCATGCCCAATGGTAAGGAACTCTGCTTCTTTGTTTACCTAAGTTTCAAGACCACAAACATTGAAGTTGAGTATGAAGTTGTCCTAGCCTGTCTCCAAATGGAAAAGAACTATGAGTGCTCATTGTTAGTTGTCAATTAGATAGAGGAACGCTTCTAATTCAAGGGAAAAACACTGGCCCTTTATGTGGCAGAGGCCAAAAAGCTCGTCGGTACTTTTGTGAGTTTCAAATAGAACAGATCCCCCATGAGAGAATTGTCAAGGCCGACCAGTTGGCAATGTCGGCCAGCAATCCCGAAGAAAGCATCCCTTGGGTCCTAATGGAGATACGGTTAACCCCATGTTACAAGCTAGGGAAGACTACCATGAAAATCAATTAGGCCTACCATAATTCCTAGATGACCCCCTCATGAAGTATCTCGCAAACGGCGGTCTTCCTGTTAACAGAAGGAGGCACAAAAGATCCTATACCGGGCACCCTACTAACTATTACGGATACAAAGCTATATCGACGAGGGTACTCAACTCCCCTCCAATGGTGTATGACCGATGAAGAGGCCGGTCGGTAGTGGAAGAATTGCACGAGAGTTTTTGTGCAGATCATGCGGGGGCAAAGCTTGGCAAAGAAAGCTGTCCAACAAAGGTATTATTGGCCGACCATGATCAAGAATGCGATGGAATATGTTAAGAAATGCGACCGCTGCTAGAGATTCGCCAAGATCTCAAGAGCCTCTACTAAGATCTGAAGAGCCCCTTGGAATCTCGTGATCCCTATCACTTCCCCTTGGCTATTCGATACATATGGAATTGATCTAATCAATAAGCTGTTGAATGCTAAGGGCGGGTACAACCAAGCCATAGTTGTTGTCGACTACTTACAAAGTGGGTCGAAGCAGAGTCTCTCACGGGGGTTACTACATCCAAAGTCTTTAACTTCATGAACAAGAACATTGTCTTCCAATTCGGGCTTCCAAAGAAAATCGTAACAGATAGTGCAACCCTATTTGAGAGTGGGTTCTTCTAGGGTTTCTACAACCGGAACGGTATAGAAAAGTGGTTCTCCTCAACTGCCCATCCCTAAGCTAATGGGTAGGTTGAGGCTGTGAATAAAACTATCAAGGCAACATTGAAGAAGCACCTCACCAAGGCAAAGGAAAATTGGGCTGAAGATTTAGCGCTCATATTTTGGTCCTACCGCACTGGCTGTCGCACGTCAATCAGATATTCTCCAACCTCTCTAGCCTATGGGTATGAAGTTATGCCACCTGTCGAGGTCAATAGACCATCCTTGAGGCACCTCACTCATAACCCCAAACAAAATAAAGAGCTGCTCCAGCTCTAGTTGGAGTAATTGGAAGAAAAGAGAGTGAAAGCTACACTACGAACAGAGGCATACAAAAGAAAAATAGCCAAACACTATAACTTAAGAGTGAAGCTCCACCCATTCAAACTTAGAGACTTTGTTTTGCATTGTGTCTTTATAACACCTCATAATTTTAATGATCGAATATTTAAATGATTAATTTAAATATTTAGTTGTTAAAAAACAGAATGCTTCTTATACTCGATTTTTACAAACGAGCGAATTAGGACTTGATACACTCCTGGTTGAGTTTGCTTTTTCAACGCGTGTAAAATGAGTCTAAACTTGACTACGTTTGGAGTCGATGAATTTCAGAGATGAATACTGTTGGATGAAGAGAATTGGGCTAAGCCCACTAGCTTGCCTCTAACTTAGCTTATATTAAGCTTAGTTCTTCATTCATTTATGATTCCACGTTCATTTCTTCTCCTCTTTCTCTAATGACCTCCTAATCACCCGTTAATCCTCTTCTATTCCCTAAACCCTAAACCGCTAAAGAGAATTCCTAAATTCAAGTAAAAATCACCATAATTCCTCTCTTTGAATTCTCTACAAAACCCACGAAGGAATTGGCATGGATTGGAATCTTGGTGTTCATTTTGAAAATTAAAGTCCAATTACATGTTAGTAATAACTAAGGGCATATCATCGATTGGCTTATAAATAAACAAAATGGAAAGGTTTTAGAAACGTTAGCAAGCTAATTAAGTAGGTTTTGAACATCTCACTTATTATTAAAGTGATTAGAGGGAAAATAAAGCTTAATTAGTATTTATAAATATTGTTTAAGTAGAAGAAATATTTTTTATTAGTAAACAAGGTATTTTATAAAATGATATGATATTTTATAAATTAGCAAATGAAGCTTAATTAGTATTTATAAAATGGTTATATGATTTTATAAATGAAGCATACATTTTATGTTAACCCACCTTTTAACAAGATAGTACATAGGCGGATTTAACCCAATGGATTTTATAATAATCAAGGCGAGAAGCCTGGAGAAACGGTTACTATAAACGAGACTATGGATGATGGTCATGTGGATTCGGATCGGGTCCCTTATTTTTATCCTAATCAAGGTGCAATCGTTATGAAGTGATAAGGAAGGCCTCATCGGGCTATATTTCAAATTTCAAGTCAATCGGAGTTCGTATGATCGAGTTACGGGCAAAGGAAGAGGGATCGGATCATATTCAGCTCAACAGCCACTACAAAAAATATATTTATTTGAAACTCTTTTATTCCGTCTATAAACAATAGATTTGTCTCTAATTTATGTTTGAGACCCAGTTAAAACGAATATTTTTTGTCTCTAAAATTAGGTCCCTAAATAAACAAAGACCACAAACATTCGTCTTTAAAATATTAAAGACCTTACTGATGGTCTCAAATAAGTGTCTAGATTACAAACTTGCTAGAGACAAATTTATGGGTCTCTTGTAAAACCGTAGAGACCACATTCAAGATTTCAAATCAGTCATTAATATAGTTGTTATTATAATGCAATTGGAGCCAACAGATGGAACATAATATTATTTTAGTTTCATCGCAGATCAATAAACAAAATATAATGTCAAACTCAACATATAACATGACAATTGACAAATTTTCAGAACATGTACAAAAAGTAATATCAGTTGTTATTGCTAGAAAAAAAAGTACAGAAGATCCAAATTACAAATGTGAAAACAAAAAAAAAGCATATTTCAGTTATATCCAAATTACAAATGTCAAAACAAAAACTACTATAAAAGTATAAAAACAAAGGCAAGTTTTCCCAATAGAGCATACTTAGTATTCTTGATATTTTTATAAGCTAGCCAGCAAGGAACATTCATGCATCATTTTCATTTTGAGATTGAACGTTTTATGAGGGCTCAATGCTTGATTTGTTCCAAGTTAATTATGACTGGGCTAATCTTGTGTTATAGGTCTCAATAATTGCATGAAAGATCCAACGTGTTCTGAAATGCTTCCAAAAGTAGATTGGAAAGGCACATGCATTGTTTGATATTGTTCTTGTGTTTGTTGATGAGGAACTGATGGTTATGTCAATTGATTAAGTGATTGAGAAGGCTGACCTGATGGCTGCAAGATAAGATTAAGAATTTGTGGAAAAGGTTGATCACATGGTTGTGGGACTTGACATGGTGGCTTCGATGAAAAACTTGAAGGCTCTAGGAATGGTTGAGTAGGAGGTTGCAACACTTGACTTGGTGGTTGTGGTAACGGTTGAAAAGGTGGCAGTGGGAATGGCTGAGTAGGTGGTAGTGGGATTTCACTTGGTGATTGTGCAAAAAACTAACCCAAGGCTATGATATCTGACCAGGTAGTCGGGTAAATGTCCATTGTTGTTGGTTTGTGCTTTGGAGATTGGTCGGATTAGTTGAACCAAGCAAGCTAGTTATTTCCAGTTGCACTTCTTAATAGTGGAAATAACAGGTTGTTCTTCATTTGCACGATCTACCAACAAGCTAGATTGAAAACTTTTATGCAATATAGAACTTGTATGAAACACACCACAGCCCTTAGTATACCCAAAAAGGGCACACTAAAAGATGTGGTGCATTATAGGTATAGCTAAAGCATCACAGAGACTAAGATTCATAAGACAAACAAATAAAAATAGCGAAAACATTTAAATAGTAAATCATTATTTAGAATTAAACTTCTTTAATAAATCTGAAAAACATCACATGTCTTAAAAATATCAAATACTCATGTCTCATGAAAAATACATCTCAGTCTCATAAAATAAGAGTGTAGAAATAATAACCATCCCTCTCATAAGTACCAGTACATCAAAATCCAAATGAAATGAAAACTGGAAAGAAGAAGAATACATGAAGAACTCCAGGAATGTATCTCCAAGAAATCTGAATCTACTGTCCTTGCCTCTGCTGGCTTATGGGAAAAAAGGGGAAAGAGAGGAGTGGGTCAGACAATAAGTCCGGTGAGTGAAAGTAATCACTAGCAATTCTAAGCAAGATAAAGATAATAAACTAAGCAACAGTTCTAGTATAAAAGGAAAATACAGAAAAGGTAAAATTGGGATAAAATATTGTTTCTCATTTTGTTTGATTGTTTTCTTTGATTGTGATTGTTTGCACTTGTCTTAGATTGCTGTGACTAGGCTGTAATCCTAATCCTATTTTAATTAGGTTGAAATCCTAATTCTACCCGTTGATCGGCCTTCTATCTCTGTTGCTCCACTACGAGCTGGTCCAATCCTGTTGGCCCTACAGCAAAAGACACTTGTGGTCCTTAGCTCTAGTCATAAGTCTTCCTTGATCCACTTCTAGAGCGTAGAATATTTTTATCAAAAAGATTTCCTCTTTAGAAAAAATTTATATTTAGGGTCCAACCTCTGGCAATGAACCCAAATAGGAGAAAATCTGAATGAGAAAAATAGCTAGGCCTAGGGTTCTATTTATAGTAGCTTAGGGATCTCAGACTGTTGGATTTGAAGATTAAATCTGGTGCAACCACATCATAGGCACACTAGGAACCGTCAGATGGAAGCACGAATGCACAGGATTGAAGAAAAATCAAAATATGACGTGTTCGAATTAACCTGGACGAAATAACATCAAAAAGAATAGACGGGTCGACTTAAAATGTATGGGGGTCGACCCTAAGGTCGACCTAACCCATGTCTGGGTCGACCTAGCCCATATATGGGTCGACCTAGGCATTGCAATATTTTTTTTTCATTTTGTTTATTAAATTCTGAATTCTTGTTTCCTTCCTAACTTCTTCGTTTTAGCTCGGATTTCGACAAGTTATGTATGGAAATTGACCAAAAAATTACCATGGACACAATGGTGCAACTCCCCTGGCTCGATTCCGACAATTTTACAAGCTTTTTTTATTATTTAATTAATTCATTAATTAATTATTATAGCTCAAATTTTGGGTTGTTACATTCTCCCCTCCTTAAAGGATTTCGTCCTCGAAATCTCCAAGGATAGAAGAATGAAATAAATATTTTCATCCAAATTCTACAACCAAATATTCAACCACCATCCATTACATCCATGGTCCTTAAGCTTTCTAATGCAATTTATGATATATGCAATAGTGTAGTGTCAATGTCCTTAACTAATGCAAAAGATTAGGCGGTCTACTGATTCAGTCGACCTCCTTTAATGCAATCATGTTCGTGCCATGTATCCAAATGAATGCAAATTCCCTAATGATAACCGATAGTTCTATATGTGTGCTACAGTCATCATCCAAATGCAACAATCATATGATAATCATCCATCTATAGCAACCATGAAATAAAAATAAAAATGAAAATGCACACACATCTATATGCATATGTTTTAGTGACCTAGTTAGGTCAATCCCTAAGAGATAATAGTGCCTAGTGTATATATGCATCCATTATCATCCACTAGCAAACACTTGCAACCACTAGCGTCCAACATTCATAACATGTTCTAGTAACATGTTTACATTCATTTCTACCATCCATAGGTTAAATCCTAAGATCTACCCTCCCAAAGGATATTAAAGGAAAGAACCTATTCAAAACTAAAGATGGAAATAGGAAATTCAAGACGTACTATCGAAAAGATGCGGATAAGAGGTATGTATTTTCTCCTCAGCCTCCCACGCAGCGCCCTCAATACTATCTCCCTACTGCACCTTAACCAAAGGCACTTCCTTATTCCTAAGCTTCTTGATATTACGTCCAACAATCTTGGTAGGAATGCGACGAACCGATGCTTCCCTCTGCACTTCAACTTCCCCAAGTTGGCTAGTTTCTACTACCTCTGCTGAATCATGTAAGCACTTTCTCAAGTGTGAAAAATGAAAAACATCATGAACTCCCGCGAGCCTCTCCGGTAGCTTTATCCGATACGCCATCTTCCCTACCCTTTCCATAATGGGGAACAGTCCTATGAATCTGGAAGCAAGTTTCCCACTTGATCGGAACCTCACTACATTTCTTAACGGAGATACCTTAATGAAAACCAAGTCTCCTACCTCGAACTCAATATCCCTTCTCCGCTTATCTGTAGAGGATTTCTATCTATCTTGGCTATCTCCATTCTCCTTCTAATCAAATCAATCTTTTCTGAAGTCTCTCTTACCATGTCGGGACATAGTAGCAATCTCTCTGTAGACTCCAACCAACACGAAGGCGACTTGCAAGGTCTTCCATAAAGAGCTTCGAAAGGTGTCATTCCAATGCTAGCTTGAAAACTATTATTATATGCAAACTCCACTAAAGGAAGATGCTCCTCCCAAGTTCCTCAAGAATGCACATTCTCAACAAATCCTCAAGAACTCTATTAACTCTCTCCGTTTGGCCATCCGTCTGAGGATGATAGGCCGTACTCAATCTAAGCTGTGTCCCTAAAGCCTCTTGTAAGCTTCTCCAAAACTCGCTAGTAAAGATAGGGTCTCTATCACTCACTATGCTAGAGGGAACTCCTTGAAGTCGGACTATCTCACGAACGTATATAGATGCCAAATAAGGTGTTGTCCTCTTACTCTTGACCGGAATGAAGTGGGCGCTCTTAGTCAAACGATCTACAATCACCAAAATACTGGTATTCCCCTTCCTAGATCAAGATAAACTATCAATGAAGTCCATCGAAACACTATCCCACTTCTATTCGGGTACATCCAATGGTTGAAGAAATCTTCCGAGTTTCTGCTACTCCGCCTTAACTCTTTGGCATATATGACCCTTAGCTACAAACTCTGCCAGATCCCTCTTCATGCCGCTCCAATAAAACATTCTCTTCGTGTCCCTATACATCTTATCACCACCTGGATGAATAGTCATTCGAGAATGGTGTGCTTCTTCTAGAACTGCTCTCGTCAACTCACTTGTGCGGGGGACACAAAGTCTTCCATCTCTCCCTAACTACCCTTTACTATCAATGGAATAGCGTTGGAGATGTCTAGAGACCTCTCCTCTGCAAATCCTATCCAAAATATCCATAAGCTCTGAATCCTCTCGCTGCCTTGAGCCAATCTGATCTATGAGGGTAGGCTTAACCTCAAATGCTGAAATCTCTGATAAACTTCCTATAATGACCAGCCAAACCTAGGAAGTTTCTAAGTTCGGTGGCGTTCTTGGGGGCCTTTCAATCCTGTACTGCTACAATCTTAGCGGAAACCACAGTTAAACCTCTCTTGAGACTACATGCCCCAACAAACGCACTTCCTTACGCCAAAAGTGACACTTCGAGAATTTTGCTTTCAACTGATGAACACGAAGTGTGCGAAGAACCTTCTCAAGATGAATAGCACGCTCTTCCATACTCTTGGAAAACACCAGAATGTCATCCACTAACACTACAACGAACTTATTTAGGACATTTCGTAAAACACGGCTCATCAAATTTACAAAATAGGCTGGGGCGTTGGTCAGCCCAAACGGCAGAACCAACAACTCAAAGAATCCATCGGGTGTCCTAAATGTTGTCTTATCGATGCTATCGTCAGCGACCCTAAGTTGATGAAATCCAGTGGCTAAGTCAAGCTAATAAAATACTGAAGAGCCAACCAACTGATCGAAAATATCATCTATCCTAGGAAGTGTGTAACGGTTCTTATTTGTGAGCTTATTCAACTCTCTATAGTCTACGCAAAGTCGAAGGGAAACATTCGCCTTTGTAGCGAAGACGACTGGCGCTCCCTACTTAGATATGCTCCGTCTGATGAACTCTTTCTCCAATAGCTCACCAATCTGCTTACTTAACTCCTTCCTCTCCCTAGAAGCCATATGTCTCATGGGCAATGCCACTGGCTTAGCATTGTCATTCAGATCGATCCTAAAGTCGATCTCTCTCTTAGGGAGTAGTCCCCTAAGCTCCTCAAAAATGTCCGGGAAATCTCTAACGACTGGAATAGAATCTAACTCTCCTAGTGATGAATCAAGGGAATAAAGGAAGCTCAACATGACTGACCCCTATGGGTCGCAAGAAACCTCGAGAGTCCTTCCGCAACATGTCTCTAGTCTGACGACTCTCCTCTTGCAGTCTAATATCGCACCATAAGTGGATAACTAGTCCATCCCCAAAATCATCCCATATCCCGAAAATCCCAGTAGATAGGCATCACAATCAAACTCTACACCTAATATAAAAAATTTCAAACCCCTACAAATCATGGATAAATGTGCCGATCCTCCTATGAGGTTTGAAACAACTATAGGGTCTACAACTAGAGAAATATCTAAGTGCAAACAATCAACCAAGGAACTAGAAATGAAAGAATGTGATGCTCCAGAGTCAAAAAGAGTCCTAATAGGAAAATCCGAAATAGAGATCAAACCTTCTACAGAGACTTTCCTACCTCGATCCGGTCCACTACTAGAAGGTGCTACATCCAAAGCCTGTACTTGTGTCGTAGGTGCGCCTGCTCTCTGCTCCATCTTCTGAGAACAAGCTCTACAAAGGTGTCTAGGTTGCTCATAGTTGTAACACCTCCCCTTCATCGTGTCCTTCTTACAGTCCTTTGTGAAATGCCCAACCAATCCACAATTATGACATTTTCCACCCTTCTTGATCTGCTTTTGAGGTCCTCCTCCTTTCTTCTTGTCCTTATCCTCCTTATTCTTCCACCACTGCTTCTTAGATTTTTCAAATTTAGGAACCTTCTTAACTTCTTCTTTCTTAGCTACATCTAATATAAGAGCCATTTCCACAAGTGACTCATACGTCGCTCCCATAGGTACATGTGTCAATGCCAACCCTTGGAGGGGCTGGTTCAAACCGTTAGCAAACTTGGTGGTCTTCTTATGCGGTGTATTAACAAGCTCCATTCCGAACCGTGACAACTCATTAAACTGATTTATATACTCTTCCACCGAAAGGCTCCCTTGCGTCAACTAATGAACTTCTCCCTTCAGCTGCCAAGATGCAAGCTAAACTCTCTATCGATCTTCCAATCCTAACAGCCCAAATATCCACTCAGTATTCCTCAACCAAGCTCGTGCCTCTATGAAATCCTCCATGCCAGAAAACGTTCTGCCTCCTAGATTAGCGAAGTCCTTACATAGCTTAGAAAAATTGGCGGCTGTAGGTAGATTAATGGGATATCTCCACCCACTGGTGCTGTATTGGGTGCTTTCCCTTGCACCTCTGGTGTCGTAGCTTGGTGGTATCTACGAAACTATGCAATGGCTTAGACACCCTTTGGAAGATTTGAGGCATCCGCCATTCTATGCAAAGAAAAGAAAATTTAGGCTCGAAAGAATCGAAAGAAGGTTGAACTGGACTTTGAGGGGATTTTTATAAAAACTCTCTTATACTTGAAAACTATTTCTATAATAAGAGTTTCTTTCTGAAAAATACTTTGAAAATATGTTACCTTTGAAAAATACATTACTTTTAAAAAAAAGTTTTTAGGAATCTTGTAACCTCACTCTGATACCAAGTGAAACACCCCACACCCCTTAGTATACCCAAAAAGGGCACACTAAAAGATGTGGTGTGTTATAGGTATAGCTAAAGCATCACAGAGATTAAGATTCACAATAAAAATAAATAAAAACAGCGGAAACATTTAAATAGTAAATCATTATTTAGAATTAAACTTCTTTAATAAGTCTGAAAAACATCACATGTCTTAAAAATATCAAATACTCATGTCTTATGAAAAATACATATCCATCTCATAAGATCAGGGTATATAAATAATAACCATCCCTCTCATAAGTACCAGTACATCAAAATCCAAATGAAATGAAAACTGGAAAGAAGAAGAATACATGAAGAACTCTGGGAATGTATCTCCAAAAAATCTGAATCTACTGTCCTTGCCTCTGCTGGCCTATGGGGGGGGAAATAGAGGAGTGGGTCAGACAATAAGTCTGGTGAGTGAAAGTAATCACTAGCATTTCTAAACAAGATAAAGATAATAGACTAAGCAACAGTTCTAGTATAAAAGGAAAATACAGAAAAGGTAAAACTAGGATAAAATACTATTTCTGATTCTGTTTGATTGTTTTCTTTGATTGTTATTGTTTGCACTTGTCTTAGATTGTTGTGACTAGGCTGAAATCCTAATTCTACCCGTTGATCGGCCTTCTATCTCTGTTGTGCCATTGTGAGCTGGTCCAATCTTATTGGTCCCACAGCAAAAGACACATGTTTAGCACTTGGAACGCAGTAGCGAATTATTTACCCTAATCGATGCCGCACGCTCGGTCATCGCCGGTACACACTAACTGTCACCCTCTATTTTGACCTCTTATTTACCGTAATCAGCATAAGCGTGCCCAGCCTCACCTAATCTGTTGTGAGACCATCAGTCCTAGTCTGAAAGGGATGTTTCCCAGCCTCACCTAAGTGTTGTGAGACCATCAGTCCTAGTCTGAAAGGGATGCTGCCCAGCCTCACCTAAGTGTTGTGAGACCATCAGTCCTAGTCTGAAAGGGAATGCTGCCGGTACTGATCCTAACAAACAAATTCTAGTTTGCGCCCCTTGCCCAAATCCCCAGATTTGAGCCTCTATTTGTTGGCCCCTTATTTACCCTAGTTAGCATAAGCTTGTCCCAACATCACCTAACTATTGTGAGACCATCAGTTCCTGACTGAAAGGGAATGTTGTTGGTACGAGCCCTGCTTCTATCTTTTCTTATTAACTTAGTGTAAGTTTTAAGATAAGCCTCTTCTGTTATTTATGCTCTATTTGCTTATTAACTTAATCTAAGTCTTAAAATAATCCTTTTCTGTTATTTCTGCTATATTTGCTTATTAACAAGATCTAGGTTTTAAAATAAGCCTCTTATGTTATTTCTCCTATATTTGCTTATTAACAAGATCTAGGTTTTCAAATAAGCCTCTTCTGTTATTTCTTCTATATTTTCTTATTAACAAGATCTAGGTTTTAAAATATTTGCTTATTAACAAGATCTAGGTTTTAAAATAAGCCTCTTATGTTTTTTCTGCTATATTTGCTTATTAACAAGATCTAGGTTTTAAAATAAGCCACTTCTGTTATTTCTGCTATATTTGCTTATCAACAAGATCAAGGTTCTAAAATAAGCCTCTTCTGTTATTTCTGCTATATTCGCTTATTAACAAGATCTAAGTTTTAAAATAAGCCTCTTCTGTTATTTCTTTCTTTCTAATTATAACCGGTGTTATAATTGTTCTTGCAGCTGTTATTCTTCTATTTTCTCTTTTTAGTTATAACCACTTGTTATAGTTATGCTTACAAATATCTTATATTTTCCTATTTCATTCTATCTTCTTTTTATTACAGTTCTTTCTTATTTTACATCTAATTTCTGTAAATTCAGTGTTTATTTCTATTTAATCCATATTAGCAAATTCTCCTCTTTCTAATATTTTTATATTTTATTCGCGTAAAAAGGAATAAAAAGAAACTAACATTTACAGGCTAAATTCTAACGTAAAACAAATGTAAATAAATACAAATAACTATAAATAACTGAATAAAATAGCTGAATAAAAATAGCTATATTGAAAAGAACTTTAAAAACTAACTGTAAATAACTTATATAAAAACTGTCTCAAAATTGCAGAAAAACTACAACTATCGAGAACCTTATTATTTATAATTACTTAAAAATATAAAATAATTACAAAACACTCACCTGTGGTCCTTAGCTCTAGTCCTTGGTCTTCCTTGATCCACTTCTAGAGCATAGAATATTTTTATCAAAAAGCTCCTTAGAAAAATTTTCTATTTAGGGTCCAGCCTTTGGCAATGAACCCAAATAAGAGAAAATCTGAATGAGAAAAATAGCTAGGCCTAGGGTTCTATTTATAGTGTAGCTTAGGGATCTCAAACCGTTGGATTTGAAGATTAAATCTTGTGCAACCACGTCATAGGCTCACTAGGAACCGTCGAATGGAAGCACGGACGCACATGATTGAAGAAAAATCAAAATATGACGTGTTCGAATTAACCTGGACGAAATAACGTCAAAAAGAATAGGCGGGTCGACCTAAAATGTATGGGGATCGACCCTAAGGTCGACCTAACCCATGTCTGGGTCAACCTATAGGTCGACCTAGCCCATATATGGGTCGACCTAGGCCTTGCAATATTTTTTTTCATTTTGTTTATTAAATTCTGAATTCTTGTTTCCTTCGTAACTTCTTCGTTTTAGCTCGGATTTCGACAAGTTATATATGTAAATTGACCAGAAAATTACCACGGATACAATGGTGCAACTTCCATAGCTCAATTCTGACAATTTCACAAACTTATTTTATTATTTAATTAATTCGTTAATTAATTATTATTGCTCAAATTTTAGGTTGTTACATCGTATCAACATAAGGTGCTCCGTAAACTCTTCCTCTTGCAAGGCCTCCGGATGATTCAACCCAAAGTCGAGGATTCCATACATTTTCATCTTCTTGTAGCTCAGCTTTTTTCTTCATGTGTGTTTCCTGAAAAGGTTAAAAGTGTAAGCATAAATGAAGCTTTTTTACTTTCATTGTTTTGTTAAATTCTTAAATAAAATAAAACAAATTGAACTCCAAATGTGTTCCTTCTTCCCATATATTTGAGTATTGTGAAACTAATTTTTTGGTTGCAGCTGTACACAGCAACAATAGTAGTACTGGTGATTCAAACAATATACTATGGTTATCGCAATAGCAGAAGGAATAACCAAAGTTTTGATGATCTTGGAAAGGTTCTCATTTTCTCAGACAATATCATACTTAATACTTGTTTTCTAGAAACTGTGAAGTTTGAATATTACATAGGTATTCTTACTAGTTCCCAAATTTCATATGTTATATATGAATTTCAGTATGGTACTTACGAAATAAAGCCGTTGGATCCAAAGAGAGATGTGACAGATATCCTTGCCAAGCCAATATTTACCTCAGATGCAAGAACAAATACGTAATACATGTAAGCTATTTAATTATATCTTGAACCTTTTACTTAATTATATAAGCTTGCTGGATAGAAACAGCCAAGCATTTATGTTGACATAGACACCTAAGTAAAATAAACTAAATTTGTGGGAAGCAAAAGTTAACAGTGCGGATGAACTACTATAATAATAGTACTTGCAAACGCCTACTAAACTATAATGCAACTCAGTTTTTAATCAGAGTTAAATTCAGTTTTCAAACTGAGTTCATACTCAGTTTGCAAACTGGGTTGATAAACTGTGTAAACTGGGTAAACAAACTCTCGGTTTAAAAACTAGGTCCAAACTCAGTTAAAACAGATTTTGAACTCAGGTTCAACAAACTGGGTTTGAACTCGGTTTAAATTGATATAAAGAAAAAAAATACATCATGATATAAAGCTAGTAAAAGTGTGTGACATTTACAACATATTTAACTCATGTATGTTGCATTACAAAATCATATATTTATTATTTGAGATAAAACTTCATAACTAAATAGGGTTCGACAACTTGAATTGAAGAACGTAACTTTTCTGTAACTTCCCTGCAGCTGTACATATAAATGTGTCAAATATGGTATTTTTCTAATAAGTTTTTCTAGTATTGTTTCTAATAAGTTCTCTTACTTATAAGTTCTGACAGGCTCCAATCAAACTGATTTACTCCAAACAAACCGAGTTACATGAAATTTAGACTACACCGATGCTATGATATGCTAAATTACATGAACTACGCAGTTTATTTGAGAATAATGTTTCAAGTTGAGCAGCATAACCTATGACTTTATTTATAGTGTCTCCACAAGCACTACACTTGATTTATTGTGTCTTTATAAGCACTAAAGCCAAAACTTTGTACTATAAGAGTAAGAAAATATGGACAGTACTACCGCGTTAAGTCCAACGACGAACAATGGAACTTGTTTAGACTTTTTCTTAAAAAGAACATAACAAGATTAATAAAGTTTAAAATAACTCACAACAACCTTCCATGACTTGTTGTCAACAAATTCACAATTTGGTACTGAAGCATGCTTTTCTTTCCGCTTTTCCTTTGCTTTTTCTCTTTTAGTATGCCAAGCCATGAAACTTTCTAGGAAACTCATTAGTTTACCTGTCTCAAGTTCAGATACATAACAGAGGATATACTAGATCAGAACAATATTATTGGAAAATGAAACTAGCATTTAAAATTGTAGTAAAACAATAATAAACTATTTATTATAGTAATCTGTTATCTTTATATAGAACAACTAATATAATGTTGAAAGTGACATTCATGAACAAGTGGTAATTTAAATGTTAAACTACTTTATCTCTTAAAATTTTTGGTCTGTAGATGATTATTTGTTTAGCCAATTTTCCCTCAATTTTCATACATATCAACCAATATAAGTATGTTACTATTTACTTCCTTAATTTTTTCAATAGAAAAGAAAGCTTTGTAGCTTAGTAGGGGAAATTTAAATTTTAGTGAGGTGAATGTAATTTAAATTCAAATACAAGATTGAGTGAACATAAAGCAACTTTTAAAAATATGAATTTTTTTTCGTTATCTTTAATTGAATACATACCACTTGTGCGTCATGTGAAACAATGGACACAGAACCAACGGTGTGACGTGTATGTGTCCCTTCTTTTGGTGTCAAACGATTAGCTCTCGTCTTCTTACATTTGTCATCATATGTGTTTTTGTACGACTCAATATCGGTCATTTTATTTAAATTCCTATTTCGACTGCATTGTTTCTCCCTTGGACACCTACTTCTGCTTCAAAAGCTTGCTCCCCTCCAACTTCCACAATATTTGCTACTCTTTCTTCACAAGCAAATAAGTGTGTTATTGCTTCTCTTTCAACGCACCGCTCCCCTCCAATTCCTACCACAGGTTCTACTCCATCCTCATATGTGTTTGATAGGTTTTCATCGATGTTAGATAATCTACCATTTCGTCCTGATCTTCCAGAAGTTTGTCAACATCCTGTACTAGTTACCTTTCTCATGAGGCCTCAAAACTTTTGAACCTTCCATTATTCCTTTACAAAATATCATAATACACATGGGTGGGAGCCAGTTCCATTATGTTCATTGTACTGACTAGGGTTCTAGTGATGCCACACTTTTTAGATCACCTAATAATTAATTTGTGTAATAAAATGAAGAAAAAAAGAAAAGGTATAAAGGAAGCTAATTAGGATATATAAACAGTAATAAGTACTAAGAGAGATTATATGATTACAAATAATTGATTCTATGAAGTAAAAATGTATTATGGTAAGTACATTTTATATGTCAGTGACTCAGTAATATGTTGTTATTTTAGCTTGCTTACCAGAGTAATCTTAAAGTTTCAAGCTAATCCTATTTATTAAAGTGAATAATTTTTCAGTATTGATGCTTGTTAGACAATGGAGGAATAAACTAAACATTTCTTAGGAAGTAAGTTCTCTACCTGGTCAGGTAAAAAATTAACAAATTTTAACTGTATACTTGTTAGTACTATAAATTCAATGCAACAACAAGGATTATAAAACATTAGTTAAGTGCAGGGTAGTACTATTGTTATTAATCATGCTTTAGGTAATGAACCTACTCTTACTGTTAGTCTTCTAAGAATGCATTCCCATGGTTACTGTGTAGAAGTATGTACTATCAATTAATTTATTTTGCTATTAAGACAACACTATCACCTTTTATTTATTAAAATCTAGTAAAATTGGTTAGATATGGATGTCATTGGTCAGTTTTAATCGATTCAACTTAAGATAACAAACAATATTAAAGTATCCAATCAATGTGAATTTAGTGCTCAAGATACACACATACAATATGGATTAAGTGCGTGGATTTAGCATCTCTTTAATGCTAAATACAAAGTTAGATTTTAATACTACATATTTGCACTCATACAGGTTTTAGAATCTTTGACAATGTTCATATACAATAAATACAAACACACAATGTGTATGTGTGTACAAACACATGTATATTTGTTATACTTATTAGCATTTAGTGTGTGTATATAATATAAACTCAATTTTTTAAAGTTCCTATTGGAAGCCATAGTAGTTGAGTGAAAAAACTGGAAAGTTGCCATTGCAAACGCTGTTTGAAAACCAAGTTCAAAAACTTAGTTTGAAAACATAGTTTGCAGAGCACTGCACATAGGTGAGAGGCAATGGTCTTTCAATCTCCATCAAGCCCGCTAGTGGCTATGGAGTTTAAAAAAATATAGGTTGATGGACGTTTATATATGATTTTGGTATCTGAACATAATCAATCACCTATGTGTTATAGTTAGCTTATGATAAAGATGTTGAATAGGTAAAAGAACCATATGTTGATTCTAAAATTATTATACATCTTCAAATTTAGATGGATATTGATTAGTTGTTGGATTAATATCAGTTTTCGGTTAGTTAGGAGAAAATCATGGTCACTCATTTTGAGATTAATCCTACAAAGATAATAAAACTTACTTGATATTTAATTATTAGCAAAAGTTTTTTTTTAAAAAAAGCTTAAAATATAATACGTACTTATTTACCTCCAGAAATGGATAGGAATCAAACATAAAAAAAATTAAACTATAATGACAATTGACAACTTATAATCCTTAAAATATATTAAAAAGTTTTATCATGAAGAAATCAATATCAATATCAACTAATAGATGACTTTATGAATATATTACAAGGTTTACAAAATGAGTTTCAAATCTTAAATCATAAAATTTAATAATTGAATCAAACTATGATATAACCGGAAATCGCAGATTCAATGTATTCACATTTTAACGAAAGTAGGGGACTCTAAAAGCATGTGTTGACTAATTATTTATATAACGAAATTTACAAGAGGCGTATGTCCATATTCAGGAAAACAAATAACAATAAACTAAAATGAAGAAAATAATTCTCATATCGATCAGATTTATGATAACATGATAGAAAACCGTATTCATAATAATGTAAATAAAAATGGAAGAGGTATTCAGAATAATCAAGATAGTATAATACAAATTAATAGAAATAGGTTCAAAATAATCACTTTCAAACTTAAAACTTTATAGCATTATCGTTAATTAATTTGCTACAAAAATGTATTAATCATGCATCAATATATAAATAAAAGCTTAAATCTAGCTTTTGCGAACCACATAAAAATAATTTAAGTGCATAATTTCAAAACTTTGATGACAACTCGAAAGTAAATAAATAAACATCAATTGATATAGAAGAGAATATGAATTACCAACAAATGAGAATCCTACTTTTCCCAAGTTACTGCTAGGCTTTGCACCAGTTAGCAGTTTTGAATGTAGCTCCTGGTAATCAATGTAAAATTTCATGTTAGACAATCGATAATCAGATCCAAGCTTTACGAATGCGATCAATAGCATAAATATAAAGTTTATATCATAGTAATGTCATAAAATAATAATTTATAACATTGTATTGTTAAACAGAGTTCCATTAACTGTTTGTTGTCATTTCCAAACATTCAGACTATTGGCTTTGTTTTTAGCATATATTATATAACATGATATCTAAAGGCATTTTACTTACAGCACACTTGATTTTGTGTAGAATTCACTTCAATCTTACTAATGTTTTTTGAAATTTTGTTTTGTATGCCTAACATACATCTCCTGTTAAATCGGCAAATTAACCCATATTAATACAAGATCAACAGTTGCTTCAAAGAGAAATGACATATTATTGTCAATGTTAACTATGCAGGCATGATTTTAAGGCTCCTATTTTCAGATTCTTGAGATAAATAGGATATATATCAATCATCGTGAATTGTTGCCCCCTTTACAACGGGGAGATATGAGAGCTGGACATATTAACCAAACTAATTTGAGCATGTAATATAGTTTTTGAAGCATTATATATATTTTAGAATTGCCCCCATGCAGTGTCTGTTTGCTCTAGACACATAGATACATATACACTAAATGTATGTTATGTAATCCAACATTGATTCATTCATATGTACTTAACCCTAATCATGACATAATTAGCTTAAAGCATTCAAAGTTTGAAAATTGTACATCCTTTTCCTATGTATGTATGCATACACACATGTACATATATAGTTATGCGACCAATGTATACACACAAGTACATATATAGCTATGCAACCAATTTATAAGGCAGGCAGGGACAAACAAACACTACTAGAAGAACAGCAAAAAGCGACGACCATTTCCGACGACCGCCGACGGCTCATCGTCTAATTAGCGACGGCTGCCGATGGCAAGCAATTTCCATGGCATAATTGAAATTAAAATAACATAGCCGTCAGTAGCCATTGGAAGCCGTCGATAACATTGTCGTTGGCGGCTGTTGGAAGCCGTCGAAAAATCGCGAATACCTAAAGTCAGGTCGACGGTTTCATTCATTCTCCTTCTTCTCCAAATCTTGCCTTCACTCCTCCAAACCCTCCTCCAGCACCTCCTCCACGCCGTCGACAGCCTTCCACGCCTCTAGCACCTCAGATTCTTCGATTGTTAGCTAGCTCCATCAGCTATTTCTTGGTAAGAAGGTTAAATTCCTAAACCATATATTTAAGTTTGATTTGTTAAATTAGGTTTAATTTGTTGTTATAGTTGTATGATATTACATTGATTGTTTGGTATACCCTATTGAATGCTAATTAGGTTGTTATTCCAATTGTTAATTATTGAAATGTTGAGAAAAAAAATTAGTGTATATGTGCGTTAATTCGTGTATATGCGTTGATTAATTACTGCATACGCGCGTTAGGGCTACTTTGGATTAAGTAGAGTCGATGCTCAAAATTTGATGTATTCGTTTTCGAAATGACAAAAATGACGATTTAGTGTATGCATTTTTTAGAATGTAAATAAATTATTGTAAAAATTGTTGTATAATACGCTTTACTTTTTGTAAATCCCTTAGAGAGTTTTTGGCCCCGTTTGACAAATATTGTATAGGATCGTTGTATGGATATTCGTTTTTATCACAGAACGGACATTTATATTCATCCGATACAATATTTGTCGGATTTGTCCCTATATTGGACAAGTTACAAACACAGTAGTAATTATATTTTGCAAATCATTTTATTTACATGGTTCACAAAATTTCGACAACACTTCCTTTTTGTTCCTTGTGTACACACATAAGTGTACGATACAGGGAACAAAGGGGAAGTGCTGCCGAAATTTTGTTGAATCATTTAAAATAAAATGATTTGCAAAATATAATTACTACTGTGTTTGTAATGGGAAGAAGGATGACCAACCATCAAAGTGTAAAATAATAACTTAAAAATTGTAATTTGTGTAAATCAGTTTGAAAATAAAATTAAATAGAATAATATTATATATTTTCGAAAATTTAAATATATGGTTTATTTGAGCAATAAAACGTCAAGACGTAAATGATTAATACGCTTTATGTTTTAAAGTAGGAAAAATGGTCAATTATTTTATCTATCGGACCTGGATGTACCAATAAAGAAGAGAAATTGGAGGCTCCATAAGTGAACATTTTCAAAATGGTGTACACATCATTATTGAATTCGCTTTATGTAATAATGAAAATGATGAAGAAATTCGTTGTCCATGTAGTAGGTGTAAACTATTGAAGCATTTGATACCGGATATTGTAAAATTTCATTTGCGCCAATATGGTTTCGTGTCGAATTATTTGGTGTGAGATCGTCATGGAGAACTTATTGCACCTAATCCCATACATTCGGAGGACGAGGTGGATAATGAACTTGTTCCGACAAATCTCATAGATGATATGGTTGAAGATGCAGCACGTTCAATGTTCCCTACTGTAGAAGTTGATGGTAACGATGTTAATGTCGAAGAAGAACCAAGTATTGGAACAAAATTTTTTTATGATTTATTGGATGCTGCTAAGAAACCCCTTTGGGATGGTTGTACAAGCGGTACTCAACTATTAGTAACTACAGAATACATTGCGATGAAATCAAAATACAACTTCACAGAAGCCGGGTTTACAGCTATAGTACAAGCTGCAAAACGGCATATGCCACTCAATAATTTAATGTGCGAAAATCATTATGAAGTGAAAAATCTTATGTCTGCTTTTGGTTTGCCATATCAAAAAATAGATACATGTTTAAATGGTTGCATGTTGTTTTGGAAAGAAGACATCAGTCTTAGAAATTGTAAAGTATGTAATCAAGAAAGATACAAACCAAGAAAAATGAAGGGAAAGGAAGTTCCGTACAAGCGTATGCATTACTTACCCATCACTCCTAGGCTTCAAAGGTTATAAGCATCTTCTACAACCGCGCATCATATGAGATAGCACTGTATGAGAACACATGAAGAAGGTACGTTAACACACCCAGTTGATAGAGAAGCGTGGAAGCATTTTGATAAGACATACCCAACTTTCATAGCGGATAGCCATAATGTTAGATTTGGTTTATGTACGGATGGATTTTTACCATTCTCTCAATTTGGTTCAAAATATTCATCTTGGCCTATAATCGTTACACCTTACAATTTACCTCCCTGGATGTGTATGAAAACTCTACATATGCTTCTCACTATTGTCATCCCTGGCCTTGATGATCTGATAGAAGGAATCGACGTATATTTACAACCATTGGTTGAAGAGTTGAAAACACTATGGTATGAAGGTGTTGAAACATACGACATTTCAAAAAAAAATTCGTATGTTCGCTTCTCTACTGTGGACTATAAGCAATTTTCCTGCGTATGCAATGCTATCGAGTTAGAGTACGGCTAGTCGTCTAGCTTGCCCTTATTTCATGGAAGAAACACGAGCATTTTCTTTACCGCATGGGAGGAAAATTTCGTGGTTTGACTATCATCGGTGTTTTCTCCATATTAATCATCCTTCTAGAAAAGATAACTTTACAAGTAAAAGAGTTGAGACCTTGCGACCACCAATGATTTGGTCAAGCAAATATATTTATGAGCTTATAAAGGATTATCCAAAGATACATGAAACCGGTGAACAAATTGAAATACAAGGTAAATCAACGATTCATAATTGGTTCAAACAAAGTATATTCTGGGAGTTTCTTTATTGGAAAAATCTCCTAATTCGTCATAATATCGACGTGATGCACAACGAGAAAAATGTGTTTGATAATGTATTTAACACGGTTATGAATGTTAAAGGAAAGACTAAAGACGATTTGAAATCAAGATGTGTTATAGAAGCAATGTGCAATCGTCTTGAGCTTCATATGAATCCAAATGACCCAAAAAACCCAAAGCATGCTACGAGCTAGACAATAACCAAGTCAAAGTATTGTTAAAGTGGGTGGAAGGATTAAGATTTCCTAATGGGATTTCTTCTAATCTTCGTAGATGGAACATTTGTTACACGTTGTCATATAATGATGGAACATTTGTTACCCGTTGCGTTCAAAGAACCGTTGCCCACAAAAGTTTGGACGGTTTTAACAGAATTTAGTTTTTTTTTATAAGGAGTTTTGTTCAACTACCTTAAAAGTTGATCGTCTATGTAAACTTAAGGAAGAAATTCCTATACTGCTCTGCAAACTGGAGAAAATATTTCCTCCTGGTTTCTTTAATGTAATGGAGCATTTACCTATTCATCTTCCGTTTGAAGCACATCTCCGAGGTCATGTGCAATATGGATGGATGTATCCGTTTGAAAGGTATTAATATTGAGTTGTTAAATTTTAGTTTAACCACATGTAATAAAATTTAATTATAATTATTCTTAACAGGTACTTGAATCATCTAAAGAAAAAAGTGAGACAAAAAGCACGAGTTGAAGGTTCGATATGCAAATCATATATCGAAGAAGAAGCTTCGTTCTTTTTCTCTCATTATTTCAGTGACCATGTGAACTTATCTTTTGAAAGCGCTACGCGAAATGATGAGGGCATTGAACAAGATTCTTCTGAATCAATGCTATCTATTTTTAGACAGCAGGGACGCCCTATTGGAAGATGTGTGGAAGTATGGTTAGACGACAGAGATTACCATGTAGCCCACACATATGTTCCTTTTAACTGTGCAGAAGTTGCGCTATTTGTTAGGTACTAATGAATAACACATCTTAAATTATTTAATTGAATAATACATTTGTGTATTAATTATAATGCAATATATTATCTATATATGCAGTATTTATGAATCACAACATCCAAGCGAGGATATCAGCAAAAAATTTGCTACTTGATTTTCGAATCACGTATATGATCCGGTAAATTGTGTGGTCGACGAAGGGTTGACACATCTTGCGATGAGACCAAAAGGAAAAGTCAAGACATATCCAATATTCTTTGTCAATGGATACAAATTTCAACACCAAAGTATATTGGGCTGAAAAATTAACTAACAATACCGGTGTATATGTTAAAGGTAGTGATGATCCAAGTGATCACATAAATGATTTTTACGGCGTGTTAACTCAGGCTTTGCAATTAACATATTTCACCAGACCTGCGAAAGAATTTTATTTGTTTAGATGCAACTGGTTCAGTAATGTTCCAGGTTCTGCAATCAATGTGCACCAAAAATATAATATTATTGAAATAAAGCATACATCACGTTATCATAAGTACGATCTATTTATACTAGCAAAACAGGCCCTTCAAGTTTATTATGCTCCTTATCCATCTCTAAAAAGAGACAAAGTAGATTGGTCTGTGGTTTTTAAAACGAAGGCAAGATTTACGTTTGATGGAAAGAATATTCCGAACGAACAAGCGTACCAAGCAGATATCGAGGAAAATGGATAATTTGTAATAACAGATGATCAAACCGGGTTAGGACCTCTAAATGATGAATCAAATGTATTGGTAGAAGCATTTGAGACCACAGAGGAAAACAATATAGAGTACGAGACAGAGTCTGAATCAGAAAACGACGAGGACTAATTTAATAGTATACACGTTGAAAAAAGGTAATTTATGGGAGTATTGATGTTACATTTTTTTATGTTACATGCGATTATTGCTATTAAATCTTGATATGTTTACTCATAATTGAATGATATATTCTGCCATAATAAAATAATACGTATGTCACAGGTATTGCAGATGTCATTTTTTAGACGTCGGAGTTCTTCACAGATTGGTTCTCCCTCTGGGTCTCAGAGAGGGATAGGTCATGGCGATGGCGATGGCAGTAGACCTTCATAGGAGACGCTACGACCGGTAGTTAGATTACTACTGAAAGCCGATGGCTTATAAGTATTAAATTTACTTCAGCATTGTAAATATTTTGTATGATATATTAGTCATGATTTGTTTGTATCGTATTTATTGTAAGGGTTTTGAGCTTGAGCCTTCTAACATTATGCTCAGCATATCAAAGCCGGCGTACATGAGTCGCATGTTTGCATGCTAGCCGAAGTGGAGCAGGATCCCGGACCATGTACGGGAGAGTATATGACAGGACTTCCTGGTAAGTGTAAAATTATATACCATTATATATAATCACTTTACAATTTGCTAACTAATTATAAATGTATAACTTATATTTTTTTTCAACATATATACAGGGTGTAGTAGACTTGCAAGTGGAGGACGTGTCCCTTTGCCAGCGCCACTGGAACTCAGAAGTGGCAAAGAATTACAGGGATACGATGTCTAGCATAAGAAAAACCGGGAAGAAGCCACAGTGGATGGGTGCCAGTGTCTGGGATGCTTGGGTCGCATGGTGGGGTAGCGACGAATTCAAGGTAAGAGCAATAAGATATCACCTTAATTTATTCAGTGCAGAATACATAATTTATACCTGTAAAATATAATCTTCATTTTTAATTTGCAGACGGAGTCAGACAGGAACTCTGCGAACATGCAGAAAAATCCTATCACACACAACGGTGGCTCAAAATCATTCCAGCACCATCGTGAGGACTTGGTAAATTAATTAATTGGAATTATGAACATTTTTACATTTTTAGTATAAATTTGTATAAACAACAGTAATATACACCAATTATTGCACGAAAGAGCACGGGGGGAGGGGGTCCAGTCTCGTATATGGACGTGTTTGAGCATACACATGCCGTTAGGCAGAGAGACGATGAGGGAACAGTGTCGTATGCTTGGCATGAGGATGATAAAGCGTACGCTGCACATGTAAGTATATTTTAAGTTATAAGTTATTAATAATGATTATTTTAATTAATTAATTATAAAATATTATAATAATTTCATGTAATATTTATTTGTATTTAATTTTGTGTTGCATGAAAAATTTATGTAGGCACGTGCGTAGATGCTTGAGCACTTCGGACGGGAGCAGTTGACCACTGATGAGGAAGACGCAATCTTTGACTCTGTTATGGACTCGACCTAAAGAAACAGGCGTTTTGGCTACATCAACCAATCAGTAATTTATAAAAATTAACTATGTTGTAAATTTTGCTTAATTTTTATAAAAGTTACGTAATAACTTAAACATATTTCTACTTGTTCTATAGGCTCGGACAACACAAAGGGCTTACCAAAAGGCTCAGGACAGCATGGAGATTAATGAGCTTAGACAGCAGATTGCGCAGCTGCAGGAGTAGGACAGCCTCCGAGCTGTGCAAATGGATCAACTCAACCAGCGTTTGGCCGATTATGTGGACCATCATGGTGCATTCCCTTCGTCCGGTGGTTCCGGAGCCGATGATGGGTCTTGAGGTACGATTTGCAGTTATTTTTTATGGACATGTAGTGTTGGATGTAGTTTTGTGTATATTAACATTGAGTGATGGTAAAGTTAATTTATGAACATGTGGTGTTTGTGGTGTTTGACATTGATTTGGTGGTTAATTTATGGAGTTGTTATGTGGAGTTTGACGTTGGATGTAAATATTGGATGTAAATATTGAAGTTGGATGGGTAAAAGTGATGATGGAAGGTTTGTTTTGTAAATATTGGAGTTTGATGTTGGATGTTGGATGTTAATATGTTTGTGTTTGATATTATGATGTTTCAGTTTTATTTTATATTAATGTTTATATTGATATTGATTTTAGTTTATATATGAGGCTTATATATTGATTGTGGTATGGAAGCGCAGTAGGCAGCAGGGAAAAAAGAAAAATCGCCCAGATTACCGACGACCACCATGGACTACAGGTCAGTAAATCCGACGGAAAGCGACAGTGTTCAACGGCTTATTGGCCACATTTTCCGACGGCGGGCGACGGATGCCAATGGCTTCATGCCAATGGCTAGCGTCGGCTCCCAACGGCATAGTGGAAAAATAACTTCGTCGGAGCTGTCGGAATATTCGTCGGAAGAGCTGTCTGCGGGCAACGGATGCGGCCGGCTTCATACTGACGGCTAGCGTCGGCTTCCGGCGACTTAGTGGAAAAATAATGTAACGACCCGTAAATTTTAACTGTTTTAATAACGTAATTAGTTGAAATTTTGTGAAATTTTAAACGATAAAATTTTGAAATAAAAATTTAATATTTGGAAAATATGAAAGTTTATTTCGCGACTGGTAAATTTTCGTCCGAAAATATGAAAGTTTATTTCGCGCGTAAATTTACTTCAATTTAATCAGTTAAAAAGCGATGAAAATAAAAATTTTCCGAAACCTAAATATTTTTACATAGAAAAATTCTAAAACATCTTCTGAGCAAGATGTCAGTTTGTCGTTTTTCCAAATTCGGACATCTTTGGCTCCGTCGATCTTATTTTTCAGCGTTTTTCTTGCATTTTCCATAGTAGAAAATTCGAATTTTTATAATTCAATCGTACCACCGATATCTTTATACCGTTTTGATCGTCTCATCGTGCTGATCTCTGCAGTATATTCAATTATGTATTTTGAAGCCTGATACGTAGCGGAATTCGTGAAAACAATTTTGTATCGGTATCGATTTTAAAATCTTTTGGTCTCCTTCTACCTACCAATCCAAATTGAACAGCCATTTAACTTTTAGTATTCCTTGAAATAAATTTTTCGTGACCATGCACTTTCTATCGGTTCACATTTTTTTTGACTGTTCATATGGTGCCTTTACATTTCCTGATTTTTGTTTTCATACCTTTATATTTTATTTTCGTTTGTTTTCCCCAGAAGCATGCTGCCTCTTTCCCATGTACTCATGCATTCTTCTCTAGCCTATTCATTTTTATTTTTTTCCTTTCTACCTGCTAACATTTAATTCACCCACCCTCTTCCTCTCTCCCTCACGCTCGACCCTCTTCCATTAGTCTAGTTAGCCTCCACCCAGATCCAACCGGTCCTCACCTTCCCTTTTGCCAAATGTCTCTCCACCCGTCACGTGCCTCACCATCTCCACCATTGCCTCTTCACGTGACAGCCACGCCATTACCCGCCACCAGAGCACCAGCCCCAAGCTTCCCCACCGAACGCCATGACCACCCATCTAACGCCAACCCCTTTCTTTCTTTCGCCTGGCCTCCCACAACCTCCGCCATGTCAGCACTCGGCAGCACCACCACCACAAAACCCGAGCCTTGCTCCACCGCCTGCCCACTCACTTCCCACGGCCAGCCTTGCCACCTCACCTTGCTTACCGCCTCCATTCTTCCTATTGTAATTGTATGCATAGTTTAAAACTGGTTATCGTTTTAATATATTTTTATATATATATATAACAGTTTGAAACAGTTTGCATATCAGATCCGTATATAGCAGTTTGTAACAGTTTGTATATAGTGGTTTGTACTTTGCTTCTTCCTCCGAGCTACTTTTCTTTAAAACTACATATACCAGTTTGTAGATACTTTAAATATATATTATCTATTAATACATATTAGTCCATATTTATAGTTTTATGAAAGTAGTATGTTTTGAAAGTTATATGATTTTATATATCGGATCTGGTTATATAAATGTATAGTATATAATTTAAAATCAGTTATATACATCGGTTTTAATAAGTATATGGTTCGGTTATATACTCTATGAGTTTGGGTTTATATATATTAGCATGCAGTCTTATATAAAACAGTTTTGTTTATATATTAAGGTATATTTACATAAACTTTTATTTTTCGGGTATATACATTTATGTTATGGGATGCTGCCAAGGGATTTATAGTCGCATATAAATTTTGTTAAGCCTGTATATAAGTGTTCCTATATATTATATTACAAAGCAGTTATATATATATATATATTAGTTATATGCATGTCACGTTAGTTATGTATGTGTTGTTTAAATTTTTTTATAAGGTTACAGTAATGTATTGGGATACATATTTGTTTATTTAAATTTTGTTTGCTGAACATACCTATATATAGAGTAGTTATATATATCACGAAGTTTTAATGGTTACCTAATAATGTGTTAGTTTGCATGTTGATATACAAGGTCGGATTTAGCATACTTTTAGTTACTTATTGATTTTTGTCTGTGCATAATTGCATTTATATTAATATGTATAGTACAGTAGTGGTAGTTTACCCATGAGTCTGCATATGATGCTGTGAATATCAAATCTGCATATGTAACATATATATATATAAATATCTAGTATGTACGTCAAATTGATATACATGATTTTGTAAGTTAGGATAAGATGGTCGATAGATTATATATATGTGTTATTTTAATATTTGTTTCAAATTTAATATTGATTTTTATGGAAATAATAACAATATATAAAAGTGCTGTTTTTATCAAACTGATTTGGTCCTTGATTTCCAATCTATCAGCTTTGTCCGTTGTGCCTGTTTTCTTCACTGAATCGTGTCCATCTAGCATTGCTTTGGAATTCGTAGCTCATTTCTTTGTCTATCCTCTACCCTCGAAAGGTGAGCACTCACTCACGATTAACGTTCTTTTATTTATTAAATTTGATTTCAATTGAAACGACAATTGAAATATGCTGCTGTTAGTTAATTACACTGTTATATATGCTATTACCTGTATCAGTTCACCTGTGACATCTGACACCATTATCTGTTATATATGCAATGATAATCCAGTTTGGTTGTTAAATGATTGATTGTTTGATGTTTATATTGGACGTTAAATTGTTAATGATGTAAGTGATAAATAATATGAAATTGAAATTGACGTAGGATAGTTAGATTTGATATGTGTTAAATTTGATTAAATGACATTGGTATAATATGACCCTTTTTATTGTTAAATTAATTGACATGTAAAATAGTGATAATTACACTTTGAACCATTGAACGTATATTGGATTAATTGTTGTAGTGTAAAATTGAAATTGAATATCAAGTGAAGAACCGTATTTATATTATTGTAATAATCTTTAATCTACGTGAAATGATAGTGTAGATTCTAGAAGTAATTATATTAATTCGTACAAATAACAATGCGAATTAATACGGTTATTTCGGGATTATTTGAATTGATTATTGGATTGTTATTGATTGTTGTTATTGCTTGTTTATTTACTTTGACACCATCCCAGTTATCACACTGCAAGTTCCCTTTTTGCTATGTTTTGATTTGAATTGAATTGGTATCGGGTTGAAATGATAAATACCCAAATTGAACTTTGATCTAGGATAGAAAATTAAATAAAACCCGATTGGTCAATAAATTGATTTAAAAATAAAATGAAGATTTGGTTTGAATAAAGACTATGGTTTTGAAATGAAGTTTGAATTTGAATTTAATGAAAGGAAAATGTTAATATAAAATAATCTGAAAACAAAATATTAACAATGTAATTGATGAAAGAATGTTGTTTGATTTGAGAAATGATTATAATTAAGTTTGAAATTATTAAACTTTGAAATGATTTAATAAATAAGTTTGAAATTGTAATCAAGTTGAAATTATTAAACTTTGAAATTATTTAATAATTAAGTTTTGAATTATTTAATAATTAAATAAGATTGAATTATTTAATGATTAAATTGAATTGAATTCTTTAATAAGAAAAATTGAACTTTTGAATAAGTAAATTTTACTTCGTAAATAATTGAAATTGAGTTTAAAATTATTTAAGAAGTAAATAAGTGAAATTGAATTTCTTTAACAAGAAATGAAAATGTGATATTTTTGGAATTAATGTAAGACTTGTAATTGAAAGAATGGATTTGACGAATTTAATATAATTCAAAATTATAAGTTTTGATTTAATGAAGTTGAACTTAAGTAATTGATTTGATGAATGAGAAGTTTAATAGAAATTGTTTTGAATGATAAATTAATTTAACGATATTGAATGAAATCGATAAATGAATGTAAATTGATTTGAATGTTAAAACTAAATTGATTTAAATGATTTCGAAATGAAACTTTTGTACGAACTTGAATCAATATTTGAATTGTTTTCAATATAAAGATTGAAATTGAATTATAAGATTTTGAAATGGTAAATTTAGTAGTTTTGAAACGTAAATATTGGAAATCGATTTAGAAAGACAAATGAATTATTGATTTATAAATTTTAATTGAGATTGAAATTGATTTGGTTTTGAAATATATTAAATGACCAATCGGTGTAATAATTACGAAAGTTGTTAAAGAGACCGGAATTCGGTTATGGATATACTCTCTATCTAAACCGAAAACCACTTTAATAACTATACGCGGAGTGATGATCCAGAATGAATTGGTTGGATTGATGTACGTGATGACTGAAGAAAGAGAACGATAATGGATAGCCTTGACACTTGTGTCAAATTGGAAATGACTAAAACAGGAGCCGTGCCGGGCCAATGGAGGATAAGCTACCTCAAGTGGACACACTTCTTCGAACTACTCATTACTTGTTGTCGATTGGTGCACCCTTGATTTTGGGAGTGTTGTTTCACGGTGTTGCGGACGCTGCGGCGTTGCGTTCTCACCAGTCTGGATCAGGCGAACGGTAGTATCACTACCTTGGGTATTGCCTCATGTGCCTTGTCATACTTGTATTCCATTTATACGCGACCACTACGATTTTGATTTGTACCTTTAGTATATGGATTGCCCTCTGGTGACTTCCGGTTTTGGGGAAACTACGGTCTTGTATATGCTTTTGGGAATAAAAATGTGTTAAGGATGGAATGGGCCATGACTTAACACTATTTTGATATCTTTTTATATTACTGATAGACATTATCTACTTATCGTACACTACTACATAGTAGATAGTTTAACGGATCCTTAAAGGATGGTTATTCCAAACATCCTTTGAGTTACTTGTATTTCAATTGCTATTTCACTTGAGTTGGATTTATTAATATAAGAATGTTAATCCTGACTCGAGTGTCTTGTGTTTTGCTTTACGCTCGGGTCAGACTGAGTGGTTCAGCTTTCGAGACTCACCTTTGGAGTTGGAGCTTTGCTTGAAGATCCAGCCATCTATTCTGCTTTCAGTATTCGATGATTCCAGTGATGTATTCTGATTTATATCTGATGTATTGTATTACTCTTCCGTTGTATCTGTTCTAACTCTGATGTAACTTATACATTTATACAGTAGCTTCATGAACTACTATATCTTTTATTTCCGCTGCATTTATTACTCTGTGTCTGTGATCTATGATTATTATTTACTGTATATGTTCAGTTTTGCCAATTTAAATTAACAACGCGGTATTTTGAGCAATTCAACTCCGGCATGAGTGTCTACCTATACACTTATAATGGATGTGAATGGTCCAAAATGGCGGGTCATTACAGTTGGTATCAGAGCTTAGGTAGCTCTAGGCAAAACTTAACATATAGGGTAAATGTATTTACAGAATCACTCTCATTCGAGTTTCAATCTCTTCCTTTGACTCAATTTCTTTGAAATTTTGGAACGTTCCCCTCGGTTCCGAAATTCATTCGTGTCCCTCACTATTCGTCTTCTTTCAATTCTGGAGCACCCCATAACTCCATTTGAATGATATATATAATAGATCGGCGGTCTCGCCAATCTTCGAATGATTCGTGAAGGAGCAAAACTTCTTTATAATAGGCATCGATTTACCGGAGATTTCTGTATCCTCGGTTTACGATGCTATCTATTCCCTGCTATACCTGAATTCCATCTCTTGAGATCGAGTGTTGATTTACCTCGGAATTCAGCATCGATCTTATTCTTGAAGTTACGGACGACCCGGTTAGGGTTGCCCGTGAATTAAATAAACTTACCCATCTCCCGATTCTGTTATTGAATCATCTTATCTTTTCATTTGTATTTGTCTTCAAATCAGAATCCTCTTTGATTTGAGTCCATCTAATTTGAATCTCTATCCTTGTTTTGAATTTATTCCTGTATCGTCGAGCAAAGAAATGTATTTGTAAACTAATATATAAATGTTTTCATATATGCTGTGTTGTTTGAGTTGTTGATGTTGATTTGGGTTTCCGATCGATTCGTTTGATCAACGCTATCGATAGGATTTCCAAAACACTTGAACAGAGCAAACTGACACAATATCGTTTCAAATTTGATAAATAAAATAAAAGTTTTGTATGATTATATTATATATAAGTTTTCTGTAATTAAATTATTAATGAATTTGTTGTCTGAAATAATAATATTGATTTTCATTTATCGTTTTGTAAACCATTGACTATTACATAATATAAATAAATGAATTTATAAACTTGGTTATAAATTGATTGGAATTTGAAATGAATTTAATTCAAAAATTTGAGAATTTATTAGTTTCCGGTGATTTCGAACTTTGGTTTTTAAAATTTTAAAGTATATATTATTGAAAGTATTTTCGAATAGAAATCGTTTCCAAAGAATTTTACAATGTTGAAATCAGTGCTCTTCTCTTTGTCGCTGGAAAATAATTTCGGTGATGGCGGCCGCATCATCGACATTCATTTTCGAGTTTCGAAGTGGAGAAACCATTCCGTAACTTTGCTACGGTTTTGTTTGGGAAATATTTTAATTTGAATTTCTTAAGTATGACTTGATTTATATATATATATATATGGGAATATTATTTTAAATTTAATTTGATTTAATATATATAGTATAAACATAATTATCTCTAAAGGTTTGAAATTAAACGGGAGTTTAATTCTTAAAATTATGTTAAGGGATGTTTCCAATTATAAATAAAGCTAAATTTTGGATAAATGTTTAAACTTGAAATAATTGAATTTGAAAATATTATTTGTATAGTACTAAATTGCATTTCAATATAACTTACCTAAATCATTCAGAAGTTAAATGTAATTGGATAATATACAATATAAAATGATTTTATAAATAAAAATTTGAGTGTTTGTAATAAATATTATACACTTAGATTTTAATTATAAAAAAAATGCTAATAAAGATGATGGAATAATAAGTTAATTGATTGAGATGAATATAATAATTTTGTTCTGAAAGAATTAACAAATTGAAATTAGATCAACTTATGTAAATAACTTAAAATTTAAATCATTTATTGAATATAAATTAATTTAAATTGAAATTTAGGTGGTTTATATTAATTTATAGGGTTTAAATATATGTAATAAGATATATTAAGTGGAATAAACTTAATACTAATTTGGAATAAAGAAGAATTTAAATTGTTGAAAAAAATATATGATTATAATAAAAGACTATTCAAATTTATGATTTTAGAAATTGTAAATTTAAGATAATTAGATAATAAGATAATGAATTTAGAAATAGTTGAGATTGATTTTAGTGAAATCAAATGGATTAAATCAATTATTGAATATCAATTAATTTAAATTTGAATTTATATGGTTTAAATTAATTGTTATTTTGTATTTCAAATCTGTTTTTCTTCTGGTTGTTTCTATTCTCCTACCTCGTTCCTTTTCGGGGACGAAAAGTTTTGAGTGGGGGAGAATGTAACGACCCGTAAATTTTAACTGTTTTAATAACGTAATTAGTTGAAATTTTGTGAAATTTTAAACGATAAAATTTTGAAATAAAAATTTAATATTTGGAATACGTCTAGTTAAACATAGCGACTGGTAAATTTTCGTCCGAAAATATGAAAGTTTATTTCGCGCGTAAATTTACTTCAATTTAATCAGTTAAAAAGCGATGAAAATAAAATTTTTCCGAAACCTAAATATTTTTACATAGAAAAATTCTAAACCGTCTTCTGAGCAAGATGTCAGTTTGTCGTTTTTCCAAATTCGGACATCTTTGGCTCCATCGATCTTATTTTTCAGCGTTTTTCTTGCATTTTCCATAGTAGAAAATTCGAATTTTTATAATTCAATCGTACCACCGATATCTTTATACCGTTTTGATCGTCTCGTCGTGCTGATCTCTACTGTATATTCAATTATGTATTTTGAAGCCTGATACGTAGCGGAATTCGTGAAAACAATTTTGTATCGGTATCGATTTTAAAATCTTTTGGTCTCCTTCTACCTACCAATCCAAATTGAACAGCCATTTAACTTTTAGTATTCCTTGAAATAAATTTTTCGTGACCATGCACTTTCTATCGGTTCACATTTTTTTTGACTGTTCATATGGTGCCTTTACATTTCCTGATTTTTGTTTTCATACCTTTATATTTTATTTTCGTTTGTTTTCCCCAGAAGCATGCTGCCTCTTTCCCATGTACTCATGCATTCTTCTCTAGCCTATTCATTTTTATTTTTTTCCTTTCTACCTGCTAACATTTAATTCACCCACCCTCTTCCTCTCTCCCTCACGCTCGACCCTCTTCCATTAGTCTAGTTAGCCTCCACCCAGATCCAACCGGTCCTCACCTTCCCTTTTTCCAAATGTCTCTCCACCCGTCACGTGCCTCACCATCTCCACCATTGCCTCTTCACGTGACAGCCATGCCATTACCCGCCACCAGAGCACCAGCCCCAAGCTTCCCCACCGAACGCCATGACCACCCATCTAATGCCAACCCCTTTCTTTCTTTCGTCTGGCCTCCCACAACCTCCGCCATGTCAGCACTCGGCAGCACCACCACCACAAAACCTGAGCCTTGCTCCACCGCCTGCCCACTCACTTCCCACGGCCAGCCTTGCCACCTCACCTTGCTTACCGCCTCCATTCTTCCTATTGTAAGTGTATGCATAGTTTAAAACTGGTTATCGTTTTAATATATTTATATATATATATATATATATAACAGTTTGAAACAGTTTGCATATCAGATCCGTATATAGCAGTTTGTAACAGTTTGTATATAGTGGTTTGTACTTTGCTTCTTCCTCCGAGCTACTTTTCTTTAAAACTACATATACCAGTTTGTAGATACTTTAAATATATATTATCTATTAATACATATTAGTCCATATTTATAGTTTTATGAAAGTAGTATGTTTTGAAAGTTATATGATTTTATATATCGGATCTGGTTATATAAATGTATAGTATATAATTTAAAATCAGTTATATACATCGGTTTTAATAAGTATATGGTTCGGTTATATACTCTATGAGTTTGGGTTTATATATATTAGCATGCAGTCTTATATAAAACAGTTTTGTTTATATATTAAGGTATATTTACATAAACTTTTATTTTTCGGGTATATACATTTATGTTATGGGATGCTGCCAAGGGATTTATAGTCGCATATAAATTTTGTTAAGCCTGTATATAAGTGTTCCTATATATTATATTACAAAGCAGTTATATATATATATTAGTTATATGCATGTCACGTTAGTTATGTATGTGTTGTTTAAATTTTTTTATAAGGTTACAGTAATGTATTGAGATACATATTTGTTTATTTAAATTTTGTTTGCTGAACATACCTATATATAGAGTAGTTATATATATCACGAAGTTTTAATGGTTACCTAATAATGTGTTAGTTTGCATGTTGATATACAAGGTCGGATTTAGCATACTTTTAGTTACTTATTGATTTTTGTCTCTGCATAATTGCATTTATATTAATATGTATAGTACAGTAGTGGTAGTTTACCCATGAGTCTGCATATGATGCTGTGAATATCAAATCTGCATATGTAACATATATATATAATTATCTAGTATGTACGTCAAATTGATATACATGATTTTGTAAGTTAGGATAAGATGGTCGATAGATTATATATATGTGTTATTTTAATATTTGTTTCAAATTTAATATTGATTTTTATGGAAATAATAACAATATATAAAAGTGCTGTTTTTATCAAACTGATTTGGTCCTTGATTTCCAATCTATCAGCTTTGTCCGTTGTGCCTGTTTTCTTCACTGAATCGTGTCCATCTAGCATTGCTTTGGAATTCGTAGCTCATTTCTTTGTCTATCCTCTACCCTCGAAAGGTGAGCACTCACTCACGATTAACGTTCTTTTATTTATTAAATTTGATTTCAATTGAAACGACAATTGAAATATGCTGCTGTTAGTTAATTACACTGTTATATATGCTATTACCTGTATCAGTTCACCTGTGACATCTGACACCATTATCTGTTATATATGCAATGATAATCCAGTTTGGTCGTTAAATGATTGATTGTTTGATGTTTATATTGGACGTTAAATTGTTAATGATGTAAGTGATAAATAATTTGAAATTGAAATTGACGTAGAATAGTTAGATTTGATATGTGTTAAATTTGATTAAATGACATTGGTATAATATGACCCTTTTTATTGTTAAATTAATTGACATGTAAAATAGTGATAATTACACTTTGAACCATTGAACGTATATTGGATTAATTGTTGTAGTGTAAAATTGAAATTGAATATCAAGTGAAGAACCGTATTTATATTATTGTAATAATCTTTAATCTACGTGAAATGATAGTGTAGATTCTAGAAGTAATTATATTAATTCGTACAAATAACAATGCGAATTAATACGGTTATTTCGGGATTATTTGAATTGATTATTGGATTGTTATTGATTGTTGTTATTGCTTGTTTATTTACTTTGACACCATCCCAGTTATCACACTGCAAGTTCCCTTTTTGCTATGTTTTGATTTGAATTGAATTGGTATCGGGTTGAAATGATAAATACCCAAATTGAACTTTGATCTAGGATAGAAAATTAAATAAAACCCGATTGGTCAATAAATTGATTTAAAAATAAAATGAAGATTTGGTTTGAATAAAGACTATGGTTTTGAAATGAAGTTTGAATTTGAATTTAATGAAAGGAAAATGTTAATATAAAATAATCTGAAAACAAAATATTAACAATGTAATTGATGAAAGAATGTTGTTTGATTTGAGAAATGATTATAATTAAGTTTGAAATTATTAAACTTTGAAATGATTTAATAAATAAGTTTGAAATTGTAATCAAGTTGAAATTATTAAACTTTGAAATTATTTAATAATTAAGTTTTGAATTATTTAATAATTAAATAAGATTGAATTATTTAATGATTAAATTGAATTGAATTCTTTAATAAGAAAAATTGAACTTTTGAATAAGTAAATTTTACTTCGTAAATAATTGAAATTGAGTTTAAAATTATTTAAGAAGTAAATAAGTGAAATTGAATTTCTTTAACAAGAAATGAAAATGTGATATTTTTGGAATTAATGTAAGACTTGTAATTGAAAGAATGGATTTGACGAATTTAATATAATTCAAAATTATAAGTTTTGATTTAATGAAGTTGAACTTAAGTAATTGATTTGATGAATGAGAAGTTTAATAGAAATTGTTTTGAATGATAAATTAATTTAACGATATTGAATGAAATCGATAAATGAATGTAAATTGATTTGAATGTTAAAACTAAATTGATTTAAATGATTTCGAAATGAAACTTTTGTACGAACTTGAATCAATATTTGAATTGTTTTCAATATAAAGATTGAAATTGAATTATAAGATTTTGAAATGGTAAATTTAGAAGTTTTGAAACGTAAATATTGGAAATCGATTTAGAAAGACAAATGAATTATTGATTTATAAATTTTAATTGAGATTGAAATTGATTTGGTTTTGAAATATATTAAATGGCCAATCGGTGTAATAATTACGAAAGTTATTAAAGAGACCGGAATTCGGTTATGGATATACTCTCTATCTAAACCGAAAACCACTTTAATAACTATACGCGGAGTGATGATCCAGAATGAAGTGGTTGGATTGATGTACGTGATGACTGAAGAAAGTGAACGATAATGGATAGCCTTGACACTTGTGTCAAATTGGAAATGACTAAAACAGGAGCCGTGCCGGGCTAATGTAGGATTAGCTACCTCAAGTGGACACACTTCTTCGAACTACTCATTACTTGTTGTCGATTGGTGCACCCTTGATTTTGGGAGTGTTGTTTCACGGTGTTGCGAGCGCTGCGGCGTTGCGTTCTCACCAGTCCGGATCAGGCGAACGGTAGTATCACTACCTTGGGTATTGCCTCATGTGCCTTGTCATACTTGTATTCCATTTATACGCGACCACTACGATTTTGATTTGTACCTTTAGTATATGGATTGCCCTCTGGTGACTTCCGGTTTTGGGGAAACTACGGTCTTGTATATGCTTTTGGGAATAAAAATGTGTTAAGGGTGGAATGGGCCATGACTTAACACTATTTTGATATCTTTTTATATTACTGATAGACATTATCTACTTATCGTACACTACTACATATGTAACGACCCGTATTTTACGGATCGAAAAGTTTGTCAAAATCTGGGATTTTCAGCATTTTCTAGTTGTTCAGATTCTTGGTTGAAATTGCCTAAGTCCTAGGTCGTACGCGACCTAAATGTTGTTGGCGACTTAGGAGATAAGTCGTGAGCGACTTAGAGAAGATCTGCGACCTAAGGGGATAGGCAAGTTAAGGGATAAGTCTGGGTCGAGTTGCCGACTTAAGGTAGTGACCGACCTAAGTGATGAGTCGTGACCGACTTAAGAGGTTTAGGCGACCTAAGGAAGAGTAGTAGGCGACCTAAGTATTCTGGGGTAGAGTTAGGTCGGCAACGACCTAAGGAAATGTTGTGAGCGACCTAAGTGTTTGGGTGTTAAGTATTAGGTCGGCAGTTCGAGTTAAGGTTTCGAGCGACCTATAGGATGTAGTTATGGTTAGGTCGGCAACGACCTAGAGGAGCTGGGATAGCAGGTTAGCGACTTAGTAGTTAGGTCGCGTGGGTGCTAAGTTGTTAGGTCGCAGGGTTTTGTAAGTCTTAGGTCGTAGCTTAGTAAGTTGTTAGGTCGCAGGCTGGCTCAAGTGTTAGGTCGCGTGAGAGTCTAAGGTATTAAGTCGTAATCTGTTAAGTCGTAGGTCGCTGGGTTCTGGCTTGGTGTTAGGTCGTAGCCTGTGTGTTAAGTCGCGAGCGACCTAGGAGTTAAGTTGTATCTCGTTGAGACCTGGTGCGTTAAGTCGCGTGAGGGCTTATCAGTTAGGTCGTAGGTCGTAAGGTTTGGATAGGTCGAGAATGATAGGTCGGAGGCTCTGTTAAGTCATGGGGGTTTTTAGGTCGTAGGTCGGCATAGTGTTAAGTCGGCAGCGACTTAAGGAGATAGCCGAGTTACGACTTAAGGGCAGTTTTCAGCTATAAATAGGAGGGGTTGTTCTCACCTTTTTGGGATCCGGATTTTGAAGCGACGAAGTGCTGCCATTTTGAGAGCTCGACTTCTACACTTCTTCACTTCTTTTCTCCACTCTAATCTAGTGCTTCCATCCATCCAAATCGAAGATCAAGATTGAAGATCCAAGAGCTAAAGTTGAAGATCTTCATCCTTTGAAGTGAGATTTCTTCATTTGAAGCGGATTTGTGATAGATCAAGCTTGATCCTTCGCTGTCCAGATCTGAAGCGTATTGATTTGGGTTTCTTTAGGTGATTTGGTGAGTGGTGATTATCTCTCACACGGATCCAAAGGAGTATATCGGATTGTTGGCTCGATTTGGTGTTAAAATAGAGATTTCCATGCATTTTCTTCATCCTAAGTGTAGATCCATATAGATCCATTGTTCATGATGATGTTACATCCATTTTATCATATGTTAACCTATGCAAGTTCATTCATCAAGTTTGTAGAGATATAATCCATGTTTTCATGCTTATTGGACTTTCAACTCTTTAATTACGAAAATGCCATTATTGTTATAATTGTCTACTTAGATCATTTTTGAATGCTTGATTGCTTGGATTGATGTTTGATTTGATTGATTGTTATGAACTAGATGATTGATGATTAGATTTAGATCGAAGGTGATTCAAAAGCTAAGGGAAAGGCTCTTGAATTGGAAAAGCTGCTCGTGGCATATGTAGCGGGATGATGAAGCTCTTATGCATAGATTTGATGATGTGATGATGAGATGAGGCTTTGCGAGGATGTAATGAAGCGAGGCAATCATGTGATGAAGACTTGGTCTAATCCAGACGGGATCATTCCAAGCATGTTGATAACTCGGTGATATGGTTCGAGTTGAAGATAATGAATGGATATGAGAATAGTCGTCGAGGAGGATGACTAGGAGGCTTGGATAGCATCGTTGTTGAAGGTTCTAGCATGCTCTAAGCAAGAGTACGTTTGGGCAGATTCGATAGTCCCAACGGCCAACTGTTGATGGTCGAGTACTCTGGGCAGATTCGATAGTCCTAGGCACGGGCTGCGACGACGTGCGGGAGTTATGTCTAGAACCGGGGTTTCCATTAGCCCTTGACGGACGGCTGAAAGAATGTGCCGGTCATTCAATTAACGGTGATATCGAAGCAATGATAACAGTGATAGCCAGAGTCATGGATGTTTGGTTGTATCGTCATTCGGACTCAAGAGCGGTATTTTCTGGGTGCTTATCTGATTTAGGCCTTGGTACTTGGAAAACATCGCCCTTGACTCGAGTGATAGTAGCTTTACTTTAAAATTGTATGCTCTGCTATGTTTGCTTCTGTTTAGAGTGTGTCTGGGGGCTATCACTGTAGAATGAGGTTGGAGTGGGAGGGTTGTATTCCTATTCCTTTTCCTTTATGCTCTTTTGGTATGTTGTTAGTTAATTTACTGCTCACTAAGACTGTTGTCTGACTCAAGGCTTTATGTTTTAATTCTTATTGCCTTGGGCTGTTCGTCCATTTTGGGACGGGCAGACTAGGTAGCAGGTGACAGGTGCTGTTCTCTTCTCACGATGTTGATATCGAAGACGAGCTAGAGGGTTGCATATTATCTTCTTATATGTACTGGATATTCCGCTGTTTTGTATTCTCTGAGAGATATGTAGTGAGGCTGGATGTATTGACTATGTGATGCTTGTATTCAACTATTATGGAGTTTTATATGATGTCATTTTGTTCTGTAAAGCTTCACTATACATATGTTCTATTGTATTTTGTCCATGCGCTGTGAGTAATACGATAGATTCTGTTGTTTTAAATCTTACCTTGACAATCGTCCATGGTCGCCTGGCACACTTTACAGCGCTCTATCTCTAGATTCGGTGCGGGGGTCATGGGCGGTCGTCACATTTGGTATCAGAACGAGGTTAATCGATTTTACCCAACGCTCGCTGTCGTAACTACGTATGAGAGACGTAATTGTATTTTGATGGATGATTACTATATATAATATAGTAGCTTAGTAGAGTTTGAGTCCTTTATGCAGTTGTTTCTCTAGATGTTCTGATCATTCCTTTTTATAGATATTGAGAATGAGTCGAAGAGGGAGACCAGCTGCTAGGGAAGGCCGTGCTACTGAAGAGACTGCTGATTATGCAGCCATGTTCGAAGCTATGATGACTTCGATCATGAGGAGGATACCAGTTCCGGGGGCGGCAGTTGATGTTGGAGTTCAAGTCCAAACTCCGAAACCAGTGGATTTTGCTAAGTTGTGCAAGGATTATACTGCTCTTGGAGGGAAAGTTTTCTTGGGAACAGAATCTACTATTGAGGTCCAGAGGTGGATAGATGCTTGTAGAAGGATCTTTGGTGATTTGGGAATTGATGATGCAACTAAGAGGAAGTTGGCATCAAGGCAGCTTCAAGGGAGAGCCTCTGATTGGTGGAACTCTATTACCATCACTACTCCGGAAGAAGAGATTACTTGGGAGCAATTCCAAGTCAGATTTGAAGCTAAGTTCATTTCTACAGCTCAGAAGTCTGTTCTGTTCAAGAGGTTTGTGGAGCTCAAGCAAGGTGGAAGATCAGTTCTTGAGTATGTTTCTGAGTTCGAAGCTTTGTCCAAGTATGCCCGGTCGTATATTGAATCTGCTTATCAGAAGAATGAGAAGTTTGTGACCGGCTTGGATAGTTATCTTGGGAGACAGTTGGTGGATCATTTGGACGATTCATTTGAGAAGCTTGTGGAGAAAGCTCTTAGGCATGAGAGTCTGTTTCCTAAGGAAGGACCTGTTGTTGCTGCTACCAAGGGAGAATCTAAACCACAGCAGGGTGGAAACCAGAAGAGGAAGCAGCAGCAGCAGAAGGGTAAGGATGGCCAGAAGAAGCCGAAAGGCGAGGTGACTTGCTACAATTGTCAGCAGAAGGGCCATTTCTCTAAGGATTGTAAGAATCCGAAGGCACCGATGAAGTGTCACAACTGTGACAAGCCGGGACATTTCAGGAAGAATTGTCCAGAACCAAGGAAGGACAGGCAGATTGTGCAAGCCTATGCTTTAGGAGCTGTTCCGTCGTCTTCGAAAGCTCCTACTGCTGAAGAGAAGGGAAAGAGTGTGGTTGTTCAAGGTACTCTTTTCCTATGTGGTGTTCCAGTTAGAGTTCTGTTTGATACTGGAGCATCGCATTCATTTGTTTGTAGTGAACTCGTAGGCCGGTTAGGTTTGGAACCGGATATTATTGATAGGCCATTGGTTGTGACTAATCCAGTTGGGGGTTCGTCTTGTTTGTGTATGTTATGCCGTGGTCTAGTTGTGTCGAGTCATGGTTGCTCTTTTGTTTGTGATTGCTTTGTTCTGAACTTTGCGGGGTTCGGAATTATCTTGGGTATGGACTGGCTTAGGAAGTATGCGGCTAAGGTTGATTGTGAGAGGCTGGAGGTGACAGTCGAGAATGTGGAGGGGCGAAAGGTTGTGATACGATGTAAGCATGAAGAAGGCGTCTTCATGAGCTTCATGTATTCGCTAGTTGTTCCACGGGATGGACTGTCTTTAGTGCCAATCGCAAATGGATTCGAGGATGTCTTTGACGAAGTCAAAGGGTTGCCGCCGCATAGAGAGATCGAGTTTCGTATAGATCTAGTTGAAGGAGCCAGACCTGTTGTGATGCCTCTTAGGCGGATGGCGCCTAGGGAACAGCAAGAGTTGAGGGTGCAAGTTGATGACCTTTTACAGAAAGGATTCATTCGGCGTAGTGTGTCCGAGTGGGGTGCACCAGTTGTGTTTGCAACCAAGGCAGATGGGTCGTTGAGATTGTGTGTGGATTATCGTGAGCTGAATAAGGTGACTAAGAAGAACAAGTATCCATTGCCGAGAATAGATGACTTGTTTGATCAGCTTCACGAAGCAAAGGTGTTTTCTCAGATGGATTTGGCAACGGGATTTCACCAGTTGAGAGTAGCTAAGGATAGTGTGCCGAAGACTGCTTTTAGGACACCATCCGGTTTCTTTGAGTGGCTGGTAATGCCGTTTGGATTGACTAACGCGCCAGCATATTTTGTGGATCTTATGAATAGAGTGTTCAGAGATCAGTTGAACAAGTTCGTACTTGTGTTCGTGGATGATATTCTGATTTATTCCAGAACTGAAGAAGAGCACAAGACGCACTTGCGTATTGTTTTGGAAATCTTGTGGAAACACCAGCTGAAGGCTAAGTTTTCGAAGTGTCACTTCTGGAAGAGTGAAGTGAGGTTCTTAGGCCATGTGATTTCTGGAAATGGAATAGCGGTTGATCCCGCTAAGGTGGCAGCAATCCAGGATTGGGTTAGACCTAAGAATGCATCAGATGTGAGAAGTTTTCTTGGATTAGCAGGATATTATCGATGGTTTATCAAAGACTTCTCCAAGATAGCTGCACCGTTAACAGGATTGACGAAGAAGAACCAATTGTTCAGTTGGAATGCTAAGTGTGAGCAAGCTTTCGGAATCCTGAAAGAGAGATTGACGAGTGCTCCTGTTTTGACTATTCCAAGTGGGAATGATGAGATGGTGGTTTACACCGACGCATGTGGTACTGGACTTGGAGCAGTGCTGATGCAGAAGAATAAAGTTGTTGCGTATGCCAGTCGACAACTGAAGCCGCATGAAAGGAATTATCCAACTCATGATTTGGAATTGGCGGCGATTGTATTTGCTCTGAAGATGTGGAGGCATTATCTGTTGGGAGTCCGATTCGAGTTGTTTACGGATCATAAGTCGTTGAAGTATCTTTTCTCCCAGAAGGATTTGAATCTTCGGCAGCAACGTTGGCTAGAGTTTTTGGCATCGTATGACTTTGGTATAGCTTATACTCCGGGAAACGGTAACCCAGTGGCTGATGCGTTAAGTCGAAGACATGCAGGATTGGGAGCCATGTTTTCTGAATGGAAGAATCTCGAGTATTTAGCTGGATTTGACTTCAGGCCTAGATGCGAATTGGAACCTGAGATGTTGGCAAACTTATCGATAAGACCTTCTCTTGTGGAAAGGATTGGCGAGAGCCAAAAGCGAGATGATAAGCTTGTCAATATTATCCGTGATTTGGAATCTGGATTGGATCCAGAAAAGGATAAAGGATTCGAGGTCGATAGAGAAGGTTGGCTTCGAAAGCAAGGACGACTAGTTGTTCCCGATATAGATGAATTGAGGAGTGAAGTTCTGAAGGAAAGTCATCACTCGAAGTTGACAATTCATCCAGGTGGAAACAAGATGTATCGGGATATGAAGAGAACCTACTATTGGGAAGGCATGAAGAAGGATGTTGGAGATTTCATTTCCAAATGTATGAACTGCCAGTTGGTAAAAGCCGAACAAAAGAAGCCAAGTGGATTGCTTCAGCCATTGGAAGTTCCTACATGGAAGTGGGAACAAGTGTCGATGGATTTTATCGATGGATTGCCTAGAACCAGAACGGGAAATGAAGGGATTTGGGTCATTGTAGATCGCCTGACTAAGAGTGCAAGATTCATTCCTGTTCGATCGACTAGGACTGCATCAAAGTTGGCTGAGTTGTATGTTAAGTGGATAGTTCGATTCCATGGTATTCCGAAGAGTATAGTGAGCGATCGAGACCCATCGTTCACTAGTGGATTTTGGAAGAGCTTCCAGGAAGTCTTGGGAACCGAGTTGTGTTTGAGTACAGCTTATCATCCCCAAATAGATGGTCAGACTGAGAGAGTCAACCGAGTTTTGGAAGATCTCCTCAGAGCTTGTGTTTTGGATTTCGGAGGATCGTGGGAAGATCACCTTCATTTGGTGGAGTTTTCATACAACAACAGTTACCAGTCAAGTATTGGTATGGCACCGTATGAGGCGTTGTATGGAAGACCGTGTAACTCTCCGACATGTTGGATAGAGACAGGAGAAAAGCTGATGCTTGGGCCAGAGATGATTCGCCAGACTTCAGATTGTATAGAAATCATTCGGCAACGAATGAAGGCAGCCCAAGATCGTCAGAAGAGTTATGCCGATAAGCGTCGAAAGGATTTGGAATTCGACGTTGGTGATATGGTTTTTGTGAAGATTTCTCCTCTGAAGAATGTTATTCGATTCGGGAAGAAAGGAAAATTGACTCCGAGATTTGTTGGACCATTCCCGATTATCGAGCGAATTGGAAAGCTCGCTTACAGGTTGGAGTTACCCGAGAAGATGTCGAGTGTGCACAATGTTTTTCATGTATCATATCTACGGAAGTATGTGCACGACTCGAATACGGTGGTTTCTGCTGATAGCTATGAAGATTTTGAAGTTGATCCAGTTGATAGAAGACCTCGTAAACCGCTTCGTGTTGTTGAAACCGACACGAAACAGCTTAGAAGGAAGGTAGTTAAGTTGCTCAAGATACAATGGAGTGATGATGATAACGACTGTACGTGGGAGGTGGAAGAGAGGATGAAGGCAGCTCATCCTGAACTCTTCAAGGTATGGCCCTAAGGTGTCGTCTCATCTCGCGATATTGTAACTTGTTCTAAGTCTTAGAATTCTGTACGCTAAGCTAGAATTGGATGCATGGTTTGTTGATTGCTATGGATGGTAGGCGTACAGAATAGTCTTTGATTGCTATGATTGCCTGGAATTTCGGGGGCGAAATTCCTAAGGGGGAGAGAATGTAACGACCCGTATTTTACGGATCGAAAAGTTTGTCAAAATCTGGGATTTTCAGCATTTTCTAGTTGTTCAGATTTTTGGTTGAAATTGCCTAAGTCCTAGGTCGTACGCGACCTAAATGTTGTTGGCGACTTAGGAGATAAGTCGTGAGCGACTTAGAGAAGATCTGCGACCTAAGGGGATAGGCAAGTTAAGGGATAAGTCTGGGTCGAGTTGCCGACTTAAGGTAGTGACCGACCTAAGTGATGAGTCGTGACCGACTTAAGAGGTTTAGGCGACCTAAGGAAGAGTAGTAGGCGACCTAAGTATTCTGGGGTAGAGTTAGGTCGGCAACGACCTAAGGAAATGTTGTGAGCGACCTAAGTGTTTGGGTGTTAAGTATTAGGTCGGCAGTTCGAGTTAAGGTTTCGAGCGACCTATAGGATGTAGTTATGGTTAGGTCGGCAACGACCTAGAGGAGCTGGGATAGCAGGTTAGCGACTTAGTAGTTAGGTCGCGTGGGTGCTAAGTTGTTAGGTCGCAGGGTTTTGTAAGTCTTAGGTCGTAGCTTAGTAAGTTGTTAGGTCGCAGGCTGGCTCAAGTGTTAGGTCGCGTGAGAGTCTAAGGTATTAAGTCGTAATCTGTTAAGTCGTAGGTCGCTGGGTTCTGGCTTGGTGTTAGGTCGTAGCCTGTGTGTTAAGTCGCGAGCGACCTAGGAGTTAAGTTGTATCTCGTTGAGACCTGGTGCGTTAAGTCGCGTGAGGGCTTATCAGTTAGGTCGTAGGTCGTAAGGTTTGGATAGGTCGAGAATGATAGGTCGGAGGCTCTGTTAAGTCGTGGGGGTTTTTAGGTCGTAGGTCGGCATAGTGTTAAGTCGGCAGCGACTTAAGGAGATAGCCGAGTTACGACTTAAGGGCAGTTTTCAGCTATAAATAGGAGGGGTTGTTCTCACCTTTTTGGGATCCGGATTTTGAAGCGACGAAGTGCTGCCATTTTGAGAGCTCGACTTCTACACTTCTTCACTTCTTTTCTCCACTCTAATCTAGTGCTTCCATCCATCCAAATCGAAGATCAAGATTGAAGATCCAAGAGCTAAAGTTGAAGATCTTCATCCTTTGAAGTGAGATTTCTTCATTTGAAGCGGATTTGTGATAGATCAAGCTTGATCCTTCGCTGTCCAGATCTGAAGCGTATTGATTTGGGTTTCTTTAGGTGATTTGGTGAGTGGTGATTATCTCTCACACGGATCCAAAGGAGTATATCGAATTGTTGGCTCGATTTGGTGTTAAAATAGAGATTTCCATGCATTTTCTTCATCCTATGTGTAGATCCATATAGATCCATTGTTCATGATGATGTTACATCCATTTTATCATATGTTAACCTATGCAAGTTCATTCATCAAGTTTGTAGAGATATAATCCATGTTTTCATGCTTATTGGACTTTCAACTCTTTAATTACGAAAATGCCATTATTGTTATAATTGTCTACTTAGATCATTTTTGAATGCTTGATTGCTTGGATTGATGTTTGATTTGATTGATTGTTATGAACTAGATGATTGATGATTAGATTTAGATCGAAGGTGATTCAAAAGCTAAGGGAAAGGCTCTTGAATTGGAAAAGCTGCTCGTGGCATATGTAGCGGGATGATGAAGCTCTTATGCATAGATTTGATGATGTGATGATGAGATGAGGCTTTGCGAGGATGTAATGAAGCGAGGCAATCATGTGATGAAGACTTGGTCTAATCCAGACGGGATCATTCCAAGCATGTTGATAACTCGGTGATATGGTTCGAGTTGAAGATAATGAATGGATATGAGAATAGTCGTCGAGGAGGATGACTAGGAGGCTTGGATAGCATCGTTGTTGAAGGTTCTAGCATGCTCTAAGCAAGAGTACGTTTGGGCAGATTCGATAGTCCCAACGGCCAACTGTTGATGGTCGAGTACTCTGGGCAGATTCGATAGTCCTAGGCACGGGCTGCGACGATGTGCGGGAGTTATGTCTAGAACCGGGGTTTCCATTAGCCCTTGACGGACGGCTGAAAGAATGTGCCGGTCATTCAATTAACGGTGATATCGAAGCAATGATAACAGTGATAGCCAGAGTCATGGATGTTTGGTTGTATCGTCATTCGGACTCAAGAGCGGTATTTTCTGGGTGCTTATCTGATTTAGGCCTTGGTACTTGGAAAACATCGCCCTTGACTCGAGTGATAGTAGCTTTACTTTAAAATTGTATGCTCTGCTATGTTTGCTTCTGTTTAGAGTGTGTCTGGGGGCTATCACTGTAGAATGAGGTTGGAGTGGGAGGGTTGTATTCCTATTCCTTTTCCTTTATGCTCTTTTGGTATGTTGTTAGTTAATTTACTGCTCACTAAGACTGTTGTCTGACTCAAGGCTTTATGTTTTAATTCTTATTGCCTTGGGCTGTTCGTCCATTTTGGGACGGGCAGACTAGGTAGCAGGTGACAGGTGCTGTTCTCTTCTCACGATGTTGATATCGAAGACGAGCTAGAGGGTTGCATATTATCTTCTTATATGTACTGGATATTCCGCTGTTTTGTATTCTCTGAGAGATATGTAGTGAGGCTGGATGTATTGACTATGTGATGCTTGTATTCAACTATTATGGAGTTTTATATGATGTCATTTTGTTCTGTAAAGCTTCCCTATACATATGTTCTATTGTATTTTGTCCATGCGCTGTGAGTAATACGATAGATTCTGTTGTTTTAAATCTTACCTTGACAATCGTCCATGGTCGCCCGGCACACTTTACAGCGCTCTATCTCTAGATTCGGTGCGGGGGTCATGGGCGGTCGTCACAACATAGTAGATAGTTTAACGGATCCTTAAACGATGGTTATTCCAAACATCCTTTGAGTTACTTGTATTTCAATTGCTATTTCACTTGAGTTGGATTTATTAATATAAGAATGTTAATCTTGACTCGAGTGTCTTGTGTTTTGCTTTACGCTCGGGTCAGACTGAGTGGTTCAGCTTTCGAGACTCACCTTTGGAGTTGGAGCTTTGCTTGAAGATCCAGCCATCTATTCTGCTTTCAGTATTCGATGATTCCAGTGATGTATTCTGATTTATATCTGATGTATTGTATTACTCTTCCGTTGTATCTGTTCTAACTCTGATGTAACTTATACATTTATACAGTAGCTTCATGAACTACTATCTCTTTTATTTCCGCTGCATTTATTACTCTGTGTCTGTGATCTATGATTATTATTTACTGTATATGTTCAGTTTTTCCAATTTAAATTAACAACGCGGTATTTTGAGCAATTCAACTCCGGCATGAGTGTCTACCTATACACTTATAATGGATGCGAATGGTCCAAAATGGCGGGTCGTTACAAATAACTTCGTCGAAGCCGTCGGAATATTCGTCGGAAGAGCCATCGGAACAGCCGTCGGATGTCGTCGCTATGATGTCGTTGAAGCCGTAGGAAACGGATGCAAGTCGTGGTCCTATTCCGACGGCATTTCCAATGGTCGGCAACGGCCGCCGACGGCTGCTAGCCGTCGGAAATTGCCATGCTCCTTGTAGTGAAAGAGAGGAGAAGAGAAGAACAACTCATCTCTTTAACGTGTGAACCTAAGAGTAAATAATGGGACCATATAAGAGATGAGAGCTAAAAAGGAAGAAGAAGACGGTGAGGAAATTACTTAGAAAATGGGTTTGCTTGGAATAATATTAGAACATATTATAAGTATATTGGCAATATGTTGTTTTCTATTATAATGGAATGGAATGAGATATAGCAAGAAAGGGTTGCCACTAGGAATAGTGGGCCGGCACTTGTTTGGAGAAACTACTGATTTTCTAAAGCAAGGACCTTCCTTCATGAAGAAACAGAGAGCTAGGTGAGTAGGGTTACTTTTTTCTAACAAAAAAAAAAAAGACACTATTTTAATGATTGGATAAGGAGCAAGCTAGATACAGGTAGTTTGAAGTGACCCCTAGTTAGAATTTATTCTGATGTCTTCTTCTAGCAGTACAACATACAAAGTTTATGTTCTAATAATTAAAAGATGCTTTCATGATCTTCTTTCAATTTTCATATAAAAGATTGGGACTGAGTAGAAAAATTCACCTTTTTCTTTGATTCCCTTTGGACATACTAGAACTACGACTGATCTGGCATTGCCTCTTATATATACGCATTACTTTTGAAAATATTAGCAACATTCCCTTTTCTTAATCAATGGGTTTATGTATATGACTTATAATACAAATATATTTGCATAGTATAGCATAATCAGATTTTATTTATACTGCTCCCCGTTCATTCAAAAGCATGTCATTTTGTTCACCTACAAGTTTATTATTCTAACCAATATTGTTAATAAAATAACCTATTTTTTTACTTTCCTATACATTGCTGAACTTGAGCAAACAATAAAGCTGTAGCCATTTAGCTTTATCTACTCTTATTTTCTATTTATTGTCGCATAGGCATTTCTTACAACTACAAACAATATAAAAAAATTCTGTCTAAAGTACAAAAATCTGGGCATAATACTTGTATCATAACATCATTATCTATTAAATTAGTCTTACGAGAAATTGAGAATCAAATACCATATTTATCAAAGGGGTATTTCACCAGAAAGACAAACTTTACAGTCCAATTACTTTCTAGGATACACATTCAAAGAAATTACTTTCAAGGCCAAAGTCAGCAGAATAATTACTTTCAAGGACAAAGTCGGCAGTCCAATTACTTTGAAGGACATAATTTCATAGGTTTTTAGGTTGTGTGTCCTAGAAACTAATTCCACTTGCTAAAGAGGCCCTTGTGGCTAATTTCCACTTTATCAAATTGGTAAATGAAAACTCTCACCAATTGATAATCAATAAAATCATTCAACACTTGCAGTCAAATCAGATAAATTCGTGCAGAACAGTTAGTAGAAATAAGTGTATTGAGAAAACGAACCGTTGTTTTCTTCACATATGTAACTTGGTAGCTTAAAGCATCATTTCTAGTTTCTTATGATTCAAAAAGAAATATATAAGCCGAAAGAGAATGATTCGTGGCCAGAGGAGTAGATCTGTAGGAAGATTTTGCATCAACATGATTAGGGTTCTATTTTTTCTTTTGGGGAGAAACAGGACATGCTTCTAGGTTCTTATTTTTATAGATAAGGGGTTTTGTTTTTTAGAACGTGTGGTGTGATGACGTTGACATTTAAAGGGTATAAGGAAATAGATGGATTAAAGGCTTTTCACATTGAGACCCACTAAAGACCATCATTTAATACTTTCGGTAATTATTAGTGACAAAATTATTTTTGTCTCTAGTTAGACCTTGTTCAAAGATAAAAATATTTTTGGTCTCAATAAATTGTCTTAAATCTACATTTTTGTTGTAGTGAGCACAACTCAACGATGATCGACAAGGCGGATTGAAGCAAAATTTTGGAAACAAGAAGAAGGGACCCTAGGGAGTCTACCCTAGGGTTCGCATGACATTTGGAGAGATTTGGAGGGATTGGCTCCTATCCCTCAATAGGGATCGGCCCTCTACCCTCTTAGGGATCAGCTAAACCCAACTTTATAACAAAAATCGATCAATATCTCAACATCAACGCATCTAATTAACATGAAACTTGGAGGAAGAGCTAATTACAACATAGAGAAGCTCCCTAGGGATCGCATATCATTTGGAGAAAGATGGAGGGATTGGTACCTATCCCCTTATAGGGATCCCCTATAATCAACCTTCACAATATATCTCCAACAAAGATTGATCAATAACTCGAGTTCTACTAATCCAATTGGTGCGAAACTTGGAGGCTAAGAATAATACGATATGGAGAAGCTCCCTTAGGGATCGCATGGCATTTGAAAGAGATTGCAGGGATTGGTACCTATCCCTCTAGAGGGATCGGCAGAAATCATAATTCAAGCAACAATACTTCATGGAAAATGTGATATCCCACAAACCGTACGTGATAATTGCACAAAATTTGGGGAGCAGGTAGCTAATATCATGGGGTACACCTCATAGGGATCGCAGCCCATTTGGATGTACTAATAGAGATCAGTACCGATATTTATTGTGGGCCCCAATGGGCCTAGAAATTTTTGGGTGGCTTCGTCTTGGTCTCCCGAACCTTCTGCCGAAATTTCAGTCCAATCCGTGCACGTCTTCCCTTACAAATATAGCAAGCATGGCATCAGAAAAGGGATCTTTTGCATCTTCTTTCTTCTTCTCTTTATCGTCAACCTGGGCTACGCTCCGCCATATTTATTCTTGGATTTCGGATTTTAACCATTAAAAAACTTCAGTATAATAAAAAGGATTATTTGGGAGTAGACGTAGGCCAAAGTTAGCCGAACCACTATAAACATTTTCTTTTTTTACTTGCTTTCTGATTGTTTTAAATTTGTCCTTCATTCATTTCTCTTCATATTTCTGTGATTGAATGGATATTGGTACTTTTACATAATTGGGTGTTGGTGGCCAATTTTGACACCAACATTTTGGTGCTTTCACCGAGAAAGCTAGCCCCCGCGAATTTGGAGTTCAAATTTGGAATCAATTGAAGAGCTTGGATTTGGAGCAATGGTGAGACAATCAACAAGGAGACAAGCTGCGAATAAGAGCCATCATGAAAGGAGTCATGAGGCTTCCTCAGGAGCTGGAGCTAATCAAACATCTATCTACATCACCAAAGATGAAATGGGAACAATGATGAACGTTATGCAGGAACAGATGTTGAAAAGACAGGAGGAGATGATGTGGAATCTACTCTGACAGATCAGATAGGCTGGAGCCATAGGAGCTGCTGGAATGAAAAATCAAGGAGTTAGAACGATAGGGAGTACTGAAGCTATGGATCAAGGAGTTGAGGCAGCAAGATTCGCTGGAAATCAGAACCGGGAGCATGGAAACGGAGCTATTGGACAAAGGAGTGGAACAGAGCAACCGGGGGTAGTCCCCAGCCATCTTAGAGGGATCGGCACCGATCCCCAAATACATGGGGGCATTCCCCCGAGTCTGGTCGATTATGACATTTGAGGATCTGTGGTCAATCCATGGAGCTTGGTGTGAATCATAATTTGGATGCTCGTCCAAAGGAATATGTTCTAGAATTCCCTCGTACACTCAAGGACAGCTTGGACATGATGATAGGAGACTACCACTGGAAGACAATGACAGGTTGCAAAAATGATCAAACAAGCTATGCGTGAAGGATTAGTGAACAGGGATCTGGAGGATGTAAATAGAAGTCCACTCGCTCCTAACATCAGGAATGCTAGGAATACACTAGAATTCAAACTACCAACAATGGAAGCTTATGATGGAAAGTCGGATTCAACTATGCATATGATGAGGTATATACGGCACATGGAAGTACTAGGGGCTCTTAAGAAGTCCTGGCACGATGCTTCCCCCTGTACTTAATGGATGTAGATGTGCTATGGTTTAGACAGTTGGAGAGCGGTTCTATTAGCACATGGATGGAATTGGTAGAAAGATTTATGAAGTAGTTTCGGGTTCACATTACGAGACACCAAGAATGTGATGACATTGACATTAGTAAAGCAGTGGGCAGGAGAATCACTCAAGAATTTCTTAACCAGGTTCAATGCGGCTGTTGTTTCGGTGGATCGACTAGATCCATCGATGGTTTTGATGGTGGCAGTGTCAGGAGTTGTAGATAATTTAGATTTTAAGATATCACTGATATGGGATCCACCGATAGATATCGGGGAATTCAACCATGAAGCATAGAAGTTTCTACGACAAGAAGATGCGAAAGCTGATAATGAGGCAACGGAAGTTAATACGGTATGGGGTGGATAATAGCCCGGTGAAAGCTCACGAAAGGACCAGGGAAAACAGAACATGGATAATAGCTTCGATGGATCGAAGCAACAGAGAAGGGAACCCTCCGAACATGAACGGACATCAGGAAAGCACCGCCTACTCCATGAGCTGGATGGGCACAATACAGATGACTGCAGGCATTTAAAGGATATCATTGAGGAACACATGAGGAATAGTCAGTTACAACAATACGTAAGGACTCGGGCTGCAACGGCGGAACAGGAGCAGCCACCATCCACCTCGAATGAAAATGGCACTGAATCAAGGCATCATCATCAACCTGTCATCAATTGATCGGGATGGCATGGAATAAGTAAAATACTTGGTAGTAGGATGGTTAAGTCACTTACACATGTACGGGATTGAGGATGGTCCCTAGGCAGGCTTTGAGATGATGATAAACTGTAGTGCTCGGGTTTGTAAATTTTGTTTTTCTTTTTCTTACATTTTCTTCCTGTTTGCTTTGAACTCTAGTTTATTGGTTATACATACTCTTATTTTATATTTTGGCAAATGGACTTAGGAATGTTTACATTTGGATCGATGTAATAGATAACATAGGTCGTCAGGTATGGACTATGCCTGGCAAGGGGTAAGTCGCTTCACTCGAATGCGATGGATCGGCCTACTAAGGTCGTCGAGTATGGATTGTGCTTAGCAAGGATCAATGGAGATCAAGGTCGTTAGGTATGGACTATGCCTGGCAAGGGGTAGGTCGCTTTGGTCGAACCGATGGATCGACCTACGTAGGCCGTCGAGTATGGATTATGCTCGGCAAGGACCTGGAGAGGTCATGGATTTGGATACAGATTTAATCATCAGATATAGATTCGGATGTGGAACCAGTTATCGGATATAGATGAACATGGATTTGGCCTGGAAATGGACTGGATTTTGGATTAGATATCGATTGATTATGGAATTCAGATTTTGAATTTATTCAAAACACACCTTCCTATCACAAGACATGCTTTGGGGGCAAAGTGTTAACCCTCCTTTTAACAAGGCAGCACATAGGTGGATTTAACCTAACAGATTTTATGATCATCAAAGCGGGAAGCCCGGAGAAACGGTTACTAGGCTCGGAGATCAGCTATAAACGCGACTATGGATGATGGTCAAGCGGATTTGGATTGGATCCTTAATTTTTATCCTAATCAAGGTGCAATCAGTATAAAGTGATAAGGAAGGCCTCATGCGGGTATATTTCAAATTTTAAGTCGATCAGAGTTTGTATGATCGAGTTACCGGCAAAAGAAGAGGGATCAGATCATATTCAGCTCAACAATACAACTCAACGATGATCTATAAGGCGGATTGAAGCAAAACCTTGGAAACAGGAAGAAGGGACCCTAGGGAGTCTACCCTAGGGATTGCATGACATTTGGAGAGATTTGGAGGGATCATCACCCATCCCTAAATAAGGATCGGCCATCTTCCCTCTTAGGGATCGGCTAAACCCAACTTTATAGCAAAGATCGATAAATATCTCAACATCAACACATCCAATTGACCTGAAATTTTAAGGTAAACAAATTACAACATGGAGAAGCTCCCTATGGGATCTCATATCATCTAGAGTGAATTGGAGGAATCGATACCTATCCCTCCATAAGGATCAGCTATAATCATCCTTCACAACATATCACCAACAAAGATTGATCAATAGCTCGAGTTCTACTAATCCAATTAGTGCAAAACTTGGAGGCTAAGTATAATACAATATAAAGAAGCTCCTCTAGGGATTGCATGGCATTTGAAAGAGAATGGAGGGGTCAGTACCTATCCCTCTAGAGGAATCAGTAGAAATCAGAATTCAAGCAACACTACTTCACGGAAAATGTGATATCTCACAAACCGTACATCGGAATTGCATGACATTTGGGAAGCAGGTAGATAATATCATGGGGCACCCCTCATATGGATCGCAGCCCATTTAGATGTACTAATAGGGATCGGTACCGATCCCTATTGTGGGCCCCAATAGGCTTGGAAATTTTTGGGTGGCCTCATCTTTGTCTCCCGAACCATCTGCCAAAATTTCAGTCCGATCCATGCACGTCTTTCCTTATAAATACGTAAGCATTGTGTCAGAAAGGGGATCTTTGGCATCTTCTTCTGCTTCTCTTTATCTTCAACCTAGGCTGCACTCTGCCAATTTTATTTTTGTATTTCGAATTGTAACTGTAGAAAAACTTTAGTAATAAAAATGATTATTTGGAAGTGGATGTAGGCCGGAGTTAGCCGAATCACTATAAATCTTGTCTCATTTTACTTGCTTTCTGATTGTTTTGATTTTGTTCTTCATTCATTTCTCTTCATATTTCTGTGATTAAAGTGGATATTGGTACTTTTACAAAATTGGGCGTTGATGGCCAATTTTAACGCCAACATTATAAAATGAAAATGATATTTTATAGAATAGTGAATATGAAGTATACTTAAGTTCAAGTTATGCAATTAAGTATTTAAAGGATTAAAATTAATATATAAGCTAATGATATATTTTATAAAATAGATGTAAGATTTTATAAAATAGTAAGGAGCCATATTAGACTTTTATATAAAAGATTTAGTAAATAAAAGTAAGATATGATTAAGCAATAAAAGAATTACTTATTTAAATATACGTGTATGTTCATGAGTATGGGCAAGTATACATATACCTGTATTTGAAAATATATAAGAATTATAATGATGTGTGCATCGTAGTAAGAATTGTTATGTGTTTGTTTGTTTATATAGATATGCAGTTGTTTGATTATATAGATATACTACTGAATACAAGTTCATTGCAGGAATTTAACGTAGCCATAGCGACCATCGTGTGCGCTAAGCTATGTGAGAATACACTAGGTCGAGTAATCGCTCCGGTGGAGTCCGAGATGAGACTTGTGAAATTAATGTGTTTGCATGAACGTGTGTGCATAAGCGTGCACGAATGAGTGTATCGACACATGTATAACTACGCATAAGTCAAGGAGGCTAGGTATGTCGTTTTGGCATGTTAGAGGAAGCTGAGTCGCTAAGATCGCCCGTTGAACTCTGCTTGTGCAAAGAGTGGATTTTGGTGTTGAAACCAATTTTTGAATACTTATAGAATTCACTTCCAATACGATAACAAATGAACCCCAGTAGTGGACCGATGGGTTAGAAGTAGGCTCTGGAAGCAAGGTGACTCATCGAGCGAAACATTGGAGGAAACAACACGCGTATCGGTAACCATTTGGTGGGGTTTATCTCGCCCAAGTTCATTGCCAGAACAAGGCAATATTCAGTCGACTGATTATAGATTCAGTGGACTGAACTGAGGTGGGAACCAAACTCAAAGGGAAAGTCCAAAATAGTGGACTGGGGGTCATTGGATTCAGTCGACTAGGCACAGTTTACTAAATGAATAACCCTAGTTAACTGAACCCCTGAGTTAAGAGTGAATTCAAGGAATTTCTTTCCCGTTTGATTGCGGTTCTTCACGGGGACTTGGCACGACTTCGTAGAGACTTCAGGCTACTCGAGGAAGTGGAATGCAAGGCGAAGCTCGGGATTTGGATGCAATATATAGTGATACAAATGTGTGATTAATGACGATCGAATACAATGTCAAGGTAGAGATTAACTACAAGGTCGCGTTTTGTGAGCGTGTATGATTAAGTGGAGTTAGTCTATGCCCCTTGGCTTTGACTATAGGGTATAAATCTTTGATGAATGGTATCGGCTTTATACAAGTGGTCGTACCAATTATGGATTTTATAGTAGAGACTATCTAAATCGATAAACGATGACTAAATATCGGTCTTCATTTGTGATAAGCACATTTGATTATGTAATGTTACAATTGATGTGTGCATGTATATATATATATATACATACACACATACATAAGGCATCGGTGTTCCTTTGTGGTCCCGATAACGTATTTCATGAGACATGAGTGTCGTTCTCTTTTCGGTAGAGGGTATGGTACAGTTCACATACGATGACAATCATCCACGACTGAACTAGATGTCACCAAAGCCTACTTCAGAGGGTACAGTGTGGTTTACATAGGATGACGATCATTTATGAGTGAGTGGGTTAGATGTCACCAAAGTTTGCTTCAGAGGGTATGGTGTGGCTCACAAAGTAGGTCATACATCACCAAAGCTTACTTTAGAGAGTATGGTGATACCTACATGAGACTATTTATCTTGAACCTCAGAAGGGAATCATTGGATCGTGATAGATGTCCGTAGTGGGCCTAACCCGTCAGTGGTGACGGATATCAATTTGTATAATTTGGTTGCCTTTTATTTCTATATTGTGTGTATTATTGGTTGATTGTTAGTATTGTTGATACATTTATTATCGTTGTATACTTTGCGATAGACCTATATTATGATCACCTTACTTTTGGATGTTGGGTCACTTTTATTATAGTATGATATTTATGTTATAGTCACATTATATCAGTTGTGCTGACTCATTTATTACAGGAGAAGAGCAGGTTATGGTATGATCCTCTATTTTGAGATGGGTTTACTTTACTTGATTTTATGTAGTTTGGATTACTCCTGAGCCATGTTTATGGACAGGGCCGATTGTGATTTAGTAGTTCCTGTTTATTTGTATATAGCTTTAATATACAGTATTTTAAGATAGTTCCCCTCACATCAGGCTTTAAGTTTGGCCCACATTTTGTCTTTGTCTATTTATGTTATGACAACTCTCGGGTACTCGATTGAGTAGTGTGAGAGTCGGGTGCTTTTGGGGATCTGCTATCAGGATGTGTAGTTGGAGCATTTTAGAGGCGTGGTATTGATATTTTAAAATACATACTTGGCATTTTAGTTATACATAACAAACCTAGTATTTGTATATGAGACTGCTGCAGATATTTATTCAGAACTTTATATTCAATTTAGGAGTTGATGTATTCTGACTTTCTGTATTGATACTTCTTTATCAGTTACTTCCACTAGTGCGATCTCTTATATGTTGTTATTATATTCTGCATATGTATATTCAGTAAATTATATATTATCATTCCGTTGTGAGATCCTATCGATGTCTTGGTTTAGTGTTTTGTTCTAATTTTTCCCAGACAATCTGTCTTTCGTGGTATTCGAGAGTCCATCGTTGTTATGAGACGATGAGTTTTTGGGTTCTATAAAGGGTGGGTTGTTATAGTTGGTATCAGAGCTTAGGCACAACACTCGGACCAAGTAGACCAATTTAAGTTAATAAATCTAGTGAAAGGAGAAACGTAGAGAGAGCGTATTTGTATTTTTTTTCTTTTATATTATATTGTATACACCGTTTGTCTTATGGACTTGATTTGTTTTTATCGCTAGTTGTTAAGGTATTTTCGTCAAGCTATTGGTACGAGTAGATGAAGTACCTAGGTGACTACTGTTTGTACCAAAAATGGGCACAACACTCTTCGGGAGTTATTTGAAGAGATAAAGTGAAGATTGTAAATGTAAAACAGAGGTTATCTAACAAAAACTCCAACAAACAAAAATGTAAAATGCACAGACAAGCAATTTAGAGTGGTTCAGCGTAACGCCTACGTCCACTATGAAGTTTTGATGATTTTATTGATGCTCTTTCAATGATTACAAGCGATTACAGCAAACAACAGCGGATTACAGATTAGAATTCGAAATCGACAGCGAAGGTTGGATGCAAATCTTAATCTGGCATAGTTTGGACATTTCAGAGAAAAAAGATCCTTTTTCTGTTGGCTCTGGGGCTCTATTTATAGGCGTAGGAGGCTCAGATCTCGCATAAACTTCGGGAGACTTGGTCCGGCACGTGAGGGGGCCCACGCGACCGTTTCCAGAAAGTTTCGCCTCGATCTGCGATCGATACGAATCCATTTCATATCGATCAAGATGATGTCCAGTTGAGCTGAAATTTGGCATGGACATCCTTCAGTGTGCATGCAAGCTTCCCTGAAAATTTCATTGGATTTGGATCAGTAGATCACGAGATATGGTCGATACGAAGTGAGATTTCTCGAGGGCTGTTTGGCTCGTCTCCATGGTTTCGAACCGATCCCCCGTATCGATCTCTGCACGTGCTCTTGAGATGGTGTGGCGCGCGTATTTCGTTTCGATCCGGTATTTGCTCCTTATTGACCGCTTCGATTCCATGGATCTCGCCTTGATTGTTTCGATGGATCACACGTCATCCTAGTTGGTTGACTCGTTGGGAACGAATAAGTCACTGGGCATGGATTCGAAGTGAGATCCTCTGATGGATATGAAGAGCACCGGTCCGATGGATACGAAGTAGACAATGACTGATGGTTGTGATTCGCGTCAGCTATCGATGGACACGAATCCGATCGATGCGAGCTTGATGGGTTCGAACGTTTCCAACCTGATTGTTACGAAGTTTCGGGGCCTTGCCGATGTAAAGTGGTTGATGGACATGGGTCGGATGGATACGAAATAAGGCTTCTCGATAGATACGAATAAGATACTCAGCCAATCGATACGAGTTGCTTTCATTTGTCGATGGACATGAATCCAATCGATACGAACTCGATGGATACGAAACACGGCCAATTCCATCGATACGAAACGACGTCCCATGACGGATATGAAATGGACACTCCTGATGGATACGAAAACATGCTTTTCCCTCCAACTAGTATCCATCATATCTTGAGCATATGAACTCGGATTGACTTGAAACTTGGGACGTTGGCTTCCTTCGCTTTCCCAGTCATGTCCTATCAATTGTAGCTTGATCCGGACTCGGACAAAATTCAGCGACATCCATGACAAGCGATATTTGGAATCCAATCAACTCCTTGGTGTCCTGGCCTTGCCAAAAGGCGGGATAACATTTGTCCCCCAAAGCATGTCTTGTGAAAACATGATGTGCTTTGTAAAACCACAAGTTCGTGGATCATTGTCCGTTTAGCCGGATATTGAATGTTGCACCGGTCCCTTCTTGAATCGATCTGAGATTTGAGATGAAACAGCATTTCGTGGTCTCTCCTGATTATCCTCTTGTATCGATTCCCTCATGAATCGATGCAGGAAGTCGGAAAGTACTTTTACGCATCGATGCATGCTGAACTGATCGATACGAATAATTACTCGTATCAATGGATTCTGATAGATACGAAAATCGCGTTCGTATCGACAGACCTGCTCTGTCGTGAATCGATGGCTCATAATGTGGATGTTTCGAAACGATGGTGTCTGGTGAACATTTCGCCTCGATGAATGCACAGCTTGATGGATTCGAAGAGAGCGTTTGCACCGATCCATCGTCTTCAATTAGCTTTCCTATGCGCTACGAACCGATGAAGTCTGGTGGACCCGAAACGAGCGTGAGTATCGATACGTTGCCTAATGGATACGAAATCAAGGTTCGCATCGATAGGTCTGCATTGTTCAAGGGTCGATTGTTGAAAAATTGTTATTTTTGAATCGATTAGTATCACAACGCCTCGTATCGATGGATCCTGTTGTCGATTTGGCTTCGAAGGAGGCAGAGTCCCTAGGATTCGAAACTGGTATTCGCATCGTCCCTTGGATTCGAAATCGGCATTCGCTGGACTGGTTGTGACCGGTCAAAATGACTGGGAGACGAAATGGCCCAATCTTCCTCTACCCTTCATATAAATACCTGGGACTTAGCCCATTCTCACTTTTTTACCTTTCTACTTTTTACTGTCACTCCCTGTTCTCTTTTTCTACCTTCGTATCGATAGACTGAGAGATACAACTACGAGCTTTCAAATCGAACCAAACCTTCGATCCTCTGTGCGTAATCGCAAAAAATTAGGTAATTAATGGATAGAATCGTATAAATAATGACGAAACTCGAGATCTCAATCGTTCTTCTTGCTTCCACGGCCAGTTGTGATGAATCTGAGATCTGGACGAGAAAAAACGAGATTGGGGGATAGAGCGTGGCCATGGAGTTGAGATCCTTTTGGGGAAGAAGGAGGCACGAAGGAAATCAATGTTACCTCATTTCGTATCGGCCTGGATCGGGAGTGTTCAAATCGATATGGACTGCACACGTTCGCATCGATGTGGAGACGAAAGCGGCGATAGACGCGAAGCCATTGTTTTCAAATCGATGCGAATTTGGCGGACCTGATCGACGCGAATTGGCTCGCCTTCGATCGATACGACATGTATCGATTCGAATTCGATCGCTACGAAGCATCCTCACCTCAGCCTGATCGATACGAACGCATCAGCCTGAACTTGATCGGTACGCTGCACTCTCCCTCCAGCCCGATCGATATGAAACATTCCTATCCCAAGATGATCGATACGAATGCATCGATTCGAACGTGGCCAGGCTGAACGGCGTGATCCCCCTTAACCGATACGAAAACAAAGTGCAGCGATCGATTCTCGACCTAAATCTTGACGAACTTAGAGAATTTCTGAATATTTGAACACTTGATTCCGACGAGCTTCTGCCTTGCATAATTGAACTTGATCACAGAACTGCATATTTGACTGACTTTCGAAGCTTGTTGATGGAACTGCTATTTAACAGAAAAAATATAACGATCTCCTTAATTTTGAATCGATCGTTAGTATCTGGACGGCATGGTTGTGACGGTCAGCGATGACGGTCATGCCCAGTCTGACTCTCAGAGTTTTGTTGTTCATACACTTAAGCTTATCTCGTTGAAATTTAACTGTTCAAGTTATGCACAACACCTGCACTGCACAACATATTCATCCACTCTACACTGGGGAATGCATGGGCTTTTTATCATCTAATGATGGTTTCTCGTGAGTTAGCTAGTTATGGAACCATCAAGTTCACAGCAGCAAGAAACTCAGAATCTTATCCCTCCCAGACTTGAGATTCCGGACATCGAGGCCGAAGCTATTGGTCCAGCTCCGGATGAGTTGCCTGATGCGTCCTTCATTAATAGTCCACCTGACTCTGTCCCGTCCAATATCTCTGAAGATATGCTAGGGAGAATATGCTTGAGGCATGGCTTATCGTTGGACGATGTAATATTGCCTGGACCGGACGACAGACCACATAATCCCCCGGAGGGGTATACTGCTTTTAATCGACATGCATGCGCAGCCGGTACACTTCCTCCGTTCAACGATTATATAAGAGAAGTGTTGGCTTACCTGGATATTGCTCCGTCTCAGCTACATCCGAATGGATATGCTTCACTTAATGGCTTGTTCATCGCATTTATGGAATACCTCTACCGACCTCCCCGCCCGACCGAGATAAGGTACCTCTTCAACTTAAAAAGTCGAACTGACAGCCCATCTTTTACCTTCTTGGAGTCTGTAAGAAACTGCCAAGTTGTCACGGGGTCGTGGACTAGGCTGAGCTACTTCAAGTCAGAGTGGTTCTATGTCCGATGTCCTCCGTGGTTTGCCAGAAGATGGCTGTTCAGATGTGAGTATTGTCTTTTTCCAAGTAATCGACAGGGCAATTTTTGAATGAAATTAAACTCATATCTCCTACTCCTTTTCTTTCAGCTATAATCTAGCGACCTGAAGGTGGCTATTATAAAGAGATAGTTCAGGTCCTTCAAGAAATTCCTAGTGAAGAAAGGAATATTGAATTGCTACTGACGGACCGGAATCTCAGAGTTCTTGGGTTGATTGGGCGGAGGCAGAGCATAAGGCTCGATGGCGCATTAAAGACCGTCTCCAGAGAAAAGGTCAAGCGGAAGAAACCCAGGGTTGTGATAATTGAGGAACCCGATTCCGAGAGAACTCATACCGACGAGGAACCGTTGGTCGGACCTGCTAATGCAATCCCAGATTCTGATGAAAAGAGAAAAGGCAAAGCGGTGGCCTCCAAACAGCCTAAATCCGGGAGGCGTAAGTCGGTGGTTTTACACCGCCCCCTGTCAGGAGTTAGAATTGCGTAGGCACCCTCCCTGCAAGCTGAAAATCAATTCGAAGGGCCCGCTGACCCTCCAATCCCGGACATCGAGCCCGAGCAACACGACGTTGAATTGGGTGGACCGCGACATACCGTCGATGTTAGCGAGTCTCTCCCTACCAGTGCGATTGACACTTCTGGTTGGTCCGGGGGGTTACACATTCACACACTCTTCACGGCACAACACATTTTCCTAACCGTAAACAACATATTGTAAACGGCTACTGATTTTCCGTGGTTTGCTTTTCAGGTACGATGTCTGGACAAAGTTCTGTGCTTGGTAGTTTGCGCAACAAGCGCCGTTATCATGAGCCACGCAGGAGAGAGGGCGAGAGGGATTATGACTCAGGACACTCTAGTCAGGAGAAGTCCGACAGAGACAGGGGATACGTTCACCGATCCCGATCTCGCTCTCCTCCTCCCAGGACCTCCGCACCTCCTACGGTAGCAGTTGCTCGTCCTCCTGAAATTTCACGGCCTAGGCCACCTTCTCAAGCTTCGAGGCCCGATCCTCCGCGCAGGACTGAAATAGCCACCTCTTCAGCTACCACACCGGTCTCGACTGATGCGTCCAGTGAAGAAGCGCTTAAATTGGCACAGATGAGGAAGGAATTTCCCGACATCTGCTTTGACGGTTATGTATTCCCTCCGCACCTGAGGAGAATTCCGCCAACCGCTGAAACCAATATCCATGATTATGTTGCGGACATCTTCTTCCAGTACAGGGAGTGGGCACGGGCCGCGAGGAAAGCGTCCAAAGTTTCATTCGATCGGGGCGTCGCCATTGAGAAGCTTGAGAAGGAGTTGGGTCACAATGACCGAATCATAAAAGCGCTCAACGCGGAGGCTGTGTCTTCTCGTAAATCTGAAATGGAGGCCTTAAAAAAGGTTGACGAAGTAAACTCTGCCATGACCAGAATGAAACAAGAGCACTATACCGCCATCGAAGACATGGGTCATAGGAACACCACCATTACCGCCGAGAGGGATGCCGCTCTTAAGGAGCTTAATGAGCTGAAATCAAAGTTCTTTGAAATGGCGAAGGAGAAAGATGCAGCTAATGTTTCTGCACAGGAGGCCTGTGATCAGGCGGTGACGCTCCGAAAGGAGAAGGAAGCGGCTATGCAACAAGCTCGCGAAGCTGAAGCTGGGGTTGACGAGAAGGTACGGCAGGGGGAGGCCAGGATTGAGGCTGAGGTAGAAGAGCTACTCGTCAATTACAATGCCAATGTGCTAAGGCACCGAGATCTGACATGGCTCGACGACTATCCAACACATCTCTATAACGCTTGGAATACGTTGGTTGAGGAGGAGAAATCTGGACATCCCGATGAAGGCATCGATGAATTCGAGCTGGAGAACCGCATTATTAATGATGACGAAAAGAAAGTTCTCCATGGCTCCATGATTTCTCACGAGGAGGAGAGGCTTGGCGCCCGATCTCAGGAAATTGGAGAAAGCTCTGGTGCTGAGCACGGTATCACAAGTTCTAAGATTGTCGTGTCATCTCAATCTGAGCCAACTACGACGATCGACTCCCAGCCTGTACCGGCCTATGATCCAGACCGACCACATTTATCTCCTATTAAGGAGCATTTCTCCGAAGCCGTTCAAACGACCCTGACCCAAACCGAGGAAGGTACTCTGAACTAATCCCTTGTTCATTTGGGGTGAAGAATGCGTATGGAAGTGTATACTAACAGACGTTTCCTTTCTTTGACCAGTGATTGGAGTTGCACCGGCGGCGCCTTCCATAGCCCAGGAATCATGTCAAGTGCCGGAGGCCATCATTTCTGAGGCAACTTCTATTGTGACAACAGTGCCGTTGGAAGTAACACAGGGGAGCTCACTCTCTTTCGATGAACAGATGATAAACGAGCTCCTTGGCCGACAGAGTGATCCCTTTGCAGACCTATCATTCAGCCTTGGCAGATTCTCGTCCACTTCTGATATTTCAACCCAGGCTGTCACAGCACATGGTGAGGCCAGAGCGCAGCGAGAAGCAAGGATGTTGGCCGAAATCAATGCTGAGATGGCGGCAGCTGCGCATGGTGGCAGCGCGGATGGCGGAGCAGCAGCACATTGTCCCACCCCTCTTATGATTGTATCTCCTGGGGGCACGCTTACTGACACTAGTGCGTCGGTCCCGCCTCCGGCTATGGATTCTGTTCCTCCAACTCCTCCTGTGGGAAGCATTCCCATAGAGTCCAGCTCGGACGAGGACGTCGACATCATGCCTTCATCCGAGGGGAGCCTGCCTAGGGAGAAAAGTTCTAAACGAAAGAGTACTGGCGGCTCCAGTAGCTCCTCGAGGAAGAAGAAGTTGAGGAAGCAGAAAGATTAGACACTCTTTTTAGGCATACTTTCCTCTTTTGGTAGTCAGGGATTTTGTTACTTTTTCTTTTTTCCCTTTTGTAGGCCATGTTTAGATGCGGGTTCGGCCCCTGCTAGTAGTAATATTTTGGAAAGGCTCGTGTATGAACCATTGCTTTTGATTTAGTTGAAATAAAATTTTGTCTTCTAGTTTCGGCTTATGTTCCTTTCATGCTTGAATACTGCAGTGTTCGAACTTCGGTCCGGTGTACTCGCATTATTTTTATGTTCAAGCATAACTTGTTTTATCTGCCAAATCTGCCCCCAAATTCCGGGGTTAAGTTATGATGATCAGCTTGTGATCGCATTGAGTGAGGATCGAACGAGCGGGCTACACTTACTTCCTCATGAATAATTCCATCCACACTTTGGGGATTTAAGTCATCTCATGAACGGTTGTTCACGTTCTGGGGACTTTAAGATCGACGTTAGTGCTTCGACTCATATCCTGGGGAATTTGAGTTAGCGTTCACATTCTGACTCGCGCTTCGGGAGTTCGAAGTGGACTGATTATACTTCGCTTCGCACTCTGGGAATACGGAGTTAAATGTTTACACTCCGTTTCGCACTCTGGGAATACGGAGTTGAATGTTTATACTCTGTTTCGCACTCTGGGAATACGGAGTTGAATGTTTATACTCCGTTTCGCACTCTGGGAATATGGAGTTGAATGTTTATACTCCGTTTCGCACTCTGGGAATACGGAGTTGAATGTTTATACTCCGTTTCGCACTCTGGGAATACGGAGTTGAATGTTTATACTCCGTTTCGCACTCTGGGGATACGGAGTTGAATGTTTATACTCCGTCTCGCACTCTGGGAGTACGGAGTTGGAAGTTTATACTCCGTCTCGCACTCTGGGAGTACGGAGTTGGATGTTTATACTCCGTCTCGCACTCTGGGAGTACGGAGTTGGATGTTTATACTCCGTCTCGCAATCTGGGAGTACGAAGTTGGATGTAGGATTGTCGTGTGTCAATCCTATCGATATTGGTGTAATGGCTTGCCCCCGAGCTCGGGTTTCACTTAGCGAGTGGTCGGTCGTATCACAGCCACTCTCCATTTGAATAAGTCCCATTGCGTGATGGGATTTAGCTCTTCGTGCATCGTGATGACGTATATCGTACTTAATGAATCACAGCTCTGGCTCGAAGAGGTGGCATTTTATTGCTGAAATAAGAAATTGTGGCAAAGTCAGTTGCCTTATTACAAAATTCAAATTTCGAAATGCAGAAACAAATTGCTAAATAGAATAAAATAAATAAAGCCTGTCATGTGTAATAGCGAAGGAGACTTTCGCTGTTCCAAGCCCTTGGCAAATCGAGACCGTCAACGGTCGACAGCTTGAATGTGCCATCTCCGAGTCTTTGCGTAATCACATATGGTCCTCCCCAGTTCGGCTTCATGTGTGAAGGAACTGGGTAGATTCTCTTGAGCACGAGGTCGCCGAGTTCAAAGGTTCGGGGTCGAACTTTGGTGTTGTATAGTCGGGCGACCCGACTTCGATATGCGGCTGCTCTCAAATCAGCCTCTTCCCGTTTTTCATCCAACAGATCCAAAGATTCGGCCAGTAGTATAGCGTTCGTTTTCGGATCATAGTAAGTCACGCGATGAGAAAATACTTCCGTCTCGACTAGAATAACAGCCTCTGAGCCATAAGATAGGGAAAACGGAGTGTGTTCGGTCGCGGTTTTGTGAGTCGTTCGATAGGCCCATAACGCCATAGGAAGTTCATCGACCCATTTTCCCTCGGCCTTTTCCAGTCGTTTCTTCAGGATGGACTTTATAATTTTATTGACAGCTTCAACCTGTCCGTTTACCTGGGGGTGTGCGACAGCCGAGAACTTTTTATGGATATGAAACCGTTGACAGAAATTCTTGAATTCCGTACTTTCGAATTGGGCTCCGTTATCAGTGATGATGGTATGCGGGAGTCCAAATCGACAGATGATGTTGCGAACCACGAAATTTATCACTTTCTTTGTCGTAATGGTTGCAAGGGCTTCGGCCTCAGCCCACTTTGTAAAGTAGTCAACGGCAACGATGGCGTATTTCGCACCGCCTTTCGCCAAAGGTAAAGCGCCGATGATATCAATGCCCCACATTGCGAATGGCCAGGAACTGACCATTTGGGTTATCTCGGTAGGCGGGGCTCTTGGAATTCGGGCATGTATCTGGCATTTATCACACTTTCTGGCATAGTTCGCCGCATCTCGGTTCACTATCGGCCAGTAATACCCATATCGGAGTATCTTCTTAGCGAGAGCTTGCCCTCCGGTATGATCGCCACACTCTCCTTCGTGCACGTCATGTAACACTCGTTTGATTTCCTCGTGGGCGATACATCGGAGGAGGGGAACAGAATAACCTCTCCTTTACATGACTCCGTTCTAGATAACGAATCGTGAAGCTTTCCGTAAGATTTGTCTCTTCTCATTTCTATGCTAAGGCAACGTCCCACTCTCAATGTAATTTCGATACGGAGTCATCCAAGACTCTCTACTAGGAGCGGTTTCAAACACAAAGTTCGCTTCTATCCGATCAATGCTTGGGAAAGATAGAGTTTTGATGGGGACAAGTCCCATCTGCTGTGCTTCACCTGTGCTGGCTAACTTTGCTAATGAATCGGCTCTCTGATTGCGTTCCCTGGGTATATAATAAATGACATAATAATCAAATTGATTCAGTATTTCCTGAACTCGGGCCAAGTAGGTAGCCAGCCTTTGATCCCTTGCTTGATACTCTCCCCGTACTTGACACACAACTAACTGTGAATCGCAGTAAATTTCCACAGCTATAATTCTCAAATCTCTGGCAAGTTTTAGGCCGGTCAAGAGGGCTTCATATTCAGCTTCATTATTAGTCGCACGAAAATCCAACTTCAAAGCATAACATATGGATCGGCCCTCGGGAGTCACAAGTACAACCCCAGCGCCCGAACACCGGTCGTTTGACGCACCGTCAGTATACAGCTTCCAGATGTATTCGGGGGATTCATTAGTCTCTGGCAAGTCTTCTGGAACGGTAAATTTAGCTATGAAATCTGCCAGGACTTGTCCTTGAATGGCTCTCCGCGGAGCGTATGTGATATCAAATTGGCTTAGTTCAATGTTCCATTTGAGTAACCTACCAGACGTCTCAGGCCGCGTGAGGACCTGTCGCAACGGTTGGTCGGTGTACACAGTAAGAGGATGAGCCTGGAAGTAAGGGCGGAGCTTTCTCGAGGCAATTACCAAGCAATAGGCCAGTTTCTCCAGTCTCGGATAATTTCTTTCAGCTCCTGTTAGCCGCTTGCTAACATAGTAGACCGGGTTTTGCACTTTGTCTTCCTCCCAAACTAGAGCAGCACTAATCGCATGTTCTGATACTGCCAGGTAGAGGTATAATTGCTCGTGGTCAACTTGTTTTGACAAGATCGGAGGTGTCGAAAGATGTTGAACTAGTGATCGGAATGCGCCTTCACATTCCGTGGTCCATTCAAAATTTCGTTTTCCCCTCCGAATCAGATCGAAGAAAGGAATGCATTTATCGGTGGACTTTGAAATGAACCTGCTCAATGCTGCGACCTTTCCGTTGAGACTCTGGACTTGCTTTATGGTTCTAGGAGTTTGCAGATTTCTTATAGCCCAGATCTTCTCAGGGTTGGCTTCTATCCCTCGAGCATTGACAATGAACCCAAGGAACTTTCCCGATGCGACGCCGAAGTGACACTTGAGCGGGTTGAGCTTCATCCCATATTCCCAGAGGATGCTGAACACTGAATTCAAATCTCTGACGTGATCTGTGGAGAATCGAGACTTCACCAGCATGTCATCCACGTAAACCTCCATGGTCTTCCCGATCTGATCGGCGAACATCCGGTTGACTAGGCGTTGGTATGTTGCTCCAGCGTTCTTTAGACCAAACGGCATGACTTTGTAACAGTAGAGTCCCAGATCGGTTACGAAGCTGGTATGTTCCTGATCAGGTAAATGCATGGGTATTTGATTATAGCCGGAATAAGCATCCATAAAAGATAGTAGCTCATGTCCGGCCGTTGAATCTACGAGTTGATCAATTCGTGGCAGTGGGAAGCTATCTTTTGGACAGGCCTTGTTTAGGTCAGAGTAATCAACGCAGGTTCTCCATTTTCCGTTTGGCTTTCGAACCAGTACAGGGTTGGATACCCATTCTGGATACAAGGCATCTCGAATAAACCCGTTTGATTGTAGTTTATCAACTTCCTCCTTAAGGGCGGAAGATCTCTCTGGATCCATACCGCGCCTTTTCTGCTTGACTGGGACATGTCGCAGATCTATATTCAGGGAGTGACTTGCAATGCTCGGCGAGATTCCGCACATGTCAGAGTGTGTCCAGGCGAAGACGTCGAGATTCGCCCGAAGAAACTCGACCAATTCCTGATGTGTCTGCTCGTTCAGTTGAGACCCAACTTTCAGCATCTTTGAATCATCATCCTCACTGATTGGGACGTCCACAGTCAGTTCGGCCGGAGAAGCTTGACTCTCCGTAGATTCGTCTTTATCCTCATTGTCGCTAGGGTCCAGGTCTTTCAAGAATTGGTCGTGGTGCCCGGGCCGAGGCCCAGGCATCAATTGTCAATTATCAATAGAACGGACGTAGAGAGATTCCTCTACGCCCTTTCCCTTCTCTTTACGTTGTGCCCCGCGCAGCTCAGCAGCATAACAGGCCCTTCCCGTGGCCTGATCTCCTTGAACAACTCCAATCCCACGATCAGTGGGGAACTTCAAAGTCAAACACCATGGGGCGATGGCTGCCCTGAATTCGGCTAGGGTCGGTCGGCCCAAAAATGCGTTATAAGGTGAATCAATCTCTAAGACGACAAACTGTAAAATCCGGACTCTCCGGCGTTTTCCAACCCCCAACTCAACCGGTAGTTCAGTCACTCCAATGGGTATCGTGGCACTCCCGTTAAAACCGTGGATTCGGGACAAGCAAGGTTTCAAGTCCTTTGCCTCCATTTTCATTAAGTCGTAAGCCCGTTTAAGCAAGATATTCACAAAGCTTCCACTATCAACCAGGATCCTCTTCATCCAAGCAGGACCTACCTGGGCAGATATGACTAGTGGGTCTATTGTAGGGGCTTCGACCTTATCAGCGTCTCGGCTTCTGAACACGATATCATCAGACATTATCTTTTGTTGTTTAACCGGGGTTCCGTTTTTGCAATTACTACAACACTCGAAATCCGCATGCCTGATAGAACTAGCATACGACTCCATTTCCCCCCAGCTTCTGTCTGCCGGGTGGGGACCACCACTTATTGTATTAATAACCAATCTCCCGCCCGCACGGGCGGGTTCCTCCTGTCTTTCCTGGTTTTGTGAATGATTCTAATTTGAAGGGCCCGCTCAACCAGATTGCGGCGCCCGTACAAACTGATCCAACTTTCTTTCTCTGATCAACTTTTCGATGAGCACCTGCAAATGCCGACACTCATTGGTATTGTGGCCGTAGCTTTCGTGGAATCTACAGAACTTCCCTGTCTGAACCTGCCTCTCCGATGAGGGCTTCGGAGCAGGTTTCTTATACTGTACAGTGTTGCAGGTCTGTAAGTATACGTTTTCCAATGACGTGTTTAACGGTGTATAATTGTCAAACATTTGAGCCCTACGTCGAGGACCTCGGTTCTGATCTCTCTTCTTATCCTGGCTATTGTTTCCCCTTGGCTGGGCTTGTTTGTTCTGTATGTTCAGTTGAACTTTCCCGGAACTCTCACCGGATTGTTTAACTGCTACATTACTCTATATTCCCTCAATACTAGGCCCCGCATCGTCCTGCTTCCTAGACTGTTTTGCGTCCTCTTGCCGCAAGAATTGAGCAGCTTTGGAGTAAAAACGGTCCAACGATGCGGGCGGTTTACCGGCTAGCCAGTTCCTAAATTCAGAATCAGGATCAATCCCCTTGGTCAAAGCCATCAAGATTGAGTTATCGTTAGGATTGGTGATCTCAACACACGCTGCGTGGAACCTCTCCAGGTAACGCCTGAACGTTTCTCCATGAGCTTGAGTGACACTGGATAGGGTATTAACGTCTTTTGGTCTAGCAACATGCATGCGAAACTGTTCTACAAACCTCTTGGCCAGTTGGTCGAACGAAGAAATGGATCTAGGTGGTAATCGTGTAAACCACATTGTCGCGATTCCCCCCAGAGAGATGGGGAAACTCCGACACTTCACTGCATCGTCAGCCCTTGCAGCTCTCATCGACTATTCATATTTCAGAATATGTTGGTTGGGGTCGCTATTTCCTTTATACATTGGGAGAGTCGGCATTCTGAATCGCCGAGGGGGTTCAGCATGTAACACTTCGTCTGTGAAAGGGGTATGACTGCGAGAGATTCCCCAATCATCATTAGTGAGCCCCTGACTCTCGCGTATCATCTGACGTATCATGGTTGATATGTCTGACACCGGCAAATTCTGGGCATGCTGAGCTAAGGTGTGGTCGGGTTCCACAGTGCGAGTCTGGACCGGGCGCTGTCGACGGTCCGTGTCTCGCCTCCCTGGCTCGGCATCTTCTGGGACATATGGTTCAGGAGTATGTCCGCGCTGCTGATTATTCGGCTCTGACTGATTCTGGGTATCAACCCTTGTCTCTACCGCGGCGGCTGTAGCGCGGTTGTCCGTGGTGTACTGTGGAGCAGTGCCTCCTCGTGTTGAGGGTCCTGTTTGGAAACTGGTTGACGGTCCTGCCCTCAATTGCCCGACAGTCAAGGCGGGTTGATATCCAACAGTCTGAGCGCGACTCCCTTCTAACCGGGGGCGGGTAGACCTGTGGTGATAGTCAGATGAAGCTGAGCTTTCGGTAGATGTCCGGGAAGCATCATCCCTCTTGGACCTTCTGTGGCCCTGGCGGTTTAGCTGGTTGGTCAGCTCGATATTGGCGCGCAACTGTTCAGCCAACTGCTGACGGCTTTGTGTCAGCTCCTGGAGCAATACTTGAAATTCTTGTCGGGTGACTGGCGCTGCCGGATCCGAGTGAGCGGTATTGTCCTGATTAGAAGAAGGCTGCTGCGCGGGATTCTGTCTCTCTCGGCCTTCCTGATCAGCAGCGGTAGCGGCGGTTCTTGAAATAACCATCTTCAGTAGTGGAGTCCTTTCCTAGATTTTATGCAAATCTGAATAGAGTGGTAGGATTCCGAATCAGATATCTGGATCTTCCTCTTGGATTTATGCAATCCGGTATCGATGGCAGATCCAAAGAGCAGGAGAAAAAACTGGTTTTCTCAGTGAAAGCACCAAAGTGTTTGTACCAAAAATGGGCACAACACTCTTCGGGAGTTATTTGAAGAGATAAAGTGAAGATTGTAAATGTAAAACAGAGGTTATCTAACAAAAACTCCAACAAACAAAAATGTAAAATGCACAGACAAGCAATTTAGAGTGGTTCAGCGTAACGCCTACGTCCACTATGAAGTTTTGATGATTTTATTGATGCTCTTTCAATGATTACAAGCGATTACAGCAAACAACAGTGGATTACAGATTAGAATTCGAAATTGACAGCGAAGGTTGGATGCAAATCTTAATCCGGCAGAGTCTGGACGCTTCAGAGAAAAAAGATCCTTTTTCTGTTGGCTCTGGGGCTCTATTTATAGGCGTAGGAGGCTCAGATCTCGCCTAAACTTCTGGAGACTTGGTCCGGCACGTGAGGGGGCCCATGCGACCGTTTCCAGAAAGTTTCGCCTCGATCTGCGATCGATACGAATCCATTTCGTATCGATCAAGATGATGTCCAATTGAGCTGAAATTTGGCATGGACATCCTTCAGTGTGCATGCAAGCTTCCCTGAAAATATCATTGGATTTGGATCAGTAGATCACGAGATATGGTCGATACGAAGCGAGATTTCTCGAGGGCTGTTTGGCTCGTCTCCATGGTTTCGAATCGATCCCCCGTATCGATCTCTGCACGTGCTCTTGAGATGGTGTGGCGCGCGTATTTCGTTTCCATCCGGTATTCGCTCCTTATTGACCGCTTCGATTCCATGGATCTCGCCTTGATTGTTTCGATGGATCACACGTCATCCTAGTTGGTTGACTCGTTGGGTACGAATAAGTCACTGGGCATGGATTCAAAGTGAGATCCTCTGATGGATACGAAGAGCACCGGTCCGATGGATACAAAGTAGACAATGACTGATGGTTGCGATTCGCGTCAGCTATCGATGGACACGAATCCGATCGATGCGAGCTTGATGGGTTCGAACGTTTCCAACCTGATTGTTACGAAGTTTCGGGGCCTTGCCGATGTAAAGTGGTTGATGGACATGGGTCGGATGGATACGAAATAAGGCTTCTCGATAGATACGAATAAGATACTCGGCCAATCAATACGAGTTGCTTTCATTTGTCGATGGACACGAATCCAATCGATACGAACTCGATGGATACGAAACGCGGCCAATTCCATTGATACGAAACGACGTCCCATGACGAATATGAAATGGACACTCCTGATGGATACGAAAACATGCTTTTCCCTCCAACTCGTATCCATCATATCTTGAGCATATGAACTCGGATTGACTTGAAACTTGGGACGTTGGCTTCCTTCGCTTTCCCAGTCATGTCCTATCAATTGTAGCTTGATCCGAACTCGGACAAAATTCAGCGACATCCATGACAAGCGATATTTGGAATCCAATCAACTCCTTGGTGTCCTGGCCTTGCCAAAAGGCGGGATAACAACTACGAATAGGCAGTCTGAGATGTCTGATTTTTTTAGATACTATTTACTATAATAAAATATGTTTTGATGCCCATGAACATATCCAGCAGATTGCAGTTAGAGCCAGAAGCAGCGTGGCCCTTTGGGCCTTAGTATTTCTAGCTCCACTAGCTTTAGGCTCTTCGAAGTGGTGCCGGAATTTCCTTGGCTTTAGAGCGAAGCTAAATCTGGGTCTTGAGACTATTGTAGAGGCACGGTCTTGGATACATGCATGAGAAGGCTTCCATCGATATAAGTCCAGGGAATGTTCTTGTAAGGAAGATTATTTCTCGGCATTTAGAGAAGGGAGACTTTACTAGGTAGGATGTAGTGTTTGTGTAGCTGATAAGAAGACCCGTGATTTAGAATTTATTCAAAGTCGTTTTGGTTCTCAGTTCATTTCTAAGATCGAGAAGAGCATGTAGCTTGAGCATTCGATCTATCTTGAGCGGGACAGTTTATCAAAGAGGAAGTGTTGACCAACTCAGCCTTTTGTTTTTAGGGTTTAAGGTGGTGGGTACTCTATTATAGTAGGAAAAGAAATTTCCCTTGGGTCTTAAGCATTTGTTAGGGGTTCATTGCTTAGCCTTATCCCTATTAGGGTCCACTTTTGAACATTTCGTTGGGCTGGTTCTCCTTCGTAGAATACCCATGAGATGTCGTTGAGGTAATGAAAGTGGAATGCAACCGAAACCCCAACCGAGGAAAAAAGACCATGATACAAGGAAGATCAAGCTTGTTTGAAAAGGAAAAGTTGTCCTTGTATGTCACTCATGTGGTATATGGGTGGCATTTCTCGATGAAATGTCATCCAGCTAAAGAGAAGCGTAAGTGCTTCAATTGCTATCAGCTTGATCACTTGAAGAAGGATTGTCCTACATTTTTGAAGGGTGTGTAAGTGATGATGACTTGTGCCTTTCAGGTACTACCGGGTCCTAGCATCTTAAGGCTCAAAAAAGTTGGAAAGAGCTTATGTAGTGAGGTATGCTCTATCTTTGGGGAACTCACTTCTATTCCTTCCAATATTTGAATGGTATATTTTATCTATCGCTAGTTACTTGTGGATAGGCTAAACTTGACACCTTTTATTGTAGGTAAATTCATCGGTAGAGATAACGCTCGTATGAGTCATCTTAGTTGCAGAGATGAGGTGAAATGATAGAAAGTGTTACCATTCGAACTTGATGCACGAGCTTTTGAGTTAAGTGGGTTTGGTCGATGAAGTGTGACTTGAATTTATATCCAATTAGGGTTTGGTGGATCCCCTGTAATGAGAAGAGACCAAGTGGATGACTTATAGGCATTTGCCTAGAGTCATTGGTGTTATAATTGTTTTCTTTATGTTAATAAACCTCAGGTGAAAGGAGCATTCCCATGTACCGAAAGGGAAATTTTCTAAAGATTAGCCTATTCACATGCCAGTTCTTAACTTGTAGTTCGAGCGTAAATTTTCTAGTGATTTGCACCAGTAGGAAAGGGTTTTTCACTTGATTCTGATAGTCGAGCACTCGAGTAGGATTATTGAGATGACTGAGAGATTTTCGAAGCACGACCTTAGTAATGCAAAGCGATTTCAGTAGTCGGATCAAGGAACTGGATCGAAGTTTGCGTGGATTGAGTCAGGTGGCCGACCCTAATTTAACAAAGAAATATTGCGAGCAAACGAAGGGATGGAACATACATCGTGTCATTTTGGATGATCTTTAGTTAGTGTAAAATTTTAGTGTTGTAATTATTATTGCGTGGTATAGTTCGGGGAAGGATTCCTCAACTAGTCTTGTGGCGATTTGGATAATCTTCTAAGTGATTTGATGATACTTGACTAGGCGAGCATCATAGTGCACTTAGTATATTATCCTTATTAACATTGTGTGGTCGAGGTGAGTTTGAACCCGAGCAAACCCAGGCAATGGTAGATCTTCATTTTATGATGATTTAATTAGTATAATTTTCTCTTTGGAGAATGAGTTTTGTTCGGAAAAAAGGAGAGTTAAGGCATTGATTGCTGGATTTATTCGAAAGTTTCGAGACTCGATGATCCTGCATATCATATAGGTTTTCCTTGTCATATTGGAAGTTGTAATAGTCATTCACATATTATATTCATGAAAGAAATTACACCACGTAGGCGTTTATTGCTTTTGAATGTCGGACAGACTCACTGGAGTTTATGGCTGGACATGCGCGTTTAACTCTTATGGGTTACAGAGCATGTTAGTATAAATTCTTTTAAATATTTCATTGTTTTGTATGCTTGTTGTTGCATGTTGTTGCTTGTTGATTTGTTATTATTGTTTGTCATGGATTGATCATTGCTTGTTGCTTGCTATTGCTTGTTGCTTATTATTGCTTGTTGCATATTGTCGCTTTCTGTTGTTTGCTACTGTTTGATGTTGTTTGATTTTTTCTATTGGCCGATTTTATTGTTGTTGATTTTTGTTAATTGCTTGATTGCATGTTTAATGATTTATATGCTAGTTATTGTTGATTAATCCTGATTGCCATGATTTGATCATTGCTTGTCGCTGGTTGCTTGTTGTCTGATTGTTGTTTTTTGTTGTTTGCTATTGTTTGATTGTTGCTTGTCTTATGTGTTTGATTGCTTGGATGGTAGTTATAATTTAAAATATGATTCGAAAAGTGATAGTGATAGCTATATAGAATAGATCATTCCATCCAAGGCTATTATAGAGGTTGAGATGGATCTATATGAGTCTATTGCATTTTGATGTGACTGAGAGTCAATGGTGTATTTAGATATCAACGTATTTGAGCTTACTCTCCAATTGACAGTCATGTATGGTTGTAATAGTATCGGCTACAACACTTATATGTTAGAATTTCTTGATTTTTGCATTAGAAATGCTTGTTACACGATTTGATAAGCATGTTTATTAGAGACGATTGCCATATGTGATTCAACATGCTTAAATTCATGTTAATGTTGCATTTGTGTTCAATCCTCTTTGCATAGTACAATTAGGTATTTGAGAGCTGATGTATATCTACTTAAATGCTTATTTACTTTGATTGGCATTTAAATAGTGAGAATTTTTCTTCAGAAAGATATGAATTATTAGGGAATGTGGGATGACATAGGTTATCGCATATTTCCAAGTGTGTGATGCATTCTAATTTTGGAGTTTCCGTAATGCTGATAGCATAAGGGAAGGTACTGTTGGAATTTTTCAAAACTGAAATTCAGGAAATGTGGTCAGTCTCGTTACTTTCTTATACTCCTGGGAATTTCGGAGACAAAATTCTTTTAAGGAGAGGAGAATGTAACACCCCGCAATTTTAACTATCGAATATTTAAATGATCATTTTAAATATTTAGTCGTTAAGCAATAGAATGTCTTTTATACTCGATTTTTACAAACAAGCGAATTATGACTCGATATACCCATGGTTGAGTTCGCTTTTTCGACGCGAGTAAAATGAGTATAAACTTGACTAGGTTTGGAGTCAATGAATTTTGGGGATGAATAGTGCCGGATGAAGAGAATTAGGCTAAGCCCACTAGCTTGCCTCTAACTTAGCTTATATTAAGCTAGGCTCTTCATTCATTTATTATTCCAAATTCATTTATTCTTCTCTTTCTCAATGACCTCCTAATCACCCCCTTTATCCTCTTCTAATCCCCAAACCCTAAACCCCTCAAAAATTCCTAAATTCAAATAAAAACCACCATAATTCTTCTCTTCCAATTCTCTATAAACCTCACGAAGGAATTGGCATAGATTGGAGTCTTGGTGTTCATTTTGAAAATTAGAGAAAGCTAGATTTGGGTTTTTGGTGATTAGAGCTGGAATTGGGTTTAAATAAGGTGAGTGGGATGATTCTCCATATTAATTTGTGTGTTATACTTCGTATTTTTTTATTAATGATGATTATAAAATCATATGAAGTAATTTGGAGATTGCTTGTGTAATGACCCAAAATTTTAGACATTTCAAATTAGAATATTTAATTGATTTTAAATATTGAAAAGTTAATGTTATAAGTTAAATAACTTGAATTTCAAATATAGCGATTTATTTGATAATTTAATTATTGAATTTAATATTTTGAATTGTTTAAATAATTGAATCTTGGATATTAATTTGAATAAAATGATTTCCAAGCTTATTTAAAATCCTGCTGTATAAGAACGTTAAAAAGAAACTTTTAAATTAGATTAAAAGGCGATTAGTTTAGTTATTAATAATAATTCGTTTTAATTAACGTATAAAAATAGCCATCCGGGACACTATCACGGATTTCGACGAAAATAGTTTCATTAGATCCGTAATAGTGAGTTATTGTATGCCGACAATTTTTGTGGCCATTAAACGTATTGTTTGATCATTCGAAATTGAAACGCGCTGAAATTAATATTGGAAATTTAATATAATAAATGGGTTTGAAAAGCTATCTTCTACATAATATTGATGAAACAAGTTCCATTGTGTTTGGAATAGGGGTATAATATATAGAACGTCAGGCGACACGCCTCGTTTGGAGTTCAAAATTTTTGGTTATGTTTTGTGGAATAATTTAAATTTAATATATATATATATATATATATATATAATATAAATATCAGCCATAACTACCCGATGCTTCACCATACCAGACCATGCCACTACGTACAAGCCCATACCCTCATATTCACAAACCCATCCCTCCTTTTTCCTTTAAAACCATCTCCAAATCAGGAAAATAAATTTTCAGAAAACTTTAACAATAAAAATCAAAGCTAATCCTTATCTAAAATTCATGAAATTAGTTTCGTTGGAATCGGGGGATTGAAAGATTCATTCCAGTATGCTTTTGGATGAGCGTGACGCATTTTGTGTAGAGGCCGAGGTGAGGAAGCAAGCTAGGGTTGGGTTATGTGGAGCGTATGGTCGTTGATTCGGAGTTTGGAGCTTTGTTTTGGATTCGGGGTGGCGTCTTGAATCTCGTCGTCGATTTTAGGTTGTGCGGCTCGAAATTGGAAGTCATGACATGGTGCAGGTTTTGGAACTGACGGAGCTTGGTCATGTTTTGCTTGGGGAGGTTGAGCTTGAAATCGTGGGTGTCGAGTGGGTGGAGGGCGGCGAGGGAAGTTAAATGGCGGGGTCGGTTCGGAAGATCGTTGATTGGGGGAAAGTGCATGGTGCATGGCCGTGCACTATAATGGCATGCACAGGGAAGATGGAGAATGGGGAAGATGTAGTTGAAGGCAGCAGGTGGAGTTGTGGGCCGGGCTTAAATTTTGAAGGGTGATTTGTAAATTAAAAGATGTGATTAGTTTATTTAATTATTAGTTTAAATATCGATAACTTGAAATTTTTATGACTCTCTCATACAAGGTCCAATTGAGACGCGGATTTTTGCGTTGCGCTCGTAACGATGAAAGTTTCGCGATAGAACTGGTTTGGATGAATTTGGAGACTGTTGAAATTTGGGTTAAAATCAGACGTCGTTCGATTTTAGTTCCAAAGCAGAACGCCTCGGCGATGACAGAAAATTTCGGTGAGTTAAACTCACATTTTTGGTTAACTAGTATGATATATAGTTAATAAAAATTATTGATTGATTGTTTAAATGGATTACAATAATTATTAGTTGGTTTGTGTAACGACCTGAAATGTCACCTCATTAATTTGGGAATATTTAATCAATTTTAAATATTCAGATAATAGATTATACAATAAAAATAAAACTCTTTTTAATGATTAATAATGATGGTGAAATAGTTTTCCAAATTTGTTTACAAAAATATTTAGCTTGAATAAAAATCGAAAATGTGACCGTAAATCATTTCCGAATTTTGAATTTTCATCGGCTAAAAGTTGTCGAAAACATTGTGAACATATTAGCTAACTTATGTTCATGCATATTTTAACAACTTAAGTATAAAAAGTAAATTATATGGTAGTAATATATATACTTAAGTATGTAAGTTGATATGACTTTTTATGTAAAGTTAAAATAAAAATAAAATTAAGAAAAGTAAAAGAAACATAAGAAAATATTAAGTATCAAAGCATTTAATTCATGTTGGCATGAGGGAGGGGGGACAAAATGGTGGCATGTGATGTGATATGGAGGGGAGACAAAGGTAGTGATGTAGCATTTAGTTTGTGGAGGTCAAGTACCTTAGGGCTAATTAGGTAATTTAGTAATTTCATGTTATATAAAAATCAATTTTTATATTTTTTTTCCTCATTTGATCACTTAATTTCCATTATCTAAAACCTCTCTAAGCTTCATGAAAAACTTTCATGGTTTCTCCTTTAGTTTCCAAAGTTTTAAAATTTTAAGTTTTTCCTTTTAAATTCATTTCAAACTTTATTTCAAAACTTCTCCATTTTCCTCCTCTTCCTTCTATCCTATCTATCTCATCTTCGAACAAAATGGAGATTTTCTTTTTTTCAAATCATATGAAATTTCAATGGCTACAACTTTTATTTGTACCATATTTTAAATTTTTGAGTGTAACTATGTCAATTTACTTTTTCTTTCAGACATGTTTTTGGACTCAAAATTTTCCAATCTGAAGACATCGCTTTTTCTATTGACCTTATCTCTCTCAAATGCATTTGAAATTGAGTGATTCTTTTTTTGAAAGTGTAGAGAAAAGAGTTTACTAAATCTTTTCTTTTGGAAACATTTTCAAAATCCAAGAGTAATATGTCTAAAAATTAAGGAGAAGTTAACCCATTTTCGAGATGATTTTTGTGGCTTTCCAAAATTAAAAAGTTCTAAAGTATTTCAAGCTTTCAAAGCTTTTCGATGAGTAAATTTCTTTACGTTTTTTTGGGAAAGAAGTTACCTTTATATATATGATTATTATATGGTTGTATAGACGATGTTGTTGTTTGGATTATGGTATGGTTTGGATGTATATGTATGTGCTAATTTGTGGTTTAGCATTAGAACTTTGAATTAATGATTAAAGTGACGTTTTGGTTATAAAGGTGTGATCTTTGTCTTGTGATTGGAAGTGATATGGAAAGTTAGAAAGTAAAGTTAGTAAATGGAAAAGTTAGTGAGCAATGTTAGCACTTAAAATGTATTGTGTTTGACATAGCGATCCTTTGAGTTTCAAATTGACTTCTTACTTTGTTTTAAAGGAAAAGGTTTTCTAAAAGTTTTCTAACTTTTTATTTTGCTTTCAAAACTTTATACTTAGTCCACAAAGTAAAATAAAGTTAAAAGTAAGTGTTTTAGGATTTATTTGAGATGCAACAAGTTTTGAATTACGGGTATCCATAGCGATAGTCACTATGGATGCAGTTTCGCTTAAAAATCCAACTTTTACAAAATTCGGTTTTATTAACTTCGACTATTTTGAAAATGTTTTATAAACTTAATAATAATGTTTTATAAAGTTAATTAAGTTTTAATGATTAAATTTTTATTAATTAAGTTTAAATAATTAATAATTAATTAAGATTAGGCATGGTTTATTAATTATAATTAAGTAAAGATTAGTTATTAATTATCTTTAAAAGATAAGATTAATTTTAATTAGTTATTAATTAAGTAATATTAATTTTTAATTAAATATAATTTAAGTATATGATTTATTTTTAATTAATTATTAATCCACTATAAAATTAATTATTTAAATAAATCAATTGTTGATTATTTTTAATGATTAATTAATTTAGGTTTTAATTTATAAAAAATTATTTATAAAAGGTTTAATTTATTATTTAATTTTAATTAAATTTTATTTAATTAATTAATTGAGATTAATTAATATTTAATTATTAATGGAGGTTTAATTAATTATTAAATAATTAATAAGGATTAATTAGGGTTTAATTAATAGTTAATAATTGTTTAATTATTTAATTAAATTAAGTTAAGATTCAATTAAGATTAATTATGATTTAAATAAGTATTTAACTTATAATTAATTATTTTAAAAAGAGTTTTAAAGTTTTAAGTCCTTTGTTTTTCCAAGAATCAAATCGTTTTAAAGGAACTTCTTTTTCAAAGATGGTTTTGAATTCAAAGGATTCAAGTGTTGATACCATTAACAAACCATATAACTGTGAATGAGTTATAATATAGATTTTTTGATTGTTTGGACATATGTTAGTAGAATAAATCCCCGTTCTTCTATAAATTAATTGAATTGTTTGGACATCTATTTAGTAGGACAAATCACCATCTTGCTATTGTGTTATTTGGACATGTATATGCTAGTTAGCTTATATTGACATGTTACTACCTGATTTGGATATGAGTTGTATTTACGTACATGTTGACCTATGTAAATAACTATTAAGTGAATTGGAATTCAAATTGAAATAAAATGGTAACTTAAATTACTACCATTAGGATTGCTAAGCTCCTTTTGAAATTATAAAGTATGGTGTTGAATTAACTTCAATTCTTTAATCATTTTAGGGTTTAAGGTTTATAAATGATTTTTTCAAGTTATATTATTATTTATAAATAATAACTTGTTTATAAAAGTGGGTTTTAAAAAGTAAAAAAGCTTATTTAAAGTGATTTAAAAGGATGAGTTGCAAAGGATATTTTGTAAAGGATTTTTCTTAAAAAATATTTATCAAAGGAGTTTTAAATAGGAAATGTTTTATAAATGATTTAGAGGTTTGTAAAGAGGTTTTATAAATTGAATTATAGACTTATAAAAGTGTTTTATAAATTGATATTGGAAATTTATAAAGGTATTTAAATGTGAAGTGAGCTTTTAAAAGGGAACTTTTTGTAAAGGATAAGTGGATCGGTTTATAGTAAGTAATTTTTTCCAAAAGGAATTATAAGGAGGAATTTTCCAAATGTTTTGATAATATACTTATACCCCTAAGATAAGTATAAATGTTTTTCAAGTATAAAAGAGATGTAAAGGGTTTGGCAATAGTGTTTTGAAAAGATCTTTTGATCGAATTTTTATAAAGTGATTTTAATTAATTAAAGATTAATTAATAAAGGCTTAGTGATCCCATATGGAATCAAATCAATGTTGAATGATTGTTTATTTGATAGTTAAATAACCGACTATCAAACCTGGACCAAAACGTAACTTTGGAAATATCCAGGAGAAACACGAGAATTATATGGTACATTTACCGTCGAAGGTGCTATACTGTATGTATAAACTCGTTTTGTTCTTCTAGGATGAATGATAAGGAAATCCGTCCACAAACAGTTAGGAGGTGAACTTCGCTCTTATCTTTGTCTATCATTTCCTAAAGAACCGGGGTTGAGTTTACCGGAACTATCGAAAGTTGTTTCGAAGAGACCGGGATCAGATATGTTATCCGAAAACCACTTCGATCTAACTCAAGCATTTCGAACTAAAGACATCTTGAAGAGTATGGAATCGAAGGAGGAGTTTTGAAGTGCAAGGGCTACTTGCTACTAATCCTGAGGGTGATTTCAAAATGGGTTTAGTAGAGGTAGTTCCTTCTTCGTTCAGACCCAGAACGAACTAGTATGGATGAATGCTAGCACTGCATTGCTTCTTGGAGGGCAATGTTAGCATTCCAAGATGGTTTCTATATAAAAGGTAATCGTTGCCTCAAGCCTCATCAACTGGGAAAATGACTAAAGTAGGGACATGCGATAGGGCTATGTGGGTCGCTCCCATTAAGGTATGATCATCCCAAGATCTAGTGTCGATATCTCTATGTATGCTTCGGGGCCCATTATGGTTGTTTGATCGCAACCAAGGGGTAGTCATGTTTGGCGCTATCCAGTAAGGGGTAGGGCTGGTCCTGAGTAGCAGAGGTGGAATGTGTTGTAGCCTCCCGTACATTTTATCTACAGGTGTACGGATTCGGTGGGTAGACCCTTACCCTTTCATAGTTGGAATCCATTCTCCAATAAGTACTTTCAGACTTGATTGTATACCTATTATGATGGAATATAATAATGTAACAATTTCGGCTATGATAATATGAATTTGATTCTAGACATTACCATAATACCACTTGATTTTCTGTAAAAATATTTTGGTTATCGTAAGGTAAAAACTTGTCCGTGTTTATGTGCGGCATGGTCTTACGAGATACCTTTGATTTTAAAAGATTTTACAAGTTATAATAAATTAATTCTTTGTGATTTGAGTTTCTCACTCTAGATTTACCAGACCGATACGAGCGTTATTTTTCTTATAATACTCGGGTCTGCTCGAGCATATTTTCCAGATTTAGCCGGATCCTTTGGAGCTTTCAGGTGACGAGCTGGATTCTCCAAGAAGTATTCACGTACCATATATTATTCTGTTGTTTTCTTTTGTTTTTTTTTGCTTGTATCTATCAAAAATTGTAAGAACAGGCAGTTATAACTGTCCAGGCTGATAATAGGTTAATGTACTCTAATAATGTGTATAATAAAGATAATTTCTTTTTGTAAAGACTTGTTTGTATTATATATTACTCGCCGCGTATTGTGAGATTCTGTTCTTTCTTTTTTCTTTCTTTCACCCCTAATGATCTGTCTTTCGAACACTTAAATGATCGGCACACGAATACCATGGATGTATTAAGTGTCGTCTTTAGGTGTAAGAAAGGCAGATCGTTACGTTTTGGATATATTCACAGCCCTGAAGCGGATGAGACCCGATTGCATTCCCATGTAAGAGCAGATGACCCTTTATATATGAATCCCGCCTCGAAGCGGTTGATTTATATTTTACGATTATATACTTTTGTAATGCAAGGGGGTAGGTTGGAGGGATCCAACAGGATTCCTTACCACTATTGATTTTATTTACAATATTTACACGCTGATATATATGAGTTGTGATGCGAGCAACGGGTTGGAGGGATCCAACGGGATTCCTTACTATTGTTGAAATGATTTCATTAATATTCCAGTTATATGAATTATTGGATAATAAACCTGATTTGTTGGAAATATGGGTTATGACATCGATATATATTAAAAATTGAAAACCCATAGTGATAGAAAATCAATATCGATTTATGTTAATATTGTTTTAAAGTCATTTGATTATATTAGTGTTTCAAAGTTATTTGCTTATAGTTAATATTGTTTTAAATATTTATCAAAATGTTAATATTTTGAAAGGTTAATTATTTTAAGAATAATTATGGTTTGAAATTAATAATAAGGATTTATTAATAAGATTTTGGAAAAATAAATTATTATTATAATGGTAAAGATTAATTATTTTTGTTATTTGATAGTGATTAGAAACATTTAATTATTATTTTTAAGATGTTTCAAAATTAATAATTTTCATTTAATTATAATGTTTATTGTTAATAGTTATTAATAAATATATATATATATATATATATATTGACCTAAAAAATAGACCAACACCCTGGTTAGAATTTGAAATCACCAGCCCTGTTCTGACAGAGTAATATCACAGATTACAGGTATAAAGCAAGAACAGTAAAAGAAAGTAGACAGAGAATTTTTATAGTGGTTCAGCTATTAATGAAGCCTACGTCCACTTTATAGTTTTATTATAGACTGATTGTTGTTACAATGGATGTTTGATTAAAATGCTTTGATTATTTTCTAGCTAGATTGAATCTCCAGAGTTGGATTAATCCACTGGAGAATCATAGCGTATTCCTTTGGAGATTGTTATGTGGGAGATGGAGAGTAAAGAATAATTCCAGCAGAGCTTCAGCAACCAATCCGGAGAAGATCCCGTTTATAGTGCAGGTAGGATGGTATTTATAAGGATCAAATACCTGCTAAGCCAGGCCATGCCTCCATCAGCTTGTAGGTAAGTAGTAGACGACCTAAGAAGTGTTTGGCTTGCAAAACGAGTCAAAGCCATGGATTGCGAGCGACCCATGGGCCATGGGTCGCCAGCAACCCATAGGCTTTGGCTCGTTTGCGAGTCAATGCCTTGCCCGCTTTCTTAGCATTTCGTAGCTTGTTTGCTTGAAGTTTTGGGAGAGGCATGGGTCACTAACTATCCGACCACTTAGGATTTTTCTGGAGTCTGGAATTGGAGATTTTTTCATAGCCCTTTATCTTGTTGTTATGTTTCGATGGCAAGTCACTAGCTATTTACGTTCAGCTATTGATTGGATTAAAAGAATGCTGATCTCTCGGCTTCGTTGATCCCGGTCATTGTCTTAGTCGTATCGCTTAGCCCTTATCGCTCCCTTGTCTTGGCTTTTCTGGTTAAGTCCTAAACCATCTTGTCTATGTAGGGTTGTTTTGTTTTCTATCGGTTTCTGCTGGGTTAAAAACCCGGATAACATTTTCCCCCAGAGTACGTCTTCATTGTAAACAAGGTGTGCTCTGGAATTATCGTTTTCAATATCCATTTGTTGATTTCCAAGTCATTGCATTAGAGCTCTACGATTATGTTAGCCCAACATCATCGGTTGCCTTTCTTTGGTTCTAACTGCTATTACTTATCACAATATATCACATTTCCGCTTGTAGCTTCCTGGCATGCCTTGGAATGACGAACAGTTGTAATCGATCGAGCTTGAGAGGAATAGATGAAGCTTTCTTTCTTCTTTTCCTTTAAATGTATATATACATTCTTTATCATCATCATGTCATCATTCATATTTTTTTGGTGGGTCGCTAGTGATCTATGTGGGATGGGTCACTAGCGACCAAACTCCATAGGGGATTTTTGCAACAAAGTTAGGTCGGGTCGCTGGCGACCCATGATGGGTCGGGTCGCTAGCGACCCTATTACATAGCAAAAATTCTAGAACTTTAGTTTGCCTACTTATACTCGAACTAACCCTAGCTTCTTCACTTTGACTCGAGCCGACTTTGCATCTTTACACGATCTAGCTTCCAGTGATTCAATTCTCCAGCGACTCAACTCCAGGCGACCCTAGCATCGACACGATCTGCTAGTTCACTCGAGTCCACGGTTCCTTCAAGTGTTGCTTCTTTCATGAAACCATAGCCGATCCACCATCTTGCCTGAATCCAAACCCTAGGTCATTGTTTGATTGTTGCCGACCCATCGTTAGCCTGCTAACGATCCACTCCATAGCTCGCTGAGTTTGATTTGCGATTCTTCTTATGCCTCTAAATCAGTTTGAGGCAGGTTCGCTTGGTTGATTCGTTTATTGTCATGTTGGTACAATGATTTGATGACTGGCTTTTGCTTGCGACGTTGATTACGAGAAGTTTGAGTTAATTGCGGTTTAAAGGAGGAAGATAGTAAATTGGGTCTTGAGATGTCTCCCATGACATTCGGGCTTCGTCCCAATGCTTGACACGTTTTGTTATCTTCATCCTTTAGACCAGAACTGACTTGTGCTGAGTTTCACAGACACCACCGTATGACATATCACTGGTCGATTTAGAGAATCTAGGCTTATCTAGCTTGATTATTCCGCACTCAGTGCTCCTGCAGTGAGAAGAGTTTTCCATGTCGCTTCGGACAAGGGACCGTTATCTATCATTGATCGATAACGGGTAAGTGTACAAGAAGTAAACAAAAAATGAAAAATGAACTGACATGGGAAGTTCTTCTCTTTTTCCACCGTGAGTGAACTATCTACACAGGAGAGAACGTTTGTAGTGCATCGAGCGCTAAATTTATCCGATATAGACAACATACTGCACTTGCCCCAGTTTTCATTTGAAGTCCGATGTGTCGATTACGAGTTAAAGTTTCTTCGGAATTCAAGTGTGATAGGGGAAACTTATGAAATTAGGATAGGTTTACCTGACTGTTTTCGGATGCGAGTTCTGTTATATAGAATGAAGCAGCCATCTACGCGTCGTAAGTCCAGTGGGCGAAGCCCGGCGCTCTCCGAAGCTGAATCATCATCTACCGCACAAGCCTAGTATGGTCAATTAGTTCCGATTGGACCCATCGTGGACCGCACGCCTCCCAACTTCCGAGTCCTGCTTAATCCACCCGAAAGAGCATCGTCAGTGGTTTCTGCCAAGGTTCTTCACAATATATGTACACAGCATGGAATTCTCGAAGAGGACGTGCGTCTGCCGGCGAAAAACGAATTCGCTCATATGCCCCCGCTGGGGTACACTGCTTGCCATAGATACATATGTCTAAAGGAGCCATGCCCCCCTTCAATGATTTTATGCATGAAACACTCTCAAACTTGGGAATCGCCCCATTCCAGCTTCATCTGAATGGTTACGCCATCCTTACTTGCTTGCACGTCCTTTTCATGCGGATGTTCAATCCTGCCCCAAGTTTCAATGAGTTGTAGGATTTTTCGGTGTTTAAGAGGAGAGACGATTGTCCTTCCTTAATTATAATTGAGGCCCAGAGGAATCGAAAGATCGTCTTATGCTTGCAAAGCAACTTATCACAGTTCTAAACGCAATACTTTTTCGTCAGATGCCCCAAGGGGTTCAATTGCCAATGGACGATAGGGGGTAAGCTTCTCTTTTCTACTTGTCAAGCTCCAAAATGTCGTAATGGAGTCTCTAACTAATTATATGTCTCTTGCAGTTATCCCAAGTCCGAATAGAGATGTGACACTTAATGAAGTTTGTAAGACTTTAAAAGCCATCAGTCCCGAGGAGAGAAGCGTTAAAGTTCTACTGACCGATGAGAACTTGCGTCGGTACAGACTGTTAGCTCCAGGAAGATCTGCTGTTCAGATTGAAATTCCCTCTCCTAGCCGATCCGGAGATTGTACAAGATCCACTTCTTCATCTCACAGTTCCAAGGGAGGTCAAAAGATAGGGAGCCCATCCTAGGGGTCATCCAGAGAGGCTCGTGAGGATGAAGAAGCCATCGCGACCGGTCTGAGCTGTTCAGTTAGAATGCCCCCGATCCCAAAGGAAGGGGAAGATGAGTTTACGCATAGAGAAGGCAAAGCCACAATGGACTCAAAAAAAGAAGAAGGATAGTTCGAGAGCAGTAGCGACGAGTCTACTGCTATTGATTACTTTTCATCAACATATGATGGTGACGATTCAGAGTCATGTGATGAGACTCCAGGAATGAGTCCCATTCCTCGAGTCCATCTCTTCCCTATGTAGGCGGTAGAGGCAAAATCCCTGAGACCGAAAGTCGTCCAGACACTCCGAGTAAGAATGTCGGAGCGAGGCTCGGAGATTTCAGTGACGTTTTTGTTGACTTCGATGTACACGTGAAAGGAGATTTTAAATTCAACATGACGCCATCCTGCTCAGGAGATATCACGCCCTCAATTAGCTTAGTTTCGCTTATAACGACCGAAATCAGTCTGATCCCACCTTCGACAGTCATTTATTCCGGTTCGTTACGACGTCTTAGGCCTATGTTAGAAATACACAGCACGTTGCACTAGGATTACACTTGTTTCCATTCTTTCATTTCTTCATATATTTGTTCAGCCTAAGTTATGCCTCTGAAATTTATGTATTCCTCATTCTAGGTATTATAAGAGGATGAGGCTTCTACGATGACATCGAGGATTATACCGATTCACAGTGGTACCCCAAGCGCTCCTCCAGCCGCCATCAAGTCTAGGAGACAGAAGAAGAGTACAGGCGGAGGAAAGAACTCGAAGCTGAAAGTCGTCGCCAAAAGGAGAGAGATAGAGCTCATTCACATAGAGGCGGGTATGAGAAAAGAAGATCTCATGAGGAAAGGGATGAGGTGTCAAAGAAATTGAAGTTCGACCATCGCTCCCATCCTTCAGAGCTCGCTTCGAAACACACTTCTGTGGGCCAATAGATTTATGTCACTTCTGCCCCGATTCTGCCCCCAACACATGTTCCATCTTCCTCCATTGTTACAACTGCCCCTGGCGCATCTCATCCCCACCGGAGGCCGGCCTATACTCTTCCTTTGGGCCCCCCAAGCTTGAGGCCGCGCTTTCGGGTTGGTTCTTAAGAGGGGTTAAGTTCGACATGGACCTTCATCCCCTTCACTGGGATTCTTTCATGCCACATCTCCAAGCTATCCAAAATGACCTAGAGTAGGCCGAGAAATGGGATAACCTCTACAAGCAGCTGGCGGACACCAACAGGAATAATTACCAAGAGATCCTCTCCTTCGAAAATGAGAAGGTTGATTTTGAAAGGAGTCGGCCAATCGCGATGCTAAAATTAAATAGTTAGAGAAGGAGAAGGAGATAGCGCTCTGGGAAAGTAGGACCGCCAGCCCGATGAAGGAGTTGAAGGACGCGCATGAGAAGGTCGAGATTATCTAGAGAGACAAAATTAAAAAGACTCATATGGAAGAGGCTAAATTGAAAGAAGAAGTGACCGCATGCAATGATATCATCGAAGCTCAACGGAAAACAATCGTCGATCATGATCTAATTGTCGAGGGGCAAAACAAAATGATCTCCGACCAAGCCGAGAGCATTACCAAGTTACAGGCTCAGGTCACACAACTTAGTGCCGACAAGACCGCTATTGAGATTGAGAAGTCTGTGGTGACAGCATAGTATTTGGACCTCCAACATGCTTTTTATCGAAAAATGAAGCTGGATGCAACGATCCTGAACTTTTATCTTAACACCTTGTTGCATCAGGGAAGCCTCAGCTATCTTGGCCCGAAGTTTTCGCGCACTATCGTCCTCATTTGGGATGAAATCTTATCTCGTTTTGCTAACAGCGGCGACGTTTACTCCGATCAAGAGCTGCGAGATGCCTATCTCAATGATGAATCCAAGACACAGCTACTTGAGGGCCAGGAGATTCTTCGGGTTGAACAAGAGAAGGAGGCTGCTGATGCTGCCCTGATGTCTGCTACCGATGTGTTTACCAGACTTTCTACCTTCGGCGGGGGTGAACCATCAAAGCAACTCCACGACCAACCAATGAGCTCAGGACTTGACATTGTTCCTCATGTGGTGGAGCCCTCAAAAGAAGGCGAAGGTGATGAGTTTGAAGTCGTTGTTCATGATCTTCCTCTAGTGCAAGTAATGTCCATGCTTCTCCCGAATTCGGGAGTCTCCATCTTACGCCACAGGAGCAAGAGGAGTTTAACGCTTTCCTTTTTGATCTTATAGGTCCATCCACTTTTCCTGTTGACGCGCCAACTACTTCGACGCCTGCGCCTGCTGCCATTTTCACATCCTTTGAGATTGTATTCGTTCCTGCTCCAGTTCCCACATCTACGTCTAGTTCGCACCTGGGTCCAGAGGCTAAAAAATAGCAGCGCTCCATGGCTTGGACGACCCTTCAGTGTCTTTGGAGGGTGATATAACTGCAGCAGAGGCTAAGGAGAAGGAGACGCAGACAGAGCAGCCGTAGAAGACTCGACATGATTTGGTTGCCGTCAAGAAGGAAAAGGTGGAGGAAGTCAAAGCTTCAAAGGGCTCTCGGAAGTCAAGAAAACGCAAAGGAAAGGGAAGCTCTTTGGAAAAACATTCGGAGGAGGAGGAGATTGCCACCGAAGTGCACATTGACATTACTGGCAGTGAATCTTACCCTGAAAAGAAGCATATATTATCAACCAGAAGTGAAAAGGGAAGCGGTGGCAAAAAGCGTTGAGCGGTTGGCATGAGGATGGACTTGATTTTGGCCAACAGCTTGCAAGAGGACTGGCTTGTTTATGTTTCTTTTTGAACCATCTCGTTCAAGTGCAGAGTCTGCACTTTGCGTCCTTACTGTAGAGTTTGTATTTTATCTTTGTTGGCCATTATGGTGTGGGTACGGCCCCCACATTTTGATCCTGTGTACAGAAAATCATAAGCAATACAATGATATTTTGACTGTACTTTTATATGTCTATTCATATATGCTCTGTGTACTTGTGCTTGTTTCATTTCATACTTTGCTAGTCCTGTGATTATAGCCAAAGTCCTTCATTCAAAGTGATAGAACTTAGAGATTAACAACACTTAGAGATTTTGTTTGTAAATTCACAAAACTTTAGAAAATTTTCTAAAACTTAGAAACTTTTGTTTGGAATTTTTGTTTGAAAGTTGATAAAACATTGATGTAGAACTTGTGAACTTGTTGTTGTTTGGATTGACAGAGCCTGTGAACTTATTGTATTTGTTTGGTTTGGCCTCGGTACAGGTGTATGCCTCTCAGTTCATAGGGCTGTTAACTTCAAACCATTTTCAAGTTGCCGATAACTTATGGTTTAACTAATCTTTATTAAAAATTTGCCTAAGTTACAACTCGATTCTAGTTTTTCGAGGATATTGTGATTTTAGCATGTAATCTCATTTTTTGGCGACATTAAGGTGAATATGCAATTTGTGCATGGGTATGTGTTGTCGATCATTGAGTGCCCCTTTCTAGCGCCAATTTTGTCCAGGTTGCACCCATTATTACTGACTATATGTGTGTGGTTTCTCACGCTCCTTGGTGTTGCCTATCTTCGGGCAATGCGAGGAGTTAGAATTTTGGTGCGCGGCTCATGAGGTGCGCGGCTTTTATTTTTCCTCGGTTTTGCCTATCTGCGATCCACACGGGGTGTTGTCATTTCGGTGCTCCTCGGGGTTGCCTATCTTCGGGCAACACGAGGTGTTATTTTGAGGTTCTTCAATGTTGCCTATCTTCGGGCAACACAAGGAGTTTTAGTTTTGGTGCTCCTTGGTGTTGCCTATCTTCGGGCAACACGAGGAGTTTTTTTTATTTTGGTGCTCCTCGATGTTGCCTATCTTCGGGCAACATGAGGAGTTTGGATCTTCCTTGGTGTTGCCTATCTTCGGGCAACACAAGGAGTTTTGATTTTAGGGCTCCTCGATGTTGCCTATTTTCGGGCAATACGAGGAGTTTGGATTTTTCCTTGGTGTTGTCTATCTTCGGGCAACATGAGGAGTTTTTATTTTGGGGCTCCTCAATGTTGCCTATCTTCGGGCAACATGAGGAGTTTGGATTTTCCTTGGTGTTGCCTATCTTCGGGCAACATGATGAGTTTTTATTTCGGGGCTCCTCGATGTTGTCTATCTTCGGGAAACACGAGGAGTTTGGATTTTCCGTCTGTTGCCTATCTTCGGGCAACATGAGGAGTTTTAGTTTTTTTTCTTAGCCCTCTCGATGCTGCCGGAGCAGACTAATTGTCAGAGAGCAAAGATTGGGTTTTGCAGATCCAACGGTTTGAGTCGATTTTCTTCCGTCGACTCGACGGGTGATTATTATGAACACAGTTTGGTTGGTACAAGAAGAAAACTTTATTAAGGGAAGCATGGCAGATTCTTTGCCTATTTACAATGCCACCGACATTTTCGAGATGGCTTATTTGCTGAAGAAATAGAAAATACATAAAAAAAAAGTTTTTTAGATGAAATAACGGCGGTGCGATTCGCTATTCCAGGCTTTGGGAACTGTGATCCCGTCGACGGTTGTCAGCTTGAAAGACATGTAGCTGAGCTTTTGATTAACGACTTACGGTCCTTCCTAGTTTGGTCCAAAGGCTCCCGATACAGGGTAAACTCGCTTGAGCACAAGATCTTCAACTTCGAAGGTCTGACCATGAACTTTGGAGTTGAAGTATCGTGCAACCTTTTATTGGTGGGTAGCCATTCTCAACTCTTCTTCTTCTCTTTTTTCATCAACCATGTCTAGCGATTCGAGTAAGAGTTGCTCGTTTTATGCTTAATCAAAATTCTTCCTTCGGTGCGAGGGGACTTCTAATTCAATAGGAATCATTGCTTTTGAACCATATGCTAATGCGAACGGAGTGTGGCCAGTTACCGCTTTGTGTGTTGTCCTGTATGCTCATAGTGCGAGTGGAAGTTCGTTAACCCAATTTCCTTTTGCTTTTATTAATTGCTTTTCGATGGTGGATTTGATGATCTTGTTTATTGCTTCCACTTGCCCGTTTGCTTGCGGATGAGCCGCTACTGAAAAGCTTTTTTCGATTCGGAAGCGCCTGCAGAAGTCTTTGAACTCGGCACTTTCGAATTGGGTTCCATTGTCCGTGATGATTTTTTATGGCACACCAAACCTGCAAATGATGTTTTTAGTGACAAAGTTAATAACTTTCTTTATGGTTATGGTGGCCAGCGGTTCCGCTTCAGCCCATTTTGTGAAATAATCTACGACAACTATAACATATTTGGCTCCTCCTTTAGCTATTGGAAGGACACCAATCAGATCGATCCCCCATATCGCAAATGGCCATGGACTGACCATTTGTATCAGTTCCGTTGAAGGAGTTCTCCTAATTTTGCTGAATATTTGACAGCGATCGCATCTTCTGGCGTGATCTGCAGCGTTGTGATTTATTGTTGGCCAAAAATATTCGTATCGAAGGACTTTCTTTGCCAGCATCTGCCCTCCAGTATGGTCTCCGCATTCGCCTTCATGTACTTCCTTCAGGATTTTCCGTGCTTCATCATCGGTCGCACACCTAAGAAGAGGGGTCGAGAATCCCCTTCGATAGAGTATCCCACCCTGAGTCATGAACCTTGGCGCCTTGCGGAGGAGCTTCTTCCATTGATTTCGGTTAGTTGGTAGGGTTACTACAAGTAGATAGTCCTTTATCGGCGTCATCCATGTATCTGGCTCGACGGTGGTCTCTAGAATCCAGTCCATGTCCATTTCATCTATGCTCGGGTTGGTCAGCGTTTCCACCAGAACCAATCCCAATGACCATGCTTCTTCGGAGCTTTCCAGCTTGGCCAAATAGTCTGCCTTGGTGTTTTGCTCTCGTGGGATGTGAGTTATGGTGTAGTGCTCGATATCACTTAATAGCTCTTGTACTTTGGACAGGTACGAGGCGAGATTTTCTCAATGCGCCTGGTACTCTCCTTTCACTTGACATACGACCAACTAGGAGTCACTATATATGTGGATAGACTTTATTTTGAGTTCCTTCACAACCTTCAGTCCTGCGATCAGTGCTTCATATTCCGCTTCTTTATTCGTAGCTAGGAATTCCAGGCGCAAAGCATAGCTAATGGCTCGCCCCTCGGGGGTTTCGAGTACTATCCCAGCGCCCAAACAGAAGTTGTTTGATGCGCCGTCGATGAAGAGCTTCCATTGTGCGTTCGTTTCGGACTGACCTTCCTCCTCCTCGTCTCTTGTGGTAAATTCGGCAATGAAGTCGGCCAATGCTTGCCCATTGACTGCTTTCCTTGGATGGTATGTGATGTCGTATTGGCTCAACTCTATATTCCACTTGAGTAGTCGTCCGGAAGTTTCTGGCCAGTATAAAACTTACTTCAGGGGCTGGTCATTCAATACTTTAATCGGATGGGCCTGGAAGTACGGTCGTAATTTTTGGGTTGCAATCAAAAGGCAGTACGCTAGCTTTTCTAGCTTTGGATAATTCTTCTCAGCTTCGGTGAATCGTTTGCTAATGTAGTACACAGGTCGCTAGATTCTTGCTTCTTCCTGCACGAGAGCCGCGCTTAGTGCGTGCGGGGAAACCGCTAAATAGATGAATAAGTCTTCTCCATCCACTGGTTTTGATAAGATCGGGGGAGTTTCCATGTGTCGTACCAATTCCTCGTAAGCTGTTTCACAAGCTTCGCTCCATTCAAAGTTTTTCTTTCCATTCTTTAGTGTGTCGAAGAATGGTATGCGCTTGTTTGTAGCTTTAGAGATGAATCGACTCAGTGATGCGACCTTTTCACTCAAGCTTTGAAGTTCTCTCTTATTTTTAGGGGCTTGGACTTCTCGTAACGATGTTATTTGCTCTGGATTTGCTTCAATGCCCCGGGCACTTACTATGAATCCCATTAATTTTCTAGAGGCTACTCCGAAGTGACATTTAAGCGGGTTGAGCTTCATTCCGTATTTGCGGAGTATTTCGAACATTTCAGCAAGATTATCTAGATGGTTAGGAGTTACTCAGGATTTGACTAACATATCATCCACGTAAACTTCCATAGTCCTCCCAATCTGGTGTTTGAACATAGTATTCTCTAGCCTTTGGTACGTTGCCCCTGCATTTTTCAAACCGAATGGCACTACTCTATAGCAGTACGGTCCCAAATCGGTGATGAAGCTAGTGTTCTCTTGGTTAGGTTCATGCATCAGCATCTGGTTATAGCCCGAGTACGCATCCATAAATCACAGTAGCTCATGTCCCGCTGTTCCATCCACCAGTTGATCAATCCTCGGGAGCGGGAAGTTATCCTTCGGACAGGCTTTGTTGAGGTCCGAGAAATCAATACATGTTTGCCATTTTCCATTGGACTTCTTGACTAGGACTAGGTTCGATACCCATTCGGGGTAGGTCGCATCTCGAATGAAGCCTTAGCCATCGGTTTATCTACCTCTTCTCTCAATGCTTTGGACCGTTCCGGACCCAAGCTGCGCCTTTTTTGCTTAACTGGGGTGAATTTGGGGTCAATATTTAGGGCATGATAGGCAATCTCGGGCGATACCCCACACATATCAGAGTGTGTCCAAGAAAATACGTCCAAGTTGGCGTGGAAGAATTTGTTTAGTTCTTACTGCATCTTGTTTCCAAGGTGCGACCCAATTTTCAGGACCCATGTTGGGTCATCCATACAGACTGGAACAAACATCGTCAATTCTACCGGTGCTGCCTGATCCTCCCCTGAGCTCTTCTTGTAAGTTACTGGCACTATAGGATCGTGTAATATGGATAAACTACTTGTGCAGAATAAGTAAGTAAATAGTAAAGCAGTAAAGTAAATGACACCAGAGATTTTTATACTGGTTCGAACTCCCGTTCTACGTCCAGTCCTAGACTCCTTCTGGATTTAAACTAGCAACCCTCACTTAACCCGGAATAATATGTTTACACCGCCTGAGCAACCGAACAGGATTCTAATGCCTAAGCAACTGAATAGGACTTCTACCGCCTGAGCAACCGAACAGGACTTCTTTACAAATAACAAAAGTATCTGGCTGTAGTGTGCTCTTTGTATAGCACTGATAAGTCAATTAAGTACAGTCTTCCTATAGTCTTCTCCTTTATGATATTTAGTGTAATGTGCTTGAGAATTGTGGAAGATAGAGTGATCAATGATCAGAGAATGTAAGCAATTTGAGTGTAGTTTGAAATCTAGAGAATAGATAAGAATTCAAGAATATTAAAAATAGATTCGGTAAATTTTTTGTTGAATTCTGTAATCTATTTATAGAGTTTAAAAGGTTGCAACTATCGATGAAAAGTTATATTGAAAAGAAAACAGGCGCAACCGTTGATTTTGAAGACGTTACTCTTCGATGAAGAGAAGTGTTTATTCATAAAAAATAGCTGTTGAGAATATTTAGCCGGCTGAATAAAATAATTCAGCCTTCTGAATCAAATTAAAACGCAAACAGCAAGGATATATGCTATTTTTAGCCTAATTCAGCCGGCTGAATATTGTGAAACAATATATTTGTTTCAGCATTTAGCCGTCTAAATGAAGGCATTCAGCCGGCTGAATTCAACCTGTTGTGCATGTTTGTGTAAGTGTGTGCATGAATATCAATTCAGGAGAGATTTTAACATATTTCTAAATTATATAAGACTCTAGATAACGAACTATCAGCCTCTCAAAACTTTATATATGAATCTGCAACAAATTTCTTACATCAAAGATTAGTACACAAATATTTTCTTATAAAAGTTGTCACAATCAAAATGATGTAAAATTGAGATTCCAACATTCTCCTCCTTTTTGATGATGACAACTTATATAACAATACATATAGTAACATAGTTACTCCACCTGTCAATATGCACAAATATTTAATTAATTTTATACCATTCTCCCCCTTTATCATCGACAAAAAGAAGGATAAGAATGCAAGTAGAGAAATAATAAGGTAACAAAATGTCACAACTAAAATTAAATAGAGCTATTTGTACAATATTACATAAATAACTAGATAGAAATAAGAAATAAAACAACATGACAGAAATAAAACAATAATAATTAAAACTGGCTAGAAAGAGAAGGATCATCATTATTGGAGTCCGAATTTGAAGAAGACCACTGAAATGGGGATGGGTTGTAAACTTCGGTGGATGTAGAATCGGAGCAAGAAATTTTATCCCATATTTTATTTAGAAAACCTTTGATCGAGTTGAATTTTTTTCCGTCTTCTTTTCAAGCGACTTAATTTCCCGATGAAGTTTTGATTGATTTCGGGAGAGAGTGATAATAACTTGTCTTGAAGAAGTGTCCGGGCCAACCACTTGAATGGAATCATTGTCCTCCTCTTCTTCTTCAGGTTGAGTATGAGAAGAAGAAGCAATAATAGTGTCACGAGGTTGAGGAGCACCTTGTTGAACATTTTGAGACCATTGCTGAAAGGAGATGATCTTGTTGTGAAGGAGGCCAGTGAGGAAGAACCATCAATCCTAAAGTCTTTGCGCCCAACTCACTAATACTAGAAAATTCAGAATCGGGTATTGGAATGCCAAAGCTGAGTAGGATCCGCATAATATAAGCACCATAATGGATGGTCTTATACTTTCGTCGGATTGTGACGTCTTGAAATTCATCCAAAATTATTTTCCCCCAATTAACTTATTGGTTGGACTAGATAGAATAAAGAGCTTGGAAATCTCTTTCATAAACCTTTTCATAACTCCCCGTTCTAGGTTGTAGGGAGCGAATAAATGCACGGTGAATGAGGCATGCTTGAGTCCTTAAGAAGGTAGATTTTAAATTACTCAAATTTGTAAGTTGATCGGACAAGAAACGATGTGAAACTTCATCTCGATGATCCATATCAACTTCAATATCATCAATATCAATTCCTTGATAAGGACAGTTTAGAATATATCCTAATCTTTGTAAAGGCAAGAAAATTTTAATGCCACAAACCATTGACCAAACACAATCTTGTCGATTTTGGGGATTATGACTATCTAAATTCAGATTTGCAAGAAAGAGTTTGATCAAAAGATGATTAATTTTTACATTATTTGGAGCATATCCTATTAGATTTTCAAAGTGAAATTGCTCCGCTAATTATTTAATACGATAGGCCACAAAATCTGGAAATTTCATGAATGCTCCTTTGAAGATATTGGAGTTTTTCATAGAATTGTACCGGGAAATTGCAACATCATTCCATAGCCATTGTCAGATCTGATCTTCGGATGGTCCGGAGGTTGATTCTCTAGTGCGTTTGGATCTTGGTGCCATTAGAGAGTAAAGAGAAGTAAGAAGTTTGAAAGTTTGAGGTTAAAAAATGGCTAGGGTTCTGAAGTAAAATGGTAAGAAATGAAAATGATGAATATATAGTAGGTAAAAAGCAAGGGCAAAAGTGGAATTAAAAGAATGTAGGGACAACTTAAAAAAATGTCTCAGATGGAATTCAACCGGCTGAATGAAATGAATCGGCCGTCTGAATTGCTCTGAGTTACAACCCGTAAGGAATTAGTTCATTATTGAACTAATTTAGATGGCTGTTTTATTTGATTCAGCCATCTGAATCTGGGGGGAAATTTATTTTCCCATAATATTAAGCCATCTGATTATTAAGAAACAGCCGGCTGAATTTGTGCAGAAACTTATATCATCTTATATTTTATAGCAAACAATATATTTATTAAAATTTTGAATAATAAAATGTTTGAACACTCAGAAAAAAATAACATATTAATAACAGCATAAAGAAATTTAAATAGATTTGGAAGAAGAGCTTGGAGTGTGATATTCATCTGGTTTTGTTTTTGTGTTCTCTTGATATGGCCTAAGTGGTGACCATCTATTGCTGCGTTCCCATGAATTAGGAGATATTGGTGGATGCTGTGGCGATAGTTCCCAACCATTGCGTCGGGACGGAGAACAAACAGGAGATGGTTGATGAACTGAGCTTTTGGATGAAGATCCATAGAATTTCAATGTGACTTGTTCTAAAAAGCTTAACCGCTTGGCGTTAACCTTTTATTCATAATCTAGTTCGCGTTGTAATTCCAGAGATTCCTTTTGGTAATGATGTATGTCATCTATTTTTTCTTTGGTAGATGGTGAACCAAAAAATAGAGATCTTCTTGTTCTTTTACTAGGCGGCGTATAACCTGTGTCAGTAGATGGAGGCACAATTGGTACAGGTTCATAAATCGGTGTTGGAGTTGGTAAATTCATCGATCCGAAACTAGGAGAAGAATAAAATAGAGCAGAGGATTCACAATTTTGCTGGTACGACATTTTGAGAAAAGTATATGAAAATAAAAAAAATTATTTAAAAACTAATGTCAAAAGAAGGGAGATTAGTAGAGGTATATATGTGAAAAGACATATATAATTAGAAAATAGATTTGTGGTTAGGTTTATAAGAACCAGAGAAAAATTTGGTTGGAGGAAAACAAATGTAAGGTAAATTAAAAAAAATGAAAAATCATCTAAAGAAAAAAGGAAGAAGTAATGAAGTGGTAGAACACTAGACTTCCAAGTAAGAGATCCCAAGTTCGAGTCTTGAAAAAAAAATTATAAATCCTTGAAGGATACAATTCTTAATTCTCTTCTTAATTTTATAAATTTATTTTCATTTAAAGGTTTTGTAAATATATCTGCCAATTGATTTTCAGAGGATACAAATTCTAGTCTGACTAAATCCTTTTCAATATTATCACGAAGAAAATGATGACGAATGTCAATATGTTTAGTTCGTGATTGATTTAGAGGATTTTTGGTTAAGTTTATAGCACTAGTATTATCACAAAAAATTGTTGATTTAGATAAATTAATACCAAAATCTTGAAGTGTTTGTTGCATATAAATGACTTGAGTACAAGCTAAGGCAGCAGGAATATATTCTGCCTCACAAGTTGAGAGTGAAACACAATTTTGTTTCTTACTAAACCAAGAGACTAAGGATTGTCCAATGAAATGACAAGTCCAACTTGTACTTTTTCGATCCGTCCGACATCCTCCAAAGTCAGCATCACTATATGAAATTAACTCGAAAGGGCATTCTTTTGGATAGAAAAGTCCAAAATCTTTGGTTTTGCTAAGATAACGCAATATGCGTTTTACTGCTCGCATATGTGATTCTTTAGGATTTGCTTGGAATCGTGCACATAAACAAACACTCATCATTATGTCAGGTCTGCTAGCAGTTAGATAAAGCAATGATCCAATTATACTTCGATATAATTTTTGGTCAATACTTTTGCCATCTTCATCTCTATCGAGATGAACTATTGTACTCATTGGAGTTGATTTAGCAGAAGTATTTTCCATATTAAAGCGTTTAATTAGATTATTACAATATTTTTCTTGATTAATAAAAATTCCATTTTCTATTTGTTTAATCTGTATACCAAGAAAATAAGATCATTCTCCCATATGTGACATTTCAAATTCTTTGGTCATTATTTTTGAAATTCTTGACATAATTTTTCATTTGTAGAGCCAAAAATAATATCATCTACATAAATTTGAATAATTAGAATATCCTTTTTAGATTTTTTAATAAAAAGAGTTTGATCAACCTTTCCAATTTCAAAACCAGAATCTATTAGGTAGCTCTTAAGACGTTCATACCAAGCACAGGGTGCTTGTTTTAGACCGTATAAGGCTTTCTTAAGTTTATAGACAATTTTTCATGCGTGAATAATGGAGGTTGTTCAACAAAAACATTTTCTTTTATATAACCATTTAAGAAAGCACTTTTAACATCCATTTGATAAAGTTTGAAATTATGAAAACATGCAAAGGCCAGTAAGATCCGTATTGCTTCAAGTCGTGCAACTGGAGCAAAAGTTTCTTCGTAGTCAATTCCTTCTTCTTGATTATATCCTTGTGCAACTAATCTAGCTTTATTCCTAGTTATATTACCTTGTTCATCTGCTTTATTTTTGAAAACCCATTTAGTACCAATGACTGTTTGATCACTTGGTCTGGGAACTAGTTCCCAAACTTCGTTTCATTCGAACTGATTTAGTTCTTCTTGCATAGCTATAATCCAATAGTCATTAGTAGATGCTTCTTTTGCATTTTTAGATTCGATTTTAGAAAGAAAAGCTACATGGCTCATTTGATTAAGTTGATTTCTAGTTCTAACATGTGAATCAATTTCTCCTATGACATTTTCTACGGGATGATCTCGTAAAATCCTAGGAGGAGATCTTAATTCATTTTCATTATGATTAATGTTTTCATTTTGTTCAATATTATTAAAAATGTTTTCATCTTCTTCAAAATTATTTTAAGTAACCATATTTGTGATTGTTTTAGGAATATCCTCAAAATAATTATTAAATTTGAAATTTTTGTCGAATGAACCATGAAGTGTTTCTTCGATTGTTTTTGTTCTTTTATTGAAAATTCGATAAGCTTTGCTTCGATCTGAGTACCCTATGAAAATTCCTTCATCGGATTTTGAATTGAATTTTCCAAGCTAATCTTTTGAGTTTAAGATAAAACATTTTGAACCAAAAGTTTTAAAGTATGATATGTTTGGTTTTCTATGATGAAAAAGTTCATATGGAGTGTGTTTTGTTAAAGGTTGAATAGAGACACGATTTAGAACATAGCAAGCAGTAGCTACAGCTTCTGCCCAGAAATGTTTTGGTAATGTATTCCCATTTAAACAAGTTCTTGCACATTCTTGTAATGTTCTATTTTTCCTTTCTACAACTCCATTTTGTTGTGGTGTTCTAGGAAAAGAAAAATTATGGTAAATTCCTTTTTTAATGTTCAAATGCTTCATTTTAAAATTCACCTCCATGATCACTTCTAATATTTTAAATTTTTAAATTTTTGAAATTTTGAATTCTCTTTGCAAAAATCTTGAAATTATCAAAAGTGTCACTTTTATTTTTTAAGAAAATAGTCCAAGTATATCTTGAAAAATCATCTACTATAATAAATACATATTTACTATGATTTACAGATTGAATTTGAGTTGGACCAAAAAGATCTAAGTGCAATAGTTCTAATGGTTGTATTGTAGAAATATTTTTCTTTGATTTAAAAGATGATTTTGATGATTTTCCTAATTGACAAGCATCACAAATATTGTTTACTTTAAAGTTCATTTTAGGTCAACCTTTTACTAAATCATTTTTAGATAATTTATTTATAGTTTTGAAATTAATATGACAAATCTTCTGTGCCATAACCAAGGATCATTTTCTTTGGCTATTAAACACATATTTGTATTATAATTTATATTCGTATTTAAAACATAAATATTTTTATCTCTAAAGCCTTCAAAAATAAGATTCTTATTTTGATCAAAAATACTACACTTATTTTCAGAAAAAGAGATATTGAATCCTTTGTCACACAATTGGCTAATACTAAGTAAGTTGTGTTTCAAATTTTTAACTAGTAAAACATCTATAATAAGAGGTGAAGTGGATATACCGTTATTGCTCACATCGCCTTTGCTGATGACATATCCTTTGGAATTATCTCCAAATGTGACAGAACCTCCAACTGAGTAGTTAATGTTTGTTAGCATCGCTTTGTTTCCTGTCATGTGTTTTGAGCAACCACTGTCTAGTATCCATTTTCCTTTCTTTTTGGATGGTACCTGCAAAATATAGAATTAACATTGGTACCCACCATTTTATTTTGGGTCCTAAGAGTTAGGTCTTAGGAAGCAAAACCCAAGAGGGTTCAGAATTCCTTTTGAAAACAAAATCTTTGTTTTTATGAACAGTTTTTATAAAAGATTTTATATACTTATTTCTTATTGAAGAATTATTATTTTTAGGAACCCAAATTTTAATTGAAGTAGTAAAACTGGAAATTTTAGAACTAGGTTTTTCAACTTTATTTTTATATGAAGAATTCTTTTTCTCTGAAATAATTTTAGAGGATTTTTTATATCCTAGTCCTCTTTTATTTGAAACAGTTTGAGAATTTTCTATAATTTTGGAAAGATTTTCTCTACCTTTATTAAAATTAGAAACATTTTTAGTAATGTCTTCTAATTTTGTTTTAAAGCTAGAGATATCTGATTCTAAAATCTTGATGTTTGATTTAAGGTCATGATTTTCAATTAATAAGGCATCATTCTTTTCTTTCTGAGTTTCTATCTCTTGACTTAACAAAGAAAGTTGAGATGTCATATTAGAACAAGATTCTTGAGTTACTTGGAGTTCTTTTTCTAAAATTTTCTTTTCATCTCTTAGCATTTCTACTTCGATTTCAGTTCCATTCAATTTTTCAAGAGCTTTTTCGTACTTTCTATTTTTGCCTTTTAATTTGTCAAGTAATTCTGAATTGATTTCCAAAAGGTCATTAAAAGTTAGATCACATACCTCGTCTTTTATAGCCATAAAGCAAATGTTGGCTTGTTCCGAATCACTGTCTGACACTTTTTGATGATGAAGATGATTCTGTATCGTCCCATGTGACAGAGAAAGCTTTCTTCTTGAATCTATCCTTTTTGTGCTTATACTTGTTTCTCTTTTTCTCAGGACAGTCTTTTTTGATGTAACCTTTCTTGTGACATTCATAACATTCCAGAGCAGATGATGATGGTTTGTTGGTGTTATTATTGTTGCTGGAGTTGTTCTTGTTGTTTCTAAATTTGTTATTCTTTCTAAATTTCAAGAACTTTTTGAAATTTTTAGCAATGAACGCCATATCTTCTTCATCTGAATCTGATTCATCTTTTTCTGCCTGGAATGCTATAATTTTCTTATCTTGAGCTTGTACTCGTTTTGCCTGCAGATTAACTTCATAAGACATTAGATTTCCAATCAACTCTTCTGGTTTTATGGTTGAAATGTCGTTAGCTTCTTCGATTGTTAAGACTTTTCTTTCCCATTCATCCATTAGTGAGTTGAGGATTTTTGAAACAATATCAAAATCTGTGTACGTTTCTCCTAATGCTATCAAAGAATGATATATATCTTGAAACCTAGAGTACATTTCATTTATAGTTTCATCTTGCTTCATTTTGAAATTCTCGAGTTGATTTTTGAGCATAGAAATTTTACTTTGTTTGACTTTGTTAGTGCCTTCATGTGTAACTTTAAGTGTACGCCAAATTTCATGAGCAGTTTTACACATGCTTATTCTATTAAACTCATTTTGTCTAATGCACAATATAACATATTCATAGCTTTAGCATTTGAAGTAGCATCTAATTTTTGCGTGTTAGACCATGCTGAATATTCAGTAGTAGGAATAATATATTCAGATTGCATAATGTTCCAGGTATCATAACTACTTGCTTGTATATAGATTTTCATTCTAGTAGCCCAATAGTTATAGTTCATTCCATTAAATAGAGGAGGTCGTGTAGTAGATTGACCTTCTTTAAAGGTAGTGTTAGTAATAGTGCTGGTGTTGTTTTCCATATTAAAAAATATACCAGATAACTATGTTATGGTTATATGATGGTCTTGCTCTGATACCAAATGTAAGTTACTGGCACTATAGGATCGTGTAATACGGGTAAACTACTTGTGCGGAATAAGTAAGTAAATAGTAAAGCATTAAAGTAAATGACACCAGAGATTTTTATACTGGTTCGAACTCCCGTTCTACATCATGTCCCAGACTCCTTCTGGATTTAAACTAGCAACCCTCACTTGACCCGGAGGAATAGGTTTACACCGCCTGAGCAACCGAACAGGACTTCTACTGCCTATGCAACCGAATAGGACTTCTACCGCCTGAGCAACCGAACAGGACTTCTTTACAAATAACAAAAGTATCTGACTGTAGTGTGCTCTTTGAATAGCACTGATAAGCCAATTAAGTACAATCTTCTTATAATCTTCTCCTTTATGATATGTAGTGTAATGTGCTTGAGAATTGTGGAAGATAGAGTGATCAACGATCAGAGAATGTAAGCAATTTGAGTGCATTTTGAAATCTAGAGAATAGATAAGAATTCAAGAATATTAAAAATAGATTCGGTAAATTGTTTGTTGAATTATGTAATATATTTATAGAGTTTAAAAGGTTGCAACTATAGACGAAAAGTTATATTGAAAAGAAAACAGGCGCAACCGTTGATTTTGAAGACGTTACTCTTCGATGAAGAGAAGTGTCTATTCATAAAAATAGCTGTTGATAATATTCAACCGGCTGAATAAAAAAATTCAGCCTTCTGAATCAAATTAAAATGCAAACAGCAAGGATATAGGCTATTTTTAGCCTAATTCAGCCGTCTGAATAATTTCATTCAACCGGCTGAATATTGTGAAACAATATATTTGTTTCAGGATTCAGCCGTCTGAATGAAGGCATTCAGCCGGCTGAATTCAACCTTTTGTGCATGTTTGTGTAAGTGTGTGCATGACTATCAATTCAGGAGAGATTTTAACATATTTCTAAATTATTAAAAGACTCTAGATAAAGAACTATCAGCCTCTCAACACTTTGTATATGAATCTGCAACAAATTTCCTGCATCAAAGATTAGTACACAAATATTTGTTTATAAAAGTTGTCACAACCAAAATGATGTAAAATCGAGATTCCAACACTTCTTTTTAGGGTCCAAAGCCTTGTCAAATCGGCTATGGTCCCTAAGCTAGGGGCAGCTCCGTAGTCGCTATTCGGAGGGTTCACAGATGTGGAGCATTTTCACCACATCCTTTCCTTTTTCCTTTCTTCTAGACTCGCGTAGTTCTGCGATGTAGCATTCCTGGGCGACGCTTTGGTCTCCTTTCACAATCCCGACTCCATGCTCAGTAGGGAACTTCATTGTAAGGCACCATTAGGCCAATGTTATTCTGAAGTCGGCTAGTGCGGATCTTTCCAAGAATGCATTGTATGCTGGAATTTCATCCACGATTACAAAGGTCTGAATTAGGGTAACCCTTCGCTAGGTCTATTGTTCCCACCGGTTGTTTGGGTTCTCCGGTGAACCCCTGAATCTTTGTTTGGCATGCGGAGACACTTTTCATGCCAATCTTTATTTGATCGAAAGTACATTTAAAGAGAATGTTAACGGAGCTGCCTCTGTCAACCAACACCCACCAAACTACCATAGGTTCAATTCCTCCCATCACCACCATCTGATCGAGAGTTGGAGCTTCGATCCCTTCGGTGTCTCGATTTCGAAACACAATATCATTAGTCAAGATCCTTTGCATATTAACTGGAGTTTCATCTTCCATAGCCAAACATGATTCCTTTGGAGCGTGCTTTAACGAACTCGCATATCGCTCCATTTCTTCCCAACTTCTTTATGCAGGATGTGGTCCCCCGGATATTATTCCGATGATGAGTCTCTGGTCAGTTCGTTTCGACCTTCTTCGCTGGTTCCCGCTTGATTCCTCCATTCTCTTGGGTGTTGAGGAGTTGTAGATTGATCGAGGTTTTGTGGTTGTCTTACATACTACTGGAGTTTGTTGTTCTGGATCAGTTCCTCAATGAGATTCTTTAGGTGGCGGCACTCGTTCAAATTGTGGCCGTGTGTCTCGTGGAAGCGGCAGAACTTCCCTGAGTGCTTCTGCTGCTCGGTTGCCTCCTTTCTGGGTGGCCTTTTGCATTCCTCAATTCCTTGAATTATGAGAAAAATGTTTTCCGGTGTGTCGCTCAGGGTAGTGTAGCCTTCGGGCCTAAACCCTTTGAGTTTTTTATTGTTGCCATTCTTCTTATTGGATTTTTGAGCTTTTCTCTTTGAATTACCATCTTTCCTAGTGGTTCCTTCCAAGGTTTCAAATCTCGGATTTTGGCCAATATCTCGGGCAAATATCTCGGCTGTCTCGGGCGATATTTAAAGACTTATAACTAACCAAGCTGCCAAATCTCGGATTTTGGCTAATATCTCGGATTTTCATCTCGGCTGATCTCGAGGAGATTTAAAACCTTGGTTCCTTCAGCATTATGAGAAGTGTGCGCATTTTGATTCATTGCTACATCACTTTTCTCGGCATTTGTCGGTTGCACACTAGTAGACTTCCCTTCCAATTCATGTGCTTCCTCCAACCTTAGGTACTGACTTGCTTTGCGATTGAAATCTTTCCTGGTTGTAGGTTGCTTCATTTTGATCCACTTTTCGAATTCAGTTTCTAGGTGAATAGCATGAACTAATGCCATAAAAACGATGTCTTCGTTGGGGTTGCTTACTTCCATCACCGTGGTGTTAAACCTGTTCATGAAAGACTTCAGTGATTCGTTATGCCCTTGGAACAACCCGTATAGGGACATGACATCTTTGGCTGCGCAGTATGGAGCCTGAACTGATTAAGGAACCTTGTCGCTAGTTGGTCAAAAGCAGAGAAGGATCTTGGTGGAAGCCTAGTGAATCACATTGACGCAACCCCTTCGAGAAAGATAGGGAAGCATCTGCATGGAACAGCTTCAGAGGCATTCGCTCTGTCCATATACCAACTATATTTGTACAAGTGAGGCTTCGAGTCCTTCGTTCCATCATAGGATGGAATAGTTGGCATTGTGAACTTTTCCGGATACCTCTCGTTCAGGATTTCATCGGTGAAGGGAGTCCGGCTTGGCACAGATCCCCACTCATCATCTCTTCTATCTTTACTCTCCTCCATTAATCGTTTAACCATGTCCTCTATGTATGCCTCTGATGTCCGGTAGCCCTGAGGACGGCGATCAGTCACAGCGCCAAGTGTTGGACTTTGCAAATGGTCTTGGTGAGTGGGCTGAGGCCTAGGCTCTCTTTTCTTCGGGAGAGCCACTCGTGCAGGGTCCCGTTGGCTTGCGGTTGGTCTCACTGGAGCAGTTTGGGTATCCCTTGCATTATTGTATGCATTGGCGTCTTCTTCCAATTTATCGTCTGGCTCTCCGTCCTCTAAGTCGGAAAGATCCGTAGCTATGTCTTCTACGGAGGTCTTTGCCCCCTGACTTAAATTAAGAATAGTTTGCCTTGTGGCATACGGAGTACTTGCATTTTCGTCCACCTTAAGTCCTATTTTCACTCGTTTTTGTGGTTGTTTTCCATTTCTTCTATGTAGACCAGAAACAGATGAATTCTCTTGTTCCATAGCAGTCGCGGGTTTGGGCATAGTCCTTGGAGCGGGATTTGACTGTAGGGTTAGAAGAGCGTTAAGCTTATCCATTAGAGCCTTTTGGTTACTCTCCATTTTTTGGTTAATCTCATCAACCATTTTATTTAACTCATCCCAAGTTACAACTTCATGCTGACTGGAGGAGGCAGGCGCCTGATTCCCTAAGTTAGCGCCATTCACTTTGGTTTAATGGGGATTAACATTTTCTCTAGCTACTACAGTCCCTATAGACCTTCCGGAGGCAGTTCTTCTTCTTCCAGGAGTCATTGATTCCAAATAATCGATTCTTCAAGCAAAGACAAGGTTCTAACTTCGGGACCTATGGGATCCAAAGTAGACAGCAAGATCTAGATCCTGAGTTGGACCTTCTCGGTGAAAGCACCAAAATGTTAACCCAAAATATGGACCAACACCCTGGTCAGAGTTTGAAAGCACCAGCCTTGTTCTGACAGAGCAATATCACAAATTACACGTATAAAGAAAGAAAAGTAAAATAAAGTAGACAAAGAATTTTTATAGTGGTTCAGCTGTTAATGAAGCCTACATCCACTGTATAGTTTTATTATAGAATGATTGATGTTACAATAGATGTTTGATTACAATTCTTTGATTATTTTCTAGCTAGATCGAATCTCTAGAGTTGAAATCCCCTGGATAATCACAGTGTTTCCTTTGGAGATTGTTATGAGGGAGGTAGAGAGTGAAGAATAATTCCAGCAGAGCTTCAGCAACCAATCCGATGAAGATCCCGTTTATAGTGCAGGTAGGATGATATTTATATGGATCGGAGACCTTCTGGGCCAGGCCATGCCTCCATCATCTTGTAGGTAAGTAGTAGACGACCTAGGAAGTGTTTGGCTCGCAAAACGAGTCAAAGCCATGGGTTGCCAGCGACCCATAGGCTTTGGCTCGTTTGCAAGCCAATGCCTTACCTCCTTTCTTAGTGTTTCGTAGCTTGTTTGCTTGAAGTCTTGGGAGAGGCATGGGTCACTGATGATCCGACCACTTAGGATTTTTCTAGAGTCTGGAATTAGAGATGTTTTCATAGCCCTTTATCGTTGTTGTTATGTTTCGATGGCAAGTCACTAGCTGTTTACGTTCAGCTATTGATTGGATTAAAGGAATGCTGATCTCTCGGCTTCGTTGATCCCAGTCGTTGTCTTAGTCGTATCGCTTGGCCCTTGTTGATCCCTTGTCTTGGATTTTCTAGTTAAGTCCTGAACCATCCAGTCTACGTAGGGTTTTTCTGTTTTCTATCGGTTCCCGCTAGGTTAAAAATCCGGATAACAACATATAAGGGTGTTTTAGAGTAAATCGCTTTTAATTATTTATGAATGTCTCTAAAAGACATAGATAGGGTTTTATAAATGGACTTGGATTTTATAAGAAAAGTTTATAAATGGTTTTAAGACTTAAGGGAAGATTTTTACAAGGTGAAAGAGTTTTATAAATGGTTAGATATTTATAAACGAGTTTGAGAAATGGGTTATAGATTTACAAAAAGGAGTTTTACAAATGGTTTTCTGGATTTATGAAGGACTTGTAAATGTTTTTAGAATGTACAAAAAGAAATTTACAAGTGATTAAAGTTTATAAAAGGGATTATAAATGTTTTGCGGAGATATATAAAATGGTTTATAAAGGTTTTTGGAGAGTGTAAGGAATTTATAAATGATTCGAGAAGCGAATAAAAAGAAAATCTTTCTCAATTTTTTAAATATACTTATACCATAGAGATAAGTATATGAGTGCATTTTCCAAGATGTGAGGTGTAATGTATGAATATACTTATACCGTTGAGATAAGTATATAAATATTTTCTAAGTATTGAAAATATAGGGATTGTGGATATACCTTTGTAAAAGTATTTTATTATAAGAAATTTACAAAGTGATTTAATTAATGAAAGATTAATTAAGGAGACTAATGGTTGCTTACGTGCTTAACCAATGTTGGTTTTTCCTTTGAAATAAATCTAAGTTTGGATGTGTGTTTGTTGATAGTTAAATAACCGACTATCAAATGTGGACCCAAACATAACTTTGGAAATATCTAGAAGAAACACGTGAGTTATGTGGCACAGTCATCTCCGATGATGCTGTACTGTGTGTATAAATCTCGTTTCGTTCTCCTAGGCCAATGATAAGGACCGTCCACTAACGGTTAGGAGGTGATCTCCGATCTTATCTTTGACTGTTTATTTCCTGAAGAACCGGGGTTGAGTTTACCGGGAATTATCGAAAAGTTATTTCAAAGAGATCGGGATCGAGTATGTTGCCCAAAAACCACTTTGATCCAACGAATGCGTTTCGAAGTGAAGACATCTTGAAGATGATGAAATTGAAGATGGAGCTCTTAACTGTTTCGTTCAATCCCAGAACGAACTTGTATGGATGAATGCTGCTATTGCATTGTTGCCTGGAGGGCAGTGTTAGCATTCCAAGTGGGAAGTGCTATATAAAGGTAAATCATAGCCTCGAGCCTCATCAATCGAGAAATGACAAAAATTGGGCATGCAGCAGGGCCAAGTGGGTCACTCCCATCAGGGTATGGTCATTCCAAATCTAGATCGATTACTATCTCTTATTGTATGCTTCGAGGCCCCAAGCAGGGTGATCGTGTTTGGTACTACTAATCAAGTAGCAGGCTAGTCCTATGTGGCAGGGGTATAAGATGTTCTTGTCAGACCTCGGTGCATTTATCTAAAGATGTAACTTCGGAATGTTTTTCCTTACCTTGTCATAGCATGGAATCCATATTCCAATATGTGTCTTTATAGTTTTGATTGTACAATCTATTATGCTGGAATTTAATTAATGTAACAATTTCGGCTATGATTAATAAGTATTTATATCTAGACACTATTATAATATCAGAGAATTTCATATGAAATGGTTTTGGTTATCGTAAGGTAAAAACACGTCTGTGTTTATATGCGGCATGGTCTTACGAGATACTCTTGATTTAAAAAGGTTTTCCATAACTTTAAAATCTAGTGGGATGTGATTTCTCACGTTGGTTTTCCAGATTGACTCGGGTGTTATTTTATTATAATGCTCGAGTCAGACAAAGCATATTACAGATTTGTTTGGATGTTTGGAGCTTCAGGAGACGAGCTGAAGGCCCAGAGATATATGCACATATATGGTTATTTTCCGCTGTATTTATTAATGGTATTTATCAGCAATTGTAAGGATTGACTGTTATAACTGTCAAGGTTGAAATAAGTTAGTATACTCTAATTGATATATATATATATATATATAAATATTATTGTTCTGCTTTTGTGTAAAGATTTGTTGTATATTATAGATTGTTCATTCCGCTATGAGATTCTGTTTTGTTTAGTTTCTTCTTATCTTCTTCCTTCTTTCTTTTTCCCTAACAATCGGGTTTTATGGCATATTGTTCGGCATGCAATACAGTGGATGTATTAGTGTCAATATTTGAGGGTCGAAAATCCCATTCTTTACATTTGGTATTGGAGCCAGGTTAAGCGAGAACCTTGGCTTTGGTTGGGTACTCATTAGAGATAGTGCCAGTAGCACCCTAGAATGAGTTTGAGTGTATATACATATATATGAGCGCGTATTTGTTAGTGATATAAAAAAATGTTTTATATTGTGTTGGTTGATTTATTGAGTGGCTTATGGATTCTGCTCAATACGCGTAATTAACGTTAATGATAGGGATCTCTAAACAGTTGAACTGAGCAATTCGACATAGTATCGTTTTGAATTGTGTAAATGAAATAATTTTACCTTTATTATACTTTATATATAAAGGAATAATTTTTCAGAAAATTATTATGATATATATGGTGTGCTTGGTTATTAGGAAATGATAATGTTATATTATTATCATTTGTTATTTGTTGTTTGTGATCGAATAAAAGTTGATATTATAATGTAAGCAATATAAACAATTAAGAAATAATTTTATACAACCAAATGGAATTATATAGATATGATTTATAAATCAAATGAAATTTCATAAGTATATTATAGATATGATTTGTAAACAAGAAAGGATTTAAAAGTTGGGAATTTGGGAATTTAACTCCCGTTGGGTTTGAAAATGGTTTTTCAAAGTTTTGGAAAATAATAATAATATTATTTAGAAAATATTTGAATGGAAATATTTTAAAGGGAATAAAAGCACTAAACTCACTTCGGTTGCTGCAAAATATTTCGATGATGATTGCAGCATTATCGACGTTCATTTTCGGGTTTCCAAGAGTGGAATTGCTACCATTAGAGTTTTGTTTTGGTAAAACTAGTTTTGATTTTAAAATTAAAAAGTATGATTTTATATGCCAAGGGGATTATGTGTATATATATATAATTTCAAAATAATTTGAAATAAGAATAAGGTGTTTAAACTTTGGAAAATTTTCATTGACTATTTTATGAAAATATGAGAAAATAAGATTTATACCTTATAAATTTTGGAAATTAGTTGGTTCAAGCAGATTTTTAGATTTGTTAAATAATGATTGATGGAGAAAAGTAAATTTGAAATGAAGATTAAGTTAATTTAAATGAAATGATTTTTGTAAGGAAATTAATTGAGATTTGAAAGGGATTAATGAAATGAGCTAATTAAATAAATTAGTGAATTGAATATGTTTTGGAATGTTGGCTGATAGAATTGAATGTTGAAATTGAACAATGGTGTGAATTAATGAAATAAGATAAATGAAATTGACTTTGATTTAAAATGGATATGGACTTAAAAAGTTGTGAAATCGTAATAAACATGAGAATTTTTGTATGAAATGCTTATAAACTTGAGTAACAGTTTTATGAAATGATTCATAAACGAATGTAGTATGGAGTAAAAAATTGTTAAACATAAAGTTTGATGGAATGGTTCATAAGTGACATTAGTATTGGAAGAATATACTAAGCAATGTGAATAATTGAATGTAGATAAATTGAATGTGAATAGTTGAACATAAATAAAAGCGATTGAGAATGAAATGAATGTGAATAAAAAGAATTTGAGATGGCTAAGAAAACAATTAAATAAATACGTAAGTTGTACGTATATTATTCTATTCGCATAACGGTTTGATCCAAATTCGAGTACATAGTTTCAAGATGATTTACATCGATCCGAGTTGGAATTTTTCACTCGATTCTCGATGGCGAGCACTGGATATGGATTTTTGATTGATTCTGGAATTATTTATCATAGTATATGGCTATGCAAGGAGAATGACAGTTTCTAATCAAGGAACAGACCTGAGTCCATACTAGAGTAGTCTTATGAACGATACTAGTTCGAAAGTGATACTGTGTTATCGAGTGAGCGATCGGATTTGATATTGCGTACGGATGATATATGTACATCGTACGGTTTTAATGAATTGACCATTGAAAATGCAAAATAATACGATTTTGGACTATATGATTTGATATCCTTGGTAGATAAGATGTAGGTATATAAAAGCAAGAGCAAGTTTGAGGCCTTTAATTTCATAAGTAAAATTTGGTTGCCCGACAAAAAGGTACATATTTAAATCATTGTTGATTTGATGGTTTTATGATTGAGCCACTTGGCTTTTGTTTTCTTTTGCTGGTCTGGGCCTGGGTGGCGATTCGTAGTTGTTTCGATCGAGCCCCGCAAAGGGGATGCTGGCGGAATTTTCCGTAAATTTAAGACGTTAGAATTTTTTTAGAAATTTTGAAGAAAATTTTGACAACTAAAATTTGATTTCAAATTGTTACCTTAAAAGATTAAATGGAATAACATTAGTTGGAATATATGAATGAATTAATGGCTTAGGAAATGTGATAATGAAGTTTCAACAAATTGATTTTTGAAAGTTAAAGGCTTAAAAAGATTTGGTAATTTATTTCAACGAATTGGATTTAAAAAGTAATGGGTTTGGGCATTTTTCTTACCTTGGAAATCTTAGGGACGAAATTCTTTTTAAGAGGGGGAGAGTGTAATGACCCAAAATTTTAGTCATTTGAAATTGGAATATTTAATTGATTTTAAATATTGAAAAGTTAATTTTATAAGTTAAATAACTTGAATTTCAAATATAACGATTTATTTGATAATTAAATTGTTGAATTTAATATTTCGAATTGTTTAAATAATTGAATCTTGGATATTAAATTGGATAAAATGATTTCCAAGCTTATTTAAAATCCTATTGTATAAGAATGTTAATAAGAAACATTTAAATTAGATTAAAGGTGATTAGTTTGGTTATTAATAATAATTCATTTTAATTAACGTATAAAAATAGCCTTCTAGGGCACTGTCTTGGATTTTGATGCAACCAGTTTCATTGGATCCGTAATAGTGAATTATCGTATGCCGACGATTTTCGTGGCCATTGGACGTATCGTTTGGTCGTGCGAAATCGAAACGCGTTGAAATTAATATTGGAAATTTAATATAATAATTATGTTTGAAAAGCTATCTTCTGCATACGATCGAATTAGACATCGAAACAAGTTCTATTGTGTCCAGAATAGGGGTATAACATATAGAACGTCAGGTGGCATGCCTTGTTTGGAGTTCGAGATTTTTGGTTATGTTTTGTGGAATAATTTAAATTTAAAATATATATATATATATAATATATATATACCAGCCATAACTACCCTATGCTTCACCATACCAGACTATTCCACTGCATACAAGCCCATACCCCCCTATTCAAAAACCCAACCCTCCTTTTTCCTTTAAAACCATCTCCAGAGCAAGAAAATAAAGTTTTCAAAAAACTTTAAAAATAAAAATCAAAGTAAATCCTCATCAAAAATTCATGAAATTATTTTCGTTGGAATCGAGGGATTGAGAGCTTCGTTCTAGTATGCTTTTGGATGAGGGAGTCGCATTTTGGGTAGAGGCCGAGGTGAGGAAGAAAGCTAGGGTTGGGTTTTGTGGAGCGCTTGGTCGTCGATTCGGAGTTTGGAGCTTTGTTTTGGATTTTGGAGGCATCATGCATCTTGTCGTCGATTTTGGGGTTGTGCGGCACGAAATTAGAAGTCGTGACATGGAGTAGGTCATGGAATCTGGGGAGCTTGGTCACGTTTTGCTTGGTGAGGCCGAGCTTGAAGTCGTAGTGTCGAGTAGGTGGAGGGCGGCGAGGAAAGTTCGATGGCGGGGTCGATTCGGAGGATCGTTGATTGGGGGAAAGTGCATGGTGCACGACCACGCACTTTAATGGCGTGCACAGGGAAGATGGAGAATGGGGAAGATGTAGATGAAGGCAGCAGGTGGAGTTGTAGGCCGGGCTTAAATTTTGAAGGGTGATTTGTAAATTAAAAGATGTGATTAGTTTATTTAATTATTAGTTTAAATATCGATAACTTAAAAATTTTATAACTTTCTCATACGAGGTCCAATCGAGACGCGGACTTTTGCGTTGCGCTTGTAACGATGAAAGCTTCGTGATAGAACAGGTTTGGATGAAATTGGAGACTGTTGAAATTTGGGCTAAAATCGGACATTTGTTCGATTTTAGTTCCAAACCGGAACGTCTCGGCGACGACAGAAATTTTCGGTGAGTTAAACTCGCCTTTTTGGTTAACTAGTATGATATATAGTTAATAAAAATTATTGAAAGATTGTTTGATTGAATTACTATTATTATTAGTTGGTTTGGATATATTCCCGCCCCTAGAGTGGATGAGACACTATTACGTTCCCATGTAAGAGTGGATGACCTTTGTATACGAATCCCGCCTCGAAGCGATTGATTTATATTTTATGATTATATATTATTGTAATGTAATGAGACAGGTTGGAGGGATCCAAAAGGATTCCTCACCACCATTGATTTTATTTACAATATATATGTGCTGATATATATGAGTTGTGATGCAGGGGGACAGGTTGGAGGGATCCAACGGGATCTCTTATTATTGTTGAATTGGTTTCAATAATATTCCAATTATATGAATTATTGGATAATAAACCTGATTTGTTGGAAATATGGGTTATGACATCGATATATTTTAAAAATTGAAAACCCGTAGTGATAGAAAATCAATTTCGATTTATGTTAATATAGTTTTAAAGTTATTTGATTATATTAGTGCTTCAAAGTTATTTGCTTACAGTAAATATTGTTTTAAATATTTATCAAAATGTTAATATTTTGAAAGGTTAAATATTTTATGAATAATTATGTCATGAAATTATTAATAAGGATTTTTAATAAGGTTATGGAAAAATAAATTATTATTATAATAATAAAGATTAATTATTTTTGTTATTTCATAATGATTTGAAAGATTTAATTATTATTTTTAAGATGTTTAAAATTAATAATTTTCATTTAATTATAATGTTTATTGTTAATAGTTATTAATAAATATAAGGGTGTTCTAAAGTAAATGACTTTTAATTATTTATGAATGTCTCCGAAAGACATTGATAGAGTTTTATAAACAGACTTGGATTTTATAAGGAAAGTTTATAAATGGTTTTAAGGCTTAAGGGAAGATTTTACAAGGTGAAATAGTTTTATAAATGGTAAGATATTTATAAACGAGTTTGAGAAATGGATAATAGATTATAAAAAGGAGTTTTATAAATGGTTTTATGGATTTATGAAGGACTTGTAAATGATTTTAGAACGTACAAAAAGAAATTTACAAGTGATTATAGTTTATAAAAGGGATTATAAATGTTTTCCGTAAATTTATAAAATGGTTTATAAAGGGTTTTGGAGAGTGTGAGGAATTTATAAATGATCCGAGAATCGAATAAAAAGAAAATCTTTCTCAATTTTGTAAATATACTTATACCGTAGAGATAAGTATATGATGCATTTTCTGAGATGTTAGGTGTAATGTGTATGAATATACTTATACCGTTGGGATAAGTATATAAATATTTTCTAAGTATTGAAAATATAGGGATTGTGGATATACCTTTGTAAAAGTATTTTATTACAAGAAATTTACAAGGTGATTTAATTAATGAAAGATTAATTAAGGAGGCTAGTGGTTGCTTACATGCTTAACCAATGTTGGTTTTTCCTTTGGAAATAAATCCTAGTTTGGATGTGTGTTTGTTGATAGCTAAATAACCGACTATCAAATGTGGACCCAAACATAACTTTGGAAATATCTAGAAGAAAAATGTGAGTTGCGTGGCACAGTCATCTTTGATGATGCTATACTATGCATATAAATATTGTTTCGTTCTCCTAGGACAATGATAAGGAAATCCATCCACTAATGGTTAGGAGGTGATCTCCGATGTTATCTTTGACTGTTTATTTCCTAAAGAACCGGGGTTGATTTTACCGGGAATTATCGAAAAGTAGTTTCGAAGAGATCGGGTATGTAACTCGAAAATCACTTCGATCCAACGAATGTGTTTCGAAGTGAAGACATCTTAAAGATGATGGAATTGAAAACGGAGCTATTAAGTGTTCATTCAGTCCTAGAACGAACTTGTATGGATGAATGCTGATATTCCATTATTGCCTGGAGGGCAGTGTTAGCATTCCAAGTGGGAAGTGCTATATAAAGGAAAATCGTAGCCTCGAGCCTCACCAACCGGGAAATGACAAAAATCGGGCATGCAGCAGGGCCAAGTGGGTAGCTCCCATCAGGGTATGGTCATTCCAAATCTAGATCGATTACTATATCTTCTTGTATGCTTTGGGGCCCAAGCGGGGTGATCATATTCGGTACCACTAGTCAAGTGTTAGGCCAGTCCTGTGTGGCAGGGGTACAAGATGTTCTTGTCAGACGCCCGTGCATTTACCTAGAGATGTACCTTCGAAAGGTAGTTCCTTACCATGTCATAGCATGAAATTCATTTTCCAATACGTGCCTTTACAGTTTTGATTGTAGAACCTATTATGTTGGAATTCAATTAATGTAACAGTTTCGGCTATGATTAATAAGTATTTGTATCTAGACACTATTATATTATCAGAGAATTTCATATGAAATGGTTTTGGTTATCCTAAGGTAAAAACCGTCTGTGTTTATGTGCGACGTGGTCTTATGAGATACTCTTGATTTTCAAAGGTTTTCCATAACTTTAAAATCCAGTTGGGTGTATTTTATCATGCTGGTTTTCCAAACTGACTTGGGTGTTATTTTACTATAATGCTCGGATCGGACCGAGAAAATTACAGATTTGTTTGGATGTTTGGAGCTTCAGGAGACGAGCTGGAGGCCTAGAGACGTATGCACGTATATGGTTATTTTCCGCTGTATTCATTGATGGTATTTATCAGCAATTGTAAGGATGGACTTTTATAACTGTCCAGGCTGAAATTGGTTAGTTTACTCCGATTGTAGTCTGTGTGTGTGTGTGTGTGTATATATATATATATATTACAGTTTTTCTTTTGTGTAAAGGTTTGTTGTATATTATAGTTATTCGTTCCGCTGTGAGATTTTGTGTTGTTTAGTTTCTTCTTATCTTCTTCCTTCTTTCTTTTTCTCGTAACAATCAGGTTTTCCAGCATTCGATTGTTCGTCATGCAATACAGTGGACGTATTAATGCCGATTTTCGACGGTCAAAAATCCCATTCGTTATAGTTTGAATTGATTCGGACTTATACTTGTGCTATAAACATGATTACATTAGCTCATTATTGATTTAAGACCTTAATAACCATTTTTTAAATAGTTAGTAACCTAAGAAATTGTTTTTAAGTTAATTGAATGTTTATAATTGATATAGTGATATATTAGGGACTAATTACATGTTATAACTAAGGGCATGTCATTAGTTAGCTATAAATAAACATATTGAATTGAATTTACAAAAGTTATTAAGCTAATTAAGTAAATTCTCCATTGGAGCCATAGCGACCATTGTGTGCGCTAAGTTATGTGAGAATACACCAGGTCGAGTAATGGCTCCAATGGAGTCTGAGATGAGACTTGTTAAGTTAATGAAATTGCGTGAATGTGTGTGCATAAGCGTGTATGAATAAGTATATCGACACACGTATAAGCTACGTACAAGGAAAGGAGGCCAGATGTGTCATTTTGGCATGTTAGAGGAAGCCGAGTCGCTATAATCGCCTGTTGAACTCTACTCATGGAAAGAGTGGATTATGGTGCCAGAATAGGTTTTCAAATACTAAAGGAATTCACTTCCAAAATGTTAACAAATGAACCCCGATAGTTGTCCGATGGATGAGAAGTAGGCTCTGGAAGCAAGGCGACTCCTCGGGTGAAGCATCGAAGGAAACGACACGCGTATCGGTGACCGTTTGGCGAGGTTTGTCCCTGCCCAAGTTCATTGCCAGAACCTGGCAATATTCAATCGACTAAATATAGATTCAGTCAATTAAATTGTGGTGGGAACCAAACCTGATGGGGAAGCTCAAAATAGTGTACTGGGGGTTATTGGGTTCAATCGACTAGGCTCGGTCAACTGAATGAATAACCCTAGTCAACTGAACCCCTGGGTTGAGAGTGACTTCGAAAATTTCTTTCCTGTTTGATTGTGGTTCTTTGTTGAGACTTGGCACAACTTCGGAGAGACTTCGGGCTACTCGAGGAAGTGGAATGCAACACGAAGCACGGGATTCAAATGCAATGTATAGTGATACGTGTGGGATTAATGATGTTTGAATACGATGTCAAGGTAGAGATTGACTGCACGGTCGTGTTTGGTAAGCATGTACGAGTGAATGGAGTTAATCTGTGCCCCTTGGCTTTGACTTCGGGGTATATATGTTTGATGATTTGTATCGGCCTTATACTAGTTGCCGCACCAATTACGGATCTTATAGTAGAGACCGTCCTAGTCGAAAGACGATGACGAGATATCAGTCTTACTTTGTGATAGGCACATTTGAGTACGCGATGTTATAATATATGTGTACAAATACACACACAGACATACAACATCGGTGTTCCTTTGGGTCCCGATAGCATATTTCACGAGACATGAGTGTTGTTCTCTTTTCGATAGAAGGTACGGTGTGGTTCACATATGATAACGATCTACGAGTGAACTAGATGTCACCAAAGCCTGCTTCAAAGGGTACAGTGTGGTTCGCATAAGATGACGATCATTTACGAGTGAGTGGTTTAGATGTCACCAAAGCCTACTTCAGAGGGTATGGTGTGGCTCACAGAGTAGGTCATATATCATAAAAGCTTGCTTCAGAGGGTACGGTGAGATTGACACGAGACTATTTTTCTTAAACCTCGGAAGGGAATCATTGGAGCACGATAGATGTTCGTAGTGGACCTAACCCATCAGTAATGATTGGTATCAATTTGTATAATTTGGTTGCCTTTCATTTCTATATTATATGTATTGTTGGTTGATTGTTGAAATTGTTGTTACATTTATTTTCATTGCATACTTCACGATAAACCTATATTATGATCACCCTACTTTTGAGTGTTGGGTTACTTTTATCATAGTATGATATTTATGTTTCAGTCACATTATATCAATTGCTGACTCATTGATTACAGGAGAAGAGTATTTTATGGTATGATCCTCTATTTTGAGATGGGTTTGCTATACTTGTTTATTGGCAGTCCGGATTACACCTAAGTCACTTTTATGGAGAGGGCCGACTGTGATTTAGTAGTTCCTGTTTATTTGTATATAGCTTTAATATATAGTATTTTGAGATAGTTCCCCTCACAGCAGGCTTTAAGTCTGACCCACATTTTGTCTTTGTCTATTTATGCTATAACAACTATCAGGTACTCGATTGAGTAGTTTGAGAGTCGGGTTCTTTTGGGAATGCGCTATCAGGATGGCAGTTGGAGCATTTTGGAGGCATGGCATCGATATTTTGAGGTATATATACTTGACATTTTAGTTGTACAGGACATACCAAGTATTTGTATATGAGACTGCTGTATCAGATATTTCTTCAGAACTCCATAATCAGTTTAGGAGTTGATGTATTTTGACTTTCTGTACCAATACTTATTTATCAGTTTCTTCCGCTAGTGCGATCTCTTATAGATTGTTATTCTATTTTGTCTATGTATATTCAGTATATTATATATTTTATTCCATTGTGAGATCCTATCGATGTCTTGGTTCAGTATTTTGTTCTAAAATTACCCCCATGATTCGTCTTTCGTGGTATTCGGGAGTCTTTCGTTGTTATGAGACGACGAATTTTTAGGTTTTATAAAGGGTGGGTTGTTTCAGTCTTCACCAACACCAAGGATCCAACCGAGGGAGTCTAAGGCTGAGCTAGGAAGGATCATATGTAGCCATTGTTTCCCTTGCTAGCGTTGCATACCATATCCCAGAACCAAACGGCTCCAATGTATCCCAAGCATTGAACTTGGAGTGTCTTCGGGAATGTTATGTCTAAAGATTGTAAGCCATTATTATAAGTCCAAGAAGTATTTCCACTATTATAAGGCAATATCACTTGTATCACCTCTAATTTGGTATTTGGAATGTAAATGGGACACCTTGTAACTTTCATGCTTAACAAATCTACTGGAACCAGCCTGTCTAAGCACCCTACCATCGCTAGGGCGCCCTATAACATCGGCTATCTAGAGGGGTCGGGCCAAGAAAATCACTTATGCAATCAAGGAATGTCCAACAGACTGCAACATGGGGATGCGCAAGCCCCTCGATGCTTCCTTCCTTACTAGAGGAATCAACGAACCGATAGCGAGAACAACCCCGCGGTGTTCCCAATTCATTCGTTCGTGATGTTGCTAGGGCACTGGTGCCCTAGGGCGTAGTTACCTACGTTGTAACTTTGAACTAGGCATCCGTAGTACTGCTTCATTAGGATGCACAATCCACTCAATGCATCCTTTCTCACCAGAGGCATCGACAAATCGATGGCGATGCCGCCCCTACAGTGGCCTTGATTCGTTCACCCGTCATGTTGCCCATCCCTTAGTGGGACGGGGCACTGATGCCCTAGAGGTGTAGTTACCTAATTGTAACTTCAAGTCAAGAATCTGTAGTTATGATCAATGGGGATACACAAGCCACTCAACTCTTTCTTCCTTACAAGAGGCATCGAAGAACCGATGGCAAGACCACCCCTGCAGTGGTCTCCATTCATCTGCCCACGATGTTGCCCGTTTCCCTAGTGGGATGGGACACTGATGCCAGGAGGTGCAACTACCCATGTTGTAACTCTGAACCGGGCATTCATAGTGCTACTCCATGGAATTTGCAAGCCAACTAATGCTTCCTTCCTAACCAAGGCCGTCGGCAATCCAATGGAAAGACCACCCCTCTCGCCCATAATTTTGTCCACTTCCCCTTAGGTGGGTGAAGTATCAATGACCTGGTGATACGGTTACCCATGTCATAACCCTAACATAGGCGCGGACCAACGGCTCGCAACCATTATTCAAATATGTTGGCCAAGCACCTCCGCCAAAAGATTCTTACGTTATTTAAATAAACATGTGCTTTTATCACGTTTTCTTATGTTACCCTAGGCATGAGCTACTTATGTGTTCACTTGCAAACACTGGGGGCACTAGAGTGGCTCTATTTCGAATCATAAAGAGTAAAAATGGGGTACGAGCACGCAAACGTATCTACTATGCACAATGGATAACAAAAGATTAAAAGGTAAACACGGGTAATCCAGATAAGTAGCAAATCATCAATAGCAACTTTTGACATGAGGGAGAGAAAACAATGTTCAGAAAGTATAGTCATACAAGGCATCATCCAAACAAAACAACCCACAAGCAGACCAACCCTAAAAAATCTTACTGAGCTGGGAAAACAAGATGATACGGTATTCATCATCAAAGACAGTTCCTTATCTACCAATGGAGGGTCTAAAACAGTCGACCCACTAGTTCCACCTGTAAGGGAGGCAATTTGCTTGGGGGTAAGCACCTCCAGGGGTATCTCCTCGATCGATGCCATGTTCATCGTAACCTCTACACCTACCACTTAATACTCTTTTGAGGCAAGAAAGAAGCCGTCGATGGGAGATGGAATTTAGCCGAGACAATCGGCATTAAAATCCTATTCAACCTTCCCTCCCGTTGGTCTTTTAAGGCTTTGATCTCCTCCTGACAAGAATGACCCAAGTATGACTGCAGCTTATCCCTCAACCCATCTGCATCGTCGCGGCTCCTCTCAAGGTCCACCCTTTGTTGTTGGAGATCCCCGTCAAACCTCTTCCTTTCTATAGTAAGATCGTTAATAGCGGCCACCCTAGCTTGATCAGAAGCCTTACCCTATTCTTGGCATCCTAGGACCTCTTCTACGGCTCCTTCATCTCTTCCTCTACTTGCTAGCATGCAGCCCTCTCTTCCTCTAGTTGCCTCATTAAATTTCCCAAATCTGAGTGAGTGCAATAAGCTCGCGTCGCTGCCTACACAATAAGTGGTTCAGATCATGATTCGCAAATTTTTTACAAAGTATGAAGACTTATCAGATAAGCTTCTGACATATGAGAATTGAGGACCTATTCCAAGGGATGGGTCACCCAATCCGACCGGGGCTGACTTTTGTGGTACATGGCCTCCATCGCCACTCCGGTTAGCACCTGTGCTAGCATCCATAGGTTGTCATCTGCCTCAACTGCCTTCAAGGTAGTTGACCACACTACCTCGAGCTCATCCACCCTCGGTTAGGACTTGATCATGTCCACCTCCTCAACAAATTGGTAGGCTAGAACACTCCTCGAGCTCTCTAGCTCTAAAACCCGAGGCCTTTTGGGCGACATCATCCGCTTTGCCTCCACTTTGCCTCTACCCTTCTTGGTCGCCACCTCCTCATCCAGTGTCAAGTCGGTCAATGGAAATTTTTTCCCTCTTCCACTTAGTGGACGAGGGCTAGTCGGCATGCGTGGGGGCTGGGATAAGGTTGATGTGGTTGGGTGGAGTAGGTCTCCCCAGAGGCAGCATGAAGAGCGACATCTATGTTCATATTGACCACTTCAAATGACATGAGCACAAGTCAATGAAGGTCAAGGAAGAATAAGAAAGAAATAGTATGAAGCTAAGCTACACTTATTTGGTCGGTCCCCCGGTCACCTCCTGATTGAAAGCAAGTAGGGGAACCCTATGCTATTATTGCTAAGTTTTGCTCCTTTGTGGTGTTGTATGCTAAGGGGAATGTTTTGTGTTACGTGTTTTGAAGAGCCCTAGGTAGAGGGGTTCCTAGAGGAGGGCTTCCCTGTTCGGTGTATCTAGCTCTTGTGCCCAGTTGGCTATCCTCCCCGCCTTGGGCGTCTCTTTCGAGATGGTGTAATCTAACGACCAATCTATTATGGTATCACAACGAGGGACCATGATATCCTCCAAGAGGTCTGGATTGTAAAGCTCTCGCTCACCCTGATCACCCTCAGCCTTAACCGGAGTCCGACTCGATGGCCTCATCCTCACCCGCCATAAACGTAGCTCCTTTCTTTCTAATCATGTCTCTCTTCGAACTAGCAAGTCATGTGGTATGGATCTTAATTATAGAAACTCCTCCATATATGGTCTACCTCAGGCCTAACAACCCGACCCGACGAAGGTTGACATCATTTAAAATCATCGAAAGATTCCTTGCAAGTTCAACAATATCCTTGATCAAGTGGAGATACTATTGGTACATAGAGAGGCTTACTCCAGAGCTGGCAGAGGTTACTACAAGAGAAACAGGGGAGATGGTTATTAATAGGACAACAATCAAGGAGAATTTTTTAAGGAAAACTTACAAGGCTCTCTAAAGACCCGAGTGTTAAAATTTGGATCAATAGTCATGGGAAAAAATGAATCAATCTTTGTAGAGCGACACCTTGCTTGAGAGACCATAGAACAAGCTAGAAGAGTCGATGACCTGAAGATGGTAGTAACTAGCCAAATCATTTCTTTTCTATCGGCAAAGCTTGAAAACCATATAGATAAACATAGGATCAGGTTCAGGGAGGTCCAACTTTGGGGAAATGATAAAGAGCCCGGCTAAAAGCTTGTAACTATCATGGGCCAGCTGGCCCAATGCCAGCCGGTTTGCATTCAGAAACCTCATGAAGAACGGATATAGGGGGGATTGCCCCTGCTATCATGTAAGAAAGAGACCCGATGAAGTAGACCGGTGGGGGGCTGTTGGGTTGGTCTGTAAGAAGTGGGTACCTAGGACAATGCCCTCACAGCCAAACTTGGCCTAAGAATGTTCTATGTTGATCTGGTCCTTACGGACACAAGAGCATCCCCTCCCCCCGCGGAAGGGATTACCAACCACTCGTAGAAGCATGTTAAGTCATTTATATTTAATAGCAATTCACTTAGATTATTGAACTGCCCCAACCTATAAAATATAAGTATAGTTTAAAACTTGCACAAATATAGGTGATCGACTGACCTAGTCCTTCCTACGAGTCCGATCTGAATTTTTCCTACTCCTAGTCAAGTGGATGGTTTTAGCAATAATGACATCTAAAGGCATTAATTTCTTCTTGTTGTTTCTGGGACTCGATGTTTGACAACATCCATAAGTGGTAGACGATCGTCAAACATCGAGAGCCAAAAAAAAAGGTTTATCTATAAAGTTCATCAAGGAAAGGTCCTATCTATGACATTAGATGGATAATTTTAAGGGAATGCTATAGCAGCATGCAAACCAGAGAAACAAAAAATAAATGACACTCATGCAAAGAACATAGCCCTAAAATATATGGATCAAAGATAAGACAAGAATCATTTAGACTTGGATGAAAATATCGAGTTTGCTATGGAAGAAAGATGGGATTTATAGTTCTTTCATGATGGAATACCTTCAAAAAAACAACTAAAGGTTACAGTGAAGGAGAGGGAATGGATATATGCAATAAGTGAAGAAACATGGGCTGATGGATTCGCCACATATGAGGAAATCTAAACCATCTAGTTGTAATCAATGCGCCTGTCAAATCCCCACGTCAATAAAGAGATTTTCTCCTGCCGAGCCTGGAAAATCGAACCTCCTCTTCCATTTATCTAACAATGCATGCCATGATATTTAATGCAGCATTAAATGTAGGAGTGACAAGCCCGCCCTGTAAATGAACATGGGCTTGGGGGGAAGAATGTTGCTCGTATTTCTCGCAAAATGAAAAGACGGGTCGGCCCACTTAGTGTAACACCCCATATTTTTAGTAACATTATTTAGGATATTTATTTAGTTAAATTAAATAAAATATTGTAAGATCATTAATGGATTGAGATATGCGATTAAATAAGGGGTAGCCATGCCATGTTAAATAATTGAACAAAAGAATAAAAAAAGAGAATAAAAAGGGTTAGGAAACATGCAAGGGCGAAATACGAACAAGGCATATCCTTATACCCTAAACCCTTAACCCCTCAACACTCACATTCACTTCATTTTTCACAATTCAAAAATACAAGCTAAGGCCGGCCACCATTAGGAAGAACAAAGAAGAAGAATTCAAGAGGAAGAATCAAATCACTTAATCAAGAACAAATCTCACATCCTTAATCAAAAAGCTAAGGTTAATAATGACTACATCTCATATTTTTGATTGATTTCAGTTCTAGAAAAATACCGAAAGTATTTGCAATTGTTTTGCCATGTTTTGAATGATAAATGGATATATATATATATATATATATACATACACTTGTTGATGATTTGGGTTATTTTTATGCATTTTATGATGAGAATTGATTAGAAAACCTATTATATGACATCCAATTGCCTTGCGAATTTAGATTTAGATCAAAAATGATAATTTAGGAACGGGTTTCAATTTTCATAATATTCTAAATTTATGTGAATTTAATATGAATTTTCTAGTGAAGAAAATGTTATTTTGGATTAAAAATTAATTACGGCCAAATTATATTGGCTTAAGGTCTGAAATTTATATATGTTAGAACACATATAAAAAATGATTTTTTGGAATTTTTGTAGAATTTTCCTAAGTGCTTTAATGAATATATAAAATTAGTTAAGGTATGAGACTTAAATGTTTTATATATTTATAAAAAGGAGAAGGGGTATTTTGTAAATAATTCAAATCTTTATTTTTGAAAATCGGCAGTACTTTTAGAAAAGAAAAAATTGCAACCAATCATAATTTGACAAACAAGGCAGGTTAGGTACAAAGAAATAGTTTTAAAAGTCAAATCTACATGCTTTTTCCTGTTTCAATGCTTTCGGCACCAGGCTTCCGACTCCTTACCTCCACCTCTGACTCCATCGAAACCAATGCATATGGTATCAGATATCTAGTACGTAGTGAATTGGACAAAGGTAGAAGGCACTGGGCCGAAAAAAGGGGTTCCGAAGGGGTAAAAGCACTACTTTGCTTTTAAATGAAAATGCACCTGCTTTGCTTTCAACTGTATAGCTTTTGACTTGGTCTTCTTTCGACTGGGTTAATGACTTTGAAAAGAATGGTTTTAAGAGGTTGTGCTGTGGTTTTTAAATAACTACTTTCGATTAGGACGAAGCCCCTGACTGCCGCTTTTTACCTTTCGACCCAGATTGGTTTCGAAAGGGTTATCTTGTTTTTAAAACTATGTCGCTTCTCCAATGCTTTTGAAGGGATGGTTTTGACACCATCACTTCTTTACTTAGGGATGCTTTCGACTTAAATGTTTTAATGACCCTTTTGCTCTATAAAAAGTATAACCCGAATGGTTTCGAAAGAGATGGTTTTAAAGGTTTCAAAAGGTGTTTCCACGTGTTACAAATTGAACCCAAATGCTTTCGAAAGGCTTGATGTTTTAATGCGTTCGAAAGGTTTTCCAATGGTTTCGAAAGGCAATGTTTAAGTGTTTTGAAGAGGATGTCTAAGGTTTTAAAGCTTTCGAACGAGATGTTTTTCAATGCTTTCAAAAGGATAAAGATGAATGGTTTCGAAAGGTATGATTTCGAAAGGTATGTTTTGGCCTTTGGTCTAAGGTTTTACTTGTACTGAAAGGGATACTTTCAATGGTTCTGAAAGGGGTACTTTCGATGGTTTCGAAAGGGTTATTTAAAGGTTTTAAACAAAGTTTTCAAATGAGTTATTTTTGGCAGTATGGCCTAAATGTTTTTAAGTTAAAAAGGGTTTTAACCTATTTTAGAGGGATGGGAAATCCTTAATAATTTCATCAACGTTATTTTGGGTAAAGTATATATATAACATGGCAAATAGCTTAGAGTAAAGCAAAGACTATATTTTCCTTGTATATGTATGATTTAAAGGTTTAAATCATTTTGAAAAGGTTTTCTAGGAAAAATTTAAAAGGGTTGTTAACCCTAAGAAAATGACTCAGATCAGAAGACCGGATGGGACTTGTGTACGGTCGCGTCCTATACTCATTAGCTATTAGCCCCTAGCTAATTTAGTCCAGAAATTCTAGTGTGTAGGGCTTTTCCACAAGTAAGACTAAAATTATGTTACACACAGAAAGGAATCTAAAAAGGATAGATAGGTTATTGGTAAACCCGCAAAACCATTAGGATCAATTAGACCTGGAGAAGTAAGTAAGGACAGACCGTCCAGAAGGGGAGTATCTGATAGGCACAACTCAATTGTCAGATTTTTATGTTTTTTGGTTGGCTCGAGTCAGCCAAGGGTTAGTAGTTAGCTAGACAAAACTACGGTGTATGGACAGATAGTCCATATGATAATTGAAATGTACATATACATAATTTTTCTTTACCAGTTTAACCAGTTTTGGTTGCAGGATTATAATTTGCAAAAGATATGTTTTGAAAAGGATATTAGTGAAGGGAAATCCGTTCCGCTAAGCGAGGTGGTCTCACTTAATATCAGATAACCGAGATGTATAGTATTATTCACACCAGGCTTTATGTCTGACTCGAAATTTATTTTCCTTAAACTCTCGGGTGCTCAAAATCGATTTGAGTAGGCTGAGGATTGAGGTTCACAGGTTTTAGTAGGTTGGCGAGTAAATCTTCCGGTGACGAGCACGTGGCTGACGGGTATATAATTAGGAGTTGTTGTTATATTTTGAGATTGATTCCGCTATAATATATATAGTACTCTGGTCAACCAAGGGGGCATCGTCATATGTCACTCTTGGCATATTTATGTAATAACTTTACTTTATCTGAACCTGGGAAACGATTATGGGATTATGTAATTTGAATATGGAACATATTTTGGAAATGTAATCAAAGATATTGTTTTTGAAATCTGTGATTTTGTTTCTTATTCATGTGCTACTGATATTTTGGATACTATTAACATAGCCGTATTTGGTTACCAGAAGTTAATACTATGGATGACTGCAGCATCTGTAGCGTTCAGCTCTTGGCCTCCAGATAGAGGATGTTACAACTTGGTATCAGAGCATAGGTTTATAAAAAACTTTAACTAAAAAGATGATTTTGAAAGACATAATCCTAAGGAATTAGAGATAAGATCGGAGTATGGGATAATGCTATAGTAACGTACTTGTATTTGCCATATATAGGTATGCGCTTTATCTCTAATCTCCTATCTCTATTAGGTTATTTTTCTGTATCTCATGAAGTTTTGAATGCAGATATGGATTCTTGAAGAGATAATGTTGGTGGAGGAAGCACCACTGCAGATGGAAATGCCAGACCTTATACTAGAAGGAACCTAGGTTAGGCACAAGCTGGAAATACCGGTGTTGAAGTCCCGCAAGTTGAAGTGGGAGCCATGTATCAGTTTTTTGTGAATATGATGCAAGCAAGGGTTGCTACTGTAGTAGTTGGGGGAGGAGCCCAGGAAGCTCTAGTAGTCAACAATTATGCTGCTTTGAGTAGGGGCTATCCTAGGTTGGGAGGAAAACCATTCGTTAGGACTGAAGATGCCATAGAAGTGGGGAACTGGCTGTTGCATTGTGAGAGGATTTTCACAAATTTGGGGCTCAGTGATGAGCAGAAAAGAAGGCTCACTTCTAGGCAGCATCAAGGAGCAGCTTTATACTAGTGGAATAGTGTAACAGCTGGAGTGGATGAAAGAACTATGACATGGGCTAAGTTTAAAAGGAGGTTCGATGAGAGATTCATGTTTTTGATGGCAACGTCTACATTGCTCAGAAAGTTTGCCGAGTTAGAGCAGGGAGAGATGACTGTGTTAGAGTATGGTACAAGGTTTGAGGAGTTGGCAAGATATGGTCATGCCAATATGGATACCGTGATTAAGAGAAATGAGAAGTTCATTATGGGGTTGAAACCTGAATTGGCTAGGGCTACATTACCTCATATCAGGGATCCTTATGACGTTGTTGTAAAGATGGCTTTAAGACATGAAGAAATTATTGCTTCTGGAGAGAAGAATAAGGCAAAGGACGTCCAGGTAGGGCAGAGTCAGAAAAGGAAGTTCTTTCCTAAGAAGGGAGCCTAGAAGGGTGGAGCTGTGAAGAAGGGAAAGTCAGAAGTTGTCTGTGTTAAGTGCGACAAGAAAGGGCATTTTGCGAATGAATGTCGTTCTGGAGAGGGAAAGAAGGTGACTGGGAAGATGAGTATAAAATGCTTCAAATGCAATCAGATGGGTCATTACAAGAGCCAATGCAAGGAGCCTGCTAAAGATGGAGAGGGAAAAGTATATGCATTGGAGCTAGCTACCTCTAGACCCACGGTAGCGGAAAATGGGAAAGAAGTGTTGGGAGGTATGCTTATGATTCTTGGTATGGCAGTTAGTGTTATGTTTGATACTGGTGCATCGCATTCTTTTATTTCTCGTTGTTTGGTAGATAAGCTTAACCTAGAACCCTCATACCTAGTTACTTTCTTAAGGGTTGCAAATTCAATAGGAGAGTATGCAACACTTAGGATGAGATGTGACCACTTAAAGTTTGACTTGTTAGGTCATACTTTTGTTTACAATTTACATGTGTTTGATTTCATAGGATTTGGAATTATTTTGGGTATGGATTTGTTAAGTAAGTACAATGCTAGGATATTTTGCCATGACGGGAAAATATTGCTTAGACACCCAGACTGTAGGAAGCATATTGTATATACTGTAGAAAACCCTAGCTGTGGGGTGAATACTTTGTTAGGTGTTGTGGAGACAGAAGACGAGCTGGATCGAGTTTTTGTGGTTAGAGAATTCATAGATAGTTTTGAACCTGTAGTAGGATTGCCATTGAAATGGGCCATTGAGTTTCGGATAGATTTGGTGCTTGGAGCAGAACCGGTTAGTAGACCACCAAGCAGGATGACACCTTCCAAAATGAGGTAGCTCAAGGGGCTGGATTTGGAAGGAAAGAATTTTATCAGACATAGTAGTTCACCTTGGGGAGCAGCCACAATGTTTGCTAAGAAGCCGGACGGGTCGTTAAGGTTATGTATCGATTATCGTAAATTGAATGAGAAAATGATAAAGAATTGATATTTGTTGCTTAGGATTGACAATTTGTTCGATTAGTTGAGTGGGGCCAAGATATTTTTGCAGTTGGATTTAGCGATAGGTTTCCATCAGCTTAGAGTGGCGAAGGATTGTATTCCTTTGACGGCATTTAGAACCAGATATGGTTCATAAGAATGGTTGGTGATGCCGTTCGGACTGACTAATGCGCCAGCTTTCTTTGTAGATTTGATGAACCGGATTTTTTGAGAGCACTTGGATAGGTTCGTATTGGTTTCTATAAATGATATTTTGGTGTACTCTAAGGATGAAAGATAGCATGGGGTTCATCTTAGAATAATGCTTGGAAAGCTGAGACAGCATCAATTGAAGGCGAAGTTCTCAAAATGTCATTTCTAGAAAAAGGAAGTGAAGTTTCTTGGCCATGTAGTTTTAGAGAATGGGTTATCAGTGGACCCAACTAAGATCGAGGCTGTTAATAGTTGGAAGAGATCAGAAACAGTGACTGAGATAATAAGTTTATGGGGTTGGCTGGTTACTACCGGAGGTTTATTAAGGATTTTTCATGGATAGCGGCACCGATGACTAAGCTAACTCGAAAAGATGTGAAATTTGTTTAGACCGATAAGTGTGAGGAGGCATTCCAGAAGCTGAAACACTTATTGACTAATGCACCTATGTTGGTTGTTCCAGAAGGGAATCGGGATTTGGTGGTGTACATGGATGCATGTGGGACTAGGTTAGGAGTTGTGTTAATGCAGAGGGGTAGAGTAATTGCTTATGCTTCTCGACAGCTTAGACCTCATGAAGTCAGATACCTAATCCATGACCTAGAGTTAGCTGCGATGATTTTTGCACTAAAGGTGTGGAGACATTATCTTTTGGGAGAAAGATTTGAACTGTATACGGATCATAAGTCGTTGAAGTATTTGTTATCGCGGAAGGAGCTGAACATGAGATGGCAGAGGTGGTTAGAGTTCTTAGCTACTTATGATTTCGGTATTGAGTACACACCGGGGAAAGGCAACAAGGTTGTAAATGCACTTAGCAGAAAACATCAGAATGTGGTGTTAGCGAAGATAGCTGAGTGGAAAGATTTGGAACCGTTAGCAACTTGTACAATGGAGAACTAAGAGTAATTCAAGTACAGAAACTGCTTTGTTATCATGTTTGGAAGTTCGACCGGTTATGATCGAAATGGTTGCTTCTAAACAGCTAGACAATCTAGTGTTGGCTGAACGGATTAGAAAGTTGAGAGATGGAATGGAGAGCGATGACTTAAAGGATTTTAGCCTTGACTAGAATGGGTGGTTAAGAAAGAAAGGAAGATTGTGTATTCCGAATGTAGGAGAGATTAGGAAGTAAGTTTTGGAGGAATGCCATCGTTTGAAGTTCATTATTCATCCAAGAGGAACTAAGATGTATCAGGACATGAAAAGAAGTTTCTTCTAGGAAGGTATGAAGAGGGATGTAAGCTTATGGGTGAAGTAGTGTTTGAACTGCTAATGGGTAAAAGCCGAACATCAGAAGACAAGCGGGTTGCTTCAGCCTTTGGACATTCCAGTATGGAAGTGGGATTCTATTTCTATGGATTTCATTGACGGGTAAGGTCTAATAGGGGAAATGAAAGCATATGCGTCATTGTGGACAGGTTGACCAAGAGTGCCCATTTCATTCCAATTAAATCAACCAGAATGGCACCTGTGTTAGCAAATTTGTTTATGAAGAATGTAGTTAGACTGCATAGAATTCCTAGTAGTATAGTGAGTGATAGAGATTCTTTATTCACTAGCGAGTTCTGGAAGAGTCTACAGGATACCTTAGGTACCAAGCTCAAGATGAGTACCGCTTACCATCCACAAACTGATGGTAAAACGGAGAGAGTTAACAAAGTCTTGGAAGATTTGTTACGAGCTTATGTGCTAGATTTTGGGGGATCATGGGAAGACCATCTACATCTAGTCAAGTTTTTGTATAATAACAGTTATCAAACTAGTATAGGGATGGCATGTAATGACCTGTTTTTCCGTACCCTTTGAATCGACAATAAACCACACATGTCCAACTCAAATTGCACTAATAAGCGGATCATTAAGGGTAGAAAGAAAATAAAGATAGAACAAAATATCACACGAATGGAATAACATATATTATTTCAATAATAATCTTTACAGCAGAAAATTTTAAATACAATATCAGAGTCTAACCTAGATTCAGCCTGGACAGTTATAACACCTGCCCTTACAAATGCTGACAAACAACAAAACAAATACAATAGATGCAGCGGATAATAGAATACATCCATACGATGATGAAGATCTCCAGCCCTCCTCTGGAAACTCCAACCGTCTTCAACTAAACCTGAAACTACTCGGATCTGACCCGAGTATTAAAAATACCCGGATCAAGCTTGATAAACCAGCGTGAGATACTCGAAATTTAAAATGACTATATTATCAAAACCTTTGAAAAAAAAAGTATCTCATAAGTGTTGAGACTTGGTTTTGATTCATGACACAAAGCTTTCATCTACAACATACAGATTTGACGACTGCTACGACAAAAAGAGAATATATACTACAAGGAGACAAGACTTCAAAAACCGGTGCATCAATTCTATATTTTTATCGTTTTGAGTCTTAGGTCAATATTGTTTAAATCTCTCCTCAGTTACAAGCTTATATATTCTTATCACTCTTTTATACACATATATAAGCATATTATAAATTTATAAAAGTTTGAAAGCAATATATATATATATATATATATGCAAACTGTGCATATTGCACATAATACACCAGGTCAGTCGACTGACTCAGGCTACCAGTCGACTGACACTGGGTAAACTGTGCAACATGCATAGTGCATGTATATATGAATTTGAATATTTAAATTTATTTGAATATTCAGTCGACTGACCCTGTAGTCCAGTCGACTGAATTTTTACAACATCAATATTTTTTTGAAAGGACACGACTTGTGTGAAGAGTTGCAAACATTCAACGAAAAGATTCAGATGCAACATTTCGATCGAAACTCTTCACCAACAGTCGTAGCTTTTTAACTATTATAAATACAAACTCCAACTTCATTTCAATTTACCGAATTACTGAATCATAATATAATTCTCTGATCTTTGCTCTTCTATCTATTTACAATACACTTTCAAATATTCTGCATTAAAGCAATACTAGACCTTTATATTCTTCATATACTTCAAATATATATATTTATACTCGAGGAGAAGGTTATAGGAAGGGTGTACTACAAGTGACAAATTCGTGTTATTAAGAACACACAAAGTCAAAAGTATATTTGTATTTGTTGAAGTCCTGTTCTGCTGCTCAGGCGTGTGAAGTCCTCTTCGGCTGCTGAGGCGAAATCCTGTTCTGCTGCTCAGGTCCTTGTTCGGCTGCTCAAGGGTTGTATATACCTGTTCCTCCGGGTTAAGTGAGGTTTATTAGTGAAATTCCAGAAGGAGTCTGGGACAGGACGTAGGACGGTGCTTCGAACCAGTATAAAATATCTGGTGTCATTTTACTATACTGCTTTTATATTCCGCGCTATTTACAGTATTACTATCATCTCTATACTCTATATTATCATATATCGATATTACACGGTCCATAGTACACTTTCATTTGGTATCAGAGCAGGTCATCATATAACCGTAACACAGTTATCTGATAATCTAATAATATGGACACTAACACTAGCACTAGCACTAGCTTCATTGAAGGACAATCCACTGCACGTCCACCATTATTTAATTGCATGAATTATAACTATTGGGTAACACGAATGAGAATATATATGCAAGCAAGTGGTTTTGATTCATGGAATATAACTCAGTCAGAATATACTATTCCTACTACAGAATATTCTACTTGGTCAAATACACAAAAACTAGATGCCACAGCAAATGCAAAAGCCATGAATACGTTGTTTGTGCCTTAGATAAAAATAAGTTTAACCGTGTTAGCATGTGCAATACTGCATATGAAATATGGCGTACACTCAAAGTTACTCACGAAGGCACTAACAAGGTCAAACAAAGCAAAATATCCACGCTCAAAAGTCAGTTTCAAAACTTAGGATGAAAGAAAATGAATCTATAAATGATATGTATTCAAGATTTCAGGATATTTACCATTCATTAGTAGGACTAGGAGAAAAATATTCAGACTTTGATATTGTTTCCAAAATCCTTAACTCTTTAATGGAAGAATGGGAAAGAAAAGTTCTTGCTATTGAAGAAGCGAACGATATTTCCAAAATAACTCCGAAAGAGTTAATAGGAAATCTAATGTCCTACGAAGTGAATTTGCAGGCTAAACGAGTTCAAGCTCAAGATAAAAAGAATATAGCATTCCATGCAGAACAAGAAGAATCAGATTCAGACAAAGACGACCTAGCTTTTATTGCCAAAAACTTCAAGAATTTCTTGAAATATAGAAAAGGAAACGGAAATAATGGCAAGAGGAACTCAAACAGCAATAAACCACCGTCTTTATCAGTTATGGAGTGTTTTAACTGTCACAAAAAGGGGCATATGCAGAAGGACTGTCCAGATCAAAAGAAAGAATATCGAAATAAAAGGAAGGACAAATTCAAAAGAAAAGCCTTTTCAGTTACATGGGATGATTCAGATTCCTCTTCTTCTTCTGGAAGTGAAAGTGACAATGATAATGAACAAGCTAATGTATGTTTTATGGCTAAAGCTAATGAGGTTAGTGATTTTACTTTTGATGATATGATAGAAATAAATTCTGAATTATTAGATACTTTAAAAAGTCTCAAAAGAAAATATAAAGAGGCCGTAGAAAATAAGAACAAGGCAGAATTCGAAAGAGATATGCTTAAAGACGAGAAGAAAATATTGGAAGAAGAACTTGAGAAAACTCAAGAATCCCTTTCAAATGTTAATTCTCAACTTATATTATTGAGTCAAGAAATTGAAACTCAAAAAGAAAAGAATGATAGTCTTGTTTCTGAAAATCATGTTTTAAAAACTAATATTAAAATGGTTGAACTAGAAAATTCAAGTCTAGAAACCAAACTAGATGGAATCACTAAAAATATTTCAAATTTTAATAAAGGAAGAGAAAATTTATCTAGAATTATTGAGAATTCACAATTTGTTAGTAATAAAAATGGTTTAGGATATAAGAAGAAAGTCAAGGAGTTACAATCTAGTGATTTAAATAAAGTTAGGAATAATAAAACATTCACCTATTCAAATAGATCAGTTTCTAAAACTATAAATATTTGGGTTCCTAAAACTAATAACAAATTAATAAGGAAAAAGTATATTAGTTCATTTATAGAAGATGTTCATAATAATAAGAATTATATTTATAAGAGGGATACTAAGCCCATTTGGGGTTAGTTTCCTAAGATCTAACTCTTAGAACCCTATTAAAAAGGTGGGTACCAACATTATCTCATATTTTTTGCAGGTCCCACTAAAGAAAAGAGGAAAATGGATACTCGACAGTGGTTGCTCAAAACATATGACAGGAAACAAAGATATGCTAATAAATATTACATACTCAGATGGAGGTTCTGTCACTTTTGGAGATAATTCCAAGGGATATATTATCGGCAAAGGCGATGTGAGCAATTACGGTACATATAATTTACCTCTTATCACAAATGTTTTATTAGTTAAAAATCGAAAACATAATCTTTTAAGTATAAGTCAATTATGCGATAAAGGTTTTAAAATATCATTTTCTGAAAATAAATGTAGTATTCTTGATCAAAATCAAAATCTCATTTTCGAAGGAAATAGAGATAAAAATATATACGTTTTGAATATGAAAGTTAATCATAATTCTGATATGTGTTTAATAGCTAAAGAAAATGATCCCTAGATATGGCACAAACGATTCTGTCATATCAACTTTAAAAATATAAATAAAATTTCTAAAAATAATCTTGTAAAAGGATTACCAAATATGGATTTTAAAGTTAATAATATATGTGACTCATGTCAATTAGGTAAATTAACTAAATCTTCGTTTAAATCCAAGAAAGTTATCTCTACATTACAACCACTCGAGTTACTTCATATGGATTTATTTAGCCCTACTCAAATTCAATCCATAAATCATAATAAGTACGTGTTTGTAACAGTTGATGATTTTTCTAAATATACATGGACTATTTTTATGAAAAATAAGAGTGATACCTTTGAAAATTTCAAAATATTTCTTAAACAAATTCAAAATTTAAAAGGCATTAAAATTAAAAATATTAGAAGTGATCACGGAGGAGAATTTGAAAATATACAATTTGATAACTACTGTAAAAAGAAAGGAATATTTCATAACTTTTCATTTCCAAGAACTCCACAACAAAATGGAGTTGTAGAACGAAAGAATCGAACTCTACAAGAATGTGCAAGAACCTTATTAAATGAAAGCACGTTACCAAAACAATTTTGGGCAGAAGCTGTTGCAACTGCTTGTTATGTTTTGAATCGTGTTTCTATTAGACCTCTCACTAAAAATACTCATTACGAACTTTTTAACGGAAGAAAACCAAACATATCTTATTTTTAAAAATTTGGATCAAAATGTTTTATATTAAATACCAAAGATCAGCTTGGCAAATTTGATTCAAAATGTGACGAAGGTATATTTCTTGGATATTCGAATCGAAGCAAAGCTTATCGAATTTATAATAAACGAACTAATAATATCGAAGAGTCCCTCTACGTATCTTTTGATGAGAATTCTAAAACAAATATTGAAAATGATTTGCTTAATAATAAAAAAACAAATATAATAATAAACAATTCAAGAGATGATGACGATATTTTTTATAATACTAGAGAAGATGAAAACATTGTTAATAATAGAGACATAATAAGATCTCCTCGGAGAATTCTACGAAATCATCCAACAGAAAATATAATTGGAGAAATAAATTCAAATGTTCGAACTAGAAATCAACTAAATGAAATGGGTAATATAGCTTTTCTCTCTACTATAGAACCTAAAAATACTAAGGAAGCATCATCCGATGAAAATTGGATTATTGCTATGGAAAAAGAATTAAATCAGTTTGAACGAAATGAAGTTTGGGAACTAGTACCCAGACCGACCGATGAGACCATTATAGGAACTAAATGGGTTTATAAGAATAAAGCAGATGAATTAGGAAATATAACTAGAAACAAAGCAAGATTAGTAGCACAAGGATATAATCAAGAAGAAGGAATAGACTACAAAGAAACGTTTGCTCCAGTTGCTAGACTTGAAGCAATACTAATCTTATTAGCGTATGCATGTTTTAATAATTTTAAACTTTACCAAATGGATGTTGAAAGTGCATTTTTAAATGGCTATATTAAAGAAAATGTTTATGTTGAACAACCTCCTTTATTTATTCATGAAAAATATCCAGATTATGTATATAAACTTAAGAAAGCTTTATATGGCTTAAAGCAAGCACCACGTGCTTGGTATGATCGTCTTAAAAGCTATCTAATTAATTCTGGATTCGAAATAGGAAAAGTAGATCAAACATTATTTATCAAACATTCTAAAAATAATATATTAATAGTTCAAATATATGTCGATGACATTTATTTGGCTCAACTAATAATGAATTATGTAAAGAATTTTCTGAAATAATGACTAGAGAATTTGAAATGTCCCATATAGGAGAATTATCATATTTTCTAGGACTTCAAATAAAAAAAGTTTCAAATGGAATTTTTATTAATCAAGAAAAATACTGTAATAATCTTATCAAACGTTTTGGAATGGAAAACACTTCTGCCAAACCGACACCTATGAGCACAACAACGCATCTTGATAAAGATGAAAATGGGAAAAGTGTAGACCAAAAACTATATCGTAGTATGATAGGATCTCTACTTTATTTAACAGCAAGTAGACCAGATATTATGATGAGTGTGTGTCTATGTGCTCGATTTCAAGCTGACCCAAAAGAATCACATTTGCGAGCCGTAAAACGCATACTACGTTATCGTAGTAAAACTACAAACTTCGGACTTTTCTATCCAAAAGAGTGTTCATTCGAGTTAGTATCATACAGTGATGCTGATTTCGGCGGATCACGAACAGATAGAAAAAGTAAAAGCGGTACGTGTCACTTCATTGGTAAATCGTTAATATCTTGGTTTAGTAAGAAACAAAACTGTGTCTCTCTATCAACTTGTGAAGCAGAATATATTTCTACAGCACTAGCTTGCACACAAGTAATTTATATGCACCAGACACTTAAAGACTTTGGAATTAATCTATCAAAATCAACAATTTACTGTGATAATTCTAGTGCAATTAATTTATCTAAAAATCTTGTAAATCACTCGAGAACTAAACATATAGATATTAGACATCACTTTTTACGCGATAATATAGAAAAGGATATAATACATCTAGACTACGTACCATCAGAAAATCAGTTAGCAGATATTTTTACAAAACCTTTATTAGAAAATACGTTTATAAAATTGCGACGTGAGCTAGGGATAATTTCAAGTAAGGATATATAAATAAAAATGTTAATAGCCCAAGTGTATATTAATTTTTTAAATATTATAACTGATCAGATTAACCTCAGCCAATGGAAATTCACTGACTCTACATTCATTTAGCCTAGAATTAATATAAACCACAAATTAATATCCTATTTTTTTCTAAAATAAAACTATAAATAGGTACACTCTCCTATTCCTTTGCACTCAAAAACAATACATTATTTGATTCTCTGAAATAAAAAATTTAATCAACAAAGGCTCACCTTCATCGGTTTACTATACCGGATACACGCCGGACAAAAAAAAGGGAAAAGGACCGTTGATATCTCACCAAACACAAAACAAAAAATCGACGATCTCCATCATTATCAACAGGAGTCTCTAATGCTTCAACGGGAGATGTATTATGAGCAGAAAATTAACTCCAGGCGTATAGGTATAATCAAACATATCGCAATGAAATTCTGCGGGGCATCGTCACACCCTATAGACGACAATGCCGTTTCACCGATCCGACGCCCTTCGACTTCGTCTCCTCCACGACCCCCATACTCACCAAATTCATGGGATCGCAACGAAGCTTCGCACATTCATCGTAAACAGCTGAAAGAAGTCAAGACACCAAGTCCAAAGAAATAATCATACTACTTAATAACTTCTTTCATTGTATGTTTAATATATTTTTTCTACTTATTTGTACGTTTATATATCTGAAATAAAATTATTTCCCGAGCAATGAAATAAAAATTATTTACATTTCAAAATAAAGTTAAACTAAAAAAAAATATAAACATTAACTCTCGTATAAATTATTCATAGTGCAAAAAGCTACAGGTCAGTCGACTGGAATTAAAAAACAGTCGACTGACACTTCAAATGTTTAAATAATAAACATGACCAGTCGACTACTGCAGGTCCTCAGTCGACTGGTCCAGCAGGTTGAAAATAATCAACCTTCAACTTCAGTCGACTGAAGTTCTGCACCAGTCGACTGACGCTGTAACATTTACAAAATTATATAAAGACCAGTCGACTGATACAGGGTCTCAGTCGACTGGACCAGAAGGTCAAAAATTCAAAACCTTCAGTCTCAGTCGACTGAAGCCCTGCACCAGTCGACTGAGCCATAGATCTGACAGTTTTTTACTTTTTCACCAACCATTTTTACCCCTTTATTTATCACTTTACCTTCTCTCCTCTTTTACAATTCAGTTTTTCAACATCTTCAAAACCCTAAGCAATCCATAAGCTCATCAAAAATCAAATTTTTCTCCTCAAAATCAAAATCAAATGGCACCAAATCGAAAAGGTCAAGCCTCCTCCTCGTCTTAACCTCCTTCTAATGAACAAATTCAGCAATGGCTATTTGACGACACCGCAATAAACAGATGGAGAAGGATGCAAAATTCAAGAATATTCGAAGGTTCCTACGTCAAATTCCATGATTTTTCACCTTATCATATTCAAGAATTAGCCCGACGTACCAATTTAGAGTCGTTAATTGATATCGACGGCAATAAATATAAAATTGTAACGACCCGATATTTTGGACCATTCGCATCCATTATAAGTGTATAGGTAGACACTCATGCCGGAGTTGAATTGCTCAAAATACCGCGTTGTTAATTTAAATTTGGCAAAACTGAACATATACAGTAAATAAATAATCACAGATCACAGATACAGAGTAATAAGTGCAGCGGAAATAAAAAGAGATAGTAGTTCATGAAGCTACTATATAAATATATAAGATACATCAGAGCTTACAACAGAAGAGTAATACGATACATCAGAGTTAAACCAGATACAACGGAAGAGTAACACGATACATCAGATACAATCAGAATACATCACTGGAATCATCGAATACTGAAAGCAGAATAGATGGCTGGATCTTCAAGCAAGCTCCAACTTCAAAGGTGAGTCTCGAAAGCTGAACCACTCAGTCTGACCCGAGCGTAAAGCAAAACACAAGACACTCGAGTCAGGATTAACATTCTTATATTAATAAATCCAACTCAAGTGAAATAGCAATTGAAATACAAGTAACTCAAAGGATGTTGGAATAACCATCCTTTAAGGATCCGTTAAACTATCTACTATGTAGTAGTGTACGATAAGTAGATAATGTCTATCAGTAATATAAAGATATCAAAATAGCGTTAAGTCATGGCCCATTCCACCCTTAACACATTTTTAATCCCACAAGCATATACAAGACCGTAGTTTCCCCAAAACCGGAAGTCACCAGAGGGAAATCCATATACTCAAGGTACAAAACAAATTCGTAGTGGTCGCGCATAAATGGAATACAAGTATGACAAGGCACATGAGGCTATACCCAAGGTAGTGATACTACCGTTCGCCTGATCCGGACTGGTGAGAACGCAACGCCGCAGCGCCCGCAACACCGTGAGACAACACTCCCAAAATCAAGGGTGCACCAATCGACAATAAGTATAAGTAGTTCGAAGAAGTGTGTCCACTTGAGGTATCAATCCTCCATTGGCCCGGCACAGCTCCTGTTTTAGTCATTTCCAATTTGACACAAGTGTCAAGGCTATCCATTATCGTTCTCTTTCTTCAGTCATCACGTACATCATTCCAACCACTTCATTCTGGATCATCACTCCGCGTATAGTTATTAAAGTGGTTTTCGGTTTAGATAGAGAGTATATCCATAACCGAATTCCGGTCTCTTTAATAACTTCCGTAATTATTTCACCGATTGGTCGTTTATATATTTCAAAACCAAATCAATTTCAATTTCAATTCGTAAATCGACAATTCGTTAGTCTTTCGAAATCAATTTCCAAAATTTACGTTTCAAAACTTCCGAATTCATAATTTCAAAATCTTATAATTCAATTTCAATCTTATTTAAAACAATTCAATATTGATTCAAGTTCGTATATAAGATTCATTCCGAAATCATTAAAATTAACTTAATTTGATATTCAAATCAATTTAATTCATTTATCGATTTCATTAAATATTCGTAAAGTAAATTTATCATTCAAACAATTTCTATTAAATTTCCAAATCATTAAATCAATTCTTAAGTTCAACTTCGTCAAATCAAAACTTACAATTTTGAATTAAACTAAATTCGTCAAATCAAATTCTTTAAATTTCAAGTCTTACATCAATTTCAATAAATCGCATTTATTTCTTGTTAAAGAAATTCAATTTCACTTATTTACTTACTTAAATAATTTTCCAAACTTAATTAATAAAGAAACTCAATTTCAGTTATTTAAGAAGTTCAATTCCACTTAATAAAGAATTCAATTTTATTTAACTATTAAATAATTCAATCTTATTTAATTATTAAATAATTTCAAACTTAATTATTAAAAATTTCAAACTTAATTATTAAAAATTCAAACTTAATTCAATCATTTCTCAAATTAAACATCGTTCTTTCATCCATTACATTGTTAATAATTTGTTTCAGATTATTAAATATTAACATTTTTCCTTTCATCAAAAATTCAAATTTCAACTTCATTTCAAAACAATATTATTTATTCAAATAAAATCTTCGTTTTATTTTTAAATCAAATTATTGACCAATCTGTTTTTTTTTTCTATATCCAAGGTCAAAGTTCAATTTGGGTATTTATCATTTCAACCCGATTCCAATTCAATTCAAAATCAAAACATTCCAAGGGAACTTGCAGTGTGATAACTGGGATGGTGTCAAAGTAAATAAACAAGCAATAACAACAAACAATAACAATCCAATAATCAATTCAAATAATCCCGAAATAACCGTATTAATTCACATTGTTATTTGTACGAATTAATATAGTTATTTCTAGAATCTACACTATCATTTCATGTAGATTAAAGATTATTACATTACAGTTTTTCACTTGTCATCTATTTACAATTTCATACATCATCAATTTAACATCATACATTCAGTGGTTCAAAGTATAATTAAACAAATCCTACGTGTCAATAAATTCAACGGTTAAAGGGGTCATATTATACAAATGTCAGTTAATCAAATTTAACATTTAATTATCCTATATCAAGTTCAATTTCATACTATTTATCATTTTAACATTAACAATTTAACGTCCAATATAAACATCAACAATCAATCAATTATCAGCCAAACCATATTATCATCGCATAAATAATTAACAGATAATGGTGTCAGATGTCACAGGTGAACTGATACAGGTAATAGCATATATAACAGTGTCATTAACTAATAACAGCATATTTCAATTGTCGTTTCATTTGAAATCAAATCTAATAAATAAAAGAACGTTAATCGTGAGTGATTGCTCACCTTTCGAGGCTAGAGCTATGAACGAGAGTAAGATGAGTTACGAATTCCGAACACGAATCCCAAGGTAGTGCGAAATGGGCACGAATTTCCGAACAAATCTGATCAATAGAAATAGACAAAATCAAATTAGGCTGGATTGACGAAGATGATTGGTATAGATAATTTGTAAGTATACATAACTATATTTATAAAACCATATTCTAAATTTAATATTTTAAATTAAAACATACATATTTAATTTCAAGTCAAAAAATAAAAATAAAATAACTTTAATATAAAATGACGTCTATGCATACAAAACCAATTTCCTATGCTATCCATATAAACAAAGCATGCTGACAAATTTTCTGATCCAACTTCTATATATATAACTTATACAAACTATATATAGATTTCCAACATATTTACTAACTCATTCACCGCAACTAACAACACACAAGGCATAAACATCCATATTTGATTAACAACACATGTTAAAATAAAATCTTCAAAATTTACTCATTAAACACGAATTAGATTAAACTATATATATATGTATATAAAAATTAAAAATCAATACTTGTATGTGCTTATTCAAAAAGGGATATACTTACACATATTGTATTCAAATTTATTTCTGTCAATATACAATACGTACAATGTCAAAATCTATGAAAGTTATTGCTGCAATTTTATATATAGAAACAGATGTAGACAAAATTTGTATAAACTTATCCTTTATAATAAATCGAACTTTAAAATCTTATACAACTGGCACACATAAGCTAACTTGTTATAAACTATAACCATATATAATATATACCCTATACCAAATACTGTCACAGGTAAGATTCTGGAACAAATACAAATAAGAATTGTTATAAATACATACTTGCAACCAAATAAAAATACCGTATATACTTTTGAACGCATTATATGTATATAATCTATAACTAATACATAACTTATATATATTTTTATATATAGACTAAATATAATACTGTTTGAAACTTTTATATATATGCATAAGAGCTAACAAAGCTCATAAATTATATCAAGCAAAAAAAACAGCTACAGGCTTCTCAAATGCGAAAATTACTTTATTGATAAACATATACCTATCTTAGTATAATAGAATGTAATACTATATATAAACTTACGTACCAACATAAAAAAGAAGGCAGTTTTTGGGCGAGCGACAGGTTAAGCTTGGGAAGGTGATGCTCGGCTGTTGAAGAAAGATCAGAGGCCGGTGGAATGGTGAACTGAGGTAAGGTGGAAGCTCGTTTGGTAGTGGAGTTCGGCTGAGGCTGCTCATGCGGAGGTCGGAGTATGGTTAGCAGCCGGAGGTGTGGCTCACGTTCATGTGGAGGTGGGCTATGGTTTCGGCCAAGGTGGCAAGCTATTGGGTTCGGTAGGGGTGAGGAGGTTGTGCTCGCGTGGCCGCGGGAAGGAGAGGCGGATGATGCAGGCAAGGCAGTGGGCTTGTGGTCGAGTACGGTCAGGGAAAGGCTGGAGTCATGCTATGTGGCGATGGTTCGGTGTTAAGGTGGCGTTTGGTCAGAGGGGAACTGGTGGTAGTGGTTGACTGCGGGCGGTCTGTGGAGTGGAGGAGAAGGAAGCAGATGGGCTCAAGGCAAGGGTTTCGGTGATGGGTTCAAAGAGCGGGCTGCCAGGTGGGGATGGAGCTCTGGCGGCCGCTGGCTGTGCGTGGAGATGGCGGTAGGTGATCACCTCGAGCAAGCTTCGGAGAGAAGTGAGGAGTAGGGGAACGGCGGTTGATGGAGATGAGCAGTTTCGATTTTAAAAAAAGCGAGCATATTGAGTTTTCGCAAGCAACAGAATACATATAAACCTTTATATTATATATATATTTTTCTTGAGAATGGCGGAATGGAAGAGGCCAAAATGAATCAAAATAAAGAGTAAGGTGGAAGGCTTCAGAGAAGAAACAAAATAAAGTAATCAATGACGCTCTAAATAATAGCTTCTGTATATTCCCAAAGGAAACGGTTCAATGAACACCAAGGTAAGAGTAAAATGAATTGGAAATAAACATCATCCAAACGCGAATAGTCACATTCAATAGTTAATTCTGTAACATTAAAAGCAGTGCTCATTTATTTTCAACCGTTGCACAAATTAATGGACATTGGAACTCAAAAGACCAAAACGGGTACCGTACGGGTACCGATACGGCTAGACGTTTCACGGTTTCTATCGCGTACCGGACACCGAAGCACATAGATGATTATACTACGGAGATCAGCAAGACGAGACGATCAAAATGGTATATAGATGTCAGTGGTACGATTGAATTTATAAAATTTGAATTTTTCTACTACGGAAAATGCAAGAAAAACGCTGAAAAATAAGATCGACGGAGCCAAAGATGTCCGAATTTGGAAAAACGACAAACTGACATCTTGCTCAGAAGATGGTTTAGAATTTTTCTATGTAAAAATATTTAGGTTTCGGAAACATTTTATTTTCAACGCTTTTTAACTGATTGAATTGAAGTGAATTTACGCGCGAAATAAACTTTCATATTTTCGGACGAAAATTTACCAGTTGCTATGTTTAACTAGACGCATTCCAAATATCAAATTTATATTTCAAAATTTTATCGTTTTAAAATTTCACAAAATTACAACTAATTACGTTATTAAAACAGTTGAAATTTACGGGTCGTTACAAAAATCAACCACATAATGGTTAAGTTGTTCTACGCCAATCTCAACTTGGGACATCAAGATGTTCCAAATCGAGAAGATTGCATATGGAGTCTCGTATGTGGTAAGCCCATTTTCTTTTCTCTGGACCGCATGGCTCATATTCTAAAAACAGAAAATGATGGAGTTGAGTTGGCTACTATTGATGTTGATTTAGTTGTTCGAAATCACGTAAGCCATTTATTTCTTGAAGACGATATGCATCAATTAAAATCAATGTCCTTATGACCAAAGGCACGAATTATTCACCGAGCTTTAATGAAAATAGTAACTCCTAGAACCAGGAGTTACGAACTTGTATACGAAAATAATTTTAAAGCCTTGTATGCTATTTTTGGGAACATCAAAGTAAATTGGCTCCGTTTACTACTTGACGAATTTTTGAACTTTAACAACGGACGGATGAATATCATTTACCACGGCGAATATATAATGCGCCTTCTCAAAGCATGTGAAGTTCCGGAACCGGATTCTCCAGTTTCAACCGTTGGTTGTTTGAACGCTCGGACATTAGCCTTAATGAAATTACTAGTAGCCCGACCCCCTCCTATAATAACCTTTGAGGAATGGACCAAAAGGCAAACAACTCAAGTCCAACCACAACATGGCGAGCCATCTCAAAGACCTTCTCGACAACGCTCAACTCGCTATCAACAAGAAGATATTATAATTCCGAATGAAGGTCTTCAACCACGTGAGGCCATCAATATCATGTGCCGTAATCAAGAAATACTTCAATCAAACATCCTTAAAGTTGATAAGAAGCTCGATAAAGTCAAAGGATTTTTCACAAAATTATGGCAAGCTATATCGTGCTCTTCCGGTACATCTACTTCTACTATAGGCGATCCGAGTAAGCAACCCATATTCACATGGTCTTCTTCTTCTTCTTCGGACGATCAAGCTAGTACTGATGATGATGGTAATGACGGAAATGGTGGTAGGGGTAAGGGTCCAATGTAGTAAGATGTTTATTTTTTCTTTTTCTCGAGACATTTTGTGTTAATTTATATGTCTTGTACTTAAATGACCATCCTAGTTTATTTGCTTTTGAACACTATTGTCTATGGATATTAACTATGTGGATGATTGTTCTTTGCTTTATTATCTTTCACATTATAATATCATATTACTTATTCCTTTTTGTCGATGACAAAGGGGGAGAAATATTATTGCTACTAATAACAATGCAGGATATAGAGCGTCAGAGATTCAGGGGGAGTAAGTATTTATGTTCTTTTATATACAATCGAAATCTATATCTATTTACAGGTTGTCATCAATCAAAAAGGGGGAGAATGTTGAGACTTGGTTTTGATTCATGACACAAAGCTTTCATCTACAACATATAGATTTGACAATTGCTATGACAAAAAGAGAATATATACTACAAGGAGACAAGACTTCAAAAACTGGTGCATCAATTCTATATTTTTATCATTTTGAGTCTTAGGTCAATATTGTTAAAATCTCTCCTCAGTTACAAGCTTATATATTCTTATCACTCTTTTATACACATATATAAGCATATTATAAATTTATAAAAGTTTGAAAGCAATATATATATATGCAAACTGTGCATATTGCACATAATACACCAGGTCAGTCGACTGACTCAGGCTACCAGTCGACTGACACTGGGTAAACTGTGCAACATGCATAGTGCACGTATATATGAATTTGAATATTTAAATTTATTTGAATATTCAGTCGACTGACCCTGTAGTCCAGTCGACTGAATTTCTACAGCAGCAATATTTTTTTGAAAGGACATGACTTGTGTGAAGAGTTGCGAACATTCAACGAAAAGATTCAGATGCAACACTTCGATCAAAACTCTTCACCAATAGTCGTAGCTTTTTAACTATTATAAATACAAACTCTAACTTCATTTCAATTTACCGAATTACTGAATCATAATCTAATTCTCTGATCTTTGCTCTTCTATCTATTTGCAATACACTTTCAAATATTCTGCATTAAAGCAATACTAGACCTTTCTATTCTTCATATACTTCAAATATATATATTTATACTCGAGGAGAAGATTATAGGAAGGGTGTACTACAAGTGACAAATTCGTGTTATTAAGAACACACAAAGTCAAAAGTATTTTTGTATTTGTTGAAGTCCTGTTCTGCTGCTCAGGCGTGTAAAGTCCTCTTCGGCTGCTGAGGCGAAATCCTGTTCTGCTGCTCAGGTCCTTGTTCGGCTGCTCAAGGGTTGTATATACCTGTTCCTTCAGGTTAAGTGAGGGTTATTAGTGAAATTCCAGAAGGAGTGTGGGACTGGACGTAGGACGGTGCTCCGAACCAGTATAAAATATCTGGTGTCATTTTACTATATTGCTTTTATATTCCGCACTATTTACAGTATTACTATCATCTCTATACTCTGTATTATCATATATCCATATTACATGGTCCATAGCACACTTTCAATATAACCACGCCCACACATAAACACAGACGGGTTTTTACCTCATGATAACCAAAACACTTTTATACCAAAATTCACTTGATATTATTTTTAATGACATTCCTTTGAAAACACTTTTCAAATAAACTTATTCAAATAAGGTATCAATATCTGGACTAAGTCTAAGGTAATATATCCGGACTAGGTCAACAGAATAAACCGAACGGAATATTTGATACCAGAAAAGGGGTAGCTGAAATGTTTGCAAGTCATTACAGCTATTTTGGGAATACAATCAAAATCGTAAATCTCGTAGGGATTGGATTTCCAACATGATAGAAAACTAGTGGAAAGATCAATCTGTATCCATGGCTTACGTCCAGACTCAGACGCCGTTATACAACAACATAAATGGCAAAAAGTGGATACAATCTGCGAATAACATCCAAGGACTCGGACTTCGCGCATCCCTGCCATGAGGCCCAGACGTATCTAGTACCTGGGGTTCAGAACATCTGATAACCCAAATCACTACTATCCGAAATGCGAGCATACATCTGACCACATAGAATCCCATCATAACCGGGGTGTGAGGCTTGCGAGGCCACGTTCAATTTCACATATCACATCTCTGTATGCCACACTGCCATTCCTTTGATCACTATTTGACTCTCACAAGCATACAACCTCTGAGCTCGTATGTCTCAGAGAAGGGTGTTAAGCTAAGAGAAGTTGCCTTCTCCGCCACCAAGCAGATGTACATTTGTAAAAGTCAAACGTTGTGTCGCAGAAATGCAATGTTGGACATTCGTCCATACAAGTTCGTTCTGGGACTGAACGAAATCGAAGGCACTCTCCTACTACCACTAGTAGTGAGTAGTCCTTGCAATCCGAAAAATCTCCACGATGGGAAGACCACTGCTATAAATAACTCTATAATGGGAGCTACCCAAAGCATGTTCAACAAGCAGTCCTCACGCTATGAAGATCCACGGTCTTCAATAATCATCATCTTCAACATGTATTCACTTTCGAACGTATACATTGGTTCGAAGTGGTTTTCGGATAGGAATCAACCAAATCCGACTCCGGTTCCTTCGAAGCCAATCTTCGCTTTAAAAGATTTTAAGTGCATATGTGGATATCAATCATCAATCAATCACTTCATCTTTTATTTCAATCAAATATCTTTCTTAGAAATATTCTTTTCAATTTATTCCATTTTCTTTTCAAGGGTATATGGAATCATCAAGCCTCATTTATCTAATCATTTGGTTTATTTAAACCTTTCTTAAATCCTGGAATAATTCCAAATCATTTTCTCTTTTACTTAGGAAAACCTTTCCAAATCTTTTTCTCTTTTACCTAGGAAAACCTTTCCAAATCATTCTTTTAATCTTAATCAAAGATTTTTTATATTCAAGTTATAACTTTTACCTTAGGGAAAATATTCCCAAATCATTCATTAAATCTTAATCAAAGATTTCTTATTAACTTCAAATCAATATTCTTGCAAATTGAAGATTTTCATAACAGAGCACTACTACTGCCATCTTAAATATGGTAAATTTCACCTCCAGGGACTAATGGCAAGTTTCACCTCCAGGGACTAATGGCAAGTAATCCTACATCATGAATATCTTTGTCTTTAACGATCTTTGTCTTCAATATGTTTTATTTTGAAAATTAGTTTGAAGGGGTTTTCAGATAGGAATCACCCAAATCTGATCCCGGTTCTTCGAATACGAATCACCCAAATCCGATCCTGGTTCCTTCGTACCAATCATCGATAAAAGATGTTAAGTGGTTAATTAACATTCAAAGAATCTGTTTCTTTTCTTTTACCTTGGAAAAACTTAAATATGATCTTTTTAGAGCATCCGGGCTTTCCTTTCGATCTATTCCACCCCTCGCCTAAAAAGAGAAAACACAGGCCAGGTAAGTTCAGGGCACTGGTTGCTCCATCCCTAACCTTAGTTAAACACCTTGTTTTATCTTCCCAGATCTCACAAGCGGGACAAATGTACTAGTCGTTTCCGCTTACTCAGTTTGTTATTATATTCAATCTTCTTCACTTTATTGTTTAAGTGTTATAAACAATTCCTCTTAACCATTTATTCAAACTCTTATTAAAACTTCCAAATCATCTTTACATTACTTAATTATTCTTTTAAAATCATTCACAAAAGATTTACGAAAGAATTGTTATGTTTAAACTCATATTCAAAAGGTTATGGAATTCGCAGCATAAAAGTGCTGCGGAAAGTGCTATATAAGCTTATTTGATTTAAACAACTTTTTAATATTTGAATATTCTTATTTTCCATTCCAAATCTCTTTTAAACCATTTTAATAGATTTATCAAATTTATTTCATATTTTTAATCATTTAAAAATATCATTTATAAACAAATCCACTTTTGGATTCCGAACTGCAAAACCGCGATGCTTTTAGAAAATTGTTTTGGACATATTTCAAAATATACTTGATGAAATCTTGATTTTCTTTCTTCGTTTGAAAACTATTATCGTTGTGGACCAAAGAATTTTTATTTCGAAGAAATCCGACTTACATATCATTCTCTATGTTAGTTTGAAGTTATGGTCGAAATTTACGAACTACCGCTACGCGGCGAGCTCTATTTTGACTAATTTTGTGAATTGCTTCGAAACTCATCCGAAATACTTCAAATTTGTTTTAAAACACTTTTAAACTATTTTAACTCATTTAAAATCATTAAGAGACTAAATAACTTCTATACACATATTTCTATGGATTTAATTCTCATTTAATTAGCTATGGCTTATTACTAATCATTTCCCTTATCATTTATCAAACCAAGTTATCATCTATATCACAAACATTTAATCAACCAATTTTGTATCCAAGTTATCAAACATTTAATCATTCAACATATTTCAACTTTTAAATCATTATACTTGAAATAATTTATGGATTTATTAGTAAATAAGAGTACTCACCTTTTACCAAAAGATTAACTTCCTACCAACATTCATATGCAACAACACTTCACTACATCTTCTTAACTATACCAAATCTTTTTCGTAGACTTTCATTTTAATTCTGGCAGCACTTCCTTCTCTTTTTCTCGCTCTGAAGCTTCACGAACTAGCTCCCTCTTCTTGATAGGTTCGGCCATGCCCTATTCTACCTCTTCCTCCATCATTTCTTTACTTCTTAGATGCTAAACCATGTTCTAATTGTATTCTAAGGTCTTTGGCAAAGTTTGGTGGTGTTTGAGTTGATTCGATATGGTTTTGAAAAAGTTAGTAAGGAAATGGAAGAAGAAGAAGAAGCCATTAAAGAGAGCTTCAAGGAGGAAGAAGAAGAATGTAGAAATGTGTAAAGAAAGTGGAAGAGGGTGGTCTTATTTATAGAAAAGTTTTTGGATTAAAATATTATTTTGTAAAAAGACCAAAATACCCTTACTTACTTATAAAGTAATCTTATTTTTTTCAACACTTAACATCACATTTCAAATCATTACCTTATGTTATTTTCACTTAAGTATTAAGTAAAGAACATAATAATTATGTTTCTTTGATTTGATGTTTTACTTTTTGCTTTGAAATGACATTTTTGTCTTTTTGTCCTTACTTTTTCTTAATTATATTCTAGAATTTTCTAAGTATGTTTAGTAAAAGTAAACTTGATTAGTGAATTAATTAATACTTATAATATTTGAATATATGTTCCTATATAAGAAAATAAAGGTGCGACAACGTTGCGACAACTTTTAATCGACAAAACGTTGTTTTTCGACAAAATATTTTACGGTCACGTTTTGACGTTTTAGTTAAACTATTTATTTATGTAAACCAAATTTAAAAATAAATTTGTATAATGTTATTTAAAAATATAAACACTCATAAATTAATTAAAATAATTTATTTAACCATTGAAACTTACTTTTCTAAAATCAGCATTTTGTCACTTTTGTCGATATAGGCAAATGTTACTATTTTTGTGTATACTTCTCTTTCCAAATCCTATCTAATATTGTTTGAATAATATAACCTTACTTAATTCATATTTAAAATCAATTTAAATGGTATATTTTAAAGTGGTCAAATTCTGGATCGTTACATTCTCCCCTACTTAAAAAAATTTCGTCCTCGAAATTACCTAAAACAAAAGTTTGCCCAAAACATTTATCTTCAAACTTAATCCATATAATATACACATATCATCCGTATGAAATATCTTATTCTATCTCCTATTCGAATACACAACTATATTTCCGAACTAGTATCGATCCCCCGATCCTCTAGTGCGGACTTTAATTAGGCTCTTTGCTTAGAAACCTTTGCTTTCCTTGCATAGCTTTCAACTATGATAGAAAACTAAAGTACCTAACCATAAAACCTCATCAATGTTCGTCGTCAAGAATCGAGTGATAAATCCTTTTTCAGACCAGTGTGAACACCTTAAAAGTTCTAAACTCGAATATTTGATCAACATTTGTGTGATGAAATGATCTACATATAATATACGTATTTATTAACTTTCAAAAACTTTCATAAAAACTTTATCTTAATCTCAAACACTTTATAAAGGTGCTTCTTTTTATAATCCCTTTAATTATTTATTTCCAAATATTTTTATTAAAAGAAAATATTCCAAAGAAACCATTTTTCACTCAAAAGATGATTTATCTTTATTATAATTTTTTTCCCACAATCCTTTAACTCAGTATATTTCCTTTAACACTAATATTATTTACGAACCATTTCGTAAAACTATTACTTAAGTTATTATATCTTATGACTTATGCAAATCAATCACTTTTTTAAAGACTTATGTCCAATCCTTATGGTGGAATTCATTAATAAAACATTTTCTAGGTTATAATTACCTTTTTGAGGAGTCATTATTTTACTTAATAGTTCATGAATTAAATCTATATTTGTATGATATACCTTTACATCCTAAGAGTATATATAAATCCAAATTTCAAATTGATTTTACTTAAATCCGTCTGTCTAACAAATTTAAACTTTGTTGTAATTTACTATTATCTCAAATTCATAAGTTATAGAACTATTTCTTACTTAATACTATTATTAATTTTCTAGCTTTGAAAAACAGATTTTAAACCAACCTATATTTAAATCCTCAAACTTTTAACTCTTAAATTTTCTTTATAAATCAGATTTATAAATTATCCTTATCTTATTTCATTCACTCTAAATATTTCACCATCTTTTATCAATTTCTTAGCTCTGAGTTAGGTATGATTCGAAAATTTTTGACAGTCCAAAATCGTCGAGAATCCCGCTTTATCTTATCAATTAGAGATTCCAAATTTATTTTTAGTTTAAACACTTTTATAAAGATTACTAATCAATGATTCACATTATTTCTTTGACTTAAGAAAATTATATAGATCGAGTAACACCAAAACAATCCAAGGAACTGGGTACTACCAATAGTATCATATATCCTCTTAATAAGAAGAGTAATACTTAAGAGAAGTGCTTACCATCTGAACACATCACTTGTCCATTTTTAGTTTATTTTCGAGCCAATTGAATTAGTTATCATAAAATACCTCTTTTTATTTGAAATAATACCATTTTCAAAATCCTTTAGAGATTACTTTATAAAACCTATTTTATAAATTCATTTTATCTTAGATTAATTAACTTCATTTAAATTTCCACAATTCTTTTACTCGAATTTTAAATTCTCATTCCTTTTATAATTTTTTTATCTTACATGTTCCTTCCTTAAATAAAAATTATTATCAAATACCCTATAGTCAAATCGTGAAACTTAATTCACAAGGTATTTGTACTTAAACTTTTAAATCAAACAATTGATCAATTTATGATAGTAACTTATCATTATCATTTCTTAATTTATTATTTTGGAATAAGTATTAAAGATCTTAATTACCTTATCAAATTTCTTACTTATCGATTATCTTTATGAAACATCTTGTAGTCAAACTGTGAAATTCTAATCACAAGATGCTCATATTTAAATTTCACTAATCTTGATTTCTAACAATACAACTTTTCAAAATATATAATTTATATTCAAAATATAATCCTAGGTAAAATTATTTCATTTACCAATTTTTTCAAAATCAGTGTGTCGGTTCGCCTTGTTTAAGTGTTTAGGAATCCCTATCGATTACATGGAGCTCTCATGGATCGACCAGAATCCATATATGACTCAACAGATTAATCAACACAAAACATTTTTATATCCAATAACAAATACGCACTCATATATATAATACACTCAAACTCATTCAAGGGTGTTACTAACCCTATCTCTAATCAGTTACTCATCCTAGGTTATTACTAACCCAATCTCTGATGAGTCTTTATCCCAACAAAGCCAAGGTTCTCGCTTAACCTTTAGCTCTGATACCAAATGTAATGACCCATTTTTCCGTACCCTTTGAATCGACAATAAACCACACATGTCCAACTCAAATTGCACGAATAAGCGGATCATTAAGGGTAGAAAGAAAATAAAGACAGAAAAGAATCTCATACGAATGGAATAACATATATTATTTCAATAATAATCTTTACAGTGGAAAAAATTTAAAATACAATATCAGAGTCTAACCTAGATTCAGCCTAGACAGTTATAACACCTGCCCTTACAAATGCTGACAAACAACAAAACAAATACAATAGATGTAGCGGATAATAGAATACATACATACGATGATGAAGATCTCCAGCCCTCCTCTGGAAACTCCAACCATCTTCAACTAAACCTGAAACTACTCGGATCTGACCCGAGTATTAAAAATACCCGGATCAGGCTTGATAAACCAGCATGAGATACTCGAAATTTAAAATGACTATATTATCAAAACCTTTGAAAAAAAAAGTATCTCATAAGACCACGCCCACACATAAACACAAACGGGTTTTTACCTCATGATAACCGAAACACTTTTATACCAATATTCACTTGATATTATTTTTAATGACATTCCTTTGAAAACACTTTTCAAATAAACTTATTCAAATAAGGTATCAATATCTGGACTAAGTCTAAGGTAATATATCCGGACTAGGTCAACGGAATATACCGAACGAAATATTTGATACCAGAAAGGGGTAGCTGAAATGTTTGCAAGTCATTACAGGTATTTTGGGAATACAATCAAAATCGTAAATCTCGTAGGGATTGTATTTCCAACATGATAGAAAACTAGTGGAAAGATCAATCTGTATCCACGGCTTACGTCCAGACTCAGACGCCGTTATACAACAACATAAATGGCAAAAAGTGGATACAATCTGCGAATAACATCCAAGGACTCGGACTTCGCGCATCCCTACCATGAGGCCCAGACGTATCTGGTACTTGGGGCTCATAACATCTGATAACCCAAATCACAACTATCCGAAAGGCGAGTATACATCTGACCACATAGAATCCCATCATAACCTGGGTGTGAGGCTCGCGAGGCTACGCTCAATTTCACATATCACATCTCTGAATGCCACACTGCCATTCCTTGGATCACTATTTGACTCTCACAAGCATACAACCTCTGAGCTCGTATGTCTCAGAGAAGGATGTTAAGCTAAGAGAAGTTGCCTTCTCCGCCACCAAGCAGATGTACATTTGTAAAAGTCAAACGTTGTATCTCAGAAATGCAATGTCGGACATTCGTCCATACAAGTTCGTTCTGGGACTGAACGAAACCGAAGGCACTCTCCTACTACCACTAGCAGCGAGTAGTCCTTGCAATCCGAAAAATCTCCACGATGGGAAGACCACTGCTATAAATAACTCTATAATGGAAGCTACCCAAAGCATGTCCAACAAGCAGTCCTCACGCTATGAAGATCCACGGTCTTCAATAATCATCATCTTCAACATGTCTTCACTTTCGAACGTATACATTGGTTCGAAGTGGTTTTCGGATAGGAATCAACCAAATCCGACTCCGGTTCCTTCGAAGTCAATCTTCGCTTTAAAAGATTTTAAGTTCAAATGTGGATATCAATCATCAATCAATCACTTCATCTTTTATTTCAATCAAATATCTTTCTTAGATATATTCTTTTCATTTTATTCCATTTTCTTTTCAAGAGTATATGGAATCATCAAGCCACATTTATCTAATCATTTGGTTTATTTAAACCTTTCTTAAACCCTGGAATAATTCCAAATCATTTTCTCTTTTACTTAGGAAAACCTTTCCAAATCATTTTCTCTTTTACCTAGGAAAACCTTTCCAAATCATTCTTTTAATCTTAATCAAAGATTTCTTATATTCAAGTTATAACTTTTAACTTAGGGAAAATATTCCCAAATCATTCATTAAATCTTAATCAAAGATTTCTTATTGACTTCAAATCAATATTCTTGCAAATCGAAGATTTTCATAACAGAGCACTTCTACTGCCATCTTAAATATGGTAAATTTCACCTCCAGGGACTAATGGCAAGTTTCACCTCCAGGGACTACTGGCAAGTAATCCTACATCATGAATATCTTTGTCTTTAACGATCTTTGTCTTCAATATGTTTTATTTCGAAAATTAGTTTGAAGGGGTTTTCGGATAGGAATCACCCTAATCTGATCCCGGTTCTTCGAATAGGAATCACCCAAATCCGATCCCGGTTCCTTCGTACCAATCATCGATAAAAGATGTTAAGTGGTTAGATAACATTCAAAGAATCTGTTTCTTTTCTTTTACCTTGGAAAAACTTAAATATGATCTTTTTAGAGCATCCGGGCTTTTCTTTCGATCTATTCCACCCCTCGCCTAAAAAGAGAAAACATAGGCCAGGTAAGTTCAGGGCACTGGTTGCTCCATCCCTAACCTTAGTTAAACACCTTGTTTTATCTTCCCAGATCTCACAGGCGGGACAAATGTACTAGTCGTTTCCGCATACTCAGTTTGTTATTATATTCAATCTTCTTCACTTTATTGTTTAAGTGTTATAAACAATTCCTCTAAACCATTTATTCAAACTCTTATTAAAACTTCCAAATCATCTTTACATTACTTAATTATTCTTCTAAAATCATTCACAAAAGATTTACGAAAGAATTGTTACATTTAAACTCATATTCAAAAGGTTATAGAATTCGCAGCATAAAAGTGCTGCGGAAAGTGCTATATAAGCTTATTTGATTTAAACAACTTTTTAATATTTGAAAATTCATATTTTCCATTCCAAATCTCTTTTAAACCATTTTAATAGATTTATCAAATTTATTTCATATTTTTAATCATTTAAAAATTTCATTTATAAACAAATCCCCATTTGGATTCTGAACTGCAAAACCGCGATGCTTTTAGAAAATTGTTTTGGACATATTTCAAAATATACTTGATGAAATCTTGATTTTCTTTCTTCGTTTGAAAACTATTATCATTGTGGACAAAAGAATTTTTATTTCGAAGAAATCCGACTTACAAATCATTCTCTATGTTAGTTTGAAGTTACGGTCGAAATTTACGAACTACCGCTACGCGGCGAGCTCTATTTTGACTAATTTTGTGAATTGCTTCGAAACTCATCCGAAATACTTCAAATTTGTTTTAAAACACTTTTAAACTATTTTAACACATTTAAAATCATTAAGAGACTAAATAACTTCTATACATGTATTTCTATGGATTTAATTCTCATTTAATTAGCTATGGCTTATTACTAATCATTTCCCTTATCATTTATCCAACCAAGTTATCATCTATATCACAAACATTTAATCAACCAATTTTGTATCCAAGTTATCAAACATTTAATCATTCAACATATTTCAACTTTTAAATCATTATACTTGAAATAATTTATGGATTTATTAGTAAATAAGAGTACTCACCTGTTACCAAAAGATTAACTTCCTACCAACATTCATATGCAACAACACTTCACTACATCTTCTTAACTATACCAAATCTTTTTCGTAGACTTTCCTTTTAATACCGGCAGCACTTCCTTCTCTTTTTCTTGCTCCGAAGCTTCACGAACTTGCTCCCTCTTCTTGATAGGTTAGGTCGTGCCCTATTCTACCTCTTCCTCCATCATTTCTTTACTTCTTAGATGCTAAACCATGTTCTAATTGTATTCTAAGGTCTTTGGCAAAGTTTGGTGGTGTTTGAGTTGATTCGATATGATTTTGAAAAAGTTAGTAAGGAAATGGAAGAAGAAGAAGAAGCCATTAAAGAGAGCTTCAAGGAGGAAGAAGAAGAATGTAGAAATGTGTAAAGAAAGTGGAAGAGGGTGGTCTTATTTATAGAAAAGTTTTTGGATTAAAATAATATTTTGTAAAAAGACCAAAATACCCTTACTTACTTATAAAGTAATATTATTTTTTTCAACACTTAACATCACATTTCAAATCATTACCTTATGTTATTTTCACTTAAGTAATAAGTAAAGAACATAATAATTATGTTTCTTTGATTTGATGTTTTACTTTTTGCTTTGAAATGACATTTTTGTCTTTTTGTGATTACTTTTTCTTAATTATATTCTAGAATTTTCTAAGTATGTTTAGTAAAAGTAAACTTGATTAGTGAATTAATTAATACTTATAATATTTGAATATATGTTCCTATATAAGAAAATAAAGGTGCGACAACGTTGCGACAACTTTTAATCGACAAAACGTTGTTTTTCGACAAAATATTTTACGGTCACATTTTGACGTTTTAGTTAAACTTTTTATTTATGTAAACCAAATTTAAAAATAAATTTGTATAATGTTATTTAAAAATATAAACACTCATAAATTAATTAAAATCATTTATTTAACCATTGAAACTTACTTTTCTAAAATCAGCATTTTGTCACTTTTGTCGATATAGGCAAATGTTACTATTTTTGTGTATACTTCTCTTTCCAAATCCTATCTAATATTGTTTGAATAATATAACCTTACTTAATTCATATTTAAAATCACTTTAAATAGTATATTTTAAAGTGGTCAAATTCTGGATCGTTACATTCTCCCCTACTTAAAAGAATTTCGTCCTCAAAATTACCTAAAACAAAAGTTTGCCCAAAACATTTATCTTCAAACTTAATCCATATAATATACACACATCATCCGTATGAAATATCTTATTCTATCTCCTATTCGAATACACAACTATATTTCCGAACTAGTATCGATCCCCCGATCCTCTAGTGCGGACTTTAATTAGGCTCTTTGCTTAGAAACCTTTGCTTTCCTTGCATAGCTTTCAACTATGATAGAAAACTAAAGTACCTAACCATAAAGCCTCATCAATGTTCGTCGTCTAGAATCGAGTGATAAATCCTTTTTCAGACCAGTGTTAACACCTTAAAAGTTCCAAACTCGAATATTTGATCAACATTTGTGTGATGAAATGATCTACATATAATATACGTATTTATTAACTTTCATAAAAACTTTATCTTAAGCTCAAACACTTTATAAAGGTGCTTCTTTATATAATCCCTTTAATTATTTATTTCCCAATATTTTTATTAAAAGAAAATATTCCAAAGAAACCATTTTTCACTCAAAAGATGATTTATCTTTATTATAATTTTTTTCCCACAATCCTTTAACTCAGTATATTTCCTTTAACACTAATATTATTTACGAACCATTTCGTAAAACTATTACTTAAGTTATTATATCTTATGACTTATGCAAATCAATCACTTTTTTAAAGACTTATGTCCAATCCTTATGGTGGAATTCATTAATAAAACATTTTCTAGGTTATAATTACCTTTTTGAGGAGTCATTATTTTACTTAATAGTTCATGAATTAAATCTATATTTGTATGATATACCTTTACATCCTAAGAGTATATATAAATCCAAATTTCAAATTGATTTTACTTAAATCCATCTGTCTAACAAATTTAAACTTTGTTGTAATTTACTATTATCTCAAATTCATAAGTTATAGAACTATTTCTTACTTAATACTATTATTAATTTTCTAGCTTTGAAAAATAGATTTTAAAACCACCTATATTTAAATCCTCAAACTTTGAACTCTTAAATTTTTATTATAAATCAGATTTATAAATTATCCTTATCTTATTTCATTCACTCTAAATATTTCACAATCTTTTATCAATTTCTTAGCTCTGAGTTAGGTATGATTCGAAAATTTTTGACAGTCCAAAATCGTCGAGAATCCCGCTTTATCTTATCAATTAGAGATTCCAAATTTATTTTTAGTTTAAACACTTTTATAAAGATTACTAATCAATGATTCACATTATTTCTTTGACTTAAGAAAATTATATAGATCGAGTAACACCAAAACAATCCAAGGAACTGGGTACTACCAATAGTATCATATATCCTCTTAATAAGAAGAGTAATACTTAAGAGAAGTGCTTACCATCTGAACACATCACTTGTCCATTTTTAGTTTATTTTCGAGCCAATTGAATTAGTTATCATAAAATACCTCTTTTTATTTGAAATAATACCATTTTCAAAATCCTTTAGAGATTACTTTATAAAACCTATTTTATAAATTCATTTTATCTTAGATTAATTAACTTCATTTAAATTTCCACAATTCTTTTACTCGAATTTTAAATTCTCATTCCTTTTATAATTTTTTTATCTTATATGTTACTTCCTTAAATAAAAATTATTATCAAATACCCTATAGTCAAACCGTGAAACTTAATTCACAAGGTATTTGTACTTAAACTTTTAAATCAAACAATTGATCAATTTATGATAGTAACTTATCATTATCATTTCTTAATTTATTATTTTGGAATAAGTATTAAAGATCTTAATTACCTTATCAAATTTCTTACTTATCGATTATCTTTATGAAACATCGTGTAGTCAAACTGTGAAATTCTAATCACAAGATGCTCATATTTAAATTTCACTAATCTTGATTTCTAACAATACAACTTTTCAAAATATATAATTTATATTCAAAATATAATCCTAGGTAAAATTATTTCATTTACCAATTTTTTCAAAATCAGTGTGTCGGTTCGCCTTGTTTAAGTGTTTAGGAATCCCTATCGATTACATGGAGCTCTCATGGATCGACCAGAATCCATATATGACTCAACAGATTAATCAACACAAAACATTTTTATATCCAATAACAAATACGCACTCATATATTTAATACACTCAAACTCATTCAAGAGTGTTACTAACCCTATCTCTAATGAGTTACTCATCCTAGGGTATTACTAACCCAATCTCTGATGAGTCTTTACCCCAACAAAGCCAAGGTTCTCGCTTAACCTTTAGCTCTGATACCAAATGTAATGACCCATTTTTCCGTACCCTTTGAATCGACAATAAACCACACATGTCCAACTCAAATTGCACAAATAAGCGGATCATTAAGGGTAGAAAGAAAATAAAGACAGAAAAGAATCTCATACGAATGGAATAACATATATTTTTTCAATAATAATCTTTACAGCGGAAAAAATTTAAAATACAATATCAGAGTCTAACCTAGATTCAGCCTGGACAGTTATAACACCTGCCCTTACAAATGCTGACAAACAACAAAACAAATACAATAGATGCAGCGGATAATAGAATACATACATACGATGATGATGATCTCCAGCCCTCCTCTGGAAACTCCAACCATCTTCAACTAAACCTGAAACTACTCGGATCTGACCCGAGTATTAAAAATACCCGGATCAGGCTTGATAAACCAGCATTAGATACTCGAAATTTAAAATGACTATATTATCAAAACCTTTGAAAAAAAAGTATCTCATAAGACCACACCCACACATAAACACAAACGGGTTTTTACCTCATGATAAACAAAACACTTTTATATCAATATTCACTTGATATTATTTTTAATGACATTCCTTTGAAAACACTTTTCAAATAAACTTATTCAAATAAGGTATCAATATCTGGACTAAGTCTAAGGTAATATATCCGGACTAGGTCAACGGAATATACCGAACGAAATATTTGATACCAGAAAGGGGTAGCTGAAATGTTTGCAAGTCATTACAGATATTTTGGGAATACAATCAAAATCGTAAATCTCATAGGGATTGGATTTCCATCATGATAGAAAACTAGTGGAAAGATCAATCTGTATCCACGGCTTACGTCCAGACTCAGACGCCGTTATACAACAACATAAATGGCAAAAAGTGGATACAATCTGCGAATAACATCCAAGGACTCGGACTTCGCGCATCCCTGCCATGAGGCCCAGACGTATCTGGTACCTGGGGCTCATAACATCTGATAACCCAAATCACTACTATCTGAAAGGCGAGTATACATCTGACCACATAGAATCCCATCATAACCGGGGTGTGAGGCTCGCGAGGCTACGCTCAATTTCACATATCACTTCTCTGAATGCCACACTGCCATTCCTTGGATCACTATTTGACTCTCACAAGCATACAACCTCTGAGCTCGTATGTCTCAGAAAAGGATGTTAAGCTAAGAGAAGTTGCCTTCTCCGCCATCAAGCAGATGTACATTTGTAAAAGTCAAACGTTGTGTCTCAGAAATGCAATGTCGGACATTCGTCCATACAAGTTCGTTCTGGGACTGAACGAAACCGAAGGCACTCTCCTACTACCACTAGCAGCGAGTAGTCCTTGTAATCCGAAAAATCTCCACGATGGGAAGACCACTGCTATAAATAACTCTATAATGGAAGCTACCCAGAGCATGTCCAACAAGCAGTCCTCACGCTATGAAGATCCACGGTCTTCAATAATCATCATCTTCAACATGTCTTCACTTTCGAACGTATACATTGGTTCGAAGTGGTTTTCGGATAGGAATCAACCAAATCCGACTCCAGTTCCTTCGAAGCCAATCTTCGCTTTAAAAGATTTTAAGTTCATATGTGGATATCAATCATCAATCAATCACTTCATCTTTTATTTCAATCAAATATCTTTCTTAGATATATTCTTTTCAATTTATTCTATTTTCTTTTCAAGAGTATATGGAATCATCAAGCCACATTTATCTAATCATTTGGTTTATTTAAACCTTTCTTAAACCCTGGAATAATTCCAAATCATTTTCTCTTTTACTTAGGAAAACCTTTCCAAATCATTTTCTCTTTTACCTAGGAAAACCTTTCCAAATCATTCTTTTAATCTTAATCAAAGATTTCTTATATTCAAGTTATAACTTTTACCTTAGGGAAAATATTCCCAAATCATTCATTAAATCTTAATCAAAGATTTCTTATTAACTTCAAATCAATATTCTTGCAAATCGAAGGTTTTCATAACAGAGCACTTCTACTGCCATCTTAAATATGGTAAATTTCACCTCCAGGGACTAATGGCAAGTTTCACCTCCAGGGACTAATGGCAAGTAATCCTACATCATGAATATCTTTGTCTTTAACGATCTTTGTCTTCAATATGTTTTATTTCGAAAATTAGTTTGAAGGGGTTTTCGGATAGGAATCACCCAAATCTGATCCCGGTTCTTCGAATAGGAATCACCCAAATCCGATCCCGGTTCCTTCGTACCAATCATCGATAAAAGATGTTAAGTGGTTAATTAACATTCAAATAATCTGTTTCTTTTCTTTTACCTTGGAAAAACTTAAATATGATCTTTTTAGAGCATCCGGGCTTTCCTTTCGATCTATTTCACCCCTCGCCTAAAAAGAGAAAACATAGGCCAGGTAAGTTCAGGGCACTGGTTGCTCCATCCCTAACCTTAGTTAAACGCCTTGTTTTATCTTCCCAGATCTCACAGGCGGGACAAATGTACTAGTCGTTTCCGCATACTCAGTTTGTTATTATATTCAATCTTCTTCACTTTATTGTTTAAGTGTTATAAACAATTCCTCTAAACCATTTATTCAAACTCTTATTAAAACTTCCAAATCATCTTTACATTACTTAATTATTCTTCTAAAATCATTCACAAAAGATTTACGAAAGAATTGTTACGTTTAAACTCATATTCAAAAGGATATAGAATTCGCAGCATAAAAGTGCTGCGGAAAGTGCTATATAAGCTTATTTGATTTAAACAACTTTTTAATATTTGAAAATTCATATTTTCCATTCCAAATCTATTTTAAACCATTTTAATAGATTTATCAAATTTATTTCATATTTTTAATCATTTAAAAATATCATTTATAAACAAATCCCCATTTGGATTCTGAACTGCAAAACCGTGATGCTTTTAGAAAATTGTTTTGGACATATTTCAAAATATACTTGATGAAATCTTGATTTTCTTTCTTCGTTTGAAAACTATTATCATTGTGGACCAAAGAATTTTTATTTCGAAGAAATCCGACTTACAAATCATTCTCTATGTTAGTTTGAAGTTACGGTCGAAATTTACGAACTGCCGCTACGCGGCGAGCTCTATTTTGACTAATTTTGTGAATTGCTTCGAAACTCATCCGAAATACTTCAAATTTGTTTTAAAACACTTTTAAACTATTTTAACTCATTTAAAATCATTAAGAGACTAAATAACTTCTATACACATATTTCTATGGATTTAATTCTCATTTAATTAGCTATGGCTTATTACTAATCATTTCCATTATCATTTATCAAACCAAGTTATCATCTATATCACAAACATTTAATCAACCAATTTTGTATCCAAGTTATCAAACATTTAATCATTCAACATATTTCAACTTTTAAATCATTATACTTGAAATAATTTATGGATTTATTAGTAAATAAGAGTGCTCGCCTTTTACCAAAAGATTAACTTCCTACCAACATTCATATGCAACAACACTTCACTACATCTTCTTAACTATACCAATGCTTTTTCGTAGACTTTCCTTTTAATTCCGGCAGCACTTCCTTCTCTTTTTCTCGCTCCGAAGCTTCACGAACTTGCTCCCTCTTCTTGATAGGTTAAGCCGTGCCCTATTCTACCTCTTCCTCCATCATTTCTTTACTTCTTAGATGCTAAACCATGTTCTAATTGTATTCTAAGGTCTTTGGCAAAGTTTGGTGGTGTTTAAGTTGATTCGATATGGTTTTAAAAAAGTTAGTAAGGAAATGGAAGAAGAAGAAGAAGCCATTAAAGAGAGCTTCAAGGAGGAGGAAGAAGAATGTAGAAATGTGTAAAGAAAGTGGAAGAGGGTGGTCTTATTTATAGAAAAGTTTTTGGATTAAAATAATATTTTGTAAAAAGACCAAAATACCCTTACTTACTTATAAAGTAATCTTATTTTTTTCAACACTTAACATCACATTTCAAATCATTACCTTATGTTATTTTCACTTAAGTATTAAGTAAAGAACATAATAATTATGTTTCTTTGACTTGATGTTTTACTTTTTGCTTTGAAATGACATTTTTGTCTTTTTGTGCTTACTTTTTCTTAATTATATTCTAGAATTTTCTAAGTATGTTTAGTAAAAGTAAACTTGATTAGTGAATTAATTAATACTTATAATATTTGAATATATGTTCCTATATAAGAAAATAAAGGTGCGACAACGTTGCGACAACTTTTAATCGACAAAACGTTGTTTTTCGACAAAATGTTTTTCGGTCACATTTTGACGTTTTAGTTAAACTATTTATTTATGTAAACCAAATTTAAAAATAAATTTGTATAATGTTATGTAAAAATATAAACACTCATAAATTAATTAAAATAATTTATTTAACCATTGAAACTTACTTTTCGAAAATCAGCATTTTGTCACTTTTGTCGATATAGCCAAATGTTACTATTTTTGTGTATACTTCTCTTTCCAAATCCTATCTAATATTGTTTGAATAATATAACCTTACTTAATTCATATTTAAATCACTTTAAATAGTATATTTTAAAGTGGTCAAATTCTGGGTCGTTACATGGCACCATTTGAAGCTTTGTATGGAAGGCCATGAAAATCTCCAGTTTGTTAATAAGAGACCGGTGATAGATTGGTTCTTGGTCTGGATTTGGTTAGAGAAGCTGCGGAAAAGGTTGAGTTAATTTGAGCTAGAATGAAGGAAGCTTAATCTAGGCAGAAGAGTTATGCGGATAAAAGAGGAAAGACTTAAAGTTTTCTGTTGGCAAACATGTTTTTATTAAGGTGTCTTCGATGAAGGGTGTGATTCGGTTTGGAAAATCAGGGAAGTTGGCACCGAGGTTTGTTGGACCATTTCCTATTATTGAGAGGATTGAGAAACTCGCATATATAGTAGAGTTACCAAGAAGCTTGGCAGGAGTCCATGATGTTTTCCAAGTTTCTCTTCTAAGGAAGTATATTTGAGATCCGGATACTACTTTATTGTCGACTGTGTTAAATGACTTAGTCGTAGAGCCAAATTTGACTATAGTTAGAAAGCCGGTTCGCATAGTCGTGAGAGATGAGAAGAAGCTCAAGAACAAGACTGTCAGATTAAAGTCCAGTGGAGCGACGATGACAGAGACTGTACTTGGGAGACTGAGAACAAGATGAGAGATACTTATCCTGATTTGTTGATGGTATGTTTTACCTTTGATTGTTTTGATGTGTACCTTATCGTAATTCCGAGGACAAAATTCTTTAAGGAGGGGAGTCTGTAACATCCCATATTTTTAGTAACATTATTTAGGATATTTAATTACTTAATTTAAATAAAATAATGTAAGATGATTAATGGATTGAGATTTTTGATTAAATAAGAGGCAGTCATGCCATGTTAAATAAGTGAACTAAAGAATAAAAAAAGAGAATAAAAAGGGTTAGAAATATGCAAGGGCAAAATAGGAACAAGGCATATCCTTATACCCTAAACCCTTAACCCCTCAATACTCACGTTCACTTCATTTTTCACAATTCAAAAATACAAGCTAAGGTCGGCCACCATAAGGAAGAGCAAAGAAGAAAAATTCAGGAGGAAGAATCAAATCACTTAATCAAGAACAAATCTCACATCCTTAATCAAAAAGCTAAGGTGAATAATGACTACATCTCATATTTTTTATTGATTTTGGTTCTAGATAAATTCTGAAAGTATTTGCAATTGTTTTACCATGTTTTCAATGATAAATGGATATATATATATATACTTGTTGATGATTTAGGCTATTTTTATGCATTTTAGGATGAGAATTGATATATAAAACCTATTATATTACATCCAATTGCCTTGCAAATTTAGATTTAGATCAGAAATGATAATTTAGAAATGGGTTTCAGTTTTCATAATTTCCTGAACTTATACGGATTTTATATGAATTTTCTAGTGAAGAAAATGTTATTTTGGGTTAAAAATTAATTACGGCCAAATTATATTGGCTTAAGGTCTGAAATTTATATATGTTAGAACACGTATAAAAAATGATTTTCTGGAATTTTTGTAGAATTTTCCTAAGTGCTTTAATGAATATATAAAATTATTTAAGGTATGGGATTTAAATGTTTTATATATTTATAAAAAGGAGAAGGGGTATTTTGTAAATAATTCAAATCTTTATTTTTGAAAATCGCATTACTTTTAGAAAAGAAAAGGTTGCAACCAACCATGATTTGACAATTAAGGCAGGTTAGGTACAAAGAAATAGTTTAAAAAGTCAAATCTACATGCTTTTTCCTGTTTCAATGCTTTCGGCACCAGGCTTCCGACTCCTTACCTCCACCTCCGACTCCATCGAAACCAATGCACATGGTATCAGATATGTGGTACATAGTGAATTGGACAAAGGCGGAAGGCATTGAGTTGAAACAAGGGGTTCCCAAGGGGCAAAGCACTACTTTGCTTTTAAATGAAAATGCGCCTGATTTGCTTTCGACTGAATAGCTTTCGACTTGGTCTGCTTTCGACTGGGTTAATGACTTTGAAAAGAATGGTTTTAAGAGGTTGCTCCTTTGTTTTTAAATAACTACTTTCAACTAGGTCGAAGCCCCTGACTGCCGCTTTTAACCTTTCGATCCAGATTGGTTCCAAAAGGGTAATCTTGTTTTTAAAACCTAGCCGCTTCTCCAATGCTTTCAAAGGGATGGTTTCGACACCATCACTTCTTTACTTAGGAATGCTTTTGAAAGAGAAGCTTTTGACTTAAATGTTTTAATGACCTTTTTGCTCTATAAAAAGTATAACCCAAATAGTTTCCAAAGAGATGGTTTTAAAGGTTTCGAAAGGTGTTTTCACATGTTATAAATTGAACCTAAATGCTTTCGAAAGGCTTGATGTTTTAATGCATTCGAAAAATTTTAAGGAAAGGTTTTCCAATGGTTTCGAAAGGTAATGTTTTAAGTGTTTTGAAGAGGATATCTAGGGTTTAAAGCTTTCGAAGGAGATGTTTCTCCATGCTTTCGAAAGGATAAAGATGAATGGTTTCGAATGGTATGTTTTGGCCTTTCGCCTAAGGTTTTACTTGTATTGAAAGGGATACTTTCAAAGGTTTCGAAAGGGGTATTTTCGATGGTTTCAAAAGGGTTGTTTAAAGGTTTTAAACAAAGGTTTCGAATGAGTTATTTTTGGCAATATAGCCTAAGTGTTTTTAAGTTAAAAAGGGTTTAACTTATTTTGGAGGGATGGGAAATCCTTAATAATTTTATCAACATTATTTTGGGTAAAGTATATATAACATGGAAAATAGCTTAGAGTAAAGCAAAGAGTATATTTTCCTTGTATATGTATGATTTAAAGGTTTAAATCATTTTGAAAAGGTTTTCAAGGAAAAATTTAAAAGGGTAGTTAACCCTAAGAAAATAACTCGGATTAGAAGACCAGATGGGACTTATAACACCCTAGAATTTTGGTTACATTATCTAGGATATTTAATTAGTTAAATAAAATAAAATAATGTGTTAATTAGGGGATTGAGATTTGATTTTAATTAAGGTGTAGCCATGCCATTTAATAATGAATTAAGAAAGAGTTAAAATGAAATAAAGGAGGGGTAAAATAGGAAAGAGGCCATTCCTATATCCCTTAAACTTGGCCATGTATTCTCCTATACACGTTCACTTTTCTTTTTTAAAATTTTCAAACTAAGGCCGACCACCATTAACAAGGAAAAAGGGGAAGAAGATTAACAAAAGCTAAAGAAAAAGATAATTCAAATCAAATTCATTCAAATCTCACATCTTTAATCTCTAAAGCTAAGGTGAATAATGTTTACATCTCATATTTCATTTGTTTTCAGTTATAGGATGAAATCTGAACCTATTTGCAATGATTTGCCTTATTTTTGAATGATGGAATGGTTATATATACATGTTGATGGTTTATGTATGTTTATATTGATTTTATGATATGTTTTAAGGTGAAAACCCTATTAAATGGCATCCAAATGCTTGCGAATTTTTATATGGACCAGAAATATTATTTTGGAAATGGGTTTCAATTTTCAGAATTTTTGTGGAATTTATACGAATTTTCTAGTAAAGAAAATTTTAATTTGGATTATAAATTATTTACGGTTAAATAATAAAAGGTTTGGTTCTGAAATTTTTATATGTTGAAAAACATATTAAAGAGATTTTTGGAATTTTTGTAGAATTTTCCTAAGTATTTTAATAGGTATATAAAATTATTTAAGGTATGGAACTTAAATGCTTTATATATTTATAAAAGGAGAAGGAGCTTTTTGCAAATAATTCAAATAATTATTTCTGAAAATTGCAGCACTTTTTAGTGGTAAAGAAAAGAGGCAACCAATCAAAATTTGACACGTAAAGAAGGTTAGGTGAAAAGAACTATTTGCTACATACTTTTTACTGTTTTATGCTTTCAGCACCTGCTTCCACCTTGGTTGGCTTTCGACCAAGTCCCTCCGCCTTCAACACCATTGAAACCAATGTCATTGGTAACAATACGTTGGTACGTAGAGGATTGGATGGAAGGCGAAAGACATGAGGTCGAAACCAGGGGTTCAGAAGGGGTTGAGGCATCACTTTGCTTTTAAACTAAAATATGTGCTTGCTTACTTTCGACTAAATAGCTTTCGACTCGGTTAGCTTTCGACTGGGTTTAATGGTTTTAAAGAAATGGTTTCAGTTGGGTTGCACTTTTGGTTTAAATGATTGCTTTCGACTAAGAAGCTTTCGACTTAGTTGGCTTTTGACTAGGTCAAAGGGATTTTGGGTTGCGCCTTTGTTTTTAAATAACTGCTTTCGACTAAGTCGAAACTTTTTGTTGCCACCTTTTCACCTTTCGACCCAGATGGTTTCGAAGGGGTAATTTGTTTTCTAAAACTTGGCCACTTCTCCAATGCTTTCAAAGGGATGGTTTCAAAACCATCACTTCTTTACGTAGGAAATGGTTTCGAAACAGATGTTTTCAACTTAAATGTTTTAAAGACCCTCTTTCTATGATTGAAGTAAAACCCAAATGGTTTCGAAAGAGACAGTTTTAAATGGTTTCAAAATAGATGCTTTTGACTTTAATGGGTTTCTTATCCTTTTTCTTTACTTGAAAGCATAATCCAAATGGTTTCAACCGAGACAATTTTCAAAGGTTTCGAAGGGGTAAATTTTTGAATAGTTTCGAAAGGTTTTCACATGTTTTAAATTAAACCCAAGTGCTTTCGGAAGGTAGGTTTTGACACCTTTGAAAGGTTCTAATGAATGGTTTCGAAGGGGAGGTTTCCCAGGGTTTCGAAAGGGTTGAAAGGAAATGTTTTTCCTATGTTTTCGAAAGGCAATATTTAAAAGTTTTAAAGAGGGATGTCTAATGTTTTAAAGCTTTCGAAGGATAGGCTTTTAATGGTTTCGAAAGGGTCACTTTCAATGGTTTCGAAGGGGTTACCTTTAAGGGTTTCGAAAGGGTTGTTTAAAGGTTTTAAACAAAGGTTTTGAATGTATTAAATAGGCAATATAGCCTAAGTATTTTCAAGTTAAAAAGGGTTTTAACTTGTTTTGGAAGGATAGCTAATCCTCATTAAAATTCATCAACATTATTTTGAATAAAGTATATATAACATGGCAAAATTGCTTAGCGTAAAGCTAAGAATATTTTTTCCTTGTATAAGTATGATTTGAATGGTTAAATCATTTTGAAAAGGTTTTCAAGGAAAAAGATGAAGGGTATTTAACCCTAAGAAAATGATTCGGACAGATAGTCCACTTTGATTCGGACAGCTAGTCCAGTTTGCGGATAGTTAGTCCGGTTTGAAGGCAGTCAGCCCAGTTTTCGGATAGATAGTCCATTTATTGCTTATGGATAGATAGTCCATTAGTTACCTGATTATAGCTTAACGGACTTAGTTACTATTATCATTACTATATCAATTTGATTAACCAGTTTGGTTGCATGGAAGGATTTGCAAAATATATGTTTTAAAGAGGATATTAATGAAGGGAAACCCGTTCCGCTAAGTGGCGTGGTCTCACTTAATATCAGTAAACCCAAGATGTAACAGAATTATTCGCACCAGGCTTTATGTCTGACTCGAAGTTTTTATTTTCCCCTTAAACTCTCGGGTGCTCAAAATTGATTTGAGTGGGCTGAGGGTTAAGGTTTTCAGGTTTAGAAATTTTGGAGAATAAAGATTCCGGAGACGAGCAAGCGGCTGAGGATAGCTAATTAGGAGTTATAGTTTTATCTTGTTTTGATTCTGCTGTGTATATTAAGTCAGATATGACTATATTGACTCTAATCAACTGTTATCCCACCTTTTGGCAAGGCCAAGATATCAAGGAACTAACCAGAGAATAAAGGTCATACGTCTTCAACATCGGGCAGCTACTGGATAGCCACGGATATCGATGAATTTTATCGGATGTCCGGATCAAGCTACGATTGATAAGATATGTCAAGCAAAGCCGAGAAAACCAACATTCCGAATTTCAAGTCAATCCGAGTTCGTATGCTCAAGATATCACCAACGAAAAATGGAGTAGACAGTCCTAAGTTCGAATCCATAGGCGAAGCCTATGTTCGAATCCATCAGGTGGCCAAGCTTCGAATCCATCGAGCAAGCCATGGTTCGAATCCATTGAACCATTCCCTACTTTGAATCCATCAAAGGGAAGGCCTTTGAATCCATGTAGTTGAAGAACTTCGACTCCATCCCACGACTATCTTCGAATCCATTCAGCTGAGAAGCCTTCATCGATCAACTATGGACTACCTTGATCGATACGAAGGAAACATCCATTCGATCGATTCGAAGGAGCATACCTTCGAATCCGTTACCTCGAATCCACCAAGTCAAAGCGGCTAAAACCATGGATTCGACCCAGTAAACTCGGAGAAAAAGATGGATCAACCAGAGAAGCACGCCCGCCACATCACCACGCACATGCACCGAGCATCGATTCGACCCTATCGATTCGAAGGGGATCGATTCGAACAGAGCACATCAACCGGAAATGCAACATTGAATCGATTATAACTCGAGATCTACAGTTCCAAATGCTATGAAATTTTCACAGAAGCTTGCACACATGTTGAAGAATGTCCACACCAAATTTCAGCTCGATTGAATGATTTCTTGATCGATTCAAATGGACTTCGAATCGATCCCAAAGTGGGCCCGAATTTCTTGAGAGCGGGCATGTGGGCCCCCTCACGTGCCAGAACTGGTCTCCCGAGATTTAGGCGAAATATCAGCCTCCTACACCTATAAATAGACCCCCTGGTCATTCAGAAAAGGCGTCGGACAATTTTAAGAGCTAAAGAGCGCCCAGACTCTGCCAGATTTACTCCAAATTACCACCGCTGCTTTAGTTTCAGACTTAGCTTATAAAATCAGTTGTACTACATTATAAGAAATTGTAATCTTCAAGTATCGAGCAATAAAATCATCAAACTTCATAGTGGACGTAGGCGAAACGCCAAACCACTCTAACTCGTTGTCTTCTATGCAATTTACTTTCTGTTATTTGGAGTTTTTGTTAGATAATCCTCAGTTTTAATTTTCTTTCTTCACTTTTATCTCTTCAAAAACTTCCGAAGAGTGTTGTGCCCATTTTTGGTACAAACACTTTGGTGCTTTCACTGAGAAAAACCAGCTTTTTCTCCTGCTCCTTGGATCTACCATCGATACCGGATTGCATAAATCCAAGAGGAAGATCCAAATATCTAATCCAGAATCCTTCCATTCTATTCAGATTTGCATAATATCTAGGAAAGGAACCCACTACTTAAGATGGTTAGTACAAGAACTACCTCTACTGCTGCTGATCAAGAAGGTCGGGATAGACAAAATCCTACACAGCAGCTACAATCCAATCAAGACAACACTGCTCACTCAGATCCGTCTGGGCCAGTAACCAGACAAGAGTTCCATGTATTACTCCAGGAATTGACTCAAAGTCGGCAACAGCTGGCCGAACAGTTGCGTGCTAATATTGAATTGACCAATCAATTAAACCGCCGAAAGCGTAGGAGGACCAGGAGGGATGATGCTTCCCACTCGTCCACTGAAAGTTCTGCTTCATCTGACTATCATGGCAGATCTACACGTCCCCGATTGGACGCAAGTCATACACAAGCTACCGGACATCAACCTGCCTTGACTGTAGGACAATTGAGGGTCGGACCTTCAACTAGCTTCCAGGCCGGGCCCTCGTCACAAGGAGGTGCTATTCCATGGCATACCACAAACAATCGCACTGCGGCCGCCGCGGTAGAAACAAGGGTTGATACCCGGAATCTGTCAGATCTGAATAATCAACAACGTGGGCGTACTCCTGAACCATACGTCCCAGAAGATGTGGAGCCAAGGAGGCGAGACATACGCCGTCGACAGCGTCCGGTCCGAACTCGCACTGTGGAACCCGACCACACCTTAGCTCAGCATGCACAGAATGTGGCTATGCCCGATATTTCAACCATGATACGTCATTTGATTCGCGAAAGCCAAGGGCTTACCAATGACAAATGGGAATCTCCCGTAGTCATACTCCTTTCACAGACGAAATATTATACGCTGATCCTCCTCGGCGATTTAGAATGTCGACTCTCCCTATGTACGAAGGAAGTTCTGATCCCAATCAACACATTTTGAAATATGAGTGGTTAATGAGTGCCGCAAGGGCTGATGATGCAGTTAAGTGCCGAAGTTTCCCCATCTCTTTGGGGGGAATCGCAACAATGTGGTTTACAAGGTTGCCACCCAGATCTATCTCTTCGTTCGATCAACTGGCCAAGAAATTTGTCGAACAGTTCCGTATGCATGTCGCCAGACCTAAAGACGTTAACACCCTAGCTGGCGTCACCCAAGCTAAGGGAGAGACACTTAGACGTTATTTAGAAAGATTCCACGCGGCATGTGTAGAGATTATTAATCCTAACGATAACTCAATCTTGATGGCATTAACCAAAGGAATCGATCCCGATTCTGAGTTTGGAAATTAGCTAGCTGGGAAACCACCCGCATCGTTGGACCGTTTCTACTCCAAAGCCGCTCAATTCTTACGGCAAGAGGACGCGAAACAGTCTAGGAAGCAGGACGATGCGATGCCCAGAACTGAAGGAATACAAAGTAATGTGGCAGTTAAGCAGTCCGATGAGAGTTCCGGAAAAGTTCAGCTGAATATACAGAACAAACAGACCCAGCTGTGAGGCAACAATGGTCAAGATAAGAAAAAAGATCCAAACCGAGGCCCACGACGTAGGGCTCCAATGTTCGATAATTACACGCCATTGAATACATCATTGGAGAATGTATATCTACAAACTTGCAACACTGTGCAATATAAGAAGCCTACTCCGAAGCAATCGTCGGAGAGGCAGATTCAAACAGGGAAGCTCTGTAGATTCCACAAAAGTTATGGCCACAATACCAATGAGTGTTGACATTTGCAGGACCTCATCGAGAAGTTGATCAGGGAGAGAAAGTTAGATCAGTTTGTGCGAGCGCCGCAGCCTGGTGGTGCGGGCCCGTCAAATCAGAACCATGCACAAAATCAAGAAAGACAAGAGGAGCCCGCTCGAACGGGCGGAAGGCTAGTTATAAACGCAATAAGTGGTGGTCCCCATCCAGCAGACAAAAGCTGGAGGGAAATGGAGTCGTATGCTAGCTCTATCAGGAATGCGAGCTTTGAATGTTGCAGTAATTGTGAAGATGGAACTCCGGCTAAACAACAAAAAACAATGTCTGATGATATCATATTCAGAAGCAGAGATGCTGATAAGATCGAAGCCCCGACAATCGACCCACTGGTCATATCTGCCCAGGTTGGTCCTGCTTGGATGAAGAGGATCCTGGTTGACAGTGGGAGCTCTGTAAAAATCTTACTTAAACGAGCCTATGACTTAATGAAAATGGAAGCAAAGGACTTGAAACCTTGCCAATCTCTAGTCCACGGCTTCAATGGAAGTGCTACAATACCCACTGGAGTGGAGGAACTGCCAGTGGAGTTGGGGGTTGGAGAACGCCGGAGAGTCCGGATGTTGCAATTTGTCGTGTTAGATATTGATTCACCGTACAATGCGTTTTTGGGCCGACCGGCCCTTGCTGAGTTCAGGGCAGCCATTGCCCCATGGTGTTTAACTTTGAAATTCCCTACTGATCACGGAATTGGAGTCATTCAAGGAGATCAGGCAGCCGGAAGAGCCTATTATGTTGCTGAAGTGCGCGAGGCGCAGAGAAAGGAGAAAGGAAAGGGCGTAGAGGAATCTATTTGCGTCCGTTTTGCTGATAATTGACAATTAGTGCCTGGGCTTCGGCCTGGGCACCACGACCAATTCCTTAAATATCTTGACCCTAGAGACAGCGAAGATAAAGACGAATCTAAAGAGAATCAAGCTTCCCCGGCTGAACTGACTGTGGACGTCCCAGTTAGTGAGAATGATGATTCGAAAGTACTAAAAGTTGGATCTCAACTAGGAATACAGACACAATAGGAATTGGTTGATTTTCTCCGCGCGAATCTCAACGTTTTCGCCTGGACACACTCTGATATGTGCGGGATCTCACCGGACATCGCAAGTCACTCCCTGAATATCGATCCGCAATATGTCCCGGTTGAACAGAAAAGGCGCGGTATGGATCCAGAGAGATCTGCCGCCCTTAAAGAGGAGGTTGATAAGTTACAATCAAATGGGTTCATCCGAGATGCTTTGTATCCAGAATGGGTGTCAAATCCAGTATTGGTTCGAAAACCGAACGGGAAATGGAGAACTTGCGTCGACTATTCTGACTTAAACAAGGCTTGTCCAAAGGATAGTTTTCCACTTCCCCGAATTGACCAGCTCGTAGACTCCACGGCTGGACACGAATTATTATCTTTCATGGATGCTTATTCTGGCTACAATCAAATACCTATGCATCTGCCTGATCAAGAACATACCAGTTTCGTGACCGATCTGGGACTCTACTGCTACAGAGTCATGCCTTTTGGTCTAAAAAATGCCGGAGCAACATATCAACGCTTGGTCAATCGGATGTTCGCCGACCAGATCGGGAAGACCATGGAGGTTTATGTGGACGACATGCTAGTAAAGTCCCGATTCTCCACAGACCACGTCAGAGATTTAAATTCGATGTTCTGCATTCTTCGAGAATATGGAATGAAGCTCAATCCATTAAAATGTCACTTTGGCGTCGCCTCTGGGAAGTTCCTCGGATTTATCGTTAATGCTCGAGGAATAGAAGCAAATCCCGAAAAAGATCTGGGCGATAAGGAACTTGCAAACTCCAAGAACCATAAAGCAAGTCCAGAGTCTCAATGGAAAGGTAGCAGCATTAAGCAGGTTCATTTCAAAATCCACCGATAAATGCATTCCTTTCTTCAATCTGATCCGGAAGGGAATGCAAAACTTTGAATGGACCATGGAGTGCGAAGGCACATTCCGATCGCTGGTTCAACATCTCTCCACACCTCCAATCCTGTCAAAGCCGATAGACCACGAACAATTATACCTTTATCTGGCAGTATCGGAGCATGCAATCAGCGCTGCTTTGGTTCGAGAAGAAGACCGAGTACAGAAACCGGTCTACTATGTTAGTAAACGGTTAACGGGAGCTGAAAGAAATTACCCAAGGCTGGAGAAATTCGCTTATTGCCTGGTCATTGCCTCAAGGAAGCTTCGCCCTTACTTTCAAGCTCATCCTCTTACTGTGTATACCGATCAGCCGTTATGACAGGTCCTCACGCGGCCTGAGACATCTGGTAGGTTACTCAAGTGGAACATCGAACTGAGCCAGTTTGATATTACTTATTCTCCAAGACGAGCCATTCAAGGACAAGTCCTAGCTGATTTCATAGCTGAATTTACCGTTCCAGAAGACTTACCCGAAACCAGTGAATCCCCCGAATATATCTAGAAGTTGTATACTGATGGTGCATCAAACGACCGGTGTTCGGGCGCTGGTGTTGTACTAGAAACTCCCGAAGGCCGATCTATATGTTATGCTTTGAGATTCGATTTTCACGCAACCAATAATAAAGCCGAATATGAAGCCCTCTTAACTGGGTTAAAATTGGCAAGAGATTTGAGAATTATTGCTGTGGAAATTTATTGTGATTCACAATTAGTGGTGTGCCAAGTACGGGGAGAGTATCAAGCGAGAGATCGAAGGTTGGCTTCTCACTTAGCTCGAGTTCAGGAAGTGCTGAATCAGATTGACTATTATGCCATTTATTATATACCTCGAGAACACAACCAAAGAGCCGATTCATTGGCGAAGTTAGCCAGTACAGGTGAAGCACAGCAAATGGGGCTTGTCCCCGTCGAAACTTTGTCCTCCCCAAGCAACGATCAAATAGAGACGAATTTTGTGTTTGAAACCACTCCCAGTAGAGAGTCGTGGATGACTCCGTATCGAAATTACATTGAGAATGGGACATTGCCTGAGCATAGAAATGAGAAAAGGCAAATTCAACGAAAAGCTTCACGATTCGTCATTCAGGATGGAGTCATGTATAGAAGAGGTTATTCTGTTCCTCTCCTCCGGTGTATCGCGCACGATGAAATCAAGCGAGTGTTACATGACGTACACGAAGGAGAATGTGGCGATCACACCGGTGGACAAGCTCTTGCTAAGAAAATACTCCGATAAGGATACTATTGGCCGACAGTGAACCGAGACGCAGCAAACTATGCCAGAAAGTGTGATAAGTGCCAGAAACACGCCCGAATTCCAAGAGCTCCGCCTACAGAGATAACCCAAATGGTCAGTCTCTGGCCATTCGCTATGTGGGGCATCGACATCATCGGTGCTCTACCTCTGGCAAAAGGAGGTGCGAAGTACGCCATCGTCGCCGTTGACTACTTTACAAAGTGGGCTGAAGCCGAAGCTCTCGCAATAATTACGATGAAGAAAGTAATAAATTTTGTAGTTCGCAACATCATCTGTCGATATGGACTCCCACATACCATCATCACCGATAATGGGACCCAATTTGACAGTGCAGAATTCAAGAATTTCTGTCAACGGTTTCATATCCATAAAAAATTCTCGGCAGTTGCACATCCACAAGCAAACGGTCAGGTCGAAGCTGTCAATAAAGTTATAAAATCCATCCTAAAGAAACGACTGGAAAAAGCTGGGGGCAAATGGGTTGATGAACTTCCTATGGCATTATGGGCTTATCGAACAACTCATAAGACCGCAACCGGACACACCCCATTTTCCTTATCTTATGACTCGGAAGCCGTTATTCCAGTCGAGACAGAAGTGTTTTACCATCGCGTGACTTACTATGATCCGGAAAAAAATGCTATATTGCTTGCTGAATTTTTGGATCTACTGGATGAGAAGCGTGAAGAGGCAGATTTGAGGGCTGCTGCATATCGGAGTCGAGTCGCCCGATTATATAATGCCAAAGTTTGACCTCGAACTTTTGAACTCGGCGATCTCGTTTTCAAGAGAATCTATCTGGTTCCTTCACACATGAAACCAAATTGGGAAGGACCATACGTAATTACGCAAAGACTCGGAGATGGCACATTCAAACTATCGACCGTTGACGGTCTTGATTTGCTAAGGGCTTGGAACAGCGAGAGTCTCTGTCGCTACTATATATGACAGGCTTTATTTACTTTATTGCATTTTTTTCCATTTTAGCAATTTACTTTTGCATTTCGAAATTAGAATTTGTAATAAGGCAACTGACTTTGCCATATTTTCTTATTTCAGCAATAAAATGCCATCTCTTCGAGCCAGAGCTGTGATTCATTAAATACAATGTACAACATCACGATGCACGGAGAGCTAAATTCCATCATGCAGTGGAATTTATTCAAGTAGGGAGTGACCATGATACGATCGGCCACTCGCTAAATGAAACCCAAGCTCGGGGGCAAGCCACCACGTCAGGCTAGAAATGGGTTGATACACGACAATCCTTTACTTAACTCCGTACTCCTAGAGTGTGAGAAGGAGTATAAACATTTACTTAACTCCGTACTCCCAGAGTGCGAGACGGAGTATAAACATTTACTTAACTCCGTACTCCCAGATTGCGAGACGGAGTATAAACATTTACTTAACTCCGTACTCCCAGAGTGCGAGACGGAGTACAAACAATTACTTAACTCCGTACTCCCAGAGTGCGAGACGGAGTACAAACAATTACTTAACTCCGTACTCCCAGAGTGCGAGACGGAGTATAAACATTTACTTAACTCCATACTCCCAGAGTGTGAGACGGAGTATAAACATACATCAACTCCATATTTATCCCCAAGACTGGGGGCAGAACCAAAACAAATATCGAATTGAAGACGAAAGAGAATATACTTTCATTTCCATTATCAACAAAAAGAATCCGATTACAAGATGGTTCAAAAAATTCCTACTAGTGGGAGCCGAGTCCACATCTATACACGGCTATAGAAAAAACCAAAAGATAAAACAAAACACTACAGCAAACTAAAGAAGGAGTTCAATCTTTCTTCTTCCTTAGCTTCTTCTTCGGAGTAGTCCCACTGGATCTGCTACCCAACTTCCTCCTCACTCTCTTACTCTTCTCAGGTTTATCCTCCGCTGGCGACATAATGTCAACATCTTCCTCGGAGCTTGAGGCGACGGAGATTCTCTTGGAGGGTTGAACTGGAGGCATAGGGGCTGTAACAGGAAGTGGGGTCGGAGCACTCACAATGACCACAGTACCGCCCGGCGATATCATCATTAGCGGGGCAGGGCCAGAAGGATTCATGTCGGTAGTCACTACTGTCATCTCAGCATCAATCTCAGCCAAAATCTCATCTTCACGAGGTGCTTGGGCCGCGCTGGATATGCTAGTGACTGGCATAAAAGGACTAACAGCCGGAGTGGTCCCACTCATAGAAAAGGATGGATCGACGAAGGGATCGTTGGGTTGACTGAGGAGTTCCTCAATCATCTGAGCGTCGAAAGATAACATGTTCGCTTCCCCTTCTTCGCCGACCACGGTAGATGTCATAATAGCTTCGGTGACGATAGCCCTCTGCGCTTGATAAAAGGCTTGAGCTGTAGGAGGCTCAGAGATAACGGCTTCAGTCACTGAAATGTGAAAAAACGAAGATTGTTAACCAAGAGTATTGATTCAGATTCACCGCACTAAGTGTATACGAGAGGCGTTCAATTACCTTCCTTAGCCTGGCCCGCGGTATGGGCAGATACAGAGGCAGGAGCATCAGCGGAAGACAATTGCGGCTGGTCAGGATTATAAGCGGGAACGGACTGGGGATCGATCTCACCAATGGTTTCAGGCAATGTCGGAATTACAGCTCCAACACGTGTTTCGTGATGCTCAATCTCCGAGCCCTCGCCCGTCTCTATCTGTTGAGCACCAAGCCTCTCTTTCGCCATGGAAATCACCGCCTCATGAAGAACTTTCCTCTCTTCCTCAGTAAGCAAGTGCATCTCAAGCTCGAAATCATCCAGCGTTTCATCCGGATGCGCTGCTTTCTTCTCCTCCACCCACCTAGTCCAGGCGTTATACAGAATCATAGAGTCATCTCCCAGCCATGATAAATTTCTGTGCTCCAGCACGTTGGCGTTGTATGTAACCAGGAGATCATCGAAATCAGAGTCCATCCTAGACTGCTCTGCCATAATCTTTTCCTGGATTTCTGCCTCCGCAGACTTGGTCTTGGCCACCGCCGCAACAAGTTCGGCTCGAAGTGACACAGCTTGGTCACATGCCTCCTGAGCGGTGGTATTAGCAGCGTCTTTTTCTTTCACCACCTCTGCAAATTTGGCCTTGAGCTCATTCAGCTCTTTAACGGCTGTGTCTCGCTCAGCTACGACAGTGGTATAACGGTGGCCCATCCCTTCTACCAAGGCACAGTGTGCCTGCTGCATCCTCGCCATCTTTACAACAGCATCATCATGCTTTTTAAGCGTTTGGAGCTCAGAGTTTCGAGACGACTCCATCTCAGATTGAAGAACCTGGATGATGCGATCTTTCTTGACAATCTCAGCATCACGCTCCTGAATAACCTTTGCCTGGTCAAAAGCAACCTTTGAAGCTTTCACGGCTGCTTTGTACCACTCCTTGTATTGAGCGTAAAAGTCGCGGATATAGCTATGCGCCATATTTTTGGCATCCGAAGGAATCCTCTTGAGATGGGGAGGGAAGACATATGCATCCAGATAGATTTTTGGAAAGTCCTTTTTCATTTGAGCAAGCTGGACGGCTCCTTCACTTGTCAATTCAGCCGGAGCCTGGTCAACAACAGCAGCTGCCGGCGGTTCGACCCTTTGCCGCTGAGTTTCGGGCCTGGAAGATAAAGAAGGTTATTGTTGATGTGAAGACTCAGGGGGATCTATAGGGACCCTAGGAGGCGAAGGAGAACGAGATCGTGGTCGGTACTGATAGCTCCTATCTCTGTTAGTACGATCTTGGCCAGAGTGGCCACGCCAATAATCTCGATCTCTATCATAGTGATCCTGATTGGTATAGCCTCGTCCCTGATCCCTATCTGATTCCCTCCAACGGGACTCATAGTATGAGGAAGATCGACGTACATTATGGAGCCTATCCAGAGTAGATCCGCGGCCTGACATCTCACCTGCGATAAGAAGAAACTACAGTTTAGAATCCTACAAAAGTGACGTTTAATATGCGGAAATCATGTAGTGCTGTGGAAGTGTGTGTAAATGTGTAAACCCCCAGACCAACCGGAAGTGTTGACCGCATTCAAAGGAAAGGGCTCGCTCATATTTAAAACATCTTGGAATTCCTCCAACCCGGAACTGTGAGGAATCGATATATAATCCGGGATGGGAATATCATCAAGCCCTTTAAAAGTATCTCTCGAATGAGAAGGGGCGGCCTCAGAAATTATAGCTCCGGAAGCGGGAGAAGACACATCTACAGACTTCCACCCCTTAGATTTAAGTTTTTTAGAAACGATGGTCTTGCTTTTCCGTCTTTTTCCCAACTCTTCAAACTTTCCCGAAAGATCCGCCATCGGCTCTATGTCCGTGTGAGTTCTTTCTTCATCGCTCACTTCGGTTATCACAACCCCGAGCGTCTTTTTCACCATTTTCTTCTTTTTCTTCTTCTTGTTCTTCTTCTTCTTTGAAACGGGCTTTGACATCCCTTCGATGACTATACTCTGATTCATTTCAATCAAGCCGAGAGCTCTTAAGTTATAGTCATTCAACACCAAGTCGATGTGTCTCAACTCGCTCGGAATTTCTTGAAGACTTCGAACTATGCCCTTGTAATACCCGCCATCGGGTCTGGAGATAATGGCTGTAAGAGAAACAAGATGTCAAAACCAATGCCAAAAAGCTGTTAATCAAGAAAATCATCAACATGCTATGACACTTATGTCTAGACAACCATCGCCTGGCAAAACCTGGAGGACACCGGACATAGAACCATTCATTCTTGAAGTAAATAAGTCTTGTCCAGGCTCCAGTAATAACTTGACAACTTCTCACTACCTCCAAGAATGTAAAAGACGGACTATCACCTCTGCTCTTGAAGTTAAATAGATATCTGATTTCCGTCGGCCTTGGAGGACGGAAGAGGTGTTCCATAAATACAATAAACGCACTGTTCAGTAGCGCGTGCCCATTGGGGTGTAATTGAGAAGGAGCAATTCCAAGAAATGATAGCATCTCCCTAATGTATTGATTGAATGGAGGGAGTGTTCCGGTCGCACAAGCATGTCGGTAAAAGGCAGTATACCCTTCGGGCGGACAGTGAGGTCTGTCGCTGGAACTCGGCAATAACACATCGTCTAAAGAAATATGATGTCTTGTGCATATCCTACCCAACAAGTTTTCGGAGATGTTAGATTGAACGGAATCTATCGGATCCTCGATAAATATTGCGTCTTGTAGCTCGTCGGGAGCTGGATCTACTATATCCGCTGGGATATCTGGAATTACAAGGACCGGAGGAGGAGAACTCTGAATCTCCTGCTGTTGCGAGCTCGAAGATTCCATAACTGACTAACTTATCAGAAAGCAACGTTAAGTTCATAAAGAGCCCGTGCATTCCCCAGTGTAGTGTGTATGAATGTGCCATGCAGTGAAAGTGTTGTGCATTACTTAAGCAAATTTTACAGACTGAAATGGAATGTACGAATGATGAAACTCTGGAAATCAAGACTGGAAATGACCGTCATCGCTGACCGTCATATCCACGCCATCCAAATGCTACCGACCGATTCAAGTATAAATCTGTTATGTTTTTGGTTAAGTCATGGTTCCATCGACGAGCTTCAAAAGGAAGTCAAGTATAGTCCTACAGTCAAGTTCAATTAGGCAAGGCCGAAGCTCGTCGGAGTCAAGTGTGCTAAAGTTCATTAAGTTCGTCAAATTTTGACTGAAAATTGGTCATAGTTCGAATCCATTGAGCAAGTCAGAAGAGTTGCATTCCCTGAACTAAAGACGTTCGAATCGAGTCGAATCGATGTGCTTCAAATCGATAAAAATTCGACTCGATGCACTTCGTATCAACGTAGGTCCTTGGAACGATACCCGTAGCATCAAGTGAAAGAATGCTTCGAGTCCGTCAGGAGAAAGACTTCGTATCGATCAAACTCAACGCCTTCGAATCGATCGTAGAATCATCACTTCGAATCGATCGATACTAGCCACTTCCCTTCGCAAGCATCGATTCGAAGCCCCATAATCAGAATCGATTCGAATTGCTCCAGTCCGGATCGATACGAGGCGAAGAAGCACGAAACCCTTCAAAATATCTACTGCTCCAAGAGAACTCCAGCACTTTGTCATGCTTCGTTCATCGATTCGACCCATTTCATTCAGATCTCACAACCTTTCGAAATTTTCAGAAGAAAAAATTATAGATGATGGCGAAGATTTCCAGTTCTATCATTCTCAACTTGGCTCGATCCATTAGTTACCTGGTTTAGTGTGATTATGAGTGAAAGATTGAAGGATTTGATGGATTCGAAGGAGCGCTTCTCTCAGCTCTAGGGGATCGATACAAAGAAAGAGTCAGAGCAACAGTAAAAAGTAAAAAGTGAAAATGAGCCAAGCCTCGTGTATTTATATGGATCCCAGATAGGAAACGAGATGATTCGTCTCTCGGTCAACCTGACTGATCCCTACCGGTCACACACCGATCGATTCGAACGTCACGTTCGAATCCGTCAACTCTTCGAATCCATTGAGGCGGCATTGACACGAGGCCTTATCGATGCGAAGCTTCATCGATACGAAGGAATTGGCAGAAGCAGAATTGAAGTCACCATATACCCATCGATTCGAAGTACCAACCTCATGGCCATCGACTCGCACCAGTTTGAAGGCTATCGATTCGAACGATCACTTCGAATCCATCAAAAACCATCGATGAAAAAGGACGCATCGCTTCGACATGAAAAGATTACTTGTCTACCTTTTACATCAATTCAGGAGAGGATCGATACAAGAGAATAATCATAGACAATCATCAAAGCGATGTTTTAACTCGAATCTCAAGTCGATTCAAAAGAGGATCGATGCAGACTTAGATAACAAACTGAACAGCAACGACTTGCAACCACGCAATGCTGACAAAAGTCAAGATGACACATATATGGATATATGTTTGACTAATATTTGATCTTTGACATTCACAGGGACCAAGTGCTCATCTCGTCATGAATCCAACAGCAAGCAGCTGATCACGATTATGCAACGGTCAATTACAGCAATGCAGAATACAGCTTTCAACGAAACATATGATGGTTATCAAATGAGAAGCTGCAGCTTTTCAAAGCACGTCATGATTACACAAGACGTACTTTGGGGGGCAAATGTTATCCCGCCTTTTGGCAAGGCCGAGATATCAAGGAACTAACCAGAGAATAAAGGTCATACGTCTTCAACATCGGGCAGCTACTGGATAGCCACGGATATCGATGAATTTTATCGGATGTCCGGATCAAGCTACGATTGATAAGATATGTCAAGCAAAGCCGAGAAAACCAACATTCCGAATTTCAAGTCAATCCGAGTTCGTATGCTCAAGATATCACCAATGAAAAATGGAGTAGACAGTCCTAAGTTCGAATCCATAGGCGAAGCCTATGTTCGAATCCATCAGGTGGTCAAGCTTCGAATCCATCGAGCAAGCCATGGTTCGAATCAATTGAACCATTCCCTACTTTGAATCCATCAAAGGGAAGGCCTTCGAATCCATGTAGTTGAAGAACTTCGACTCCATCCCACGACTATCTTCGAATCCATTCAGCTGAGAAGCCTTCGTATCGATCAACTATGGCCTACCTTGATCGATACGAAGGAAACATCCATTCGATCGATTCGAAGGAACATACCTTAGAATCCGTTACCTCGAATCTACCAAGTCAAAGCGGCTAAAACCATGGATTCGACCCAGTAAAATCGGAGAAAAAGATGGATCAACCCGAGAAGCACACGCGCCACATCACCACGCACATGCACCGAGCATCGATTCGACCCTATCGATTCGAAGGGGATCGATTCGAACAGAGCACATCAACCGGAAATGCAACCTTGAATCGATCATAACTCGAGATCTACAGTTCCAAATGCTATGAAATTTTCACAGAAGCTTGCACACATGTTGAAGAATGTCCACACCAAATTTCCGCTCGATTGAATGATTTCTTGATCGATTCAAATGGACTTCGAATCGATCCCAAAGTGGGCCCGGATTTCCTGAGAGCGGGCATGTGGGCCCCCTCACGTGCCAGAACTGGTCTCCCGAGATTTAGGCGAAATATCAGCCTCCTACACCTATAAATAGACCCCCTGGTCATTCAGAAAAGGCGTCGGACAATTTTAAGAGCTAAAGAGCGCCCAGACTCTGCCAGATTTACTCCAAATTACCACCGCTGCTTTAGTTTCAGACTTAGCTTATAAAATCAGTTGTACTACATTATAAGAAATTGTAATCTTCAAGTATCGAGCAATAAAATCATCAAACTTCATAGTGGACGTAGGCGAAACGCCAAACCACTCTAACTCGCTGTCTTCTGTGCAATTTACTTTCTGTTATTCGGAGTTTTTGTTAGATAATCCTCAGTTTTAATTTTCTTTCTTCACTTTTATCTCTTCAAAAACTTCCGAAGAGTGTTGTGCCCATTTTTGGTATAAACATCAACCAAGGAGGCATTGTCATATATTGCTCTTGCGTATTTTGTAATGATTATATTTGATCTTTACCTAGAAAAGATTTGGGATTATGTAATTTGGATATGAATTTGTTTTGAAATGTAATCAGAAAAATGTTGTTTTTGGAAATCTGTGAATTTGTTCATACTCAAGTGCTTTTGATATTATGGATACCATTAGCATTACTGTATTTTGTCACCAGAAGTTAATACTATGGATGACTGCAGCATCTGTAGCGCTTAGCTTTTGGCCTCCAGATATGGGATGTTACAACTTGGTATGAAAGCATGGTTTATGAAAAACTTTAAACTAAAAGTGGTTTTTAAAACATAATCCTAAGGAATTAGAGTAAGATTGGGGTATGGGATAATGCTATAGTAACGTACTTGTATTTGCTATATATAAGTATACACTTTATCTCTAGGCTCATATATTTGTTAGGTTATTTTTCTGTATCCCATGAGGTTTGAATACAGATGTGGATGGTAGAAGAGGAAGAGTTAACCTAGGAGGGAAGGGCACCGATGGGAATGCCATACCTAATACTATGAGGACCCAAGGTCAGGCACAAGCAGAGAATGTAGGTGCTGGAGTCCCCCAAGTGGACATGGGAGTAATGTATCAGTTTTTTGTGAATATGATGCAAGCTGGAATTGCAGCTAGAGTGGTAGGAGGAGATGCTACAGGGGCAGGAGTTCCGGTAGTTAACCATTATGCTAAGCTGAGCGGAGATTACGCTAAGCTTGGAGGGAAGCCATTTCTAGGAACAGAGGATGTTATAGAGGTGGAAAATTGGTTGCTGCACTGTGAGAGAATTTTTGCAGATTTGGGGCTTAATGATGAGCAGATGAGGAGGTTGGCATCCAGACAGCTTCAGGGAGCAGCTTTGTTCTGGTGGAATAGTTTGAACGTGGAAATGGATGAGGAAACTATGACCTGGGAAGATTTCAAGGGAAGGTTCTAGGAGAGGTTCATGTCTGCAATGGCATAGTCAGCTCTGATTAGAAAGTTTGCTAAATTTGAGCAGGGAGAGATGTTTGTTTTGGAGTATGGTAGAAAGTTTGAGGAATTGGCCAGATATGGGTATGCTTCAGTGGATACAGTGATGAAGAGGAATGGGAAGTTTATCAGGGGGTTGAAGCCTTAATTAACAAGGGCCACATTACCTCATATTAGAGATTCTTCTGATTTTGTAGTGGAGATGGTCTTAAGGCATGATGAGATGCTTGATTCTTTAGAGAAGAGTAAGGCTAATGAAGTCCATATTTGGTAGAATCAAAAGAGGAAGTTCTTTCCTAAGAAAGGTAATTAGAAGGGTGGAGCAGCTAAGAAAGGGAAGTCTGAGATTGTTTGCTTCAAGTGAGACAAGAAGGAGCACTTTGCCAATGAGTGTCGTGCTGGAAAGGCTAAGGAAGTGGCTGGAAAGAAGAATGTCAGGTGCTTCAACTGCGACCAGATTGGCCACTATAAGAATCAATGCAAGGAGCCCGCTAAGGATGCAAAGGGCAAGGTGTATGCATTGGAGCCTGCTACTTCGAAGCCAACGACTCAGGAGAAAGGAAAGGCAGTTTTGGGAGGTATGCTTCAGATTTATGGGATGTCTTTTAGCGTTCTATTTGATACTGGTGCATCGCATTATTTTATATCAAGATGTTTGATAGATAAGCTTAACCTAGAACCCACATATTTAGTTACTTCCTTACGGGTTGCGAATCCAATAGGAGGGCATGCAACTCTAGGGTGAGATGTGACTAGTTAGAGTTTGACCTGTTAGGTCAACCTTTGTTTGCAGTTTGCATGTGTTTGATTTGTAGGGTTCGGGATTATCATTGGGATGGATTGGTTAAGTGAGTACGATGCTAGGATATTTTTCCAAGATAGGAAAATATCGCTTAGACGCCCTGATTGTAGCGACCGGATTGCTTATACTTTAGAAGGCTCTAATGGTGAGGTGAATGCTTTGTTGGGTGTTATGGAATTGGTTGATGAGTTGAGTCGATTTTTTGTGGTTAGAGAATTCGTAGATGTGTTTGAGCCTGTAGTAGGATTGCCACTGAAATGAGCTCTTGAGTTTAGGATATATTTGGTTTCGGGAGTAGAACCAGTGAGTAGGCCGCCGAGCAGGATGACCTCTATAGAGATGAAGGATTTGAAGGTGCAGCTGGTGGAATTGGAAGGAAAGAGCTTTATCAGGCCGAGTAGTTCGCCTTGGGGAGCAGCCATAGTGTTTGCTAAGAAGCCGGATGGATCGTTAAGGCTATGTATTGATTATCGTAAGTTGAATGAGAGGACGACAAAGAATCGATATCCATTGCCGAGGAATGACGATTTGTTTGACCAGTGGAGCGGAGCCGAAGTGTTTTCCTAGTTATATTTGGCAATAGGTTTCCATCAGCTCAGAGTAGTAGAGGATAGTATACCTTTGACGGCGTTTAAGACCAGGTATGGGTCATACGGATGGCTAGTTATGCCGTTCGGACTAACTAATGCGCCGACTTTCTTTGTGGATTTGATGAACCGAGTTTTCTAAGAGCACTTGGATAGGTTCATATTGTTTTGCATAGATGATATCTTGATATACTCTAAGGATGAAAGAGAGCATGAAATTCATCTTAGAGTGGTGCTTGAGACGCTGAGGTAGCATCAGCTGAAGGCGAAAGTTTTCGAAGTGTTATTTATGGAAGAAGAAAGTGAAGTTTCTGGGTCATGTAGTCTCAGAGAAAGGGTTGTTGGTAGATCCGACCAAGATTGAAGCAGTGAATAGTTGGAAGAGTCCCGAGACAGTGACGGAGATAAAGAGTTTCCTTGGGTTGACTGGTTATTATCGGAGGTTCATTAAAGATTATTCGTGGATAACATCACCGATGACCAAGCTAACGAGAAAGGATGTGAAGTTCGTGTGGACCGATAAGTGTGAGGAAGTATTCCAGAGTTTGAAACACTTGTTGACCCATTCACCTGTGTTGGTTGTTCCGGAAGGGAATTGGGATTTGGTGGTTTATGCTGATGCATGTGGAATAGGATTAGGAGTTGTGCTGATGCAGAGAGGTATAGTGGTTGCCTATGCTTCTAGTCATCTTAGACCGCATGAGGTCAGGTATCCAATGCATGATTTGGAATTGGCTACAATGAATTTTGCGTTGAAGGTATGGAGACATTACCTTTTAGGAGAGAGGTTTGAGTTATATACCGACCATAAGTCGCTGAAGTATTTGTTCTCTTAGAAGGAGCTATACATGAGACATCAGAGGTGGTTAGAGTTTATTGCTGCTTATGATTTTGGGATTGAGTACACACCAGGGAAAGAAAATGAGGTTGCAGATGCACTTAGCAGGAAACATCAGAATGCAATATTAGTAATGATTGCTGAGTGGAAAGATTTGGAAGCATTAGCAGATTGCAGAGTGCAGTGGAGATCTGAGGCTGGGTCTAGTGGAGATGCAGTTGTATTATCTTGTTTGGAAGTTCGACCATTGATGATCGAAAGGATTGCTTCTAAACAGATGAAGGATCCCGTGTTAGCCGAATGGATCAGGAATTTAAGAGATGGAACCAAGAGCGATGACTTGAAAGACTTCAGTCTTGACCAGAATGGGTGGTTGAGAAAGAAAGGAAGATTATGTGTTCTGAGTGTAGGAAACATAAGGAAAGAAGTCTTGGAGCAATGCCATCGTTCGAAGTTCTCTATTCATCCGGGAGGAATTAAGATGTATCAGGATATAAAGAGGAGTTTCTTCTGGGAAGGTATGAAGCGGGATATTGGTTTATGGGTTAAGCAGTGCTTGAATTCCAACAGACAATGAATTCCAACAGACAAAGGCCGAACACCAGAAGCCAAGTGGATTGCTTCAACCATTAGATATTCCGGTATGGAAGCGGAATTCTATCTCCATGGATTTTATTGGCGGGTTGCCAAGGTCGAATATAGAAAATGAAAGTATATGGGTTATAGTGGACCGATTGACCAAGAGTGCCCATTTCATTCCACTTAAGTCAACCAAAACGGCACCTTTTTTGGCAAAATTGTTTAAGAAGAATGTGGTTAGACTACATGGAATTCCTAGTAGCATAGTTAGCGATAGAGATTCTTTATTCACTAGCGAGTTCTGGAAGAGTCTACATGAAGTTTTGGGAACCAAGCTCAAGATGAGTACCGCTTACCATTCACAGACAGATGGGCAAACGGAAAGTGTTAACTAAATCTAGGAGGATTTGTTAAGAGCTTGTGTTCTAGATTTCGGGGGATCATGGGAAGACCATCTGCATTTAGTCGAGTTTTGTATAACAACGGTTATCAGACTAGTATTAGGATGGCACAGTTTGAAGCTTTGTATGGAAGGCCATGCAAATCTCCCGTATGTTGGTTAGAGACCGAGGATAGGTTGGTTCTTGGTCTAGATTTGGTCAGAGAAGCTACAGAAAAGATTGAGGTCATTCGGGCTAGAATGAAGGAGGCTCGGTCTAAATAGGATAGTTATACAGATAAGAGATGGAAAAATTTAGAGTTCTCAGTTGGAGATTGAGTTTTCGTCAAAGTGTCACCGATGAAGAGTGTGATTAGATTTGGGAAATCAGGAAAGTTAGCACCAAGATTCGTTGTACCTTTTCCTATTGTTGAGAGGATCAAGAAACTGGCATATAGAGTTGAGTTGTCGAGCAGTTTGGCAGGATTCCACGATGTTTTCCATGTTTCTCATCTCAGAAAGTGTGTTAGAGACCCGGAGACTACTATAGCACCGACTATGCTAGAAGACTTAGTAGTAGAACCAGACTTGACTATAATGAGAAAGCCGATTTGTATTGTTGCAAGAGATGCGAAGAGGTTTAGAACCAAGACGGTCAGATTAGTCAAAGTCCAGTGGAGTAACGATGACAGGGACTGTACTTGGGAGATTGAAACCAGGATTAGAGGTACTTATCCTGACTTGTTTGATGGCATGTTTTACCTTCTTAATTGATTTGTTGTGTACCTTATCGTAATTTCGAGAACGAAATTCTTTAAGGAAGGGAGTCTGCAACACCCCAAATTTTTGGTAACATTATTAGGATATTTAATTAGTTAAATCAAATAAAATAATGTGTTGATTAAGGGATTGAGATTTGATTTTAATTAAGGTGTAGTCGTGCCATTTAACAATGAATTAGGAAAGAGTTAAAATGAAATAGAGGAGGGATAAAATAGGAAAGAGGCCATTCCTATATCCCTTAAACTTGGTCATGTATTCTATTATACACGTTCACTTTTCATTTTCAAAATTTTCAAACTAAGGCCGGCCACCATTAACAAGGAAAAAGGGGAAGAAGATTAACAAAAGCTAAAGGAAAAGCTAATTCAAAACAAATTCATTCAAATCTCACATATCTAATCTCTAAAGCTAAGGTGAATAATGTTTACATCTCATATTTCATTTGTTTTTGGTTTTAGGATGAAATCCAAACCTATTTGCAATGATTTGCCATGTTTTTGAATGATGGAATGGTTATATATACATGTTGATGATTTATGTATGTTCATATTGATTTTATGATATGTTTTAATGTGAAAACCCTATTAAATGATACCTTGCAAATTTTTATATAGAATAGAAATATTATTTTGGAGATGGGTTTCAATTTTTAGAATTTTTGTGGAATTCATATGAATTTTCTAGTAAAGAAAATGTTAATTTGGATTATAAATTATTTACGGTTAAATAATAAAAGGTTAGGTCTGAAATTTTTATACGTTGAAAAACATATTAAAAGAGATTTTCTGGAATTTTTGTAGAATTTTCCTAAGTGTTTTAATGGGTATATAAAATTATTTAAGGTATGGGACTTAAATGCTTTATATATTTATAAAAGGAGAAGGGGCTTTTTGCAAATAATTCAAATAGTTATTTTTGAAAATTGTAATACTTTTTAGTGGTAAAGAAAAGAGGCAACCAATCAAAATTTCACACGTAAAGCATGTTAGGTGAAAAGAACTATTTGATATATGCTTTTTATTGTTTTATGCTTTTGGCACCTGCTTCCGCCTTGGTTGGCTTTCGACCAAGTCCCTCCACCTTCAACAGCATCGAAACCAATGGTATCAATATGTTAGTACGTAGCGAATTGGATGGAAGGCAAAAGACATGAGATCCAAACTAGGGTTTCAGAAGGGCTTGAAGCATCACTTTGCTTTTAAGCTAAAAAATGTGCTTGCTTGCTTTCGACTAAATGGCTTTCAACTCGATTAGCTTTCGACTGGATTTAATGGTTTCGATTGGGTTGCACTTTTGGTTTAAATGATTGCTTTCGACTAAAAAGCTTTCGACTTAGTTGGCTTTCGACTTGGTTAAAGGGATTTTGGGTTGCGCCTTTGTTTTTAAATAACTACTTTTGTTTAAGTCGAAACTTTAGCTGCCGCCTTTTTACCTTTTGACCCAGATAGTTTTGAAGGGGTAATTTGTTTTCTAAAACTTGGCCACTTCTCAAATGCTTTCGAAGGGATGGTTTCGACACCATCACTTCTTTACTTAGGGTTTCGAAACAGATGCTTTCGACTTAAATGTTTTAAAGACCCTCTTTCTATGATTGAAGTAAAACCCAAATGGTTTCGAAAGAGACGGTTTTAAATGGTTTCAAAATAGATGCTTTCGACTTTAATGGGTTTCTGATGCTTTTTCTCTATTTGAAGGCATAATCTAAACGGTTTCAACCGAGACGATTTTCAAAGGTTTCGAAGGGGTAAATTTTTGAATTGTTTCGAAATGTTTCCACATGTTTTAAATTAAACCTAAGTGCTTTCGAAAGGTAGGCTTTGACACCTTCGAAAGGTTTTAATGAATGGTTTCGAAGGGGTGGTTTCCCAGACTTTCGAAAGGGTTGAAAGGAAAGGTGTTTCCTATGTTTTCGAAAGGCAATATTTAAAGGTTTTAAAGAGGGATGTCTAATGTTTTAAAGCTTTCGAAGGATAGGCTTTTAATGATTTCGAAAGGGTCACTTTCAATGGTTTCGAAGGGGTTACCTTCAAAGGTTTCGAAAGGGTTGTTTAAAGGTTTTGAACAAAGGTTTCAAATGTATTAAATAGGTAATATAGCCCAAGTATTTTCAAGTTAAAAAGGGTTTTAACTTGTTTTGGAAGGATAGCTATTCCTCATTAAAATTCATCAACGTTATTCTGAGTAAAGTATATATAACATGGCAAATAGCTTAGAGTAAAGGTAAGAAAATATTTTCCTTGTATAAGTATGATTTAAAAGGTTAAATCATATTGAAAAGGTTTTCAAGGAAAAAGATGAAGGGTGGTTAACCCTAAGAAAATGATTCAGTTAGATAATCCACTTTGATTCAGACATTTAGTCCAGTTTACAGATAGTTAGTCCAGTTTGCAGGCAGTCGGCCCAGTTTCCAAACAGATGGTCCATTTACTACTTATGGATAGATTGTCCATTAGTTACCTGGTTATAGATTAACGGACTTAGCTATTACTATCATTATTATATAAGTTTGATTAACTAGGTTGGTTGTAGGAAAAGATTTGCAAAATATTTGTTTTAAACAGGATATTAGTGAGGGGAAACCCATTCCGCTAAGCGGCGTGGTCTCACTTAATATTAGTAAACTGAGACTTAATAGAATTATTCACACCAGGCTTTTTGTCTGACTCGAAGTTTTTGTTTTCCCCTTAAACTCTCGGGTGCTAAAAATTGATTTGAGTAAGCTGAGGGTTAAGGTTTTCAAGTTTAGAAATTTTGGCGAATAAAGCTTCCGGAGACGAGCAGGTGGTTGACGGATAGTTAATTAGGAGTTATAGTTTTATCTTGTTTTGATTCTGCTGTGTATATTAAGTCAGATATGACTATATTGACTTTGATCAACCAAGGGGGCATCGTCATATGTCACTCTTGGTGTAATTTGTAATGATTGTATTTGATTTTTACATGGGAAACGATTTGGGATTATGTAATTTGAATATGAATTTGTTCTGAAATGTAATCAGAAAAATGTTGTTTTGGAAATTTGTGAATTTGTTCATATTCAAGTGCTTTTGATATTATGGATACAATTAGCATTACCGTATTTTGTCACCAGAAGTTAATATTGTGGTTGACTGCAGCATTTGTATAGCTTAGCTTTTGGCCTCTACATACGGGATGTTACATGCCTTGTGTAGGGTCGCGCCCTATACTCATTAGCTATTAGCCCCTAGCTAATTTAGTCTAGAAATTCCAGTGTGTAGGGCTTTGTCACAAGTAAGACTAAAATTATGTTACACATAGAAAGGAATTTAAAAAGGAAAGATAGGTTATTGGTAAGCCCGCAAAACCATTAGGATCAGTTAGACCTGGAGAAGTAAGGACAGACCGTCCAAAAGGGGAGTATCTAACAGTTGTTGGATCTTTATGTTTTTTAGTAGGCCCGAGTCAGCTAAGGGTTAGTAGTTAGCCAGACAAAACTATAGTGTATGGATAGATAGTCCATATGATAATTGAAATGTACATATACATGATTTTTCTTTAAAGATTTAACCAGTTTTGGTTGCAGGATTATAATTTGCGAAAGATATGTTTTAAAAAGGATATTAGTGGGGGGAAATCCGTTCCGCTAAGCGATGTAGTCTCACTTAATATCAGATAATCGAGATGTATAGTATTATTCACACCATGCTTTATGTTTGACTCGATGTTTATTTTCCTTAAACTCTCGGGTGCTCAAAATTAATTTGAGTAGGCTGAGGGTTGAGGTTTATAGTTTTAGTAGGTTGGCGAGTAAAGCTTCCGGTGACGAGCATGTGGCTGACGAATAGTTAATTAGGAGTTGCTGTTATATTTTGGGATTGATTCCGCTATAATATACATATAGTACTCTGGTCAACCAAGGGGGCATTGTCATATGTCGCTCTTGGCGTATTTATGTAATAACTATACTTTATCTGAACCTAGGAAACGGTTATGGAATTATGTAATTTGAATATGGAACATATTTTGGAAATGTATTCAAAGATATTGTTTTTGAAATCTATGATTTTGTTTCATATTCATGTGCTTCTGATATATTGGATACCATTAACATAGTCGTATTTGGTCACCAGAAGTTAATACTATGGATGACTGCAGCATCTGTAGCATTTATCTCTTGGCCTCTAGATAGGGGATGTTACACTTAGGCGCCCCTATCTTTCTTGGACCAAATTCACAATGGCCATGTTTCTTTGCCCAACCCAGCTCAAATTGCAATAGTCAAAGACCATGCATCGTCATCATCCATTGCACGGCCTCTCGGTTCTATATTTCACCTACTAGCTCGGTCAAGCCCACTTGTAGAAGTGCCTCGTCCATTTGAGCAAAATTGGTGAGCTAGTCTCCTTTACAAATGGAAAGAATGGTCAAGGCAGGTTACTTATGGGGGATGAGGTCCGACAGCGGTCGAATAGCCGATTGGAAAAATCATTAAAACAACAACCATGTTCATCGCCATCCTTGCCCGAACCTTTCACCACTTATAGGAATCATCCAACGTCCCTCAACCATTCCAACAAACCATCAAGCTATCTTGACAGAAGAGATGCACCATCCATGCACATTATGGAAGTATTTCTCCACTAGCATGACTCATCTGATATAGGAGTCGTCGTAAAGTAACCCCTCATATAATATACTGACACCCTAGTACCTCTGCTACAGCCACTTACTACTCCACATCGTTCGTCGCATTTTAGGGATGTTTCCTTAGTATAATTCACAAGCTATTTATGTCTACATCATGTTGGCTATATGGAATCACAGTTGACATAATCATTAACCGTACATCACCAATAGCAGCCATAGTGTTTTTGGGGCTAATTAAGGTCAATCTCAATAGTCCAAACTTTGAATTCAACCACTACAAATACATCATATATTTCCACTAAAAAAAGATGAAAACATTAGCCTAAAAATAGAAAAGAGCATCTTTGTATTTTTAGTCGCTTAACCCCAAGATTTTAAGCTATTGTTAATAAGGTAATAGAAATAAAAAAGCTCCTAATAGTGGACGTAGACCATCTTCGATCGAACCACTCTAAAAACTATTGTCTCAATACTTTTTCACATTCAATAATCACCATATTTTCTCCTCTTTTAATCAAGATATTAGTTGTCCTTTCTTGCTAATATCTCCCCGTAAAGGCAATTCTGAGGTTGACGAAGAATACAATCAATAATCGTGTATGCTCCATTTTAAACATTTTAATATGGTGTCTATTTATATCGTTTGGGACTATCCCAACATCCTTGCTTATAGTTTTAGAACTATTTTTGTATATTTTAATATTCTTCCTTATAGAAACACACTTCCTCTGCATTTTGACTGATAGTCAAACTATTTGATTTCGCTATCAAAATATTTTCTTAATTCTAGTGCTTGTCCAACGATGTTGTCGTATCTATTCTTGCATCTTATCCAACATTTTCAAACTCGATTATCGCACCAACAGACATCATGTCATTTTGGTTATCATGTGCAAATAGTCTAAAGCATTATTCCAAATTTCCATTTCAACAAAAATGTACCAAAATTCGAAGTAATATTATGTGGCAATTTTGTGTGTAGAATATGAATGAACTTAAGCATGTTAACTGATAAATCTATTATGCTAATTTTAAAAAAAAGAAAATTATAAGGTTAGTCTTCATTAATGTTGCTAAAAATATTCCAATCGCATCAGTATTTTTTTGAATACACATGCGGCACATCCCTTTGGATAAAACTATCAAAGACTTACTTTGATAATATACTTAGAATCTCTTTCGGACTAAGAATCCTGCCATATGGTAGAGCCAATACTCTAAGGTTTATTGACAATTTAAGAAATTGTTATTGTCGGTGGGCTTTTTGTCAAACACCAACGCCCCAAAGATTAAAGGGTAAGCTTTTATTACTCTATTTTCTAAGTACTTCGTTAGGTTGGTTACCGAAGATTTAAAGCGATCGTTAGAAGTTATGTTAAGTCCTTTATATGAATGTTGAGAGAAGTAAATGCTGAACAGGTTAGGAGTGAGCTTATAAGTAATGCCGAAATAAAAAGTGCAATAAGTAACGACACTAAGATTTGTAGTGGTTTGGGCTAAATCCCTACGTCCACTTTGTCCTTTCCTTCTTTAGAATCCTATACCAAAGGTGGAAGACTATTACAATGCTGAGTTGGCAAAGTCATCCATTACTGAGTTTTACAAAGAACTCTAATATAGGAAAGTACAATTTTATTAGTATTTAAATTATGCAGGAGCCAAAAATCATGCATTGGGATCTATGCTTGTTTATTGGCATCTCATTGCTTGATAATTGGTGGAGAGCAATTCCTTTGGATTACCGACTTGTTCTATGTGAGGGATTGAGATTTTCATACATGTTGATATATGGTTTTCTCACCAATTGACGTGGATTGCTAACGTGGCATTCTATATATTGCTTTTGGATAACCTGATATGTATGTGATGTATGTACTTTAAGCTATTTGAGCCATTGATTCTTCCAAGGGTGTAACACCCTATATATTTTATAACCATATTTATGATATTTAATTGGTTAAATTAAATTAGAGAATGTGAAGATTAATAGGTTGAGATTTGATTAGTTAGATGTAGCCATGCCATGTTAATGGGGTTAACTAAAATGAAATAACACTAGGTAGTGTGTTAGGAAATGAGAAGGGTATTTTGGGAAATAGCAAAACCTTATACCCTAAACCCTTAGGAAATGGGTAACTCAAGTTCATTATTCTCATTTCATTAAAAACAAAAATAGCTAAGGCTGGCCACCATTTCCAATCTCAAGAGGAGAAGTAAAGCTAAGATTCAAGAGGAAAGAAGAAATCAACTAAATCAACACTCAAAATCTCATCTATAATCTCTAAAGCTAAGGTGAATATTTACTACATCCCTAATACTTTTAGTTTTCGGTTTTGTGTTTAGATCCGAAATGCTTTTGCTATAATATTGCCATGTTTGATGTTTTAAGATATATATGTTTGTTATTGATGAAATTATAAATGTTTATTCATGTTTTATGATATGTTTACAACGAAAACCCTATTTAATGACATCCAAATTTGATCTTTTGACTTGGTCACTTCCGGCCAGGTCAATTTATTTAAAAGAAAAGACTTTAAAACCTTCCGATGAAGTCAATAGGTTGTAGCTGCTACCGCCATTACTTTGCTTTGAAACCTTCTGACATTGCCGAAGGGTTTCTACTGCTTTTTATAAAGGTTTTACTTTGAACTTTCAAACCCAATCGAAAGGTTTACCTATTTTTAAAACTAGCCGTTTCTCCAATGCTTTCGGAGGGAAGCTTTCGACTTAGGTGGTTACCCTTGTTTTGTGAAATATAACCAAAGGCTTTCGAAAGGTTATTTAGATATTTTCGAAAGGTTGTTTATATAAAGACAAAAGGTTTTAAAAGAAGGTTTCCAGATTGTTTTAAGTTGGGCCCAATATACCTTCCTATTTTAAAAGTTTTTATGTATCTGAAGGGTTCTGTTTCGAAAGGTTTATTAAATGTTTTTGAAACATTTTCGAAGGAAGGTTTTCCAAAGGTTTTTCTAAGGCAATGATTTAATATGATTTTAAAGAAGGATGTCTAAAGTCTATAGCTTCCGAAAGGATTGCTTTGAATGAATTGGAAAGGTTTTAGAGATGATTTCGAAAGGTTTAAACATTGATTTTGAATGAGATAATTTCAAAGTATGGAAAGTGGTTCTTTCAAATGGTAAAGTGTTTTCATCAACTAAGTTTTGAGTAAAGGATATATATCTAACATGGTAATATGATTTGAGTAAAGTATAAAGAATTATTTCTTTTCCTTGTTTGAAGTTTGATTTAATGGTTTGAATCATTTTGAAATTGTTTTCAAGGAAAATTATGGGAGGGGATCCTTAAGTATAAATGACTCAGATATTAAAAAACCAGATGGGACTAGTATGGGGTCGCGCCCTATACATTAGCCTGTAGCCCCAGCTAATTGTTGTCCAAAATTCCAATGTGTAGGGCTTAGTCATGGGTAGACTAAAATTATGAGTACACACCGAAAGGAATATATGTTGTATACAGATAGGTTATTGGTTAGCCCGGAAAACCATTAGGCTCGGGAGGACCTGGGAGATAATTAAGTTAGGGACAGACCGTCCAGAAGTGAGAAAATTAATAGATAGTTTAGGACAGACCGTCCTGATGGGAAATGTTAAATAAATAGATATGGATAGATAATCCTAAATATGAATATCTAACAGATATTAGGTTAATTTTGATTATGTTGTCTGGTAGTCCCGAGTCAGCCAATTGTTAAAAGCTATTTGTGTTTGAATGGATAGTTCATTCTTACCTGATGTTTATGTATGTTTACATAATGGTTATTTTATAGTATTTAACCATTGTGGATGCAAGAGCATAGTATATGGTTATATGAAAGGATTTGCAAAGATATGTTTTAAAAAGATGTTAGTGAGAGGAAACCTGTTCCGCTAAGCGACATGGTCTCACTTAGCATAATTAAACCGGGATGTATAGTATTATTCATACCAGGCTTTATGTCTGACTCGAAGTTTATGTTTTCCCCTTAAACTCTCGGGTACTCAAAATTAATTTGAGTAGGTTAAGAGGTTGAGAGGTTAAGGATCTTTTTAGGTTTTTAGAAAGCTGACGAATAAGCTACCGGAGGATGCTAGAGGCAACGAATGGCTATTTAGGATTTGCTGCTTTTATTTATGTTTAGATGATTTTTTTTGCTGTGTTATGATGTATTAGGTCTTATATGACCATTTGACTCTGATCAATCGAGGGGGTGTCTTCATATACCGCTCTCGACGTAATTTGTAATAACTATATTCAATCTGTGCCTGGGAAAACATTTTGGGTTATGTGACGTGAATGTGGAACAAATTTTATATGGAAATGTAATAAAGTAATCTGTGATTTTGGAAATCTGTGTTTTGTTTCAAATTAAAGTGCTTCTAATCTTATTGATACCATTAACATAGCCATATTTAGCCGCCGGAAGCTAATACTATAGATGAATGCAGCATCTGTAGCGCTTAGTCTTGGGCCTCTAGATAGGGGATGTTACAGCTTGGTATCAGAGCATAGTTTATGAAATACTTTAACTAAAAATGATTTTTGAAAACATAATCCATAGGAATTAGATTTAGGATCGGGGTATGGGATAACGCTATAATAACGTAATTGTATTTTAATATATATATATATATAAGTATACGCTCTATCTTTAGACTCCTGTCTTAGTTAGGTTATTCATCTATATCCCATGAGGTTTGAATACAGATATGGAGGGAAGAAGAAGCCGAGTGAATGTTGGAGGAGACAGCACCACTACCAATGGAAATGCCCGACCAAAACGCAAGGAGAGGTCTTAGTCAGGCACAAGCTAAAAATGCTGGTGCGGGAGTTCCCCAAGTGGACATGGGGACAATGTATCAATTCTTTGTGAATATGGTGCAAGCTGGAGTAGGAGCAGGTGTTGTTGGAGGAAACGTTGCAAGAGGAGAAGTTCAAGAGGTTCCTGCAGTCAATCAGTATGCCAATTTGAGTAGAGATTACATTAGGCTCGGAGGGAAGCCGTTCATTGGTACCGAGGATGTAATCGATGTGGAGAACTAACTACTATATTGTGAAAGAATTTTTGCTAATTTAGGGCTCAATGATGTGCAAAAAAGGAGGTTGGCCTTAAGGCAGCTGCAGGGAGCTGCATTGTTTTAGTGGAACATCGTCACTGCCGGAGTTGATGAAGAGACCATTACTTGGGAGGAATTCAGAAGAAGGTACTCGGAGAGATTCATGTCCATTATGGCGCAAGCTACATTGGTAAGGTGGTTTGTAGAACTGGAGCAGGGAGATATGAGTGTGTTGGAGTATACTAGGAGCTTCGAGGAACTAGCCCGATACGGGTATGCATTGGTTGATACCGTTATTAGTAGAAATGAGAAGTATATCAGTGGATTAAGGCCAGAACTGATAAGTGCTACTTTATCGCACTTAAGAGACCCTAGTGATGTTGTTGTTGAGATGGCATTGAGGCAAGAAGAAGCATTGGCTTGCCTAAGGAAGAAAGTGAAAGAGGCTCAGAAAAGGAAATTTTTCCAAAAGAAGATTGCTCATAAGGAAGGGGCACAAAAGAAGAGTAAAGCTGAAGTGGTTTGTTACAACTACAACAAGAAAGGACACTATGCCAATGAGTGTCGAGCTAGCAAGGGAAAAGGAAAAGAAGCTGGTGGGAAGAAGAATGTTAGATGCTTTAATTGCGATCAAGTGGGTCATTTCAAGAACAAGTGTCTAGAGCCACCAAAGGAACAAAAGGGGCGAGTTTATGCTTTGGAGCGCACAACTGCAAAATCAATTGCTTAGGAAAAGGGAAAAACTGTTTTAGGAGGCTCACTGCAGATCCACGGTATGTCTGTTAGCATCCTATTTAATACTGGGGCATCCCATTCTTTTATTTCTCGATGTCTGGTAGATATACTTAACCTAGAACCCTCTTACTTAGTTACTTCCTTAAGGATTGCTAATCCAATAGGAGGTTATGTAGCACTTCGGATGAGGTGTGACCATCTAGAATTTGATTTGTTAGGCCATACCTTTGATTGTTGTTTGCATGTGTTTGACTTTGTGGGATTTGGGATTATCCTGGGGATGGATTGGTTGAGTAGGTATGACGCTAGGATATTTTGCCAAGATAGGAAAATATCACTTAGTCATCCAGATTGTAGTGATCGGATAATTTATGCTGTGAGAACCCTTGTTGTGAGGTGAATGCTTTACTGGGTGTTATGGAGTTGGGGGATGAGTTGCATCGGGTCTTTGTAGTTAGAGAGTTTGCCGATGTGTTTGAACCAGTCGTTGGACTACCACCGAAACGAGCTATTGAGTTTCAGATTGATTTAGTGCCTAGAGCTGAACTGGTGAGTAGACCGTCGAGTAGGATGACACCTACAGAAATGAAAGAGTTAAATGTGCGGTTAGTAGATCTGGAAGGAAATTTTTTTAGTAGGCCGAGTAGTTCTCCATGGGGAGTTGCTGCTGTGTTTGCTAAGAAGCCAGACGGATCGTTAAGGCTATGTATCGATTATCGTAAGTTGAATGAGAAAACGATAAAGAACTGATATCCATTACCGAGAATTGACGATTTGTTCGATCAGTTGAGTGGAGCAAAGGTATTTTCTCAGCTAGATTTGGCGACAGGATTTCATCAGCTAAGAGTGGCAGAGGATAACATTCCTTTGACGGCGTTTAGTACGAGATATGGATTGTACGAATGGTTAGTTATGCCGTTCGGACTAACTAATGCACCAACATTCATTGTAGATCTGATGAATAGGATTTTTCGAGAACATTTTGATAGGTTTGTGTTGGTTTTCATTGATGACATTTTGATGTACTCAAGGATGAAAAGGAGCATAAAGTCCATCTCAGAGTTGTTCTTGGGACATTGAGGGAGCATCAGTTGAAGGCTAAGTTTACAAAGTGTCATTTTTGGAAGAAGGAAGTGAAGTTCCTTGGTCATGGCGTCTCTGAGAAAGGGTTGTCTGTAGATCTGACTAAGATTGAAGCGGTGAACAATTGGAAGAGACCCGAGACAGTGACCGAGATAAAGAGTTTCCTTGGATTGGCGGGGTATTATCGGAGATTTGTAAAAGATTTTTCGCGGATGGCAACACCGATGACTAAGCTTACGTGAAAGGATGTGAAGTTCATGTGGACCGATAAGTGTGAAGAAGCATTCCAGAGCTTGAAACACTTATTGACCCATGCACTGGTGTTAGTAGTTCCGGAGGGGAATTAGGATTTAGTTGTTTATACAACTGTGCGTGTAACTGGATTGGGAGTTGTGTTGATGCAAAGGGGTAAAGTAATTGCTTACGCTTCTAGACAGCTTAAACCACATGAGGTTAGGTATCCAACGCATGAATTGGAGTTAGCTGTTGTTATATTTGCTTTAAAGGTGTGGAGGCATTATCTTTTGGGAGGGCGGTTTGAGCTATATACTGATCATAAGTCGTTGAAGTATTTGTTCTCTCAGAAGGATCTGAATATGAGACAGCAGAGATGGTTGGATTTTATTGCTACCTATGATTTTGGAATTGAGTACAAACCCAGAAAAGGAAACAAGGTAGCAGATGCACTCGGTCAGAAACATCAGAATGCAGTATTGGCTATGATCACTGAGTGGAAAGACTTGGAAGCGTTATCGGCTTGTAGCGTGCGGTTTAGGTCCGAGGTAGGATCGAGTGTAGGAAGTACTATATTGTCTTGTTTAGAAGTCCGACCAGTAATGATTGAGAAGATAGCTTCTAAGCAAGAGGAGGATCCAGTATTGGTTGAGCGGATCAGAAGATTGAGGAAGGAACGGAGAGTGATGACCTAAAGGATTTCAATCTTAACCAAAATGGGTGGTTGAGAACGAAAGGAAGGTTATGTGTTCCGAATGTAGAAAACATGAGGAAGGAGGTTTTGGATGAGCGCCATCGTTCGAAGTTCACTATCCACTTAGGAGGAACGAAGATATATCAGGACATGAAGAGAAATTTCTTTTGGGAAGGTATGAAGCGGGATATCGGATTGTGTATTAAGCAGTGCTTGAATTTCCAACAGGAAAAGGTTAAATACCAGAAGCCAAGTGGATTGCTTCAACTGTTAGAGGTTCCATTATGGAAATGGGATTCAATCTCTATGGATTTCATTGATGGGTTGCCGGATCTAGGAGAGGAAACGAAAGCATATGGGTCCTAGTAGATAGACTGACTAAGAGTTCCCATTTTATTCCGGTAAAGTCAACTAGAACGGCACCTGATTTGGCGAAGTTATTCATGAAGAACGTGGTTAAAATGCACGGGATTCCTAGTAGTATTATCAGTGACAGAGATTCTTTATTTACTAGTGAGTTCTGGAAAAGTCTACAGAAAGCGTTAGGAACCAAGCTCAACATGAGTACCGCTTACCATCCACATGCAGATGGGCAAACGGAAAGAGTTAACAAAGTCTTGGAAGATTTGTTAAGAGCTTGTATATTAGATTTTGGGGGATCATGGGAAGACCATCTTCATCTAGTCGAGTTCTCGTATAACAATAGTTATCAGACTAGTATTGGGATGGCACCTTTGAAGCATTATATGGAAGACCTTGTAAATCTCCCGTATGTTGGTTGGAGATCGGGGATAGATTAGTTCTTGGTCCGGAATTAGTAAAGGAAGTTGCGGAGAAGATTGAGTTGATTCGAGCTAGGATGAAGGAAGCTCAATCTAGGTAGAAAAGTTATGCAGATAAAAGAAGGAAGGATTTGGAATTTTCTGTCGGAGATTATGTGTTTATTAAGGTTTCACTGATGAAAGGTGTAATCAGATTTGGGAAGTCAGGGAAGTTGGCACCTAGGTTCATTGGTCCATTTTGTATTATTGAGAGAATCGGGAAACTCGCTTATAAAGTGGAGTTACCGAGTAGTTTGGTCGGAGTCCATAATGTTTCCAATGTTTCTCATCATAGGAAATGTGTTAGAGACCCGGAGACTACTATAGCACCTACAGTATTATAAGACTTAGTAGTAGAACTGGATTTGACTATAGTTAGGAAATCGATTCAAATTGTGGCTAGAGATGAGAAAAAATTGAGGAACAAGATAGTCAAGTTAGTAAAGGTCCAATGGAGTAATGATGCTAGATATTATACTTGGGAAGTGGAGAGCACGATTAGAGACTCTTACCCACATTTATTTGATGGTATGTTTTACCTTTGATTGTTTTGTTGTGTACCTTATCGTAATTTTGGGGACGAAATTCTTTAAGCTGGGGAGTCTATAACACCCCATATATTTTATAACCTTATTTAAGGTATTTATTTGGTTAAATTAAATTAGAGAATGTGAAGATTAATAGGTTGAGATTTGATTAGTTAGAGGTAGCTGTGCCATGTTAAAGGGGTTAAATAAAACGAAATAACACTAGGTAGTGTGTTAGGAAATGAGAAGGGTATTTTGGGAAATAGCAAAACCATATACCCTAAACCCTTAGGAAATGGGTAACTCACGTTCATTATTCTCATTTCATTAGAAACAAAAATAGCTAAGGCCGACCACCATTTCCAATCTCAAGAGGAGAAGTAAAGCTAAGATTAAAGAGGAAAGAAGAAATCAACTAAATCAACACTCAAAATCTCATCTATAATCTCTAAAGCTATGGTGAATAATTACTACATCCCTAATACTTTTAGTTTTCAGTTTTGTATTTAGATCCGAAATGCTTTTGCTATAATATTGCCATGTTTGATGTTTTAAGATATATATGTTTGTTGTTGATGAAATTATAAATGTTTATTCGTGTTTTATGATGTGTTTACCACGAAAACCCTATTTAATGACATCTGAATACCTTGGAAATTTAAATATAGGTCTTGAATAATATTTTAGAGATGGGTTTTGATTTTCATAATTTTCCGATTTATTATGAATTTTATATGAATTTTCGAATGAAGGAAATTGTTTATTGGGTTTTAAATTATTTTCGGCTGAAATAATAAGTGTTTGGGTTTCAGATTTTAATATGTTGGGCAATATATTAAAATACATTTTCTAGAATTTTTCCAGAATTTTCCTAAGTTATTTGTGGGATATATAAAATTATTTAAGGTATGGGACTTAAATGTTTTATATATTTATAAAGGAGAAGGGGCATTTTGCAAAATAAAATGATTTATAAATTCTGGTAATTGCGGCAGTAAAATTCTGAAAAGTATTATATTGACCAATGAAAATTTGACAAACAAAGGCAGGTTAATTGAAAAGTTTCCTTTTTAAGTTTAAAAACAAAAATCGCTCTTTTTCCATGTTTCAACCCATACGGCAGTATACATTCCGCCCCAGACCTTTCGTCTCAGTCGAAGGGTTAGCTTTCGATAAGGTCAAAGTTCAATGCATAAGGTATTAAGTAATTGGTACATAAAGAATTGAATATAGCTGAAAGGTTTTAAGCTGAAAGGTTGATGGCCTAAAAGTTTGAAATATAATTGTCTTATAAGTGAAAGCTTTCGCCTGCTTTTCTTTCGAATTTGAGCTTTCGACTTGGTCACTTCCGGCCAGGTCAAGTTATTTAAATGAAAAGACTTTAAAACCTTCCAATGAAGTCGATAGGTTGTAGCTGCTACCGCCATTACTTTTCTTTGAAACCTTCCGACATAGCCGAAGGGTTTCTACTGCTTTTTATAAAGGTTTTACTTTGAACCTTCCGACCCAGTCAAAAGGTTTACCTGTTTTTAAAACTAGCCGTTTCTCCAAAGCTTTCGGAGGGAAGCTTTCGACTTAGGTGGTTACTCTTGTTTTGTGAAATATAACCAAAGGCTTTCGAAAGGTTATATAGATATTTTCGGTAGGTTGTTTATATAAAGACAAAAGGTTTTAAAAGAAGGTTTCCAGATTGTTTTAAGTTGGACCCAATATACCTTCGAAAGGTTTCTGTTTTAAAAGCTTTTATGTATCCGAAGGGTTCTATTTCGAAAGGTTTATTAAATGTTTCGAAACATTTTCGAAGGAAGGTTTTCCAAAGTTTTTTCTAAGGCAATGATTTAATATGATTTTAAAGAAGGATGTCTAAAGTCTATAGCTTCCGAAGGGATTGCTTTGAATGAATTCGAAAGGTTTTAGAGATGATTTTGAAAGGTTTAAACATTGATTTTGAATGAAATAATTTCAAAGTATTGAAAGTGGTTCTTTCAATGGTAAAGTGTTTTCATCAACTAAGTTTTGAGTAAATGATATATATCTAACATGGTAATATGATTTGAGTAAAGTATAAAGACTTATTTCTTTTCCTTGTTTGAAGTTTGATTTAATGGTTTAAATCATTTTGAAATTGTTTTCAAGGAAAATTATGGGAGGGGATCCTTAAGTATAAATGACTCGGTTATTAAAAACCAGATGGGACTAATATGGGGTCGCGCCCTATACATTAGTTTGTAGCCTGGGTAGACTAAAATTATGAGTACACACCGAAAGGAATATATGTTGTATACAGATAGGTTATTGGTTAGCCCGGAAAACCATTAGGCTTGGAAGGACCTAGGAGATAATTAAGTTAAGGACAAACCGTCCAGAAGTGAGAAATTTAACAAATAGTTTAGGACAGACCGTCCTGATGGGAAATGTTAAATAGATAGATAAGGATAGATAATTCTATATATGAATATCTAACCGATGTTAGTTTAATTTTGATTATGTTGTCTGGTAGGCCCGAGTCAGCCAATTGTTAAAAGTTATTTGTGTTTGAATAGATAGTTCATTCTTACCTGATGTTTATGTATGTAATGTTTATTTTGAAGTATTAAACCATTGTGGATGCAGAAGCATAGTATATGGTTATATAAAAGGATTTGCAAAGATATGTTTTAAAAATATGTTAGTGAGAGGAAACCCGTTCCGCTAAGCGACGTGGTCTCACTTAGCATAATTAAACCGGGATGTATAGTATTATTCATACCAGGCCTTATGTTTGACTCGAAGTTTATGTTTTCCCCTTAAACTCTCGGGTACTCAAAATTAATTTGAGTAGGTTGAGAGGTTGAGAGGTTAAGGGTCTTTTCAGGTTTTTAGAAAGTTGACGAATAAGCTACCGGAGGATGTTGGAGGCAACGGATGGCTATTTAGGATTTGCTGCTTTTATTTATGTTTAGACGATTTTCCGCTGTGTTATGATGTATTAGGTCTTATATGACCGTTTGACTCTGATCAATCGAGGGGGTATCTTTATATACCGCTCTCAACGTAATTTGTAATAACTATATTCAATTTGTGCCTGGGAAAACGTTTTGGGTTATGTGACGTGAATGTGGAACAAATTTTATATGGAAATGTAATGAAGTAATCTGTGATTTTGGAAATCTGTTATTCTCTTCATATTCAAGTGCTTCTAATCTTATTGATACCATAAACATAGCCGTATTTAGTCACCTGAAGCTAATACTATAGATGACTGCAGCATCTGTAGCGCTTAGTCTTGGGCCTCTAGATAGGGGATGTTACAAAGGGCTATCTTAGACGTTAATCTAGGTTGCATATTGAAGTGCTTCTGGCTTTGAGGTGTTGCTTTAGCATAAGCTTTCAGTTGGTGCCTATTTGGGGCTTGAGCTTTAGGTTCAAGGACAGCTAGGTGACCATCGCTTTTGGTTTGTGTAATACCTTTGTGCCTTTGTTTATGCATCAGTATTGGAGCTTATCCTTCAGGATAGATATCAAAGTTAGCTCTATTAATACATATACAAAATCTAAATTGATGTTTAATGCTTATGGAAAGTTTAATATAGGATAGGGCTCATATGATTTTACTGGTTAAATTATCTGAATAAAAATTATGGTATAACACATGTCCCCCTAAGTTCACTTTGTATGATGAATACGGAGTGGACTTTGGATTTTGTAGGAATGCTGTCATTCTTAAGTATTTCGCTCTTTACATGGTCTATATTAGTTTTCCGTAACTATTAAATTGATCAATATCTAATGAAAATTTGAGAATATTCCCTCATGAAATGGTGAGGGTGTTTTATGTTGAAAGCTATGTATTATAGGTACCGTAGGATGAAAGTAATTATATGCCAATGACTATGTATAGTAAGTAATGTAAGGCAAAATATATCTAACCTCATTGGATAATGAGGATTTCAAAAATTAATTTGAAAATCTAACTTCGTCATATAGCAAGGATTTAAAAATGACATTGAAAATCTAACCTTTCGTATAGCGAGGATATGAAAAAGACTTTGAAAATCTAACCACGTTGTATAGAGAGGATTTTGAAAGTGAATTTGAAATATAACCTCATCCTATAGTGAGGATTTGAAAGTTTATCGTCATCATGTAGTGAAGATTTTGAAGATCGAACCCCATCGTTTAGAGGAGATTTGAAAATGACTTTTAAAATATAATCTCAACATATAGTAAGGATTTGAAAATAACTTTTAAAATCTAAACACATCGTATAGCGAAGATTTAAAGATTTAGCATCGTCGTATAGTGAGGATTTTGAAGATAGAACCTCATCGTTCGATAGGGATTTGAAAGTCTAACCTTGAATGTCTAACCTCATTGTATAGTGAGGATTTGAAAGTTTGACCTCATTGTATAGTGAGGATTTGGAAGTGTAACCTTATAGTATAGTAAGGATTTGGCATTGAAGGCTAAATTGATAATATGTCGTAAGGCCTGGTAGTTGAAATGTTGTAAGGGGTTGTTGATTGAATGCCTTAAGGCTTAGTAATAGTCATACGGCTTAGTAGTTCGAATGTCGTAAGGCATGGTTTATGGACTATTTTATGGATTTATTAATTTTATGTGTATGGCTTAGTTGTTTGAATGTTGCTAAAGCTTAGTCGATTAAGCTCCAAAGGTTAACACTGTAAGCTTAGTTAATTGAGTGATTTAAGGCTTAGTAGGTTGAATGCTAAAGGCTGGTGTCGTAGGCTTAGTTGATTGAATGCCGCTAAGGCTTAGTTGGTTAAATGCTGCTATGGCTTAGCTGATTGAGTGTGGTAAGGCTTAGTAGGTAGAATGTTGTAAGGCTTGGTTAGTAGAATGTTGAAGGCTAACGTCGTAGGCTTAGTAAATAAAGTGTCTTAAGGCTTGGTTAATAGAGTGTCAAAGGCTAACGTTGTGGGCTTAGTGAATATAGTGTCGTAGGGCTTAGTAATAGAGTGTCGTAAGGCAAGCGCATTAGGCTTAGTAAATAGCTTTTTGTAAGGCTTAGTTGGTTGGATACCACAAGGCTTAGTAAATAGATTATCTAAAGGTTTAGCTGATTGAATGTCATAAGGCTTAGCGAACAGATTGTTGCAAGGCTTAGTTGATTGAATGTTGTATGGCTTGTTAGGTAAAATGCGAAAGCCTAATGCTGTAGGCTTAGTAAATAGAGTGACATAATGCTTGGTTAGTACAGTACCGAAGGCTAACGTTGTAGGCTTAATAAATAGAGTGTTGTAAGGCTTATCATATCTAGACTTGAAGTTGAAGTATGATAAGTATCTATATATCGGGTGTCGAAGCCAAAGTCTATTAAATGCCAAACATGAACACTTAAGAGTGAAGTGAAGGGTCTACTATGCATTTAATGCGGCTGTCACATGGCATTAGCTAATTGTAATTACCGAAAAGTGCTTTCTCTTTTATTGGGCAAAGGCATTTTTCCTTTTAACATGTTGGCAGCTTTTTGGAAAAGGAAAACATTACTTTAAATGGCCATTAAGCAGCTGATATATCCCTAACCCTTGTTTTATTGAATTAATAGTAACGTAAAAGAAGACATATTTTTCTTCTCCTTTCATTTATCTTTGTTGTGAACTTCTGCTGCCGCCATTGAAGCTTAAACAAAACTAAAAAAAATATCATCTCTTTGACAAAATTAGTAAGTCTTTTATTCTTTTCTTCTGGTATATAGATTGCAACGATTATCTCATTCCATTGCTGAATTGTAGTTTAACTTTTGTATTTGTTTTTCATAATATTTAAAGCATTATTGTTGTATGATGAGTTTATTACTCGCTGAATCACATGAAGCCATTAAATTTATGACTTTACGTTTTTAGATCAATTATTGATTTGCAATAGTTGTTGGAATTAGTTAGCTATAATTTAGCTTTTTGGATTTTGAATTAGTTTAGAGATACTCTTTTAACCCTTAACCGAACTTTTGCGATTTATAGGTCGTCGTAGGGATTCATATCTCGAAAATCAATTTTTTATTTGAATTAGGTTTAATCCCTTTTTGTTAGGGTGGTTGGTTTGTAGCTCGAGGTCATAACTATGTTCACTTGATTATGATAATTTAGTGTACGGTTAAGGTTTGATTTTTCTTGTTTAGTTTGAACTAAAATACTAATACACTTGGTCTTCTTAGACCGAAAATGAGTCCTCATGTGGATTCATAAGAAGTTCTTGATAAGGTCTTACACGATTTCGATATTATGGGAGCAGAAGCTATAGCTTCAGGCCTCAAAGGTACTTAAGATGCTTCCTCGGAGGGATATTTTCCATGAGCTATTGAGTACTTAACGAATGGAATATCACTCTCACTAGCCTCTTTCTTTTTTGAATTACTAAACTTCTATAATCTTAACCTATTTCAGCTTCCACTCATGTCGCATAACACTCTTTTAGCATTGAAAGTTTTTTTCAGAGGGATTATGCAAGTTTATCTATAGCTGAGGTTTAACTTTCTATTTGACTTGAAAGATTCAAAAACAATTACTCCAGTCCCTACGTATTGTCAGCAAATCCGAAAGAAGAAGCCTTTACTTCATCCTATCTGCATGATTGTTGTGAAGCAATGGTTCTATGTTAAAGCCAACAATTCTTGGATTATTAAAGCCTTCCCAAAAGCTAGTAAGTTGAACTTATATCTTCGTAATTGTATTTATTAATTAAGATTCTGGATCTAACTTTGTATTCATTTGTTACTAAGGAAACCCAAATGGACTCAATAGACTAAGCAGTTTTCTGCTCATTTTAAGAAGGTGTTAGACCTTTCGGAGAGCCAAAGGTAACGTCAACGAAGCTTGTGGTTTGATGTCCCATAATGCTTCATTTAGGGGTTACTTACAATTGAGAGTTTCTAAAGCGTCTCTAAAAGTGGTGTCTGAAAAATCAAGTTGAAAAGATGGTGATAGTTCTCACATCCCTGATTAGTCTATTTCTTTTGAAATTGATATTGAGGGTAGACCTTAGGCCTAACCCTTCCAGTAACCTTAAGATTTCTATATTTAGAAATAGTTTACTTTCATATTCTACTTTTAGCTTTAAGTTGATTATGTTTCAATTCAACTTCTTTGTTTTGCAGATATGGATCCTAAGATGATGAAGAAGCTAGAATCTTTTTTGCTACCTAAGAGTAAACCCATTGCTCGGAAACCTTCTGGGTTGAAGCAAACCCCTCTACTTGAGGGAATTGTGGATCTAAATAAGAAGCGAAAAATAAATGCTCTTGAAAGCTCATCTTCCGAGCCTCCTATTGACGTTTCTCTTAAACTGGAAGGTCTCGTTCTTCCCTTTATAGATTCTCCTTAGATTCTAGTAACAATCCACCGACTTCTTAAGAAGGATAGACAAGTCTTCAAATCCTATATTTTTTCCACTGTTACCCTCTTGATTTTGTTAAGTGTTAAGACCTTAGACTTAAGGAAAGCATTAAGGTACATTGCTTTCTAACTTTCGTTTGTTAACACAAGCATTTTTACTTTAGTAAATATATTTTTTTATGTGGATATGGACTGTGGTAGAACTATCGGTTATTAGCCACCGGTGTGGGAGCTTCCAAGAGTCTATCAAGGAGGTCGAGATGTTTAAGGATGATCTTGTTATTCTTCTGGGTCGAAACAAAACTTTAGAGAGGGATGCTAGGGAAGTCAGAGCTACATTTGATAAAGTAATAAAAGAGCCCAAAGATAGAATTAAAGCAAAAAATTCTGAGCTAGCCCGACTTAAAGAAGATCACAAAGCCCAAGGAGAGGAGTTAGCTAGAATGAAGAAAGAAACCGAAGGTTTTATGACTTCAGAGAAGGCTCAAGAAGATGTCAGTATGATGGCTTTTGAAGTTTCTCAAAGCCTATGTCGAAAGACTGGACAAGGATCATCTCTTAAACTTTGATTTCCTTGAATAAAGTGCTTCTTTGATTGAAATAGGCTTCAATCAGCAGTACGAGGAGGCAAAGAAAACTGAAAGGGGGCCTACTACTACTTCTAAAAGCACCAAGGTAGGAGAAAAAGCGACTCCTTTTAATGATAATATCACTGAAGCTGACATTGAACAATCTTGATTTTGAATTTGTGATACTTTTTATGTAACTTGGACATCTATTTTGACTATGGTGATGGTGAGAATGTTTTTTGTTTAGTTTATACTCTAATTGTTGTTTTTTTAATAAGATACTTATCTTTGTTTAGAGTAAACTAAATAAATCTACCTCGGCATCTATGTCTCATTACAAAGTTTTATGGAGCCGCGACGAGACAAATAATTTCTAGTTGTTGAGGGTTATAAGTTCTCTTAAGAGTAGTCTTTATGCTAGGCGACTTTGTAACGTTAACCTAATTAATCGTCTTGAAGATGTTAAAGACTCTCATGATAAGTCATGCGCTAAAATGATTAAGTCCCTTAGGACTAAAGCTGCTAGGTCAACGAATCGAGTTTTGAGTCTAGCTAAAAAATTAAAGTTTGCAATCCAAGACTATGTAAAAAAATTCAAGAATTTTCGAAGTGATCTACAACATTCAAGAGAAGGGTTTTTAAAGAAAATAAGATTAGAGTTCCTTCGTAGGTTTTATGTACTTGATTCGGACATAACTCCAAAGGCCACCCTAGGTATAAAAGTGTAACATTGTCTCCTTTGGCTATTACCAAAGAGAGGTCAGCCCAGAGTGATTCAGTTTCTAAGTATATTCCACAGCATGTTCTGGTAGTTATCCCTAGGCCGAAACTTGGGGACTCACCCTTTCAGATCTTGATGCCTAAGGTGGGGTTAGGTAAAAATATATCATCTTTCAATATAGCAAATCCCAAAACTAGGTCTAAGGTCTTAGGATAATTTCAAATTCTAAAGAAAAGTTTGGTCTTTAAGATTTTTAAATGTTATGTATAGCTTTTATGATTACAGTGTTTGCAACCTTTTGGTTATTGTAGTGGAATGAATTATATCTTTTGCTTCTTTTCTTCGATTTTATGCTTCATTGAATTTTTTCAGCAATTGTTGTGCCTGAATTGCCTAAGTAACAAGCAGGCTTAAAACGGCTTTTGATAGGAAAGTTATCGAGATATAAATTCTCAATGTGGAGCTTGCAGCATTCAAGAATCAAGTTGATTTTTTTTCAATCTAAGATTGCTTCAGATGATGTTATTTTAGAACTTATTAAAGAAAATGAAATTCTTAAACAAAAAGTAAAAGATCTTGAAGAGCGTCTTAACTCAATTCCAGAAGTTGTTCCACACTTAGACCAAGCTTCAAAAAAGCTCATTTCTGATTTGTTTGAATCGACATCTGATTTTAGGAAGGAATTATATAACGGCAATGAAGAGCTTTCAAAGATCAAGCTTGAAGAGATTGAGATTGAAAAAAGTCTCAGACGATTACTGTGGCTACCTCTCCCCCCCCCATCGACGAAGGGGAAGAAGACAAGGCAAGAGCTCATTTAGGCTCCCTCATTTGCATAGAACTAGAGTGATTTCACAAGGCCATGGCGCTGCATGACGGTTAAAGTAACTATAATAGAGTTAATATTCAGCTCCTACTGCAAGTTCGGTTGATATCATGGTTGAGCATAAAGATGGGAAAATTGTTCCTTTCAAACAATATAGGAAAGCATGGTTTATTAAAATGTATGATCGCTTAGAGAAGTATTTTAAAAATATTTTGAATGAAGTTATTGCCAAAGCCAAAAAATCAAGCTAACCATATACTTGAGCGCTTACTTAGAATCATGGGCTACTATGAGTAGAGTCTCCAGTATTTTATGGAATCCATTTGGACTTATTGTTTGTTTTAGATGAAGGGGAGCTTGACCGTATTATGCAAATAACACATCGTACAAGCTTGTGCATCGCTAGATTTTCAACTCCTCATTCTGTTAGGCTAGGTCCCGGGAGGGTAAGCCTAATTATGATTACACAAAACTTAGGGGAGGTTTAGGTTTCGGGATGTTCTCCTTCGTATGTACAAGAAGAAGTATTGGGTTGTGGGGAGGTCGTAGTAGAAGAATATGTTTTGTACTATTTTGTTTTCAATGGTAAGCATTTATCTTGTAATAACTTTAGCTTATGATTTTGTGATATTTGTTTAGGCGTCTTTCTTTGGCCCGTAACATATATTGCTTTTTGGGAATATAAGTATATCATTTTACCATCTCAATGTTCATATATTTGATATATGTTTCGTTATTTTATATAAATCCGATTGGAGCTAATAAGGGATCTTTTTCATGAAGTTTCCCTTCCCTATTGTAATGAGAACACGTATGTCTCGTATTAGTTTATTTTAAAGGCAACATAATTGATATTTGTAGTTTTGACATGTAATCATATTAGGGTGATTTTTCCCTTTGGTATTTATCTGTATTTGATTTTATAATATAATTTTGAGTATACCGAGCATGTCCAATTAGGTCTAATGGCACCTACCCTTAGTTGGGAATCTACCCACTAAGGGCTTAGGACTACTACTTAAGGTTATTCTATGTTGATGGGAATCTACCCACTAGAGGCTTAGGGTCATTACCTAAAGCATTTCTATGTTGATGGGAATATACCTACTACGTACATGGGTCTGTGCCCAAAGGTTTGATTAGGAATCTATCTGAATGGTTCTTGGGTCTGAAACCCAAGGATTTTTGAAGGGCATGGTACTACTTGAACATGGCACATGTGACACCCCGCACCTCTAGGCACCCCGAAAATCGGACATGACTAGAAGCACGGGTGGTCGGGTGAAATAAAAATCTATAACATAGCACAGAGACTAAGGCAACAACATAAAATGATTAAAATATTACAGCGGAAGAAAACTTTCACTAATTATAATTAATAGCAAAATAGCTTCATTAAAAACAACATTATTCCAAATTTATTTCTAAAACCAAAAGTACCAAGTAGTCTCCACTAAAAGATAAAACATAACAAAGTTCACAATATAGGTCCCCATATATAGAGTAAAGTATGGAAAAAAGAGAAACGAAGTACATGAAACAAAAGAAACAAAAGTTGAAGATAACAAATGCTCCAATGACCCTCCAAGCTGTAAAGAACTGCAACCTAGACCCGCCCCCTGTGATTTGGGGAAAATAGGAAAACTAGGAATGGGTTAGACCTAAAGTCTGGTGAATGAGAAATAAAATGAAGCAGAAAAAATAAAACAGTTTAATTCCAGGTCTTCGCCGGATATCGCAGAGGGTGAATAATATAATGCAATGAATCCTTCTTAGATACAGTTCCTAAGAAGCCAAAGTCCATGGTCACTCTAGGGAAGTCAACCATGCAGTAATACTAAACGTCAATCGGCCTGTCGGACCTGCTGTCCTTACCTATTCACGTGCTACAGCGTGAAAGTCATGCTCTTCACCCATGCACTGTAACTAAATGCCTCTTACGTCTGACCGGCGCCGACTCAAACAACCTCACAGGACCCTGAAGTTGAGCTAAGGCTCCGCCAAACTGGACTCCTATCCTCCTATCTTCTTGGTCACCAACGTGGAATTGCCCCCATCCAAAGTGTTGGTCCTCCGAAAGAGCGCCCGCAGCTGGGTCGGCTGGGCAAAATCCTCCAACGATCTGCCTAAAGAAGCCTACATCGGAGCACACTTGTCTTGTTCCGTCTGCGTCGATCTGCCTGAAGAAGCCTATGATTGCGGATGCTATCTATCCTACGTACTAGTAACCTATGAAAGGTAACAAACATCCTTGTGAACCTACTTGCCCGCTCCTAGTACGTATAGCCAAAACTATATTTTGGTCTTAACGGCATGAAACACCTATCTAGACCTTTACAAGGTCTGCCTACCAAATCGCTTCTAGATTAATTAATTTTACCATTACAGTTTACATACTGTTTATTTCCATTAATCTTCTTTAGGCTATTTTTACATCCGATTTGGTTATTTCACAATTTCCCTTTTTCTTACATAAATGGTATTTCAATTTCACGTTCGTTCATTCTGTATGGTTTGTTTGTAATTTTTATGTTATTTTGTTACAGATTTACACTAGCCTTTAGGGTCCATTTAATTTACATTTTTTTCCATCCTAATTTACGTTCTCCTTTTAGAGATTTAATCTGTACAAAAAATTTATCCAATAGCCACAAACCATTTATTTACACAAAATTCCACTTTTACGTTTTTAGGCCACATATAAAACAAACAATTATGCAAATTAGACTTCCCAATTTTGTTCCAAAACCATATTCAAAATTATGTAATTATATCAATCGAAACCATAATTTTATTCAAGTAACATATTCTAAATTTATTCAACTAACCTGTTCTACCATTAGAAATTGAATAACAATTCTAATTCAATTTAATTAAACCAATCTTATTTACGCCATGAAAAATGAATAACAATTTGTTTGTTCCAAATTTCAACCCAAAACATGAATTAGAATTGAGAAATGGTAGAAGGAAAAGATACAATAATTTACATAAATTTCAATCTTATTCATGTCATAAAACGTGAATAGACAATTTATATATCCCATATTTTAAACCAAACATGAATTAGATTTGATAAGTGAAAGAAGAAGAAGAAGTTGCACTAATTTACATCTATTCTCATTTAATAACAGAAATTAATTCATATTAACGTGCCAGAAAAGAACTGAAATTGAACTGCTTTATTTTTCTATTTCATATTAATTCTCACTCACCTGGCACTTGAGCTTGTATAAATTTGAAAAAGCTTTGCTTTAATCTTTCTCCCTTTGATTCTTCTAAATTCCCCAAATTGCTTGAACATATATAGATAATTTGATTTGGTAGAGATTTGTTTATTTAGTAGAGAAAAGGAGCAAGAATAATACACACTAATTTTACTATAGAATTATGGCGACGGCTGAATAAGAGATTAGGTTTAGGTTAGATGGTTTATTTATAGATTGTTTGAGTGAATATAATCCATTAGATTATTTTAGATTAAATCTGGTTCTTTCATACACTTAATGGGTTATCCATTCTAGCCCATACACATCACTCAACCAATAAAATTTAGCCATCTCATCCTATTACATCACTGGAGCGAATGGGAAGCCGCCACATCTCAGAAACAACGCTGAAATACGTAGGAAAATCGCTGGAAATGAACCAGCTAAAAAAACATCGCTCCAGATTTTGGGCGACAACGGGACTTGATCCCTGGTCACTAAGAAAGTCAACATGCACCTTTACCACTATACCAAATGCGCTTTTAATTTCTTTTTAATTGTATTTCCCGTAAAATATCGGGGTGTTACAGCACACTCTTTAGGAATCTACCCACTAGTGCTTGGGACTTATCCCCAAGACTTTCTAAGGGCGTGATACTACTTGACCATGACTCGCTCTTTAGGAATCTACCCACTAGTGTTTGCTACTTATCCCAAGACTTTCTAGGTCCATGGTACTACTTAACCATGGCTCACTCTTTGCATACATTGTTAGTCATTTCATAATCCGCCAAGTGATATGGCCTGCTCTTACTTACATTGAAAACTAAGAGTTTTGCTAAGGGTGTTGGGGAATGGATCCCTCTAGAGGTCGACCATCTCTTCGCCTGAGGACACCCAACCGAATTTGTTATAGATAAAAAAAGTTGGGGTCGTGGAAATACTTACGAAAATATTAGTATTAGTGAAAGATATCCACATATGGTAGGAATCAACCTTTGTAATAGTTATATTTACTATGTAGTATATTTCAGTAGAGTAGTGTACTTTTTGCTACCACACTAAGGTGAAACGAGGAAAGGATTTTTTTCTTTTGAAGAAACGCACCTTCAGTGGAGAAGTTATATTTCAGTATTTCCTTTACTTTTAGAAAATGTAATACAAGGTAGTACTTTTGAATAGTGTTGTATTCTATAAACATTTTATCTTCTAAAATCTCCATTTCAGCGTACGACTTGTAATCAAGACCCAAGCTCTCATGTCATAAGAAGTTTTGTGACATAGTTGCATGAAACAAAGCCTATGGTTAACTACAAAAAGAAAAGAATAGGGGATGAGATAAGATAAAGCTCATTTGGAATTTTGAAGTATGAACTTCAAGAAACCCGATTGTTTAATTAAGAAAGTTCAAGAAGTGTCGTCCAAGTGAAAACATGGTAGAAAGACCAATTTCCAAAGGTAATATATAAAAGAAGTCCAAGAATACCGTAGGCTAAGTAAAGAAATTTAATAAATGTTCCCCAAATATGAACTTAGTAAAAGAGATAATAGCCAAAGGTAGTATATAAAGAAGCGCAAAAATTCTGAAGACCGAATGTGACGTCCAATAAATGTTCCCTAAGTATAAACTTAGTAAAAGGGACAATAGCCAAAGGTGATATATAAAAAAATCTGAGAATTTCGAAGATCTAATGAGAAGTCCAATAAATGTCCCTCAAGCATAAACTTAGTAGAAGGGACAATTAACGAAGGGCGCATATTGTCTGGAGTAAAAATGGCACAAAAACCAAATCACGCGGTAAATTAAGTTTAAAAAAGAAAGGAAGTTAAAAGAAAGAAAAAAACACATAATTTTTATAGTGGTTCGATAATTACTCCAACCTACATCCACTTAAACATTTTCTATTGATTATACCTTGCTCCTACAAACTATATTTTAAAACTCGATTGCTTACAACTTGGGTATGAGTTGTACAAGGTTCAGTTCAGAAATGAATAACTTAACTTGTGTCGATTCAAAGTAGTTAAAAAAGGATCTCTTTCAAGTGCATCTCCTCCACTATTTATAGATGAATACAATTACCAAAATCGCCTAAAAATGCTCATCCACATTCTCTACGTCTAGCACGAATTTCTCACAAATATGGTGGTCGAACCAGTCAAAGCTTTACAAATCGGACCTGAGTTGTGCTTCGCAACTCGGTATTGAGTTGTGACTATATTCCTTGCCTTATTTTTTTGCTTTTGTCTCTCTTTTGAACATGCCATGTTGGTTCACTGCTTTGGCTTCAACACTTGGCATAGGTCACAACTCTGACCCAAGTCGTAGGTGCCAAGTTGAGAGGGTTAAGTTTTGATATCTTATCCACCTTTTTCTAATTCCTTTATGCTTCTCTACTTTATTGTTTTATGATGTTTCCCAAGCTTTGCATCCATTTCTTTGTCGTTCCTTAGTCCATTCAATCGTCTGGGTCTATTCGAAGACCGTGGAAAATTTACTAATAACACTTGCCCTTCAAAGTATGCTTGCGAATATAAGACATGCTTTACTTAATAACAAACATAAGAAGTTGGCAACTTATCAATAATTGAGCTATCTAGCTATTTACCGGACAAATCGTGATGAATCTAACATTGAGTTATTAGTTGTCGCTAAATCTACGTTGCCGCTAAATCTACCAATTAGAATGGGAAACACCATCTCATCACTTCCTCCAAAGCACCCAACACTCCCATATGTTGTGTATATCTAATTAAATGCCCAGTTGGATCGGTCCTCTCATATACCTTTCCAACATTGGTAGTTTAAAATCAGGTGGGTTCCTCGTTTATCGGATGTTCAGGGTAAACGGGTTTCTATTTACATCCTCCAAACCCTGATATATAGTTCCACTTCTCGATATTATCTTATCATATGCATTGAGTTGTCTTGACTTTGTTCCGAGTTATGGCACTCCTGAGGGTGTGTCCCAACTCATTCTACTCCATCTTTTGGTGCACTTGTTCTGTCTTTCTGGCTTTGATTTTGATTTCCAGCTGTCATTTACTGCTCAATCCTTCTGAAGAACTCATCCATCATTTCCTCCTACCAAGGTAGCAATCTCTTCTACATAATTTCCATCATTATTTCCATCTCTTCCTTAGTCAAGTATATTGATGGAGGATTTGAATTAAAGGACACATCCTAGCTACCCCCATGTCCTTGTTGGCTTTCTTCGAGAATAGATTTCCTTATTGATGGTCACTTCGTCTTCTTCATATCAAATTTCAAGATTTTAAACATGAGTTGTTCTCAGTGAAAGCACCATGATGTTTGGACCAAAAAGGGCAAAACACCCAACCAAGCGGTAAATGAAAGGTATAAAAGAAGGAGATAAAAGAAAGACAGAAACCCAATTTGTATAGTGGTTTGGCAAATATTCTGCCCTACATCAACTTAATCATTTTCTATCGATCGTACCTTGCTCCTACAAAGTATATTTTATAACTCAGCTTCTTACAATTTGGTATGAATTGGACCAAGTTCAGTTCAGAATTGAATAACTCAACTCATATTAATTCAAAGTAGTCAAAAAAGTATCCCTTTTCAAGTGCATCTCCTTCTCCATTTATAGAAGAATGTCATCGCCAAAATTAGTTAAAAATGCTCATCCACATTCTCCATGTCTAGCACGAATTTCTCCTAAAAAATCTTGGTTAAACCAGCTAGAGCTTCACAACTCGAACCCAAATTATGCTTCACAATTAGGTACCGAGTTATGACTAAGTGCATTGCCTTGGTTTTTGCTTTTGTCTCACTTTTGAACATGCCATGTTAGCTCACTACTTTGGCTTCAAGACTGGACATAAGTCACAACTCGGACCCAAGTTGTAGATGTCGAGTTGAGAGGGTTGAGTTGTGATATCGTATCCACTTTTTGCTACCTCCTTTATGCTTTTATACTCTATTATTTTATGATTCTTCCCAAGCTTCTATATCCATTTCTTTATAATTCTTTAGTCCAATTCAATCATTCAGGTATGTTCGAAGACCATGGAAAAAAATTTGATTACACAGATGAAGAATTCCGAGAATGCCATAAGCTTTTGAGAGAGCTTTTTCTTGCACTTAAATATAAAATGTTAGAAGTAAGTCTCATTTTTATTAATATAGATATATTCCATGCTTTCATGAAAAGAGATGAGTTCCATACAAGGTTTTCCTGCAAATGAAAACAAATCCAAGTTAAGTAAAGCATTATATTAAAAATACTAAAATTATTTTTTAATAAACTCTAAGAGTTCCCCACTTTGGATCATCTTTTTTATGGCATAAGAAAGCTTTCGGCATTCGTTAGTTTTGTGTCCATTTGCAAGGTGGTAAATGCAGTACTTTTCACTCTTCGAGCTTTCCCTTTTTGATAGAGGATGGTTTGGGTAAGAGAGCTTGTCATGAATTTTTTGAAAGATCTGAGGTAGGGTATCATTTACCGAAGTGAGGATTCTCTCCCTTTTTGGTTTCTTTTAAGCTTTGTTGTTTGAGTTTTAAGGAAGAGTTCTTTTATTATCCTTAGATGGTTGAGCTTGGCCTTTGTTAGCCATTAACTTCACATTAAGTCTCTTATTCATCATTCATGGATTTGACTATTTTTCTACATTGCGAAAATTCCTAAAGCGGCTCTTAAAGATATCCCAAGACTTGTCTTATTCGAGAAGCCTGAAGTTTATAGATAGGATCATATTCTTCAGTCTTCTCTTTTACCGAGACCAAAGTTGCTAAGTGTTCATTTTTTTCTTCATTTATAAGCTGAATTCGAAGATTAAGAGGTATTTCTAAACTGAAGTCTTTGTTGTTGCTTTGATTGCTAGAGTTAGATATGTTGATTGATAAAGATTATTGGTTTCTAAGACAAGGAAATAAAGGAATGGAGGTTTGGGGACCTCCTTCTAGCGCCAAAAATGTTAGTGGAATTTCTCATCAAACACCAGCACCCTAAAGATCGAAGGGCAAGTTTCAATTGCTCTACTTTCTAAATACTTCGATAGGTTAGTTACTGAAGGTTTAAAGTGATTGCTGGAAGTTTAGTTAAGTCATTTAGATGAAAGCTAAGAGAAGTAAATGCAGAACAGGTCGAGAGTGAGCTTATAATTAATGCCAAAAGTAAGAGTGTGAAAAGTAATGACATTAAGATCTTAGTGGTTCGGGCTAAATCCCTGCCTTTATTTTGTGTTTTCTTTCTACAGGGTCCTATACCGAAGTCTGAAGGCTGTCATGGTGTTGAGTTGGCAAAGTCTGCCAATAATGAGTTTTACAAAGAGCTCTAATATAGGAAAGTACAATTTTCTTAGTATCTGAATTATGCAGGTGCCAAAAAGATCCTTCATGCATTAGGATCAATGCCAATTTATAGGCATTTATAGGCATCTTATTGCATGATTACTGGTGGAGAGTGTTTCCTTTAGATTGCTGACTTGTCCCACGTAAGGGTTAAGATTTACACATGTGTTGATATTTGGTTTACTCGCCGATTGACGTGAATTGCTGACATGGCATTATATGTATAGCTTTTGGATACCCCAGTCTGTATGTTGTATGTACTTTAGGCTATTTGAGCCATTGATTCTTCTAAGGGCTATCTTAGTCATTGATATAGGTTGTATGTTGATGTGATTCCAACTTTGAGGCATCGCTTTAGTATAAGCTTTCCAATGGTGCATGTATGAGGCTTGAACTTTCAATTCAAGGTCAACTTGGCGACCATTGCTTTGTAATAGCAAAACTTTCGGACCATTGTTTATGCTTTGGAATTAAAGCTTAATCCATCGGGTTTACATAACTATGGTAGCTATACGAAGATATACAAAGTCTAAAATAACGTTTAATGCTTGTGGGAAGTTTATTACAAGGCGGAATTCATATGATTTTAAAGGTTAAATATATATGAATAAAAATTATGGTATAATAGTTACTACTAACAAATATTTTCTCGACATTTATAAGAATCTTTTGGTTTCTCTTTAATGTGGGAGAATTCTTATTAGACACTCTAATAAGTTGTGTCATTTTAGGCTGGGTTAATTTCATTTCTTTTTATGTAATCAATTTCTATGTTCAAGTTTGTAACACCCCGTAATTTTAGGAAATTAAATAATTAAATTTAAAGGGTAAAATCGTAATTTTACATAAAGGACAAAATAGTAAAGTTTTACGGGAGTTGGAATTAGACATCGAGACCTATCCAATTGCATCCAAAATGTTGTTTACAGTCATAAAACATATATAACTTGCTAAATTTGGTTAAATGGGCTAGAAATTAGAAGTCAAACCTAGTGGCATTTTCGTAATATAATGATTACAAGATTTTAGGCTAAATATATGTTATTTTCATCTATAAATAGACATGTAAATACTATTGTCAAATCCTATTTTAATCTAAATACCTCATCATTATTTTCTATTAATCTCCATCAAATCTCAACCAAATTCAAACTTTCATTTTTTTTTTCCTTCTTCTTCTTTCCTCTTCTTCATCTAAAGTCGAAAATTCATAATCTCTTCGTTTCTTAATGGATTTTAATGAAGCCGGTGGAAAATTAAATAATGCAAAGAATACTATGATTTCATATCATTATAGAGGCATAATTCATAAGAATGGAGGATCAGGAGACCTAGACAATGAAGAACAAGGATGAAATCTCGTATAGCATTTTCATCATTCCCTATCAAATGGCGTTTTTCTCTCGTTTCTCAATGGATTTTGATGATCTACCCATCAAAATGACCATGGGGACGAGAAATACAATCTGATAAAGGAAAATGGAAGAATTTCAAAGGAATCTAGGTGCCAAAAACACAGAACAACGGAGACAGTGGTGGATTCTTCTTCATTCGAGAGTTTTGATGAGTGAGACTCTTCCTATTTGTGTGTATATTAATAAGACATAGTAATTCACCCCTTATGGTTATAAATCAATTATAAATGATGAAAGTGGACTTAAAATGTGATTTATATATATATATATATATACACACATGATTAAGGTGTAGTATGGCATGGCTAGATAATTAAAAAAGTGATTTTTTTATTATAAATAGACAAAGTTTGATATCTCCCTAATTAACAAGTGTAAAACAAAAAAGTACTTCAAATTAGATATATTATATATCAAAACTATATTTCTCGATGACACAAATCCATTGGTGGTGTTCGTTCGAAGATATAAAGTATATTATTTAATTAAATTATGTGATAAATTACGAAAATGCCCATGGACTTTAAATGATTATAACTCTTACACACAACCTCCAATTCATAGGCGGTTCATGGCATTATGATTTTCGCTAGGTGAGGAAGGCTTTGGTATGTTGTTTGATATGTTTTCAGAAACTTTAAAAAAAATGTCTTAGTTTGGGTAGATTTGTTATACATTTTCCGATGGTAGTTACGAGGACAGGCGTTACAGTACATTTTTTAGAGGAATGATTTTTTCAGTGTAACCAGTGATGTCTAATGGTGATGATTACAAGGATAGGCATTACAATATATTTTTTAGAGGAAATAAGTTCTTCGATGTATTTGGTGGCATTTAACAATGATGATTACAAGGAGGCATTACAGTATATTTTTCAGAGAAAATGAGTTCTTCGGTGTACCCAGTAATGTTTAATGACAGTGTTGTGGTGCATTTTTCAAAGGACCTGAGTTCTCAGTGCATGATTTGATGACAATGGGTACGGTACACTTTTGAGAGGAAGAGTTCTTTGGTGTGACCGGTAACGTCTAATGATGGTGATTTTGATAGTGTGGGTGTTACAATGCACTTTTCAATGGAAATGAATTCTTTGTTGTGACCAATGACATCTAGCGATAGCGGGCTGAGATATATAGTTCTTTAGTGGCGATTTGCATATGGTTTGATGATACGGTACATTTAGAGGAGCTGATTCCTTGACGTATGATTTGATGATAGTGGGCTAAGGCATATAGTTTCTCGGAAGTGAGAAGCGTAGGTTTTCAGCATGCGAGTTAGGACTTTGGGTCCAATCATATGCATATGATTAGCCATAATATAGATTTTAGTGAGACCTACATATGATGTCGATATAAGTATTATATTCTGTTTAGCTGACTTGTTTGGTGCAGATGACATAGGCTAGGGATTGGTTTTCTAGCATAAGTGTTGTTTTACTTGCTTATTAGTATTATATACTCATATAATGTGTTTCACTCACCAGACATATGTCAGACATCCTCTCTCATTTTCTTCCTTTTAGTTATACTCTGATAGGTAGATAGAGAGGACTTGTGGTGACTTGGAGGCGATAGTATGATGGAGACGTGCATTTATTTATTTGCTACCTACTATTGTATTTCATTTATTTATAGACATTACAATGTTCCCGTTACTAGTAAAGAGATGTAGTGGTCGAATTTATTTGATACTGTATTGTATTGTTTATCAGTGATTGTATTACTGATTATTATTATATTTTATTCCTATTGTGAGTTTCATAAAGTTTAGAGTGTTATAGACAGCTCTATTATTATTTATTATTTTCCTCAAAACGATCGGCCTTCTAAGAGGCCTGGGTTGTCCGCATCATTTTATGTGTGAATCGGGGCGTTGTGAATGGGGGTTGTTACATTTTGCTATTAGAGCTTAGGTTAGACAATTCCTACTAAATTAAGGTGTACAATAGAGCTTATTTGTAACTTTTAATATTTATATTATTTTATTATCTTTTATTTTCATGCCATACCCCATATATTTTGACCCATAGATGTAGTTATTGGTTTATCCCTTATAGAAGTTTGGGGAAGATTAATCCATCATGTTTGTTGTAATTTACTCCATCGAGAATTGTTAAAAGAGGTTTATATATCAAGTAGCAGTGGAGTAAATTATGGGACTGGGATGAATAAGAAGAAGAGCGGTACCCAAGTCCATAGAATATAGTGTGATGTTGATGAGGCGTAACAAAGGTACTTAAACATTTTTTGGACTGTATGACCTAGTTTGGCTTGTGTAAGTTATGGTATACTCCAATTAAAATGTTTAAATTAATTGAAATGTTTTCCCTAAAAGGGTAAAATATTAATATTTGATATTTTTAATGAATAATAGTAGAAGTTTTTTTAATGTTTCGAAAAATAATAACTCCTTATTTTTTATGGGAATATTTAATAAAAAGTTATTTTCCATATCTATTTTTAATGGTTTTATTTTTGCTTACTGTAAGACACATTTTTATTTTGATATGTATTTTTTTATTCTAATGAAGAACTTTTGAAGGAAAAAGAAAATAATAATAATAATAATAATAATAATAATAATAATAAGTAAACCACGTCTTTTGAATGTATTTTAGTTTATAAATGTTTATGTTACATTTTGTAACAAATTAAAATACTACATTTTCTTTGCACTTTCATGAACATTTCTTATTTATAAAAGTAAATTTCAAATAGATACATTTTACATACCTGTTTCTCTACGTTAAATTAAACCATGTTGGGTATAATTTAAATTGAAAAAAAAAGAGGATTTAAAATTATTATTTTAAACTTGTGGAATTTTTCAATCTGAATATGCACATATTTTTGAATGGAAATTGAAGAATTTATGATATAAAATCTTGAAAATGCATGAGTAAATAATTTAAGAATTTTGAAATAATTTCCAATTAGTTATGAATATGGTTTGTAGCAAAAAATGAGTTTAAAAAAATTGTTCATATACATATTGTGTTATTTAAAGGTGCTGGAAATTACTTAATTATAAAATAAAATAATATATACTTGTATATATGATAAAATGGTTATAAATTATAGAAAAAATGTTGGGGAAAAATGAAGTATGAGAATTTCAAAAAATAACGAAGTTAGTTCAATCGAATTTGAGTAATTAGTATTGATTTTGGAATGCTATAAAGAATTGTGTTTGGAAGTTTAATACTTTTAAGAATGGATATTTTGAGAAATATTAAAAATAAATTAGCTTTGGAAATTGAAGTTGTATTAATTTTTTTAGTGGGACTTATGAACAGATATGAAATGATTAAGGTGAAATAAAATTGGTTTATTATTTTATATGCAATGATTTAATATGAAACGTCTAAAGTGAAACTATTTGAAAATTATTTTGGGTAGAATCAAAAGAATTTATTTTGAAAAAATATATATGATGATCAAATTAAACATTGTTTGAAGTTAATAGAGAACTATATGGTTTTCAAATCTTTCTAATTTCGTAAAGAATAAGATTTAAGATCATTTGATAAAAAAAATTGGAATTGTTGATATTTTCAATTGAAATTTGATTGGAGCTAGAAAATAATTTCATAGCCTTTAAAGTTTGAATTGATTATGGTGAACTAGCTAGGATAATTAAGATGTCTGTAATGACTCGCTATTTTTTGAATATAAAATCAATTACATGCGACGTCAAAATAAGCTTACAACTAATTTCATATATTAAAAGTAGTGGACCATGGGTAGATCAAAAATTAAATAAATTCTAAACAATTAAATAAAAAGAGAAAACCTCACAGCAGAATAAAATATCAATATAAATGAACATCAACTCAATAATATAACTATTTTACAACATTATCACATCAATTTTACATTTCAATAATACAATTATCATTAACTTATGAACAATATAATAATGGTAAAAAAGAATATACCAATTTGGCTACCCACGATATAGCCTACACCCTCATTTCCATTTTCTTTTCTGCTCCTACCTACAACTTCACAACTGTACAAATATATATAAAATAAAAGGAAAAAGGTTTCAACTTTCAACTATGTTTGTACTACGCCAAACCCAATAAACTACAGCCATAGGCTCGATAAAATATTACATAGGAAAAAACTACCAACGTACCCCTTTAGAGGATCAACCCCACGTAGTTTCATTTTCTGCTTTTCTCCTACTTTCAAATATTTATTAGTACATTGCAACCATAGCTTCCATACAACCATTGCAACCATCATAAACTATGCAATCAATGCAACCAATGCAACAATTGCAACCTTCACAACCAATGCAAATAGTAAAAGAAGAAAATAGTATTCCTGCTCATCCATCTTGATGTGCACGTAAATGTGCATATTTTTACTCCCATATTTAATCTAATTTAATTAAATAAATGAGCATATAAGGTATTTTAACAAGTTTAAACCCAAATCTAAATTGTCATCAAATCATTATTCATTCATCTTCATTTAGGGGTAAAATGGTCATTTTTGTGCATATATTAATTTTGAGAATATTTATTTGCACATTTTATTTTTATTTGTAGAAAATTGGATGACAAAAAGGAAGAGGCTTTATGAAAAATATGCATGCACAAGAGAAGGAAACAAAGAAATAAATCAACTCATGCAACATAGAGGACTCCACCTACCCACTTACCATGATCTACAATTAGGAGCTAATGCACATGTTAATGGGAATTAAAGTTACATGCATACTTAATGGAAGATTAATTAGAAGCTAATGATAACTTGGCGGCCACACTTCCTCAAGGGCAATTTAGGTAGTCCTTAAAAATATGCATTAGGGTTTTAGGCATATATAAATACCCCTTATGTTTCATGTAATGAAGCTCTTAGCACCACCATCTTTAGTTTAGTTTAGTGGTAGCAACAAATTATATAAGAAATAAAATGGCTTCCTAAGCCTCTTTTTCTTCTTTGCTTTTATTTTATTTTCATGCTCATTTTTACTTACATTCTCTTTTTCCTTTCATGTTAGTAGTGTAGGTCTATTTATTTATGCAAGTAGATTAATTCTCTTTTTATTTTAATTAGCTCTCTTCTTACTTAGCTTGCATGTTCCTCTTGTTTTTTATTAATGTTGCAATCTACATTTGTCGAAATGATAACAAATATGAGAAGCTAAACCCCTTCAGTTTATGGGTAATGAAGCTCTCTTAATCATGTAGATCCAACATATTTGCAAATTTGTGATCTTTTTTTGTGCTTAATGAAAATGTTTGGATGTGGTTAAATTTCGTTGCTTAGCTTTGAATTTGATAACCTCTGTTGTTGACACCAAATAGGCTATGCTTAAATAAAGATAAACACAAATTACATCTTCATCTACATATGATGTTGGTAATGAAGTGGATTTTAGAATAAAAATTTATGGTCTATATTACTAATCAATAGTAAATAGATCATGCTCAGAATATGTTTTATTTTTAACTTCATTATCATTTTCATGAGAGTTAGCAAGTGGTTTAGTAGGTGTGTTAAAGTTTAATGGTTTATGTTGGGCTAATTAATAGCACAAATACACCATACTTATGATAAACACATCAACTAAATTCACTAGTGACCAAAAAAGAGAGATCATAATTTCATTATGTTGATTTATGTGATTATGAGAAGGGATTTACCTCTAAATTGCTTTCTACTCTCATATTTTTATTCACTTTTACTTGTATTTAGTGTTCACATTTTCTCTAGCTTAAAACAATTTTCAAACTCTTGGTTAATTTGATTGAGTAGAATTTTTAAAATCAATTCAATTCCCTGCAGATCGACCCATACTCGCCACGTACTATAATTGTACGCCATGCGCTTGCGGTTATTTTGATCACATAATTTTTCGGCGATTTTCTAATCTGACAGAAAGTTAGTCGTTAAACAAGTTTTCGGCGCTGTTACGGGAGTTTGATTTGATTTTTAATTTTACTATTTGAATTATTTTTGTTTTATTTTTGTGTGTTTTCATTTTGTGTGTTAATTTGAATTTTAAAAAAAATTGTTGTGTGTATGTTTGTTGTGTGATTTGATTTGTGTGCTTGTTTTTTTTTTGTTTTTTTTTCATTTGCATTTCTATTTAAAAAATATACACAATTTCATTCCAAAAGGAAAAAAAATATTCCATGTTAGCGCCAAAATTGGTCACTAACCCCCAAATCCAGATGAAAGCACCAAATACCAGTCACAGCTCAGAGATAGAATGTATGTAGAGAGTAATAATGTGAAGAACAGTTAAAACTGAAATGAAAGCAGTAAAGAACAACATATTTTATAGTGGTTCGGCTAACTCCGGCCTACATCCACTCCAGAAGTTTGCTTTTTATTGCTGTAATAATCGATTACAGTTACAAAATGGCAGAGTTGCCTTAGCCTTAGAAAAGAGGAAGTAAGAGAGCAGAAAGAAGATCCCTTTTCACTATGCCCCTGCCTCTCTATTTATAGAGAAAGATGGGTTGGACTTCCCTGGTGGGCCTTGTGAGCTGAATACCTCAGCCCAAATGGAGTGGTCTCCATATGCCGAACCATAGACGCCGAACACTGAATGCCGAACAAGGTATGAATGCCGAACGATCTCCTCATGCCGATCAGAAGTGAGGACGAACACCCTGAATGCCGTGGGAGGCATTTTCGCCGAACGATACCGGAGGCCGATCCAATGTATTCGTGCTGAATGACTGATTGCCGAACAAAACTTAGGCCGGACGATACTTTGGTCGAACGCTATCAAGGCCAAACCTTCTCTTGGCCGAACGATACTTAGGCCGAACAATAGTTAGGCCGAACAATAGTTTATGACGAACAATTCTGCCATGCCGAACGTTCGTACATGCCGAACGTTATACCCTGCCGAACGTCTCTCGATGCCGAACGTTCCTTGATGCCGAGCGCTTCCGAATGCCGAGCGCTTCTGAGATGCCGAGTGTATCTTGACGCCGAACGCCACCTGGATGCCGAATGCTTCATGGAATGCCGAACCACTCGTGTATGCCGGACGCTCTATGTATGCCGAGTACTCTTGAACGCTATTCGAACATGAATGCCAAACGAACCATATGTGCCGAACCTCCATCATGCCGAACCATGTTTAATGCCGAACCATGTTTCCTAGACCCAAATTATAGTTGATTCATCTTTATCCAATCATATTTCCATCTCCCAAGCACGTTGCATCATCCATCCATCCAGTCGACTGAATCCATAGTACTATAGCCTCGACGAACATGCAGTTGATTAAGTTAAACCCGTCTGTCCGCGGCCTTGCCAAAAGGCGGGTTAACACTTGCCCCCCAAAACATGCCTTGCTGTGAAAGGTGTGTTTTGAATAGCCTCAAGTCCAATATCCCAAGTATGTATGTTATCCACATCCATGCTTTCCGATTCATAATCCAATCCATTACCAAGCCATTTTATCCGAGTGCCACGGCTATATCCTGATCCATTTCCGCGACTGTTCCGAGTCGATGTCCGATTCCTATCCAGTAACCAAGTCCTTATCCAATTCCACATCCATCTGAACCCGACTACCAAGTTCCAATTCATCCATATCCAATAACCTATAACCATATCTGTGACCTCTCCGGATCGATATCCAAATCCGGGACCGCTCCGGGTCCTTGTCCGAATCCTTAGATATTCATAGCCAATATCCAAATCCATAGCCTCTCCGGGTTCTTGCCGAGCGCAATCCACACTTGACGACTTATGTTAAGTAATTCCATGGTGTTCATGGTTCAGTGTCCCTGAACGTTGAATAATGTCGTGGCTTAAGTCCTAAGCCGAATCCTGGTCACTCTGGACCCTAGCCGAGCATAGTCCATACTCGACGACCTAAAATAGTAACCAATAATATATGGCCTAAGTCCTAGGCCGAATCCTGGTCTCTATGGACCCTTGCCGAGCATAGTCCATACTCGACGACCTTTTAGCCAAAATCCAGAGAAAATCCAATCAAAATCCAATCCGAAATCCAAATCCAAACAGAAAACCAGAAATCCATATCAAAAATCCATTCCAAAAAAAACAAACATCCAAACCAGAATCCAAACCAGGAAACGAGCAAAACAGGGAGTTCAAACCAAACTCCAAAACCAAACCAGAAAAAGCAAATGTCCAAGTCAAAGGAAGAAACAGATTTCACAAACCAGGGCGTCTCGGTAAGCCATCATCTCAGAGCATGCCTGAGGGTTATCTTCGACCCCGTACATGAGTAAGTGATTTAACCGTTTGCCCGGAGTTTGTTACTTATTCCAAACTATCAAGATTAGTTGATGACCAATCGGTCACCATTCTTGGGCCTTATGCCCTCGTCGTTCAAGGTAGGCGGTGGCTGCTCCTGTTCCACCGCCGCATTCTGAGTTCCGACATACTGTCGCAACTGACCATTCCTTATATGCTCCTCGATTATATCCTTTAGATGTCGGCAGCTGTTAGTATCATGCCCGTCCAGGTCATGAAAGAGACAGTGCCTTCCTGATGCTCTTTCACGTTCTGTGGGTCCCCTTCTTGATGGCCTTCGATAGGGAAGGCGATCTTGAGTATCTAAGAAAATCCGCTCCAATGTTGCGTTCAATCCTGTGTAAGTAGAGAACTTTGGTTCTCCCCAGCGCTTCCTTTTCCCTTTATCCTTGCCCCAACCCGAGCTTTCGCCGGGTAGTCCTCCATCCTTAGTCATGTTTACTTCCTTTGACCTCATGTCCAAACATGTATCCTCTTGTCGAAGAAATATTTCAGCTTCATGAAAGAATTCCCCAAGATCCAACGGTGGGTCCCGTACCAACGCTACTTTGAAATCCGAATTATCTCTGACTCCTGATACCGCAGCCATTAGAACCAATGATGGATCTGGCCGATCCACCGAAGCAACTGCTGCATTAAATCGAGTTAAGAATGTCCTGAGCGATTCATCTGCCCCCTGTTTGACTGACGTTAGCGTCATCACGTTCTTTGGCCTTTTTATGTGAACTCGAAATTGACTTAAGAACTTGTCCACCAGTTCTGTCCATGTTCCAATGGATCCATCCTCCAGCTGTCTGAACCACATAGCAGCAATATCAGTCAAGTACAGGGGGAAACATCGGGCCATAACCTCCTCCGTTGCCCCCAGCACTTCCATATGCCTAGTGTACCTCATCAAGTGGTCGGTGGGATCCGTCTTCCCGTTGTATACTTCCAGAGTGGGTAGTTTGAAATCGGGCTGATTCCTAGCTGTCCTGATGTTCCGGGTAAACGGACTTTTGTTAACTCCCTCTGAATCCCTGTTTGTCAGACCTCCGCGAATAGTCCGCCTGATAATGTCAGCCAATCCAGTGTTTCCAACCAATCCAGACTGCCCCCCAAGTCCCCGAGGAAATTCTGGTACATATTCTTCATCACGTACTCCTGTATTCCTATCGACGTCAGGCCGCGTAGCGTTATCCGGTATCCCTCCATGAACTGGTCCAGCATCACCTGGTAGTGTGCCCCCGAGTCTAGGTCCATCTAGATTGTTAGTTGTTTGTTGATTGGGAGCTGCCTCCTGCTGAATCACTCCATCTGTCCGCTGGTTGAGTACCTCTGGTCCAGTTCCACGAACTTGGGCTCCTGCAGTTCTGGTTGTCCAAATTGCCTAAGAAGAGCTTGCATCATCTCACCTTGCTGTTTCATCATCTGCTCCTGCATAGAATTCATCATCACCTGCATCTCGTCCCGAGTTATGTAGATGGATGCATGATCCTCTCCAGCTCCAGAAGAGGCCGTTTGACTTCCTTCCTGATTGCTTCTTTCCGCTGCTTGCTTCCTTGTTGGTGGTCTAGCCATTGCTTTCTAGGATCCAAGTTCCTAACTCCAAAATTCCTGAGTTCAGTTCTCAGTGAAAGCACCAAAGTGTTAGCGCCAAAATTGGTCACTAACCCCCAAATCCAGATGAAAGCACCAAATACCAGTCACAGCTCAGAGATAGAATGTATGTAGAGAGTAATAATGTGAAGAACAGTTAAAACTGAAATGAAAGCAGTAAAGAACAACAGATTTTATAGTGGTTCGGCTAACTCCGGCCTACGTCCACTCCTGAAGTTTGCTTTTTATTGCTGTAATAATCGATTACATTTACAAAATGGCAGTGTTGCCTTAGCCTTAGAAAAGAGGAAGTAAGAGAGCAGAAAGAAGATCCCTTTTCACTGTGCCCCTGCCTCTCTATTTATAGACAAAGATGGGTTGGACTTCCCTGGTGGGCCTTGTGAGCTGAATACCTCAGCCCAAATGGAGTGGTCTCCATATGCCGAACCATAGACGCCGAACGCTGAATGCCGAACAAGGTATGAATGCCGAACGATCTCCTCATGCCGATCAGAAGTGAGGCTGAACACCCTGAATGCCGTGGGAGGCATTTTCGCCGAACGATACCGGAGGCTGATCCAATGTATTCGTGCTGAACGACTGATTGCCGAACAAAACTTAGGCCGAACGATACTCTGGCCGAACGCTATCAAGGCCAAACCATCTCTTGGTCGAACGATACTTAGGCCGAACAATAGTTAGGCCGAACAATAGTTTATGACGAACAATTCTGCCATGCCGAACGTTATACCCTGCCGAACGTCTCTCGATGTCGAACGTTCCTTGATGCCGAGCGCTTCCGAATGCCGAGCGCTTCTGAGATGCCGAGTGTATCTTGACGTCGAACGCCACCTGGATGCCGAATGCTTCATGGAATGCCGAACCACTCGTGTATGCCGGACGCTCTATGTATGCCGAGTACTTTTGAACGCTATTCGAACATGAATGCCAAACGAACCATATGTGCCGAACCTCCATCATGCCGAACCATGTTTAATGCCGAACCATGTTTCCTAGACCCAAATTATAGTTGATTCATCTTTATCCAATCATATTTCCATCTCCCAAGCACGTTGCATCATCCATCCATCTAGTCGACTGAATCCATAGTACTATAGCCTCGACGAACATGTAGTTGATTAAGTTAAACCCGTCTGTCCGCGGTCTTGCCAAAAGGCGGGTTAACACTCCATTTCAAGTTTTTTGTTACATTTTCAATTTACATTGCATTTCTTACCCTTCTCTGTTTACATTTCAATTTACATCAGTTCCCTACCCTTCTCTGTTTGCCACCAAAGCACACTTCATACTGTCAAACCATACAAACCATTCATCACTGCAAATCATATTCCCAAACTTCACCAGCAATACCACCATCCAGTTCCACCATCTACTGCATCAAAATCCTCCTGCCTATTTCATTCATCAACACTGCATCCTAACTTCGCTCTGTCACTCGGACCACAAATTGCCACTCAGACCCCAAATTCCATAACATCATAACCATCGGCCACTGTACACCACTTCCCTTTGCACATTCCACATTACCACAACCACACCTCCATCATTCACTATTTTTGTCATCAACATAGAGCAACGCAGCCACAGTGCACATTTCTGAACCACCTCTTATCACTGCTGCAAACCAGAGCAACACAGCCACCTTTTCAACACTCATCACCATTACATAGCCACATCCTCCATCACTCAAACCTCCCCTATCCATATCAACACTGCTGATACATTACTGTTTCCATCTTTACAAACTTCTACCTCCATATCAACATTCAGATACACTTTTGACAAACATCCCCTGCTGTGCACACATACATACCGTCAACAACCTCTCTGCCAAACACTTCAACCACAACATCACATTCTCCACTACCTCCATATCCACCACAAGATATTACAATAGCCACACCATCTCATTACACAACATTACTTCACACAAGACTCCATATCACAACTGTACTAAAGCTCTGCTCTCTGCATACAACTTCCATCACATACCCTATCACATTGCAACACAGCTCTACAACCTGACACATACCACCACATCCAACTGACTGCATCACCATCACTGCAACCCATCAACTACCGCCGCAGCGCTATAGCTTTCATATGCTCCGCATATCACAAAACACTGCCATTCCACTAACATATAACTACAACCACACCATCCCCCACTGCAATTCACCACCACCCTGCTACACAGACAACCAACTGTGCAAACTCAACATACTGCCTTAATCACCATCATCAAACATATTCCTTCATACTTCTACTGTGCAACTACCCCTTTATCAAACAAACCACCATCAAACTCCTAACCATTGTGCCAACTAAACACTCCACAACCACATACTTCACACTGCCTCTGTCATCTTCCCTTACAGCCATCATCTTGCTATCAGTTCACTGTCTGCTGTCAACGTTCACTCTCCACTGCATCTCTTCTAACCTCTGCCTGCACTTACTCTACTTGGTAAATACTGTCTGCATAACTTCTCACAAACCCACTGCCATACATCAAACAGCAATCTCTCCTCCATTCAAAACGGCAACTTCCCTTCTCATTTACCTACGAGTACATCCATACATCACCACTACATCAAAGCAACTCCACCCCTCAAACTCCTTTTAAACCCGAAACGACAACTCAGAAGCAACTCGAGCTTGGGTATTCTCTGATTTACGAATTTGGGAAAACAAAATTGGTTGAACGAAATTGGAATTGAATTTGGGGAAATTTTGAAATTTGGGGAATTTGAATGAAATTTGAACGCGTTCGATTGTGCTTTGAATTTGAGAGACCGAATTTTTTTTTCAAATAGTTGCGGGTCTGGGTTTCTTGTGGGTCGGACATAATATTTTTCTTTTTTAAGTTAGTTCGTTTAAGTTTTTTTAATTTGTTTATTTAAGTCTCTCTATACAAAAAAAATTGTTTGAATTAAGTTAGATTGTTCTTAAGTTTCCTTTTTGCCTTTAAAAAACAAACAATAAGTTGTTTTCAAAAACAAAAATTGTTTTAGTTTAATTTGTTTTGTTTTTCATTTGTTTTAAGTTGCTTCTTTTGATATAAAAAAAACTTTTCAAAAAGAAAAAAATTTGTTGTGTTTGTCTTTGTTTTCTTCCTTGATATATATAAATAAATATAAATCTTGTTAAACACTTTTCCAGGTTGCAAAAGCAGAAAAAGTCAAGCCTGCTTGCTAAAGAATTGCTTTGCTTGCTTGTATAAAAAAATTGCCGCTTTAAAATAATTTGCTAATAATTCTGTACGCTCTGGTATCGTGCCCCTATCTCTTGTTTTTGCTTTGCATTGATTGTTGCTTGCATTTTAAAAAAAAATTCAACAACAAAAATAAAATTTTTATTCATAGTTGCATTGTTAAAATCGCATTTAATTTCTGCTTTGCATTCATCTCATCTTATTTTTATTTTCTAAGGGCAACACCCCAATCCACATAAGGTGGGAAATTTCATCACCCCTTCCTTATCCCACAAACTACATTTCATCTTAGAATTTGATTAATAATAATGGTTAGACATTTTACTTAAGGGAATCACGAGCTCACCTAGGGCTTAATTGTACCTTGACAAGTTGTCTTCTTTGAATAATTTATATTCTTGGTGTCTAGGCTACGGCAGAGCAATAATCAGTTATAAAAATTATGGTGATTCGTAAATATTATACTTATTGTTTCTCTAAAGGTACTTAAACCTTCGGTTGCATTGCTACTGTGATTAGTGGTGCATTGATAACTCATGTATGTTACATGGCTAAGAATTATTTTGTTGAATTAAGACAAAATGTGATTGCACAATTTTGCGTTAGGAGCTACTTAGGATAGAAAATTTGTAATTAAGTCCTTGCATTCATTTAGTTGCATTAGTTCATGTATATTTAAAAAAAATTCTAAAAAAAGGAAAAAAAGAAAAAAAATTATCAAAATCCAAAACTAAAAAAATTGTAAATTTTCCTTAACTTAGTGTTTTTTAGATCTTTTCCTTTGAAAATTTTCAATCGAAATCAAAAATCCAAAAAAAATGAATTTTTAAGTTTGTTTTTTTAGAAAAAAAATATATAATCTTTTCAAAAACACAAAAAAGAAAACATATAAAAGAAAAAAAAAATTGAAAATCCAAAAAACAAAAAAAAATCAATCTTCCTTCTGAAAAATAAATTCCCTTTAGTATATTTTTCCTTTATAAAAAAACATTTTTTTTGAAAATGTTTGAATTTCCTTACTCACGTGAATTTTACAATAGTTGTGAAAATCAATATAATCCATATAGTTTCACATCAACCTCCTATGGATATTTTAATGACAACTATTGCACAAACAATTCGAATTTGAACTACAAACTTCTCAAAATAGTGAGCAACTCTCAACTCTTGAAAAGAGTATTGAAACTATTTTGTCTTTACTTGAACTCTCTACACAAAATGATCAAAGGATAAATGATTTGTTTAATTCATATTTGTGCAATAACTCAAGTCAAGGATTTCAAAATAATCAAAATTTGAATTCACTTCAAAATTTAAATGATTTCGATTATAACCTATGCCAATTCAATTTCAAACTCCAAAATGAATTTCAAAATCAAAACGAAAATGGAAACAACTGTTTAAATGATTTTGGCAATGGGAGTTGTTTCAATGAAGGTGAAATTTTTTACTCTCAACCATTTCAAACTAAAAATTCTCAAATTAATAATTATAAAAAAAAAATTGTTGAGCAAATGGATGAAATTCACAAAGATCACATGGATTTGTTGTTTGAAACATATATGAAACAACGTGAGAAACAAAATCAAATCCCAACATGTGATGAGTCAAGTGATAATCCACCTTTTACCAAAATTGACGATTTTCAAATAACATCTTTTGAAACTGAAAATGACAATTTTAATGAAGTTGTTGAAATGCAATAATTGAGTTGGATTTCAATTTTTTTGAGAGGGTGGAACAAATTTAAAATTCGATTTTCCTTTTTCTGATTTTGAAAAATTGAATGCAACAACTTTAGATTTTGAAATTGATACATGCAATGAAGTTGTTGATAATCCAACAAAGAAAGACGAATTTAATGAACACAAATTTTTTGGACTTTTCAAAGATGGGTTGTTGAATTCTGAAGAGATAGACTTAAATCACCATTTTGATTTTGAAATCAATAATTTTGAATAATTTGTTAATGATGAGCTTGAATTTAAATTTAGTGAAAATAAACTTGAAATTCGACCAATTATTCTATCTACCCCAAAAATCATCGAAAATAAAACAACTCGTATGATTTTTAAAAAAACGACATTCATTTGTCCAAATCAACGTTCAACTTTGAAATCTTGTATGGTTTTGTTTTTTGTGCTTAAGCTATGTCTCTCATACTTGACAGGACAAATGAATTGGTCCTTGGAAGACCGTTTCATTTACTATTTAACAGTATATTTTCTAATATCGTGTAAATAATAATCGTTTCATTTTCGTGTAAATATAGGTCATATTTTTATTTTTATTTTATTTTATTTTATTTTTTTCTCCTTTCACTTGGGTTGAATATGGGGATACAGTCAAAATCAAGTGTGGGGGGAGTCTCATCTTCATTTTCTTTCCAAAATTTAAAAAAAAACAAAAACAAAATTTCCTTTTAGCATATTGATTTACTTTTAAAGAAACACTATAGGATAAGTATAGAATTTTGCTTATTAAATTGAAATTTTTGAAAATTTATTTGTGTTAACAAAAATAAAATAAAGTTTGATTACAAGCAACGATGGTTTAACTAGTATATAGGAAGGTTCATGGGTGTTAATTATGAAGTATATCCTAATTGAAATCTTTGTTTAAAAGAGTGGTTGATTTAAAGTAAAGGTCATAATATTTTAATCTTATAAGTTAAGTGGTGCTAAGATAATTTTGCAAAATTCTCTCTTAATATATATATAACATAAAAAAATGGTTTTTGTGAAAATGAGAAACACCTAGAGTCATGTATTCACACGCAAGTGTGTACACTCGCCATGCTTTGTACCCTTCTCACGTAAGCCCTAAAGGCATTGCATGATCGGTATATCTGGCCTCGGTCTATCTGAGTTAGGTGTATGTATATAAAAATTCTTTTATAACGCCTACAGTCGATAGGTGTATACACTTGTGTGTACACTCGCCATGCTCTGTATTCCCCCCATATAAGCCCGTAAGGCAGTGCATGGGTGGTATATATGGCCTCAGTTTATCTGAGTTAGGCATATGTAAATATTGTTAATATCAATAAAATTTTCAAATAAAGAGAGAGTAAGCAATTGAAATCCAAGCAATTTTCACTTGTTATTCAAAAAGAAACAAAAATACCACTTTGAAAAACTTTGATAATCAACTAAGGATTCATTTCATAGTTGCACCCTATTATCAACCGAAACAACTAGCTAAACTAGAGTCTATTTGTGATGATAACTTAATTATTGTTGGAAATTTTGACAAGTAAAAAATGACTTAAATTTCTTGATAATGACCAAAACTTATATTTAACTTATCGTGTCAATTTAAAAGTAAATTCTTCATTTGTAAATATTTTTCAAAGACTTGCATTCATCTCTTTGTAAATAAATCTTGCATTTAGGAATTTTCATGTTGCATTTGGATTTTGTGGGTAGTATCTGTTTAAAACCCTCACGAGACAACACTTGTCCTACTAGGGACACCTAGAGGTTTAATGGCTTGTTGCATACGCTCAATACAATCGTGTTTCCTACGAAAACGGGTTTATTTTTGTTTTTCTTTATTCGAGGACGAATAAAAAGATAAGTGTGGGGGTATTTGATGTACACGTAAATGTGCATATTTTTACTTCCATATTTAATCTAATTTAAATTAAATAAATGAGCATATAGGGTATTTTAACATATTTAAACCCAAATTTAAATTGTCATCAAATCATTATTCATTCATCTTCATTTAGGAGCAAAATGGTCATTTTTGTGCATATATTAATTTTGAGAATATTTATTTGCACATTTTATTTTTATTCGTAGGAAATTGGATGACAAAAAGGAAGAGGCTTCATGAAAAATATGCATGCACAAGAGACGGAAACAAAGAAATAAAGAAATAAATCAACTCATGCAACATGGAGGACCCCACCTACCCACTTACCATGATCTACAATTAGGAGCTAATGCACATGTTAGTGGGAATTAAAGTTATGTGCACACTTAATTGAAGATTAATTAGAAGCTAATGATAACTTGGTGCTCACACTTCCTCAAGGGCAATTTGGGTAGTCCCCTAAAATATGGATTAAGGTTTTAGGCATGTATAAATACCCTTTATGTTTCATATAATAAAGCTCTTACCACCACCTTCTTTAGTTTAGTTTAGTGGTAGCAACAAATTATATAAGAAATAAAATGGCTTCCTAAGCCTCTTTTTCCTTTTTTTCTTCTTTGCTTTTATTTTATTTTCATGCTCATTTTTACTTATATGCTCTTTTTCTTTTCATATTAGTAGTGTAGGTCTATTTATTTATGCAAGTAGATTAATTTTATTTTTATTTTAATTAGCTCTCTTCTTACTTAGCTTGCATTTCCTCTTGTTTTTGTTTCATGTTACAATCTACATTTGTTGAAATGATAACAAATATGAGAAGCTAAAGCTCTTCAATTTAGGGGTAACGAAGCTCTCTTAATCATGTAGATTCAACATATATGCAAATTTGTGATCTATTTTTATGCTTAATGGAAATGTTTAGATGTGGTTAAATTTCGTTGTTTTGCTTTGAATTTGATAGCCTATGTTGTTGACACCAAATAGGTTATGCTTGAACAAGCATAAACACAAATTACCTCTTCATCTACATATGATGTTGGTAATGAAGTGGATTTTTGAATAAAAAATTTATGGTCTATATTACTAATCAATAGTAAATAGATCATGCTTAGAATAGGTTTTATTTTTAACTTCATTATCATTTTCATGAGAGTTAGCAAGTGGTTTAGTGGGTGTGTTAAAGTTTGATGGTTTATGTTGGGCTAATTAATAGCACAAATACACTATACTTATGATAAACACATCAACTAAATTCATTAATGACCAAAAAAGAGATATCATAATTTTATTATGTTGATTTATGTAATCATGAGAAGGGATTTGCCTCTAAATTGCCTTCTACTCTCATATTTTTATTCACTTTTGCTTGTAGTTAGTGTTCACATTTTCTCTAGCTTAAAACAATTTTCAAACTCTTGGTTAATTTGATTGAGTAGAACTTTTAAAATCAATTCAATTCCCTGCGGATCGACCCGTATTCGCCATATAATAAAATTGTACGTCGTGCGCTTGCGGTTATTTTTATCACATAATTTTTCGGCGATTTTCTAATCCGATAGAAAGTTAGTTGTTAAACACATCTCAACCAATCATCATACGGGGCAACCACAACAATTATAGTACATGACCATCAACAATATTTAATGACAACTCCAGTCCATCAGTTATGGAAATCACCATACACAAATATACTTATATAGATCATCATCAATATAAATATAAATCATCAAACGTGTACTGGTCCAGCCAACTTCAGTAACATAACATCCATCATTAATTAATTTTAATTAACTATCCATCAACTACTAGTAAAAATGTAAAACATCACATACTCGTCTTAATGCGATCTCATCATCATCGCAAAACGAACGTATCATATATTACATCCATTCAAACATTGTACTTACAACAATTATCTTTCCTTAAGTATAAAACTCGTTTTACTATTGTTTATTACAAAAATGGCTTTATCAATCTCCGAATAATAATAACCTTTTAAAAAGATAAAATTCATAAGAAATACTTTATTATAATTTCATTCCTTCAAATACTTTAAACCATCGTATTTTCCACCAAAAATAGTAATTCGCGTCAAGTTGCCTTTCAAAGCAATAATATTACCGTTTTATGTCAAAATAAGAACTATGTTCACTATAATAGTTCATAAATTAATTTATTACTGTCAAAAATAATAAAATTTTGTTTTAAATAACCAAAGCTCCTTTTTATTTCTATTCGCCTCAAAATAGTAATTATTATACCTAAAAGAACTTTTGGAAAACATTTCTTTATTATTATTATTATTCAAAAAATAGCATTTATTTTTATTACTCAAACAATTATAATAATATCATACCATAAACACCGTAAAATTAATCATTTTGTCATTTGCATAAAACAATACTATTTTCATTGAAATTCATATTATTACTATTTAAATTCTCATTTTATTTCTAAATACTACTAAACTTCCCAAACCTCTGTTTAAAATATAATTTTTGTTAATTTCTCCAGAAAATCATGAATACCTTATTAAATTCCATACATTATTCTTAGTAAAACTTGTTAAATCATTATTATTTACAAATATCATTCAAAATCTGTTAATAATTTTATTTATCATATATTTTCCAAATTTTCCTATTATTATCCATTTTATTTCAATTTATTAGTTTCCAATTCAAAAAAATAATTAATAATAATTAAATACCCAAAAAACACTGTAATCAACAATAACTACCCAATCAAGGCACAGCACATCCAAAATCTCATTAATCCAAGCAAACATCCAATAAACACAACATATCTCAATAAATATGATTTTTCATCAATAGAGACATATGTTTTAATTTAAAATTCAATTAATTAAATTAAATAGTTCATACCAATGCGTTTTTTCCAACAATGTCCAAACTCAACAAACCCAAGCTTCCAAAATTTTGCCATGAGTCCAATGGAAGAAACCGTGCATAAATCGGAGTTTGTATGTAAAAATTATGAGGATTAGAAGTTGTAAAATATATATATTATATTAATTGATTTAGAAGGGTAAAACAGTAATTTTCATTACATTCTCCTTCCCCCGACATCGAACAAACCTAATGTCGCAACCCAAATCCACCACCCCATGCCCCTATATGCCACTGGACCATCGCTAATGCTCATCGTCAAAGCCCCACATGCAACCGCGTCATTATAGAAGACCGCGGCCCCCTCTTCGGCCACCAAAAATGCAGCCGCCGCCACTAGGGTCGAAACCTGAATCTAATTTTTCCCACCATCTCATGGATAATTAGCACGATTCGACCATATAGATCTGCTTAGCATCGTTTCACCTCCACCCCAGCATCATCCACATCAACCATAATCACCTCTTTGTCGATAACCGATATGGACGGTCGTGGTTCATCTAATAATTTCAAAGCTTCTCGAGGATATTTCGACCATTCACGATTGAATTTCACCAAACGAAACTTACCACTACACTCTTTTCGTCATGCCGTATTAAACGATATATCATAAGGCGTGCTTTTGAGTTGATTTGTAATTAGTCGTATTTTGTAATTAGCGTGATTAATTAAAGATAATCTTCATTAGAAGGGAAGAGATTAGATCTGAAAAGAAAGAGGAGATTTGAAAGAAATAAAGAACGGTATGGTGGAGGCTGCTAGAGTTTCTCTATAACAGTCTATTTATAGGAAAAAAGGAGAAGTGTTGGGCCAAAGTGGTCGCAAAGGCCCGAAAATTAATTTTGCTCCCGAACGAAAGTATATTATGCTATATATCGAAATATACGTTTTTAATATTTCTAAATCCAATGAAACCGTCCAAAATTCCAAAAAGGAAATTCTACACAGATTTGTCTTTCACCATCAAATATTTATTTTAAACTATTATTTTAAAGTTAATAATTAATTGTTAAATATGCGTGTCTTTACAATTTTCCCCCTATAAAAGAATTATGCCCTCGCAATTCCCCAGTACAACCTTTAAAAAACTAATAAATCATTATTATTGCTCTAATCTCAAAATATGGGAAAATACATCAATCACAAGTTAATTACTTTTAAAGTAGTATATAACGACGATATAACATTAACTTACAAACAAATCCATCCATGAATTGGATTTCAAATTCCAACCCACACATACTATAGTAACACATACTCTTTCTCAATTATACAATCCAAACTATAGTATGTAAATACATTTCATTAGTAGGGGTGAAACAATATCAATCATGGATTAATTCATATCTCATGCATTTCAATAATTCAACCATAGTTGACTATAATTAAAGTCCACAACAAACATAGGTTGATCAAAACATGCATGTGCTAAAAAGTGAATTAATAATCAGCGTTGCTCATCCAAATAAACACACATCCTAACATATCAAATAATAACACATGTGTGTTAATTTCTATGCTAACTATAAACCCATCATAATGTGCATACCCTCAAACTATTGATGATCTTCCTCATAGTCTCATCCTCAAGATATCTGGCGTACAATATCATACCTGTATCATCAAAAATATTATATGTACGTACCTATGGTCACTTCCTAAAAATAGTATGTGTCTAGTCATGGCTACACCCTTCAAATGACTTGGTCATCCACTTATGATGCAATTGCAACGATCCTTGCATCACTTGAGTGCTTCGGATATATGATAACTCATATGATCATTCCTCTGTCAGAGATTAATAGAAAAATATTGGTTTTTGTATACATAAATACTTTCCCAAAGCTGACACTTGATCCATTCCACCGATCTAGGGTATACGAATCCATTCCTTCGATCCGGGGTTGCCATTCTAAGTACCCAATGAGTTTCCTCACAATACCTCTGCTTATAAGTACACTAGAAAACACTTTGAGTATCAACGATCCTTTCGCATGCGTATTAAACCCCTTTCCTAGCTCCATTTTTTCCATTCATCTTTACGGAACCCTTTCATTTTCATTCTTTCCACGATATAACCTTTCAACATCGTATCAACGGGTCACCCTTCTTAGAATCCGCCCTTATGGATAATCATACTCAAGGCCCCATCGATCGAGTCACCATCTCTGGAATACAACTCCATCATCATCGAGTCATCAACATCAAAGTCCCAAAGTCATCATGTCGAAGCGTCACATCTTTGTCTCATCGTTATCATCGTTCCATTTTCTATAGTGATTCCATTATCCAATAACTGGGGTAACTGACACAACGTACCAAGGAGGGACCTGCTAGTAAGCAGAGTTCTAATGCACGTTAAAAGTAAAACATTCACCAAAACATTTTTATTTCCAAATCAAGGCTTCCACCTCCTTTTAAAACAAAATATCTCTCTCTTTTACAAATACGCCGTTAATTTATAAAACAATTTCCTACAATCTTTTGCATCATTTTAAACCGATTAAAAATAATTTAGTGGAAACGTCGTTTTATATAATAAATCAAATCATCATTTGAAATGGGAATTTTTTTTTAAAATATTTATGGAAGCAAAGAAAAAAGGTCTTTGAAATGCATATTTTTAAAATTCCGCATAATGGACCTCCCGCCTATCCTTGATTACTTAGTGGTATCCATCAAGCCTTTGGTCACCAAAATCCCCTAACCACTATTACTCATCTTCATGTAACCTCCTTAGATTTCTTAGTCAAACAAGGTATAAACGATTATAATATGTTAGACAATAAGCTACCAAGTGAACAAGTTAACAACCAAATAAACAACAACCAATCAAAACAAAAAAGCTAATAAACAAATAATTTTTAACAAACGGACAAAAACAACCAATACAAGCAAAAGAGATTAACCTAGACAATCATGACACAAATTAATTAAATAAACTTTCAACAAGTGATAATTAAAACCGATCCTAGTAAACAGACCATCAATAACAGGATATAACCATAAGAAATTAATTCAAAGGAGCTCAACATAAATTAACAAGGAGCATAATTTTATTAATTGCGGTTAATTTATAAAACTGTAATGCAATGCAGATAATTCATTTGAAGTAAAAGAATACAACCAACAATGTGACTATCCCAAACATTGAAATAGGCAGTCCCTTCTTCATATCTCAAATCTCTTCATATAAGGGAATAACTAGACATCCCTACAGCTCATTAGGGAAAATTACACACAATAGTCATAAAGGTAACATTGTCATAATGGGTGTCAAGCAAACTCAAAACTTATCTTACCCATCATAACACACCCCATGTTACAAAGTCTTATTTTGTAGTTCTCGGTTTAAAAGTTCCCAAACAAACCGTCATTTTAATAAAATACATTTTTAACAAACACCTCCAAAGTTCGTTATTAAATTAAATATTTTATTTTTCAACCATTTACTTTTCAAATCAAATCATTCTTATCGTGGTAAAATATTGTCTCCAGACACAAAATTAGATTAATGCATTGTTTCTTAATATTATGACTCTGAATATATTCTCAAATAAAAAGTTTTCAAATTAGGTCTCTTTCAACCAAAACTCATTACCAAAAATATTTTTCTTTTCAAAACATCATCTATCAAAGAGTAACTTTTGAAGTGAAAATCTTTTCATCAAAAATCAATTTTCAGGCGAAAGCTTTATGAAATCAATCGCACTCCTTTGATAAAAAAAATTTCTTCTCAAATAAATAATTCATTACATTTTTTAACAAAAAAATACTTCTCAAATAAAGATTCTTCCATCAATTATTTTCAAATATCTCCATTAACAAAATATTTACACTATATTATTTTCAAATTCTTTTAAGAAAATAATTCCTTTAAAATAAAATATCCTTTTATGGAAATAACTTTCCTGTATAGTATCTTTAAAATAAATCTTCTCCAAATCGCATAATATTCACACTAAAGAATGTTTCAACAAAATATTATTTTCTTTAAAATAGGGGTTCTCACTAGATACTCACCAATAAGGTATTCTTAACAAAAACATTTTAAAACCTTTTGATATCATTAAAATAGTTTTCTTCCTCAAAGCATCTTTTTAAACAAATATTCCTCAAACCTTTCGGTATATATTTTGAAATATATGTTAACCAAAAATATTATTTTTCAAAATGTACCTCAACAAATATTTTTACAAAGTATGCCATATTCATAACAAGGACACAAAATACTTCTTCAACATATACCATGTTCAAAGGATGTTCCCAAATAAAAACAATTTCAGTTAAGATATTCTCATTAAAGCATTTCTTTCAGAATAAATATTTTCAATTAGAACACTTTCCAACAAAAATTTCTCTTCCCGTATATAAAATCTGTCTTTATTAGAAAAGTGTTCCCAAACCATAATACCATTGTAAAAATACCTTCATAAAGGTAGGTGTTTTGGAAGAATAAAAAATTTTCTCACACTAAAAATGTATTTTCAAAGGCGGAATTTAACTTCCAATATCTAATTAAAACACACTTTTATTAAAATAATTCTAAATAAAATATTTTCAAAATATTTACTCTTTCTTACAAAATATCTTCGTAAAAATATTTTATTTCGTTAAATTAAACCCTTTTTAATAAAATATCTTTAAAAATTAGGAATCTATACTTCATAAATTTTCCAAATAAATATTATTCACTTAAAAATAAAAGTAACTCCATCTTATTAAAGTTGGGTTTCAATTAATTTAACATCGGTTATGTGTCACTCAGGTTATAATAACACTTAACCCCTCCCATAAGTGTTCATAATACCCCACTCAAATACTTTATTAATTTTCCATATGATGGTCATCACAAATAAACATCATTTGAGGGTGAGGTAATAGTGGTTAAACAAATCTACACACAAAGCATGCAATTTTCAATCAAACGTTCTTTTATTTATATTTTAACCCAACCTAACCCTATTGGTTTAAACCTACCGAAGGCTCAGGAAATTGCTAAACCTAATCACTAGTACCAAATATAATGACCCATTATTTTTAAAATCTAAAATTATTTATAAACGATGTAAAAATACGCTTACAACTAATTTCATATATTAAAAATAGTGGACTGTGATTAGAGAATAAATTAAATAAATCCTAAATCAACAAATAAAAAGGGAAAACATGTCGGTGGAATCAAACATCAGTATAAATGAATATCAACTTAATAATATAATTATTTTACAGCATTATTACATCAATTTTACATTTCAATAATACAATTATCGTTTACTTATGAACAATATAATAATTATACACTAGATATACCAAATCGACTACCCATGATATAGCCTACACCCTCATTTCTATTTCCTCTGCTGCTCCTATCTACAACTTCATAATTGTACATGTATATATAAAATAAAAGGAAAAAGGTTTCAACTATGTTCGGACTATGCCTAACCCTATACACTATGACCATAGGCTCGATAGCTACTGCATAGGGAAAGACTGCTTACATACCACTTTGGGGATCAAACCCACGTAGTTCTATTTTTTGCTATTCTCTTGTATTCAAATACTTGTAAGTACATTGCAACCTTAGCATCTAAGCAACCATTTTAACCATCATGGCAATGCAATCAATGAAACCAATACAACCATCGCAACCAATGCAACCAATGTGTAACGTCCCGGAATTTTTGGTCATTTTATTTTGGAATATTAAATGGATTTAAATATTAATATATTGGTTTAAAAAGTGAAATAACTCAAAACAAAAATATACAGATTAAATGGAAGTTAATATCCTAAATTCAAATATAGTGATTATTCAAAATCTTGAGTTGGTGAATTTAATGTTGAATGGTGTTTCAATAACTGAATTTTTATAGAATATCTAATTTAATGGAATAAATGGATTTATTTAACTTTTTTGGAATAAATGAATATTTACAGCGAATTCAATTGTAAATTCAATTGCAGTTATAACTTTTCAAATAAATAATTCGAAAATAAATTATTATTTTTACAATTCGATTTCTATTGACGTATTTTTAATTTAATTTATTTGATTTTTCCATAATTTTTATTTTAGAAAATATTTAAAAAAATTGTTTGACGTTTTATCATCAAATAGCAGTGTTTTTGCGATTTTACAGAATCCAATAACCAGTGTAAATTATTATTATTTTGAGGTCGCATCGCTATTCTAAGCGTGACCGTATTTTTGTTTTATCGATTTGGGGTCCATACATGAACGGGAAGCGGTGCAACGAGATACCCGAAAACTTGAATAAATTTAAGACAACACAGCATAGTCTCTGCTTCGCCACCATATTGTCTACCATATGCTCTTCCCTTTCCTTTATTCATGCATTCTCATTTCAAGTTCCAATGAAAACAAAGCATAGCCGACCTTTTATAATCAAAATTAAATTCCACAGTTATCTAAAAATCATGAAATCAACTTCTATGGTTTTGATTTGTTGATATCTTCACAGTCGTACTTGTTTTAGTATGTGTAACACTTGTTTAGGAGGATGGTAGTGGAAGTCGTGAACATAAAGGAGTCTAGGGTTTATGTTCGTGTGAAGTTTGGTTATCAATTGATACTTTGGACATTGAACTGATGTTTGTAAGGCCGAGTTTAATCTTCATGCTAAAATTGTTGGAGTTCCACATCATATTTTGTCACACAACCTGCTACAGTGGAGGAAGAGAGTCTCGGGATGGCGATTTGTATGGGACATGTGGAATTTGTGGATCTGGCATCATCAATGTCGTCGTCGAATAAGGAGGTGAATGGAGGAGTTCGTGGTCGTCTTCATCGAGGATTGAAGTTGCATTCATGGGTGGAAGAGGGCGGCTGTGTCCATATTATTTTAGCTGTAAGTGGGAAAAGGATGTGATTTTGGGAGGGTATTTGTTTAAGAAGGGTAATTAGTATATAAAGTTGTAATTAGTGTTTAATTATACTATTTAAGTCATTAACTTAAAAATTAAATAACTCTTTCATACGATGTCAGAGTCAAACGCAGTCTATCGCGTTGCATTGGTAATAACGAGATCTATGCAGTGGAATTGAATTGGATGAATTTGGAGCTATCAGAATTCTAAGCTAAAATCGAATGCTGTTCCATTTGAGTTGAAACCAGAACGCGAAAGCGACAAATGGAACTCTGGTGAGTAAAACTCACCTTTCTAATTTATCGGTGTGATATATAGTAGATAAAATTTTACTTTGTGTTTGGTTGAAATTATTGGTTGTTTGGTTAGAACATCTGTTTAAAAGGAATTGATAGTTAAAAAGTCAAATAACTGTAAGATGTGTTTAGAAATCTAGATTTTTCACATTAGTAATTTAAGACTGCCAGTACATTTCTGATGTGTTATTTACAGTTATATTACTGCTAAGTATATTGTTAATTGTTGAATTTGACAGTTTTACCATTTTGGATTTGACACCGACATTGTGAAAATTTAATTATTTAGAGTTAAATAAAAATAATAGCATTTGTTAAGTGCTATAGTGACTATGGGTCTCGATATAGTATTTTGAAACATTATAAATGGTTGATTTGGTTTGGTAATGATTTTCGTTTTGAAAATTGATTTTTAATTTGACTGTTTGAAATTTATTTAATATGTTAATTTAAAAGGGTTTTTTTAAAAGTTTACATTTCTATTTTCAAAATTTCTTTATCAAATCTTTCTAATTATATATTTAAGTAAATGTTTTAAATAATTATTTTAAAAGTATTGTTTTTATAGAAATTATTATTATAATAAATATTTATTTTTAAAAAGGAAATTTAAAAGATATTAAATATATTTTAAAAAGGGAATTTTGAGGGTTTGAAGAAAATTGGAAAATTGAAATAATATTTATGAGCTATTTGCATAAAATGTTGTTAAGGTCTAAACCTGGTTTTAAAGGTGAAGAATAGATTTATAAAAGTGTTTTATATAATAAAAGAAATGTTTCCTTAAGTAATATATTCTAAAAAGAAAATCAGTGTTATTTGATAAACGGAGAAGATGAGTTCCATTTAAGAATTTATTGAAAATTGAGGAAGGAGGCATGTTATGAAAACTAAACGAGTTTTATAATTATATTGCGGGACTTTGAGTTAAAAAGGAGTTTCGTAAATTCTATTTGGAAAATTTATAAAGGGGCTTTATAAACGATTTTAGGAGTTTATAAAAGAGTCGCAAATAAGTTGGAAATTTATAGAATAAGTTACGAAGGGTTTTGAAATAAAAGAAGTTTATAAAGGATTTTCAGAAATGAAATAAAGAATGGTTTAAGAAGTGTTAAATTAGATTTGGGAATTTATTAAGACACTAGTAATGTGTTTTAATATCTATAAATAAGATTTTGGGAAGGAACTTTATAAATGAATTTTCAGCTTATATTTTAAAAATATAAATAAAAGAGTTATGTATAATACGGATGTGATTTCCCGAATTGACCTTCTTAATTATGGTGGTAGGTAATCTTCTTTTCCTACTTAACACCGAAAGATTGTTGTTTGGGTTATTATTGTCTCTATTATAAATGATTCTCTTATAACCCAAGGTTTAAGTGGAATTTTAAGTAAGAATCTTTTCTTAAGATTGTATACATACTTATACCATTGAGATAAGTATATAAATGTTTTCCAAAGTTGTTTAAATTAATGAAAGATTAATTTAACAGGCCTAGAGTTGTTTTGTACTTCAACAGTGTTATTTCACTTAAGGAATAAATCTATGGATGCATTGTTTGATTATTTGATAGTTAAATAACCGACTATCAAATATGGACCAAAATATTACTTTGGAAATATCTAGGAGAAACACGGGAATTATATGGTACAGTTACCGTCAGAAGTGTTATACTATACGTATAAAATCGTTTCGTTCTTCTAGAACAAATGATAAGGAAATCCATCCAAAAACATTTAGGAGGTGAACTCCGCTCTTATCCTTAACTGTTTATTTCCTAAAGAACCGGGATTGAGTTTACTCGAATTTATCGAAAGTTGTTTCGAAGAGACCGGGATCGGATATATTATCTGAAAACCACTTCGATCCAACTCAAATGCTTCGAACTGAAGACATCTTGAAGAGTATGGGATCGAAGATGGAGTTTTGAAGTGCAAGGACTATTTTCTATTAACCTAGGGAGGAATTCCCCGTGATGGATGTAGTAAAAGTAGTGCTTTTGGTTCGTTCATCTCCTAAATGACTTGTATGGATGGATGCTGACATTGTGTCGTCGACTGGAGAGCAATGTAGCATTCCAAGTGGAATTGCTATTCAAAAGGGTAAAACGTAGCCTCAAGCCTCATCAACCGGGAAATGACAAAAATCGGGCATGTAGCAGGGCCATGTGGGTAGCTCCCATCAGGGTATGGTCATTCCAAAATCTAGATCGATTACTATATACTCATGTATGCTTCGAGGCCTATTAACAAAAGGGGTGATCATTTTCTATACTACTAGTCAAGTGGTAGGCCAATCCTGTGCAGTGGGGTACAAGATGTTCTTATCAGACCCCTTTGCATTTTATCTAGAGAAGTACCATCGAAAGGTAGTTCCTTACCTTGTCATAGTATGGAATTCAAATCTCTAATACGAGTCTTACGGTTTTAGATGTGCCCAACTATGCAGGAATGTGAGATGCAAGCATTCCAGCTATTTTAATATTTTATTTTTACCCTTAGACACTGTTAGCGCCAAAATTGGTCACTAACACCCAAACGCCATTGAAAGCACCAAATTGTAGTTACAGATCATAGACAGAGTGTATGTAGAGAGTATAAATATGAAGAATGGTTAAAATTAAAAAGAAAGCAGTAATAACAGAGGATTTGTAGTGGTTCGGCTGACTCTGGCCTGCGTCCACTCCAGAAATTTCCTTTTTATTGATATCAGAATCAATTACAGTTACAATCCGAAGTTCTTAAAGCAATAATGGCAGAGTAGCCTTAACGAAGAAGATGAAGGGAAACTGAAAGAAGCTCCCTTTTCTGAAGCCCTGCCTGTTGTACTTATAGGAAAAACCCGAGTTACTGGGCTTCCTGAGTAGTCCGGGCCCATCAAGGCCATAGCCAAACCCAACTCCATCATTACGACCGACCCCAAGCTCTGAGCAAGCCAACCCAACATCGTCCCGGGAGTGACTCGAAGCGAACATACGTAGGACTCGAAGTAACTTGCGCTAAGACTCGAAGTAACACTGTACCGACCCCTTACCTTCAAACACCGATCCTAAATTTGTACTATGCCGACCTCGAGCCACTCCAACATGCCGATCCACTCCGTCCTACCGACCCACACCATCCTGCCGATCCACACCATCATGCCAAGCCACTTCAACATGTCGATCCACTCCGTCCTACCGACCCACACCATCCTGCCAATCCACACCACCATACCGAGCCACTTCAACATGCCGATCCACACTATCCTACCGATCCACACCATCCTGCCGATCCAATCTCACCGATCCCCAAAACCGAGCTACCAACCTAAGTATGAGACTCACCGACCTGGAGTAAACCAAGGATGCTGATCCCCTAGAATGCCGATCCAATTTCCAAATGCCAACTCGAATAAAATGGAGTGCTGACCCGGAGCTACGAACGCGTCGACCTGAAGCACTCCTCGAAGCCGACCTACCTTCTGCCGACCCACCCCAACCAGACCGAACCATACATGACCTCCTCTCCTTGACCGAGCTATGTACGACCGAGCCACCTTGATCGAGCGACCCATACCGAACCATCCATGACTGATCGTCTATCCATCCAACTGGCTCAAACCCATCGTATTCCAGTCTCGACAAATGAGTAGTCGATTTTAGTCTAATCCGGCTGTCTACGGCCTTGCTAAAAGGCGGGTTAACAGACACTATTACAATATCAAAGAATTTCATATGACATGGTTTGGTTATCGTAAGGTAAAAACCTATCTGTGTTTATGTGCAGCGTGGTATTACGATATACTTGTGATTTCAAAGGTTTTTTTTCAACTTTAAAATCCAGTTAGGTATGTTTTTCTCACGCGGGTTTTCCAGACTGACTTGGGTGTTATATTATTATAATTCTCGGGTTAGATCGAGCATATTACAGATGTAGTTTGGATGGTTTGGAGCTTCAGGAGACGAATTGGAAGCCCAGATACGTATTCACATGCATGGTTATTTTTCCGCTGCATTTGGTTGTTTATTTATCAGCATTTGTGAGGATAGGTTGTTATAATTGTCCAGGCTGACTGTAAGTTAGTGAACTCTGATTGGATGTATGTATATTACCGTTATTTTCTTCTTGTGTAAATATTTGTTTCATATTATATATTAATTGTTCCATTGAGAGATTCTGTGTTGTTTAATTTTCCTCTTGTCTTCTTACTTCTTTCTTTCCCTAGCAATCTGTCTTTCCGGCACTTGGATGTTCGGCATGCGAATACCGTGGACGTATTAGTGTCGACTGCTGAGGATCGAAAAGGCGGGTCATTACACAATGAAAATAGTAAATGTAGAAATAGTATTCCTACTCATTCATCTTAAAAAATCATCATATGGGGAAACCACAACAAAAATAGTACACAACCATCAAATGTCAACAATATTCAATGACAACCCCAATCCATCAATTAAAAAAACTGCAACACACAAATATACTTACATAAATCATCATCAATATAGATCCATAAATGTGTATTGGTTTAACCAACATCAGTAACACAACATCCATCATATTAACCATATTTAACTACCAGTCAACTTGTAGTAAAAATGGTAAAACATCACATATTCGCCCTAACGCGATCTCATCATCATCGCAAAATGAACGTATCATATGTTACATCCATTCAAACATTGTACTTATAACAATTATTTTTCCTTAAGTATAAAAGTCATTTTTCTATTGTTATTACAAAAATGTCTTTATTTATCTCCAAACACTAATAACCATTTAAAATGATAAAGTACTTAAGAAATACTTTATTATAATTTCATTACATCAAATCCCTTAAACCATCGTATTCTCTATCAAAAATAGTAATCCACATCAAATTACTTTTCAAAGAAATAATATTATTGCTTTATGTCAAAATAAGAACTAAGGTCACTGTAATAGTTCACAAACCAATTTATTACTATTTATCTCAAAAATAATAATATTTTGTTTTAAATCATCAAAGCTCCTTTTTATTTTTATTCATCTCAAAATAGTAATTATTATACCCAAAATAACTTTTGAAAAATGTTTATTATTATTATTATTATTCCTATTCAAAAAATACCATCTTATTTTATTACTCAAACAATAATAATAATATTTTATACCATAAACATTGTAAAATCAATCATTTTGTCATTTGCATAAAACAATACCATTTTTATTGAAATTCATATTATTATTATTATTTAAGTTCTCATTCTATTTCTAAGTACTACTAAACTTCCTAAACCTTAATTTGAAATATAATTTTAATTATAATTTACGAATTTTCTTAGAAAATTATAAATAATAACTTTATTAAATTTTATACATTAATCTAAGTAAAATTTATTTAATCACCGTTATTTGCATATATCATCCAAAATCTGTTAATAACCTTATTTATCATTTATTTAGTTATTATCCATTTTATTTAAATTAACTATTTTAAATTAAAAACAATAATTAATTAAATTATATACCCAAAAATACTACAATCAACAATAACTATTCAATCAAGGCACAACACATCCAAAATGTCATCAACCCAAACAAACATCCAATAAGCATAACATATCTCAATAAATATGATTTTTCATCAATAAATACACGTTTTATAATTTAAAATTCAATTAATTAAATTAAATAGTTCATACCAACATGCTTTTTCCAATAGTCTCCAAACTCAGCGAACCCATTGCTATATCATCTAGAATTTTTCCACAGGTCCAATGGAAGAAATTGCGCATGAATCGAAGTTTGTATGTAAAATTTATGGGGATTGAAATTTGTAAATATTTAAATTATACTAATTGATTTAGAAAGGCAAAATGATAAGTTTCAATACCTTCTCCATCCACTTGACATCGAACAAACCCAATGTCGCAACCAAATTCATCGCCTCATGCCCCTATACGCCACCGACCATTGCCAATGCTCACCTCAAAGCCCCACATGCGACCGTCGTCATCTTAGATGACCGCAACCCCCTCCTCGACCACCAAAAATGCAGCTGTCACCACTAGGGTTGTGACGACCCACCTTTCTGACCATTGGGAATGACACTTAGTACATCCACGGTATTCGTGTGCCATCGCCCAAGCATCCAAAAGATGATTTGTCCGGGTAAAATAAAAAGAACAGAACAAAAAATCTCACAACGAAACTGTTAAATATATTATAACAGTAAAATAGTACATAAGGTTACTTCCTAACATGAAGTTATCAGAGTTACACAAAATTACTACAATCAGCTTAGGCAGTTATAACAAACTGCCTTTACACATGCTAAAACAAAATACACTTATAAGAATTTAAAAAAATAGTGAAAATAGACAACTAAATAGATAAAGACCACCTGCTCGGACATCGTCTTCAAAAGAGCCCATAAAAGGCCCACTGCTCTCAGATTACTCAAATATAAATGAGTACCCGAGAGTTTTAGGGAAACAAACAGCTCAGGTCAAACAATATGTCTGGTATGAGTAAAATTCTAACAATATGTGTATTTAAACAACAACATATGAGACCACACCGCCAAACATGGAATAGTTTTGTCTCACAAGAAACAACATCCAAATGTAAAGAATGGGTACAAATAATTAAACATCGCGAAGAGTGCTAGACTCTTCCAGATGCAATTAAGAAGAAAAAATGAAGGTTCAAATCAAACAAGAAAGGAATTTTTTCCAGCAATGACTATGAGGGTGCACCCCTCTTGCCGAAAGTATACCTCTAGAATATATACTTGTGAACTTCGATGGCCCTTGGAAACCTCCAAGCTAGACCCCGCCAACGGTTATCAAGAATCCAAGTATTTCACATCTGGGTGCACAAATATCCAAACTAAATCTAGAGTAGATGTGATAATACCCTAATGGGAGCAACTCCACATAGCTTGGCCCCCACTCACTCTTTGGGTTTAGTCATTTCTAACAAAGGATAACAAAGCTCAAGTAAGCAACACATCACCTTAGAGTGATGAAATACAAAGAAGGCTGAGGTAATCGATAGTTGACAAATCGACTATCGAAGATATCGTATATGGATAGTAAACCTCATATTCCTACCATTACTCGTCGATTTCAAACTTTTACTATTTCTTGGTTAAAAATGAAGTCGGGCAAGTAGAGGTAGTGTTACCTCTAGCATTGCCTTGACGATAATTTTGACTTTTGAGATAGTGACAAGTTTCCATACCTCGACATTTAGTGTCAAGAGTATGACTAAATTCTTTCCATATAAGCGATATCATTTTACGGAACCTTCATTTCCATAATTGAATCGAACTTTTACTTTTAAAACCAAATTTGTGCTTGGGTTTCACTTTACAAGTATTAACATTAAACATCTTTGCAAAAATGCTTTATTAACTTTAAAACACCATTACTAAAAAGATTTAATAACTTAAAACGTCCTTATTAAATTGGTTAATTAATTTTAACTATCTTTAATAAGAATGATTAATTATCTTTAAACTTCATTAGTTAATTCGATTAACTAATTTCAAATATTTTTAATTAAAAAGGTTAATTACTTTAAAAACATCATTAATTAAATTAATATAAAGAAAATTAAATATCATTAATTAATAATGATTAATTAATTTAAGACATCACTAAAGAAAATGATTAATTTTGTTTAAACTAATTAATTAACTCTAAAAGTCATAAATTAAAAAGGGCTAATTAATTTCAAAACACTATTAATTAAAATAATTAATTAACTTTAATCCATCATCATTAATGATTAATTAACCTTAATAATCATTAAATAAATGATTAATTAGTTTAAGTATTATTAACAAAGTAATTCATTAATTTTAAACTCCTCATTATTGAGATAATTAATTAACCTTAATCCTCCTTAATTAAAATGGTTAATTAAATTTAAAAATCATTATTAAAATAGTTAATTAATTTTAAATCCATCATTATTAAAAAACAACTAACTTTGTAAAAAAACCAAGTACGAGAATAAACCAAAAGGTTTCGAAGGGATGGTACTTCCCAAAACTGTCGATATAGCGATAGTAGCTATACGGACACTTAAAGAACTACTTTTATGTCATATCGATTTTCATCCAAGCATCACATCACATAACATAAACATGGCATATATAAAGTAAACAATATTCATGAACATAAGAAGGCATCGCTTATACAAACTTTACTTCGAACATTACAACTAATTCAAAGGGTTTACTAACTACCAAGGTGTCATCTTTTAAGGCACAAACCAAGTCACAAACTTTACATCCAAAAGTTACTAACCAAGCAACAATAAAGTGACTATAATATGAAGGAAATAAATTTCAAAGCTTTAGTTTAAAAAAATCAAACTTTGCTCACAAAAAGTTTGCAAATTCAACTCTAACTTCCACACGAACTTGAACACAACCGAGATCTTTGCTTCTAACTTGGAAAAATGGATTTTTGGATGCTTTAAAATGCCAAAGTGGTTTAGCCTAGGAGAGTTAGTGCTCACTCTAGATGAGCATGGGTGTGTGTGGACTTGTTTCGAGTTGTTAAGTGATTTAGAGAAGAAAGGAGGATGTTTTATGAATTTTTCTTAAGGAAGAAATGAAAAGGAGAATGGATTTTTGAACTTAAGAACTCTTAGATGCCATTAAAGTGTTTATAAGAACATGAATAAAGGTTTGAAAATGAAAATAGAAATGATAAAATGAGAAAAAGAATTAGGAGATTTAGTTATATACTAAGGGATAAATTAAATTACCAAACTACCCTTAAAGGATAAATTAAATTTAGTTAAAACCTCCACTCCAAGCTTGCCATGTCACCATGCCACCTATTCCCCAATAAAATCACGCCCCCAACATGTCTTCCTTTTCCACAAACATGAGCCAACACGATTTGATGCTTAAGTGTACTTAATGTCTACTAATGTTTCACTTTACTTTTTCATGTTTTCTTTACATATATAATACGACTTTTAATTACATTATCCTAAGTATATATATATACTATTATAATACATAACACTAACTTACTTATACATGTATGTGAATATTTATACTCTAGGGTTTACAATGTTTCCGACATTTTTAGTCGACGAAATGTTGAAAATTCGAAAAACTAATTCCGGTCACATTTTCGATTTTTTCTTCAAACTAAATATTTTTGTAAACATATTTGAAAACTATTCCACCATCATTATTTATTATTAAAAAGAGTTTTATTTTGATCATAAAATATGCTATTTTGATATTCAAAATTGATTAAATATTCACAAATTAAAGCAGCGAAATTTCGGGTCTTACAAGGGTCGAGACCCTAATCCAATTTTTGCTACCATCTCGTTAAGAATTAACACGATCCAACCATATAGATCTGCTCAGCATCGTCTCGCCTTTACCCCAGCATTATCCACATCGACCATAGTCGCCTCCTCGTCGATAACCGATATGGACGGTCGTGGTTCATCCCATAATTCCAAAGCTTTTGGTGGATATTCTGGCCATTCCCAACTGAATTTCATCAATTGAAAATTACCATTATGCTCATGTCATCGTGCCATCTTAAATGGCATATCGTAAAGCATGCTTTTAAATTGGTTTGTAGTTAGTCGTATTTTGTAATTAGTGGAGGTAATTGGACATAATCTCCATTAGAAGGAAAGTGATTAGATCTAGAAAGAAAAAGGGGATTTAAAAAAAATAAAGAACATTATGGTAGAGGCCGCTAGGGTGTCTCTATAATAGTCTATTTATAAGCAAAAAGGAGAAGCGTTGGGTTGGGCCAAAGTAGTCGCAAAGACTCGAAACCCATTTTCGCCATTTGAACAAAAGTATAGCATGCTATATATCAAAATATACGTTTTCGATATTTTTAAATCTAATGAAACCATCAAAAATTCCAAAAAGACAATTCTACACAAATTTTTCTTTCGCCATCAAAAATTTATTTTAAACAATAATTTTAAAATTAATAATTAATTGTTAAATATATGGGTCGTTACAAAGCCAGTGTGTTAAGGACTTGCTAGAATTGTGTGTTATGGATTTGTTATTTAGGGATTTATTCTGAAAATTTTACGAGGGTATGTTTATTAATTTTGGGAAAATTTTGAAACAATAACAAAGAATCTATTTTTAATTGAAAATTTACTATTATTTATCAAGTAAGGAGGAATTTATATAAATAGTCATATGATTTTTGGAAGACTATCTAAATTTTGAGAAAATAATAATATGACTATTTTATGGAGTTTATGAAAAAAATTGTTATTACTTAGTAATAAAAATAAGAGGTATCTTGAGAATAACAATAATAATAATGAGTAGTTTTCGATGAATATTTTTGGGTTAAATTATTACTGTTTTTGATGTAAACAATACTAAAAAGGATTTTTGAGATTTAATGCAGAATGTTGTTATTGTTGATTTATAATAATGAAGTGGTTGTGAAAATAAAATGATTCAAATAAATATAATTTTTTATGTAAAGTAATAATATTATTATTATTTGGAAGGAAATTTAACAAAAATTATTATTTTTGGATTAAATAATTATGTTTGATATATTTAAGGTAATATGATGAAAACAAAAGAATTTTGAAGTATATTATCTATTTGTAGAAAATATCATATTTTGAGGTGATAGAGAAAAGGTATTCTTGTAATAAACAATACTAAGATGATTTATACTTATGCAATAAAAAATAAGTTTAAAATTATTATTTTGAATTGTTGACACATATGTGATTAAATATTATTTGAAATTAACTTATATGTTTACGTTAAAGGCGGAGATACGCTTACATTAGATGTGAGAAGCATGATAGCATGGTTAAGTGAAAAGTTTCAAAAAGCTTGAATAATAGAAGATGTGTTGTAAGAGACAGTCGCCGATATAGGATGATTAAACTTGTCTATGTAAAGTGTTTATGGAGTAGACGATGTACATAAGGTACTCCAATCGTAGGTCAGTTTGTAGGACTTCACAAGCGTGTGGAGTTAATATTACTTTTAAAGTGTCTAGTGTTGTATGATTTTAAGACATAAAGTAAATGACTTGACTTGCACGTACTAAGGTACAAAGGCGATTTTAAGGAAGGCAAGATTTGGCGATTTGATAGAAAATTGACTATGAGGTAAGATTAGTTCTTTTCAGTCATCACTTGGATTGAAAGGACTATCTTATGAAGTCATTTTACTAAATGATGACCTTTTTGTGCATAACTTATTTTCAGTGCCCGATGCTCATGAAAAATAAGTGAAAAATGCACAATTTAGTTTATGAGTTCATTATAGTAATATTGTGTTCATCGAAAATAAGGCATCATCCATTTGTGATTACTATAATTAAACGATGATGGAGTATGAGGTTTGTCTAAGAATCCTAACTGTTAGTCCACTTAGAGAGGAGACATTGTCCGTTATTGTGTTGTTGTGTCTATGGACTTGAAGGAAGAATTTAGTATGGTATCTCAAAGGATACAAAGAAGGTTTTCTATTGGTTGAGATGAAGAAGTAAAGGGAAAAATATGTTGCAAGGTATTTGATGATGGGGATATGTTGGTAATGAGATCTATTTAAATTAAAGCAATACTTGGACATTACATGATCAGACACCTCGGTGATAGGTAAAGGAATGGAAACCTCTTAGGATAGAAATGCATAGACTGTTCGCAGTGGATAGCTTGGTAGGTGAAAGACTCGATATTGAGATATGTTATGGGAGAAAGCTAGCGCTATAAGTTATTAGGTCTTTCCCAATTTTATAGTGAGTAGGGAAGTCGGCGTGTTTTAATGAGCTTCTTGAAAAGTTAGTGGGTGTTCACAAGTTTTCTATTTATCCCATCTGCGAACGTAAGTTGATGATTTAGTGATTATGGTAGAGCCTAGTCAGCTTATGAGGTAAATGTAGAGATAGAGTCTAGAATACTTTGTAGATGCACTCACATTTTAGGACCTGATGTGGTACTGCATAAAAATGAGGAAATGAAGTTTGTCCAAGTACGGCAAGGAAATGTTTGGATAAGAGTATGATGGAGCTCAAGGAGAGAATCTGAGTTTCCCGTCACGAGCTAAGTTCCTCTTTTAGTTAATTTGTAGGTTAGTTTTCTCGTTAGGTCATTGTTTGTTTTCATGGTTGCTTTAGTTAGCTAGTTGACGTGGGCATGGAGTATGGATGCTAGGATTGTTTGTATACACATCCCTATGATGTGCTTTGGTTGTTATGGTTGCTTTTTTGAATTATACCAGCTTAGTTTATACCGTGTTGGCTTGTATGTATATACATTTCAAACTAGTATAGTTACATATATTTAGGTGTTCTAATTTATGCTAGACAATTTTATATGTGCTATTTATTATCTACTTATATACGCATTTACTAATTGTGTTTGTGGACGCGGTTGTTTACTTGCACTGATATGGATGTTGCATATGGTTGTATGGATGCACGCAAACACACACATATATACATACATACACACACACACACACATATATATATATATGTATGTATGTATGTATGTATGTATATGTGTGTATATATTTGCATATATTAGGATCTTTGTATACATACTGATTCCACTGCACTCATCTCACATCATATCATTCCATTTTTATCTATCACATGCATTATATACTCCTGATTATGTTTTGCTTGTATTGGATAACGAATAATGGATGGATGTAGGTATGTTTGTTTTATATGTTTGTACACCATAAAGTGAGTTGCATTGTCTGCCTCGTGGAATTTCAGGGACGAAGTTCTTTTGGGGGGGAGAATGTAACACTCCCGTAATTTTATAAAATTAAATTTTAAATGTAAAATTGTAATTTTACATAAAAATAAAAATAGTTAATTTTTACATGAGCTGGAATTAGGCTTCAGGACTATCCCATTACATCCAAAATGCTGTTTACGATCAGAAAATATATATAATTTGCTAAATTTGGTTAAAAGGACTAAAAATCTAAAGAAGTCAAACCCAATGTTATTTTCACAATATAATGATTATGAAATTTTAGGCTAAATGTGTGTTATTCTCAGCCTATAAATAGATATGTAAAACCTATTTTCTAACTCTATATTAATCTAATTACTTCATCATTATTTTCTATTATCTCCACCAAATCTCAATCAAATTCAAACTTCCATTTTTTCTTCTTCTTCCAGCTTCTACATCAAATATTGAAAATTCATAACTTCTCTGTTTCTCAATGGATTTCGACGAAATTGACGGAAAATCAAAGGATTCAAAGAATACTATGACCTCATATCATTTTAGGGGTGGAATTCATAAGATCAAAGGTGCAGAAGACTCGAATTGCAAAGAACAATGATAAAATCTCGTACACCATTTTCATCATTCTTTATGAAACTTCAAAATGGCGTTTCTCTTTCATTTATGAACGGATTTTGATGATCTACCCTTCAAAACAACCATGGAGACTAGCATTAAAATTTGGTAAATGAAAATCAATGAATTTATAAGGAATCTAGGTGCAAAAGGCACATGAAAACGGAAATAGTGTTGGGTTCTTCTTCATTTAAGTGTTTCGGTGAGCAGGACCATTTTTATTTGTGTATATATTGATAAGAAGTAGTAATTCACCCTTATGGTCTTAAATCAAATTATAAATGATGAAACTAAATTAAAAGGATGTGACTTTTATACATATACATTATTTAGATGTAGTATGTCATGGTTAGATATTAAAAAAGTTATTTTTTTAATTATAAATAAACAAAGGTTGATCTCTCCCTAATTAAAAAGTGTAAAACAAAAAAGTATCAAAATTGTATTTCTTGTTGACAAGAATCCATTAGTGGTGTTTGTTCGACGATACAAGTAATATTATTTAATGAAATTATTTAATAAATTACGAAAATGCCCTTGAACTTTAAATGCTTATAACTATCGCATATGACCTCCGTTTCACGCGTGGTTCGCGGCATCATGATCTTGACAAGGTGAGGAATGCTTGGGTATATTATTTGCTATGTTTCTGGATAATCCAGAAAAGTGTCTAAGTTTGGGTAGATCTGTTATACTTTTTGATAGCAATGACGAGGACAGGCATTAAAGTACATTTTTCAAAGGAAATGAGTTCTTCGGTGTAACCAAGACATCTAATGATGATTATAAGGATAGGTTTTATGGTATATTTTTCATAGGAAATGAGTTTTTCGGTATAATTGGTGACCACTAATGATGACGATTACAATGATAGGCGTTATGGTACATTTTTCGAAGGAAATGAGTTCTTTGAGGTATCCGATAATATCTAACAATAGCGTTGTGGTGCATTTTTTGGAGGAGTTGAATTCTCGATGCACGATTTGATAATGACGGATATGATACACTTTTTAAAGGAAATGAGTTCTTCGGTGTGATTGGTGACGTCTATTGATGGCAATGTCGATAGCATAGGTGTTACGGTGCACTTTTCAAAGGAAATGAGTTCTTTAGCGTGGCCAGTGATGTCTAGCAATAGCGGGCCGAGACAAGTAGTTCTTTAGTACTGAGTTGCATATGATTTGATGATATGATACATTTAGATGAGCTAATTCTTCGATGTATGATTTAGCGACAGTGGAATGGAACATATTGTTTCTTAGTGGTGAGTAGCATAGATTTTCGACATGCGAGTTGGGCTTTGGGCCAAATCATGTGCAAATGATTGGGCAGAGGATAGATTTTAGTGAGACCTTAACATTTGATGTCAATATAAGTATTATATTGTGTTTAGCCAACTTGTTGGGTGCAGATGACACATGCTAAGATATGGTTTTTGAGCGTAAATGTTGTTTTACTTGCTTATTAATGTTATACACTTATATGATGTATTTCACTCACCCGGCCTATGTTTGACCCCTCTATCATTTTCTTCTTTTTAGTTATACTCTGAATTAGTCGATAGGGAGGATGTAACGACCCGTTTCTTCGACCCCCAGAAATCAACACTAATACAACCTCGGTATTCACATGCCGTAAATCCAAGTGCCGCAGAAGCGGATTCTTAAGGTGTTTGTACCAAAATTGGGCACAACACTCTTCGGATGTGTTTGAAGAGATAAAATGAAGAAAATAAATGTAAAATGAAGCAGATCTAACAAACACACCAATAAACAGATAAGAAAATGCACAGAAACACACGGATTTAGAGTGGTTTGGCGAATTGCCTACATCCACTATGAAATGATTGATGTTTATTGAACTTTGCTCGCTGATTACAAGAGATTACAACAGTACAACTGAAATTTAATGGTGATTCCGGCAGAGTATCAGCGTAGAGAAGCCAAAAGTCCCTTTTCTGTAGGTCCAGGGTCGCTATTTATAGGCGTAGGCAACAAATATCTCGCCCAGATCTCGGAGGACTTCTTCTCTCATGTGGGTAGGCCCACGCGATCGATTCCATGCTGTTTACACTCGATCCATGATCGATACGAACTAATCACCAATTTATGAGCCCTTCTTAACCAACTCACCATCCAATCGGCATCACCAAACCACTCGAGCGTTGGGCAATCGTGCATACATCATTCACTAGTGTTACAAGACCCCGTAGCCATAAAATGGACCTGATCATAATGTCGATTGGAGAATCTTTCCCAGTCGAGACCTATTCGTTGAAACCATCCTACATGCAGAACTTCAAGTGAAAATTTAACATGTTAACTATGTCAGTGTACTATGGAAATACAACCCCCGACACTACCTTATGAAGTGGGAATGGCGCGTGGATTTCACCAAGGGTGATGAATGCCATCAAACGCAGATGTCTTCCCTCATTCCTCAGAGAAGACCGTCAATCACGGTTAGACATACCAGCTCTATTTCTCATATCGCTGGCAGGAATGAAGAAGCTAGCAGCCAACGAATTTATTCAAAGTCCACAGCCAGTTGCTGCCAATACCTATAAATGAATTCATCACCAGAGCTTATTTCCAGACTTTGATAAGAGAACTGGTGGGTAGCCGCCGACGACTACACCCACATGTCCAAGCCAATATTGAGTTGATGAGTCAGCTGAAGGATCAACATGGCGAGATAAGGAGGGAACCTACTCCATACTCTAGATTGGAAAACTCCTCTTCTTTAGATGGCTACCATGGACGCCAATGCCATAAGGCTGCTCCGGAAAGGATAGCTCCGACAATATGTGCAAGCCCCATAAAACGAAGGACCGGGAACACCCGACCCCTATCAATCGGGAACTTTGATCAAATTGAACCATTTGCGTTAGACTTCCAACTGTGAAGGGCTGGACCGAAGTGCAATAGCGAGCATACGACGCCGCTTCACTTATCAATGAGATTTAATCTGATCTCTTTTGAATTATTTCTATTGCAATTTCGTTTATGTTGCGAGATATGACCGACTTGAATTAAACTACTTGCAAATGATGCAGGTAACCGAGTACTCAAGGTTCGGTGCCAAACAACCTCCGCAGACTATGATCAAGTCATTGAGGTATCATTATCACGAGCCTGATTCAACCACCGATAGGCTACTATATGCCCCTGGCTTAGGGGCAGAGCATCAAAGCAGAAGAGACCGACAAGGTCAGGACTCTAGTACAAAGTGGATGTGTTTCCTGGGGATTTGATCAGGCAACTGGTACTCGGCGACAAGTGCTCGGCATCAGAAAGCGATTGGCATCAAGGAGTGTTCGGCGAAGCACTGGCCATCCGGGAGTGTTCGGCGAAGCAACTGACATCCATGAGCGCTCGGCGACAAGTGTGCTCGGCATCCATTAGTGTCCGGCATCGAGACCGCTCGGCATAACAGGGTACTCGGCATCAAGACTGCTCGGCATAATAGGGTACTCGGCATCAAGACTGCTCGGCATAACAAGGTACTCGGCGTAAGGGCATTCGGCGTCAAGGAGAGCACTCGGCAACAACCTATGCTCAGCGTCAACTAGTGTTCGGCATCCCACGGTACTCGGCATCCAGAGGCACTCGGCGTCAGTGGAACTCGGCAACGAGAGCGTTCGAACTACATACATTGGTTGGTCAAGAGCTTCAAATGGAGATACGCTCGGCTTCACTGCAATCACCCTACACTTCCCATACATCAGGAGCACCGTTCGGCATGGGAAGGACCGTTCGGCATGGGAAGGACCGTTCGGCACAGAAGCGTTCGGCGTACCTGGTTCGGCATGTAGCGCCTGGGCTCGAACGTTCGGCTAACAAGCCCGCTTGGGAAGTCCAGCCCATCTTTGCCTATAAATAGAGGGGCAGGGTCACAGTAAAATGGATCCTTTTTGGGAGAGAAAACACCGGGGAGACTCTGCCATTTTCAAAACTCATCTTCTCTACTTAACAACTTCATTCAGACATTTGATTCACGAATTGTATTTGTAATCAACTATAAAGAAGATCAATAAAGTTTAACCTCAAAGTGGACGTAGGCAATTACGCCGAACCACTATAAATTTGGTGTTCTTACTTTCTATATTTAGATTAGCGCTGTCTTCTCTGTTTAATTTGATTTCATCACTTATATCTCTTCACAATCTTCTTCTACGAGGTTAGTGACCAATTTTGGTGCTAACACTTTGGTGCTTTCACCGAGAATCGAATTCTCAGACCTCAAGGATCTGCTTTGAAGCTACTGGATTGAGCAAATCCCCCAAAGAAGATCCGACTTACTGATAGAACATCCGCTGATTCTACTCAGAGTTCATACCAATAACTCTACAATGGCAAGACCACGTACCAGGTCAGCTTCTCTTAATGCGGATGCCCGAGAGACTGCTAGCGTGCAACAAGCAGGACCTAGCAATCAACCAGCGATCCCGAGTGCAGGGATTGCCGCTCAAGAACAGACTCCAGTTGTCACCAGAGTGGAGTTCAACGACTTGATGAGAGAACTTAGGGAAAGCAGGAGACAACTGGGAGAACAGATGCAAGCTAATGCCAACCTGATGGCACAACTCACTCAACAGCAGCAACAGAATGCTGGGGGCAATCCAGCTGCTTATTCCTCTTCTGACAGCTCAACTTCTTCTGATGAGCCACCCAGGCGCAGACGCCGTAAGACTGAAGCTGCAAGGGCAGATGCTGCTGTTCGAACAGCAGGAGACCGCGACCAAGCCAGAACTGGAAACTTCCGAACCGGAGTATAGATGGAGGAGGGAGCTCCAGATCATCAAGATGTTAACAATGTTGAACCTCACGACGCACGATTGGCAGATCGCCAGGAAAGGAGGCATCAGCATGGACAGGCGCGTAGAACTGACTCCAACCTCCCAGCTTCCATACAGACACCCGATCTGACAGCCATGATCAGGCAACTGATGAAAGAAAATCAGGGCTTATCAAATGATGATTGGGGAGTGTCAAGAAGTCATACTCTGTTCACGGATGTTGTGCTGCAAGCGGCCTACCCCAAGAAATTTAGCATGCCAACCATTCCTGCATACGAAGGAAAGACTGACCCCAGACAACATGTAATGAGGTATGAATGGATGATGGATTCAGCCAGAGCAAATGATGCCACCAAGTGCAGGTGCTTTCCGATTACTCTATCTGGGATCGCTACTATGTGGTTCACCCGACTTCCTCCGCGATCCGTATCAAATTTTGAGGAGTTGGCAAAGAAGTTTATTGAGCAATTCAGGATACACACTACACGCCCGAAGGACGTGATGTCTCTGTCAAGTGTAATCCAAAATCCCGGAGAGTCGCTGAAGGAGTACTTACAAAGATTCCACGTTGCGGCAACTGAAGTCAGTAATCCCAACGACCATGCAATTCTAATGGCTGTAATGAGAGGTGTAGATCCGGATTCTGAATTCGGAGATTGGCTGGCAGGAAAACCTCCGGCTACGCTAGAGCGTTTCTACTCCAAGGCACACCAGTTCATAAGAAGAGAGGAAGCTAGGTGGGTACGACGAGACAAGGCACCGGGACCTGCCCAAGAGTCAATTAAGAGCAACATTGCCGTGAAGCAATCTGGAGACAATTCAGGAAAGGTCCAAGTCAACGTCCAGAGTAAGCCTGTGCAGCCCAAAGAGTCCGGAGGAAGAAGTCAAGGAAAGAGGAAAGAAGCGGGAAAGTGGAAGTCGAGAATTCCAAGCTACAGCGAGTACACTCCGCTAAACGCCCCACTTGAGAACATTTACCTATCCACATGCAATACTTTTCAATACAGAAAACCACGTCCGAAAGAATCAACTGAAGAACAGAAACGGACTGGGAAATATTGCCGCTTCCATGAAACTTATGGACACAACACGGAAGAATGCAGACACCTGCATGACGCTATCGAGAAATTGATCAGACAAAAGAAGTTGCAAGAATTTGTAAAGGATCCACAGGAAGGAGAACAGGGAACGTCCAACCCAGGTCGTGCACCGGCTCCACGTCATCCTGAGGAACCTGCCCGGACTGTTGGAAGACTGGTTATAAATACAATTATCGGCGGACCTCATCCCGCAGATAAGAACTGGCAAGAGATGGAACGATATGCGAGCTCCTTGAAGCATGCAGATTTTGAGTGCTGTTCGAACGTAGAGGACGGGGCCCCTGCTAAGCAGCAGCGCGTGATGACAGACGATATTGTGTTCAGAAACAGAGACGCTGATCAGGTAGAGGCTCCGACCATCGATCCCATGGTCATATCTGCAACGATCGGACCAGCATATGTAAAAAGAATTTTGATTGATTGTGGAAGTTCAGTCAACATCATCTTCAAGAAGGCCTATGATCAGATGAAGCTAGAGACAAAAGACTTGAAACCATCCAAAGCTCGTATCCACGGCTTTAACGGCGCTGCGACTGATGCAGTAGGATATGTCGAGTTACCAGTTGAACTGGGACAAGGCGAGCGTCGGAGGGTACGAATTCTGCCCTTTGTAGTTTTGGATGTGGACTCTCCATATAATGTTTTCTTGGGTCGGCCGGCCCTGGCTGAATTTAGGGCGGCACTAGCCCCGTGGTGCTTGACTTTGAAGTTTCCGACTGACAAAGGAGTAGGCATTGTTCACGGTGACCAAGCAGCTGGTCGTTCTTGTTATGTGGCCGAGCTCCGAGAGGCCCACCGGAGGGAGAAAGGAAAGGTTGCGGACAATCCCGTCCGCATCCTCAATACGAATAATTGACAAGTAGTGCCCGAGCCCTGGCTCGGGCATAGTTCTCGGATCTACGGAGATATAGATCCGAGAGACAACGATGAGAAACCCAGGGAAGAGAAGGCGGCACCGGCTGAATTAACAATTGACATTTCAGTTAGCCGTGACGACCCTTCGCGAATACTGAAGATCGGATCACAGTTAGGCCCCGCAATGACAGAAGACCTTAGCGACTTCCTCCGGGCAAACCTTGATGTTTTTGCCTGGACGCATTCTGATATGTGTGGGATTTCTCCCGACATCACAAGTCATATGTTGAACGTAGACCCGAAATACGTCCTAGTCAAGCAAAAAAGGAGAGGAATGGATCCAGAGAGATCCGCCGCTCTTGGAGAGGAGGTGGACAAACTCAAAGCAAATGGGTTCGTCCGCGACGCCCTCTACCCGGAGTGGGTCTCCAACCCCGTGCTAGTAAAGAAGGCGAATGGGAAATGGAGGACTTGCATAGATTATTCCGACTTGAACAAAGCATGCCCTAAGGACAGTTTCCCGTTGCCTAGGATCGATCAGTTGGTCGATTCCACAGCAGGACACGAATTATTGTCATTCATGGATGCGTACTCGGGATACAACCAAATCCCAATGCATATTCCGGACCAAGAACACACCAGCTTCGTTACAAATGTCGGGCTGTATTGCTATGTAGTGATGCCCTTTGGATTAAAGAATGCTGGAGCAACTTACCAACGTCTGGTGAATCGAATGTTCAAGGACCAGCTGGGAAAAACCATGGAAGTCTATGTGGATGACATGCTCGTGAAGTCACGGCGGTCAAACGACCACATTCAAGACTTAGCGGAAATGTTTAACATACTCAGGTTCTATGGAATGAAGATCAACCCGCTGAAGTGTTCTTTCGGCGTTGCATCAGGGAAGTTTTTAGGATTCATCGTCAACGCTAGGGGAATCGAAGCCAACCCAGAAAAGATCCAAGCCATTCGAGATGTACAAGCGCCCAGGACTATAAAGCAGGTACAGAGCTTGAACGGAAAAGTGGCTGCGCTGAGTCGATTTATATCCAAGGCAACTGACAAGTGCATCCCGTTCTTTGACATAATAAAGAAAGGAAAGAGGAATTTTGAATGGACGTCTAGCTGCGAGGAAGCTTTCCAGAACCTGGTAAGGCATCTGGAGAGCCCACCAATGCTATCTAAACCAGTTGACCATGAGATGTTGTATGTTTACTTGGCTATATCCCCTCATGCGATAAGCGCAGCTTTGGTCCGTGAGGAGGATCGAGTCCAGAAGCCGGTATATTATGTTAGCAAGCGTTTAACGGGGGCAGAGAAGAATTACCCTAAAATTGAGAAATTGGCTTATTGCTTGGTGATTGCATCACGCAAGCTGCGCCCATACTTTCAAGCGCATTCAATCGGCGTTTATACCGATCAACCCCTGAGGCAGGTACTTCAACGACCGGAAACTTCTGGAAGATTGCTAAAATGGAACATCGAGTTGAGCCAATTCGATATCGCGTACTTACCACGGAGAGCCATCCGAGGGCAAGCGTTAGCAGACTTCATCGCTGAATTTACCATACCCATCAAACCGGACGATCACGACATCATTCCCCCCATTCGATGGAAATTATACACTGACGGTGCATCAAACGACCGTTGCTCCGGCGCGGGCGTAGTTCTTATAACTCCGAAAAACCGATCAATCTGTTATGCCCTGAAGCTTGATTTTCCGGCTACAAACAACGAAGCTGAATATGAAGCACTGATCGCTGGCTTGAAGCTTATCAAAGAACTCGGGATCGAATCAGTCGAAATCTTTTGTGACTCGCAGTTAGTGGTTTACCAAGTACGAGGAGACTACCAAGCAAAAGGACGAAAGCTTGCTCCGTACCTCGTTCAGGTCCAGGAACTACTATCAAATCTTGAGCGTTATGACATTTCACATATCCCGCGAGAACAAAACAAAGAAGCCGACTTGTTGGCTAAGTTCACAAGTACCGACGATGTTCAACAAATGGGATTGTATCCCGTTGAAGTCTTGCATGCCCCGAGTGTGGACGAGATGAAAATCGATCGCGTGCTGGAAACAGAGATCGAGAAGGACTCGTGGATAACCCCATTCAAACTGTACCTGACAACCGGGGCTTTACCAGAAAAAAGAAGCGAAAGACGACAGGTCCTTCGAAAGGCTGCGCGATACGTAATGCAGGATGGATCCATGTACCGGAAAGGATTCTCAGTCCCATTGTTACGGTGCATCGCTCATGATGAAACAAAGCGAGTCTTGAGGGAAGTCCACGAAGGGGAATGCGGCGACCATACTGGGGGGCAAACGCTAGCGAAGAAGATCCTCCGCTATGGGTATTACTGGCCCACCGTAAACCGGGATGCCGCGGACTACGCAAGAAAATGCGACAAGTGTCAAAGATATGCAAAAATCCCGAGGGCTCCGTCAACGGAACTCACACAAATGATCAGTCCTTGGCCATTCGCGATCTAGGGAATCGACATAATCGGCTCTTTGCCTCTATCCAAAGGTGGTGCGAAATACGCGATAGTTGCAGTCGACTATTTCACGAAATGGGCTGAGGCAGAACCTTTGGCCACTATCACCTCTAAGAAAGTCATTAACTTCGTTGTACGAAACATTATATGCCGCTTTGGCCTTCCACGCACCATCATTACAGACAACGGAACGCAATTCGAAAGTAGAGAGTTCAAAGAGTTCTGTTTAAAGTACGGCATCGAGAAAAAGTTCGCCGCCGTTGCACACCCAAAAGCTAACGGACAAGTCGAGGCCGTTAACAAGATAATCAAGTCCATACTAAAGAAGCGTCTGGAGAAGGTTGGAGGCAAATGGGTAGATGAACTCCCGACAGCATTATGGGCGTATAGAACTACCCACAAGTCCGCGACCGGCCACACTCCGTTCGCCTTGGCATACGGCTCTGAAGCCGTTATACCTGTGGAACTTGAAGTTCCATCGCACCGAGTGACGTACTACGATCCCACGACGAACCAAAACCTCTTGCTGGAGTCACTGGACTGCATCGATGAAAAACGGGAAGAAGCTGAATTAAGGGCGGCGGCGCACAGACATCGAGTCAAGCGTTACTATGACGGCAGAGTCCGTCCAAGGATCTTTGATGTGGGAGATCTCATTCTGAAACGAGTCTTCCCGGTACCATCACGCATGAATCCCAGCTGGGAAGGTCCATACGCCATTGAACGGAAGCTTGGAGAAGGAACGTTCAAGCTAGCGACCGTTGATGGCGCGACACTCCCCCGAGCATGGAACAGTGAACATTTGCGGCACTATTACATTTAGCATGTTTCCCTTTCTTGCTATAGGCATTATTGTTTCCTGCATGTTTCCGTTCAATAATGATTTAGTTTCCTTTTAAAGTTGTAATCAAGCAATTTAGTTGATTTTCATTAATAAAGGCTTGAAGCCACATTTTCTATGAAGTTTCAATATCTCTTAATTGGATGATAAATTACACTATTCTACGCGACATACAGGCTCGTATGAACGATTTCCAATCTCCGAATCCCCAGAGTGCGGAGCGGAGTACTCTAAGTCCCCAGAGCGCGGGCTAGAGTATAAACGATTCCAATCTCCGAATCCCCAGAGTGCGGAGCGGAGTACTCTGAGACCCCAGAGCGCGGACTAGAGTATAAACGATCCCAATCTCCGAATCCCCAGAGTGCGGAGCGGAGTACTCTAAGTCCCCAGAGCGCGGACTAGAGTATAAACGATTCCAATCTCCGAATCCCCAGAGCGCGGAACGGAGTACTCTAAGTCCCCAGAGCGCGGGCTAGAGTATAAACGATTCCAATCTCCGAATCCCCAGAGTGCGGAGCGGAGTACTCTGAGACCCCAGAGCGCGGACTAGAGTATAAACGATCCCAATCTCCGAATCCCCAGAGTGCGGAGCGGAGTACTCTAAGTCCCCAGAGCGCGGACTAGAGTATAAACGATTCCAATCTCCGAATCCCCAGAGTGCGGAGCGGAGTACTCTAAGTCCCCAGAGCGCGGACTAGAGTATAAACGATTCCAATCTCCGAATCCCCAGAGTGCGGAGCGGAGTACTCTAAGTCCCCAGAGCGCGGACTAGAGTATAAACGATTCCAATCTCCGAATCCCCAGAGCGCGGAACGGAGTACTCTAAGTCCCCAGAGCGCGGACTAGAGTATAAACGATTTCAATCTCCGAATCCCCAGAGTGCGGAGCGGAGTACTCTAAGTCCCCAGAGCGCGGACTAGAGCATAAACGATTTCAAGTCTCCAAGTCCCAAGAGTGCGGAGTCGAGTACTCTAAGTCCCCAGAGCGCGGACTAGAGTATGAACAGTCTCAAGTCTCCGAGTCCTCGAAGCACAGTGTCAGCAAACCAAATAAAGACAAGAGAATCATTCAAACAAGAAGAAACTAAAATTTTATTCGATAAGTCCAAAACGGGGATACAAGATCACTCCTACAAAATTCGGGCCTATACAAACTACAAGTTATGGAAGATGGAAACAGTTACAAACTTAAGCAAAAACTTGTTGAGCAAGTGCATCGATCATTTCTTCGACTTCTTCTTCTTGTCTGCCTTTGGTGTTTCCGACGACTCCTCTCCCTCACGTTTCTTCTTGGACTTTTTGCTTGCTAGAGAGACGGAGTCAGGAGTAGGAGACGGAACATCTAGTGGTTTGGACCTGCCCGGGAGAATGATTTTCAAAGGTCTGTTCCGTGGGTCAGTAAGTTCCAGGACTTCAGATTCAACTTTGACTTTGACCTTTCTCTTCTCCTCGTCGGCAAGACGATCCTTCATGCTCATCTCTGAAGTATGTTCAGAGGCGCCAGTGATTTTAACTTCGTCGCTTCCTTCGGCAGGAGACGAAGTATCAAGTTTGTCATCATCAAGCACCCCGATCACTTGAGCGTCTGGGCCGGGAGTTACCCCTGCGTGAGCAACGTCGCTTGTTTTCCCCGCTTCCTCCTTGGCATCATCGCTCCTCGGAGTTAGCTCGGTGTCAGAACAACCTGTGAGAAAATATAAGAAGTGGGCATTAGAACGAATAACCACTGCTGAAAAATGACGGGATCTCTTCGACTTCTAGAGAAAGAAGAATCTCCTACCAGGATCAGGTTGACTATCGGTGGCGCACGGGGTTTCACCCTCCAGGATAGGTGACAGCACATGAACGCCAAGCCCGGGATCTTCGGGATCGTAACTGGCATGCTGCTCGAATGGATCAAGCGTCGACCGACCAGCCGATTGAGCAGCATAAGGAGCGGCGATGTGAGGAGTAGTAGCGTCGGCCTCTGACGGGACAGCCTCGTCGTTCTTCTCTTTCGAAGGGGAAGAGCCTTTGCCATAGAGAGCCAATGCTGCGGATAAATCCGATGGCTCATTCCCCCTCAGGAACTCCTTCACCAATGCATCCTCGTCGATTTCTTCGGAGCCTGACTCGACTTTCTTGATCTTTATCAGAGTTTCCCATGCCTCAGCCAGGGATTCATGGTAGCCGTCGCCCAAGAATGTTAGGTCACGGTGCATAAGGACGCGGGCTCCGTACTCGGCGATCAACGGGTCAAACATACTTTTGATCTCTTCCCTGCCGGCCTCTGCGGCCGCCTCAAGGCGAGAATCAAGCTCCTCCACAGCCATTCTTTTGCCCTCCTCACGGGCCTCATCCTTCATTTTATCGACCCCGGCAAGTTCACCATCGAGATTTGCCTTCAGAAGCCGGGTAGCAACAATCTCATCACAATACCGCTGTGATTCTTCCTGAGCGGCTATCTTGTCTTCTTTCTCCTTGGAGAGTTGTTCTTTCAGCTCTTTGACTTGAGTAGTGAGCGCGTCCCTTTCTTTTTGGATAGAGTCTTTTTCTAGGGCAAGGGCGCCGCTGCGCTGAACTGCTTCGTCAAGCTCCTTTTTGTGAGCCACCTCTAAGCGAGTAACTGCCTCGGCAGTATCTTTTGCACCTTGTTCAGCGGCTTCTAGCTTTAACTTATAAGAGGCGAGTTCTTCGTCTTGGAGTTTGATGATTTTCTTATCGCTGTCAGCCTCCAAATTCAGGCGGTCAATCTCGTGTTGACGCTCGACAGATACTTCTGAGATCTTCTCCACCAAGTGCACGAATGCGTCATGTTGAACATAGACGTCATTGTTGCAGGCAATGGTACTTTGCTTCACGTGCCTAGGAATGTGATGGATGGCCGGGAGAAATTTCAAACCGTCAAAACAAATTTTCGGAAACTTGGCCTTAAGGTCGACCATCTTTTCCGCAACAGTTGGGTCCACGGCAGGAGCAGGAGGAGGAGGCTTAGAGAATTCCGTTCTTTTACGCGGCTCTCGAACTTGCCTCGTACTCGATGAACTGGAATGTTGTTCTCGAGCAGCATCAGACTGATAACCCTTCTGCAAAGACTTTTCTTTATCCGGTTCAGTTGTAGGAGGAAGATCGCGGGACTGGGAAGATTGATAGTGTGCTTTTTTGCGGTGAGACGACTCGCGCGGACGATTGTCCCTATCTTCATAATCACCTCGGTCCCGGTGTCTGCCTGAACCGGAATCCCGTCCGGAGTGATGGAATATAGAAGACCCCTGAAGGCGATCAAGTCCGTGGGAGCGGCCCATATCACCTGCAAAGAAGGAAGATAACAACGAATTAGGGAGAATTCACAAGTTAAAAAGACTTGAAGTGTGTTATGGAATGCGCATGTGCGTGTGTGTCCTAAGTGTTCCCCCCGACGGACCCGTTCGTTTATCTTTGCTAATCGGAGTATTGTCTCTTTGAGCCGGGAGTTGAACTCCTGCATTGCCTCTAGCGGGCGAGGAGAATTTGAGAGCTTCAGGATCATCGAACCCGTAATTAAGTATGTCTTCGGGAATAGAGAGGTTCGAGAGACCCCTCAGAGAACTTTCCAGATGCTGCGAAGAAGCCTCTTTCTCAGGAGGGATAGGCGTAGATTTTGAGGTGCCACCAACTTTCTCTTTCTGAACCGTATATTTCAGCTTTTTCTTTCCCTTCGAAGGGGAGGATGACGTCTCAATATCCTGAACTTCGATTGCCGGATTCCAAGCAGGACCCACGTTCTCGCCCTGAGTTTCGGGTGCATCATCCTCTTTACGCTCGCCTTCTTCGTGCGTGTCGGGGGCGCGACGCGACGACGGGCCGGCAAGTTTTTTCCCTTTACCAGATGGAGGTTTGGGAATTGTAACACCTTCTGGAAGGCTGATCCGACGATCAGGAGCTAGCAAGCCGAACCCCGACAGCGATTCATTTGAAATGATAGCTCGAATATCTCGATCCTCGGCCAAAAGAGTTCTAATCGCGTCGACAGCATCAGCATATCCTCGGCCTTCCGGACGCGGGTTAATACCTGAAAAGATGAAATGAAGAGTTAGGAAAAACATGACTCCCATTAAGTACGAATAACGGTTCAGCAGAGAGACTTACTGCCTTCAACCCATCTCCTAGCAAAACCAGACGGGCATCTCACATACAACCATTCCTGTTTGTACAGGGCGAATTTGCTACAGGCCCCTGTCAAGATCTGGCACTTGTGATATGGCTCGAGGAATATGAAGGAAGGGCTATCTTTCCGTCTCTTGAACATATAAATGTATCGGATATCACCGGGGGTTGGAGGTCTGGAGAAGACAGCCATGAAGAGTAAATAAGTCCCATATAGGAACGCATGGCCATTCGGGTGCAGCTGCGACGGAGCAATGTCTATATACTGCAGCACATCCCGGAGAAATAAGTTAAATGGAGGCACGCTGCCCATCCAACACATGAACTTGTTGCAGGCCGTGTACCCGACTGGGGGCAGATGAGGACGGTCGTGTCTCGAAGGAACTAACACGTCAGCAAAAGGAATCCCGTGAATGGAACATATCCGTCGCAGAGCGGCCTCGTTGATCTTCGAGGCTTGAGAATCGACCGGATTGTCCAGTAAGATGGTTGACTCCAGAGCATCGGGCACCAAGTTATGAGCGGGAGAGATTGATGGGTTGGAAGCATCTGCGGCTCCTTGCCTTGCTGACGGCCCAGGCCTGTCAGATATGGTGGCAGAACTAGATTTTCCCGACATCCCGAATAAATAATGAACCTGGCTAAATGCTTGAGAGAGCTATACTTAAAAAACATTGAACGTTAGAATTAGCAACACGATTTCCCCCCCCCCATGTGGTGTGTGAACTAGTGCAAGCGATTGTGTGCAGGCAATAAGAATCTAAAGGTTCTAAAGATGTAATATTTAGCTTCGAATCATCGCCTTCGAAGACCGCCATCGCTGACCGTCTCAGAAAGCTCGCCTCGAAGGGATTATAGTCCCAGATTCAGAAGACATATGATTTCTGGAGTGACCGGCTTAAAATGTAGTTAGACACCTATCATGTTCGGCATTTTTAATGTTGTTCGGCATTTTTAATGTTGTTCGGCATTTGTATTGACCGGCTAAAGACATTATCCGGCCCAAGAATTGTCCGGCAAGTACTTTGTTTGACTAAGGTAATGGTTCGACCTAAGGGTTGTTCGGCTGAAGTCAGTGTTCGGCATGTCAATATGCTGTTCGGCTAGAGTCATCGTTCGGCATGTCAATATGCTGTTCGGCTAGAGTCATCGTTCGGCATGTCAAATATGCTGTTCGGCTAGAGTCATCGTTCGGTATGTCAGTTATGTTGTTCGGCTAAAGTCATTGTTCGGTATGTCAATATGATGTTCGGCTAGAGTCATCGTTTGGCATGTCAAATATGCTGTTCGGCTAGAGTCAGTGTTCGGCGTATCAATCGTATTGATCGGCTAATGTCATCGTTCGGCTAAAAGTGGTGCTCCGCCACGATCTCAATTCTACCCTACGCCTTCTCCATCCACACCGAACGACAGAGACGGACCGCCCAGCAAAGACTACGCCGTTCAACACCCCATCTACCCTTCTATCGTTCGGCACGGAGGAGCTATTTAGACAAATCAAAACGAGCAAACTACAATGAACCTAAAATGGAAGTAGTGCAATTGTTAGAGGAAGGATACCTAATTCGACGATCGAAGTTGAAAATGTTATGAAGGCTTTAAATCTGATAGGATGGGAAGAGTTGAAAGTCTCTAAGGAATGGCTGAAGAGAAGGCGTAAAGGGAAGAGAGACGGTGAGGACCTGGTTATATAGAGGAAGGTAGAAGTTGAAGAGGCTATACCCGGTAGAACCGGTCAACACCGAAGTGTTCGGCATCGTAGCAATGTGACGTTCGGCACACGAGTTACGTTCGGCTTCGAGCGTATCGTTCAGCGTCTGCATCTCGTTCGACTGGCACCTCCTTCGCTAACATTCTCGAGAAGGTACCTCTAAGATAGATTGAATCGGATTCAAAGCGCATCACGTTCGGCCACGTAATACACTTTGGGGGGCAAGTGTTTCCTGGGGATTTGATCAGGCAACTGGTACTCGGCGACAAGTGCTCGGCATCAGAGAGCGATTGGCATCAAGGAGTGTTCGGCGAAGCACTGGCCATCCGGGAGTGTTCGGCGAAGCAACTGACATCCATGAGCGCTCGGCGACAAGTGTGCTCGGCATCCATTAGTGTCCGGCATCGAGACCGCTCGGCATAACAGGGTACTCGGCATCAAGACTGCTCGGCATAACAGGGTACTCGGCATCAAGACTGCTCGGCATAACAAGGTACTCGGCGTAAGGGCATCCGGCGTCAAGGAGAGCACTCGGCAACAACCTATGCTCAGCGTCAACTAGTGTTCGGCATCCCACGGTACTCGGCATCCAGAGGCACTCGGCGTCAGTGGAACTCGGCAACGAGAGCGTTCGAACTACATACATTGGTTGGTCAAGAGCTTCAAATGGAGATACGCTCGGCTTCACTGCAATCACCCTACACTTCCCATACATCAGGAGCACCGTTCGGCATGGGAAGGACCGTTCGGCATGGGAAGGACCGTTCGGCACAGAAGCGTTCGGCGTACCTGGTTCGGCATGTAGCGCCTGGGCTCGAACGTTCGGCTAACAAGCCCGCTTGGGAAGTCCAGCCCATCTTTGCCTATAAATAGAGGGGCAGGGTCACAGTAAAATGGATCCTTTTTGGGAGAGAAAACACCGGGGAGACTCTGCCATTTTCAAAACTCATCTTCTCTACTTAACAACTTCATTCAGACATTTGATTCACGAATTGTATTTGTAATCAACTATAAAGAAGATCAATAAAGTTTAACCTCAAAGTGGACGTAGGCAATTACGCCGAACCACTATAAATTTGGTGTTCTTACTTTCTATATTTAGATTAGCGCTGTCTTCTCTATTTAATTTGATTTCATCACTTATATCTCTTCACAATCTTCTTCTACGAGGTTAGTGACCAATTTTGGTGCTAACAGGATGCAACCGAACATCCACTCATCCACCTATGCAATTTAATTAGGAGATTTAAGAAAGACTTGGAGTTATATGTCCCAACAATGCACTCTCCATCTCGTACTTGAAGCTCGCCAAAATACTTATGCTTCTTCTAATGCCCGATAAAATCGAAATGACACCAAGGGTGGACGTGACGTCACCATCCATGCATCCGATCCTGCATTAGAGACTTGGGGTTATTTGAGAACACATGTTTAAAGTGGATATGATTAGACCGTTCACTCTCTAGTTTGCGTCTGTAATTCGACAAAACAATCATGCCTTAAACCGACTTCATCGGGGGCCAACCCTCAATTAAAGTCATCAAAGACTGACTGCCTACTCACTAACCATCACGAGCTGTCATTTCAACTCTCTTCCTCAGCTCGATCGGAAGAATGCAAAGTATAAATTGGATGTGACTCGACTGTCCGCTCTCCAATTCTTGCACCTGAGTTAAGGGAAAATACACAACTCAAAGTGGATGTAGTTCGACCATCCTTTCATATGCTCGAGCACAAAGCTTGCCAGAACACTAATCTTACTCCTTAGGCTTGGCAAAAGCGGAATCCAAATGAACATGGACGTGATCCAACCGTCCATAAACTAAATCTCATCCTTCATTGAGGGCAGATAAGTGGAAAGTAATCGGGATCCCACTGATCACTCGCTAAGTGAAATCCCGAGCTCAGGGACAAGCCATCACACTACGGCAAAAAAGGATTGATACACAATAATTCTCTAACTAACTCCAGCTCCTAGAGTACGAGCTGGAGTATAAACTTATGGACATGGGCTCAAGGAGGGTGGATCCATCCACCCAATGACTTCACCCATGTTCAACCTAAGCCCAACAAGGATGGATTCGTCCATCTAACGACCTCGCCTTTCATATTTACAAGCTCGAGGAGGATGGATCCGTCCATCTAATGACTTCGCTTGCCTACTCAGAGTGGATGTGATACGACCGTCCACGTACCTGATCAACTTCTTGTTCCCAAAGTGTGAACGAATCCTAAAGTCTAAACAGATTTGACTGACCTTCTATCGGCTAACTCCAAATTCCCAGAGTGCGAACTGGAGTATAAACATCAACTAACTCTTGTCCCGAGAGCACGGACTGGAGTATAAACACTAAATGGGTGTGACTGACCACCCATCAGCTAACTCCAGATTCCCAAAGTGTGAACTAGAGAATAAACATTAACTAACTCTGGTCCCGAGAGCGCGGACTGGAGTATAAACACCAAATGGGTGTGACTAACCACCCATCAACTAACTCCAGATTCCCAGAGTGTGAACTGGAGTATAAACATTAACTAACTCTAAGTCCCCAGAGCGCGGACTGGAATATAAACACTTAAATGGGTGTGACTGACCACCCATCAACTAACTCCAGATTCCCAGAGTGCGAACTGGAGTATAAACATCAACTAACTTTGGTCCTGAGAGCGTGGACTGGAGTATAAATACCAGATGGGTTTGACTGACAACCCATCAACCAACTCCAGTCCTCAAAGCATGGTTTGGAATATAAATACCAAAAAGGATGCGATTCGACTGTCCATCTATCGGCTCTGGTTCCTCAGCAAGTTCTGTAGTACAAAAAGCGGATGTGGTTCGACCGTTTACTTTCCAATCTTCCCCTGACATGGGGGCACACTTAACACACAAAATTGGATGCGATCCGACCACCCAGCACTAAGTGGGCGTGACACAACCATCCATGCATCAACTCTTGGCCCCGGCACGGGACCCATAACATAATATTATAAGGATGCACTCAAACCCTACAAGACAAAATTTCTACCTTGATTTGAAAGGGAGATGCAGATTCGCAAAACGGACCTAGCTGAACATCCTATTCTAAATGGATGTGACTACCCATCCTACTGCAATTGAACGTGACATGACCGTTCATCCGCTAGCTCTCGCCTATGATGTGACGGGTTGTGCATGCAACATGGACGGATGTGACCTAACCATCTGCCAATCAATTCCTTCCTACAGTTCAGTGGGAGAAGCATCAAACTAAAGTTGTTGTAATTTGACCGACCACACTTCGACTTTTGCCCTTGACTGGGGGCAGAGGAATTGACAGAGGAAAATGCGGTCCAACCATTTTCTACAAAAAAAATCTTAGTCCTCAAAGTGTGGACAGGGGTATAAACATCAAATAGGTCTGATGAATGGCCCTTCAACTAACTCTGATCCCTAAAGTGTGGCTACAAGAATAGACAAACGAATGAATGTGATTCGACCATTCATTCACCAACTCTGACCTAAGCTCAACATGAGGAGTATAAACTCACTACAGGTGCAATTAGACCATCCACGAACTAACTCTGCTAACCCAAGACTGGGGTCAGAAGTAAAAATCGCCGAAAGAAGAGAAAGGTGAATCGCTACATCTCCAGCTTAGCGTCCTTTACAACTTAAGGCAACGACTACAAGGAGACCCTAATGCTAACCAATCAGAATGATGCTCGAAGTTCTGGGCAACCAATTATATCGTACCACCGGATCGACGGGCAATATCGATCTGCACCTTTCATATCATACCATTAGATCGATAGGAAGTGAGGTCCGAGCATTCTACATCGTGTCGTTGAATCGACGGTCAATATCGATCCTCTTTGACTACAAATCGATGTGACCCGAGCGTACATCGAATACCTTTGACCAACAGAGCATGGATAGAAGTATAAACCACGAATGAGTGTGACTTGACCATTCGTCCTCCGTCGCCTTCCTTCGATCCGTTCGGAAAAGCGTGAAATCGGATGGGCATGACCTGACTGCATTTGGGCTGACATTATCCCTAGTTCTGATGGGAGAATGTAAACCAAAATGGATGTAGTTAATTGCCTAGCTCCAAAAGAATGCAATGTGACCATTCATTCTTTGACTTTTACCATGATTCGATTAAAAGAGCAATTCAAAACAAGTGCAACCTAAACATCTGCACAACAATTCTTTCCCTAGATTCGGTAAGGGAAGCATCAATCCCGCATTGGATCTGACTGGACGATTCACTCTTCAGTTTCTGCCCAGAGTATGGCGACATAAGCAGCGAAGTGAATGTCATTGACCGTCCAGAACTTAGCTCATGTTTGAATGTCGGCGCGGCAACGAAGTATTCTGCCTAGAGGAAAGAACTAGGACAGAATGCAGGATAAGGCACAACTCAGCCTTCCATCGGTTAACTCAATCCCATAGTTCAACGGGATAGAATGCGAAATTAAAGTGGACATTATCTACCTTGCCACTTATCAAGATATTCCCCAGACTTGGGGGCACGTGCGAGAAATAAGATGAATGTAATTTGATCGTTCATCAAACAACTCTGGCTCTTACAGCTTGGACTACAGTATAAACACAGCAGAAGCTAAGCTCGATCATTCACACAATACGTCCATCAACCCAAGACTGGGGGCATGAGTCTGATCATTCAAGAGCTGGATATGACTACTCAATCTTATAGCTCGTGCCTAGTATTTATAACAACTTGAAGTTACGACGAGAGGATGCTTAGAGATAGAATCATTAGATCGACGCCCGGACTTATGGGCAGCTGATCGTCATTCTGACCCTTCCGATGAGCAATGGATCGCGGGTACATTGAATGGAAAGCGCATTGCTCGGAAACACAAGTAGATTCAAACTCATAGCTGGAGCCAGCTATGCTGCAGTATGCGATACAAGGCTAAAATCTACTAAGCCTTTGATTCAACTCCCTACAAGCCTGATCATTTACCATGGCAAATAAGCACATAAAGAGCCTATAACCCATCACGAGTACTAAAGATTAGATCACAACTCAGCGCAATGATGACGAAAGAGTAAACTGCATTGCTCCGGCTGAATCTTAATGTGTTCGCTTAGACTCAACCCCATATATACATATGGACTCTCACCAGCTATTGAGAACCATGCGTTAAACATCGACCAGATGCATGTCTTGGTGAACAAAAACGATACGACGTCGACCAGCTCAAAACCGATGGGTTCCTCTACTCAAAATGAGTATCCAATCCTTTACTTATGAGAGAAACAAACGGAGAGTGGCGGACGTACGCTGACTACTCAGATTTGCACGAGGCATGGCAAAGCATAGCTTTCCACTTCCAAGGATCAACCAACTGGTAGACTCAACCATCGGGCATGAATTACTCACTTCCATGGACACAAAACTCCAGATACAATCGGATACTGAAGCATGTCCCAGACCAGGAATACAATAGTTTCGTTACTGAACTGGGCCTATAGTGCTATGTTGCAACCCCCGGATTCAAATTTGAGAATGTTTATGCTATTTACCAAAGGACGATTAACAGATAATTCAAAAATCAGATCGGCCGATCGATGAAAGTAGATGTGGTTAATATGCTTGTGAGATCATGACTATCAAACGACCACATCGATGACTTGGCAGAGATATTCAGTGCTCTCCAAAAAATGCAGGATGAAACTCAATCCTTTGAAATGCTCTTTCACCATTACATCATAAAGATTCTTTGTTTTCATCATCAATTCTCGTGGAATCAAGGCTAATTTCCAGAAAATTTCGACAATTAGAGACACCAATGTACCGAGGACAACCAAGCAGGTACGGAGCCCAAGTCGGAAGATTACCGTCCTAAGTTGATTCAACTCTAGGGCCATCTACAAGTGTATTCTCTTCTTCAACCCGACCAAGAGAGGGAAAAGAACTTTTGAATGGACTAACAACTGTGTTGATGCAATTCCAACTCTTATAGATCGCTCAAAGAGACCTCCCATTTTACCCAAACCTTTGGATCGCGAAGATTTATACATCAATTGGGCCGTGTCAACACACGTCGTAAGCATCGCAATGCTATGTGAAGAGAAATGAATCCAAAGACCAGTATATGATGAAGGCTGGCTATTGACAAGCTTACCCTGTTAATGTCTATATCGACCAGCCATTATGATAGGTCCTATAGAAACCTTAAATGTTTGGAAGGTTACTCAATTAGAATATCAAGCTAAGCCAATTTGATATCACTTATCTCCCTCGAAGATCACTCCATGGTTAAACATTAGCATACTTCATATCTGAATTCACTACATCAGACGATTATCCAAAGAACAGTGGAGAACCGTCCAATCGATGGAGAACGTACATAGATGGAACTTCCGATAATTGGCTTTTAACGTCAAAGTTGCGTTAATGACTACTGAGGAACGATCGATCTGCTACGCCCTCAAACTCAACTTCCCTGCAACAAATAACGAAGCTAAGTATGAAGCCTTGGCGCTCAAACTTGCAAGAAAACTAGGAGTGGAAACTTTACATATCTTATGTGATTACTGGTTAGTAGTATACTGAGTCGGGGAAGATTATTTGACTAGGGGGCAACATCTTGCTCCTTATCCTAGCTAGGTCCAAAAGCTACTAGCGGACTTCGAATATTACACCATTACACACATCCTCGGAGAACTAAATGAAAATGCCAAGTCACTGGCCAAGCTAGCCAGTTCTAGGGATGCGCGGCAAAAAGACTTTGTCCCAGTTGAAATACTTATTATTCCAAGCATTGACATATGAAGATCAACTAGATCTTAGAGATGGATCTAGAAAAGGAGTCATGGATGACTCCTATCAAAGATTATCCATAATCGGGGATTCTTTTTGAATAAAGGAATGAGAAATGGCAAATCCTCTGTGAAGCATCACTACATGATTATGTCTAGATCGTTCAACTCCGTCGACACAAAGAATTACTCCTGTATCCATCAATCCGAGACCCAATACTACGTATCCATCGATACGAAGCATACATTCCAACATCTCAGATCGATCCAGGGGAGGATCGATACAAAGGAAGGACTTAAAACAACCATTGAACATTGTTACAACTCGAATTTCACTTCGATCCAGGGTTGGATGCTCACCAAGTGACAATTACAACAGTGAACAACAAATCGCTAGCGCTCAACGCTCAGTTACAACAAAACACTACATGATCATTGACAATCAACAGTTCGACATCTACATCACTGTCGTTTCAATCAAAGGTTACATCTTTTGATGAAAAGGTAGCAACTACTCAGCAAATCAGATAGAACTCTTTCAGAATGAAGGATGCAGCTTTTCAAAGCACGTCATGTTCACACAAGACGTACTTTGGGGGGCAAATGTTATCCCGCTTTTTGGTAAGACCATGACACCAAGAACTTGACTAGAAACCAATGATAGTTCGTCTTGGAGATCGGTTATACATAGGTTCACTATGGATACTGGTAAATTTTTCCCGAGTCCGGATCGACCTAAAATTGATATGACACGAGCCAACGTTCCAAATTTCAAGTCAATCGGAGTTCGTATGCTCAAGATATGATCGATGCAAGTTTGAATTTGTTGAAGGCTGTCAAATTCGCATCGCTTCTGTTCGCATCGATCCTGTTCGCATCGATCCTGTTCGCATCGATCATGTTCGCATCGATCATGTTCGCATCGATCTTGTCCACATCGATCCTGTTCGCATCGCTTATGTTCGCATCGATCCTGTTAGCATCGATCATGTTCGCATCGATCTTGTTCGCATCGATCCTGTTCGTATCGCTTCTATTCGCATCGATCCTGTTCGCATCGCTTCTATTCGCATCACTTCACTATTCACATTAATGGATACGAATTGTAGCTGTTTTCCTTAACTTGCATTGATCAAAACTCAAAATCTACAAGTCCAAATGCCACCAAATTTTCACAAGAGCTTGCGTACCACCTTGAGAATGTTCATGATCGATCTCGACTCGATCGGACAAAATCTCGATCGATGCAAATTCAGTTTGTATCAATCACGGATCGAGTGCAAATAGCATGGGATCGATTGCGTGGTCCCACCCATGTGAGAGAAGAAGTCCTCCGAGATCTGGGCGAGATATTTGCTGCCTACGCCTATAAATAGAGACCCCGGACCTACAAAAAAGGGACTTTTGGCTTCTCTACGCTGATACTCTGCCGGAATCACCATTAAATTTCAGTTGTACTATTGTAATCTCTTGTAATCAGCGAGCAAAGTTCAATAAACATCGGTCATTTCATAGTGGACGTAGGCAATTCGCCAAACCACTCTAAATCCGTGTGTTTCTTTACATTTTCTTATCTGTTTATTGGTGTGTTTGTTAGATCTGCTTCATTTTACATTTATTTTCTTTATCTTATCTCTTCAAACACATCCGAAGAGTGTTGTGCCCAATTTTGATACAAACACTTTGGGTACAAACACTTTTCGGATGTGTTTGAAGAGATAAAATGAAGCAGATCTAACAAACACACCAATAAACAGATAAGAAAATGCACAGAAATACACGGATTTAGAGTGGTTCGGTGAATTGCCTATGTCCACTATGAAATGACTGATGTTTATTGAACTTTGCACGCTGATTACAAGAGATTACAACTGTACAACTGAAATTTAATGGTGATTTTGGCAGAGTATCAGCATAGAAAAGCCAAAAGTCCATTTTCTATAGGTCCAGGGTCGCTAATTATAGGCGTAGGCAGCAAATATCTCGCCCAGATCTCGGAGGACTTCTTCTCTCACGTGGGTGGGCCCACACGATCGATCCCATGCTGTTTGCACTCGATCCATGATCGATACGAACTGAATTCGCATTGATCGAGATTTTGTCCGATCGAGTCGAGATCGATCATGAACATTCTCAAGGTGGTACGCAAGCTCTTGTGAAAATTTGGTGGCATTTGGACTTGTAGATTTTGATATCTGATCGATTCAAGTTAAGGAAAACAGCTACAATTTGTATCCATCAATGTGAATAGTGAAGTGATGCGAACAGGATCGATGCGAACAGAAGCGATGCGAACAGGATCGATGCGAACAGGACCGATGCGAACAGAAGCGATGCGAATTTGACAGCCTTCAACAAATTCAAACTTGCATTGATCATATCTTGAGCATACGAACTCCGATTGACTTGAAATTTGGAACGTTGGCTTTCATAGCTTTGCATGTCGTGTCATATCAATTTTAGCTCGATCCGGACTCGGGAAAAATTTACCGGTATTCATAGTGAACCTATGTATAACCAATCTCCAAGACGAACTATCATTGGTTTCTAGTCAAGTTCTTGGTGTCACGGTCTTGCCGAAAAGCGGGATAACATAAGAGTAAGAAAGAAAAATAAGACAAAACAGAATCTCACATATGTTATTTCAACAAATAATCATTACAGCGGAAATTAAAATACATTTATCAGAGTTAAACATTGACAGTTATAAATTCCTATCCTTACAAATTTGCGGAATACTATAGTACAAGAATGTGGTGGAAATAGATAAAAATCTTCAGTAAAATCTTCTAACTCCATGCTTCAAGCTTCATCCAGCTTCTTCTAAGCTAACCTGACTACTAGGTTGGCCGGGGAAATTAGGGCACCTAGAGTTTAAGGAAAAGGGAAAATAAACTCCGGGTTGGTCATGGCACTAGTGTGAGAACTCAAAATACGCATTTTGAAAACAAAAAGGTATCTCATAAGACCACGCCGCACATAAACACGGAATAGGTTTTTACCTTATGATAACCAAAACATTTTACATCAAATAATTGATATTATTTATAATGACATATCTTTGAAACATTTGCAAGTAAACGTATCAACCTTAGCCGAAATTGTTACATTGATTAAATTCCAGCAATACTAGCCACAAACACGGGTTCTACAAACAAACTGGCAGGCACTTATTGGAAAATGGATTCCATACAAACGACCAGGTGAAGGGACTACCTTCCAGCAGTACATCTCTAGAGGAATGTACCGAGGTCAACAGAACATCTGCAACTCTACCAACACAAGACCGGCCTACCTTTCCTTAGATAGTACCGAATATATCATCACCCTGGTCGTTACCGGCCTATCCGAGGTTCTTCGTAGCATACATTTACATCCCGAACGTCATAGCAGGAATAAATACATATAGAAGGGGATGATCATGCCCCAATGATTGTGAACCACATAGCCTTGCCGCATCTAACCCTGTTTCGGTCATTTCCGGGTGTAAAGCCTGAGGTAACGATTACCTTTTCACATAGCACATCATTTTCCTTTGAATGCCACACTACCATTCTATCGATCACTTATTGACTTTCAAAAACATACAACCTCTGAGCTCATACGTCTCGGAGAAGGGTGTTAAGCTAAGAGAAGTTGCCTTCTCCGCCACCAAACAGATGTACGTTTATAAAGGTCAACGATGTAAATCTCAAGAATGCAATGTCAGACATCTATCCATACAAGTTCATTCTAGGACTGAATGAAACCGAAGGTACTCTCCTACCACATCCTGTCGGGAATTAACCCAAGAATTAGTAGCGAGAAGTCCTTGCAACCCAAAGAATTTCAAAAATGAAGGGACCGCTGCTACTTTAGTATTTTGGAGCTAACCGGAATTATCAACAAGTAGTCATTTCATCCCGAAAATCCCTGGTCTTCATTCTTCATTCTCCCTATCAGGACTTTATTTTTCAAACGCATACATTGGTTCAAAGTGGTTTTCAGATAGGAATTATCTAGATCCGACCCCGGTTCCTTCGAGTCCAATCATCGATAAAAAACAGGTTTTGTAAATAGGGAATCATTCTTTAATTGATTAAGTTCTTTTTATCAAAAATCTCCCTCGGAGTATATATATTTCTAAAACATACTTTCCGGTATATACGAAATTATCAAACCTCTCTTACCAAATCTTTTATTACTTAAAACCCTTTTTAAATTTCAAATCATTTCATCTTTTCTTAGGAAAATATTCCAAATCATTTATTTAAATCTTAGCAAAGATTTCCAAATCATAACTTTTAACATGGATCAAAAACAATGTTATTCAAGACATCGTTTACTATAAATCCAAACCAATAAATTTTAAATATAGGAATTAAATTAATTCCAAATCATATCATTTAAATCTTAACAAAGGTTCTTCATTCAAAACTCTCAATTTCGATTGAGTTAAAAACATGTTATCTAGGATATTAATCCAAAAACAGTAATATTAAGTGAGCAGAATCTATAGAAATCATCTAATTCTACCCAATATCAATCCTCATATTCAACAAATACTATGGGCGGAATAACGGCGAAATCACCATTTAAATTCCACAAATAGTACGAGTTCCCTCTTCGGGCTTTAACACCGAGTATAAGAAGATCATCTCTATAAAATCCAAGTTGTTTAAATATTGAAAATGTTTTTTTTCTTTATTCTTTTTGAAATTTCAATCCAAGTAAATCAAATTACTATCCCCTCCGTCAAGCCAGTCCGGATAGCCAAGGAGAGCAGGGAACTGGTTTTCCAAACTCAAGCCTAGACATTATCTCTCTGACACCCATAAGACGGTCAAGTTATTTGACCGACTCTAAATCATTAAAACATTTTAATCATTTCATTAATCCTTCAAATTACCTTTTAAACACCTTATTAATCATTTAAAAATATTTATAAAAGATTTGGAAGGAATTGTTAAGTTTAAAACCATATTTCAAAAGTTATGGAAAAGTGCTGCGGAAAGTGCTTTTAAGCTATATTGATCAAAACGACTTTTTATCATTTGAAAATTCATTTTTATTACTCAAATCGCTTTTAAAACATTTTAAAAGATTTATAAGATTTATTTCACATTTTTAAACAATTTTAAAACATAATTTTCAAAGAAATCCGGATTTGGATTCCGAACTGCAAAATCGGGATTTTTCAAAAACTTGTTTTACTCATATTTCAAAATCTGCTTATCGAAATCTCGATTTTCTTTATTCTTTGAAAAACTATGGATATAATGGTTCGGAAAATTCTTATCTCGAAGAATTCCGAGCTATATTCGAACTTTTACACTTGTTTGACTTTTATAGCGCGAAATCGCGAACTGCCGTTACGCGGTGCGCTTATTTTTAACTAAATTTTCCATTTCTTTTCAAACTTCACCAAAACACTTGTACATGTTTTTAAAACATCTAAAATACATTATAAACCATTTTTAAGAGGATAAACACTTCCATATACACCATTTCATTAATTCAAGGAAGTGATTTCCTTTTGTGTTTATCGACGTGTATATTCGTGACTTGCATATATATTCAACATTCATATAGAAACAACCACACTTGATGATCAAAGCATATTAAACATCTATTTGCAAATATCATATCATTATTCAACATATAATATAGTAGTTTAGGAGTTCTCACCATAATCAAACCAAACTTTCTACCAACATTCAAATCACCACAATACTTCATCTAAATCATTACTAAACTTCACTAACTCATAATCCGAGCTCACGAACCCTAACACCTTGCCTCCTAGAGTGCTCGGGCATTCCATGCCAAAAGTGGTGCTCGGCCAAGCATGGGGAATGAGGTGTAGGACTTTGGATTATTATTGAATTTACCGAAAACTAGACCCAGAAATAGGTCATTTTCTCTCGGGTTTTTGGACACACAACTCTCTGAATTTGGAAATGTGGTTAACATGAAAGTTGTAGGAAATTCTTTTATCTATGGTTTCAAAGAAAGAATCATCTAATTTGGATTAGTTATGAGGAAGTTATGGCTAGGAGAAGAAGAGGTATTCTTGGATTCGTCAAAGCAAAGCCCGAAAATGCACGGTAAAAAAGTGGTGTTTTGACCTAGTTAAACTCAAAACTAGTAGAAGTGCTAAACATAAAAGTTTTGGACACTGGAATTTCACATGGTTTGAAAAAAAGTATTACATTATTTGGATCTGTTTTGGAGGAGTTATACTCGAATGAAAAAGAGGTATTTTCGGCCATTAAAACTGGGCTCGAAAATACTTTGGAAAGAATGGAGTTTTGAGCATAGCTAACTTTGAAATGGGAAGAAGTGATTAACTAGAAATTTATAGCCACTAAAATTTTGAAGGGTTTCAAAAAAAAATCCTCATTTCGATCTGATATGAGGAAGTTAGGCTAGAGTGAAGAAAGTGAAAAAATGTGATGAGAGGGTGAGCTATTTATAGCCAAAGGAAGAGTGAAAAGGAAGCCATACACACATCATCACTTCATGGCTTCTCCAACACACCTCCCCTCCTTTCTAGGCCAGAAAAAGCCTTTCCTCCATGTGCCCATCACTTCCATCCACTTCATGTATGCACAAGTTGACTTAAGAAAGCTTAAGGAAGAAGCTTTATACAAAATATCTTAGATTTTTATATTATGTATGTATTTGTAAGTGTATAAGTATATATGTATGTATACATATGTTCATGTGCATTTTAGTGGATGCATTTGTATGTGTACATGAAATATAAGCAACGTTGCATTGATTCCGAACAACTTTCGTTCGATAACCGTTGCCGATCGAAGAACCGATTCCCGGTCACATTTTCACTTATACTTTAACGTACATATATTTGTAAACAAAATTTGAAAATAAATTTCTTATCATTTTAAATGAATTAAAATGATCATATTTGATTTATAAAACCATATAAATTTATATTAACAATTATTTACAAAAATCGTTATTATACCGATAAAGCGATATCGATTTTTCCTTATATTTTCAAATCAAATATATCTCGTTATAAAACTATTATACATGATTTATTATCACTTTATAAATATTCAAAATTAATTATGACCTTTTTAAAATCATTATTTGAATAATTATAATAATTATTTAATCATTAAATCTTAATTTAATTTAATAAATCAATTATCATATTTAAGAGCATTATTAGCAATGTTTAAAAACACATTTTATTTCCAAAAACAACCCAATTGGTTTTATTTCACACTCTTGTTTAATTATAAAACTAAGTATATGTATCCAGCTCTGTGCGCGATGTTTTACAATTATAGAGCTAGTTATCGATAAAACAGTTTTCAGCCATTTTATCGATTTACATTTCGAGGAAAATATTTATTCAAAATAAAATTACTATTACTTATTATTACTCAAAACAATATTATTTGTATTATCAACCTTTTATTTGTATAAATTTAAAAATAAATATAATTTATCAAAGTGATAAATTTGTGGGTCGTTGCAGAGGACTAGTTGTGACTTGGAGACGATGGTACGATGGAGATGCACATTTATTTATTTGCTACTTACTATTGTATTTCATTTATTCCTAGACATTATCCTATGTCTGTTACCAATAGAGAGATGTTATAATTAGATTTATTTGATATTGTATTTTTTTGTTGGTTTGGGATTGTTATTGATTATTATTATTTTATTTTATTCCTCTCGTTGTGAGTTTCAGAAAGTGTAGAGTGTTGTAGATAGCTCCTGTATTTTTTTTATATTTTACCTTAAAATGATCCACCGTCTGCGAGGTCTGCGATATCCACATCATTTTATGCGTGAATCAGGACATCGTAAATGGCAGGTTGTTATAGAGTCTTTGGATCATATCCAAGTCAATTGTACAACCAGTAATTTCTAAAATAAATTTTTTGGTCATGAAGTTGGTATTTCTTGAGACAATAATTGTTTCTCCATATGATGGAATAGGTATTCAAAAAAAATTATGAACTTCCTTTATACTTACGTTAATTGATTTAATTTTGAGTTTACGAAACTTAGGTTCGTAGCATATATTAGACAACCAAAATCTTAAACTATTTAGGATCAGAGTTTCTTTTCAATTCCTGTCTCATATGAATATGATCTCATAAACTATGCTTTAGGTGAAACTAAATTTAATATACGTGCTTACTCTTAAGTACATATTCAAACAAAAAGAAGTCAACTTAACATCACTCATCACCAATCATACTTTGTCCAACAAAGATCGATTACTCCTTGCATAATTATGTATTATACGGGGGAGTGACTTTGAGGTTGAATCTTATTTGTTTTAGGTACATTTGGAACTCTTTCCAAAGCATACACTTATTCCATCAAATCGAATTGTTTTATTTTTGTTGCACATTATGTTTTCTACTTATGTTTTATATTTTACAAAATTATCATAGACATACTGCTTGTGTATCAAATATACATGTTCATGTCTATGATAATTTATTGGTGAATTTAACTAAGTAAGTGGATTCATTTCGGTATCACTAGACCTTGAACTACATATATCTACATATTTCAATCCAAAGAGTTCATTAGCTCTTTTGTTCATTTCCACTGAATGGGTACTTTTCCCTTAATCGTTTGAGATAAAAATTCACGAGTGCCATATGATTCATAATCATATGATTAAAGAATTACTTTTCAAAAATATGGCTTAGTCCATAATTCCATAATAATTGTAGAAATTTTTTGATACTTCTATATTTTGTAGCTAATGCATCACTATTGTTATGGAAACAATACCGTTATTATAATAGATTTATTTTATAAGGAGTATTCACAATATTCATAATAAAGTAAGACTATATCTATTTCATTCAATACTAGAAACATTTATTATTATTTCATAAATAAAATTTAGCATGTATACAAAAGCAATCTTCCGTAATTTGATGCATCCACTAATAAGTGTCATATGGTACACTCTCACTATTTTCATCATTACAATAACAGCACATGAAATAATACAAAGCTCCATCCAACCACTTATTATGAGCTATTTGTTTCATCTACTGTAACTAATTTATAGTCAGGAGTTTTCAATCAAATATCTTGAACTTAAAGAAATAACAATTATGGAAAATAATTTCCTATAAAAAATATACTTAGAATATAAATCACATCTCATTCCATATTAAATATCTACTAGTATTTTATAAAATTTTCATATCTCATGTTTTCTCGTGAAGAAGAGGTGACCGTTCACTCTCTTCATCCTAACTATGCCAATGTTACATCCACTCTTGGACATTTTGTTTACTTTCCAAATGGTGGAACCATTCAAAAGGAAACTCTTGCTATAAAACTGTATTGAATTCTTTACAAAAGTGTGTTTGGATATCCTTGACATTTTAAGGATATCAAATAGGTTGAACTTAAGTAAACTAATCAATTTCGATGATTGAATTATTATGTTGAACTATTGTTGTTTTCAATATGACAAGATTTTCATTGTATTTAATCATATTGAACACGTGACCTTGCATTATGGTTTACTTGCTCATTTCAGATGAACTAATTTCATCGAGATTTCATATATTACGAATTCGACTTTTTACCATATAAATTTTGTATGTAATCTAATATGGATCAAATATTCATATTTGTGTATTGCTTCAGAGTTCAAAACCCATTGAACGCAATAGTAGTCTTGGGCAAATAAATATTTAAACGACCACGGTGTGAATGTATTTAGCAGCTGTATAATTTGGCTTTTGCATGGGTCTTGAAGTGACAACATGCTAAAGGATTTTTTGGTATGTATATTTTATATTTATTCGTCAATCTTAATTCAATTCATCAGAATATTTCAATTGGTTAACGATTTTATCAATTAGATTAATTGCATAAATTTATTAAAGTAGATAATTTTATTTTTATGTAGCATGAGTTCTTACAATATAAGAAAGGTTGTTGTCATTTCATTTTCTAACAAGGCTCCCACTATATTTTTATATTCATCAAAACCCTATGAGGAATATAGAAATCTTTCGATTTCTCTAATGAGTGTTATGACTCACTTGCTTTGAGATTCTGACCATGAGTTTGCTTAACAAATCATAGGTCCAAAAGAGATGGATAATTCTTTTCAGTTGTATCATATACAATTACTAACCATGGTCTTTGCCCTAGTCTCTACCTCGACTTTAAGTTTGCTCAACAAATCAAGAGAGATTATTCAATCTTACCTTATTTTTCAAGACGGTCTAAGTATAACGCACATACCTTGAGTATGCTCAATGAATACAGGTGTGTATCTTACCTTATCTCTTGGCAATATATTAGTAGTACTACACGTACTAGCTCTAGCTTGAGTTTGCTTAGAAATTAGTGCGTATGCAAGAAATCTATCGATATATAAATGATAGAGGGCAACTTATATTAAAGATTCATAATCTTTTAATATATTTTATGTGATATCGATTTAAAGAATATTGCATTTCTTATGAAATACCCCTGTGAGTCAAGTGTTGGAAACATCTAAAATAACCATATACATACCATACATATGTACTTATTCCAAAATTATATTTGGGTTATTTTAGTTCAACCTATATTTATTTTTATACATATAATTATCGAAGCTTAATTTATTTATAAATATTATAATTTAATAAAATTATATAATATTTATGTATATTATTAATTAAATCATTTTTATTTAATTTTAGTTCTTAATTTAATTAACTATTTTAATTAATTTTAATTTTAAATTTTCAGAAATTTTACTGTATTCATCTTAAATTGTTTATGAAGAATATTTAACTATAAAACTTATAGACTTATATATATATTAACTATTTAATTAATTAATTATTCAGTTTAACATTTCAATTAAATATTTAATAAATTTCAAACAATTATTTATTTTGATTTCTCAAAACAATTTTGAGAAAATCATTACATTTGATTATTAAACTATAACCTTTATGGTTTTTATTTACATATATATATATATATATATATATATATATATATCAGTATATATGCTCTAATTAATTAACAATTAATTATTTATTTATAATATAAATCTTTTATTTGGACACGTAGCTAAATATTTTAATAAATATTGAAATTTTATTAAAGTTACCTTAAACAATTTTAAGATAAATGCTCAACTATAACCTTTATAGTTGTGTGTGTATCAACATATACATCTTAATTAGTTAACTTTTTATTAATTATTTATTCAAATAATCATACTAAATAAATAGTTATAAATTTTTTGGAACTTATTAGAATAATTTCTAAAAATTTTGAAAAAATTAACTTTATTTCGTAACCGTTATAAAATTTCCTTTTATATTTTAAGTTTAACATTTAAATTTAAAATATATACTAAATTTTAAAATCCTAATTTGAAATTTTGCCTAAGGCCTAAATAACTCTGGGCCAACCTTTTGGACTTACTTCACCCATTGGGTCGGACTAGTAGTCAAGAAGAGGAGAATATTTTTATTCAGCCTCAAGCCTAGACACTACTATTATAGACACCCATCAAATAGAATAGTTTATTAGTTGCCCCATAATGCTGGCTAATTAGACCGCATAGGCCATACGGGCTCTGTACCATTGTTGGTCTGGATAAAACTCCTTTGAGGTGACCTGGCTAGTACCTTATGAGCGAGTTTTACATGCAGCTTTCAACTAGCATAACCATCACCGGACATGTAGTGTAACGACCCGTATTTTTGGGTCATCGAATTTGAATATTTAATTTATTTAAATATTCGAATTTGAATTTAAATTATAATAAAATATACGTTTTAAATTTAGACTTGATTTTTGATGACGTCATTTTATTTTAATTTATAGAATTTTTCCATAATTTTTAATTTGGAAACTAAAAATATTTTCGTTTGATGTGTTTTGCGCCAAACGTCGGTTCTTTTGAAATTTTACGGAATAAGTTAACCGGTCTATTTTATTGTTATTTTATGATCGCGTAACGTTGTTGTGCGCGATCATATTTTTATTTCGATCGTTCGCGGTCCATATGCGAACGGAATATTGCGTAGGGTCGAACCCTGAAAACTTTTAATATTAAAAACTTTAAACAACACAAAAATATCTCTGCATCCACACACGTTCTTGCATTAAATTTCCTCATGTCGCATTTAATATTGGTACGAATCTTTCCTTTGCTCTTAAGTAATTTTCATTATATATATGAAGACACAGCTACATCCCTTTCTATCTTCCTTCTTCTTTGCAACTCCCCCCATCCTCTAACTATAGACTGATATATATTCTCTCACGCTAAAACAAATACACGTTCACTTTTTCACATGGTCGTTTGCATTCATTTTGAACCGTTTTCATCTCGCATGAAATAAAAAGGCAAAGCCATATTTTCTGTTCTCCTTCTCGTTCCTTTTTCTTTCTCATTCCTTTCCCATTTTTTCCTCTCAAATGTGTACACTGTTGTGTTGCAAGCATATGTGTGTTCATGTGTGAATATGCGCATGGAAGGGATGGCCGTGAGTGTACAGATGCGTGCTCTTGTGTTGGAGACCCAAGGATGCATAAAAGGGAGGTGTTGTTGCTTCATGCGGGTTTCAGGTGCGGGTTGCATGTGCAAATCGGCCTTGGGCCATGTGGGGTGTGTTCATGCATAGAAAGTGCGTGCAGCAGAAGCGTGCATGGGGAAGGAGTAGCTCGGGTTTGGGGATGGTGGAAATCGGCGGTGGACCATGATGACATGTAGAGCTCGAATAGAGTTTCGGCTGTGTGTGTGTGGCTTGGGTTCATGGCCGCTGGTGGAAGTACGAGGTTGCGAGCTGGCCGAGGTTGGGCGTGAAGATGAGGCAGAGGGTGGCAGAGATGATGGCATCGACAGTATGGGCTAGAATTGCATGTGGAAGGAACGGTAGAAGGAGAAGGTGGGCACGTGCGATTTAAGGTAACAAGTGTGGAAAAGTGGTAGCTTTTGGTTTTCGGTTGGGTAAGTGGTAAGTTAGTGGGCTTTGTGGGCTGCACTGATTTGGGTTGGGTAAAGTTTTAAAATAGTTTAGTTAGTATAATTAGTTTAGTTAATTTAATCAGTTTAGTTTAAAATGATTTAAACTTAAAAATTCAATAACTCCCTCGTACGTAGTCTGTTTAACCCACTGATTTCGACGTTAGATTCGTATTAAAGAATAGGACACACTAGTGTAGTTTATTGACACATTTAGAAAAATATAAAATATAAAATATTAGTGGCATTTTATTAGTAGAACAAATCCTCGTTCTGCTTTTATAAACTGTTAGATTTATTATTGTTTGATAATTTATATGTTTGATATTGATTGTTAATTATTTAATAGATGTGTTTCTATTTAAAATTATTATTGTTGACTCATTGTTTGGTTGTTTGGATTACGCTCGGCCAGTTTATGAGCACTAACTATTTATTGATTATTGACATTGCTCGACCAATTTATGAGCAATTAATTATCCATATGCATGGCCTGGGTAGAAAATAATTGTAGGCTAACACCTTGTGATTTATTTCACGATTTGACTAAAAGGTGTTTAGCGAAATATTGGCATTTAATTGTTAATTATAATAAGTTGACGTCAATGGAATTAATTTCAAAGTTGGTTTTAAAAAATGAAAGTTCATGAAATGTTTAAAGAAATAAAAATATTTGGAAATGAATATTTTGAAGTTATATTATATAAAAGTGATTTATATAAAAAATGGTTTTATAAAAATGTTTTATAAAACAGAAAGAATTTCAAGGACTAAACCCGATGGTTTAAGATGATTTATGAAAGGATTTGGAAATGCAAATTATTATAGATTTGAAGTATTTATAATTATTAGTGTAAATGATTTTGCCACTTCGGGATATAAAGTGATTTGTTATGTTACCAAAGATTCGGGTAACCCATAATCTACGAAACGCATGGGCAAAGGAGGTGTAGATGTTTTGTAGCCTCGGTGTAGTCCGCTCTTGGAATAGAGGGATGCACCAATCTATTATTTATTCAGAAGGCTAGACCCAGGGGCCTGGTTATGGCTAGAAACCTCCCGAGATTTGGTAGCATATAGTTTTGTATGATTGTATATTGATATCGTTTTCAAAAAGTGATTTATTTTCAGATCCCGAAGTAAAAGACTGGTTTGAATATAAAAGATATGTACATATATATATTTCAAAAGTTTTGAAATAAGAATTCGAAAATAAAGTCCAAAGAGATAATTTCCCTGAAGGTAATTAGATTTGAAAATCTAAAATTGAAGATTAAGCCTAAGTGGGTAGTTTTGGGAATTGCATATTGTTTGTGCATCGTAGGCTCCATGGGTCCTATTTGCAGTAGGAGAACTACGTTGGCTTGATCTTGTATCTAATTGAGTACCCAATTAGATAGGAGTATGTAGGCAGTCACAGGTGGTAGTGATGCAGCCCCAATAATAACATAAAATTTTTTTGTTTATTGGTTGCCATATATCGTGTATTGTTGTATCTTCCCTGCTTACTATTTTATTCTGCATTTACATTGTTTATTGAGTTTGTAGGTAAGGATATTGTTGTTTCTCATCAGAGTTGCACAGTGGTAGGTTTACAGTTTATTTGTAGTATTTGATTTTGGGTTTGTATTAAAGCAAACCGTAGAATAAATGATTACTCTTATAACTTGTATAATTGAAAGTTGTACCCTATACATTTAGTAATGTTTAATATTTTTCAAATATTGTGTATTAAGTTGGTAGTCTTCATTCGTAGTTTTAGAACGGACGGATTTTTCGGCGATTTTTACCGGTCCGAAAATCCGGGTCGTCACATGTAGGGTTAAAAGGCAGTGCTTTGTCACAGCTTACAATGTGACAACTCGCTAACATGCTAGTTGCAGGGATAGAACCTGAGACAACCAATGTACCAAGTGAATGCCTCAACCAATCTCGCTCTGATGTTATTGATGGATCTAGCCCGTATTAGCAGTGGATGAAATGGGTAAATTTCAAAAAAATCCCTACTTAGATCTTAATGGATCTATGTAATCTATCAACTAGCATTAGATCCAATTTACCTATTTAAAATAAAATTATATTTTACTTTATAATATGCTACTTTAATTAATTAATCATATTAATTAATTAATTTAGTTTTGTTGAATATATAAATACACATATTCATAAAATCACATGGTAACAAAAGATATATATAATACATGTGTACAAATATATATACACACATACATATAGATATTAGATTAACATTTATTGTATACACATATAGAATATACTTACATATACATATGAAAAGTTCGTAAGCATATCGAGAATATAAATGCCCAAGTATATACATATGTTTGAACATACCATAATATATATATATGGTTTTAATACACGTATTGATGGTATCATGTATGTATGTAATATATACTTACATACATATATATATCTGTAAATTGCCATAATATTGTGTTTATGTAAATATTAATCCAAGAATAATTAATGAAATAAATTTCATGTTTAAATCTTTGATTAAGGATATTTAATTGACATCTAAAAAAATGGAAAGTCTTTCTGCCTCCCTCTCTCATAAAATCCTAATTAAATTTAGATCCAAATCATATATATAGTAACTTGTAAATTCCATAGTTATTCATAGCCTATAATGTTGATAGAATATATGATAATACATCAATTCCAACTTGCATAAAATGATCAACAAACACATATATGAAAAGATAAATAGATCAATATACTATTGTATACATATAAGTTTAATTTTGATTTTATGTATGAAACAAAATTAATATATATGTATGTTATATGAAAAAACTTCATATAACTATAAAGTAAGTATATATGTGTGTGTGTATAATAATCAAAATAGTTAACAAAATTAATTTCTATTTTATTTCTTTAACAAAACGGAAAACAAAATATTATGATTCGGAAACAAAATTCAAGAACTCAATTTTAGATTCATGTTGATACACATGTTTGACTATATCTAAACTAAATGACCATTGTGTGTGTGTGTATAATTCAATATTGCATAAAATACATTTGAACGAAATGATTCACAAATACATAAGATCAAAATAAATAGATCAACTCTCGTTGTTGTTTTCTCTTTTTTTCCTTTTGAATTTTATTTATAAACAACACATGTAACAATTCAAACTTCAATAATATATAATGGAAATTTAAATATATTTTAATACATCAATTTGGGTTGGGTGTGAACATGTATAAGTATATAAAATAAATATAGATCTACCTTTGTAGATCCATCCCTTCATGACACTTTGATTTGTAAATCGACTCCTAAATTACTTAAATCACCACCTAATCTTGCTGGAATTGAATGAACCAATTTTATTTTGTTTTGCTTAATGTTATTTGGGATGAAAAAAAATTTAGCCATGAGAGACAAGGAAGAAAAAGTGGAGCTCATGAAAGAGGAAGGAGGAAAGATTAAAAGAATGAATTAATGAGGAAAATTTGTTTTATGGAGAGAATGAAAATATACCCATTCTCTCTTTTAAAACCTTCCTCTTTAATTCCCTAAACCTAAATCAGTATTTAGATCGTCATTCTTTCTTATGGGTCCATGATTATGTCTCATGTGGACTAAAATCCCAAGGTCTATTCAGATAATTAAATATTTAAAGCTTTTTTAAATATATATCGATATCGTATATCGGTGTGTGTGTACATACATATATATATATATATATATATATATATTTGTCCCATGCATGTATGTGTGTGTGTATCGATATCGTATTTTGTCCCATGCATATATATAAAAATTATACACACACACACACACACACATATATATATATATATGTGTGTGTGTGATTGTTATATACACATTTAAGTAATTAAAAATAGCTTTCAAAACAGTTCTGGGAGCTACCCCCACTTTCTAATAACACTATAAACATTAAATACGTAAATAATTAATATTTCTAGAATACTAATTAATTTAATTTGTCTATAACACTTTATAAACCAATTAAATCGTGCAGTTTTTTTGGAGAATTCTCAAATATGGTTGTGAGACTCAGATTGTGAATTCAGCCAGTGATTAATGTTGAACGGTTACCGGTGTGACAATTTGGCTGAATTCATCGCTTATAGATCTTTTCGATAAAAATAAAATTTAATATTATCTTAAGTGGTACTAATAGTGATATAGTTTAAACACGTTCTCTTCACCAACACTATATCACATTAGGATGTATGAAGTCAGGTATTGGTCAAAACTCCTATATTACCCAAATTCAACATGATCGATTCATAAAAAAGTCCTTGCTTCAATAATAACATTTATTATTAATCATTCTAAACTAGTCTGGGATTTTGACTTTGAGTTGACTGTGATACTAACCTCCTAAAAGTGAGGAGAAGAATTCTCTATTGAATATTGCTTCACTTCCAATGCTTCAACTCAGACCTAACTATAGTTACTCGATGGATCTCCATGTCATGATTTAACTATAATTAAAGTGGGGTATTCACATTGAAGCTTCATAGTATTTTTAAGTCGAGGGAACTGTCTAACATTGTCACACTTGGATTTTCGGTTTAACCTAGTTGTTATCAACCAACAGGAAACTCTAGGATGAGTCATTCCATAGTTATCCAATGACTATAAGTATGTAACCCCTTGGTGCCTCCAACATTTGAAGAGCGTTGCGTACTCTAATCCCAATGGATGTACCGATATCATTTCCAAAACATTTTGGCTAGTAGTATTTAAATCAAATTGTTATTTTATTTTATGATTAATTACTCATGATTTCAACTATTTGCAACTACAATGACGTAACATTTTGTTTAGGAATTTTCTTATTAATATATTTTAAATTAATTATACCATGATATAATAAAAGAAATCAAACACCTTCGTCATCAATGGGGACTAGGTTTTCACTTCGGCCGCCTCTCTCATTTATCACAATTCATTCACTTATCGCCTAATCCATCTCGCAATCTTTCGTAAATTCAATCCTTTCCTCCCTCTAAAACCTAGCTTTCCTCGTTGCTGTCGTTTTTTATTTTAACGACCCTTTGCTCCATCTCCCTCCCATCGATCCTTGCTACTTGCTAGTCTTCGAACGAAGTTTCCTAATCAATTTTTCCTCTGCTCTATCAACTGACTTATTTTTGGCATCTCCTGCTTGTGAGCTTCTCTTCAGTCGTATCTTCTGGTGGTTTGGATCTCCACTTTTTGGTCGCAGGTCATTTCGTGTAGATTCTCCCTTGCCAACTGTCTAGTTCGAAGGTTTTGGTTCTAGCTTTAGTTCTAGACTTCCCTTTTCTTATTTTATTCCATCTTGGCCATGGTGATTGCTTGCAACGGATGTGTCCGCTTTTGGTTTTGAATTTCCTCATTTTGGGTTGTCTTGGATCTTTTGCTGGTCCTTTCTCTATTCTGTGGTTGTTCTTCTCATTGGCTTGGCGTGTTTCTCTCTATTTGGTTATGTGCTTCTATTCCTCTATTTTGTTTCTGTTAGTTTATTTTGTCGATTTTCTATAGTTTGTGTTCCTGTATACCCAAGTCCGAACCCTTGGTTTCTCAATCCTTCTTCTCTGCTCTTTGGGACTGTTTTGCAGCATAGAGTTTAGTCTAATTTTGGTGTCTGTCATGCTTCTTGATCAAGGTGTTGTTTGTGGCTTTGGGAATGTGTGTACCTGTCGAAGTTCCTGTCATTGGTTTCGTGTTCTTTTCTACTGTTTATTTGTTTGGTTTTGGAACTGTTGGTTGTTTTGTCAATCCTTGTGTATTTGGATCTTGCACTTTTCTTGGTTGTTCAAGTTGTTGTCTTGTCCCTTGTCTTTATGGCAGGGTGTCAAAGTTGGTGGTTATTGATGAAATTTGTCTCATTTTGCTATGCTACTGATTTGGAATGGTTGGAAGGTCATTAGGGAGCTGCATTTTGTGTAACTTGTTTCTTTTTGAAATTTAGGTTGTTTCAATGTTTGTGGGTTTGAAGGTGAGTGTTTTTGGGATTTCCTAGTGCAATATGATTGTAATAGTTTGTACCCTACGTGGTGCTAGTGAAACCTTGTTTGTATGATGTTCTCAAGCGTGAGTTGTTAGTGGTCGGGCCACTTAAAAATACCATGTTTAGTAGTTTAGGCAATCTGCCTAACTCCTGTATCTTATATGTATTTATTACTTTGTTATAATAAAAAGTGGACGGTCCGCTTTAAGAACCGGCTGGCCTTGCCAAAAAGTAATTACATAGTTGCCTCTATGGCATACTACTAACACTTTCAGTATGATGTATGGCTATAAAAAGAATTAATAAGATGATGAACGGGATGTAGAGATATTAAACAGCCTAAACCAATATAAAATTTTATGCGTCTCCATTTAATATTTGCATATGCATTAAATCAAAGTTATAAAAACATAACTCAGCTCTTCAGCCAAATTGCAAATGTAGGGATATCAGATGGCCCAAACCATCATAAAATATGCAAAAATAATAATAAGGGTAGTGAGCACACAACCCGGCTTCTCAGCCAAAAAAAATCAAATTAGTCTGCTCAAAAAGAGCAAACCCGTGTCAATGCACACACTTAAAGGAAAAATTAGGCGGTCAAAAGACGACAACCACGCAACCTAGGTGCCTAAAGCAAAGTTCAGAAAATATGTTATAATAGAACGAACTGAGCCAAGGGCAGCAGATGTTGTGCCCTTGAACCAGTACGGTTAAAACGCTTAGCGGTTCTATAGCGATGAAGATGCAAAAAGTTATAACGGGGACAAAGAAAGGATATAGTGGAAAATAGTGGAGGTGCAAAAAGCTTCATTAGATATAAAACCAAATATCTGAAGTTAACTAATTCTCGTCATCACAGCATTTGTGTCGGAAAAATAAATATCGCTTAATCTTATATAACAAAATGGAAGAATACCACGATTTATGCATACTAGATTTGGTGACTACAATAGATTTCTAACTTACATTAAGCATTTATGCCTTAAAATCCTAACATTGTTAATTTGGTTTAAAGAAGAACTAGTCAAATTAGCCTATGTATATTAATGTTGCTAAAGCAAGTGCTAAAAGGCCTTGATTTAGCAGGTGTAGTGGAAAATAGCGAGACTCAAAGCGGATCTACTGTTTAATAGTGCTAAATAGCATAGGGGTCGAAGAGTGCTATGCACTATAGCGGGGATCTTATGGGGATTTAGCGGGGTATTAACTATATAGCCTTGAACCTAGCAGTTGCAAACAAAGGGTAAACAGACCACATCACTTGTCAAAAGCTAATGATGTTCAAACTTAGTCCTTATGTAGGAATTGCACATAATGAGGACAAGTGGTGCATTTACCATCATCCAAACAGGTGAACATAATTAAATAAAGGAACCATCTGTTGAACCCCGAAAGAAATGATCGTTTCCTTCACAAGTATCAACACTCTACTGGGTTATAAAAAAAGAGAGAAAAGGATCCTCATATGCAAAGCAAGGCACGTAAAAATACTTGTAAAGTATAGCAAATGGTGCACCCAAAAGGCTTTATAGAGCATAGGAAAGGTAAGAGAAAAAACTTTTATTTAACTTCTTACATGTCATTACAAGTTAGGGTACATAACTATATACATGTGCAATAATATAACAAGCCTTAGAAGTCAAAATCGAATTCCAAACTAGGCACCTCGGCTAAAATTCTCTTCCTTTTTTTCCATGAAGGCTGACTGATGGAGAGGCTTAGGGGTCGGCGCATCCCCAATTCTCAACCCAACATGTGCATACTTTAAAATATCTTAAACTTTAATGATACTCACCAAAGAACATTGTGGTGCCCGTTTATGAGCAACTCTGAGATCATAGTTAGCTCCTACCAGTAATCTCTAATCTTCGCTTGAAGAGTAGGCCTTGGCCTTTTATTTAAAAATGACATGTCCATGTTAGGAAAAAATAAGCAGATGACATCGAGGGATGACCCAGCATGATATGTACCATAAAATGTTTAACTTTCTCGTTAAAAAGTTTGACAACTAAGGAGGATTGATCAGCCCGACAAGGAGTATGCAACTAGAGAAGTTAGCTCAAATGGTCATGCCGAAGGCTAGGATTTGAAAATGAAATTTTCATTCTTAAAAGATTGAATGTTGATGGAAGCAATTTCTCTCATGCGCTCCATCTCAAAGAGAAGCTACATCTTCATCTTCTTGGACTTTCCATGAAAAAGCCTAAACAATTTGTTCCTAGTTTTAGCATTTACGCTTTTTCTATGTTCAGATTCATCTCCCTTCTCATACGAAGCTTTTAGCTTGGCAAACTTAGACTGATAGAGACGTGCTAGGTCATTTTTTTCATTTCTTAATTAAGCCCGAATCCATATCCACTAGTGGTGCAGGAACTACCCTTGTCTTTGAAAACTAAGGGGAAATAAGGGTTCCTTATCTTGAAACTTTTCGTCGGCTCTAAAGACAAGTCATAAAATAGTTGTCTCTAGATTTTCTATTTCATACTTGCAATAATTTATGTATAAATCTTTCACATTAGCCACAATAACATCTAACTCCACCATGCAATTTTGAGACTCCTCTAGCTCGGCAATCACATTTTTAATATGTTTATATTAGTTCCTATTGACATCTCAGTGTGCTTTCAATTTCCAGTTGTATGTTCAAATTCTCTTAGTAGTGCAATCTCGGTTGCACTAGCGATCTGCATGTTCTCATCCACCAACTTGTCATTCAGCTCCTCTAACTCCTTAATTCTATCCTCATACGAGACAGAGATTCAAGTAAGGATCTGGTCATTTATGGTGGAAGTAATGAAAGTTAAGGAACCCTGGAGGTGCTACCAAATTCTTATGTATATGTGTAGTTTTTCTGAAGTTCAACAAGGAAAGTTGGGGCATCCTACAAAAATATATGTATATGTAAGTAAATAATTAAGTACGAACTTAACATATGATAAACATAGTTTTTCTTAAACATAAGCCACATAATAGTATTTAAATTACAATTAAGTAAAAACAAAAATTGGCTGCTAGCATTACTCCTACCCACGGCTAATCTTATCGTTAAACGATGCTAAATGGGCATGATCAAGGAAAGAAAAATCCTCTTCTAGCAAAGGATACCATATATGCATCACAAAAGCACTCAGGGCCACATTCTCTTGAGCAGCTCGCGAAATTCTAGTCAAAATCCTTGAATTTTCTATTTTAACTGCGTAACTATGTCCTTAAATTCTTCCTCTCTCTTACATATGAGGGCATTATTCACTACAATTATCTCAGTTGTTTGATGTTCCAAAAAGTATATATATTCTTGGAAGTGTTGAATAAATTTGTTTTCCTCACACAGTTCCAATAATAAAAGTTTACCGGTGTTTATACATTTTACCTTAAAAGAAAGATATGAGTTTTCAATTTTATCAATAACCAACGAGGAAACATAGACGACCAACTATAAATTTTGTTGAAAAGTTAACTAAATTAATGCTAACAAAGAGCCAAGCTAGAGTAGGTAAAATAAAACTAAAGACAAAACAAGATTGGCTAGAAAACCAAATGTATATAAGTATATATTACATAAACTTCACCAAATACATGTTTAAAAATACCAAAAGAACTACAAGAATACTAATATAACAACCCATTCACCCTAAAAAATAGATTGAGCGGAATTTAGTTATAGGGGGTTGAAGTAGCATATTCGAAAGTACTTGGAGCAGGATCATGAACTTAAAGGGCAGATTCATGTGCATTTTGTTCTAGCTTATCAAGAACCTCTCAGTAGAGGTAGAAGGTGTCATTGTTTGCGCATTCTTCTCCTTAACCCTTTCACTTTCCATCTCTAGCGGTAGAAATCATGGGCAACTGCAGTATCTTAGTTATTCAATAAGGAAAAGTAAACATCCGCATACTCATCATCTTCACGGCCATGGTAGAATTCCCGCTTGACCTACACATAGATGTGATAGAGGACCGTGTACTGTGCCTCCTTCCAGTCATTTCTCCTTTGCATCAACCAGCTCCTTCTGCGCTTCCCCTAAATTTGTGGCAACTTGTTCAGCCGACTAATTTGCAAAATCGGCTTTAGCTTTTTGCATAGTCTCACTTTCCCCCGAAAAGGCAAGATTAGCCTGTAATTGTTGAACCTCCTTCCTTAGTTCGGTATGAGAAGTTTCCAAGATCGCTAGCTTGAAGTGAGTGGACTCCATCTCACCCCCGTAATGATTTATATAGTGCTTCATGTTGAAAATGAGAGCACCACACTAAAAAAGAAGAAGAAGAGAGTGGGAAAGGAGAAGGTCAGGGACACAAAACAAAAATATAATAAGTGTCCAACACAGTGTTCATTACCTATAAAAGACCTCTATGAACACCTACAAAGAGGTCATTACCAGCAAATAATGATGGTGCAGTTCGATGAAAATCTTTGACCATACAAGCAGGTCCACACCAACAGAACGAGCAAATTTTCACAGCATAAATCACTCTTTCTCTTCCATAAAAAATTAGGTTGACTACCTACAGAAAGAATGAAAGGAAAGTTAGACTAAAGAAGTTCAATTAGGCTAGGAAAAGGAAGGAAAATAAAGTAGTACTCACTTGTTGAAAAGAAGAAAGGAAGTTGTCGCAGTTTGAAATATAGAATTACTAATCTGCCCATTATAGGGTTTTATGGGGAGAGGTTTTAAAGATAGACTTAATAGCTTGAATATATAAAAAAATCCCTCACATCTAAACGTGACATTCTTGCACATGGAATAAAGATAAAGTAGCTCACGTCAGGCAGTTGTGAGTTAATACGCTCAGCATAAAGAATATAAATACAAGTCAAAAGGAAATAAGAAATAGGTACTAGCAGGATAGCAGAGATCCCTGCACTGACAAAAAATATAAATCATGATGTAATCCACCTTGGAAAAGAAAATATTACTAAAATTGAAAAGGGGTAGACAAGGAAGAATAAATGAAAATGGTAAAGATAACTTTTAGTTAGTTGTGACATAGAGATCAAGAAGCAAGCTGAAAATGGTGGAAAGCAAGTAGTGTTCAAGAAATTAAAAATAAGTAAAAAAACAAAGGGGAAAACCCTGTATATATATAGAAAGTAAGGGAAAATTTTAGCCGTAAGAATCAAAATGATACGCAAGTATGAACCATTGGATTCTAATAATAACTTAGAGAATTCACGAAATACAAAGCGGATTTCTTGGAATATGAAACAGTATAACCGACAATGAAAAGACAGGGCAACCAATCACAACATGCCAATATGTAGGGAGTATTAAATGCAAAAGCGGCTGACTAGACCATTCAAGTTAGGTATGAAGTGACAAGTCTACCCAAATATGTATTAGAGAAGGCATAGGGCAAGTGCTTCACCCATTTTTTTAGTGCAGTAATTAGCACTTGATCAATTATACGAAGTCAACAGGAAAAGTAGTGTAGTAAGGAATAAAATGGACTGAAAACTACACCACATAGGAACCGCGCAAGTTTCATATATGGCATCCAAAGCCTAACAAATTCCACATTTAACTACACAGACCAAAAGGCTTTCCGCTACCAACTAGTGCATCCCCTTTCTAGGGCGCATCATCAAAGGTTCAATATTAGAATTCCTTAGCATTCATATAATACAACGTGCCTTCACAACATCGGCTAGAAGCATCTAGACTACACAAGTAGTGAAGGGCAGCAAATTATCATCAAACGACAAATCTGAACCCCTCAACGGACTGCACAAACCCAAGATATATGGCAAGCATCCAATGGCATCACACCCATTTCATCGATTCAATTCAAATTATTCCACCTAAATCAAATTATCCTCCATCGGTACAAAATTAACCCGTCTAAACTACGTTATCCCGCTTATGCCCAAGTCAACAATCCTCATGTACAAGGTCAACCAGACGGATAAAGGACACATAGAACGATCTAACGGCAGCTATCAAGTATGAAGTATGACATTAGCAACCCATATGACATCTTTTCTACTATAAGAGGAAAGTGTTAACCAAATTTGTGGTCAACACCCCAAAGAATTCAAGTAGATGGACTTAATGGAAAATGGTAGTACATAGAATCTTTAAGGAAATCAGTAAATGTTTTGTCAATACCCTAAAGTTTCTCTGAATGATGGGGTTGAGCTGATCTGTATAGAGGGATTGACAATCTTTGGAATTATCTTTGAATCTCTACTTATAGATAACTTCCAAATCAGACCTTTCGACATGGTCAAAAGGATTAGATACAGGATTAAGGAAACCCTTCAGTTTTGCTGGGTTAGTATACAATGGCATATATCTTAGTTGATCCTTTGTAAGACCTCCCGCTAAAGTTATCTTCCTGATTGGGATGGGATTCCCTTAGATTGTTTTGTAAAAAGGTGTAATCTTGACCCTGTCGGAAGGTTGAAACGAATATTCTTCTTGGGCTTAGATAGGGTATGATAAGTTTCGTGGATGTGAAGTGGATGTCGATCTTACTGAAGGGTTAGGCAACTAATTGTTTGGATTCGGAGGGTTGCTAGGGTTGTTGGAGTATGAGAGATTGTGAACCTTATCGAAAGGTTTAATCCACAACTCCAATGATTTTGGAAGGTCTTTATGAATGTTGATTCAAATAAATTGCTCCTGTGGTCGAAGGGTTTAGGTCGTAGGGTTGAGGCCTCTGAAGGGATGTAAGGATTATCTATAAAAGGAATATTATTGTCTTTGTCGACAAGAACCTTCCGAAGAGACTGAACCTGAAAATGCAAGTCAATCTAGCTAAGGGTTAAGCAAATAATAAAGTAATTAACAGGGCTAAGGACTCCCTTGTGTATCCAAGAAAAATCTTCCTTTTTATTAAATTTCCCAAATCACACTCAATGTAGGGTTACAGCACTCTGATTAAGAAATTACAAGACTAGAATGAAGAATAATCCACCCCAAAATAGAACCCCGTGAGTCTTATTATAGATGTCGGCGGCTATGCTCTCGACTTCATGCCTTCGACTGGGTCGAAGGATCTCCTTTTTATATGCAGTTGCAAACCTTTCGATTTCGTCGAAAGTTTTTCCTTTCGCATGCCATCCTGGATCTTTGACCATTGTCGAAGGGTCTACTCCTCTATATGCTTTCATGGTCCTTTCGTCTTTGCCGAAGGATCTGTCTTCTATGTGATATTGTGAACCCTTCAACCTTGTCGGAAGGTTTCTCTCTTACTTGACTGTTGTGAACCCTTCGACCTTGTCGAAAGGTTGCTCCTCACTTGATTGCTGTCGGGGGTCGTGCTTTTCTTGAATGTTGTTAGAAGGTTGTCTTTCATTCTTTGCTGATTTATGAATGTTGTCTTCATCACAAACCTTTCGACGCTGTCGAAAGGTATTTAGTATGTGTTCCAACCGGTTCGAAAGGCTTATTATGCTTTCGAAAAGGTCATTATAGAGTTGTATGCTCTTGCCTTGACTTCTTCACCCTCTTTGGAAGGTAAGAACTTCTTGAGTACTGTGGAATGAAGCCTTCCGTCCCCTCCAAAAGGTCTGAATTGCTTCACACCGTCAACTGCATCCCTTCGACTTCTTCGGAAGGTTTGATCCGAACTCTTTTCCTTTTGTCTCTTGCTGAAAGACCCTTCAACTTAGACGGAAGGTGGATTTTTTTTAGTAACATTTGCCCCCCTCCCCCATGCAAAGGGATGCTCTTGACTTTCCAAGTCATCTTCTTCGAAAGCTATAAAATTTTCAGCCACTTTTTCCTGCAAGTATAATTATTGAGTACAAGTAAAAGAATTCTCTCAAATAGCTTGCCCTTTTTAAAACAAAAAGGCTACTTCTTAAATTCGATTTAGAACTTTAGATTAGCCTCTCCTCTCACTCATTTTTCAGGGAGGATTTAAAAACTGTATTTAGTATTAGGTTAGGATTTAGTTAGACTGAATAGGGAAACCTGGAACTCATCTAGGTATAATTACGGTAACTTAAAATGATCTTTCTACCCCTCCGAAGGAGATTAAGGTGGCAATGATGGATTTGCCCTCCTTGAACCTTTCGACAAGGTCGGAAGATATTCTAACTTCAACTTTTCCTTATTGTTGGAAGATCTAATAATTTAATGGTTAGACCCTTTGACAACAAGCTCTCATTGAGGTTGGAGAGTTCCAAACCTTACGCTCAACAAGTTCTCGACAAGGTTAGAGAGTTCCAAACCTTTCGATTTCTTCCTGTATAACAAAACATCATGTAACAAAATATCAATCAATTAAACATTTTCAGTTGCACAACATCACTCCAGAAATTTAACTAAACTAACATACCAAAATATTTACTTATATATTGTTATATGTTACATTTTTCAAAATAATTAGTCAGTATATACATATTCAAAATGATGTCGATATTTCAAGACCAAGTATCGGAGATGATTAAAAAAGGATGATGACTTCCTAATCATAGTTCATTTGGAAAGGGTGGCAAGTCTGGAGCCAAATTGATTGGGTTGATGATGATGGGTTCAACCCAGATTGGCTGATCAGGTGAATACATCATCAACACCAGGTCTTTACCGGAAGCGTCCCAGATGGCCAAATCCATCCAGAACGTAGTTGTGGCTAAATCGTATAGCATGGAGTATGTAGCTATTATGTGATGGTTAAATGCATTAGGATGTTGTTGAATTGTGTTGCTGGATTGAGCACTGCTTACTTCCTCCGCCTCTTGCGGTTGATTTAATAATCCTAATGCATAACAGCAACAATAGTGCGGCACTTCAGCGCCGACAAAATCAGGGTGAATTTGGTGGAGGTTACAGGCTGCCATTGACGTCCTTTTTGTTGTGGAGATAAATGCTTTTATAATAATAATTAAAAGAGGGGAGAAGACGAATGGATTCTGATTGGAATTTTGGTGGGAAAAATGAGGCACTCTCTCGCATTTCTAGAGAATGTAATTAAATGATTTTGTCATTTTGTATGATTATAGCTTTCGTTTTGGTTTGAATGTAAATGATGAATAGGAATTATCTGGCGAGGTCTTACATAAGACAAGTTTTTTTTTATTAGCGGATTACCACGAAATCCATACTTTGTCAACAAGTTTCACGCTAGTATCATTTAAATATCAGCAAGATGCCTTTTTGCTAAAGAAAGCGCGTCTTCGGTACGACGCCTCTTAAAGGAGAATGGTGAGTTTCCAACCATATGCTGGATGATGGTGGTAGAGAGAGATATTTTGATTAATTTTGTACAAAGTATATTATTGACACTTAATCATAGATTTTTCATATTTAGGTGAATTCAGTGGGGGTCTGCTTAGGTGTTTCCATATTCAGATAAATTAGGATCTAACCCAAATCCTAGGGCATGCTGTAATTGGCTTTGAGTCAGATTGATTTCTCAAAATCTTTCCCTTAAATGGTTCAACCATTATAAGAACAAGTTTATTTTTGAGTTCTTTTCTAAGTCTATTTTGTATGAACCGGAGGAGTGATCATAAATAGGTAACAAACAATTGTATTGTGAATGTATGTTTTTGTTATATCTTTTACGCTTAGCTTTTTCTTTACTATGTTGTTTCAGACTATCTGTTCCTTAGATCGTGTCGTCCTAGGAAACCAACTAAGCCAATGTGTTATTTAAAGGAGGTTTTACTTCAAAAATGAGTCAATGTTAAAGACCTCAAGGTTAACGATTTTTTTATACTTAGAATACCCTCATCTCCCTTTTGGCTTCCTCGGAGAGTATAAGGGAACTTTCTTTTAAAAGAAATCAGAATATTTCATTCAACATTAATTGGTGGCCACGTCGGGATAACCTATTAGCCTGGGAATGAGATTATACTAAATGTACACTAGTTATCACTCTAGACGGAGTTATTGTATCATCTAACTCAACAGTTGTGCTTTCCACTAATGTCTTAGTTAAAGTTAGGAACAATGTCTTTCAACCGTAGACGTACCGAAAGCGGTTATTGTATCTCTTGACTTTGCTTCTATTTTGAGCTGTATTCCATTTTTACAGTAACAAAAATATATTTTATTTTATTTTATTTTTTAAAATAGGAGCTAGAGCTTGCTATGATACATTGCCCCCAAACCTTTATTTTCTCGCGTTAACATTATCAAGCATAGATTATTGAGCCGAAGTGGTGGGATAGTAGTTCGTGACGGAGTTCTTCTCGAGCGTTTCGGTTGTAACACTGGAGTCGTAAAGTGGCACAAAAGATATATTATCCAAAAGATCATAGCCAGCAACCGTAAGAATTACATTGACTATTTGGAGATTGAGATTTAGAGAAAAGATGAAGTGATCATCGTACTGAAACGGTAATTAAAGCCAAATCCCACAATAGACTTCGGTGAAAAGATGCTCGAACTCATTTATCGAACAAACGATTTGGAATCATAATTGAGAGATAGCCATGCTCAATGAGCCTCTTCCCGCCAACTCTCTTAGCAAGATTAGGGAAGTTGTAATAGAATAGGCTTTGAACCTAAAAGCTTATGAGGGATTGTATCTTATTAACGACAGCAAGTGATGATGAGAAACACACTTTAACATGTATTCTTATTGTTGAAATAAAGAAATTTAATTTCCCGTTTTGTTTGTTTATATAGGTGACTCAAGCAGGATTGGTTTTACTTTTCGAAGCCCTTGCTTCGAGATTTGTAAGGATTAAGGATAGGTTAATACGGAGCCTAAACAAAGTTAATTTTACAAAGATTCTTTTATTTCTAAGCTTTTTGATAACCTTGTTGCAAAGGAGTGGAATAAAAAGTATCTTTTTCTACGCCATATTATTCAAGAATTCTCCAAAGAAATTGAGAATTCAAAGTTAAAACTTTAAGGAAAGGGACTGAAATATTAATGTTTTAAAGCATTCCATTGGTGGAGATACTTGCATCGATCTCGACTTCGGAATGACCAAGCTTTGTGAGAGAATTGATGACTTGGAAGTAAAATTAAAAGGTAGTCAGGCATTATGCAAATCTTCGGAATCCATACTTGGGAACTCAGTTTCGGGTGCTGGTCCTATAATATTTATGGTTTTTGCAAGAGTAGTTGATCGAGTCGAAATAATCTCAACGTATATATGATATACTTTCCATACCTTAGTAATGCTATGTAGCATAATGAAATGCATTATTTATAATATTGTAAATACTACATGTTTTGTTGCCTTTGTTTGCACCTTATTTGTCTTTTCATTTGGATGTGCCTTCTTAAGACTGATGCACTTCTCGACTTTCCATCTTAGTTCATCACCCCTCTCTAGATTAATTAAATCCAGATTTTCTGTCATTCTGACTTCTCTGAGAAACATGTAGCAAACAGTATTCTTAATTGCTAGCTTGGGATTGACATATTAACCTAAATATATCATTTGCCTAGATTAGCAAATCATTTCACCAATTGTATGAAAAGTAACTCATTTAAAATGTTGAGATCTCATCTTTATCCATGATGAGAGATGATCATGGATTTAGCTCCTTTCACTTTCTTGGAGTGTCTAAAATTAGTTAGTAATAAGCTGCACATAGCTATCGAAATTTAACATTTACTCAATAAGAGCCTGATGGGACATCAATGTTTGAAATTTTGCTGTGGTAGTTCTCTGACCCATTCCTCGTTATCAATGGAATCTTTAAAAGTTAAAAAGTTTGAAGTTCCAATTCAGAGATTTTTAATGGCGATCTTCTTCTTATAATATTCTTTGACTCAGGTCAAATCACTTGAGATGAATAGAAGTCCAAAGATTTTGTACCCAGATCAGGGTTTTAAATAAACATCAATCTTAACATCCAAATTTAGGTGTTAAAGATGGAGTTTTATGAGGTGCCAATGGACCCAGATTTGGGTATTAGAAAATATAAGATAATTCGAAAGTCACTTTTCGGTATCCTCTGATAATAAGTGATGGAGGGTTAGAGTGCCAATTTTAGCAAAAAGGAATATCGGAATGCCTTTCCTTGGTAATAAGTAATAGAAGCCCAGAGTATCGTCTCCGATGATAGACTACATAAAGCCAGAAATTCATATCTGCTAACAGGATACCGGGATCTTTAATTTGGAATTAATAGTAAAAGTCAGGAAAGCCATATGTGGTAATTAAGTAATAGAGGTCCAAAATACCCAATCTGGCATTGATAGTTAGTAGAAGACTAGAAATCCAACCTGGCATTAAGTATCAGAAGACCAGAAAACCAATCTTGGAATTAAGTAATAGAAGATCAGAATACCATTTTTGGTAATTAATAATAAAGGACCAGGGAACTAATCTGGCAATAAGTAATAGAAGACCAGAATACCATTTCTGGTAATAAGTAATAGAAGACCAGAATACTATTTCTGGTAATAAGTAATAGAAGACCAGAATATCAATCTGGCAGATGTTTACGAAGTGAAGTTAGAGAATTTCTTTTTGATTCTTTTTGTCGAATGTGCCATCTTAAGGCTTTGAGGATGTCTTGCATGCTTTTTCTTTCTCGGGTCCGAGTTTTCTATGTCCATTTGTTTTGGCCTATTTCAGGCAGGGACTCTTTAGTCCAATTTTGTGCTTATTTAAGCAGTGCCCATTTCAGGTTGTTTGTCATTTTAGACATTGCCGCTTTCTAATGGTTGCCATTTTAGGCTGTGCCGATTTTTGGCGGTGCCCATTTCAGGCATGGACTTTTCTTTGTCCGTCGGATATTTTGTCCGGGTTTTCGGTGTGCTCGGCTAGATTATTCTCAAGCAGGGCCAGAGGACTTATCTGACCTCCCTCTAGGAGGCACCTTAACCTGGCCATAGCGTGACACGGCTAAGGGATTGTTCGGTACCTTGGCCAGGCCATAGCATGGCGGGACCAAGGGATTACCCATCCCCCATCCAGGAAGTGCCTTATCATGGCCATAGCGTGACGCAGATAAGGGCTTGTGCTGCTTTAACCTGGCCATTTCTGATTTTGGCGCGAATAAAGGCTTATGCCCTCCCTCCAGTCGGTGCCTTGACCTGGCCATCTTGATGCGACCAAGGGCTTTCTACCATTATTGATAGCCTACCATTTTAGGTAGTCCAAGTTTAAGGAGAATTTCTCCCGACTATGTAGACTTCTCTTATTTTGTGAATAGAGTCTTTATTCCATAATTTGTTCGATCCCTTACAAACTGTTTAAGTTTTCCCTGTCTTAGAAAGTGAGGATCATTTTCCCAAGTACCTTACATTGATTTGTATCATGTCCGTTTATGAGATGGAAGTTGCAATATGATCCCTTAAGTCTTCTTTCAAACCCTGGCTTCTTTTTCTAAGAAGGCTAATAATTCAGTTCCTCTTTGGTTCTGATATAAATGTCTTCGATTGATGTTGTAAGATTATATTTTCCAAGAAGTCTTGACTTTTGAGCCATCTTTGACTGGCGTCTGCTTCTTTTATAGCTTGGTTCAAATACTTCTTCTTGAGGAGTAGGTTTCCTTTTCATATCTCGTTGATCTTCTTTTAAGGATCCTTCTTTCAGTCTTAAGGTTTCGGTTGGAAATTTCTTGGTAATTTTTATACTTCCACTAGGTAGTTCCTTTATCATCCTTACTTCTTCAATTGTGGATTTTTCCATGTGTCCGTAGTCTTCTCTTGAATGACGAGCCTCGTTTATAATCTTACTCCATTTATGCGTGAAACTATCATAATCCTTTATCATTTCTTTTTCAAAGATAGTCCCATAGGAATATGACTGAATAGTTCTTCTCAGTTGGTTAAAAACGTTGTCACTTCCACTTATTCTTTTTCCAAGTGCAAAAATTGGGGTCGGTCCTACATGAAAGGGGTTTAAGCTCCATTTCTCAAGGTCATAAGATTCTGCTTTCTTTTTATTTATAATTGTCAAGGCTTCGAGCCTTAGTCTTTGTTCCTCATCCTGATTGGAGTCTGTGATGTTTACATGGGAATACCTTGCCAAGTGTGGTTCGGAAGACCCTTGTTCAAACCTCTTAAATCTTTTGGCCATGATCAAACAAAAATAAGTGAATTTGATGTGGAATTGGTTCAATGGAGGCTAGACTCTAGAGAATTGTAGTGTTAGGGAGTCAATCAAGTCAGAGGTTCAGGCCCTCCTTCTAGCACCAAAATGTTAACCAAATTTGTGGTCAACACACCAAAGAATTCAAGTAGATGGACTTGATGGAAAATAGTAGTACGTAGAATCTTTAAGGAAATCGGTAAATGTTTTGTCAATACCCCAAAGTTACTTCGAATGATGGGGTTGAGCCGATCTGTACAGAGGGATTGATAATCTTTGGAATTATCTTTGAATCTCTACTTATAGATAACTTTCGAATCAGACCTTTCGACGTGGTCAAAAGGCTTAGATACAGGATTAAGAAAATCCTTCGGCTTTGCTGGGTTAGTATACAATGGCCTCTATCTTAGTTGATCCTTTGTAATACCTCCCGCTAAAGTTATCTTCTTGATTGGGATGGGATTCCCTTAGATTTGTCTATAAAAAGGGGTAATCTCGACCCTATTGGAAGGTTGAAACGAATATTCTTCTTGGGCTTAGATAGGGTATGATAAGTTTTATGGATGTGAACTGGATGTCAATCTTGCCAAAGGGTTAGGCAATAATTGTTTGGATTCAGAGGGTTGCTAGGGTTGTTGGAGTATGAGAGATTGTGAACCTTATCAAAAGGTTTAATCCACAGCTCCAATGATTTCGAAGATCTTTATGAATGTTGATTCAAATAAATTTCCCCTGTGGTCGAAGGGTTTAAGTCGTAGGGTTGAGGCCTCTGAAGGGATGTAAGGATTATCTATAAAAGGAATATTATTATCTTTATCGACAAGAACCTTCCGAAGAGACTAAACCTGAAAATGCAAGTCAATCTAGCTAAGGGTTAAGCAAATAATAAAGTAATTAACAGAGCTAAGGACTCCCCTGTGCATCCAAGAAAAATCTTCCTTTTTATTAACTTTCCCAAATCACACTCAATGTAGGGTTACAGCACTCTGATTAAGAAGTTACAAGACTAGAATGAAGAATAATCCGCCCCCAAAACAGGACCCCTTGGGTCTTATTATAGATGTCGGCAGCTATGCTCTCAACTTCATGCCTTCGACCGGGTCGAAGGATCTCCTTTTTATATGCAGTTGCAAACCTTTCGATTTCGTCGAAAGGTTTTCCTTTCGCATGCCATCCTGGATCTTTGACCATTGTCGAAGGGTCTACTCCTCTATATGCTTTCATGGCCCTTTCGTCTTTGCCGAAGGGTCTGTCTTCTTTGTGATATTGTGAACCCCTTCGATCTTGTCGGAAGGTTTCTCTCTTACTTGACTGTTGTGAACCCTTCGACCTTGTCGAAAGGTTGCTCCTCACTTGATTGCTATCGGGGGTCGTGCTTTTCTTAAATGTTGTTAGAAGGTTGTCTTTCATTCTTTGTTGATTTATGAATGTTGCCTTCATCACAAACCTTTCGACACTGTTGAAAGGTATTTAGTATGTGTTCCAACCGGTCCGAAAGGCTTATTATGCTTTCGAAAAGGTCATTATAGAGTTGTATGCCCTTGCCTTGACTTCTTCACCCTCTTTGGAAGGTAAGAACTTCTTGAGTACTGTGGAATGAAGCCTTCCGTCCCCTCCGAAAGGTCTGAATTGCTTCACACCGTCGATTGCATCCCTTCGACTTCTTCGGAAGGTTTGATCCGAACTCTTTTCCTTTTGTTTCTTGCTGAAAGACTCTCCGACTTAGACGGAAGGTGGATTTTTGACAATGGCACGAAAAGAGGATCGGACTTTTGTACTTAGAGAGTTATATATTGCAAAAGTTGTACAAAATCTCCATTGAATTACGTACTTGTTCTAAGAAAGAAATATAAAGATCGAGTGATTTGACTTATGGACGTAGGATTCTTTAACATCTGAACCACGTAAATTCTCTTTGTCGTTACTTTTCTGTATTTTTTGGTGTTTTTCTCTGTGTTTGGAGTTGCTTCAATTTGAACCAATTTACTTGGGCATTTTAACAAAAAGTTAAACTGCACTACCCATAATTTTGTAAGCACGTTACAACATATTTACTACTAATCACAACAATTTAATAAACATTAACTTGTTAATTCATAATCGTGCAAATCTACAACATGAGTACTTCGAAAAATCAGTGTTATGAGTTTGAAAAATCTCACCAACAGATGTATATAATTTAATTAAAATTAAGTAATTACCTATCAGATCTAGTCGGTTGTTGACACTTCGTATTGTGAGCCTTTTCCTTTTGAAGTATGGTTCCTTCTTGTTCCTAGCTTACTTTGCGGTCCCAACTATAGACTCTAACTTGTTAGCAATGAAGTTTAAGCGTTTGAATTTCCATTGTGTATATAAAATGAGAAAGGGATGTGATATTCATAGCCAACAGATAATCAAAATGTCTCCTTATGTTTCTTCTATCTTTATTCTAGATCTTATGTAGCCAAAACAATTATTCAAACCCTAATCCTCCATCATCTATGGTCGAGCCCCCTTATGGAAATAATCCTTATTGTTGGGCCTAATTAATATCATATATATATTAATTTAATAAATATTAATTCTAACCCATATATTTAATTAATTTAATATATAACAATTAAATATTATTTTATTTAATTCTAAGGCCCTAAATAAATAACTGAAAGCCATAAAAAATTAATACAAAAATTTTCCTAATTTTCACTATTAATTTTTAACATTGATGGATTAATTAAAATAAGTTAGCCAACAAATATTGTCGTGTGACTCCTTGAGGTGTACACAGCCCCCGGTAATATCAAAACAATTTGAGCATTAAAGCCTATATGGACTTTGTTGAAGCACGGTAGTGGATACTAGTTGCTTACAGATCATCTAGGTGAAATCCTAGCGACAATATATTGTGCACGTTTTGTTTTTCTTCATCACTATATCACTTAGATATCTAGAGCTTGGTAAATGGTAAAAGCTTTAATAATATATGTATTTACTTGTGAAGTTCAACATTAATGTCCATAGTTCAATCTGATAACATATATTGATTTCGATTTTCTTAGACTTTGATTTTAAGTTGACTGCCAATTAGGGGGATACTGACCTTCTATTTGAAGTATACGGGACCTCTCTTGAATAGTGTTTCACTTCAAGAGGTTCAACATATACTCAACTATGGCCTAATGCGGTCATCGTTGTCGTGTGATTAGTCATAAACAAAATATAGTTTATACACTTTATATTCATGGTATTCTCAAGTCAAAAGATTATTGCACACCATCGAATGAGATCTTCTATTTGACTTTTAACCTATAGAAGACTCTTGGTGAGTCATTTTGTAATTATTCCAAAAACTACGCATAGTAACCAACTGGTTCCCCCAAAGTCACGAGTAATTCACCGTCCATCATATGGAGAGTATTACATACACTAGTCTCAATAGATATATCGATATCATATTCTTGATACATCTTGATTAGGTGCATTTAAGGATAAGTTTTTATTTTATATGATTCAATATTCATAGTTATGAACATATACGTAACTACAACCAATTAAATACTTTTCCTAAGGATTTTCTACTTATATATATTTAATGTATTTAAAATAATATTTATATCCTAATACAACAATATCTGTTATAGAAAATAAAACCAAAAGCTTACTTTATTTCGAAGAAGATTTGGTATAAGAGTTGGATCATATAATCAAATTACAAAATTACCTCAAAGGAGCACCTTCAACTCTATCAGTCTCTCACATGCACTTGGTGATAACTACGGTGATTCGTAACTATAGTCTCAATCGGTTTTCCTAAACTAAACTGAGAAAGGGCTTTGGTGAGTGGATTTGTGATATTATTATTTTGTATATACCTATGTCACTGATAAACTGTTTTACCACATGGTAATTACTGAGAACGTACCTTGACCTCTTGATGAGTTATTATTCCTATTGCAATTTATATTGCACCATTGGTATCATAATACATTATTGAATTCTCAATGGAGGGAACCATTCCTAGCTTTCTTATAAATTTGCCCCACATAAACTACTTTTATTTTGGAACTATTCAAGATGATGTATTTAGCCTTTGTAATAGAATTTTTCACAACATATTGTTTGGACAAATTAAAGCCCTTTTATCAAGGGTGGACATGAATTTGAGATTGATTTACCATATTCGATGTCTCTTTTGAAGTTCGATCACTCCTTCATAAGGAATTGTTGTTTCCACAAAAAATTCTTTAATATTTCATGAATACTCAAGAATATTCTTAAACCATATTTTTACTCAAATTTGATATTCGCTTATTGTACAAAGTGCATAAGAAAATTTCGGTTTTATACATATCATATATAATTGTTTCTATTACCGATATATGATGGTTTCTATTACTGATGTATAATGAATCCATCTTATATGTTCCATATTAGACCTTTCATGCATTGTACCAGACCCAAAGCAATCTTCAACGGCTAAAATCCAACATTTGGCAATTGTAAATTGGTCTTCAGCATCACATATTGATCGCACAATCGCCTATAAATAAAATTCATATCAAACCACAACCAAGGCATCATAAATCAACTAAAGCATAAACTAACACTAAGTGATTATGAGTTTAAACATATGTAACTTTTTATATCAAATATTACAATCATCCTATCATCAAACAAAATCGAAATGACCATTATACATATTATTCATCCAAATAAATATCAAAAACCTTAGAATAATATGACATAGCAAAGTATAGCATATGTTTGTTGTATTCACTCACTTATAGATGAACCAGGTGATCCAAAACTTGATCGATTGAGCTCGAAATCAAAGTATTCAAAAAAGTAGATTTGTTAACCTCTATAAGTTGCTCTTAACTTCTAATGAATTGTAGTGATATGTATATGATTTATAGATGTTGATCTATACAAATATTTTTTCATTAGTGGATAATAAAAGTTAAAGGTTTAGAAAATGAAAAAGATACGTAAATGAGGATGACATGGATGTCCGACTTTAGGTAATTACACGCTAACGGTTAATTTATTAAATGGGCCAAAACAATTCTAACTCAAAAGCTATCTAGTAATGTAAATATTATTAAATCAATATCTCATTATTCCTAACTTCAAATTAAATGTCCTTATCCACTATTCACATATGTTTGAAAAGATCTATGCATTTAAACTACAATCAGATCACAATTATTTACAGTTTAGAAGTCACTTTTTAATTACTTAGTTTATAATTAATGATTTAAATAACCTATAATACTATGTGATAACTACTAGTCATTATAATGTAAGTAGATATTTAAGGAAAAACTAAAAGTTTGTGATACCATAGAGAAACTTAAGACCCAATTGGTTGCTAAGGTTTTAAGAGTGCTTATATTACCTTATTACTTATGGCCTCGTTGCTAGAACATCCACAATTAGGACATTGATTGCATGAGCATCATTTAAGTTTGAAATTAATCAAACGATGCATTTTTAATTGATGAATTTGATGAGAACAAATTATGATTCAAACATGGAATTTGTGATGCCCGGACAAAAACATAGTACAAAAACTCATCAAATCGCTATAAAACCTTAAATAAACCCGACAATAGTGGCATGGAAGGTTTGGTAAGTAACAGTTTCAGTTGGTTTTAAAATAAATAGTTGCACGAATGTTTCTACATATGTCGATAAAGATTTAGTTATATTCTTTTATGTTAGCGACATACCGGTACACCAAGTATAGAAGAAACAAAGAAGATATATCATCATGCTTTGACATGGAAGATATTGATGTATTTAAATTGATTTTAAAAATATGGATATTTGTAACAGTAAAGAGGTTACTTACAATCCAAACTCATTGTATTGAAAAGGATTTAAAAAAGGTCCAATTAATGTGAATGTAACCTAGTATCCACCTCCATTTGACCTAAAAGGATTTAAAAAATATATTTGACAAGCACCATTGTCCAAGTAGTTAAGTGATTCGGCTTTGGTGCGAGAGGTCATAAGTTCGAAACTTGCGTAGCGTGATTCGAACGTTTATTGACATGTGATATGCTGTCCCAGTGACATGTATATAAAGTACCATTTCAAAAAAAAAATTAGTATACTCTAATGTATGTTATGACATGCACCATACTAGATATTATCTTTGCGATTGGCAAGATGAGTGGATATACTTATAACCAAATCATGTTTACTAGAGTGAAGTACAAAAGAGAGAGGGGGTGGGAGGGGTGAGAGAAAGAGAGTGTGTGTGTGTGGAGAAGGATCAAGAACATCCCTCTTTTTTTATAACATGAGTGATATTTTATTAAAGTAGAGCATTTTTTGATGTCTCAGTGGCTCGAACCCATGACCTTTAAAATATTTGTCTAAAGCGTCATACCTATAACCACTTGTATGGTTGTAGATTTTGTATGATTGTCCACATCCGGCTCGGTCCAAGCTTGTAAGGCGTCTGGTCGTGTCCGTATGATTCTCATATAAAACACGAATTAGGACGAGAAAACATATACAAAAATATATTCGTTCGAAAATGTTCGATGTTTTTCTATTGTCTGAATATCATAAATCCGTTGTTCGGCTCGCACAAACAATGTTCGAGCTTAATAGTTGTCTGATCTGTGTCCGTCTGAATCTCTTATAGGACAGGACTAGGACACACCTTCGTCCGGTCTGATCCGACCCATTTACACCTCTAACCGCTTGAGCTAGAGGTCCTTGACAAGATTACCCCTCTTTAAATTTCCTTCTAAACCCCCCCACCCCCCAACCTCACCCTCCCAAATTTTTTATGCAAAATTTTTTTGAAAGTAAAACTTTGTAGATATGTTCTATTAATATGTAAGATCATCTATGCAAAATTATGAATCAAACCACTTCAATACTACAAACCTATGTGAGCCATTTGAAAACACTTATCTCAACCGTCGATTTGAAATGCAGTTATGGAAGATGATATACATTTCAAAATGAATTAAAATTTTGCATAGATGGCATTGCCGACTAATTGAAAATATCTTTAAAAAATTACTACATTTTGAGAAAAAATTCACAAAAAAGTGAGTGGGGATGATAATGAAATTTTAAGAGGATGTATCATGATCCTTATACATGCATGCATGCGTGTTCAATAATTGGAGGGAACTGGAAATAATATTCATGATTCCTAATGTCGTTTTGTAATATCCGTCAAAACCAATTAAATATTGCCAAAAATTCAAATCTTCTTAATAAAAAAAACTTCAGAACATCTCTGCTTATCATTAACAAATCAAACGTGGAAGGTCAAAGAAAATGATCAAGTATATTAATTGAAGACCGATGGGATGTGTGTGTAAAGAGAAACACAAAAGCAAGGATCACAAATCAAATAAGACAAATAGCAAAGCTTGGCTCTCTAGCTAGTTTAAAAAAACAACACTTTGAGGCCCAAGGAAATATTGCATTGGTTTTTTCAGCCGAAAAGAAGAATGATAAACAAAATTGCTGTTAGAATGCATATTAACCTTGAGCACCCTTTGATCGGATGGATAATCAGGAGGTATTTAGCGAACGTTGTGAAATAAGCCAAAACTACTTGGAAATGATTAGGATAGCCTCACCGATTAGAACAATCTTATCAGTTTGATATATCCACTTACTTGACCATCCACTAACTCGCTGAAATAACATGATCATAGTTATCCAGATTCAACTTGAACTGAACCAAAACCAGGTTCCCAATATGGTGATCGATAAATGAATAGATTTGTGATTTATATTTTGGAACAAGTACTTAATGTGAGTTGAACTGCAACCACTTCAGAACTTCTATGGTGGTTTTTATATGATTAAGTCAAAACAGAAAGGTCCTTGAAAAAAGTACAAACCTTTGCGAACACAATATACATTTCAGATTGTTATGAATAAATCACATCACAACAAAACAACTTTGCTTTCACTACGTAGAGGCAACAATATTCAAGAAAAGTCGCAATGTTAGCACAAAATTTATAAATCACAAGCAACTAATCAAGTGTTTTAGAATACAGACCACAATATTCATTGCCATAAATAAACTAGCCATGATTCTACACCATCAGCACAAAGGGCTGGCATTAAATTGGTAAACTTAATCCTCGTCCATGCCGGCTGGTTGATCTCTTCTTCCTGGCCCACCCGCTGGTTTAGCCATTATAATCTGCAAATGGTCCAAAAAACTATTAACATAGGAACAAAAGCTAAGCAAATTAAGGGAGGAAAGATAAATAAGACTGAAGTTAATCACCTGATCAACTCGAAGAACAGTGCATACAGCATCTGCAGCATACTTGAGAGCAAAAAACCTGTTTTTGTTTTTGTTTTATTTAAAGAAAAAATAAAGTTTGTCCCTTAGTGTGCATGGATATCAAGCCGATAAAAAAGAACCAAATTAATATACTAATTGTGGCTTGTTTGGTCTTTTCAGACAACAAAAAATACAATCAAATTAACATTACACACAATTTAATAATATATTATTATACTACATATAGCCATCGCAAAATCAAAAATCTAAAGGATCAAATAATGCTGTTGAGCTTAAAAGATAGGTATGCTATACTATTGATTTTAACATTTTAAAACTATAAAACATGGATGAAACCGATTGAACCAAATTTGAAACCAAAATGATGATTTGGAATGAAAATACTCACTTTGTGACATACAGATCCCATATATTCATGCTTGTAATGTCTTTGCAGGCACCTTCCTCCAAATCAATACCAACTTTAGGGTTTCCGGCTGCATGTTCAGCATACAAGGAAGAAATGATTTCCATTGCATTGAGCCCAGCATTTTCGGCAAGGGTTTTAGGTACCATTTCAAAGCTTTCAGCAAATTTGGCTATCGCATACTGATCTAAGCTGCAAAGAATAACCCAAAACATAAGCTACGCTCCAAACACCTTACTATCAAAAAATCATTAAAATGGAAAGAAATAAACCCGATCAGTGAACCGTATACCAGTTTCTGATGCGTCTTTTTAAAGCAATATTTCTCCATATCATGCAGTTTTTTGTAACTTGAGTAGTTAGTATGTACCCAATAATATGCAGACTTTTAATTACTTGAGCATGCCACCAGATTGAGGGCTGTGTGTATCAAGTGTTGCCACTTACAGAGTTCTAATCATCTTTAGGATCATTGAGATGACTTATTATTTGTTATAGTAAATGTCTGTACGTATAGAGCACGAAGAGGGATGCATATCCCAGCATTCGGAATCTTTCTAATGTTTCTATGCTATACAAATTAAATGCTACAAATTTACACAAATTATTGTGAAAATGAACCAGTTTATATTTCAATTACTGACCAGGGCCCGAAATATATTGAATATGTGGCATCTCAAACCACGAGCAATATTTCAGGGCCATCTCAAAATAATTCGAGACTCTAAGCAAACTTCAGAGCCATTTTTGTTTTTGATAGCAAGAGTCTTAATTTTTCAACATAGAATTTTACAAAAGGTGTGCCTTTTTCAAAATAATTCGAGTGCTAAGGATGCTATTTGTATGTCTTTATTAATGTGTAGTGCCATAAGAGAAAATGCATTATTGTCCCTTCATGCATATCGCACAATTTACACATGGATCATTAGCACCCACATTAACTAAAGACCCCACTTGAGATTTGCTTTGATTCGTATAAGCTATAATTTTTATCTCGACGTCCATAAACTAACAATGTTGCAATGCCACTTTTTGTCTTCGGTTTATTGTCGTATAGTCTTCTTCTTTTTTTAACTTAAGGGCCCGTTGGTTTGAATTTCGAGTTTTGTTTTGTGTTTTCAATATGTATTCAAAAGGCATGGAAGAGGTGGTGGAAAAATCAGAGCCTTTACAACAAAGGGGGAAGAGAGAGAGAGAATGGTTTGTCTTTTTGATAATTTCCAAAAGGCAGAAAACGATAGACGTTTTCAATTTTACAAGTTAAAATCATTTTCCAATTTGACAGTTTTCCAAACAAGATTAACCAATTTCATTTCGGTAGTTACTGAAATCCAAAACTGAATATAGTCTTCTTCTTTTTTTAACTTAAGGGCCCATTGGTTTGAATTTCGAGTTTTGTTTTGTGTTTTCAATATGTATTCAAAAGGCATGGAAGAGGTGGTGGAAAAATCAGAGCCTTTACAACAAAGGGGGAAGAGAGAGAGAGAATGGTTTGTCTTTTTGATAATTTCCAAAAGGCAGAAAACGATAGACGTTTTCAATTTTACAAGTTAAAATCATTTTCCAATTTGACAGTTTTCCAAACAAGATTAACCAATTTCATTTCGGTAGTTACTGAAATCCAAAACTGAATATTGCAAACCAAACAAGACCTAGCTTATTGGCACCCTTTTACATTTTTTAGTTATGCAATCCAAGGTAGCAATTCAAAAAAGAAAAGCAAGACGCAAAGGCTGCATCTTGAGTTTTTTTGCTCCTCGGCACATGTTTTTTGTACAAAACTGCAAGTGTTAATTTATCATACCTATTTGTTAACTTTATTATGACTACTCAAACTTTAATGTCTTTTCGCCATTTTAGTGTAATTACTTGTCCAAGTTGTTCAAGACTTTAAATCTAAAATTACTCTAAAAGAAATTAATAGCATTATAAATCAACAATTGGTAACAGTTTGAATCAGTATAGTCTAAAATCTCATTGTAATAGATGGATAACATTCTAAACAAAAAAAACCATAACAAATGTAAAATGAAAACAAAAACTAAAATTAGAAATAAAATATAACAGATCATCCAGTCAATCAATTTCAATTTCAAATCAAAGCTTTTTACCAAAACTTGAATAGTTCAATGACAATGAGGAGTTGATTTTCCATCATCATAATATTCATGGGTAGAAAGAAAGGAATCAAAGAAGAAAACAACAAAGAAGCAGAAGAGAACAAAAAAATTGTAAGATGCCTGAGAAAATGTTTATGTGATTACATCCTTGGAGAACATAAAGCATACTTTGCGCTTTTTCAATTTTCAACCAAAAAAAAAAAACCTCTTTGTGCCTCTATTGACATCTGGGCCTCTAGAGGCAGAAAAGCGCAGAGGTGCACCTTGAGCCTAAGTGTGCTTAAGCAAGCATCTTGACAACCTCGATGCAATCGCAAATTGTTCAATGGTTTAATAATATATCTCAATGATTAAAAAGTGCAGCGCCAATAAATCCATGAGAGTATTTGTATAACGGCTCGGCCTAATAATTAGAACACGTCAGGCACCATTACGTTTTTTATACCAAAACCATCCGCTGAGCGGCTCAGACAGACTGGACAAGCCTCGACTTCTTGTAATAATTTTAATAATAAGATTTTGAAAATGCCAAAAAAATGCTCTTTGTGCCTTCTGTTGACACCTGGGCCTCTAGAGGTAGAAAAGCACAGAGGTGCATCTTGAGCATTTTGAGCCTAAGTGTGGTTAAGCAGGCGTCTTGACAACCTTGATGCAATCGCAAATTCTTCATTGATTTGATGATAGATCTCAATAATACTATCACTCATTTGAATAACTGTGTTCAATTGAATCTAAAGTTTCAACTCACATCCACCTCGTCCAAATCTCGCACAAGATTTCATTTTTGCATTTAGAAGAGACGAAACATCAAATATCATTCATATCTGATTTAACTCTCATCTCGTTCGAGATATTAGAATCTCAACTGAAATCTAAATTGGGATCTCGATCCGCGACCAAAATGTCATGTGTGAAATTAAGCATGTAACAATTCTTTTTTAGTAACAATCATCACTTGTTTTTGAACAAAAACAATTTTAGACTCATAAGCCACTCTGAAACAGTCTTTAGAAGTATTTTAAAATCCGAAATGTATGCCCGATATACACTTATATCGTCTGAATCTCACCCGATACAAAATGTCATGTGCAAAAATTTTGAGATGTGACAAGACCTAACTCTAAGATTTAAAACCTTGATTTTGTGTGTGTGTGTATTTCAAATCAGTTATTCAAAAAAATGTTTAGCTATTAATATTGACGTTTAACTGAGGTTAGAAAATTCATAATGAACTCACTTCTATGGAGATGATATTCATAGTGGACTAAAATATCCTATAGATTCCGTAAAATTTGAAGTTGGGTAATTTAAATAATGAAAAGATTTCTAATGGAGTCTTAAGAAAAATTCCTATATACGCATACCTATATACACATATGCATTGTTGTCAAAAATCTTAAAATCTTACGATTTAAATCTCGATTCATATCGGATCCCTTCCTATACGATTCGATTTACATTTCGATTCAAACTTAGTTAAAACCACAATCATAAACACATCCAACTCATATAAACATGTTTAATATACATATTTAGATTCATAATTCCCATTATAAAGTTTTTAAAACAAAATAAAAATGGAATTAGAGAGAAAATTATGTTTTAAGTTTGATTGTAGAAGTAATTACATCAAAATTAACTCCAATGTACATATAAACCTTTGAATATGGATATTTTGAATCTACGATTTAAATCCTGTTTCGATTTATATTTAAATTTTCCGATTTCCGATTTACGATTTAAATCCCACTTTGAAAACCATGCATATATGTGTGTCCTATATGTTCACTTAGTGTAGCTATATCTTACAAGTCATCATTCATCTATGATCTTAACCCAATGTTAATGGGAACTCTCAACCCCCTACATTTCACATACTAGATTCATCTATGCTTCGAAACTACATCTCAACGTACTAGTTCAATCTAGCTTCAATACAGCTAAAACCAAAATCGACATGCTAAAATTGCCAAGGTTGACTCTACTTAAACCAGGTCAAACTTGTATCATGGTTGCACTAACATAATGATGAACCAAGAACAAACGAAATGGTGATAAATAGTAGAATTATAATGTGGTATTAAAGGACTTCGGAAAAGGAATGTTATTCGGGAAAGAAAAACCTTTTTCATTTACCCAAGTCATTTGTTATACACTATAATTACTTGTTCCATGCGAACTTTTTTTTCTTTTACAATGAGTATACACGCATATTAATAGAAGCGACTCATTACATACAAGAAAGCAACACAATTTGATCAGCAAAGAGTACTGCAATCAGAAATAGCATAATTAAGGATACCCAACACAACACACAACAATCGATCTAGCATACGTCGAAACTGAGTACGCGTACTTGTCCCACATTCCCAACTGTACGGTGATCCAGGTAAGACATTCATCTATGATCTAACCATGCAACTAATATGTGAAAGCACAACACAAACAATTTGTTAAATATTATCCACATAAGAGTAAAGATCGTTGGCAGTTATATACAATGTTTATAGAAAATGTGATTATATATTCTGTCAAACACTAGGAAACAGATATTTAGCCATAAATCTACACTCTCAACTAAGAGTATATTCATCGAAGATTTGTGTGTAAAATATTGCGTTGAAGGTGTTAATAGCAAAAGTTGAAGACTTGCGGTTATGCAAAGACATTGTTGTACCCTCGCAAAAATATTGTAGATAACTGATTCACAAGCATGGGAGGCAAAGAAATCAATCGTGCAAACGCATATTTTACACACACACACGCACTAGAACAGATAAACAAACATAAGGAATAGGGAGAGATCTTAAGAAGCTGGAAAAGGGGAAATTAAATTGGTAGCTAAAAACAATTAATAAAGTTTCAGTGATAAAAATGCAACTATAGGAAAATTCATTAAAAAAATCACAAGTTGTTGAAAATAATAAAACTATCAAGAGGTAGTACCCTGTTTCTTTAAAGGAGAACTCCTTCAATTTTCGGGCTAATTCTATCTCAGTTGCAGCAGCACCAGGAACAATACGGCTGTCCCTACACATAGCCTGAAAGAATGAATGGGAAAGTGAATAACAAAGCATTGAAAGTGTAAATATGTTGGCAAACAGTAATGTTAAATGTCTATTAATTACAGAGAATTCATTCAAGGCATTTATAAATACAAAGACCAAAGAGATGTTGTAATTAAAAACATTACCATCCTTTTAGGATATACGAACCAAGAGTGTAAAATTTTGAGCAGTTTCTAGAAAGATAAAATCATGGTTGAAATCTTGCCCAATTAAATCTGAAGAAAAAAACTTGTTTGCTAGGAACTTTGACCAAAACTTTAACCTCAGCTGATATTATGGTATTGAATCTCAACCAAAATAACTCATCCACGGTTCAAAACAAAATGATAAATTTGTAACTGGTTTTTACTCGTCTCGTCTAAGGTATAGCATGCGTCTTTGAGTTAGAACAAAACAATGTTAATGACTTACTCTTGAATTTTAAACAAATTGACATTCATGACTAATCTTTCCTAACATTAGTGGTAATTAGAAATACCAAGGAAGAAAACAATAACTAGTATATGTTTTAAAACAAAATTAAAAACCTGAGATGAAGTATACCTTGTAAGTATTAACACCATCATCAACAGCCCTTTCAAGGTCATCTAATATACTATCCGTGCTACCTCGTAAGACAAGTGTCGCAACTGAATTTCCACCCTCGTCGTTTTTAACAACTGTCACCTAGGCTCAAGAAAAGACGAGGCAAGAGTTCAGCAGTTCATCGATAATTGGAACTCTATTCAAACAGGAAACTGGATATTTTGCATATAATATAGTAGTTAAAGCGCTAAGGCGCAAAAAGGGGAAAGCCTTGAGCCTTGGGCTTTTTTGAGCCTTGGGTCTTTTTGTGTGCCTTTTATACAAGTTTGATCTACTATTTTACTGACTGCAAATTAAATTTTAAACCATATTTTATAATATTATCTATTTTAAATTTTAAACCATATTTTATAATTTATTTAACTATTTAAATTTTTTATTTAATTATTTTGTAAACTAAATTTTGAATTTTGCAAAAAGGTGCACTCAAACTGCAAAAAGGCGCACAACGTGCGCCTGAGCCTTTTTTGAGCTTAGGCGCGCGCCTTGATAACTATGACATATAAGACAATTATGCATACCCTGGAGCCACCAATTTCTTCCACAGAGATTGAATCTGCATAGCCCAAATCATCTGGGTTTGGTTGGCTAAGTTTCAACTGCATGGACCAAAAAATCAAATAATTACCAATCATCCATGTATATGGTCATGTTTTTGAGATAATGATTCTGGACTTACAAGAGCAACAGAACCTGTTGTTCGGCAAAATCTCCTTAACTCGAACTTTGAACTGATCTTCAGAACCATGAGTCTATATTCAGCAAGAAGGTCAAAAGAGTGAGAAATTGTATTTTGCATCATATTCTCATATATTCTGTGCAAAATATATGCTGTGAACAGAGTGTATTTAGCATCACATTCTCTTATATGCTGTGTACACATTAACGCCATAAAGTACTTATTTGCAAAAACTATAAATTTGTAGGTAGATTGTGATGTGTAGATTTGAAAACTTTTACACTTTCCAAATTTCATTTGATCATATTTTATTCTATCTTTGCGAGAAGGACATGTTTCCATGTATAATATTCCGGCTAGACATTCCTGTCGGACATAACTAGTAATCTTATGAAAAATAATTTCACGTTACGTGCTGGGCTGGGTCCTAAAAGAGATAATAGCTACAGAAACATTTATAAATCTTATCGAAGGCCTGGTAATTTTGGCTTCCATGAGTACATGCATATATCTTCAAAATAATAACAGGATGGCAAATATGACTACCATACTTGAAATAAAAGAACTACACAAACAGAGATGGAGAAGAAATAGAAATCAGCTTATATGCCAGTATAATAAAGCAGCTACCTCAGGTGGATACATATCATAGATAAATAAGCACACTTACTTGTAACGCTCACAGAAATGCAAAGCCATCTCTCCAACTGCGGCCCCACTGACAACAACTTTTGCCCCGGACTCTGCAACAGCTTTAATTAACTCTTCAACTTTGGCTTCTTCAGTTTTTGCATAGTTTTCCAACTACAAATTGGATAATAGAAGATAAATAAATTATAGCTAAGCTATGTTTTTCCGTTTCCACAGCAGTAGTTCATGAATAAAAAACAAAAGCATAAATGTATTTACTGTGTGCCTATATATGACAAAGTGTAAAACTTAACATTTACTGAAGTGCAAGAATGAACGAAATAATTAATAAGTCCTTGCAGGTAAAGAAAATTTTATTACCTGTTCTGCATTATGAATTAAAACAGTTCCTTTTGTATCAGTTGCTGACGTATCAACACCTCCAGCAAAAACAGCTATCTAAAAATATACCAATGGTAGATACGAAATCAAATGCATGAACCAAAGGAAAATATGGGAGTTATGAAATCAAATATATAAATAAATTAGTATTATCACTATTCACTTCGCGTTTAAAACAGTCAACATTACCAATAAAACAAAAAGAAAACCATAAAAAAGTTATAAGTAAATGTAGTGTTCTAGTATAACTAGGATCTTTGCTAAACCTGCAATTGTATAAGTACATGAATTTGCCGATAAATTATTGATTACCTTTGCTTTTTCCATCTTTTTAATGCTTCCAATAGCATCATTTTTTAAAACCATACCACGAACTATTGAGCTATTATGAATTCCACCTCCAACGAGCTTTGCAACTCTGACATTGTCAACATTGAAATTTGCTGGATTCTTGGGGCATACTTGAATGCAAGCCTGAGATATATATTATATTGAATACTGTAACATCTGTCTAAGGAAAACAGCAATAGATATCTTTCTGTTTTTGGTTAAATACATGGGATAGGGGTAGAAGATCAGCCATGCACTTACATCAGCAATAAGTGGGCACAAAATATCTTCTTGACCAAACTGCTTGCTAGCAACTGCAGCCTTTATACGATAAATTACTTCGTCTTTGTTCCTGACATCCATGTTCTCTGATCCCTTCTCAATTGACTCCTCTAAAAGTTCCACTGTCTGATTATGATCATAAAGAGTAACATAGAGTCAATGGCTTCCCAATGATGCATTCATGAAAGTTAGGCGTCAATGTTAAAGTAATCACACAGTTAGGTAACGAGAATATTTGATAGAACAATGGAATATAACATAACTACTAAAAATTATGCAATACATGTGGGTTTTTTTATTTTTTATTTTAATAATTAATTTATTACTTCCATCAGTTTGTACAAAATAGATCACTTATATTGAATTTGTCGCAAATTTTTTAAGTAACAGCAATTCAAATCAATACAAATGTCTTATTAACCTCATAAAATGGTTGCTGCAGGTATATTTCAAAATAGTGATTCCTGTACATAATATATATGTATGTATGTATATGTATGTACGTGTATGTATGTGTGTGTGCATATATGTATATACACACATATATATACACATACATATATATACATATATAGAGAGAAAGAGAGAGTTTAAAAAGTGTTGTATTAGATGTGCTACCCATGAGCTAGCAGCCAAAGGCAGAAGTTATATGATTGGTTGAAGTATACTAACACGCGCGTGCGCACACAAAAAAAGAAGCGCGCACGCATGCACTCACACACAAAATAAAAAAATTCAAACCTTGTCAATAGCTTTTTTATAGCCACTGATTATCTCGCTTGGATGAAGACCCATCCTAATAAGCTCCTCCGCATTTTGGAGTAGTTCACCAGCAAAAGATATAGTGAGATTGGCACCATCCCCAATTTCTTCTTGTTGAGCCTTGCCAGCCAAAACCAAGATCTTAGCAGCTGGATGTTGAACCTCAAGTTCATTCACAATGGTAGCCGCATCATTGGTCACAAATAGTTTATCAAGATGATTTATCACCATCTTGTTCATTCCTAAAATATAAAAATAGAAGTCAGCAAGAGAACGATAAAATTACGGACTAGAACATTGTGTACCGGACTGATACGAGATGGTAATCTTATATATGTCAATTTGCGAAAAACAGCATTTCTAATTATTAAATGAAGCAAACAGCATTAATTAATTGATTGAAGGTGAGAAAGATGCTTGAATATAACAATGAAGGATTTTGTATACAAATTGTTGAAAGTTGAAGATGCTTGCTTTTATTAATTTCGAAGAGATGATTGGAACAATCACGTTCTGCAAATACAAAACAAAATTGAAGGTACATTTCACTAAATCACAATAAATTTCCAATAACATTTTTGATCAAGTGGACACTTGTGTTGGTGTTCTAATCCATATAATTATCAAGTTTTCTCAAAAATCTTATTATTTCAAAAGTTCATATAGTATGCACCCAATTTCCAAACACTTTTCTGCAGTTCTACCTATCACATTTTATTAGCTCATACTAAAATGGTTTCAAACTAATTGTTTCCACCATTTTGATCAATAATGAGCAGATAACCCAAATTATGTTTTATAACATTACTATATATGTATATGTATATGTGTATGTATATGTATATATGTATGTCTATGTATATGGGGATGACCCAGTTGTTTTGTAGCATGCTTAATTGACCAAAGGTTGTAAATTCGACAGTTGCAGTTAGTTACCCCATGATTTACCCGGAGTATGCATTGAGGGTTTGGTGCATACTACCTCAAAGTTACAAATATATACTTGGTTTCTATGAGACTTCAAAAAAAAGTCAAAAGGAACCCCAGAGGAAATCTACTCAATGTTGATTGACTCTAGGGATTGAAAAGCACCAATGATGATGACTTGACAAGGAAAAGAGGGGATGTTCATTGTGCTGGAGGAAGTGCACCCAAAAGAAAAAAATTAAGATTTCCGTATGGCAGCAGCAGATCCCAATTAAATTGACTAGACAGGATTTAAGGTAGAAGAAAACATGATAATGGATGTTACCATATCAATTAGCAAAGTACAAATAAATTTATCTAGCAGTATATTTAAGCTAAAAGCTGTGTTGTCCGGTGGAGTAATATGTTTCTGATACCCAAGAGAAACATACACGAACCAAAAATAGTTCATGCACTTGGTTTTGAATCATTCTTGAACAAACAACTAATGCATTATCATCCGCTTTGTTTCTGAATCATTCACGAGCACCATCATCTAATCTACTAAAGAAAACAGTTCAAATTCAAATATAGCCACGTCAAAAGTAGTTCTCGGATCCAATACATAAAAAGCACCATCGAGTTCTTTCTACCTCAACTAAAATGGATCTACAGATGCCTAAATATTCCGGCGGCAAGTAGTAAGAATCGGCATTCTTTCCTGAATCCGTCCAAACAAAACAACAAACAGTAACATATACGGTTTCAATCTAAAACATAAAGTACCGTTGGGGCCAAGAGAGGTTCTAGTGATAGTAGATAGTTCTTTGCAGGCATCGATGTTTTTCAGAACAGCTTCGTCAAGACCGGACAAATGCTTGTGCCCTTCTTTTAGCATCGACTGAATGCCATACGGTTGCATTTGGAAACCCATTGAATATTTATGGTTTTTAGTGTTCCTTCGATGCTTCGATGTGTAGCGGAAACGGAGAGAGGAGAAAGAATGTTAGGGTTTTGTGATCACAGATGCGAAAGAACTCGAAGAGTGTTCGAGATGAAGAAAGAAGTATGGTGGGTTGCTTCTAGGGTTTGAGTAAGTGGAACGGGTGGATTCATGGGCCTTGGATCCACATCAGCACTATATTGAGCGGGTTGAACCAAGGGCAAAGAAACATGGTTTAGTGCTTGATAATGACCTAATGTAATGGTGTGCTCTTCGCGTATGCAAAACAAAATAATTAGTACATTAGATACATGATACATGCGTAAAATACAAATAAATGGCATGTAACGTGCGCTATACGTATAAAATATATTAATAAAGGGTGCCACCATATGTACACATCGAAACTATTAGTAACGTCATTTTAAAAGATTTTGAAATTAATTCATCAAAACTACTATGGAAACCCTGAGCGGTTTTGGACACTAAGCGGAGAAATAGTCGTTCGGTAAGGCATAACCGAACGGGCTTAATAGATAAATAAAACCCTAGTTGTCATACGTAATTACATATTCTCATATCATCCATTAATGCATGCGAAAATGAGATGAACAATGTGTGTACAACATGTTTTATTATTTTGAGATAAGTTATTTATAATTGGAAGATTTTATTAATATTTAGACTATGCATCATGTATGTAATGAGTTGGAAGATTCTCTAAATTCAAGTTAGAATTTTTTTTTATATATTTATGTACTCAAGTTGGTAATCTGGTTAGGATTAAGTCTGAATTTTCTAAAATAAAGAAACTTCAAGAGCGTATTGGCATGACTTTCCATTGTAACTAGTGTGTGGGGTTTACTCTCTATTATATATGTTCACAAAATGTGTTATTTATTCTTGTTAAGTGTTAATGGTCCCGTTAGAGTTTGATGAATGAATCCAAATTAGGATTTTTGAGTTGAGAATCATGATGGAATGAGTATTTATAAATGTCTAACTGTAAAATGAATGTATTCGAACACTTAAGAATGAATGTATTATACTGATATGTTAATTTGGATTGTACTGAATGTTTCATAGTTTGGAAATGATTGTGTGAATATAGAATGAGTTAGGACATTAGAGAATGACGTTGCTAGATGTATGTAGGAGTGAGAATGAAAGTTGAGTGGTTATAATCGTATGTTGGTTGAATGGAGTTCACCACCTTAAAGTTATTTGTCAAGCATAGAAAATGATACTCGTTCGAATGGCATATAAATTATAGTAAGAGTGTGAATCCAAGTGGAGGGACGTAGATTCAAAGTGTCGAAAAGAAGAGATGAAACACGAATGAGAGATGGTGAGGAAGGTGAGAAAGTTAATGGCAATGCCCTAGGGGCAATTATGTATTGTTACATATATCTAACTTTGTAAGCAATCTTATTCGTAATAAAGATAAAGATGTTTATTTTCATTTATGTACTTTGTTATATCATGATATAAATAAATAAGTAATTAATACAAAGTATATAATTAAAAAAATTATTAAATAAAATGTTATGTGATTGTAGTTGCAATCGTGAGTAGTTAATAATAATAATAATAATAATAATAATAACATAAAATAACATTATTTTACACAATCATGATCAAGATGTTTCGAGAAAGGATATTGATTCATCCGTTGAGACCTTGTACGTAATGCTCTCAAAAAGTTAGATGGTGTATTACTCATGGCTACTGAGGGCACCAAGTGGTTACGTACCTGTATGAAATAACTCATTTGAGAGTTCCCTAGTGGTTGATGACAACTAAGTCAAACATGAAATCTCGGTGTAACGATGTTATATAATTCTCTTGATTTGAGAATTCCGTGGAACTTCAATGTGGATACTTCACTTTGATTATAGTTAGATCATGGCATAACGTCCATCGAGCAACTATAGTTATGGTCTGAGTTGAAGCATCGGAAGTGAAGCACTATTCAATAGAGAATTTATCTACTCAATTGTATGATGTTAGTTTCACGGTTAATTGTGATCAACTCAAAGTCAAAATCTCTGTCCAAAGTAAAACGGTTAATAATAAATGTTATTATTGAAACAGTGACTTTGTTTATGGACTGATTAAGTTGAATGTGGATAGTATTGGAGTTTTGACCAGTACCTGACTCCATGTATCCTAAAGTGATATAGTGTTAACAAAGATAATATGTGTAAATTATTGTCACTATTGGTACCGCTTAAAATAATGCAAAATATGATTTTACCGAAAAGATCTATAAGCGATGAAGTCATTTAAACTGTCATACCACTAGCTATGTTGACGTATGAATACTAATATTTGAATTGTTCAATATTAATTGCTGACTGAATCCACACCTTCGAGTCACACAATCGTATTTGTGAATTCTCTAAAATACCAAATGGTTTAACTAGATTTAAAGTCTTTGAAATGCAATTGGCTATACGGCTTGTCGTTTACTTTTGCTTGCCTATATGGCAGGCGGATTAATGGCTTTCCTGAGCGATGCTAGCTAGTCAGTCGTTGATGACACTAGAGAAAAGCTGAATATTGCTAAGGGCCAAATTATCGGGGATGTGTCAGGCCCGTTGTAAGAGGGTGGGACGGGCTGCTTGGGACCAGTCGAAGGCGAGCTATGCTGAAGATGGGCCAAAGACTGATCGCATTTGAGTTGGTCTTGTTTAACGAGTTGGGTGTTGAAACCGTTTTGAGTTGTGTCTACCGGTAATAGACTTGGAGTGTTATTAAGTGAAGGGGTTGGTCTGGAGCTAGATTGGATGTGAGCCGCTAAGAGTGTGTCGGTCGTAGATATATAACTTGTCGTTTACGTTTGTATGTCAATGTGGATGGGAAGACAAGTAGTTTCTTTCTAGTTATGTTAGTTGGTCGCTTGCTGTAGAAGCTTGTATAGAAAAGCTAAATGTTGCTAAGGACCAAGTTGCAAGGAATGTGACGGACCAGTTATAAGATGACGGGACCGGTTGAAGGTGGGTTGTGATGAAGCCGGGTCAAAGACGGGTCATGCTCAACCTGGCCTTGTCTATTGAGCTGGCTATTGAAGCCGTCTTGAGTTAAGCTGGATGGCAATAGACCCGAAGGATCGCTGAGTAGATGGGCTGGCTTAGGACCAAATTGAGTTTGAGCCAGCATGGAATAATTGAGCTTAGATGTGTTAGGGCGGCATAGAATAGGCCTGGTTGTGCTTAATCGGCTTGCTAATTATACTTGCAAGAAATCCAGAAATAGGTACCGATCGGTCTGAAGCCAAGGGGGACCTACCCTAGACTATGGATGATCCTACGTGCAAAGTTTGAAGAAAAAGACAGGTTTTGGAGGAGCAAAATTGATTGGTACCTATCGGTTCTTGATGGGCAATTTTGTAAGTGGAGATCCAAATCTTGAAAACTTAAATAAATATGAAGTAAGGTCAAAGAAATGAGCAAGTAAAATCGATCGGCATCGATCAAAACCGATCGGTTCGACCATTGAAAGTTGTCGATTTTGACAACTTCTTCGTGGCTGAAATCTCAGATCTAGATGTATGGTTGTTCAAACTTGTTTTTCCGACTATGGTGGAGGAGTACGTCTGTAAAAGGCCATCTCTTCCATTTAGAATGGGACTTTTGGATCTCTTTTCGAACTTATTGTAACACCCCGTAATTTTAATTAATTAAAAAGAAATTAATCAATAAATAATAACGCGAAAAAACAGAATTTTTACAGACGTCGGAATTTTTTACGAAACTTGCACCCTTGGGTTCGTGGCAATTTTCTAATCAACTTTCATATATAAAGTTTTACAATCCAAGTTCGAATGAAGAAGATACTAACATTTGAAAATGTTGAATTAAAAATAATTAAATAAGCCATTATGGAAATAAATATTTAATTAATGTAAATTATAACGTTAACGGAAGCTTAAACGTTAAGCAAGATTAACATTATAGGATATAATCAAATATAATATAAATCATAAACAAATCCTCAAATCGAGCCATAAAAGTGAAGACCCACCAGTCGACACCCTGTTGCGACCAGTCAACCGCTAGTCGACAACCTCATGGCGGTCGACCGGTAGTGTGGTTTTGGCTGTGAATTTTGACGTGGCCGAACAGCTCGGGTTAGTTTAATCTATGGTTGACAATGATTCGAACCCCTATAAATATGGGTTTAATCTCTCACTTTTCTTCTCATGTTTTCTGAAGCAACAGCGAAGCTCTGCATTTTCTCTTCCCCATAAATTCTTAATTCTAAATATACAGTAATAGTTTATATACCTATATGCAAGTGGAGAATAACAAAGGATAATTGAGAAGAAAAATAAGGTCGAATGAAATCGTTGAAGTCAAGGTAAATTATAAATACGGATCTAAAATTTAAATTAAATCCAAATCTCTTCTTTGATCTTGATTTCTGATAGAAATATATATGCTTGCGGTATATGTATTCAAATGGAAGAATAAGGTGAGTCAAACTAGAATAACAAAGATTAGATCTAGAGATTTGGAAAGCTAAAAGGGAGAGTGAGAAATCATATATTTTTATATAATATTGGATTTATATCGTTGTAAATCTATTCGTGTATGCTTAAATGTAAAGTGGGAGCTGTAGGCTAAAGTTGTATACGTATAATGAATTTTAAATCATTCCTGCATATTTTATGATTGATAAGTTAATTTTAGTATTGCATGTATGTGAATCTAGAAAGTATTGGATAGTAGTAGTCCTTGAAATTTATAAATTATGTGGTAATTCCTGATTTTGTAGATTTAAATTATTTATGTAAGAAAAATGTAAATTAGAGTTATCACAATAAATCATGGAGAATTAACTAGTATTTTAATTCATTGGAATGTAGAGTGTTGCAGTGTAAATTTTTATAGGTTATCAAGTTCAAATTCATAAATTGAAGCGTATCATTTGAAATAACAAAGAACACGCCTAAAAGAAAAGGATGTATAAAGTAGGGAAATTCACTTTATTTTGTACATTCTATTTCAATAACTATGAAAAGGGTAATTCCTTATAATTCCAAACGTAGCATAATTTTTCCTTTTGCATAAAACATAGAAATTTGTAGTGACAACCTTTCCTCTTGAGAGAGATGTAATTTCAATGCATTAAAATGCAGAAATCCCAAAGGATTAATTAAAGAATTGTATATGTGATGATGATGATAATAATGGTTTAAGTGAAGAATTATTACTATTATTATATATATATATATATGCAATAGAGGCAAGATAGAAATCAAATAATAAACATTAAAAAGGTAGGCGGGTAGTAATTTAAATAAAAATTAATGATATGGAAAGTCCACTAAACAAGAGAGGGTGGTGAACGCTAAAAAAGAACAGGAATGGAAATTCAATAAGGCATGAAAAAGTAAATAGGAAAAGATATTTAGATCTTTTAATGAAAGCAGCAAATGATATTAAATTGATACTAATGGAATAAGAAGTAAACGCACGAAAAAGTAAAGAAATATTACTAATAGTTGAACATTGGAGGAGTAATAATTAAACAAGTATGAATACACACACAGATACGCGCGCAGCCTCAAGTATGTGTTTATAACGAGTGTGAATTATTAAAGTCAATAAATAACTTAGATCGGATGAAAATGACATAGTCATTAAAATGAGTCGGTATATGAGGTCAGTAGTGTTACATAACAGAAGTATGCCCACCGCAAAGGGATACTAGCAGTTGTGTATACATTATACTGATATAGGACCTGTGGAGTTATATATGTTCGCGTATAGGTGAGGGATACCCAAGTAGGAAGGTGCGCCTCGGTTGAAGTGTCAAATGACAAGTAGAGTCTGCTTCAACTTTTTAGTGGGTATCAAGTGGGTATTACCTGGATCACATTAGGTAATCTAAATAGGACGATGAGCAAGTCTTGGCACTATGTCAGTGTGTGATTTGTGCCATATTATGGAGTAGAAGTTGTACATAGGTTGAGAAAGTCATCAGTCCTGAGTGGTCAGTGGAAAGAGAAGGGTTACGCCTAAATGGCTACACCTCTTACTAGTGTGGATCACGTTTAGGTCATGCACCGCTACAGTTATTTGCTAGTTTGTTTGTTATGGACAGGGCCGGATAACCCTTTATGGAGGTCTTTCATATACGAATAGAATACGGCTAAACTATTATGACGTCGTTATTAGGCACTACGGGAGTTCCTTTGTATGTAGGACGATGAGGACATACTACGTCGATAATGGATCCCGACGAGGTGCTAGGTTATGGATACTAGCGGAGATGGTATCTTGGTCTAAAGAGGAATTGTGGTACTTATATATATACACATATTTATGTATGTAGTTACTGTCTACCTAGGATAGATGGGGCATATTATACGCGTACGTACAGTCGAGATGACTAAGTAAAATAAAATACATAACATGTGATGGACAATCAGCATGAAGCAGTGTTATGTATAAAGCGTGTAATTTACCAATCATCAAAACGTTGTTAGACCCCTCCTTATTACAACTCATATGATAGTTTTAGAGGGATGGGTACTGGTGCAAGGCGAGAACAATGGAAGCACAAATTTCCTTAAGCATGCTTGACACTGACCAAAACACTTGATCTCAAAAGTGTCAACCTTGGTCGGTAGCTATATGTTTTACTATTCTTCTGTGAATTTAGATCGATAGTGCTTTCATATGCATTTATTTATTCGCAGGATATCAAACCAACAATATGTACTTTAGTGGTCTTGGGTTTTTGATTTAGCAAAAATGTGCGCCCATTAAGGTAGGGGTTGTCACATTTAATATCAGAGCTTATGTTAGTCGATCTTAAGAATTAGAATACGATGGGTGAACGTATTTGTAATTTTTACCTATAATTATATAATTATATATATATATATATATATTATACGCCAAACTCTACAAATTCCGACTACAGAAGTAGTTGCAACCATATTCTGAAAAGATGGATAATGCAACTATGAGTTGGAACAATAGATGAAGTTAAAGGTATACACATATCTCGATTACCCCACGTGAAGTAGGTTGTATTGGAAGGCACTGACTTAAGAAAAGAATCAATGTGACATATGAGAGGGTCCTTGAAGTTGGATATAACTTGACTCCCTTGTAGAGCACAGATTGCTCTATGGTTGTAGATCCCCATAGGATTGCCGATTGATAATGTACAGTAGGTCCAGATAATGTAGGATCGTTTTCACCCTAGAGGGGGGTTAATAGGGCGTACTAAAAATTAATGCGGAAATAAAAATAAAAGCAGAAAGTAATGCAATAGAGATCACACACAGATTTACCCAGCTTCGGCAAAAACCTGCCTACGTGCTGCTCCTAAGGTTTCTACTAAAGATTAAGTAGTCAGACGCTTACAAACACACGTAAACCTATGACACCCGCTAACTTGACTAACCTAACTCTAAGCTCAAAACCCTGCCACAACTCAGCCACTGAGTTGCGAATTCTCAAGCTACACCCCGTAGTTTGTACCTAGTTACACAACTAGAAAGTTACATAATTTAAAATAGAAAATTACAAATGACAATAAAACTAAAACAAAAACTAAACAAAAAACCCTATATAAAAATGAAGCCCAATCAAAAATAATATCGGCCCATTAATGGAGAATGGTTCGGTCCATAAAAAAAATAAGATAATCTCCTTTGTAAAACTCGGTCGATATTCCTCTTTCTTCCTTCTTCTGAAATTAGGGTTTTTCAGTCTGAAGATGCCGATTCATAATTGAACGATTGAGGTGATGAATTCACATTGATTAGCTTTGTCAATCGACTCCTTGGCTTTGATAGCTTGCGGCTGCTTCAAATGTCGAGCTCGAATGTTGGTTTGAATTGGTACGTGATTTTCCCTTTTTCGATTTTGATTGTGCTTGACTTCAATTCGAGTTTTGGATATGTTTTTGATTTGTTCTATGTAAGCTCTCTGATTTTGTCTCGAACTCGAATCCATGATTTTTGCCGATGATGATTTTTGGGCATTTATAGGGAACGAAAACCCTATACTTTCGTTCGTATAAATTGGTTTGAATTCTTCATGATTTTGGCACTTGCGTTGATTTTTGATCGAACGAATGTGTGATTCCTGACTTGTTAATCTTTGATATAGTGGAATTTTGTTTCGTTCTTTTCTCCCATGACACGTTCATCGTTCGCTGACTTGACCTATTCAACATATTATCAACTGCGACTTTTTATGGTTCTCTGGCTATGACTTGTTCATTGTTCGCTTATCCATATGACCTCTAATTGAATTTCTTTAGACTTGTTCAAATGTATGACCCACGGCTGCTTCATAATATTTTCTGTATTGTGATTAGCTTCGAGTTAAATTTGCCTCCTGCTTGTTTGTGCACTTCATGTTTTCATGTGTGGTTCCCGCTTAAACTTTTTTTGAACTAGTTCCATTTGAATGATCATTGTGGTTGTCTGGTTCACTTCAGTTTTGTTTTATTCAAGTTATGTTTCATGTGGATCTTCATGTGTGGTCTGGTGGTCTTGTTTCACTGGTAGTCTAGTCTCGTTGAAGTGCTTGATTGCTTTGTATCGCTGTTTGCTTCATTCTTGTTTGGTTGCCACTATTACTTGAAGTCTAGTTATGTTCGAGTCATTTGAGGTCGTGTTGCATGTTGCCATTCACGTTAACCCATTTATATCTGAGTCGTTTTACTTGGTTCCTATACATCCAATGCCGGTCTGGTTGAATTGATATGTTGTCTTCACAATGAACTGTTTTGTTGTTTCCTCTGTTGCATATGTATAGAACCGGTTCTACATGTTGTTTGGTCTGGTTGTTTAGACTTGTTGTTGTTGTGAGCATTATTGTTTTGTACTACACATGTTATTGTAGTCTGATCTGGTTGCAGCCCTTGTGTTCATTTCTGGTGCACTTTCAAGTCCGGTGTGTGTTCGTTGAGTTATGATTGTCTGAAATTGTGTTGCTTTGATTTAGTTGCTCCTGACCATGTCTTGTTAGCCTTGCATTGCTTCGAGTCATACTTGTTGTTTGTTGTACATATATGTGTGTCATTTTCTTTTTGCCTTTGAGTTCTATTTCCAGTTGCTTCGATTTATCCATGTTGAACTGGTGTGTTCATTCATGTATTCATGTGCTCACTAGTCCTTGTGTATTTGTATTCTCTGAACTGTTGAATTGGTTGGAGTCTGGTTTGTTGTGTTATTTGCATTTGCACTTGAGTTGAATCCAACCTAGGCTTGGGTTTGACCTTGTGCTCACATGTCCCTGCAATTTTAACAAGCAAGTGTATAGCGGTGTGCACGACCTTGTGGCACGTGCAGTGATACACTGTGCATGTCACAAGTTGTTTGTGTAAGATGAATTAACAAAAATGACAACAAACAACCCAAATAACTGAGGCAAATAATATTATCAAAACACACACTTTATTGAGCACTGCAAAATATTTTATTTTTCAATTTTACCGCGTCAGTGTTTATTTTGCAGATAGTTTAAATGCTGGATATTGGCTGGAATAGAGTTGAAGATCAAATACGAGTGAGAGTGAATTTGTAGTGATGTGAAAATTGTATTGTAATTGAAATTGTATTGTAATTGAAAATGTGTAAATGTGGTGAGAGCTCAAATTTGTACTATTTGAATTTGTAATAAAATATTTGTTTGAATAAAATATTTGTTTAAATATGAATTCTGAGTTATTTATTTTATTCAACAAATATTTATTTAATTATGTGAAAAATAAAATAGTACAACAACAAATATATTTAAATGAATATATATGTTTATCATCATCAAACAAAAATCATAGGCTATTGTATTCTACAATCTCCTCCTTTTAATGATAACAAACAGATATTAAGATTTTGACCTTGTGCTCACCCGTCCCTGCAATTTTAACAAGCAAGTGTATATCGGTGTGCACGACCTTGTGGCATGTGCAGTGATACACTGTGCCTGTCATAAGTTGTTCGTGTAAGATGAATTAACAAAAATGACGATGAACAACCCAAATAACCGAGGCAAATAATATTATCAAAACACACACTTTATTGAGCACTGCAAAATATTTTCTTTTTCAATTTTACTGCGTCAGTGTTTATTTTGTAGATAGTTCAGATGTTGGATACAGACTGGAATAGAGTTGAAGATCAAATACGAGTGAGAGTGAATTTGTAGTGAGGTGAAAATCGTATTGTAACTGAAATTGTATTATAATTGAAAATGTGTAAATGTAGCGAGAGCTCAAATTTGTACTATTTGAATTTGTAATAAATATTTGTTTGAATAAAATATTTGTTTAAATATGAATTCTGAGTTATTTATTTTATTCAACAAATATTTATTTAATTATGTGGAAAATAAAATAGTACAACAACAAATACATTTAAACGAATATATATATGTTTATTATTATCAAACAAAAATCATAGGCTATTGTATTCTATAATCTCCCCCTTTTGATGATAATAAACATATATTAAGATTTTGACTGTATTAAATGTATTTGGTTTTGATGAATTCTATTTGCTCCCCCTTTTTGAATGCTCCCTCTACACAGATGCGTGTTGTTAAAACTGAAAAATTGATTAAAAATATATTTGAATAAAAACACTCTCGAATATTAGTAAGGATATCGCTCAAAAATCAAAATCTTAACCTCTCTCCCCTTTTTGTTATCATCAAAAATAATAATAGTAATTGAAATAGCTACGGTTTTGATTAAAAAAATAAAATAAAATCAAGAGGGAAATATTAATTTCAAATTCCAATTAATCAAACAAAAATCATAATATTTTATTAATTAGAAACAAACTCTACTTTAGAGAAATGGTAGGATTATGGAAAATTTTATATAGTGAAAAGAGTTTGATATTTTCAATAAAGGAATAATTTGTGCATTTTCCCTTTTCAAATATTATACAAAAAAATGTGAAGCACTTACTAACCATGCATAACCGTTAGGACTTTTAAATGAGGTTAGTAATTACCCCCTTTAAAAAAAAATATGTCAAGTATTTTCTAACCATGCATAACCGTGAGGACTTTTAAATGAGATTAGAATATACTTGATATTTATCTCTTTCTTATATGCGTTCCATCCATGCATAACCGCGAGGACTTTTAAATGAGAATGGAAGCCCATATATAGAAATTCAAGTAATTCACCCATACATAACCGCGAGGACTTTTAAATGAGAGTGAATACTTTAGGATATAATTATTTTACAAAAAAAATATTTTCTTATTTTGAAATACCAAATTCTGCACACTATATTATGATGTATGGATTGACAGAAAGGCGAAAGTGATAGAAATGATCATACAATAAGTACTAATCTAAAAATAATATAAAATTTATTTAATTTTCATGAAATTATAAAATTATACTTCCTCTTGTTATGAAATATAATTTAATTACTATTCATCACTTTTCAAGCACTATAATAATTTTGATAAGTTCCAAAAGATTCAATTAGTCAATGGTTATCTTTTCTAGAGTAAATCTCTTACCGAAATAAACTAGAGTATTTTTATCATGATGAAAACCCAAGTTTCAAAAATTAGAATAAGTGAAAATTAATTTTCTGTAAGGGTGTTTTGTGAAAATGACTTCTAGTTGAAAATCAATATAAATAATTAAATAACTACAAAAATGATTTCAACATGAGATGATATCAGATACCACTTGTATTTGTGGTATTCATGGTGATATATAGTGGTATATAAGAAAACGTGTACTCCTCAACACTTGAATTGTTTTTTGAAATTTTCAGCACGTCCATTTATATCAAGCACAAGTAAAGTAATCTATATTGAGCAACTACACACATTCAAAAAATTCATCAAAACAGTTTTGAAAATTGATTTGATAGACATGAAGAGAGTCAATAATGATTGTTGTTTCAAAGTAGTTGACAATCTTTATTTCGAAGACTCACTCAATTTGAAACCTTTATTGGGCTGATAAAAGTTTGAAGTTTGATTTGGCTCATAACATGAGAGTTTTAGATGTTCAAAAATTCTACTTGCCAAAACTGGTTTCAAGTCAATTCGTCAAATCAATCAAAAATTATACTTGAAATACCACAACTTGTTTGTGTAAAACAGATATGCTTTCTGAGTTGTATATTGAATTTATTGCAGTTTTGCATGACATTCCAAACTGAATCAATAAAAACTAAAAACAGAAAAGTTGTAGTATTATCGGTTAGCTTTCCAGAACTTCAAGAATTTCAAAAATCAAAGTTAAGATGTTCAAGATATGATCAAATTACTACAACTATGTTATGAAAGTTTTGATACTGTTTTCAAACGATACTCCAAATGATTTGCAGTTTTTCACCCATTTAAGTTTAGATTCTGGGAAAGCACCAAAAATAAAAGTTATAGCATTTTAAATCTATTTTACAGAACAACTTGAATTTTACAAATCGGAGTTAAGAGCTCAAGATATGGTAGAAATACTTCAACAATGTCGATGAAAATATAATTAACAATATGTGAATAAAATTGAGTTAAGAGATCATACCTCACTTTCCTTCGATGCCGTGATATCCAAAATGTAATGATCTCCATCTAATCTTTATAGGCTAAGGAACGTTTAAATTTTAGTTTATCAATTACCTAGAACAACTTGAAATCTATCTCCATCAAATTTGTTCCTTAGCCCACTTATGTGTCTAAATTTTGGAGAAGGCAGGTGGTCTAACTAAGGATGTAGGACCACTATTATTACCTATTGAAATCTTTGGTACCCAAATTTGTCTATATAACAAACCATTAGCATCTACAATTGTACCCTTGGAAATCCATTTTTTTTATTTCAAACCATTTATATTCGTACTTTTTGGAATCCATATTTGTTTAACGGTTTGTGTTTGTATATATTTCGACAATTATTCTTGCCATGTCCAATATTTCCACACTTTACGCACTTGGGTATCACACTTTTCCCCTTAACAGTGTTACTAGTCGTTTGTTCATATTTTGACACTTTCGCAAATCCAAATCCTTTCCTTTTATTCACGAAGAGTTGATTTTCTAAGAGCATATTAAATGATTTTTCTCTAGTGAAAAATTTCCGAGTAATCAACTCAAGTTTATTAACTTTGGATTTTAAAAGTTTATTTTCATTTATTAGCTTCGAACAACAACTAATGGTACTATCTCTCTTTTCAAAATTATTCATTTTCAAGCCCATATTTTCATTTTCAAGCTCTCTAATTTTAGTCTTAATTCCTAGCATCTCAGTTTCAAAGAGTTGGAGTTTTTTAAATTCAATTTTTTCAAAATCCTTGATTTTTTCAATCTCCTTTTCAAACTCGTGATTTAATCTAATAATTTCATATTTGCTCAAAATCACATTTTTTTTTCAAGGGTTTTGAAATTTTCATTGACCTCATTTAATTTCTTTTCAAAAATCGCACATGTAGAACTTTCTAACCTCTTAAAATAATCCAACTCTTTTTGCAAAATATTATTTTTACAAATCAACTTAGTTTTGTTCTTCTCCCGAATTAAAATTTCATTTTCTAACTTTTGAAAGTTTTCATGAAAACAGGAAAATTCGTTTTCATGGTCCATACACCTTTTGCAATTACAATTTTTATTTTTCTTAATATTTTTAAGCTCGTTTTCCAAATCATTATTTTTCTGACGCAGTTTAGATTGTTCCCTTTTCAATTTATTATTTTTCATCTCAAGAGCTTCATTATTTTCAATTAATTTTCGTCACAAGAGAACTAAATCATTGAATGAAAAATCACCTATCTCATCGGCTATTGAATCTTCATCACGGTTGTCTTTTGCAAATCCTATCAAGCACGTTTCTTTAACCGAGTCGATTGTGGAGAATTTCTCACCGTTGTTGACTTTTGCACATATATTGCTTCAAAAGTATTCCAGATTTCATGTGCACTTTCACAATGAGAGATATGGTTAAAATTATCTCGATTAATATGAGAATATAGTATATGCATAGCAAGAACATTAATCGAAGTATTTATCTTGTCTACTATATCACACCCATTTTCAATAATATCCCAACATTTAGAATTAACAGATTTTAAATAGAATTCCATTTTTAATTTCCAATTTAACAAAATTTGTTCCTCAAAAATAGAGGGAATAATACTGGACTGACTCTCGCTGGGTTTGCAACTAGGATTAGGCATCTATGCTATTAACCTTGCTCCGATACCACTTGTAGAATCGTTTTCACCCTAGAGGGGAGGGGAATAGGGTGTACTAAAAATTAATGCGGAAATAAAAATAAAAGCAGAAAGTAATGCAATAGAGATCACACACAGGTTTACCTAGCTTCGGCAAAAACCTGCCGACGTGCTGCCCCAAGGTTTCTACTAGAGATTAAGTAGTCGGACGCTTACAAACACATGTAAAATTGCGACACCCGCTAACTTGACTAACCTAACTCTAAGCTCAAAACCCTGCCACAACTCAGCTACTGAGTTGTGAATTCTCAAACTATGCCCCGTAGTTTGTACCTAGTTACACAACTAGAAAGTTACACAATTTAAAATAGAAAATTACAAATGACAATAAAACTTAAACAAAAACTAAACAAAAAATCTTATATAAAAATGAAGCCCAATCAAAAATAATATCGGCCCACTAATGGAGAACAGTTCGGTCCATAAAAAAAAAGATAATCTCCTTTGTAAAACCAGGCCGATACTCCTCTTTCTTCCTTCTTCTGAAATTAGGGTTTTTTAGTTTGAAGACGCCGATTCACAATTGAACGATTGTGGTGATGAATTCACTTTGATTAGCTTCATCAATCGACTCCTTGGCTTTGATAGCTTGCGGCTGCTTCAAATGTCGAGCTCGAATGCTGGTTTGAATTGGTACGTGATTTTCCCTTTTTCGATTTTGATTGTGCTCGACTTCGATTCGAGTTTTGGATATGTTTTTGATTTGTTCTATGTAAGCTCTCTGATTTTGTCTCGAACTCGAATCCATGATTTATGCCGATGATGATTTTTGGGCATTTATAGGGAACGAAAACTCTATACTTTTGTTCGTATAAATTGGTTTGAATTCTTCATGATTTTGGCACTTGCATTGATTTTTGATCGAACGAATGTGTGATTCCTGACTTGTTAATCTCTGATATATTTGAATTTTGTTCCGTTCTTTTCTCCCATGACATGTTCATCGTTCGCTGACTTGACCTACTCAACATATTATCAACTGCGACTTTTTATGGTTCTCTGGCTATGACTTGTTCATTGTTCGCTTATCCATATGACCTCTGGTTGAATTTCTTTAGACTTGTTCAAATGTATGATCCACGGCTGCTTCATAATATTTGCTATATTGTGATTAGCTTCGAGTTAAATTTGCCTCATGCTTGTTTGTGCACTTCATGTTTTCATGTGTGGTTCCCGCTTAAATTTTTTTTTTTGAACTGGTTCCATTTGAATGATCATTGTGGTTGTCTGGTTCAATTCAGTTTTGTTTTATTCAAGTCATGTTTCATGTGGATCTTCATGTGTGGCCTGGTGGTCTTGTTTCACTGGTAGTCTGGTCTCATTGAAGTGCTTGATTGCTTTGTATTGCTGTTTGCTTCATTCTTGTTTGGTTGCCACTGACTTGAAGTCTAGTTATGTTCGAGTCATTTGAGGTCGTGTTGCATGTTGTCATTCATGTTAACCCATTTATATCTGAGTCTTTTTACTTGGTTCCTATACATACATGCTGGTCTTGTTGAACTGATATGATGTCTTTACAATGAACTGCTTTGTTGTTTCCTCTGTTAAATATGTATAGAACCGGTTCTACATGTTTGTTGGTCTGGTTCTTTAGACTTGTTGTTGCTGTGAGCATTATTGTTTTGTACTACACATGTTATTGTAGTCAGATCTGGTTGCAGCCCTTGTGTTCATTTCTGGTGCACTTTCAAGTCCGGTGTGTGTTCGTTGAGTTATGATTGTCTGGAATTGTGTTGCTTTGATTTAGTTGCTCCTGACCATGTCTTGTTAGCCTTGCATTACTTCGAGTCATACTTGTTGTTTGTTGTACATATATGTGTGTCATTTTCTTTTTGCCTTTGAGTTCTATTTCCAGTTGCTTCGATTCATCCATGTTGAACTGCTAAGTTCATTCATGTATTCACATGCTCACTGGTCCTTGTGCATTTGTATTCTCTGAACTGTTGAATTGGTTGGAGTCTGGTTTGTTGTGTTATTTGCATTTGCACTTGAGTTGAATCCAACCTAGGCTTGGGTTTGACCTTGTGCTCACCTGTCCCTGCAATTTTAACAAGCAAGTGTATTTTCTTTTTCAATTTTACCGCGTCAGTGTTTATTTTGCAGATAGTTCAGATGCTAGATACAGGCTGGAATAGAGTTGAAGATCAAATATGAGTGCGAGTGAATTTGTTGTGAGATGAAAATTGTAAATTGAAAATTGTATTGTAATTGAAATTGTATTGTAATTGAAAATGTGTAAATGTAGCGAGAGCTCAAATTTGTACTATTTGAATTTGTAATAAAATATTTGTTTGAATAAAATATTTGTTTGTTTAAATATGAATTCTGAGTTATTTATTTTATTCAATAAATATTTATTTAATTATGTAAAAATAAAATAGTACAATAACAAATACATTTAAACGAATATATATATATATATGTTTATTATCATTAAACAAAAATCATAGGCTATTGTATTCTACAGATAAATGGGAAAGTAATAATCTATATGTTGTAGATATTCAAAACTAACAATTAAATAAGTTCCCGAAAGAAGGTGTGTAGTAATCACTCCAAGATGACAGCCAAATTTTTAATATTCAAAGAGAAGATAAGTCAGTAAGTAAGTTGAAAAGAAGAAAAGTCTAAAAGAATGGACAAATAAAAATCCACTCTAAGTCCAACCTTATTTGAAAGAGTTTGATATAAAAGTTGAAACTATTTTAATATAAAAGTCGAGAAAAATATATAAATAATATATTTGAAATGATTTTAAAAGGAATCATTTGAAGGTAGGAAAACTATATTTTTGTAAAATAAGTAAATATTAAATTTTTAGAAAATTAAAATATTTCTATTTTATTTAAATGATAGGTTTCATTAGAAATTAAAATGAGTTAAATCGAAAAGTTTAGTAAATGAGCTTTTGAAAAAAAATAGAGTGTATATAGCTCGTTGATTTTTCTAAGATGAAAGAAAACAATTCAAGTTGTAAAATTCTTTTTAGGGGTGGACAATAAGAAGTGGTACAAGTTTTAAATGGGGTAAATAGTACGGAAAGAAGATTGGAACCCAAAAATAAAGCAGTATGTGAATGCACTGCAATGTTCAATAAAAAGACAGTAAATTGAGAGGTAAGCTATATAAATAAAAGCAATTTAAATAGGAATAGTTTAGTTAGAGGAAAGTTGAATAGTAATAATATTATGAAATATAATTAAGAACAATGTTTGGAATTTGTATAAAATAATGTTAGTGGTTGGAAATAACGTTAGAAGATTATATTAAAAATAATGTTTGTAATTTAATTAGAAGTAATATAGAAAACTTAAGGCAAAACATAGAAAAATGTATATTTTCCATAGTTGTGCGCATTGATTGCACATACCTTTATAAAAAAGTCCCCTTCAAATGCTATTAGAGACTCTTTCAAGGATTGAAAGTGGAAATAGAATGAGTAATGGGAAAATAATATGATGGAAGTGTCATTGTCTACTCTAGTTTTATTATTAAAATTATAAAAGATATTTTAGAAACATTGTAAAGTTTATTTTTAAAGAAATCATTTGGTATAACCATTGAGTTTTTAAAAGCAAAACTTAATAATTGGTTTAAGTTAAAAATCTCAATTTTAAAAAGTAAAAATCCTTGTTGTTGGAAAAGGGCTTTAAAAGGAAAGGTATTTCTAAATTAAATTGCAACATTTGATTTTGGACTTGACGAAAAAGCTTAATTCAAAAATTCTAAATTATAGTTTTAAAGGTTAAAACACCAAGTTATTTTTGAATTTAATAAAAAGTTTTCAAGTCGGTAAGATAAAGGTTTTTGGATTAAGTACTTCAAAATTTTGAAGTTTTAATTTTTGAAAAAAAAATGGTAAAAACCAAACCAAAATTTTAATATGGAGTCGATAGGGATGACTATCTAGGTAAGAGGGGCAAAAGGTAAAGCTATGAAGAAATAACGATGACTGCTCATAGAATAGCAATAAGGAATCCCCGTAGAGTGTAAGGAATATTGGTGAGAACCTAAGAATATTTTATAAGACATGTGCGAAAGTCATAAAAAGAACCCACGAAGGAATGATGAATAATATCAAAGTACATTTCTGTGAGTTCTAGAGTTTACTCGTATGAAAGATCAAGATAAAGGAAGTAATAAATACCAAAATATGATAATATTATGAAGAGTGTTGGATTAAAAGAAGATGGCGATAAAAGGTAATGAGACGGAAAAGACACATAGAGAATGTTGGTTGGCTCGGGATTAAAGAGTGCATAATAGAAGGTAGGAAAGTTATTTTGCCGAGCCAGATTTTTCGGTAATTTATTCTAAATGTGCATAGTTTGTATTCCTTAGCCCATTACAATGTGGAAATGCACAGTTTAGCTTATAATGGATGGTAGTAGTTCAATGTAATGAGTGGACCTTATTTACTAGAAGCCAGAAAGGTGGATTCAGATGTGTGGGTTACAATAGAATGACACATTAGAAAGGTTCATTTAATTTAAGTAAGAAGTGATATGGTCACAACACCATTAATGACAGTTGAAGTTGAAGGGAAGCATCCAACAATTGTCTCTTTTAGACTTTGGGTAGTAAGTACTAGTTGTTTCTATTGTATAAAAATCGTACGATATTGTGAGAAAAATTTCTTTTAAATTGGTTTTTTGGGTTGACCATTATATTAATTGGAAAACCGTGTAAGCAAGAAAATCTCAGGTAAACACTTAACTAATGCAAAGTAAGAGTAGAAATTTATAAAATAAATTAGAAATTTATTCAATTAACTACTAAGACAAAGTAAAATTAAGTCTCAAAAATCTTAAAATTTTGGGAAGATAAATTTTCGCAAGCGAATAATAGGGAAATATTATTGCGAAACCACTTGTAACATCCCACTACTTGAAGGCCCAAAACTAACGGCTACAGATGCTGCCGTCATCCATAATTATTAATCCTCGGTGACCAAATACGACGGTGTTAGTTTCATTGACACACAGAAACACATGAATATGGAAAAAAAATTAAAACTTCAAACAAGGTCACATTCCATTTCAAAACATTTCCAATTCATTACATAATCCCACAATTGTCAACCACGTTCATAGAAAATATATTCATTACAACATACGCCAAGAGGGACATATGAAGATGCCCCTTTGGATGATCAGAGTATATACAGGCAATCTAACAACTTTGCCATTACAGAAAACATAACGGAATCAAGTAAAAGAGAACTCTAGATATCTATCTTGCCTCCTGCATGTCTCTGGAAGCTTTATTCGTCTAATGAGGTACTTGAAAACCTCAACTCTCAAACTACTCAAAATCAACTGAGTACCCGGGAGTTTAAAGGGAAAACATAAGCTTCGAGTCAGACATAAAGCCTGGTATGAATAATAATCTACTATCTTAAACCATTTAGATACCTAGTGAGACCACGCCACTTAGCGGAACGGGTTTTTCCCTTACTAATATTCTAAAACCTCTTTTAAAACCATGTACTATGCTTCTGCATCCACAATGGTTAAAACAATTCAAAACAATATAATATGATGATATGCAAAACAAATGAATCAATTCTGGATTACCCATCCCCACATTCATTCTGACTATCTGTCTCAATTATAGTTTCTAGGATTACTATTAACCCTATTAGCTTTCATGGGCTGACTAATAATCGGTAAAATGTTTAAGGACTCTCTGTCCAATTTCATAGTTTTCATGGGATCGCTATGAACCTATTGGTAACTCCAATATCTATACTCTTATCCTAGTATTCATGGGTTGACTAGGAACCTATTGGTAACTCCAATATCTTCTCTTCTTATCCTAGTTTTCATGGGCTGACTAGGAACCTATTGACATCTGTCAATATCTTAATCTGGATATAGTTTTCATGGGCTAACTACAAACCTACTGGCCCCTGCTAGTATCAAATCATAGCTTTCATGGGCTTACTATGAACCTCTCTTTCTGACATCTTCATTCATACATAATTTTCATGGGCTTACTATGAACTTATTGGCCCATGCCAATACCTTTTCTTATACACAGTTTCCATAGGCTTACTGAGAACCTATTGACCACTGCCAATATCTTTCTTTAATATTTTAACACCCTAAATTTTGGTCTTCCTGACCTCCTGGATGCAATTCTACTCATTTAGGAGTTAACTTAATTTATATTCACCACTGGATCAACCTATTTGGTTATTCTGCCCTTCCCCCAAGGTACAGTTATGGGTCCAAAACAATGTGAATATATACATATATGAAGAAGCAAACACAATAACTTGGTTAATCCCTTTAACCTTTTAATCAAAGAAAACTTCTTTAAAAGCTCCTTTTCAAAACACTTTATTTAATTATGACATGGTATTCCTTTAAAAATGAGATTGGGTTATTTGCTTTGAAAACTGTTAACCCGCCTTTTGGCAAGGCCGCGGACAGACGGATTTAACTTAAACAACTTCACAACTATCGAGACTAAAGTATGATGGGTTCGGTTTAAAATGATGATAGGCAGTTTGGCAGATGACGTTCGGCATTGGGATGGTTCGGCGTTGAAGGCTGTTCGGCATAGAGAGATCGTCGTTCGACATAGAGGGATCGTTCGGCACTGAACGAGTGCTCGACATTAGAAGGATCGTTCGGCATAGAGGAATGTTCGACACTGGACGAGCGTTCGGCATAGAGAGATCGACGTTCGACATTGGATGGAGTGTTCGGCATAAATCTTGTTCGGCACTGGACGAGCGTTCGGCATAGAGAGTTCGTCGTTCGGCATTGGATGGAGCGCTCGGCATTAACCAACGTTCGGCAGCTGGAGACGTTCCTCATTGGATGGAGCGCTCGGCATTAACCAACGTTCGGCATCAAGGAGCGTTCGGCATTGGATGGGTCGTTCGGCATACCTCACCTCGCTCGACATTGCACCTCGCACCTCCATACCTCGGTACCTCGCACCTCCATACCTCGGTACCTCGCACCTCCATACCTCGGTACCTCGCACCTCCATACCTCAGTACCTCGCACCTCCGTACCTCGATACCTCGGTACCTCGCACATCCCAACGTTCGGCATGAGGAGATCGTTCGGCATTCACACCTTGTTCGGCATTCAGCGTTCGGCATCTATGGTTCGACATATGGAGACCACTCCATTTGGGCTGAGGTACTCGGGTACCAGGCCCACCAGGGAAGTCCAACCCATCTTTGTCTATAAATAGAGAGGTAGGGGCACAACAAAAGGGGATCTTCTTTCTGCTCTCTTACTTTCTCTTTTCTAAGGCTAAGGCAACTCTGCCATTTTGTAACTGTAATCGATTATTACAGCAATATAAAGCAAACTTCTGGAGTGGACGTAGGCCGGAGTTAGCCGAACCACTATAAAATCTGTTGTTCTTTACTGCTTTCATTTCAGTTTTAACTGTTCTTCACATTATTACTCTCTACATACATTCTATCTCTGAGCTGTGATTGGTATTTGGTGCTTTCATCTGGATTTTGGGGTTAGTGACCAACTTTGGCGCTAACACTTTGGTGCTTTCATTGAGAGTTGAACTCAGGAATTCTGAAGCTAGGAACTTGGATTTTAGGAAGCAATGGCAAGATCACCAACGAAGAGGCAAGCAGTGGAAAGGAGCAATCGGGAAGGAAGTCAAGCGGCATCTTCTGGAGCTGGAGAGGGTCATGCATCCATCTACATAACTCGGGACGAGATGCAAGTGATGATGAATTCTATGCAAGAGCAAATGATGAAACGACAAGAGGAGATGATGCAGGCTCTTCTTAGGCAATTTGGACAACCAGGAACTGCAGTTGCTCAAGATCGTGGAGCTGGACCAGAGGAACTCAACCAACGGACAGATGGAGTGAATCAGCAGGGGGCAGCTCCCAATCAACAAACAGTTAACAATCTAGATGGACCTAGACTCGGGGGCACACCACCAGGTGATGCTGGACCAGTTCATGGAGGGATACCGGATAACGCTACGCGACCTGGCATCGATAGGAATACAGGAGTACGTGATGAAGAATATGTGCCAGAATTTCCTCGGGGACTCGGGGGCAGTCTGGATTGGTTGGAAACACTGGATTGGCTGACATTATCAGGCGGACTATTCGCGGAGGTCTGACAAACAGGGATTCAGAGGGAGTTAACAAAAGTCCGTTTACCCGGAACATCAGGACAACTAGGAATCCGTCCGATTTCAAACTACCCACTCTGGAAGTATACAACGGGAAGACGGATCTCACTGACCACTTGATGAGATACACTAGGCATATGGAAGTGCTGGGGGCAGCGGAGGAGGTTATGGCCCGATGTTTCCCCTGTACTTAACTGAAATTGCTGCTATGTGGTTTAGACAGCTGGAGGATGGATCCATTGGAACATGGACAGAACTGGTGGACAAGTTCTTAAGTTAGTTTCGAGTTCACATAAAAAGGCCAAAGAACGTGATGACGCTAACGTCAGTCAAACAGGGGGCAGATGAATCGCTCAGGACATTCTTAACTCGATTTAATGCAGCAGTTACTTCGGTGGATCGGCCAGATCCATCAATGGTTCTGATGGCTGCGGTATCAGGAGTCAGAGATAATTCAGATTTCAAAGTATCGTTGATACGGGACCCACCGTTGGATCTTGGGGAATTCTTTCATGAAGCTGAAAGATTTCTTCGACAAGAAGATGCATGTTTGGACATGAGGCCAAAGGAAGTAAACACGACTAAGGATGGAGGACTACCCGGTAAAAGCTCAGGTGGGGGCGAGGATAAAGGTAAAAGGAAGCGCTGGGGAGAACCAAAGTTCTCCACTTACACAGGATTGAATGCAACGTTGGAACGGATTTTCTTAGATACTCGAGATCGCCTTTCTTATCGAAGGCTAGCAAGGAGGGAACCCTCAGAACGAGAAAGGGCGTCAGGAAGGCACTGTCTTTTTCATGACCTGGACGGGCATGACACTAACAGCTGCCGACATCTAAAGGATATAATCGAGGAGCATATAAGGAATGGTCAGTTGCGACAGTATGTCGGAACTCAGAATGCGGCGGTGGAACAGGAGCAGCCACCGCCTGCCTTGAACGACGAGGGCATGAGGCCCAGGAATGGTGGCCGATTGGTCATCAACTAATCTTGATGGTTTGGAATAAGTAACAAACTCCGGGCAAACGGTTAAATCACTTACTCATGTACGGGGTTGGAGATAACCCTCAGGCATGTTCTGAGATGATGGCTTACCGAAACGCCCGGGTTTGCGAAATATGTTTTTTTTTCCTTTGACTTGGACATTTGCTTTTTCTGGTTTGGTTTTGGAGTTTGGTTTGAACTCCCTGTTTTGCTCATTTTCTGGTTTGGTTTCTGGTTTGGATGTTTGTTTTTTGGTATGGATTTTCGATATGGGTTTCTGGTTTTCTATTTTGGATTTGGATTTCGGATCGGATTTTGATTGGATTTTCTCTGGATTTTGGCTAAAAGGTCGTCGAGTATGGACTATGCTCGGCAAGGGTCCGAAGAGACCAGGATTTGGCCTAGGACTTAGGCCATATATTATCGGTTACTATTTTATATCATCGAGTATGGACTATGTTCGGCAAGGGTCCGGAGTGACCAGGAATCGGCTTAGGACTTAAGCCACGGCATTATTCGACGTTCAGGGACACTGAACCATGAACACCACGGAATTACTTAACGTAGGTCGTCAAGTGTGGATTACGGTTGGCAAGAACCCGGAGAGGTTACGGATTTGGATATTGGCTATGAATAGCTAAGGATTCGGACAAGGACCCGGAGCGGTCCCGGATTTGGATATCGACCCGGAGAGGTTACGGATATGGTTGTAGGTTATTGGATATGGATGGATTGGAACTCGGTAGTCGGGTTCCGATGGATGTGGAATTGGATAAGGACTTGGTCACAGGATAAGAATCAGACATCGACTCGGAACAGTCGCGGAAATGGATCAGGATATGGACGTGGCACTCGGATAAGATGGCTTGGTAATGGATTGGATTATGAATCGAAGAATATGGATGTGGATAACATACATACTTGGGATATTGGACTTGAGGCTATTCAAAACACACCTTTCACAGCAAGGCAAGTTTTGGGGGGCAAGTGTTAACCCGCCTTTTGGCAAGGCCGCAGACAGATGGATTTAACTTAAACAACTTCACAACTATCGAGACTAAAGTATGATAGGTTCGGTTTAAAATGATGATAGGCAGTTTGGCAGATGACGTTCGGCATTGGGATGGTTCGGCGTTGAAGGCTGTTCGGCATAGAGAGATCGTCGTTCGACATAGAGGGATCGTTCGGCACTGAACGAGTGCTCGGCATTAGAAGGATCGTTCGGCATAGAGGAATGTTCGACACTGGACGAGCGTTCGGCATAGAGAGATCGACGTTCGGCATTGGATGGAGTGTTCGGCATAAATTTTGTTCGGCACTGGACGAGCGTTCGGCATAGAGAGTTCGTCATTCGGCATTGGATGGAGCGCTCGGCATTAACCAACGTTTGGCAGCTGAAGACGTTCGGCATTGGATGGAGCGCTCGGCATTAACCAACGTTCGGCATCAAGGAGCGTTCGGCATTGGATGGGTCGTTCGGCATACCTCACCTCGCTCGACATTGCACCTCGCACCTCCATACCTCGGTACCTCACACCTCCATACCTCGGTACCTCGCACCTCCATACCTCAGTACCTCGCACCTCCGTACCTCGATACCTCGGTACCTCGCACATCCCAACGTTCGGCATGAGGAGATCGTTCGGCATTCACACCTTGTTCGGCATTCAGCGTTCGGCATCTATGGTTTGGCATATGGAAACCACTCCATTTGGGCAGAGGTACTCGGGTACCAGGCCCACCAGGGAAGTCCAACCCATCTTTGTCTATAAATAGAGAGGCAGGGGCACAGTAAAAGGGGATCTTCTTTCTGCTCTCTTACTTTCTCTTTTCTAAGGCTAAGGCAACTCTGCCATTTTGTAACTGTAATCGATTATTACAGCAATAAAAAGAAAACTTCTGGAGTGGACGTAGGCCGGAGTTAGCCGAACCACTATAAAATCTGTTGTTCTTTACTTCTTTCATTTCAGTTTTAACTGTTCTTCATATTATTACTCTCTACATACATTCTATCTCTGAGCTGTGATTGGTATTTGGTGCTTTCATCTGGATTTTGGGGTTAGTGACCAACTTTGGCGCTAACAAAAACTAAGGCTGTCGAAACCTTCAAAACCTTGCTTTCGACTTCACTAGATAACCTCCTTCGAAAGCATGAAAATCTCTTTTCAAAACATTAGGCCCCTACCTTTAGAACTTTAAAACATCTCTTTCGAAACCTTTCGAATGTAATAAAGTATTACTTAATAACACTTAGAAGCCTAGCTTCGAAACCATTGAATGTACCCCTTTCGAAACCATTGGAAAGAACCCTTTCGAAACCATTGAAAGTCCCCCTTTCGAAACCATTGGGTTTATACTTAAAATATTATTTGGGTCAAAGTGAATATAAACGAAATTATCTCTTTCGAAACCATCCTTCATCATATAAAAATATTGGGGAAAACATGATGGGATCAGCATATCCCTTTCGAAAGCTTCAAATCATTTAAACAAAACATTGAAAGATATCGTCGAAACCCCCTTTCGAAGCCATTGCCTTCGAAACCTTTGGACCATTTTGAAAGCATTGAGGAAGTGGCTTAAAACATCTTTATAACAAGCACCGCCTTTTGAAAGTATCGATGACTTCAATACACTCGAAAGGCTAAAGAATGGCCGCAGAGCTTCGACTAGGTCGGAACCCCTTCTTTTGAAAGCATTATTTAACAAGTAAAGGGTCCCATTCGAAAGCAAACATAAGTTGATGGCAACCCCTTCGAAAGCTTTTAGAAAATCTCTTTCGAAAACATATGCTTTAACCCCTTTGAAGGCTTTAGTTAAAACAAAGGCAGGTGCTTCTCTTTTAAAAACAAACAAAAGGCATCGACCACATCGGAAGCCATGCTTTCGACACCAAGCCTTCTGCCTTTCTCCAATCCACTACGTACCATCCGAGTGATACCTTGTGTATTGGTTTCGGCTTAGTGGGTTTCGACTTGATTGAATGTGGAAGCTCTGAGTCGAAAGGTACTTCTAAAGAAGGCGAAACCAACTTTTCTGGGTAAACCTGATTTAATACTAATTAAAGCAATCACTTTCTAACTAACCTGCCATGTGTAAACACAAGATTGGCTGCCTTAACTATTCAATTTTTTTACTAAAATAACTTCCGCTTATTTTAGATCTAAACCATGGTTAAGTTAGCAAATAATCCCTTCCATTAAGCAATACTAATATTGCAAAGAAGTCCCTCTTCTAAAATAATTTAATTTGCATAGCAAATCACTTAGGAAAAATCTCCAAAAATTATAGAAATTCACTTTAATCGTGTTATCTAACATATCAAAATTTCAGATCCAAATTCTCGACATAATTTCTGAAATAAATTTATAAACCTAATTAACCATATTTTCCTTTGAAAATTCATAGTGATCTTTCCATAGCTTGGAAAATTATCAAAATTAAAACCCAACTTCATAATCATGTTTTACACAACATAAATTTTTTCCATGGCATCTAAACATCAATATAAATCAGTTCTGCCCTAAAACCGCATATAATCTTATTTAAACATTCTTGTTTAAATCAAACAAATTGTAATTCAAGCATATCATCATCCAAATCATCATAAAAACGAATTTACCCTTAAATCCGAAAACATATGATTATAAAACAAAATAGAGATGGAATGAATTATTATTCACCTTGATTAAGATAAGGAGACTGGATTGAGATTAATTTCCTAAGCTTGAATCCTTAGCTTTAATTTGATTTCTCTTCTCTTTGATTATGGCCAGCTCCTCTTCTTAAATTTTTATTTTGCGTTTTCAAAATGACGTGAGTGGAAAATGAAATGGTAGGAACGAGAATATATAAGGGTTATGTGTAGCAAATTCCCAATATACCATTTATGTAAATTAATTAACTCATAACCCATTCTTAAGCCCGTCTAATTATTTTATTAAGCATGGCCTTAATTATATTTATTCAAATCTCAACCCCCTTATCTCTTAACATTTACATCATTCTATTTAATTTATCTAATTAAATATCCTGAATAATGTTATCAAAAATTAGGGGTCTTACAGGCTCCCCTCCTTAAAGAATTTCGTCCTCGAAATTCAGTAAGGACTAAACACTAAACATAACAATCATCTGTAACGACTCCTAACAACCATACTAGTCTACCTGACTAGGAATTATCTATATAAATCTAATATAGACATACCCTCAAAGCAGATCAGGATAAGTATCTGAATCATGTCCTCTGTCTCCCAAGTACAATTCTTCTCGTTGTCGCTCCACTGAACTTTCACCAACTTGGCTGTCTTATTCCTCAATCTTTTCTCATCTTTCGCTACAACCCAAACTGGTTGCCTAAAAAAAGTCAAATTAGGCTCTACTACTAAGTCTTTCAACCATGTCGAAGGAATAGTAGTCTCTGGATCATGCACAAACTTGCGAAGATGAGACACATGAAATACATTATGGACACCTGTCATACTGCTCAGCAACTCTACTCTGTATGCGAGCTTTCCAATCCTCTCTATAATCTGGAATGGACCATCATAACTCGATGCCAGTTTCTCTGACTTTTCGAACCGTATTACACCCTTCATCGGTGATACCTTAATGAAAACTCTATCTCCAACTGAGAACTCTAGGTCTTTACACCTTTTATCTGCGTAACTCTTCTGTCTGAATTGAGCTTCCTTCATCCTTTCTGGATCAACTCAATCTTTTCTGACGCCTTTCTAACCAAATCTGGACCTAAGACCAATCTGTCTCCAGTCTCCAACCAACACACTGGTGATTTGCATGACCTTCCATATAAAGTTTCAAAAGGCGACATTCCTATACTAGTTTGGTAACTATTATCATAGGAAAACTCAACCAAATGTAAGTGATCTTCCCAAGATCCACTGAAGTCCAATACACAAGCTCTCAATAAATCCTCGAGTACCTTCTTGACTCTTTCTATCTGCCTATCCGTCTGAGAGTGATATTGTGACGACCGCCCATGACCCCTGCACTGAACCTAGAGAAAGTGCACTGTAAAGTGTGTCAGGCGACCATGGACGATTGTCAAGGTAAATTAAAACAGCAGAATCTATCGTATTACTCACAGCGCATGGACAAAATACAATAGAATATATACATAGTGAAGCTTCAAAGAATAGAATCTCACCAATAAAACTTCATAATAGTTGAATACAAACATCTGAATAGCCAATACAACAAGCCTCACTACATATCACTCAGAGAATATACAAACAGCGGAACATCCAGTACATATAGTAAGAAATAATATGCATTCCTCCAGCTCGTCTTCGTCATCAGCATCGTGGAAAGCAAGAACATCACCTGTCACCTGCTACCTAGTCTGCCCGTCCCAAAATGGACGAACAGCCCAAGGCAATAAGAGTTAAAACATAAAGCCTTGAGTCAGACAACAGTCTTAGTGAGCGGTAAATTAACTAACAACATACCAAAAGAGCATAAAGGAAAAGGAATAGGAATACAACCCTCCTGTTATCCCGCCTTTTGGCAAGGCCGGGACACCAAGGAGTTGGATTCCAAATGCCGTTTGTCATGGATATCGTTGAATTTTGACCAAGTCCGGATCAAGCCCCAATCGATGGGACATGATCGGGAAAATAAAGCAAACCAACGCTCCAAGTTTCAGATCGATCCGAGTTCATATGCTCAAGTTATGATGGATGCAAGGCAAAGGGAAGAGCACTTTTTCGTATCCATCAATAAGCAACAGTTCGTATCGATGGATTTCGTATCCATCAGCGGTCCTCGTTTTCGAATCCATCGATCTCATGTCCATCAGAACGATTAAGTCCACATAGTCATAAGCTTCGTATCGATAGAACCTTCAACCGGAAAGACTTATTCGTATCCATCAATAAGTCACCTGGTTTGTAACGGTCGCTTGATGTCTACTTCGTATCCATCATCCAGTGTCTACTTCGTATCCATCAGCCAGTGTTTGCCTCGTATCCGTCATCCAGTGTCTACTTCGTATCCATCAGCCAGTGTTTGCCTCGTATCCGTCATCCAGTGTCTACTTCGTATCCATCAGCCAGTGTTTGCCTCGTATCCATGGATGAAGTCCTACTCGAATCCATCAGGTCGACCAGCTTGGATAACGTGTCATATCTCGAAGGAAACGGGGCGAGATACATGGAGTCGAAGCAGTCAACACGGAGCGAATACCGGATCGAGGCGAAGCGCGCGCGTTACGTCATCCCTCGATGCGAATGCGCCGAGATATATGGAGTCGACGCGGTCGACTCGAAGTAAAGACCGGATCGAGGCGAAGTGTGCGTTCCACGTCTTCACAGGGGCACGTGACACCATCGATTCGAAGCCCTCAGCTCAGAGAGATGGATTCGAACCAGACAGCCTAGCGAAGAGCATCGCCTCGTATCGATGATATCTCTCAATCCACTGATCCAAATACCATGAAATTTTAACTGAAGGTTGCACATATACCATGGAACATCTCCACCAAATTTGAGCTCGATTGGAGGTAATCTTGATCGATACGAAATGATTTCGTATCGATCACAGATTGACTTGAAACTCTCTGGAAGTGGTCGAATGGGTCCCCTCACGTGTCAGGCCAAGTCTCCCGGAGTTTGAGCGAAATCTAAGCCTCCTACGCCTATAAATGAGCCCCAGAATCAACGGAAAAAGGATCTTTTTTCTGGAAAGCGTCCAGACTCTGCCGGATTGAGATTTGCATCCTACTTTTGCTGTCAATTTCGAATTCTAATCTGTAATCCGCTGTTCATTGCTGTAAACGCTTGTAATCATTGAAAGAGAATCAATAAAATCATCAAAACTTCATAGTGGACGTAGGCTATACGCCGAACCACTCTAAACTGCTTGTCTGTGCACTTTATATTCCTGTTTGTTGGAGTTTTTGTTAGATAATCTCTGTTTTACATTTACATTCTTCATTTTATCTCTTCAAACAACTCCCGAAGAGTGTTGTGCCCATTTTTGGTACAAACACTTTGGTGCTTTCACTGAGAAAACCAGCTTTTTCTCCTGCTCATTGGATCTACCGTCGATACCGGATTGCACAAATCCAAGAGGAAGATCCAGATATCCAGTCCGGAATCCTTCCATTCTATTCAGATTTGCTCAAAATCTAGGAAAGGATTCCACCACCGAGAATGGTCAGCACACGAACTGGCGCTACCACTGCAGAGCAAGAAGGCAGAGATAGGCAGAATCCCACACAGCCGCCTTCTTCCAATCAAGACAATGCCACTCATTCAGACTCAACGGGGCTAGTCACCCGACAGGAGTTTCAAGATTGCTCCAGGAGCTGACCCAAAGCCGTCAGCAGTTGGCAGAACAGTTACGCGCCAATATCGAGCTGACCAACCAGCTTAATCGCCGGGGGCACAGAAGGTCCAGGAGAGATGATGTCTCCAGAGCATCTACCGAAAGTTCAGCTTCATCTGATTATCACCACCGAACTACCCGTCCTCGACTAGAGGGGAGTCGTGCTCAAGCTGCTGAATATCAGCCCGCCTTAACTGTTGGGCAACTGAGGGTAGGACCGTCGACCAGTTACCAAACTGGTCCCTCAACACGAGGAGGTACTGCCCCACAGTACACCACGGATAACCGCGCCACAACCGCCGCAGCAGAGACAAGGGTCGATACCCGAAATCAATCAGAGCCGATCAATCAACAGCGAGGACATACTCCTGAACTTTATGTCCCAGAAGACGTTGAGCCAAGGAGGCGAGATACGGATCGTCGAAAGCGCCCGATCCCAACTCGCACCGTGGAACCCGACCACGCCTTAGCTCATCACGCTCCGAATCTGCCCGTTTCGGATATATCAACCATGATACGTCAAATGATCCGCGAGAGTCAGGGGCTCACTAATGATGACTGGGGGATTTCCCGTAGTCATACCCCTTTCACAGACGAAGTGTTACATGCCGAACCCCCTAGGCGATTCAGAATGCCGACTCTCCCGATGTATGAAGGGAATAGTGACCCCAACCAGCATATTCTGAAGTATGAATGGTCGATGAGCGCTGCAAGGGCCGACGATGCAGTGAAGTGTCGGAGTTTCCCCATCTCTCTGGGAGGAATCGCGACAATGTGGTTTACCGCCTACCACCTAGATCAATTTCTTCGTTCGATCAATTGGCCAAGAAGTTTGTGGAACAATTCCAGATGCATGTTGCTAGGCCAAAAGACGTCAACACCTTGTCCAGCGTCACTCAAGCTCCTGGAGAAACACTCAGGCGTTACTTGGAGAGGTTCCACGCAGCATGCGTCGAGATCACCAATCCCAACGATAATTCAATCTTAATGGCTTTGACCAAGGGGATTGATCCTGATTCTGAATTCGGAAACTGGCTAGCTGGAAAACCGCCCGCGTCGTTGGACCGTTTTTACTCCAAGGCCGCTCAATTCCTGCAGCAGGAGGATGCAAAACAGTCTAGGAAGCAAGACGATGCGAGGCCCAGCATTGAAGGAATACAGAGCAATGTGGCAGTTAAACAGTCCGGTGAGAGTTCCGGGAAAGTTCAGCTGAATATACAAAACAAGCAAACCCAACAGAGAGGAAACAATGGCCAGAATAAGAAGAGAGACGAAAACCGAGGTCCACGACGTAGAGCTCAGATGTTTGACAGTTATACATCGCTAAACACGTCATTGGAAAACGTATACTTACAGACTTGTAACACTGTACAGTATAAGAAGCCTGCTCCGAAGCCCTCATCGGAGAGACAGATTCAGACAGGGAAATTCTGTAGGTTCCATGAGAGCTATGGACACAATACCAATGAGTGTCGGTACTTACAGGACCTCATCGAGAAGCTGATTAGAGAGAGGAAGCTGGATCAGTTTGTACGGGCGCCGCAGCCTGGCGGAGCGGGCCCCTCGAATCAAAATCGTTCACAAAATCAGGAAAGAGAGGAGGAACCCGCTCGTGCGGGCGGGAGATTAGTTATCAACACAATAAGTGGTGGTCCCCATTCGGCAGACAGAAGCTGGGGGGAAGTGGAGTCGTATGCCAGTTCTATCAGGCATGCGGACTTCGAGTGTTATAGTAATTGCGAGGATGGAACCCCGGCAAAGCAACAAAAGATAATGTCCGATGATATCGTGTTCAGGAGCCGAGACGCCGATAAAGTCGAAGCCCCTACAATCGACCCACTAGTCATATCTGCCCAGGTAGGTCCTACTTGGATGAAGAGGATCCTGGTTGACAATGGGAGCTCTGTGAACATCTTGCTTAAACGGGCTTACGATCTAATGAAGATGGAGACAAAGGATTTGAAACCCTGTTTATCCAGAATCCATGGTTTCAACGGAAGTGCCACGATACCCATCGGAATAACTGAACTCCCAGTCGAGTTAGGCGTTGGAGAACGCCGGAGGGTCCGAATGTTACAATTTGTTGTGCTAGAAATCGATTCGCCATACAATGCGTTTCTGGGTCGACCAGCTTTAGCTGAGTTCAGGGCGGCGATCGCCCCATGGTGTCTGACTCTGAAATTTCCCACTGATCATGGGATTGGAGTTGTTCAAGGAGATCAGGCCTCAGGAAGGGCCTGTTATGTTGCTGAGCTGCGCGGGGCGCAACGTAAAGAGAAGGGGAAGGGCGTAGAGGAATCTCTCTGCGTCCGTTCTATCGATAATTGACAATTGATGCCTGGGCCTCGGCCCGGGCACCACGACCAATTCCTGAAAGACCTGGACCCCAGGGACAACGAGGATAAAGACGAATCAACGGAGAGTCAAGCTTCTCCAGCCGAACTGACTGTGGACGTCCCAATCAGTGAGGATGATGATTCAAAGATGCTGAAAGTTGGGTCCCAACTAAACAAGCAGACACAACAGGAGTTGGTCGAATTTCTTCGGGCGAATCTCGACGTCTTCGCCTGGACACACTCTGACATGTGTGGGATCTCGCCGAGCATTGCAAGTCACTCCCTGAATATAGATCCGCGACATGTCCCAGTAAAGCAGAAAAGGCGCGGTATGGATCCAGAGAGATCTGCCGCCCTTAAGGAGGAAGTTGATAAACTACAATCGAATGGGTTCATTCGAGATGCCTTGTATCCAGAATGGGTGTCCAACCCTGTACTAGTTCGGAAACCAAACGGGAAGTGGAGAACCTGTGTTGATTACTCTGACCTAAACAAGGCCTGTCCGAAAGATAGCTTTCCACTTCCACGAATCGATCAGCTCGTAGATTCGACGGCCGGACATGAACTACTATCCTTTATGGATGCTTATTCCGGCTACAATCATATACCCATGCATTTACCTGATCAGGAACATACTAGCTTCGTGACCGACCTGGGACTCTATTGTTACAAAGTCATGCCGTTTGGTCTAAAGAACGCTGGAGCAACATACCAACGCTTGGTCAACCGAATGTTCGCTGATCAGATTGGGTAGACCATGGAGGTTTACGTGGATGACATGCTGGTGAAGTCCCGATTCTCCACCGATCACGTCAGAGATTTGAATTCAATGTTCAGCATCCTCCGGGAGTACGGAATGAAGCTCAACCCACTCAAATGTCACTTTGGCGTTGCATCCGGAAAATTCCTGGGGTTCATTGTCAACGCTCGAGGAATAGAGGCGAATCCTGAGAAGATCTAGGCTATTAGAAATTTGCAAACCCCTAGAACTATAAAACAAGTCCAGAGTCTTAACGGGAAGGTCGCAGCATTGAGCAGGTTCATTTCAAAGTCCACCGATAAATGCATTCCTTTCTTCGACCTGATCCGGAAGGGCAAACGAAACTTTGAATGGACCACGGAGTGTGAAGGCGCGTTCCGATCATTAGTTCAACATCTCTCCACACCTCCGATCTTGTCAAAACCGGTTGACCACGAGCAACTATATCTCTACCTGGCAGTATCAGAACATGCGATCAGTGCTGCTCTAGTCCGGGAAGAAGACAAAGTGCAAAACCCGGTCTACTATGTTAGTAAGCGACTAACAGGAGCTGAAAGAAATTATCCGAGGCTGGAGAAACTGGCTTATTGTTTGGTCATTGCCTCAAGGAAGCTCCGTCCTTACTTCCAAGCTCATCCGCTTACTGTGTACACCGACCAGCCGTTACGATAGGTCCTTACGCGGCCTGAGACGTCCGGTAGGTTACTCAAGTGGAACATTGAGCTAAGCCAATTTGATATCGCATACGCTCCACGGAGGGCCATTCAAGGACAAGTCCTGGCTGATTTCATAGCCGAATTCACCGTTCCAGAAGACTTACCCGAGACCAGTGAATCCCCCGAATACATCTGGAAGCTGTATACTGATGGTGCGTCAAATGACCGGTGTTCGGGCGCTGGGGTTGTACTTGAGACTCCCGAGGGCCGATCCATATGTTATGCTCTTAAATTCGACTTTCGTGCAACTAATAATGAAGCCGAATATGAAGCCCTCCTAACCGGCCTAAGACTTGCCAGAGATTTGAGAATTATCGCTGTAGAAATTTATTGCGATTCACAGTTAGTGGTATGCCAAGTGCGAGGAGAATACCAGGCAAGAGACCGAAGACTGGCCGCTTACCTGGCACGAGTTCAGGAAATACTAAACCAGTTTGATTATTATGCCATCTATTATGTGCCTCGGGAGCGCAATCAGAAAGCCGATTCACTGGCAAAGTTAGCCAGCACAGGTGAAGCGCAACAAATGGGACTTGTCCCCGTTAAAACTTTGGCCACTCCGAGCATCGATCGGATAGAAATGAACTCTGTATGTGAAACCGCTCCCAGTAGAGAATTTTGGATGACTCCATATCGGAATTACATTGAGAATGGGGTGCTGCCTGAACCTAGAAATGAGAAGAGACAAATTCAGCGAAAAGCTTCGCGGTTCGTCATCCAAAACGGAGTCATGTACAGGAGAGGTTATTCCGTTCCTCTCCTCAGGTGTATCGCCCACGAGGAAATCAAACGAGTGCTACATGACGTGCACGAAGGAGAGTGCGGCGATCATACCGGCGGGCAAGCTCTCGCTAAGAAGATACTCCGATATGGGTACTACTGGCCGACAGTGAACCGAGATGCGGCAAACTATGCCCGGAAGTGCGATAAATGCCAGATACATGCCCGAATTCCGAGAGCTCCGCCAACTGAAATAACCCAAATGGTCAGTCCCTGGCCATTCGCAATGTGGGGCATTGACATCATCGGCGCTTTACCTTTAGCAAAAGGCGGTGCGAAATACGCCATCGTCGCCGTTGATTACTTCACAAAGTGGGCTGAGGCCGAAGCCCTAGCAACCATTACGACAAAGAAAGTGATAAATTTCGTGGTTCGCAACATCATCTGTCGATTTGGACTCCCGCATACTATCATCACTGATAACGGAGCCCAATTCGAGAGTGCGGAATTCAAGAATTTCTGTCAACGGTTTCATATCCGCAAAAAGTTCTCGGCTGTCGCACACCCCCAAGCGAATGGACAGGTTGAAGCTGTCAACAAAGTTATAAAATCGATCCTGAAGAAACGATTGGAGAAGGCTGGGGGCAAGTGGGTCGATGAACTTCCTATGGCGTTATGGGCCTATCGAACGACCCACAAAACCGCGACCGGACACACTCTGTTTTCCCTATCTTATGGCTCAGAGGCCGTTATTCCGGTCGAGACAGAAGTGCTCTCTCATCGCGTGACTTATTATGATCCAAAAACAAACGCTATACTCCTAGCCGAGTCTTTGGATCTATTGGATGAAAAATGGGAAGAGGCTGATTTGAGAGCAGCCGCACATCGAAGCCGGGTCGCCCGATTGTACAACACCAGAGTTCGACCTCGAACCTTTGAACTCGGCGACCTCGTGCTCAAGAGAATCTACCCAGTTCCTTCACACATGAAACCGAACTGGGGAGGGCCGTATGTAATTACACGAAAGCTCGGAGATGGTACATTCAAGCTGTCGACTGTTGACGGTCTCGATTTACCAAGGGCTTGGAATAGCGAAAGTCTCCACCGCTACTACATATGACAGGCTTTATTTATTTCATTCTATTTAGCAATTTGTTTCTGCATTTCGAAATTTGAATTTTGTAATAAGGCAACTGACTTTGCCGCATTTTCTTATTTCAGCAATAAAATGCCACTTCTTCGAGCCAGAGCTGTGATTCATTATGTACGATATACAACATCACGATGCACGAAGAGCTAAATCCCATCATGCAATGGGACTTATTCAAATGGAGAGTGGCTGTGATACGACCGGCCACTCACTAGGTGAAACCCGAGATCGGGGACAGGCCATGACATCGATATTAATAGGGTTGACACACGACAATCCTACATTTAACTCCATATTCCCAGAGTGCGAAGTGGAGTATAAACATTCAACTCCACATTCCCAGAGTGCGAAGTGGAGTATAAACATTCGACTCCGTCCTCCCAGAGCGCGAGACGGAGTATAAACATTTAACTCCATATTCCCAGAGTGCGAAGTGGAGTATAAACATTCGACTCCGTCCTCCCAGAGCGCGAGACGGAGTATAAACATTCAACTCCGCATTCCCAGAGTGCGAAGCGGAGTATAAACATTTAACTCCGCATTCCTAGAGTGCGAAGCGGAGTATAAACATTTAACTCCATATTCCCAGAGTGCGAAGTGGAGTATAAACATTCAACTCCGCACTCCCAGAGCGCGAGACGGAGTATAAACATTCAACTCCGCATTCCCAGAGTGCGAAGCGGAGTATAAACATTTAACTCTGCATTCCCAGAGTGCGAAGCGGAGTATAAACATTTAACTCCATATTCCCAGAGTGCGAAGTGGAGTATAAACATTCAACTTCGCACTCCCAGAGCGCGAGACGGAGTATAAACATTCAACTCCGCATTCCCAGAGTGCGAAGCGGAGTATAAACATTTAACTCCATATTCCCAGAGTGCGAACTGGAGTATAAACATTCAACTCCGCATTCCCAGAGTGCGAAGCGGAGTATAAACATTTAACTCCATATTCCCAGAGTGCGAAGCGGAGTATAAACATTCAACTCCATATTCCCAGAGTGCGAAGTGGAGTATAAACATTCGACTCTGTCCTCCCAGAGTGCGAAGTGGAGTATAAACATTCAACTCTGCATTCCCAGAGTGCGATGCAGAGTACAAACGTCAGTCAACTCCATGTTCCCAAAGTGCGAACAATCGCTTACAAGATGACGCATATCCCCGGAGTGTGGATGGAACGATTCATAAGAGAACAAGCGTAGTTTGACCACTCGGTCCTCGCTTGGTGCCATCACAAGCTGATCATCACAACTTGACCCCGGAACTGGGGGCAGAGGCAAATGTTAGTCATTACCCGAAACTATGCGATGCTCAGCTCCGATGCGATCCCCTATCACAACTCAAGTCCGAGATTTCCATACTTAACAAGTAAAATGAGCTATTCTTGAAGCAATCAGATAATGCAAGTACACTGGACCAAAGTCCGAACACTGCAATATTCAAGCATAGAAAGGAACACAAGCTGAAGCTAGAAAACAAAATTTTATTCCAACTAACTCAAGAACAATGGTTCATACATGAGTTTTTTCCAAAATATTCCTACTAGCAGGGGCCGAACCTGCATCTAAACACGGCCTACAAAAGGGAAAAGCAGAAAAAATAACAAAAGTCCCTAACTGCCTATGAAAAGAATATCTAATCCTTCTGCTTCCTCAGCTTCTTCTTCCTCGAGGAGCTACTGGAGCCACCAGTACCCTTTCGCTTGGAGCCTTTCTCCTTAGGCAAGCTCCCTTCGGGTGAAGGCATAATGTCAACGTCCTCATCTGAGCTGGACTCTATAGGGATGCTTCCCGCGGGAGGAGTGGGAGGAACAGACTCCGCAGCCGGAGGAGGGGCTGGCACATTAGTATCAGTAAGTGTGCCCCCAGGAGACACAGTCATAAGAGGAGTAGGGCACTGTGCTGCTGCTCCGCCATCTACTTCACCGCCGTGCGCCGCGGCCGCCATCTCGGCATTAATCTCGGCCAACATCGCCGCTTCCCGCCGTGCCCTGGCCTCGCTAGGGGCCGTAGTAGTCTGAGACGAGGTGTCAGAAGTAGCCGTGAATCCACCCAAGCCGAATGGCAAGTCCACAAAAGGATCACTTTGACGGCCAAGGAGCTCGTTTATCATCTGCTCGTCGAAAGAAAGTGAGCTCCCCTGCGTCACTCCAACTGGTGCCATTGCTGGGACGGAGGTCGCCTCAGAGATGATGGCTCCTGGCGCTAGACCTGATTCTTGGGTGGTAAGAGGCGCGACTGGTGCAACTCCTGTCACTGATCAAAGGAAAAGGACACGTCATTAACAACATTTCATCACAGATTCTTCAATCCAAATATACAAGAAGTTAGTTCAGAGTACCTTCCTCGGTCTGGCTCGAGGTCGTCTGAACAACTTCAGAAGGATGTTCCTTAATAGGAGATAAATGCGGTTGATCTGGATCGTATGCCGGAATAGGCTGGGGGTAGATCATCGGAGTTGGCTCAGACTGAGATGACACAACTATCTCAGAACTCATAACATGGTGTTCTGCACCAGAGCTCTCTCCGACTTCCTGGATTTGGGCACCAAGCCTCGCCTTGTCGTGGAAAATCATGGAGTCATGGAGAACCTTCTTTTCGTCATCATTAAGGATGCGGTTCTCCAGCTCGAATTCATCAAGGGCTTCATCAGGGTGCCCAGACTTCTCCTCGTCAACCAGTAGGTTCCAGGCGTTATAGAGATGCGTGGGATAATCGTCAAGCCATGTCAGATCTCGATGCCTTAGCACATTGGCGTTATAAGTGACGAGTAGCTCTTCCACCTCGGCCTCAATCCTGACCTCCGCCTGCCGTACCTTCTCGTCAACCCCAGCCTCAGCTTCATGGGCTTGTTGTATAGCAGCTTCCTTCTCCTTTCGAAGCGTCACCGCTTGATCACAGGCCTCCTGCGCAGAGACGTTAGCTGCGTCTTTTTCCTTCGCCATCTCAGAAAACTTTGATTTCAGCTCATTAAGCTCCTTGAGAGCGGCATCCCTCTCGGCGGTAATAGAAGTGTTCCTGTGACCCATGTCCTCGATGGCGGTATAATGCTCTTGCTTCATCCTGGTCATGACCGCGTTCACTTCATCAACCTTCTTTAGAGCCTCCATCTCGGATTTACGGGAAGACTCAGCCTCCGAGTTGAGCGCTTTTATGATTTGGTCGTTGTGACCCAGCTCCTTCTCGAGCTTCTCAATGGTGACGCCCCGCTCGAATGCCACTTTGGACGCCTTCCTCGCGGCCCGTCCCCATTCCCTGTACTGGAAAAAGATGTCCGCAACATAATCATGGATAGTGGTTTCCGCGGTTGGCGGAATTCTCTTCAAGTGCGGAGGGAAGACATAACCATCAAAACAGATGTCGGGAAATTCCTTCCTCATCTGTGCCAGTTTAAGCGCTCCTTCACTAGACGCCTCGGTCGGGACCGGTACAGTAGCCGAAGAGGTGGCTATTTCAGTCCTACGCGGAGGATCGGACCTCAAAGCTTGAGAAGGCGGCCTAGGCCGTGAAGTTTCGGGAGGATGAGTAACTGCGGCCGTAGGAGGTGCAGAGGTCCTGGGGGGAGGAGAGCGAGATCGGGATCGGCGAACATATCCCCTATCTCTGTCAGACTTCTCCTGAACAGAGTGTCCTGATTCGTAATCCCTCTCGCCCTCTCTCCTGCGTGGCTCATGATAACGGCGCTTATTGCGCAAACTACCAAGCACAGAACCTTGCCCAGACATCATACCTGAAAAGAAAACCACAAAGAATCAGTAACCGTTTGCGATGTGTTGTTTATGGTTAGGAAAGTGTGTTGTGCCGTGAAGAGTGTGTGAATGTGTAACCCCCCGGACCAACCAGAAGTGTCAATCGCACTGGCAAGATCAGACTCGCTAACATCGACGATATGTCGCGGTCCACCCGACCCAACATCGTGTTGCTCCGGCTCGATGTCCGGGATTGGAGGGTCAGCAGGCCCTTCGAATTGATCTTCAGCTTGCAGGGAGGATGCTTCCGTAATCCTAATTCCTGGCGAAGGACGGTGCAAAACCGCAGACTTCCGCCTCCCAGACTTAGGCTATTTCGAGGCCACTGCTTTGCCTTTCCTCTTTGCATCGGACTCCGGGGTTGCATTAGCAGGTCCGACCAACGGTTCCTCGTCAGTATGAGTTTTCTCGGAATCGGGTTCCTCGATTATCACAACCCTGGGCTTCATCCGCTTGACCTTTTTCCTGGAGACGGTCTTTAATGCACCATCGAGTCTTATGCTCTGCCTCCGGCCGATCAGCCCAAGGACTCTGAGATTCCGATCTGTCAATAACAGTTCAATATTCCTTTCTTCGCTAGGAATCTCTTGGAGGACCCGAACTATCTCTTTATAGTGGCCACCCTCAGGCCGTTGGATGATAGCTGAAAGAAAAAGAGAAGAAGACGTAAGTTTAATTTCACTCCGAAAATTGCCCTGTCAATTACTTGGGAAAAAAGACAATACTCACGTCTGAACAGCCATCTTCTGGCAAACCCCGGAGGACATCGGACATAGAACCACTCCGACTTAAAGTAGCTTAGCCTAGTCCACGACCCCGCGACAACTTGGCAGTTCCTTACAGACTCCAAGAACGTGTAAGATGGGCTGTCAGTCCGACTCTTGAAATTAAACAAGTATCTTATGTCGGTCATACGGGGAGGACGATGGAGGTACTCCATGAATACAATGAACAAGCTGTTGATTGAGGCATATCCGTTTGGATGCAATTGAGACGGAGCGATGTCCAGATAAGCCAACACTTCTCTTATATAATCATTGAACGGAGGAAGTGTGCCGGCTGCGCACGCATGCCGATTAAAAGCAGTATACCCCTCCGGGGGATTATGTGGCCTGTCATCCGGTCCAGGCAACAGTACCTCATCCAAAGATAAGCCATGCCTTAAGCATATTCTCCCTAGCATGTCTTCAGAAATATTGGACGGGACATAATCAGGTGGACTGTTAATGAAGGACGCATCGGGCAACTCATCCGGAGCTGGACCAATAGCTTCAGTCTCGATGACCGGAATCTCAAGTCTGGGAAGGATAGGGTTCTGAGTTTCTTGCTGCTGCGAACTTGACGGTTCCATCACTAGCTAACTCACGAGAAACCATCATTAGATGACAAAAAGCCCGTGCATTCCCCAGTGTAAAGTGCATGAATGTGTTGTGTAGTGCAAGTGTTGTGCGTGACTTGAGCAAATTCTGCAGAGTTAAAGAAAGCATGCAAGCGACTAAAATTCTGGAAGTCAGACGGGCGTGACCGTCATCGCTGACCGTCACGACCACGCTATTCAGGTGATAGCGATCGATTCAAGATTAAAGAGATTGTTGTACTTTTCTGTTAAATGGCAGTTCCATCGACGAGCTTCGAGAGGTAGTCAAATATGCAATTTAATTATCAAGTCCAGATATGCAAGGATGAAGCTCATCGGAGTTATGCTGAAGAATGTCAAGATTTCGCATCCATAATGGGAAGTTCGAATCGATCAAAAAAGGCTCGTTCGAATCCATCATGATACCGGTTCGAATCGATACCCGTGAGCAGGCTTCGAATCGATCGTCAGGAGTCAAGTTCGAATCCATCAAAGATCAGAGTACTTCGCATCGATCCCTGGCTGTCTGGTTCGTATCGATCAGAAAAGGCCTTAGCTAAACATCGATCGCGAAGGCAAGGTTCGTATCGATCTGAAACTAAGATACATTTTTTAGTTTTTCATATTGATCGTTTCGTGTCGATACGATCCACCATCACATCCATCGATGCGAACTAGATCTCCCCCATTGACTTATCCCAGGAATCGATACGGGATCTAAGAAAAGATATCTCTGTCTTTGTCGATTCGAACACGGCCTCTAGATCGATTCGCTTATGCCTTCTCCACTCTTTCTTCTCCAATCTACCAGAGCGCCGCCATGGCCATCTGGACTTCGAACCAGATCTGGTTTTATCAACTGCCAGAGTGGTTGATTGACGAAGAAAGAGCGGATCGAAGGTAGTTTCGTCATTTAGATTCGTGGTGGATTACCTAGTTTAAGATTGAGATTTCAAGATCTGGTGGATTGAGGCTGATAGAGTCGAAAGTACATGGCTGTTATCTCTTTCTAGATTCGTGAATCGATACGAAAATGCAGAAGGCAACAGTAAAAGTAAAAGGTAAAAAAGTGAAATCGAGCCAAGTCCCCGGTATTTATATGAGGCCTGGAGGCGAACTGGGTCGATTCACCTCCCAGTCAACATGACCGGTCGCAGCCAGTCAAGCAGCGCATCGATGCGAGCATTCGTATCGAGCCCACTAGCCTTTATCGGTTCGAAGCGCACAGGGAGGCCACGTGAATACGATGGGTAGGTGCACACGCTCTCCTCGCATCCATCAAGCTGTGCATTCATAGAGGCGAAATGTTCACCAGACACCATCGTTTCGAAACATCCAAATTATGAGCCATCGATTCGAAACAGAGCAGACCTGTTAATACGAGCGTCCATTTCGTATCCATCAGAATCTATCGATACGAACATCCATTTCGTATCCACCAGATATCGCCAATTCAAATCAAAATCCACCGCGATTTTTGACCATCGATACGGATGACCATTTACGTATCCATCAAGTCAACCCACATCGATACGAAGAAAGGCTTTCCTACTGTTAGCATCAATTCATGAGAGGACCGATACAAGAGAATGGACAAAGGGTACGACTTTCAAATTATTCAAAGAAGACCTGCAGCTTTTCAAAGCACGTCATGTTTTCACAAGACGTACTTTGGGGGGCAAATGTTATCCCGCCTTTTGGCAAGGCCGGGACACCAAGGAGTTGGATTCCAAATGCCGTTTGTCATGGATATCGTTGACTTTTGACCAAGTCCGGATCAAGCCCCAATCGATGGGACATGATCGGGAAAATAAAGCAAACCAACGCTCCAAGTTTCAGATCGATCCGAGTTCATATGCTCAAGTTATGATGGATGCAAGGCAAAGGGAAGAGCACTTTTTCGTATCCATCAATAAGCAGCAGTTCGTATCGATGGATTTCGTATCCATCAGCGGTCCTCGTTTTCGAATCCATCGATCTCATGCCCATCAGAACGATTAAGTCCACATAGTCATAAGCTTCGTATCGATAGAACCTTCAACCGGAAAGACTTATTCGTATCCATCAATAAGTCACCTGGTTTGTAACGGTCGCTTGATGTCTACTTCGTATCCATCATCCAGTGTCTACTTCGTATCCATCAGCCAGTGTTTGCCTCGTATCCGTCATCCAGTGTCTACTTCGTATCCATCAGCCAGTGTTTGCCTCGTATCCATGGATGAAGTCCTACTCGAATCCATCAGGTCGACCAGCTTGGATAACGTGTCATATCTCGAAGGAAACGGGGCGAGATACATGGAGTCGAAGCAGTCAACACGGAGCGAATACCGGATCGAGGCGAAGCGCGCGCGTTACGTCATCCCTCGATGCGAATGCGCCGAGATATATGGAGTCGACGCGGTCGACTCGGAGTAAAGACCGGATCGAGGCGAAGTGTGCGTTCCACGTCTTCACAGGGGCACGTGACACCATCGATTCGAAGCCCTTAGCTCAGAGAGATGGATTCGAACTAGACAGCCTAGCGAAGAGCATCGCCTCGTATCGATGATATCTCTCAATCCACTGATCCAAATACCATGAAATTTTAACTGAAGGTTGCACATATACCATGGAACATCTCCACCAAATTTGAGCTCGATTGGAGGTAATCTTGATCGATACGAAATGATTTCGTATCGATCACAGATTGACTTGAAACTCTCTGGAAGTGGTCGAATGGGTCCCCTCACGTGTCAGGCCAAGTCTCCCGGAGTTTGAGCGAAATCTAAGCCTCCTACGCCTATAAATAGAGCCCCAGAATCAACGGAAAAAGGATCTTTTTTCTAGAAAGCGTCCAGACTCTGCCGGATTGAGATTTGCATCCTACTTTTGCTGTCAATTTCGAATTCTAATCTGTAATCCGCTGTTCATTGCTGTAAACGCTTGTAATCATTGAAAGAGAATTAATAAAATCATCAAAACTTCATAGTGGACGTAGGCTATACGCCGAACCACTCTAAACTGCTTGTCTGTGCACTTTATATTCCTGTTTGTTGGAGTTTTTGTTAGATAATCTCTGTTTTACATTTACATTCTTCATTTTATCTCTTCAAACAACTCCCGAAGAGTGTTGTGCCCATTTTTGGTACAAACACCTCCCACTCCACCTATTTCTACAGTGATAGCCCCCAGATACACACTAAGCAGAAGCAAACATAACAAAACATACAATTTAAAGTAAAGCAATTATCACTCGAGTCAAGGGCGATGCTTTCCAAGTACAAACCCCCAAGGCCTAAACCAAGATCAGATAAGCACCCAGAAAATACCGCTCTTGAGACCGAATGACGATACAACCAAACATCCATGACTCTGGCTATCACTGTTATCATTGCTTCGATATCATCGTTAGTTGAATGATCGGCACCTTCTTTCAGCCGTCAGTCAAGGGCTAATGGAAACCCCGGTTCTAGACATTACTCCCGCACGTCGTCATGACCCGTGCCTAGGATTATCAAATCTGCCCAGAGTACTCGACCATTAATGGTTAGTCTTTTGGGCGTCCCCATGTACTCTTGCTTGGAGCATGCTAGAACCTTCAACAACGATGAGATCTCAGCCTTCTAGTCATCCTCCTCGACGACTATTTCCATACTAGCTCAAGCGCCTCTCGAGCAAACCATTATCCTCAAACTCGAACATTTCACCGAGTTATCAATCTGCTTGGAATGATCCCGTCTGGATTAGACCAAGGCTATCTCAAATCATGCCTCGCTTCATCACATCCTCGCAAAGCCTCATCTCAACATCATCATCATCAAATCTATGCATAAGAGCTTCATCATCCGCTACATATGCCACGAGCAGCTTTCCCAATTCAAGAGCCTTTCTCTTAGCTTTTGAATCATCTTCGGTCTAAATCAAATCATTAATCATCCAATTCATAATAATCAATCAAGTCAAACATTAATCCAAGTATCAAGCATTCAAATATGATCTAAATAGACAATTATAACAATAATGGCAATTTCGTAATTAAAGAGTCGAAAGTCTAACAAGCATGAAAACATGAACAATATCTCTATAATCTTGATGAATGAACTTGCATAGGTTAACATGTAGTAAAATGGATGTCAAATCATCATGAACAATGCATCTATATGGATCTACACATATGGTTAGAAAAATGCATGGAAATCACTATTTTGACACCAAATCAAACCAACGATCTGATATACTCCTTTGGATCCGTGTGAGAGATAATCACCACTCACCAAATCACCTAAACAACCCCAAATCCACACGCTTCAGATCTGGACAGCGAAGGATCTAGCTCGATCTATCACCAATCCGCTTCAAAAGATGAAGTCTATCTTCGATGGATGTAGATAAGCTCTTGAATCTTCAATTTGATCTTCGATTTGGATGGAAGGAATCACTAGATTAGAGTGGAGAAAAGAAGTGAAGAAGTGTAGAAGTCGAGCTCTCAAAATGGAAGCACTTCGTCGCTTCGAAATCCGGATCCCAAAAATGAAGAAGAACCTTCCTATTTATAGGCTGAAATATCCCTAGGTCGTTCGCTTTTAAGTCGTCCACGACCTAAAGAGACCTTGCGACCTACGACCTATCAAAAATCCCCCCCAACCTACGACCTACCGACCTAAGCTTATGCGCATTCACGACCTACCAGTTCTGCGCGACTTACACACACTAGACTCAGCAACAATGCCGCCTTAACGAGTCAACTGGGATACGACCTACGACTTATAAAACCTTGCGACCTAAAAACCCCACGACTTATCTATTCTGCGACTTACGACTTAGCAGAAGCCACGACCTAACTCTCAACGACCTAACACATGCGCGCTCATACGACCTAACGACTTAGCATATGCGCGCTTCCTCGCGACCTACGACTTAACTAAGACGCGACCTAACTGGGTTACGACCTAATACTTAGCCTTAGGTCGCTCACTGCTACCCCAGCTTCCTTAGGTCGTCGCCGACCTACCAATCCTTAAGTCGCTAACTCGTCCAAACTCTTAAGTCGTTAGCCCACTTATCCCCCTAGGTTGTTAACTCCCCTAGGTCGGTCACTTACTTAAGTCTGCCTATTCTTGAGTCGCCAACTCCTCAGGTCGCCCATGCCCTAAGTCGGTCACTACCTTAAGTCGTCTACTCCTATAAGTCGTCTACGACCTAACCTACCCCACGACTTAAGCTACCTCACGACTCATCTTCCAAGCGACCTAAGCTACACACGGCTTAGCTTCCACACGACTTAGGCCCTAGTCGACCTAAACTCTGGACGACTTAACATCTTAACACAACTGTTTTACGATGTTTCGATCCGTAAAAATACAGGTCGTTACATTCTCTCCCCCTTAGGAATTTCGCCCCCGAAATTCCAAACAAACAGAGCAATCAAGGACTATTCTGCATGCCTACCATCCATAGCAATCAACAAACCATGCATCCAATTCTAGCTTAGCATGCAGAATTCTATAACTTAGAACAAGTTACAATGTCGTTAGATGACACGACACCTTAGGGCCATACCTTGAAGAGTTCAGGATGAGCTGCTTTCATCCTCTTTTCCACCTCCCACGTACAGTCGTTATCATCATCACTCCATTGTATCTTGAGCAACTTAACTACCTTCCTCCTAAGCTGTTTCGTGTCGGTTTCCACAACGCGAAGCGGCTTACGAGGTCTCTTATCGACTGGATCAACTTCGAAATCTTCACAGCTATCAGCAGAAACCACTGTATTCGAGTCGTGCACATACTTCCGTAGATATGATACATGAAAAACATTGTGCACACCCGACATCTTCTCCGGTAATTCCAATCTATAGGCGAGCTTTCCAATTCGCTCGATGATCGGAAATGGTCCAACAAATCTCGGAGCCAATTTTCCTTCCTTCCCGAATCGAATAACATTCTTCAGTGGAGAAATCTTCACAAAAACCATATCACCTACGTCGAATTCCAAATCCTTACGACGCTTATCGGCATAACTTTTCTGACGGTCTTGGGCTGCCTTCATTCGTTGCCGAATGATCTCTATGCAATCCGAAGTCTGACGAATCATCTCTGGCCCAAGTATCAGCTTTTCTCCTGTCTCTAACCAACATGTCGGAGAGTTACACGGTCTTCCATACAATGCCTCATACGGTGCCATACCAATACTTGACTGGTAACTATTGTTATATGAAAACTCCACCAAATGAAGGTGATCTTCCCATGATCCTCCGAAATCCAAAACACAAGCTCTGAGGAGATCTTCCAAAACTCGGTTGACTCTCTCGGTCTGACCATCTGTTTGAGGATGATAAGCTGTACTCAAACATAACTCGGTTCCCAAAACTTCCTGGAAGCTCTTCCAAAATCCACTAGTGAACAATGGGTCTCGATCGCTCACTATACTCTTCGGAATACCATGGAATCGAACTATCCACTTAACATACAACTCTGCCAACTTTGATGCAGTCCTAGTCGATCGAACAGGAATGAATCTTGCACTCTTAGTCAATCGATCTACGATGACCCAAATCCTTTCATTTCCCGTCCTTGTTTTAGGTAGCCCATCAATAAAATCCATCGATATTTGCTCCCACTTCCATGTAGGAACTTCTAATGGCTGAAGCAATCCACTTGGCTTCTTCTGTTCAGCTTTAACCAACTGGTAGTTCATGCATTTGGAAATAAAATTTCCAACATCCTTCTTCATGCCTTCCCAGTAATAGGTTCTCTTCATATCCCGATACATCTTATTTCCACCTGGATGAATCGTCAACTTCGAGTGATGACCTTCCTTCAGAACTTCACTTCTCAATTCATCCATATCGGGAACAACTAGTCGTCCTTGTTTCCGAAGCCAACCTTCTCGATCGACCTCGAATCCTTTATCCTTTTCTGGTTCCAATCCAGATTCCAAATCATGGATAATCTTGACAATCTTATCATCTCGCTTTTGACTCTCGCCAATCCTTTCCACAAGAGTCGGTCTTATCGATAAGCTTGCCAACATCTCAGGTTCCAATTCATATCTGGGCCTGAAGTCAAATCCAGCTAAATACTTGAGACTCTTCCATTCTGAAAACATGGCTCCCAATCCTGCATGTCTTCGACTTAACGCATCTGCTACTGCGTTACCTTTTCCCAGAGTATAGCCTATACCAAAATCATATGATGCTAAAAACTCTAGCCACCGTTGCTGCCGAAGATTCAAATCCTTTTGGGAGAAAAGATACTTCAACGACTTATGATCTGTAAACAACTCGAACCGAACTCCCAATAAATAATGTCTCCACATCTTCAGAGCAAAAACAATCGCCGCTAACTCCAAATCATGAGTCGGGTAATTCCTTTCATGCGGCTTCAGTTGTCGACTAGCATATGCAACAACTTTATCCCTCTGCATTAGCACTACTCCAAGTCCAGTACCACATGCGTCGGTGTAAACCACCATCTCATCATTCCCACTCGGAATAGTCAAAACAGGAGCACTAGTCAGTCGCTCTTTCAGGATTCCGAAAGCTTGCTCACACTTATCTTCCCATCTGAACACTTGGTTCTTCTTCGTCAATCCTGTCAATGGTGCAGCTACCTTGGAGAAGTCTTTGATAAACCGTCGATAATATCCTGCTAATCCAAGAAAACTTCTCACATCAGATGCATTCTTAGGTCTAACCCAATCCTGGATTGCTGCCACCTTAGCGGGATCAACCGCTATTCCCTTTCCAGAGATAACATGGACTAAGAACCTCACTTCACTCTTCCAGAAGTGACACTTCGAAAACTTAGCCTTCAGCTGATGTTTTCGCAAGATTTTCAAAACAATACGCAAGTGTGTCTTGTGCTCTTCTTCAGTTCTGGAATAAATCAGAATATCATCCACGAACACTAGCACGAACTTACTCAACTGATCCATGAACACTCTATTCATAAGATCCACAAAATATGCTGGCGCATTAGTCAATCCAAATGGCATTACCAGCCACTCAAAGAAACCGGATGGTGTCCTGAAAGCAGTCTTCGGCACACTATCTTTAGCCACTCTCAACTGGTGAAATCCCGTTGCCAAATCCATCTGAGAAAACACCTTAGCTTCGTGAAGCTGATCAAACAAGTCATCTATTCTCGGCAATGGATACTTGTTCTTCTTAGTCACTTTATTCAGCTCACGATAATCCACACACAATCTCAACGATCCATCCGCTTTGGTTGCGAACACAACTGGTGCACCCCATTCGGACACACTACGCCGAATGAATACTTTCTGCAAAAGATCATCAACCTGCACCTTCAACTCTTGCTGTTCCCTAGGCGCCATCCGCCTAAGAGGCATCACAACAGGTCTGGCTCCTTCAACTAGATCTATACGAAACTCGATCTCTCTATGCGGCGGTAACCCTTTGACCTTGTCAAAGACATCCTCAAATCCATTAGCGATTGGCAACGATGACAGTTCATCCCGTGGACCAACCAGCGAATACATGAAGCTCATGAAGACGCCTTCTTCATGCTTACATCGTATCACAATCTTTCGCCCCTCCACATTCTCGACTGTCACCTCCAACCTTTCACAATCAACCTTTGCCGCATACTTCCTAAGCCAGTCCATACCCAAAATAATCCCAAACCCCGCAAAGTTCAGAACAAAACAATCACAAACAAAAGAGCAATCATGACTCGATACAATCAGACCACGGCATAGCATACACAAACAAGACGAACCCCCAACTGGATTAGTCACAACCAATGGCCTATCAACAATATCCAGTTCCAAACCTAACCGGCCTACAAGTTCATTACAAACAAACGAATGCGACGCCCCAGTATCAAACAACACTCTGACTGGAACACCACATATGAAAAGAGTACCCTGAACCACCACACTCTTTCCTTTCTCTTCAGCGGTAGGAGCTTTTGAAGACGATGGAACAGCTCCCAAAGCATAAGCTTGCACAATCTGCTTGTCCTTCCTTGGTTCTGGACAATTCTTCCTGATATGCCCCGGCTTGTCACAGTTGTGACACTTCATTGGCACCTTCGGATTCTTGCAATCTTTGGAGAAATGGCCCTTCTGCTGACAATTGTAGCAAGTCACTTCGCCCTTCGGCTTCTTCTGGCCATCCCTACCCTTTTGCTGCTGCTGCTTCCTCTTCTTGTTTCCACCCTGTTGGGATTTAGACTCTTCCCTGGTCACAGCAACAACAGATCCTTCCTTAGGAAACAGATTCTCGTGCCTGAGAGCTTTCTCCACAAGCTTCTCAAATGAATCGTCCAAATGATCCACCAACTGTCTTCCAAGATAACTATCCAAGCCTGTCACAAACTTTTCATTCTTCTGATATGCAGATTCAATATACGACCGGGCATACTTGGACAAAGCTTCAAACTCAGAAACATACTCAAGAACTGGTCTTCCTCCTTGCTTGAGCTCCACAAACTTCTTGAACAGAACAGACTTCTGAGCTGTAGAAATGAACTTAGCTTCAAATCTGGCTTGGAATTGCACCCAAGTGATCTCTTCCTCCGGAGTATCAATGGTGATAGAGTTCCAACAATCAGAAGCTCTCCCTTGAAGCTGTCTTGATGCTAACTTCCTCTTAGTTGCATCCTCAATTCCCAAATCACCAAAGATCCTTCTACAAGCATCTATCCACCTCTGGACTTCAATGGTTGATTCTGTTCCCAAGAAAACCTTTCCTCCAAGAGCAGTATAGTCCTTACACAACTTAGCAAAATCCACCGGCTTTGGAGTTTGAACTTGAACTCCAACATCAACTGTTGTCCCCGGAACTGGTATCCTTCTCATGATCGAAGTCATCATAGCTTCGAACATAGCAGCATAATCAGCAGTCCCCTCAGCAGCACGACCTTCCCTAGCAGCTGGTCTCCCTCTTCGACTCATTCTCAATATCTATAAAAAGGAATGATCAGAACATCTTGAGAAACAACTGCTTAAAGGACTCAAACTATACTAAGCTACTATATTATATATAGTAATCATCCATCAAAATACAATTACGTCTCTCATACGTAGTTACGTCAGCGAGCGTTGGGTAAAATCGATTAACCAAAGCTCTGATACCAAATGTGACGACCGCTCATGACCCCTGCACTGAACCTAGAGAAAGTGCGCTGTAAAGTGTGCCAGGCGACCATGGACGATTGTCAGGGTAAATTAAAACAGCAGAATCTATCATATTACTCACAGCGCATGGACAAAATACAATAGAATATATACATAGTGAAGCTTCATAGAATAGAATCTCATCATAAAACTTCATAATAGTTGAATACAAACATCTGAATAGCCAATACAACAAGCCTCACTACATATCACTCAGAGAATATACAAACAGCGGAACATCCGGTACATATAGTAAGAAATAATATGCAATCCTCCAGCTCGTCTTCGTCATCAGCATCGTGGAAAGCAAGAACAACACCTGTCACCTGCTACCTAGTCTGTCCGTCCCAAAATGGACGAACAGCCCAAGGCAATAAGAGTTAAAACATAAAGCCTTGAGTCAGACAACAGTCTTAGTGAGCGGTAAATTAACTAACCAAAAGAGCATAAAGGAAAAGGAATAGGAATACAACCCTTCCACTCCACCTCTTTCTACAGTGATAGCCCCCAGACACACACTAAGCAGAAGCAAACATAACAAAACATACAATTTAAAGTAAAGCAATTATCACTCGAGTCAAGGGCGATGCTTTCCAAGTACAAACCCCCAAGGCCTAAACCAAGATCAAATAAGCACCCAGAAAATACCGCTCTTGAGACCGAATGACGATACAACCAAACATCCATGACTCTGGCTATCACTGTTATCATTGCTTCGATATCATCGTTAGTTGAATGATCGGCAACTTCTTTCAGCCGTCAGTCAAGGGCTAATGGAAACCCCGGTTCTAGACATTACTCCCGCACGTCGTCGTGACCCATGCCTAGGATTATCGAATCTGCCCAGAGTACTCGACCATCAACGGTTAGCCTTTTGGGCGTCCCCATGTACTCTTGCTTGGAGAATGCTAGAAACTTCAACAACGATGAGATCTCAGCCTTCTAGTCATCCTCCTCGACGACTATTTCCATACTAGCTTAAGCGCCTCTCGAGCAAACCATTATCCTCAAACTCGAACATTTCACCGAGTTATCAATCTGCTTGGAATGATCCCGTCTGGATTAGACCAAGGCTATCTCATATCATGCCTCTCTTCATCACATCCTCGCAAAGCCTCATCTCAACATCATCATCATCAAATCTATGCATAAGAGCTTCATCATCCGCTACATATGCCACGAGCAGCTTTCCCAATTCAAGAGCCTTTCTCTTAGCTTTTGAATCATCTTCGGTCTAAATCAAATCATTAATCATCCAATTCATAATAATCAATCAAGTCAAACATTAATCCAAGTAATCAAGCATTCAAATATGATCTAAATAGACAATTATAACAATAATGACAATTTCGTAATTAAAGAGTCGAAAGTCTAACAAGCATGAAAACATGAACAATATCTCTATAATCTTGATGAATGAACTTGCATAGGTTAACATGTAGTAAAATGGATGTCAAATCATCATGAACAATGCATCTATATGGATCTACACATATGATTAGGAAAATGCATGGAAATCACTATTTTGACACCAAATCAAACCAACGATCCGATATACTCCTTTGGATCCGTGTGAGAGATAATCACCACTCACCAAATCACCTAAACAACCCCAAATCAACGCGCTTCAGATCTGGACAGCGAAGGATCTAGCTCGATCTATCACCAATCCGCTTCAAACGATGAAGTCTATCTTCGATAGATGTAGATAAGCTCTTGAATCTTCAATTTGATCTTCGATTTGGATGGAAGGAATCACTAGATTAGAGTGGAGAAAAGAAGTGAAGAAGTGTAGAAGTCGAGCTCTCAAAATGGAAGCACTTCGTCGCTTCGAAATCCGGATCCCAAAAATGGAGAAGAACCTTCCTATTTATAGGCTGAAATATCCCTAGGTCGTTCGCTTTTAGGTCGTCCACGACCTAAAGAGACCTTGCGACCTACGACCTATCGAAAATCCCCCCCAACCTACGACCTACCGACCTAAGCTTATGCGCATTCACGACCTACCAGTTCTGCGCGACTTACACACACTAGACTCAGCAACAATGCCGCCTTAACGAGTCAACTGGGATACGACCTACGACTTATAAAACCTCGCGACCTAAAAACCCCACGACTTATCTATTCTGCAACTTACGACTTAGCAGAAGCCACGACCTAACTCTCAGCGACCTAACACATGCGCGCTCATACGACCTAACGACTTAGCATATGCGCGCTTCCTCGCGAACTACGACTTAACTGAGACGCGACCTAACTGGGTTACGACCTAATACTTAGCCTTAGGTCGCTCACTGCTACCCCAGCTTCCTTAGGTCGTCGCCGACCTACCAATCCTTAAGTCGCTAACTCGTCCAAACTCTTAAGTCGTTAGCCCACTTATCCCCCTAGGTTGTTAACTCCCCTAGGTCGGTCACTTACTTAAGTCTGCCTATTCTTGAGTCGCCAACTCCTTAGGTCGCCCATTCCCTAAGTCGGTCACTACCTTAAGTCGTCTACGACCTAACCTACCCCACGACTTAAGCTACCTCACGACTCATCTTCCAAACAACCTAAGCTACACACGGCTTAGCTTCCACACGACTTAGGCCCTAGTCGACCTAAACTCTGGACGACTTAACATCTTAACACAACTGTTTTACGATGTTTCGATCCGTTAAAATACGGGTCGTTACAGATATGTAGTACTTATCTTGAGCTTAGTGCCTAACACATCCTGTAGAGTCTTCTAGAATTCACTGGTGAACAAAACATCTCTGTCACTTCCTATGCTACTAGGAACTCCATGTAGTCTAACTATGTTCTTCATGAACAACTTAGCCAAAACGGTGTCGTCTCGGTTGACTTAACTGGAATGGGCACTCTTGGTCAACCTATCCACTATGACCCATATACTTTCATTTCCTCCATTTGACCTTGGCAACCCGTTTATAAAATCCATGGATATCGAATCCCATTTCCAAATTGGAATCTCTAGAGGCTGAAGCAACCCACTCGGCTTCTAATGTTCGGCTTTCACTTGTTGACAGTTTACACACTGCCTAACCCACTAGCTAACATCCCTCTTCATACCTTCCCAATAGAAGCTCCTCTTCATACCTTTATACATCTTGGTCCCTCCGGGATGAATCAGAAACTTGGATCGATGACATTCCCCGAGAACTTCTTTCCTCAAGTTCTCTACATCTAGAACACATAATCGCCCATTCTTTCTGAACCATCCTCTCTGGTCAAGACAAAAATCTTTCAAATCATTGATCTCAATTCCAACCTCAAGCCTTTTAATCCTCTCGGCTAATAGCGGATCCTCCTTCTGCTTAGAAGCAATTCTCTCGATCAACACTGGTCGGACTTCTAAACAGGACAACATGGCAGTACTCTAACTAGAACTAGCAGTCGATCTTAACTGCACACTACAACTGGCCAAAGCTTCTAGATCCTTCCATTATGCCAACATAGCCAACACCACATTCTAGTGTCTTCTGCTAAGAGCACCCGCTACTTTATTACCTTTTCCTGGTGTATACTCTATACCAAAATCATAAGCAGCCAAAAACTCCAGCCACCTCTACTGTCTCATATTCAACTCCTTATGAGAGAATAAATATCTTAAAGACTTATGATCCGTGTATAGCTCAAATCTCTCTCCTAAGAGATAATGCCTCCAAATCTTCGATGTGAAGATCACTGCAGCCAACTCCAAATCATGAGTAGGATTCTCACCTCATGTGGTCTATGCTGTCGTAAAGCGTAGGCAACCACTTTACCCTTCTATATCAACACAGCTCCCAATCCAGTTCCACATGCATCAGTATACACCACTAACCCTTGGTTTCCATCTGGAACTATTAACACTGGTGCATTGGTCAATAAATGCTTTAACTTAAGGATTGCTTCATCACATTTGTCGGACCAAACGAACTTCACCTCCTTCCTGGTAAGCTTAGTCAAAGGCGCTGCTATCCGCGAGAAATCTTTGATGAATCTCCGGTAATAGCCAGCAAGTCCAAGAAAACTTCTAATCTCAGTCACCATCTCTGGTCTCTTCCAATTATTAACTGCTTTGATCTTATCTGGATCGATTGACAGACCTTTCTCTGAAACCATGTGACCAAGAAACTTAACCTATTTCTTCCAAAAATGACACTTGGAAAACTTCGCCTTTAGCTGATTCTACCTCAGCATCTCAAGCACAACTCTAAGATGATCTTCATGCTCTCTTTTATCCTTAGAGTATACCAAAATGTCGTCTATAAACACCAACACGAATCTATCCAAATACTCTTGAAAGACTCGGTTCATCAAATCCACAAAGGAAGCAGGTGCATTCGTTAACCCGAATGACGTTACTAACCACTCATACGAACCATATCTAGTCCGAAATGCTGTCAAAGGAATGCTATCCTCTACACTCTTAACTGATGGAAACCTGTCGCCAAGTTCAACTGGCAAAACACTCTAGCTCCACTCAACTGATCAAATAAATCATCAATTCTCGGCAAAGGATACTTATTATTTGTCGTCCTCTCGTTCAGTTTACGATAGTCAATACACATCCTCAACGACCCATCTGGTTAATTTCTTCACGAACACCGCGGCCGCTCTCCAAGGCGAACTACTTGGTCTAAATAAAATTTCTTCCTTCTAAATCCACTAGCTACACTTTCAATTCCTTCATCTTAGTCGGTTTCATCCTGCTAGGTGGTCTATTCACAGGTTCAGCTCCTGCCACAAGATCTATCCGAAACTCAACAGCTCGTTTTGGTGGTAGTCCTATGACCGGCTCAACGACATCTGCAAACTCTCTTGCAACTCGAACCTGACTTAATTCTTCTCCCACTTCCATTGCACTTAACAAAGCACAACTACTCCGGTCAGAATTCTCCACTAAGAATATAATTCGGTTATGACTATCAGGGTGTCTTAGTGATATCTCCCTATCTTGACAAAATATCCTATTCTCATACCTCCTTAACCAATCCATACCCAAAATGATTTCGAAATCTACGAAATCGAAAACATACAGACTGCATGCAAACTTATGACCTAACAACTCAAGTTATAACTGGTCGCATCTCATCCCCATAGTTGCATACCCTCCTATTGGATTTGCAACCCTTAAGGAAGTATCAAGGTAATGTGGGTTTTTAGCATAACCTATCAACCAAACACTGGGATATAAATGAATGTGTTGCACCAGTATCAAATAGTATCCTAACTGGTATACTCTGAATCAAAAACATATCTTCCATCACAGTCTTTCCTTTATCAGCTGAGGTTGGCTTAACTAAAGCTGATGATCCAACAACAAAAACCTTTCCCTTGTCTGCCTCGTCTGGCTCTGACACTGGTTCTTATAATGCCCAACTTAGTCATAGTTAAAGCACTTCACATTCTTCTTGTCTGCAGCCTTCTTCCCCTTGCCTAATCGGCACTCATTTGCATAGTGACCCTTCTTGTCACACTTGTGGCAAACTAAAACAACCTTTTCCTTCTTGGCAACATCTCCCTTCTGGGCTCCCTTCTTCTTAATGAACTTTCTCTTCTTTCCTTGAGAACCTTGGATTTCAACTGGCTTTTCTCTAGCACAAACAACAAGCATTTCCTCATGGCGAATTGCCATCTCCATAACCACATTACAAGGATCATAGATATGTGTCATGGTCGCTCTAGCAAGCTTAGGTCTCAAAACCCGAATGAACCTCTCATTCCTTCTGATGTCAATGTCAATAATAACATACCTATATCGAGATAGCTCATCAAACCTAGTGGCATACATGATAACCGACATCTCTCCCTAAACTAGATCCATAAACTTTCTCATCAACGCTGACTTAGAAACCTCAAATAAAAACCTCTGTTCAAATCTCCTTCTGAACTCAGCCCATGTCAACTCTTCCTCCGGAACTCTGACAGTAACACCGTTCCACCAATGAAGTGCTGACCCCTGCAACTGTTTAGAGGCCAACCTTCTCTTATGCTCATCATCTAAACCCAAATCAACAAAGATACGCTCACAATGCAACAACCAATTCTCTACTTCTATGGCATCCTCTGTTTCCATAAACGGTTTCCCACCCAGACTGGTGTAATCTCTGCTCAGCTTAGCATAGTTATTCCCAATTGGAGCCACATGATTAACTCATCTAACATTCCCAGCAACTCCAGTAGTAGCTCCTACTTGCATCACATTGAGAAGAACTGATACATCGCCCCCATATCTACTGGCGAATTTCCAGCACCCACATTGGCTTCAACATTTTGGTTAGCATTAGCCTGTCAACCTTGGTTCCTCCTAGTATTAGGTCGAGCATTTTCATTAGTTGTGGCGCTTCCTCCATCGAGATCTCCTCTTCCATTTCCTGCTTCCATATCATCTTTCTCGTAAATCTTCATACAAGCCTTAGTAAGATATAGAAGAACGGTCTAAGAGATAGGGGAATACGTACTTATATATATCAAATACAAGTACGTTACTATAGCGTTACCCCAAACCCCGATCATATTTTCTAATTCATTGGATTATGTTTCAAAAAAAAGCTTTCAGGTTTAATTTCTTTTAAAGTTTCATAAACCTATGCTCTGATACAACCTTGTAACATCCCCTACTTGGAGGCCAAAAACTAACGGCTATGGATGCTGCAGTCATCCATAGTTATTAATCCTTGGCGACCAAATACGGCGGTATTAGCTTCATTGATACACAGAAACACTTGAATATGAAAAAAATTTAAAACTTCAAACAAGATCACATTCCATTTCAAAACATTTCTAATTTATTACATAATCCCACAATCGTCAACCACGTTCATAGAAAATATATTTATTACAACGTATGCCAAGAGCGACATATGAAGATGCCCCCTTGGATGATCAGAGTATATATAGGCAATTTAACAACTTTTCGATTATAAACAACACAGCGGAATCAAGTAAAAGAGAACTCTAGATATCTATCTTGTCTCCTGCACGTCTCTGGAAACTTTACTCGTCTAATGAAGAACCTGAAAATCACAACTCTCAAACTACTCAAAATCAATTGAGTACCCGAGAGTTTAAGGAGAAAACATAAACTTCAAGTCATACATAAAGCCTGGTATGAATAATAATCTACCATCTCAAACCATTTAGATATATAGTGAGACTTCGCCGCTTAGCGGAACGGGTTTTCCCTTCACTAGTATCCTAAAATCTTTTTTAAAACCATATACTGTGCTCCTACATCCACAATGGTTAAAACGATTCAAAATAATATAATATGATGATATGCAAAACAAATGAATCAATTCTGGATTACCCATCCCCATATTCATTCTGACTATCTGTCTCAATTATAGTTTCTAGGATTACTATTAACCTATTAGCTTTCATGGGCTGACTAGTAATCGGTAAAATGTTTAAGGACTCCCTGTCCAATTTCATAGTTTTCATGGGATCACCATGAACCTATTGGTAACTCCAATATCTATACTCTTATCCTAGTATTCATGGGTTGACTAGGAACCTATTGGTAACTCCAATATCTTCTCTTCTTATCCTAGTTTTCATGGGCTGACTAGGAACCTATTGACATCTGTCAATATCTTAATCCAGATATAGTTTTCATAGGCTAACTACAAACCTACCGGCCCCTGCCAGTATCAAATCATAGCTTTCACGGGCTTACTATGACCCTGTCTTTTTGACATCTTCATTTATACATAGTTTTCATGGGCTTACTATGAACTTATTGGCCCATGCCAATACCTTTTCTTATACACAGTTTTCATGGGCTTACTAAGAACCTATTGACCACTGCCAATATCTTTCTTTAATATTTTAGCATCCTAAATTCTGGTCTTCCTGGCCTCTTGGATGCAATTCTACTCATTCAGGATTTAACTTAATTTATATTCATTACTGGGTCAACCTATCTGGTTATTCTGCCCTTCCCCCAAAATACAGTTATGGGTCCAAAACAATGTGCATATATACATATTGTTATCCCGCCTTTTGGCAAGGCCATGACACCAAAAAGTTGACTGGAAAACTAAAGACGGTTCGTCTTAAAAGCTCGTTACACACTGTTTTACCATGGATATCAATGAATTTTGTCCGAGTTCGGATCGAGCCAAAATTGATAGGACACGTCAAGCAAATTCATGAAAGCCAACGTTCCAAATTTCAAGTCAATCCGAGTTCGTACGCTCAAGATATCATCGATGCAAGTTGGAGGTAATAACCTTAAGTTCGAATCCATCCGGCTGAAGCCACTCCGTATCCATCGAGTTAAAGTGCTTCGAATCCATGGAGTCATTCCACTTCGCATCCATCAGCTTAGAGTACTTCGAATCGATCAAGTTGCCCCACTTCGTATCCAACTGGGCTCGGTGGTTCGTATCCCTCACGATGGAGTCCTCCGAATCCATGAAGTCACACCATTCCGTATCCATTCCCCGAATCCATATTCGAATCCTCGAGATATCCTGTTTCGTACCCAACCAGATGCTCTGCTTCGAATCGATCCATTGGGATGCCTTGCATCGAATCCATCCAGCCATGTTGACTTCGTATCGATTGAACCATATCACTATCGATACGAGCAAAGTATACTTCGAATCCAGGGATTACTGAAGCCTTCGAATCCATCGAGTCAAAGCAGCGAAATCTCCGAGACGACTCGATCAAGTAGGCGAATAAAGTGGATCAAAGCTAAAGTTTCGCTCCACGTCATCACGAAGCCACGAGCCACCATCGATTCGAAGTAATCGATTCGATCGTATCGATTCGGACGAACCAACCTGCCGAGAAACATCAATTCGAATCGATCATAACTCGAGATCCACAAGTCCAAATGCTATGAAATTTTCACAGAAGCTTAAGCACATGATGAAGAATGTCCACCCCAAATTTCAGCTCGATTGGACTCTTTCTTGATCGATTCGAACCAAGGGTCGAATCGATCCCAAAGTGGGCCCGGATCTGCAGATTTCGGCCATGTGGGCCCCCTCACGTGCCAGAACTAGTCTCCCTAATTTTAGGCGAAATATCAGCCTCCTACACCTATAAATAGAGCCCCTGGTCATTCAGAAAAGGGGTCAGACAATTTTGAGAGCTAAAGAGCGCCCAGACTCTGCCATATTTACTCAGAATCACCATTGCTTCCTTAGATTCAGACTTAGCTCAGAAAATCAGTTGTATTACATCAGAAGAAATTGTAATCATCAAGAGAATATCAATAAAATCATCAACTTCAAAGTGGACGTAGGCAAGATCGCCGAACCACTATAAATCTCGTGTTTTTGTTCATTATTTCTGAATTGTGATACTCAGTTTGCTTATATTTGAGATTTGTGTGTGAATATTGTTGATTTATATTCATACACTGGTGCTTTCACAACATTTAGGGCTTGTGACCAATTTTGGCGCAAACACTTTGGTGCTTTCACTGAGAATTGAACTCAGGGGTTCTATCATTTGAAAGTTGAATCAGAAAGCTAAGAGATTCAGATCCGAAGAATCATGACAAGACAAACAAGTAGAAGGCAGAGGCCAGAGCGAAGTCAGCACGAAGGGAGTCAAGAGGCTTCCTCGGGAGCAAACCAAGCTTCAGTTTTCATCACTAGGGATGAGATGGAGACAATGATGAAGAGACAAGAGGAAATGATGCAAATTATGCTTCAACAGATTGGACAACTTGGAGCACAAAATCAAGGAGCAACCAGAATCCAGAACGGAGCAGGACCATCTAACGCAGCGCCGGAGCTGGGGAGCACACACTTAGGACATGTTGATCCGAACCTGGGAAGAGAGACAAGGACATCCGAGCAACCTGGCGGCGATAAAGGGATGAATGCTCAGCCAGGGGGGAAGACACCTGAAAGCTCACACGGACTCGGGGGGCGGATCGAAGATAGTGAACGCGGACTACAGCTTGGAGATAATGATAGATTGGCGGAGATGGTCAGGCGAGCCATGAGGGGCGGATTAGTAAACAGAGATCTTGAAGACGTGAACAAGAGTCCCTTTTCTCCTGCGATTAGGTTGGCTAGGAACCCACCAGAATTCAAACTGCCAACAGTAGAAAGGTATGATGGGAGGACGGACCCTGCGGTCCATCTAACGAGGTATATAAGGCACATGGAAGTGCTGGGGGCATCACAGGAAGTCATGGCCCGGTGCTTCCCATTGTATTTGACAGACATAGCAGCTTTATGGTTCAGACAGCTAGAGAGCGGCTCCATTGGGACATGGACCGATTTGATTGAGAAATTTATGAGGCAATTCAGGGTTCATATTTCAAGACCCAAGAATGTGATGAGTTTGGCAACGCTAAAGCAGAAAGCTGGGGAGTCTTTGAGGAATTTCTTGACGCGGTTCAATGCGGCAGCAGCATCGGTGTATCGGCCAGATCCATCCATGGTTATGATGGCAGCTGTGTCCAGAGTAGCTGACGGCACGGAATTCAAAAATTCATTAACTAAGGATCCGCCTATGGATCTAGGAGCATTCTATCATGAGGCAGAAAAGTTTTTACGATTGGAAGACGCTAATGCTGAAAGAGAAGAAGGGGAGGGAATAGAAGTTTATGCACTTAAAGACAAAAAGCCCTTTGAAAAGGATTCAGACCAGGATAAAAGAAAATGAAAGGCTGAAGAAAATGATGACAGGTCAAAGCGGCAACGAAGGGAGCCGCGATTTACCACCTATTCAGAACTCAACGAGGGTTTGGAGCGAATCTACCAAGACACCCGAGAGCAAGTTGCCTATCGTAGACCAATACGACGGGATCCAACTACCGACGAGAGAAAATCAGACAAATATTGCTTATTCCATGAGCTGAATGGACATAGCACAAATAATTGCAGACACCTAAAGGATGAAGTAGAAGGGCATATCAGGAACGGTAGGCTACTTCAGTATGTGAGGAGGCGAGCTCCAATGGTGGAACCAGAGCAACCACCGTCTACATCGGCTAGGGGTGATCCTGAACCAGGACACCGTATGATTATCAATTAATTAAAATAACGATGAACAAGTCGTAAACCTCTCACCAACACGGGTAAATCATTTGCACATGTGCGAAATCACGAACGGTCCATAAGCATGCGCTGAATGACTACTAACCCTATCGTTGTGGGAATTTACACTTTGACATCCTTGCTTTGCTTTTGTTTCGTCTTGATTTGAACATTTGAACTTAATTCTGTTTAACATTTCTGCTAAAGACTTATTTTCAATGAGAAAATGCTACTTGTAATTTCATAACGGCTAAGCCACTTACACATGTACGGGATCGCGAACGGTCCCTATGCATGCTCTGAGATGGCGATAAACCGTTGCAACAAACAATCCGGGAATTCACCCGAACGTGAAACCTGGTATCGATGACACTAAGTCCCTCCTCGGGCACACACAAATCGCCACGAACGGCACCCGACCATGAACGGTCACAACTCGCCACGAACGGCACCCGACCACGAACGGTCACAACTCGCGACGAACGGCACCCGACCACGAACGGTCACAACTCGCCACGAACGGCACCCGACCACGAACGGTCACAAATCGCCACGAACGCCACCCGACCTCGAACGGTCACCATTTGCCTCGTACGGCACCCGACCACGAATGGTCACAATTCACCTAATATGACATTCGATCGCGAACGATCACATTTTTGCCTCGTATGGCACACGATCGCAAACGGTCACGTTCCTCTTTCCATGTCATCCGACTTCGAACAGTCACAATCCGTCTAGAACGACCTCCGACCGCAAACGGTCCCACTTCTTTATTTGCCGCAAACGGCATCCGACCTCGAACGGTCCCATATTACCTCAAATGACATACGGTCGCGAACGATCGTCATTCATGGTCAGGAAAAACTATCAATTTCTTTGCAGGTCATCAACAGGATATGAACATCCAGCTTATGGTATTACAAAACACGCCTTCCTATCGCAAGCATATTTTGGGGGGCAAATGTTATCCCGCCTTTTGGCAAGGCCGTGATACCAAAAAGTTGACTGTAAAACTAAAGATGGTTCATCGTAAAAGCTCGTTACACACTGTTTTACCATGGATATCAATGAATTTTGTCCGAGTCCGGATCGAGCCAAAATTGATAGGACACGTCAAGCAAATTCATGAAAGCCAACGTTCCAAATTTCAAGTCAATCCGAGTTCGTACGCTCAAGATATCATCGATGCAAGTTGGAGGTAATAACCCTAAGTTCGAATCCATCCGGCTGAAGCCACTCCGTATCCATCGAGTTAAAGTGCTTCGAATCCATGGAGTCATTCCACTTCGCATCCATCAGCTTGGAGTACTTCGAATCGATCAAGTTGCCCCACTTCGTATCCAACTGGGCTCGGTGGTTCGTATCCCTCACGATGGAGTCCTCCGAATCCATGAAGTCACACCATTCCGTATCCATCCCCCGAATCCATATTCGAATCCTCGAGATATCCTATTTCGTACCCAACCAGATGCTCTGCTTCGAATCGATCCATTAGGATGCCTTGCATCGAATCCATCCAGCCATGTTGACTTCGTATCGATTGAACCATATCACTATCGATACGAGCAAAGTATAATTCGAATCCAGGGATTACTGAAGCCTTCGAATCCATCGAGTCAAAGCAGCGAAATCTCCGAGACGACTCGATCAAGTAGGCGAATAAAGTGGATCAAAGCTAAAGTTTCGCTCCACGTCATCACGAAGCCACGAGCCACCGTCGATTCGAAGTAATCGATTCGATCGTATCGATTCGGACGAACCAACCTACCGAGAAACATCAATTCGAATCGATCATAACTCGAGATTCACAAGTCCAAATGCTATGAAATTTTCACAGAAGCTTAAGCACATGATGAAGAATGTCCACCCCAAATTTCAGCTCGATTGGACTCTTTCTTGATCGATTCGAACCAAGGGTCGAATCGATCCCAAAGTGGGCCCGGATCTGCAGATTTCGGCCATGTGGGCCCCCTCACGTGCCAGAACTAGTCTCCCTAATTTTAAGCGAAATATCAGCCTCCTACACCTATAAATAGAGCCCCTGGTCATTCAGAAAAGGGGTCAGACAATTTTGAGAGCTAAAGAGCGCCCAGACTCTGCCATATTTACTCAGAATCACCATTGCTTCCTTAGATTCAGACTTAGCTCAGAAAATCAGTTGTATTACATCAGAAGAAATTGTAATAATCAAGCGAATATCAATAAAATCATCAACTTCAGAGTGGACGTAGGCAAGATCGCCGAACCACTATAAATCTCGTGTTTTTGTTCATTATTTCTGAATTGTGATACTCAGTTTGCTTATATTTGAGATTTGTGTGTGAATATTGTTGATTTATATTCATACACTGGTGCTTTCACAACATTTGGGGTTTGTGACCAATTTTGGCGCAAACACATATATGAAGAAGCAAACATAATAACTTGGTTAATCCTATTAACCTTTTAATCAAAGAAAACTTCTTCAAAAACCCCTTTTCAAATCACTTTATTTAATTATGCCATTATATTCCTTTAAAATTGGGTTACTTTCTTTGAAAACTAAGGCTGTCGAAACCTTCAAAACCTTATTTTAGACTTCACTAGATAACCTCCTTCGAAACTATAAAATATCTTTTCAAAACATTAGGCCCCTGCCTTTCGAAACACTTTAAAACATCTCTTTCGAAACCTTTCAAATGTAATAAAGTATTACTTAATAACACTTAGGAGCCTAGCTTCGAAACCATTGGAAGCACCCCTTTCGAAACCATTGGAAGTAACCCTTCCGAAACCATTGAAAGTCCCCCTTTCAAAACCATTGGGTTTATACTTAAAATATTATTTGGGTCAAATTGAACATAAACGAAAGTATCTCTTTCGAAACCACCCTTCATCTTATAAAAATATTGGGGAAAACATGATGGCGTTGGCACCATCCCTTTCGAAAGCTTCAAATCATTTAAACAAAACATTGAAGGATAGGGTCGAAACCCTCTTTCGAAGCCATTGCCTTGGAAACCTTTGGACCCTTTCGAAAGTATTTAGGAAGTGGGTTAAAACATCTTTAAAACAAGCACTACCTTTCGTTAGCATTGATGACTTCAATACACTCGAAAGGCTAAAGAACGGTAGCAGAGCTTCGACTAGGTCGAAACCCCTTCTTTCGAAAGCATTATTTTATAAGTAAAGGAACCCATTCGAAAGCAAAGACAAGATGATGGCAACCCCTTCGAAAGCTTTTCGAAAACCTCTTTCGAAAACATATGCTTCGACCCCTTCGAAGGCTTTAATTAAAACAAAGGCAGACGGTTCTCTTTTAAAACAAACAAAAGGTATCGACCCCATCAGAAGCCATGCTTTCGACAACAAGCCTTCCACCTTTCTCCAATCCACCACGTATCATCTGAGTGATACCTTGTGTATTGGTTTTGGATTAGTGGGTTTCAACTTGATTTAAGGTGGAAGCTCTGAGTCGAAAGGTACTTCAAAAGAAGGCAGAACCAACTTCTCTGGGTAAACCTGATTTAATACTAATTAATGCAATCACTTTCTAACTAACCTGCCACTTGTAAACACAAGATTGGTTGCCTTAACTTTTCAAATTCTTTACTCAAATAACTACCGCTTCTTTCAGATCTAAACCATGGTTAAGTTAGCAAATAAACCCTTCCATTAAGCAAAACAAATATGTAACGATCCACTTTTATGTATAGTTTAAGCTGACAATAAACCAGACATGTCCAAACAAAATTGGACGGAAAGACAGATAGTTAGGGAAAAGAAAGAAGAAGGAAGACAAGAAGAAACTAAACAACACAGAATCTCACAGCGGAACGAATAATCTATAATATACAATCAACCTTTACACAAAAACAAAACTACTATATATGTATATGCAGACATCAATCAGAGTTACTAACCTATTTCAGCTCAGACAGTTATACTAACCTGTCCTCACAATTACTGATAAATAAACAATGAATGCAGGGGAAAATAATCATATACGTGAATACATCTCTGATATTATAATTCAGTGATATTATAATAGCGTCTAAAGGCGAAAATAATAATAATCAAGTAGCTGTGATGCTTGTGAGTGTACAACACAACAATACTAGGTATATAATTGAAAATCGATAAGGCACGTTCGCTAATTGTGTAGGATTTCCATGGAGGTGCCCTCAGTACTTCGAGGAACGGTCCTTCTGCATAAGTGTAACAACCCGGAGTTTTGTGGAAATTTATTTGTGTCAAATGACGATTAAGTTAATGACTAATTGCTGTTCGGCGTTATTAAATCAAGTTGGAATTCTTTTGAAATTTCTTTAAGGGTATATGGGCTTTAAATAAATATTTCCCTTTTAATTTTATTGAGCCCGTTTCTTTAGTTTATTGAGATAATGGCTATGACAGATCCCTCCTCTAACCATTTTTACATTTCGCAACCCTAAAAGAAAATCGAACGAAGAAAATCAAAAATGGCTGCTTGTAATATTTCGTTCGTCCCCTTTGCAAAAATTAGGGCTTTGATTAGAAATCGAAGAGGATAGATGGCGCTCGCTCGTTCGTTCTCGTCTCCGTTCGTCTCCAGAATTAGGGCTAACTTCGCTCGTTTCCTCGGTTGCAACGACTTCGTCCTGATTGCTTCGATGTTGATCGTGCTCGAGGGGACTTCGGCTGTTTCATTCGCGACTAAGGTGAGTGATCTTCGCTCACTTCTAATTCAGGCTGTAGTTATTTACGAGTCGAGATCTCTTGCTTTCCAACTGTTTGAATTTGTCACTTGATTTATCTTAGTTATTCGAATTGTCTTGATGTTGAGATGGTCTCTTGACTTTGTCGAATTCATGTACTTTACAATTCTGGTTTCCTTGATCATCACTGGGCTGGATTTCGGGTTTTGACTTGTGATGATAAGTTACTGCTCGGATTTTTGGGAAAAGAAAACTACTGTCATATGAATTTCTTTTTATTCGAACTTTTTCTTTGATGACCCGCGGCTAAAACGACATTGAAATTGTCTTAGGCTTGGCTTGGTTGACATTGGTTTTGACTTTGTTGAATTTCGACTATTTGACTAATTGAGCTCGGCTTCTTGATTTAATATGAGTATTTGAGAATTTTTGACCTGACTCTGATGATGATTTCTTTTGACTTCGGCCATTGGTTGAATTGTGGTGACTTTGACATTTATTTGATTTTGAAATGTTTGTTTCGTTGGAAGTTTCGTTTTGGTGTTGTTGGTTTTTCATTTTCTGGTTGTCACGACGTGACTTCACCTCGTGATCACCAAGGCCTGATGGTTTAGTTGTGATAAATTGGTCTTAACTTGTATTGGGTTTTGCCACTGATATTGATATTTATGCTCGACTCCAGTCATGTACAGTGTTGTTGTGTTGTTATGCATATTAGCGTTTCTCTGGAGTTTGAGTATTATGGCCTTGCTTTGAACCTGATTCCGCGACTTTCTCTGTCTTTGGTATTGTTCGAACTGTTGCATTTGGACTTGAGCACACTTGATATTGTTCCTCAGTTTTGAATCTGTTCATTCACGACTTTAAGTAAACTCAGGCATGTATGGTTGTTGAGTTGCTTCACCCTGTACAGTGCACTTGTATATATTATCCCTTGCTCTTTGATACATGTTTGAACTGACTGTTCATTTGCTTAGTGCATTGGTTTGGGGTAGAATTCTGGTTGTACTTTTGGTTTCTTTGAGGTTGTTTATGTCTGCATCCTGTGGTTGCCACTGTGTTGCATCGAGCTCAGTTAGTTGTCAGAGTAGCTTGATCATTTGGGTCATTCACTGTATACTGTTTTCTTCCCTCTGTCCATGTAGCTCTCTGTCTTTAATCTTCACATGATTACAACTGGTCATTTCTATTTGGGTTGATGTCATTTGCAGTTACACTTGAGCAGCTGGACTTGAGTTCTTTGTTGAGTTTCTTGGAGTCTCCATTGTTAGTGAACTTGTATTTTATAGTTTACTAGCCCTGGCCTTAGTTCTCAAGTATCACTGCATACTATGTCGCCACTCCGGCAGTTGCAGTTCACTAACATATGCAGGACCATTCCAATTGAGGGGTTGTAGCTGCTATCCATATGAGTTTTTGCAGTGTTATCATATTCACATAGTGGCAATTAGTTTGCAATTGTATTCATGTTGCCTTCCTTGATTTGCACTGCACTTGTATTCATTCACTGGGTCACCTGGTTGAGGCTGCCATCGACTCGTACATGGCCTCATCTCTGTTTTGATACTGAAGCTTTGTCTTGTGATCTTCTCTTTACAATTGTGCGAGATAGCTTGTATATAAATTAGCGGTCTCGACCACTTGAGATATTTGGATTTGTTTTCGAACTTCCTTGAGTTGAACCCGATTTCGGGGTTTGACCTTGTGATCAGTTGTGACTTTCACTGAACTTTTGTGTATCCCCTGCGATAGTGGCGAGGCAGTACACGCGTGCGTGTACTGCAGCCCTATCAGATTTGACAGTTTTAAATTGATTTAGTCGATTTGATAAATTGTTTATTTATCTCTGTTGATAATTTAAATCTGCTGATTTTTGTTAAACACTGTTAAGTGTTATATTGACCGTTATCCGGTTTCTTTGTTTAAAGAATCGGATAGACGGGAATTATTGTGACTGTCGTCTATTTAAATTATTACTACCTATATGCACTAATAAACTGGTTTGAATTAGACTGACCCGTGTATTATTTTCTGTTGAATGTAATACTCGGGTCAGACCCGAGTTATTTCAGGTTGTAGATTTCCTTCTTTCAGTTGCTGTTCAGGATATGAAGACTTTTCACATCTTCTGAAGTTGTCATTGTCCTTTTGTAGTAGTCGTGTCATTGTATAGAACGATATGTATTCATGTATATTAGTCGATAATGTACGTGTATATATAACTTCTAGAGTCGACAGTTGTAGTTGTATCGTATGTATTGTGTCAACTATGTATTAACTGACATCAGTTATATATATATGAGACTTTTGTTTTTATCTGTGTTCCGCAATTATATTATCTGTGTTATTGTTATATCTAATGTCCTAAACTATTATGAACTATCGTAGTTTGTTTTATACTGATAATTGGATATGTCGATGGGAGTAAATAATAGATGAAAAATAAAAAGTATATACCACTCCTATCGAGATAACCAATATTAGTGTAAGGCCAATTACGGATGGTCGCTTCTATCCAGCCTTATTCTTCGTAATAATAGACAGTATTTCTTTTAATACTCTTTGTTATTATGAGCATAGAGGTGGGGCGTCACAGTTGGTATCAGAGCTTGGGGTTTATGGACATAATATAAAACTTAACTCGGAAGGAACATATGTTACAACTATTGGTCGATGTTTTATTTGTGCTTGAGTCAAAACTAAAGTTTTGAAATTTGGATGAAATTTTTAAATAACTTTATTTAAAAATAATAGTGAAATTGTGTTCTGATGATTTGATTGATTTGTGTTCTGTTTATCAGAGTGCGCAGCGGAAACAGTGAAACTGTCTTCGCTGAGTACAACTGATAATCTTTTTTGATTTAAAATCAAAATACGAAATTGATATGAATTTCATTTGTTGTTTACATAGCTGTAATTATTTTGTTTCTTTGAGAACTTCGAATCCGAATTGAGGATTCGAAGTAATTGCAGATATGTGATTTTTGTTGAAATTTCTGCTGGCCTTCTTTTGTACTAATCATCTATTGATTAGATTTTTGCTGTTTTAAATTATCTTCATTGAAGATACCTTCGGATAGTTTCTTTGTTCATTTTGTAGTACGTGCACAATTTGAATTGCACGTTACTGCATTTATTTTACGTTGAACCGATGCTAGGTTATGAAACGTATTTTGTTGCCGTTATTTTTGTAACGGGATTTTTACACCAATGCTAAATTCTTGAAGCACGGTGTTTTATGGCATTTTGATGAATGAAAATTCTCTGATATTACATTTTGATGTAAATTGTTTTGATGTGATTTTGACGTTTTAAAATTACTGTCGCTTTGGCTTCAGTAACCGTCAAATTTTAAAAGTGAATTTTCAAGCGGTTATTCCGCAATGCTGATTTGTAACCGTTTTTACGGTATTTTGAGAAGTACAATTTCCTTATCGAAATTGTTACTAATATTGCTGCTTTAATCACGTGATTGGAAACTCGTTTTAAAAAAAATGAAAATTGTTTTATAAATTTTTAACGGTTTGCGTTTTCAAAAGGATGAGAAAGCGACTTAAACGATTCAGCAAAATCGAGGATTATGACCCCTTTCTTTTACTGTTTCGCTTAACTCCGGACTTGTCCAGTTGAGAAGGTGAATTGTTATTTTTACAAAATAAATAAAATTATTTTCAGAAATTTAACAGTTTACGCTTTCAAAAGAATGAGGAAGCGATTTAAACGTTTCAGCAAAATCGAGGACTATGACCCCTTTCTTTTACTGATTCGCTTAATTCCGGACTTGTCCGTTTGAGAATGTAAAGTGTATTTTTACAAAATACACAATTTTGCACTTTCAAGGAAACGATGAAGAGAATTAAACGATTTAGCAAAAGTGCGGAGTATGGAACCACACTTTTACTTTTTCGGTTAATTCCGGACTCGTTAATTGAATATCTGTTGTTTTGATGAATTTGATGATTTCACACTTTCAAGGAAACGATGAAGAGAATCAAACGATTTAGTAAAACACGTGGTATGGGACATGTGCGTTTGCTATTTCGGTTAATTCCGGACTCGTTAATTGAAACATTTTGATGCTTTCGTGTGCTTTCGAGCCACTATGAGGACCTTCGGGTCATTTGTTGGACCTTCGGGTCATTTGTTGGGCTTTCGGGCCACTCTGCGGACCTTCGGGTCAAATACCAGTACTAGACCTTCGGGTCACTCTGCGGACCTTCGGGTCAATCTGATGGGCGCCAAAATTATGTTGAGTACTTGGTAGGCTTCGGCCACTCTGAGATGCACGTGCGGCGAATTAAAAACTCGCCATCTGATGGGATCGATCCAAGCTTTTATGTTGATTTTCTAGTCTTCTTAATTGATTTCTAGATATTTGTTGTTTCTAATTATCTGCAGGTAATTAGATATCTGATGTTATGAGATTTAATTATCGTATCGATAATTAGATATTTGTTGATATGAGTTCTGATTATCGTTTTTGATAATCGGATAATTGTTGTTTCTAATTATCGCTTGTGATAATTAAATATTTGTTGATATGAGATTTAATTATCGCTTTTGATAATTAAATATTTGCTGATTTGAGATTTAATTATCGCTTTTGATAATTAAATAATTGTTGATTTGAGATTTAATTATCGCTTGTGATAATTAAATATTTGTTGATTTGAGATTTAATTATCGCTTTTGATAATTAAATAATTGTTGATTTGAGATTTAATTATCGCTTTTGATAATTAAATATTTGCTGATTTGAGATTTAATTATCGCTTTTGATAATTAAATAATTGTTGATTTGAGATTTAATTATCGCTTGTGATAATTAAATATTTGTTGATTTGAGATTTAATTATCGCTTTAGATAATTAAATATTTGCTGATATGAGATTTAATTATCGCTTTTGATAATTAAATATTTGCTGATATGAGATTTAATTATCGCTTTTGATAATTAAATAATTGTTGATTTGAGATTTAATTATCGCTTTTGATAATTAAATATTTGTTGAATTTGAAATTTGATTATCACTTGTGATAATCGAATATTTGTTGATTTGAGAAATTTGATTATCGCTTTTGATAATCGAATATTTGTTGAATTTGAAATTTGATTATCGTTTGTGATAATCGAATATTTGTTGATTTGAGAAATTTGATTATCGTTTTTGATAATTGAATATTTGTTTTCTGACTATCGTTTGAGATAATCAGATATTTGATTTGTCTTCTGATTATCGTTTGAGATAAGTAAATATTTGCGATTTGAAAATTCAATTATCGTTTTGATGATTGAATATTTGCGATTTTTGAGATTTGAGCTTCGTCTTTTTCTCTGGCAATTCAGGTGAGTAATTTGATTTACTCACATTCAATTCGTGCTCTGTATGGGATTTCTGCTCTGTTTTTCCTTCTCTTTTAGTTGCTGGAACTCGATTGTTCTTGCTTTTGTTAGTCGTCTGATTTTGATCCCTGATTCCCACGATGTTGATTCTTTTGATTTGACGCAGTCGAACCTTTTGATTTCTTATCTAATACTTCCCCGCTGACACTTTCTTTGCTTGTACATTCGACATTGCCATGCTCTTTTGGTTGTTACCTTTTATCCATTTATTCCCTATGATTGCGTGGACGTAATTTCTTTAAGGAGGGGAGTCTGTAACAACCCGGAGTTTTGTGGAAATTTATTTGTGTCAAATGACGATTAAGTTAATGACTAATTGCTGTTCGGCGTTATTAAATCAAGTTGGAATTCTTTTGAAATTTCTTTAAGGGTATATGGGCTTTAAATAAATATTTCCCTTTTAATTTTATTGAGCCCGTTTCTTTAGTTTATTGAGATAATGGCTATGACAGATCCCTCCTCTAACCATTTTTACATTTCGCAACCCTAAAAGAAAATCGAACGAAGAAAATCAAAAATGGCTGCTTGTAATATTTCGTTCGTCCCCTTTGCAAAAATTAGGGCTTTGATTAGAAATCGAAGAGGATAGATGGCGCTCGCTCGTTCGTTCTCGTCTCCGTTCGTCTCCAGAATTAGGGCTAACTTCGCTCGTTTCCTCGGTTGCAACGACTTCGTCCTGATTGCTTCGATGTTGGTCGTGCTCGAGGGGACTTCGGCTGTTTCATTCGCGACTAAGGTGAGTGATCTTCGCTCACTTCTAATTCAGGTTGTAGTTATTTACGAGTCGAGATCTCTTGCTTTCCAACTGTTTGAATTTGTCACTTGATTTATCTTAGTTATTCGAATTGTCTTGATGTTGAGATGGTCTCTTGACTTTGTCGAATTCATGTACTTTACAATTCTGGTTTCCTTGATCATCACTGGGCTGGATTTCGGGTTTTGACTTGTGATGATAAGTTACTGCTCGGATTTTTGGGAAAAGAAAACTACTGTCATATGAATTTCTTTTTATTCGAACTTTTTCTTTGATGACCCGCGGCTAAAACGACATTGAAATTGTCTTAGGCTTGGCTTGGTTGACATTGGTTTTGACTTTGTTGAATTTCGACTATTTGACTAATTGAGCTCGGCTTCTTGATTTAATATGAGTATTTGAGAATTTTTGACCTGACTCTGATAATGATTTCTTTTGACTTCGGCCATTGGTTGAATTGTGGTGACTTCGACATTTATTTGATTTTGAAATGTTTGTTTCCTTGGAAGTTTCGTTTTGGTGTTGTTGGTTTTTCATTTTCTGGTTGTCACGACGTGACTTCACCTCGTGATCACCAAGGCATGATGGTTTAGTTGTGATAAATTGGTCTTAACTTGTATTGGGTTTTGCCACTGATATTGATATTTATGCTCGACTCCAGTCATGTACAGTGTTGTTGTGTTGTTATGCATATTAGCGTTTCTCTGGAGTTTGAGTATTATGGCCTTGCTTTGAACCTGATTCCGCGACTTTCTCTGTCTTTGGTATTGTTCGAACTGTTGCATTTGGACTTGAGCACACTTGATATTGTTCCTCAGTTTTGAATCTGTTCATTCACGACTTTAAGTAAACTCAGGCATGTATGGTTGTTGAGTTGCTTCACCCTGTACAGTGCACTTGTATATATTATCCCTTGCTCTTTGATACATGTTTGAACTGACTGTTCATTTGCTTAGTGCATTGGTTTGGGGTAGAATTCTGGTTGTACTTTTGGTTTCTTTGAGGTTGTTTATGTCTGCATCCTGTGGTTGCCACTGTGTTGCATCGAGCTCAGTTAGTTGTCAGAGTAGCTTGATCATTTGGGTCATTCACTGTATACTGTTTTCTTCCCTCTGTCCATGTAGCTCTCTGTCTTTAATCTTCACATGATTACAACTGGTCATTTCTATTTGGGTTGATGTCATTTGCAGTTACACTTGAGCAGCTGGACTTGAGTTCTTTGTTGAGTTTCTTGGAGTCTCCATTGTTAGTGAACTTGTATTTTATAGTTTACTAGCCCTGGCCTTAGTTCTCAAGTATCACTGCATACTATGTCGCCACTCCAGCAGTTGCAGTTCACTAACATATGCAGGACCATTCCAATTGAGGGGTTGTAGCTGCTATCCATATGAGTTTTTGTAGTGTTATCATATTCACATAGTGGCAATTAGTTTGCAATTGTATTCATGTTGCCTTCCTTGATTTGCACTGCACTTGTATTCATTCACTGGGTCACCTGGTTGAGGCTGCCATCGACTCGTACATGGCCTCATATCTGTTTTGATACTGAAGCTTTGTCTTGTGATCTTCTCTTTACAATTGTGCGAGATAGCTTGTATATAAATTAGCGGTCTCGACCACTTGAGATATTTGGATTTGTTTTCGAACTTCCTTGAGTTGAACCCGATTTCGGGGTTTGACCTTGTGATCAGTTGTGACTTTCACTGAAATTTTGTGTATCCCCTGCGATAGTGGCGAGGCAGTACACGCGTGCGTGTACTGCAGCCCTATCAGATTTGACAGTTTTAAATTGATTTAGTCGATTTGATAAATTGTTTATTTATCTCTGTTGATGATTTAAATCTGCTGATTTTTGTTAAACACTGTTAAGTGTTATATTGACCGTTATCCGGTTTCTCTGTTTAAAGAATCGGATAGATGGGAATTATTGTGACTGTCGTCTATTTAAATTATTACTACCTATATGCACTAATAAACTGGTTTGAATTAGACTGACCCGTGTATTATTTTCTGTTGAATGTAATACTCGGGTCAGACCCGAGTTATTTCAGGTTGTAGATTTCCTTCTTTCAGTTGCTGTTCAGGATATGAAGACTTTTCACATCTTCTGAAGTTGTCATTGTCCTTTTGTAGTAGTCGTGTCATTGTATAGAACGATATGTATTCATGTATATTAGTCGATAATGTACGTGTATATATAACTTCTAGAGTCGACAGTTGTAGTTGTATCGTATGTATTGTGTCAACTATGTATTAACTGACATCAGTTATATATATATGAGACTTTTGTTTTTATCTGTGTTCCGCAATTATATTATCTGTGTTATTGTTATATCTAATGTCCTAAACTATTATGAACTATCGTAGTTTGTTTTATACTGATAATTGGATATGTCGATGGGAGTAAATAAATAATAGATGAAAAATAAAAAGTATATACCACTCCTATCGAGATAACCAATATTAGTGTAAGGCCAATTACGGATGGTCGCTTCTATCCAGCCTTATTCTTCGTAATAATAGACAGTATTTCTTTTAATACTCTTTGTTATTATGAGCATAGAGGTGGGGCGTCACAATAAGGCTCGGAGATATCCTTCCAAAGCAGCATACATCCCTAATGATGTACCATAGGAAAAACATAACTGGTCTCGCTAAGACCGAGTGCATCGTCCCATGCGTGCATAACAACTATAAGTGGCACCTAGGAGGAGCTAACTACACCCTATGGGTTTGCCAACCCTACTGGCCATGCCTCCTATCTCTGGTTTTAGTCATTCCCACTGATCAGGCTACGTTCGGCATTCTAGCTCACGCACCGCCATCAAAATAGATCATGGAATCCCACATGGATTCCAATACCCCAACGGGTCTCGAGATCACATAAAGATTCCCACATCTCAATTAGATCTTGGAATCACACCTGGATTCTCGTTCCTCAATGGGTCTCAGAATCACATATGGATCCCAACATCTCAATATTTCATGAAACTCCTCCATAGAACCGTATATGGTTTCCGGAGTGGTCACGGGTTCTGGTCATCTCTCATGAGTACACTCTTCCGTTTCCCGGGTGCTCAACAAAACCAAACACCGATTTCTAGAATGCTTAATACCGGTTCTTTAGGAAATAATTAGACAATACATAAGAGCGGGGATTACCCCTTAACCGTTTAAGCGGACGGATCTCCTTATCATTTGTCCTAGAAGAACGAAACAAGTTTATACGTATAGTATATCACATCCGATGGTAACTGTACCATATAATTCCCTGTTTCCCCTAGATATTTTCAGAGTTAAAATCCTTCGATGTTAAGTAAGGAATATTTCCCTAACACCAAAATTAAGAAGGATTACATATTTAGACCAAGATTTGATAGTCGACTATTTAACTATCAAATAAACAACCATTCAAAACAAAGATTACATTTCCCACGGAAATCACTAAGTCTGTTTAAATTAATTTTCATTAATTTAAAATCACATTTCAAACACTTGGAAATCATTTCCATATACTTATCTCAACAGGATAAGTATATCCACAACCCACTATATTTTCAGTACTTAGAAAATATAACCATATACTTATCTCAATGGTATAAGTATATTCACCAAACACTTAGAAAGATTTTCTATTTTAAAATCATATATAAATGATCAATCCTAAATTTCATTTAAAATATAGAAACCCAAAACACCAATCCCTTCCATAAATCTCTTTTATTTTATAAATAAATATCTCCTTTATAAATTTGAAAATATTCTTTACGAGTCTTTACGAATCCCAAAACCATTTATAAAACTTCACCTCTCAGATCTTTAAAACTCACTTATAATCCTTTTATAGATATCCAGAACCATTTATAAAACTCTTCCAATATTTAAACAAACTTATTTAATAAACTCCTTGAGTCATTAAGGTTCCCTTAATAACCCATATATTATTTAAAATAACTTTAAATTATAAGTTATTATTTAAACACCCTTATATTTCCTTCAAATTAGACCTGATTTAAAATACTATCTTTAAAATCTCATTACTAATATATTAAATAAATTTTAAACACTATTATTGTATTAATAAGTTAACTTCAAAACAATATTAATATAACAATTAATTAACCTTAAACTAATATTAATATAAAAATTAATTATGCTTTAAATATATGTGACGCCCCACCTTTATACCCACGCTAGACAAGAACACTACGGTGTAATGCTGTCGACAAGCACGGAGAATAAGGCTGTTGAGGAGCGACCATCCGTGTAACTTCTTTGAGCGAGCACCGATATGTCAGATAGTATAGAATGCATATCGTTTAAGGAGGAAATCCGACATACCGATTCAAACTCAAAGCTATCACACAGTGGCTATATATAATCTTCGGAAACAAACATAGAAGTAAACATAACATAAATCAGTCACAGACATCCATATCACAAAGGCGGAAAAAGATATGAATATATATATATATAACACATGAAAGTGTACATCAGAGTAGTGGTCGGAAAGATCCACGATAATACAAAAGAATAGCAGCACGTGCTATACAAAAGAATAAGTACACAACATAGAGTCTAATCTAAGTAGTTAGCCAAAAGTCAGAATAATCCTGAAGAGAAGTCAAGCAAAAGCACCTGTAACATCTCGGTCTGACCCGAGTATTATTTATAAGAAAATAATAAACGGATCAGTCTAGCTATAAATATCAGATGATATGGTATAAAGTAAAAGACATGGCATGAACATGTAATAACTATAATGGCATACTACTATAAGTATGTAAATGATAATCAACAAGGGATTAATAAATATCACAAGAATCTTCTCAAAGATAAAATAGGGTATCATACCCTAAACTTGTATTCATAACAAGTCAATGACACACGAATTCACCAATGCACAAAAACTGATATCATATCAATGAAAATCATGAAAATTGGTGAAGCACAAATTCCATAAATCATCACAAAAAATCCAGAAATCACATAAAAAGGGGGGAAGGCCTATCACAAGAACGGGAGCATGAAAACTCACCAACACGTGTAACACAAGAACGAGAAGCTATCTCATGGAAGCTATCCATTAAATTTTGACACATGAACGGCCCGAAGACCATGGGGCGCTACCCCAATATGTGATGGTGAAACATCACACAAACGGGGTTTAGTCTCCCTCGTAGACAAAGAGACATCGCTCAATCGCTAGTCTAAATCACAAAAATGATCGTCATGATCATAAAGAAGTGTCAATTACACTAAGCCAATAAATATATGAGTTTAGCTTCATGTCCCATAACCACTAGCTTAACTTAAATATTTACGAACAAACTGTAGATCTTCACTAGAAAATTGTCACAAAAGGGTTCAATCGAACAAGTCCAAGAGCTAACCGACGAAGTGAACGCAAGCGTTTCATACCACTCGTTTTACTAAGTCGTTTAATTCGATTTCTCATCCGAGCGAAGTAAAGGCTTGTATATACTAATAGGTTGGAAAACAGTTTAGGAAAAAGAGCTTTGTAATAAAATAGAGTTGAAATCGCTTTGATGAAAGAGTTTTGATATTTACTACTAGTATTGAAACCTTCATATTTTTAAAGTGACAAATCACAAAAATGATTGTAGAAACAATCTATCACAAAAATTTACATTAGAAGAGGTGAACAAAATCCAAGGAAATCAGCTCAAAATGCATCAAAGTGGAAGTTCTGTTGAATGTTTTTCAGATAAGATCGCCTACGGAGGGGGGTCCAGGGGGGTGGCAACCCCCTAGGTGGGGGTGCGGGGGCAATGCCCCTGCTACGGGGTTCGACCTGCCCGGTCAGGTCGCAGGGGTCCAGGGGGCAGCGCCCCGTCCAAAACGATACGACCTAAGTGAAGACAAGCGGCCTACGACCTAAAGCAAAATGAGGTCTAACGACCTAAGGGTTCACGCGACCTAACACAATGGCCGAGCGACCTAACAAAATGGCCGAGGCAAGCGACTTAAGATCCAATGACCTACGACTCAAGCAAGTTTAGCGACCTATCTTCATAAAGGCCAAACGACATATAGTTAACTCGCGAGCGACCTACGACCTAAGGCATGACACGCGAGCGACCTAACTGCATAGAGGCCAAACGACCTATAGCTTAACTCGTGAGCGACCTACGACCTAAGGCCCGCGCGACCTAGTGAAATAGCAGAGGCAATATTAGGTCGGAGACGACCTACGACTTAAGGCCAGTGCGACCTAGTGAAATAGCAGAGGCAATATTAGGTCGGAGACGACCTACGACTTAAGGCCAGCGCGACCTAGTGAAATAGCAGAGGCAATATTAGGTCGGAGACGACCTACGACTTAACGCCGCGCGACTTAGTGCTACTGAGAGATATTAGGTCGGAGACGACCTACGACTTAACGCCGCGCGACTTAGTGCTACTGAGAGATATTAGGTCGGAGACGACCTACGACTTAGCGCCGCGCGACCTAGGGATTCCAGAGCGAATTTAAGGCAGGAACGACCTATCCCTGTTGTGACTTTTCAATGCCAACGACCTAACCATGGCCGACCTATGGGGGTAGAACGACCTAGCAGCAGTTTTTCACCAAAACACTAGAAATTTGGGTTTTTTCGCCAATCCAATCCAAACCAAATGCAAATGTTGATGCTAAAGTGATAGGGAATCATTCCCAACAATCCAAGATAGTTATAGACAAAGATGTGAGATAAAAATCTCACCTTTTCCACGAAATTGATGTTGGAGAGCTTAAGAGCAAGGCAAGAATCAACCACAAGCTTGAATCTATGTTCTTCACCTGGAATTCGGAGTTTGATGTTGAATTTACTAAAGATCTTGAGCTTGGAATTTTAATTTCCCTTTCCCTCCACCATTTTTAAAGAAGCTTGAAGTATTTGATGAAGTGATGAAGAGAAGAGGGGGTTGGGCTGAGTTAGTGTGTGTTCAGTCCAAACCAAAGTCCTAAGCCAAAAAGTGACGAAAATTTCACTATCTCCAAACATATCGAAGCTTACACTCAAAAAGACCGCAAACGTCATTTTGAACTCAATGAAAGTGGTCTCGAGTTCTAATTTGACCGTATGCAAAAAGTAGCTTCTCGGACTAACATCCGACTAACGATAAAATATTTAAATAAAATATTTAAATATAAAATCGATAGATATGCGGGTTGTTACAATATAATTAAATAACTTAAATCAATATAATTAATTAACTTTAATTAAAAATTTAAGTATTGTTAAATCATTTTAAATACGTAATTAAATTAAAATTAAAAAATATTTTTAAAATAATAACCAAATAACTTTAAAATAGTAATTAAACATTCTTAAATAACATTAAGAAATAACTTTTAAGAACCATGTTAATAAAATAATTAACTTTAGATTATTATTAAAATAATTATAAATTATCTTTAAAATATTATTATTATTAACAAGTTATTACCCTTTTAAATCTTATTACTAAATAATAATTATCTTTAAACCTTATAATAAAAATAATTATTCTTAAAATAACTTTCAAACCAATAATTAGCTTTTCAGATTCGAATGAGGCTTAACGATCACCATGGTACTTAAACAAGCTACCATATTATTCAATTAACTTTTTAAGTTAATAACGCATATTTACATAATCCATGACTATATAAATAAATCCAACACTTAACCATCATTGGTTAATATATCACTTATTCCAAATGGTATATCAGTCTAAGGTATAAAATCAAATGTCCAAAATTATAAAATAGCAGAACGAGGATATATTTTGCTAATTAAATGTCAAATTAAATTAATTAGCGGAACGATGTTTTATTCCGCTAAATAGATGTCCAATTACCATATTCAATCCATTTTAGCTCAACAGTAATTTATTTAGCCAAATAAACATCAATATTTAAGGTATATAAATTTAAACGACGTTATTAATTAAAATAACGTAATTTAAATTCAATCCGTTTAAATATGTCATAAGTTTTTACATGTCCAAAGCTATCAACAAGTCATACGACAATGTTATACTCGTCAATATGAGTCCATCACAAAAAGAATCAGGTTGATCGGGTTTAAAACGGTCGACATATTCCATTTTAAAATTTACTAGCTTTATAAATATATTTAAAATAATTAAAATAACTTATTTCTTACCTCAGTCTAACACGGCCCAAAGCAATTGCCCAACCACCTACGCCCCCTCTTCTTCTTCTTCCCTCCATGCTCACGAAATACCCAAAACAACCTGGAGCAATTCGCGTATCACTGTGCACTCATGCACGTGCGCGGACTCCCTTGGCCACCAGCGACCATCGCGATAACACCCACCACTTTGCCTCGCCCTGCTCTACTTGATCGACCACACACCGATGCCCCAGACCAATCCATCACCATATCGACCTCGAAGCCGAATCCATTTCCCAGGCAAACACTCTGTCGCACTCGCAAATCTAAGAACCACCTACATCTCGATCGCCTACATCCCCTGCCACCGACACTTACGTGACCATCTTCCTCTATCCCACCTCACGCCCCACCTACGAAAGCCTCCGTTCGCCTTGCGTCTTCACCAGCAGCGTGCGTTTGAACCTGTAACAACCCGCATATCTATCGATTTTATATTTAAATATTTTATCGTTAGTCGGATGTTAGTCTGAAAAGCTACTTTTTGCATACGGTCAAATTAGGACTCGAGACCACCCCCATTGAGTTCAAAATGACGTTTGCGATCTTTTTGAGTGTAAACTTCGATATGTTTGGAGATAGTGAAATTTTCATCACTTTTCCCGCTTGTGACTTTGGTTTGGACTGCACTTCCTTAGTTCAGCCCAACCCTCTTCCTCACTCCATTCACCATTTGTTTTAACATTCAAGCTTCATCAAAAATGGTGGTGGGAAGTGGAAATTAAAACTCCAAACTCAAATTCTATTGCAAATCCGAGGTTCAACTCCAAATTCAAGTAGAAGATAGTGGATTCAAGCTTTGGATTGCTTCTCCTTGCTTTCAATCTCCATCTTCATCAAATTCCGTGAAAAGGTGAGATTTTTGATCTCACATCTTGCCTATAATCGTCATTGGACTGTTGGGAATGATTCCTCATCACCTTAGCATGTTTGTTTGCATTTGGTTTGGATTGGATTGGCGAAAAACTACAAATTTTGGTGTTTTGGTGATTTTCTGGCGTTAGGTCGTTCTGGCCATCGTTAGGTCGTACGCGAGTTAGGGCTTTAGGTCGCGCGTGTTGAAAAGTCACCGCCTTCGTATTTCTGTTCGCCTGCGCTAAGTCGTTCACGAGTTAAGCCTTAGGTCGTCCACGAGTTAACACCTTAGGTCGTCCACGAGTTAACACCTTAGGTCGTCCTCGAGTTAAGAGTTAAGTCGTTGCCTTCTGCTATCTCGCCCTGGCTTAGTTCGTACTGAGATAAGTCGTTAGGTCGTATAGACCTTAGCTCGTAGCTCGTATTTGAGCTTAAGTCGTTAAGTCGTATCGACTTTAGGCCATTGGGTCGTATACCCTCTTAAGTCGTAAGTCGTTCGCGAGTTAAACCTTTAAGTCGTAGGTCATCTCCGACCTAATATTTCCCCTGCTATTTCACTAGGTCGCTTGACCTTAAGTCGTAGGTCGTCTCCGACCTATGCCCCACTAAGTCGCGAACCCACTTAGGTCGCTTGACCTTAAGTCGTAGGTCATCTCCGACCTATGCCCCACTAAGTCGCGAACCCACTTAGGTCGCTCCGTCTTCCACCACTAAGTCGTAGGTCGCCTCCGACCTTATCCTTAGGTCGTATGACCTACTTTTCCTTAGGTCGCTTGACCAGCTTGCCTTCACTAGGTCGAACCCCATATTACTCTGCGTAGGCAATCTTATCTGAAAAGCATTCATCAGAATTTCCACTTTGATGCATTTTGAGCTGATTTCCTTGGATTTTATTCACGTCTTCGAATGTGAATTTTTGTGCTAGATTGTTTCTACAATCGTTTTATGACTTGTCACTTTAAAGATATATGAAGGTTTCAATACTAGTACTAAATATCAAAACTCTTTCATTAAAGCAATTTCAACACTATTTTAAATATCAAAAGTTCGTTTTCTCAAACCGATTTCCAATCTACTAGTATATACAAGCCTTTACTTCACTCGAATGAGAAATCGACTTAAACGACTTAGTAAAACGAGTGGTATGAAACGCTTGCGTTCACTTTGTCGGTTAGCTCTTGGACTTGTTCGATTGAACCTTTTTGTGACAATTTCCTAGTGAAGATTTACAACTTGTTTGTAAATATTTAAGTTAAGCAAGTGGTTATGGGACATGAAGCTAAACTCATATATTTACTAGCTTGGTGTAATTGACACTTCTCGTTGATCATGACGATCATTTTATGATTTAGACTAGCAATTGTGCGATGTCTCTTTGTTTGCAAGGTTAGACTAGACCACAGTGGTGTGATTCCGACTCACACATATCTCTTTGTCCGCAAGGTTAGTCTAGACCGCAGTGGTGTGATTCCGACTCACACATACCTTTTTGTTTGCGAGGTTAGGCTAGACACCACTTGTGTGATTCCACTCACACATACCTTTTTGCTTTTTGGTTAGCCTAGGCCTCAATCAGTGTGATTCCGACTCACACATATGGGGTAGCGCCCCATGGTCTTCGAACCATCATGTGATAGGCCTCTTTCTCTTTTTATGATTTCTGGATTTCTTGTTTTGATTTCTGGATTTTTATGTCATTGACTTGTTATGAGTACAAGTTTAGGGTATGATGCCCTCTTTGGATCTTTGAGAAGATTCTTGTGATATTGATCATTTCTCATCGGTTGATCTCCTGTTGATCATCATTTTCATACTTATAGTAGTATGTCAGTATGGATATTCTATGTTTATGCCATATCTTTTATTTTATATCATGTCATCTGATATTTATAGTTAGACTGATCCATTTATTATTTTCTTAAATAATACTCGGGTCAGACCGAGATGTTACAGGTGCTTCTGCTTGACTTCCTCCCGGGATTTGCTACTCTGACTTTTGGCTAACTATTTAGTTTAGCAGTTTTTGTTGTATACACTTGAGATATGGACTCATAGTTGTATTCTTTTGGTATAGCACGTGTTGCTATTCTTTTGTATTATTGTGGATCTTTTTGACCACTACTCTGATGTACACTTTCATGTGTTAGTTATATATTCATATCTTCTTCCGCCTTTGTGATATGGATGTCTGTGACTGATTTGTGTTATGTTTAGTTCTATGTTTGTTTCCGAAGATGATTTTATAGCCACCGTGTGATAAGCAATTACATGGATGGTCGCTCCTCAACAGCCTTATTCTCCGTGCTAGTTGACAGTACTACATCGTAGTGTCCTTGGCTAGCGTGGGTATTGAGGTGGGGCGTCACAGAACCCATTTCTAAAAGTCCCTTAAACCCTACTAGATCCAAATCCCCTCAGCACAAGCCACTAGAGCAAAATCTGCTATGGTCATCGCCTCTGCTTCGTCCTAAGGCTCCTCCCCGACATCTCCGATCATCCCCTCGACCATCGGTTCATCGAAAATTATTTTTCGAATGATTTCTGATCATCTCCTCTTCCACGATGATCCCAACCCAAAAAATCACCGAACAACCACTTGCTGTTATTTAAAGATATCTCTCCGATTACTAGACGAAAATTCCCAAAACTGTTTTAAAAATAAACTAGACTCAAGAACTCACAACTCTCCAATTGACGGCAAGTGCTAATTCAAAGTGGTTTGAGAGAAATTGATTTTTGAAGATGAAGGAGGAATTAATTTTTAATGTTTTTGAAACTTACAGAGGAAACAATAAGATGAAGAAGAAAAAACTGTGTATCTCTGAGCATATATTTATATACACATACATACATGCTTATATGCTCACAACCTTCAGTACCTAGATCAAATCAAAGATCAAAACTTGATGGAGGCAGGGGGCGTAGCCAAACAAGGGGAGACAAAAATATGGCCGTGGAAAAGTTATGTACCGTGTGTACATATATATATGTGTGTGTGTGCACGTGCGTGTGTGTGCGTGTGTGTGTTGATTTTTAAAATAAATCCCGGTACCGTGCCATACCGCATCGCGCCCAATTCCGAGCCACGATTGACAAAGAATAAAGTATGATCGCGTATAACAATGTTACACGATCATAAAACAAACATAAAATAGACAAGTTATTAAATTCTGCAAAGTCTCAAAATGCCAACGTTTGTTGTAAAATACGTCAAACGAGAATTTGTTTATTTTCCAAATTAAAAATTATGGAAAAATTCTAAAAATTAAATTAAAAATACGTCATTGAAAATCAAGTCTCGGTTTGAAACAGATAATTTTTCATAATTTAAATTCAAATCCAAATATTTAAACAAATTAAATACTCAAATTTGAAGACCCAAAATATGGGTTGTTACACTCTTCCCCCTTAAGAAGAATTTCATCCCCAAAATTTAGCACAAGAACATTCAATAATATTCATAATCCCGCATGATGTTCATAGATCATTTATATATAGAGTCTGTTTCGATCACCACTCGAATACATGACTCCACTTCCAAACCAGTATCGTTCACCCGATTTACTAGTGCAGACCCTGATCAGCCTCTTGATTAGGAACCTCTGTTCTCCTTTCATGACTATAAACTATGATAGAAAACTTTGCTCCCATACCAAAAACCCTCATCAAGTGTTCGTCGTCAAAAATCGAGTAATAAATCCTTATTTGGAAAGGTGTGAAACACCTTAAAGCCTTGTACTCGAATATTTGATCAAACTATATAGAGAGAGAAATGATCTACATCCATTCTACGTACTTATTTAATTGGTTATTCCAATACCAACTCTATTCCCATTAAAATATTTATGAAAAACATTTCATATAACTCCATTAGATTTGTAAAACTTATAAAACACTCTACCCATTACAAGGGTATACACAACTATTATACAAACTTTTATTTTGAATTCACTTAAGAATTTAAAAAACCCAGTTTTTATTCAAAACACTTTTTGAAACGATAACATATATTTTGGAAACTTAAGGGTCAAATACCTGGATATTTATTTTCAAAAACTTTTGAAATGATATTATATATATTTTAATCCATAACAAATATATATAGATAGCTCGAGTAACCCTAAAATTTTACCAAAGAACTGGGTACTACCACACAGTATCATATATTCCTTATTATAAGAATAATGCTCAAGAGAGAGGTTTACCATCTGAACGCATCTCTTACCCATTTTTAGTTATTTTCGAGCCACTCGAACTAGTTAATTAAAAATCACTTCTTTCTTTTCAAACCCCTTTTTGAAACAATATCATAAATATATTTCCCGCAAAATATTTCAATAGAATATCCAATTCCAATTTGCTTTGATTTCGTTCGGATTCGAACTCGTCCTAATCGTTCAATGACAAAGAGAATAATTACTAAGTGCATAATACCGTTCGCCTAAGCAAACATCCGACCGTCACTTAGAAGATTATTCTGATCACCACAAAACAAATCGGGATTTATTCCCCGTACCAAATCCAAAGGAAATCACATTTTTCTTTATTAATTTTATCTTTCATAAGTATTTATTACTTGAAAATGTTTTTAAGTAAACTTATTTTACCATTTCCACAAGCATTCATATACTAAAACTATCTCTAATAAAATTATTATTTATTTTCCACAAATCATTTAAAACAATAGTATACAAATTTACTTAATAGTAAATCAAACCATACTTTTAGAATCAAATCAAAATTTATTTTATCAAAACAATCAAATAGCGAGATCCCAATGGTAGCAATTGCCCACTTAGAAATGTTTTTATCCTAAGAACATTTTCAATTACTATTATTAACCTGTAAACCATGAAAACCATTTTGCCAAAATCACCGGGATTTAACTCTCGAATTTATTTTATTTATAAAACACATTTGTATAAATCACATTTATAAAATATTTCCTCTTAAAGGAAATAATTTCACAAGTATTTATTGTAAAAATATTCTAGCTTCCTTATATAAATCATTTTTCAAGTATTATTTGAGAAATATTTAAGTTTTCTTTTAATAAACTTCTTTTATAAAATTCCAATATAATACGACCAATTTTTATATTCAGTCATTTCCAATTATTATTTCAAAATATTCCAATTTCTTTTTAATAAGACAATATTGGTTAAAACTTAATCTTACCAAATCAACCTTTATATAAAATCGTTTACAAAATATTCATTCCAAAATATTCGAATTTTCTTTTAGATAAACAACCTTTAGGAATCAAATTTTAACCCAACATCGTCAACAAATGCCTTATATTCAAATTGTGAAACTTAATTCACAAGGTATTCGTTTCAATGTTCCCAAATTTCCTATCTACATAAACGATGTTTCAAAAAGGAAGATTCCAGATAGATTAATGGATAATAGTTAATGCTCAGAAATGGGCGAGCATGACCGATCAAATCCTAGATGATAATGATGGAATATTATCATTCTTAACAACCAAGCACAACCAAGAATAACTATATTAAATTTTTGTAATTTTTTCTTTTATATATAAAATATAATCTTAAGTAAAATTATTTCATTTATCCAAATTTTAAAACAATACTATGTCAATTGGTCTTGTTCGAGTGTTTAGGAAATCTCTATCAATAACGTTGGTCAAACGCATCGACCAGAATTCTTAAGCCACTCAAGATATCAAACAACACAATATAAAACATTTTTATATCACTAACAAATACGTGCTCTTATATATATACTCTCAAACTCATGCTAGGGTCTCACTTACCCTATCTCAAATGAGTCAACCCTACCAAGCCTAGGTGCTCGCTCAACCTAAGCTATGATACCAACTATAACGACCACTTTTCCGTACAGTTTAAGCTGACAATAAACCCACATGTGCAACCCAAATTGAAAGGAAAGACGGACAGTTAGGGAAAAAAAGAAGGAAGACAAGCAGAAACTAAACAACACAGAATCGCACAGCGGAACGAATAATCTATAATATACAATCAACCTTTACACAAAAACGAAACTTTAATATATGTATATACATACATTAATCAGAGTTTACCAACCTATTTCAGCTTGGATAGTTATAACAACCTTTCCTCACAATTGCTGATAAATATAACAATGAATGCAGTAGAAAAATAACCATGTATGTGAATACGTCTTTGGGCCTCCAGCTCGTCTCTTGAAGCTCCAAAAATCCAAGTAAACATGGAAATATGCTCGGTCTGGCCCGAGCATTTTAGGAAAACAACGTCCGGGTCAGTCTGGTAAAACTAGCGTGAGAAACTCAAATGACAAGGAATTTTATTTATTTTAACTTGTAAAATCCTTTAAAATCAAAAGTATCTCGTAAGACCACGCCACACATAAACACAGACGAGTTTTGACGCAGCGGATATATCAAAACGATCTTCAATCGGTGAAAGTAGTAATCGGTGGATTGGAAGATACTGAAATGCCCGAATTCGTCGATCCGAAGATACCGAACTCTAGCTATCCCGAACTCGTTGATCGCGCACGATACCGGGTTCAAAGATCTTCAATTCTTCGAGCGTTGATCTAGCGCACTAGATTCCGCGAATCGGCTTCTACAATCGTTGAATCGAGCGCACTCGATTATCTGAAAGAGGAGATAGGAGATTACACTCAACTACCAATTTAGATGAAAGCACACAGCAATCAAAAGAGAATTTTATTCAAAAATCAACAACCTTTACAAATGACATTACATCCCTATTTATAGGGTTTACAACATCACAAATGACTTAAGAAAGTTACAACCCAAACAACACTTTACAATCCACGACTTATTAAAGTATCCGACTTAAGCTAAGTCGTTAACGACTTAAAGAAACAATAGGCATTCGATTAACTTCTCTCGACTTATAAAAAAAAACAACATTCACGACTTATCAAAATCGTTCACGACTTATCAATGCTTCTCAACGATCCAAAGGAACAGCAGACGTTTGATTTAAACTTCTCGCGACCTATCAAAAATCACTCGCGACTCATAGAAATCAACTTGCGGCTTATCGAAATCAACTCGCGCTACTGGAAGTAGGTCGCGTGAGTATTGCTTCTGGAAGGTTAGGTCGTGGAATTGATTTGAGGTGGAGTTTATGTCGCGGTGGAGTTAGGTCGTGGAGGGATGAGTCGTAACTCGTGGGAATCAATGAGTCGTAAGTCGTGGCCTCTGATGAGTCGTAACTCGTGGATGAGGGTGAGTCGCAAGTTGAAGTAGGGCTGAATCGCGGAATCGTTGAGTCGTGAGGTTGGTGATGGTTGCAGAGAAGCGGAGTTAGGTCGAGAAACTGATAACTCGTTCGCGAGTTAGGAGATAGTAGTGGTGTTGGCTTTTGCGATTGATGAGTCATTCGCGAGTTAGGAGATAGCAGTGGTGTTGGCTTTTGCGATTTCAGATATGCCTTGCTCTTTCTATGTCTCGTTCCTTCTTTAAGTTGCTGCGCTGCATCATCCTCCCCTTGTTGAAAAAAATTCGTCCTCGAATTGAAAGGTTCTTCCCCATTAGATTGTTCATCTCCATAATAAGGTATAAGATGCCTAACATTAAACACGTCAGAAGTGTGAACATCCTCTGGTAGCTTCAACTTATAAGCATTTTCATTGATCCTTTTCAAGATTTTAACTGGACCAATTTTTCGGGCTTTCAACTTGTTATAAGCTCCCACTGGAAAACGATCCTTTGTTAACACAGCATATACCCAATCACCCTCGTTGAACTTCACACTTCTTCTCTTTTTATCTGCAGCTTGTTTATATTTCTCATTTGTCTTTTCCAAACGTTCCTGAACGTCTTTATGACAATCTTTCAACTCGTCAACGAAATCTGACGCCCGTTTAATCACTCCTTTTGGTTGTGGCACTACCGTCAAATCCAATGGCCCCTTTGGCAAGCTTGAATATACAATCTGAAATGGACTGTAACCAGTGCTTCGGTTAACAGCATGATTATGAGCAAACTCTGCCTGACACAACTTTAAGTCCCAACTCTTCAAATTGTCCTGCACAAGACATCGCAACAAATTTCCCAACGATATGTTCACAACTTCAGTTTGTCCATCTGTTTGTGGATGATATGCACTACTAAATTTCAACTTCGTTCCCACCATCTTCCATAAACTCAACCAAAAGTGACTCAGAAATCGAGTATCTCGGTCAGAAACAATAGATTCGGGTAAACCATGTAAACGATATATTTCTTTAAAGAATAACTGTGCCACTCGAACTGCATCCGCTGTCTTCTTACAGGCTATAAAATGTGCCATCTTCGAAAACCTGTCCACCACAACAAATATAGAATCATTTCCCCTCTGAGTTCTCGGCAATCCTAACACGAAATCCATGCTGATATCAACCCATGGTTTGGTAGGCACAGGTAACGGCATATATAACCCCGCATTCATCGCTGTTCCTTTCGAAACTTGACAGATATGACACCTTTCCACAAATCTCTCTATCTCTTTCCTTATTGACGGCCAAAAATAAGATTGAGAAATTAACTGTAACGTACGATCTCTACCCACATGGCCTTCTTCATGTAATTCTTTAACAATCTTCATTCTCAAGCTACAGTCTGGGATGCACAAACGATTTCCTTTAAACAGAAAACCATCCACCAACACAAATTCATCAGTGCTTCCTTCCTTTACTTTTTCAACAAATTTCACAAAGTAAGGATCTTCTTCAATCAATTCTGGCAATAATTCAAAACCTGTCACTTCAACTTTCATTGTCGTCAACAAATGACTCCTCCTGCTCAAAGCATCAGCCACACGATTGGTTACCCCTGACTTGTGCTTAACGACAAAAGTAAACTGCTGCAAATAAGCAATCCACGATGCATGTCTTGCTGAAATCTTGTCTTGTCCTTGTAAATGTTTCAACGCCTCGTGATCAGTGTATAAAACAAATTCTTTCTGGAATAAGTAATGTCGCCAGTGCTTCACCGCTTGAACAACAGCATAAAATTCCACATCATAGGTACTGTATCTCATCTTTGCTCCTGACAACTTCTCACTGAAATATGCAATTGGACGTCCCTTCTGACTCAACACTCCTCCAATCCCAACCTTGGATGCATCAGTGTGTAGTTCATACACTAGCTGAAAATCAGGTAATACTAGAATTGGTGCAGACGTCAACAACTCCTTGATTCGTTCGAGAGCAACTCCTGCTTCCTCCGTCCATGTAAATTGTTTACCCTTCATACAATCAGTCACAGGTGCCATCACACTACTAAAGTGTGGAATAAACCTTCGATAAAATGAAGCCAACCCATGAAAACTACGAACTTCCGTTATCGTCTTGGGCTGTCGCCAATCTCTGATAGCTTCGATTTTACTCTGGTCAACCTGTATACCCTTCTCTGAAACAACGTACCCCAAAAATAACACACTATGCGTCATGAACACGCATTTCTTCGTTGCAGCATAAAATTGTTCTTGTCGCAATACCATCAGCACTTCTCTAAGATGATTCAAATGTTCCTCTGGACTCCCACTGTAAATCAGAATATCATCGAAATACACCACCATAAATTTCCCAATGAATGGTCGAAAAATCTGATTCATCACCCTCATAAAAGTACTTGGTGCATTGGATAAACCAAATGGCATGACCAACCATTCGTATAGACCCTCCCTGGTTTTAAAAGCAGTCTTCCACTCATCTCCTGGTCTGATACGAATTTGATGATATCCGCTCTTCAAATCAATCTTCGAAAATATAGTAGCTCCGCTTATTTGATCTAACAAGTCATCCAACCTCGGCATTGGAAATCTATATCTCATAGTAATCTTATTCAATGCTCGACTGTCAGTGCACATCCTCCACGTCCCATCCTTCTTGGGTACCAATAAAGCTGGTACAGCACAAGGACTTAAACTCTCCTGCACACGCCCCTGTTCAAGCAATTCTTCCACTTGCCTCCGCAACTCTTCATGTTCCTTCGGACTCATTCGGTAATGTGGTCTGTGTGGCAACACAGCACCTGGAACAAGATCTATCTGATGTTGTATATCCCTCAACGGTGGCAACTCCGTTGGCAACTCCTTTGGAAATACATCATCAAATTCTTTCAAAACTGGTTTAACTTCTTCTGGAATTTCGACCACTTCCTGACTCTCTCGCCCAATTAACAAAAACACTTCAGGTTCCTCCTCAACTTCTTTAACAAACTCCTTTAAAGTCAATAAAGTTTTCAGTTCTTCAATCTCTTCCGACTTACTTTCTCCTTGTGATCTCTTCTTCGGAACTAGGATAATTTTCGTGCCTTCAAACATAAAACTGTAGCTATTGGTCCGACCGTCATGTTGTACTGCTCGATCATACTGCCATGGTCTTCCCAATAATAAGTGGCAAACATCCATCTCTACTACATCACACCAGATTTCGTCTTTGTATTTCTTCCCAATAGAGAATGGAACACGAACTCGTCTATCCACTTTCACTTCTCCTCCTTTTCTCAACCATGCTAACTTGTACGGATTTGGATGTTTCTCTGTCTTCAATTTCAACTTTGTCACAGCTTCGGTTGAAACAATATTGTCACAGCTTCCTGCGTCAATCACAAACTTACACACCTTCCCCAGAATAGTACATGTTGACTGAAAGATATTACTCCTCAACCAACTAGCTTCCTCCTCTTGCTTCGATGTTAAACAACTTCTCCTCATCATCAATGCGTACCCGTCATCTCCCGGCAGTAAGTCTTCCTCCTCAACTGGTAAAGAATTAGAGCATTCAGCTTCTTCCTCATCTTCCTCCTCAACTTCTGTCACCATGGTTCTCTTCTTTGGCTTTGGACACTCGTTGCTTTTATGACCCATCTCCTGACAATTGTAACATTTGAAACTGTTGTTAACCTTCGCCTTCTCAACCTCCTTCACCGCTGGTATACTGATAGGTTTAGAAACATTAGAACTTCCACTAACACCCTTCACTTGATTGTTGGAATTAGTAAACACACCACCTCCTCGTCGTCCCTGCTTCTCCCAAGCCAACGCTTTCTGATGTGCCTCTGCTACAGATCTTGGATCGAACATATTAACCATATCCTGAATCTGCATTCTCAATCCCCCAATGAATCTAGATGTCAGCTGCTCTTCCGTTTCCATAATATCATTCCTCGCAATAAGCTGGTAAAACTCATCCGCATAATCATTAACAGTTTTTGTGCCCTGCCTCAAATTCTGCAAACGTTGATACATCAAAGATTGATAATTGTAAGGTAAGAACGTTGCTTTCATCAATTTCTTCATCTTCTCCCAAGATTCAACTTTTGACTTCCCCATTCGTTCACGTGTAAGTTTGGTTTGCTGCCACCATGCCAAAGCTCTACCCCTCAACCTTGTAGCAACCAACTTCACTCTACGACGTTCTGGAACTTCTTTGAAATCAAAAATTTCTTCAACATTAGCCACCCAATCCAAAAACTCCTCAGCCTGCATACCACCTTTGAATTCTGGAATTTCTGTCTTCATCCCAGATTCCCACTTGTGATCGTACTCCGACTGATTCCTTCCTCGTCCACGTCCTCGTCCATGAACACTACCACCATCATACTCTTCTTCACCATCCGATGTATATCGATGTCGATCCTGACCACCAACATCTCTACCACCACCATTTCTTCCACCAACATTCCTACGATCTACATTCCTTCGATCACGATCTACATTCATCTGATCCCGATCAGTCACATTTCTATCCCGACTTCGATCATCAACATTTCTATCACAATCTCGATCCACGCTTCTATGATCACTATCGACACTTCTCTCTCGATTTGAATGTGGTGAAGCTCTACTTCTCCCATGGCTCGATTCAGGTGATACTCTTCTCTGATTTTGACTCATCTCCAACATCATCCTCTCTAATCGACCAATCCCTTCAGTAAGCTTCTCATTGAAATTCTCGTTAATTCGTTGCTCCATTTCATCGGCCTCTTCTCTTCCGTACAAAGCATTAATATTGCGATGACGTTGAACTCGTCTTGGCGGCATGATTGAATACTTCCCAAACACTTCAACAAATTCACACTTCAAGTTTTCAAACACCTTTCGAACTTTGATCCAAAATGAAATGGATCGAAAACTCCAACTTTGTTGCAAGATATGATGAACACAATGAACACAACTTCAACACTTCAAATTCTCGGCTCCAAGACTCGATTTAGCTATGATTGGCTAAAACAAGCTCTGATACCAAACTGACGCAGCGGATATATCAAAACGATCTTCAATCGGTGAAAGTAGTAATCGGTGGATTGGAAGATACTGAAATGCCCGAATTCGTCGATCCGAAGATACCGAACTCTAGCTATCCCGAACTCGTTGATCGCGCATGATACCGGGTTCAAAGATCTTCAATTCTTCGAGCGTTGATCTAGCACACTAGATTCCGCGAATCGGCTTCTACAATCGTTGAATCGAGCGCACTCGATTATCCGAAAGAGGAGATAGGAGATTACACTCAACTACCAATTTAGATGAAAGCACACAGTAATCAAAAGAGAATTTTATTCAAAAATCAACAACCTTTACAAATGACATTACATCCCTATTTATAGGGTTTACAACATCACAAATGACTTAAGAAAGTTACAACCCAAACAACACTTTACAATCCACGACTTATTAAAGTATCCGACTTAAGCTAAGTCGTTAACGACTTAAAGAAACAATAGGCATTCGATTAACTTCTCTCGACTTATAAAAAAAACAACATTCACGACTTATCAAATCGTTCACGACTTATCAAAATCATTCACGACTTATCAATGCTTCTCAACGATCCAAAGGAACAGCAGACGTTTGATTTAAACTTCTCGCGACCTATCAAAAATCACTCGCGACTCATAGAAATCAACTTGCGGCTTATCGAAATCAACTCGCGCTACTGGAAGTAGGTCGCGTGAGTATTGCTTTTGGAAGGTTAGGTCGTGGAATTGATTTGAGGTGGAGTTTATGTCGCGGTGGAGTTAGGTCGTGGAGGGATGAGTCGTAACTCGTGGGAATCAATGAGTCGTAGGTCGTGGCCTCTGATGAGTCGTAACTCGTGGATGAGGGTGAGTCGCGAGTTGAAGTAGGGCTGAATCACGGAATCGTTGAGTCGTGAGGTTGGTGATGGTTGCAGAGAAGCGGAGTTAGGTCGGGAAACTGATAACTCGTTCGCGAGTTAGGAGATAGTAGTGGTGTTGGCTTTTGCGATTGATGAGTCGTTCGCGAGTTAGGAGATAGCAGTGGTGTTGGCTTTTGCGATTTCAGATATGCCTTGCTCTTTCTATGTCTCGTTCCTTCTTTAAGTTGCTGCGCTGCATCAAGTTTTTACCTTACGATAACTAAAACCTTTATATCAAAAAATAAAGTGATATTATAATAATGTCTAAAAGGTGAAAATAATAATAATCAAGTAGTTGTGATGCTCGTGAGTGTACATCACAACAATACTAGGTATATAATCAAAAATCGATAAGGCAGTTCGCTAATTGTATAGGATTTCCATGGAGGTGCCCTTAGTACTTCGAAGAATGGTCCTCCTGCACAAGGATCAGAGATATCCTTCCGAAGCAGCATACATCCCTAGTGATGTACCATAGGAAAAACATAGATGGTCTCACTAAGACCGAGTGCATCGCCCCATGCATGCATAACAACTATAAGTGATACCTAGGAGGAGCCAACTACACCCTATGGGTTTGCCAACCCTACTGGCCATGCCTTCTATCTCTGGTTTTAGTCATTCCCGCCGATGAGGCAACATCTGGCATTCCAGCTCATGCACCACCATCAAAATAGATCATGGAATCCCCCATGGATTCCAATACCCTAATGGGTCTCGGAATCACACATAGATTCCCACATCTCAATTAGATCTTAGAATCACATCCGGATTCCCATACCCCAACGAGTCTCGGAATCACTCATGGATCCCAACATCTTAATATACCACGAAACTCCTCCATAGAACCGTATATGGTTTCCGGAGTTGTCATGGGTTCGAGTCATCTCTTACGAGTACACTCTTCCATTTCCCGGGTGCTCCACAAAACCAAACGCCGATTTCCGAAATGCTTAATACTGGTACTACACCAAACAGTCCATTTTGTAACACTTTTCCGCTTTAAATTTCTAACGGTTATAACCGTTACCAATTTATTACGGTTATTTCCGTTACAACCATTTCTAACGGTTATTCCTGTGACTAAATTTGGTGATTTTGTAATAAATTTAAAGTGATTAGGATAAAATTGTAATTTACGTACTTTTGCACTAAAAACATCTATCATGGTTCTTTCATTCCTCGTATTACTTTTTCACGTCTCTTTCTCCATCGAGCTAGGGTTTCGCCGCTCGCAATCGTTCTCCACCTCGATCAATATCAGGGTTTTGGTATTCGCCTCAATCAATATCAGGGTGCCGTTAATAGCCGGGTTTCGCTGTCTGCCTCGATCAATATCTTAGGTAGTTATTTCTTAAATCAAATAGTTTTGCAGTAGTTGACTTATTTTAGCTCAATCTACTTTTACCTTCTGACAATATAGTAATTCATCTAATTCTGGTTGCAAGGCTTTTTTCCTCATTAAATTAATCAATATTTTGAGCAGATGATGTGTTTTGGAGTTGGCCTTGTTATTTGGATAGTCGGACTTATGTGTTAAATTTGACTCTAAACTATTTTGGACTTTCATTGCCTTATTATTATTCTATTTTTAGGTTAAACTTTAAACATTGCTTTCTAGTATTGCACTACTTCAGCATTTATGTTGTCAATATGCATCGTGTTTCCATCATTTGTCTCTATATGTTTTTGTTTTTACACCCATATTTTAAACATAGAGCGGTATTTTTTTGAATGGCCAAAACAATCCCATTTGTTACATTTGTTTGGCCACTATTCATATTGAACTTCTTGCATGTTAAACATGTTAGTAGTATTAGTCAAACATTTGTTTTTTTCAAAGCTAGGCCAAAATATGGCCTAGTAGTCGGGTTATGGGCCGCCAGGCCCACTCAACCTAAGCAGTAGCCTGGCGCTGCTGCTACATGTAGTAGCTCCCGCCACTGAGCAGTAGCATTGGCTGTTGATCTAAGCAGCAGCAACTGGTGCAGCTTTGGGAGAGTTCAACTATGAGATAATTAAGCTCCTATATAATCACTTTATCAGGTATCTGTAAATTGTTTCCTTTGCATTATATTCGTACTAAGGTTCAGCAATGGGGACTAGATAAGTTTTGGAAGAAGTAAAATGAACCTAGATTAACTGGTTGGATCATTTCCTTTTATTGGATTTAGGTTGAAGATCTGCATGTAGATTAAGACAAGTGGATATAGGAACAAAAATAGAGTTTAGAATGTTGGAATAAGTTTGATGATGATGGGCTATGATGTGGTTTTCAGAAGAAGTAGTGGTCTCCTCTGAATTAGTGTAAGAACTAGACATGGGAATAGTGGACTAGAGGATGAGGATTGATTTTTTGCTTTTCAATGATCCTTAATTTGGAGTTTATCCTAGCTTATGAAGAACTTATATCATAAGGTGTATAAGGAGAAGATAAAACAAGAGAAAAATCTACTACAAACTCGCATGCATTCTGATACAGTTAGACATATTTTTAATGTAGAATTTTAGGCTCATTAAACATAATAGAAAAGCAGTATTATATGCAACTTAAGAAAAAGCTTGATCTGTTCAAGGGTATCAACCGACCCTTGACAATTTTGTTCATATTGTGTTTTAATGGGTATACTAATGCTTTTGATCAAGCATATTTGATTTGATTACTTATTCTGTCGGCTAATAAAAGAGAATCAATATTCATTTTTAGTCATGTTATATTAAGAACCAAAGTGGTGTAAGCCTTTGTTTTATTTAATTAATAACAGCAGTGAATAATGTCCACAAGTGTGTCCTCAGATCTTGTACATAGATGAATCAACATTGATATGGATGACAGAGGGAAAAAGATAATTTTGAGAACTATAATATATCCTTTTAACTTTATGAAACTACATGCAACATTGACTGCTAGCTATTTTATGTTTATCATTTGCATCTATTCTATACAACAAGTAAAGAGGTGGTATTTTAAAACTCATATTTTAACAATTACCTGAAGTGCGAAACTGATACTCCGTAGTTATACTTGATATAGTACTGTTTCATTACTATTTTTAGTCATGGTGGTTTCAATACATTTGTCTTCAATTGATAGAGTTTTGCTCACAGGTGTTGTCGCTGCTATAAGAATTCAATATTAGCCTGCAAGTGAAGTTTATGTTATAGGTAATTCTTCACATAATCCATCATAATGCATGTGCATGTATGTATATATGTATTAACGATTCTCGCATTCCACCCAAGGTATCCCTATTAATGTGGCGCTTGCTACATGATGGATTACCATTGGACGAGAATCTGCAAAAGATCGGCATTCCTTCTGTTTCCCGCTGTAGATGCTGCGGAAACGGGGATTCGGAGTCTTTGAACCACTTGTTTTTTGCCGGTTTCACTGCCAGAGCATGCTGGAATTATTTTGGCAACCTTGTCGGTGTTCGGTGTCCGGCCATTTCTCCTCTTCAACTCCTCAATTCGTGGTGGAGTGGGAACTCTAGGAAATCCCTTTGGTCTATCGTTTTCCGGTTGATTCCTAGTCTCATCTGCTGGCACGTCTGGTGTGCGCGGAATAAGACTACTTTCGACAACATTTCGATGGATCCTCAGTCTATTATCCATCGGGTGAGGAATGACGTATTCCTGGCTTTCCGAGGTAGACCATTCAGGGGCCCTTTAAGTCATCGCTCTAGGCGTCTTGTTGGAATTCTGTCGATTTCTTGCTCTACTGCTGCCACTAGACTAGGCGTTGGTTAGGCCTCTGCTTGAGGAGGTGTCCTCCACTCTCCGCTCCTCTCCCTTCCCCCCTTTTTTATGTTTAATTCGGCTGCTTGTTTTTAGATTCAGGTGCTTCTGCTGTCTCCCTGTTGCGTTTTTTCTCAGGACAGATTTGCTTCAAAATTCTGGTTTCTTCTGGCTTGAGCGCTTGGTTCGCCATCGTCGGCTATTGTGGTTGTGGACTTTTGCTCCCTCTATGGTGATCTCCTATCACTTTTTTCTGTCTTCACCTTTGGGCGGTGGCCTTGCCGGAGCTCGATGGTGTGGGCAGGAGGGCGGATGCCTAGGATCTTTCTTACTATCATTAGCGGTTTCTGCCTGGCTGCTCGTTGGGCTTGTTGTATGGTGGTGGTTTGTTGGGTGGACTGGACCTCACCTGCTGGTTGAGGCGGGAGAGTGGGCGAGTGGGTTTCTGGTTTATTTCTGCTCTTCGGACTTCGTCATAGCTTCTTGGCTGCCCAGTGTCTTTGAGTTGTATTATTTGTTCGTTTACTTTCTTTTTCTGGTTTGTTCTAGTGAGGTTATGTGTTCCATAAACTTATACTGCTGTTGTGAGCCTCTGGAGGAAGGCTTTTTCCTCCTTTTGTTATTTATATATATTTCTTGAAAAAAAAAGTATGATTATTAAATGTTGTATTATACACATAGAACAAAAGAGGGTATATATAGGTGCGTGTCCACTCTTGTTGATTGTATGTGATATCGAATGTATCACCAAAGTAAAGTTGCAAATGTACTTACCTACTACTGTCTTTGTCAGAATATAAGAATGACTTGTATAAACGATCTTTTTTCCACTTTGCTCACAGGTGTTATCGCTGCTATGAATTCAATTTTAGCCTGCAAGTGAGGTTTATGTTATAGGTAATTTCTTCACAAATGTCATGAGACCTCTAAAATTATCCATTTAGCAATGATAAAATTATCCATATTGTATGATACATATATACATATACATATATAGACACACATGCACGCGCATCCTTGACTAAAACTCAAACTCCTTTTGTGCAATGCAGGTGAAAATATTTAAATTAATCTTTATTCTTTATTTATTGGTGTATGTACTAATATATCACTAGTAATATTTATTTGTAAATCTTGATTAATTTTTATATATGATATATAAACTTTGTTGAAAAGTGTATAAAACCTTATGATTTTTACAGTGAAAACAAAATTTAAAATTAATTTTTCCATGGAGATATTTGCCATTTTGTACTTGAATAATATGAGATGTTTAAATTAATGTGTGTTATGACTTCTTAAAGTAAATTCATATTCAGTATGACATACTTTTTTCTATCAAAGTTTTGATAATGTCTGGCATAAAGAACATGATTATTTTGTATGTTGAAAACCATATTAAAACGAACATGATTATTAATAAAGTTTTAGATTATTTTGCTACAATTATTTCTTACTACTGATGAGACTAAGCATTGCATTCTAAGTAAATTAAATTATTTAATGAGACTAAGCATTGCATTCCAAGTAAATTAAATTATTTCTAACATATACACATATTTTATTAATGGTGATAAACTAATATTAGTATTATATTTATAACAATAAATTATTGCTTATATTTTCCAAGTAAATTATTTCTTATTTGAATATCAATTATTTGGTGCATGGTGAGTAAATGTTAATTGATGTTGAAGTTTGTAAGACGGTAGTATTTTGCGTGAAAGATGATAATTTTGTACAAGTATTTTTAAATCTAAATCTACATATTCAATAACCTTACATATTATGAGTGGAAGCATAATGTTAGTTATGTTTTCAATTTCAGCAATGTAAGTATTTTATTAGCATTTTTTTTAATAAAGTTTTTTTTTTATATAAAAAGGAGAAACAAGCCTTTCTCCAACGGCTCACAAAACACGGCAAGACATACAAAATATGCCTCCCACAATCCGAAAAAAACAGTAGAAAATAACAGAAGAAAAGAAAAAGCTAAGCTAACAGCAGCACCTTAAGACAAAGCTGAAAAAAAGTAACCAACAACCGCTCAACCATCATCCCCGCTACACCAAAAAGGTGTAGGCCAGTCCACCAGATAGTAAACCACCCACCGACAGAGGGAGATAATACCAATATAGATCCGCAAGCCAAAACACTGTAATCCTAGAGACCCAGAACATGCGGCCTCAAGCATACCCAACCAGCCAAACAACAAGACCCGATGAGCTCCGAATTCCAACAGCCGAAAAGAAGATCGGAAAACTGAAGTGCAACCGAAGGAAACAACCCCAGCCAAAGATAACGACCAAAACTCCCTACAAAACCTGAACCTGAAAAACTAGCAACCACATCAAAACCAAAAAGGGGGGGGGGGGGGTGAGAGAGTCAAGAACGTCGGATGAGGACCAACGCACCGACTGGATCAATCACTCAACCAACGCCAGTTCTAGCGGAACTCAGCGCACAAGTAATAGACAGGAGACCCACTAGATGATGGATACCGGGGCTCATGCGTCCCCTGAAAGGCCGACCTCGGAAAGCAAGGAATACGTCATTCCTGACGCGCCGAATAATGATCACGGGATCCATAGGAGAACTGTCGAAGATAGCCTTGTTCCGAGCACACCAAATGTGCCAGCAAAGGAGACAAGGAATCAAGCGATGAATGATCGAACGAAGAGATTTCCTGGAGTTCCCAGACCACCAGGTTGATGGAAGATCGTTAACAGATCTGGTAATTCCTCGAACACCAACCAAATTTCCGAAGAAGTTCCAGCAAGATCTGGCTGTGGAACCAGCAAAGAATAAATGGTTCAAGGATTCCGATTCCCCACTGTCGCAGCAACTGCAACGGGAAACTAAGGGGATGCCTATCCGCTGGAGATTCTCGTCTAATGGAAGGCCATCATGGAGGATACGCCACATCAGGGTCGAAACTTTTGGAGGAGAGCGAGAAACCCAGATGAAGGAAAACAAAGGACGGATGGGGGAAGGAATTCTAATCGAAGTCCAAGCTCTGAGGATGGAAAACGGGGCACCGTCCCAGCCTAAACGACCGCCATGGGAATCAGATAAAGATTTCACTGACTGCATGTGCTTCCAAGTCTCGCTAGCATAGGACAGACAACCCGTATAATTAGAGCCCGCTAGCCTATGGTACTTAGCGTGAAGGAACGAGGACCATAAAGAGTCGTTAGTACCAAATCTGTACCACAGTTTGCAAGCGAAAGCAGAGCAGATATCCTTGGGGTTGCGCAGCCCCAATCCGCCCTCATTCTTGGGGCGACAAACCGTGTCCCACGAGATCCAGTGATGGCGACGATCGTCTTCCTTGTTGCCCCAGAAAAAGGAAGAGGCCAAAGAACGATACGTCCGAAAGAAAGAGGAGGTTGGGGTCATAGTCGCAAAGACATGAGTTCCCATCGAATCTAACACAGACTTTATGAGAACCAGTCTGCCAGCCTGAGAAAGAAGAGCCGCATTCCAACGAATGACCTTACCCCTCACCTTGTCAGCTAAAGGGTCAAAATAAGCGTTAAGCTTCCTACCACGGTACAGAACGATACCCAGGTAGGGTAAAGGAAGCGAGGTTTCGTTGAAACCAGAAGTTGTCTCAATCCAAGAAGATCGAGAGGTTGAGCAATCCTTCGCACGGACGAAACAACTTTTAGAAGCGTTAACGAGCTGACCGGAGGATCTCTCGTATAGATGAATGAAACTAAGGAGTCTCCGAATAGAGGAGCGACTTCCGTTAGAGAAGATAACAATGTCATCAGCAAACGACAGAGACGAAATGAGAGGACAGCCCCTAGGAATCCCGAAACGCTGAATCTGACTATAAATCGTTAAGGTATGTAGGCCGCGAATGAAAGCCTCAGCCGCAATCACAAAAAGGGAAGGCGAGAGCGGGTCTCCTTGGCGTAGACCTCTCCCAGCCCTGAAATACCCATTAGCCGAACCATTAATGAGCACAGAGAACCAGCAGTTGGAGATAAGCCTCCAAACAAGGTCAATGAAGGTTTCCGGGAAACCGAAAGTTCTCAAAACCTTTATGACGAAAAACCACGACATACGATCGTAGGCCTTAGCCATGTCCAGTTTGAAAACAACATTAGAGCCCCGCACTTTCCTGTCAATCTGGGAAATAAGTTCCTGAGCCAACAGTACATTGTCGGAAATTAAGCGCCCTTTAACAAAACCTGCTTGAGACGAAGAGATAATACGCTCAAGGAAAGGGGCCAAACGACTAGTCAAAATCTTGGAAATAACCTTATTTGAAAAGTTGCAAAGGCTGATGGGTCGAAAGTCACCACAGGAACGCGGCAGGTCGCACTTAGGGATCATAAAAAGGTTGGTGGATGACCAGCTAGAGGGGAGGAAACTACCGACGAAAAATGACTGGACAGCAAGACAGAAGTCAGCCTGAATAATTGGCCAACAACAACGGTAAAAGGTACCGTTGAACCCGTCAGGGCCGCTAGCACTATCCTTACTAAGAGCAAAAACACTAGCTCGGATTTCCTCAGGCGATGGGACTTCCGCAAGGATATCACTTTCTGGCGAGAGAACCAACCTGGGAATGAAAGCTAAAAGAGAAGGGTCGGTTTCGGCAACCGATGGCGATCCTAGGAAGGATTGGAAGTGAGTCACAATTGTATCTTTGACTTCCTCAGGCGAGGATGCCAAAGATAGATCAGGGCGCAAGATCTCTCGAATGGAAAGAAGGTTGTTTTTCTTCCGAATAAGAGAGTGGAAGAACTTGGAGTTCGCGTCGCCATCTACCACTCACTTGACCCTCGCCTTTTGGCGAAGGAAGTCATTCTCAAAACGAAGTTCCGAAGCAAAGAAGGATTGAGCAGAAGCCCACGCCTCCTTGTTGGATAAAGACGGAGACTCGTCTACCAAAGATTCAGCAATGATAAGAGATTCTTCGGCAGACCGAACATGATCGAATATGTTCTTGAAAACGTTCGTGTTCCAAGCCTTAAGACTGCACTTGAGGCGCTTCAGCTTGCGACTGAAAACAGAACAGGGAGGACCAACGATGGGAACGGACCAAGAATCAGCTACCACTTGATGAAAAGTATGGTGAGATCTCCACATACTTTGGAAGCGAAAAGAAGAGGGCCCCGACAGAGAGAAAGGAGAGCATCGAACTAACAGAGGGGAATGGTCAGAAAAGGTCCGATGAAGATGAACAACCGAAAAGGAGAAAGGTAAGCGAAGCCAATCCTCCGAGCCGAAAACCCGATCTAGCCTGGATAGGATACGACTAGGTCCTACTTGGTTATTAGACCAGGTGAACACCGATCCCACGAACGGGAGCTCAGAGAGACTAGATCCGACAATGAACGAGTTAAAATCCGCCATCGCAAGACGGTTGATGGCTGCTCCACCCCGTTTCTCTGCCTGGCATGCGACGATATTGAAATCGCCTCCAACCACGAAGGAAGAAAAGCCCAGTGAACCGAGACCTAAAATGTCCGTCCAAAGAGATAGCCTCTCCGAACGGACACATTTGGCATACACAGCCGAAAATAGAAAAGGTGAAGCAAAATAAGAAGAAGTGCAGGCTACCGAGAATAGTTGAGAAGAGTCAAAAATAGGGTGGACCGAATAGGATTTGGACCATAAAATCCAAATCTTACCCGAGACGTTGGCAGACCCGCCGCCAAAACCTAAAGATAAAACGGTACTATTTATGCCCACCGGATCTAGAAATGGTTCCAGAATAGCAAGCAAACCCACCGAATGTTTCCGGACAATGCGTTTTAGCCTAGCCAAAGATGCATCATTGCCAATACCGCGAACATTCCAGAAGAGAAAGTTCGACATGACGAAAATAGCAGAAAAAGGAAAAAGCAGACCACAACAAGCAGGATGACCTTGCTAGCTCAGACAAGATACAGAGAGTGTCGAGTAGATCTGTCGACCTGCTCGGACGCCGCTATAGAGCGCGTACGGATGGTGCGAGGAGTAGAAGGAACTCTACGAAATCTGCGACGGGACGGACGAACAGAAGAAACCGTGGGCTCAAAAGAAGCTACAGAGGACTCCTCACTATCGGTCGAGGCCGACCGAGAAGCCCCAGCAACCTCCGTACAAGAGTTCCTGGACAGACAGTCAAGGCGCGCGTTCAGTAGCGCAATTTCTGCCTTACTCATCATCGGGATGGTAATGGACAAAGAGCAAGAAGAAGAGAGGAGGGAGCACTCTGCTGAGCAGTAAGAAGAAGATGGACCCGAAGGAACCGAAGGAGCAGAAAGAGCAGAAGAAAATCGTAAGCAGAAGGGAAGGCGAATCAGGCGAACTGTAAACTGCCACCTGATCCGATCAGTAGCGGGGCAGATAGGAGCCGCTAAAAAGTGGATGTAGGAGGAGGAAGGGATAACAGCATCTGGTACCCCCGACTCAACAAACTGCTGGTCTTGATCCGGGTGAATACGGAAAGGAAGAGCGACGCGGGGGAGACAGAAATAAAACCAGTCAAGTGTAAGGGAGCAATCTGGATGCGTCCCATCTTGCTGTGGGAATCTTACCAAAACGAGACTGTCACTAAAAGTACAGCCCCGCAAAGTAGGTAAGATTCGCGAGGCGCACCAAGCAGCGGGACCAGAAGAACGGAGCGCCGAAAGCTGACAGTATCCCATGCTGTCCATATAGTGATCACAGACGATCACTATACGCACAGATAAGGAGATAGGATACCGCCCACGCCAATCGCTCCAGGCCCACTGAGCTGTTCGATGGCCCCGACAGAATACTATCAATACCGGGAAACGAGAAAGCAACCAAGTCACAAGCAACACAGAACTGGAGTCGTAGTGACTCAGAAACAAAACCCAACAGATAGAACCCCTCTTTGGTTCTGACACACCCCACTTTGAAACAAAACCCAACAGTTCCGAAGCAATCGACAAAAAGTGACCTGCCACACCCCCGATCTCAGACGAGACGGCAGTGTCAGGGAGCACACACGGACATGTGTCAATGCTCAAACAACAAAGGCCGATCACATCGGTCGACAACCAGATAACAAGTGACAAATCACAAATAACTACGGAAAGGAAACAGGAGAACGGGGAACATACCGGACTGCAATAGGTCTCACATACCTGCACGGGCGGAGTAGGATCCATCACACATTGCGGGCATGACAGAGAGGAGAGCACCAAAAGGTCTGTGGCCAAAACCGATCCAACGCTGTCAAAAACTGCCACAGCAGGTTCGGCCGATGCCAAAAGGGCACAGCTAGGCACCACTGCAACCATAGGCCAAGCAGCTAGGAGAGGAAAGGTGGAAAGCTCCATCTCCCCTAGAGCATAGGCAGCACCTAACTCACCAACAGTACCAAAAACGAAAGAAGCCTCAACCGGGCAGCCAGCAGCCGCAGCAGCCCCAACAAACGACAGTTGCGGAACAAACCGAGTGGTGAACTCTCGGCTGTTGGTCGTATTGGAGCCACAAACCGCCAAGTTGCCAGCGGAATCGCTAACAGAATCATCAGCAAACGAACCAAAAACCAAATCCGACTGGCACGAAGCCAAATCAGAAACCAAATCCCCAAAGCAAAGACTCGGAGCGAATCGGAAAGTGAATTCCGGACCTCCGAAAGGCCAAACCAAACTAGAACAAGACGCCCTATACTCAGGCAGAGTATCAGGCACCGGCCTCGAAAAAGCAACGAACGAGCCTCGAGATGATACCGATAAACACGCACTAGAATCGGGGATCAATTCCAAGAAACACCCATCAACCACAAGAAATTTGAACCGAGCTAGTATCGAGAAAGCCCTAACAGAGAATACCCCAACCTCAATCGAAACAGAGCTGGAGAAGCAGACCGAAATAGGAGGAGCCACCACCTCCAGAAGCGCTGCTGCAATGCTAACAAAGGATGGGCAAGAATTCGCGAAAGTACCACGGAACAGAAAAACCCCCAAATCCATAAAACCTAACCCTAGAGGGACAGAGACGAGAGCCGAGAGATGAGACGCCGCAGAGAAAAACAACCAGCAGAGAAACCAGAGCACTAAAACGAAAAGAAAACAACAAGCGAAAGCGATATACTCAGAGAATCGCGAGGGAGAAAATAATTAGGAGGCCATGGATGTTTTATTAGCATTAACTATTAATACATACATGTAATGCATTAACAAATTAAAGAGGAATAAAGATACTTTATAGTACATACACGTAATGCATTGACAAATTTAATATAACTGTGTATAAGAGGTGTAGCATCACTCCTGTTACATTAGCATTATTATTCTAAGTTTAATAACCATGTAAATCAATCCACTTATATACATACATAACTTACAAGAAGATAACACTTCACTGCTAAATAAATAAGCGGAAACTCGCATGAAGAAACACAACAAAATTTGCTCATTAAACATCTTAAGCAGCACTAGTTTTTCAAAATAAGTAATTTTTTCCTTCAATATTTTTTAATAAACTATTTATTTAGGCAGGCAAACAAGTAGTAGCTAAGTGGTAAAACAAAGGGTTAATTAAGAATTTGAATTGTGATAGCAGTATAGTTTCTCTTGACTCGTATCAATGTGTGTTATGATTAGGTATCTATATAACTATATTATCATAAAAAAATCAATCATACATATCATATGCAGTGATGAAACCGAATGGAAAGTTGAATGACCATCCATCCCAAAGTTATTAGACAATAATAACATTAATTTTTTTAATTATTTCTTTCTTATGTTATATGCTTTTGTCGAAAGAACTTTATTTACTAAAATTTTATAGAATATAACACAAATGAGCGGGTCTGATAAGTAATAAAGGTATGTTCAGTGAGTAGTTAATTCCATTCCATACCGACAAATAACCCAAAAAAGTTATGTTCATTAATTTTTATTATCTTGAATTCAGAATTTTATAACAAAATCAATTGCATGCATGATGTATAATGCTAGTTATAAAATACTGCTAATTAATATTCGTGGACTTTTCTTCTGCATCAGCATGAATAAATCATATTACATTTACTATTGTTTTTTCTTTCAGCACTTATTGTTAGACAAAGAAAAAAAAGGAAAGCTTTGACATAGAAGATATACATGAAAGCCTTCAAGCTACGTAGACAGTGATTTTGGAGTATCAGCGTTAGGTACATGCTTCTTGATTATACTACCTACTATTATATCTTTGTCCTTGACCTTTATTATTTTTTTTTTTCATTTACCTAACCTGCACGGCTACTCCTAACTTCAAACTATCACAATGTTAAATGCTAATTATATATATTATATGAGGGCTAATTCTCATATTTATGAGGGCTGTAAGTAAGTGGATATATAATTTATCCGCTTTATTTAAATGCTAATTACATACATTATATCTATCTCATAGTCTATTCTCTTTCTGACCAAAACCTAATGTTGGATTGAAAAGCTTTCTACATGTTTTAGCATGCTAATTTGGATTTGTTTTTCATATTCAAAGTGTTATATATATTTATTTACTCTGGTTTATTGAATTGACATTTATGGTATTGTTTTACCAAGTATAGAAAGTATAAATGCTTAAATTTGCAACGGTTTTCCATGATACGTTCCTCTCTTACACTGATATATATTGCTGTGGTAATATAGTGGGAACTCACAATCCTGTGGTATTTGAAAAACTGTTCCTTTTTCAACATGATAAATTAGTACCTTTGATAAGTTATATAGTGGAAACTCACGATCCTATGTGGTATTTGAAACACTATAAAATTGTGTGTGCATTGGTGTCTTAGAATTACAACATGCTAAATTAGTACCTTTGAACTGTAGAACCGTAAAGTAGGTATAGGAGGAGAACAAGAATCCTTCTAGGTCAACTAAAAATGCTATACAAAATAAATGCAATTCTCGATACTGTTCATCAAATGCTTGAGTTGATGTTCAAAATATAGTAACATCAGATAAAGCAGGAGAATCAAAAGATGCAATGATGGATAAGGCAGCATGTTATGTAGAAATTATAAAATACAAAGCAAGTACTTGTCACGGCAGTACTTGCTGATATGATTGATATCATGCATGGCCAGTACTTGCCTTAATTTCATTCTTGTAGCCAAAAAATAAATTTATGGCTGTTTTCTTTTCTTGCATTTTTGATACAAGCTTGATATATTTTGTTTTCTTTTCCTGCATTTTATAATGCTTGATATTTGTAGATGAATATTAGTGTATAATATATATTTGGTGTTCATAACAATATAACTAAATGAATGCAGGTCCGAAAGTACTTAATTTTGTCATTTTTGAAAGCCAAAGCTATTGTCCTAGTCTTCTACCGCTTTGTTTAAGTATATTCTTTTTTGGCGTTCAAATTGCAATATTATTGAATGATTCCTATATGTTGATTAATTTCTAGAAATTTCATCTGTATGAAAAGAAACATTGGTGGGTGTAGCTTATAGGATTTTTTATATCTTTCCAAGAGTAATTCGCAAGTATAGTTTTTGGACAAAAATTACTTTTCAATCATTTTAATGAATAGGCTTTTTTTTACCTGAAAGCTTATGAAGTTATATCATATTTGCTGGATTACCTTATTTGCTGTATTGAATTACCTTATTTGCTGCTAGTGATTGCTTAAGCTAATTAATTACAAGGAGAGGTATGAAATCTATAAGTTAGTCCACTTGTGGATAAATAGAATTTATGTTGATAAATGTGTGCTTTATGATTGATGAAATGAATAACTTTCCTACCTTTCTCGGTGAAATAAAATAACAGGGGTCATTTAAAAGGCTATTTTCCAGGTTTTCATTGTAATAAATTTAAAAACCCTAATGGCTTCCATGGTAATCAAAAATAACCCAATCTTTGAAGAAAACCCTGATCAGATCTCTAGAGGCTCCCCTCACCTTCTCAATCCTTCTCTCATTTCCTCTCCTCCTTCTAATCCTAAGGATAAACCACCTGATCAAGATGAGGAAGGATTCCAATTAGTTATGAATCGGCGCAGAGCCAATTCTGCAAAATCCCAGAATCCCTCGCATAGATCATCAATGGCTCAATCAGATAGATCATTGGCTAGACCTGTGTCAATAGGACGGGAAAAGTACCCTAATCCGCCTTACAGGCAATCAAGATCCAGCCAATTGACGAAAACACCAAGAACTCAACCTTCTGCCATATCCACTTCAACAAGGGCAGCCTCATCCTGGACAGATTTAGTCAAGAATGGTGGCTTCAGCAATAATACTGATCTCAGTTACTCTGCCCCCATTAATTTGGGTAACAAGAAGATAGTGGTCGTTAAAGAGGAAATAAGCAAAAGGACTGAGGATAAATGGAGCAACTCTATCATAGCTTATGTTTATGGAACTCGTCCAAACTATCATCATTTCAGGAATTTTGTTTCTAAAACTTGGAACCCTTTGGGTAACTTTGAAATCTTTACAAGAAACAATGGCTTCTTCATTATTAGATTCTCAATGGAACAAGACTGTGTCAAAGTTACCCAAAATGGTCCCTTCTTTATCAATGGCAAATTAATAATCTTGAAAAGATGGGACAAGAATCTAATTCTTGATCGTGACCTTCTCTCTACCTATCCAATCTGGATTAGATTACCTGAATTAAACCTCCGTTTATGGGATAAGGAGGCTTTTGCCGCCATAGCTAGTGTAGTGGGGAAACCACTAAAACTAGACGAGCCTACAGCTAAGGAGACTCGTCTTAGCTATGCCAGAATTTTAGTAGAGATAAAGGCCACAGATGATCTACCAGACATAGCTTTAATTTCCATGCACGATGGAGAAAGCATCAAACAAATCATAGAATATGAATTTATTCCTCCTAGATGTCAAAAATGTGCTTGCTTTGGGCACCTCTCTGATACTTGCTCTTGGAAAACAGTTTGGAAAGAGAAAAAATCTTCCAATAATAATTTGGATAAAAACTCTATGGACATTTCAGAAAATGAAAGCGATCATATTCAAGTAAATCAAGTTCTGGAAAAGATCTCTTCTGATAATAATATCGCTTCTAACAATTTTGATACTGAAAATCTTTTACAAATTTCTGAAACCAATTTGAGCTTGGAGGCCCCTATAGAAAATGTTGGGAAAAATCTTGAAAATTTGACTGAGCAATCAGAGAGTCTCACCCCACAAGCTTTTTCAAGCGAGAATAAGGATAAAACCGCAATACTTAATGTAGCCATGGATACTGATCAGCAAAAGATGGAAACAGTTGCCTCTTCAGATCATTATGGCATTTCTCAGAAAGATAATAATATTCAAACATACAACAAAGAGGATCAGATAGAACAGTTCTTGCCTCCTCCCCCCCTTCAGGAGAAAGCAATTTTAGTTACAAATATGACTTCTAATCAACTAGATTCTGTTTCAAACTATCAAATTCCCTCAAAATTCAACTCTTCAGAAAGGAGTGCTCTGCCTGAATCCTTGATGGAGAATGCTGGATTGCTTTTCTCATCTGTCTCCTCCTCTCCTGTCAAAAGCAAAAGGAAGAAGACCAGGAAAAAGTCCATACATGAAATCATAAATAACAATACAGAAGGCAATCCAGACAGCCCAACTACTAACTCTTTTGAGAAGAAATACATTACTAAAAACCCAAAATGGGAAGAATTTCTCAAAGTTCATAACAAAAAAGGCTGCAAAAGGAAAGGAGAAAAAGCTACTGAAAGCTTGGGAATTAACAGCAAAATCCTGACTTAGCTGTTATTGTATCCTTTAGTATCCTTTATTCCCTTATTTTATTTTATTTTATGAATATTATTACTTGGAATGTCAGAGGTCTTAACTCTCCTGAGAGGAAATTAGACCTTTCAAATTTATTGTCCTCTCATAAACCTTCTCTTGTAGGCATTTTAGAACACAAATTGTCGGATAAAAACATTGATCTGTTTAGGATTAATAACCTTAATAATTGGCATCTTATTCACAATAATTCAATGGGGGGAAATGGCAGGATCATTGTTCTTTGGGATCCTACCATTTGGGACCTCTGTAACTTTACCCTCAATATCCAATTCATTCATTGCAGCTTCAAAAATAAAGGTGGTTTACAATTATTTGTCTCTTTTATTTATGCCTCCAACTTTGAAAAGGATAGAACTCTTCTCTGGAATTCTCTCGTTCAGCTTAACTATAATATTTCCCTCCCATGGGTTATTATGGGTGACTTTAATACTATTACTAAAGTTCACGAAAAAAGAGGAGGAATTCCAGTTCCTTTAAAAAAACTAGAATTCTTCTCTAATTTTCTCATAAAAACTGGTTTAGTTGAGCCTATCATCAATGGTAATAAATTCACCTGGAAATCAGGTGAATTTAGAAACATTCACTGTAAACTTGATAGGATTCTAGTCAATAGTTCTTTTATAAATCATTTCTCTGACTTTAAATGCTACACATTACCTCAATACACTAGTGATCATACCCCCATTCAACTTACATTATCACAAATTTCTGCAACTAGGAAAAAATTTCCTTTTAGATTCAAGAATGGTTGGGTTTATGACTCTGACTATAAAAAGATTTTTCAAAATAGCTTACATTTCCCCTCTAATGGTTCTGCTCAGTTTAATTTCAGAAATTTTCTCCATTTTACTAAAAACAATCTCAAAGCTTGGAATTGTACCAAACATAAAAACAATAATGAAATTAATCAAATTAGAGAGGACTGTGCTAAATTACAGGACAGCATTGATATTGATTGTTCTGATAAACTCAAAATTAAGGATTTCTACCAATTACAGAAAAACCTCTCCAACTCCCTTCATGTTGAAGCTGCTAACATTAGGCAGAAAGCCAAAGTTAATTGGCTTTCTCAAGGAGATTTGCCTACTAAATTCTTTTATGCTAAAATGTCTGGCAGGAAGTATCATAACAATGTTGGTAAATTAATCAATAGTAATGGTAAGCTTATCAATGATGCCACTTTACTTGAAAAAGAAGCTATTCTCTATTTCACTGAGTTGTTTAATACTGAGAATAACTCTTACACTTTTCCAACCATTTTTCCTAAGTATGTTCTTCATCCTAACAGTGAGGATATTCTCCTTGCTCCTATTTGTATTGATGATATTAAAAAAATTGTTTTTTCTGCCAAAGATGATAAAAGCCCTGGGCCAGATGGGTTTGGGGCCAAATTTTACAAAACTCACTGGGATGATATTAAAAACATGTTATATGAGGCAGTAAATGAATTTTTCATTTCTGGTAGGCTTTTAAAAAATATTAATCATACTTTTATAACCCTTGTCCCTAAAACCAAAAATCCTACTTGTCTGGGTGAATACAGACCCATTGCATGCTGCAATTTCCTTTACAAAATTATTGCCTCTATTCTTAGTAGCAGAATTAAATGCTTTTTAAAATTTCTCATTTCCAAAAACCAATGTGCTTTTATTCCTGACAGGTTTATTGTTGATAATACTCTTTTATCTCATGAACTCTTAAGGGATTTCAACCATGCTGGTAAAAACAAAATGTGTCTCAAAATTGACCTTCACAAAGCTTTTGATAAAATAAACAGAAATTTTATTATTTACATGATGGGTCAACTAGGTTTTAATGAGAAATTTTGTAACTTAGTTAAAGAATGTATCTGTAATGTTTCCTATTCCATTCTTGTTAATGGATCTCCCTGTGGATTCATCCACAGCAATAGGGGAATCAGGCAAGGGGACCCTTTATCCCCTTATCTTTTTACTATTGCTATGGAGTATTTCTCCCTTCAAATGGAAATGGATCTGTTATATAAAAACATGAAACCTATTAACTCCATTATCCCTTGTATAACTCATCTTTTATATGCTGATGATTTACTAATTTTTTTAAATGCTGATACTTTCTCTGCAGCTGCCATTAAAAATTTTTTTGACAACCTCAAAAATCAAGCAGGTCTTCTCATTAATGAAAATAAAAGCAAAATTTTTTTCAGCAAAGATTGCAAGAACAAGTCTGATATTCTCAACATTTTAAAATTCCAACTGAGTGATCTCCCTGTCAGATATCTTGGTTTACCCCTCAGTAATAATCAGATTAAGGAAAGAGACTGTGTCAAACTCTATCAAACCATTCAAAACAAAATTATTAACTGGTCTAGCAGAATGCTATCTATAGCAGGTAGAGTTGAACTTATTCATACTGTAATCACTGCTGTCATTATGTACTGGGTGCAATCTCAAAACATTCCAGCAAAAACCTTGAAAAAAATTGAAAAACTATGTTCCAACTTCATATGGAATGGAAAATCTCATAAAATTTCGTGGAACACCATTACTAAAACCAAGGAAGCTGGGGGACTGGGAATCAGAAATTTTTCAGATATCCATGAAGCTTGCAAATTTAAACTTTTTTGGAAATTCATTGAAGGCAAATCATTATGGGCTGAATGGATGAGGGCCAAGTATGCCAAAAGGAAAAATTTCTGGTCTATGCCCATCAAAAGTCATTATTCTTATGTCTGGAAAAATATTCTTAGTTGCAGAGAAATTGGTGCCAAGCTTATTGAGTGCAAATTTAAAGATGGAAAATGCACAAGCCTATGGTTTGACCCTTGGATCAATGGTAACTCTCTTATCAACCTTCTAGGCTGGAACAACTTATACTACTATGGAAAAGTAGGAGCTTCAGTTGACACTATTATACAAAACTCTACTTGGAATACACAAGCATTTCCTGCAACTAACATCTTTAATTCTTCAATTAATAAAATTGATATAGACACAAACTCAGACGAGGATACTTGGTGTTGGAAATTATCTACTAAGGGCAGATTTTCATTTAAAAATACTTGGGATTATCTAAAGGGAAGGGAAATGGAAGTTGATTGGCACAACTCTGTTTGGAACTCTGCTAACTGTCCTAAAATGGCTTTCTGCACCTACTTTGCTTTATTAAATCGTCTTCCAACTAGAGAAAGGTGTGGTAAATGGAACAAAAACTCTGGAAACAGAAACTCTGGAAATATCAATTGCCTATTTTGCAAAACCGAAATTGAAAACACTGATCATCTTTTCTTTGATTGTACTTACTCTAGACATGTTTGGTTCATTGCCAAAAATAAACTCAACATAAATCAAAATTTGGCTCTCCAAAACATTAGAGACAGCATTCATCATTTTCAGAAAGCTTACAAAGGAAAGAAAGCAGATTTCAACAAAGCTACAGTAATGCTTACTACTGTCATCTACTTCATTTGGAAAGAAAGAAATAATAGATTACATAACAAAGTTGAAACAGACTGTATTCAGCTTTGGAAAACTATCGAAATTGAATCCAACATCATACTTCACAAATTCAGCAGAAACAGCAACAGTCCTCATAATATTTCTATTGAAGACAACTATGAGAACTTAGTCGAAGAATACTTACAGAAGGAGAACTTTAATAAAAGTTCTCAATTCCCTGCTTTTGATGATAATATTGTGGATAAGTCATCAAGTTCCATTAATTGCAGTCCCTCTGTTGAAGGTTGCTACTCCGCTCTACATACCAGGAATAATTCCTGCAAGGGAAGATATCAAAATTTTAGCAATCCTTATTCTAAAAGTTTTTTAAACAATAATTCTACTTTCTCTTTACCTAATATGCATAGGGAGAGCCGTCCATTCAACTCTGAGCCTCTGCTTCCTTATGACTGTCAATTACAAAACAACATTATCATATCCAATGCTGTTGTTCATAGAGACAAGAACTTCAATAACTACAAGTACTCATCTTATAAGGTTCTTTCCAATGCCGCTAGCAAGGACACTGTTGACAACTTTCCTAGTAATCAGTTTGCAACTTATCAGGATAGAAACAAAAGCAATCAGACTGCAACCTGTCAGGGAAGTAACAAGTCTCTTAATTCTAATTATAATAGGACTAAAATAGGAATTTGCACTAATCAAAACATTACTTTACCTGATTATAGCATGAGGACTTGCTGGATCGATGAGGCTAACAACAACTTTTCCCTGCCTGATAACGAGCAAAGATTAGGTGACTCTCACTACATCAGCAAACTCAATAACAAAATCTACCACTTATCTGATTGGGAAAAAGGAGAAAGCAGCAACTATTGCGCTGATTATTGCTCAGATCTTCCAAGGACCAAGCTTAAAGAGGCTTCTGACAATCTGAAGTTAGGTAGCAACCTTAATAACAAGGAGAACAACTACAAGGATACTAAGACTAAAACTACTCAACAAAGTAATTTTAGCCTAGATCCTGTTATCTCCAGGCTTCGAGATAAAGATATCAAGGAGTGGAGACCCCCTTAAGCTCTTGCGGGAGATCCATTTCATGTTTCTCAGCTGTTTATTTTTGCCCTCTTTTGTTTAGCTCCGCCATTTTTGAGCTCGTGTTTTTTTGGAGGCGTTGCCTTGTGTTCTGAGATCTAGGGTTTGCCCTAGTTGTTTTTGTGTTGTATCTTGGTTTCGGGTTGCTTTGTTTATACCCGTTTCCCTCTTTTCTTTTATTTGTATTATTCTGGGCTTAGCCCATTTACTCATTTTCAAAAAAAAAAAGGCTATTTTCCATAGCTATATGGATATTAGACAGGGATCTGTTTTTCATTTATATGTTTACTAGTAGGAGGCCCGTGCACAGACGGGGCTAGTGGTTGTAATCTAGTTTAGGTTGATATTTACTTGGCACAGATTTGTTGATATAAGGTTTAGTATATAACATTGGAAGCAATAAGCTTAGTATTTTTTGTCTGTTAATTTAGTACGTATTATTGCATGGACAAAAATACAGCAGCATAATAGAAATGTTCAGTTTTACATATGATTATGGATAATACTTAGAAATATGTGAACATAATTCAATCCCATGCAATGGTATCACAATATGTTTGAATATAAGAATGGAAAGTGGAAAAGAGCAGTAGGTGGGTCATTTGTCTGTAAGCATAACCAAATAGTTAGTACAAAGGTTATTTCATAGTACTGGAATTAACATGAATGCATGCTTCAAATAAAAAATAAAATATAAAGCTGATAATACGAGTAAACAAAGGCGATTTTTTTCCTAAAAACTGAAGGAAAACAACATGTGGTTGATGGTTACACATGGATTGTAGTTTGAACTTCTCAGGCCTCTTTCTTGCATTGATTGCCCTGAGTCTTTGTGGTGGATAAGTCAGAGGTAACTGCAACTTATTCAACATCCTACCATATGCACCGGAATGCAAAGTAGTTTACTAATTCCATTACAGCAAATATTTATGTAAATAGAAGTCCAAACAAGCAACCTACATATTTTTTTTGTGTTTATATGAAATGACCAGAAGAGATAAAAGTTCTTGCTAATGTCGTTATCTACTTCGAGAGAGTGGATTAGATGTCGACGTAGGAACACCGATGAGTACATACAGGGGGTTCGACATTTTATAAATTTCGCAAAGCATCATGCACCACCTGACTTTGAAATGTGCAATTGTCCTTGCAAAAATTGTAGAAATTCAAAAAAAACTATCCTTCAAAACAGTCGAGAAACACTTAATCATTTACGGTATGGATCCAACATATGATGAGTGGTTTTCTCATGGTGAGAGGAACGACACAGATGTAGTAATCAATTCTACACCAAATGTTACTGCCAATGAGGCTTGCATCTCTCATCAAATTCGAGTGGAAAACCATGTAGAAGGTGCTCTTGGAAACCTTGTTGACAATTCATATGGTGTGTATGATAGTATTCACGGTATCGGTGATGGTTATCTGGGAAGAAAGTACAACGAGTACAAAAGAAAAGCAAATGAAAAACTGTATTCTTCTTATGAAGATGGTCTTACAACATTAAGTGTTCTTATAGAGCTACATAATTTGAAAAAAGAATTCAATTGGTCAGAAAACAGTGTGACCGAGTTGTTGAACAGATTGAAAAAGTGGCTTCCAAATGGAAATACACTACCGTATAAATACCCCACAATGAAACAAATAATAATGGATTTAGGAATGAATGTAGAGTGCATACATGCTTACGAAAACGATTGCATATTATTTTGGAAGGAGAATAAAGATGCCGTTGAATGTCCTCGTTGCCATACTTCGAGATTTAAAGTTAAAGATGAAGGTGAAATTGTAAAGTCACAAAGCAACCAAGAAAAGTTTTAAAATATTTTCCATTAATTCCTAGATTAACTAGATTGTACACTATACCATGGATAGCTCGAAAAATGTTATGGCATAGTGAAGCAAAAACTTATTGGAATTTCATGCGTCATCCTATCGACTCAGCTAAATGGAGATCGCTTAAGAATAAGTGGCCAGAGTTTGCTAACAATGCTCGAAACGTTTAGCTTGTAATTGCTACCGATGGGTTCAATCCTAATACAATCCAGTCTAACAGTTATATTTGTTGGCCTGTGTATATGGTTCCTTATAATTTACCTCCTTCATTGTGCATGAAATCAGAATTTCAAATGTTGTGTTTATTAATTCCTGGACCTAAAGCACCAAGTCAAGATATTGATGTATATTTAGAACCCCTTGTGGATGAGTTGAAACAACTTTGGACAATAGGAGTGCCTGCATTTGACATGGACAAGAACGAGTATTTTACATTGAAAGCAATGCTATTATGGGGAATTCATGATCTACCTGCATTTGGGAATCTATCGGGTTGTGTGACCCATGGTTATAAAAGCATGCCCTATTTGTGCTACAGAGACCGAGGCAGAACACGTTGGTAATAAGATTGTTTATACGACGTACAGAAGATTTCTGAAGAACGGCCATCCATATAGAGCAACAAAACATGGATGGTATAAAGATATAGGGTATAAGGAACCTCCAACACGACTGACAGGATTAGCTCTTTTATAGAAAATTGCTCATATCAAATACACACCCGGTAAATTGAATAGAAAAAAGAAGCGTATAGGAGATGATTTTGATCATGATGAACACCTTGTAAATGAGAATGACAATGGTGTAATACCAGCATGGTATAAAAAGGTGATTCTTTTTTCCTTAGAGTATTGGAGTGACCATAAAGTGCGACACACAATAGACGTAATGCATACTGAGAAGAATGTGGCAGAGCATTTTATTAATTTGTTATTCAATAGAACCAAACAATCCTTTGAATTTCCATTTGATAAAGCTTACAAGATCCAATGTTGTCAAGTTCTAAAAGGCATAAAACTTCCGTCATGCTTTGGAACTAAATTAGGCAACTTAGTAAGCATTCAACCACCTAGTTTGAATATTAGAAAGTCATACGACTATCATATTATTATCCAACATTTTTTGCCTGTCATGGTTCAACATGCATTTCCAAAGTTTCGTGACTTGAGGCATGCGATTTTACAAGTATGCTTGTACTTCAATAATATTTGTTCAAAGGTTTTGATTCGAGAGCATGTCCAAGCTGCCAAAGATATGATTGCGGAGGCGTTATGTGTGTTGGTCCATTATATTCCCACTTAGTTTTTTGATATAAGTATACATCTAATGGTGCATTTAGCCGATCGAGAACTACTTTGCGGACCAGTTAATTATACATGGATGTATTCATTTGAAAGGTGAGACTTCAATGATAATATAAAACGTGCATTATTTTATGTTTTCTTAGAGCTATGAAGGAGTGTAAAAACATACCAAGCAATAAACGATATGTGGAAGGGTCAATTGCCGAAGCATATATTGTTTCAGAATCTGTTAGGTATGCAATGGAGTATATGCCAGATCCATGTGCTGGAAATCATAGCTCTAAACAAAGCACCATTCTTGGATGAGAATGGTAATGATACATACGAACGCTCCATTATTGAGGGTAAAACTATCAAGCTAACTGGCGTACAACGAATACAAATTCGAAGATGGATACTTTTTAGAATGGATATACCAGATCTAGAAAATTATTATAGGTTTGTGTTTTTTAACAAATTATAAATTAGCTTTCTATTTACTTAATATATAACATGTTTACTTTGTAGCGAGTATCGATTGTCATTAAAAGATACTCACCCTAATAAAAAAGACTTCAAACAAAAGCAGAAGTTATTGTACAATCCAAATTCATTGATTGGTTGCACATTAAGGTTTGTTAGGCTTCAACAAAACAGTAGTTTTATTACACAATTACGAATTTATTTAATATATTTTAGTGGTTTTAACAGTTAATGGAAGAAAAATGCATGAGTTCATTGTTATGGTATTATGTTAGTGGTCCAACGTGGGAAACCAAAACTCATCTCAAATATAGGATCCGTGGTTATGTATTTTCTTCCCAGCACTACGACAACACTCATTCAACACAAGATAGTGGTGTTTGCATGGATGCAATTACAACGTTTATCGCAAGCGCAAAAGATTTAAATCCTACGTATGATGATACTACTTGGTATGATGTTATCAAGGAGATCATTGAGGTTGATTATTATGATTTTCAACATGTAGTATTCTACTGCGACTGGGTAAATATCGTCGACAAAACACATGGGTTTAAGATTTGTCCGGACTCTAGTTTACCGATGGTAAATCTAAAGAAGCTTAAAAGCAGTAATGGAGAATATGATGAGCCCGTCATTCTTGCATTTGAAGCAAGCCAAATCTTTTACATAAAAGGCATACAAAATCCTGATTGGTCCATTGTACGACGTTCGCCTAAGCACTTGACTGATGACACAGATGATTATGAAATGCCAACAAACTTCCACTCCAATTTGAATGAGCAACACAACTTAACATTATTGAAATGCATGGAATCTAGATAAAAAAACATGATTGTAACTAGTGATGTTTTGTTTGATTTTTGTTTGATGTATTGAATCTATGTTGACATCTGAATTCTGCAGTAGTAAAACATGCTTTTTTGTTTGATGTATTGAATCCGTTTAATGCTTAATGCTTAGTCGTTTTTATATTGATTTCCATCTTTGCACTAAAGGTAATCTACTTGTTTATAGTTATATATTAAACACTACCCAGTCTTTTATGTAATGATTACTTGATTTATCAACTGGGTTACAAGTTAACGTGTATATTGCAGAATGTCAACTAGTTGCAACAATGCATCACAATGTCAAGAAAGCACCGAAGAAGACGTTGCTCCTCCACCAACAAATAAAAAGTACTCAATAATTGTTGAAATGGATGGTGCCAAAGGTAGAGATGCAAAAAAATGGAGTTCTCGTTGTGGGGTTTTGATTCATGTTGCCAAAGGTTGAAATGCAAAAAAATCCGGTTAGTTATGATGATTGGAGGAAAGTAGACAGCTTTTATAAAGATAATTTATGGAAAGCACTTACGGTATTTTACTTCCAAGTATTTACTCGTTTAAATCATGTCTTTTTCTTTTTGAAATTATTTTTATATAATGCATGTGTCTAAAATTAAGTGTGTATCTGATACCAATTAGTTAAAATCTGGGTGTATATGATATCCTTGGCAGCTGATGTCCTTTGATTCATGTTGGACAGAAATTGCGGGGATACAGGATATAGGATAACATTTCATTGCATGTAGGTGACTTTCATGTGTAGTTTCATTTTAGAATCCCTTGCTTAAGTTTATAAAGTACATCACTTTTCCTTAGGTCGCTTGACCAGCTTGCCTTCACTAGGTCGAACCCCATATTACTCTGCGTAGGCAATCTTATCTGAAAAGCATTCATCAGAATTTCCACTTTGATGCATTTTGAGCTGATTTCCTTGGATTTTATTCACGTCTTCGAATGTGAATTTTTGTGCTAGATTGTTTCTACAATCGTTTTATGACTTGTCACTTTAAAGATATATGAAGGTTTCAATACTAGTACTAAATATCAAAACTCTTTCATTAAAGCAATTTCAACACTATTTTAAATATCAAAAGTTCGTTTTCTCAAACCGATTTCCAATCTACTAGTATATACAAGCCTTTACTTCACTCGAATGAGAAATCGACTTAAACGACTTAGTAAAACGAGTGGTATGAAACGCTTGCGTTCACTTTGTCGGTTAGCTCTTGGACTTGTTCGATTGAACCTTTTTGTGACAATTTCCTAGTGAAGATTTACAACTTGTTTGTAAATATTTAAGTTAAGCAAGTGGTTATGGGACATGAAGCTAAACTCATATATTTACTAGCTTGGTGTAATTGACACTTCTCGTTGATCATGACGATCATTTTATGATTTAGACTAGCAATTGTGCGATGTCTCTTTGTTTGCAAGGTTAGACTAGACCACAGTGGTGTGATTCCGACTCACACATATCTCTTTGTCCGCAAGGTTAGTCTAGACCGCAGTGGTGTGATTCCGACTCACACATACCTTTTTGTTTGCGAGGTTAGGCTAGACACCACTTGTGTGATTCCACTCACACATACCTTTTTGCTTTTTGGTTAGCCTAGGCCTCAATCAGTGTGATTTCGACTCACACATATGGGGTAGCGCCCCATGGTCTTCGAACCATCATGTGATAGGCCTCTTTCTCTTTTTATGATTTCTGGATTTCTTGTTTTGATTTCTGGATTTTTATGTCATTGACTTGTTATGAGTACAAGTTTAGGGTATGATGCCCTCTTTGGATCTTTGAGAAGATTCTTGTGATATTGATCATTTCTCATCGGTTGATCTCCTGTTGATCATCATTTTCATACTTATAGTAGTATGTCAGTATGGATATTCTATGTTTATGCCATATCTTTTATTTTATATCATGTCATCTGATATTTATAGTTAGACTGATCCGTTTATTATTTTCTTAAATAATACTCGGGTCAGACCGAGATGTTACAGGTGCTTCTGCTTGACTTCCTCCCGGGATTTGCTACTCTGACTTTTGGCTAACTATTTAGTTTAGCAGTTTTTGTTGTATACACTTGAGATATGGACTCATAGTTGTATTCTTTTGGTATAGCACGTGTTGCTATTCTTTTGTATTATTGTGGATCTTTTTGACCACTACTCTGATGTACACTTTCATGTGTTAGTTATATATTCATATCTTCTTCCGCCTTTGTGATATGGATGTCTGTGACTGATTTGTGTTATGTTTAGTTCTATGTTTGTTTCCGAAGATGATTTTATAGCCACCGTGTGATAAGCAATTACATGGATGGTCGCTCCTCAACAGCCTTATTCTCCGTGCTAGTTGACAGTACTACATCGTAGTGTCCTTGGCTAGCGTGGGTATTGAGGTGGGGCGTCACAGAACCCATTTCTAAAAGTCCCTTAAACCCTACTAGATCCAAATCCCCTCAGCACAAGCCACTAGAGCAAAATCTGCTATGGTCATCGCCTCTGCTTCGTCCTAAGGCTCCTGCCCGACATCTCCGATCATCCCCTCGACCATCGGTTCATCGAAAATTATTTTTCGAATGATTTCTGATCATCTCCTCTTCCACGATGATCCCAACCCAAAAAATCACCGAACAACCACTTGCTGTTATTTAAAGATATCTCTCCGATTACTAGACGAAAATTCCCAAAACTGTTTTAAAAATAAACTAGACTCAAGAACTCACAACTCTCCAATTGACGGCAAGTGCTAATTCAAAGTGGTTTGAGAGAAATTGATTTTTGAAGATGAAGGAGGAATTAATTTTTAATGTTTTTGAAACTTACAGAGGAAACAATAAGATGAAGAAGAAAAAACTGTGTATCTCTGAGCATATATTTATATACACATACATACATGCTTATATGCTCACAACCTTCAGTACCTAGATCAAATCAAAGATCAAAACTTGATGGAGGCAGGGGGCGTAGCCAAACAAGGGGAGACAAAAATATGGCCGTGGAAAAGTTATGTACCGTGTGTACATATATATATGTGTGTGTGTGCACGTGCGTGTGTGTGCGTGTGTGTGTTGATTTTTAAAATAAATCCCGGTACCGTGCCATACCGCATCGCGCCCAATTCCGAGCCACGATTGACAAAGAATAAAGTATGATCGCGTATAACAATGTTACACGATCATAAAACAAACATAAAATAGACAAGTTATTAAATTCTGCAAAGTCTCAAAATGCCAACGTTTGTTGTAAAATACGTCAAACGAGAATTTGTTTATTTTCCAAATTAAAAATTATGGAAAAATTCTAAAAATTAAATTAAAAATACGTCATTGAAAATCAAGTCTCGGTTTGAAACAGATAATTTTTCATAATTTAAATTCAAATCCAAATATTTAAACAAATTAAATACTCAAATTTGAAGACCCAAAATATGGGTTGTTACACTCTTCCCCCTTAAGAAGAATTTCATCCCCAAAATTTAGCACAAGAACATTCAATAATATTCATAATCCCGCATGATGTTCATAGATCATTTATATATAGAGTCTGTTTCGATCACCACTCGAATACATGACTCCACTTCCAAACCAGTACCGTTCACCCGATTTACTAGTGCAGACCCTGATCAGCCTCTTGATTAGGAACCTCTGTTCTCCTTTCATGACTATAAACTATGATAGAAAACTTTGCTCCCATACCAAAAACCCTCATCAAGTGTTCGTCGTCAAAAATCGAGTAATAAATCCTTATTTGGAAAGGTGTGAAACACCTTAAAGCCTTGTACTCGAATATTTGATCAAACTATATAGAGAGAGAAATGATCTACATCCATTCTACGTACTTATTTAATTGGTTATTCCAATACCAACTCTATTCCCATTAAAATATTTATGAAAAACATTTCATATAACTCCATTAGATTTGTAAAACTTATAAAACACTCTACCCATTACAAGGGTATACACAACTATTATACAAACTTTTATTTTGAATTCACTTAAGAATTTAAAAAACCCAGTTTTTATTCAAAACACTTTTTGAAACGATAACATATATTTTGGAAACTTAAGGGTCAAATACCTGGATATTTATTTTCAAAAACTTTTGAAATGATATTATATATATTTTAATCCATAACAAATATATATAGATAGCTCGAGTAACCCTAAAATTTTACCAAAGAACTGGGTACTACCACACAGTATCATATATTCCTTATTATAAGAATAATGCTCAAGAGAGAGGTTTACCATCTGAACGCATCTCTTACCCATTTTTAGTTATTTTCGAGCCACTCGAACTAGTTAATTAAAAATCACTTCTTTCTTTTCAAACCCCTTTTTGAAACAATATCATAAATATATTTCCCGCAAAATATTTCAATAGAATATCCAATTCCAATTTGCTTTGATTTCGTTCGGATTCGAACTCGTCCTAATCGTTCAATGACAAAGAGAATAATTACTAAGTGCATAATACCGTTCGCCTAAGCAAACATCCGACCGTCACTTAGAAGATTATTCTGATCACCACAAAACAAATCGGGATTTATTCCCCGTACCAAATCCAAAGGAAATCACATTTTTCTTTATTAATTTTATCTTTCATAAGTATTTATTACTTGAAAATGTTTTTAAGTAAACTTATTTTACCATTTCCATAAGCATTCATATACTAAAACTATCTCTAATAAAATTATTATTTATTTTCCACAAATCATTTAAAACAATAGTATACAAATTTACTTAATAGTAAATCAAACCATACTTTTAGAATCAAATCAAAATTTATTTTATCAAAACAATCAAATAGCGAGATCCCAATGGTAGCAATTGCCCACTTAGAAATGTTTTTATCCTAAGAACATTTTCAATTACTATTATTAACCTGTAAACCATGAAAACCATTTTGCCAAAATCACCGGGATTTAACTCTCGAATTTATTTTATTTATAAAACACATTTGTATAAATCACATTTATAAAATATTTCCTCTTAAAGGAAATAATTTCACAAGTATTTATTGTAAAAATATTCTAGCTTCCTTATATAAATCATTTTTCAAGTATTATTTGAGAAATATTTAAGTTTTCTTTTAATAAACTTCTTTTATAAAATTCCAATATAATACGACCAATTTTTATATTCAGTCATTTCCAATTATTATTTCAAAATATTCCAATTTCTTTTTAATAAGACAATATTGGTTAAAACTTAATCTTACCAAATCAACCTTTATATAAAATCGTTTACAAAATATTCATTCCAAAATATTCGAATTTTCTTTTAGATAAACAACCTTTAGGAATCAAATTTTAACCCAACATCGTCAACAAATGCCTTATATTCAAATTGTGAAACTTAATTCACAAGGTATTCGTTTCAATGTTCCCAAATTTCCTATCTACATAAACGATGTTTCAAAAAGGAAGATTCCAGATAGATTAATGGATAATAGTTAATGCTCAGAAATGGGCGAGCATGACCGATCAAATCCTAGATGATAATGATGGAATATTATCATTCTTAACAACCAAGCACAACCAAGAATAACTATATTAAATTTTTGTAATTTTTTCTTTTATATATAAAATATAATCTTAAGTAAAATTATTTCATTTATCCAAATTTTAAAACAATACTATGTCAATTGGTCTTGTTCGAGTGTTTAGGAAATCTCTATCAATAACGTTGGTCAAACGCATCGACCAGAATTCTTAAGCCACTCAAGATATCAAACAACACAATATAAAACATTTTTATATCACTAACAAATACGTGCTCTTATATATATACTCTCAAACTCATGCTAGGGTCTCACTTACCCTATCTCAAATGAGTCAACCCTACCAAGCCTAGGTGCTCGCTCAACCTAAGCTATGATACCAACTGTAACGACCACTTTTCCGTACAGTTTAAGCTGACAATAAACCCACATGTGCAACCTAAATTGAAAGGAAAGACGGACAGTTAGGGAAAAAAAGAAGGAAGACAAGCAGAAACTAAACAACACAGAATCGCACAGCGGAACGAATAATCTATAATATACAATCAACCTTTACACAAAAACGAAACTTTAATATATGTATATACATACATTAATCAGAGTTTACCAACCTATTTCAGCTTGGATAGTTATAACAACCTTTCCTCACAATTGCTGATAAATATAACAATGAATGCAGTAGAAAAATAACCATGTATGTGAATACGTCTTTGGGCCTCCAGCTCGTCTCTTGAAGCTCCAAAAATCCAAGTAAACCTGGAAATATGCTCGGTCTGGCCCGAGCATTTTAGGAAAACAACGTCCGGGTCAGTCTGGTAAAACTAGCGTGAGAAACTCAAATGACAAGGAATTTTATTTATTTTAACTTGTAAAATCCTTTAAAATCAAAAGTATCTCGTAAGACCACGCCACACATAAACACAGACGAGTTTTGACGCAGCGGATATATCAAAACGATCTTCAATCGGTGAAAGTAGTAATCGGTGGATTGGAAGATACTGAAATGCCCGAATTCGTCGATCCGAAGATACCGAACTCTAGCTATCCCGAACTCGTTGATCGCGCACGATACCGGGTTCAAAGATCTTCAATTCTTCGAGTGTTGATCTAGCGCACTAGATTCCGCGAATCGGCTTCTACAATCGTTGAATCGAGCGCACTCGATTATCTGAAAGAGGAGATAGGAGATTACACTCAACTACCAATTTAGATGAAAGCACACAGCAATCAAAAGAGAATTTTATTCAAAAATCAACAACCTTTACAAATGACATTACATCCCTATTTATAGGGTTTACAACATCACAAATGACTTAAGAAAGTTACAACCCAAACAACACTTTACAATCCACGACTTATTAAAGTATCCGACTTAAGCTAAGTCGTTAACGACTTAAAGAAACAATAGGCATTCGATTAACTTCTCTCGACTTATAAAAAAAAAACAACATTCACGACTTATCAAATCGTTCACGACTTATCAAAATCGTTCACGACTTATCAATGCTTCTCAACGATCCAAAGGAACAGCAGACGTTTGATTTAAACTTCTCGCGACCTATCAAAAATCACTCGCGACTCATAGAAATCAACTTGCGGCTTATCGAAATCAACTCGCGCTACTGGAAGTAGGTCGCGTGAGTATTGCTTCTGGAAGGTTAGGTCGTGGAATTGATTTGAGGTGGAGTTTATGTCGCGGTGGAGTTAGGTCGTGGAGGGATGAGTCGTAACTCGTGGGAATCAATGAGTCGTAAGTCGTGGCCTCTGATGAGTCGTAACTCGTGGATGAGGGTGAGTCGCGAGTTGAAGTAGGGCTGAATCGCGGAATCGTTGAGTCGTGAGGTTGGTGATGGTTGCAGAGAAGCGGAGTTAGGTCGAGAAACTGATAACTCGTTCGCGAGTTAGGAGATAGTAGTGGTGTTGGCTTTTGCGATTGATGAGTCATTCACGAGTTAGGAGATAGCAGTGGTGTTGGCTTTTGCGATTTCAGATATGCCTTGCTCTTTCTATGTCTCGTTCCTTCTTTAAGTTGCTGCGCTGCATCATCCTCCCCTTGTTGAAAAAAATTCGTCCTCGAATTGAAAGGTTCTTCCCCATTAGATTGTTCATCTCCATAATAAGGTATAAGATGCCTAACATTAAACACGTCAGAAGTGTGAACATCCTCTGGTAGCTTCAACTTATAAGCATTTTCATTGATCCTTTTCAAGATTTTAACTGGACCAATTTTTCGGGCTTTCAACTTGTTATAAGCTCCCACTGGAAAACGATCCTTTGTTAACACAGCATATACCCAATCACCCTCGTTGAACTTCACACTTCTTCTCTTTTTATCTGCAGCTTGTTTATATTTCTCATTTGTCTTTTCCAAACGTTCCTGAACGTCTTTATGACAATCTTTCAACTCGTCAACGAAATCTGACGCCCGTTTAATCACTCCTTTTGGTTGTGGCACTACCGTCAAATCCAATGGCCCCTTTGGCAAGCTTGAATATACAATCTGAAATGGACTGTAACCAGTGCTTCGGTTAACAGCATGATTATGAGCAAACTCTGCCTGACACAACTTTAAGTCCCAACTCTTCAAATTGTCCTGCACAAGACATCGCAACAAATTTCCCAACGATCTGTTCACAACTTCAGTTTGTCCATCTGTTTGTGGATGATATGCACTACTAAATTTCAACTTCGTTCCCACCATCTTCCATAAACTCAACCAAAAGTGACTCAGAAATCGAGTATCTCGGTCAGAAACAATAGATTCGGGTAAACCATGTAAACGATATATTTCTTTAAAGAATAACTGTGCCACTCGAACTGCATCCGCTGTCTTCTTACAGGCTATAAAATGTGCCATCTTCGAAAACCTGTCCACCACAACAAATATAGAATCATTTCCCCTCTGAGTTCTCGGCAATCCTAACACGAAATCCATGCTGATATCAACCCATGGTTTGGTAGGCACAGGTAACGGCATATATAACCCCGCATTCATCGCTGTTCCTTTCGAAACTTGACAGATATGACACCTTTCCACAAATCTCTCTATCTCTTTCCTTATTGACGGCCAAAAATAAGATTGAGAAATTAACTGTAACGTACGATCTCTACCCACATGGCCTTCTTCATGTAATTCTTTAACAATCTTCATTCTCAAGCTACAGTCTGGGATGCACAAACGATTTCCTTTAAACAGAAAACCATCCACCAACACAAATTCATCAGTGCTTCCTTCCTTTACTTTTTCAACAAATTTCACAAAGTAAGGATCTTCTTCAATCAATTCTGGCAATAATTCAAAACCTGTCACTTCAACTTTCATTGTCGTCAACAAATGACTCCTCCTGCTCAAAGCATCAGCCACACGATTGGTTACCCCTGACTTGTGCTTAACGACAAAAGTAAACTGCTGCAAATAAGCAATCCACGATGCATGTCTTGCTGAAATCTTGTCTTGTCCTTGTAAATGTTTCAACGCCTCGTGATCAGTGTATAAAACAAATTCTTTCTGGAATAAGTAATGTCGCCAGTGCTTCACCGCTTGAACAACAGCATAAAATTCCACATCATAGGTACTGTATCTCATCTTTGCTCCTGACAACTTCTCACTGAAATATGCAATTGGACGTCCCTTCTGACTCAACACACCTCCAATCCCAACCTTGGATGCATCAGTGTGTAGTTCATACACTAGCTGAAAATCAGGTAATACTAGAATTGGTGCAGACGTCAACAACTCCTTGATTCGTTCGAGAGCAACTCCTGCTTCCTCCGTCCATGTAAATTGTTTACCCTTCATACAATCAGTCACAGGTGCCATCACACTACTAAAGTGTGGAATAAACCTTCGATAAAATGAAGCCAACCCATGAAAACTACGAACTTCCGTTATCGTCTTGGGCTGTCGCCAATCTCTGATAGCTTCGATTTTACTCTGGTCAACCTGTATACCCTTCTCTGAAACAACGTACCCCAAAAATAACACACTATGCGTCATGAACACGCATTTCTTCGTTGCAGCATAAAATTGTTCTTGTCGCAATACCATCAGCACTTCTCTAAGATGATTCAAATGTTCCTCTGGACTCCCACTGTAAATCAGAATATCATCGAAATACACCACCATAAATTTCCCAATGAATGGTCGAAAAATCTGATTCATCACCCTCATAAAAGTACTCGGTGCATTGGATAAACCAAATGGCATGACCAACCATTCGTATAGACCCTCCCTGGTTTTAAAAGCAGTCTTCCACTCATCTCCTGGTCTGATACGAATTTGATGATATCCGCTCTTCAAATCAATCTTCGAAAATATAGTAGCTCCGCTTATTTGATCTAACAAGTCATCCAACCTCGGCATTGGAAATCTATATCTCACAGTAATCTTATTCAATGCTCGACTGTCAGTGCACATCCTCCACGTCCCATCCTTCTTGGGTACCAATAAAGCTGGTACAGCACAAGGACTTAAACTCTCCTGCACACGCCCCTGTTCAAGCAATTCTTCCACTTGCCTCCGCAACTCTTCATGTTCCTTCGGACTCATTCGGTAATGTGGTCTGTGTGGCAACACAGCACCTGGAACAAGATCTATCTGATGTTGTATATCCCTCAACGGTGGCAACTCCGTTGGCAACTCCTTTGGAAATACATCATCAAATTCTTTCAAAACTGGTTTAACTTCTTCTGGAATTTCGACCACTTCCTGACTCTCTCGCCCAATTAACAAAAACACTTCAGGTTCCTCCTCAACTTCTTTAACAAACTCCTTTAAAGTCAATAAAGTTTTCAGTTCTTCAATCTCTTCCGACTTACTTTCTCCTTGTGATCTCTTCTTCGGAACTAGGATAATTTTCGTGCCTTCAAACATAAAACTGTAGCTATTGGTCCGACCGTCATGTTGTACTGCTCGATCATACTGCCATGGTCTTCCCAATAATAAGTGGCAAACATCCATCTCTACTACATCACACCAGATTTCGTCTTTGTATTTCTTCCCAATAGAGAATGGAACACGAACTCGTCTATCCACTTTCACTTCTCCTCCTTTTCTCAACCATGCTAACTTGTACGGATTTGGATGTTTCTCTGTCTTCAATTTCAACTTTGTCACAGCTTCGGTTGAAACAATATTGTCACAGCTTCCTGCGTCAATCACAAACTTACACACCTTCCCCAGAATAGTACATGTTGACTGAAAGATATTACTCCTCAACCAACTAGCTTCCTCCTCTTGCTTCGATGTTAAACAACTTCTCCTCATCATCAATGCGTACCCGTCATCTCCCGGCAGTAAGTCTTCCTCCTCAACTGGTAAAGAATTAGAGCATTCAGCTTCTTCCTCATCTTCCTCCTCAACTTCTGTCACCATGGTTCTCTTCTTTGGCTTTGGACACTCGTTGCTTTTATGACCCATCTCCTGACAATTGTAACATTTGAAACTGTTGTTAACCTTCGCCTTCTCAACCTCCTTCACCGCTGGTTTACTGATAGGTTTAGAAACATTAGAACTTCCACTAACACCCTTCACTTGATTGTTGGAATTAGTAAACACACCACCTCCTCGTCGTCCCTGCTTCTCCCAAGCCAACGCTTTCTGATGTGCCTCTGCTACAGATCTTGGATCGAACATATTAACCATATCCTGAATCTGCATTCTCAATCCCCCAATGAATCTAGATGTCAGCTGCTCTTCCGTTTCCATAATATCATTCCTCGCAATAAGCTGGTAAAACTCATCCGCATAATCATTAACAGTTTTTGTGCCCTGCCTCAAATTCTGCAAACGTTGATACATCAAAGATTGATAATTGTAAGGTAAGAACGTTGCTTTCATCAATTTCTTCATCTTCTCCCAAGATTCAACTTTTGACTTCCCCATTCGTTCACGTGTAAGTTTGGTTTGCTGCCACCATGCCAAAGCTCTACCCCTCAACCTTGTAGCAACCAACTTCACTCTACGACGTTCTGGAACTTCTTTGAAATCAAAAATTTCTTCAACATTAGCCACCCAATCCAAAAACTCCTCAGCCTGCATACCACCTTTGAATTCTGGAATTTCTGTCTTCATCCCAGATTCCCACTTGTGATCGTACTCCGACTGATTCCTTCCTCGTCCACGTCCTCGTCCATGAACACTACCACCATCATACTCTTCTTCACCATCCGATGTATATCGATGTCGATCCTGACCACCAACATCTCTACCACCACCATTTCTTCCACCAACATTCCTACGATCTACATTCCTTCGATCACGATCTACATTCATCTGATCCCGATCAGTCACATTTCTATCCCGACTTCGATCATCAACATTTCTATCACAATCTCGATCCACGCTTCTATGATCACTATCGACACTTCTCTCTCGATTTGAATGTGGTGAAGCTCTACTTCTCCCATGGCTCGATTCAGGTGATACTCTTCTCTGATTTTGACTCATCTCCAACATCATCCTCTCTAATCGACCAATCCCTTCAGTAAGCTTCTCATTGAAATTCTCGTTAATTCGTTGCTCCATTTCATCGGCCTCTTCTCTTCCGTACAAAGCATTAATATTGCGATGACGTTGAACTCGTCTTGGCGGCATGATTGAATACTTCCCAAACACTTCAACAAATTCACACTTCAAGTTTTCAAACACCTTTCGAACTTTGATCCAAAATGAAATGGATCGAAAACTCCAACTTTGTTGCAAGATATGATGAACACAATGAACACAACTTCAACACTTCAAATTCTCGGCTCCAAGACTCGATTTAGCTATGATTGGCTAAAACAAGCTCTGATACCAAACTGACGCAGCGGATATATCAAAACGATCTTCAATCGGTGAAAGTAGTAATCGGTGGATTGGAAGATACTGAAATGCCCGAATTCGTCGATCCGAAGATACCGAACTCTAGCTATCCCGAACTCGTTGATCGCGCACGATACCGGGTTCAAAGATCTTCAATTCTTCGAGCGTTGATCTAGCACACTAGATTCCGCGAATCGGCTTCTACAATCGTTGAATCGAGCGCACTCGATTATCCGAAAGAGGAGATAGGAGATTACACTCAACTACCAATTTAGATGAAAGCACACAGTAATCAAAAGAGAATTTTATTCAAAAATCAACAACCTTTACAAATGACATTACATCCCTATTTATAGGGTTTACAACATCACAAATGACTTAAGAAAGTTACAACCCAAACAACACTTTACAATCCACGACTTATTAAAGTATCCGACTTAAGCTAAGTCGTTAACGACTTAAAGAAACAATAGGCATTCGATTAACTTCTCTCGACTTATAAAAAAAACAACATTCACGACTTATCAAATCATTCACGACTTATCAAAATCATTCACGACTTATCAATGCTTCTCAACGATCCAAAGGAACAGCAGACGTTTGATTTAAACTTCTCGCGACCTATCAAAAATCACTCGCGACTCATAGAAATCAACTTGCGGCTTATCGAAATCAACTCGCGCTACTGGAAGTAGGTCGCGTGAGTATTGCTTTTGGAAGGTTAGGTCGTGGAATTGATTTGAGGTGGAGTTTATGTCGCGGTGGAGTTAGGTCGTGGAGGGATGAGTCGTAACTCGTGGGAATCAATGAGTCGTAGGTCGTGGCCTCTGATGAGTCGTAACTCGTGGATGAGGGTGAGTCGCGAGTTGAAGTAGGGCTGAATCACGGAATCGTTGAGTCGTGAGGTTGGTGATGGTTGCAGAGAAGCGGAGTTAGGTCGGGAAACTGATAACTCGTTCGCGAGTTAGGAGATAGTAGTGGTGTTGGCTTTTGCGATTGATGAGTTGTTCGCGAGTTAGGAGATAGCAGTGGTGTTGGCTTTTGCGATTTCAGATATGCCTTGCTCTTTCTATGTCTCGTTCCTTCTTTAAGTTGCTGCGCTGCATCAAGTTTTTACCTTACGATAACTAAAACCTTTATATCAAAAAATAAAGTGATATTATAATAATGTCTAAAAGGTGAAAATAATAATAATCAAGTAGTTGTGATGCTCGTGAGTGTACATCACAACAATACTAGGTATATAATCAAAAATCGATAAGGCAGTTCGCTAATTGTATAGGATTTCCATGGAGGTGCCCTTAGTACTTCGAAGAATGGTCCTCCTGCACAAGGATCAGAGATATCCTTCCGAAGCAGCATACATCCCTAGTGATGTACCATAGGAAAAACATAGATGGTCTCACTAAGACCAAGTGCATCGCCCCATGCATGCATAACAACTATAAGTGATACCTAGGAGGAGCCAACTACACCCTATGGGTTTGCCAACCCTACTGGCCATGCCTTCTATCTCTGGTTTTAGTCATTCCCGCCGATGAGGCAACATCTGGCATTCCAGCTCATGCACCACCATCAAAATAGATCATGGAATCCCCCATGGATTCCAATACCCTAATGGGTCTCGGAATCACACATAGATTCCCACATCTCAATTAGATCTTAGAATCACATCCGGATTCCCATACCCCAACGAGTCTCGGAATCACTCATGGATCCCAACATCTTAATATACCACGAAACTCCTCCATAGAACCGTATATGGTTTCCGGAGTTGTCATGGGTTCGAGTCATCTCTTACGAGTACACTCTTCCATTTCCCGGGTGCTCCACAAAACCAAACGCCGATTTCCGAAATGCTTAATACTGGTACTACACCAAACAATCCATTTTGTAACACTTTTCCGCTTTAAATTTCTAACGGTTATAACCGTTACCAATTTATTACGGTTATTTCCGTTACAACCATTTCTAACGGTTATTCCTGTGACTAAATTTGGTGATTTTGTAATAAATTTAAAGTGATTAGGATAAAATTGTAATTTACGTACTTTTGCACTAAAAACATCTATCATGGTTCTTTCATTCCTCGTATTACTTTTTCACGTCTCTTTCTCCATCGAGCTAGGGTTTCGCCGCTCGCAATCGTTCTCCACCTCGATCAATATCAGGGTTTTGGTATTCGCCTCAATCAATATCAGGGTGCCGTTAATAGCCGGGTTTCGCTGTCTGCCTCGATCAATATCTTAGGTAGTTATTTCTTAAATCAAATAGTTTTGCAGTAGTTGACTTATTTTAGCTCAATCTACTTTTACCTTCTGACAATATAGTAATTCATCTAATTCTGGTTGCAAGGCTTTTTTCCTCATTAAATTAATCAATATTTTGAGCAGATGATGTGTTTTGGAGTTGGCCTTGTTATTTGGATAGTCGGACTTATGTGTTAAATTTGACTCTAAACTATTTTGGACTTTCATTGCCTTATTATTATTCTATTTTTAGGTTAAACTTTAAACATTGCTTTCTAGTATTGCACTACTTCAGCATTTATGTTGTCAATATGCATCGTGTTTCCATCATTTGTCTCTATATGTTTTTGTTTTTACACCCATATTTTAAACATAGAGCGGTATTTTTTTGAATGGCCAAAACAATCCCATTTGTTACATTTGTTTGGCCACTATTCATATTGAACTTCTTGCATGTTAAACATGTTAGTAGTATTAGTCAAACATTTGTTTTTTTCAAAGCTAGGCCAAAATATGGCCTAGTAGTCGGGTTATGGGCCGCCAGGCCCACTCAACCTAAGCAGTAGCCTGGCGCTGCTGCTACATGTAGTAGCTCCCGCCACTGAGCAGTAGCATTGGCTGTTGATCTAAGCAGCAGCAACTGGTGCAGCTTTGGGAGAGTTCAACTATGAGATAATTAAGCTCCTATATAATCACTTTATCAGGTATCTGTAAATTGTTTCCTTTGCATTATATTCGTACTAAGGTTCAGCAATGGGGACTAGATAAGTTTTGGAAGAAGTAAAATGAACCTAGATTAACTGGTTGGATCATTTCCTTTTATTGGATTTAGGTTGAAGATCTGCATGTAGATTAAGACAAGTGGATATAGGAACAAAAATAGAGTTTAGAATGTTGGAATAAGTTTGATGATGATGGGCTATGATGTGGTTTTCAGAAGAAGTAGTGGTCTCCTCTGAATTAGTGTAAGAACTAGACATGGGAATAGTGGACTAGAGAATGAGGATTGATTTTTTGCTTTTCAATGATCCTTAATTTGGAGTTTATCCTAGCTTATGAAGAACTTATATCATAAGGTGTATAAGGAGAAGATAAAACAAGAGAAAAATCTACTACAGACTCGCATGCATTCTGATACAGTTAGACATATTTTTAATGTAGAATTTTAGGCTCATTAAACATAATAGAAAAGCAGTATTATATGCAACTTAAGAAAAAGCTTGATCTGTTCAAGGGTATCAACCGACCCTTGACAATTTTGTTCATATTGTGTTTTAATGGGTATACTAATGCTTTTGATCAAGCATATTTGATTTGATTACTTATTCTGTCGGCTAATAAAAGAGAATCAATATTCATTTTTAGTCATGTTATATTAAGAACCAAAGTGGTGTAAGCCTTTGTTTTATTTAATTAATAACAGCAGTGAATAATGTCCACAAGTGTGTCCTCAGATCTTGTACATAGATGAATCAACATTGATATGGATGACAGAGGGAAAAAGATAATTTTGAGAACTATAATATATCCTTTTAACTTTATGAAACTACATGCAACATTGACTGCTAGCTATTTTATGTTTATCATTTGCATCTATTCTATACAACAAGTAAAGAGGTGGTATTTTAAAACTCATATTTTAACAATTACCTGAAGTGCGAAACTGATACTCCGTAGTTATACTTGATATAGTACTGTTTCATTACTATTTTTAGTCATGGTGGTTTCAATACATTTGTCTTCAATTGATAGAGTTTTGCTCACAGGTGTTGTCGCTGCTATAAGAATTCAATATTAGCCTGCAAGTGAAGTTTATGTTATAGGTAATTCTTCACATAATCCATCATAATGCATGTGCATGTATGTATATATGTATTAACGATTCTCGCATTCCACCCAAGGTATCCCTATTAATGTGGCGCTTGCTACATGATGGATTACCATTGGACGAGAATCTGCAAAAGATCGGCATTCCTTCTGTTTCCCGCTGTAGATGCTGCGGAAACGGGGATTCGGAGTCTTTGAACCACTTGTTTTTTGCCGGTTTCATTGCCAGAGCATGCTGGAATTATTTTGGCAACCTTGTCGGTGTTCGGTGTCCGGCCATTTCTCCTCTTCAACTCCTCAATTCGTGGTGGAGTGGGAACTCTAGGAAATCCCTTTGGTCTATCGTTTTACGGTTGATTCCTAGTCTCATCTGCTGGCACGTCTGGTGTGCGCGGAATAAGACTACTTTCGACAACATTTCGATGGATCCTCAGTCTATTATCCATCGGGTGAGGAATGACGTATTCCTGGCTTTCCGGGGTAGACCATTCAGGGGCCCTTTAAGTCATCGCTCTAGGCGTCTTGTTGGAATTCTGTCGATTTCTTGCTCTACTGCTGCCACTAGACTAGGCGTTGGTTAGGCCTCTGCTTGAGGAGGTGTCCTCCACTCTCCGCTCCTCTCCCTTCCCCCCTTTTTTATGTTTAATTCGGCTGCTTGTTTTTAGATTCAGGTGCTTCTGCTGTCTCCCTGTTGCGTTTTTTCTCAGGACAGATTTGCTTCAAAATTCTGGTTTCTTCTGGCTTGAGCGCTTGGTTCGCCATCGTCGGCTATTGTGGTTGTGGACTTTTGCTCCCTCTATGGTGATCTCCTATCACTTTTTTCTGTCTTCACCTTTGGGCGGTGGCCTTGCCGGAGCTCGATGGTGTGGGCAGGAGGGCGGATGCCTAGGATCTTTCTTACTATCATTAGCGGTTTCTGCCTGGCTGCTCCTTGGGCTTGTTGTATGGTGGTGGTTTGTTGGGTGGACTGGACCTCACCTGCTGGTTGAGGCGGGAGAGTGGGCGAGTGGGTTTCTGGTTTATTTCTGCTCTTCGGACTTCGTCATAGCTTCTTGGCTGCCCGGTGTCTTTGAGTTGTATTATTTGTTCGTTTACTTTCTTTTTCTGGTTTGTTCTAGTGAGGTTATGTGTTCCATAAACTTATACTGCTGTTGTGAGCCTCTGGAGGAAGGCTTTTTCCTCCTTTTGTTATTTATATATATTTCTTGAAAAAAAAAAGTATGATTATTAAATGTTGTATTATACACATAGAACAAAAGAGGGTATATATAGGTGCGTGTCCACTCTTGTTGATTGTATGTGATATCGAATGTATCACCAAAGTAAAGTTGCAAATGTACTTACCTACTACTGTCTTTGTCAGAATATAAGAATGACTTGTATAAACGATCTTTTTTCCACTTTGCTCACAGGTGTTATCGCTGCTATGAATTCAATATTAGCCTGCAAGTGAGGTTTATGTTATAGGTAATTTCTTCACAAATGTCATGAGACCTCTAAAATTATCCATTTAGCAATGATAAAATTATCCATATTGTATGATACATATATACATATACATATATAGACACACATGCACGCGCATCCTTGACTAAAACTCAAACTCCTTTTGTGCGATGCAGGTGAAAATATTTAAATTAATCTTTATTCTTTATTTATTGGTGTATGTACTAATATATCACTAGTAATATTTATTTGTAAATCTTGATTAATTTTTATATATGATATATAAACTTTGTTGAAAAGTGTATAAAACCTTATGATTTTTACAGTGAAAACAAAATTTAAAATTAATTTTTCCATGGAGATATTTGCCATTTTGTACTTGAATAATATGAGATGTTTAAATTAATGTGTGTTATGACTTCTTAAAGTAAATTCATATTCAGTATGACATACTTTTTTCTATCAAAGTTTTGATAATGTCTGGCATAAAGAACATGATTATTTTGTATGTTGAAAACCATATTAAAACGAACATGATTATTAATAAAGTTTTAGATTATTTTGCTACAATTATTTCTTACTACTGATGAGACTAAGCATTGCATTCTAAGTAAATTAAATTATTTAATGAGACTAAGCATTGCATTCCAAGTAAATTAAATTATTTCTAACATATACACATATTTTATTAATGGTGATAAACTAATATTAGTATTATATTTATAACAATAAATTATTGCTTATATTTTCCAAGTAAATTATTTCTTATTTGAATATCAATTATTTGGTGCATGGTGAGTAAATGTTAATTGATGTTGAAGTTTGTAAGACGGTAGTATTTTGCGTGAAAGATGATAATTTTGTACAAGTATTTTTAAATCTAAATCTACATATTCAATAACCTTACATATTATGAGTGGAAGCATAATGTTAGTTATGTTTTCAATTTCAGCAATGTAAGTATTTTATTAGCATTTTTTTTAATAAAGTTTTTTTTATATAAAAAGGAGAAACAAGCCTTTCTCCAACGGCTCACAAAACACGGCAAGACATACAAAATATGCCTCCCACAATCCGAAAAAAACAGTAGAAAATAACAGAAGAAAAGAAAAAGCTAAGCTAACAGCAGCACCTTAAGACAAAGCTGAAAAAAAGTAACCAACAACCGCTCAACCATCATCCCCGCTACACCAAAAAGGTGTAGGCCAGTCCACCAGATAGTAAACCACCCACCGACAGAGGGAGATAATACCAATATAGATCCGCAAGCCAAAACACTGTAATCCTAGAGACCCAGAACATGCGGCCTCAAGCATACCCAACCAGCCAAACAACAAGACCCGATGAGCTCCGAATTCCAACAGCCGAAAAGAAGATCGGAAAACTGAAGTGCAACCGAAGGAAACAACCCCAGCCAAAGATAACGACCAAAACTCCCTACAAAACCTGAACCTGAAAAACTAGCAACCACATCAAAACCAAAAAGGGGGGGGGGGGGGTGAGAGAGTCAAGAACGTCGGATGAGGACCAACGCACCGACTGGATCAATCACTCAACCAACGCCAGTTCTAGCGGAACTCAGCGCACAAGTAATAGACAGGAGACCCACTAGATGATGGATACCGGGGCTCATGCGTCCCCTGAAAGGCCGACCTCGGAAAGCAAGGAATACGTCATTCCTGACGCGCCGAATAATGATCACGGGATCCATAGGAGAACTGTCGAAGATAGCCTTGTTCCGAGCACACCAAATGTGCCAGCAAAGGAGACAAGGAATCAAGCGATGAATGATCGAACGAAGAGATTTCCTGGAGTTCCCAGACCACCAGGTTGATGGAAGATCGTTAACAGATCTGGTAATTCCTCGAACACCAACCAAATTTCCGAAGAAGTTCCAGCAAGATCTGGCTGTGGAACCAGCGAAGAATAAATGGTTCAAGGATTCCGATTCCCCACTGTCGCAGCAACTGCAACGGGAAACTAAGGGGATGCCTATCCGCTGGAGATTCTCGTCTAATGGAAGGCCATCATGGAGGATACGCCACATCAGGGTCGAAACTTTTGGAGGAGAGCGAGAAACCCAGATGAAGGAAAACAAAGGACGGATGGGGGAAGGAATTCTAATCGAAGTCCAAGATCTGAGGATGGAAAACGGGGCACCGTCCCAGCCTAAACGACCGCCATGGGAATCAGATAAAGATTTCACTGACTGCATGTGCTTCCAAGTCTCGCTAGCATAGGACAGACAACCCGTATAATTAGAGCCCGCTAGCCTATGGTACTTAGCGTGAAGGAACGAGGACCATAAAGAGTCGTTAGTACCAAATCTGTACCACAGTTTGCAAGCGAAAGCAGAGCAGATATCCTTGGGGTTGCGCAGCCCCAATCCGCCCTCATTCTTGGGGCGACAAACCGTGTCCCACGAGATCCAGTGATGGCGACGATCGTCTTCCTTGTTGCCCCAGAAAAAGGAAGAGGCCAAAGAACGATACGTCCGAAAGAAAGAGGAGGTTGGGGTCATAGTCGCAAAGACATGAGTTCCCATCGAATCTAACACAGACTTTATGAGAACCAGTCTGCCAGCCTGAGAAAGAAGAGCCGCATTCCAACGAATGACCTTACCCCTCACCTTGTCAGCTAAAGGGTCAAAATAAGCGTTAAGCTTCCTACCACGGTACAGAACGATACCCAGGTAGGGTAAAGGAAGCGAGGTTTCGTTGAAACCAGAAGTTGTCTCAATCCAAGAAGATCGAGAGGTTGAGCAATCCTTCGCACGGATGAAACAACTTTTAGAAGCGTTAACGAGCTGACCGGAGGATCTCTCGTATAGATGAATGAAACTAAGGAGTCTCCGAATAGAGGAGCGACTTCCGTTGAGAAGATAACAATGTCATCAGCAAACGACAGAGACGAAATGAGAGGACAGCCCCTAGGAATCCCGAAATGCTGAATCTGACTATAAATCGTTAAGGTATGTAGGCCGCGAATGAAAGCCTCAGCCGCAATCACAAAAAGGGAAGGCGAGAGCGGGTCTCCTTGGCGTAGACCTCTCCCAGCCCTGAAATACCCATTAGCCGAACCATTAATGAGCACAGAGAACCAGCAGTTGGAGATAAGCCTCCAAACAAGGTCAATGAAGGTTTCCGGGAAACCGAAAGTTCTCAAAACCTTTATGACGAAAAACCACGACATACGATCGTAGGCCTTAGCCATGTCCAGTTTGAAAACAACATTAGAGCCCCGCACTTTCCTGTCAATCTGGGAAATAAGTTCCTGAGCCAACAGTACATTGTCGGAAATTAAGCGCCCTTTAACAAAACCTGCTTGAGACGAAGAGATAATACGCTCAAGGAAAGGGGCCAAACGACTAGTCAAAATCTTGGAAATAACCTTATTTGAAAAGTTGCAAAGGCTGATGGGTCGAAAGTCACCACAGGAACGCGGCAGGTCGCACTTAGGGATCATAAAAAGGTTGGTGGATGACCAGCTAGAGGGGAGGAAACTACCGACGAAAAATGACTGGACAGCAAGACAGAAGTCAGCCTGAATAATTGGCCAACAACAACGGTAAAAGGTACCGTTGAACCCATCAGGGCCGCTAGCACTATCCTTACTAAGAGCGAAAACACTAGCTCGGATTTCCTCAGGCGATGGGACTTCCGCAAGGATATCACTTTCTGGCGAGAGAACCAACCTGGGAATGAAAGCTAAAAGAGAAGGGTCGGTTTCGGCAACCGATGGCGATCCTAGGAAGGATTGGAAGTGAGTCACAATTGTATCTTTGACTTCCTCAGGCGAGGATGCCAAAGATAGATCAGGGCGCAAGATCTCTCGAATGGAAAGAAGGTTGTTTTTCTTCCGAATAAGAGAGTGGAAGAACTTGGAGTTCGCGTCGCCATCTACCACTCACTTGACCCTCGCCTTTTGGCGAAGGAAGTCATTCTCAAAACGAAGTTCCGAAGCAAAGAAGGATTGAGCAGAAGCCCACGCCTCCTTGTTGGATAAAGACGGAGACTCGTCTACCAAAGATTCAGCAATGATAAGAGATTCTTCGGCAGACCGAACATGATCGAATATGTTCTTGAAAACGTTTGTGTTCCAAGCCTTAAGACTGCACTTGAGGCGTTTCAGCTTGCGACTGAAAACAGAACAGGGAGGACCAACGATGGGAACGGACCAAGAATCAGCTACCACTTGATGAAAAGTATGGTGAGATCTCCACATACTTTGGAAGCGAAAAGAAGAGGGCCCCGACAGAGAGAAAGGAGAGCATCGAACTAACAGAGGGGAATGGTCAGAAAAGGTCCGATGAAGATGAACAACCGAAAAGGAGAAAGGTAAGCGAAGCCAATCCTCCGAGCCGAAAACCCGATCTAGCCTGGATAGGATACGACTAGGTCCTACTTGGTTATTAGACCAGGTGAACGCCGATCCCACGAACGGGAGCTCAGAGAGACCAGATCCGACAATGAACGAGTTAAAATCCGCCATCGCAAGACGGTTGATGGCTGCTCCACCCCGTTTCTCTGCCTGGCATGCGACGATATTGAAATCGCCTCCAACCACGAAGGAAGAAAAGCCCAGTGAACCGAGACCTAAAATGTCCGTCCAAAGAGATAGCCTCTCCGAACGGACACATTTGGCATACACAGCCGAAAATAGAAAAGGTGAAGCAAAATAAGAAGAAGTGCAGGCTACCGAGAATAGTTGAGAAGAGTCAAAAATAGGGTGGACCGAATAGGATTTGGACCATAAAATCCAAATCTTACCCGAGACGTTGGCAGACCCGCCGCCAAAACCTAAAGATAAAACGGTACTATTTATGCCCACCGGATCTAGAAATGGTTCCAGAATAGCAAGCAAACCCACCGAATGTTTCCGGACAATGCGTTTTAGCCTAGCCAAAGATGCATCATTGCCAATACCGCGAACATTCCAGAAGAGAAAGTTCGACATGACGAAAATAGCAGAAAAAGGAAAAAGCAGACCACAACAAGCAGGATGACCTTGCTAGCTCAGACAAGATACAGAGAGTGTCGAGTAGATCTGTCGACCTACTCGGACGCCGCTATAGAGCGTGTACGGATGGTGCGAGGAGTAGAAGGAACTCTACGAAATCTGCGACGGGACGGACGAACAGAAGAAACCGTGGGCTCAAAAGAAGCTACAGAGGACTCCTCACTATCGGTCGAGGCCGACCGAGAAGCCCCAGCAACCTCCGTACAAGAGTTCCTGGACAGACAGTCAAGGCGCGCGTTCAGTAGCGCAATTTCTGCCTTACTCATCATCGGGATGGTAATGGACAGAGAGCAAGAAGAAGAGAGGAGGGAGCACTCTGCTGAGCAGTAAGAAGAAGATGGACCCGAAGGAACCGAAGGAGCAGAAAGAGCAGAAGAAAATCGTAAGCAGAAGGGAAGGCGAATCAGGCGAACTGTAAACTGCCACCTGATCCGATCAGTAGCGGGGCAGATAGGAGCCGCTAAAAAGTGGATGTAGGAGGAGGAAGGGATAACAGCATCTGGTACCCCCGACTCAACAAACTGCTGGTCTTGATCCGGGTGAATACGGAAGGGAAGAGCGACGCGGGGGAGACAGAAATAAAACCAGTCAAGTGTAAGGGAGCAATCTGGATGCGTCCCATCTTGCTGTGGGAATCTTACCAAAACGAGACTGTCACTAAAAGTACAGCCCCGCAAAGTAGGTAAGATTCGCGAGGCGCACCAAGCAGCGGGACCAGAAGAACGGAGCGCCGAAAGCTGACAGTATCTCATGCTGTCCATATAGTGATCACAGACGATCACTATACGCACAGATAAGGAGATAGGATACCGCCCACGCCAATCGCTCCAGGCCCACTGAGCTGTTCGATGGCCCCGACAGAATACTATCAATACCGGGAAACGAGAAAGCAACCAAGTCACAAGCAACACAGAACTGGAGTCGTAGTGACTCAGAAACAAAACCCAACAGATAGAACCCCTCTTTGGTTCTGACACACCCCACTTTGAAACAAAACCCAACAGTTCCGAAGCAATCGACAAAAAGTGACCTGACACACCCCCGATCTCAGACGAGACGGCAGTGTCAGGGAGCACACACGGACATGTGTCAATGCTCAAACAACAAAGGCCGATCACATCGGTCGACAACCAGATAACAAGTGACAAATCACAAATAACTACGGAAAGGAAACAGGAGAACGGGGAACATACCGGACTGCAATAGGTCTCACATACCTGCACGGGCGGAGTAGGATCCATCACACATTGCGGGCATGACAGAGAGGAGAGCACCAAAAGGTCTGTGGCCAAAACCGATCCAACGCTGTCAAAAACTGCCACAGCAGGTTCGGCCGATGCCAAAAGGGCACAGCTAGGCACCACTGCAACCATAGACCAAGCAGCTAGGAGAGGAAAGGTGGAAAGCTCCATCTCCCCTAGAGCATAGGCAGCACCTAACTCACCAACAGTACCAAAAACGAAAGAAGCCTCAACCGGGCAGCCAGCAGCCGCAGCAGCCCCAACAAACGACAGTTGCGGAACAAACCGAGTGGTGAACTCTCGGCTGTTGGTCGTATTGGAGCCACAAACCGCCAAGTTGCCAGCGGAATCGCTAACAGAATCATCAGCAAACGAACCAAAAACCAAATCCGACTGGCACGAAGCCAAATCAGAAACCAAATCCCCAAAGCAAAGACTCGGAGCGAATCGGAAAGTGAATTCCGGACCTCCAAAAGGCCAAACCAAACTAGAACAAGACGCCCTATACTCAGGCAGAGTATCAGGCACCGGCCTCGAAAAAGCAGCGAACGAGCCTCGAGATGATACCGATAAACACGCACTAGAATCGGGGATCAATTCCAAGAAACACCCATCAACCACAAGAAATTTGAACCGAGCTAGTATCGAGAAAGCCCTAACAGAGAATATCCCAACCTCAATCGAAACAGAGCTGGAGAAGCAGACCGAAATAGGAGGAGCCACCACCTCCAGAAGCGCTGCTGCAATGCTAACAAAGGATGGGCAAGAATTCGCGAAAGTACCACGGAACAGAAAAACCCCCAAATCCATAAAACCTAACCCTAGAGGGACAGAGACGAGAGCCGAGAGATGAGACGCCGCAGAGAAAAACAACCAGCAGAGAAACCAGAGCACTAAAACGAAAAGAAAACAACAAGCGAAAGCGATATACTCAGAGAATCGCGAGGGAGAAAATAATTAGGAGGCCATGGATGTTTTATTAGCATTAACTATTAATACATACATGTAATGCATTAACAAATTAAAGAGGAATAAAGATACTTTATAGTACATACACGTAATGCATTGACAAATTTAATATAACTGTGTATAAGAGGTGTAGCATCACTCCTGTTACATTAGCATTATTATTCTAAGTTTAATAACCATGTAAATCAATCCACTTATATACATACATAACTTACAAGAAGATAACACTTCACTGCTAAATAAATAAGCGGAAACTCGCATGAAGAAACACAACAAAATTTGCTCATTAAACATCTTAAGCAGCACTAGTTTTTCAAAATAAGTAATTTTTTCCTTCAATATTTTTTAATAAACTATTTATTTAGGCAGGCAAACAAGTAGTAGCTAAGTGGTAAAACAAAGGGTTAATTAAGAATTTGAAATGTGATAGCAGTATAGTTTCTCTTGACTCGTATCAATGTGTGTTATGATTAGGTATCTATATAACTATATTATCATAAAAAAATCAATCATACATATCATATGCAGTGATGAAACCGAATGGAAAGTTGAATGACCATCCATCCCAAAGTTATTAGACAATAATAACATTAATTTTTTTTAATTATTTCTTTCTTATGTTATATGCTTTTGTCGAAAGAACTTTATTTACTAAAATTTTATAGAATATAACACAAATGAGCGGGTCTGATAAGTAATAAAGGTATGTTCAGTGAGTAGTTAATTCCATTCCATACCGACAAATAACCCAAAAAAGTTATGTTCATTAATTTTTATTATCTTGAATTCAGAATTTTATAACAAAATCAATTGCATGCATGATGTATAATGCTAGTTATAAAATACTGCTAATTAATATTCGTGGACTTTTCTTCTGCATCAGCATGAATAAATCATATTACATTTACTATTGTTTTTTCTTTCAGCACTTATTGTTAGACAAAGAAAAAAAAGGAAAGCTTTGACATAGAAGATATACATGAAAGCCTTCAAGCTACGTAGACAGTGATTTTGGAGTATCAGCGTTAGGTACATGCTTCTTGATTATACTACCTACTATTATATCTTTGTCCTTGACCTTTATTATTTTTTTTTTTTTTCATTTACCTAACCTGCACGGCTACTCCTAACTTCAAACTATCACAATGTTAAATGCTAATTATATATATTATATGAGGGCTAATTCTCATATTTATGAGGGCTGTAAGTAAGTGGATATATAATTTATCCGCTTTATTTAAATGCTAATTACATACATTATATCTATCTCATAGTCTATTCTCTTTCTGACCAAAACCTAATGTTGGATTGAAAAGCTTTCTACATGTTTTAGCATGCTAATTTGGATTTGTTTTTCATATTCAAAGTGTTATATATATTTATTTACTCTGGTTTATTGAATTGACATTTATGGTATTGTTTTACCAAGTATAGAAAGTATAAATGCTTAAATTTGCAACGGTTTTCCATGATACGTTCCTCTCTTACACTGATATATATTGCTGTGGTAATATAGTGGGAACTCACAATCCTGTGGTATTTGAAAAACTGTTCCTTTTTCAACATGATAAATTAGTACCTTTGATAAGTTATATAGTGGAAACTCACGATCCTATGTGGTATTTGAAACACTATAAAATTGTGTGTGCATTGGTGTCTTAGAATTACAACATGCTAAATTAGTACCTTTGAACTGTAGAACCGTAAAGTAGGTATAGGAGGAGAACAAGAATCCTTCTAGGTCAACTAAAAATGCTATACAAAATAAATGCAATTCTCGATACTGTTCATCAAATGCTTGAGTTGATGTTCAAAATATAGTAACATCAGATAAAGCAGGAGAATCAAAAGATGCAATGATGGATAAGGCAGCATGTTATGTAGAAATTATAAAATACAAAGCAAGTACTTGTCACGGCAGTACTTGCTGATATGATTGATATCATGCATGGCCAGTACTTGCCTTAATTTCATTCTTGTAGCCAAAAAATAAATTTATGGCTGTTTTCTTTTCTTGCATTTTTGATACAAGCTTGATATATTTTGTTTTCTTTTCCTGCATTTTATAATGCTTGATATTTGTAGATGAATATTAGTGTATAATATATATTTGGTGTTCATAACAATATAACTAAATGAATGCAGGTCCGAAAGTACTTAATTTTGTCATTTTTGAAAGCCAAAGCTATTGTCCTAGTCTTCTACCGCTTTGTTTAAGTATATTCTTTTTTGGCGTTCAAATTGCAATATTATTGAATGATTCCTATATGTTGATTAATTTCTAGAAATTTCATCTGTATGAAAAGAAACATTGGTGGGTGTAGCTTATAGGATTTTTTATATCTTTCCAAGAGTAATTCGCAAGTATAGTTTTTGGACAAAAATTACTTTTCAATCATTTTAATGAATAGGCTTTTTTTTACCTGAAAGCTTATGAAGTTATATCATATTTGCTGGATTACCTTATTTGCTGTATTGAATTACCTTATTTGCTGCTAGTGATTGCTTAAGCTAATTAATTACAAGGAGAGGTATGAAATCTATAAGTTAGTCCACTTGTGGATAAATAGAATTTATGTTGATAAATGTGTGCTTTATGATTGATGAAATGAATAACTTTCCTACCTTTCTCGGTGAAATAAAATAACAGGGGTCATTTAAAAGGCTATTTTCCAGGTTTTCATTGTAATAAATTTAAAAACCCTAATGGCTTCCATGGTAATCAAAAATAACCCAATCTTTGAAGAAAACCCTGATCAGATCTCTAGAGGCTCCCCTCACCTTCTCAATCCTTCTCTCATTTCCTCTCCTCCTTCTAATCCTAAGGATAAACCACCTGATCAAGATGAGGAAGGATTCCAATTAGTTATGAATCGGCGCAGAGCCAATTCTGCAAAATCCCAGAATCCCTCGCATAGATCATCAATGGCTCAATCAGATAGATCATTGGCTAGACCTGTGTCAATAGGACGGGAAAAGTACCCTAATCCGCCTTACAGGCAATCAAGATCCAGCCAATTGACGAAAACACCAAGAACTCAACCTTCTGCCATATCCACTTCAACAAGGGCAGCCTCATCCTGGACAGATTTAGTCAAGAATGGTGGCTTCAGCAATAATACTGATCTCAGTTACTCTGCCCCCATTAATTTGGGTAACAAGAAGATAGTGGTCGTTAAAGAGGAAATAAGCAAAAGGACTGAGGATAAATGGAGCAACTCTATCATAGCTTATGTTTATGGAACTCGTCCAAACTATCATCATTTCAGGAATTTTGTTTCTAAAACTTGGAACCCTTTGGGTAACTTTGAAATCTTTACAAGAAACAATGGCTTCTTCATTATTAGATTCTCAATGGAACAAGACTGTGTCAAAGTTACCCAAAATGGTCCCTTCTTTATCAATGGCAAATTAATAATCTTGAAAAGATGGGACAAGAATCTAATTCTTGATCGTGACCTTCTCTCTACCTATCCAATCTGGATTAGATTACCTGAATTAAACCTCCGTTTATGGGATAAGGAGGCTTTTGCCGCCATAGCTAGTGTAGTGGGGAAACCACTAAAACTAGACGAGCCTACAGCTAAGGAGACTCGTCTTAGCTATGCCAGAATTTTAGTAGAGATAAAGGCCACAGATGATCTACCAGACATAGCTTTAATTTCCATGCACGATGGAGAAAGCATCAAACAAATCATAGAATATGAATTTATTCCTCCTAGATGTCAAAAATGTGCTTGCTTTGGGCACCTCTCTGATACTTGCTCTTGGAAAACAGTTTGGAAAGAGAAAAAATCTTCCAATAATAATTTGGATAAAAACTCTATGGACATTTCAGAAAATGAAAGCGATCATATTCAAGTAAATCAAGTTCTGGAAAAGATCTCTTCTGATAATAATATCGCTTCTAACAATTTTGATACTGAAAATCTTTTACAAATTTCTGAAACCAATTTGAGCTTGGAGGCCCCTATAGAAAATGTTGGGAAAAATCTTGAAAATTTGACTGAGCAATCAGAGAGTCTCACCCCACAAGCTTTTTCAAGCGAGAATAAGGATAAAACCGCAATACTTAATGTAGCCATGGATACTGATCAGCAAAAGATGGAAACAGTTGCCTCTTCAGATCATTATGGCATTTCTCAGAAAGATAATAATATTCAAACATACAACAAAGAGGATCAGATAGAACAGTTCTTGCCTCCTCCCCCCCTTCAGGAGAAAGCAATTTTAGTTACAAATATGACTTCTAATCAACTAGATTCTGTTTCAAACTATCAAATTCCCTCAAAATTCAACTCTTCAGAAAGGAGTGCTCTGCCTGAATCCTTGATGGAGAATGCTGGATTGCTTTTCTCATCTGTCTCCTCCTCTCCTGTCAAAAGCAAAAGGAAGAAGACCAGGAAAAAGTCCATACATGAAATCATAAATAACAATACAGAAGGCAATCCAGACAGCCCAACTACTAACTCTTTTGAGAAGAAATACATTACTAAAAACCCAAAATGGGAAGAATTTCTCAAAGTTCATAACAAAAAAGGCTGCAAAAGGAAAGGAGAAAAAGCTACTGAAAGCTTGGGAATTAACAGCAAAATCCTGACTTAGCTGTTATTGTATCCTTTAGTATCCTTTATTCCCTTATTTTATTTTATTTTATGAATATTATTACTTGGAATGTCAGAGGTCTTAACTCTCCTGAGAGGAAATTAGACCTTTCAAATTTATTGTCCTCTCATAAACCTTCTCTTGTAGGCATTTTAGAACACAAATTGTTGGATAAAAACATTGATCTGTTTAGGATTAATAACCTTAATAATTGGCATCTTATTCACAATAATTCAATGGGGGGAAATGGCAGGATCATTGTTCTTTGGGATCCTACCATTTGGGACCTCTGTAACTTTACCCTCAATATCCAATTCATTCATTGCAGCTTCAAAAATAAAGGTGGTTTACAATTATTTGTCTCTTTTATTTATGCCTCCAACTTTGAAAAGGATAGAACTCTTCTCTGGAATTCTCTCGTTCAGCTTAACTATAATATTTCCCTCCCATGGGTTATTATGGGTGACTTTAATACTATTACTAAAGTTCACGAAAAAAGAGGAGGAATTCCAGTTCCTTTAAAAAAACTAGAATTCTTCTCTAATTTTCTCATAAAAACTGGTTTAGTTGAGCCTATCATCAATGGTAATAAATTCACCTGGAAATCAGATGAATTTAGAAACATTCACTGTAAACTTGATAGGATTCTAGTCAATAGTTCTTTTATAAATCATTTCTCTGACTTTAAATGCTACACATTACCTCAATACACTAGTGATCATACCCCCATTCAACTTACATTATCACAAATTTCTGCAACTAGGAAAAAATTTCCTTTTAGATTCAAGAATGGTTGGGTTTATGACTCTGACTATAAAAAGATTTTTCAAAATAGCTTACATTTCCCCTCTAATGGTTCTGCTCAGTTTAATTTCAGAAATTTTCTCCATTTTACTAAAAACAATCTCAAAGCTTGGAATTGTACCAAACATAAAAACAATAATGAAATTAATCAAATTAGAGAGGACTGTGCTAAATTACAGGACAACATTGATATTGATTGTTCTGATAAACTCAAAATTAAGGATTTCTACCAATTACAGAAAAACCTCTCCAACTCCCTTCATGTTGAAGCTGCTAACATTAGGCAGAAAGCCAAAGTTAATTGGCTTTCTCAAGGAGATTTGCCTACTAAATTCTTTTATGCTAAAATGTCTGGCAGGAAGTATCATAACAATGTTGGTAAATTAATCAATAGTAATGGTAAGCTTATCAATGATGCCACTTTACTTGAAAAAGAAGCTATTCTCTATTTCACTGAGTTGTTTAATACTGAGAATAACTCTTACACTTTTCCAACCATTTTTCCTAAGTATGTTCTTCATCCTAACAGTGAGGATATTCTCCTTGCTCCTATTTGTATTGATGATATTAAAAAAATTGTTTTTTCTGCCAAAGATGATAAAAGCCCTGGGCCAGATGGGTTTGGGGCCAAATTTTACAAAACTCACTGGGATGATATTAAAAACATGTTATATGAGGCAGTAAATGAATTTTTCATTTCTGGTAGGCTTTTAAAAAATATTAATCATACTTTTATAACCCTTGTCCCTAAAACCAAAAATCCTACTTGTCTGGGTGAATACAGACCCATTGCATGCTGCAATTTCCTTTACAAAATTATTGCCTCTATTCTTAGTAGCAGAATTAAATGCTTTTTAAAATTTCTCATTTCCAAAAACCAATGTGCTTTTATTCCTGACAGGTTTATTGTTGATAATACTCTTTTATCTCATGAACTCTTAAGGGATTTCAACCATGCTGGTAAAAACAAAATGTGTCTCAAAATTGACCTTCACAAAGCTTTTGATAAAATAAACAGAAATTTTATTATTTACATGATGGGTCAACTAGGTTTTAATGAGAAATTTTGTAACTTAGTTAAAGAATGTATCTGTAATGTTTCCTATTCCATTCTTGTTAATGGATCTCCCTGTGGATTCATCCACAGCAATAGGGGAATCAGGCAAGGGGACCCTTTATCCCCTTATCTTTTTACTATTGCTATGGAGTATTTCTCCCTTCAAATGGAAATGGATCTGTTATATAAAAACATGAAACCTATTAACTCCATTATCCCTTGTATAACTCATCTTTTATATGCTGATGATTTACTAATTTTTTTAAATGCTGATACTTTCTCTGCAGCTGCCATTAAAAATTTTTTTGACAACCTCAAAAATCAAGCAGGTCTTCTCATTAATGAAAATAAAAGCAAAATTTTTTTCAGCAAAGATTGCAAGAACAAGTCTGATATTCTCAACATTTTAAAATTCCAACTGAGTGATCTCCCTGTCAGATATCTTGGTTTACCCCTCAGTAATAATCAGATTAAGGAAAGAGACTGTGTCAAACTCTATCAAACCATTCAAAACAAAATTATTAACTGGTCTAGCAGAATGCTATCTATAGCAGGTAGAGTTGAACTTATTCATACTGTAATCACTGCTGTCATTATGTACTGGGTGCAATCTCAAAACATTCCAGCAAAAACCTTGAAAAAAATTGAAAAACTATGTTCCAACTTCATATGGAATGGAAAATCTCATAAAATTTCGTGGAACACCATTACTAAAACCAAGGAAGCTGGGGGACTGGGAATCAGAAATTTTTCAGATATCCATGAAGCTTGCAAATTTAAACTTTTTTGGAAATTCATTGAAGGCAAATCATTATGGGCTGAATGGATGAGGGCCAAGTATGTCAAAAGGAAAAATTTCTGGTCTATGCCCATCAAAAGTCATTATTCTTATGTCTGGAAAAATATTCTTAGTTGCAGAGAAATTGGTGCCAAGCTTATTGAGCGCAAATTTAAAGATGGAAAATGCACAAGCCTATGGTTTGACCCTTGGATCAATGGTAACTCTCTTATCAACCTTCTAGGCTGGAACAACTTATACTACTATGGAAAAGTAGGAGCTTCAGTTGACACTATTATACAAAACTCTACTTGGAATACACAAGCATTTCCTGCAACTAACATCTTTAATTCTTCAATTAATAAAATTGATATAGACACAAACTCAGACGAGGATACTTGGTGTTGGAAATTATCTACTAAGGGCAGATTTTCATTTAAAAATACTTGGGATTATCTAAAGGGAAGGGAAATGGAAGTTGATTGGCACAACTCTGTTTGGAACTCTGCTAACTGTCCTAAAATGGCTTTCTGCACCTACTTTGCTTTATTAAATCGTCTTCCAACTAGAGAAAGGTGTGGTAAATGGAACAAAAACTCTGGAAACAGAAACTCTGGAAATATCAATTGCCTATTTTGCAAAACCGAAATTGAAAACACTGATCATCTTTTCTTTGATTGTACTTACTCTAGACATGTTTGGTTCATTGCCAAAAATAAACTCAACATAAATCAAAATTTGGCTCTCCAAAACATTAGAGACAGCATTCATCATTTTCAGAAAGCTTACAAAGGAAAGAAAGCAGATTTCAACAAAGCTACAGTAATGCTTACTACTGTCATCTACTTCATTTGGAAAGAAAGAAATAATAGATTACATAACAAAGTTGAAACAGACTGTATTCAGCTTTGGAAAACTATCGAAATTGAATCCAACATCATACTTCACAAATTCAGCAGAAACAGCAACAGTCCTCATAATATTTCTATTGAAGACAACTATGAGAACTTAGTCGAAGAATACTTACAGAAGGAGAACTTTAATAAAAGTTCTCAATTCCCTGCTTTTGATGATAATATTGTGGATAAGTCATCAAGTTCCATTAATTGCAGTCCCTCTGTTGAAGGTTGCTACTCCGCTCTACATACCAGGAATAATTCCTGCAAGGGAAGATATCAAAATTTTAGCAATCCTTATTCTAAAAGTTTTTTAAACAATAATTCTACTTTCTCTTTACCTAATATGCATAGGGAGAGCCGTCCATTCAACTCTGAGCCTCTGCTTCCTTATGACTGTCAATTACAAAACAACATTATCATATCCAATGCTGTTGTTCATAGAGACAAGAACTTCAATAACTACAAGTACTCATCTTATAAGGTTCTTTCCAATGCCGCTAGCAAGGACACTGTTGACAACTTTCCTAGTAATCAGTTTGCAACTTATCAGGATAGAAACAAAAGCAATCAGACTGCAACCTGTCAGGGAAGTAACAAGTCTCTTAATTCTAATTATAATAGGACTAAAATAGGAATTTGCACTAATCAAAACATTACTTTACCTGATTATAGCATGAGGACTTGCTGGATCGATGAGGCTAACAACAACTTTTCCCTGCCTGATAACGAGCAAAGATTAGGTGACTCTCACTACATCAGCAAACTCAATAACAAAATCTACCACTTATCTGATTGGGAAAAAGGAGAAAGCAGCAACTATTGCGCTGATTATTGCTCAGATCTTCCAAGGACCAAGCTTAAAGAGGCTTCTGACAATCTGAAGTTAGGTAGCAACCTTAATAACAAGGAGAACAACTACAAGGATACTAAGACTAAAACTACTCAACAAAGTAATTTTAGCCTAGATCCTGTTATCTCCAGGCTTCGAGATAAAGATATCAAGGAGTGGAGACCCCCTTAAGCTCTTGCGGGAGATCCATTTCATGTTTCTCAGCTGTTTATTTTTGCCCTCTTTTGTTTAGCTCCGCCATTTTTGAGCTCGTGTTTTTTTGGAGGCGTTGCCTTGTGTTCTGAGATCTAGGGTTTGCCCTAGTTGTTTTTGTGTTGTATCTTGGTTTCGGGTTGCTTTGTTTATACCCGTTTCCCTCTTTTCTTTTATTTGTATTATTCTGGGCTTAGCCCATTTACTCATTTTCAAAAAAAAAAGGCTATTTTCCATAGCTATATGGATATTAGACAGGGATCTGTTTTTCATTTATATGTTTACTAGTAGGAGGCCCGTGCACAGACGGGGCTAGTGGTTGTAATCTAGTTTAGGTTGATATTTACTTGGCACAGATTTGTTGATATAAGGTTTAGTATATAACATTGGAAGCAATAAGCTTAGTATTTTTTGTCTGTTAATTTAGTATGTATTATTGCATGGACAAAAATACAGCAGCATAATAGAAATGTTCAGTTTTACATATGATTATGGATAATACTTAGAAATATGTGAACATAATTCAATCCCATGCAATGGTATCACAATATGTTTGAATATAAGAATGGAAAGTGGAAAAGAGCAGTAGGTGGGTCATTTGTCTGTAAGCATAACCAAATAGTTAGTACAAAGGTTATTTCATAGTACTGGAATTAACATGAATGCATGCTTCAAATAAAAAATAAAATATAAAGCTGATAATACGAGTAAACAAAGGCGATTTTTTTCCTAAAAACTGAAGGAAAACAACATGTGGTTGATGGTTACACATGGATTGTAGTTTGAACTTCTCAGGCCTCTTTCTTGCATTGATTGCCCTGAGTCTTTGTGGTGGATAAGTCAGAGGTAACTGCAACTTATTCAACATCCTACCATATGCACCGGAATGCAAAGTAGTTTACTAATTCCATTACAGCAAATATTTATGTAAATAGAAGTCCAAACAAGCAACCTACATATTTTTTTTGTGTTTATATGAAATGACCAGAAGAGATAAAAGTTCTTGCTAATGTCGTTATCTACTTCGAGAGAGTGGATTAGATGTCGACGTAGGAACACCGATGAGTACATACAGGGGGTTCGACATTTTATAAATTTCGCAAAGCATCATGCACCACCTGACTTTGAAATGTGCAATTGTCCTTGCAAAAATTGTAGAAATTCAAAAAAAACTATCCTTCAAAACAGTCGAGAAACACTTAATCATTTACGGTATGGATCCAACATATGATGAGTGGTTTTCTCATGGTGAGAGGAACGACACAGATGTAGTAATCAATTCTACACCAAATGTTACTGCCAATGAGGCTTGCATCTCTCATCAAATTCGAGTGGAAAACCATGTAGAAGGTGCTCTTGGAAACCTTGTTGACAATTCATATGGTGTGTATGATAGTATTCACGGTATCGGTGATGGTTATCTGGGAAGAAAGTACAACGAGTACAAAAGAAAAGCAAATGAAAAACTGTATTCTTCTTATGAAGATGGTCTTACAACATTAAGTGTTCTTATAGAGCTACATAATTTGAAAAAAGAATTCAATTGGTCAGAAAACAGTGTGACCGAGTTGTTGAACAGATTGAAAAAGTGGCTTCCAAATGGAAATACACTACCGTATAAATACCCCACAATGAAACAAATAATAATGGATTTAGGAATGAATGTAGAGTGCATACATGCTTACGAAAACGATTGCATATTATTTTGGAAGGAGAATAAAGATGCCGTTGAATGTCCTCGTTGCCATACTTCGAGATTTAAAGTTAAAGATGAAGGTGAAATTGTAAAGTCACAAAGCAACCAAGAAAAGTTTTAAAATATTTTCCATTAATTCCTAGATTAACTAGATTGTACACTATACCATGGATAGCTCGAAAAATGTTATGGCATAGTGAAGCAAAAACTTATTGGAATTTCATGCGTCATCCTATCGACTCAGCTAAATGGAGATCGCTTAAGAATAAGTGGCCAGAGTTTGCTAACAATGCTCGAAACGTTTAGCTTGTAATTGCTACCGATGGGTTCAATCCTAATACAATCCAGTCTAACAGTTATATTTGTTGGCCTGTGTATATGGTTCCTTATAATTTACCTCCTTCATTGTGCATGAAATCAGAATTTCAAATGTTGTGTTTATTAATTCCTGGACCTAAAGCACCAAGTCAAGATATTGATGTATATTTAGAACCCCTTGTGGATGAGTTGAAACAACTTTGGACAATAGGAGTGCCTGCATTTGACATGGACAAGAACGAGTATTTTACATTGAAAGCAATGCTATTATGGGGAATTCATGATCTACCTGCATTTGGGAATCTATCGGGTTGTGTGACCCATGGTTATAAAAGCATGCCCTATTTGTGCTACAGAGACCGAGGCAGAACACGTTGGTAATAAGATTGTTTATACGACGTACAGAAGATTTCTGAAGAACGGCCATCCATATAGAGCAACAAAACATGGATGGTATAAAGATATAGGGTATAAGGAACCTCCAACACGACTGACAGGATTAGCTCTTTTATAGAAAATTGCTCATATCAAATACACACCCGGTAAATTGAATAGAAAAAAGAAGCGTATAGGAGATGATTTTGATCATGATGAACACCTTGTAAATGAGAATGACAATGGTGTAATACCAGCATGGTATAAAAAGTCGATTCTTTTTTCCTTAGAGTATTGGAGTGACCATAAAGTGCGACACACAATAGACATAATGCATACTGAGAAGAATGTGGCAGAGCATTTTATTAATTTGTTATTCAATAGAACCAAACAATCCTTTGAATTTCCATTTGATAAAGCTTACAAGATCCAATGTTGTCAAGTTCTAAAAGGCATAAAACTTCCGTCATGCTTTGGAACTAAATTAGGCAACTTAGTAAGCATTCAACCACCTAGTTTGAATATTAGAAAGTCATACGACTATCATATTATTATCCAACATTTTTTGCCTGTCATGGTTCAACATGCATTTCCAAAGTTTCGTGACTTGAGGCGTGCGATTTTACAAGTATGCTTGTACTTCAATAATATTTGTTCAAAGGTTTTGATTCGAGAGCATGTCCAAGCTGCCAAAGATATGATTGCGGAGGCGTTATGTGTGTTGGTCCATTATATTCCCACTTAGTTTTTTGATATAAGTATACATCTAATGGTGCATTTAGCCGATCGAGAACTACTTTGCGGACCAGTTAATTATACATGGATGTATTCATTTGAAAGGTGAGACTTCAATGATAATATAAAACGTGCATTATTTTATGTTTTCTTAGAGCTATGAAGGAGTGTAAAAACATACCAAGCAATAAACGATATGTGGAAGGGTCAATTGCCGAAGCATATATTGTTTCAGAATCTGTTAGGTATGCAATGGAGTATATGCCAGATCCATGTGCTGGAAATCATAGCTCTAAACAAAGCACCATTCTTGGATGAGAATGGTAATGATACATACGAACGCTCCATTATTGAGGGTAAAACTATCAAGCTAACTGGCGTACAACGAATACAAATTCGAAGATGGATACTTTTTAGAATGGATATACCAGATCTAGAAAATTATTATAGGTTTGTGTTTTTTAACAAATTATAAATTAGCTTTCTATTTACTTAATATATAACATGTTTACTTTGTAGCGAGTATCGATTGTCATTAAAAGATACTCACCCTAATAAAAAAGACTTCAAACAAAAGCAGAAGTTATTGTACAATCCAAATTCATTGATTGGTTGCACATTAAGGTTTGTTAGGCTTCAACAAAACAGTAGTTTTATTACACAATTACGAATTTATTTAATATATTTTAGTGGTTTTAACAGTTAATGGAAGAAAAATGCATGAGTTCATTGTTATGGTATTATGTTAGTGGTCCAACGTGGGAAACCAAAACTCATCTCAAATATAGGATCCGTGGTTATGTATTTTCTTCCCAGCACTACGACAACACTCATTCAACACAAGATAGTGGTGTTTGCATGGATGCAATTACAACGTTTATCGCAAGCGCAAAAGATTTAAATCCTACGTATGATGATACTACTTGGTATGATGTTATCAAGGAGATCATTGAGGTTGATTATTATGATTTTCAACATGTAGTATTCTACTGCGACTGGGTAAATATCGTCGACAAAACACATGGGTTTAAGATTTGTCCGGACTCTAGTTTACCGATGGTAAATCTAAAGAAGCTTAAAAGCAGTAATGGAGAATATGATGAGCCCGTCATTCTTGCATTTGAAGCAAGCCAAATCTTTTACATAAAAGGCATACAAAATCCTGATTGGTCCATTGTACGACGTTCGCCTAAGCACTTGACTGATGACACAGATGATTATGAAATGCCAACAAACTTCCACTCCAATTTGAATGAGCAACACAACTTAACATTATTGAAATGCATGGAATCTAGATAAAAAAACATGATTGTAACTAGTGATGTTTTGTTTGATTTTTGTTTGATGTATTGAATCTATGTTGACATCTGAATTCTGCAGTAGTAAAACATGCTTTTTTGTTTGATGTATTGAATCCGTTTAATGCTTAATGCTTAGTCGTTTTTATATTGATTTCCATCTTTGCACTAAAGGTAATCTACTTGTTTATAGTTATATATTAAACACTACCCAGTCTTTTATGTAATGATTACTTGATTTATCAACTGGGTTACAAGTTAACGTGTATATTGCAGAATGTCAACTAGTTGCAACAATGCATCACAATGTCAAGAAAGCACCGAAGAAGACGTTGCTCCTCCACCAACAAATAAAAAGTACTCAATAATTGTTGAAATGGATGGTGCCAAAGGTAGAGATGCAAAAAAATGGAGTTCTCGTTGTGGGGTTTTGATTCATGTTGCCAAAGGTTGAAATGCAAAAAAATCCGGTTAGTTATGATGATTGGAGGAAAGTAGACAGCTTTTATAAAGATAATTTATGGAAAGCACTTACGGTATTTTACTTCCAAGTATTTACTCGTTTAAATCATGTCTTTTTCTTTTTGAAATTATTTTTATATAATGCATGTGTCTAAAATTAAGTGTGTATCTGATACCAATTAGTTAAAATCTGGGTGTATATGATATCCTTGGCAGCTGATGTCCTTTGATTCATGTTGGACAGAAATTGCGGGGATACAGGATATAGGATAACATTTCATTGCATGTAGGTGACTTTCATGTGTAGTTTCATTTTAGAATCCCTTGCTTAAGTTTATAAAGTACATCACTTACTTAATTACAACACAAAGTTCGTTACTTTTTTGCTGTTATGAATCGAGACTTGAAATATGCACACATATAAATGTTATCATAAATTCGTACAAGATAACATTTGCTGTGTTCGAGCACAAAAGTGCAATTATTCTACTGGGAAAATAGCAGCACACATGCATGCTTTGCTGTCTGTGACGAATATACAAATATTTCTTGTCATCATGGTTCGAAGTGTTTGCTTTTTGCACACCTGCAATTGCATGCAATTTCTCAAGCTTTTCATACGGCAACTTAAAATCAACACAAATATTCACTCATTTTCTTAAAATTAATTAATGTTTAATTCAAATCACTTGTTGTGGATTGCATGTAAATAAATTTAAATAAATTGCGGAGATACAGGATATAGGATAACATTTCATTGCCTGTAGGTGACTTTCATGTGTAGTTTCATTTTAGAATCCCTCGACAGAAAGTATCCGTATTATTATGTTTTTCATTGTTATTGGGCTTGTGGTAGTTTTTTGCTATTATACTTCAATTAGTTAAAATTAAATGTTTTAAAACTTCTCTCTCTTCACTAACTATCCTAGTCCATTTTTGCTATATTTGTTCATTCTGACGTTAATGATACGCGTATTCTGTTTGTTGACAGTCTATACTTTTGGTATATTTGTTTTGATTTTTTTTTCTGTAGAAAGAGTTTGACATGAATCTGGATCCAACTATCGCTCGACCTATTTTGGAGAGAGGGTTTTCACAATATTTTAGATCGTAAAAATCAAAGCTACGAGACAAATATTTGAAGAAAGATAAAGAGTTTTTACCTAGACGCATTGCGATTGATAACCGTCCGAATGATATTGATAAAGTCCAGTGGGAGAAATTCGTTGATATTGAGTACACTGAAAAGAAAAGAAAACAATGCAAAACAAATGCTGAAAATAAAGGATAAAATACCATAACTCATACTTTGGGAAGAAAATCATATACTCGACTTTATGAAGAATTGGTATGTAGTCATTATTGTACATATAATCTTAATGGTAATGCATAATTTACAAATGAATTCATATATATTCATGTAGGAAGCAGAGAATCCGAAATGCAAGCCTACACGAGCAAAGGCGTGGAAAGTAGTGTACACAGGTAGGAAAATCGGAGAGGTGCTTCCGTGCGCAGCAGAAAAATATGTAAGTAGAAAAAATTTATGCACTGAATTCTTAACCAAAAAATACGATTTTGATTTTTTTTGTCGTTATAGTTAATCTGATCATAGAAAACTTATATAGATATAAAAAATTAAAGAACAAGTTAACCATATCATTAAATAATGCCTCAGAAGTTTACTATAACTGTCATTTGTAAATTAGCATCCGAACTTCAAATTTGAGTTTCCAATTCATCAAATAAGTTATGAGGTGTAATAAAGATGAGTGAATCTACCCCTGGTTGGATGAGCGACTAATTAACCAGACAAATGCTCATCCCCACTAATATTTGAATATGTAAACCTTTTTACATGTCTTAAAAGCCAATATATTTTAGGCTTCACCACAAAAACAAAAAAATCCTGAAAGGAAAATGATAGAACAATAATTAAGATATAAAAAGATTAGAGTAAATTCTTGAACTCCTAATCAATATATAGGCATACTTAGGTTATTACTTAATCCTATAGTTGCTGGCAAAATTTATTCCAAGTTATGAAGTAGATAAATAAAGATCGAAGGGTAGATGATGAGAAATAATTTGGATCGGTAAATAAAAAGTTTGAAGAATTTCATGCACAAGTAAACCAATCGACACATTTAGATCTTTAATTGTATATAAATTAATACCTACTTTAAATCTCAGTATAAAAATTAGTAGACGGTGTTAGTAAATCTCAGTATACTCTAAATCTCAGTATAAATTATACGTCTTGATGCATGTTTGGTTATGTGAAGTTGGAGCTGATTGCATGGAAGTCAACTAAAAACAACACATAAAAGCAGATCCAACTGCACATGACCAAAAACACTCCCAGAAACTTCCATCGTACACTGTAAGCGAATTAGACGAAGCAACCAGAAGGGGCGACCTGAGAACACAACAGTTTTTAAAGATTTTGCCTTCTAAGCTTACTTGTATGGCAGTTTGAAAACAGTTGTGGTCTCGGGTTTCACTCCTTTTGGTTTTGCATTCTCTCTAACAATTTGAGTTTGTTTCTTTAATTATGTTTGTTGTATGTTTCCGTTGTTTCTTATATATAGCCTTTTTTGATGTTTTTCTGGACACATGTTGTTGTCATAGTTAATCAGATACGAAGTCCTATGCTATGCCAGGCTGCTAGCGCTGCTGCCTTAAACAATCCCATCCTTTAGATAATTGTTAACGTAAGGCAGAATTTTTTTCCTTAAATCTGTTTAATGTTTTCATATTCTTTTTTATATCAATTCGTTTTAATCATTTGTTAACGTAAGGCAGAATTTTGATAATCATTTGTTAATACTGATTTTTATATCAATTCGTTTTAATATTCAGGCTTTAATAGAAGCAGCAGAAGAGAGGCAGAAAACAGAAGCTAGTGTTAATGGTAACGAAGGAGTAATTAGTTTGAAAGATTTTGAAAGAGATGCCGTTGTTGAAGTTTTTGGAAATGATAAAAAAAGAAGCTATTGCCATGCAATTAGTTCTACATCTAATGTGAAGCACGTAAAACTCAGTCAAGCTTCAAAAGCAATTATCAATTACAAAGAGAATGAAGATAAGCGATGGAAAATGAAGATGCAACAGAAGATTGATCAAATGCATGAAGAAATTAGAATAACGAATTCAACTCTAGCTGAAATGCAACAATGTATCAGACAACTTGTTAGTCAGATTGGAACAAATTCGCTGACATCAAGAACAGAAATTGGTTCGCATACCAAGCACCATCATAGCCCTACTCCTACTCCACCTAATGCTGTTATTGGATCCTCTATGGTTGAAAGACAAGCGGTGCAATTATTGTCACGAAAACTAGAAGTGGTAGCTAAAGGACATCTTGGAGTACAAAAGATTTGTCATGGTAGAAAGATTGGAGATGGAGAAAAGGTTGTTTGGGTGGAGGATGTTCTTAATCTGGACGAGCCACTTTTTGATGCACCTCAAAATGGTCATTATACATTGTCCGAGTTGGTTGATGGTGGTTTTGTAGTTTGGCCGGAGTGTCGTATTCGTTGTTTGTAAGCTTCTAGATATGTTGTAGTAGTGAAATTTGAAGTTGTCACGAGTGAACTTTGTAGAATTTGTTATGTTCTATTTCGTACGTTTGATGTTTTTTAATGATTTGATGATATGTTAGTTTTGAAATTTAGTCTTGTGTTTACTATTGTTATAAATTCGTATAGATATAGTTGAATGAAATACTATTAGATGTTGAATACGATATAGTTCAGCTATACCAAATTTGTAACACTTATAAGTGTTGGTAATTTTGCTATTTACCTATGTGTGCAAGAAATTTCCAACGGTTATAACCGTTAGAAATTAAAAAATTTCCAACGATTATAACCGTTGGGAGCAGCCGTAATTCCCAATGGTTATAACCGTACGGTTATAACCGTTGGGAAGTTCCAAAATTCCCAACGGTTATAACCATTACAAAATATGTAAAAAAATTATAACGTACCTGCTACCAACGGTTATAACCGTTGGGAATCTGATTACCAATGGTTATAACCGTTACAAAATGACAGTTCTGGTGTAGTGTGGTTCTTTAGGAAATAATCAAACAAAACATAAGAGCGGGGATCACCCCCTAACCATTTGAGCGGACAGATTTCCTTATCATTTATCCTAGAAGAATGAAATGAGTTTATATGTACAGTACCTTCGATGGTACTGTACCATATAATTCCTGTATTTTCCCTAGATATTTCCAGAGTTAAAATCCTTCGGTGTTAAGTAGGGAATATTTCTCTACCACCAAAATTAAGAAGGATTACATATTTAGGCCAAGATTTGATAGTCGATTATTTAACTATCAAATAAACAACCATTCAAAACAAAGATTACATTCCCACGGAAATTACTAAGCCTCTTTAAATTAATCTTTCATTAATTTAAAATCACATTTCAAACACTTGAAAATCACTTCCATATACTTATCTAAACAGGATAAGTATATCCACAACCCATTATATTTTCGATACTTAGAAAATATAACCATATACTTATCTCAATGGTATAAGTATATTCACCAAACACTTAAAAAGATTTTCTATTTTGAAATCATATTTAGACGATCAAACCCAAAAGTCATTTAAAATGGAGAAACCCAAAACACCAATCCTTTCCATAAATCTCTTTTATTTTATAAATAAATATCTCCTTTATAAATTTTCAAATCTATTTAAAAATATTCTTTATGAATCTCAAAATCATTTATAAAACTTCTCCTCTCATATCTTTAAAACTCACAGATTATCCTTTTATAGATATCCAGAACCATTTGTAAAACTCTTCCCATATTTAAACAAACTTATTTAATAAACTCCTTGAGTCATTAAGGTTCCCTTAATAACCCATATATTATTTAAAATAACTTTAAATAACTTTAAATAATAAGTTATTATTTAAACATCCTTTTATTTCCTTCAAATTAGACCACATTTAAAATACTATCTTTAAAATCTCATTAATAATATATTAAATAATTTTTCAAACACTATTATTGTATTAATAAGACTTCAAAACAATATTAATATAATAATTAATTAAATACAAACGTTATTAAAATAGTAATTAATTAACCTTAAACTAATATTAATATAAAAATTAATTATCCTTTAAATATGATTAAATAACTTAAATCAATATAATTAATTAACTTTAATTAAAAAATTTAGTATTATTAAATCATTTTAAATAAGTAATTAAATTAAAAAATTTAAAAACCATTTTTAAAATAATAACTAGATAACTTTAAAATAACAGTTAAACATTCTTAAATAACATTTAAGAAATAACTTTTAAGAATCATATTAATAAAATAATTAACTTTAAATTATTATTAAAACAATTATAAATTATCTTTAAAATATTATCATTATTAACAAGTTATTACCCTTTTAAATCTTATTACTAAATAATAATTATCTTTAGACCGTATAATAAAAATAATTATTCTTAAAATAACTTTCAACCCAATAATTAGCTTTTCAGATTCGAATGAGGCTTAACGATCACCATGGTACATAAACAAGCTACCATATTATTCAATTAACTTTTTAAGTTAATAACTGATATTTACGTAATCCACGAGTATATAAATAAATCCAACACTTAACCATCATTGGTTAATATATCACTTATTCCAAATGGCATATCAGTCTACGGTATAAAATCAAATGTCCAAAATTATAAAATAGCAGAACGAAGATTTATTCTGCCAATTAAATGTCAAATTAATTTAATTAGCGGAACAGAGTTTTATTTCGCTAAATAGATGTCCAATTACCATATTCAATCTAGTTTAACTCAACAGTAATTTATTTAGCCAAATAAACATCAATATTTAAGGTATATAAATTTAAACGAGGTTATTAATTAAAATAACGTAATTAAAATTCAGTCCGTTTAAATATGTCATAAGTTTTTACATGTCCAAAGCTATCAACAAGTCATACGACAACGTTATACTCGTCAATATGAGTTCATCGCAAAAAGAATCGGGTTGATTGGGTTTAAAATGGTTGAGATGTTCCATTTCAAAATTTACTAGCTTTATAACTATATTTAAAACAATTAAAATAACTTATTTCTCACCTCATTCTAACACGGCCCAAGGCCCAAAGCAATTGCTAAACCACCTACGCCCCCTTCTTCTTCTTCCCTCCATGCTCACAAAATACCCAAAACAACCTGGAGCAATTTGCGTATCACTGTGCACTCGTGCACGTGCACGAACTCCCTTGGCCTCCAGCAACCATCGCGATAACACTCACCACTTCGCCTTGCCCTGCTCTAGTTGATCAACCACACTTCGATGCCCCAGACCAATCCATCACTATATCAACCTCGAAGTCGAATCTAATTCCCAAGCAAACACCTTGTCGCACTCGCAAATCTAAGAACCACCCAGACCTCGATCGCCCACCGCCCCTGCCACTGATACTGACGTGACAGCCTTCCTCTACCCTACCTCATGCCCCACCTACGAAAGCCTCCATTTGCCTTGCATCGTCGCCGGTAGCGTGAATTCGAATCTATTTATAAAAGTCCCTTAAACCCTACTAGAGCCAAATCCCCTCAGCACAAGCCACTAGAGCAAAATCCGCCATGGTCATCGCCTCCGCCTCGTCCCAAGGCTCCTCCCCGACATCTCCAATCATCCCCTCGACCACCAGTTCACCAGAAATTATTTTTCGAACAATTTCCGATCATCTCCTCCTCCATGATGATCCACAACCCTAAAAATACCAAACGACCACTAAAAATCATGGTTCGGCGCTACGGTCCCATCCATATCCTCCATTCGACAATCCGTGATCATCGAAAACGGTCGTTTTCTCGACCACTTGCTGTTATTTATGGATATCTCTTCGATTACTCGACGAAAATTCCTGAAACTATTTTTTTAAATAAACTAGACTCAAAAACTCATAACTCTCCAATTGACGGCAAGTGCTAATTCAAAGTGGTTTGAGAGCAATTGATTTTTGAAGATGAAGGAGGAATTAATTTTTAATGTTTTTGAAACTTAAAGAGGAAACAATAAGATGAAGAAGAAGAAACTGTGTCTCTCTGAGCATATACACACACACACACACATGTATACATACATACATACATGCTTATATGCTCACAACCTTTAGTACCCAGATCAAATTAAAGATCAAAACTTGATGGAGGCAGGGGGCGCAGCCAAACAAGGGGAGACAAAAACGTGGCCGTAGAAAAGTATGTATTGTGTGTACATATACATACATACATACATACATACATATATATATATATATATGTTTATATGTGTTGATTTTTAAAATAAATTCCGGTACCCTACCATACCGCGTCACGCCCGATTCCGAGCCGCGATTGACAGAGAATAAAATATGATCCCGTATAACAATGTTACACGATCGCAAAACAAAAATAAAATAGATAAGTTAATAAATTTTGTGAAGTCTTAAAATGCCAACGTTTGCCATAAAATACGTCAAACGAGAATTTATTTATTTTTCATATAAAATTATGGAAAAATTCTAAAAATTAAATTAAAAATACGTCGTTGAAAATCAAGTCTCAGTTTGAAAACAAATTATTTTTCATAATTTAAATTCAAATCTGAATATTTAAACAAATTAAATACTTAAATTCTCAGACCCAAAATACGGGTTGTTACACAATGTTGCAAAGAAGTCCCTCTTCTAAAATAATTTAATTTACATAGCAAATCATTTAGGAAAAATCCTCAAAAATTCCTAAAATTCACTTTAATCATGTTATCTAACATATCAAAATTTCAGACCCAAATTCTCAATATAATTTCTAAAATAAATTTATAAACCCAATTAACCATATTTTCCTTTGAAAATTCATAGTAATCTTTCCATAGGTTGGAAAATTATCAAAATTAAAACCCAACTCCAAAATCATGTTTTACACAACATAAATTTTTTCCATGGCATTTAAACATCAATATAAATCGGTTTGGCCTTAAAAACGCATATAATCTTATTTAAAAATTCTTGTTTAAATCAAATAAATTGTAATTCGAGCATATCATCATCCAAATCATCATAAAAATGAATTTACCCTTAAATCCGAAAACATATGATTATAAAACAAAATAGAGATGGAATGAAATATTATTCACCTTGATTAAGATAATGAGGTTGGATTGAGATTAATTCCCCTAAGCTTGAATCCTTAGCTTTACTTTGATTTATCTTCTCTTTGATTATGGCTGGCTCCTCTTCTTACGATTTTATTTTGTGTTTTCAAAATGACGTGAATGAGAAATGAAATGGTAGGAACGAGAATATATAAAGGTAAGGGTTATGTGTACCAAATTCCCAATATACCCTCATACCCTTATGTAAATTAATTAACTTAAAACCCATTCTTAAGCCCATTTAATTATTTTATTGAGCACGACCTTAATTATATTTATTCAAATCTCAACTCCATTATCTCTTAACATTTACATTATTCTATTTAAATTATCTTATTAAATCTCCTGAATAATGTTATCAAAAACTAGGGGTGCTACACCACGGGTCATTATCCCTATATCTTAAAAGTTGAAATTTATAAATGAACTTATGTGCCGGTTATTATTCAAAATTAAAAGAAAAGTTTTTGAAATTGACATTTGCCCTGTAATAGAATAGAGTCCATAATAGATGTTAAACTATTTACTAAACCTCGACTGCGTAGAACGTGGCATGAATTGTTTTGAGAAAAAAATATAAATGTACTTTTGAAAGTTTTGGTCAAAATTCATGATTTTAGAGATAAAGTTCTTTTATGAGAAGTTTTGAAAAAAATGGTGATGAAATTTTAATTTTTAATTTTTTTTCCAATTATTTCCAAGTTTAATTTAAAAAGATTTTTATGAAAAAAGGAATTTTTTTATTTTTAAATTCCATATGTTTAACAGATGAAAAAATCAATGGATTACGAAGTAGGAATTTTACTATGTAGAAGAAGTGACAGTAAAATAAAATATAGTCAGTAACGAGGGAAAAGCTGTTTTAATTATGGAATCTCTTTATCTAAACCTTGTTAGTAGGTGAAAAAAATTGGTTTTAAAATAACTCTGTTATAAAATTTTATAGATTTAAAATAAAATATACTTATGCGGACAGTATTTGGAAAAGATGGAAAAGAATTGCTGGAAAAAGAGAAGTTTCCAAAGTACAGTGAAAAAATGATACACAAGAAAAAGATGAAAATATGGAATCCTCCATCTAAACAAATTTTCCAACATAAAAGAAATAGGTTTAGAAAATTAGATTTTTCAAAATTTTGGATGTTACAAATGGTGTGCTAGGATTTTGGATGTTAGGGATTAGATGAAAAATTCGTTAAACTATACTTCTATTTGTAGAAGTATGGGAAAATTTGAATGCGAAAACAAAGATTTTGATTTCCAAAATTTGGTTACATATAGAAATGCTTGTATATGTAGGTTTTTTGCACCATATTTTCAAAATTGTTTTAATCATGCATTCTTATAGGAAACGTCGATTTAGAATTATTTTACATATATGCCATATATGTATTGTGATTGTCATGGCCCGCAAATCCGTACCTCTTGATTAACCACTAATCTCCATTGATTAACTCAAAATGAACGAGAATACGAACTATGATGGTTTAAGAAGAAGAAAAAGGCAGAAGAAGAAGAAAGAAGAAGAAAAACAAAGAAGAGAATAGAGAAGAAGAAGAACACAACAACAGAAACAGAGCAGAGAACAATATCAGAATCTTACACATCGCAGCGGAACAATATATAATAGATAAATGAATAATCTTTAAAACAAAGAACTATATCATTTTATGCATACATCAATCATCAGAGTCAATATACAACAATGGACAGTTATATAAACTTGTCCTCATACAGAATACACAGCGGAATAAATACTATCAGATACAAATACTACGTCTCGTCATCCAGCTTGCTTCCAAAGCTCCAGAATATCCAGAATATCCTGATAACATAACTCTAGACTGCCCGTGTGGAAATTGGTGGGCACCCAGAGTTTAGAAGGGAAACAATAAACTCCGAGTCAGTCATGGTGACTGGTGTGAGATCGTAAAACAGTTTATCTTTAGAATAAACAACAGAAAAATTTTAAAGTCAATTCGCAATGCTTTTGGAAAATGAAACTACCATAAGACCTCCCGCCACACACACAATGCAAACGCAGACTTGGAGGAGATTTCTTCTTATGATAGTCAAAGATGCTTACTACGCAAAAATCAAATTCTTTTTGATATTATTATTAGTGCATAGTGTAGAAAACATTTCGAAAGTAGAATATAAATCTTAGCCAGCATAGGTACCATTATAGTACGCTTGCTATAGCTACCATATTAAATGGCAGGTTCTACAACTAAAACCGTACAAGGCTCGTATTGTTTCTTTGGATTTCCAACAAATGGTCAGGCTAAGGAACTTCCTTTTCCACGATGGGTACGTCCCTGGAATAGACGACCCGAGAACCTAATCGGATCTCTGCCAATACAAGGCCAGGTTACCTCTGCAAAAATAGGTAACTACTGACACGCGTATGCCATCCCCCGATCGTCACCGATCTTCCCGAGGATCCCCGATTTCCAACAACCACAAAGTAATAAATTTGCAGCAACCACAGAGGTTAAGTATCTGGGCTCCATACCATGATACCACCTTTATCCAGAAGGAATGACATACACTAAGGGGCGCTACTCCCTAGAACCTTGCTGCATCCTTCCTGTTTCGACCATTTCCGGGGTATGAGGCTCGACGAAGTCTCGTCCACAAAGCTACGCTTTCTACAAAGCCCTGCTTCGAGTTAAACAAAATGATCAACCTATGATCACAAAGATATAAGATCAAACAAATGATCATATCGCAAATGATCAAACACTGATCATTTCACAACAACACTTAGTATGCCACGTTACCAAATTGGGATATATCGCTGATAAATTTCAACTACATAACCTCTGAGCTCGTACGTCTCAGAGAAGGGTGTTAAGCTAAGAGAATAAATTCTCCGCCACCAACAGAAATGTATTTGAAAGAAATCAGCTTTATATCTCAAATTGTAACGTCAGACACACAATCCATACAAGTCTGTTCCGGGATCGAACAGAACCGAAGGCACTTCTCATGAAGCCCTTGCATTTCCGGATAATTTTCTAATCACGTCCGGACTTCCCGTCACTAAGGGTGATAAAACCTCTAAATCGAAGATCAGTCGATGTAGAGTAACTCGACGGTAATCCTTCCGTTTTCAAAAATATCCGGTCTTCAACACCGGTCTTCAAATGCAATTCATAACGACGTATCACATATTCGAAATGGGTTATACGACCCCATGGTCCTTTCCCGGTTAACCCGAATAGTGAGCGTTTATTCAAAAATAAGTGTGGCATTCAAATTCATCCAATTCACAACAAATACCATTCAAGGTAATTATTGATAGTCGGTTATTTAACTATCAATAAAGATGCGCAACATCATCAGATTCCAAATAATTTCCAAATTATTTCATCTTCAAAAATATCTTTACTAGATATAAAATTTCCACACTTTAAAAATAAATCAACGTTTATTTTTCTAAAACAATTCCCCTTTCTTTTATAAATTCCATAGTGAATTTATATTTTCAAAATATCTACTGATATACGATTCTCAAATCGATTTCAAATATTCAATTTCAATTTATCTTTAAGAAGATAAATTCTCAAAACGTTTCATTTCATTTTGGAAAAGCAATTCCATACTTATTTAAAAATAAGTGTTTCCCAAATCTATTTATTTTCAACATTTGAAAAATATTCGATATACTTAAATCAATATTCAGTATATATTTCATTCTTAAAGGAAATCATTTATTTTAACAACATCTATTTGAGTCAAAACGAATGTTACGTAAAACATCGTTACGACGACTCAAAATCACTAGTATAGGGATTCAGATTTTTGATAGATATATAAATCCCAATACTACATCAAAACATTTCCTTTCAGAAATCATTTACTATAACAACAGTGTTATAGTCCATCATTTCCTTATATTTCTCGAAAACGTCTATTTCAACAATAATTGTTGAAATCTATGATTTCGATAGTACACCCGTTTTAAAACATCTTTTAAAACAATTAACTTCATTTATAATATCGCTTTCCCAAACATAACCATTTTTTTTCAATAATATATTCACTGTCCAAAATCGTGAATATACTTCAATAACCAAATTTCGATCTTTTCTACACATTTATTTCAAGAATTACCCACTGTCCAAAATCGTGGATAAAATCCCCTTAATAATCTCTATATTTAAAATCAATCAAATTTGATGTATTTTCGAATTTATAAAAACAACGTTTATAAATTCTATTTCCATTTTATAACAACTTCGATTTATACATCCTCTTTAATGACCCATTCAATTTATAAGTTAATGTATACATCAAAAATCCATATTATAAGTCGAATACTTATAATTCATTTATTTAAAAGAAATCGTTCTTTTAAACTTCACAGATTTTAAATCTTATTTCTTATAAGATTTTGTTTATAACCTTATATTCAATAATAACCGAAATACTTTTATAATTTCCTTGTTTTGATTTATAAAGTATACATTTTGTTTTATCTCGTCTATGAACCCTTCATACTTATTCAAAAATTCCAATTTAACCATTTTATAAATTACTTTACTATTTATCCCGAAAACCACCTTTTGGTTATATTTCACAAAAATTATAACTTTTATGACTTTAAAATCTGAACGTTTATTTATTTAAAATAAATCACTTCAAAAATTTAATAAAACGTATACTTTCAAATAATCACTTTGAAATCCTTTTAAAAATAATATTGTTATTTTTAACTTCAAAAATGGATCTGATGATGCTACAGCATGAAACAATCAAATCACAACAATCAAATATCATATATCATCATATGATAACAGAATATATCACAATATCTGTAAATAATCAATACGGTGAGGAATCCAGTTGGATCCCTCCAACCTGTTTCCCTGCATCCAAAAACGTTAGCACAATACCAATTCCGCTCCAGTACGGAATTATCGCGGTATATGGGTTTTATAAAAATAATCCGCTTACTAACGGCGCAATAGGGTCTCATCCGCTATACGAGGCGGGAAATCATCAATCCAATATATACATATGCCAATATGTATATATTGCTATATATAGATATATATATCCTACTATATCTAATATCACATCCAATAGCAATCAATCAATAATAACTGCAATTTATTTTGAGTGAGAAAAATCTCACCTTAGCATTTATTTTGCAATCCATTTCCATTTTCGATCATTTCTTCACGGTTTAACCTTGTATAAACAATTATACAATTCGTTAATATTCGAAGTAATCGAATAACAATTTTTTTTATTATTACTTCAAATTTAAACTAGTGATTTAACTTTAAATAAATTCTCCTTTTTAAATAAAAATCCTTTAGTAACTAAAATGAATTAATTTCCCTTAAATGGATTTATTCAATCTTAAACTGATAATTTAAATTCCTTAAACCCATTTCCCTTTCATAAATTAAATAAATCAACATTTTTAAATTTGAACTAATCTAATAATTTATTTTCTATTAGATAAATTAAATTAGTTAAATGATTCTATTAAACAAATTTTCTCTTTTAATAATTTTATTTACAAAAATTTATTTTACTGTAAAGATTTTTAATTTCTGTAAATTTTTAAATGGTGATAAATCTTACTGTAAAAAAATGCTTAAGGATTAAATAAGCTAATTGTACCTCGCTGAAGAACTCGCGACCACGACGACTGTTAACAACTCGTCTCCCCCACTCTGACTTCTAACGACATTGCAAAGCTTCCACCTTCAGGCCGCGAACCCAAATTTGCGACTTCAATTTCCCCCTTACGACTCAAGCTTCATCTCGAGCTGCCAGTGCCAGTGTCGCGCCTCAACTACGAGTCGCCCCCTGACCATCCCATCGCGAAGTCGAACACATACCACCCGCTGAGAATCATCGCGAGTGAACTTGCCTCAGATCATCGAACTCCACTCCATCGCCCTGCCGACCTCGTCGCCGCATCCACCTATCACCCAGTCGCAACGAACTCGCGAACCACCTCGCTACTCCCCAGCTTCGCGACAAACCCCAATCGACCCCGCGTTGCCCCTTCCAAATCGTTGCCGCCATCGTCGAATCGTCTAACCCCCCTCGAGATTTCGTGTGCGCGAACGCGCGCGTTTATGCTGGGAAATTGATCTCTGAAATCGAGCTTGCCCATCGGTTTCGAACTGGAAGGCAAGCCTCGAGTCGGCCATACATATTTTTTTCTTTGTTTGATTTTGAATAGAAGGGAATCGGTTGGTTTAACGAAGATGGCTCGGCATTGATTTCGAAATGAGGGAGAACGAAATTTTTTTAGAAGAGGGAAGGGGATCGGAGTATTTGAAAACAGTGGAGGCATGCTCTACACGATTTTTTATCGTGATTCCCTGCGCGAATTTGGGAAGATAATCTGTTGTCGTTTGACCAAATTTAAGTTTAAATTTAAATTCGAATTCGAATAAATTTCGATGCGTTTTCCTGTCGTGTGCTCACATATAAACTTCGAAAAATACGAAATTTGAAATTCGGCAATAATCCAATATTCCGGACCCAATGGAACTGGTTTCGTCAAATTCCGAGACTGTGCCTCGGACGGCTATTTTTAAATTCGATACGAACGATTTAATTTCAAAACTGAACAGAACAGTTTAAAATTCAATCCTGAAGCTCCTGTTATCTTCAGTATCATCAATATAAATTTTAAAAGCTTTTGAAATATTTTTCTTCGGCTTACAATTGAAGATACAAATTTTATTCAACTTACAATAGATTAAATTGTAAAATTTAATCGCCAAATTCAAAGTTATATCGGGGATTCAAATTAAATCATCATTCAAATATTTAAAATTAATTAAATATTCTCAATTTAATTTGTTCAAAATTCTGGGTCGTTACAGTGATACACTGTGCACTTGCACATAGTTGGCCGCAAAATTTGTTGCACACTAATTGATTGGTTAACTTAGAATGGTTGCATATTGTGTTACATGATTCAGCCCTTGAGGAATTTCGGTGACGAAATTCTTTCATGGGGGATATAACATGTTTTAATTTTAAAGATAATTAATTAAAAAGAAACTAATTAATAAATTATAATGCCGAAAAATACAATTTTTACAAACATCAGAATTTGGCTACGAAAATTACACCATTAAGTTCGTGGTGATTTTCTGATCAAGTTTCATATATAAAGTTTTACAATTCGAGTTCGAATGAAGAAGATAATAATATTTGAAAATGTTGAATTAAAAATAATCAAGTAAGTGATTATGGAAATAAAGATAACACAAATTCTTCTTTTAAATAAAACACAGAAATTTGCAGTGTAAACCTTTCTTTTTGAGAGAGATGTAATTCTAATGCGTTAAAATGCAGAAATCCCTAAGGATTAATTGAAGAATTATAAATATGATAACAGTAATAGTTTAAGCAAAGAATTAATATATATATATATATACACACACATGTGTGTGTGTGTGTGTGTGTGTGTATGTATGTATGCAATAGAGGCAAGACAAAAATCAAATAATAAACAGTAAAAAGATAGGCAAGTAATAATTTAAATAAAAAGGATATGAAAAGTCCACTAAATAAGGGAGGGTAGTGAAGGTTAAAAAGGAAAAGGGATCGAAATTCAATAAGGTATGAAAAAATAAATAGGAAAAGATATTTAGATCTTTTAATGAAAGCAGTAAATGACATTAAATATATTAATGGAATAAGAAGTGGATGCACGAAGTAGTAAAAAAATATTAATAACAATTAAACATTGGAGGCGAAATAATTAAACAAGTATGAATATACACAAACACATAGCCTTAAGTATGTGTAACAACCCGCCCTGACATAGACCTAAATTCCAACACAGAAAAGGCCCATCGACTCAAAGCTGGCTGCTGGTTAGTAAAATGAATAATACAGAACCATTTATCTACATATTCAGAATCTCACAGCGGAAGATAAAATATATTAGTAACAACAGTACCCATTTTATTCAAATTTCAAAATGTTATTCAAAACCATAACAAAATATTCATAATACCAAAACCCAACAACATCCATAACATATCAGTGAAACAATATTCCAAGATTACAACATTGTCTTTATTTCATGGGTGCATCAAAAACTGTAGAAAATAACAAGTAAATAAATAGACTACTACCACAAGTCTCATTAACGTCTCCGCCTCAACATCGCCCTTCTTAACCTGTGTTGTAATGAGGAGTGAGTCAGAACAACATATGTCCGATGAATAAAAATCTCGAGCCTTACTGTATTAGTACTTGGGCAATATAATTCAGATTGGAATATGTCTTATGTATTTTACATGCATCATAAGTCATTTCAAATATATGTCTGAAAGCTTTTCTCAAACATAAATAAAAGGGCGTTCCAAAAATAAGCCCAAAGCCATCTCGCTTTCAACCCAATAACCCAAATCTATCGTCAATAATGTTTTATCAATGTAAGAGATAGTACCCAAGTCACTTAATACATTTTAACAGGAATTAGGCGGACTCCGACCATTTAATACCTTATTTAAGGAAGGTCCATGTCATTCACTATCTATAATCCCAAGGCAGACTCTTCACTAGTAGCTATCTAACTGACATTGTACAGAATCTCTTCAGCCACTTAATATTTCCTATTGAAGCAGGCCCTTTCTCGAGATATCCTCTACAGTGCCTAATCCATAATCCTAACCATTTATTACTTCCTATATAGAGAAGAGGTGATGTGACGACCCACCTTTTTAGACGATTCAAATTGACAATAAACCACATATGTCCAACTAAAACCGTCCAAAAGATGGATTATCAACGGGTTTTTTTCTAAAGAAATAAGATACAGAAGAAAAAATATAGAATCTCATAGCGGAATGATAAAGTATAATAAATACATAAATAATTCATGAAGTTGTTATACAATATACATTTAATTTTAGTTTTTTTCAATATCATCGGAGTTATACATTTTAACCAACAGAATGAATAATGCAGGGGAATAATAATAGTAAATACGGTCTTTAACTCTGTCTTCATCTTCAAAACACTGAATACTCAAGCTAACGAGCGTAATGAAAAGACAAAACACTCGAGTCAGAACTAAAAATTCTTATGTAAGTAAAGCCGGAATCAGGTGAAATATGGGTGTACATAACTTCATTTTACTTCCAAAATTCATAGGAAAATTTTCAGAGTCCTTAAACATTTTATAGAATCATTCAATAAAGTTTCATACATTTCCAATCGATTTAATAATTTTCACAAATTTCAAGCGACTAACTTCAAGATTTAAACTTTTTATTTAAAATTATTAAATCATTGAAATAAATACAGATTCCTTTATTTATTATTCTTCAAATAACTTACTGGAGTTTCAAAAAAGGTTTCAAATTAAATTTAACACTTTTATAAATTTCCAAAATCCCAATAATTCCATTTAAAGTATAAAATACCAAAATCATTAAATGGTTGGATTTTGAAACACAGATTTCTTTACCAAAGAATTTTCTTTTACTATATAAAGTTATAGAAAATTTTAGAAATATATATATTATTATTAAATTTTGAATCTAAAAGTTTTATAAATGAATTTCAAATTATTTTTCGAAAATCCGATTTAACCAAACTTACAAAGTTAAATTCTTAATAACATATAATTTCTAAAGTTTTAAAAAATTAAATTTTGAGAACTTTTTAGAGTTTAAAATCCAATTTATGAAAACCTTTCAAATTTTCCCAAATGGTAATCAAAACCTCACAATCACATTCCTGCCGAAGCAGTCAACAATACATCCAATAACTCACATGTCAAAATAGGATGTCCAAATGTTCATTATCACAATTCAATGGTCCAAATGATCAATATGGCAAATCATATAATGATGATCATAACAATCAGGGTGAAATAGGGGATATATTGAAATCAATAAACAATATACATCCAATCAAAATATCATCCATCACAACATCATTCATACGTATCCATGCAGTCAACATTCAAATCAACCAATTCAACCATATATCACAACGGTCATTAGTTATCAATTGTCAGGTGTTTAACTAGCAGTGATATTCAATTTTAATATCAATTAAAATGTCAATTTAAACTTTATCAATTCAATTTTTAGTCAGTTCGATTTCAAACAGCAAACAGTAAAATTTATCACTTCATGATTCGAATTAACTTGCGATAGAGTTTTTAGCGTTGTATGAGTGAGTTTAAGCACTCACCTTTTAATAAATTTGAAAGCTTTATGAAGTGAATTAGCAATGAATGCAACTCCACGACAAAGATATCATCGATACGAGTCCAACCTAACAGACGGCATCCAAATTCGACCTCATACGAACAAGTTATGAATTTAATAAGATATCAATTTATTTAAAATAATTAAATATATTTAGTCACTTAATTAACGTCAATTAACCCCACCTTAATCACGCTCAGAGCCGCTAATCCTATCTTCCTCAACCCAGATCGCGATTTGTCCTCTTCGCCGCCAAAACTTCGACACCGCCCGCCACCTCGCACCTCCTGCCATCGTCGCACGCTGCCAGATAATCGCCCAAACTCTTATAACTCCAACACCTCTGACCTCTTCCCTAATGATCGCATGTAGCTTGTGCTAGAATGCGAAACGCAGTCACCATTCAAATTGAAACTACGACCACCACCGACCGTCGATGACCACGAAACTCCGGCAGCAAGTAGCTCTCGACATTCTCCATAACTTTCCTTTTAGCACCGCCGCCTATCGATCAACGTCGACGATGTAAATCGTAAACCCTAGTTGCCACTTTGTCTTGACTTCATCGCCGCCTCGCTTCTCAGTTCGCGATCCAACCGGTCAACACACACATCTCACCAAGCCGAACATTTTCATGTTGGGACCTTCGTTTGAATCGACCTCTAGCGGCGCCGACTGACGATGGCCGTGGGATGGAGAATATGGTTTAGATTGGTATGTGTAAAAGAGAAGGAGATGAATGATTTATAGATTTAACTCATTAATAATTTGTCCTTAAAATCACAGACCTCAATCGAGACGTGTTCACCAGTGTTCTTAGCCAAATACTCCTATTCCAGACTCAATGGAACTAGTTTCGGGACCAAATTCCATCGCATACAAAAGTTAACCCTTTGGTCATTAAATTTGAATATTCACACAAATTAAATATTAAACCAATTTCTAATTAAATCGAAACTGAATATATTTCCAATTTGAAAGTTATGGAAAAATCTTATATTTCAATTTTAAAAATACATTATAAAACCCAATTTATTCCATTATCAATTGATCTTCTTATTTAATTATTTCATGGTAATCCAATTTAAATATTTATATAACTTAAATATTCTCAATTCTAATTAAAATTTAAACTGAATAGATTTTCCAAATCTCACAGTTAATTAATTTTCTTTTCAAATTAACTTATTTAAAACATGTTTTATCATTCGACTTATTAGTCAAAATTTCACTCCTTTTACTTTTTAACTAAACGATCTCAACAATTAAGTTTTAATTATATTAAATATTAAATACTAAAACGAATTCAAATAACTAAATAACCGTATTCTTTTGATAGAAATTCAAACATGTTTATAATCATTATTGCATACAATAAGAATTATACTATACTTACCAAATAAATGTTTTTTTTCCTTATTATTTGAAATCAAACTTACTTAAAAATACAATTTAAATAAATAAACCTATGTTTTACTTTTATTAAACATCCATTCAATTCTTTATTTAAATTCAATATTCATTATTACTATTCTTGTTATTAATTTAATACAAACCAATATCATAGATTTCAATTTTAATATAAGTTACAACTTTTATCTCATTGCAATCCCTTGTCATTTAAGAATTCAATTGAAGTTCATAACCCACATTTTAATATATTTTTATTTATAAAATCACAATTTTTTTATTTCTAACCGTTTTTATTCAATAATTATATTACATTTTATATTTTTAAATGGTTAAAATTACGGGTCGTTACAGGCGAGCTCTCACACAACCACCTATTACCTTCAACCTCTGAAGCAGGTCCTTCGTACAATAACCCGTATCCTATGGTGATGCCTCACATTAGTCCGATTATTCGTAGAAACTAATAACCAGATTAGCTAAGCAGATTTACCCTATAGAAATTGGGAATAACCTCGCATCATCTAGTTACTTATTATAGGTGATGTCCCACAACAGCCCCAAAGTCACACTACTGCTGCCAGATTAGCTGGGCAGACTTCCATGTGCTTTTGATTGACCTCACATTCCTATAACTTAACATAATCTATATCAATCTCTGCATATATTATCACACGTCTCGCCGTTTCTATTAATCAAGGCCTTATAAGAGATCTTTCTTATTTTGCCTTTAAAGTTACTTACTTGCCTAAGGGGAATTAAATAAAATTTATAACCTATTTAACTACGCAATTATACATTATAATTATACGTTAATTACGTTAATATAAACACACACAAAAACACATTATAACTTAGTCAATATATATATATATATATATATATGTATGTGTGTGTGTGTGTCTATATATATATATATATGTGTGTGTGTGTGTGTGTTACCCGGTGCCCAGACATGAATATATTGGGCTGATCGGAAAGGCCATACTCGACTGTTGATGAGAAGGATGATCATGAGGCAATGGCTGCATGACCAAGATATAAAGTCTGAACAGTTATACGGATCCTGGATTGGACAAAATTGATGGATGGACAATGCGGGATGTTAGAAAGATGGGAGTTGGCTTATGTGAAAGAGGGGTCGGCATAGTGGTTGGTAGATATGAACATGGTGATAGGGTTCGGTATAACATGAAGAGGTCATGGGGATCAGTATGGATACTCGGTTAAGTAGTAAACTTAGGTGGGGATGTAGAGGGATCGGCTTAAGACGTGGTGTCTAATTCTACATGGCTTAGCAGCGCTAGATGGATTGGTATAATATGATGGATAGGCAGGGATCAGGATGGTGTGTTTGTAAGGGATGGAACGACATGGTACGGCTTGTAAGAGGGATCGACATGGTGTGTTCGTAAGGAATGGATCAACATAGTATGGCTTGTAAGAGAGGGATCGACATGGTTCGCTCGTGAGGGATGGATCAACATACATCTCCTAGGAAAATTGGATCGGTATACATTGAGGAACCAAGAGAGTCAGTGCTATCACTTGGAGGGATTGGTACTCCCTTGACCAGATTAAGATTTGAACCTAAGGTCAATAAGAACTAGAGCTCCACATATCCAAACGCCTGATATTTGAAGCACCATCATGTTAGAGCATATGGGAGCCACCATATGGATCGCTAGCCCAAACTCAACATATGGAGGGATCAGTACCGATCCCTATCCATTAAGAGTTGGGCCTAGCCCTCCTTATGGTGGGCCCATATAGTCAAGAAGGTCCTGTTGCCGAAGTTCCAGTCAGATTGAAGGCCGTCACCATCTATAAATATGGGAATAAGGGGCCATTCTGGAGACTTTTACGTTGTTGGTTAGATTCCACCATTATTGTAATCAACTTCCTCCATTCCTTTCTTATCTCTTGTTATTTCTTGCTGTTTGTGATTGTACTCAAGTTAATTGAAAAGTATTAAAGAGAATATTCAAAGTAGACATAGGCAATCAACGCCGAACTACTATAAATCTTGTTGTTTCCGCTTTCTGCTGTGTTTTTCTTGTTATTTTGTGATTTTCCTCTATTTTCATTTAATTTCTTCATTTATTTCACTACTAAAACCTATTCTTGGGTATTTGTGGCCAATTTGGTTGCAAACATTTTGGCGCTTTCACTAAGAACCCTGATTCTTAGCCTGTTAGGATCCCCTTTGCTGCTACTGGATTGAGGAAATCCCCCGAAGGAGATCCAAATTCACTGTTAGAAGTTTGTAGATACTACTCAGATTTACTATAGTGTAAGCAAAGAAATTCAGATGGTGAGGCATACCAGATCAACTTCCCAGAACATCGATGCAAATGAAACTGCTAGCACCCAACAAGGAGCTCCAAGTAACCAGCCTGCTAATGTGGGTGTGGAGCCTGCTGAAGTCCAAAATCCTGCCAATTCCATCACTAGAGCTTAATTAAACAACCTAATGAGGGAGCTGATGGAGAGCCATAAGCAACTAAATGAGCAAATCCAGACTAATGCCAATTTGGTGAACTAGATTGCTCAACAGCAGCGTCAAAGCACCAGAAGGGATCTTGCTTCATACTTGGCGTCAGATAGTTCAGCCTCATCGGACGAACATCACAGGCATCGCAGAGTTGAAGCAGCAGGAACGGGGACATCAAAGCAATGCTTGGCAGACCAACATGGTCTGCCAAGATGGATCGGTGCCGATTCCTCACTAAAGGTCGGTACAGATCCCTCAGCCAGAGGGGTTGTCCCTCAAGAGCAATTGGGAAGCCGTGCCGGAGCTAGGTCTGGAAACTTGGATGCTGGAGTACGTTTGGATGCTGACCAACTACCTTTCCCGAATGACGACGAAATGAATACTCATGGTGCGCATCAGGAGGATGATAGGCCAAGGAGGCGTGAGACGGCCCGTAGACATCGACCGAAACATTCATGCGAGGTGGAGCGTGACCACCACTTGGCACCACCTATCTAGACACCGGACTAATCGGCGATGGTCAGACACCCGGTGAGGGAGAACTAGTGTTTTGCATGCTGAGTAACCTAGAATGTTTAACATGCCCACGATGCCTGCCTACGAGGGAAAAACCAACCCTAGGCAGCACATCATGAGGTACGAATGGTTGATAGATTCAACGAGAGTGAATGATGCCACCAAATGTAGACGCTTCCCCATAACTCTCTCTAGGATCACCACGATGTGGTTCACAAGGTTACCCCCGCTATCAATCTCAAGATTTGATGAACTGGCAACAAGATTTGTGGAGCAGTTCCGGATCCACGCTACTCGCCCTAAAGATATGATGTCATTGTCCAGTGTCATCTAGGCTCCGGGGGAATCACTGAAGGACTACTTGCCGGAGTACGGACTGCCCCAGAGTACGGACTAGAGTGTAGACAATCCGGGCAGAAAAATGACTGCCCTGGGCGGATACACGACTGCCTATGAGAAAACTCTAAGTCCCCAGAGTGCGGACTAGAGTGTAGATAATACGAGTGGAAAAACGACTGCCTCGGCCGGATACATGACTGCTCACGAGAAAACTCTAAGTCCTTAGAGTGTGGACTAGAGTGTAGACAATCCGAGCGGAAAAACGACTGCCTCGGGCGGATACACGACTGCCTACGAAAAAACTCTAAGTCCTTAGAGTGCAAACTAGAGTATAGACAATCCGAGGGGAAAAACGACTGCCCCGGGCGGATACACGACTGCCTACGAGAAAACTCTAATTCCCTGGAGTGCAGACTAGAGTGCAGACAACTGGGCGGAAAAACGACTGCCTTGGGTGGATACACAACTGCCCACGAGAAAATTCTAAGTCCCCAAAGTGTGGACTAAAGCTAAAGCATAAGTCGAGCGCGAACCGGCCGCTCGCGAAATAGCTTCAAGTCCCCAGAGCGTGAACTGACTTGTAAACTCATGGGGAGAAGGATGGATTTTGATTGTTCTCGATCCTACAAATACTAACTTGAAATCGACGGAAGGGGTTCAAATTACTGAAGGTTGGATACGGCAACTCATTACAATTCTGGCTTGACATCCCTTACGACTTAAGACAACGTCTGATGAGAGGCCTTGAGATGGTGATAGCGAATTATTAATGAAACTTGCGAAAATTATTACAAGTACATGGAACAGAAAGTAATTATTCAGCTATTGAAGTAATGATTCGTATGATGGCTAGTCAAAAAACAAAAAATTAATTCACTAGTCTCAAAAAATCCATTATAAGTTATTCCAAAAGTTTGGGATCCATGCATGTATACTTACTACTAAAGAAAAAATACACACTCAAATTTTCAAGCTATGTACAACGATGCAAAGTGGTAATTATTTCTTCAACCTTTTCTTCTTCTTCAGCTTCTCGGGAGTAGAATCAGTTGAGCGTCATTTTCGGGACCCTTTGCTGCTCTTAGTTGGGACACTCGAAGATGTAGGAGGAATTTCACTGAGGATCGACCCGCCGAGTGGAATGACCTGCAGAGGTACAAGATCAGGATCTCCAACTACCACCTCAAAGGGCTCTCATTTGACTTCGCATTTCGATTTCTCCTCCTCTTCGATCTGCTTCTTCATGCTGATTTTGGTTGTGTGCTCTGTAGCAACCATGATCACCACGTCATCAAGTTCCTCAGCAAGAGATGGGTCTTTGGGCTTGTCTTTGTTAAGTGCCCCGATGACTTGAGCACCGGCCCCGGAATATCTATAGCAACCGAAGCTTCGGCCGTTTTCTCTTGTTGCTCCGTGGCGACATTGCTCCTAGGAGTTTGTTCAGGACCGGAATGACCTGTATAAATTCGTTAAAGCACATGTGTTAGTCAATGGCCGTTATGCACCGAAAACAACAACCTTTTGAATTCGAAGAAGTTCGGTGTGATACCGGCATCCGTTTGACTCTCAGTGGTCATTGGAGTGCTCCCTTCGAAAATTGGGTCTGTCTGGATCATAGTCGATCTATTGCTCCATGTTTTGAGAAGATGACGTACCAGCTATTTAGGCAGGAGAAGGACCCTTGGGATTGGTTACAGAAGATTCAATGATGTCTTCTCTTTCTTTAGCCGGTGCGGGACCCATAAAGAATTGAAGTTTCGCAGCGGCCAGATCAGACGGCTCATTTCCTCGAAGTACCTCTTGCACGAGTGCCTCTTCATTAAGCTCTGCTCCTCCCAATTCTTCCTTCTTGATTTTGGTAGTGAGCTCTCAGGCTTCAGCGAGTGATTCAAGATAACCTTCGCCTAGAAAGGTCAAGTAACAGTGAAGAAGAACTTTCGCGTTATATTCGACGATAAGTGGATCGAACAAGTTCTTGATCTCATTTCTACCGGACTCAGTGGAAGCTTCTACCTGGGAGTCAGCTTCTTCCAGCACTTCCTTTCTGCCCTCATCTTGGGCCTCTTCCTTCAAAGTTTCAATATTTGCAAATTGTTCATCGAGCTTTGTTCTTAAGCTTCTTGCCTTGACGATCTCCTCGCAGTATCTCTGCGATTCTTCCTACGCCTCAATCTTTTCATCCCTCTCTTTATTTAATAATTTTTCTAGCTCTTCGATACAGCGAGCTAAGGCATCTTTCTCCTTTTGCAAGGAGTCTTTTTCTAAGGCCAGAATGCCACTGCGGTGAAGCGCCGCATCTAGTTCTTTTTTGTGCGATGTCTCCAGGTAATTTTACCGCCTTTGTCGTTTCTTTTGCATTCTTCTTTGCTTCGACAAGTTGGGTTTTATACTCAAGCAGCTCAGCGTCCTGGTGCTTGATGATGTCCTTATCATGAATAGCCTCCAACTTGAGGCAGTCGATTTCATCTTGGCACTCAACAGAGACTTTGAAGATTTTCTCGGCCAAGTGAATAAATGATTCATGCTGGACGTACACGTCGTCCATGCATGCTAGCGAGCTCTCTTTGGCACTTCCGGGAATGACGTGTATGGAAGGGCGGAACTTAAGTCCATCAAAGCAGATTCTTGGAAAGGTAGCTTTGAGTTCGGTTAGCTTCCCCGTTGTTGTAGAGTCAGTAGCAAGAGCCGATGGAGGCGGATCAGAAGTAACAAGTGGGTGTTTGCTAGAACGGCGCTCGCGTGATTGCCTCGAAATCGACAACCCAGAATGTTGATCATGAGGCGTGGTAGCATGAGAGCCACGATGTGAAGACTTATCTCTGCTCTGAGCAGGAAGGTTTGGGTGATCATCATGACATGGAGCGTGTGATTGAGACTTTCGTTTGGACGAGGAAGAAGACTCTCGTGAATAATAATATTTGCTTTTACCATTATTTTTCCCTGCGTCTCTCGGATTCGAAATCTCGGCTCGAGCGATAGTAAGTAGAAGAACCCTGAAGACGGTCGAAGGCATGGGAATGTGACATTGGACCTATGAAGAATCAAATAAGAGCACATTAAAAGCTATCGAACAAAGAATTAATAACATGTGTATAGTAGGGGCGCAAGTGTTAGTGTGTGTCCTAGTGATCCCCCCGATGGACCGGTAATGGTGGCTTTACTCATCGGAGTATTCACCCCTCTGCTGAAAGGTTGGACGCCTTCGCCGCTTCTGGTGGGGAGTTGAGCCCTTCGATGGTGATGTTAGGAAAGTCGTAAGTTAGTATGTCGTCTGGAATTGGAAGGTCGGAGAATCCCTTCAGCGAGCTTTCCATTTGTTGGGAAGACGACTCCTTTTCAACCGGGGTAATGACGAATTCTGTATTTGCCCCAGCTTTGCTCTTTCGCAGCTTATACACCAACCTTTTCTTCCTCTTCGGAGGTGTTTGCATTTGACCGACCTGCGACCTTTCAACTACCAACGCTTTTCCAGGGCCTATATCTCCGTTTCTCGGCCTAACATCTTCGTTTCTCGGCCTAACATCTTGAGATTCTTTGATCTCCCCCTCTTCGTTGTCTACCCGAGTCCCTTCGCTAGGGGGCACAATGAGGTCACTTGTTTCTACTCTTTCTTCGGCAACAATTGTCGGGGCTGCTTTGGTCCATTTTGCGGCCATCTTCTAGTAGCCCGAATAATGAAAGTAGCTCATTAGTGACAAGGAGTTTGATGTTCCGATCCTCAACGGGAGTGGCATGGATAACGACGACGGCTCTAGAGTACTCGACGCCTTCGGTTCGAGGACGAACACCTAAAAGAACTTAGGCATTATTACATTCAAAGGAAAATCTATGACGTGAGCTATCAAACTAAAGACGAAGGTAGGAGTAACACTTACATCCTTCTAACTATCTCCTTGCGTAGCCAGAAAGACATCGTACATAAAATAACTCGTGCTTAATAGAGAGAGCTTATTCCATACACCCGTTAGGACCTGACATTTAGGTGAGGGCTCGAGGAAGATATACGAGGGGCTCCCTGACCATCATTTAAAATTGTAGATATATCTAATGTATTCGAGGGTCGGCGGACGGAACAGAATGTTCATAAGAGAAGGAATGTCCTATGAATGAAGACATAGCTATTGGGGTGCAACTGGGTAGGAGCAATACCTAGGCACCTTAGCATTTCCTGAACGAAGAAGTTGAAAGGTGGCACACATCCAGCCCAACACATAAACTTGTTGCAAGTGCTATATCCGGTTGGGGGCAAGTGGGGTCTGTCTTGCCTCGATGGACTAAAACATCTTCAAACGGAATTCGATGTATGGAGCACAATCGACGAAGGGTGGCTTCGTCGATTCTAGAAGCCTATGAGTCGAAAAGGTTATCTAGAACGATGGCACCCTCGACGGCATTAGGAGCTGGACTGATAGCTTCCATTGGTAAGACCGGAATGTTGGAAAAGAGATCCATTTGCGGGATGGATGTCTTTGCTTGTTCTGTATGGTGGGTCAGAGGAGGTTTTTCAGATATGGTGGCAGAGCTTGATCTTGCCTCAGAACTGATGCGTCTTGCGGCTGATCCAGAGGTCATTATGATTGAGCGCTCTGTGTAACTTGACCTCTATGTCAGCTATACTCAGTAGATAATCAACGTTATAAATAATAACCCATTCCCCCGTGTCATGTGTGAACTAGTGCAGTGCAGTGTGAAACAAGTATTAATAGTTTGGAATCATAAAAGCTAGAATGAAATGACAAGGCTAAGAATTACATCCAGAGAGACCGTCATCGCTGACCTTCTCAACCAACAAGAAAGTTGATCGACAACAAGAGCTTTATGATTGGCTATCGACATATTAAGTTATGAAGTTTTTTACCCAGTTTATTATTGGTCCATGTCTAGAAGTCCAGAAATATGTTTATTTCAGCTTAAGTCCAACAGTCAAAGTCATTTTATGTCCGGGCAAGGCAGTGTGCAATTTAGTGTTTAAATGATTTAAGTTAAGTTAGCGTTTATTGCCTAGGCCGATCCCTCGACTCCCTATGTCGATCCCTTATCTCCAACCTCTATGTCGATCCCTACATCCTAGCCTCTATTCTGATCCCTACGTTTAAACCTCTATACCCTTTGAATGATTAGCTCCTACTTATCCCTCATCCTAGCTTCGATACCGAACTCTACACTTCAGCTGCCAGCACTGACCACTCAACTCGGTACCAACTATCGACCCCTCGCCTGATACAAATTCCTAGCGATCCCTTATAAAGCCCTTTTTACGTCGATCCCTAATATTAACTACTCTCCATCCCATCACCAAAATATTAAGTACCAAACCCTCACCTAATCTAATTTCCACTTTTCAAGCCTTAAAAACCTACTCTCCTCCATCCCTTCCAAGGTACCAACTGAACCCTTCCTCCTCCATCCTCTCCATCTCCCTCTCATTCACCTCCTCGTTCTCGTACTATTTTGACTTATGGAAATAACTCCAACTCATACGAACTCGAAATTCACAACCCGATGTCTCAAATAAAGGAGGGAGAATTCATACTTATGTGTATGTTGGATTAAATAAAAGAAAGGGAAGAGCTCGGACTTAAGAATCAAAGGTTATGGGGGTGACTATGGAGGAGCTGCTTGAATACACGCTCAAAGTTGAGATCTCGAGTTTGAGGAATTTTGTTTATGACGTGGGATTCATGATGTTGTGGGTTCAGTGGAAGGGAGGCTCGAAAACGCAAAGGACAGATGAAGGCAATGAAAGTTGTGAGGTTAGGAAAGTGAAGGGAAGGAGATAAGGAGGATGTACTTATCTATGTGCGTTTACATAGGGGAGTCCAACCGGTTGTTAAGGGTGACCAAGTCAAAAAGGAAGAGAGAAGAAAAAAAGTTTGGTACTGAGGCATGCCGAACCCTGCTCTCGTGATTATAGCGATGGATCGATAAGTGGGATACCGATCCCTCTAAAAAAAGAGAGAAAAGAAAAAAGAAACGAAATAGAATAAAGGAAATGATGGATATGAATGAGAACTGGAAGTAGAGAAGTGACAGACAACAAGGAAATGGCAGATGATCGTCATCGTAAAGATTCAATTCTAAACATAAGTGTACATGGGACTATTAAACTTGGTAACGACCTATGAACGTCCGAACACATCCGTGGGCCGATAACAGAAACATGTATGTGAATATGCACGGAAGTGATTTAAGGATTCAGCATTTCGAAATTAACTGAAATTGCGATCTAGCCTAAAATGATCAAGTTTGACATCGAATCAGAAGAAAGCATATAGGTCTCACATGACCAAATATGTACGTAATAACAGAATACGACACCAGACTTGCATTATTAAAGATCGATAAAGAACAGAAGTCACTGAAGAGTTTGATAGACTTCATCCCGGCAACTTAGACTTTTTTCAATTCAACGTAGGTCATGTTACTCACAAGACATATTTTGGGGAGCAAGTGTTACCCGGTGCCCTGACCCGGATATATTGGGCTGATCGCAAAGGCCAAACTTGACTATTGATGAGAAGGATGATCATGAGGCAATGGCTGCATGACCAAGATATAAAATCCAGACAGTTATACGGAGCCCGGATTGGACAGAGTTGATGGATGGACAATGCGGGATGTCAGAAAGATGGGAGTTGGCTTATGTGAAAGTTGGGTCGGCATAGTGGTTGGTAGATATGAACGAGGTGATATAGGGTTCGGTATAACATGAAGAGGTCATGGGGATCGGTATGGATACTCGGTTAAGTAGTCAACTTAGGTGGGGATGTAGAGGGATCGACATAAGACGTGGTGTCTAATTCAACATGGCTCAACAATGCTAGATGGATTAGTATAATATGATGGATAGGGAGGGATCAGCATGGTGTGTTCATAAGGGATGGATCGGCATGGTATGGCTTGTAAGAGAGGGATCGACACGGTGTGTTCGTAAGGAATGGATCGACATAGTATGGCTTGTAAGAGAGGGATCAACATGACTCACTCATGAGGGATGGATCGGCATACATCTCTCAGGAAACATAGATCGGTATATGTTGAGGAACCAAGAGAGTCGGCACTATCACTTGGAGAGATCGGCACTCCCTTGACCGGATTAAGATTCGAACCTAAGGTCAACAAGAACTAGAGCTCCACATACCTAAACACCCTGATATTTGAAGCACCATCATGTTAGAGCATAAGGGAGCTACCATAGGGATCGCTAGCCCAAACTCAATATATGGAGGGATCGGTACCGATCCGTATCCATTAAGAGATGGGCCTAGCCCTCCCTATGGTGGGCCCATATAGTCGAGAAGGTCCTGTTGCCAAAGTTCCGGTTAGATTGGAGGCCGCCTTCATCTATAAATACGGGCATAAGGGGGCCATTCTGGGACTTTTACGATGTTGGTTAGATTCCACCATTATTATAACCAACTTCCTCCATTCCTTTCTTATCTCTCACTATTTCTTACTGTTTGTGATTGCACTCAAGTTAATTGAAAAGCAATAAATAGAATATTCAAAGTGGTCGTAGGCAATCAACGCCGAACCACTATAAATCTTGTTGTTTCTGCTTTCTGCTACGTTTTTCTTGTTAGTTTATGATTTTCCTCTGTTTTCATTTAGTTTCTTCATTTATTTCACTACTTAAACCTATTCTTGGGTGTTTGTGGCCAATTTGGTTGCAAACAATATATATATATGTATGTATGTATGTACGTATATGTATGTATGTATGAACATCATTCAATAGCACCCCCATTTTGCATCACCCCTCCCGACCCCCTGATTTCTACCACACATCCACATTTAAATAATAGAGTTAGTGGAAGGTGAAAGTACTATTACTTAAATGGGGATGTGTGGTTGAAATCAGGGGACCACGAGGGGTGCTATAGAGCATTGATATACATACATACATACGTACATACGTACACACACACACACACACACACATAAGCGCCCAGTAATTTTTAGGCATGCGGAATATAAGCCCCAATCTAGCATTTAAATGTCAATCTTTCGTCAATTATATAGGTCTTATCACATATTATCAACATTACCAAAATTCCAATATTCACATCCATAAATTCCAATCAATAGACTTGTATACAATAAAAATTTAAACTTAACTTATTACATCAAGATAATAGAAATTTATAATTTCAATTTTTACACTTTATTCAACTCTTTTTTCATATAAAAATAAACAAAGGAATTTTTATTTAATTCATACCTTACACGTTATTCCTTAATCAAATCCTTTAACCAAATTCAAAGAAAAAGAATAAGGAGTGGAATAGAAGGTAAAATTACCAAAACTGTAAATCTACACTATTTCCATTATTTTGACATAAACAATTTAGATTCAAATATTGATATTTTGCATTGAAGAAGTTTTGGGAGGTTATAATATGATGTTTTTGCAAACCAAAACTCCCTAATGCATACTTAGACCCAAACTATATTCATCAAATACTAAAATAGAAAGGCTAAGATTTTCACTCAACATTATATCCTTAGCTTTGCCTTCTTTAGATTCGACACATCTTTAACAATCTCTACCAGATCTCTTCTTTTTGATATGTATACATAGCAAGGGATTTGTATATATATATTAGATTCATAAATTGAGGGATTGGAGGAGAATAGATAAAGAAAATAAACAATAAACAAAAAATAGATGTATATGATTTCTTACCTGAAACCCTAATGGTTTTTTTGAATCTATGAAGAGACGAATTGATAGATTTTCGCAAATGTACCCAAAATATTTTATGAATAAATATGAGAGTTCTAGAGTCTCATTTATAGTGGTTGGAACTCACCGAAACCGTTGGATGAAGGTCGGTTGAAAATTATTGTAACGGTCGGCTTTTCGACCCCCGAATGTTTATAGTAATACATCCACGGTATTCACATGCCGAGTACCCAATTGCCGAAAGACAGAATGTTAGGGTAAAAGAAAAAGGAAAAGATATAGAACAAGGGAGAAGAACACAATATCAGAATCTCACATGCAAAACGATAATGTATAATATCTAAAAAGGTCTTTACCAAAAAGAAAACTTTGATATACATACAACTATTAGAGATAAACTAACATATCATCAGGCTGACCACAACTAAATCTGAAAACATACTCGAACTAACCCAAGCATTATAAGAGAATAATACCCGGATCAGTTTGGTAAAACAACGTGGGAAACTCAAATCTTATGGATTGCTATATTGTTAAAACCCTTCAAATGTAAAGGTATCTCGTAAGACCACGCTGCCAATAATCACAAACGAGCTTTTACCTTACGATAACCAAACCATTTCTATTATAAAATCCAGTGATAATATAATAATATCTAAGGAGTGAAATATAAATAATCACGTAGCTGTGATGCATGTGAGTGTACATTACGAAAATAATAGGTATGCAATCACAACCGCTTAGGCGCGTTCGCTAATTGTGTAGGATTCCACAGAGGTGCCCTCAGTATTTCGAGAGTGGTCCCCCTGCATAAGGTTTAGAGATATCCTTTTGATCATCGTATATCTCTAGATAAAATATACTATAGGAAAAACATAGCTGGTCCACGCCCGAACACGTGGCACCGGGTCACATTACTCCCGCATGCATATCTGAAAGTATCACTAGAATGGAGTATCTACACCCTTTAAGTTAGCTAAACCCCATAGGCTATGTCTCATATCATTGGTTTTTATTATTACCGATGGTGAAGTCACATTCAGCATCCCAGCACATAAGTTACAACTCGAAAAGATCTCGAGACACGAGTCCCTAACTCGAACAGATCTTGAACCACATATGGATTTCCATATATTAAAAGATCTTGGAATCACACATGGATTCCTCAGCAGATCTTAGAATCACACATGGATTCCTCAACAGATCTCGAAATTACACATGGATTCTCATATCTCAACAGATCTCCGAATCACACATGGATTCCCACATCCTGAATAGATCACAAACAACTACATGTGTTTGAGCATCTCAAACAGATCTCGAATCTCCACATAGATTCCAGCATCTCGAACCAATCACGAACCTCTTCCAAAGCATAAAATACGTATATGATTTTGGAGTGGTTACGGTTTCAATTCATCTCATATAAGTACACTCCCTTGCTTAACGGGTGCTCCAAAATCAATCAATCGATTATCTGGTAATCTCAACTCTGGTTCTGTGGGAAATAAACAGGCAATATATAAGAGCGGAGTTCACCTCCTAACCATTTAAGTGGATGAATTTCCTTATCATTGGCCCTAGAAGAGCAAAACGAGTTTATATATATAGTATAGCATATCTTTATAAATAGTTAAGTAATGGAGATTACCAAAGATAGTTGTACCATATAATCCCTGCGTTTCTTCTAGATATTTCCAAAGTATATTTGGTCAAATCCAATAACAATGAAAATAATCACATACATAAAACTAAGTCCCGTATATTGTCCATAAGCAAGTAACACACAAAGCAAGTTCAAAACATACAAGCACGATCAAATCATATAAACGAATTCTAATCCCTTTTTAATTATCTTCCTTTATTAACTAAAACCCTCTTTTATTATTAAAACTCATTTTTACTCAGTAAACACTTTATAAATGAAGCTCCACTGTTAATTAAACTTCGCTATTTAACTAAAACATCACTATTCATTTCAACACATTCTGATACTCTCAAAAGTATTTATATACTTATCTCAACTATATAAGCATGTTCACAAATCAATTTCAAAGGGCTTAAGATGAATGGTTACTTATATATTGAGTAAAATCTTTAACAATTTTTAAAACCATGTATATAATAAAAACATACCTTTAATATACTTATATATTTTCAAGACCTTTATTTAAAAACCATAAAAACATGTTTTATAATTTAAAACCATTACTTTAAAAATCCATAAAGGATTATCAGTAATATATTTAAACCTTGATATTTTCCTAATAATAAGTATGCTTACAGTACTTACTAAATTATATAAAGAAGGCCTAGAATGTCTTCCAAAGTTAACTTTAAAAATCGCCCAACACGTCGATTTCAAAGTGCATCCATAACGACATTATCGCTTCAAACATTTACAACTTCTAATTGCAATCTCCACAAATGTCCAAACCAATTTCTCTATGTCAAATACATCAAAACATGTGTAACCAAATATACATACATACATACATACATACATACATACATACATACATACATACATACATACATACATACATACATACATACATATATATATATATATATTTCCATAATATGTCACAATTCAACCAATTTAACGTATGTCAAATACCAGGGATTTTGAAGCACGTTTAATATGATTGTATCACTTCAACATTTATAACACACTAACACTTTTCACAAAGCAACACCAAACATGTAAACAGTAAGTCTGGGCCACGTTACATGTTTTATAGAATCAAAAGAGAGATTTACTCTAAAGTTGTCATTTGTTTTACAAAGTAAGGCGGGGGTCCAAAAGTAATAACTTGCATTATTCGTTATACAATTTATAATTTAATATAGCAACAATTATATATACAACAATATACAATCAACTGGTGAGTAAACTCATCAAAGTTCTAGCTAACGCTTACGCGTTTTTCCGAATAGTCCAAAATCGAACGCCGTTCGAATTTGGCTATGAATTCCACTTGCTGCAAACTCGACGAATCAAATTCCAATGCATAGATATCATCGTTATGAGTCCAATACAAAAGACCACATCCAAATCCGACCTCGTATGAACAAGATCCGAATTAAAAAACGTTAATCACCTTCCCTAATCATGTTAAACCCTAATCCCCCCTCGCCTAACCTAGCCATCGCGATTTCAAACTCACATTGTCGCCACCTCAGGCCTCCAGCCACCACTGCTCACCCATAGATGAGAGCTTCGACCAATAGCAAACCATATCCACCAATCTCGCCTCTGTTCGATGGTCCAACCGATCATCTTCCTCGTCTCCCCTAACCGCACCTTTCTCTAGTTGGGACCCAAGCCTAATTCGACCTCTAGTGGCGCCGATCAACTTCGGTTGTTGGATGGAAGGGCTAGGGCATTGATTTAGTTTTTTGGAAATAAAATAAAAATGGGGTCCTTTTGTAGAAAAATCTCTGACACTATTCACCCCTAAAAATCATGAACTACAAATGAGGCGCACTCACTGGCATTCCTAGCCAAATACCCCTATTCTAAACTCAATGGAACTAGTTTCGGGACCTAATTCCATTGTATACAAAAGTCAACCTTTTGGTTATATCATATTTTAATTCCTAAAATTAATCGCTATGCGTTTCGAGGTCGTACGACCACATAGTATGTCCGATCGCCATGAAACTCATCGACGTATAACAATTCATTATTCCAGACCCAACGACACTGATTTCGCCAAAATCCGAGATAGTGCGCTGGAACGATAATTTCACACATTAATAATAAAAATAATTATTATTAAAACCAGTTTACTGACTTTTAATTCTAAATTAAAAGTTTGCTATCATCATTATTATTTAAACAAAATTTATTAAGCTTTCAAAATTATTTTTATTCATATTAAATCCAAGATTTAAATATTTAAATAATTCTAATATTTAATTATAAAACGTTCGAAAATTCCGGATCGTTACAATTATAAAATATGGAACGTTCAAATTCACAAACCCTAGCCACCACTTGATAGTCAATGGTCGACTGCCCTACCCTATCGGTTGACGATGTTTGTTTTGGAAAGATTTTTGTGTCATTGATTTTTTATTTATTATATTTCTTAATTACACTTTAACGTTATTATTAATGCTTATATAACCCCCAAGTCTAGTCATTGTTAAGTTTCAAATTTCAAATTTCAAAATTAAGAATTATTTAATTATTTGAATTTGTATTCTATTTAAATTATTTAATACTTGAAAACTTCAAACATCCATAACTTTTTCGTTTGAGCTCCATTTTCATAACATTACTAGTGTGTAACCCATATGTCACACATGGTAATGTTGTTAAAAAATATTATTTATATTATAATTATAGCTAAAATATATTTTTATTATGCAATATATAATAAATTTATTATGATATATTAATCATAAACTAAAATGATTTGTGACGCTCATATATAAGGTTAAGGGTTCAATACTCATTAACTACATATCTCTGTAAAAATTAATGTCCTAACTCATAAAAAATTATAAATTAAATTTGTTATATGTAAATAATTTATGCTATGTGATATACTATATATATAAAAATAAATAAATACGTAGCTTCACTATTTTATTAATATGATTGTTGTATATATATTGAATTATCATCTTTCTTGAAGGATTAATAAATGGATTAATGGACATTAAATAATTGAATTTATTTGAATAATTTGAATTAATGATCGATATAACTACTTAAATATACAGATTTAAATATAAAAAGTTAAAATTGTGAAGAGCTTTTCACAAATTTGTAATTAAGAAGAGCATAGATCTTATGGTTAGCTTATCTGCATGTGAACTTTTTTGAATCAGATGTGAACTTTTATTCATTTTTAAGTTTTCATTTTTAAACAATTTTATCCTTGTAGTTAACCATAGATTTCATGTTCTTGTAGAAGGGTCATGCTCACAACTTTGATAGTTGCAAAATAATGTTATGTAGCATTTAGTTGAGCTATGAGTTGGGTATGGTTTGATAACATATTGAAAGTGAGAATGTTTGTATAATCTAATTTTTATTAGTTTAATTTGTGTGTTCACATCATAATATTGTAAAATATAAATTTATCTTGTCAAGGTTGTTAAAAATGAAATTATGTTATGTAATGTATGATATTTATTTGAGATAAATGAATTAGAATAAAAGAGTTATTATTATTTATGCATACATTTTATGTTATGTGATTTATATATCTTCATATATCCGAATAAAGAAGATTTTATTTTTTATTTTTCTCTCATATACATGAATATTCTATATATTGAAATCTTCTTATTTTTAGGATTTATTAGATGGATTAACAAATATTAGTTAACCATATGTACTTCAATAGTTTAAATTTTAGGTTACACAATTAGTTAAATATATAACTTGAATGTAAAATATTAAAAGATAATTGAGAAAGGTTTCTAACTAATTGTAAAAAAAATTAGAATTAGAATAAAAGAGTTATTATTATTTATGCATACATTTTATGTTATGTGATTTATATATCTTCATATATCCTAATAAAGAAGAAATAATTTTATTATTTTTCTCATATACATGAATATTGTATATATTGAGATCTTCTTATTTTTAGGATTTATTAGATGGATTAATAAATACTAGTTTATCATATTTATTTCAATAGTTTAAATTTTAGGTAACACAATTAGTTAAATATATAGACTTGAATGTAAAATATTAAAAGATAATTGAGAAAGGTTTATAAGTAATTGTAAAAGAAATTAAATTTTTAGGTATTTGAAGTTAATAGGAATTACAGTATAATGTATGATAAATTCATTTAGTAAATAATGAATTCAAGTAAATAAATTATAAAATAAAGTTGTTATTGTCATTAATGTATATAATTTATGTTATGTAATTTATATATATTCGCATCTAAATGGTCTATTTACCAATTTTTTATGTGCTTATAATATACATACTGAAATTATCATCTTTTAGGATTTATTAATAAATATTAGTTGATTAAGTTTATCTATTAGTTAAATCTTAGATTGTGTAATTAATTTAAATTTGTGGACTATAATGTAAAATTTGGGAAAGAACCGTGAAATATCTATAAATAATTGTAGATTATTTTAATAGTAGGTATTCAAATGTAAAATAGTGTGAAAAGTTTATAAAATAATTGTAAAGTGGTAAATCATAGGATTTGAAACATAAAATAACCACCTGGAGAGAATTAAAGAGAACATAGATAGCTCCTAGAATTAATGGGAGGGCTTCAAATTCTTCTCCTTTACTATTATTTAATAGATATATGGAAATTGATCAGAATTTCGCCATGAACGCAACCGCATAACTTTCGTAGTCAAATTCTATTTTTTTGCAAAATTTCCATTTTTATCCCTATCTTGTTTAATTTATCCAATTTATTTATGGTTGATTTTACGCAGTATTACATTCTTCCCCCCTTAAAAAGGATTTCGACCTCGAAATCTTTCCAAGGGGCAAGGAACATATCGTGCACTAAACATCCATGTTATACAACCAAGTTATCTACACATCCATCCACTTAACCAAAAAGACGACGTGATTATTTATTTGTAAAGACACACCTTTTCAATCGTCGAAAGTCGGCACTTAATACATCCACGGTATTCAAGTGTCGAGCATCCAAGTGCCGAAAAGACAGATTGTTAGGGCAAAAAGAAAAAAAGAATAGGGAAAATAGAATATCATAGAGGAACGACAATATATAATATACAAAAGCAGCAAAAGATGTCACTTCAAGATACAAGGTATATCAGAGTTAAAAACAAACCTCATTAGCTTGGATAGTTATAATTTCCCGAACTTACAATTACTGACGGGTATATATAATAATTGATAGAATTAGGGGTATGTCCTAGGGGCAATTATGTAATTTGTTACATATATCTAACTAGTTGACCAATCTTGTTCGAAATAAAGGTATTTTCTTTCTATTATATACTTGATATAATGTGGTTATATTAATTAATCAATTTAATCAAAAGTATATTTAACAGAAAATCTGTAAATGGTATGTTTTGTGATAGTAGTTACAAAGTGTTGTAACCGTGAGTAATTTATCTCAATGAAACTAATGTACCATTTTAAATGTTCCTAGTCAAGATGCATCGAGAATTGATATCGATGTATCCGTTGAGACTGGAGTACGTAATGCTCTCCAAATGTAGAGCAGTGTATTACTCACGACTGTTGGGGGCACCAAGAGGTTACGTACCCATAGTTATTGGATAACTATGGAATGAATCAGTCGATAGTTTTTTGTTAGTTAATATAACTAAGATTAAGCAGAGAATATCGATGTGACTAATTTACACAGTTCTCTCAACTTGAGAATACTGTTGATCTTCAATGTGGAAGCTCCGTTTTGATTATAGTTAAATCGTGGCACGACATCCATCGAACGGCTATAGTTAGGTCGAGTGGAAGCATTGGAAGTGAAACACTATTCAAGAAAGGGTTCGTCTCCTCAGTCATATGAGGTTAGTATCATGGTCAACTGAAGTTAACTCAAAGTCAAAGTCTCTGGTCAGAGCATATCGGTTAATAATAATTGTTATTATTGAACCAAGGACATTGTGTTTGGACTATAAAGTTGAATGTGGATGATATTGGAACTTTGACCATTAACAAATTCCATGAATCTAAAGTGATATAGTTTTGACGAACATAACCGGTGTAAATAATTGTCACTATTAGGTACCTCTTATAATAAGTAAAATGATTTTACCAAAAGACGTGTAAGCGATAAATTCGGCCAAAATGTCACACCACTTGCTAAGTGACGTGTGAATGTTAATATTCAAATAGTTCGATATTAATCGCTAACTGAATTTACACCTTTGAGTCGCACAACCATAATGATAAATTCTTTGAAAAACCACACGATTTAATTAATTTGTAAAATGTTGTAAATTGATTAAATTAATTGATAATTGAGAAATATTTATTATTATTTATTTGATGTTTGAACGTTTTTGTAATTATTTTAATGCATTCATAAAAGTTATATTTGCACGCATTGATATACAATGTTGATGTAGTTTAAAGATAATTGCATGAAATGATTTATAATTTTTTTATGTCATTTGATGACATGATTTATGGAAATTTTATGTTATTTGATGACATGATTTGGGGAAATTCTATGTCATTTGATGACATATGTGTAAAGGAGGGATTGGAGAGAGAGAAACAATCAAGGGAATTAATTAGGGAAGTTTTAATTAAAGAATGGAAATGTTTCGATCTTTCAAATAAAACATATTCTCTAATTCATTCTTTCTCTTCTCCTAACTTTTCATGGAAGAAAAAATAAAATAATATTTCCAAAATTCTTTCAACTCCATATGAAAACATCAAAAAAAACAAAAGTGGTTCATCCATCACTACAAGAAAAACAGCCTTTCGTAACGCTAATTTATAATGCGTTGTTTCATTGTGTTATTGCTTATTCTAATTTTTTTTATTTGGAGCCAGTGTTTGGTTGCATAACACTTTCTACCACCAATTATTTCCTTTGGCCGCGTCCTCATCTAATTATTTTACTCTTCCCTCTTACTCAAATTATTTTCCTCTTTTTTTTCTTCCATCTTCCCTCTTTCTCAAATTATTCTCTCTCCATAATCACAAAATCGACAGATCCCAAACCAAACTGTTATCCTCCTTCGATTTAAATTTTATTTATTTCACTACTTGCTTCCTTTCTCGCCAGCCCAAATCAAAAACCCGTTACCCCTAATTTGATTTTGTCCTGAAAATTCGAACGCACACGATTGATGAAAAAATGGACGCATGATCTAGGCCCAGATAACTAATGCATGCGAAGACGAGTGTAGCACTTGTAGTGGCAACGTGATCGTGAGGCCACGATCAACCTGGGAGCGAACGAACTGGGTGGTGATGCGAGCAGATTCTTTATCTGTGTGCGTATGCGGAGGCAGTTGCTAGCGTTCAATTTTGGGGTGACGAGGCTGAAGGCGAACTAGGTAGTGGCAAGGATGGTAATAAAGATGATTGACATTTAGGCAAAGTGTGGTTGCGATTTTATGAAGCGGTAGTGGAATGGAGTTCTGGCGGCTGAAGTTAGGTGAAGGTAAGTACGACTTCGCTTAGTATTTTGGTGATCTTTACACTCAAAATATTATCTTAATCTTATTTGCCATGCAATATTAACATTTGTATCCTATATTGCATGAATTGTTTGGTTGAACGAATCATTGGTATATTGTTGTTGGGATTATTGTTGGAATTGTTTATGTTGAGAAATGCAAACAAGACGCTATCCGATTACATTTTGATTACGTAATTTTTTATATTATGTGTATGATGTATGGATGATCGAAATTCAATGGATTCTACTCGGTCACATTATAAATTTACGCTGAAAATTTGACCATAGAGTTTGGAAAAATTTTGCTCCATAATTCATATTTTTGCATGTTTAATTGATTTTTTGTTTTAAAATATTTTTAAAAGCTTAGATAAATTATTTGGGTATTTTAAAATTTAAATTGAAGTACATTTATTTATAAATAAATAAAATTTGCTAGAAAATAGTATTATAAAATATGAGTTCTTTGCATCTATGATTCACGATTTAAATTTAGTTACAATTTAAAGCTTGAACTTTAAGATCAACTGTATGAATTTGAAAACCTTATTCCGAACTCTAGATATGAGAGGTGTCACATTTTTATCTACAATGGTCAATAATTGCAACAAGAAAATAAGTGATATGTCAACTTCACCCTATATAACTTTGATCTCTCTAGAATGAAACCGGTCCTCATCAGTAATATGTATGTTATAGGCTGAAGATCTTACCTGAGAATAAGTGATGATAATAGTTGTTGCTTTCTTTCAATAAAAATTATATTTAGACCATGATGGACTACTATACCAATTTTATATGTACTCCAATTTCTTATTTTGTAGAAAAAGAATTACTATGTATTACTAATGTTGGCTTTGAAAAAAAATAGTATTATAAACTTGACCAATAAACTTGCATATTCTACAAGCTTACATTCTATAAGCTTATAATAAGAAATAAGAACTGAGAGGTTGTAGCTATGTCCATACCTAAAAGTGGGCATTATTACGCATGTTGCTTCTATGATATTTAATTAGGATACCATCGAAAAGTTAATTCAAGAAAAAAAAGAGTTCCATATTTACCTAAGTGTCATTCAAACCCAAAAATGGAACCCAGAAAGAAAAGACTTCATTTTTGAGACAAGGAAAATCTTATGTGCACAAACTGAGATTTCTAATTTTGAAATTGCGTTGTATTATGATACTGGCTTGTTTGTTTAACGTCGTGTTCTGACTTTTCATTATTGTTTTAATGTATGAATAAGCTTATATAGTGGGGTGGGAATTTGAGATGAATAAATGTGAAGGAAATATATGACAGCTTGAGACAATAAGCTTATATATCGGTTTGATATTTTTTCCAGAATCAATTCTTTTCTTTAGCTTGATTGTCCTTGATTCACTTTAATTTTCTCATGATTGGGTACAAGTGATATGCTAAAATACGTGCTTGGGAAGGAGTTAGAGATTAGTGATGGGGAGGTCAAGAAAATTGAAGCACCTATTAAAATTGTTTCGCTTCATTATGAGTAAATTTCTTTTAATTTTTCTTTCCCGTTATGTTATTGGCGGAATTATTTTTCGGATAATAATTCATTTCAAATGTTAGTTAGCATCATTCTTAACATAGATTACACTTACACAAAGTATAACTACCTCGGACCAGTTAACCAAATATTGATTAAGTTTATATAACAACAACAACAAGAACTTATATAATATTAACTAATTTAAGTAAGTTTTATAAAAGTTAACTAAATTTATAAAATAATAATAATAATCAAAATAAATCAACTAAGTTTATAATAATAATACTTAACTAAGTTTATGGAAATTAAATAGTTTTATAATAAAAATAATAAATCATAAAATATTAACAAGTTAACTAAGTATTATGAAAAATAACTAAGTTTATATAATAATGATAATAAAAATAATAAATTAACTAAATTTATAAAAAATATAAAATACTAATAATAATAATAAATCAACAAAGTTTATAAAAATTATAGAATATATAAAACTAATGATAAATTACTCATGTTTATAATAACTGTAGCATAAATAATAATAATATAGATAAGTTTATAATAACAATACTAAAAATAATTATTAAAAAACATCTACCAAGTTAATCAAGTTTTATAAAAATGAACCAAATTTATATAATAATAATAATAACTAAAATAAATTAACTAAATTTATAATAACAATAATAAATTAACTAAGTTTATGGAAATTAACTAGGTTTAAAATAGCAATAATAAATAATAAATAATAAAATATTAACCATGTTTCTGAAAATCAACTAATTTTATAGCAATAATAATATTACTAATGTTTATGAAAATTAACTAAGTTTATAATTATATCACTAATAACAACAACGACAATCATAATAGCAACAACAACAATAAATAAACCAAATTTTATGAAAATTAACAAAGTTTATGAAAAAATAGAAAACTATTGCTGCAATATATGCAACTGCGTGAGAAAAAAAATTAAAAGTAAGGGTCGTGCTATTGTTTATATTGGTTTGTTTTATTCAAAGTAGGGAATTAACATGTAACGCTTTTAGAAAACCAGACCCTTCAATTATTTTGATGGTCGCCAATTCTTTCAATTATTTCCCTCTTTTTTTACGTTCCTTTTCTTCCCCCCTCTCTCTTAAACCAAAAGAAACTATTCTCTCTGCCTTACAATCCTTAAATCACTCATTCGTAAACCCTTATTATCAGATCTAGTTCAAAGAGGAGCGTGGAGCACCTGGATCGATCGATTAAACAAATTGTAAAGCTAGGGGCGTACGAGAGCGGTACATATGAAATTCATAAAGCGAGGACATCGGTGAGCGTACGGGAGTGAAGCGTGGAGGATTTTCTTCTAACAAAGGGACAAAGTAAGTAAAATAATTGATTTTACACAACATTTAATTGATTTTCTTCTAACGACGTATATTAGGAGATATTGGCGACGTGGTTACTACACGCGCTGCCGATGTAGTTGATATTATGCCTCCTACGCAGATCACTAAACCTGTTACAAGAAGTTCTGGTGCACAAATTCTTGCTTGAGTTGTCACAGTTCATTTCATTACTTTAAATGTTTGTACATCAATGTATTTTTAGCATTCGTTTATCACAGTTCATTTCATTTATTTAGGATTTTTATCGTTCAATGTATTTTTAGTACATTTGTTTATCACAGTTCATTTCATTTGAAGCAATATATGTTTGTTTAGCATTCGTTTATCACATTCATAATATGATCAAGTTGTCATGAGTTCTAGAATTACAACATCTTTTGTTTTCCTTAAGCTTATGTTTATTCGTCAATAGTCTTTAAACTGTAAGGCTGAATGTGTTGGAGTCTTGTGTGAGCTCACTATAGTACTAGTGCTTTCATTACTTTAAATTTGAACTTGAAAATTGAGGAATTCTCTGTTATATATTCTCATTTTTATTTTCCTATATAGTTTTTGAGATTGTTTTCAAATCATGTTATCAGATTAGTCAGTCTAGTTTTCAGAATCAGGTTTAAAATATACTATTGTCGTCCAGAAATCAAAATAATGGGAATGAGAATACACTGCATTTTCTTAAACCATTTTTAGTAATAGTCACATAGTCTATGTTACTAGTCCAATTCACTGTCATATTTTTTATTTTTAGTGTATCCTAGTTGGTTGTTAGTCATTCTTTAGATGTCTTTGCCTATACTATGGCTTTTATATGTGGAATTTGTATATTAACTGCTGTTTGTTGACAACATCTTAATCTTGTTCTTTAGCTCAGATCTTAAAATGCTTATGCTGTGGCTTTCATATGTTTTGTTACATGAAAATATACAAGGAACTTTTAGTTGATAATATGGTTTTTATACAGCAATATTTGTTAGAATTTGATTTATTTTGGTATGATTGTGGAGTTTTACTATACATCTAATTGCCTTTAGCTGTATTGTTCATGTGGTAATATTTCATAGAGTTCAATTCATTTAGCTGCTTTGTTTGGTGTAATATTTATTGGCAGCAATTAGGGTTATATATAACAATTATGTCCCTACATACAATTGATTACGTTGTAGAAACTATGCATATACAGCACTTCTAGTACACTTCAGTTAGTATACAGGCATATAATTTGATGTGTCTACATTCAGGCTTACAGTTAGATGTATAAACTATAAAGATTTTGAAAAAAAATGAACTAGAATAGATGGAATTAGATGAAAAGAAGAAAAACCGTTGAAAACCGATGCTAAATTACTTGTATATTGTAATAATGGTAGGTTGCTTGATAGAAATATTAGGAAAGAATAATCGATTGGATCTTTTATCTATTTGATGTAAAAGAAATGTCCATGGAAACATAAGGGTTTTTCTTTTATTAGTGGGCTACGTTATTACATGTATATTACATTTTGTGACAAATTATAACCAAGCTGCATATCAGGGGTACTTGATGCATAGACCCGTTCATGCTTGATTCCACGCATGTGCACAACATGTACACTGGTAAGGCTTAGCAATAGTATACCTGAAATTTCAGTTGCTTGGGCATTATTGTTTTAGTATGCTCTGTACCTTCTTTTGGTGAATTGGATTTAGCTGTTTCCTCTTTAACGTGTATTGCTTTAGTTTATGTAATGCTTAGTTTTATCAATGCAAATTTCACCCTAGTTTTATCGGAGTTAGGGTGGCTTGATTATGGATTTTTATCAGCCAGAGCATGAACGCACGTTATTCGCTTGATCTGCAGCTTCTGGATAATGAAGTAAGTCTATTTCTTTTATTCCTTTCTACATATCCAAATTGCCACATTTATGTTAATTACCCGGATTTAAATTTATGTTAATTTTCTTTTGACTTTGTATTTTCTCTCTATTCTGTACAATATACAATTCCATGTCAGTTTGTTTACGACTATGTATTTCATTCCAAAGTTTTGTTACTACTTCATTACAATGTGACAATGCGTTTCCTTTCCTCTTTTACCTCTGTTTAGCTCTAATGCTAATATACACTTTTTTCTTTTGTGCCTTTTCCTATAATGATTTTCTATAGTGTATGCTAAAACTGATTGAACATCAATTCTCTAGTGCAATCTCACCTCTTACCACAGTGACACAAGTGAAGAAACCATATTAAGAGCGCTTGAATATGAACTTTCCAATAGTCTATATCTGATTAAACAAGCCACAACAAAAAATAAATATTAACTTTTGAATGTTGAAACTCAATATATACATATGAAACAATTATCAATTGTATATAGGAATCGGTTAGCTTGGAATGCTACAAATGGAGAACCAAAGGTGTAAACATAGATTATGTAGTTAGGGATAATAGAAAAGGATACAAAGCAGGGGCTTTGCATGAGGGAATGAAGAAGGATTATGTTCAGGAGTGTGATTATGTTGCTATGTTTGATGCCGATTTTCATCCCGATTCCGATTATTTAAAGAAGACTATTCCATTCCTCGCATACAACCCTGAAATCGCTCTTGTTCAAGCTCGATGGAAATTTGGTAGGTACAAATATTTTAACTACTATAATGATAACGATAGGTTTGCCTAAAATATGGCACGTTTATGAACAAAGCATACATGTGCAGTTAATGCAGATGAGTGTGTGACTACAAGAATCCATGAGATGTCTCTAGATTACCACTTCAAAATCGAGCAAGAAGCAGGGTCCTCTACATTTTCCTTTTTTGGCTTCAATGGTAATTTTTGTAGAACTTTTAGAAATGGGTAAAAACAATGGTACAATAATAGGATGTTTACAATCTTCATCCTTCTAAGAAAAATTTGATGTTTAAAAAAGTTATGTAAATCTTCATCCATTTAATAATAGAAGGTACTACCAATATCCTGTAATTTTCATCATAGTTTTATATAACTATTTTCAAATTGTTCTGAATTTTCAGGAAGTACTACTAATGACCGAAGACATGCATGAAGAATGGCTTTGAGTAGTTCAAGTTCTTAGTGATGCATTTGGTACTTGTAGACGTTAACTTTGAACTATGTTGTCTTTTGTTATCATGAATATGTATTGAATTTGGTAACTCATGTATTGAACTTATTTTTTGTTAGTTGATACTTTATTTTGTTATCATGAATATACATTACATTTGCTGATTATTATATTTTTTCGTTCATACATTATTCAAATTGTTATCTATTTAAAGAAGATTCATTTTGATTGTTATTATTAAAATGTAATAGTGCGGTGCATCAAATATATAGTAAAATAAAGCATAGCTCCTAAAAAGCTTTATAACTATATGACATAAGTGCTATAAAATGATAATGCAATGTATGAGGTTACTGTCAAAGGATAGCAGAAGATAGGCGTTATTGTATCTACACATTTTATAGCGGTATATATATGTTGTAAATGGATGCTCTTTTAAGCGGTTTTTTGTGTGTTATAAATGTGCAATTCTTTTTTATATCAAGTCGATATACATCATTTATCAAATCTCTATAGTTGTGTTTAATAGCGGCTAAATGCCGCTATAAAAGACTGTTTTTCTCGTAGTGCATCTCTGGCAAAGATAGGATGAGGATCTTGAAGATCCGAGAAGATATCATCATTCAAGGTGTGACTTCTAGGCAACATCCTAAGGGGAGTCCATTTTCAAGATGTGCTTCAAGGCTTTGGGTAATAAGGTATATTTCTTTAATAGATAATGATATTTGATGTAATGTTTGTTGAAAGAGAAATTTAATTATCATAATTTGTATGTACATATCACTACCTCATTTAAGTTGAAAATTGTTTGTGTAGCTTGAATTGTTTGTTGAATGAATCAATTGGTGTTTTATTAATAAATCAAAACTAATATTTGTATATGTTCAAATATAATGTTTTGTTTTGGAACTATGTTCTAAACATTTAATTTAAAGTCTAGTGTTTAGATCAAAAATATTGTATGTTCAATTTATCAATTGGGTTCTTACTTTTTTAAATTAAAATTAAAATTTATATATGTTTGAATACAATGTTTTATTATAGATCTATATTGTAAACATTCAATTCAAAGTATAATCCTTTAGATCTAAACTTTTGTATGTTCATATTATTTTGATTGGATTTTACTTTAAAAACTAAGCTAAAATTTGTTTTTGAATATTACAATGTTTTGTTGAAGATTCATGTTTTAAATCATATAAAAAAAATGTAAATTTAGATTTGAAAGTTTACATGTATGTATTTTATGTTTGTATTGTTTTGGAAATTAAAAATAGGAAGATGTTTTGGCAATAAATCTAAATTTTAATTTGATTACTATAGTCCCTAATTTGTATTAATTAGAGATATTTTATTGAATATTACATACATAAAATTAACGTTTTAATAATTAACCTACTTTTAAATTGATTGCTATAAATCTCTAATTTTTATTAAGTAGAAAGACATGATTTAATCTTATATACACACAATTACTTTTATATGTATGTTTGCATATATAAAATTTATTATATGTATTTCATATTGTCAAAGTATGATTAGATTTCGTTCCAAAAGGAGGAAACAATTTAAATGAGGCAATAATATATACATATATTTATTTTCCACTTTTTATATCCTTATATTATGGTGCCTACAATTTGACATTTATATGCTGCATTAATTAAGTTTGCGAAATGGGAAATTGATTCAATCATCGTTGTTACCCTTTATTTATTTCCCATTTTTTGCTTTATGTTATTAGCTATCCATTTAACTTTGTTTATATGTCTACACCTTGCCATCAATTGATAGCACTTATCATATGTCGCACTTACAGAATTTACACTATATACTTGTTTATACTTACATTCATGCCATATACATGTTGCTAATTAATGACATTCATATGATCAATCAATTTAATTAAAGAGAGAGAAACAAAAGGTTTCTCTCTCCATATAAATAATGCGTCCCCTCATTAATTGAATAAGTTAATGGAAGGAAATGAAAAGTTTCCTTCTGTAAATAAATTTATGCCCCCGTCATTAATTGAATAAGTTAAGGGGAAGGAAATGAAAAGTTTCCTTCTCTAAATATATTTATGCCCTGTCATTAATTGAATAATTTAAGAGATAGGAAATTAAAAGTTTCCTTCTCTAAATAAAGTTAATAAGTTACTGTTACACACAAATATGTACATAACTGTATATTTGATATACTCTAATTTATATACATATTAAATTAATGTAAAACTTTATTTACAAAATTAAATAAAATGTTGATTTTATTTAAAAGAAACTTAGAAACGTTCTAAGTATATTTAGACTTCATAGGCCCATTAAAGATCCAAAATGCCTAATTTTTTTGAAATTCACTCATTTCTTCCGCTGCGGGCTGACCTAGTTCCTTCAATGGTATCAGAGCCCAATAGCCTATGTGTAACGACCCAGAATTTTTGATAATTAAAATTCGAACATTTAATTAATTTTTAATATTAATAAGTGGAACTAATAAGTCGGATAATTTAAAATTCGAATATTGAGTTTAATTGGATAGTTAAATCAATAATTTAATAGTGAAATTCCAGAAATCATTTAAATCTGGATTAAATATGATTGAAAATGATTTGTAAAGTTATATTAAATCATACTGGAGTTATAGAAATATTTTAGAACTCTTGAAATTGAATTTGGAGTTAAATTGTGAAAATCGAATATTTTAATATTTAATTATCGACTGTAAAAATAGCCAATTTTCGAACAGTCTCAGAATTGAACGAAACTAGTTCCATTGGATCCGTAATAGTTAGTTATTATCGGATTTCAATTTTCGTATCAATCGGAGTTGTCATTTGACCGTGGCAGCTCGAAACGCATCGATATCGTTTTAATTTTAAATCGTCGAGTTAAAAATAGTCATTTTTCAGACAGTGTCGGATTTCGACGAAACCAGTTTCATCGGATCCGTAATGTGATATTATTGTAAGATTTCAAATTTCGTAATTTTTAGATTTACCGTTTGTCCGGTACAAATTAAAACGCCTCGAAATCGATTTAAATCGGTTTAATTTAAATCGATCGTTTATTGCCATATCTCACACATACGATCGAATTAGCTTCCGAAACCTGTTCCATTGTGTCCGGAACGCGGGATAAACCCCAGAAACGCCAGTCACCGCGCGTAAATCGGAGTTCGGAAAACCGGGATGAATAGTGTTCGAAATTTCTCTATAAATATACCCATTTTTCTCACAAAAAAAATAAAAGAAAAAAATTAGGGTTGTGAACGTAGCCGCCACCCCCACTAACAATGGCCAGAAATGCACGCCCTTCTCTCTCAAATTCCTCTCGATCTGTCGACATCCACGCGAAGTGGTCAACTACAAACTTCTAGAACTCGTCGAGAACTAGTTATCCAACGGTCATGATGGGATTTAACGCCCTAGATCATCAGCAATTCGCCCGCGTTCATGCTCGTTCTAGGCACGTTTTTCGAGGTATAGGCTGAGCCGAGCTTAGCCGTGCTTTGCTCGAAGGTGGAGTGCGAGTTGAGCTTCGATGTGGTAGGGTTGTGATGAGATCTCGTCGAGTATGGGGGAGGCGACGTCGAAGTTTTGGAACGTGATGTTGGGTTCTTTCGTGACCTGGAAGCGTGAATGGGGAGGGAAGAAAGACTACACGGCATGGATCTGCAGATTTCAAAACGAACGGCTCTGATTAGTTTGGTATAAAATAAAAAAAAATAGAAATTGTAATTTAATCGTATTTAAATTTGTACGATGTTTAAAATACGATAACTTTTTGCTGCGAGGTCGGAAAATTACGAAATGAAAAGCGTTGGCTTCGTTTTGTCGAGCACTACGCAGTGCAACTGGATTGGAAGCGATCGGGGTCAGTGGAAATTTTGAGTGAAATTAAACGCCGTTTAATTTCATTCGAAATAAACGCTATAAATTGCTATCGGAAAATCACGGTGAGATCTTCTCACTCAATTGAATGTGGAATTATTTACAGTTATTGATTGATGATTGATTGTTTGAATGTGCTATTAGATATGATAGGATATATCTATATATATAGCAATATATACATATTGGCATATGTATATATTGGATTGATGATTTCCCGCCTCGTATAGCGGATGAGACCCTATTGCGCCGTTAGTAAGCGGATTTTTATAAAACCTATATACCGCGATAATTCCGTACTGGAGCGGAATTGGTATTGTGCTAACATCTGTGGATGCAGGGAAACAGGTTGGAGGGATCCAACTGGATTCCTCACCGTATTGATTATTTACAGATATTTTGATATATTCTGTTATCATATGATGATATATGATATTTGACTGTTGTGATGGACTGATTGGTGTTGTTGCATCATCGGATTCAGTTTTGAAATGTAAAAATAACGACTGTTATTTTAAAAAGGGGTTTTAAAGTGACTTTTGAAAATATACGTTTTATGGAATTTTTGAATCGATTTATTTATAAAATTATAACTGAAGTGTCATTTTTAAAATAAAAGTCGGTTATTTATAAAATGGTTTAAGTTGGGATTTTTGAATAACTATAAATGATTTGTATAAAAAGGTTTATAAATTTGATAATTTATAAATCAAAATATTGAACTTATAAAACGATTTTTTTTTATAAGTGTTAAAAAGAAGTATAAGTGAATGAAATAAATAGATTTATAACGTGAAGTTATAAAGTGAATAGATACTGTAGAATAAAGGATTTATAAGAAACTTACTTATAAATTTGACTTTTACACTTAGATGGGATATAAATAGAAATTGCTAAATGAAACGATTTCATAAGTCGAAATTGTTATAAAGTATAAAAGTGATTTATAAACATTGTTTTATAAATCCGAAATCACTTATTTTGATGAGTGAATTATTGAAGTCAACAAAAAGGAATCTATAAATCAAAGTGTTATGGAATATAAAAAGGTGAATTTATAAACGTTGTTTTATAAATTCGAAATCAATTGGATTTGATAAATTAAAATGTTAAAGGAGATATATTCGCAATTTTGGATAGCGGATTATTATTTAAATAAAATGTGTAGAAAATATTGAAATGTGGTTAGTGAAGTATATTCACGATTTTGGACAGTGAATATATTGTTAAGTAAAATGGATAGTTTTGGAAAAGCGATATTGTAAAATGAAGTTAATTGTTTAAAAGATGTTTTAAAACGTGATAAGTATTGAATACATAGATTTCAACATTTATTGTTGAAATAGACGTTTTCGAGAGAATAAGGAAATGATGGACTATAACACTGTTGTTATAGTAAATGATTTCCGAAAGGAAATGTTTTAATGTAGTATTGGGATTTATATATCTATCCAAATTCGAATCCCTATACTAGTGATTTTGAGTCGTCGTAACGATGTTTTACGTAACATTCGTTTTGACTCAAATAAATGTGTTTAAAGAGAATGATTTCCTTAAAGAATGAAATATATACTTAATATTGATTTAAGTATATCGAATATTTTCTAAGTGTTGAAAATAAATAGTTTTGTGAAATACTTATTTTTAAATAAGTATGGAAATGCTTTTCCAATGTGAAATGAACTGTTTGAGTTTTTATCTTTTAAAGATAAATTGAAAAGTGAATATTTGAAATTGTTTTCAAATGGTTAAGTGTGGAAAATAATATATCTAGTAAAGATATTTTTTGGAAGATTTAATAATTTGAGAAATTATTTGGAATCTGATGATGTTGCGCATCTCTATTGATAGTTAAATAACCGACTATCAATAATTACCTTTAGATAGGTATTTGTTGTGAATTGGATAAATTTGAATGCCACACTTATTTTTGAATAAGCGCTCACTATTCGGGTTAACCGGGAAAGGACCATGGGGTCGTATAACCCATTCCGAATATGTGATACGTCGTTATGAATCGCATTTGATGACCGGTGTTGAAGACCGGATATTTTTGAAAACGGAAGGATTACCGTCGAGTTACTCTACATCGGCTGATCCCCGGTTTAGAGGTTTTATCACCCTTAGTGACGGGAAGTCCGGACGTGATTAAAAATTATCCGGAAATGCAAGGGCTTCGTGAGAAGTGCCTTCGGTTCTGTTCGATCCCGGAACAGACTTATATGGATTGTATGTCTGACATTACAATTTGAGATATAAAGCTGATTTCTTTCAAATACATTTCTGTTGGTGGCGGAGAATTTATTCTCTTAGCTTAACACCCTTCTCTGAGACGTACGAGCTCAGAGGTTATGTAGTTGAAATTTATCAGCGATATATCCCAATTTGGTAACGTGGCATACTGAGTGTTGCTGTGAAATGATCAGTGTTTGATCATTTGTGATATGATCATTTGTTTGATCTTATATCTTTGTGATCATAGGTTGATCATTTTGTTTGACCCGAAGCAGGGCTTTTTGAGAAAGCGTAGCTTTGTGGACGAGACTTCGTCGAGCCTCACACCCCGGAAATGGTCGAAACAGGAATGTTGCGGCAAGGTTATGAGGGTCGCGCCCTTTAGGGTATGTCATTTCCTTCTGGAAAGGGGTGGTATCATGGTATGGAGCCCAGATACTTACTCATGTGGATACACTTTCTTTATGATGTGTGATGTTGGATATCGAGCGCTCGAATAAAGGTCCCAAAGGACCGGGTGATGACATATTCGTGAGTTACCTGTTACAGGGGTAACCCGGCCTTGTTTGGCAGAGAGCAGTTTGTCTCTCGGGATGTCCAGCCAGAGGCGATCCTATTCGGCAGAAGGAAAGGAAGTTCCTTAGCCTGACCATTTGTTGGAAATCCATTTCTCCAATACGAACCTTGTACGGTATTAGTTGTAGAACCTGCCATTTACTTATGGTGGCGCCCCACTGTTTAAATGGTAGCTATAGTAGGCATAGTTCGAAATGTCTATGCTGGCTAAGATTTATATTATACTTTCGAAATGTTTTCTGCACTATGCACTAATAATAATATCAAGATGATTTTGCGTAGTAAGCATCTTTGACTATCATAAGAAGAAATCTCCTCCAATTCTGCGTTTGCATTGTGTGTGTGGTGGGAGGTCTTATGGTAGTTTCATTTTCCAAAAGCATTGCGAATCTGTTTTATTTTCTTTGTGAAAAATAACTGTTTTACGATCTCACACCAGTCACCATGACTGACTCGGAGTTTATTGTTCCCTTCTAAACTCTGGGTGCCCACCAATTTCCACACGGGCAGCCTAGAGTTATATTATCAGGATATTCTGGATATTCTGGAGCTTTGGAAGCAAACTGGATGGCGAGACGTAGTATTTGTATCTGATAGTATTTATTCCGCTGTGTATTCTGTATGAGGACAAGTTTTATAACTGTCCATTGTTGTATATTGACTCTGACTGATGTATGTATAAACTGATATAGTTCTTTGTTTTAAAAGACTAGTAATTATCTATTGTATATTGTTCCGCTGCGATATGTGAGATTCTGATATTGTTTCTGTTCTGATGTTGTTCTTTTGTTTCTTCTTTCTCTTTTCTTCTATCTTTTCTTCTACCTCTTCTTTTAAAACCCTAATGGTTCGGTTTTTCGTTCACCTTGAGTAAATAGATGGAGATTAGTGTCTATTCAAGGGGTACGGAAAAGCGGGCTATTACATTTGGTATCAGAGCATATGGTTAAGCGACAACCCTGCTCTGTTGGGTGTTACTCATTAGAGATAGAGTCAGTAGTACTCTAGAATGAGTTGAGTGTAATAATAGATACGAGTGCGTATTTGTTAATGAATATAAAATTGTTTTATATTGTGATGATTGGTTTGTTGAGTGGTATATGGATTCTGGTCGGTATTGTCCGTACAACTCTATCGATAGGGATCTCTAAACACTTGTATAGAACAATTCGGCACAATATTGTTTTAAATAGGGTAAATGAGATAATTTTGCCCAAAACTATTTTTGTATAGAAAATAAATGTTTTTCTATAAAGTACTATAGTATATGGTTGCATGGATGTTAGGAAGTAATAATAGTAAATTATTATCATTGAAATTAAATGAGAAATTGAAATCGTAACTCCAAAGTTAAGAAATAAATTCACATGCAAATGAAATTTAAAGAATGTAAATTGTAAATGTGAATTGTAATTTAAAACGGAATTCCAGAGAAGTTTTTGGAAATGTTTTGAAAAGAATTTGAAAATTTTGGAGATTTGGAAAGTTTAAAATCTTTTTGATTTGAAAATGAATTTCAAAGGATTTTGGAAAAATATTTTGAGGAAATGAAAAGCTCTAAACTCTTTTCGGTCGCTGGAAAATAATCCTGATGATGGTGGCCACATCATTAGAATTCATTTTCGGGTTTCCAAAAGAGGAATTGCTGCCAAATTGTTTTAAATGGAAGTGTTTGGAAAATTTGGGTTTTGTTTTAGAAAATTCAAAGAATAGTTTGAACTGTTTTCAAAAATGGTTTTTGAAATGTTGGTAAGACTCTGGGATACCATATTTGTGAAATATTAATAAGTTGATAACTAATACAGATTAAATTTTGATAGAATAAATTTAACTTAAAGGATGAAGTTAAGTTAAAATAAATACAAGTGAATCAATTTAATGAAAGTAAATTGAATGTTGAAAAAAATTCATTTCAAATTTGTAGAGTAAAGTATTGAAATAAAATTAGTAACTGAAACTAATTGAAGAAATGACAAATTAATATGGTTTGGAATGAATTAAATTCATATGGAATTTGAAATCCAGTTTAATATAAGTGGTTATAAACCAAAATAGTGAATTGTAAATAAATTTTGGGAATGAACTAAAGTTAATTGATAAAAATTCAATATTCAGAAGATAAACTAAATTCAAATTGGAATTGTGAATTGAATTCAAATGGAATCTTGAAATGCAAAATTGAACGAAATTGAATATATAACTTCAATAGTGAATTAGAGATGATATAAGCAGTTGATATTGAAAATTTTGTAATCAAATGTGCAAAATGATTTGAATGCTGTAACTAGATATTATGGCTAGTAAGATACAGGTGTTATTAAGGAATTGGATTTGATTTTCGAAGAGAATTTGAAATTGCCCGACATAAAGGTATGTATTTGAATTATAATATGAGTTTTTGCTGATTTCTTGTCTAGCCGCTTGGCTTTTTCTTTTTCTTTTTGAAATCTGAGAGTCCGTAGGGACGTTTTGTAGTCGTGCCGTATTAACCGCGCAAAGGAGACGCTGGCGAAATTTTTCGAAAATTTCGAGTGTTAGAAAATTTTTGAGAAAATTTTGAAATTAAAATTTGAATTTAAACTCGAATTTGAATTTTGAAGTAAACGATATTGTTTGAAAACTATGAAAGGTTTAGAAAGTTAGTTGAGATAATAACGAATCTTTAGTAGAAAGATTTGTTTTGAAAAATTGATAAAGTTATTGAATTTGAGAAAAATAGTAGACGTGTTAAGGACTCTTTCTTCCTGACTTGTAATTTCGAGGACGAAATTCTTTTAAGGGGGGAAGTCTGTAACGACCCAGAATTTTTGATAATTAAAATTCGAACATTTAATTAATTTTTAATATTAATAAGTGGAACTAATAAGTCGGATAATTTAAAATTCGAATATTGAGTTTAATTGGATAGTTAAATCAATAATTTAATAGTGAAATTCCAGAAATCATTTAAATCTGGATTAAATATGATTGAAAATGATTTGTAAAGTTATATTAAATCATACTGGAGTTATAGAAATATTTTAGAACTCTTGAAATTGAATTTGGAGTTAAATTGTGAAAATCGAATATTTTAATATTTAATTATCGACTGTAAAAATAGCCAATTTTCGAACAGTCTCAGAATTGAACGAAACTAGTTCCATTGGATCCGTAATAGTTAGTTATTATCGGATTTCAATTTTCGTATCAATCGGAGTTGTCATTTGACCGTGGCAGCTCGAAACGCATCGATATCGTTTTAATTTTAAATCGTCGAGTTAAAAATAGTCATTTTTCAGACAGTGTCGGATTTCGACGAAACCAGTTTCATCGGATCCGTAATGTGATATTATTGTAAGATTTCAAATTTCGTAATTTTTAGATTTACCGTTTGTCCGGTACAAATTAAAACGCCTCGAAATCGATTTAAATCGGTTTAATTTAAATCGATCGTTTATTGCCATATCTCACACATACGATCGAATTAGCTTCCAAAACCTGTTCCATTGTGTCCGGAACGCGGGATAAACCCCAGAAACGCCAGTCACCGCGCGTAAATCGGAGTTCGGAAAACCGGGATGAATAGTGTTCGAAATTTCTCTATAAATATACCCATTTTTCTCACAAAAAAAATAAAAGAAAAAAATTAGGGTTGTGAACGTAGCCGCCACCCCCACTAACAATGGCCAGAAATGCACGCCCTTCTCTCTCAAATTCCTCTCGATCTGTCGACATCCACGCGAAGTGGTCAACTACAAACTTCTAGAACTCGTCGAGAACTAGTTATCCAACGGTCATGATGGGATTTAACGCCCTAGATCATCAGCAATTCGCCCGCGTTCATGCTCGTTCTAGGCACGTTTTTCGAGGTATAGGCTGAGCCGAGCTTAGCCGTGCTTTGCTCGAAGGTGGAGTGCGAGTTGAGCTTCGATGTGGTAGGGTTGTGATGAGATCTCGTCGAGTATGGGGGAGGCGACGTCGAAGTTTTGGAACGTGATGTTGGGTTCTTTCGTGACCTGGAAGCGTGAATGGGGAGGGAAGAAAGACTACACGGCATGGATCTGCAGATTTCAAAACGAACGGCTCTGATTAGTTTGGTATAAAATAAAAAAAAATAGAAATTGTAATTTAATCGTATTTAAATTTGTACGATGTTTAAAATACGATAACTTTTTGCTGCGAGGTCGGAAAATTACGAAACGAAAAGCGTTGGCTTCGTTTTGTCGAGCACTACGCAGTGCAACTAGATTGGAAGCGATCGGGGTCAGTGGAAATTTTGAGTGAAATTAAACGCCGTTTAATTTCATTCGAAATAAACGCTATAAATTGCTATCGGAAAATCACGGTGAGATCTTCTCACTCAATTGAATGTGGAATTATTTACAGTTATTGATTGATGATTGATTGTTTGAATGTGCTATTAGATATGATAGGATATATCTATATATATAGCAATATATACATATTGGCATATGTATATATTGGATTGATGATTTCCCGCCTCGTATAGCGGATGAGACCCTATTGCGCCGTTAGTAAGCGGATTTTTATAAAACCTATATACCGCGATAATTCCGTACTGGAGCGGAATTGGTATTGTGCTAACATCTGTGGATGCAGGGAAACAGGTTGGAGGGATCCAACTGGATTCCTCACCGTATTGATTATTTACAGATATTTTGATATATTCTGTTATCATATGATGATATATGATATTTGACTGTTGTGATGGACTGATTGGTGTTGTTGCATCATCGGATTCAGTTTTGAAATGTAAAAATAACGACTGTTATTTTAAAAAGGGGTTTTAAAGTGACTTTTGAAAATATACGTTTTATGGAATTTTTGAATCGATTTATTTATAAAATTATAACTGAAGTGTCATTTTTAAAATAAAAGTCGGTTATTTATAAAATGGTTTAAGTTGGGATTTTTGAATAACTATAAATGATTTGTATAAAAAGGTTTATAAATTTGATAATTTATAAATCAAAATATTAAACTTATAAAACGATTTTTTTTTATAAGTGTTAAAAAGAAGTATAAGTGAATGAAATAAATAGATTTATAACGTGAAGTTATAAAGTGAATAGATACTGTAGAATAAAGGATTTATAAGAAACTTACTTATAAATTTGACTTTTACACTTAGATGGGATATAAATAGAAATTGCTAAATGAAACGATTTCATAAGTCGAAATTGTTATAAAGTATAAAAGTGATTTATAAACATTGTTTTATAAATCCGAAATCACTTATTTTGATGAGTGAATTATAGAAGTCAACAAAAAGGAATCTATAAATCAAAGTGTTATGGAATATAAAAAGGTGAATTTATAAACGTTGTTTTATAAATTCGAAATCAATTGGATTTGATAAATTAAAATGTTAAAGGAGATATATTCGCAATTTTGGATAGCGGATTATTATTTAAATAAAATGTGTAGAAAATATTGAAATGTGGTTAGTGAAGTATATTCACGATTTTGGACAGTGAATATATTGTTAAGTAAAATGGATAGTTTTGGAAAAGCGATATTGTAAAATGAAGTTAATTGTTTAAAAGATGTTTTAAAACGTGATAAGTATTGAATACATAGATTTCAACATTTATTGTTGAAATAGACGTTTTCGAGAGAATAAGGAAATGATGGACTATAACACTGTTGTTATAGTAAATGATTTCCGAAAGGAAATGTTTTAATGTAGTATTGGGATTTATATATCTATCCAAATTCGAATCCCTATACTAGTGATTTTGAGTCGTCGTAACGATGTTTTACGTAACATTCGTTTTGAATCAAATAAATGTGTTTAAAGAGAATGATTTCCTTAAAGAATGAAATATATACTTAATATTGATTTAAGTATATCGAATATTTTCTAAGTGTTGAAAATAAATAGTTTTGTGAAATACTTATTTTTAAATAAGTATGGAAATGCTTTTCCAATGTGAAATGAACTGTTTGAGTTTTTATCTTTTAAAGATAAATTGAAAAGTGAATATTTGAAATTGTTTTCAAATGGTTAAGTGTGGAAAATAATATATCTAGTAAAGATATTTTTTGGAAGATTTAATAATTTGAGAAATTATTTGGAATCTGATGATGTTGCGCATCTCTATTGATAGTTAAATAACCGACTATCAATAATTACCTTTAGATAGGTATTTGTTGTGAATTGGATAAATTTGAATGCCACACTTATTTTTGAATAAGCGCTCACTATTCGGGTTAACCGGGAAAGGACCATGGGGTCGTATAACCCATTCCGAATATGTGATACGTCGTTATGAATCGCATTTGATGACCGGTGTTGAAGACCGGATATTTTTGAAAACGGAAGGATTACCGTCGAGTTACTCTACATCGGCTGATCCCCGGTTTAGAGGTTTTATCACCCTTAGTGACGGGAAGTCCGGACGTGATTAAAAATTATCCGGAAATGCAAGGGCTTCGTGAGAAGTGCCTTCGGTTCTGTTCGATCCCGGAACAGACTTATATGGATTGTATGTCTGACATTACAATTTGAGATATAAAGCTGATTTCTTTCAAATACATTTCTGTTGGTGGCGGAGAATTTATTCTCTTAGCTTAACACCCTTCTCTGAGACGTACGAGCTCAGAGGTTATGTAGTTGAAATTTATCAGCGATATATCCTAATTTGGTAACGTGGCATACTGAGTGTTGCTGTGAAATGATCAGTGTTTGATCATTTGTGATATGATCATTTGTTTGATCTTATATCTTTGTGATCATAGGTTGATCATTTTGTTTGACCCGAAGCAGGGCTTTTTGAGAAAGCGTAGCTTTGTGGACGAGACTTCGTCGAGCCTCACACCCCGGAAATGGTCGAAACAGGAATGTTGCGGCAAGGTTATAAGGGTCGCGCCCTTTAGGGTATGTCATTTCCTTCTGGAAAGGGGTGGTATCATGGTATGGAGCCCAGATACTTACTCATGTGGATACACTTTCTTTATGATGTGTGATGTTGGATATCGAGCGCTCGAATAAAGGTCCCAAAGGACCGGGTGATGACATATTCGTGAGTTACCTGTTACAGGGGTAACCCGGCCTTGTTTGGCAGAGAGCAGTTTGTCTCTCAGGACGTCCAGCCAGAGGCGATCCTATTCGGCAGAAGGAAAGGAAGTTCCTTAGCCTGACCATTTGTTGGAAATCCATTTCTCCAATACGAACCTTGTACGGTATTAGTTGTAGAACCTGCCATTTACTTATGGTGGCGCCCCACTGTTTAAATGGTAGCTATAGTAGGCATAGTTCGAAATGTCTATGCTGGCTAAGATTTATATTATACTTTCGAAATGTTTTCTGCACTATGCACTAATAATAATATCAAGATGATTTTGCGTAGTAAGCATCTTTGACTATCATAAGAAGAAATCTCCTCCAATTCTGCGTTTGCATTGTGTGTGTGGTGGGAGGTCTTATGGTAGTTTCATTTTCCAAAAGCATTGCGAATTTGTTTTATTTTCTTTGTGAAAAATAACTGTTTTACGATCTCACACCAGTCACCATGACTGACTCGGAGTTTATTGTTCCCTTCTAAACTCTGGGTGCCCACCAATTTCCACACGGGCAGCCTAGAGTTATATTATCAGGATATTCTGGATATTCTGGAGCTTTGGAAGCAAACTAGATGGCGAGACGTAGTATTTGTATCTGATAGTATTTATTCCGCTGTGTATTCTGTATGAGGACAAGTTTTATAACTGTCCATTGTTGTATATTGACTCTGACTGATGTATGTATAAACTGATATAGTTCTTTGTTTTAAAAGACTAGTAATTATCTATTGTATATTGTTCCGCTGCGATATGTGAGATTCTGATATTGTTTCTGTTCTGATGTTGTTCTTTTGTTTCTTCTTTCTCTTTTCTTATATCTTTTCTTCTACCTCTTCTTTTAAAACCCTAATGGTTCGGTTTTTCGTTCACCTTGAGTAAATAGATGGAGATTAGTGTCTATTCAAGGGGTACGGAAAAGCGGGCTATTACACTATGCGGTCTAAATTAGTCATGTTAGGACTAACTAATTAAGCTTGCACACTTAGTACGATGTCTAGAAAGGTGGTGTCTAGGATTGGAATTGGGTAAACCAGTACCCTGTCCTACCTGGTTACCTGCCTGGCCTAAAAGGTAAAGTGAGTCCAAAGGTTAATCTTGATAGAAAAGGCCCAATTTGAATTGTGCCTTAGGCTAATTTTCAAAATAGTTTTAAAAGTCAAGGCCAGATTTTAAATTTAAAAGTTAACTTTAAAATAAAAACATGTTTATTATAAAAGGTTGTAATATAACATAAACTTTCAAAATGTTTGAAAAGGCAATGAAAATTTCAAAATGTTCGAAACAATTTAAATATTAATTTTAAAATTTAAATTTATTAATAAGATTAATAAAATAAATTAATAAAATGAGCTAATTAATTAATACTTATATGCATGTATTATATATGTTGTTATATGTTATGCTATTTAAAAGTGTTTAAGATAACACAAGAATACATGTATGTATGTAAGATAAAATTTGAAATTGATATAATTTAATTAAAATTGTTTAATTAACTAAATTAATTAAAAGTTAATTAATTAAATTAAAAAACATATATAAGACATATGTGTTATAGTATAAATGTTATAGTAGATATGTCCAATATAAAAGTTGTATTGGAATACTAATATAAAATTAATTAAAGGGTTAATTAATTAAATTTAATTAAGTAAGATTTAATTAATAAAATATTATACATAAGACTATCATATAAGTAATATGAAATATAAAAGTTATATAACAACAAAACTTATATGATATGAATGTATAAACTAACGGTGGAACATTAAAGAAACCCAAATAAACTTGAGGAATAAATACATACGTAAATGTACATATACCTTGGTTTTTGATGTGTCTGGCACTTGAATCATGCGGGTATTTCATGAGGAATACATAATTTCATAAGTCGATATCACTCAATATAATATATTGAAGATTATGAATTTCCAATATAATGTTGTCCTCTACCATATATATATTAATAAATTACTTGCATACCCCTTAGTTTTTGGGCAAACTCAAGCTGGGGATGTTATGTGTAGTATTATTAATATATTGAATAGAATAGGTAAGATAATTATATGTATTTGTTGAGCAAACTCAAGGTACATATCTATACTTAGGCCATCACAATATGGTAGGTATGAGTGAATAATCTCTTTCGATTTGTTGAGCAAACTCAAGGTTGAAATGAGATTAGGAAAAAGAAACATGGGTTAGGAGTTGTATGAGATTCAACCGATAAGGAGTTATCCCTCATTTGTGGGGCTATGATTTGTTGAGCAAACACAAGGTCGGAATACCAAGACGGACGAGTCCTAACACCCACTAATGAAGTCGAGAGACTTCTATGTTTCATCTCAGGGTTTGGAGAAACATAAAAGACTAGTGGGAGCCTTATTAGAAAAATGAAATGGTAACATTTAACCTTTCTAATATTGTAAGAACATACGCTAAATAATGTTATAATTATCTACAATGATAAATTTGTCCATTTAGTATGATTGATAAAACGTTTATCGATTAATATATAAAAATGAACTGAATTGAAAATTTACAAATGGAAATATAATATAATACTCATTATTAAATGCCTATTGCATGTTAATGTTTTCTATACCCATGTAAGTGCCTAATTTTTACAACTACTTAGTACATTCGTAAAATGATCACTTACGTGTTTATTTGTTTTAGACCGTGTATTGCATTTATTAATTTTGGACTCTAAAAGCAATACAAGACTATGGATGTATGTTTGATCCATATACTGTCACATATAAATGTTATATGGTGAACGGTCATAGTTCGTAATGTACGATACTTCAATGAATATAGTTCATTCGAAATAAGCCAATAAAATGTACTATGAGATCGAGTATTCAATTTGATTGATTACATAAAAGATCATATTGTGTTAATTGTAGCACAAGACCAAAAAACTACAAGATAAATCTAAGAACTAGATCACTGAAATGTAAGCTTAATTAGTTTATGCAAAGAGTAACATATTTGATGTCTTAAATATTAAGGATAATCAAGTGCGCTTTCGTAAAGAGTTTGTTATGATATTGCAGTAAGAGTTTTCTTTTGAATGGTTTGACCATTTAGAAAGGAAAATGAACGTATAAGAGTAAATGTGATTTAAGGTATAGTTGGGATCGAGAGAGTGAATAGTCATTTCTTCTTCATAAAGAAACAACGGAAATGAGAATTGTAATAATAATAAAAGATACTTAACATTGGAATAAGAAATATGATTTCTATTCCAAAATGTATTTTAGTATAGAAAATTGTTTTCTATGAGATTTGTTTCTATGAGTTCAAGATAGTTGATCAAAAAACTTCCACTGTAAACTGGTTTCAATATATGAAATAAATAAATCTATATTAATGGATGATGGACCTCCGAATTTAGTATGCTATTATAGTAATGGCGGAAATAGTGGGAGCATGCCATATAACACTTATTGATTGCATCAAATTACGAAAATTGTTCTCGTAAAATGTACCGCACATTATTTATGAAATAATGACTATTTTTCGCTATAGCCTAAAAATAGACATAACTATATTTCAATATGAATATTATGAATATTTGTTATGAAATAAAACCGTGGTATTTGTTTTCATAACAAAAGTGATGCATTGGAAAATACAGAAGTATCTAATATTATTTACAGTTATTCTAGAATAATAAACTAAGCCATAGTTTTGAGAAAATAATTTTATTATATGATTTTGAATCACATGATATTTGTTAATTATATCTCAAACAATAAAGGGCTATGCACCCATTTAGTGCGAACAACATAAGAGTTGATGAACTCTTCAGATTGATACATATAGATTTATGCAATCGTAATTCTATAAATACCAAAATAGTTCCACGTACTTCGTCATACTCACTGACGAGTCATCATTGACATGGATATGTGTATTTGATACACATGTACTATGTCTATGGTAAACTCATTGAATATAAAACAGAAGTAAAAATAATATGCGATAGAAATGATTCGATTTGATCGAATGAGTGAATATATTGGAAAATGTTCCAAACATACCTAAAGTGAATAATGGTTCAATCTTAAAATAAATCCTTCATGTGATACATAATGATGCATTGATATGGAGTAATCGAACTTTGTTGGACAGCGTACGATTAATTGTAAGTGAAGTTGAGTTAGTTTCTTTCTGTAAGGTAATGTACTTAAGAGTAGTACACAAGGTTAATATTATTTTACTTGAATAAAAATTTACAAAATCTTACAAGATAAGGGTTTATTCGAAACTCCAACATATCCTAGACCAAGGAGTTGGTAGGTTATGTGAGTCGAAAGATTGCATGTAATAATTGTTTATGAGGGATCTTGTATGAATCTCCCCAAAAGTATTTTGGAAAGGACTGTCATTGAATGACATGTTTATGTTTTGGATATAATTTTTGTAAACTAAAACCAAATCATTTTTATAAATAAAGAAATTCATAAAGCATTTATGAATCCCTATTCTATTTACACCAAGAAACAATTATTGTTCCAAGACATACCAACTTCATTGTGAAGGATTTCTTTGATGAATTATTGATATTAAATGGAATTGGATACAATCCATAGATAGAACTGATTATATAAGATGTAATGAAATTAACTAACCTAAATGAACACATAACATTAGAATGTCTAATAAGTATTTTCACACATCGAAGAGAAAATATGAGTTTCTTATTGATGTCAAAAATATATAATCCTTGGTTGTTTAATTAAACCATTAAGAGTGTTGACTCTATATGATGTGATGCGCAAATCCGAAAGAATTCCAAGTACGCTATCAAAATATAGATTTTGGTGGTCGTAACCGAATGGATGTGATCCATCGGTCGAGATTGTGTCTTTATGAGAAAGACTAATATAGTTGGAATTAAATGAGCAATGTTGATAAGAATAATATAGCAAATTTCAATTGTTGAAATTAACATAATAGATTTGGTATTCAACATGCTCAAGTTAATTCGGATTTACTCACAGAATTATCACTTGATAAGACTTAGTGTTTTGGTACATATGTATTGAAACAGAAAAATCAAAATAACAATTTGAAATAAGATGTTTATGCGTATTAACAAAAATGTCTCGAAGTCAGTGACGTGATATTGAGTTTGTGAGTCTTTGGATATGATCCAAGAAATGATACGAAAGTATCATTTTATAAGCATCAAGATTGAATAAGTATTTTGATAGAACTATCAAATATTTGATTTTCAATCAAAGTGCAGATGAAGCATGTGTTCATAAGAAAGAACATTAAAAGGTACATTGATATTTCTAAACTGTAAGTAAACAACACGTTGTTGATTTTAACGATGTACTTGTGTTAAAATCAGCCTTAGTTGTTTTAATACTCGACATTGGATTAATAAATGATGTCTTTTATAGTAAGTATAAAAGATGTCGAGAATGTCCCAAATGATACGCAAGGACACCTTATTAAAATGTTTAATACAGAATATGTAAGATTGATTCCTTTGCATTGGCAATAGGAATTATCATATATGTTATGTTGTATACGATATCATGATTTGTTTATGTATTTGATACATTAAGCAAAGATCAAATCCAAATTGATATCGCCAAATAGTTGTTTGAAGTGTTCTCATGTATTTATGAAATACTAGAGAATTATTTATAGAAACAAAAACACCTTATGAGGGAGTGTTCGGACTCAAACTTCATAAGTGACATTGAGTACAAAATATCAATAATAAATTCAAGTTAAGAATCTTTAAGTTGGAAATGTTCCAAATGAAAGACCATGGCTAATTCAATGAAAAAGGCTAAGTACATCGCCTAGAATAGCGCCACAATAAAGACAATGTATATAAAAATATAAGTGCACAAATTTATAACTAAGCCAATTTCAAATGTTGAGAATCTCATAACATTGTTATGATAACAATGTCACGATATAGTTTGTAATAGTACTTATAGCTCACTAGATGTCGAGAGACATACTCTTAATTGTTCCACATGATAAAGCAGTTTATCACCGTCGGAGAGTTGATTGACAGAGTAGATAATTAAGACATATAACATACCCATTCACAAAGAAACTGGCCTAATTGATTTTGAGAAAACCAATTGGAGAAGTTGAAATAAGATTCCATAATTGACCCCAAGTGCAAGTGGGAGATTGATAGAGTTAGGGGTATGCCCTAAGGGCAATTATGTAATTTGTTACATATATCTAACTCGTTGACCAATATTTTTCGGAATAAAGGTATTTTCTTTCTATTATATACTTGATATAATGTGGTTATATTAACTAATCAATTTAATTAAAAGTATATTCAATAGAAAATCCATAAATGGTATGTTTTGTGATAGTAGTTATAAAGTGTTGTAACCGTAAGCAATTTATCTCAATGAAACTAATGTACCATTTTAAATGTTCCTAATCAAGATGCATCGAGACTGGATATCAATGTATCTGTTGAGACTAGAGTACCTAACACTCTCTAAATGTTGGGTAGTGTATTACTCATAACTGCTGGGGGCAACAAGGGGTTACGTACTGACAGCTATTAGCTAACTATAAAACGACTCACTCAATAGTTTTCAGTTGGTTAATATAACTAAGGTTAAGCAGAGAATATCGATGTGACTAATTTACACAGTTCTCTCGACTTGAGAATACTGTTGATCTTCAATGTGGAAGCTCCGCTATGATTATAGTTAATTCATGACATGTCATCCATCGAACGACTATAGTTGGGTCGAGTGGAAGCATTGGAAGTGAAACACTATTCAAGAGAGGATTCGTCTCCTCAGTTATATGAGGATAGTATCACGGTCAAATAAAGTCAACTCAAAGTCTCTGGCCAGAGCATTTCGGTTAATAATAATTGTTATTATTGAACCAAGGACATTGTGTTTGGACTATGAAGTTGATGTGGATGATATTGAATTTTGACCATTACCAAATTCCATAAATCCAAAGTGATATAGTTTTAACGAAGAGAAATAGTGTAAATAATTGTCACTATTAGGTACTGTTTATAATAAGTAAAATTGGATTTTACCAAAAGACGTGTAAGCGATAAATTCGACCAAAATGTCACACCACTTGCTAAGTGACGTGTGAACGTTAATATTCAAATAGTTCGATATTATTCATTTTAATTAACAAATGTTCAATAATTCATCTTCTAAATTTCATTATTCCTTAATCTACAAGTTTCCAATTTCTTATATATTTCATTAATCACTTAGCATCTAATTACTTATATTTCTTCATTTTAGAAACTTCCAATTATTAAAATAGTTAAGATTTCATTCACTACAATAATTAAAATTTCTAATTTGCAGAAACCTAAGAACTGGACACAAGGTTCCTTTTTCTAATCATTTTAAAATAATATACATACTCATATCTTATATATATATATATATATCAATCATATTTAGAATTAAAATGAAGAATCTATTTATCAAAACAATTGTGCAGTAAAACTACTACAGCGGTCTTCCCACTTTGAAACTCGAAAATGAACGTCGATGATGCGTGCACTCATCACCAAAATTATTTTCCAATGACAAAGAGGGGAGTACAGATCTTATTTCCTTTAAAATTCCTTTAAAACACTTCTTTAAAACTTCTTTTAAAGCATTACTTTTAAATTACATTGAAAATATTTATATTCGAAAATTACTTCCAAATAATGCTAATATTATATTCCAAATCCTTGAAAACAGTTTCAAAGTCCCGGAACTTAAGTTCTCGAATTTCAATGTATATTCATTTTATATATAATCTCATTTTGCAACCAATATTTATAAATTTCACTTCCTAACAAACAAATATACCAAGACCAACCTTATCTATTTATAAAATTTTTCTTATATACAAAATATAATACTAGGCAAAGTAATTTCATTTACCTATATTTCAAAACAATATTGTGTCGGTCTGCCCCATTAAGTGTTTAGAAATCCCTATCGATGCCATAATGTCCTATGTACCGACAATAATTTGTAAATACTAAACAGAACAAATTAACACAATACAAAACCTTTTATAACACTAACAAGTACGCTCACTCACACACACACACACACACAAACTCAATGACTCATTCTAGAGCATCACTGCCTTATTTTTAATGAGTCAGACCACACAAAGCTAAGGTTATCGCTAAACCAAAGATCTGATACCAAATGTAACGACCCACCTTTTTGGACGGTTTAAATCGACGATAAACCACACACGTCAGACTCAAACCATTCAGAAGAGAGGATTGTTATGGGATAAATAAGAAAAATGTAGAGAAAGAAAGAAAAACAAACATAGAATCCCACAGCGGAATGATAAAATATAATAATCAAATAAATAGTTCATGAAGCTGTTTTACAAATAACATTTGATTACACTTTACAGTACAGCATCAAAGTACATACAACAATAATAAATAAATAATGCTGCGGAACAACATGATGTAGCGGAATAAATAAAATAAATAATAATAGTATACGATCTTCGTCTTCGTCCTCCAGAGATAAATGGTCTTCGATATACTGAAAAGCTCAAACTGACCAGAGCGTAATGAAAAGACAAAACACTCGAGTTAGAACTAAAAGATCTTATGTAAGTTAAATAAACAGTAAATAAATATGAGTTAACGGCTTCAGAGATGTTTACGGGGTTTGACAACTACTATCCAGTGTTAACGTGAGTGCAATAACTTAAGAGATGTGCGAGATTACCATCTCTTAAGGATTCGTTAAACTATATACTATGTAGTACAATACGCTATTATAATAGTGTCTACACTAAAGGAAAGTATTAAAATAGCGTTAAGGCGTTACCCATATCCCCCTTAACACATTTTTATATATTCCCGTAGTCTACACAGATACTTTAAGCCCTACCAAACTAATGGGATACTCAGGGAGCACTCCATAGGTATGGTACAAACCTGTAACGACCCTGAATTTTTGACGTTGGAAATGTGAATATTTAATTGAGTTTAAATATCGAATGATAGTTTAATTTGAAATTCGAATATCAGAATGAATTTGGCGATTCAATTATTGAATTTAATCGTTAAATCTGAGTAAAAATTTATATCTTAAGTTTTTAAGCTGATTAAAAATATTTTCAAGGCTTAGAAAAATCTATATTGATAATACTGAAGATAATGAAAGCTTCAGAATTGAATTTGGAACTGTTCTGTTTAGTTTTGAATTTATATCGTTTAAATCGATAGTTAAAAATAGCTTTCCGAGGCATAGTCTTGGAATTCGACGAAACTAGTTTCATTGGATCCGTAATATTGTATTATTATCGGATTTTAATTTTTGTGGCGTTTGGAGTTGTTGTGGTAGCGTACGATATATAAACGCGTTGAAATCTATATCGGAAATTAAATAATAACTGGGTTCAAAATTTTAGACCGTGTAACGAGACGATTTAGATTTAAAACTTAATAAAAAATATATATACTTTGGCCAACATCAGCTGAGATATATTTTTTCACATCTAAACTTTTGGTCGCCTCTGCAATCGTTGTCCCCCACTCGTACACGCGACCTATCCCTTCATTTCAAAATCATGGCCGATATTTCAGCTCATTATCTCAAACGAAAAAAAATGGAGAAATCAAAAAAATCATCAGAACGAAAACGAAAATGGCAAACGAATAGTATAAATTAGAAGGGAATCGAGCAGAATAGGAAAAGTGACTTTCTTCCCCTATCCTCTCTGCTCGAACGAAGCCTATTCGTGAGGGTTTTAGTCGTGATCGCACACTATCGCACGTGTTCGTCTGGGAGGGAGGAGGCGATTTCGAAGGCGAGGCCGGCGGCCGAAGATTTAGGAGGCGACAGTGTTTGGATTCGCGAGGCAACTGTCGAAGTCAAGCAGCGTGGTTGCGAGCTCGATTCCAGATGGGAAACGCGGTGGCGCCTAGGGGGGAAACGTTGTCGACTTCAAAGTCGAGGTCAGAGGATGTGAGCTCGAGCTCAAGCTTGAGATTGCTTTGTCAGTGCCGATCCAGTCGCGATTTGGTGTGAAGGGGGTCGTGGTGGCGAGCGCGAAGGGAGGGGAGGTGTCGGCTTCGTGGTGGTGGAGGCAATCATGTGAACCAGTGCGGGTCGAAGGAGATGTCGACAGCAATGTTGGGGTGAGCAACTTCTTGTTTTTCTTCTTCTTTGATATGAAAAAAAGTGTAATATATATGTTTAGTTATAAACTGTTAAAACAGAGAATGTATATATATATATATATATATATTTGTGCAGAAAATTTGGGAAGAGTAGGAATTTTTAAATGTTCAGTCTATATAAAAATATTGATGTTTGAATCTATATAGATTAGTATATATGTAGTTTCAAAAGAAGAATTTATTAAGTTTAAATTTAAATCATTAGTGAATTAAATTATTAGATCGTAATTGACCGTTCAATTAGTTAAAATATTATATTAAAAGAAAATTTGTTTGAAATTAAATTGATTGGATAGAATAAATTTTTATTAAATGGAAATGAATTGTTCGATTTATTCGAATATTAATGAATTGTATAAACTTTTTTATACAAGGTTTAAAATCAAGGAATATATTTTGAATATTAAATGGAAATGAATTGTTCGATTTATTCGAATATTTTGAAAAGTTTATTGTTCCCTTTCTAAACTCTGGGTGCCCATAATTTTCCACACGGGCAGCCTTGAGTTATGTTATCAGGATATTCTGGAGCTTTGGAGATGAGCTGGATGGCGAGGCATACTCCCGTACTTGTTTATTTATTCCGCTGTGTAATCTGTGTGAGGAAAAGTTTATATAACTGTCCATTGTTGTATTGAGTTGTATATTGACTCTGATTGATGTATGTATAAACTGATATAGTTCTTTGTTTAAAGACTAGTGATTATCTATTATATATTGTTCCGCTGCGAATGTGAGATTCTGATATTGTTTCTGTTTCTGTTTTTCTGTTCTCCTTTTCTTCTGTCTTCTTCTACCTCTTCTTTTTAACCCTAATGGTTCGGTTTTCCGACATTCGATTGCGCGGCATTTGATACAGTGGACGTATTAATGTCGACTTTCGAGCGTCGAAAAATCGCAACCGTTACATGTGGTATCAGAGCTGTTGGTTAAGCGACAACCCTGGCTCTGTTGGGTGTTACTCATTAGAGATAGAGTCGGCAGTACTCTAGAATGAGTGTGAGTGTAATAATAGATATGAGTGCGTATTTGTTAGTGAATACAAAAATTTGTTTTGTATTGTGTTGACTTATCGGTTGATTGTTTATAGATTCTGGTCGGTGCAGTCTGGCCAACTGTTATCGATAGGGGTTTCTAAACTCTTAAACAAGATAAACTGACACAGTATTGTTTTAAATAGGGTGAATGAAATAATTTTACCCAAAACTATTTTTGTATAGAAAAGAAATCATTTTCCGTAAATTATTATAGTATATGGATGCTTGGTTGTTAGGAAGTGATAATATCGAATCATTATCATTGTTATATGGAAATTAAATAAGAAATAATCGTATAACCCAAGATTTGGAGATAAATTCATTTGACAAATGAAATTTATAAATACGAATTGAAAAAGATAAAGAAATAAATTCATATACGAATGGGATTTGTAAATGAAAATTGTGAATGTGCTGTATAATTGGAAATAGAATTCCAGGAAGATATTTGAAAATAAAATTAATAAATGAAATGAAATTGGTAATGTGAATTTATAAATGAGTTTTATAATGAAATGAGATTTGATTTGAATCAAGTTGAATAAAAATCCAAACCTGGAAAAATAAAAAATAAAATGGATAAGTGAATATACTAATTGAATTAAATTAGTAGATGGAATGGATTTGATAAATGAAAAATCAAATCAAAGATTTAAATTGGAAATTGTTTACAAGGAAACTATAATTTGAATTTTGAGTTGGAATAACTTAAGTAATATTTGGATAAAAGCTCGACTTAAGTAAAATTGCAAAACGTTTGTTGTCGAGTTTTATGAAATGGTTTTTGAATGAAATTTGTTTGGTTAATGAAATAAACCGAATGTGAATATGAAATGCAAATTGAATTGAACAGAATGATGTGTGATATAGTTGTAAGCAATTTAAGTTATATTGAAACCATATGAATTGCTAATGGAATTTATTTTGAATGTATTGCTTATGAAAAATATGTGTTTACTATTGAAAATAAGTGAAATGTTAATAGATTTCCTATATGTATCACTTACGTATTTGAATTGAGTAAGTACAGGTTTTTGGAAGCCGTTTAGCTGCATTTGGTCGCACAAATGCTAATAAATAAACTGCTTTGCTTAAAAATGCTAATAAAGGTACGCCTACGCAATACAAAATAGGAAATATGAACTGTTTTTGCTTTTCCGACCGAGTGGGTCGATGTATATATATTTATATCTTTTGTCAAATTGCAAAAGCTTTTCCGTACAAAGGAGACTCCGCCAAAAAATTTCGAAAATTTTGGGAGTTAGAAAAATTTGAAATTTTTGGAAATTTTTCACTAACGACAAATGATTTCAAAATTGAATTTGAAATAAGGAAAGTAAGATTCAATCTTCGAAGTAGAAGATGAGTCGAATTCAAGTAAAAAAAAATTCAAAATGAAAATCTGAATGAAAAATTTGGAAATAAAAGTATTGAGATTTGAAATGAATTCAAATTGAATTGAAATAGTAAATTGAATTCAAATGGAATTGAAAATGCAAAGTTGAATGGAAATGAATATATAACTTTGTTTGTGAAGTGAAAGTAAATAAATATAAGCATGTAAATACTTATATGGAACTTAAGAAATGAATGGAGAAAATTCTTAAGTAAGTGGGTATTGAGAATCCAATAAGTAAATTTGGCCATTGTTGTTAGGTAAAACATACATGGGTTATAAATGAGAATGGAATTGGATTTTGATTTTGAAGGTAAATTTGAATTGCTCGACAATAAGGTATGTATTTGAATTTCTATATGAAATTTGATGAGTTTCTGATTTTGCCACTTGGCATTTTGTTTTCTATTGGGATTTGAGAGTCCGTAGAGACATTTTGTAGTTGTACCGAGCTAGCCGCGCAAAGGAGACGCTGGCGAATTTTTTTGGAAATTTAAAGAGTTAGAGAATTTTTGAGAAATTTTGATAATTTAAAATTTGAATTCAAATTTAAATTTGAATTGTGAAGTAAGATAAAGTTGTTTGAAAACTATGAAAGTGTTTGGAAAGTTAGTTGAAGTGATAATAGATCTTTAATAAAAGATTATTTTGGCAAGTTGTTAAAAACTGTTTGGTTTTGGTAAAATGATAAACGGGGATTGGATCATCCTTCTTGACTTCTAATTTCGGGACGAAATTCTTTTAAGGGGGAAGATTGTAACAACCCTGAATTTTTGTCGTTGGAAATGTGAATATTTAATTGAGTTTAAATATTCGAATGATAGTTTAATTTGAAATTCGAATATCAGAATGAAGTTGGCGATTTAATTATTGAATTTAATCGTTAAATCTGAGTAAAAATTTGTATCTTCAGTTTTTAAGCTGATTAAAAATATTTTCAAGGCTTAGAAAAATCTTTATTGATAATACTGAAGATAATCAAAGCTTTAGAATTGAATTTGGAACTGTTCTGTTCAGTTTTGAATTTATATCGTTTAAATCGATAGTTAAAAATAGCTTTCCGAGGCATAGTCTCGGAATTCGACGAAACCAGTTTCATTGGATCCGTAATATTGTATTATTATCGGATTTCAATTTTTGTGGCGTTTGGAGTTGTTGTACTAGCGTACGATATATAAACGCGTTGAAATCTATATCGGAAATTAAATAATAACTTGGTTCAAAATTTTAGACTGTGTAACGAGACGATTTAGATTTAAAACTTAATAAAAAATATATATACTTTGGCCAACATCAGCTGAGATATTTTTTTTTCACATCTAAACTTTTGGTCGCCTCTGCAATCATTGTCCCCGCTCGTATACGCGACCTATCTCTTCATTTCAAAATCATGGCCGATATTTCAGCTCATTATCTCGAACAAAAAAAAATGGAGAAATCAAAAAAATCATCAGAACGAAAACGAAAATGGCAAACAAATAGTATAAATCAGAAGGGAATCGAGCAGAATAGGAAAAGCGACTTTCTTCTCCTATCCTCTCTGCTCGAACGAAGCCTATTCGTGAGGGTTTTAGTCGTGATCGCATACTATCGCACGTGTTCATCTGGGAGGGAGGAGGCGATTTCGAAGGCGAGGCCAGCGGCCGAAGATTTAGGAGGCGACAGTGTTTGGATTCACGAGGCAACTGTCGAAGTCAAGCAGCGTGGTTGCGAGCTCGATTCCAGATGGGAAAAGCAGCGGCGCCTAGGGAGGAAACGTTGTCGACTTCGAAGTCAAGGTCAGAGGATGTGAGCTCGAGCTCAAGCTTGAGATTGATTTGTCAATGCCGATCCAGTCGCGATTTGGTGTGAAGGGGGTCGTGGTGGCGAGGCGAAGGGAGGCGAGGTGTCGGCTTCGTGGTGGTGGAGGCAATCACGTGAACCAGTGCGGGTCGAAGGAGATGTCGACAATAATGTTAGGGTGAGCAGCTTCTTGTTTTTCTTCTTTGGTATGAAAAAAAGTATAATATATATGTTTAGTTATAAACTGTTAAAACAGAGAATGTATATATATATATATATATATTTGTGCAGAAAATTTGGGAAGAGTAGGAATTTTTAAATGTTCAGTCTATATAAAAATATTGATGTTTGAATCTATATAGATTAGTATATATGTAGTTTCAAAAGAAGAATTTATTAAGTTTAAATTTAAATCATTAGTGAATTAAATTATTAGATCGTAATTGACCGTTCAATTAGTTCAAATATTGTATTAAAAGAAAATTTGTTTGAAATTAAATTGATTGGATAGAATAAAATTTTATTAAATGGAAATGAATTGTTCGATTTATTCGAATATTAATGAATTGTATAAACTTTTTTATACAAGGTTTAAAATCAAGGAATAGCCGAAAATGGAAAACGGATTGCAAATTAAAGCAAAGGTGAGATCTTCTCACTCAAACAAAGGGTTTTGTTTAATTTTAAATAGTTATATTTAAAATTATTGATTGTGTTGATTGTGTGCTTGAATGATAGTATATACGATAGTAGTATATAACAATATATATATATTGGAATATGTATATATCGGAGTTGATTTTCCCGCATTATATAGCGGATGAGACCCTATGCGCCGCATAATAGCGGATTGATATTTTATAAATCCCATATACCGCGATATTCCACCTTGAAGTGGAATTGGTATTGTGCTAACATCTGTGGATGCAGGGAAACAGGTTGGAGGGATCCAACTGGATTCCTCAAATTGTATGAATTTGTTTCATATATATTGTATGAATTTGTTTCATATGCTGTGTGATAATTTATTTATAATCTGTGAATGATTATATTTGTGATTGAATGTGTGAAGGCTAAAATTTAGCCGAATGTATTTTTGGTATCGTTGGATACCAGAAATAAGTGAAATTGGATTTTTGAAATTTAAAGTAAGAAATTTTAAGTAAATTTCTTTTGAAAGAATTGGGTGAATTTAAAAGAAGGAATTTAAAAGTATAAAGTTGATTTTTGTAATCTTATCGAATTATTTTCAAAATATGGGAAAAGATTTTTATAAATGGATTTTGAATAGTATTATTTGAAAGTTGAAAAATTTATTTAAAATGGAATTTTAAATGGTTGGAATATGTATATACCGGAGTTGATTTTCCCGCATTATATAGCGGATGAGACCCTATGCGCCGCATAATAGCGGATTGATATTTTATAAATCCCATATACCGCGATATTCCACCTTGAAGTGGAATTGGTATTGTGCTAACATCTGTGGATGCAGGGAAACAGGTTGGAGGGATCCAACTGGATTCCTCAAATTGTATGAATTTGTTTCATATATATTGTATGAATTTGTTTCATATGCTGTGTGATAATTTATTTATAACCTGTGAATGATTATATTTGTGATTGAATGTGTGAAGGCTAAAATTTAGCCGAATGTATTTTTGGTATCGTTGGATACCAGAAATAAGTGAAATTGGATTTTTGAAATTTAAAGTAAGAAATTTTAAGTAAATTTCTTTTGAAAGAATTGGGTGAATTTAAAAGAAGGAATTTAAAAGTATAAAGTTGATTTTTGTAATCTTATCGAATTATTTCCAAAATATGGGAAAAGATTTTTATAAATGGATTTTGAATAGTATTATTCGAAAGTTGAAAATTTTATTTAAAATGGAATTTTAAATGGTTGGGAAGAATAAAGGAATTTATTTTAAAAGGTGATAAATTTGTTGAAATCCAATTGATAATTGATTTAGTATTTGAAGATAAATCTTAGGGAAATCGATATGAAAATTTATTTGATGTTGAATGAAAAATTGATTTGTGTTGAAATAAATTGGAAATCGATTTGTAAAATAATTTGGAATTTGGAAATAAACTTAGAAACCGATTTGTAAAATGATTTGGTGTTGAAATAAATTTAGAAATCAATTTGGAAATTGATTTGGTGTTTGAAAGTGAATCTTTGGAAAACGATTTTGAAAATCGTATATAAGTGGATATTTGTAAATTTAAATTCACAATGGAATTTATAAAGGAAAGGGAAATTTGTTTTAAAAATAAACATTGATTTTTTTTAAAGTGTGGAAAATATGATTTGAAATTGGTTTTTAAAGTGATGAAGTGTGGAAATAGATTTACAGATTTGGGATGTAAATTTGAAATAAATCGATAAGGATTTATTTAATTGGTTTAAATGAAAGTGATTGGAAATTTGTTTTAAAATGGTTGAAGTGTTAAACCATATCTCGCGAAGATATTTGAAATTAAATAATTTGGGAAAATTATTTAAATTGGTTGATTGTTGTGAATGTTGTTTGATAGTTAAATTACCAACTATCAATATTTGCCTTTGAAATGGCACTTGATTTGTTTTTAAAACAAACGCTCATTATTCGGTTTAGCCGGGAAAGGACCTTTGTGTCATATAACCCATTCCGAATAGTGATACGTCGTGAATGGATAACATTTGAAGACAGGTGTGAAGACCGGGTATTTTCGAAAATGAAAGGATAACTTGTCGAATGTCTCTGCATCGAGTTGCTCCTGTATAGAGATTTATATCACTCATTTTGTGATGGGAAGTCCGGACATGATTAGTGAATACCCGGATTGCAAGGGCTTCTTTGGAAGTGCCTTCGGTTCTGTTCGATCCCTAAATGGACTTGTATGGATGTGTGTCTTACGTTACACTTTGAGATGTAAAGCTGGTTTCTATCAAATACATTTCTGTTGGTGGTGGAGAATTTATTCTCTTTGCTTAACACCCTTCTCTGAGACGTACGAGCTCAGAGGTTATGTAGTTAATGGTTACTAGTGATACATTCCCAATTTGGTAATGTGGCATACGAAGTGTTGTTGATCATTTGTTAATCAAAGCGTGGCTTTGTGAAAAAGCGTGGTTTTGTGAAAAAGCGTGGCTTTGTAAAAACGCGTGGCTTTGTGAAAACGCGTGGCCTTGTGAAAAAGCGTGGCTTTGTGAAAAAGCGTGGCTTTGTGAAAAAGCGTGGCTTTGTGAAAAAGCGTGGCTTTGTGAAAAAGCGTGGCTTTGTGAAAAAGCGTAGCTTTGTGGACGAGACTTCGTCGAGCCTCACAACCCGGTAATGGTCGAAACAGGAATGTTGCGGTAAGGTTGTTAGGGTCGCGCCCCTAGAATATGTCATTTCCTTCTGGATAAAAGATGATATCATGGTATGGAGCCCAGATATTTTACCTATGTTGATGCTGCAAATTTATTATACTTTGTGGTAGTTGCTTTGTGGTTGAGGATCCTCGGATAAAGGTCGGTAACGACCGAGGGATGGCATAGCTCGTGTGTTAGCTACCTAGTTACAGCTGTACAGCGTGAGGTAGCGTCGGCCTTGTGTTTGCAGAGAGCAGGTTGACTCTCGGGGCGTCTTTCTAGAGGCGTTTCCATTTCGGTGTAAGAAAGTTCCTTTGCCTGACCATTTGTTGGAAAATCCAAAGAAACAATACGAACCTTGTATGGTTTTAGTTGTATAACCTGCTATGGAATGTGGCGGTAACCTGCTTTTGAACATAGTAGTTATAGTAGGCATACAATAATGGTTGTATGCTGGCTAAGATTAATATTATACTTTTGGTTTTGACACTTTGCATTAATGATAATATTAAAAAGAATTTTTCGTATCAAGCATCTTTGACTATCATAAGGAGAAATCTCCTCCAATTCTGCGTTTGCATTATGTGTGTGGCGGGAGGCCTTATGGTAGTTTCATTTTCCAAAAGCATTGCGAAATTCTTTTATTTCTTTGTGAAAATAACTGTCTTACGATCTCACACCAGTCACTATGATTGACTCGGAGTTTATTGTTCCCTTTCTAAACTCTGTGTGCCCACAATTTTCCACACGGGCAGCCTAGAGTTATGTTATTAGGATATTCTGGATATTCTGGAGCTTTGGAGATGAGCTGGATGGCGAGGCGTACTCCCGTACTTGTTTATTTATTCCGCTGTGTATTTTGTGTGCGGACAAGTTTATATAACTGTCCATTGTTGTATTGAGTTGTATATTGACTCTGATTGATGTATGTATAAACTGATATAGTTCTTTGTTTAAAGACTAGTGATTATCTATTATATATTGTTCCGCTGCGAATGTGAGATTCTGATATTGTTTCTGTTTTTGTTTTTCTGTTCTCTTCTTCTTCTGTCTTCTTCTACCTCTTCTTTTTAACCCTAATGGTTCGGTTTTCCGGCATTCGATTGCGCGGCATTTAATACAGTGGACGTATTAATGTCGACTTTCGAGCGTCGAAAAATCGCAACCGTTACATGTGGTATCAGAGCTGTTGGTTAAGCGACAACCCTGGCTCTGTTGGGTGTTACTCATTAGAGATAGAGTCAGTAGTACTCTAGAATGAGTGTGAGTGTAATAATAGATATGAGTGCGTATTTGTTAGTGAATACAAAAATTTGTTTTGTATTGTGTTGACTTATCGGTTGATTGTTTATAGATTCTGGTCGGTGCAGTCTGGCCAACTGTGTATCCGTTGAGACTAGAGTACCTAACACTCTCTAAATGTTGGGTAGTGTATTACTCATAACTGCTGGGGGCAACAAGGGGTTACGTACTAACAGCTATTAGCTAACTATAAAACGACTCACTCAATAGTTTTCAGTTGGTTAATATAACTAAGGTTAAGCAGAGAATATCAATGTGACTAATTTACACAGTTCTCTCGACTTGAGAATACTGTTGATCTTCAATGTGGAAGCTCCGCTTTGATTATAGTTAAATCATGACATGTCATCCATCGAACGACTATAGTTGGGTCGAGTGGAAGCATTGGAAGTGAAACACTATTCAAGAGAGGATTCGTCTCCTCAGTTATATGAGGTTAGTATCACGGTCAACTAAAGTCAACTCAAAGTCTCTGGCCAGAGCATTTCGGTTAATAATAATTGTTATTATTGAACCAAGGACGTTGTTTTTGGACTATGAAGTTGATGTGGATGATATTGAATTTTGACCATTACCAAATTTCATAAATCCAAAGTGATATAGTTTTAACGAAGAGAAATAGTGTAAATAATTGTCACTATTAGGTACTGTTTATAATAAGTAAAATTGGATTTTACCAAAAGACGTGTAAGCGATAAATTCGACCAAAATGTCACACCACTTGCTAAGTGATGTGTGAACGTTAATATTCAAATAGTTCGATATTATTCATTTTAATTAACAAATGTTCAATAATTCATCTTCTAAATTTCATTATTCCTTAATCTACAAGTTTCCAATTTCTTATATATTTCATTAATCACTTAGCATCTAATTACTTATATTTCTTCATTTTAGAAACTTCCAATTATTAAAATAGTTAAGATTTCATTCACTACAATAATTAAAATTTCTAATTTGTAGAAACCTAAGAACTGGACATAAGGTTCCTTTTTCTAATCATTTTAAAATAATATAGATACTCATATCTTATATATATATATATCAATCATATTTAGAATTAAAATGAAGAATCTATTTATCAAAACAATTGTGCAGTAAAACTACTACAACGGTCTTCCCACTTTGAAACTCGAAAATGAACGTCGATGATGCGTGCACTCATCACCGAAATTATTTTCCAATGACAAAGAGGGGAGTACAGATCTTATTTCCTTTAAAATTCCTTTAAAACACTTCTTTAAAACTTCTTTTAAAGCATTACTTTTAAATTACATTGAAAATATTTATATTCGAAAATTACTTCCAAATAATGCTAATATTATATTCTAAATCCTTGAAAACAGTTTCAAAGTCCCGGAACTTAAGTTCTCGAATTTCAATGTATATTCATTTTATATATAATCTCATTTTGCAACCAATATTTATAAATTTCACTTCCTAACAAACAAATATACCAAGATCAACCATATCTATTTATAAAATTTTCCTTATATACAAAATATAATACTAGGCAAAGTTATTTCATTTACCTATATTTCAAAACAATATTGTGTCGATCTGCCCCATTAAGTGTTTAGAAATCCCTATCGATGCCATAATGTCCTATGTACCGACAATAATTTGTAAATACTAAACAGAACAAATTAACACAATACAAAACCTTTTATAACACTAACAAGTACGCTCACTCACACACACACACACAAACTCAATGACTCATTCTAGAGCATCACTACCTTATTTTTAATGAGTCAGACCACACAAAGCTAAGGTTATCGCTAAACCAAAGCTCTGATACCAAATGTAATGACCCATCTTTTTGGACGGTTTAAATCGACGATAAACCACACACGTCAGACTCAAACCATTCAGAAGGGAGGATTGTTATGGGATAAATAAGAAAAATGTAGAGAAAGAAAGAAAAACAAACATAGAATCCCACAGTGGAATGACAAAATATAATAATCAAATAAATAGTTCATGAAGCTGTTTTACAAATAACATTTGATTACACTTTACAGTACAGAATCAAAGTACATACAACAATAATAAATAAATAATGCTGCGGAAACAAAAGATGTAGCGGAATAAATAAAATAAATAATAATAGTATACGATCTTCGTCTTCGTCCTCCAGAGATAAATGGTCTTCGATATACTGAAAAGCTCAGACTGACCAGAGTGTAATGAAAAGACAAAACACTCGAGTCAGAACTAAAAGATCTTATGTAAGTTAAATCAACAGTAAATAAATATGAGTTAACGGCTTCAGAGATGTTTACGGGGTTTGACATCTACTATCCAGTGTCAACGTGAGTGCAATAACTTAAGAGATGTGCAAGATTACCATCTCTTAAGGATTCATTAAACTATATACTATGTAGTACAATACGCTATTATAATAGAGTCTACACTAAAGGAAAGTATTAAAATAGCGTTAAGGCGTTACCCATATCCCCCTTAACACATTTTTATATATTCCTGTAATCTACACAGATACTTTAAGCTCCACCAAACTTATGGGATACTCAGGGAGCACTCCATAGGTATGGTACAAACCAAACTCATAATGGGTGCGATAAGGCATGTGACAAGGCACGCGAGGCAATGCTAGGGTAGAATTCTACCGTTTACAAAACCGGGCTGGTGGTAACGCATATCAGCTACTACCGCCCACCTTGGAACACACTCCCATAATCAAATCGAAGGGTGGCCACCAAATCAATCACAAACTCATAATATGTTATCGAAGAAGCATGTCCAATCGAAGGTGCGACCTCACTTGGCACATGTATAGCTCTTGTTTTAGTCACATCAAGCGGACTCGAGGGAGTCAGGGCTAGTTAATATCTCATATAGAATCGTTTGCCAAACCATCCTACTTCATTCTGGAATCTACACCACGTACACGGTTGTTAAAGTGGTTTTCGGTATTGGCAGAGAGTATGGCAATATCCGATCCTGGTCTCTTTAATAACCAAACACTTATTTCACACCAGATGGTTCTTTTACATTTCAAAAAAAATCAATTCATAATTTATATCAAAATATCATATTCTCAAAATCATATCGCTTTCGAAATCATATCCACAAATAGGTTAAATTCTCATTTCAAAATCATCATATTTACTCAAATATGTCGCTAAATCCCAACTTAGGTTATAACATCATTTAACCATATTCGCTTTTAAATCAAGGATTTAAATATAAACTCTTCCTCTTTACACCGTCTGAAATTTAGAAAATAGTTTAGGTGGATATAAGATAGTTTAAATGGATTTAAAATAGATTGAATAGATTTAAAATAGATTGAATAGATTTAAAATAGATTGAATAGATTTTAAATAGATTTAAATTGGTTAAATGAGTTAATTAGTTTAAATAGGTTAAAATAGACTAAATTGGATTAAGTATATTAAAATAGATTAAAATAGTTTAAATTGTTTAAAATAGTTAAAATAGTTTAAATTAAGTTAAATTAGTTTAATAGTTTAAAAATCTTAAAAATCAGGACCTTTAAAATGATATATATCTTTAACAGTTTATATTAAAATAATTAATTTGAAATTTATATCAAATTAAACTATCTCTTCCATTTCAACAAATCTGGACCATATCCAGATTTCAACAAAACTAGATTTTCTTTTAATTCAAATTCCCATAAAATCATTTAATTTATATCGATTTCAAACTCAAGTTTTGAACTATGATTTTAAAGCATTTCAATTTCATAGATTTTAAGGTTTAATTATTCAACAATTTCAATAACTCAATTTCATTTATATTTCAAATTTCAACTTTGAAATTTCCAGTTTAGTCATTAAACAATTCATTAAACCAACCCAATTTCAACATTTAAAACTTAAAAATTTCAAAAATAATTCAGTTTATATAAATCAAATTTTATTTCAAAATATCATTTAACTGAATTCCAATTTTAAGGATTTTAAAATCATTTAATTTAACCAATCCGGTGTCCGTATATAATTTTCTACCCTATGGTCAAGTGATATGGATATTTATCATTTAAATTCGCAAATATTTAAATTTTACGGGTATATATTATTTCAACCCGCAATCCTAAATTTTATTTCAAATCCATTAAATCGCTCGAGTTTATCATTTCAACCCACAACGATTTCTCCCTAATCTATCAGATCATTCGAGTATGTATCATTTCAACCCATAGGGAACTTGCAGTATTATAACAATATAAAATATAACATCTAGTCATCCAATATCAACAATCAACATCCATCACAATCACCATTCAATCCAATCAATGACAATAACAAGTAACTGATTATCAATAACGGGTATTAACTGGCAATATAGAATTCAATATTAAATTAAATGGCTAGTAAATTCAATAAAAGTCATATTTAACTGGAATAACAATTTGAATATACCAAACGTCAACCAATATATTTCTAATCGCATCATAAATTCAATCCAACTAACCTAAGATAATCTAGTAGTTGTGAGTGGGTTAAAACAATCACCTTTGATTTGAAATCGATTTGAAATCCAAAATTAGGTCTAAATTTCAATAGTCTCATAATTCGTCCAAACTAGTCCCAAAATGTTTGAAATTTCGATACAATGCCAACGGAGGAAACCGCGCGTGAATCGGACCTCGTACGTAAAAGTTATTAATATTAGAAGTTAGAAGATATAAAATAAAACAAAATAAATAAATAAGAAAAAGCTTACACGTCAGCGGCTCTCTCTCTCTGCTACCAATGTACGCGACATTAGGCAATCGACCTCGCTCAAAACCCTACCTAGCCGCCACCTTGTCACGAATTTTTCCCGCCTCCACGTCGCCTTCCACCACGATCAGGCCTCATCATCACCCTTTGCCTCGAGAGCCGCCCCTATCCCCAAGTTGTGCAGCCTCCAGGCTCCACGGAATCGTCTCCGCCCGCATATGGCCACCTCTCCCTTGCACACTTCCCCAAGCAACTCAGATCGACGATGACCACCAGAAGACCTATGCATGCACTCTGCTCGATGACAGCTACGAGCCCATGCCTCCTGATCGTCGTGAAATCGACGATCCACCGTTGAATCTCGACGACCATATATGAACGGCCAAAAATAGTCACCCATTTCTGGCTAAACTATGTTCCAAATCGAAAAACAAATCATTACACAAGATTGCACTCGTCGAGAGCTTCAAAACGGTATATAATATGATAGGGTTTGGAGGAGTTTGAATTTTGAAATTGAATTTGAAATTGGAATAGGGTTTTGAAATTGGAATATGTTTCTGCCATTGAGAAGGAGAAGTAGACAGATGAAATTGTACGTATTGCAATAAGGAATAGAAGTGCTACGAGGGTTTAGAAACATCTATTTATATGAACAAAGCCCGATAAGAAAATGAACATGTATCGAATTGGTACGAACGACAATAACGACCTGAAAAGCCCGTTTCGTTTCCGAAATGATAATGTGTAACAACCCGCATATTTATCGATTTTATATTTAAATATTTTATTTAAATATTTCATCATTCGTTGGATTTTAGTCCGAAAATCTACTTTTTGAAAACAGTCGAATTAGGACTCGATACCACCCCCATTGAGTTCAAAATGACGTTTGCGACCTGTTTGAGTATAAACATTGATATGTTTGGAGCTAGCTAAAAATTTGACCTTTTTTCACTTTGGGTTTGGGTTCAGCCCACTAGCCAACTTAATACCCAAAACTGAACCACCTCTCTTTATTCATCCCCTCTACCTTATCTTTTCAGTTCTAAAGAGAATAATGGGGGAAGAGAAAAAGAATTAGAATTCCTAAGCCCTAGTTTTCAATTTGCAAAATCAAGTTCTAGCTCCAAATTCAAGAAGAAGCTTTGGTAAGCCTTCTCTTCTTCTTCCCCAACTCGTTCTCCTTTCAATTTCAGAAATTCCTAAACCTAACTTAGGAAATGTTTCTCTTTTAAGCTTAAATTCAAGCTTCTTGAGTTGGGATTGAAGAGTGGTTGAACCTCCTTTGTTTTCAAGCTTCTCCTTCCTTGTTTTTGTGCAAAAAGGTGAGATTTTTATCTCACATCTATGACTATAATTATCTTTGATTGTTAGGTATGAATTCCTAACACTTATTCATGTGCAATTGCTATTGATTTGGATTGAATTGGTGAATATTTCAATTTTTGGTGTTTTGAAGCCAAATCTTTAAAAATCATAACTTTGATGTTTAATCATGCTTTTAGTGGTGCACCGAAGAGCCTATAGGGCCGGGTTGTCGATTGGCATAAACCCTTAGCGCCATTGCTCGTCCGGTTGTAATTTGGAAGAGTTTGCTCTTCACTTAGATAGGCTTGGAAGTGCTGGAAACAGGTTCCGGTCGACCGGAACTCCGGTCCAGTCGACCGACCTGCTACCAGAACACTTCTCTGGCTCTGGTTCAGTCGACTGGCATACTGAGTCCGGTCGACTGACCAACATCCCGTGGATTTTTCCGGGTCTGTGTTCGGTCGACCGAAGTCTGTGAGTCAGTCGACCGACCTGCTCCTATTTTGCCTATTATGTCTATTTTTGCCTATTTTGCTTGATTTCCAAATTTTATCGATTCGTGTTGATTCCCATTTGTTGTTATCATCTATTATTGACGTTGATGACTTCTTTTTCAGGATTTTTGAGAATATCTATTTTGATGGATTTGGTATCGATTTCTTTGGATTTGATTCACGTCTTCGTATGTGAATTTTTATCATTGATTGTTTCTACAATTGTTTTTGTGATTTGTCACTTTAAAAATATAAAGGTTTTCTACACTAGTAGTAAATATTCAAACTCTTTAACAAAGATGATTTCGACACTATTTTAAATATAAAGCTCTCTTTTAAAACCGTTTTCCAATCTATTAGTATATACAAACCTTTACCTCACTCATATGAGAAATCTAATTAAACGGCTTAGTAAAACAAGTGGTATGAAATGCTTGCGTTTACTTCGTCGGTTAATTCTTGGACTTGTTCGATTGAATCTCTTGTGGCAATTTTCTAGTGGAGATCTACAATTTGTTCGTAAATATTTAAGTTAAGCAAGTGGTTATGGGACATGAAGCTAAACTCATTTATTTACTAGCTTAGTGTAATTGACACTTCTTGATGATCGATGATGATCATTTTATGGTTTAGACTAGCAATATGCGATGTCTCTTTGTCCATGTGGAGGACTGTACTTCATTTTATTGAGCTTCGTCTCATTTTCATGGAGCAATCGGCTCATAGGTCATCAGACCGTTCATGGAGCAATCGGCTCATAGGTCTTCGGACCGTTCGTGGAGCAATCGGCTCATAGGTCTTCGGACCGTTCGTGGAGCAATCGGCTCATAGGTCTTTAGACCGTTTGTTTGTGATAGGCCTTTCCCCCTTTTTATTTCTGGATTTCTTGTTGATGATTTCAAGAATTTGTGTGTCGTTAACTTTTGTGATTTCTGGATATTGATTTCTGGAATTTATGTTTCACCAGCATTTGCCATTGGCATTGATATGTATGTCATTTTTGTGGCTTGGTGAATTAAATTAAGAATATGACATTCTTTTCTGTGTTTCGAGATTATTGAGATATTGTATGACTTTTGTGGGTTTTCTAATGTATATTTGACGTGGTATGACATTTATGGTTATCATACGTTTTATTATTATATCTCTTCTGATATCTCATTTTATCTGATAATTATAGCTAGACTGATCCATTTATTATTTTCTTCTTAAATAATACTCGGGTCAGACTGAGATTTTAACAGGTGCTTCCTCTTGACTTCCTATCTGGAACCACCATCTGACTTTTGGTTACTATTCTTGTTTAGTAGTTTTTGTTGTATACATTTGAGATTTAGACTCCTTGATGTATACATATTCTTTTGGCTAGCACTTGTATCTATTCTTTTGTGTTATTGTGGATCTTGTTTGACCACTACTCTGATGTACACTTTCATGTGTTATATTCATATCTATTTCCGCCTTGGTGATATGAATTGTCTATGGCTGATTTGTGTTATGTTTCTTTCTATATTTGTTTCCAAAGTATATATACATAGCCACCGTGTAGTAGCTTTGAGTTTGTATCGGAATGTCGGATTTCCTCTAGAGATGAAATGTAAGTTATATTTTTATCTGGCATACCGGTGCTCGCACAAAGCAATTACATGGATGGTCGCTCCTCAACAGCCTTATTCTCCGTGCTAGTCGACGTCATTACCACGTAGTGTCCTTGGCTAGCGTGGGTATAGAGGTGGGGCGTCACAGCTTGGTATCAGAGCCAAACTTCGGAACAATGTAGAATAATCTAGCAAGGATCATTGTCCTAAGTCTTTCTTAGGAATCGTGCCATAGGATTTGATTTGAGTCTTCGTACCGTTCTATCCTATTTTCTTTTGTGATGCCTTGTTTTATCAATCAAGGTTGTTTGATATTCATTTTGAGAATAACCTTTTTCCTCTTCTTTCTTTCTTTCTTAGAGAAGAGAAATGGTTAGACCTGGCCGCCCCAGCGCCGGTCAATCTAGTGCTACTCCCCAGGATGGAGTATTTATGTCTGCCCAGCAGCTTCTAGATCTTGTGAACAATGCCCAAGCTGCCGAACCCATTCCAGTGCCCTCTCATCCTAAATCTGGTTTTGCACGCTTGTGCAGAGATTATACCGATTTGGGTGGAAGGCCATTCATGGGTTCCGAAAGTGTCATTGAAATTCAAGCTTAGCTCAGAACGTGCGATCGAATCTTTTCTCGCATGAATCTTATTGATCCTCACCGAGTTCAGGTGGCCTCTAGTATGCTCTAAGAAAGAGCATTAGACTGGTACGAGCTTCTGATTTCTGAAATTAATGAAACGGATCTTACTTAGGAGCAATTCCGGGAACGATTCGAATTAAAGTTTGTGCCAGAAGCTGAGAAAGTGACTTTGGCTCGTCGTTTTATTGACCTTGTTCAAGGTGAATCCTCCATGGTAGATTATGTCGCATCATTCGAGTCACTATCTAAATATGGGGTTGAGTATATAAACACCCCATTGAAGAAAAATCAAAGATTTGTTTATGGCTTGAACAAGAATCTCAAGAAGCCATTACTTCTAAAATTAGAAGTTTCTTTTGATCAGCTTATTGATATCGCTCTTCGTCTTGAAGAGGCAGATAGAGAGAGTGATGTTGAAGTTGGGAGTGCCAAAGCGAACTTCAACAACTACAAGAAGCGGCCTATTAAGTTCAAAGGCCCCAATCCCAACAAAAAAGGGAAACAAGAAACTCCAATAGCAAAGACTCCTACCTCTAGTCATGGACAATGCTACAATTGTGGTTCCATGGACCACTATGCAAGGGAGTGTCCGAAACCCCTTTATTGTCACTATTGCAAAGATTTGGGTCACCATATATCTTCTTGTCCCAAACTTCAAAGGAGGAGAGAGGGAAAGCTAAATGCGCCTAGTTACACTTCTCTTGGTCAAGGTATTTTTCATTCAATCCTTGATGACTTCTTTGAGGACTGCGTATCCGGATGGTGGATCCGCAATATTCAATTTGTTAATTTTTTTATTTTTTTTATTATTATCGATGTCGAAATAATTTTATGTGATTTTTATTTCCGAGCCAATTTCTACTTAAGCTTCGGAATTAATTTTTGTGAAAGGATTGGCTTAATCATTATGAAGCCCATATCCTATTTTTCCAAGCGGACTATTCATTTTCGACATTTCCTATCTATTAAGCAGATTTCTAATTTTCTTTGTGAATTTGATTTCAAATTTTTGGTGGCATCATTTTATTCTTTAAGCCCACTTGATGAGGAAAGTGTTATTTCTCTCATCTAAATAGTTGCGAAGTTTTCCGGTATTTTTGAGCTTGTCTTAGGATTATCACCTAAGCAATCTTATGAGCGGTGTTAAGGTCTTTTTAGCTCGACCTTGCCACCGATTTTCATTTGCTACGAGTTGCGGGAGTTAGCATTCCATTTCCGCATTCCTCACTCGTTATGAAAGTTATGAATGACTTATTATGTCATTCAGTTTGTCCAGCTTATTTCATCCATTTTATGAATCGAGTATTCTATGATCTCGATGACTCCATTCTTGTATATATTGATTTTGGATGAAAACAACAATTTAAAATTTTACAAAGCTTTTTCATAAGATTTATTTATAAGTACAATTTGATTTTGCTCTTAAACGAGCAAAGAATATTCTTAAAGGTTTTTAAGACAACATGTTTATCACATAGAAGATGATTTTGTGATTGTATTGCCCATTGAGTGCTTTAAGAATTCTGGTCGATGTGCTTGATCAACGTTATCGATAAGAATCTCCTAAACGCTTTGATGAGACAATCAGACACAGTAAATTGACTTGTAAAATAAAAGTTTTTCTAAAAGGATAATCACATAAAGATAATTGTAATATTGAAAGTTTTAGCTTTTGGGGAAAGAGGATCAATTTAAAAGAACTCTTTCTTTTCGATATTCCTATTCTTGTTGTTCCCGTAGGGAACCAAGACTTTCTTTTGTACCAATGCTAATCGTATTGGTTTGGATGCCGTTCCCTTGCAAAAGAGAACGTGCTATCATTTATGTTTCTAGATCATTAAAGACTATCGAGACTAGATATGCCACTCATGATCTAGTGCTCGCGGCTTTTGATTTCACTTTTAGAGTTTGGCATCATTGTTTTTGGCGGAGAAATTTGTTCTCCACCTCGATCATAAATCTTTGGAATATTTATTTCTCATAAGGAACTTAATTTGAGCCAAACTCATTGAATCGAGTTCCTTGTATCTTATGATCTTTTTACCAAGTTCATCGGACGTTTCAATATGCCCCGCTTTATTGAGCTTCGTCTCATTTCTTATATGGACTAGCGCCCGATGTTCTTTTATGGTGTTCGGTTCATTGGACGTACTGTTGTTGTACTACGTCGGTGTTCCGAATTATTTGAGCTTTGGTTCATCTGGCGTACCGTTTTTGTACTACGCCGTTGCACCGGTTCAGTCTTTAGCTATTCATGACGTTTTCCACGTCTTTTATTTACGGAAATGCCTTTGGGATTCCAATTTTTATTCTTGAGCCTGGAGTTATTGTGGAAATTGAAATTTCGCCTATTTAACTTATGAGCAACATTCTATTCGCATCATTGCTTCGGAGGTTGAGCGCCTTCGAAATAAAGATGTTTTTCTTGTGAAAGTTCAATGGTTCTCAAAATCCCAAGGATTGCTCTTGGGAAATCTAGAGAATTCATCGAGCGAACTCGTCCGGGTTTACTCTTTCGTGCTCTTTATAGTGAACTTCTTATTTCAAATTTTCTTTTGTGTTGTTATGCTTTTATGGTTGTTACTATTTCTTTTCTTCTTAAGTATTGCGAGGACGCAATTTTTTTAAGGAGGGGAGTCTGTAACAACCCGCATATTTATCGATTTTATATTTAAATATTTCATCATTCGTCGGATTTTAGTCCGAAAAGCTACTTTTTGCAAACAGTCGAATTAGGACTCGAGACCACCCCCATTGAGTTCAAAACGACGTTTGCGACCTTTTTCGGTATAAACATTAATATGTTTGGAGCTAGCTAAAAATTTGACCTTTTTCAATTTGGGTTTGGGTTTGGGTTCAACCCACTAGCCAACTTAATACCCAAAACCGAACCACCTCTCTTCATTCATCCCCTCTTCCTTATCTTTTCAGTTCTAAAGAGAATAATGGGGGAAGAGAAAAAGAATTAGAATTCCTAAGCCCTAGTTTCCAATTTGCAAAATCAAGTTCTAGCTCCAAATTCAAGAAGAAGCTTTGGTAAGCCTTCTCTTCTTCTTCCCCAACTCGTTCTCCTTTCAATTTTAGAAATTTCTAAAACTAACTTAGGAAATGTTTCTCTTTTAAGCTTAAATTCAAGCTTCTTGAGTTGGGATTGAAGAGTGGTTGAACCTCCTTTGTTTTCAAGCTTCTCCTTCCTTGTTTTTGTGCAAAAAGGTGAGATTTTTATCTCACATCTATGACTATAATTATCTTTGATTGTTAGGTATGAATTCCTAATACTTATTCATGTGCAATTGCTATTGATTTGGATTGAATTGGTGAATATTTCAATTTGGTGTTTTGAAGCCAAATCTTTAAAAATCATAACTTTGATGTTTAATCATGCTTTTAGTGGTGCACCGAAGAGCCTATAGGGCCGGGTTGTCGTTTGGCATAAACCCTTAGCGCCATTGCTCGTCCGGTTGCAATTTGGAAGAGTTTGCTCTTCACTTAGATAGGCTTGGAAGTGCTGGAAACAGGTTCCGGTCGACCGGAACTCCGGTCCAGTCGACCGACCTGCTACCAGAACACTTCTCTGGCTCTGGTTCAGTCGACTGGCATACTGAGTCCGGTCGACTGACCAACATCCCGCGGATTTTTCCGGGTCTGTGTTCGGTCGACCGAACTCTGTGAGTCAGTCGACCGACCTGCTCCTATTTTGCCTATTATGTCTATTTTTGCCTATTTTGCTTGATTTCCAAATTTTATCGATTCGTGTTGATTCCCATTTGTTGTTATCATCTATTATTGACGTGGATGACTTCTTTTTCTGGATTTTTGAGAATATCTATTTTGATGGATTTGGAATCGATTTCTTTGGATTTGATTCACGTCTTCGTATGTGAATTTTTATCATTGATTGTTTCTACAATCGTTTTTGTGATTTGTCACTTTAAAAATATAAAGGTTTTCTATACTAGTAGTAAATATTCAAACTCTTTCACAAAGACGATTTCGACACTATTTTAAATATAAAGCTCTGTTTTAAAACCGTTTTCCAATCTATTAGTATATATAAACCTTTACCTCACTCGTATGAGAAATCTAATTAAACGGCTTAGTAAAAAAAGTGGTATGAAACGCTTGCGTTTACTTCGTCGGTTAATTCTTGGACTTGTTCGATTGAATCTCTTGTGACAATTTTCTAGTGGAGATCTACAATTTGTTCGTAAATATTTAAGTTAAGCAAGTGGTTATGGGACATGAAGCTAAACTCATTTATTTACTAGCTTAGTGTAATTGACACTTCTTGATGATCGATGATGATCATTTTATGGTTTAGACTAGCAATGTGCGACGTCTCTTTGTCCATGTGGAGGATTGTACTTCATTTTATTGTGCTTCGTCTCATTTTCGTGGAGCAATCGGCTCATTGGTCTTCGGACCGTTCGTGGAGCAATCGGCTCATAGGTCTTCGGACCGTTTGTTTGTGATAGGCCTTTCCCCCTTTTTATTTCTGGATTTCTTGTTGATGATTTCAAGAATTTGTGTGTCGTTAACTTTTACGATTTCTGGATATTGATTTCTGGAATTTATGTTTCACCAGCATTTGCCATTGGCATTGATATGTATGTCATTTTTGTGGCTTGGTGAATTAAATTAAGAATATGACATTCTTTTCTGTGTTTAGAGATTATTGAGATATTGTATGACTTTTGTGGGTTTTCTAATGTATATTTGACGTGGTATGACATTTATGGTTATCATACGTTTTATTATTATATCTCTTCTTATATCTCATTTTATCTGATAATTATAGCTAGACAGATCCGTTTATTATTTTCTTCTTAAATAATACTCGGGTCAGACTGAGATTTTACAGGTGCTTTCTCTTGACTTCCTATCTGGAACCACCATCTGACTTTTGGTTACTACTCTTGTTTAGTAGTTTTTGTTGTATACATTTGATATTTAGACTCCTTGATGTATACATATTCTTTTGGCTAGCACTTGTATCTATTCTTTTGTGTTATTGTGGATCTTGTTTGACCACTACTCTGATGTACACTTTCATGTGTTACATTCATATCTATTTCCGCCTTTGTGATATGAATTGTCTATGGCTGATTTGTATTATGTTTCTTTCTATATTTGTTTCCGAAGTATATATACATAGCCACCGTGTAGTAGCTTTGAGTTTGCATCAGAATGTCGGATTTCCTCCAGAGATGAAATGTAAGTTATATTTTTATCTGGCATACCGGTGCTCGCACAAAGCAATTACATGGATGGTCGTTCCTCAACAGCCTTATTCTCCACGCTAGTCGACGTCATTACCACGTAGTGTCCTTGGCTAGCGTGGGTATAGAGGTGGGGCGTCACAGCTTGGTATCAGAGCCAAACTTTGGAACAATGTAGAATAATCTAGCAAGGATCATTGTCCTAAGTCTTTCTTAGGAATCGTGCCATAGGATTTGGTTTAAGTCTTCGTACCGTTCTATCCTATTTTCTTTTGTGATGCCTTGTTTTATCAATCAAGGTTGTTTGATATTCATTTTGAGAATAACCTATTTCCTCTTCTTTCTTTCTTTCTTAGAGAAGAGAAATGGTTAGACCTGGCCGCCCCAGCGCCGGTCAATCTAGTGCTACTCCCCAGGATGGAGTATTTATGTCTGCCCAGCAGCTTCTAGATCTTGTGAACAATGCCCGAGCTGCCGAACCCATTCCAATGCCCGCTTATCCTAAATTTGGTTTTGCACGCTTGTGTAGAGATTATACCGATTTGGGTGGAAGGCCATTCATGGGTTCCGAAAGCGTCATTGAAATTCAAGCTTGGCTCAGAACGTGCGATCGAATCTTTTCTCGCATGAATCTTATTGATCTTCACCGAGTTCAGGTGGCCTCTAGTATGCTCCAAGAAAGAGCATTAGACTGGTACGAGCTTCTAATTTCTTAAATTAATGAAACAGATCTTACTTAGGAGCAATTCCGGGAACGATTCGAATTAAAGTTTGTGCCAGAAGATGAGAAAGTGACTTTGGCTCATCGTTTTATTGACCTTGTTCAAGGTGAATCCTCCATGGCAGATTATGTCGCATCATTCGAGTCACTATCTAAATATGGGGTTGAGTATATAAACACCCCATTGAAGAAAAATCAAAGATTTGTTTATGGCTTGACCAAGAATCTCAAGAAGCCATTACTTCTAAAATTAGAAGTTTCTTTTGATCAGCTTATTGATATCGCTCTTCGTCTTGAAGAGGCAGATAGAGAGAGTGATGTTGAAGTTGGGAGTGCCAAAGCGAACTTCAACAACAACAAGAAGCGGCCTATTAAGTTCAAAGGCCCCAATCCCAACAAAAAAGGGAAACAAGAAACTCCAATAGCAAAGACTCCTACCTCTAGTCGTGGACAATGCTACAATTGTGGTTCCATGGACCACTATGCAAGGGAGTATCCGAAACCCCTTTATTGTCACTATTGCAAAGATTTGGGTCACCATATATCTTCTTGTCCCAAACTTCAAAGGAGGAGAGAGGGAAAGCTAAATGCGCCTAGTGACACTTCTCTTGGTCAAGGTATTTTTCATTCAATCCTTGATGACTTCTTTGAGGATTGCGAATCCGGATGGTGGACCCGCAACACTCAATTTGTTTATTTTTTTTATTATCGATGTCGAAATTATTTTATGTGATTTTTCTTTTCGAGCCGATTTCTACTTAGACTTCGGAATTAATTTTTGTGAAAGGATTGGCTTAATCACTGTGAAGCCCATATCCTATTTTTCCAAGCGCACTATTCATTTTCGACATTTCCTATCTGTTAAGCAGATTTCTATTTTTCTTTGTGAATCCGATTTCAAATTTTTGGTGGCATCATTTTATTCTTTAAGCCCACTTGATGAGGAAAGTGTTATTTCTCTCATCTAAATAGTTGCAAAGTTTTCCGGTATTTTTGAGCTTGTCTTAGGATTATCACCTAAGCAATCTTTTGAGCGGTGTTAAGGTCTTTTTAGCTCGACCTTGCCACCGATTTTCATTTGCTACGAGTTGCGGGAGTTAGCATTCCATTTACCGTATTCCGCACTCGTTATGAAACTTATGAATGACTTATTATGTCATTCAGTTTGTCCAGCTTATTTCATCCATTTTATGAATCGAGTATTCTACGATCTCGATGACTCCATTCTTGTATATATTGATTTTGGATGAAAACAACAATTTAAAATCTTGCAAATCTTTTTCATAAGATTTATTTATAAGTACAATTTGATTTTGCTCTTAAACGAGCAAAGAATATTCTTAAAGGTTTTTAAGACAACATGTTTATCACATAGAAGATGATTTTGTGATTGTATTGCCCATTGAGTGCTTTAAGAATTCTGGTCGATGCGCTTGATCAACGTTATCGATAAGAATCTCCTAAACGCTTTGATGAGACAATCAAACACAGTAAATTGACTTGTAAAATAAAAGTTTTTCTGAAAGGATAATTACATAAAGATAATTGTAATTTTGAAAGTTTTAGCTTTTGGGGAAAGAGGATCAATTTAAAAGAACTCTTTCTTTTCGATATTCCTATTCTTGTTGTTCCCGTAGGGAACCAAGACTTTATCTTTTGTACCAATGCTAATCGTATTGGTTTGGATGCCGTTCCCTTGCAAAAGAGAACGTGCTATCATTTATGTTTCTAAATCATTAAAGACTATCAAGACTAGATATGCCACTCATGATCTAGTGCTCGCGGCTTTTGATTTCACTTTTAGAGTTTGGCATCATTGTTTTTGGCGGAGAAATTTGTTCTCCACCTCGATCATAAATCTTTGGAATATTTATTTCTCATAAGGAACTTAATTTGCGTCAACCTCGTTGACTCGAGTTCCTTGTATGTTATGATCTTTTTACCAAGTTCATCGGACGTTTCAATATGCCCTGCTTTATTGAGCTTCGTCTCATTTCTTATATGGACTAGCGCCCGATGTTCTTTTATGGTGTTCGGTTCATTGGACGTACCGTTTTGTACTACGTCGGTGTTCCGAATTATTTAAGCTTTGGTTCATCTGGCGTACCGTTTTTATACTACGCCGTTGCACTGGTTCAGTCTTCTGCTATTCATGACATTTTCCACGTCTTTTATTTACGGAAATGCCTTTGGGATTCCGATTTTTATTCTTGAGCCTGGAGTTATTATGGAAATTGAAATTTCGCCTATTTAACTTATGAGCAACATTCTATTCGCATCATTGCTTCGGAGGTTGAGCGCCTTCGAAATAAAGATGTTTTTCTTGTGAAAGTTCAATGGTTCTCAAAATCCCAAGGATTGCTCTTGAGAAATCTAGAGAATTCATCGAGCGAACTCGTCCGGGTTTACTCTTTCGTGCTCTTTATGGTGAACTTCTTATTTCAAATTTTCTTTGTGTTGTTATGCTTTTATGGTTGTTACTATTTCTTTTCTTCTTAAGTATTGCGAGGACGCAATTTCTTTAAGGAGGGGAGTCTGTAACAACCCGCATATTTATCGATTTTATATTTAAATATTTCATCATTCGTCTGATTTTAGTCCGAAAAGCTACTTTTTGCAAACAATCGAATTAGGACTCGAGACCACCCACATTGAGTTCAAAACGACGTTTGCGACCTTTTTCGGTATAAACATTGATATGTTTGGAGCTCTGTAAAAATTTGACCTTTTTCACTTTAGGTTTGGGTTTGGGTTCAGCCCACTAGCCAACTTAATACCCAAAACCGAATCACCTCTCTTCATTCATCCTCTCTTCCTTATCTTTTCAGTTCTAAAGAGAATAATGGGGGAAGAGAAAAAGAATTAGAATTCCTAAGCCCTAGTTTTCAATTTGCAAAATCAAGTTCTAGCTCCAAATTCAAGAAGAAGCTTTGGTAAGCCTTCTCTTCTTCTTCCCCAACTCGTTCTCCTTTCAATTTCAGAAATTCCTAAACCTAACTTAGGAAATGTTTCTCTTTTAAGCTTAAATTCAAGCTTCTTGAGTTGGGATTGAAGAGTGGTTGAACCTCCTTTGTTTTCAAGCTTCTCCTTCCTTGTTTTTGTGCAAAAAGGTAAGATTTTTATCTCACATCTATGACTATAATTATCTTTGATTGTTAGGTATGAATTCCTAACACTTATTCATGTGCAATTGCTATTGATTTGGAATGAATTGGTGAATATTTCAATTTGGTGTTTTGAAGCCAAATCTTTAAAAATCATAACTTTGATGTTTAATCATGCTTTTAGTGGTGCACCGAAGAGCCTATAGGGCCGGGTTGTCAATTGGCATAAACCCTTAGCGCCATTGCTAGTCCGGTTGCAATTTGGAAGAGTTTGCTCTTCACTTAGATAGGCTTGGAAGTGTTGGAAACAGGTTCCGGTCGACTGGAACTCCGGTCCAGTCGACCGACCTACTACCAGAACACTTCTCTGGCTCTGGTCCAGTCGACTGGCATACTGAGTCCGGTCGACTGACCAGCATCCCGCGGATTTTTCCGGGTCTGTGTTCGGTCGACCAAACTTAGTGAGTCAGTCGACCGACCTGCTCCTATTTTGCCTATTATGTCTATTTTTGCCTATTATGCTTGATTTCCAAATTTTATCGATTCGTGTTGATTCCCATATGTTGTTATCATCTATTATTGACGTTGATGACTTCTTTTTCAGGATTTTTGAGAATATCTAGTTTGATGGATTTGGTATAGATTACTTTGGATTTGATTCACGTCTTTGTATGTGAATTTTTATCATTGATTGTTTCTACAATCGTTTTTGTGATTTGTCACTTTAAAAATATAATGGTTTTCTATACTAGTAGTAAATATTCAAACTCTTTCACAAAGACGTTTTCGACACTATTTTAAATATAAAGCTCTCTTTTAAAACCGTTTTCCAATCTATTAGTATATACATACATTTACCTCACTCGTATGAGAAATCTAATTAAACGGCTTAGTATAACAAGTGGTATGAAACGCTTGCATTTACTTCGTCGGTTAATTCTTGGACTTGTTCGATTGAATCTCTTGTGACAATTTTCTAGTGGAGATCTACAATTTGTTCGTAAATATTTAAGTTAAGCAAGTGGTTATGGGACATGAAGCTAAACTCATTTATTTACTAGCTTAGTGTAATTGGCACTTCTTGATGATCGATGATGATCATTTTATTGTTTAGACTAGCAATGTGCGATGTCTCTTTGTCCATGTGGAGGACTGTACTTCATTTTATTGAGCTTTGTCTCATTTTTGTGGAGCAATCGGCTCATAGGACTTCGGACCATTCGTGGAGCAATCGGCTCATAGGTCTTCGGACCGTTCGTGGAGCAATCGGCTCATAGGTCTTCGGACCGTTCATGGAGCAATCGGCTCATAGGTCTTTGGACCGTTCGTGGAGCTATAGGCTCATAGGTCTTCGGAACGTTCGTGGAGCAATCGGCTCATAGGTCTTCGGACTGTTTGTTTGTGATAGGCCTTTCCCCCTTTTTTATTTCTGGATTTCTTGTTGATGATTTCAAGAATTTGTGTGTCGTTAACTTTTTTGATTTCTGGATATTGATTTCTGGAATTTATGTTTCACCAGCATTTGCCATTGGCATTGATATGTATGTCATTTTTGTGGCTTGGTGAATTAAATTAAGAATATGACATTCTTTTCTGTGTTTCGAGATTATTGAGATATTGTATGACTTTTGTGGGTTTTCTAATGTATATTTGACGTGGTATGACATTTATGGTTATCATACGTTTTATTATTATATCTCTTCTTTTATCACATTTTATTTGATAATTATAGCTAGACTGATCCGTTTATTATTTTCTTCTTAAATAATACTCGGGTCAGACTGAGATTTTACAGGTGCTTCCTCTTGACTTCCTATTTGGAACCACCATCTGACTTTTGGTTACTACTCTTGTTTAGTAGTTTTTGTTGTATACATTTGAGATTTAGACTCCTTGACGTATACATATTCTTTTGGCTAGCACTTGTATCTATTCTTTTGTGTTATTGTGGATCTTGTTTGACCACTACTTTGATGTACACATTGTGTTATATTCATATCTATTTCCGCCTTTGTGATATGAATTGTCTGTGACTGATTTGTGTTATGTTTCTTTCTATATTTGTTTCCGAAGTATATATACATAGCCACCGTGTAGTAGCTTTGAGTTTGTATCGGAATGTCGGATTCCCTCCAGAGATGAAATGAAAGTTATATTTTTATCTGGCATACCGGTGCTCGCACAAAGAAATTACATGGATGGTCGTTCCTCAACAGCCTTATTCTTCGCACTAGTCAACGTCATTACCACGAAGTGTCCTTTGCTAGCGTGGGTATAGAGGTGGGGCGTCACAGCTTGGTATCAGAGCCAAACTTCGGAACAATGTAGAATAATCTAGCAAGGATCATTGTCCTAAGTCTTTCTTAGGAATCGTGCCATAGGATTTGATTTGAGTCTTCGTACCGTTCTATCCTATTTTCTTTTGTGATGCCTTGTTTTATCAATCAAGGTTGTTTGATATTCATTTTGAGAATAACTTTTTCCTCTTCTTCCTTTCTTTCTTAGAGAAGAGAAATGGTTAGACCTGGCCGCCCCAGCGCCGGTCAATCTAGTGCTACTCCCCAGGATGGAGTATTTATGTCTGCCCAGCAGCTTCTAGATCTTGTGAACAATACCCGAGCTGCCGAACCCATTCCAATGCCCTCTCATCCTAAATCTGGTTTTGCACGCTTGTGCAGAGATTATACCGATTTGGGTGGAAGGCCATTCATGGGTTCCGAAAGCGTCATTGAAATTCAAGCTTGGCTCAGAACGTGCGATCGAACCTTTTCTCGCATGAATCTTATTGATCTTCACCGAGTTCAGGTGGCCTCTAGTATGCTCCAAGAAAGAGCATTAGACTGGTACGAGCTTCTGATTTCTGAAATTAATGAAACAGATCTTACTTAGGAGCAATTCCGGGAACGATTCAAATTAAAGTTTGTGCCAGAAGCTGAGAAAGTGACTTTGGCTCGTCGTTTTATTGACCTTGTTCAAGGTGAATCCTCCGTGGCAGATTATGTCGCATCGTTCGAGTAACTATCTAAATATGGGGTTGAGTATATATAAACACCCCATTGAAGAAAAATCAAAGATTTGTTTATGGCTTTAACAAGAATCTCAAGAAGCCATTACTTCTAAAATTAGAAGTTTCTTTTGATCAGCTTATTGATATCGCTCTTCGTCTTGAAGAGGCAGATAGAGAGAGTGATGTTGAAGTTGGGAGTGCCAAACCGAACTTCAACAACAACAAGAAGCGGCCTATTAAGTTCAAAGGCCCCAATCCCAACAAAAAAGGGAAACAAGAAACTCCAATAGCAAAGACTCCAACCTCTAGTCGTGGACAATGCTACAATTGTGGTTCCATGGACCACTATGCAAGGGAGTGTCCGAAACCCCTTTATTGTCACTATTGCAAAGATTTGGGTCACCATATATCTTCTTGTCCCAAACTTCAAAGGAGGAGAGAGGGAAAGCTAAATGCGCCTAGTAACACTTCTCTTGGTCAAAGTATTTTTCATTCAATCCTTGATGACTTCTTTGAGGATTGCGAATCCGGATGGTGGACCCGCAACACTCAATTTGTTTTTTTATTATCGATGTCGAAATTATTTTATGTGATTTTTCTTTCCGAGCCGATTTCTACTTAGGCTTCAGAATTAATTTTTGTGAAAGGATTGGCTTAATCATTGTGAAGCCCATATCCTATTTTTCCAAGCGGACTATTCATTTTCGACATTTCCTATCTGTTAAGCAGATTTCTATTTTTCTTTGTGAATCCGATTTCAAATTTTTGGTGGCATCATTTTATTCTTTAAGCCCACTTGATGAGGAAAGTGTTATTTCTCTCATCTAAATAGTTGCAAAGTTTTCCGGTATTTTTGAGCTTGTCTTAGGATTATCACCTAAGCAATCTTTTGAGCGGTGTTAAGGTCTTTTTAGCTCGACCTTGCCACCGATTTTCATTTGCTACGAGTTGCGGGAGTTAGCATTCCATTTACCGCATTCCGCACTCGTTATGAAACTTGTATATGACTTATTATGTCATTCAGTTTGTCCAGCTTATTTCATCCATTTTATGAATCGAGTATTCTACGATCTCGATGAGTCCATTCTTGTATATATTGATTTTGGATGAAAACAGCAATTTAAAATTTTGCAAATCTTTTTCATAAGATTTATTTATAAGTACAATTTGATTTTGCTCTTAAACGAGCAAAGAATAATCTTGAAGGTTTTTAAGACAACATGTTTATCACATAGAAGATGATTTTGTGATTGTATTGCCCATTGAGTGCTTTAAGAATTCTGGTCGATGCGCTTGATCAACGTTATCGATAAGAATCTCCTAAATGCTTTGATGAGACAATCAGACACAGTAAATTCACTTGTAAAATAAAAGTTTTTCTGAAAGGATAATTACATAAAGATAATTGTAATTTTGAAAGTTTTAGCTTTTGGGGAAAGAGGATCAATTTAAAAGAACTCTTTCTTTTCGATATTCCTATTCTTGTTGTTCCCGTAGGGAACCAAGACTTTATCTTTTGTACCAATGCTAATCGTATTGGTTTGGATGTCGTTCCCTTGCAAAAGAGAACGTGCTATCATTTATGTTTCTAAATCATTAAAGACTATCGAGACTAGATATGCCACTCATGATCTAGTGCTCGCGGCTTTTGATTTCACTTTTATAGTTTGGCATCATTGTTTTTGGTGGAGAAATTTGTTCTCCACCTCGATCATAAATCTTTGGAATATTTATTTCTCATAAGGAACTTAATTTGCGTCAACCTCGTTGACTCGAGTTCCTTGTATCTTATGATCTTTTTACCAAGTTCATCGGACGTTTCAATATGCCCCGCTTTATTGAGCTTCGTCTCATTTCTTATATGGACTAGCGCACGATGTTCTTTTATGGTGTTCGGTTCATTGGACGTACCGTTTTTGTACTACGTCGGTGTTCCGAATTATTTGAGCTTTGGTTCACCTGGCGTACCATTTTTGTACTACGCCGTTGCACCAGTTCAGTCTTTTGCTATTCGTGACGTTTTCCACGTCTTTTATTTACGGAAATACCTTTGGGATTCCGATTTTTATTCTTGAGCCTGGGTTATTGTGGAAATTGAAATTTCGCCTATTAAACTTATGAGCAACATTCTATTCGCATCATTGCTTCGGAGGTTGAGCGCCTTCGAAATAAAGATGTTTTTCTTGTGAAAGTTCAATGGTTCTCAAAATCCCAAGGATTGCTCTTGGGAAATCTAGAGAATTCATCGAGCGAACTCGTCCGGGTTTACTCTTTCGTGCTCTTTATGGTGAACTTCTTATTTCAAATTTTCTTTTATGTTGTTATGCTTTTATGGTTGTTACCATTTATTTTCTTCTTAAGTATTGCGAGGACGCAATTTCTTTAAGGAGGGGAGTCTGTAACAACCCGCATATTTATCGATTTTATATTTAAATATTTCATCATTCGTCTGATTTTAGTCCGAAAAGCTACTTTTTGCAAACAATCGAATTAGGACTCGAGACCACCCACATTGAGTTCAAAACGACGTTTGCGACCTTTTTCGGTATAAACATTGATATGTTTGGAGCTAGCTAAAAATTTGACCTTTTTCACTTTGGGTTTGGGTTTGGGTTCCGCCCACTAGCCAACTTAATACCCAAAACCGAACCACCTCTCTTCATTCATCCCCTCTTCCTTATCTTTTCAGTTCTAAAGAGAATAATGGGGGAAGAGAAAAAGAATTAGAATTCCTAAGCCCTAGTTTCCAATTTGCAAAATCAAGTTCTAGCTCCAAATTCAAGAAGAAACATTGGTAAGCCTTCTCTTCTTCTTCCCCAACTCGTTCTCCTATCAATTTCAGAAATTCCTAAACCTAACTTAGGAAATGTTTCTCTTTTAAGCTTAAATTCAAGCTTCTTGAGTTGGGATTGAAGAGTGGTTGAACCTCCTTTGTTTTCAAGCTTCTCCTTCCTTGTTTTTGTGCAAAAAGGTGAGATTTTTATCTCACATCTATGACTATAATTATCTTTGATTGTTAGGTATGAATTCCTAACACTTATTCATGTGCAATTGCTATTGATTTGGAATGAATTGGTGAATATTTCAATTTGGTGTTTTGAAGCCAAATCTTTAAAAATCATAACTTTGATGTTTAATCATGCTTTTAGTGGTGCACCGAAGAGCCTATAGGGCCGGGTTGTCGATTGGCATAAACCCTTAGCGCCATTGCTCGTCCGGTTGCAATATGGAAGAGTTTGATCTTCACTTAGATAGGCTTGGAAGTGCTGGAAACAGGTTTCGGTCGACCGGAACTCCGGTCCAGTCGACCGACCTGCATCCCGTGGATTTTTCCGGGTCTGTGTTCGGTCGACCGAACTCAGTGAGTCGGTCGACCGACCTGCTCCTATTTTGCCTATTATGTCTATTTTTGCCTATTTTGCTTGATTTCCAAATTTTATCGATTCGTGTTGATTCCCATTTGTTGTTATCATCTATTATTGACGTTGATGACTTCTTTTTCTGGATTTTTGAGAATATCTATTTTGATGGATTTGGTATCGATTTCTTTGGATTTGATTCACGTCTTCGTATGTGAATTTTTATCATTGATTGTTTCTACAATCGTTTTTGTGATTTGTCACTTTAAAAATATAAAGGTTTTCTATACTAGTAGTAAATATTCAAACTCTTTCACAAAGACGATTACGACACTATTTTAAATATAAAGCTCTCTTTTAAAACTGTTTTCCAATCTATTAGTATATACAAACGTTTATCTCACTCGTATGAGAAATCTAATTAAACGGCTTAGTAAAACAAGTGGTATGAAAAGCTTGCGTTTACTTCGTCGGTTAATTCTTGGACTTGTTCGATTGAATCTCTTGTGACAATTTTCTAGTGGAGATCTACAATTTGTTCGTAAATGTTTAAGTTAAGCAAGTGGTTATGGGACATGAAGCTAAACTCATTTATTTACCAGCTTAGTATAATTGACACTTCTTGATGATCGATGATGATCATTTTATGGTTTAGACTAGCAATGTGCGATGTCTCTTTGTCCATGTGGAGGACTGTACTTCATTTTATTGAGCTTCGTCTCATTTTCATGGAGCAATCAGCTCATAGGTCTTCGGACCGTTCGTGGAGCAATCGGCTCATAGGTCTTCGGACCGTTTGTTTGTGATAGGCCTTTCCCCCTTTTTATTTCTGGATTTCTTGTTGATGATTTCAAGAATGTGTGTCGTTAACTTTTGTGATTTATGGATATTGATTTTTGGAATTTATGTTTCACCAGCATTTGCCATTGGCATTGATATGTATGTCATTTTTGTGGCTTGGTGAATTAAATTAAGAATATGACATTCTTTTCTGTGTTTCGAGATTATTGAGATATTGTATGACTTTTGTGGGTTTTCTAATGTATATTTGACGTGGTATGACATTTATGGTTATCATACGTTTTATTATTATATCTCTTCTTATATCTCATTTTATCTGATAATTATAGCTAGACTGATCCGTTTATTATTTTCTTCTTAAATAATACTCGGGTCAGACTAAGATTTTACAGGTGCTTTCTCTTGACTTCCTATCTGGAACCACCATCTGACTTTTGGTTACTACTCTTGTTTAGTAGTTTTTGTTGTATACATTTGAGATTTAGACTCCTTGATGTATACATATTCTTTTGGCTAGCACTTGTATCTATTCTTTTGTGTTATTGTGGATCTTGTTTGACCACTACTCTGATGTACACTTCCATGTGTTATATTCATATCTATTTCCGCCTTTGTGATATGAATTGTCTGTGACTGATTTGTGTTATGTTTCTTTCTATATTTGTTTCCGAAGTATATATACATAGCCACCGTGTAGTAGCTTTGAGTTTGTATTGGAATGTCGGATTTCCTCCAGAGATGAAATGTAAGTTATATTTTTATCTGGCATACCAGTGCTCGCACAAAGCAATTACATGGATGGTCGCTCCTCAACAGCCTTATTCTCCGCGCTAGTCGATGTCATTACCACGTAGTGTCCTTGGCTAGCGTGGGTATAGAGGTGGGGCGTCACATAATGGGTCATTCCTTATATCAAAACAGATGTATTCAATATTTTTAAATTCAATGGAACAGGTTTCAAATCCTAGTTCCATCGTATACAGAAGTTGGCTTTAAAATCAGCTTATTTCAAATTAATTTCTATGTGTTTCGAGTCTGTATGATCAAACGACAAGTCTGATCGCCGTGAAACTTGAAACCTTACAATAATTCACTGTTATGGATCCGATTAAACAGGTTTCTTCGAAATCCGAGACAGTGGCCAAAATTTCTATTTTCATGTTAAATAAATTATTATTAAATTGATTAAATCACCTTTTAAATTTCAAATTTAATAACTAGCAAATTTTATCATTTTTGATTACACAGAAATTAACACTAATTTAAAACAAATTTACATATCAATTCAGTGTTAAATATTACACTAATTACAGTGTTTAATTTCAATTTCAATAAACCCATTAGTTATAATTTAAATTCCAATAATTTGATTAGAATTGATTTCAATCTTTTTATTCAATCAATCATAACTCTATGGACATAGTTAACATTGGTTTATATCTTATTACACTAATATTCTACAATTATCATCTTAATTTACATTAACGTAATTTTTAATTACATTTAATTGCAATTGATTTCCAATTTAATTCAGCAGATTAAATAAATAGGTAACATATAACAGTTGTCACTTTTACTTAATTTAATCACATTTATAAGTTTATTATCTACAAACAAATGTTATAACTACTTACACATCACTGATTTCATTTTCAATATTAGCCAATTCAAATTTTTTTACATATAATTTCAATATTGACTCCAATATTGAATTTTATTTCTTTATTTACAAGCTATAACCTATTATGACTTTACAATCATTTCAATTAATTGGACTTACATTAAAATAGTTATCAATTGCCTTAAATTAACATTACTAACATTACATTCTAATTATTCTTTTCATTATTAAATCTTAAAATTTTAATTTCTTCCAATATTAAATTACAAAATCTTATTACATTAATAAATTTAATTACCGAAAATTACGGGTCGTTACACTCTCCCCCACTCAAAACTTTTCGTCCTCGAAAAGGGAAAAGAAGGGATTTAGGGATTAACATATCTTACTCAAAGTATTCAATTTATAACAATTAATTTACATAATTAAATAATTTAAATAAAATATCTCAATTTATAAAACAACTAAATCCTTTTTATTCAAGTTCAATAAAAGTTTGAAAACATTTCTATTTTCAGAAAGATTTTCTAAGTCCAAAATTTACGGAAAATTTCGGCAGAGTCTCCTTTGTACGGAGAGGTCTGGGAGAAATAATAATAATAACAACAATATATATCACATATTTCAAAATAAAATATCCCAAACCATGAGAAAACAATATAATATCGCTATAAAACCGTAATCCAAAAACGTACCTATTTGTCGGGCAAACAACGCTTATTTATGAAACCAAAAGCAGTAGCAATTGCTTCCATAACCTGTATTTCGCTTATAAGATCCAATGAGATTAATAATTATGTAAAAGAGAAATATACAGTTGTTTCAATTGGCAACAAGTCAAATTAACACAACATAAAATAGTCGCTTGCAAACAAACAATACAACCATCATATCATCACATGCAATCAAAGAAATCAAACATACATCCATAGTAACCAACAAATGGTTTGTTCGGGTTCAGAAACTTTCAATTATATAAATGATAAATAAACTACTAAGTATACCATACACTCAACAGTCTTAGAGAAAACTCAATAAATTATTTATACATCTTTATACAATTGAAGTATCCTTTTCCAAACATCCATAAGCAAGAACAAACAAAAATTTCAAATATCAATTAAGTTTATTCTTATTAATCTTCTTTCACATTATTTAATGTTCCTTTTTCTTCTTCATTCATTTATACAATGCTTATTTAGATTATTTTACATTCATTACTTACAAAAATTCACTTCCCATTTATTTATACAATGCCAATTTCTTTTCATTACTTTACATTCATTGCTTACATAAGTTATTTCCATTTTGATTATTATATTATCCATTATTATGTAAGCCTCTTTACAATTAAATTCACCATTAATAAATTATTTCTTTTTCACATTCATTTCTTCCATATATAGTATTATTGAATGTTAAAATCCATTTCTAAATCATTTCAACATTTCTGAGGTTATAATCATTCAATTAATATAGGACTCACCTTTTTATTAATTATAATTACTATCATTTCAAATTACTAACTTAAGTTTATAACATTTTGTAACATCTATTCTTATTTATAGGAATAATTCTATTGAACATCTTCATTACTAAAATTTTACTTGTATAATATTCTATTACATATTCTTATTAACATTTCAACTTTTAATATTTTGGTAAGTTATATATGTCTTTTAGAATGTATTTGAATGTTACACAAGTTCATCTTATTCATTTTAATTAACAAATGTTCAATAATTCATCTTCTAAATTTCATTATTCCTTAATCTACAAGTTTCCAATTTCTTATATATTTCATTAATCACTTAGCATCTAATTACTTATATTTCTTCATTTTAGAAACTTCCAATTATTAAAATAGTTAAGATTTCATTCGCTACAATAATTAAAATTTCTAATTTGTAGAAACCTAAGAACTGGACACCGGGTTCCTTTTTCAAATCATTTTAAAATAATATAGATACTCATATCTTATATATATCAATCATATTTAGAATTAAAATGAAGAATCTGTTTATCAAAACAATTGTGCAGTAAAACTACTACAGCGGTCTTCCCACTTTGAAACTCGAAAATGAACGTTGATGATGCATGCACTCATCACCGAAATTATTTTCCAACGACAGAGAGGAGAGTACAGATCTTATTTCCTTTAAAATTCCTTTAAAACATTTCTTTAAAACTTCTTTTAAAGCATTACTTTTAAATTACATTGAAAATATTTATATTCGAAAATTACTTCCAAATAATGCTAATATTATATTCCAAATCCTTGAAAACAGTTTCAGAGTCTCGGAACTTAAGTTCTCAAATTTCAATGTATATTCATTTTATCTATAATCTCATTTTGCAACCAATATTTATAAATTTCACTTCCTAACAAACAAATATACCAAGACCAACCATATCTATTTATAAAATTTTCCTTTATATACAAAATATAATACTAGGCAGAGTTATTTCATTTACCTATATTTCAAAACAATATTGTGTCGGTCTGCCCCATTAAGTGTTTAGAAATCCCTATCGATGCTTTAGTGTCCTATGTACCGACCGGAATTTGTAAATACTAAACAGAACAAATTAACACAATACAAAACCTTTTATAACACTAACAAGTACGCTCACTCATATATATATACTTTTTTTTTAAGAAAAATATGTGATCCTCTACGAATAGAGGAGAGCACACATGCGAATATATATGTATCGCGAATATAAAGTGCTGCCAACATGCCTGGCAGGTAACAAAAACCAAATACATATATATCAAATCTCAGGTACTCCTAAGATGAGTTCCGGCAAGGCCACCACCCATCACACCCCGATATCGAGCTCCGGCATGGCCACCGCCTGATATTAAGGTGTTAGAAGTACCTAAAAAACTAGAGGAAAAAAACAAAAACTACTGGATGACGTCCCAGACTAATGAGGAAGCTCCAACCAACTGAATCAGGAGAGGTGAATAAGCATCTGCTCTGAAGTGGATCTGCTGAAAAGAGAAACCGCTCTGAAGTGGATCTGCTAAAAAGAGAAACCGCTCTGAAGCCTCTGATCAAGAGAAAGGGGTACATGTATCCTCCTAAAAAAAGTACTCCATAATGAAGATAGCAGAATCCTAAATCTGAGGAGAAACTGCTAGTGATCCTGGATGAAGATACTCTGCTCTGCTGACCTCTCTACCATCTAGTGTCCAGCAATCTGAAGATATGAAAACCTGCAAAATGAACCTGATATCCTATCTCCCATACCTGTAACTGGAAAATGACTAAAGAAAAAATTAGAATGATACATATATATGTATATATTTATATAATAAATATACATATATATATATATATATGTATTAATAAGGAAGGAAATAAAAACCTAAATAAGACTAACTGGACAATAACAGAGTAAATAAAATACTTAAAAACCAATACCTAATAGAGACTAGTACAAATATTGAGACGGATCAATCTTATGAACCTTTAATCATAAGTAAGTTATGATCAGAAGTGAAAACATCATCTAAACTAGAGAAAATATTAATAATACTATTATTAATGTTAAAAAAATTATTGTTGTGTTTAAAAAAATTAATATTATGATTAACCTTGTTAAGATACCTTTTGAAAAGGATATTTTTAGCTAATTTATATTTGGGGTTAGAGATCCAATTAAAACAAAATGAAGAAATTGTAAAAATCAATTTGTTAAAATGACAATTATTATTATTGAAAATTCTTTGATTTCTTTCAAACCAAATAAACCAACTAATAATAATGAATAAATTGTCTAGTAAAAATCTAATATTCTTTTTGAACTTGAATCTATAATTATTCCAGTAAAATTCACAATCCGAAATTTTAGTTGTTATATTAAAGTTAAAAATTTTAAGAGTATTAATTAGAATGTAATTAGAATCCATACAACTATAGTATATATGATTAATGTCCTCAAGATACAGATAACAAAAATAACATTTATTATCATTTTGAATATTTTTTCTTTTTAAAAAATCGATTGTATTAAGTTTTCCATGAAGAATTAACCACATGTGAATTTTGGATTTGGGAGGAGCATTAGATTTCCACATATATTTAAAAGAATTATTTATTGTACTCGAAAAATTGATGAATCTGTAGAAAGAATTAGAAGTATATTTCTTACTTTTATCCCATTCCCAACTAATAAAATCATTATCATTATCAATATTATAAAGATTTAATTTGGCATAAAGCAAAGAAAGTTGTCTAAAAGTTGAATCAACTAAAATTCTATTAAAACTGAAATTCCAAGGAGGATCATTTTCTGGAGAATAAACTTCATTGATTAAAGCATACTTAAAGTTACAAATTTCATACAGATCCTTAAATTCTATCTTAAGAGGCAAGATTGAAATCCAACGGTCATGCCAAAACGAAGTACGATTACCAGAGTGAACAATTGTATTTATTCCTAAATTAAATATCTCATTACATTTTAAAATGTTTTTCCAAAAGTTAGATATATTTTGAGTGACTGGAGAAGCAATTTGATATAAATTGCTATTTCTATTATAGTAATATTTAGAAATGATCTCTTTCCAAATAGCGTTATCATTTATATCTTTAAACTTCCAAAGCCATTTACCTAACAGAGACAAATTCATATTACGCAAATTAATAACACCTAATCCACCTTCCTTTTTGGCCTTACAGACGGTTTCCTAATTTACTAGACATTTAATATTATTATTAGAGTTTTCTCCACTCCATAAGAAATCTCTTCTAATCTTATCAATTTTATCAATAACCCAATCCGGGAACAAATGCAAGGACATCCAATAAATCGGAAGAGCTGATAAAACCGAATTTATTAAAACTAGTCTACATGCTCTAGATAGAAATCTCCATTCAAGTTAGAAATCTTATTTTTAATTTTATCAATGATAATAATCCAGTCATCATGTTTGAGTTTGGTGGGTCTAATCACAAAACCAAGGTAGTCAAAAGGAAAGTTCATAGTTTTGCAATTAAGAGTATTAGCAACTAAGTTTTCAACTTTATCAAAATCATTTAAAACTAACACGGAACTTTTGTCAAAATTTATTCTTAAACCAGATAAAAGTTCAAAACTGTAAAGGATAAACTTAAGGGTAATGATGTGTCTTGGAAGATGGGAAGAAAAAAGTAAGGTATCATCAGCAAATTGAAGAACCGATAAACCATTACGCGAAATTTCATTGCCTACACGTCCAAGAGATCCATTATCCACTGTTCTTTTAATAATTTTAGCAAAAACATCAGTAGCTAAGTTAAATAATAAAGGCGATAAGGGATCCCCTTGCCTTAAACCTCTCTTAGATTGAATTCTATTACCTAATATACCGTTAACCATAATACTAGAGTTTCCAGTTCTAAGCAAGGTCAAAATCCAATAGATCCATCTATGACTAAAACCTCTAGAATGAAAAATATCTACAAGAAAATCCCAATCCAGTGAATCAAAAGCTTTAGCAAAATCAATTTTTAAAATCGCACAAGTTATGTTATTCTTACAACAGTAATTAATATATTCTTGAACAACCGCCACTCCATTAGTGATATTTCTCCCTTTAATAAAAGCCGATTGTGAACAATCGATTAATTCATTCATTCTTTTACTAAGTCTATTAGCTAGAACTTTAGAAATGATTTTAACTGAACAGTTAATCAAAGAAATAGGTCTAAAATCTTTTAAGTTTTTAGCTCCTACTTTTTTGTGTAACAAAATAACATTTGCGAAGTTAAATCTCCCTAATTGCAAATTACCATTGTAAAAATCATTAAACATATTAACTAAGTCAAATTTTAAAACGTCCCAAAAAGTAATATAAAATAAAATAGGAAACCCGTCAGGTCCCAGGGATTTATCACTTGGCATGTCATTAATTGCTTTTCTAATTTCTTCTTCAGTAAAAGGATTATCTAACTCTGATAAATCAATAATAGAATCAGATGGATACAAATCTATCCATCTAACATTGATTCTATGTTTGATTTTAGAACCAAAAATATCCTTATAATAGTCTGTAAAAGCCTTGTTAAGATCTCTTTGATCCACTAACTCTACATTATTACCAAATATAGAGTTAATTGTATTACTACATTTTCTACCATTAGCTATATTATGAAAAAATTTGGTATTATTATCACCTTCGTTGATCCATTGAATTCTGGATCGTTGTTTCCACATAACCTCCTCCTTTTCTAAAATAGAATTTAATTCATCTTTTAAATTAGCAAGAACATTACGTTCACCTATATTTAGAGGTCTAGATTCTTCTATCTTATTAATTTTAAGAATTTCATTAAGAATATTATCTTTTTTAATTTTTAGATTGCCAAAAACATTTTTGTTCCAGTTTTTAAGAAAAATCCTAAGCTCCCTAAGTTTAGAAACAAAAGCTTTTGCAGAATTTTCCTTATTTTTGATATTATGGAAACTCAAAGAAACCCATTTACCTTTAACAAGATTCACAAAGTTAGATTCCAAAAGCCACATCTTTTCAAATTTAAAATTGTTAATAATAACTCTATGGTATTCACAAGTAAGTATAATTGGACAATGATCGGAGTTTGTATATGGTAAACCAGTGACTCTACAGATTGGGAATTTTTCTTAAATTTCATCACTAACAAAAAATCTATCGAGGAGAGCCATGGAAGGAGACTCTCTAGCGTTATTCCAAGAAAACTCTCTATTAGAAAGGGGAATTTCAATCAAACTAGAACTAATAATAAATTGATTGAATTCCTCCATTGAAGAGTAATCCCCTTCCCTAGGATATCGCTCACCAATGAAACGCGTAACATTAATGTGAGAAATGCGGATTAAGGATCTTAAGGCTAGAATTAACACTAGAGAGGGGTGAATAGTGTTTTAAGAAATTTGTTAATCTTTTTGTATCTTACTTTATAAACAATGTATACACTAATCGGACACTGATATGAACACAGAATCAAACACAAATGCAAATATAAAGTAAAAGCAGTAAAGAAAAGAACACAACGGATTTTATACTGGTTCGGAGTTACCCTACATCCAGTCCCGCACAACTAAGTACAGATTTCCTTTCAAAATCAATTCAACAATTACAACCCTCGGTTTCAAGGCTACGAGGTACACCCTCCAGAATCACAATCCTCTGGGTAGAGATACTTGATTTCCGGGGCAACAAGTTCACCCAATTGATTTCCAGGGCTACAATCACACCTTCTCTCGCTCGATTGATTACAAAAAGTCTATAACTCAGATTAGCACTTGGATCTTGTAGAGATAGTGGAGAGAATCAAAACCAGAAATTGTCTAGTTAGATTCGATATTGATTTCGGCAGAGTAATGATGTAATTTGTAAATAAGAAATATGGAAGAAGAAGAGGAGTGAAAACCAGAAAAAATGATTAAAAATTCGTTGAAACTGACCCCTATTTATAGAAGAGCAACAGCCATGACCATTCATGAAGAGTTATGGTGAATAGACACTTCTTTTGAAATTTGAATTTTGAACTCAACTGTCACCATGTCGACATGGTCACCATAGGCATGTCGACATCCCAAAGCAATTTTTGATGTTTTGATTTTCTTTGAAAATAACCTTTATCTTATATTAAAACTATTTTAAACTTTATAAATATACTTGATTATAGATGAAATTCATAAGTAAATATAAAGAATAATATATACATAATTTAACTATAATTTTATATTTAAATCTGAGTATAAATATTTAAAAGTTAAATATATTATTTGAAAAGATAGTTTAAAATCAGGAGAAATTTTGACTTTGAAATTAAAGATGTTTTTGAGGCTAAAATTATTTAAAATCAGGATAGAGAGTTTTGAATCTTTTAAAAGGAAAGTTTTGAAATCATTTTGAAAACAAGATAATTTTGTAAAATCATTTGAATTAAAATTAGTGGATACAAAACAATGTCCCACTAGATTTTCGTAGGTTCCATCCTACTTAGGGTTCCATCCCTTTAACGGGCTCGAAGTGGATTCCATTCCACGAATAAATTGGATATTAAGATGCTAGTGCTTTTCTACGAGCTTTAACAAATATTCCTAATAAAACAAACTTAACCTTGAAATCTTGAACTCTTGATAATCTTGATACTCATGAGTCTTCTATCTCTATATCTTGAATCTCTATACTGTACAGTCTTCATTCTTGTTACCTGCATGGTTAGATCCTGCATATACATATATATCTAAACTTGTAATGTTAGTATTTATATTTTATAATCTATTCTAAGGTTGTTGTCATCAAAACCATCATCTCATCATCTCATGGACTAACAATCTCCCCCTTTTTGATGATGACAACCTTTGTTTATAAAATATTCCTTCTATCCTAATAACTCCCCCTAAAACTAACAACTCCCCCTTAATCTATGCCTAACTATCCTATTTTATACTTCTCCCCCTTTGTCATCAACAAAAACCATATAACTCTATATAACTCCCCCTGAAACTAAGACTACATTACTTGTGATTATAATGATAGTGTTATCATACATAATCAATACTTAACTAAAATATAATCCTAAACTATTAACTATCCTAACTAAGAATTCACAATAATACTAACACATATAAGAACACAAGTTTATTTATTACGAGTATGGTTGTATTTACATTTGCGTTTGAAAAACATAAAAACACAAATAACAACGGAAAGAAAGAGAAGAAACTAATGTGTGTTTCTGAACATAGGAGATTTATGAATTGAACAGTTTGGATAGTGGAAATAGAAATTTCCATGTTGTTCAACAAGATTCCCATTTTTGTCGAAACACACTTCTCCAACGCATACTACTTGGTCATGATCCTCCTCGTGTGCTTCTTCCATTGGTTCTTCTTCTTCATCGCTGACCTCATGTTCTTGATTAAGTGAAGAGTCTTCATCGATCAAGATAGGGTTGGCATGGTTATCCATTAGGAATTTTTGAAAATTCCTAAGAATCTTGCCTTGCCTCTCTTGCTCTTTTGCCATACGAAGTTGAGTCACTTGAATTTCAGTCAACATCTGAAGAGTATCCTTCATAGACTCCTCCAATTTAGTTACACGTGCGAAAGTAGTGCATTGGAATGGACCAGAAGTAGGAGAGGGGAATGAGAAAGTTGATTTTATGTTTGATTTAGAGGAAGATGCCATTATTTTATATATTTCAGAATAGAAAATGAAGAGAAAACAGAGAGAATGACTAAGAATTCGAAATAGAGAAGAATATATAACTAAATTTTTGAAATTTGGTGGGAATTTTTTTTTAAAAATAAAAACGTTACATGTCGACATGGTCCTTATATTTTAACTCTATGATTTATTTTAATATTAATTATTAATTATTAATTATACTTGTTATTTATATTTTATATTTCAGTTATAGAACAAATACCTAATTCTCTTCTTAATTTAGTAAATATAGATTCATTTAATGATTTTGTTAAGATATCAGCGATTTGATTCTCAGAGTTTATATATTCGAGAGTAATTACTTCTTTAGTTATATTATCTCTAAGAAAATGATGTCGAATATCAATATGTTTAGTTCGAGCATGGTGAGTAGGATTTTTAGATAAATTTATTGCACTAGTATTATCACAATAAATCGGCAATTTTGAGATATTTAATCTAAAATCTCTTAAGGTGTGTTGCATATATATTACTTGAGAACAAGCCAAAGCAGTAGAAATATACTCTGCTTCAGTTGTTGATAGAGAAACTGTATTTTGCTTTTTACTAAACCAGGAAACCAGAGAATGTCCCAAAAAGTGACAAGTTCCATTTGTACTCTTTCGGTCTGATTTACATCCAGTATAGTCAGCATCACAGTATGATATTAAATCAAATGAATCATTTTTAGGATAAAATAAGCTATAATCAAAGGTGTGTTTAATATATCTTATGATACGTTTTACAGCTTTTAAGTGAGTTTCTTTAGGATGAGATTGATATCTTGCACAGAGACATACACTATGCATGATATCAGGTCTACTAGCAGTGATATAGAGCAATGATCCGATCATTCCTCTATACAACTTTTGATCTACATCTTTCGAGAAATCTTCTTTACTTAGATATTCATTGGTTGCCATGGGAGTAGGTTTTCCACTCGCAGTAGTCAAACCAAATTTATTAACTAGTTTTTTAGCATATTTTTCTTGACTAATAAAAATACCATTATCTAATTGTTTTATTTGTAATCCTAAAAAGAAATTTAATTCACCCATATGACTCATCTCAAACTCTTTTGTCATTATTTCAGAAAATTCTTTATTCATTTCAAAATTAGTTGATCCAAAAATGATATCATCTACGTAAACTTGTACTAGTTGAATATCATTTTTATTTCTTTTAATAAAAAGAGTATTATCTATTTTACCAATTTCAAAATTTGATTGTAATAAATAAGATCTTAGTCTATCATACCAGGCTCTAGGAGCTTGTTTTAGACCATATAAAGCTTTCTTGAGTTTGTACACATGGTTTGGTAAATTTTCATCTTCAAAAAGTGGTGTTTGTTCAACATATACTTCTTCTTTTACAAAACCATTTAAAAATGCACTTTTAACATCCATTTGAAATAATTTGAAATTATTATGATTTGCGAAAGCAAGTAGAATCCTAATGGCTTCTAATCTTGCTACAGGAGCAAAGGTTTCATCACAACCTATACCTTTTACTTGACAATAACCTTGAGCGACTAATCGTGCTTTATTTCTAACGACCTCACCTTGTTCATTCATTTTATTTTTATAGACCCATTTAGTTCCAATTATAGTTTTATCTTCAGGTCTAGGAACAAGTTCCCAAACTTCATTTCTAGTGAATTGATTTAATTCTTCTTGCATAGCCAAAATCCATGAATCATCAGTTGATGCTTCTTTAGGATTTTTGGGTTCAATAGATGATATAAATGCTACATTACTCATTTTACTTAGTTGATTTCTAGTTGTAACAATAGATTGCATATCTCCTATTATATTTTCAATAGGATGATCTTTTAAAAGTTTAATCCTTTTATTAGGATGATTAATTTCATTATTAATTTCGGTTGATTCCTGATTTTGAGTAATTAAGTCTTCTTCATCATTTGTAATTTCAAAATCTTTTAAATTTTCATCAAACGAAACATGCATTGTTTCTTCGATGGTTTTAGATCTTAAATTAAAAACTCTATAAGCTTTACTTCTATTAGAATATCCAGTAAAGATTCCTTTGTCGGATTTAGGATCAAATTTATCCAAATTATCTTTTGTATTTAAAATAAAGCATTTACTTCCATAAATTCTGAAGTATGATACCTTAGGTTTCTTTCCATGAAGAAGTTCATAAGGTGTCTTATCAGTTAAAGGTCTAATTAAAATTATATTCAAAATATAACAGGCGGTAGCAACAGCTTCTGCCCAAAAGTGTTTTGGTAAATTACTATCTGAAAGCATAGTTCTCGCACACTCTTGTATCGTTCTATTTTTACGTTCAACTACTCCGTTTTGTTGTGGAGTTCTTGGAAATGAGAAATTATGAGTTATTTCCTTCTTATTGCAGAATTCCTCAAAATTTTCATTTTCAAATTCACCACCGTGATCACTACGAATAGTTATAATTTTTAAAGATAATTGATTTTGAATCCTTTTTGTAAAGTTCTTAAAACATTCAAAAGTATCACTTTTATGTTTCAAAAATATTGTCCATGTAAATCTAGAATAATCATCTACAATTACAAAAACATATTTACTATGATTTATTGATTGAATTTGAGACGGACCAAATAAATCAAGATGAAGCAACTCAAGGGGTTTTGAAGTTGAAATCATATCTTTTAATTTAAAGGAACTTTTTCTAAGCTTTCCTAATTGACATGCATCACATAAACTATCTACTTTAAAATTCATTTTAGGGAGACCTCTTACTAGATCATGTTTTGATAGTCTAGATAAGAGTTTGAAATTCAAATGTCCAAATCTCTTATGCCAAATCCAAGGGTCACTTGTATTTGCCAAAAGACATAGGTTATCATTTGAAACTTTCATACTAAGAATATAAATATTCTTTTTCCTAGTTCCATCAAATATTATGGTTGAGTTATTATCTTCAATATGACATTTATCTTTTTCAAATTTAATTTTATATCCTTTATCACATAGTTGACTTATACTTAGCAGATTGTGTTTCGGATTCTTAACTAGCAAAACATTAGTAATAATAGGAGTTTCAGAGTTACCGACATTGCCGATGCCAATCACGTATCCTTTTGAGTTGTCTCCAAAGTTAACCAGTCCTCCGTCTTTGTATATAATATTATTCAGCATATCCGGATTACCAGTCATGTGTCTAGAGCATCCACTATCAAGTATCCACTTATTCCTTTTGATCTGCACAAGTTGTCCATTGTGGATTGATTCCTTAATACCCATAAAGCATCTTTCCTGCACATTATAAAATTTGGGTTGACAACTAGAATTTGAATAACATTCATATGCAGACTCATGGAACAATGATGATTTAAACAATTCTAAACTAGTTTTAACAGATTTTTCAAAAATTGCCATTTTAAAACTTTTCAAAATTCAGATTATGAAACTTTTGAAAACAAAGCTCTGATACCAAATGTGAGAAATGCGGATTAAGGATCTTAAGGCTAGAATTAACACTAGAGGGGGGTGAATAGTGTTTTAAGAAATTTGTTAATCTTTTTGTATCTTACTTTATAAACAATGTATACACTAATCAGACACGAATATGAACACAGAATCAAACACAGATGCAAATATAAAGTAAAAGCAGTAAAGGAAAGAACACACCGGATTTTATACTGGTTCGGAGTTACCCTACATCCAGTCCCGCACAACTAAGTACGGATTTCCTTTCAAAATCAATTCAACAATTACAACCCTCGGTTTCAAGGCTACGAGGTACACCCTCCAGAATCACAATCCTCTGGGTAGAGATACTTGATTTCCGGGGCAACAAGTTCACCCAATTGATTTCCAGGGCTACAATCACAACTTCTCTCGCTCGATTGATTACAAAAAGTCTATAACTCAGATTAGCACTTGGATCTTGTAGAGATAGTGGAGAGAATCAAAACTAGAAATTGTCTAGTTAGATTCGATATTGATTTCGGCAGAGTAATGATGTAATTTGTAAATAAGAAATATGGAAGAAGAAGAGGAGTGAAAACCAGAAAAAATGATTAAAAATTCGTTGAAACTGACCCTATTTATAGAAGAGCAACAGCCATGACCATTCATGAAGAGTTATGGCGAATAGACACTTCTTTTGAAATTTGAATTTTGAACTCAACTGTCACCATGTCGACATCCCAAAGCAATTTTTGATGTTTTGATTTTCTTTGAAAATAACCTTTATCTTATATTAAAACTATTTTAAACTTTATAAATATACTTGATTATAGATGAAATTCATAAGTAAATATAAAGAACAATATATACATAATTTAACTATAATTTTATATTTAAATCTAAGTATAAATATTTAAAAGTTAAATATATTATTTGAAAAGATAGTTTAAAATCAGGAGAAATTTTGACTTTGAAATTAAAGATGTTTTTGAGGCTAAAATTATTTAAAATCAGGATAGAGAGTTTTGAATCTTTTAAAAGGAAAGTTTTGAAATCATTTTGAAAACAAGATAATTTTGTAAAATCATTTGAATTAAAATTAGTGGATACAAAACAATGTCCTACTAGATTTTCGTAGGTTCCATCCTACTTAGGGTTCCATCCCTTTAACGGGCTCGAAGTGGATTCCATTCCACGAATAAATTGGATATTAAGATGCTAGTGCTTTTCTACGAGTTTTAACAAATATTCCTAATAAAACAAACTTAACCTTGAAATCTTGAACTCTTGATAATCTTGATACTCATGAGTCTTCTATCTCTATATCTTGAATCTCTATACTGTACAATCTTCATTCTTGATACCTGCATGGTTAGATCCTGCATATACATATATATCTAAACTTGTAATGTTAGTATTTATATTTTATAATCTATTCTAAGGTTGTTGTCATCAAAACCATCATCTCATCATCTCATGGACTAACAATTAAAATCACCCCCCAAAATCCAAGAACCCGGGGCAAAGGATCTAAAATCTAGGCATTCATTCCATAAAATTCTCCGATTAATTTTAGAATTAGGTCCGTAAATATTTGAAATATTTAAAAAAGAGTTATCAGAAAGATTAATGAGAATAACGTGAAGAGAATGCTGTTTAACAATACATTGAAGTAATTTAAAATAATTATCCCGCCACCCTATCATTAATCCCCCTGAAGTACCCACAGAAGGTAAAAAAACCCATTTTCTAAAATGATATCCACCTAATCTTCTAAAAAACCTAACATCAGAACATCAAATTTTAGTTTCTTGAAGCAATGCAATGTCAATCGAATAATCTTTAAAGAATGCTCTAACCTTATCACATTTATTCGAATGAGTATCACTACCTTATTTCTAATGAGTCATACCCCACAAAGCTAATGTTATCGCTAAACCAAAGCTCTGATACCAAATGTAATGACCCACCTTTTTGGACGGTTTAAATTGATAATAAACCACACACGTCAGACTCAAACCATTCAAAAGGGAGGATTGTTATGGGGTAAATAAGAAAAAGGCAGAGAAAGAAATAAAAACAAACACAAAATCTCACAGTGGAATGATAAAATATAATAATCAAATAAACAGTTCATGAAGCTGTTTTACAAATAACAATTGAGTACACTTCACAGTACATAATTAGAGTACATACAACAATAATAAATAAATAATGTGGCGGAACAACATGATGTAGCGGAATAAATAAAATAAATAATAATAGTATACGATCTTCATCTTCGTCCTCCAGAGATAAATGGTCTTCGATATACTGAAAAGCTCAGACTGACCCGAGCGTAATAAAAAGACAAAACACTTGAGTGAGAACTAAAAGATCTTATGTAAGTTTAATCAACAGTAAATAAATATGAGTGTAACGGCTTCATAGATGTTTACGGGGTTTGACATCTCCTATCCAGTGTCAACGTGAGTGCAATAACTTAAGAGATGTATGAGGTTTCCATCTCTTAAGGATCCGTTAAACTATCTACTATGTAGTACAATACGCTATTATAATAGTGTCTACACTAAAGTAAAGTATTAAAATAGCGTTAAGGTGTTACCCATATCCTTCTTAACACATTTTTATATATTCCCGTAGTCTATACAGATACTGTAAGCCCCACCAATATGATGGGATACTCAGGGAGCACTCCATAGGTATGGTACAAACCAAACTCGTAATGGGCGCGATAAGGCAAGTGACAAGGCACGCGAGGCAATGCCAGGGTAGGATTCTACCGTTTGCAGAACTGGGCTTGTGGTAACGCATAGCAGCTACTACCGCCCATCTCGGAACACACTCCCATAATAAATCGAGGGGTGGCCACCAAATCAATCACAAATTCATAATATGGTATCGAAGAAGCATGTTTGATCGGAGGTGCGACCTCACTTGGCCCAGGTATAGCTCCTGTTTTAGTCACATCAAGCTGTCTCGTGGGAGTCAGGGCTACGTAAATACCTCATACAGAACCGTTCGCCAAACCATCCTACTTCATTCTGGAGTACACAGTTGTTAAAGTGGTTTTCGGTATTGGCAGAGAGTATGGCAATATCCGATCTCGGTCTCTTTAACAACCAAACGCTTATTTCACACCGGATGGTTCTTTTACATTTCAAAAAAATTCAATTCATAATTTATATCAAAATATCATATTCTCACAACCATATCGCTTTCGAAATCATATCCACAAATAGGTTAAATTCTCATTTCAAAATCATCATATTTACTCAAATATGTCGTTAAATCCCAACTTAGGTTATAACATCATTTAACCATATTCGCTTTTAAATCAAGGATTTAAAAATAAACACTTCCTCTTTACACCGTATGAAATTTAGAAAATAGTTTAGGTGGATATAAGATAGTCTAAATGGATTTAAAATAGATTGAATAGATTTAAAATAGATTGAATAGATTTAAAATAGATTGAATAGATTTAAAATAGATTGAATTGATTTAAAATAGATTGAATAGATTTAAATTGATTAAATGAGTTAATTAGTTTAAATAGGTTAAAATAGACTAAATTAGATTAAGTAGATTAAAATACATTAAAATAGTTTAAATTGTTTAAAATAGTTAAAATTGTTAAAATAGTTTAAATTAGGTTAAATTAGTTTAATAGTTTAAAAATCTTAAAAATTAGGACCTTTAAAATAGTATATAACTTTAAACAGTTTACATTAAAATAATTAATTTGAAATTTATATCAAATTAAACTATCTCTTCCATTTCAATAAATCTGGACCATATCCAGATTTCAACAAAACTAGATTTTCTTTCAATTCAAATTCCCATAAAATCATTCAATTTATATCGATTTCAAACTCATGTTTTGAACTATGATTTTAAAGCATTTAAATTTCATAGATTTCAAGGTTTAATTATTCAACAATTTCAATAACTCAATTTCGATAATTTCATTTATATTTCAAATTTCAACTTCGAAATTTCCATTTTACTCATTAAACAATTCTTTAAACCAACCCAATTTCAACATTTAAAACTTGGATTTTTCAAAAATAATTCAGTTTATATAAATCAAATTTTATTTCAAAATATCATTTAACTGAATTCCAATTTCAAGGATTTTAAAATCATTTAATTTAACCAATCCAGTGTCCGTATATAATTTCCTACTCTATGGTCAAGTGATACAGATATTTATCATTTCAATCCGTAAATATTTAAATTTTACGGGTATATATTATTTTAACCCGCTATCCCAAATTTTATTTCAAATCCATGAAATCGCTCGAGTCTATCATTTCAACCCACAACGATTTCTCCCTAATCTATCAGGTCGTTCGTATGTATCATTTCAACCCATAGGGAACTTGCAGTGTTATAACAATATAAAATATAACGTCCAGTTATCCAATATCAACAATCAACGTCCATCACAATCACCATTCAATCTAATCAATGACAATAACAAGTAACTGATTATCAATAACGGGTATTAACTGGCAATATAGAATTCAATATTAAATTAAATGGCGAGTAAATTCAATAAAAGTCATATTTAATTGGAATGAAAATTTAAATATACCAAACATCAACCAATCAATTTCTAATCGCATCATAAATTCAATCTAACTAACATAAGATAATATAGTAGTTGTGAGTGGGTTAAAACACTCACCTTTGATTTCAAATCGATTTGATATCCAAAATAAGGTCCAAATTTCAACTGTCTCAGAATTCATCCAAACCAGTCCCAAAATGTCCGGAATTTCGGTATGATCCCAACAGAGGAAACCGCGCGTGAATCGGACCTCGTACGTAAAAGTTATTGATATTAGAAGTTAGACGATATAAAATAAAACAAAATAAATAAATAAGAAAAAGCTTACACGTCAGCGGCTCTCTCTCTCTCTCCTACCAACGTATGCGACATTAGGCAATGACCTAGCTCAAAACCCTCCCCAGCCACCACCTTATCACGAATTTTTTCTGCCTCCACATCGCCTTCCACCACGATCAGGCCTCACCATCACTCTTTGCCTCGAGAGCCGCCCCTTTCACCAAGTCGCACAGCCTCCAGGCCCCACGGAATCGCCTCTGCCTGCATATGGCCGCTGCTCCCTTGCACGCTTCCCCAGGCAACTCAGATCGATGATGACCACCAAAAGACCCATGGATGCACTCAGCTCGGTGAAAGCTACGAGCCCATGCCTCCTGATTGTCGTGAAATCGACGATCCGCCGTTGAATCTCAACGATCACATATGAACGGCCGAAAATTAATCACCCATTTCTGACTAAACTATGATCCGAATCGAAAAACAAATTGTTGCAGAAGATTGCGCTCGTCGAGAGCTTCAAATCGGTATATAATATAATAGGGTTTGGAGGAGTTTGAATTTTGAAATTGAATTTGAAATTGGAATAGGGTTTTGAAATTGGAATAATTTTCTACCATTGAGAAGGAGAAGTAGACAGATGAAATTGTACATACTGCAATAAGGAATAGAAAGGCTGCTAGGATTTAGAAACATCTATTTGTATGAATAAAGCTCGATAAGAAAACGAACACGTATCGAATTGGTACGAACGACAATAACGACCTGAAAAGCCCGTTTCACTTTTGAAATGAAAATGGGTCATTTCATATATCAAAACATATGTTTTCAATATTTTAAATTCAGTGGAACAGGTTTCAAGTCCTAATTCCATCGTATATAGAAGTTGGCTTTAAAACCAGCTTATTTCAAATTGATTTCAATTAAATTGATTTCTATGCGTTTCAAGTCCGAATGATCAAACGACAAGTCCGATCGCTACGAAACTTGAAACCTTACAATAATTCACTGTTGCGGATCTAATGAAACTGGTTTCGTCGAAATCCGAGACAGTGGCCAAAATGGATATTTTCACGTTAAATAAATAAATTAATATTAAATTGATTAAATCACTTTTTAAATTTCAAATTTAATAAGTAACAATTTTAATCATTTTTGATTACACGGAAATTAACACTAATTTAAAACAAATTTACGTATCAATTCAGTGTTAAATATTACACTAATTACAGTGTTTAATTTCAATTTCAATAAACCCATTAGTTATAATTTAAATTCCAATAGTTTGATTAAATTTGATTTCAATCTTTTTATTCAATCAATCATTACTCTATAGACATAGTTAACATTGGTTTATATCTTATTACACTAATATTATACAATTATCATCTTAATTTACATTAACGTAATTTTTAATTACATTTAATTGCAATTGTTTTCCAATTTAATTCAACAGATTAAATAAATAGGTAACATATAACAATTTTCACCTTTTATTTAATTTAATCATATTTATAAGTTTATCTACAAACAAATGTTAGAACTACTTACACATCACTTATTTCATTTTCAATATTAGCCAATTCAATTTTTTTACATATAATTTCAACATTGACTCCAATATTGAATTTTATTTCTTTATTTACAATCTATAACCTATTATGACTTTACAATCATTTCAATTAATTGGACTTACATTAAAATAGTTATCAATTGCCTTAAATTAACATTAGTAACATTACATTCTAATTATTCTTTTCATTATTAAATCTTAAAATTTTAATTTCTTCCAATATTAAATTACAAAATCTTATTAAATTAATAAATTTAATTACCGAAAATTACGGGTCGTTACAGATGAATTCTTTGAAAACCCACATGATTTAATTAATTTATAAAATGTTGTAAATTAATTAAATTAATTGATATTTGAGAAATATTAATTATTATTTATTTGAGGTTTGGAAGTTTTTTGTAATTATTTTAATGCACTTATAAAAGTTATATTTGCGCGCATTGATATCGATGTTGACGTAATTTAAAGATAATTGCATGAAATGATTTGTGGAAATTTTATGTCATTTGATGACATGATTATGGAAATTTTATTTCATTTAACGACATGATTTGTGAAAATTTTATGTCATTTGATGGCATACGTGTAAAGAAAGGATTGGAGAGAGAGAAACAATCAAGGGAATTAATTAGAGAACTTTTAATTAAAGAATGGAAAGGTTTCAATCTTTCAAATTAAACATATTCTCTAATTCATTTTGTCGGACAATTCATTCTGTCTCTTCTCCTAACTTTTCATGGCAGAAAACAAACAAAAAATAAAATTTCCAAAATTCTTTAAACTCCATATGAAAACACCAAAAAAAAACAAAAGTGGTTCATCCATCTTTTGCAAGGATACGATGGGGATCTTGAAGATCTAAGGAGATATCATCATTCAAGGTGTGACTTCTAGACAACATCCTAAGGGAGTCCATTTTCAAGATGTTCTTCAAGGCTTTCGGTAATAAGGCATGTTTTACTTTAATAGATAATTATATTTGATGTAATGTTTGTTGAAAGAGAAATTTAATTATCTTAATTTGTATGTACATTTCACTGCCTCATTTAAGTTGAAAATTGTTTGTGTAGCTTGAATTGTTTGTTGAGTGAATCAATTGGTGTTTTATTAATAAATCAAAACTAATATTTGTATAAGTTTAAATATAATGTTTTGTTCTGGAACTATGTTCTAAAGATTTAATTTAAAATCTAATGTTTAGATCAGAAATTTTGTATGTTCAGTTTATCAATCGGGTTCTTGTTTTTTTAAATTAAAATTAAAATTTATATATGTTTGAATACAATGTTTTATTACAGATCTATACTGTAAACACTCAATTCAAAGTATAATCCTTTAGATCTAAAATTTTGTGTGTTCATACTGTTTTGATTGGATTTTACTTTAACAAATTAAGCTAAAATTTGTTTATGAAAATTATAGTGTTTTATTGATGATTCATGTTTAAAATCATACAAATAAAATGTAATTTTAGATTTGAAAGTTTACATGTATGTATTTTGTGTTTGTATTGTTTTGGAAATTAGAAAAAGAAAGATGTTTTGGCAATAAATCTAAATTTTAATTTGATTACTGTAGTCTCTATTTCGTATTAATTAGAGATATTTTATTGAATATTACATACATACAATTAATGTTTTGACAATAAACATACTTTTAAATTGATTGCTATAAATCTTTAATTTTTATTAAGTAGAAAGACTTAATTTAATCTTATATACACACAATTACTTTTATATTTATGTTTGCATATATAAAATTTATTACATGTATTTCATATTATCAAAGTATGATTAGATTTCGTTCCAAAAGGAGGAAACAATTTAAATGAGGCAATATTGTATACAGATATTTATTTTTGACTGTTTATATCCTTATATTGTGATGCTTATAATTTGTCATTTATATGCTTCATTAATTAAGTTGGAGAAATGGGAAATTGATTCAATCATTGTTGTTACCCTTTATTTATTTCCCATTTTTTGCTTTATGTGATTAGCTACCCATTTAATTTTGTTTATATGTCTACACCTTGCCATCAATTGATAGCACTTACCATATGTCGCACTTACAGAATTTACACTATATATTTGTTTATACTTACATTCATGCCATATACACGTTGCTAATTAATGACATTCATATGATCAATCAATTTAATTAAAGAGAGAGAAATGAAAGGTTTCTCTCTCCATATAAATAATGTTCCTCCTCATTAATAGAATAAGTTAAGAGAAGAAAATGAAAAGTTTCCTTCTCTAAATAAATTTATGCCCCGTCATTAATTGAATAAGTTAAGGGGAAGGAAATGAAAAGTTTCCTTCTCTAAATAAATTTATACCTCATCATTAATTGAATAATATAAAAGATAGGAAATGAAAAGTTTCCTTCTCTAAATAAATTTAATAAGTTACTGTTACACACAAATATGTACATAAGAGTATATTTTATATACTCTAATTTACATACACATTAAATTAAAGTAAAACTTTATTATAAAATAAAATAAAATATTGATTTTATTTAAAAGAAACTTAGAAAAGTTCTAACTATATTTAGACTTCATAGACCCATTAAAGATCCAAAATGGCTAATCTTTTTGAAATTAACCTATTTCTTCCGCTGCGGGCTGACCTAGATCCTTCAATAATACAGCGGAAAATAAAAATATTACGGTAGGTGAACATCCAGCTCTACTCCCTGAGCTCCATGTCCCACCAACGACAATATGAAAAAACTCGATCTGACCCAAGCATTATAATAAAATAACACCCGCATCGGTCTAGAAAACCAACGTGAGAAAACTTAAAAAAATATGGTGAACATATAATAATTCTGTGAGACCACGTCGCTAAACAAGGAACAGGTTTTTACCTCACAAGAACAACATCCATACGTACATGAGAGAACAAAAACAAATCAGAACAAAATTCCAAACAAGAAAGGATGAACACAGATAAGATCAAATTCCAAACTTAAAGAATGGACAAAAATAATTAAACATAGAGAAGAGCTCAAGGCACCACTCGATGCAATTAAGAAAGGATTAATTTCAAGGTTCGAATCAAATAAAGAGAATGAATTTATCCAACATGGCTAGGAGGGTGCGCCCCCTACTCCGAAAGTATACCTCTAAACAAAATATACTTGAGAGCATACACGTCACCCTCGGGAACTTCCAAGCTAAACCCCGTACACTTAATGCAGGCATCCAAGTATTTCACATCAATGCACGCATATCGAAACCTCTTTAGATAGATGTGAACATACGTTGATGGGTGTGACCTACATGGCTTAGCTCCCATTCGTGCTTTGGTTTTAGTTCTCCGGTGTTGGATACCAACGCTCAAAATGAGCCACAAATCGTCTTAGATTGACGAAGCACAAAGAAGGATATCAAAATCGATAGTCGATGAATCAGCTATTGGAAAACAAACTAGTACTACCTCGGGGAAAACAATGAAGCCAGACATGCTAAGGTAGCGTTGCTTCTTATCTTGACTCGACAACATTCTTAAGTTTAAGAATAGCAAGAGTTAAAAGCCCTAAACGAGCAACAAAATAATCTTGAATCGACGAATACAAAAAAGATAGCCGAATCGATATTCAATAAGTCAACTATCGAGGATAACAAAATGTTCGTATATGAAAATTAAATCTCTTACACTTATCACAACTCGTTAATCTCAAACTAACAGTACCCCAAGGAAAACAATGAAGCTGGACAAATATGGGCTGTGTTGCTTCCCATTTTGTCATGACAACATTCTTTACTTTAAGAATTGCAAGAGTTTCTTTGATGTTTTAGTGCTAAGTGTAATACTAAATATTTTCAATGACGGATCAAACTTTTAAAACATTTGATTCACACTTGTGCTTGATTGTCACATCACAATATTTTTAAAATACTTTAAAAACACTCTTTAAAATATTCCTTTAAAGGGCTAATTATATTTCTAAGTGTATTAAAAGGAAGGGTCCAAAAAATGTCATTAAAACATTGTTTACTATAAACCTAAAACATTTTACACTTGGCTTTATTTTTATAACATTTATTTTAATAGATTTTTTTTATTTATAAAATACCATTTATAACTTTAAACGACATTTATTATTCCCCGAAGATAATAAATCTGTTTAAAATATCTTTATAAATTTAAAGTAATGTTAATCATCTTGAAAGATAATTGATATAACTCTTTATAAATTTAAAACCACATTAACTATCCCAAAAGAAAATTAAACAAATTTATAATATTTTTATAAATTTAAAACAACATTAATTATCTCGAAACATAATCAATCAAATTTATAATCTTTTTATAAATTTTAAATCAACATTAATTATCCCGAAGGAAAGTAAATCAAAATTACAGTATTTTTATAAATTTAAACAACAATAATTATCCCAAAAGATAATTAATCAAATTTATAACTCCTTTTATAAATTTTAAACAACACTTACCATTTATTTCACAATTCTCAAAAATACTTGAAAATATAGTTTAAATAACTTTCAAAGGGCAAAAACACAACCAAACATTTATTTTGCAAAAATACAAGCACAAGTTCAACACACACAGGTTTAAGGAGATGGTATTTCATAAGTGTCGGTATAGCGATATTGTTATAATGACACCTAACACAAATCAAATGATATGTCACAAATATTTCAATCAAACATCAATATAAGTAACGTAAGAATATAAGTAAATCAATATTGGAGAGAAACCCCTTAGAGTCTCTCTACAAAAGTCCCATGCAAATCACAGATATGTATATGTATTTCTAAGTATTCTGTAGCGAACTATTCGCTACATATACACTTCGACTTCCTCTTGCTTTTGTTCCCTACAACACAATGGTTATTTATGTCATCCTCTTCCAAGCATGAATCAAATCCAAACAAACAATCAAACAACAATATATAAACCATCATCTAAGCATTCAACAATAATCTACAGCAACATAGATATCATATAGTTTATTTAGATATGAGTAAACTCACCAATATTCATGTTGATGCTTTTGCATTCCGTTTTGATCTAAAATCGAACGACATTCTATTTTAGCTCAAAATTCTATTAGCTTCAAATTCAATATATCCAACTCCAATGCATAGATAACATTGATACGAGTCCAACGCAAAAGACCATGTCCAAATCTGACCTCGTATGAGTGGTATATTAATTTTTTAAGAAATTAATATTAATTAATCATTAATAATTTAATCAACAAATTAATACTCTTCTTAACTCTATCTTCCCCATTTTTCCTGTACACGATGATATGCACACCTAAAACCACAAAATTTGATCCTTCCTCCAACCCATTCATCTTATTTCTTAACGAAACGACACACTGATTCCTCCAACACGCTCCACTACGCAAGAGCTTCGCCATTGACCCAATCAAATGAAGCTCAATCCATCCTTCCTCCTCACGACCTAGCTTCCTCCTTATGTAACCCTAATGTCGCACCCCTCCCTTATGATCGGACTCGCAGAAATTTGGTAAGGATGTGTGCTTTGTAAAGATGACGGCGCCATCGACATCGCCTAACTCTGCCACAATCACTCACAAATCCAAACCCTATATTGGCCAGCAAAAAGTCGAGCACGCCAAACCCCATCGCACATGCCTAAACCTATATGGGTTAGAAGCCTTCGACCATATGAGCTCAATGGAACTAATTTTATAATTTTTCGTTGAGTAATTCATTTGATTTTGATTTTGAAGTTGGATGCTTATTTTCCTTTACTGTAATGGATAATGGAAGCACAAGGGTAAAATAAGAATCAAGAATAGTCTTGTGTTAGGTTTGGTTTATTCTACAATTTTCGACACTTTGCTACACAGAATTTTGTTCGTGTACGAATCGCGAACGACGGAAACAATAATACGATCGCACATAATAATGCTATACGATCACAAAACAACAATAAAATACACTAGTTATCTTATTCTGTGAAATTTCAAAAATTTTGTCCAAAAATATGTCAAATGTTAATTTAAATATTTTCCGAATTAAAAATTATAGAAAATCCTATAAATTCATTTAAAATACATCATTAAAAATCAAGTCATTTTATTAACAATTGATTTTCTTGTTATCTTTTCAAACTATTTATTATTGTAAATAAATTTACAAAATGAATTCACCATTATTATTTATAAATTAAGAGGAGTTAAATAAAGTTAATAAATCCATTTAATTTATTTTTAATTCACGATATAAATAATTAAATAATCTATATATTCATTAATATTTTTTCAAGATGTTACATTCTCCCCGCTTAAAATAATTTTTTCCCGAAATTCCTAAAGGAAGAAAATGTCATATTACCCTTAGGTTTTTATAGTTCCTTATGTTACGGAAAATTTTGGCAGCACCTCTTTTGCACGGCTAGATGTGGAAAAACTATAACTCGCCACAACTGGCCCAATCAATAAAAAAAAGCCCAAAAGTGGTCTTCCATATCTGGGGTATAAATCATCAATCAATCACCAAACTCTAAATCTACTACATACCTCTTTTGCGTTTGATTTTTAACAAGCAACTTACTGTCTCGATGTGAATGTAGGTGCACAAGATATCAAATAGTGATCTCTTACTTCCCCCTACCCATCTTGTACTTACATAATCCAAAAGAGAACCATGCCGATTAAAGCGCAATACACAAGATATTTCTATCATAAGCAATAGCAACATAAACAATATAACAACCATATGAAACAAAAGTATAGAGAATACTGTGTAATAAAATACTATGCATCCAATTTTTTCAAAAGATAAATTTAGAACTAAATGCCCAGGTTTTATATTCAAAATAGATTTTCAACTTCCTGCAAGGAGAAATATATCAAAACCAAAATCAATTATGACAATGATAGGGCTCCTCCTACCGAAGCTTATTATAACTCTTGAACCAAAACAACACAGAGCATCCAGTGGTATTTTGGTTCCTTATAAAACAATAACTAGAGTAAACAAATATACAAACGACTCTTCCAAATCGAAAAATTCCCAATCGCCCAACTTTAGTCATAACAAAATATTTGAAAAATCACTTCACAAAACTCTTTTTAAATATCCTAAAATAATAAAACTTCATCGGATATTTCAAAATAATACTATTAGTATTTCTTTCATAAATTCTTTCGAAGTCACTTTTTAAAAACACCGGGATTTTAGTCCTAATAGAAACAACTTTAAAATCCTTAGCTTATAATATCACATAATCAATCAAATCAAATTCCATAAAGGAACAAACTAATAATTAACATTATTTAAAATGTTAAATGACTAACAAACAAGATTACGAATTTCTCTTAGGTTTACAACTTTCACGATCACCAAAGGATATAGATAATTTCCTAAGCATACCATCACGCTCATCAGCCATTGGTAATTTCTTAGAAGTTTATCCAAGCTCCCTTAAACAAAACTGAAAGTCACTCCCTAAACTTTCCTAAGCCACATGACAAAGCAGACAAATATACTTAAGCTCGTATGATGTACATAAATCATACATATGCAATATCTGATCCGACCACTTGCTCAGATGCATGAACTTTACTTCCGCACTAGTATCGCTCACTTGACCTTTCTAGCATGGACTCTGATCAGGTTCCATGATTGGAAATCTCAGTTCTCCTTACATAGCCATATACTATGATAGAAAACCTCAGTATCATATCAAGAATCTGAATCAAGTGTTCGCTGACAAGAATCAAGTGAGAAATCCTTTTTCGGACTGGTGTGAATCACCCTAAAGTTATATACTCAAATCCTAGATCAAGAACCGTGCGAATAAAATGATCTATGTACAACTTACGTACTTTATCTAATTGGCTTCTTAACTACACCAATTTCTTTCTAAATCATTTTCATTTCATTTATAGTATTTCATTCAATATTAAAATTATTTATGAATTATTTCACAAATTTTCACTTGAGTTTACAAATATTTTATAAAGACGCAACTTTATAAAACATTAAATTAAAAAATTACTCCACATTTATTTACTTGTATAACACTCTTCTACATCCTAATAGTATATACAGAATGTCAATTTTAATTTTATTTATTTATTATTTATTTTTATTTTTCAAAATTCAAATGGAAGCCTAAACAAAATATGGGTCTTAAAACCGAGTCTACTACTTTGACCTCTTTACCTACACGGTCCGATAAGTAGCTAAGAAGAGTAGGATGCAAGTATCAAAACTTAATCCCAGAGTCTACTTCCCTTAGACATCCCTAAGGTAAATATGTTTATTAGCCGACTCAATAACATCAAATAGTTTACCTAATTTAGATGTTTAAACAAAAACTACAATTAAAACAATGCTTTTTAAAACCTTCCTATCTAATTTAACCCATTTAAAAACTTATGTTAAATTGTTTCTTCTGTATCCAAGAGTTAAAAATTTCATTTGTCACAACATTTATCAAAATACCTGTTATTTTAAATCAATTTCCTTTAAAAAATTCTTTTATTTTAAATTCTAAATTTCACAAAAACCATTTCCTCCCCATTGACTTCTCATGGCATCCCCATCCCTATCACGTCCACTCCTTCTCTTCTGCCCGTATCTGATCCTTCATTCCCATATCATGTCCTATCGCTATCACTTTTGATCCTCCTTTTCCTCTCATTCCACCTCCACCTCCATCGGACCCTTTTCCTCCTCTCCCTTCTCATGACCTCCATAACCTTTTTGTCCTACCTTCATCTTCTAATCCTTCTTCCTCCTTTTTGCCGCAGCCTCCTCCTCAATGGTCTTCATTATTCATTGGTAAGCCAAGGAATGCTGGAGCTTATACTCCAGTTCATATCAACCATCAATATTCTGGTAATTCCCTTGAATCTCCTATAGAAGTTGTTAATTAAGGCATCAAAACCTGGTCTGAATTTTTGGTGGGCTTCTTTCTTGGTGACACATTAAATTTCATGGATGTTAAAGTGTATTTGGATAAGGGGTGGAAGCTAAAAGGAACATATGAAATGTATTTGGATAAACATAACTACTTCTTTAAGTTTTCTTGCCAAGAGGATAAGATAAATATTCTTAAAAAGCACCCAATGTTCATTAGAGGGCAAATGTTCATCATCACGGCTTGGAACCCTAGTTTTCATTCAGCTCAATCCACTGTCAAAAGTGTGCCTATTTGAGTGCATATTTATAAAATACCGATATTGACATGGAATTTATTATGCATTAATTGACTTTCTTATCATTTGGGAAAACTTGTTTGTTATGATGAGAACATTGAAAAGATGAAAAGATTTGAATATGCTAAGTGTTTAATAGAAGTGGCTCCTGATAAAAGATTGCCTGAATTTATTTCAGTGGGTGATGATTCATGGCCAAATGTGCTAGTAGAGTATTCATGGATACCTCTTATTTATTCAAAATGTATAGTTTTTGGTCATTCTACCATATAGTGTGAAGTATTCAGTGCTAAAGATAATATACCAATTGAAGGGAAGGTTGAAATTCGAGCTAACGGAAAAGATTCTTCGGGAAAACAAGTGGTGGTTATGTACTAAGAAAAAGGTGGTGAGGTTGATTATGTACAAGTTAAAAAGAAGTTGAAGCCTACGCATAAAGTATGGAGAAGAGCAAAAAAGCAACTGGTAATGTATCTAAAAAAAAGGAAAATGGTAATGAAATGTCTTTTCAAGTAATATGGAATATGACAGCTGATCAAGTGAAAGGAAAGGTGATGGAAAGCCTGGATGTGGCAAAACCTGTTGATAGAAGTGTGAAACTATCAAAATGTGTTGATTCATCTAAATTTTTTGATCAAGTTGATGTTGCACTTGAAATGAATAAAACAAGTGTGCATGGTGCACCTAACCCACTTTCAACTGTTAGTTTACATGCAAATCCTTTAATTTAAGTCCATCCACCTAATATTTTATCTTCAAACCCCTTTCCATTTTACATGATGAAACCGATCAAGACTCTGAAACTAGAATTGATTCACATGGCAGCAATAATAATTCCACTTCTCCTCCTAATTTGATCAAGTCTCCTCTTCCTAAAATTTCCACTGCTGTGCATACTAAGATGCACACTATCGTGCACACCCCTACTTTATCAATTTTCAAGCTAATTCTCCTATCATCAATCCTATTCCTCTTCCTATTCCTGAACCTGATCAAATTCCTTTTTCTCCTCCTTCTTCTCTCCATATCTATCAATTGATCTTTCAAACCGCTTTTTCCCTGACATAACAACATCAATTCCTCTTCCTTCTAAATCTTCTTCTAAGAAATAGATGGGAAGACCCAAGAAAATTTTATCTCATCAATCTCTTCCTGCTGACCTTGACAAGGGCAAGGAGTTTTTTATGGACCAAAATTTTATTGCCAAGCCTTTAATTGATTTATTAACTTAATCCAACTCTGGTGTAAAAACTAGAGTTGCATCCTCCCAATTATTGTAAATGTTAGACGCAATTGGTTATTGGAATATTAGAGGTGCGAATTCCATTGCCAAGCAACTTAAAATTAAAAATTTAATCATGTCTCACAACATCCAGCTTATGATTATAGCTGAAACCAAGTTAAATCATTCTTCTGCTTATGCTGCAGCTTCCACAATTAATCCCCACTAGAATTTGATTCATGATTTATCTCAAGCTCCTTTTGGTAAGATTCTTATTCTATGGAATCCCCTCATATACACTATTTCTCCCAATATAGTTCATAGACAATTCATTCACTCAAAAATCACTCACATCCCCTCCAACACCCCTATCGTTTTAACTTCTGCTTATGCTGAAAACAGCAAAGCTCATAGGCAAAATTTTCTTGATATTTTGCCTTCTTTACACCCCCCTGATTTCCCCTGGATATGCATGGGTGATTGGAATTGTATGCAAGCTTCACATGATAAAAGCGGTGGTATACCCCTTTCAATGCAACACACTAGACCTCTAAATAATGCAATTTATTCATCTACTCTTATTTCCATTAACTCCTCTGGTTGTTTCTATACTTGGAATAACATGAGTAGAACAAATGTTAGAACTTTATGTAGACTAGATGGTGCTTTTCATAACCTCTCATCTTTATCTCTATGGTCCAATATCAATAATTTAATCCCTCCACCTTCATTATCTGACCACTCCCCTCTTATTTTAGATTGGGGTAAGGATGATATGAGAAGTCAAGCCTCTTTTCCATTTTTTTAATAATTAGACATATCACAATGATTTTATTAATATAGTTTCTGATAGTTGGAAAACCAATATATATGGCAATCCTATGTTTGTTTTGCAGGGCAAACTGAGACATCTTAAAGGAAAATTAAAATGCTGGGCATCTTCAACTTTTAGAAATGGTGCAAGCAAATCTTCAGCTGTTAGGCAGAATATGACGCATGTGCAAAATGATCTTCTTTCAAACCCTACCGATATTTCTCTATTTTGTGAAGAACAAAGGTTGTCTTTGTGTCTTGCTAAAGCCCTTATGGAAGAAAACAAGATGCTAAAACAAAAGTACTGAATTAAGTGGCAAAATTTTGGGGATAAAAACACTTCCTGTTTTCATGATTATCTAAAGATCAACCATGCGTCCAATAACATAGTCAACATTTTTGATAAAGACAATCAATCATGCTCATCTCCCTCTGATATTAGGCTGGATTCTTGGATTACTTCCAATGTCTTCTTGCTAACCAATCTCCTCCTGCCATTTCCTTATCTCAATTTTCTCATATAAAAGTGCCTGCTATTTTTGAAGTTGACGGATGCTCATTGATTAAGGTGGTTACTGATGAGGATAAAAAATATACTATTTTCAGTATGAATTCTTTAAGTTCTCCTGGGCTAGATGGATTTAATGCTCTTTTTTACAAATTTGCATGGGATATTATAGGGTCTGATGTTATAAAGGCAGTTAATATTTTTTAAACACAATAAGATGCTTTCAGGGATCAATGCAACCAAGCTTGCTTTGGTCCTTAAAGTTCAGCAACCCTCTATTGTCACCCAATTCAGACCTATTGCTTATTGCAATGTAATTTATAAATGTGTTTCAAAGATAATGGCCTCCAGGATGAAATCAGCTCTATCTACAATCATTTTACCAAACCAGAGTGCTTTTTTACCAGCTAGAGATATAACTGATAACATTTTACTCTCAAATGAGCTATTGGGTGGGTACAATAGAAAAACCATCTCTCCTAGATGTGCAATCAAACTGGATATCCAAAGGCTTATGGTTCAGTTTGATGGAAATCTATCATCTATATTCTCTATCTTATGAATTTTCCTCAGCTTTTCTTAGCATGGTTTTATACTTGTCTATCTACAGTTACATATTCTTTGAATTTAAATGGGTGTACTTTTGGCTATTTTATGGGTACGCAAGGTATTCGCCAGGGAGACCCTTTGTCACCATACATTTTTATGTGTTATGGAACTTCTAACGTCAATGTTTATGGTTATGAATAGGAGGCAAATGGACATTCATCAATTTTGTAAATGTCCTAGAATCTCTTCACTTATGTTTGCTGATGATTTAATGTTATTCACCAACCCTATTATTAAATAAATCAATGGTGCTCTGAATGTTCTTGATTCCTTTACTCTTCTGACTAGTTTATCCACTAATAAGAGTAAATCAAAAATATTAATTGCAGGCTTATCTGATATGGATAAGGCTAGCCGTATTGGCCTACCATCACTGTCTTCCTTTGACACTTCAGAGATGTATCTTGGAGCTCCTATATCATCTACTAAAGTCAGATCATTTTAATGCCTGCCATTGTTTGAAAAAATAATATCCAAATTTTCTTCTTGGCCTGTTGCTAAATTATCCACTGTTGGGAGACTTATTATTGTGAAGTTCATTGCCACTCTATGTGTTTGTATTATGCAAGAATATTTATTCTTCCTCACAAATTAATCTCCAAAATTAATTCTGCTCTTAGTCATTTTTTATGACATGGAAATCCTTTCTCCAGAAAGCTTATTCCAATTTCTTTTGAAGCAATTTGTTGACCTTTTGACAAGGGGGTCATCGAGTGATGAACTTATCTAAATTGAATGAAGCTGCTTTATCTTCTCATATTAATAACTTAATGAATTATGATTCTAATCTCTAGGCCATTTGGACTAGAAACAACCTTATTAAAAAAGCTTTATTCTGGACAATGAATGTGCCAGTGGACTGTAGTTGGTCGTGGAAGAACTTGCTTAGGTCCAGATCAATTTTTTTGCCTATTTTCCAGAATTCAATGAAGAACAAGGCAGTTATATCATTATGGCATGATCCTTGGTCGGGAATGGGTGTCATTTTATCAGAGCTTATTCATTTCAATCTTAGGCAACTAACCGATATTCCTGACAATGGAAGGTTGATTATTTTTGGAGTAATGACTCTATTACTCTTCCTTTTCCAGTTCTGGTTTGGTGAGAAGCATTTGGTCTTATATTAAAAGCAAGGAATTGAAGAATAATATTCTATCTTCATTTTGGTGTGGTAAACCTTATGCTATTTCAGTGATTTATAAGTACATTTCAGAATTCCCGTCTTGGCCTATATTTCCTTGGCATTCACACATTTGGATGTCATCCTCTCTCCCTAAAGAAAATTTCTTTCTCTAGAAAATTGTCAAGATTGGTATTCATACTCAAGATAACCTTATGGCTAAAGGGATGCTTCAAAATTCTTCTTTCTTACTATGTGGAAATGCTGCTGAAAATAAGGGTCATCTCTTATTTTCCTGCTCCTTCTCTTTTTTCATTTGGAAGAGAATTTTGAGACACTTAAATTTACATAGCCCTAATGTTATATCAATGGTTGAACGATACAACAAATTTAAAGCTACAAGGTGGAAATTGGATAGAAGAATATTTTGATCAGGGTCTAGAAAACGTTTGCATTTTTGATATGAAAGGAAAGAAATTCTAGACTGTTTACTGGCTTATTGCACAAAATGGTTTATGTTTCTTTTGCTTGAGAGGATGATGGTTTCCTAATATATTTACTGCTAGGGTTTTTGCAATTAGTATTATATTCTTATTTTTTCATGTTTTCTAGCTTCTGTTTTGTAGGTTGATATGCCCATCTTTCTTTGTATTTCTCAGTATTTCAATAAATGGTAGGGGTCCATTCAACCCCTTGGCTTTGCCAAAATTTTACTAGTTTTTATTTCTAGAACCCCTTTTGAAATCATACTATATACACATTTCTATATATGTATATGTATATGTATATATATATAATAACTTTAACAATTTATTCACTAACACTTACTTTGGGGTTCGTTCGGATTCGAACTCATTTCGATTGCACAATGATAAAGATAATAATTTACTAAGTGCACTACAATGTTCGCCTAAGCAAACATTCGATCGTCACTTAGAAGATTATTCATTACCACAAAACTAATCGAGATGTTTTCCTCCGAACTATCTAAAGAAAATGTATCTTTATTAAAAATTCTCTTTGGAATATTTAGACTTATAAATACTTCCAAGAAATACCACCATTACTTTTCTCAAAATCTTTTTGAAATCATTTTAAGCAATACTGGGATTTAAAATTCTCAAAAGCCCTTTATAAATCATATAAATCATTTATATACCATACGCATATAAAACATAACCTTTTAAAATCATTTTATATTATAATAACTTTCTTTTATTATAATAAACTTTTCACAAATATTTATCCTCTAAATGTCTTATCTTCCCATTTAGATTCAATTAAACAATTTTACTAAAAGATGACTTTTAACTTAACATTTTCTCCAACACCTTATAGTCAAACCATGAAACTTAATTCACAAGGATATCATTTAAATGCACTCATGATTATCAAAACTATAAATTCTCAGAAATTGGTCGAGCATAAATTAATAATCAACAAACAATAGTCAATGCTCCTAAACTATCCGAGCATGACAATCAAATAATATCGATAACAAAGAGATATTATCACTAACAAACAAACACACCATGAATAACCATATAAATTTGAAAATTATTTCTTTATATATATATATAATATAATCCTAGGTAAAATATTTCATTTGCCAAATTTTCAAAAATCAATATCGTGTCCTTTTGCCTTGTTCAAGTGTTTTGAAATCCCTACCGACATTATGGCATCCCACATCTCGACCAGAATTCAAAATTCAAACTTAACAGACCAATTAACATGTACGTTTTTATAGCAATAAAATATACGCTCTAGTATATATAATACTCTCAACTCATTCTAGGGTGTCACTTATCCTATCTCAAATGAGTTCACCCTACCAAAGCTAAGGTTCTCGCTTAAGCTTCAGTGCTGATAGCATTCTGTAACAATCTGCCTTTTTGACCCTCGAAAGTTGGCACTTAATATATCCACGATATTCAAATGCCGAGCATCCAAGTGCCAAAAAGGCAGATTATTAGGGTAAAAAGAAAAAAAGAACAAGGAAAATAGAATCTTGCAACGACACGACAATATATAATATAACAAAGAAAATAAAAGTTGTCACTCCAAGATATAAGGTATATCAGAGTTAAATACAAACCTCATCAGCTTGGACAATTATAACTTCCTGACCTTACAATTGTTGATGGGTATATAAAATAATATAGTGGAAAACAAAAATATTATGGTAGGTGAACATCCAACTCTACTCCATGAGCTCCATATTCATCCAATAACAATATGGAAAAACTCAGTCTGACCCGAGCATTATAAAGAAATAACACCTGGATCAGTTTGGAAAACCAATGTGAGAAAACTCAAGAAACTGTGGTGAACATATAATAATTCTATGAGACTATGCTACTAAACACGAAATGGGTTTTTACCTTACAAGAAAAACATCCATACATACATCAAGGAATGAAAACATATCAGAACGAAAATCCAAACAAGAAAATATGAACATAGATAAGACCAATATCCAAGCTTAAAGAATGGACAAAAATAATTAAACATAGAGAAGAGCCCAAGGCACTTCTTGATGCAATTAAGAAAGGATTAACTTCAAGGTTCGAATCAAACAAGGAGAATGAATTTGTCCAACATGACTAGGTGAGTGCGGCCCCCTACACCGAATGTATACCTCTAGGAAAAATATACTTGAGAGAAAACACGTCACTCTCAGGAACTTCCAAGTTGGACCCTATACACTTAGTGTGGGCATCTGAATATTTCACATCAGTGCATGCATGCCGAAACCTCTCCAAATAGATGTGAACATACCCTCATGGATGCAACCCACATGGCTTGGCTCCCACTCATGCTTTGGTTTTAGTTCTCCGGTGTTGGATACCAACGCTCAAAATGAGCCACAAATCGTTTTAGATTGACGAAGCACAAAGAAGGATATCAAAATAAATAGTCGATGAATCAACTATCAAAAAAAAAACCAGTACTTCCTGGGGAAAACAATGAAGCCGTACAAGCTAGGGAAGTATTGCTTCCTATCTGGACTCAACATCATTCTTAACTTTAAGAATAACACAAATTTAATGCCTAAACAGCAACAAAATCGTCTTAAATCGATGAACACAAAGAAGATAGCCGAATCGATAGTCAATAAGTCAACTATCGGGAATAACAATATGTTCGTATATGAAAATTAAATCTCATACACTTATCACAACTCATCGACCTCAAAATAGCACTACCTTAGGGAAAGCAATGAAGCCGCACAAGTATGGGCAGTGTTGCATCCCACCATGTCACGACAACATTCTTAACTGTAATAATGCATGAGTTTCTTCGACGTTTTAGTGTTAAGTGTAAGACTAAATATTTTCAATAACGAATCAAACTTTTAAAGCATTTGATTCACACTTATGCTTGATGTCACATCACAAATATTTTTAAAACACTTTAAAAGTACTCTTTAAAATATTCCTTCAAAGGGCTAATTATATTTCTAAGTGTATTAAAAAGAAGGGTAAAAAACAAATGTCATTAAAACGTTGTTTACTATAAACCCAAATTTTTTTACACTTAGCTTTGTTTTAAAACATTTCTTTTAAAAGATTTTCTAATTTCAAACCATCATTTATAACTTTAAAACAACATTTACTATTCCTGAAAGATAATAAATCAATTTAAAATAACTTTATAAGTTTAAAATAATGTTAATTGCCCTGAAAGATAATTGATATAACTCTTTTATAAATTTAAAAACACATTAATTATCTCAAAAGTAGATTAATTAAATTTACAATCTTTTATAAATTTAAAACAACATTAATTATCCCGAAAGATAATTAATCAAATTTATAATCTTTCTATAATTTTTAAAGCAGCATTAATTATCCCGAAGGAAAACAAATCAAAATTATAATCTTTTTATGAATTTAAATCTACAACTCCTTTGATAAATTTTAAACAACACTTACCCTTTTTTTCAAAATTCTCAAAATACTTGAAAATATAGTTTAAACAACTTTCAAAGGGCAAAAACGCAACCAAACGTTTATTTTGTAAAAATACAAGCATAAGTTCAACATACATAGGTTTAAGGAGATGATATTTCATAAGTGTCGGTATACCGATAATTGCTATAATGACACTTAACACAAATCAAACAGGATGTCACAAATATTTCAACCAAACATCAATATAAGCAATGTAAGAATATAAGTAAATCAATATTGGCAAAAAAACCCTTAGGGTCTCTATACAAAAGTCCCTTGCAAATTACACATATGTATATGTATTTCGAAGTGTCCCGTAGCGACCTATTCGCTGCATATACACTTCGACATCCTCTTGCTTTTGTTTCCTGCAACACATTGGTTATTTATGTCATCCGCTTCCAAGCGAGAATCAAATCCAAACAAACAATCAAACAACAATATATAAACCATCATCTAAGAATTCAAAAATAATCTATAGCAACATAGATATCATATAGTCTATTTAGATGTGAGTAAACTCACCAATATTCTAGATGATGCTTTCACATTCCGGTTTGATCATTCGATTTTAGCTTAAAATTCTACTAGCTTCAAATTCAACAAATCCAACTCCAGTGTGTAGATAACATTGATACGAGTCCAACGCAAAAAACTGCATTCAAATTCGACCTCGTATGAGTGAGATATTAATTTTATAAGAAATGGAGGTTAATTAATTCATTAATTAATTAACAAATTAATACTCTTCTTAACTCTATCTTCCCCAATTATATCCTGTACACGATGATATGCACACCTGATACCTAAAAATTTGATCCTTCCTCCAACCCATTCCCCTTGTTTCTTAATGAAACGACACACCGATTCCTCCAACACACTCCACTACGCAAGAGCTCCGCCATCTGCCCAATCAAATGAAGCTCAATCCATCCTTCCTCCTCGCGACCTGGAGCTTCCTCCTCACGCAACCCTAATGTCGCACTCCTCCATTCATGATTGGACTTGCTAAAATTTGGTGAGGATGTGTGTTTTGCAAAGAGAAACGCGACGGCGCCATCGACATCGCCTAACTCCGCCACAATCACCCACAAATTCCAACCCTATATCGGCCAGCAAAAACTTGAGCATGCCAAACCCCATCGCACATGCCTAAACCTATATAGATTATAAGCCTTCGACCATACGTTTAAAATGGAACTAGTTTGTAATTTTTCATTGAGTAATTCATTTGATTTTGATTTTAGAGGTTGGATGCTTAATTTCCTTTTACTGTAATGAAGAATGGAGGGAAGTTGAAAAGTAAAAGTGGAAAAGAAGAATGAAGAATAGCCTTGTGTTAGGTTTGGTTTATTCTACAATTTTTGGTACTTCGCTACACAGAATTTTATTCGCGTACGAACTACGAACAATAGAAACAAAAATACGATTGTGCACAACAATGTGATATGATCACAAAGCAACAATAAAATATGCTGGTTTTCTTTTTCTGTGAAATTTCAAAAATATCAACATTTGCTCAAAAATACGTCAAACGATAATTTAAATATTTTCCAAATTAAAAACTATGGAAAAATCCTATAAGTTCATTCAAAATACATCATTAAAAATCAAGTCATTTTATTAACAATTGATTTTTTTTATTATTTATTCGAACTGTTTATTATTGTAAATAAATTTACAAAATGAGTTCACCATTATTATTTATAAATTAAAAGGAGTTAAATAAAGCTAATAAATCCATTTAATTTATTTTTAATTCATAATTCAAATACTTAAATAATCTTTATATTTGAATATAAGTTATTAATATTTTTCCAGGATGTTACAATATTATAGACATACTATAAGTGAGCTCAATCCTAGCATGAGTGTGTTACTATGACATATAAATATGTATGCAAAACATCCTAAGCATGCAAAAGTGTTCCATATAAGTACAAAAGTGATAGTAAAAGTGTAGCAACCATCTCCTGTCATCCAATCTAGCAACCATGATGCAACCAAAAAAATTAATTTTGGAGAGAAAAGTTTAGGAATGAAAAGCTTATGATAAGAATACCTCATGCTTTCCGCCAGATTCTCCTCTCATTGCACTCGAACCCACCTAATTTCTTTACTACGGATCTTCCTAGTTCCATGCTCCATAATGCTTGTAGTGGCACAGATGCTATTGGCTTCGACTCAATATCCCCCAATATATCAGGCTCGACAACTGCAGTTGTGCCATGAAGGCATTTCCTCAAGTGTGAAACACGAAAAACATCGTGGGCTCCTGCCAACTTATCCGATAGCTCTACATGGTAACAAGTTTTCTTATCCTTTCTAAAATTTGGAAAATCCCAACAAATCTTTGGTGCCAACTCTCCCGACTTTTCAAATCTCACGTTCTTTCTAAGTGAGGTAACTTTGATAAACACCATATCCTCTACTTTAAACTCTAACTCTTTTTTTCACTTGTCCGCATAAGGTTTCTAGCAATCTTGTGCGGCCTTCATTCGCTGCCTAATCAATTCTATCTTTTTCGTTTTGGCACGTCAAACACCTAGTGGCAAATTCTCTTCATATCCTTATTCATCTTATTTCCTCCAGGTGAATGGTCCTTGAATGGTGTTTCTTAGTAAGCTAAAATTTATTTTTCCTAAAATCTCAAATTTTTTTGGGATTAAAGAACCCTTTATTCCTAGTTACTAATCTAATTTTCTCATTAACTTCCGGTCTTACCTACAGTTTATCACTAGTCAAGTGTCCATATGAAATTTCCTTATTTACGTTTTTTTTCAATATGTACATATTTATCTAGTGGTCTAGTCTCATTTATAAAATCAACACGGTGATAAACAGAATCATATCTTATACCATATCATAGCTTTTCCAATAACCTAAGGGAGACAACTGCGATAACAATTCTAAAAACTCTAAAAGAAAATTTAACTGGAAGTTGCCATTTATCATTAACTGTTGCAAATAATGTTGTGGTCCTAACACTCCTTACTCAATTAAGATGGATAGTTCTAATATGTCATTCCACTATCACTACCTTCCTTAATTTTCCTTCTTGATTTCTATAGATGTGGTCCGTTCATTACTTCAGTTAATACACCCTTAATAATTGATCATTAATGTCAAAGTTGGGCCATCCTTAATCAATCCTCACTTAAATCTTTTTACAGGTTTCAAAATCCATTTATTATGCTGATTCAATTCCTTCATCAATGCCATATTAAATTCCTTAATCAATCTCCATTTAATTCTTTTTAACTCTCATTAATTACAAATTTATTGCCCGTTAAATTTGTAATTAATGTCCATAAGTCCTACTCCATTAATTACTAATTAATACGTATATAGTTGTAAATTACGCTATTTATATATTTCTAATTTTATATGTTAAGCGCAGCAATACCTTTGTGTGTGTGTGTGGTATTTCTAATTTCTAAACTACAACTAGAACATTTTTTCCACATTTTAATTTATCAAAGCTATCCTTCTAAAAAGGATTACCGTTATAATCTTTCCACAAATTACCCAAAGTGAGATCTTTCCTTCGTTTGAAACTACCAGAAATTATTTCTTTTCTTCTTAACGAAATAGACATTGTAAACTATGGAAAAGAATACCCATATCTTACACATCTATTTCCTTTCTGGTATATCCCTTGTTAATTCAAATGACACATTTTTGTACAAATTTTAGAGTTGGATAATTTATGGAATTTATACGGAACTCATTTCAAATAAATCAAAACATATAAATTCATATTTCAAGTCAACTAAGGCAACTTAAGTTACAATCTAATAATAAATCTAGAACATCTTCACAACTTTACCAATATTCTACAATAAAATATCTAGGACTGATTTCCAGATCAAGTAATATATACTATTCATACTTTATTCATATCTTAAAACTTTTACACTACATTACCTAGCTAGTTGTTCCTATCTACCCCATAAAATTTTGGTTTAGATCTCACCATTCTCAAAACTAAAATTTCAAAATTATAAAGTGCCTTATATGAAACTTGGAAGCTCTTTTTGCCCATTTTCAAATATTGCGTAGTTCCCAAATGAGTCATGAAATTTTTTTTTCTAACTATTATATTGCTTTTTGACTAGGTAGTATATCGTAAAAGTTGGCTAAATGGCTTATGTGATCATCAAGGCAGGAAGCCCGGAGAGACGGTTATCAGGCTCGGAAATCGATTATATTTGGAACTATGGACAATAGTTGGGCGGATTTGTATAGGATCCCAATCAAGGTGAAATCAATATGAAGTGACAAGGAAGGCCTCGTGAGGCCACGTTTCAAATTTCAAGTTAATAGGAGTTCGTATGCTCGAGTTATGGGCAAAGGAATAATTTATATGGATCGATCGGGAACGATCCACAAAACAGCGTAAATCGACGAAGATCGATAAATATCTCAAAATCTACAAAGCCAATGCACTTGAAACTTTCAGTGCATCACTGTATTGAAGTGTGGAGCCCATAAAAATGATCGCATGACAAAACTCCCAAATCTTGGAAAAAGTGGTCGATCGTTATTGGAACGATCGTACAAATCAGCCATAACGATCCATAGTTTTACGGAAAATGCGATATCACACAAATGATATGTCGGAATTATACAAAATTTGGAGAAACAAGTAGCTAACATCATGGAGCACCCCCATGATCGATTGTGGCTCAAAAGGATGAAATCTTGGAAAATGGGCCGATCGTTATTGGAACAATCGTACAAATCAGCATAACGATCATAGTTTTACGGAAAACATGATATCTCATAAACTGTATGCCGGAATTGGATGAAATTTGGAAAGAAAGTATCTTACATCATGGAGCACCCCCATGATTGATTGCAGCTCAAAAGGACGAGATCTTGGAAAATAGGCCGATCGTTATTGGAACGATCGTACAAATCAGAATAGTTTTACGGAAAACGCGATATCTCACAAACAGTAGGTCAGAATTGTGTGAAATATGGAGAGCAAGTAGTTAACATCATGGAGCACCCCCATGATTGATCGTAGCTCAAAAGGATGAAATCCTAGAAAATAGGCTGATCGTTATTGGAGTGATCGTACAAACCAGCATAACGATCCATAGTTTTACGAAAAACGCGATATCTTACAAACGGTACGTCGAAATTGTATGAAATTTGGAGAGAAAGTATCTCACATCATGGAGCACCCCCATGATCGATTGCAGATCAAAAGGATGAAATCTTGGAAAATAGGCCAATCGTTATTGGAACGATCGTACAAATCAGCATAACGATCCTTAATTTTATGGAAAATGCGATATCTCACAAATGGTACATCGGTATTATTTGAAATTGGGACAGCAAGTAACTAAAATCATGGAGTACCCCCATGATCGATCACAGCTCAAAAGGATGAAGCATGAAATGATCTCGATGATCCAATTTCTAGTCAAAACAGCAAAGATCGATCGATATCTCACAAACGGTAAGTCAGAATGACGCCAAACTTTGGAAGCATGGATTAAAGGCATGGGTGACCCCATAAACATGATCACAGCCCCATTGGAGTTAGTATGGAATGATCCGCTAAATTATTTTTTGCTGTGCGATCGATTCAAATTTTGTGTGTCCGGTCGCATGGGCCTGGAGGTTCTTCGGTCGAAATTTCAGTCCGATCCATGTAAGTCTTCACCTATCAATACAGCGGACTTGGCTCATTGCAAGGGCCGTTTTTCGGATGGCTCTCCTTCATCACTTCTTATCTTTTTCTCCATTAATTTTCTAAGGCAAAAACTACAGTACTTGTAATCTTACAATATAAATAAAAGATTATTGGAGTGGGCGTAAGCCGGAATTTGCCAAACCACTATAAAACTCGTGTGTTCCTTTACTTTTTCTGCTATTTATTGTGTGATCTACGTGCTTATCTTTCTATTTAGATAGTTTTTTGGAAATTGGTGCCTTCACATACAACTGGATGTTTGTGACCATTTTTGGCGCAAACATTTTGGTGCTTTCATTGAGAGGGACTTGCACCCGTGGATTTAGAAGCTAGGATCTTGGATACTTGGATCTAGGAAGCAATGGCTAGGCAAATCAACAAGGAAACCATTAGTGAATAAGTGCCATTATAGAGGGAGTCAGGAGGCTTCTTTTGGAGCAAATTAGACATTTATCTACATCACCAGAGATGACATGGGAACAATGATGGATGCTATGTAGGAGAAGATGCTAAAGAGACGAGAAGAGATGAAGCAGATTCAACTCCGACAGATTGGACTAGCTGGAATGCAAAACAAAGGAAATGGAGTAGCAGGAAACACTGTAAATATAGATCATGGAGTTGGAGCAGCAGGAGCTAACGAAAACTAGATTCAGGACCAAGGAAGCGAAGCTAACATAATGCATGATAGAGTGGAATAGCCGGGAGTAGGCCTTGACCAACTAAGAACGATCGGGATCGATCATTCTAGAGCGATCAATACCGATCGATCCATACTTGGGGGAATGCCCCTAGTCACATTGGATCGATCCTAGGCAGGATACCGGGTGGTGTTGTGCAGTTTGGCGTTGATCTGAATGCATCTGCTCATCCAAAAGAGCAGATTTTAGGATTCCCCCGTGGACTTGGGGGTCAGGTTAGAGACAATAATCGAAAACTACCACTGGATGACAACGAAGGGTTGGTGGAAATGATCAGATGGGCTATGAGAGGAGGATTGATAAATAGGGATCTGGAAGATGTAAATAGGAGTCCTTTCGCTCCTAATATTAGGCAATCTAGGAATCCACCGGAGTTCAAATTACCAATGCTCGAGACATATGATGGAAAAACGGATCCCGCTGTTCATCTGACGAGATACATGAGGTACATGGAAGTACTGGGGGGCATCGAAGGAAGTCATGGCATGGTGCTTCCCCTTGTAATTAACGTATATAGTTGCACTATGGTTCAGACAGTTGGAAAGTAGCTCTATTAGCACATGGACGAAATTGATCGAAAAGTTTATGAGGCAATTTCGGGTCCATAACACGAGACCCAAGAGTGTGATGACTTTAACATCGGTGAAGCAGTGGAAAGGAGAATCACTCAACAATTTCTTAACCAGGTTCAATGTAGCAGTAGCTTTGGTGGATCGACCGGACTCGTCGATGGTTTTGATGGTAGCAGTGTCAGGGATTGCAGATAACTCGAATTTCAAAATATCGTTGGAACGGGATCGATCAGTGGATTTCAGGGAATTTTACCATGAACAAGAAAGGTTTTTGTGATAGGAAGGTGCGAAAGTTGATAGAGAGGGAAGAGAGGAAGTGGAAGTTAATGCAGTTAACGGTGGAGGTCCGCCCGGGGAAGGTTCAAACAAGGATAAAGGAAAATGAAAAGTAGAGGATGTCTTTGATGGATCAAAGCGACTACGAAGGGAACTGAGATTCACCTCTTACATGGAATTGAATGAGACATTGGCACAGATATATTTGGATACTAGGGGACAGATCCCCTATCAAAGGCCAATGAGGAGAGAGCCTACAAATAATGAAAAGAAAATAGAGAACTACTGTCCGTTCCATGAGCTGGACGGGCATAGTGCAATAACTACAGGCACTTAAAGGATGATATTGAGGAACATGTTTGGAATGGCATGCTATTACAATACGTAAGAACTTGGGTAGTGGCAATGGAATAGGAGCAGCCACCATCCGCATTGAATAGGAACTGCCTTGGATCGAGACGTCAACTTGTCATCAATTAATTGTAATGGCAAGGGATAAGTATTTAACACCACAATAAAACGACTAAGTCATTTACATATGTACGGGATCGAGAACGGTCCCTGGGCATGCTCTAAGATGACGATGAACCGTCACACCCGGAGGGGTTTGCATTGTAGTGTTTAGTTTTTGTTTTTCTTTTAGTACTTGTACTTAATTTTATTAGTTGAATATTTTGATTACAAAACTTACTCAAATGTGAAATCCGACATTAATAATTTTGAGTCCCATTTGGACAATCACATTTCGCCTCGAACGACACTCGATCTCGAACGATCACATTTCGCCTCGAATAGGCACTTGATCTCGAACGATCACATTTCACCTCGAACAGGCACTCGATCTCGAACGATCACATTACGCCTCGAATAGGCACTCGATCTCGAACGATCACATTACGCCTCAAACAAGCACTCGATCTGATCATATTTTGCCTCGAACAGGCACTCGATCTCGAACGATCACATTACGCCTTGAATAGCCACTCGATCTCAAGCGATCACATTACGCCTCGAACAGGCACTCGATCTCGAATGATCACATTTTGCCTCGAACAGGCACTCAATCTTGAACAATCACATTACACCTCAAACAGGCACTCGATCCCACGCGATCATCATCGGCCTGGGATGGCTACGTATTTGATTAATGGTACCGAACGACCATTACTAACAATCAGGCAAGATCATAGATTTATTCACAGGTCATCATGGGTTTCGAACATTGGACTTAAGACACGCCTTCCTATCGCAGGACAGGTTTTGTGGGGCAAATATTATACCATCTTTTGACTAGGAAATATATTATAAAAATTAGCTAAATGGCTTATGTGATCATCATGGCAGGAAGCCCGAAGTGACGGTTTTCAGGCTCGGAGATCGATTATATTTGGAACCATGGACAATAGTTGGGCGAATTCAGACCGGGTCCCAATCAACGTGCAATCAATATGAAGTGATAAGGAAGATCCTGTAAGGCCACATTTCAAATTTCAAGTTAATCAGAGTTCGTATGCTCGAGTTATGGGCAAAGGAAGAATTTATATGGATCAATCGGGAACGATCCATGGAACAGCGTAAATCGACAAAGATCGATCAATATCTCAAAATCTACAAATCCAATGCACTTGAAACTTTCAGAGCGAACTATATTGAAGGGTTGAGTACACTAAAATGATCACACGACAAAACTCCCAAATCTTGGAAAAAGAGGCCGATCGTTAATGGAACGATCGTACAGATCCGCCATAACGGTCCATAGTTTTACGGAAAACGTGATATCTCACAAACGGTTCGTCGAAATTGGACGAAAATTAGAGAGAAAGTAGCTAACATCAGGTAGCAGTCTCATGATTGTTCACGGCTCAAAAGGATGAAATCTTGGAAAATAGGTCGATCGTTATTGGAACAATCGTATAAATTAGCATAACGATCCATAGTTTTACGGAAAATGTAATATTTCACAAAAGGTATGTCGGAATTGCACAAAATTTGGAGAGAAAGTATCTTACATCATGAAGCACCCCCATGATCGATCGCAGCTTAAAAGGATAAAATCTTAGAAAATAGGCCAACCGTTATTGGATAGATCGTACAAATCAGCATAACGATCCATAGTTTTACGGAAAATGCGATATCTCACAAAGGGTACGTCGGAATTGCACAAAATTTGGAGAGAATGTAGCTAATATCATGGAGCACCCCTATGATTGATCGTAGCTCAAAAGGATGAAATCTAGGAAAATAGTTGGAACGATCGTACAAATCAGCATAACGATCCGTAGTTTTATGGAAAAGGAAATATCTCACAAATGGTACGTCGGAATTGCATGATATTTGAAGTGAAAGTATTTTACATCATAGAGCACCCCCTTGATCGATCGCAGCTCAAAAGAATGAAATTTTGGAAAATATGCCAATCATTATTGAAACGATCGTACAAATCAGCATAACGATCCATATTTTTACGGAAAATGCGATATCTCACAAACGGTATGTCGGAATTGCATGCAATTTGGAGAGCAAGCAGCTAACATCATGGAGCACTCCTATGATCGATCGCAGCTCAAAAGGATGACGCATGAAATGATCTCCTATGATCCAGTTTCTAGTCAAAACGGCGAAGATCGATCGATATCTCACAAACAGTAAGTTGGAATGGCATGAAACTTTGGAAGCATGGACTAGAGGCAAGAGGGACCACATAAAAAATGATCGTAGCCCCATTGGAGTTAGTATGGAACAATCTGCTAAATTATTTTTGGTGTCCGATCGATTCCAAATTTTGTGGGTCGGGACGTATGGGCTTGGAGGTTCTTCTGCAGAAATTTCAGCTTGATCCATGCAGGTCTTCACCTATAAATATAGCGGACTTGGCTCATTGCAAGGGACTTTTTTCGGCTGGCTCTCCTTCATCACTTCTTATCTCTTCCTCCATTACTTTTCTAAGGCAAAAACAACTGTACTTGTAATCTTACGGTATAAATAAAAGATTATTGGAGTGAACGTAGGCCGGAGTTTTCCGAACCACTATAAAACTCTTGTGTTCCTTGACTTTTTCTGCTATTTATTCTATGATCTATGTGTTTATCTTTCTATTTGGATATTGTTTTTGGAAATTAGTGCTTTCACATACAATTGGGTGTTTGTGACCATTTTTGGCGCAAACACTAACAAACTTTTCCTTTTTATGGACTTTTTACAATAGAGATTTATTTCTTTAAAAGTTAGACTTCTAATTCAAAACATTTAATACTCAATTATCAAACCAAATTATTATTAAATCAAAAGTTTAAAAATGACTTACTTTCATAAAGGAGAAAAATAATTTCTCTTCTCAAAAACCTTCTATAACATACAAAATAATTTTCAATAAATTATTCTCATATAAATAAACTTGTTACATTAAATTCAAAATCAACATTTATTACTCCATGAATTTATGGCCTATACTTATGAAAAGATAGTTCTACTTACAAGACAATTATTTTAGTAGACAAAAAACTGCAATCTATTCACATGCATATCAAATTTCTAATTTCAAGTTGTTATATTATCCTAAAGATATACATTAACATCTATTGCTTTATTACTCAAAATGTACTGTCACTTAACCAAATACATTTTATAAATTTGTTTTATGTCTTATTTAAAGTCCTATAATCTTTCACAATCCTTTTTCCTATCAATCCCAATTTATTTCTCTTTCGCTACCATTTTAAATTCAATAATATTTTATACTTATTCAAACAAATTCTAAATAAAAAAATGAATAATTAAAATTCTCGTCCTCACATAAATGCTTTTCCTCATAACATTCACAAAATTATCCCAACTCATTTATTAATTGTCATCATTTAATTCCATCCAATTGTAAAAAATATTTCAAAAACATCTTTTATAACCTTAAACAATGAAAAGTGGAGTAGACAAGGATAACTTTTATCCTATTAATTTCTAACTAAATTAATGATTTTGTTTTATACAAAATTTAATGCTATTTTTATCCAAACCTACTAATATTGCCTCTATTTGTATTTTTCCTAATTAATTGGCTCCTATTTCAGCTGTTATTCTCTGTATTTTCATTATACTGAAATGTTTCTCGTATCCTAGTTATTCTTATCCTTCTATTCTTTATTCTTTAATAAGTTCCATTTACATATATTCCCCTTTACAGAAAGATTTTAAAAAAAGGAACTTCCAAATTTATAAAATAGAAGAAAAATCATCAAGTCCAATCTACGCTCTATTTTACGTTTATTTTAAAAATGAAGAATTCCTTTCTCTAAAAATCAAAAACTTTTTGATTCAACCAATTTTAAACTAGAATTTCAAAAGTGAAAAACCCTTTTACCAAAAATCCTTTTTAATCGGAAATTTTTGACTCAAAATATTTTTAAATTGTGAATTTTCAAATTTCCTTATTTTTTTTCAGAACAATAACCTCCTAATAAATCCTTTGAAAAACTTATTCAAAATAACTCAAGAAATTTCCCAAAAATCTTTTATCAAATTCTTTCCCATGAGGTTGGACTAACTTTAATTATTTTTTATGTTGAACTTTTCTTTCTTTTCTACTCAATCTTTATAAAAATCCAATTATCTCCTTGTTGTGATTAATGTACATATTATCGTGGGAACTTGCTCCACTCCTTCTTCACATCTTGCTTCATTCCTATCTTACTTCTGGATGTTTAAAACACATAGATCCTTTTCTCCCATCTATTTTTATGTATTGGGCTAGGCCCACAAATCTTTGCCTGTATAATTAATTAAGGCTATATAATTTACCCTAATGACAATTATAAAGCTTTATAATATTTAATTTCTATCAAACATGTTTATTTGTTATCTCTATAAATGTCAACTGTCTGTAATAAATAATTATTTTTCTATCGGACAATTTTTAAAGACATTTATTTATTCATTCCAATTTTACTTATTATGCCTTCCTTATCTCTCCATAATTACCTTAATAATATCCTTAATTGGTCCTTATTAAATTCTTGTAACTCTCTGTTCATTGCATATTTATTGCCTTATTAACTTTGGAGTTTAAATCTTTTCCTTCTACATTTCCTAAGATAGTATTATATCCCGAAGTAAAGATTTGCTTAGTGTTTTTACGTATGTTTAAAATAAGTGTGTGTGTGTGTGTGTGTAGTAGGATTTTTGAAAATTATTTTAAAAATAACAAGTATGCCTCTTATATGTATACCATCCCCATTGATCGGGTAAGCTAAGCTCTAATACCAAATGTAACAACCCACCTGAAATGAGCATAAATTCTGACCCAAAAAAGACCCATCGAAACTTAGAACCATCTTAAAGCTGGCTGCTGGTTGGTAAAAAGAATAATACAAAACTATTTATCTACACATTCAAAATCTCACAGGGGAAGGATAAAATATATAGTAACAATAGTACCCATTTGATTTAAATTTCAAAATGTCATTCAAAACCAGAACAAAATATCCATAATACCAAAACCCAACAATAATCGTAACATATCCGTTATATAATATTTCAAAATTACAACATTGTTTTTATTTCATGCGTACATCAAAAACTATAGAAAATAACAAGTAAATAAATAGGTTACTTCACAAGTCTCATCAACATCTTCCTAACCTGCGTTGTAATGAGAAGGGAGTCAGAACAACATATGTCTACCGAATAAAAGTCTCGAGTCTTACTATAATAGTACTTGGGCAGTATAATTCAATAGGAATATGTCTTACGTATTCTACCTGCATCATAAGTCTTTTCAATTATATGCCCAAAGGCTTGTCTCAAACATAAATAAAAAAGGATTTCAAATGTAAGCCTAAAGCCATCTCACTTTCAACCTGTTAACCCATATATCGTCAATAATGTCCTATCAATGTAAGAGATAGTACCCAAGTCACTTAATACATTTTAATGGGAATTAGGCAGACTACGACCATTTAATACCTTATTTATGGCAGGTCCACATCATTTACTACTTACAATCCCAAGGCGGACTCCTCATTGGTAACTATCTAGCTGACATTGCGTGGAATCTCTTCAGCCACTTAATACTTCCTATTGAAGCGGGCCCTTTCTCGAAATATCCCCTACCATTCCTAACCCATAATCCTGACCATTTACTACTTCCTACATAGAGAAGAGGCGTGCCCTCACACAACCACTTATTACCTTCAATCCGTGAAGTAGGTTTTTTCGTATTATGACTCATATCCTATGGCGAAATCTCACATTAGTCCGACTATTCGTAGGTACTGGTAACCAGATTAGCTGGGTAGATTTACCTTATGGGACTAACCTTGCGTCATCGTAGTTACTTATTATAGATGATGTCTCACATCAGCTCCAAAGTCACACTACTGGTAGCAAGATTAGCTGGACAGACTTCTGTGTGCTTCTAACTAACCTCGCATCCCTATAACTTAGTCAAATCTATATCACTCTCTATATATTACCACACATCTCACTATTTCCATAATAAAGGCCTTATAAGAGATCTTTCTTATTTCACCTTTAACATTAATTACTTATCTAAGGGATATTTAATAAAACTAATAACTATTTAACTACGTAATTATACGTTAATTACGCTTATATATATATATATATATAGATATGCGCCTAGTAATAACTAAGCGTTCGAATTATACGCCTTAAAGTAGCGTTTAAATGTCGACACTTTCATCAATTATACAAGTTATATCCCATATTATCAACAATACCAAAATTCCAATATTCATATCCAAAAATCCCAATCAATAGACTTGTATACAATAAAAATTTAAACTCAAATTATTTCATCAAGACAATAGAAACTTACAATTCCAATTTTTATGCTCTATTCAACTCCGTTTTCACATAAAAATAAATAAAGGAATTTCTATTTAATTCTGGGAATAAGCAGTGCAAACTATAAATAAAATTCGTACCTTACATGCTATTCCTTAATCAAATCCTTTAAACAAATTTAAAGAAAAAGAACAAGGAGTGGAATAGAAGGTAAAATTATCAAAACTGCAAATCTATGATATTTCCATTATTTGACATAAACAGTTGAGATTCCAACATAGAATTGGCATTTCACATTGAAGGAGTTTTGGGGGTTTATAATATGATATTTTCGCAAACCAAAACTCCCCAAGGCATATTCAAAACCAAACTATACTAATCAATTACTAAAATAGAAAAGCTAAGATTTCCACTCACAGTATATCCTTAGCCTTGCCTCCTTTGGATTTGACATGCCTTTAACGATCTCTACCAAATCCCTTCTTTTTGATATATATACACACACACATAAAGCAAGGGATTTGTATATATACGTTAGATTCGGAAATTGAGGAGTTAGAGGAGAATAGATCGAGAAATTAAATAATAATAATAAATAGATGCATAGGATTTCTTACCTGAAACCATAATGGAGTTTTCTGAATCTATGAAGAGACAAACTGACAGAGCTTCGCTAACGTTCCCAAAATATTTTGTGAATAAAAGTGAGGGGTCTAGGGTCTTATTTATAGTGGTTGGAACGCACCGGAACAGTTGGGAGAAGGTTGGTTGGTAATTATAAAATTCGGAATGTTCGAACAAACCCTAGCCACTACTTGACAGTCAGCTGTCGTCCGACGGTCGACCGGTCCTAGGGAGTGGTCGACCGTGACGTCTGTTTTAGGAAGATTTTTGTGCCGTTTTTATTATATTCCTTAACTACACTTTAACGTTAATGTTATTTTTAACGTTTACTTAATCTCCAAGTCTAACCACTATTAACTTTCAAATTTCTAATTTAAGACTTATTTAATTATTTGAATTTGAATTCTGTTTAAATTATTTTAAATCTAAAAACTTCAAACGTTCATAACCTTTTCGTTTGAGCTCCGTTTTTAGAATATTATATATGAAAATTGATCAGAATTTTACCATGAACACAACAGGATAACTTTCGTGGTCAAATTCCAACCTTTGAAAAATTTTCTATTTTATCCCTATCTTTTTTAATTTAATTCATCCACTTTATTTATGGTTGATTTTTACGGGGTGTTACAGTATGCATTTATAATGAGTGTGGATTATTAAAGTTAGTAAATTACTTAGATCAAATGAGAATGACATAGTTAATAAGTTGGGTTGGTAGGGGAGGTCAGTAGTGTTACACGATAGAAGTATGCCCACTGCAAGGGGCTACCAATAGTTGTGTATACATTGCATTGATGTGGGGCATATCCAGCTGTAGGACCCAGGGAGTTATATAGGTCCACGTATAGGTGAGGGATACCCAAGTAGAGAGGTTTTCCTCGGTCGAAATGTCAAATGACAAGTATAGTCTGCTTCAACCTCTTAGGGGGTATTAAGTAACAAGTGGGTATTATCTGGATTGCGTTAGGCAATCTAAATAGGACGGTGAGCAAGTCTTGGTGCTATGTCAGTGTGTGATTAGTACCATATTAGGGTGTAGGAGATGTACATAGGTCGAGAACATCATCATCCTTGAGTGGTTAATGGAAAGATAAGGGTTACGCCTAATGAGCTACACCTCGTACTATTATAGATCACGTTTAGGTCTTGCACTGCCATAATTGTTTACTAGCTTATTTGTTAGAGGCAAAACTAGATGACCCTTCATGCAGCTCTTTCAAATACGAACAGAATATAGCTAAACTATTATGACACCGTTATTAGGCACTGCTAGAGTTCCTTGGTATGCACGATGATGAGGATGTGATACTGCATTGATGATTGATCCCAGCGAGGTGCTAGGTTACAGATACTAGCGGGGATAGTATCTTGGTCCAAATGGGGACTATGGTACTAATACACACACATATGTACACAGTTATTGTCTACCTAGGGTAGATAAGGCGTATCATACAGGTACATGGAGGTGAGACAACTAAGTAAAATAAAAGACATAACATGTGATGGAAGGCAATTGACATAAACTAGTGTTATGTATAAAGTGTGTAATTTACCAAACACCAGAACGTTGTCTTAACCCACTCCTCATTACAACCCATGTTAATATGAACCCATTAAGGTGCGGGTTGTCACACTTTTGCACTAAATTGGTGCCATTTTTGGGATCATCCATTCTCCTGTTTTGAAATCATTGTAGAATTGGTTGTTTTAGCAAGAGATAATCAATAAAATCATTAAAGTGTACGTAGGCTAGAGAATTGTCAAATCATTATACAAACATCGTGTATTTATTCTCTCTTTTCTCTTTAATTTCTTACATTTTTCATTTATTTTCTTCATTTCCATCAATTTGGAGTGTTAGCCTAGAAAAAGGTTAACAATATTGTTAAAATTTTAAACAAATAATAACATTTTAAATCAAATTAATATAGTTAATATAATGATAATACAATATAGCTTAAAATCCAAATCAACTTCATTCAATAAAACATTAAGTATATTTTATTATGGACAATCTTGTTCATTATAACATTATAAAAGGTCTAGTGCATAATAAATCATAAAGGTTTTTGAAATTTGTCGTTCAACTCCACTACTTGATGTAGCTGATTTAACCAAACCAATACGAAGTTCCATATAATGTGTAAATGTGTGACGCCCCACCTCTATACCCACGCTAACCAAGAACACTACGATGTAGTGCTGTCAATTAGCACGGAGAATAAGGCTGTGAAGGAGCGACCATCCATGTAACTTCTTTGTGCGAGCACCGATATGTCAGATAGAATATAATGCATATATTTTAAGGAGGAAATCCGACATACCGATACAAACACAAAGCTATCACACGGTGGCTATATATAATCTTCGGAAACAAACATAGAAGTAATCATAACATAAATCAGTCACAGACATCCATATCACAAAGGCGGAAGAAGATATGAATAAATATACAACACATGAAAGTGTACATCAGAGTAGTGGTCAGAAAGATCCACGATAATACAAAAGAATAGCAACACGTGCTATACAAAAGAATAAGTACACAACATAGAGTCTATATCTCAAATGTGTACATACAAAAACTACAAATCTAAGTAGTTAGCCAAAAGTCAGAATAATAGATCCCTGGAGAGAAGTCAAGCAGAAGCACCTGTAACATCTCGGTCTGACCCGAGTATTATTTATAAGAAAATAATAAACGGATCAGTCTAGCTATAAATATCAGATGATATGGTATATAGTAAAAGGCAGGACATGAACATGTAATAACCATAACGGCATACTACGATAAGTATGTAAATGATAATCAACAAAAGATTAATCAATATCACAAGAATCTTCTCAAAGATAAAATGGGGTATCATACCCTAAACCTGTATTCATAACAAGTCAATAACACATAAATTCACTAATGCATAAAAACTGATATCATATCAATGAAAATCAAGTAAAATTGGTGAAGCACAAATTCCAGAAATCATCACCAGAAATCCAGAAAAACACATAAAAAGGGGGAAGGCCTAACACATGAACGGGAGTTAAAAAACTCACCAATGCACGTCACACAGAACGAGAAGCTATCTCATGGAAGCTATCCATTAAATTTCCACACAGTAATGGCCCGAAGACCGTAGGGTGCTACCCTACATATGTGATGGCGAAACATCACATAAACGGGGTATAGTCTCCCTCGCAGACAAAGAGACATCGCTCAATCGCTAGTCTAAATCACAAAAAAGATCGTCATGATCATCAGGAAGTGTCGATTACACTAAGCTAGTAAATATAAGAGTTTAGCTTCATGTCCCATAACCACTTGCTTAACTCAAATATTTACGAACAGATTGTAGATCTGCACTAGAAAATTGTCACAAGAGTTTCAATATGTGTGAATCGAAATCACACCAATGAGGTATAGACTAACCTCGAAGATAAAGAGATATGTGTGAATCGAAATCACACAAATGGTGTCTAGTCTAACCTCGCAAACAAAGAGACATCGCTCAATCGCTAGTCTAAATCACAAAAATGATCGTCATGATCATTAGGAAGTGTCAATTACACTAAGCTAGTAAATATAAGAGTTTAGCTTCATGTCCCATAACCACTTGCTTAACTCAAATATTTACGAACAAACTGTAGATCTCCACTAGGAAATTGTCACAAAAAGGGTTCAATCGAACAAGTCCAAGAGCTAACCGACGAAGTGAACGCAAGCGTTTCATACCACTCATTTTACTAAGTCGTTTAAGTCGATTTCTCATCCGAGTGAAGTAAAGGCTTGTATATACTAGTAGATTGGAAATCGGTTTGAGAAAACGAACTTTTGATATTTAAAATAGTGTTGAAATCGCTTTGATGAAAGAGTTTTGATATTTACTACTAGTATTGAAACCTTCATATCTTTAAAGTGACAAGTCACAAAACGATTGTTGAAACAAATCGAATCACATCAATTCACGTTCAAAGACGTGAGTAAAGTCCAAAGAAATCAATCCCAAAACCATCATAGTAGAAATTCCGATGAATGTTTTTCAGATAAGATCCCCTACGAAAGGGGGTACGGGGTTCACATTCAAAAGATGTGACCTTTTGAAGACAAGTTACAAAATGATTGTAGAAACAATCAATCATCAAAATTCACATTCAAAGACGTGAATCAAATCCAATTAAACCGATAAAGAATTAATCGAAATGGATATTCAAAAATCCTGAAAAAGGAGTCATCAAAGTTGGCAATAAATGATAAAAACAAGTAGGGAAGTAATACGAATCGATTAAATTTGGAAACCACGCAAAACTGGCGGAATAGGCAAAATAGCAGCAGGTCGGTCGGCCTGCTACAGGGCTCGGTCGACCAGACCCTGTTCTGGAAAATTCTCGGGAAGCAGGTCGGTCGACTGAGCTCTACAGTCGGTCGACCAAACCCTGAGGCAGAGAAGTGCTTTGCACTTTGGAAGCAGGTCGGTCGGCCGGCTACAGAGCTCGGTCGGCCGGACCTGTTTCCAACCCCTTCCCAGCCTACCACAAACAACGGCCAAACACGACCAATTTGCAACCGCTTGAGCCAATGGCGCTAAGGGTTTATGCCTATCGACTACCCGGCCCTATGAGCTCTTCGTTGCATCACAAAACATGATCAAAACATCAAGGTTAGGATTTTCAAGGATTTGAACTTAAAACACAACAATTTGGTATATTCACCAAATCAATCCAAACCAAAAGCAATTGCACAAGAATAAGTGTTAGGAATTCATACCTAACAATCGAAGATAAATATAGTTTAAGATGTGAGATAAAAATCTCACCTTTGAATCCAAAAACAATGAATGAGAAGCTTGAAGACAAGGGAAGATCAACCACACTTCAATCTCAACACAAGAAGCTTGAATCTAAGCTTAAAAAGGAAACACTTCCCAAATTAGGTTTAGGAATTTTTATGAAATCAAAGAGAGAATGAATTGGAGAAGAAGATGGAGATGCATACCTTAGCTTCTCTTTGGATTTGGAGCAAGAATTTGGATTTGCAAGAGGAACTAGGGCTTGGAGTTTTAATTTCCCATTCCACTCACCATTGTTGGTCAAGAACTGAAATGAGGAGGAAGTGAGGGAGAATGGGGAGAAGTGGTTCAGATTTGGGGGTTAAGTTGGCAAAGGGGCTGAACCCAAACCCAAACCCAAAGTGCAAATGGTCAAATTTTTGACTAGCTCCAAACATATCAAAGTTTATACTGAAAAAGGTTGCAAACGGCATTTTGAACTCAATGGAAGTGGTCTCGAGTCCTAATTCGACTGTTTGCAAAAAGTAGCTTTTCGGACTATAATCCGACGAACGATGCTATATTTAAATATAAAATCGATAAATATGCGGGTTGTTACAAAATGCATGTCCATACAAAAATCTAAACACATCATATGCTACTTAAATAAAAAAACAATACATCATATATGCATATTCATGCACAAATCTGAATACATCATACTTAAATCTCATATATGTTGGAACTAGGCCAGCCCGTAGAGAAGAAATTGGTGAATTTTAATTTTTTTTTATACTATTTTGGATGTTTATTGGGCCTATGAAGTATAATTCATTTAGAACATTTCTAAATTTCTTTTAGATAAAATCATTGTTTTATTTAAATTAATAAAATAATTCTATTTTATGTATTAATATTATATTATATATATACGTGCATCACACACACACATATATATGTGTGCGTGCATGTGTAACATACTCGTGTATAATTTTTAGGATTTACACTACAACGGACATGTTAGCTCAACTAGTATACAAATATATCGTCCAAATGTATGTTTATACAGTTTAATTTGAGTATATATATATATATATTTACTCTTAATTTTGAATGATTATATATATAAATTTATAAAATATATGCGTATATATAATTATGTATATAGAACGTTTAAAGTATATTATAAAATTTAATTATTTATTTTTTTGTAAAATCGAAAACAAAATTAATTTTTTTCTATACAATATATATATATATATTCTTATAAACAGTTTAATAATAAATAAATAAACATATATAAACATATGTATAAAAATATATAAATGAAATATATATATATATATATAATATGTGTATTAAAATATATAAATGAAATATATATATATATATATATATAATATGTGTATTAAAATATATAAATGTATACTTACCTAATAATGCTCATGTAAAATTAGATTTTTTTTTAAATTTAGTTTAAAATTTCCAGTTTGAAATAAAATAATATTATTATGCATAAAATTATGTTTTGAATTCATAATTATATTTTTAATATTTTATAAAAAATCTAGATGATATTTTGGCATTTGAATGTTTTAAAATATATTTTGTAATTTAAAAGAAAATTTAAAATTAAATCTAACTTTTGACATTTATATTAATATTTTAATAATATATAATATATTTTGCATTCGTGAGTTTATCTGGTGAAAAAATAATTTTATATAATTTAAATTATTTTTTATATGACATAATTATTTATTTAATGATTTATTTAAGTGATTTTAATTAAACAATATTTAATATATATATATATATATATATGTTAAAAATTTATTTTTTGTGCCAAAATTACATTAGGTATAAAACTATTTGTATATAATTTTAAAACATATTTTGTACAGTAAGAAGTCTAGTATTTAAATTATAGAGTTTATGTTATTCAAATAATGTATATTAAATTCATTTAAATAATAAAAAATCAGTTCTTTTTATCTTAAGTTGTGAGCATCATGGCATATATATGTCAACAAATTTATATATATGTATGTATGCATATAAGCATATAAGCAAACAACCATCTTCAATGTGACGATATACCGATATATTAGAATCATCACCTAACTAATAAAGCAATATACATATATATATTATATTATATATATATATATCTAAATATATTAAAAATATAATCATAGATCAAATGATTACCTTTCACCAATGCTACAGTACCACTTCTTGAAGCGTTGAAACAAACTCCTGAATCAAATTCCAATTCTAAAGGTGCTATCTCCTGAACTGTAGACCAACGACTATCGAATTGTGTTTAATTTTATTTGATTTGTGCTTCGAAAATAGAGGAGGATGAAGGATTTGGCTATATCTAAGAAGGATACGAGGCTTAAAAAGTTAGAAAAGAAAGTGGGTAGAGATGCTTTTATAAAGGGAGAAATGTAGAGAGAAGTTATGATTAAGATCCACATTTCTCTCTTACTCTTTCTTTCCACTTATCCATTCAATCCTAGCCCCTTTAACCATCATATGACCGCCCTTTATGCTCCATTATAGCCGAACTAACTAGCCCCCTATATGGGCTTCAAACTCATTTAAAGCCCGAATAAAATATTTTGCATTTAAATCCAATTTAAACGCATATCGATGTCGTATATCGATTAATATATTTATAACTATTATAAATACATTTAATAATATTTGTTCATCAAATCAAAATAAAATTTTATAACTAATATTTCATAAATATTAATTAATTTATAACAATTATAAACTAATTAAATCATGTGGTCAGGGAGTATTCAACGATTCGGTTGTGCCACTCTTTGGGTGTAAATTTAGTCGAGGATAAATATCGAAGTATTTGAATATTAACATTCACATATCACTTAGTAGATGGTGTGATATTTTAGCCAAATTCATCACTTACTTGGTTTCGATAAAATCCAATTTTACTTTATTAAGCGTTACCCAGTTGTGACTAATATTTACACCAATTCTCTTCATCAAAACTATATCAATTTGGACTTATGGAATTTGGTAATGGTCAAAATCCCAATATTGTCCATATTTAACTTTATTGTCCAACACAAAGTCATTGGTTCAACAATAACAATTATTATTAACCAAAATGCTCTGGCCATAGACTTTGACTCTAAGTTGACTTCAGTTGACCGTGATACTAACCTCATATAACCGAGGAGATGAATCCTTTCTTGAATAGTGTTTCACTTCCAATGCTTTCACTCAACCCACCTATAGTCCTTCGATGGACGTCATGCCATGATTTAAACTATAATCGAAGAGGAGCTTCCACATTAAAGATCAACAACATTCTTAAGTCAAGGGAACCGTGTAATTTTGTGACATCGATATTTTTGGTTTGACCTTAGTTGTATTAACCAACAGAAAACTATCGATTGTCATTCCATAGTTATCCAAATAACTATCAGTATGTAACCCATGGTTCCTCCATCAACCATGAGTAATACACTGCCCAACATTTGGAGAGCGTCTGTAACGACCCGTATTTTACGGATCAAAACTTCGTAAAACAGTTGACATTTGGTCACACTGTTGATAAGTCGTTTATAGTTTAATTCCTAGGTCGTTTGGGTTTAGGTCGGCAAGGAGTTAAGTCGGAGAAGTCTGGTAGGTCGTAAGTAAGCTTAGGCTTAGGTCGTAGCCGACTTAAGGAGAATAGGCGACCTAAGGATGTTGGGGTTGGCGACTTAAGGATTTGGAGTTAGGTCGTTGATGGGTTAAGTGTTAGGTCAGTTGAGTAAGTTAGCGACTTAAGTATTTTGGGTCGTATGGTAGGATAGGTCGGTTGAGCGACCTAAGTGTTGACGACTTATAAAGGTTAGCAGGTTAGCGACCTAGTGGTTAGCAAAGTTAGGTCGTTAGACGACTTAAGGAAGTTAGGTCGTTGCATAGTGAGTCGTAGAGTTGCTAAGTTATTAAGTCGTGAGCGACTTAGGGGTTAAGCCGCTAAGTCGTAAGTCGTATCTCCTGTTAGGTCGCGCATATTAGTTAAGTCGTAGGTCGTATGGATGCGGTTATTTACTAAGTCGTTAGGTCGTATGCGCATGTGTTAGGCGGAGCTGCTGTTAAGTCATAAGTCGTATACCCTGTTAAGGCGCGTGCTTTAGGTCGGGGATCTGCTAGGTCGTAGGCTTGGTCTGTTAGGTTGGAGTTGTTGGCTAAGGCTTAGGTCGGTGGGAGTCTTAGGTCGTAGGTCGGAGACGACCTAATTCCGAGTTACGACTTAAGGGATTTTCGCCTATAAATAGAAGGGGGTTGGCTTCATTTTTGGGATCCGGATTTCGAAGCGACGAAGTGCTCCCATTTTGAGAGCTCGACTTCTACACTTCTTCACTTCTTTTCTCTACTCTAATCTAGTGATTCCATCCATCCAAGTTGAAGATCAAATTGAAGATTCAAGAGCTTGGGTTGAAGATCTTCATCCTTTGAAGTGAGATTTCTTCGTTTGAAGCGGATTCATGATAGATCAAGCTTGATCCTTCGCTGTCCAGATCTGAAGCGTATTGATTTGAGGTTGTTTAGGTGATTTGTTGAGTGGTGATTATCTCTCACATGGATCCAAAGGAGTATCTCGGATCGTTGGTTTGATTTGGTGTTAAAATAGTGATTTCCATACATTTTCTTCATCCTAAGTGTAGATCCATATAGATCCATTGTTCATGATGATGTTACATCCATTTTACTACATGTTAACCTATGCAAGTTCATTCATCAAGATTATAGAGATATTGTTCATGTTTTCATGCTTATTAGACTTTCAACTCTTTAATTACGAAATTGCCATTATTGTGATAATTGTCTACTTAGATCATATTTGAATGCTTGATTGCTTGGATTAATGTTTGATTTGGTTGATTGCTATGAATTAGATGATTGATGATTTGATTTAGATCGAGGATGATTCAAAAGCTAAGGGAAGGGCTCTTGAATGGGAAAAGCTGTTTGTGGCATTTGTAGCGGATGATGAAGTTCTTATGCATAGATTTGATGATTGATGTTGAGATGAGACTTTGCGAGGATGTGATGAAGCGAAGTATGATATGAGATAGTCTTGGTCTAATCCAGACGGGATCATTCCAAGTGGGTTGAGGGTAATGGATGCTCGAGAGGCGCTTGAGCTAGTATGGAAATAGTCGTCGAGGAGGACGACTAGAAGGATGAGATCTCATCGTTGTTGAAGGTTCTAGCATGCTCAAAGCAAGAGTACGTTGGGCAGATTCGATAGTCCCTGAAGGCTACTGATTGGGTAGTCAAGTACTCTGGGCAGATTCGATAGTCCTAGGCACGGGTCACGATGACGTGCGGGAGTTATGTCTAGAACCGGGGTTACCATTAGCCCTTGACGGACGGCTGAAAGAATGTGCCGGTCATTCAATTAACGGTGATATCGAAGTAATGATAACAGTGATAGCCAGAGTCATGGATGTTTGGTTGTATCGTCATTCGGTCTCAAGAGCGGTATTTTCTGGATGCTTATCTGATCTTGGTTTAGGCCTTGGGGGTTTGTACTTGGAAAACATCGCCCTTGACTCGAGTGATAATTGCTTTACTTTACATTGTATGCTCTGCTATGTTTGCTTCTACTTAGTGTGTGTCTGGGGGCTATCACTGTAGAAAGAGGTTGGAGTGGGAGGGTTGTATTCCTATTCCTTTTCCTTTATGCTCTTTTGGTATGTTGTTAGTTAATTTACCGCTCACTAAGACTGTTGTCTGACTCAAGGCTTTATGTTTTAATCCTTATTGCCTTGGGCTGTTCGTCCATTTTGGGACGGGCAGACTAGGTAGCAGGTGACAGGTGCTGCTCTCTTCTCACGATGCTGATATCGAAGACGAGCTGGAGGGTTGCATATTATCTTCATATTATATGTACTGGATGTTCCGCTGTTTGTATAATCTCTGAGTGTTATGTAGTGAGGCCTGATGTATTGACTATTTGGATGCTTGTATTCAACTATTATGGAGTTTTATATGATGGCATTTTATTCTGTAAAGCTTCACTATACCTATGTTCTATTGTATTTTGTCCATGCGCTGTGAGTAATACGATAGATTCTGTTGTTTTAATCTACCTTGACAATCGTCCATGGTCGCCTGGCACACTTTACAGCGCACTTCCTCTAGATTCGGTGCAGGGGTCATGGGCGGTCGTCACAGCGTCACACACTATGGTCTCAACGGATGTATTGATATCTAGTCTCGATACACCTTGACTAGGAATATTTAAAATGGTATATTTATTTTCATTGTGATAGATTACTCACGGTTACAACCTTTGTAACTACTATCACAAACATACCATTTATGGATTTTTTTACTAAATATACTTTTAATTTAATTAATTAATATAACATATTATATCAAGTATAGAATAGAAAGAAAATACCTTTATTTTGTACAAGATTTGTTAGCGAGTTAGATGTATGTAACAAATTACATAATTGCCCCTAGGGCATAACCCTAACTCTATCAATCTCTCACTTACACTTGGAGTCAATTATGGAATCTTATTCCAACTTCTCAATCGGTTTTCTCAAAAATCAATTGGGTTAGTTCCTCAATGAACGGGTATGCTATTATGTTTCAATCATCTACTCTATCAGTCAACTTTTTCTTATATTGATAAACTATCTTTATTATGTGGAATAATTCAAAGTATGTATCTTGATTTCTAGTGAGCTCTAAGTTCTGTTATGAACTATAACGTGACATTGTTATCATATAATAACATTATGGGATTCTCAACATTTGGAATTACCCTCAGCTTGGTTATAAATTTGTGCATTTAATATATATACATTGCTATTATTATGGTGCTATTCAAGTCAATATATTTAGCTTTTCATTGAATCACCGACAATCTCTTCAAATTGGAACATTTCCAACTTAAATATTCTTCACTTAATTTTATTATTGACATATTACACTTAATATCACTTATGAAGCTTGAGTCCGAACACTCTTTCATAAGGAGTTCATTATTTCTGTAAAAAGTTCTTTGGTATTTCATAAATACACGAGAACACCGCAAACAACCATTTAGTGATATCTATTTGGATTTTATATTTGCTTCATGTATCAAATACATAAACAAAACATGCTATTGCAGACAACATAACATGTATAATAATTCATATTGTCAATGCATAAGGAATTCATCTTACATGTTCCTTATTAAACATTTTAATAAGGTGTCCTTGAATATCGTTTCAGACATTCCCAATACCTTTTATACTTATATAAAAGAGATCATTTACAAATCCTACGTCGAGTATTAAAACAACTAAAGCTAATTTTAATACAAGTATATTGTTAATAATAAGTAATGTGTTGTTTACGTATGGTTTAGAAATATCTATGTTTCTTTTAACATTCTATCTTATGAACACACGCTTTCTCTGCATGATATTTCTATCAAAACACTTGTTTGATTATGATGCTTGTTGAATAACACTTTCGCATATGTTTTTGGATCATATCCAAAAACTCACAAACTCAATATCACTCCCACTGACTTCGAGATACTTTGGTTATTATATGTAGACAGTTAACTCTAAATCATTATTTAGAATTTTCTATTTCAACACATACGTGCCAAAATATAAAGTCATACCATGTGATAATTTTATAAGTAAAATCCAAACCAACTTAAGCACATCGAATGATGAATCTATTACGTTAGATTCAACAATTGAAATTCATGGTATTATTCTTGTCAATGTGACTCACTTTATTCCAACTGCATTTGTCTTTCTCTTAAAGACACATTTGTGGCCAATGGATCATATCCCTTCGAATATAACTATCAAAATCTTATTTTGACAATGTACTTGGAATCTGTTTTGGATCTGCGCAATGTACCATATCATAGAGTCAATACTCCTAATGGGTTAATTAAACAATCGAGGATTATTTATTCTTGACATTTACGAGAAACTTATAGTTTCTCTCTAATGTACAAGAATACTCATTAGAGGTTCTAATGTATTATGTTCATTTAGGATCGTTCAATTTCATTTCATCCCTTGTAATCTGTTTTATGCTTGAATTGTATCCAAATTCATTTTATACCAATAATTTCTAAAGAAATTTCTTTGCTACAAATTTGGTATATTTGAAATAATAGTTATTTCTCAGTGCAACGGAACAAGCATTCATAAGCATTTTATGAGTTGCCTTATATAAAACTGATTTTGCATTGTTCACAATATATTTATGTTCACAACATAAATTAGTCATCTAATGACTATTGTTCCCAAAATTCTCTTGGACGATTCATACAAGATCCCTTACATACAATTATTACGTGCAGTCTTTCGACTCGCACATCCTACCAACTCCTTAACCTATGCTATGTAGGGGTTTGTTATAAACCCTTACCTTGTATGATTTTGTAAACTATTCTTTGGATGATATTTTTTTAACCTTGGGTACTGCTCTCAAGTACACACCTTAAAAAAAGAGTTTAACTCAACTTTACTCGTCATTAATTGTGCTTTATCCAATATAGTTCAATTACTCCTTGTCAATACATCATTATGAATTATTGGGAGGAGTGACCTTTGAGACTGAATATGTATTCATATTAGGTACACACCGTACTCTTTCCAATATACTCACCCATTCGATCAAATCGAATCATTTCCATTGCATGTTATATTATTTCCTTTCGTTTTATATTCCGAGCTTGTCATAGACTTGTACATGTGTATCAAATATACATTTCCATGTCTGTGATAACTCATCATTGAATATAATGAAGTACATAGAACTGTTTTGGTATTAATTGACTTATGATTACATAATCTATATGTATCGATCCAAAGAGTTCATCAACTCTTATGACGCTCCCATAAATGGGCGCATAGCACTTTACTGTTTGAGATATAATTAACTAATATCATATGATATATAATCATACAATAAAAATTATTTCTCAAAACTATGGCTTAGTCTATAATTCCAAAATAATTGTAAATAATTTTAGATACTTCAGTATTTTTGAATGCACGACTTTTGTTGTGAAAACAAATACCACATTATAGTTTTATTTCACAACTATTATTCATAATATTCACATTGAAATATAACTATGTCTATTTTTCAGTGGACACCGAAAAATAGTCATTATTTCATAAATAATATTCGGTATGTTTTACGAAAATAATTTTCATAATTTGATGCAATCAATAAGTGCTATAGGCATGCTCCCACTATTTCCACCATTACTATAATAGCGCACTAAATTCAAAGGTCCATCATTTACTTAATATAAATGATTTATTTCATATACTACAACTAGTTTATAGTGAAGAGTTCTTTGATCAAATATTAACTTAAGGAAATAAATCTCATAGAAAACAATTTTTGACATGAAAACACATTCGGAATAGAAATCTTATTACTCATTCCAATGTTATTATCAATTATTATTACTACAATTCTTGTTTCTGGTATTTCTTTATGAAGTAGAAGTGATTATTCACTCTTTTCATCCCAATTGTACCTTAAATCACATCTACCCTTGTACAATCATTTTTCTTTCTAAATGGTCGAACCATTCAAAAGAATACCCTTACCACAACATCATAACGAACTCTTTATAAAAGTGTACTCGATCATCCTTAACATTTAAGGACATCATATATGTTGCATTTTGTGTAAACCGATCAAATTGACATTTCAGTGACGAGTTCCTAGATCTATGTTGTAGTTTTGGTCTAAAGTTACATTTAGCAAAATACAATCTTTATTGTAATCAATTAAATTGAATACTCGATCTTACCGTACGGTTTATTTGTTTGCTTCAAATGAACTAATTTCATCGAAGTATTATACATTACGAATTGTGACTGTTCACCATATAACACTTATATGTGATAGTATATGGATTAACTATCCATAGTCTTGTATTGCTTTTGAGTTTGGAATTAATTGAATGCAATACATGGTTTTGATCAAATAAACACATGAGCAACCAAATTAACGAACGTATTACGTAGTTGTAAAATTAGGCACTTGCATAGGTGTAGAAAACATTAACATGCAAGAAATATTTAATAGTAAGTATATATATTATATTTCTATTTGTCAATCTTCAATTTAGTTCATTTATATATCTTAATTGATAAAACGTTTTATCAATCATATTAAATTCATAATCAATATAGATTAGTACAACATTATATAGCACATATTCTTACAATATTCGAAAGGTCAAATGCTATCATTTCATTTTTCTAATAAGGTTCCCACTAGTCTTTTATGTTTTATCAAACCCTAAGTGAAACATAAAAGTCTTTCGACTTTACTAGTGGATGTTAAGACTCGTATCCCTTGTGATTCTGACCTTAAGGAAATCTAAATAAATCATAGGCCCACATACGATGGATAACTCCTTATTGATTGTATCACATATCTCCTAACCCATGGTTCCTTGTCCTAATCCCGCCTTTACCTTGAGGAAAGCTCAACATGTAAAGTGAGACTATTCACTCGGACCTATCATTTCACGACGGCCTAATTATAATGCACATACCTTGAGGAAAGCTCAAAAAATACGTGCGGTTATATTACCTTGTCTATTCAATATATTAATAGTATTACACCCATCCCTAGCTTGAGGAAATCTCAAAAACTAAAGAGTATGCAAGTAATCTATTAATGTATAAATGATAGAGGACAACTTTATATTAAAGATTCATAATCTTCAATGTATTATATCGAGTGTGTAACGCCCCTAATTTTTAATAACATTATTCAGGAGATTTAATTAGATAAATTATATAGAATAATGTAAATATTAGAGTAATAAGGGGATTGAGATTTGAATAAATAGTTAAAGGTCGTGCTTAATTATCTAAATGGGCTTATGAATGTGGCTTACATGTTAATTAATTAATGCAAGGGTATTATAGGTTAATTGTCGCACCTTATATAATCTCATATCCACTTGACTTCTCACGTTCATTTTTCTCAAAATACAAAATGAAAACAAAACGAAGAGCAAGCCAGCCATTACTAGGAGAAAAGATGACAAAAGCATTCTAAAGCTAAGGGATCAAGCTAGTGGAAATTAATCAAGGATCAAATATCAAATTCCTTATCCTAATCAAGGTGAATATTAATCAAAACCATCTCTATTTTTTTATGATCATTTAATTTTCGGGTTTAAGTTTAAATCCATTATGATGATTTTTGATGATATGCTTGGATTTATAACATGTTAGATTAAAACAAAATTGCTTGAATATTTGTTTTATATGGTTTTAAGGGTAAAACCGATTATATTGAATTTGGAATGCTATGAGGAAATTATATGTTATGTAAAACATGATATTGGAGATGGGTTTTAATTTTGGTTATTTTCCAAGCTACGAAAAGTTTATTATGAATTTTCAAAGGAAAATATGAACAAATTGGGTTAGAAATTAATTTTGGTTATTTATGAAGAATTTGGATCTGAAATTTTTATATGTTAGACAACATGATAAAGGTAAATTTCTTTGATTTTTGGAGATTTTTCCTAAGTAATTTACTATGGAAATAAAATTATTTTAGATGAAGGACTTAATTTTTTATTGGTTTTACTTAATGGAAGGGATTATTTGTTAAATTAATGTTTGTTTAGATCTTAAGTTATGCGGCAGTTAATTTGAGAAAGAATTTGAAAAGTTTACGGCAACCAGTTAAATGTTTACAAATAGGCAGGTTAGTTATAACGTAATTACTTTAAATGGCATTAAATCAGACTTTATTCAAAAAGTATGTTCCAGCTCATTCAGAAGTACCTTTCGACCCATTACTTCCGCTTCGATCAAGTCGAAACCTACCAATGCTAAAACCAATACACAAGGTATCAATATGATTGGTACGTAGTGGATTGGAGAAAGGCGGAAGGCATGGTGTCAAAACCCTTGCTTTCGATGGGATCGAAACATTTGTTTACTCCCAAAAGATATGCACCTGCCTTGTCTTCAAATAAATGCTTTTGAAGGAGTCGAAACTAAAGATTTCAAAAGGGTCTTTTAAATAAGCTTTCGAAGGGGGTTTCCGCCCTTCTTGTTTAAGTATAGCTTTCGAATGAGATACTTTCATTTTAAACAAAGGCTTTCGAAAAGGGTAGCTTCGACCAAGTCGAAATCCTTCTGCTAACTCTAAGCCTTTCGAGTGTATTGAAGTCATAATGCTTTCGAAAGGTAGTTTTTTTATTAATTGTATTAAGCCGCTTCCTAAAGTTTTCGAAAGGGTTTTAAGGTTTCGAAGGCAATGGCTTCGAAAAAGGGTTTCGATGCTATCCTTTAATGTTTTACTTAAATGATTAGAGCTTTCAAAAGGATGGTTCCGAAGCCATCAATTTTTCCCCAAACAATTTTATATAAAGATTAATGGTTTCGAAAGGGGTACTATTGTTTATGTTCACTTTGACCAAAGATATTTTAAAGATAAATCCAATGGTTTCGAAAGGGGTACTTTCAATCGTTTCGAAGCTATGCTTCAAAGAGTTAATGAGCAATGTTTTAATACTTTCGAAAGGCATGTTTTGATGGTTTCGAAGGAGATATTTTAAAGTGTTTCGAAAGGTATAGTTAGTGTTTTGAAAAGAAGATTTCAATGCTTTCGAAGGAGGTTATCCAATGGTTTTGAACGTAAAGTTTTGAGGTTTCGAAAGCCTTAGTTTTTCAAAACAAAATAACCCAATCTCATTTTTAAAGGAAAACCATGGCATAATAAAAGAGTTTTGAAATGATGTTAAGTATGGAGTTTTTGAAGAAGCTTTCCTTGTTAAAATAATAGGTTAAAGGGATTAACCATGTTTTATATGAAATTTATTTCAATGATGTTAAACCACAGGTGTTGGTATTATTATGTTATTATGGTTGCTTGTTCTAAAATGTATATTCACATTATAATGGACCGATAACTGTATTTTGGGGAGTAAAGGTAGAATAACCAGGTAGGTTGACCCAGTAGTGAATATAACTAAGTAACCCCTGAATGAGTAGAATTGCATCTAGGAGGTCAGATAGACCGGAATATAGGATGCCTAAATATTTATTAAAGAAGTTATAGATTGATAGGTTCATAGTAAACCCATGAAAACTATGTTTAAATAGAGTTATTGGCAGGAGCCAACATGTTTGTAGTGAACCCAGGAAAACTATATCCGGATTAAGTTATTGATAGTAGCCAATAGGTTCATAGTCAACCCATGAAAACTAGATAAGAGGGAAGTTATTGGAGATACCAATAGGTTCAGGGAGAATCCATGTGTTAGCATCAAAATTGGTCACTAACACCCAAGAAAGGATTTGTGTAGAGAGATTAATGAAGATAGAAAATTAAAATAGAGGAATGTATGCAAAATTAACTATAGAAACAAGAACACCAGAATTATAGTGGTTCGGCGTAACTGCCTACGTCCACTTTGAGTTTAATCTTTATTGCTTCTTCAAATTATTGAATACAGATACAATCCGTACAATAATGACTTGATTACAAATTTGGATCGAAAATAGATTGGTCTTCAAAATGGCAGAGTCTCCCCGGAGTTCTCGAAAAAAGGTCCATTTTCACTACGCCCCTGCCCCTCTATTTATAGGCGAAGATAGGCTGGACTTCCCTCACGGGCCCAGGAGCAAGGTATCTCGTCCCATAGTAGGTGACTTCTGTGCACCGAGCCATGCATGCCGAACAAGACAGGTTGATGTCGGTCAAGAAACGCCAACCCATCATGTCTGGTCGATTATCAAGTGACTTGAAGTAAACCTTTAGGAGACCCGAAGCGAATAGCGGGTTGACTCGAAGCGAAGTCATGTCGGTCGCTTCACTTTGTTGTAGGCCTGACAACCTACCAACTTCTCTAGAATGCACCGAGCGATGTATGCCGAACCTTCCACACCGGGCGACATGCGCCGACCATCTAAGCCGAGTGTCATGTGTTCGTGCTTCCTCGACCGAACCACCCATGCCGAGCCATCCTTCCCCAAGCATCCAAGCCGAACCATATCACCTTTAACTCCACCAGCCGAACGATGAGCGCCGAATGACGTTGCCGAGCGAGGCTTTGCCGGGCGACATGTGTACAGAGTTCCCAACAACACTTTCCGAGCGATGGCGTTCGAATGAAGAATGCCGAGTGATGGTCTTAGGCCGAACGGTACTTGCATGCCGGACGACGCGTCCAGGCTGAACGATGATTCCTTCTCCAAAACTGAACGGTGAGTGGCCGAACCGCCATGGCCGAACCATGTATATAGGCCGGGCCATGCGTCCGGGTAACATTTGCCCCCCAAAGCGTATCATGAAAGTCATCATGATGCGCTTTGAACCAATCCAGGCTTTCCACTTTTCTTCATCTATCAATTGGGATCTGATTCTCCATTGTGCTATCATCTTCGGTGTGGGCCGGTCGACGTAAACACGCCGAATCACTCGTTCGGCATATGCATTGACGAGTGGTACGATTACTCACCGAACCAGTGAGACACTTTGACTGGGTCCACTGGCTAATGCCTGTTGACTTCCCCTTCCTCATATAAAACCTAACACTTCTCCTTTTCTTCCTTTCATTTCCACTTCAACACCACAGGGCTTTTTAATCTACCTTCCCTCGAACTTAAGCTACCACTCAACCTTCCTCTCTCATCCTAAATCCAAAGCGTCTTGTTCGCAACTCCCTCTGACAACAAATCGAAACGAACTTCGATCTCGAATCGCTCAATTCCCCAAGCCTCAACTTGCTCTCTTAGGTATGAACTTCCCATTCGATCGACTTTCTCGAGCTAGGGGTTTTGTACGAAATTCGATTTCGTGAGTTTTCTTTAGATTACGAACGGCAGGAGTCGCATAGGTAATGAAGACGAACCCGAGGTTAGAACATGTCTTAGGTTGGAGCCGGTGATTCCTAGGATGTCAGCTCCTGTTGTGCCACCAAGCGAGGGAGGATGAAGTAGTAGTGGGTCGGTAGGAGTTATTAAGTTTAGATGGTGTTGGCTGAGCGTCGTTGCCGAGTTGTTAGGTTGGGTAGAAGTTTTCTAGTCGGTAGGTTGGGTGCAGTGTACAAGTGAGAGGGTCGTTCGGTGATGTTGCGCACCGCTGTGGGTCGGCCTAAGTCTGATAGAGGGAGGCCGTTTGGTTGTTAAGAAGAGGTAGGCAATGGGTAGGTCGGTCGGTATGGGTGTTTTATGGAGCCAGCGATAGTAGTCCGGTATCGCTCGATGTGAGAGAAAGTGTGTGGATTAACCACTTGAGTGTAGTGTTACGGCTTGGATAGAAATCACAAGGCGGGTTCGGCATACCGAGCATGTGTGGCTCGGTATAACCCCCGCATGCCATTCAGTGAAGAGAGAGTGTAGGAGAGGAGAGCGCGTGATGCGATAATTTTGACTGATAACTCCCCCGTTCCAACAACTATAATTCTGAGTTCAACTCGATAAAAGTAAATAATAGACTTCAACATATAGCGCCAATGTCCGAGTTCAAGACCCAAACCATCATAGGGCGAGCTCTCGGAGACGGTCAGCAATGACGGTCTTCGAAGATGACACTTTTATGCTCAATCTAACTTCACTATGCCTTTAAGTCCTTAATTCTTTTATACTTATGCTTGAACGAACGCACTAGTCCACACACCACGTAGGGGGGAATGCTTTTGTCGTTATATCTAATATTGATTGACTTTCAAGTATAGTTCAAACAGGTGTTTACCCAAATTCGACGCTCATTGAGGATGTCTAGAAAGTCGAGCTCTCTACAGTTTCTGATAAACCTGAGCCTATTTCTTGATAGGAAGTTGTGGGAACTTCAAAACCGTCGACAACTCCTGCACGGAATATCCCGAGCCCAATGGCTACAGCTATTGATTTGGCTCCTGATGCCATAGATGGAGCAATTATCCTAGACAATTCGGCTGTTCTCAAGCTTCAAGAATCAATGAAAACGCTCTTCGCCGACTATGCTCAATCCACGGAATTCCCTTTGACGATGTGCTGGTTCCATCGGGGCAAGATCGTCCTCACCTGCCCCTAGCTGGGTATACGGCTTGCAACAAATTCATGTGCTAGGTTGGTAGCATGCCACCTTTCAGCTCCTTCCTTCGTGAAGTGCTTCAGTATATGGAGATCGCCCTAGCACAGTTACATCCTAATAGTCACGCGTTCATCTATGGCACGTGTATTCTTTTCATGAGTGTTCTGTTCAGACTACCCACTCCTGGTGATATCCGATATATCTATCGTTTTAAGAGACGGTCTGACAGCCCATCCTTCATATTCCTCGAGCCACACTCCAAGTGCCAAATCTTAACAGGGGCGTGGAGCAAATTCGCCCTATACAAGCAGGAATGGTTTTACGTGCGCTGCCCCCTGGTTTTGCGAGAAGATGGCTGGAAGGGAGTAAGTTCCTTTTCTAGATTAATAGTTGTATGTGGCAGGAAGTGCATTCTTTCTAAACCTTTTCTCAATTTTTACAGGTATTAGCCCACGTCCCAAAGGCTCCGGGTACTCTGAGGCCGTCGAAGCCATTCGAGTTGTTCCCGCGGGAGACTGAGACATCAAATCCGTCATTTCCAATGAATCGCTTTCAAAATTTGGATTGTTGGCGGAAGGTCACCGAATAAGTCTTCCTCACAGCGCCACCACAACCGGACTTGCCTTAGATAAAGGCAAGCTGGGCCTTCGGTGCCTTTGACAAGAGAGACTCCCGATGTATCTAAAGAGGGTGAAATAAAGGAGGCCGAAGCTCCGGGTGAGAGTGTAAGTCCTGCTCTGAAACCAGTGGTTGAAGCACATGGCACTGATGAACCACCTCCCCTTCAAAAGGGAAATAGAAACTAGCTTGCAAGCTGAGGAAGAAGATAGTGGGTGGAACTTCGAAAGTGACAATTACTCCAATGGAGAAAGGGCCGTCTCCACAACACTTAGAGGGTTCATTGAAAGGCTTGTCTGACCTTACTATTCCTGATGATCTGCTCAATTACGGCATTGACGATCTGGAAGCCATGAAACTTCATTCACCCGCGAGAGGCGATGAAAGCGTTCACGCTCATGATCAAGTAGAAAAAACTCCGATAAGTAAAGCTAAAGAAACCGGTCTGTCGGGGGGAAACACTAGGACACGCACACTAACACTCACACCTCATCTTACACATAAACTTCAGCCACTATGTTATTCCTGCTAACTCGTACTTGCTTAATTTCTGTGCAGGTGATATGGGACGCTCTCATGGATTCGACCGCCTTCGCGGGTCCTCTATTTTTCATCATTCCAACTGAGACTCAGGGTCCGGAAAATGCTAAGATAGAGATGACAATAGCAATAGAGACTATCGTTCTCGAGATTCATCGTCTCGAAGGAAAACTTATAGCCACTCTTCCTACCCCAACGATCCTCCCCCTCAACCAGAGCATAGCAGGGATAAATCTGCTCAAAGGGGGTCACAACCTGTAGCTCCTCGTGATCAATATTCTGGCTCATCAAACACCAGACAGTCCCGTGAGCTTCACAAGAAATCTGTTGTTTCGGCGAAACAAACTTCCTTCAATCCTGCACATGATCCATCGGTAGTAGAGAAGTTAGCTGAGCTTAAAACCACATTTCCAAAAATATGCTTTGATGGACTAAAGTTCCTTCCGGCAATCCATCCTATTCCGGGGCACGTTAAACAAAGTGCCATTGCTTGTACTAATGATGTCTACGTCCAGCACGACGCATTCGTTCATTTAGTGGAGAAAGTTTCGGAAGTTTCGGTGGAACGCCAACATGAAATCGATCGCCTGAAACTCGCAGCTGTCCACGACAAAGACATTATCAAAGCACAAGATGAAGAGCTTTCCTCATATAAATCTCAGCTTGCAGCTTCTTAGAAAACTGCTAAAGACACAGCCGAAGCGGTTGATTGTCTGGAAGCCGCACACAAAAAGGAAATTGATGAGGCGGTTCAACATTGTGGCACTTTATCCCTAGAGAAAGACTCCATCCAAAAGGAAAAGAATGCTCTTGCTCAACGAGTTAAAGAATTGGAGGAGCTACTCCTTAATGAGAAAGAAGAAAAAACTACAGCCCAAGAAGAGTCACAACGATATTGTGACGAGATCGTCTCCACACGACTCCTAAAAGTAAAGCTCGACGAGGAGATCTCCAAAGTTGAAGCGCTGAAGAATGTGGCCCGTGAAGAGGGCAAAAGAATAGCGCTCTTGGAAATCGACTCCCGCCTCGAGGCGGCCACTGAAGCAGGTAGGGAGGAAATTAAGTGCATGTTTGATCCACTCATAGCCGAGTATAATGCTCGAGTTCTCATGCATCGTGACCTAACTTTTCTTAGCGAGGGTTACCTCGAATCTTTGGCCGAAGCATGGGACACTTTGATAAAGATAAAAAAAGTCAAGTTGGGAACTAAAGAGATTGATGAAGATTCCCTTGTGAGAGAAGTGCTTTGCGAGAATGAATGCACCGATCTATCTGCGGAAAAGGCCCTTTATGGGAGGGACTCTTCCTCATCGAAAGGGAAAAATGATACTGCCGGTCCATCCGAAACCGAGTCCTCAGTTCCTCCTCCTATTTAGCCGACTGGTCGCTCACCACTCGATCCCATTGAGCAGCATATTGACTATGACCTGGAGAAACCCGGACTTCATATTCATGCTCTATCTCCTATTCCGGAAGGTGAAACTCCACGAACCATTGAGAGTCAGCCAGAAACTGGTATATAGCTTTTTTGGAGTTCAAAGGGCCATTGCTTTTGACGAATAATAAATGTACTCTAACATTTGTCTCTTACGATTTCGTGCAAGCCATTCTGACCCCGAGCCAACTCCAAGGAGCGATGCTGCTACGGAAAAGGAGGGGAAAACGAGAGAGGCAACTCAGACTGGAGAGACCCCTGGACCCGATGCACAAGTGATCGGGGCACTTGATGAAGATATATCTGAAAATTTATCGCCCGTGGAGGAACATGATGAAGTTGAGATCACGGGCGCCTCTGAACACACTTCAAAATCGAGCATGGCAGAGCTAATCATAGAAGAAAAGAAGAAGAAGGCTGAGATTAAGGTTGAACCTCAGGTGGTGGAAATTGATGATCCATTGAACAGGCCTGTGAAGGTTATACTCCCTGGTGGAACCTCGCCACAAGAAGTTCCTCTTCCTTCTCCAGGCACCATTTCCCTTTCAAGCAAGGCGTGTAGGAAAAAACGCTCGGGGGAGGAGTCTTTAGAGAAAACAAAGAAGGAGAAGAAGTCGAAGAAGTAGCTATCATGCTTCGTTCAACGCGAATAAGCCTGGATTATGTAATTATTTCTATTTATTATTGTAGTCGTTGTGAATAGATTTCTTTTTTGCTCAAAGATCAGGAGAAGTTGTAGTGAAACCGAATCCTTGATTAGTAAATAAAATTTTGTTTTTCTGATGATGTTCGATGCTTAGCTTCACCATCCATCTTGTGTTTGAAATCCAAAGCTACGTGGGTCACGCAAGTACTTGTTCACTTCCACGTGACTCGAAGTTTTCTGAATCGCTTCAATTTTAGTTCGCGCTCTGGGGACTTAGAGATTTTTTCAAGTCGTTTATACTCTAGTCCGCACTATGGGGACTCAGAGTACTCTAGTTCGCACTCTGGGGACATAGATATTTTTTCAAGTCGTTTATACTCTAGTCCGCACTATGGGGACTCAAAGTACTCTAGTCCGCACTCTGGGGACTTAGAGATTTTTTCAAGTTGTTTATACTCTAGTCCGCACTCTGGGGACTCAGAGTACTCTAGTCCGCACCCTGGGGACTTAGAGATTTTTTTCAAGTCGTTTATACTCTAGTCCGCACTCTGGGGACTCAGAGTACTCTAGTCCGCACTCTGGGGACTCAGAGTACTCTAGTCCGCACCCTGGAGACTTAGAGATTTTTTCAAGTCGTTTATACTCTAGCCCGCACTCTGGGGACTCAGAGTACTCTAGTCCGCACTCTGGGGACTTAGAGATTTTTTCAAGTCGTTTATACTCTAGTTCGCACTCTGGGGACTCAGAGTACTCTAGTCCGCATTCTGGGGACTTAGAGATTTTTTCAGTTTGGGTGTGCGTTCATACGCCAGACAGAATAATGTAATTTAATTTTTGTCATAGAATTGTAACATAGGGAAACATCAATAGTTCATTAAAAAGACGGCTTCAAGCCTTAATTGATCATAACAAATGGAAACAAACCGAATTGTCTTATTACATGCCAAAAACTAAAAAACAGCGAAATGAACATACACTGGAAATAATTGCAACTAAAAAGCAAAAAGAAATAGACTAGATATAATAACGACGCAAATGCTCGCTATTCCATGCGCGAGGTAGTGTCACGCCATCTACGGTCGCTAGCTTGAAAGTTCCTTCTCCAAGCCTCCATTCGATGACATACAGACCTTCCCATGTGGAATTCAGATGTGATGGGATCGGAAAAACTCGCTTCAAAACAAGGTCACCCACATTGAAAATTCTCGGTCGAACTTTTTCATTATAATATCGAGCAACTCGGTGCCTATGTGCAGCCGCTCTTAAATCAGCTTCTTCATGTTTTTCATCAACAAAGTCCATCGATTCCAATAGGAGATTTTGATTCGTCTTGGGGTCGTAATAAGTTACCCGATGAGAAGGAACTTCAAGTTCCACGGGTATCACAGCTTCAGTGTCATATGCCAAGGTGAATGGAGTATGGCCAGTCGCAGACTTGTGGGTGGTTCTGTAAGCCCAGAGCGCTATCGGAAGCTCATCCACCCACTTGCCTCTAGCCTTCTCCAAACGCTTATTTAATATTGACTTGATTATTTTATTTACGGCTTCCACTTGTCCATTCACTTTAGGGTGAGCGACCGCCGAAAACCTTTTCTGAATGTGATATTTTTGGCAAAATTCTTTGAACTCCCTCCTTTCAAATTGAGTTCTGTTGTCCGTGATGATAGTTCGTTGGAGGCCAAAACGGCATATGATGTTTCGTACAACGAAATTAATTACTTTCTTGGTGGTGATCGTAGCTAAAGGCTCTGCTTCTGCCCACTTGGTAAAGTAATCAATCGCAACAATCGCATATTTCACACCACCTTTGGAAATTATTAAGGAACCGATTATATTGATCCCCCAAATCGCAAATGGCCAGGGACTAATCATTTGTGTGAGTTTCGTTGGCGGAGCTCTCGGGATTTTCACAAACTTTTGACATTTTTTGCATTTCCTTACGTAGTCTGCAGCATCCCGATTTACAGTTGGCCAATAGTATCCATAGCTGAGGATCTTTTTTGCTAGTGTCTGCCCCCCAGTATGGTCGCTACATTCTCCTTCATGAACTTCCCTCAAGACTCGTTTTATCTCATCGTGGGCGATGCACTGGAGTAAGGGAACCGAGAATCCCCTTCGATACATTATTCCATCTTGCATTATATATCGCGAAGCTTTACGAATGACTTGTCGTCTTTCATTCTTTATATCGGGCAAAGTCCCATGTAGTATGTATTGTTTGAATGGGGTTATCCATGACTCCCTTTCAATTTTTGTTTCAAGCACAAATCTTCTTCCATCTCGTTTATACTTGGAAACTGTAAAACTTCAACAGGAACCAAGCCCATCTGCTGTGCATCGCCAGTACTTGCGAATTTCGCTAATGAATTAGCTTCCCTGTTTTGTTCATGCGGGACATGCGAAATATCGTAATATTCAAGGTCTGCCAAAAGTTCTTGAACCCGAGCGAGGTATGGAGCAAGCCTCTGCCCCTTTGCTTGATAATCTCCCCGCACTTGGTACACCACCAATTATGAGTCACAAAAGATTTCAACCGTTTTTATTCCGAGCTCCCTGACAAGTTTTAAGCCAGCAAGCAATGCTTCATATTCTGCTTCGTTATTCGTAGCTGGGAAATCAAGCTTCAAAGCATAACAAATAGATCGATTTTCAGGGTTACTAGAATGACTCCTGCCCCAGAGCAACGGTCGTTGGATGCCCCATCGGTGTATAGTTTCCATCGAATAGTGGGTATAACATCATCTTCGTCTGGTTCGTCGGACATGGTAAATTCCACGATGAAGTCTGCTAGAGTTTGCCCTTGTATGTCCCTTCGTGGAAGGTATGTGATATCGAACTGAATCAACTCAATATTCCATTTCAACAATCTTCCTGAGGTTTCTGGTCGTTGGAGTACCTGGTTCAAGGGTTGATCGGTATAGACACTGATTGAGTGTGCCTGAAAGTATGGAAGAAGCTTGCGCGATGCAATCACCAAGTAGTAAGCTACCTTCTCTATTTTAGGATAATTTATTTCTGCCCCCGTTAAACGTTTACTAACATAGTACACCGGCTTTTGAACTCGATCTTCCTCGCGAACCAAAGCCGTACTGATGGCATGTTGAGATACGGCCAAGTATACATATAACACTTCATGGTCTATGGGCTTCGACAGCACCGGGGGGCTTTCCAAATGTCTTACCAGAGCTCGAAACGCATCCTCACAATTGGGTGTCCATTCAAAATTTCTCTTTCCTTTCTTTATTACATCGAAGAAAGGAATACACTTGTCTGTCGCTCTTGATATGAATCGACTCAACGCGGCCACTTTTCCATTCAGGCTTTGTACTTGCTTTATAGTTCTGGGCACTTGAATGTCTCGAATAGCCTGAATCTTTTCTAGGTTAGCTTCAATTCCTTATGCGTTAACGATGAAACCAAAGAACTTTCCTGACGCGACGCCAAAAAAACACTTCAAAGGATTGATTTTCATTCCGTAATTCCTAAGTATATCAAACATTTCCGCTAAGTCTCGAATGTGGTCGTTTGACTGTCGTGACTTCACGAGCATGTCATCCACATAGACTTCCATCGTCCTACCGATTTGGTCTTTAAACATCTGATTCACCGGACGTTGATAAGTTGCTCCTGCATTTTTCAATCCGAAAGGCATCACTACATAACAACACAGTCCAACGTCTATGACAAAACTAGTGTGTTCCTGATCTGGAATGTGCATCGGGATTTGATTATATCCCGAGTACGCATCCATAAACGACAATAACTCGTGTCCTGCGGTTGAGTCGACCAGCTGATCAATTCTAGGTAGAGGGAAACTATCCTTAGGGCAGGCTTTGTTCAGATTTGAGTAATCCACGCAGGTCCTCCATTTCCCATTCGCTTTCCTCACTAGTACAGGGTTAGAGACCCATTCTGGGTAGAGGGCATCGCGGACGAACCCATTGGCTTTGAGTTTGTCCACCTCCTCTTTGAGAGCAGCGGACCTCTCCGGGTCCATCCCTCTCCTTTTTTGCTTTACTGGCCCATATTTTGGGTTTATGTTCAACATACGACTCGCAATGGCGGGAGAAATCCCGCACATATCAGAATGTGTCCAAGCGAAAACATCCAGATTCGCTCGGAGGAAATCAGTGAGATCCTCGATCATCGAGGGGTTAAGTTGTGATCCAATCTTAAATACCCGCGATGGATCATCATGGCTGACTGGAATGACAATTGTCAGTTCAGCCGGTGCTGCTTTTGCCTCCTTAGGTTCCTCATCATCGTCTCTCGGACCTATGTCTTTATAGATCCGATCATACTTCCCGAGCCAAGGCTCGGGCACTACTTGTCAATCTTCTGCGACTCGGATGCAGACGAAGCTGTCCACAAACTTTCCTTTCTCTCTTCGCTGAGCCTCTCTCAGCTCAGCCACATAACATGCACGACCAGTCGCTTGATCGCCATGCACTACACCAACTCCTTTATCCGTCGGAAATTTCAAGGTTAAACACCACGGGGCCAAAGCTGCCCTAAACTCTGCCAGGGCCGGTCGACCCAAAAACACATTATACGGAGAATCGACATCCAAAACGATGAACGGTAGGATCTGCATCCTCCTACGTTCACCTTCTCCAAGTTCAACTGGAAATTCAATGAAACCCACTTCATCAGTAGCCGCACCATTAAAGTCATGAATGCGGGCTTTAGATGGTTTTAGATCCTTTGTCTCCATCTTCATCTGGTCGTATGCCTTTTTGAAGATGATGTTAACAAAACTTCCACAGTCAATCAGCATCCTTCTCACAAACACTGGACTAATAGTAGCCGAGATGACCATCGGGTCAGTGGTAGGCGCCTCCACCTGATCGGCATCTCTACTTTTGAACACTATATCATCCGTCATCATTCGTTGTTGCTTAGCCGGAGTTCCATCTTCCGTGTTTGAACAACATTCAAAATCTGCATGTTTTAAGGAACTAGCATAGCGTTCCATTTCTTGCCAATTTTTGTCTGCAGGGTGAGGCCCGCCGACTATCGTGTTTATGACTAATCTACCACCTATCCGAACAGGTTCCTCGGATCGTCGTGGGGCCTGTCCGCGATTGGGGTCGGATGTCCCTTGTCCGCCTTCCTGAGGGTTCTTCACAAACTCCTATAACTTTTTCTGTCGAATCAGCTTTTCAATCGCATCGTGGAGGTGCCTACACTCCTTGGTATTGTGCCTGTAAGTCTCATGGAAGCGGTAATACTTCCCAGTCCGCTTTTGTTCTTCGGTGGACTCATTTGGGCGTGGCTTTCGATATTGGAAAGTATTACAGGTTGATAGGTAAATATTTTCTAGAGATGCATTCAGAGGAGTGTATTCATTGTAGGTTGGGATCCTTGGTTTCCACTTTTCGGCTTCCCTTTTCTTTCCAGAGTTTCCTCCTCCAGATCCTCTTGACTGCTCAGTCTTGTTTTGAACATTGACCTAGAATTTTCCAGAGTTGTCACCAGATTGTTTTACAGCAATGTTGCTTTGCACAGCCTCCTTGCCGGGTCCTGATGCTTTATCTCGCCTTGTCCACTTGGCTTCCTCCCTTCTTATAAATTGGTGCGCCTTTGAGTAAAAACGTTCCAGCGTAGCCGGAGTCTTCCCTGCCAGCTAGTCACCAAACTCCGAATCCGGATTTACTCCTGGCATTATGGCCATTAAAATGGCATGGTCATTTGGGTTGCTAACTTCAGTAGCAGCAACGTGGAATCTTTGTAAGTACTCCTTTAACGATTCCTCTGGAGCCTGAATTACACTAGACAAGGACATAACATCCTTAGGACGAGTGGCATGAATCCTGAACTGCTCCACAAATTTCGTCACTAACTCATCAAAATTGAAGATAGACCGTGGAGGAAGTCGGGTAAACCACATGGTATCGATTCCAGATAAAGTTATTGGGAAACATCTACATTTAGTTGCATCATTCGCCGTAGCTGAATCCATCATCACCCATACCTCATTACATGCTGTCGGGGATCAGTCTTCCCCTCGTAGGCCAGGATAGTCGGCATATTAAACTTCCTCGGGTACTCAGCTTGTAGGATAGCATCTGTGAATGGTGTATAACTCGTAGATACACCCCAATCATCATTAGTTAAACCTTGATTTTCCCTCATCAGTTGTCTGACCATGGCTGATAGGTCTGGGGTTTGTATGGAAGATGGCAAGTTGGAGTCCGTCCTGCGGGACCGTTCCGGTTAGTGCCTCCTCTATTGGCGATTTACCAAACGTGTATCCTGGGGACCTGCTTCATCATGACCTTGGTGAGCCAATCGTCCAGCTTCCACCCGTGCTTCAGATCTTAAGTTTACTGTTTCATCTTGAGCACGATTTTCCTAGTGCACTGCACCTATTTGTGTTGTTTCAGTTCTACGGCGTCTACGCCTGGGAGGTTCATCAGATGAAGCAGAGCTGTCGGACGAGGAGTAGGAAGCGGGACTTCCTCCAGCATTATGATGCTGTTGTTGAGTAAGCTGAGTCATGAGGTTGGCGTTAGCTTGAATTTGCTCGTTAAGCTGTCTCCTGCTTTCCATGAGTTCTCTCTCAGCTTGCTGAACTCTGTCCTGGTGACAGCTTCCATTTGGTTTTGGGAGGTGATGGTCCCTGCACCCGGATTAGCTTGTTGATCACTGGTCCTACTTGTTGGACGATAGCGGTCTCATTGAAATCTGCATTGTGGGAGGCTGATCTAGTACGTGGTTTTTCCATTGTAGAGTTATCGGTTGGAACCCTGAATAGAATCAATGGACTTCTTGTGGATAAAACCGTATCTTCTTCGGGGGATTTCCTCAATCCAGTAGCAACAAAGGAGATCCTAACAGCCTGAGAATGCGCTCTCATTGAAAGCACCAAAATGTTAGCACCAAAATTGGTCACTAACAGCCAAGAAAGAATTTGTGTAGAGAGATTAATGAAGATAGAAAATTAAAATAGAGGAATGTATGCAAAATTTACTACAGAAACAAGAACACCAGAATTATAGTGGTTCGGCGTAACTGCCTACGTCTACTTTGAGTTTAATCTTTATTGCTTCTTCAAATTATTGAATACAGATACAATCCGTACAATAACAACTTGATTGCAAATTTGGATCGAAAATAGATTGGTCTTCAAAATGGCAGAGTCTCCCCGGAGTTCTCGAAAAAAGGTCCCTTTTCACTATGCCCCTGCCCCTCTATTTATAGGCGAAGATAGGCTGGACTTCCCTCACGGGCCCAGGAGCAAGGTATCTCGGCCCATAGTAGGTGACTTCTGTGCACCGAGCCATGCATGTCGAACGAGATAGGCCGATCGAGAAATGCCGGTCGAGAAACGTCAACCCATCATGTCTGGTTGATTATCAAGTGACCCGAAGTAAACCTTTAGGAGACCCGAAGCAAATAGCAGGTTGACTCGAAGCGAAGTCATGCCGGTCGCTTCACTTTGTTGTAGGCCTGACAACCTACCAACTTCTCTAGAATGCACCGAGCGATGTATGTCGAACCTTCCACACCGGGCGACATGCGCCGACCATCTAAGCTGAGCGTCATGTGTCCGTGCTTCCTCGACCGAACCACCCATGTCGAGCCGTCCTTCCCCAAGCATCCAGGCCAAACCGTATCACCTTTAACTCCACTGGCCGAACGGTGAGCGTCGAACGACATTGCCGAGCGAGGCTTTGCCGGGCGACATGTGTACTGAGTTCCCAACAACACTTTTTAAGCGATGGCGTTCGAATGAAGAATGCCGAGCGATGGTCTTAGGCCGAACGGTACTTGCATGCCGGACGACGCGTCCAGGCCGAACGATGATTCCTTCTCCAAAACCGAGTGGTGAGTGGCTGAACCGCCATCGCCGAACCATGTATATAGGCCGGGCCATGCGTCCGGGTAACACCATGAATAATGAAGTTACTAGCATTGGCCAATAGGTTCTTAGTAATCCCATGAAAACTATGATACCGGACAGGGAGTCCATAAACTTAAAATAGGTTCTTAGTGATCCTATGAAAACTATGAGATCGGACAGGGAGTCCATAAGCATTAAATAGGTTATTAGTAAGCCTATGAAAACTAATAGGTTAATAGTGACCCTAGAAACTATAAACGTGATAGTTAGTCAAAATGAATGGGGATGGAAAATCTCGAATTGATCTACTTGTTTGCATATCATCATAATATTTTGAATTGTTACGTTTTAACCATTGTGGATGCAGGAGCATGGTATATGGTTTCATAAAGTTTTAGATAGGACACTAATGAGGGGAAAACCCATTCCGCGAAGCGGCGTGGTCTCGCTAGATATCTAAATGGTTTGAGATGGTAGATTATTATTCATACCAGGCTTTATGCCTGACTCGAAGTTTATGTTTTCCCCTTACACTCTCGGGTGCTCAATTGATTTTGAGTAGTTTGAGAGTTGAGGTTTTCAGGTACCTCTTTAGACAAATAAGCTTCCGAAGACGTGCAAGAGGCATGATAGCTATTTAAAGTTCTCTTTATTTTGATTCCGCTGTGTTTATGTTGTAAGGCAAAGTTGTTTAATTGCCTAGTTATATACTTTGATCATCCAAGGGGGCATCTTCATACGTCGCTCTTGGAGTATATTGTAATAATTATATTTTCTTTGAACGTGGTTAACGATTGTGGGATTATGTAATGAATTTGAAATATGATTTGGAATGGAATGAAAGTTTGTTTAATGATTTTAATTTTTTTTCATATCCATGTGTTTCTGTTATATCAATGTATCTAACATTACCGTATTTGGTCGCTGAGGATTAATAACTATGGATAATTGCAGTATCCATATCCATTAGTTTTGGGCCTCCAAGTGAGGGATGTAACAGAGTGATATTGGCTTATGGAATAATGTATTTCTTATGGAAATAGCCTCATCATTCAAGTGTCAAACACATTAGAAATCATGGTATACGTACATATACATATGTATGTATTCCTTAAGTCTATTTAGAGTGTCTTAAATGTAACACCTTTAGTTTATACATTTATATTATATAAGTTTTATTATTATATACCTTTTATATTTTAATTAGCTTATATAATAGTTTTATGTATAACATTATTTTAATCAAATCTTATTTAATTAATTTTAATTAATTTTATGTTTAATATAACATTTATATTAAATATTTATTATATACTATCACCTTTATAGTATAACACATGTATCATATATATATGTACATCATTTAATTAATCAACCTTTTAATTAATTTATTTAATTAAACAATTTTAACTGAATTATATTAATTTCAAAATCCATTTATATACATACATGTATACTTATGTTATTTTAAACATTTTAAAATAACATAACATACATCGAAATATATAATACATGTATACATTTTTCATTAGTTAACTCATTTAATTAATTTATTTGTTTTATTAATCTTATTAATAGATTTAAACTTTTTGAAATTAATTTATATTAATCTTCAAACATTTTGAAATTTTTTATTATATTATAGCTTTTATAATATATGTATGTCTTATTAAATTTAACTTTTAAATTTAAAATCTTATATTTTTTAATTTTCAAATAATTTTGAAAATTACCCAAGGCCTAATTTAAATTAGGCCTCTTCTATTAGGGGCAACCTTTTGGGCTTGCATATCTATTTGGACTAGGCCGATAGCGAGGTAAGATATAGTACTAGATTATCCAAACCCAATTCTTCGACACTGCCTTTCTTAAACACCCTACTAACTAGGTTGTGAGCTTCACTGGTTAACACTAACGTGACTAATTTAGACCGCATAAGCTACTGGGCTCTGATACCATTGTTGGAACTGGGCCAATGCTCAGTAGAAGAAATGGGTGAATTTCAACTTTTTTATCATTTTGGATCTTTATTGGGCCTATTAAGTCTAATTCATTTAGAACATCTCTAAATTTCTTTTAAATAAAATTATTGTTTTATTTAAATTCATAAATAATTTTATTTTATGTATTAATATTATATTATACATATACGTGTATCATACACGTATATGTATATGTGTGCATGTGTAACATAGCAAACCATGCAAGCTATAACATATCCGTGTTTAAGTATTGTGATTTACACTGCAACAGACATGTTAGCTCATCTAGTATACAAAAATATCGCCTAAATGTATGTTTATATATTTTAATTTATGTATATAAAATATTACAAATATATATACATATACTTTATTTTGAATGATTATATATATACATGGAATTTATAAAATACATACATATATATAACTATGAATATAAAAATTTTAAAGTATATTATAAAATTTAATTATTTATTTTATTGTAAAATCGAAAAGAAAATTAATTTTTTTGTATAATATATATATTCTTATAAATAGTTTAATAATAAATAAATAAATATATACAAATATATGTATAAAAATATATAAATGAAATATATATATATATAATATGTATATATATTAAAAAAATATGTACATGTTATACAGCCTTTTGACCAGGTGGTATACAAAGTACAAACTAACTTAACGAGTCAAACTTGAAAGCTATCAAAGCAGGAAGCCCGAAGAGATAGCCATGGAGTCAAGAAATCAAGTGCAAATAGAGCCAAGGGGCAAAGAATAAATCACCATAAGAATCGAGGACCAAGAATCCACAAAGTGGTGGATTGGTACCGGTCCAACCTCTTGGATCGGTACCGATCCGCGAACCATTGGAAAAACTTGCCCCCACTCCTAATACTCATAAGTCATGATGCCAGGAGCCTACTTCAATTCCCATTTAATCGATCCCATGTAATCATCTATCGATTTCCATAAGCACATGAAATCAACAACTTCATTCTTCCATCGATCCATCATTTGGACTTAGGAACAAGTTTATAATGACGCAAACAAATTTGGAATCAAGAAGCTAACCACGGATCGAGCCAGGAAAAATCATTCAAAACAGTCCATATGACAATTTTATGGATTAGTACCGATCCATGAATTTTGATGAGGCGTCCACTACTTTTTCAGGAGAATAGGTCTTGGGCATAGAGAACGAGGTGGAGATCATGGGGGTGATTTTTTGGGCAACCTACAACTATAAATAGGAGGACAGAGGCTCATTTTTAAGGATCTTTTCAGCTCTCTTGTTCTCTTACTCTAATTTTTTGTAATCACTCACGGATTTATACCGATCCGTAACGGATTTATACCAATTCGTAACAACAAAAGTGCAAACAGCACTGTAAACCATCAACAAAGTTAAGTGGACGTAGGCAAAGATTAACCGAACCACTATAAAACGTTGTGTGTTCTTTTCTTGCTCTTTTTAATTTCCTGTTCTTCACATTTTATTCTCTACACAATCTATTGGATGTTTACGTCATTTTTGATTCAAACAGTATACTTACCTAATAATGCTCACGACCAAATTAGATTTTATTTTAAATTTAAGTTAAAATTTCCGATTTGAAATAAAATAATAATATTATATATAAAATTATGTTTCGAATCTATAATTATGTTTTTCATATATTATAAAAAATCTAGATGATATTTTAGCACTTTAATGTTTCAAAATATATTTTGTAATTTAAAAGCAAATTTAAAAACTTTTGGCATTTATATTAATATTATTTTTTTGCATTCGTAAGGTGAAAAAATAATTTTATAAAATTTAAATTATATTTATATGATATAATTATTTATTTAAGTGTTTTGAATTAAATAATAGTTATATATATTAACATTTTATTTTTTATCCCAAAAATTATATAAGGTATAAAACTATTTGTATGTAATTTTAAAACATATTTTGTATAGTATAAAGTTTAGTATTTAAATTATAGAGTTTATGTTATTTAAATGGTATATATTAAACTCATTTAAATAATAAAAAATCAAAAAAATTATGATCTTAAATCATGAGCATCATGGCATATATATGTCAAGAATTTTTTAATATATATATAAGAATATAAACAAGCCACCATCTTGAATGTGACAATATACTAGAATCATCACCTAACTAATAAAGTAATATATGATATATATAAATTATCTACATATTAAAATATAATCATAGATCGGACAATTACCTTTCACCAATGCCAAAGTACCATACTTTGAAGCATTAAAACAAACACCCATATCAAATTCCAATTCTGAAGGAGCTATTTGTCGAATTGCAAACCACCAACTATCGAATATTGTTTAATTTTATTTGATTTGTGCTTGGACCTATGCAGTTAATATCGGATAATTTCGTTGATATATCATCGACATATCTCGTATCGCTCTTAAACCGATACTTTTTCAAAATATCTTTACCAATATATCGCCCAATATTTGTCGATAAATTGCTCCGATATTTAATGTAAAATACCCGATATTTTTTAAGAAAATCGTTCGTTATTGTATGTGATGGAGAAAATGTATTTACAAATAAATGTTTCACATTCTCAATATTTGTTTTTATATAAGGTGAATGCAATATCTAGAACATATTAGAAATCCCAATGCACTAATTTTTGGTTTTAACCATACCGTTTTAGTCTTCTTCGTTAGATTTTTAATAAAGAAAATCTACTTATTCCATTATTTTATATGTTATATTTTTTGTGAAGACTTTACCACTAAACATGATCACGGAAGAGGCACTTCTCTTTTTAGTTATTTTTTGGGTTCACCGTTTCTATTTGGTAAATTAGCTTATGAAAATTATTTTTTTAGTTATTATGATGCATCGAGTACTAAAGTTGATAAGCGGTAAAGTCGCATATTTGACATATCGATAAGGAATGAGCTAAAGTAGTAATTGTTATCAATCAACGTTTCTTATTCGATAAATTAAGTGAAAATGAAAATGATGAAACTATAAACATGAAAATTTTAGGAAGTAATATAGATGATTAGGCGATTGAAGAAACAACAAATATAGCATAAAAATGAAGAAAATAATAAAAATGTACAATATATGAATTTCTTATTTTTTATGAGCCTATATTATGATTTTATTTAACAAAATATATAAGTAAATGGATTGTAATCCGTAGACTATATACAATCAGTCTTTGATAGTAATTGGGGATTATTTATCCAAATATTTGAAAACTTAACATCAATATAACATTACAGCATAGTACAATATTGTTTATAACACGTTCTACACATGTCCGAAATTTTACTGACATTATTTGATTTTATCACGATATTTTAACATATCTTATATCGGTACTTGATTGATACGTACTCGATACTGATATTAACTACTTAGGTTTGGACAATGGAGGAGGAGGGATGAAGGATTTGGCCAGATCTAAGAAGACTCATAATGTTAGTAAAGAAAGTGGATAGAGATGCTTTTATAAAGGAAGAAATGTAGAGAAAAGTTAGGATCAAGATCCACATTTCTCTCTTACTCCTTCATTCCTCTTATCCATTCAACCCTAGCCCCTATAACCATCATATGGCCACCCCTTATGCTCCATTGTAGCCGGACAACCAGCCCCTTATGGACTTCAAACTCATTTAAAGCCCAAATTAAATATCTTGCATTTAAATCCAATTTAAATGTGTATCGATATCGTATATCGATTAATATATTTATAACTATTATAAATACATTTAATTATATTTTTTCATCAAATCAAAATAAAATATTATAACTAATATTTCATAAATATTAATTAATTTATTACAATTATAAACTAATTAAATCATGTGGTCAAGGAGTATTCAATGATTTGGTTGTGCAGCTCTTTAGGTGTAAATTTAGTCGGGGATAAATATCCAACTATTCGAACATTAACATTCACACATCACTTAGCAAGTGGTATGACATTTTAGCCAAATTCATCACTTTTTTTATTTTGGTAAAATCCAATTTTACTTTATTAGGCGTTACCCAGTTGTGACTAATATTTACACCAATTCTCTTTGTCAAAACTATATCAATTTGGACTTATGGAATTTAGTAATGGTCAAATTCCAATATTGTTCACATTCAACTCTATGGTCCAACATTAAGTCCTTGGTTCAATAATAACAATTATTATTAACGGAAATGCTCTAACCAGAGACTCTTTGAGTTGACTTCAGTTGACCGTGATACTAACCTCATATAATCGAGAAGACGTATCCTCTCTTGGATAGTGTTTCATTTACAATGCTTCCACTCGACCCAACTATAATTGTTTGATGAGCATCATTCCACGATTTAACTATAATCAAAGCGAAGCTTCCACATTGAAGATCAATAGTATTCTCAAGTCAAGAGAACAGTGTAGTTTTGTCACATCCATATTTTCTGTTTGACCTTAGTTAGATTAACCAATAAAAAAGTATCGATTGAGTTCCATAGTTATCCAATAACTATTAATACATAACCCCTTAGTGCCTCCCAATAGTCATGAGTAATACACTGCCCAAATTTGGAGAGTGTTACGCACTCTAGTCTCAACGGACGTACCGATATCCAACCTCAATACATTTTGACTTGGAATATTTAAAGTGGAACATTTATTTTTATTGTAACAAATTACTCACGGTTATAATGCTTTGTAACTACTATCACAAACATACCATTTATGGATTATCTATTAAGTATACTTTTAATTAAATTGATTAATTAATATATCACATTATATCAAGTACATAATAGAAAGATAACACTTTTTATTTCAAACAAGATTGGTTATCGAGTTAGATGTATGTAACAAATTGCATAATGGCCCCTAGGACATACCCCTAACTCTATCAATAAGTACCACAAATAATACATCGATACACTATACCACTACCACCATCACCAATACTATCACCATTTAAATCCCCACCATCACCTTAACCGTCACCGTCATAAAATAAATTATCATTATCCATAGCATCATCATACAGTCATAGTGCAACCTATTACTCCATCACCCATGAGCGTGAGCTATCATCATGCGATTAAGCGTAGTTGGAAATCATTTGGACTCATCCAGAAAACTCGAATACTACACGAACAATACTTTTATGTAAACAAAATATGAAATTCAATATGTTCAAATGAAACAATAATGTTGTGTACCTAATGTAGATCGTACAAGATAAAAGAAAGCATGCATAGTATACCGACATCCGATGGATACTCAAGAGGAAACTCTAGAGATGTAGTATTCATATCACAACCTAAACACCTTATCTTGGTTGGGTTGTTGATGAAGTTGTGTGTACTGATAAGGCTGCAAATTAAAAGAGCTTTGTGATATCGATACTTTGTCGATTGCTACACGAGGACCACTATGATCAAATGTTCGCCCTAAGGGAATAAATCGATGGCATTTAATAGAAGGAGCCACTCTAAATGAGTAATCATCAAAATCTTCCCCATCTGCGAAGAATACTAACCAACCGATATGTATATGCATCTGAATGTACGCCTTGCGGGTATGCCTATGTCTACTCCGTATGTTGTCGCAAGGTAGTAGACCAAAAGGAATAAACAACACACCATTCGTTTGGTACATATACTTCTCTCCAAAATATCATGGAGGAACTGTGGTCGATGTGTGTGTAGATCTATCTTACACCCCGTGAGATAAAATGCAACGTTCAAAGGACGAATAGAGGTCAACTGCTCTGTTTTCATAAAGAACCCCAATGTCTACCCTAAGGTGTTCATCCAATATTTCCCCGATTATGCATGTCTATCTGCGTGCGGGTCTGCATCTGATCATGTATCACACTAGAGGTATATACAGCTTAACCTGCCAATCTCCCACCATCCCATCCTCGGAAAGTAAGACTCAATCGAATGATTAACTATTTAAGTCATATGAGGATGCATATTTGTCACGTACCTATAATAGCAAAACAACAAAATAAACTAGAAGCAAAGACACACAATGTCCCCCAAACATGTGTCTATAGATGTGTAAAGAGAAACAAGTACAATCGTGCCCTAACCAATAGCGTGCGACTATGGAAAATATGCTATCGTTGCAAGATAGCCTAGGCGGGTCGTGCACTTTAGCTCGTGAAGAATGTCAAAACAAAGAGATATAAAAAGAAACACGAATAACACCATCACCCACATTATCGGTTTCTCTACATGCGACTATGTATTGCTTTAATATGTCAATGAAACAGTTTCGCTATGAACTCATCCCTCGTGAGAATGAGGTAACAACAATGTATAATATTATGGTAGCTCGAACTCATCCTTAAATAGTGTAGACATACGCTCAAAGACTCCTATCTCGCTGTCAATCGACATGTAGAAGTTAACTAAGGTAATTCTAAACTCAAAATTAGGAAAGTAAAAGGTAAGGGTAATGGGTTATTATCTCTCTAATAAGACTAAAAAAGACGGTGGTTGTAGGATTGAATTAGCCTAACCTATAGGAACAAACCATATGGACCCCCCCCTCAATGCCTATTTATAACACTACGAGATAGTGGACTTTAAGATCAAAATATATAGTTAGACCGGCTGCCTCGAACACCAATGTACTTAGTCTACAAGATAAAAATAATATAAAATTAATATTTACTTACCAAGATACTATGGTAACAACTATAGAATAATACATGATTATCGAATCACGATTATTTAATTTACCATTTTATAACAAGTCTAAAGCATAACATATGAACAATGCTATACTAATCAACCCAATAACAAAACGTATTAATTTTAATTGAAAACTATACCTACATTGTCTGAAATGCGGTAGAATGTCTATGTACATATCCAAGTGGAAGCTCCTACATAACCCAAAGATCATAACAGACTGTACCCTATATTGGACTAATATGTATTGGTCCAACTTCAACATCAGTATGTGGACTAATCGTTCAACTATCGTTACCTTTATTATAAAAAAAATTAGTCAGTTTTTCGTGTTAAAATCTAGAAAAGTGGGTTAAATGGTAAAAAATGAGGTAGGAGTGGATTTTATGAACGCCTTAACTTCAAGCGCTCGCTAAATGAGCGTCGAAGTCGGAACATATTTAATAAATGATTATTTCCAAGCATTCATTAAATATGTGCATGTCTATTTTTTTTGTATGAATATACTCAGAAGAACCCTGCGGATCGATAAACTCCCAATGAGAATTAAGTTATGTCTGTCTGTTTCAACTCACGACATCTATAACCCCGGTTTCTAATTTTTGCGAAAAATGTGTACAAATCAGGGCTCGAATCTGGGTCTATTACCAGACTTAGGCATCCATTTTTCATTACGCCATACCTGCGGACATGTGCATGTCTATTATTTGGTCATTTCCCTTATTCAGCTCTTGGGTAGTACTATCTTTAGAGCCTTGGTAATGCCCTAAGATATATGCAAAATTGTTATTAAGCAATAAATTTGAATTTCAATTGAATATTAAAAGTTACTAAAAAAATCATTTTAAACATAAATTGAATGTAAAATATATTAGATTGATTGAAGCAACTTTTTTTCAAACTATAAAAAGAAAGTAAACCATGTTTTAGAAATAGTATGAAAGTTTACCAAAAGATATAGGTGTGTTTTTTACAAAGTGAAAAGGGAAATCAAAATGAGTATTTCGAATGAGGCACGAACAAAAAAAATTCGACAAAAGGAGAGTGCACTTTTATGTTGGGAAAGAAGAATAATCGTTTGTATGAATTCATATTTGTATTTGTTTTAACCATTTTTTAATAAATGTTAGTAACTGATACAAAATTATAAATTAATGAGAAAATAAATACATTAATAACATATTTTTACACCGAAGTTAAAGAAATATAACAAACACAACATGAACACACGAAAGAAAAAAATAACACGATTGAAAGCAAGTAATGATTCTTTAGGCAAATACTTAAGACTACACAATTTGCCACTAGGAAGGAAAGATCTAGAAAGGGTGACAACCCGATGAGGGTGCGAGAGCGATGCATCTACAGGGGTTAATGTTTTACCATTTACTATTTATTTTTGAAATTTTATTATTTATTATCATTTTAACTTTTTTTTATTAATTATTATAAATAATTGTTATCATCGAATATGCAGACGCATCAGCCCTAAACGATTCAATTTTCTTGTGCACGAAAGATAGATCGAATAAGTCTGCATCAGCCCCAAACGGTTCAATTTTCTCGTGCACAAAAGACAGATCGAACAAGACTATTCCATTCACAGTTTCTGACACATCGAACGTGTTAGAAAACTAATAACGCTTGTACAGAGACAACAGGAAATGAGAATGGAAGAGGATATTTCATGGTGCGGATCATAAGCGGATTTCTTCAATCAAGTGCCACGATCCTCTCCAACGCTTCCAATATCATTACACTCACAATAGGACATCTAGCAACAGACTCAGATCAGTTCTCAACAGACACAAAGTGAACACACTCCATGTGGATATTATTGTTAATACTATAATCTCAGTCTAAATAAATTATTCAATAGGTTCTCAGTTCTAACACATGAAAATTGTTAAAAAAATAAATTATTCAATATATAAGTTCTCAGTTTCGTAAGACTGTAAGACAGATGCACATATATCATGATGTAATTGCTGTTATTATTCTTCTAGCTGCTGTTTGGGAACTTCTTGTATGTTCTGTTGTGGTTCATCTTCTATCTCTTGCTTGGGTGCTTCATCAAGCCAAGATGCAATAGCTAGGGTGTGGCGTCCTCCACAGGCAATGTATTTGGCACACCAGCGGCCAGGAGCTGTAGGGTCGTGACCCTTCGGTGGAGGAATGTTTATTGGCACTTCTGTTGGGTGCCCCGTTGTAACATTCTTTCCATACCCTAATCGCCCATGGTCCCCCCGCCCAAACTGTAAAATTAGAACACATTATTTGCTGGTTTATAATGAACAAATAAGTACTCATATTTATTCTTTTTGAAAGACTTGAGGAACAAAACTTTACTTGTAAACCATATAAGGTCTTATTATGGTGAAACTAAACATTGCATAGTATTTATAAGGCTTTCCTCCATTTTTCAATGAACTGTGCTACGATAACTGAAATTCAAAAACAAGAAAACTTGTTTACCCTAAATCTCCATTATGGAAACAACTAGTGGATTGGGTGAGACATGTTAACATAACCCTTTGTTTATTTGTAAATTGTTTCTATTTATAACATACGCTCTTGAAGTCGATAAGTTTATTATATTGATTATTCGGGAATATTTCTTTTTACATATTTAATGTTCTCAATATAGATGATATATCAAGTAAAACAGAATTGCAATAACTTTAGAACTAAAGTGTATTTTATGCAATAATTTTTTCCATACAGGACTTCCTAGGCTAGCTGCACCACTATCAGTAATACTCAAGAGTGAAAATGTGCAATTGTATGGCTTTTGAACAAAATGGCTACAGTTCAGCCCTTGAGATAACCAGACCCTAAGTGAACTTAAGTCTCACAAAATCTTCAAAAATACTTACTGAAAACAATCTTCCATCACGAGTACAAGTAACTGAATGAGTACCTCCACAGGATATCTGAAAATTCCAAAAAGTGCTCAAGCAATTAAATCATACTTTGATTTGGAAACATCAAGCATATTCCATGAATAATATATTTACGATGACATTAACTTAGACCATACACTGTACGCTGAAGTATGTAATATATATCAATATGAGAAAATAAATCTGCAAACATGAAGTTCTCAGTATGAACAAGCATTTCGAATGTCAAGTCTTAGGCATAAACAAATTGGGTGGTTTACCTGGATAATATCTTCTCCAACAAGGAGCTGTACTTTCTGAGGTAACATCTTACTGCTCTTATCGTTGTCTCCAAATCCTAGTCTCCCATGCTCCCCTCTTCCCCATCCATACACCTACAACAAACGAAGAATATAATATGAAAAATAGTTTTGCAGAACGTGGGGAAAAAAAAGTTTCCTGGCACTTGAGAGAGTCAGGATATGGTATTAGATGGCGGGAAAATAGTCTTTCTTTCCTTTTCTTTTGTGGCATTTAAACCACTCGATAAAATGCCCATTTTAACTGCAGTTCCAAGTAACCCTATTTTGGAACAAAATGACAATGTGCAACAACCACTAGAAAACAAACACCAACTTCTATATTCTGGTATAGTAAATAGTTTGGGCAGCACGGTGTTGTATACTTGAGGTGTGAAATTGATTGACTTCCTAGGTTGGCCTACATGGAGTAATCATCGTATCTAGTTCATGAATCATGCTCATTAAATTATGTACTGTATAAATTATCCAAGAGAAATTTCAAAATTTATTGAGGACACAAGCATGACTAAAAAATCCTGCAGTTGCGTTGGTACTACAACCATGGTACATTCATTCCAACAGTAAGATTAATAACTTGTGTTTGCAACAACTGATCACAGACAGACATTAATCTTCATCTTGAAAATCAATTTACCAATGCTTCCCATCCTCAAAGTATAAGGCCAATAATGCTGTCTTAGAACATTCATCATTAGGCCTGCCAATGGTCGGATACATATGCGGTTAGACATGGATGCAGATAGTGTCATATTCACATCCAATTCCGAAATCATTTTCGGTTACCAGATATCTGTATCCACAGATAGTGGAGGGGTATCAGATATTATCATATCCACTCACAATCAACAAATGTTTTGTAAGAAAAAATGGTTCAAAATGAAACCGCTTTAGTGCTAATGCATATAAAAATACAAGAAATTACGAATATGATGATAACAAATAGTTTTAAGCAATGAATATTCACTCATATGCACACAACAGTAAATATCGATCATGCTATGTACTAAAATACACAATACAAATTATATCTTGATAAAAGCCAGACGGGTAAATTTCAAATGCATATACCATCATATCCGCATTTGTATCTGTTTTTTTAAATGTCACATATTTTCTTATTTTTTGGATATGGATGTAGACAGATTTTGGGTTTTTCGAGTGTCCATTGATAAGCATATTCATCATTTTATTTTATTTGAGTATTTCTAGTAACTGTAATCATATATGGCAATCGTTCACTGTACAAATCAACGTCATCCATGATCTTTCCCCCCTTTTGGCATGCTAAATAACTGTCAAGGTCTAAGTCTGTACATTGAATTGGAGTTCTATAAGGTAAGAGTGAAATGCACCTCGCCATTTTCAGTTAGTGCAGTAGAATGCCAGCCTCCTGCAGCAATGTCAATCTACACAAAGCAAGCATCAAGCACATATTAACTTACTTTGCATAGCAGTTGGACTGAAAAAATGTTGGAATTTAATTTTGCTGATTAAAATAGCAAAGAAAAGCTCGTAATAACATCGATGATAAATTATGATGACAACGAATAGTTTTGAGCAATGAATATTCATTCATATGCACATAATTTAAATTATTAACTTAATGAAACAGTATCTATCAATCATTCTACATGCTAAAATAAACATAATATAAATTATTTTATTAGTAAAAGCCGGACTGATAAAATATGTAAATAATAATATGTTTGATTTTTTAAATTTCAAAACTGAGGTAATTATATGTATCAAAGAACTATAAATATCAGAAAAATAGCAAAATAATATATCATGATCTAATACAGACCAATTTAAGATCAGATAGTCCCTGAACTGGAATAGGTTGTGATCTTGGTTGAGTATCCCCTGTTCCAAGCTGGCCATATTCATTATTTCCCCATGCCCATAAAATTCCATCTTCAGAAAGTGCTAAATTGTGGAAAGCACCAACTGCAATTAATTTTATTCGCTCAAGTCCTTGCACTTTGACAGGTGTAGATATCTGCTTTCTGTTGGGGAAAAAACACCATATCTTAAGTTCTAAACTGGAGATTAACAGGGTTGCATGAGTGATGTTTAGATTATTTTAAATTGTTATCTCTGTGACATATTTATTAACTCTACTCGTTAGCACAAGTGCACTTTATTTGTAAGTACTTATACTACTGTTTTGTAAATTTCCTAATTAGTACAAAAACCCTTTTTTAATAAAAGAAAAATCCTTAACTTTCGTGTAATGAAAATGATGGAATTTCTCCAATTGTGTTGTGACAAGTTACTGAACTCAAGATGAACAGATGCAAGCTAACTTTATTTAGTTAGCACACACACAAGATGCAAATATAGCAAAGAAATATCAGATAAGCTTTGTACATATCACCAGGTGGCCATGGTTGACCCCAAGTCCACACATGACCTTCTTTTGTTAGCACAACTGAATGTGTACCTCCAGCAGCAACCTGAAACAGAACGCACAGCCAACTTTATTTGCAACAAGGACTATTTAGGGATCATCAATATGCATTTTACCAAATGAATAAGTTATCCTTCAATAATTCCCATATATTGACACGTCCAACTACTTGAATTTGTGTGTGTTATGAGAGACTATAACTACTAGTTAGACTTGTATTTAGGGATGTCTGAAAGCACATAACAATTAGCAATTATTAAACTTTGCTTCGTGTAAATTTCATTTGTAACTACATTTTTGAGATAAAAAGTTAGCAATTAATTAACAGCTATAAATATTCATATAAAATCCTTAGTAAGTAGTATAATATTTTCACTTTCTGTCACATTATTTCTTAATTGCATAAAGTTTTCACTCATAATGCAAGGTGGATTGTGCAAACATCTTTTCCATATATTTTCAAAATTAAGGGTATTTTGCAGACATGATACGTTAAGTTCATCCACAGAATGTTAGTGTTAGTCATAAATACACTTTTAAGTATTTATTTTAACTTCAGGAATTTTGAACTTTGCAGTCAGAAAATTACAAAAGTACTCATTCATTTACCTATATGATAAAATCCAAGCAATAATCTTAATGTTACCAAGGATCTAAGCATTCAAAAATAGTTTCCTTAGTCCTGAATAATAATTTTAACTTGCACCGTAGTGATGGTTGCAGCAGAATTAATTGAATGCATATCATTCTTATTTTCTAGTACAAAATCAAACAAAAAAAATACATGGAACTTGAAAATATAAACACGGCAATATAAATACATGTTGAAATTATGCGACTACAAAATGTGGAAGTATTACTGAAGAAGTTATGCAAAGAAACAATGGAAAAGAGCAAGAAGAAGCAAATGGAGTAGCACACAACATGCAACAGTCAACCAGTTGGCTACCTACTGCAAACTGAATTGTGGGAGAGGTCGATCACTCCCAGTAATAGGTCTACAGATCTAGGCCTGTATTATGACCGGAAGTTGAAGACCAGTTGACGGCTTGAGCCCAGCAGTCAAATGATGGCAATATGGGCTACAGATAATGAGCACGAATTTGAAGGTCCGGATTGCATAACAACTAATCCTATGACTTTTATTTGTTCAAGGTTAATATATACATTAGCACCCATCATAAATTAGAATCTAATTCAATCCCAAATGAATTCTGATTAATCCAAAGAAAACCCTGGAATTGAAATTAAATTTGGGTTTCACCGCTAAAGATTCAACTTCTCAAACTGGTTGTTATACATGCAACACTATTGTTTTAGCTCCACATATGAACTGAATGATATTATAATTTGATAGTATATCTCATGTAATCTGTCTGTAGTAATAAACTTGTTGGACTTGTGAACATACCATATTAATCGAAGGACGTTGAATTTGTTGTCCCTTTATTTATTGTTCATTTCTTGTTGGTGGTTGATTTTTGAATAATTATTTGGTAGTCATTATCATTCTTTGCTAACTGTTGACATTCAAGTGATACATCTAGTTCAACAAAAATTTCATCGCAAATCTAGTTCAACAGAATTTTCATAATAATACTCACATAATAAAAGAATGGAGTATCCATCAACTGAAAGCAATGGCAGGTTAGAATTTTGTTTCAGGTTATAAATCCATTTTATGCAAGAAAATTGAGGTCTGCTCGTTACTACTATACATAACAATCTTATCGATTATAAGGTTGAAAGATAACACAATGGATGGAAGGCGTATTGCCATAAAACCTTAATTATGAATACCTAATGGGAAGAACTATTAATGATCACTCACATGCATTTAAAGGGATCTAACTGAACAACCAAAAGAACTAGTGCAAATAATTATATGCAACATATTCCATCATTAACTTCATGTGATCAATCATCGATGTTAGGTATAGAAGAAGTCGACATGGGTAGAATGGCTTAGTACCATATACATGGAGTATGTTAAACTCAAAATAGAAAATTTTCCCAAAGTTATGGATCCAAATTAAGAACTACTTAATTGACTTCGTATGGGCTATAGTTTGTATCAAACTAAATAAATGCAATAAGCATATTAAATGGGTCGTTTATACAATTTTTTGAAATAAATAAGATGTTTTGAAGACGAAATTATTTTCACGTCTCAAGTAATGAATCAACGCCACTAAAACAATTTGGAAAAAGGATTGTCGTTAAAGGAGCTCAAAGTAGATTTGCTTAAAGCGAGCTGTTTCATAGCATTCCAGATATAGGAATCTAATTTTATTACCTGGCGCACAGAAAGCTTAGATGCACATCTTTGTGGGATAGGAATGTCTCTTCTCAAGGCTTTAGTGCCATCTTCTTTTCTCTCGGGTTCTTCTCCACATTGCCCATACTCATTTCCGCCTAACATTCAAATTCTCCCGAAATTAGTGGTAGGAAAAAGTTGGTGAAATGGAAAATAAAAAAGGTATTCCATTGCTAGTCCAATAGCAAGACAATGTCTGCATTTGTAAATGTATGTATACGACAACTTGCTTTATCCTCTAGATTGTCGATTTAGAAGTCTTGGGATCAAATCTCATTGGCATCAATTAACTAATGTTAAAAAGAAAATAAGGTGGAACCCAGTGCACGAGACTCCCGCACGATAGCGGGCTCTGGGGAGGTCGATAATGTACGCATCATTTCCCCCCGCATTGCGAACAGGCTGTTTCCGGACTCGAACTTGGACGCCCAGATCACCATGCGGATGACCTAACCGTTGCCCCAAGGCTCCACCTCTAATGTTAAAAAGAAAATAAAAAATATTAAAAAAAACTTGTTTTATCCAAGTGTTGAATGAGTGTATGCAATTAAGACCATTTGATCATGAATCGAGTAAAAAATGAAACAGGTTTCTAAAGCTCCATGGCATAAAATAAAGTATATACAATAAGAAAATTATTATATATATAAAACATCTATACCCCATGCATACGCCTTCCCTTGATCATCTACGGCAAGGCAGTGCCACCCCCCAATTGCTGCCTGATTTACCAACTCAACATGTCAGAATGCTATATTGCAAAGGTGAGAGTGAAACTTAAAAAAAAATGTATTTTGCTTTTACCCGAACAATCTTAACCTTAGAAAGAGCTTTAACAAGACTAGGAACGCACTCTGTCTTGGTTTCTGGTGGATGGCCTAATGTGCCCCTTTGGTTCCATCCCCATGTAAATAACTGCAAAATAGTTTGTATTATACTTCTTATTGTTGCCAATCATATATGTTTGTGTTTAATCCTTAGAAGGCAAAACCGGAGAAGTAAACTACCCACCGCTAGGAGTATATTAAAAGAAGATTGAGACTGAAAATAAATCTTATTTAAATTCTTAAATAAGTGCATTACTTGGTATTTAGCGAAACATTTCAGCGTATAAGCCATCTTTTAAGTTCAAAATGGTAACTGTGTATTACGTAGGAACCTCTCCCAGTCATAACTCAAGTTACAGCAAAAGGTAGACAAAATCTAGTTACCACGTGTCAAGTTGATTCAAAATATCATCGAAGCTGGAAGCTAACCGATACTTGGCAGTCACTGTATACATCATGACATCTCCCAACTATTTTTTTTCTGTCAATTAGTTTAGGAATATAATGTCAAAGAATATTCAACTGTTGTGTCTTAGACTTGGACTTCAATCAAATAAACATGTAATAAAAAACACCTAAATTGAACTATACCAGAAAATTATAGTTGCAAGTATTCTATACTATTTGCTTTGCATGACTTCATTGGCAGGCATAGTCTATGAACCCTTAAACAACTCATCTACAGTCATAATTTTGTAAGCGTTTGGTACTAGTCAGGGTTAAGTTGGAGCAAGACAAATTCTGGCTAACCGTCTGATTTAGACTACTAACGGAAATAAAAGGCAAAGCACATGAATAAAAAAAAGAACTTTTTTATATACAAATTTTGAGTAAATTTCCGTGCGCACAAACACAATGAGTAAGGAAATATATCAGGGTTTATAAGCCTCACAAAAAGACTAACACTTGGAAACAGATTAAACAAATTCCTAAAGAAATGCAAGCATGTATCAAGAGAGTGACTTATTACCAACAAACAATCAAATCAAAACATCATCTATTAACTAAACAACAATAACAACAGTGTAAAAAGGATTAAAAAATAGAAAACACTTACGCGGCCATCAGCACAAATAGCAAGGGAGTTTCTACTTCCAGCCACAACAGAGCTAATATCATAGCCTTCCAAAAATTTAACACTTGAAACCAAATGTTTATCCTCCCAATCTCCCATACCCAGCTGCCCATCTTCACCTGATCCCCTAAAAATCACAAACGTTGCATAGGAAAACTTAACCAGGTAAATTAAGAATCAAAATCATTTCTCAAAGTTACTCGCATTACAACAAACAGTATGCAAGTGTGTGTGAATACTAAGTATTACCACGCGAGAATGATATTTCGGGATGAAGGGTTAGCCATGGCGAAGTTAGTTTGCAGAAGAAAAAGGAAAAGAAAAAATAACGATGCAGTATTTAGTTGGTGATTGCGTTTTGGTTAAGAAAAATTACTTTGAGCAATAATCCTAATTTTTAGTGCTGGAAGAAAATAAATAGTCAAGATGGAGTCCATGTAGATTCGCACTGTTTATTTGGGCTTACAACATACTCGTTCGGAAGCTTGCCTTTTTCAAGATAGTTTTTTATTCAAGAAAAGAGTCACAGCTCCTTGTTTTTTATGTTGTTATACAAAAAGTCCCTGCAGAAATGAATTTGTAAATTTGATCCCTATTTTTCAAAAATAAAAAAACGCAAAACGTCTTGCACTTTTCTGATAGAAAATGCAAGATAACTTGCACTTTTCTAATTTTGAAATATTTTTCGAAATTTTCTAAAATTTTAAAATTTTGAAAAGCGCAATTTGACTTGCACTTTTTATCAGGAAAGTGCAAGCTAGTTTGCGCTTTTTAATTTTGAAATTTTTGACAAGCGTAAGGTAACTTGCGCTTTCTAATTTTGAAAATTTTTTGAAAATTTTAAAAATTTTGAAATTTTTGAAAAGCGCAAGGTAACTTGCGCTTTCTATCAGGAAACCGCAAGCTGGTTTGCGCTTTCTGATTTTGAAAATTTAAAAAGCGCAAGCTAACTTGCGTTTTCTGATTAGAAAAATCAAGGACTAAATTTACATACTTATTTCTACAGGGACTTTTCTTGTAACACCATCAGAAATAGGGACCTTTCGTGCAAAGCCCCTTTTTCATTTTTCCCATATAGTGGTGCTGCACATTATTTTGTAATGCATGTTACACGATCTTCGTTCTATCCCGATTTATTCCACTATCTACTCATTACTTTTAAGAAAACATGTTGATCAACCAAATGCGCCGGTTCTCAACTTTATATTGGTATAGATGATTTATCTTTTCAACTGTCAACATAATATCTGATCGGTAATCGTTGTTCGGTAGTATATTATCGATTGATTAGGTAAAATGAATCAACGTTCTATTTTTTCCCACTATTTTAATGAGTAAAGTAGGGTAAAATGAATTTACCTTTCACACGCTATCAAAAACATTATATCTGTTCTACTACGTATATTTGTGCAACATGCATCCAAGCATTTAGTTGATGAAGTTTAGGGTATGCAAAAAAGACAATTTTGCAGTTATATTATGCAATTAAACTCTTGTAAATAATCTTATTCGAAATAAAGTACATTTTTTATTTTTGTTTTCTTTTTATGCGTTTATTATACTTAATGTTTAGAGTACGTTAGTTTCATACGTTTAGAAATGCCTGTGTTTTGAATCGATGATAAAATAAACACTTAACCTTAAATATTTCTAGTTGTTTCGTGTTTTGAGAATGAGATATCGATACACCTGAAAAGCTAGTATGTGTAACCGTTGCTCAATTTTCTAACAAATATGATTAGTAGGCCGATTAAGGCACGGTCCGACCAGTACATGCGGGCCCAAGAACAGTCTGGCCCTAAGACAGTCCATCTGCACAACAACATTCCAAGGCTACGCCAACCGGCTTAACTCATGATTACTCCAACAACTAGCTCATTAGATAAGACCTACTCAAGTGTGATCTGTCTTCGATCCGGCTTCATCACAGCCGCCCTCGATTGGTCCCAAGCAGTCCGTCTCATCATCTCATAGCTGACCTAGCATCTCCCTTGCAACTCGGTCCTTAGCACCATTCATCTTTCCTCAACAAACTTAGGAATTAAGCAGCCTACCCACTCATGGTTGTCCGCGTCCAATCTGGCTCCAGGCCAGCCGATCAAGACTAGCTTCATTGCCGATAACATAACTTAAGACGGCTTCAACAACCAATTCTTCTGTCAAGACCGACTCAGGCATGACTCATCTCTAGTTTGGCATCACCACAACCCATCATATCACATCCCTCTCAACATCACCACAATCCGTCATATCACATCCGGCTCGGCACATTCTTTGCACCTTGGTCCTTGGCAATATTTAGTCTCCTTCAAGTATCGTCAGTAGTCGACCCGACGCCTTTCATGCCTCTTGGTCCTTAGCAGTATTTAGCATTCTTCATGTCTTCAGCAACTCACCTGCCTTGCCACCTAGGCATGCGAAAGTAATCGACAAGCTGTACAGTCGGTTGTGTCAAGTGATGTAGCAAAGCGACTGAACGCATACCTACTCCAGTAGCATGCCGTCAGCTTTTAATGCGCATTAAATGCAATGCATGCGCCTGGTACGGAGGGACAACTAGCATGCTTCCCAGTCATACCTTCCAGCCTGCCTTTGCAACTGTCTTTCATTGGCCAGGTGACCAGATCAACGATCGAGTGCCCTTCCTGCTTGTTTTCCTACGTGATCTCAGTCATCCATCATCTTTTACAACCATTATAAATATCCCCAATCATGCAACTTCAAAGGGGTTGAAAACTAGTTGATTTCCCGTTGAATTGAAGCCATTATCTCTCAACTCAATCACTCCTCACAACAAACCAAAACCCTAAGCTCTTAAGGTTTGCTAATTTTTCGTCTTAAGTGCTTAATTTTTTTATTATCCTCTTGTAATTTATTTCTTATAATTGTAAGAGAGAAACATAATAAGATATCTTCATGGTGGACGTAGGCAAGCTTGTTGAACCATTCTATATTTGGTGTCATTTAATTTGCTTTTCTTGCTTTCTTCCTCGTTTTATATTTTTAAGCTTAGTGATTAGCAAGTGACCATTGCTTTCACAACATATTAGTATAATTCTGATGTTGGCTAATTCTTTAGTCAATATTTTAGCACTAGAAGGAGGATTTTCCCTTAAAGCTCTCACCTTTGATCACTTTTCTCCTCTACAAAAATCTGACCTAACTTGTTACTAGGACCTAGTTCCTAAGATTGAAGGTAACAACTCCAATAAGCATGGAACTAATGGCAATACCATCGCCAGTGCTGCTTGCCCCATTCCTCGGCTTAACAATGATATGTGGCATACCGTGGTGTAATGGTTAACAAACATGGGTATTTTGGCCCATGAAGTGCAAAATCCGAGGACGCAGTTGACGCCTTAGCTATTGTAAACTATGTTCGACTGGCTCATCCTGTAGGCAGCCTAGTCGACCCACTTGTTCATCAACCTACCTTTCCTGGTGCTTACGATCTTATGAACACTATTGAGGCTCGGGAATTGGGTCGAAGAATTACTGCTCGTTCTTTGGTCCTATTACACTTCTAGCCACACTTCAATTGATCGTACTCCTTTCTTGTTGTCCATTGGGTACGAAGCCATGCTGCCCATAGAAGTAGACGTTCCATCACCTCGATGTTTGACCTTCAAGCCCGAGTAAAACGACGAGATGCACAAGCTCGGAATCGACACTTTAGAAGAACAAAGAGCCAAAGCCAAACTCCACGCGCTTATAAGAAAAAGATCGCTAAGAAATAAAAATCAAGAGTAAAGCTTCAACAATTCATTGTCGATGAACAAGTCTTACGTCATTTGTTCAAAAATACAAAGAACCCAACCGAAGGAGCGCTTGGTGCAAATTGGGAGGGGCCGTATGGCATAAGCGTCGTCTTAACAAATGGTGCTTATCGCCTCTCTCATCCTGATGGAACTCACATTTCCAGCACTTAGAACCTCATGCACCTTCGGGCCTATCGCATATAAGAGCCGACCACAATTATAAGGCTGTGTAATCCATCTTTTATGAAGAATACATCGAAGACTCCAGAGCCAATATTGGTCAACACATTCGCGCTAGCTATCCAATGAAGGATGATTTATCATGTGCTCTTTACCATGTTTAGGATTGCTGACCTCTACCGCCAAGGACTATGTGAGCTAGTCTCCTTTCCTTACTAGTCGCCTATACACGAGGGTGAATTGCCTTGCATTCACTTCCTTGTCGGGGATTGCCACCTAGCATTCAGGTCCGAGTTGGGCTCATTTGACATTCTCAACCGGTAGCGTGTCACCTTGGAGAACCTTCAAACAGCCTAGGATCTCTAACAAAGGATGAGTTATCTTGTGCTCATTACCTTATCGCAGACTGCCTACCTCTACCGCCAAGGACTGGGCGAGCCAGTCTCTCTTTTGTGCCAGTCAGCTATCCACGAAGATGAATTACCATGCATTCACTTCCTTATTGAGGACCACCACATAGCATTTAGGTTTGAACCGGGTTCGTTTACCACTCTCAACTAGCAGCGTGTCAACCTGGAGAACCTTTGAACAGTCCAGACTATCCAATGAAGGATAAGTTATCATATGCTCGTTACTTTGTTGGGGACTGCCAACCTCTACCGCCCAGGGACTACACGAGCCAGTCTCCCTTCCTTGTCAACTGCCTATCCATGAGAGTGAATTATCGTCCATTCACTTCCTTATTGGGGACTGCCATCTAGCATTCAGGTCCGAGCCAGACCCATCTGTAATAACCCGCCCCGAAACAGGCCTAAATCCCAACCCAGAAAAGGCCCATCGAGACTTAGACCCATTCCAAAGCTGGCTGTTGGTTGGTAAAATGAATAATACAGAGCTATTTATCTATTCATTCAGAACTCACAGTGGAAGGATAAAATATAATAGCATAAATAGTACCCATTTTATTTTAGTTTCTAAATGTCACAAAACAAAACCATAACATAATGTCAACAATAAACATTACATCATCTTATTCAAAAATACATTTTTAACTTCAAATGGGTACATTAGAAAATAGCATAAATTAAATAGACTACTTTTATAAGCTCCTCTCATCATCATCTCCATCTTGATCATCATCCCATTCCCTAACCAGTGTTGTAATAAGGAGGGAATCGGAATAACAATGTCCGGTGAATAGAAAATCTCGAGCCTTTCTATACTTGGGCAGTATAATTTAAATAAGAATATGTCTTTCGCATTTTAAACTATATTCAAAACCATTTAATACTTCATATAAGGGAAAGAGGCGGGTCCTCAAACAACCACTTGATACCTTCAATCTTCGAAGCAGGTTCTCCCATAATCAATAGCCCATAACCATCATTATTAATGTCTACCAGTGCGAGAGATAGAACCTAATCCACATAATACTTTTTAATGAAAAATAGGTAGACTCTGACCGTTTAAGACCTCAATTGAAGTAGGCCCCATCATTTAATACCTATTCCCAAGGCGGACTCCACACAGGTCTCTATCTAGCTGACATTGCATAGAAATCTCTTTGGACACTTAGTACTTCAATTGAAGTGGACCTTTTCGAGATATCCCCAACCGTGCATAAACCAAATCCCAATCGTTTAATACGTCATATAAAGTAAAGAGGCATGCCCTCAAACTACCACTTAATACCTTCAACTCCTCGAAGTAGGTCCTTTGTATTATGACCCGTACCCTATGGAGATGTCTCACATTAGTCCGACTATTCGTAGGAATTGGTAGTCAGATTAGCTAGACAGATTTACTCTATAGAATTGGGACTAACCTCACATCATTCGTAATTACTTATTATAGACGATGTCTCACATTAGCTCCAAAGTCACACCGTTGGTAGCCAGATTAGCGAGAAGACTTCTATGTGCTTTTGACTAACCTCACATTCCTATAACTTAGTCATATTTCATAACACTCTCTAAATATATTATCACACATCTCATCGTATTCATTATTTAGGTCTTATAAGAAATTCTTCTTATTTCGCCTAATTAATTACTTTCCTAGAGAGGATTTAAATGACAGTTATTAACTTAATTAACTATGCAATTAATACGTTACAATTATATGTTATTTATGCTAGTTTAGATATATATAAGTATGCATTTATTAATTTCTATGCATGCAGAGATTACGCCCTACACTAAGGTTTAAATGTCAAACCATTCCATGTTATACAAGTCTCATTTCCACAATTGTATTTTTTATCGCAAATCCAATATTCCAAAATCAAATCAATAGACTTATACTTATAATACAACTCCAACTTATTTTCTATTAAAATAATGGAACAAAACAATAATAATGGAAAATTACAATTTAATTAATTTTATGCTATATTCAACTCCTTTTTACATGAAATTAGACAAGGGAATTTCTATTCAATTTATAGAAATAGGCAGTGCAAACTACGAATAAAAATTCGTACCTTACACATCATTTCTGAATCAAATCCCTTAATCAAATCCAAAGAAAAAGAAAAATAAGTGGAATAGAAGGAAAAATACATGCATTGCAAAATCCACAAAAGCTCCATTATTTTAATACAAAACAATTAAGATTTCAGCCTAAGAATAGACATTTCGCTTTGGAAGAATTTTGAGGATTTTTATTGTGATATTTTCGTAATCCAAAACTTCCCAAGGCATATATTAAATCCAAACTACACTATTCAATTACTAAAATATAAAACTAAGATTTCCACTCATAAATATCCTTCACTTTGCTTTCTCTTAGATTTGACACGCCTTTAACGAACCCTTTCAAGTATCTTCTTTTTGATATACATAGCAAGAGAATTATATATATGTTAGATTCAAAAAATTAGAGGTTTAGAGGAGAAGAAGTTGAAAAAATAAACAATAATAAAAAATAGGTATATATGATTTCTTACCTAAAACCCTAATGGAGATTTCTGAATCTATGAAGAGACAAACTGACAAAGTTTCGCTAATGTTCCCAAAATATTGTGTGAATAAAAATGAGGGGGCTGGGCTCCTATTTATAGTGGTTGGAACGCACCAGAACCATTGGATGAAGGTCAGTTAAAAATAATAAAATCTAGTACGTTAAAATAACCAAAACCCTAGCCAGCGGTTGACCGCGACTTCCCACCTGTCGACCACTAGAGGTCGACTGGTCATGGTCAAGGGGTCGATCACTCCTTTATTTTGGGAACGTTAAATTGTTGTCGTTGTTAATTTATTTTCATCCTTAATTGTTATTTAATGTTAACGTTAATTTTAACGTTTACTTAACCCTCAATTATAATTACCGCTAATTTTTGAATTTCAAATTTGAGAATTAATTATTTATATTAATTTGAATTCTATTTAAATTATTTTAAACTCGAAAACTTCAAACGCCCATAACTTCTTCGTTTGAGCTCTGTTTTCATCATATTATATATGGAAATTGATCAAAATTCACCACGAACGCAACGGCATAACTTTTGTGGTTAAATTCTAACTTTTGCAAAAATTTCATTTTTACCCCTATCTTATTTAAATTAATTTATCCAATTTAATCATTAATTTTACACGGTGTTACATTCTCACCCCTTAAAAAGAATTTCGTCCTTGAAATCATTTCAAGGCACGAACAATGTAACGTGCAATAAACATCCATGTTATACAACTAAGTTATCTACGCAGCCATCCAGTCAACCAAAAGTGCAATGTGATTATGTACTGTAGACATATTATAAGTGAGCTCAATCCTAGCGTAAGTATGTGATCGTGACATACAAGTATGTGTGCAAACACCCTAAAGATGTATAAAGATTTCTACATGAGTGGAAAGTAATAATGAAAAGTGTAACAGCCTTCTCCTACCATCCAATATAGCAACCATGATGCAACCAAAAACCTAGTTTTGGAGAGAAAAGTTTACTAGTGGAAAGCTCAGGATAAGAGATCATCGTCTTCTCTTCAGTTTCTCATGTGCTTTCCACCGGGTTATCTCCCCATTGTACTCGGACCAGCCTAATTTTGTTGTTGTGGAGTTTCTTAGTTCCATGCTCCATAATGTGCGGTGGCAGGGGAAGCTATTGGCTCTGTCTCAATATCCCCCAATTGATTAGGCTCTACCACAATTGCTATGTTATGAAGGCATTTCCTCAAATGCGAAATGAGAGAAATGCCATATACTCTTGCCAATTTATCCGGTAACTCCACATGATACGTAAGTTTTTCTATTTTCGTAAAATTAGGAAAGGCCCGATAAATCTTGGTGGCAACTTTCCTACTTTCTAAATCCTACAATCTTCACATGTTGCCTAATCAACTCTATCTTTCCAAAGTCTAGCGAATTAAATCTGGTTTGAGTAGAATTTTGTCGGTGTTTTCCCACTAACAATTTGGCGATTTGCATGGCCTCCCATAAAGCATTTTAAAGGGTGTCATACCAATCGTCTATTGATGACTATTATTATATGCAAATTCGACTAAAGGTAAGTGTTATTCCTAGTGTCTTCCAAAGTCCATGATGCAAGCTCTTAATAAACCCACCAAAATTATATTCACTTTTCCAGTTTGTCTATTGGTCTGCAGGTGGTAAACAACACTAAGATTCAACGAAGTTTCTAAAGCTGTCTACAATCTCCTCCAAAATTCGCTAGTTATTAATAGGTTCCTATCACTAAAGATGCTAACCGAAATTCCATAAAGTTGAATCACCTCCTTGATATAAATCTATGCTAGAGACGCTGCGGTCTTATTACTCCTAGCAGAAAATTCTGCTACCTTCTTCTCCATCCTTGTCCAATAGAAATTCTCTTCACATCCTTATACATTCTATTTCTTTCTTGAATGGGGAAATTCTACAAGCTATAATTTATTTTTCCCAAAATCCTACAATTTCTAGGATTGGAGCATTCTTTTATTTCCGATTGCTAACTTAGTTTCCTTATTAACTTACAGTCATATCTATAGTTCATTGCTAGTTAAGTGTCCCTATAAAAAAATTATTTACGTTTCTTCTTAATATATATATATATATATCAATCGTTTCAACCCCATCCATAAAATCAACACAGTGATAAAACATGGACATGTATTATACCATATCTTACGCTTTTCTAATAACTAAGCGAGACAACTAGTGATTACAACTCAAAATCTTTAAAAGAAAATTTTGCTGGAAGTTAACATTTATCATCAAATGGTGTAAATGGTGTTGAGGTCTTAATATTCCTTAATGAATTAAGATGTACATTCCTAATATGTCATCTTTACTATCCCGCACTTTCCTTAGTTTTCCTTCTTTGTTTCTAATAAACGCAGTCCATTCAGTGCTTCAGTTAATACACCCATAACAATTGTTTATTAATGTCAAAATTGAACCATCTTTATTCAATCCTCATTTAATCTTTTATAAATTTCAAAACCCATCTATTACTCCGATTTAATTCTTCCATCAATGCCATATTAAACTTTTCCTAATTAGTCCCCTTTTCAATTCCTTTTAACTCTCATTAATTACAAATTTATTGCCCATTAAATTTGTAATCAATGTCCATAAATCTTAATCTGTTAATTACTAACTAATTAGTATATAATCATAAATTATGCTATATATATAGTTGTTAAGCATGGTTATACGTGTATACCAATTTCTAAACTAGAAAACTAATTTCCACATTTTTAATTTATCAAAGCCATCATTTTAAAATGGATTATCGTTATAATTTCCCATAAATTGACCACAAATGGAAATTTTGCTTTGTTTGAAATTATAAAGAATTATTTCTTTTCTATTATTGAGATTGATAATGTAAACTATGAAAAAGGATATCCATATCTTACACATCTCTTTCCCTTTTTGGTAAATCCTTTGTTAATTCAAACAATGCACTTTTATACATATTTTAAAGTATGATAATTTATGGAAATTACATGAAAACTGCTCTGAATGAACTAAAACATAGAAATTTATATTCCAAGTCGTCTAGGGCAACCTAATTTGCAACCCAATTATAGATTTGGAATATCTTAACAACTTAACCACCTTCTACAAATAAAGGTTCGAGACTGATTTCAAATTTTCAGATCAGGTTGTACATACTATACCTATTTTATTCATATCCTAAAACCTTTAACCTATCTTACGTAGGTAGTGATCCCTATCTACTTCATAAGAATTTGGTTTAGCCTAACCATTTCTTGTAAAACTAAAATTTCACAACCATGAAGTGCCAAATCTGAAATCTTTACCTTTGAAAATATAAACTTAAAAACATTTATCAAGAATTCAAAATTACTTAGTTCTAAAAAGGAGTAAAATAATTTTCCTTTTAAAATACTTTCTGCATCAAAAATTTATTCTTTTAAAAGTTGGACTTTTAATTTATAACATTCAAAAATCGATAGGTTTTTAAAAAGGAACTATGAAAAAATTTCCTTCTTAATTACTTCCTACAACAAAGGCTTACTTCTTTTGAAAGTAGGATTTTTTAGCCCAAATCATTCAAAAACTCAATTATCCCATCAAATAATCACTCGTTCCAATTTTTTAAAAACATCTTATATAACTTTAAACGGTGAAAATTGGAGTAGACAATGATAACTTCTATCCTATTATTTTCCTCTTATATTATTTCTGACTAGATTAGTAATCATATTTTATATTAATTTCTAATGCTATTACTATCTATCTCAGCTATCATTCTCTGCAATTCCTTATATAGGAATGTTCCTCCTACCTTATCGAGCATTCTTAATCTTTTATTCTTTCAATCCTATTTATCAAGTGTCGTTTCCATTTATACACCTCTTTAAAAGAACTTTAAGGACAAGAACTTCCAACTTTATAAAGTAGGAATAATCTTCAAGTCTAACTTACGTTCTACGAAAAATTCCTTTATCAAAAATCTTTAGACAAAAAACTTTTTGGCTCAATAAATTTTAAACTAAGAATTTCAAGAATGCAAAATCCTTTTAAGTTAGAACTTTTTTAACTCAACTACTTTTATAAATTATGGATTTTTGAATTTTCTTACTCTTTCAAAATAACAACTTCCAAATTTATAAAGTGAGAAAAATCATTGGGTCCAACATATTCCCTATTTTGCGTTTATTTCAAAAATGAAGAATTCAAAAATTGAAAACTGTTTAACTTAACTAATTTTTAACTAAAAATTCAAAAAATGAAAAAACCCTTTTTTCAATTCTTCAAATCATTAGATTTACAATTTTCATTTTATAAAGTTTATCCACCATTTTGTTTTTAAAACGTTCCATCACCAACGCTTTTTTAAGATTACATCCTCTTCCCAACTTTTCACAAAACAATTGGTAGCATATTTCCAAACCCAACTAAAATCATTTTCTTTTAAAAAGGAAATTTTAACTTATGACACATAAGACCTTCATTTTATAATCCTTTGAAAAGCCTTTTCAAAACGTTTAAAGGATTTTTCAAAAATCTTTTTATCAAATTATTTTTTCATGGGGTTGGATTTAGAAATTGACTTTAGTTGTTCATTCTTTTGAACTTTCCTACTCAACCTTTAAAATATCTGCTTATTTTCTTCTGGTGATTAATGTACACCTTCTTATGGAAGCTTGTTTCACTCCTTTGTATCTTTCTTCCGGATATTAACAAAAATATTGCCCTGTGACTTTACTTACTACCTAGCATGTTTTTTGCTATTTCTATAAATATCAATTATTCATAATAAATGGTTATAATTCTAACGGACAATTCTTAAAGACATTTATTTATTCATTCTAGTTTTACATATTATGCCTTCCGTACCTCACCATAATTTCTCCAATAATCTCTTTAATTAATCCATTTATATTTCTATTAAATTATTGTAACTCCCTATTTATTCCACATTTATTGCCTCATTAATCTTGGAGTTACAACCTTTTCCATTTATATTTCCTATTCCAATTGTTTATTATGCAATATTTGTAAATGTTCTAATTACATCTAATGTGAATATTAACGGCTATTATGCTTATAGAGTTCACAATTATAAGGAAGTCTAGGTCAACAAAGGAGTCAAGTGTCATTCAGCTTCTGGGGTGCTTCCATATGTCATGCTCATGCTCTTCTTAGCCCACTCTTTACGATACGACCTCTGTCCTATGGGTAACCGGAGCAGGAGTATAAATATAACCCTACTTATTTTTCCAACTCATAGTTTCTTCGCCCATCCTTTTAGAATATGGTCGCAACTACTTCTATAGTTGGAATTTATAGATTTAAGTGTATCTTCAAAATAAGTATATATATTTATATATAGTAGAGTTTTTGAAAAATACCTTTCCAAAATAACAAATACGCCACTCATACGTATACTTTTCCCCGTTGATCGGGTAACCTAGGCTCTGATACCATATATAACAACCCGTCCCAAAACAGGCTTAAATCCTAATTTAGAAAAGGCCCATCGAAACTTTGACACATTCTAAACTTGGCTGTTTGTTTATGAAAAGAATAGTACATAGCTATTTATCTATTCATTCAGAACTCACAGTAGAAGGATAAAATATAATAACATAAACAATACCCATTTTATTTCAAATTCCAAATGTCACAAAACAAAACCATAACATAATGTCAACAATAACCATTACATCATCTTGTTCAAAAATACATTTTTAACTTCAAATGGGTACATCAGAAAATAACATAAATAGATAAATAGACTACAATCATAAGCTCCTCTCATCGTCATCTCCATCTTGATCATTGTGTCCTTCCCTAACATGTGTTGTAATGAGCAAGGAGTCAGAACAATAATGTCCGGTGAATAGAAAATCTCGAGCCTTTCTATATCAGTACTTGGGTTATAATTTAAATAAGGATATATCTTTTGCATTTTAAACTACATTCAAAAAAAATTAATACTTCATATAATGGAAAGAGGCGGGCCTCAAACAACCGCTTAATACCGTCAATCCCCAAAGAAGGTTTTCCCATAATCAATAACCCATAACCATCGTTATTAATGTCTACCAATGTGAGAGATAGAACCCAAGCCACTTAATACATTACAATGGAAAATAGGCAGACTCTGACCATTTAAGACCTCAATTGAGCTAGACTCTCATCATTTATTACCTATTCCCAAGGCAGACTCCACGCAAGTCTCTATCTAGCTGACATTGCACGGAAATCTCTTCGGACGCTTAATACTTCAATTGAAGCGGACCATTCTGAGATATCCTCAACCATGCCTAAACCCAATCCTAACCACTTAATATGTCATAAGAGGAAAAGTGGCGGTCCCTCAAACAACCACTTAATACCTTCAATTCCCCAAAGCAGGTCCTTTGTATTATGACTCGTACCCTACGAAAACGTCTCACACTTGTCCGACTATCCGTAGGAACTGGTAGCCAGATTAGCTGGGTAGATCTACCCTATAGAAATAGAACTAAGCTCGCGTCATCCCTAGTTACTTATTATAGACGATGTCCCACATCATCTCCAAAGTCACACTATTGGTAGCCAGATTAGCCGAGTAGACTTCTGTGTGCTTTTGGCTGACCTCGCATTCCTATAACTTAGTCATATTTCATAACACTCTCTAAGTGTATTATCACACATCTCACCGTATTCATTATTTAGGCCTTATAAGAAATTCTTCTTATTTCGCCTAATTAATTACTTTCCTAAATGAGATTTAAATGACAATTATTAACTTAATTAATTATGCAATTAATACATTACAATTGTATGTTATTTATGCTAGTTTATATATATATATAAGTACGCGTTTATTAATTTCTATGCATCCGGAGATTACGCCCTAAAGTAACATTCAAATGTCAAATCATTCAATGTTATACGAGTCTCATTTCCACAATAGCATTTTTGCCGTAAATCCAATATCACAAAATCAATTCAATAGACTTATACTTAGAATCTAACTCCAACTTATTTTATTTTAATGGAATAAAACAATAATAATATAAACTTACAATTTAATTAATTTTACGCTTCATTCAACTAGTTTTTATATGGAATTAGACAGTGGAATTTCTATTCAAATTGTAGAAATAGGCAGTGCAAACTACGAATAAGAATTCATACCTTACACACCATTTTTTAATCCAATCCCTTAATCAAATCCAAAGAAAAAGAATAAGAAGTGGATAGAAGGTAAAACACATATATTGCAAAATCCACAAAAGCTCCATTGTTTTATTACAAAACAATTAAGATTCTAACCTAAAAAATGACATTTTGCTTTGGGGGAATTTTTGGTTTTTTTATTGTGATATTTTCGTAATCCAAAACTCCCCAAGGTATATATCAAATTCAAACTACACCACTCAATTACTAAAATAGAAAAACTAAGATTTCCACTCACAAAGGTCCTTACGTTTGCCTTCTCTTGCATTTGACACGCCTTTAATGAACCCTTTCAGATCTTTTCTTTTTGATATATACAGTAAGAGATTTGTATATATGTTAGATTCCATATGTTAGATTCAAAAATTAGAGGTTTGGAGGAGAAGAAGTTGAGAAAATAAACAATAATAAAAAATTGATATATGATTTATTACCTGAAACCCTAATGGAAATTTCTAAATCTTTGAAAAGATGAACCGACAGAGCTTCTTTAATGTTTCCAAAATATTATGTAAATAAAAGTGAGGGGCTAGGCTCTTATTTATAGCGGTTCGAACGCACTAGAATAATTGAATGAAGGCCAGTTAAAAATAATAAAATTTGGTATGTTAAAATAACCAAAACCCCAACTGCCACTTACAAGCAGTGGTCGACTGTCACCTCCTACTAGTTGACCACTAGCTGTCGACCAATCGTGGTTAAGGGGTCGACCGCTCCCCTATTTTGGGAATGTTAAAATTATTACCGTTGTTAATTTATTTTCTTCCTTGATTGTTATTTAATGTTAACATTAATTTAACGTTTACTTAACCCCCAAGTATAATTACTGTTAACTTTTAAATTTCAAATTTAGGAGTTAATTATTTATTTGAATTTTATTTAAATTATTTTAAACCCAAAATCTTCAAAGGTCTATAACTTCTTCGTTTAAGCTCTATTTTCAACATATTATATATGGAAATTGATCGGGATTTCTCCACGAATGCAACGACATAAGTTTTATGGTCAAATTCTAACTTTTGCAATTTTCCATTTGTACCCCATCTTATTAAATTAATCTATCCAATTTATTTTTTTATAGTTGATTTTATGGGGTGTTATCAACTGGTAGCATGTCATCCTAGAGAACCTTCGAACATCTCAGGCTATATAAATAAGGATGAGTGATCATGTGCTCATTACCTTGTTGGGGACTGTCGACCTCTACCACTAAGGACTGGCAAACCATGCTCCCTTCCTCGTCAACCAACAATCCATGAGGGTGAATTACCGTGCATTCACTTTCTTGTTGGGACTGCCCCTAGCATTTAGGTTTGAACTAGGCTCGTCTTCCACTCTCAACTGACAACGTGTCACCTATAAGAACCTTTGAATAACCCAAACTCTTTCTTACATCGTGTCATCCGAGAGTAACCTTCAAACCACATGGTGCTTAGGTTCATGCTGGGTTGCCTACCATCCGTTCTTGTAGCTTGTTACTCGAGAGTGACCTTCAACCACCCAGTGCTTAGGATCATGCCAGAACCGCTTATCACTCCTTCTAGCAGTGTATCACTCGAGAGTAACCTTTAACCACTTATCGCTTAGGATCGTGCCAGAACCACTTATCACTCCCTCTTATGGCGTATCACCCGTGAGTAACCTTCAAGCCAACTAGTGGTTAGTTTCATGCTGGGACCACCTACCCTCAGCGTGGCACACAACAAAACAATACAGTAAAGCCCAATTATCATATGTCGGCCTCGACGCTTAAACAAGTAATCAGGTTACACGGTCAATGCTTGCTTCTAAGTCCATTAACCGGCCCAGCTTACCAACCACAACAAGACAAATTTAGTACAAGGGACTGTTAGTTACTCAAATTATGCTACCCTACGAGTTATGCATAGACAGACTAGAGCAGATAAAGCAATAAATACTTAGACAAATTTCAACAGAATTCTATTCATTTACCAAAGCACAGGGGCACATATCTTGCCCCACTAGGCTTAGAAAAGGAGGAAAGGAAAAATTATCTACAGGCCCGACTCCTAAGTTGGTCGGGCTAAGAGGTGCAATTGCTCCTTGGTCAGCACATCCAGCTAGCACTAGAATGCCTTCGACTCTCATCTGTTTAACCACCTCCGCATGGAGCCTTGCAAAAGCTAGGGCATCAAATCTACTGATGGAAATTAGGAATCGATAGTTTTACCTAAGCAGGGTCTTAACCACGTCCCTCAACCGGTTTTTCCACTTGGCCTTTTCATCCTTTCTAGCGGCAGCAATGCCTGCATTCGCCTAGCGCCTAGCCATATGTCTTGTCGGGTCGGCCCACGACTGGTTAACCTCCTTCTCCGCCTTGTCCAACCTCTCCTTGATGTCAGCGTATGACTTCTCTGCCTTTTCAACCCCTACCCAAAGATCTGCCTCCGCCTTCTCTACCTTCACCCAAGCCTCGACCACCTCCCATGCCGAATTTTTGGCCACCTTAGTCTCATCCTTGTTGGCATTCTCAACCGCCTCCTTCTCCTTTTAGGTCATAGTTGCCCCTGACTTTGCTGATTGCCAAGCCTCCAAACCAACTGTAACACCAAATTAATGGTAATTATTAAGACTCAAAAATGGAATTTGAGCGAATGTCGAAATTTGTTCACGAAACTTGCATTGTTGCATTCATGATGATTTTCTGAGTAACTTTCATATTTTGAAGTTTTGTGATTGGAGTTTAAATGAAGAATTTATTAACGTTTGAAGTTTTTAGAACAAAAATAATTAAATATGAAAGAAAAGGAATAAATTATATTAACCACATGGACCCCACCGATGGACCCCCTAGTTGGGCCAGTCAATCCCTAGTGGTTGACTGCCTATAGGGGAGTGGTCGACCGCCAATAGGGGAGCGGTCACAGGTTAAAGCATGGCGGCTAGGATTGAACCTTGGCCGAACGACCCAAATTTTATTATTTTAAATCTATCAGATATGATTGATTCGGGCACTTATAAATATAGGCCTAGCCCCTCACTTCTCTTCTCATATTTTCTGACTAAAGCAGCGAAGCTCTGCCATTTTCACTTCTCCACTATTTATGTTAATTTTAAAATATTATATATATATAATCAGAGAAGGGTGGAAAATTAAAAGAGAAGAAGAGAAAGAGCAAATCGATACCATAGAAAAAGGTAAATTTCATAATTTTAAATATATATTCCCCTTAACCCCAAATCTCTTCTCAGATCTGCAATTCTAATAGTATGTGTGTATATATATATATATCTTGTTATACATATTCTTTTGGATTAGAATGGAAAATGAGTCAATAAAGGGATAAATTTGAATTTGGGAAATTTGGAAAGCTTAAAAGGTGAGTGGAAAATTATATGATTTATATATAATATTGAAATTTATATCATTGGCTTTTATTTAGTTATTATGCTTATGCAAGATCTACTGAGTTGTAGGCTTAAAAAAAATGCATTCAGTTGAAATCTCGCCTACATATTCTATAAGTTAGGTAATTGGAATAAGAATGCTATTTACACCATATTCTGGAAAATTGAAAATTAGTCCCTAATTTTGTTAAAGCAGAAAGTTGATAAAATTGCAAGATTTATTCTAGATTTAAGACAATTGGGTTGTGAATTGTCAGTATTAATTTTGATTGCCCTAATTTGGGTTGTGAATTGTCAGTATTAATTTTGATTGCCCTAATTTGACTTAGAATGTGAATTTCGATGTTTTAATTTATTGGGAACATTGTGGGTATAATTTAGTTGCATCTATTTTCATGTAATTTCCATTAATTGTCTAAACTATGTATAAATAGTGCATCGTTTGAAATAATAAGGAATATATCAAAAATGAAAGAGATGTGTAAGGCACAGAGGTTCTCCTTCGTAGTTTGCATTGTCTATTTCGATAAAAGAAAAGATATAATTCTTTGTAATTTAAATGGAGCAAAAGTCTCACTTTTGGGTAATTTATGGAAGTTATAACTATAATCCTTTTTTGGAAGGATAGCTCTAATATACTAAAATATGGAAATAAATGTTCCTTACATAATGTACATATAAGTGTATGTTCTGGTATTCCTAAGTGTAGGAATTAATGAGTAAGAAATAGGAATACACACACACATATGTATAACCGTACCACCGATCAAATATATATAGCGTAATATACGGTGGTATTTGTATTAGTTATAATTAGGATGACTAGTTATTAGTACTATAGTAAACCATAAGACTGAGAGGTTGAAATGGTAAAGGGATGGTAACTCCAAAATTTATGAACAAGCAAATTAGTAAGACCATAAATGTACAGTTAATTGAGAGTTACAGGAGTTAAGTGGACATAAATGCATTTTAAATGATTGATTAAAGAATTTATATGGAATTTATAGGAAAATGAAATAAGCATAATAAGTTGAATTAGAATGAATTAATAAATATCATTAGTGATTGTCCAATTTGAATAATAATGACCCTTTATTATGAATAATTGACATTTATGGGACGTAAGAGGAAAATAGGGAATATACATAATAAGTGTATAAGATAGGTATTAAATACTAGGAGGCAATATAATTTTCACAGCCAAAACCAACGGATTGTATCCTAATAGACTTAGGTTTCGATTTAGTCGAAATTCAGGCCCAATAAGGTGCGGGTTGTTGCATTTGGTATCAGAGCATAGGTTAGTCAATCATAGAAATTAGGATATGCTGAGAGTACATATTTGTATTTTTTACCTATAATCATGTATATATTATATGCCAAACTCTATGAATTCCGACTATAGAAGTAGTTGTGACCATATTATGAAAAGATGGATGAGGCAATATGAGTTGGAACAATAAATAGAGTTAAACTCATACACTACCCCAATTACCCCATAGAGTGTAGGCCGTACCGAAAGGCGTTGACCAAGAAGAGCACAAACGCGGCGTATAGAAGGATTCCTAAAGCTGGAAGGTACTTGACTTTTTTGTTGAGCTTAGACTACCTTATGATTGTGGAATTCAATGGATTGCCGATTGAAGATGTATATTTCATCCCAAAAGATGGGAAGTAAGAACCTATATGTTGCAACATCCGAAAGTAAGATGTGAAAAAGGATTGAGAAAGGTCCCACAAAAGGTGTTAATTAATCACCACAAGAGGATAACCGGATCTCTGATATATACTCTTAATAGGAAGAGATTAAGAGTAAAGGGAAAAGAAGAAAAGTTCAAAAGAAAGGACAATTAAAGTCCACTTCTAAGTCTGACCATGTTATCCAGCCTTCTGACCTGACTATATTCACTGGCTGGATAAGTTAGACCCAATGATTATCAAGGCAAGCAGTCCAGAGAGATGATCCCAGGGTCCAGGAACCAAGTACAGACAAGACCACGAGACGATGGTCGAACAAGCTTAGAAGTGCAATACCCTGGAATACGCTAAGTATGGATCGGTATTCCACCCTACACGGGGGATCGGTACCGATCCCTTGGGTCCAAGGGGTACACTTAAAGTGGCCCCCACTCTTATGACACTCTTCTCTATCTACATAGAGCTTGATTCAAATGTTGTTCCAAAATTCATATGCATCATATTGGCAATCTCCATATATAGTCTAAAGCAGTAATTCAGCCTTCTATATATCCATTGCTTGGACCAAAAAACACCTAGGCGACTATGCAAAACAACATTGGAAACTCAAAGCCAACATCAAGACGAGCTAACACAAGAAGTCGTAGATCCCGTACCATTATTTATAGGGATTGGTACCGATCCCTAACCATAGGGGATCTGAGGCTGAGATTTTTTGAAGGACTTTATATATATGAGGAGATTCTATGGGAGAAATACCAACGAGATATCTGGTCGTCTATCTCTATAAATACAGGAAGCATGGTTCATTCTAGGGATCTTTACGCTACTGTTACAGTCTTACCTTTTGTACTCAAGGACCTATTCCAATCCCACTCTATTATAATCACAAAAATAATCCAAAAGCAATAAAAACATTCAAGTAGACGTAGGTCAAGATTGCCGAACCACAATAAATTTGTGTGCGCTTGTTTTCTATTTGATTTCCTCTATTTCTCATTTGCTTTCTTCATTTAGTCTATATTATTTACTTTTCTGGGTGTTTGTACCAATTTTGGTTCAAACATTTTGGTGCTTTCACTAAGAGTTGAAATTAAGCTATTTGGATCTATCATCTACTATTGGATTTCCCATATCCAAGAGATATATCCAATTTCCCCACCTTTGAATTCTATAACTCATATTTCCAAAGACTACCAAAAGCTTTCTGCCATGGCCACACCAAGAAATCAAATATGCACTATCACATCCAGAGCTACCCCCAGCGATGTTGAGAATCAGAATCCCCAGCATGGGAATGAAGCTAACCAATCGAGAAAAACGGAGATGTAGACTCCAACTGACATTGTGACCAAAGTGGAGATGTATAAGATGATGAAGTAGATGGAAGACAGATTTCAGGCTAGTCAACAAGAGATGAATCAAACGTTGCAGTAGAGCTTGAGGCTTTGAATGAACCGACTCAAAACAATAGTTGACGGAGTAGAAGGAATTCCAGCTTAGTGTCAGAGAGTTCTTCTTCATCCGAGAAAAGGCGTAGGGATATAAGGCAGAAGTGGACCCAAAATACTGTTAGGACATCATACCAAAGGAGAGGGTCGACCCAGGGTGTAATTTAGGGATCGGTATCGACTCCCGAGGAGGGATCGGTACTGAACCCCATTATGGTGGGCCCGACGCTCAACAGTTGGAAGGGGTGTGGATGTGGTCTCTGGACGTGCTGCTGATGTTCAAAATATGGAGTTTCAGACTGCTATTGACAATACAACTCACGGAAATCAAATAGGGGGGACTATTGGACGAATGGATCCCTCGGAGTTTGGGGAGTCTAGGTACCAAGCACCCAAGAGCATTTGCCGAGCCGAACACTCGGGACAGGACCCGATTACTACCGTTCAATCGAACCTATTGATTCAGACTACCTGGAAGATATGGTTAGGAGATTGGTGAGTGAAAACAAATTCAGAACCAATGATGAATGGTGTACCAATGCGAGTCGAAACCCATTCAAGGAGGACATTCTTCGCACAAGATATCCCAAAGATTTAATATGCCAACGATGCCGTTGTATGGAGGAACGACAGATCTTGGGCAACACTTATTAAGATATGAATGGCACATAGATTCAGCAAGAGCTTCAGATGCTGAAGTGTTGACGTTTCCCAATTGGGGTCCTACGATGTGGCTCACTCTACTTCCCCCGAAGTCCATATCGTCATTCGCTGAGCTATCGTGAAAGTTCATGGAGCAATTCCGCTTACACGCTTCGTGTTTGAAGCATGTGATGTCACTATCCAATATTTATCAAGCTGAAGGAGAGTCGTTGAAGTACTTTTTGAATCGGTTTCACATGGTTGTAATGGAAGTAACGGATCTTAAGGAAGACATGATACTGATGGCACTATGTAGGGGATTTCACCCTGACTCTGATTTTAGAGACTGGTTGCAAAGGAAGTAACCGTCGACAATGGAATTATGGAAGCTTTTTACAGAAAAGCCAATGAATATTTACGTCGGGAGGATGCACGCAAGCATCCATGGAGGAATGTTGTTGGAAATTCAGATAAGGTAATACAAAGTAATGTCGCTATAAAGAAAATCAGAGAAAATTCTAGGGATGTAAACATGAAGGTTGGAAATCAGAATAAAGGTCAGAAACATAACAATGATTGGGCCTGGAAGCGTAAGTCGGATAATCGGAATCATTTTCGGGCTCCTATGTACAACAATTACACTGAACCGAACAACACAATAGAGAACATCTATTTGGCTACTCAGAATACTAAACCATATCGGAAGTCGGCTCCCAGGGAGTCGACCGAGAAAGAGAGGAAGTCAGGCAAGTTCTGCAAATTCCATGAGACTCACGGTCGTGATACCAATGATTGTAGGCATTTGTGTGACATGATTGAAGATTTTATTTGAAAAAAGAAATTGCAGCAGTATGTGAAAGCCCCATAGGGTGGCAGGCAAGGAACTTCTAACCCCCCGGGTTATCTTCCAAATAGTGGCAAGCTCAGCCTAGTGCTAATCTACCCAGGTAGCAAGAAAGATGTTTGGTGATTAACACAATCATCGGCGGGCCGCATCCTGCCGATAAAAGATTTGGGGAAATAGATAGATACATTGGAGCTATAAAACATGCTAAGAATGAAAGTTTCTATGCTGTTGAGGATGGAGCTCCGATGAAACAATCTCGAACCAGTATTGACGATATTGTTTTCTAGAATAGAGATGCTGATGAAATGAAAGCTCCAACGATCGACCCACTTGTGATTTCAGCCACGATTGGTCTTGTTGTTGTATAGAAGGTCCTTGTTGACTGTGGGAGTTTAGTCAATATCTTGTTCAAGAAAGCTTATGATCAAATGATGCTGGAGGAGAAGGATTTGAAGCCTTGTAAGTCTCGAATACATGGGTTCAATGGGATGGCTACTGAAGCCATAGGATTTGTTGAATTACTGGCAGTACTTAGTGAGGGCAACCGCCAGCGAGCGCAGGTCATGCCTTTTTTGGTGTTGGATATATATATTCTGCTTATAACGTATTTTTGGGCCGATTGGCCCTAGCTGAATTTAGAGCGGCCATTGCTCCTTGGTGTTTAACTATAAAGTTCCCTATAGACAATGGAGTGGGAATTGTGCAGGGATATCAAGTGGCTGGCCATGAATGCTACGTTGCTGAGCTAAAGGATGCAAGGCAAAAGGAGAAAGGAAAGTACGCAGTGGGAGCCCTCTGCATAAAGGCTTTGGATGTATAGCAACTACAACCCGAGCTGCGGCTTAGGCAGACTAGTCGACTCCATGATGATATGGACCAACAAAAAAGCTAGAAGGTGGAAAAGCAGCTCCCACCGAGTTGACGATTGCTGTTATAGTCAGTAGGGATGATTCAAGAAAAGTCTTGAAGGTCGGATCTCAGCTCGGTGCTTGTGTGATGAAGGAGTTGGTTGGAATTCTCTGAGCGGACCTGGGTCTGGAGAGATCTGCTGCACTCAAAGAAGAAGTGGATAAGCTAAAGGATAATGCCTTCATCCATGATGCCTTACACCCAAATTGGGTATCAAATCCCGTTTTTCTGAAAAAAGCGAATAGGAAGTGGAGGACATGCATCGACTATTCGGATTTGAATTAGGCATGCCCGAAGGATAGCTTCTCACTTCCGAGGATAGATCAGTTGGTGGACTCGACTGCTGGACACGAGCTACTTTCATTTATGGATGCGTACTCCGGATATAATCAAATCTCGATACACATCCCAAATCGGGAATACACCAACTTCATTACCGACCTCGGGCTCTATTGCTATCTGGTCATGCCCTTTGGATTAAAGAAAGCAGGAGTGACTTACTAGAGGCTCGTGAACTGGATGTTTAAAGACTAAATTGGACGATGGATGGAAGTTTACGTGGACGACATGCTCTTGAAGTCACGATGTTTGAGAAATCACGTTGATGATTTGGTAGATATGTTTGGTGTCCTCCGACAATGTGGAATGAAGCTTAATCCTTTAAAATGCTCTTTTGGCGTTGCATCAGGGAAGTTCTTGGGCTTCATTGTCAACTCCTAAGAGATTGAAGCCAATCCAAAAAAGATCAAGGCTTAGAGAGAGATGGAAGCCCCGAAGACGATCAAGGAGGTCCAAAGCTTAAATGGGAAGGTTGCCGCCCTGAGCCGGTTCATCTCTAGAGCCACTAACAAGTGCATCCCCTTCTTCGAAGTGATCAAGAAAGGGAAGAGAAACTTCGAGTGGAATCAAGACTCAAAAGATGCATTCCAGGCTTTGATGAATCACTTGGAGAGACCATACATTCTCTCAATACCAGTGGATGATGAGGATTTGTTCTTATACCTGGTGGTGTCGGTGCATGCCCTAAGCGCTTACATGAGGAATCTTGCATCCAACGACCAGTCTACTATATTGGAAAGCGGTAGACAGGTTAGAAAGAAACTATCCGAGACTGGAAAAGCTTGCTTATTGCCTATTGATTACTTCTAGAAAACGCCGCCTCTATTTCCAGGCTCATTCGATCAATGTCCTTACTGACCAGCCTTTGCGACAAGTCTTACAATGACCTGAGACTTCTGGAAGGCTGTTGAAATTGAACATTGAATTAATTCAATATGACATAACTTACCACCCTCAAAGAGCAATCCAGGGTCAAGCCTTGGCGGATTTCATAGTTTGAATTCACTACATGAAATGATCCTTTGGAGAGCAGTGGAGAAAAAGAAGTATCATGGAAGATGTATATGAATGGTGCATCTAATGATCAGTGTTCTGGTGCTGGACTCGTACTTGTCACTCCCGAAGAACACCCGATCAGTTACGCCCTAAAACTCGACTTTCAGGCGATGAACAACGAAGCTGAATATGAAGCCTTGATTGTAGGACTCAAAACGCCAAGGAACTAGGAATAAAGACTTTGCACATTTTCTGCGACTCCTAGCTAGTGGCATGTCGAGTTTGGAAAGAGTATCAAGCAAAGGGAGAAAGACTAGCTCCTTATCTAAACCGGGTTCTTGAGCTACTTAACGACTTTGAATATTATACGATAGCACATATTCGTAGAGACCAGAATGAAAATGCTGATTCATTGGCTAAGTTAGCTAGTTCTGGAGATGTACAGCTCATGGGCCTAGTTCCGGTGTAAGTGCTCTCAGCTCCGAGCATCAGCCAAATGGATGCCAATTGGATCCTGGAGACTGAACCTGAAAGGAAGTCATGGATGATTCCGATTTAGAATTATTTGCAAAGAGGGATCCTTCTGAAGAGAAGGAATGAATGACGAAAAATCCTTCGCCAAGTTTCGAGATACATTATGGAAGAAGGATTATTATACAGGAAGGGTTTCTCCATCCTCATGCTTCGGTGTGTCGCTCACGACGAGGCCAAACAAGTCCTAAGAGAAGTTAATGAAGGGGCTTGTGGTGACCACACCGGGGGGCAAACCTTAGCAAAGAAGATTCTTTGATATGGATATTTCTGGCCAATAGTCAATTGAGACGTAGCTAATTATACCAGCAGGTGTGACAAGTGCCAGAGATTTGCTAAAATTCCTAAAGCCCCATCGATGGAAATTACTCAAATGGTCAATCCTTGGCCATTTGCAGTCTGGGGCATTGATATTACCGATGTTCTGCCTATATCTAAAGGTAGTGTGAAGTACGCCATCGTGGCGGTTGATTACGTTACCAAATGGACTGAGGCAGATTAGCCACAATTACCATGAAGAAAGTAATCAACTTTGTAGTTCAGAATATTATTTGTCGCTTTGGAGTTCCATAGGCAATCGTTATCGATAATGGGACCCAATTCGATAGCATGGAATTCAAGGATTTATGCCACCGACATCACATAAAGAAGAGATTTGCAGCGGTAGCACATCCTCAAGAGAATGGACAGGTCAAAGCTGTAAACAAAATTATCAAGTCCATTCTTAAGAAGAAATTGGAGAAGGCTAAGGGCAAGTGGGTTAATGAACTTTTGTTAACACTTTGGGCTTATCGAACTACCGACAAGTGGCGATTGGTCACTCTCCATTCACCTTGGCATATAGATCAGAGGCTATGATTCCGGTCGAACTGGAAGTACCTTTTCATTAAGTAATGCATTACAATCCACAAACAAATGAGCAGCTCCTTCTGGAGTCCCTCGATATGATCGATGAGAAGCAGACCGAAGCTGAGTTGAGTGCAGCTGCACATAGGACCAAGTTGCTCGATATTACAATACCAAAGTCAGGAGTCGAACCTTTGAAATCGATGACTTGGTCCTCAAACGAATCTTCCCCGTCTCTAAAAACTTAGGCCCGAGTTGGGAAGGTCCGTACGCAATAGAGGAAAGACTTAGAGATGGCACTTTCAAGCTGGCAAATGTGGGTGGGATCTTACTCCCGAGGGCATGGAATATCGAGCATCTACGATGCTATTTCACTTAGAAAAAATCTTGTAAATAATTGGCTAGAGCCGTGTAATAAGACAGATTCTATCATTTTCCACCTTTTATGAAATAAAACCACTTTAGCTGTCCAAAAATCCATCTCTCCATTACTTAAGAGTTGTGACTTGATCGACTCAAGTGAATCAACATATGATTAATGCAGGTGCGCAGGTACCTGGATATAGGTGCCGATCAAACTTCTATGGCCCATGATCGAGCCCATGAATTCTGTTTTGGTGTTCGGAGATTGATGCTAACCAACTCTTGCCTTCAGATTGGAGGCAAGAGTATAAACTTAAGCCAGACATGACATGACTGTCCGCACGCCAACTCTTGCATTCGGATTAGGGGCAGGAGTATAAACTCAAACTGGACACAACATCACCGTCCATACATTACTCTAACCCTCGAATTGAAGGTGGGAGTATAAATCAAAGCGAACGTGATACGACCATTCACTTATTTAACTCTTATCCCCGGATTAGGTGCAAGAGCATAAACGGAAATGGACATGGTAAGACTGTCCAACCCTTAACATTTTTCCCAAAGCTAGCAAAACAGAAGATCCATGCCCGGAGAAAGGCAGGATCCAACTTTCAAGGCTTCAATTGACGCCCGTAGTTAGGCATGATTGAATATAAACATTGTGGATGAGGATGTACAAACTACGATCTTGAGTAGTTAAACCTAATCAAGTGCCTGGAGTTTGGCACCATCGGCAATCATTATCCTAGAAGAGGATGTTTAAGTCATCGTTCCTAAGTGACTAGTTTCAGCTGATGCCCGAAATTTGGCATTTCAACGGTTACCTTATGTTTGCCAGAGCAGCGAAAGGCCAGTTAATTACAAAACGGGCTAAAGACTTAGTCTGACAACGATAAAAAAGAGAAGTAAATCACGAGTACATTGAATGGAAAGCGTACTTCAAAATTACTTGGACAAATTTCACATAATGATTTAACAAAACAAAGGACTTTTGTAATTGATATGAAATTCAAACGCTAAATACAAGTGTTATCAATACTGGAAACAAAAAAAAAGCGAGGAAGGGCCGAACCCGCATAAATCCAGCCAGCAAACTAAAATAGACTACTATTATTTCAAACCAAAAGAGAGTCTACACATACAAGACAAGCCTACCACTACTTTTTTTTGGCATTTTTCTCCTTTGTTTCTTCTTCCTAGAGCTAGGGGAAACATCACTCGAGCTCTCTCCATGCCTTTTTCCTCCTTTTTCTCTGCCTCCTTATCCTTTGACTAGAGTATTCTGCGATGACCCAGCAGGCACACTTTGAACACTTTTAGGTGGAGGAATGGAGGCTGGGGTTCTCTGTGAGGATCCAATAGGTACGCTCTAAGCACTCCCAAATGGAGGAATGCATATAGGAGCGTAAATTCTGCTCAGGCAAAGCAATGGATAAAGGAAGATGAATTACTTCTAACCGCTCATGCTTGATCTATTGGTAATGAGGATATCCGTCTCTAATTTCTGCTCATGTCCGACCATGGTAAGGCCCGATGGAGACTCAAAAACCTTAGTAATAACCACATCATTGTCAAACAAAGCTCCTTGTAGGTCACCAGCTCCATCACCTAGTAAAGAATCAAACGTCTGCTCATCGAGGCTAGGATCATCTTCAACCAGGATGGTTGGAGTTGTTGTGGACAATGTAAACGTCACTGATTCTCTTACAGGCACTTATAGTCATGGCAGAGTCCTTTTGTTGAGGGGTGGGGCGATGGTAGGCTGACCTGAAGCTAGAGAAACATGAAAAGAGAGATTAGCGATGTTGATCGATGATAAGTCGGCTCTCTGAAATACGGGAGAAGTCAAGGGATACCTTCTTTAGTCTGGAGCTTGGCATGAGCCAGTGTGCCACCAAAGGTCCCTTCCAGAATAGGAGAGAGAGTGGTATATTTTTGAATTTGAGGCCTCTTCGGATCATACCTAGAATCAAGGGTGGACCCAGGAGAAGCTTGAGTCCCAAGAGTTTGACTAGCCAAAGCATCATGCTACGCTGGTCCAAAACCTTCACCTGTTCTCTTTTGCATTGTTGTGACAAGTTCTAGATGGATAAGGAGAAGACCGTCATGCAAAATCTAAGGCTCATCTTTCACAAGGATCTCCTTCTCCAACTATTCCAAATCCACCTCATCGCCTTGGAGAAATTCCTTATCTTCCTCAATGATCCGCTCCCAAGCGTGCACAAGGAGTCTGCGATAATCATCTTTAAGCCACTCCAGATTTCTGAACTTGAGCACATTGGCATTATATTGAGTAAGCAAAGATTCTAACTTCTCCACAACCCGCTCCTCTGCCTGCTGCTCTATGGCTTCAACTTCTCTCTTCACAATAGCGTCAACATCCATGGCTCGTTTGAACGCTTTGTCCCTCTCTTCCCTCACGATAACCAGCTCGTCCCATGAGTCCTGAGCTATTTGCTGCACTTCATCTTTTTCCTTTGTCTCGCAATCGAGCTTGGTCTTCAGCTCAGCCGAATTCCTTCTGGAGGCATATCTTTCGAGTACCAATTCACGATTTCGGTGATGCGCCTGCTCGATTTCGTTAAAATGCTTGGACTTTTCAACTTTGAGCACTTTGATCGCCTCCTTTGCTTTCTTTTCTACTTCAGCCTGGGTTTTTCTCAAATTCTCGACCTTAGCATCAAAGGCAGCTATAATCCTTTTATTATCGGCCTCGGTAAGCTTTTGATTCTTGATCTCCTACAACCTATCTCTTGAGACCTTAGAAATCTTTTCAGCCACTTTTGCCCACTCGTTGTACCGGTGGTGAATGTCGGTCACGCAGGCCATAGTCCTTTCTTGGACTTCCATTGGAACTCTCTTTTGGTTGGGAGCAAACATAAGCCCGTCAAAACAGATGTTTGGAAATTGATCCTTCAGTTTGGTTATACGAGTGTCAGATGCAAGTTGTTCAGCTTGGTTGACCAGAGCGACAACGGTTTCCTTACCAAGCCTTTGATGAGGAGTCTCAAAGCCACCTTTATGATGTTTGCGCTCGGAGGACCGGCTAGAGTGGGATAGTGCCATGGGCTGTATAGGAATAGAGGTAGGAGGTGGAGCTCGAGAAGTGTCAACTGGTGGAATCTCATCACGGCGACCAGGTTGCCTATCCAAACTCTGGAAGGAGGTGATCTAGATCTAGGCTGGTGCTTAAAAGTAGAATCGTGTGGAGAACTATCCCTATTATAACTACTCCTGCCTCGGTCATCCCTGTCACGGCTAGGGCACTGGCTTGAATCATAATCTCGACCACTCCCTTAGTGGTACGAACCTGACCGGGGCCTTTGAGCTAGATACGGTTTCTCCTCCAAGGATCGGTATGTATATTTCCTCTTCTCCATAGAACCTACAAAGGAAACAGGAATGGGTTAGATTCAATAAAAAAGGAAATGAGTCAAGTGCGTGTATCGTGAAGTGCACATGCAAGTGAGTGTCCTAGTGTCCCCTCAATGGACCATGTATTGAAGCATTGCTCATAGAAGTAATCTCTCCCACACTAGCAGGAATGGTGTCATCATCAAAACGAAGGGAAGAAACCTCTATGCTCATGTTTCCTATATCAAAGGAAACAAATTCAGTAGGAATTGGTCCCATCTTTGAAAATATATCCATAGAAGGAAGAGATGGAGTCTGCTATACTGTTGTAACTGGCGAAGGCTATTTAGAAATTTGCCCTTTACGAAGCTTAATAACGAGCTTCCTCCTAGCAGTAAGTGGTTGCTCATCTAAAGACTGCTCAGCCACATGTTCGTGACTTGAATGTACATCGTTACCACCAGCCTCATACCACCGCCTACTATTTCACCTTCCATGACATCGCCTTAAGCCTCCTCAACTTCCTGGGTAGGGATTGGGGTCATGTCAGGGCCGACAGATCTGCTTTTGGCTGAATACGGCCACTTACAACTTCTTCATCGTCGTCCCCAGCCTGGCCGATGCTATGACCCTCTTCTAACAAGTTGAAGACCAAGAGATGCTCATCAGTAATAAGGGACTTGATCTCTCTATCTTCCTTTGGAACGTTCTGTAGTATTGTAATGACATTTTGATAAACATCACCACCGAGTCTCGAAGGAAATCTACGTAATTTGAAAAATTGTGTTAATCAGAATGCAATTTAACTGAAATTTTCACGCTATATTTTAGAAAAGCACTTACGTCGTACTAATCACCATCGTACAAACTCGGGTGGACAATGCACATAAAACCATTCGCTTTTAAAATAGCTAAGCTTATTCTAAGCATCGGCCAGAACTTGACAACCGCTAACGAGCTCAACATAAGTGAGAAATAGACTTCCTTTTCATCGTTTGAAGTTGTAGACGAATCGAATATCTTCTTCGGTCGGCTCACTATTTAAGAATTCAAGGAAAACCATGTATGCCGCCTAAAGAAATGTGTAGCTTTTCGGATGAAGTTGAGCTGGAGCAAGTTTTATAAATTGGAGCATTCGACAGATGAACGGATTAAATGGTGGTACACCCCCAGCTAGGCACATATAAATGTTACATGCAGTATACCCTTCTGGAAGATGAGCCTTTTAGTCATGAGACGGGACCAATATGTTGGATTTCGTGCTTAATGCAAATTCGATGAAGAGATGCCTTGTTAACTTTTGAAGCAGTCGAGTCCACTGGATCTTCTAGGAATATGGCATCCTCAACTATGTTAGGAGCTGGATTTGCGATATCATCTGCTCTCGGATTTGGAAAACTCCTTAGTGCACGATGTAAGCTTTTGGGTTGTTCTGATTGATCACCGAGAGTGTATCGAGCAGAAAGTGCCGCTGAACTTGACTCAGCGTCTGATTCGACATGTGTGGAAGCTTGATCACTTGTCATTGCAGCTAAACGCTTGAGGCATCTGGAACCTATAGCTATTAAAATCAACAGATAGTCATAGTTAGAGGAATTAACCTATCTCCCCATGCTAGGTGTAATCTAGTGTGGTGTTGTGCAGTTCAATATTATATGACAGTTATGACGAAACTTGGGAGTTTGACCGAAGTGACCGTCATCGCTGACCATCTTGACCAGATTTCACGTCGATGGTTGTACATAAGAATTTTATTCCCTGAATTAGCTATCGGCACATAAGAGCAAGTCATTAACATTTAGGGCATATGCATACATCTAAACGCATGTCCAAACGAATATGTGCATTCAAGTTTGAATTCAAGTTCATACAAGCATGCATAAGATTTTGAGTCTATATGCGTCGTATAAGCGGAAGTATTCAAGTTCAAAGTTATGTGCATAGCTCTATGTAGGCAGGTAAATATACAAGGCAAAAATCATGAAATCTGCCTAAGTATAGGATCGACATCGATCCCATACCTAGAGAACTCCCCCGATATGCAATTTCTTCAACTCCGTCTACACCACCGATCCCAGAACCAACCATCAACATGAAGTAACCCCTAAATCAATGCCAATCTCATCTTTTCCAGTGCCTTATGGTCCAGTACCTAGCCATATGCTGAAACATGACCGGTCTTATATCGATTGGAGTTCAAAAATTAAAGGGTTCGGGGCTTAGATCTAAGGCCAATTTCAGTGGAGGTCCATGAACGAATCAGTTGAATGGAGCAGCGAGAAAGGAGGCGCGAGTTGTTTCGAAGGTCGAATAACCAAGCTAATGTCGAATTTGAGGGGGTAGATGGATCAATTAGATATTTTGAGCTCAAGTTTTTAATGATGGTCAAGTGCATATAGGGTTCGGTATGCAAGCAAATAAAGGCAAGTAAAGAGAAAGAATGGAGACAATATGTTATATACTCATGTGCGGCTCAACGTATTTGGGTCCAAAGCGGAAATGCACACAAGTATGGGACCGGTACTAGTTACCCTTCTTATAGGGATCGGTACCGAGTCCTACCCAATTAAAAAAATGAATGAAAATGATGGACTTATGACTGTCACTCAAGGGAAGTTGGCAACGACCTACATGTATATGAACGTGCCTGGAAGCCAATGACAACAACGCGTACATGAATGTGTGAACGTGCATGCAACATTAACATTCGATTTCCCGAATCTATGGAATTGGATTTTATTACCTGGGATTTTCAAAAAAGAAATTAGTTCGGATGATCGTAATATACCAGCTCAATCAGTTAGCTCAATGAAACCAGGCAAGAACAATTATCAAGAGACTGTACTCCAGTATTTATAGCGTCGGATGCCGATATATCATCACGACGAATCATTATGGACATGGCTTTTCACAAGAACGATTCAAAAGAGGGACATTGACCATTCGAAACACAGAGTGGAATCCTCCACAACGATTCTAACTTGTCTTGATTCAAAGCACCTCGCATTCGAAACGAGATGTACTTTGGGGGAGCATGTGTTATCCATCCTTTTGGCCCGACTATATTCAGACCGGTTGGATAAGTTAGACCCGACGATTGTCAAGGCAAGCAGCCTAGAGAGACGAACCCAGGATCCAGGAACCAAGTATAGACAAAAGCATGAGATGATGGTCGAACAAGCTTAGAAGTGCAATACCCTAGAATATGCTAGTATGGATCGGTGTTCCACCCTACATAGGGGATAAGTACTGATCCCTAGGGGCATACCCAAAGTGCCCCCCACTTCTACGACACTCTTCTCTATCTACATATAGCTTGATTTGAATATTGTTCCATAATTCATGTGTGTCATATTTGAAATCTCAATATACAATCTAAAGCAGCAATTCAGCCTTCAATAGATCCATCGCTTGGACTAGAAAATACCTAGGCGACTAGCAAAACAACATTGGAAACTCAAAGCCAACATCAAGACGAGCAAACACAAGAAGTAGACGAGCCAACACAAGAAGTCGTAGATCCCTTACCATTTTTTATAGGGATCGGTACCGATCCCCCCTATAGGGAACGATACCGATCCCCAACCTTAGGGGATTTGAGGCCGAGACTTTTTGGAGGACTTCGTCTATATGAGGAGATTCTATAGGAGAAATATCAACGAGATATTTGGTCATCTACCCCTATAAATATAAGAAGCATGGTTAATTCTAGAGATCTTTACACTGCCTTTATACTCTTACTCTCTTGTATTCAAGGATCTATTCCGATCCCACTCTCATGAAATCACAAAAACTAGCGCAAAAGCAATAAAATCATTCAAGTGGACGTAGGCCAGATTGCCGAACCACTGTAAATTCGTGTGTGCTTTGTTTCTGTCTGTTTTCCTCTATTTCTCATTTACTTTCTTCATTTAATCTCTACTATTTACACTTTTTGGGTGTTTGTACCAATTTTGGTTCAAACAGACCCAATGCGAAAGATTTGGACAAAAAGATTTTGAAAATTCTTTGAAACGTTTTCAATGGGTTTTTCAAAGGATTTATTTTACTAAAATGACCCTACTATTGAAAAGATTTTGGTTTTGAAAAAGAAAGAAAATTTGGATGTTTTAAAGGGTTATTTAAATATTTCTAGCGAAGTTTAAAATTGGTTGGATCAAAAAAATTTGATTTAAATGTTTTTGGGTAAATAGTTTTTTCGTTTTTGAAATGAATGGAAAAGAGAGCGAATATTTGGCTTGATGACTTTTTCTATTTTTGTAATTTTGGAAGTTCCTTTTTAAAATTCTTTATAAGGGGTTGATAAATGGAAATAGTATTTAATTGAAATGGGGGTAAAGAGAATAGAATGGTAAGAATGCCCAATAATGAAGATAGGAGGAATATTTCAGTATAATAAAAATACGAAGACAACCGAAATAGATTTATGCACATCTCTTTTCATGTTAATGAAGAAAAGCCCAATGAAAAAAGCAGCAGGCAAACGCACTACAATAAGTCAATGGGGAAAAACATAAAATAGGAAAAGAGCTATGTAAGTAGAAGCCATTTAGATAGGAGAAATATAAATAGTAGCGACGCTAGAAAATTTAAATAGGAACAATGTTAGGAATTTATATTAGAATAATTCAGTAATCTAGTTAGGAATGATGTTGTAAATTAAAGGTAAAGCATAGGAAAATGGATAATTCCTATAAATATGTGTAATAATTGCACATATCTTTTAGAAGTCCCTATTAAGTGCTATTAGAATCTCCGCTAAGGGTGAAAGCGAAAATCACATAAGTAATATGAAAATAATAGAATGGAATTTATTCTTGTATACTCCAGTTTTCGTTGTTTAAAGTTGTTTTCAAAAATAATGTTTGGTATGACAATTGGGTTTTTGAATGAAAATTAATGTTTTGAGCTAAAAATCCTACTTTTAAGGAAGTAAATTTCAGTTGTAGAAAGTCTTTGGAAAGAGAAAGTTAGTTAGAATGGAAAATTTTCCATGGCTCTTTTTGGAAACCAAGAAGTTTTTGAATTTTTGAAAAGGGTTCCTAAATTGATATTTTCAAAGATAAATTTTTTGGATTAAATAGTTCATGACCGAGAAATTTTAATTTTATAAAGAGTGGTGAAAGTCAAACCAATTTTTAATATGAAGTAGATATGGATGACTTCCTAGGTAAGTCGGAGTAAAAGTCAAGGCTATGAATAAAATAATTACGAATGTTTGTAGGGTAGCAAAAAGGAATCCCCATTAAATATAAAAAGTGCGGGTATGGACATAGTAATGTTTGATTAGACATACGTGAAAGCCATAAGAAGAACCCTCAAGGAATGGGGAATGATATCAAAGTACACTTTTGTAAGTCCTTGGGTATACTCGCATGAAAGATCAAGGATGAAGAATCTAACGAACCGCCTTTTCGACCATCTTAAGTGGACGCCGAATACATCCACGGTATTCAAATGCCGAACATCCAATCGTCGAAAAGGCAGATTGTTATGGTAAAATAAAAAGAAAAAAAAACAGAGAACAGATAAATCAGAATCTCACAACGGGATCGACAACATATAATATAAAAAAACAGTAAGAACTGTCATACCAAAATACAGAGTACATCAGAGTTAAAAATAAACCTTATCAGCTGGACTGTTATAAAATTCTAACCTTACAATTGCTGATAGGTATACAATATAATACAGCAGAAAACAAAACACTACGATAGGTGAACATCCAGCTCTTCTCTAATAACCCCTAATCATTAAAGCTAACCTAGGAAAAACTTGGTCTGACCTAAGCATTATAATAAAATAACACCTGGATTAGTCTGGAAACTAGTGTGAGAAAGCTAAAGTAATATGATGAACATATAAAAAATTTGTGAGACCACGCCGCTAACGTGGAATTGGTTTTTGCCTGACAAGAATAACATCCATAGATGAAGAAATTGGAAACAAATCAGATAAACAATCCAATCATCAAAGAATGGAAATAAACAACAGAAACAATCCAAATAAAGGGTGAGTACTAGTAAGAAAAAATCCCATGCTGAACGATTGGGCATAAATAATACCAAACTCCAGACTTGAAAGAATGGATACAAATAATTAAACATAGAGAAGAGCATAAGGCAGTTCTCGATGCAATTAAGGAAACAATTCAAAGATTTGAATTAACAACAATGGAAAAGAGAAGTTTTTCCTACAATGACTAGGAGGGTGCGCCTCCTTACAGAAAGTATACCTCTAGAAATATACTTGAGAACTCCGATGGTTCTTGGACACGTCCAAGCCGAACCCCACCAACGATTACCTAGTATCCGAGCATATCTCAATGTGCAACAACCGAATCCAATATAGAGTGGATGTGAAAATACCCTAATGGGAGCAACACCACATAGCTTGGCTTCCACTCGCTCTTTGGGTTTAGTCATTTCTGACAAAGGATAACAAGGCTCAAATGAGCAACACATCGTCTTAAAGTGATGAAATATTAAAAAGAAAGCAGTGTCAAAGTCGAAAGTCGATGAATCAACTATCGGGAATGATAAAATGGTTGTTTACACTTGCGCTTGATTTTACATCACAATGCTTTTAAAGACACTTTAGAAAACACCTTTTGAAATATTCTTTTTAAAAGGTCAAATTATATTTTCTAAGTGTATTAAAATAAAGGTCAAAACAAATGTCAAAACATTGTTTATTATAAACCCAAAAAATTTACACTTAGATTTATTTGAAATTTGTTTTTATAAAAGATTATCTGATTTATAAACTATTATTTATAAATTTTAAAACAATATTTATTATCCCAAAAGATAATAAATCAATTAAGTTACTTTTATAAATTTTAATTCAAAGGTTAATAATCTCGAAGGATAATCTATATAACCCTTTTTATAACTTTAAACCAACATTAATTATCCCAAAAGATAATTAATCACATTTATACTCTTTTATAATTAAAAAAACAATATTAATTCCCCCGAAAGATAATTAATCAAATTCATAATCTCTTTAAATAAATCAATCAATTATATTTATTTCAAAAGGTAGTTATTTCTAAAAGACTTTTATTAAATCAGTAAATTAACTTTAAAACCTTTATTAAATCAGATAATCAACTTTGAAACACTAAATAAGTAAATTAACTTTAAAACACTTTCATTACATCAGTTAATTTGCTTTAAACTCTTTTATTAAATCAATTAATTAACTTTTAAAACAACATTAATTAAAAATATTAACTGAATTCAAATATCATTAATTAAAATGGTAAATTAGATTCAAACATCGTTATTAAAATGATTTAACTAAATTTAGAACATCCTTAATTAAAATAATTAATTAAACTCAAACATCATTATTTAAAATGATTAATTATTTTTAAACACCATTAATTAAAATGATTTATTAAACTCAAATGTCATTAATTAAAATGATCAATTCATTTAAATATCATTAATTAAAACGATTAATTAAATTTAAACAACTTTAGTTAAAATGATTTATTAACTTAAAACATCATTACTTAAAATGATTAATTAAATTCAAGTCTCATTAATTAAATCCAAATATCATTAACTAGATGGATTGATTAAATTCAATTATCGTTAACTAAAACGATGTAATTAAATTCGAACATCATTAATTAAAATGATTAATTAAATTAAATATCATAAATCAAAATGATTAATGAATTTAAATATCTATTTTATGAAAACACAAGCTCAAGACAACACACCCAAAGGATTTAGGAGATGATATTCAATAAATGATGGTGTAACGAAAAATTGCTATAACGACACTTAAACAATTTAAATAGAATATCACGATTAATTTCAACTAAATATCAATTTAAGCAGCATAAAGAAATAAATAATTATTATTGGTGAGAAACCCATCAGGGTCTCTCTACAAATATTCCCTGCAAAATAATGGTTATGGACAATATATATAATCATATGGGTTCACAACAATCAACTTAATATGTCATCCGTTTTCCAAAATGGAATTTCAACTAAAAAATCAATCAAACAACAATTTAACTAACATCCAAGCAATCAACAATAGTCTATAGCATCATAGATATTATATAGTCAATTTGAAGGTGATTAAACTCACCAAAATTCCAGTTATCATCGAAGTGTTTCGGATTGAACTAAAATCAAACGGGCATTCGATTTTAGCTTGAAATTCTACAAGCTCTAATCTCCTTCAATCCAATTCCATAACATAGAGAATGTTTTCACGAGTGCAATGCAACTGACAGCTTTCAATTTGGACCGCGTATGGGCAAGATATGAGTTAATGATCATTCGACGAATTAATTAGCTAATTAACTAAATAATTAACTTAATTACAAACCCTAATACATCTTCCTCGTTCAAAACACTGTCGCGCTAAAAACATCTTGACAATGCGACTTTCTCATCGCCCCGCCGCCACCTCAGGCCACCTCTGGCCATCGCCCTCTACCGTCGAACGCCCTGCCTCAGCCACGCCTAGTGCCGCCAACGCCATCCACCATCTTTCCATCGTTAAGGTGAAAGAACGCAAAAACACGTCGAGTTTCAACTCCATTTTCTGGCTGGCATGCTCCACCTTGGCTCCATCCACCGCCGCCGATCAACTCCTCTGACCACCCTGCTCTTTTTCCATGTTGACGCCTTTAGCTAATATGGCCTCTAGCGCCGTGGAGAATTTCGACCGTTGGATGAAGGTTAATAGAAACGGAAGCTAGGGTTTCGATTTTGGAAACGAAGAGAGAAGGGGTCCTTGTATAGATTTTCTAACCGACACTATTCATGCCTGAAATTGACAAACTCCAATTGAAGCGTGCCGACCGGCATTCCATACTAAATACCCTTATTCCGAACTCAATGGAACTATATTTGGGACCTAATTCCATCATATACAGAAGTTAGCTTTTAAATTCAATTATATTATTTTAATTTTCTAAAATTAATCGCCACGTGTTTCGAGCTCGCACGACCAAATGGTATGTTCAATCGCTATGAAATTTGTTGTCGTACAATAATTTATTATTCCAGATCCAATGGCATTAGTTTTGTCAGAATCTAAGACAGTGTCCCGGAATGCTATTTTTCACACATTTAAATACTGTTTTATATTTCCAATCCAAAATCGATATCCATCTGATCTATTTATTTTTGTATTAAATTTACAAATTCAATTCACCAATATTATTTATTAATTAAAAGGAGTTAAATAAGATTATTAAATCTATTTAATTAATATTTGATTCACAATTCAAATATTTAAATGATCACTGTATTTGAATTCAAGTTATAAGTTTCCAAAATCCAATCATTCAAATATTTAAAATTAATTAAACATTTAAAATTAAATGACCAAAATTTTGAGTTATTATATTTTACCCCCTTAATAGAACTTCGTCCTTGAAATTCCCAAGGAAGAAAATGACTCAAAACCCTTAAGTTTAAAAACTTATTAATTAAAATGAGTTATTAACTTATTATTCAATTAATTCCCAAATATCACGAAAAATTTTGGTAGCACCTCCTTTGCACGGCTCGATCCGAAAAACTACAAATTGCCACTACGGGCCCTAAACCAACAAAAGAAAACAAAGCCAAGTGGCCTCTCATATCTGGGACATAAAGCCATCAACCAATTTCAATTTCTAAATCTATTACGTACCTATTTGCATTTAATTTATATTTCAACAAGCAACTTATTATTTCCATGCAAATGCGGGTGCACAAGAAATCAAGTATAAATCTCTTGCTTTCATGTAATTACATAATCCAAAAGATTCATACTGATAAAAGAGAAATATACTAGCTATCTTTATCATAAATTCAAACAACATAAAGAATGTTACAATCATATGCAACAAACAATATAATGCAATTGATAATAATGATGCACTCTACATGCAAAAACTAGCATGATATAAATCTACATACAACTCTAGTATGAAATAAAGCTACATGCAACAATGTGCAACATATCACCTATATGCAACACAATACAGAGAATATCCTGTAACAAATGCCATGCATCCAATATTTTCTAACTATAAATTTAAAACCAATTTCTCGGGTTTTATATTCAAAAATATATTTTAAAATTCCCTCAAAAAGTAATATCTCAAAACTAGATCTAACATGACTAGGAGGGTGCGCCCCCCTTCCGAGCATGATATAACTCTAAACAAAAATAATGGAGCCTCCAGTAGTATTCTGGTACCTCCTAAAAACAATAGAGTAAATACACTTGGCGAGTCCCAAAATGGGGAAACTCACAATCACGCTTTGATTTTAGTCATTCATCGCAACAAATAAAAATAACGCCTTGCAAATATCTATTGGAACAAATTCTAATTTTTTCTCTCGAAATAATAATATTTCTCAAATACTTCAAATCATACTATTATTATTTCTTTTCACAATCATTCCCAATAATTCTTTTAAAACGATTTCAAAACCACTGGGATTTTAGTCTTAATAAACAACAATTCAAAAATCTTTATTTTTAAATTAAAACTTTATAAACTATGGTGTATAAATCACACATCCAATCAAATCAAATCAAATCCCGTATAGGAATAAACTAACACTATCATTCAATCAAATTCCATAAAGGAAAAATGTAACACTTTACATTATTATAAAATGTCAAATGACTAATAACCAGATTTAGAATTTTGCTTAAGTTCATAACTTTTCTTAAGTCACATGCTAAGTATACAATTATACTTATGTCTATATGATATATATAAATCATCCGTATGCTATATTTAATCTGATCACTTGCTTGGATACATAGACTTCCAAATTAGTATTACCCACTCGACCTCTTTATTACGGACTCCGATCAAGTTTGTTGATTAGAAACTTCCGTTCTCCTTGCAAAGCCATATACTATGATAGAAAACTTCAGTATCATACCGAGAATCTGAATTAAGTGTTTGCTGACAAGAATCAAGTGAGAAATCCTTTTTCGAACTGGTGTGAATCACCCGAAGTTATGTATTCGAATCCTAGATCAAGAACCGTGCGAATAAAATGATTTACATATAATTTACGTACTTAATTCGATTGGTTTCTTAATTATACCAGCCATTTTATAAATCTCTCATGTTTTCCATTTGGTATTTTATTCAACAGTAAAATTATTTTATGAATTAATCCATAAATTTTAACCTAAGTTTATAAATTTTCACAAAGACAATTCTTTATAAAACAACAAATAAAAGCTTACTCTGTTTTATTTACTTATATAATACTCTTCCAGGTCCTAAGAGTATTCACAAAACACTAATTTTATTTTGTTTATTTGTTATTTATTTTTATTTTCAAACTCAAATGGAGGCCCGAACAAAATATGGGTCTTTAAAACAGAGTCAACCCCTCGACCACTTCACCTTAGAGTGTTCTAAGGGAAGATATTTATAGGTTGGCCCAATATCACTAAGTAATTTACACCACTTATATGATTAACAAAAATTATGGTTTTAATAAAATAGATTTACCAAAACTTTTCTATCTAATTTAACCCATTCAAAACTTAGGTTAAACTATCTCTTTCCTATCTAGGAGTTTAAAATTTTCATTTATCAAATTATTTATCAAAACACCTTTTTATTTTAAATAAATTTCCTTTAAGGAAACTTAAGAAATAAATACCCGGTTTTTATTTCAAATCACCTTTTTGAAAACATCCCATAGATATTTCTATATGAAATAACTTCAATAATTTATTTATTAAAACTCCCTTTATGTTCGTCCGGATTTGAACTCATTTCGATCACACAATGGTAAAGTGAATAATTTAATAAGTGCCTCATATCATTCGCCTAAGAAAACATATGATTGTCACTTCGAAGGTTATTCAGATTACCACAAAACTAATCAAAATGATTTCCTCCGAATTACCCTAAAGAAAATGCATTCCACTTAAAATTTCTCTTCCAAAATATTTATTTAGAAATACTTATAAGTAGTACTACTAGATTTTTTTTAAAACCTTCCGAAATTATTTCAAACGACTCCAGGATTTAAGTTCAAAAATCCTTTTTTTTAAAACACCATTTATAAATCAAATTTATATAAAATTACCTTTATATAGAATCATTTCATATTATAGTAATTCCCTTTTATGATAATTAAATTTTCTCAAATAGTTATTCTCTAAATGTCTTATCCTACCATTTGGATTATTCTAAACAACCTTTATTAAAAGATCACTTTAACTTAACATTTACTCCGAACACCTTATAGTCAAATTGTGAAACTTAATTCACAAGGGGTTCGTTTATAAATTCAAACAACAAGTGCTTATAAATAAGCTAAACACAATAATTGGCAATCAATGCTCCTAATTTAATTAAGCATTACTAATCAAACAATAGTGATAATAAATAAATATTATCACTTTCAAACAAACAAACACACTCTATAACTGTATAAATTTTTGAAAATTATTCCTTTATATATAAAAATAAAGATAAAATATTTCATTTATCAATTTTTCAAAAATCAGTATCATGCCCGTTTGGCTTGTTCAAGTGTTTAGAAATCCTTATCCATACCATGGCGTCCCACATCTCAACCAGAATTCATAAACAAGTCATCAGACTAATTAGCACAATACGTTTTTATAACGATAACAAATACGCTCTCGTGTATATATATATATATATATATATATAATACTCTAAAACTCATTCTAGGGTGTCACTTACCCTATCTCTAATGAGTTACTCACTCTAGGGTATTACTAACCCTTTCTCAAGTGAACCACACCCTACCAAAGCTAAGGTTCTCGCTTAACCTTCAGCTCTGATACTAAATTTGTAACAAACCGCCTTTTCGACATGAAATTCGACACCGAATACATCCACGACATTCAAATGCCGAACATCCAATTGCCGGAAAGGCAGATTGTAAGGGTAAAATAAAAAGAAAAGAACAAAGAACAGGGAAATAGAATCTCGCAGTGGAATTGACAATATGTAATGTAACAAAACAGTAAGAACTGTCAATCCAAAATATAGAGTACATCAGAGTTAAAAATAAACCTTATCAGATGGACAGTTATAAAATTACGACCTTACAATTGCTCAAAGGTATACAATATAATATAGTGGAAAATAAAACACTCTGATAGGTGAACATCCAACTCTTATCCAATAACTCCCAATCACCAAAGCCAACCTGGAAAAACTTGGTCTGACTCGAGCATTATAATAAAATAACATCTGGGTCAGTCTGGAAAACCAGTATGAGAAAACTAGAGTAATATGATGAACATATAAAAATTCTGTGAGACCACGCCGCTGACACAGAATGGGTTTTTACCTCACAAGAATAATATCCATATATGAAGAAATGGGAAACAAATCAGATAAACAATCCAATCATTAAAGAACAGAAATAAACAACAGAAACAATCCATATAAAGGGTGAATACTAGTAAGAACAAATCCCATGCTGAACGTTTGGGCATAAATAATAACAAATTCCAGACTTGAAAGAATGGACGCAAATAATTAAACATAGATAAGAGCACAAGGCAGTTCTCCATGCAATTAAGAAAACAATTCGAAGATTTGAATCAACTACAATGGAAAAGAGAAGTTTTTCCAACATTGACTATGAGGGTGCGCCCCCTACAAAAAGTATACCTCTAGAAATATACTTGAGAACTCTGATGGCTCTCGGACATGTCCAAGCCGGACCATGCCAATGATTACTGAATATCCGAGTATTTCACTTCTCAATGCACAATAATCGAATCCACTCTAGAGTGGATGTGAAAATACCCTAATGGGAGCAACCCCACAAAGCTTGGCTTCCACTCACTCTTTGGGTTTAGTCATTTCCGACAAAGGATAACAAGGCTCAAATGAGCAACACATTGTCTTAGAGTGATGAAATATAAAGAAGAAAGCAGAGTCAAAGTCGAAAGCTGATGAATCAACTATCGGGAATGATAAAACAGTTGTTTACACTTGCGCTTGATTTTCACATCACAATACTTTTGAAGACACTTTAAAAACACTCTTTGAAATATTCTTTTTAAAAGGTCAAATTCTAGTTTCTAAGTGTATTAAAATCAAGGTCAAAACAAATGTCAAAACATTGTTTATTATAAACCCAAACAATTTACACTTAGCTTTATTTGAAACAATTCTTTGTAAAAGATTTTTTGATTTATAAACTATTATTTATAAATTTTAAAACAATATTTATTATCCTAAAAAATAATAAATCAATTAAATTAATTTTATAAATTTTAATTCAAAGGTTGATCATCCCGAAGGATAATCTATATAACCCTTTTTATAACTTTAAACCAACATTAATTATCCCGAAAGGTAATTAATCACATTTATACTCTTTTATAATTTAAAAAAAACAATATTATTACCCAGAAAGATAATTAATCATATTCATAATCTCTTTAAATAAATCAATCAATTATCTTTATTTAAAAAGTTAGTTATTTCTAAAAGACTTTTATTAAATCAGTAAATTAACTTAAAAACCTTTATTAAATCAGATAATCAACTTTGAAACACTAAATCAGTTAATTAACTTTAAAACACTTTCATTTCATTAGTTAACTTTTAAAACACCATTAATTAAAAATATTAACTAAATTCAAATATCATTAATTAAAATGTTAAATTAGATTCAAGCATCGTTAACTAAAATGATTTAACTAAGCTTAGGACATCCTTAATTAAAATAATTTTAAACTCAGACATCATTATTTAAAATGATTAATTATTTTTAAACACCATTAATTAAAATGAAATATTAAACTCAAATGTCATTAGTTAAAATGATTAATTCATTTAAATATCATTAATCAAAATGATTAATTAAATTTAAACATCTTTAGTTAAATGGTTTATTAACTTAAAACATCATTACATAAAATGATTAATTAAATTCAAGTCTCATTAATTAAATTATTAATCAAATCCAAATATCATTAACTAGATGGATTGATTAAATTTAATTATCTTTAATTAAAAAGATGTAATTAAATTTGAACATCATTAATTAAAATTATTAATTAATTTAAATATCATAAATCAAAATGATTAATGAATTTAAATATCTATTTTGTGAAAATACAAGCTCAAGATAATACACACAAAGGATTTAGGAGATGATATTCAATAGATGATAGTGTAGCGAAAAATTGCTATAACGACACTAAAACAATTTAAATAGAATATCACGATTAATTTCAACTAAATATAAATTTAAGCAGCATAAAGAAATAAATAATTATTATTGGTGAGAAATCCATCAGGGTCTCTTTACAAATATTCCCTGCAAAACAATAGTTATGGACAATATACATAATCATATGGGTTCACAGTAGTCAAGTTAATAAGTCATCCATTTTCCAAAACGGAATTTCAACCAAACAATCAATCAAACAACAATTTAACTAACATCCAAGAAATCAACAATAGTCTATAGCATCACAGTTGTTACATAGTAAATTTGAAGGTGAGTAAACTCACTGAAATTCTAGTTATCTTCGAAGTGTTTAAGATTGAACTAAAATCGAACGGGCATTCGATTTTAGCTTGAAATTCTACAAGCTCCAATCTCCTTCATAACGTAGAGAATTCTTTCACGGGTGCAACGCCACTGACCACATTTGATTTGGACCTCGTATGGGCAAGATACAAGTTAATGATCGTTCGATGAATTATTAGCTAATTAATTAAATAATTAATTTAATTACAAACCCTAATCCATCTTCCTCGTTCAAAACACTACAGCCCCAAAAATATCTCGACATCGTGACTTTCTTATCGCCCTGCTGTCGCCTCAGGTCACCTCTGGCCATCGCTCCCCTACAGTCGAACACCCTGCCTCAGCCACGCCTAACGCCGCCACCGCCATCCACCATCTCGCCGTCATTGAGGCAAAAGAACCCAACAACATGTCGACGTTTAATTCCATTTTCTGGCCGCCACGCTCTTCCTTAGCTCCATTCACCACCACTGATCAAATCCCATGGCCACCTTGCTCCTTTTCCATGTTGACACCTTCGGCTAATATGGCCTCTAACGCCGTGAGAATTTCGACCGTTGGATGAAGGTTAATGGAAACGGTGGCTAGGGTTTTTATTTTGGAAATGAAGAGAGAAGGGTACTTATATAGATTTTCTAACCGCCACTATTCACGCCTGAAAATTGACGAACTCCAATTGAAGCGTGCCGACTGGCATTCCATACTAAATACCCCTATTCTGACTCAATGAACTATATTCGGGTCCTAATTCCATTATATACATAAGTTAGCTTTTTAAATCCAATTATATCATTTCAATTTTCTAAAATTAATCGCTACGCGTTTCAAGCTCGCACGACCAAATGGTACATCCAATTGCTACGAAATTTGTTGTCATATAATAATTTATTATTCTAGATCCAATGGCATTAGTTTCATCAAAATCTGAGACAGTGCCCCAGAATGCTATTTTTCACACATTTAAATATTGTTTTATATTTTCAATCCAAAATCGATATCTATTCGATCTATTTCTTTTTGTAATTAAATTTACAAATTCAATTCACCAATATTATTTATTAATTAAAAGGAGTTAAATAAGATTATTAAATCCATTTAATTAATATTTGATTCACAATTCAAATATTTAAATGATCACTGTATTTGAATTTAAGTTATAAATTTCCAAAATCCAATTATTCAAATATTTAAAATTAATTAAACATTTAAAATTAAATGACCAAAATTTTAGGTTGTTACAAAGAAAGTAAATACCAAAGGTTGAGAATACTATCAAGCAATTTTGGTTAAAGGAAAATAGTAGTATAACTGGAGAAGAGGGCAATAAGTTGACACACGCATAAAGGATGTTGGTTTGCTCAAGGCAAGTGTAGGAAAGTTATTACACCAAGCTAATTTTCCAATGAGTTATTCTAAATACGCATAGTTATATTTCTTACCCACTGTAGTGAGGGAATGCACAATTTATCCCATAATCAGGTGTAATAATTGAAGTAATGGATGTACCTTTTTGTTGGGAGCCAAGGAGGTATGTTAGGACATATGGGTTATAATAGAATGAAATACTAGAAATATCCATCTTAATTGAGTAAGAAATAATAGAGCCACAACATTATTGACACTAGTTGATGTTGGTGGGCAGCTTTGAGCAATTGTTTTTTAGGTTATAATCGTTACTGTCTCCCTTCGGGTATTGGAAAAGCGTACGATATGATATGAGATATGTCCCTATTTTATTACTGTGCTGATTTTTTATATGAGCTTTGACCTCTCTATATATTGGAAAATAGTGTAAATAAGGAAATCTTATAAGGAAAATTAACCGGCAATGACTGTAATTAAGGTTGGAATTTTTAAAATGAAGTAGGAAATTAGGTTAGCAACTAGAAATTAAGAATGCTTTAATTTCAAAAACTTCAGAATTTTGGGAAAAATAAATTTTAGCAAGCGCAGGACAGGGAATGGTTGTTTAGAAATCACAGATCAATATCCCTATGCCTTGGAAGCTAAAATTTATAAATATTCTTATGTGTTGTTTGTTGTAAAAGGAAAGGTTTCCTAAACTTAAGGTTAACTACACAATGCTAGAGTCAATCATATGCATTAACTCATTGACTGAGTCCCGATTACGTTAAAATGTGGCTTGATTTGTTTTTAAGGATGGAGCGGCAAATATTTTGAAAAATTATGTTCAATTACTTTTGATTATTTTGTTTAAATGCTTTTGAGAATTTGGGTTCAAATGCTTTAAGAAAATTTTATTCAAGTGCTTTTGTAAAAAATGGTGTTTAAATGCTTTTGGGAATTTGATTTCTTCAAACTATTTTGCATGTTTGATTGAAAGGGAGAGAAAAAGATTTTTGACGTAAAATGAAAAAAATTCCGACTTTTAAATACCACATACTTAGTGTAGGGTCGATGTGTTAGTGAATATGAATTTCATTGTCGGGCAAGTGGTGACAGTGTACAAAACATAGGGAATTACAAGGAATACTGTTTTAGTTTTGAAATTTCTATTTCCACACCTTATTGATCGTGAACAAAACTTGCATTTAGAATAATTCTATTTTAACATCCAAAAATGAACCTCTTTATGCAAATGGTACTTGGAAAGGTTGGAAAATTTTAGGGGCAAAAGAGAAGGTTCCAAGGTACCATAAGAAGGATGGAAATGTAAAATTTTCCATCTAAATTTCTTTTTCGGCATAAGAGAGTAGATTTAGGATAGTTGGATTTTTAAAATTTTGATGTTAGAAATTATATATTAAATATTAGATGTTTACAGATTGGATGCAAAATCGGTTAAACCATACTCCTACTTGTAGGAGTATGGAAATTGTTGTATGGAAATAAGAATTTTTGGTTTTTGAAAACTTGCATATATATAGAACTACCAGTATATATATTGTTTTAAAAAGAATGCATTCATATAGGAGGTACAGATTTAGAATTATTCAACATGCATATCATATATGTTGTGATACACCATGCACTTGTACACGTTTGGTAGCAAAATTGGTTGTACACTAATTTTTTGGATAGTTTAAAATGGTTGCGTGCTATATTATATGATTCAACCCTTGAGAAATTTCAAGGACGATATTCTTTTAAGGGTGTGGAATGTAACACCCCGAAAAATTAATGTAATTTTAAATGGAGCAAAACTCTAACTTTTGAGTAATTATGCAAAGTAACAGTAATTCTTTTTGGAAAGGATGGTTCTAATATATTAAAATATGGAAATAAATATTCCTTACAGAATGTACATAGAGGTGTATTTTCTGGAATTCCTAAGCGTAGGAATAAATGATTTAGAAATAAGAATACACACACGTATAATCACGCCTACCGATTATATATATATAGCGTAATATATGACGGTATTCATATTAGTTATAATTAGGACGACTAGTTATTAGTAGCATAGTAAATCATTGGACTGTGAGTCAAAATGGAAAAAGGACAGTAACTCAAAAATTTATGAATAAGCAAATTAGTAGGGCAATAAATGTGCAGTTAATAGGAAGTTATCATAATTAAATGGTGACAAAAATGCGTTTAATGAGACCGACTAAAGAAATTATATGGTATTTACAGAGAAATGAAATAGATATATTAGGTTGAATTAGAACGAATAAATAAATGTCATTAGTGATTGTCCAATTTGAATAATAACGACCCATTATTACGAACAATTTACATTTATGGGACGTAAGAGGGAAATACAAAACATACTTAATAAGCATATGAGACATGAATTAAATACTAAGAGGCAGTATAATTTTCATAGTAGAAAATTATATTGCCTAAATAATACATTTAGGATGAGCATGAATTAGTGGGCCTAGCCCAACATTTAGGCCTAGGATAATCGGTTTAGTTTAGAATGGGTTGGGATGCGGTCAGTTACACAACAAAATTTTGCCATTTGCGTAGTGCTACTAGCAGTTGTGTATACTTGCTACTAATGTGGAACATCTCCAACCATAAGACCCATGGGGAAAGGATATACATTTGCGTATAGGAAGGAAAAAATATACCAACTTACCAAGGGTTCGCTTCAAATTTGAAGTATTAAATGACTTGGTACCTCAGAGATGTCAAGAGGTTTACTCCAGGGTGGAAGGTACTAAATGGTTGTTGGGTTGCCTCCTCCCCATATAAGAAGTCTTAAATAACCTGCGATGGTACATAATAGGAAAATAAGGTTTGCTTCATTTGTAAAAAGACATATTAAGTAACTAGAATGGGCATTTTTCTTGACTTATATTAGGTTAGTCTAAATAGGATTTCAGTTGTGGGAGGTTGCGGGCTATGTCAATGTTGTTGTTTAACTGGTATTTAGTAGTAGGGTTGGCATATAGGCTATTACCACCAGCGGCCCCGAGCAGTCGTTATCAAAGACTTGGGTTATGCCTTGACGGATTTCACTTCTTACTAGTATAGAATCCATATAGGATACACAAAGACCTCAAAGTTAAATTGATTGGTTTATTGTTTGGAGGAGGTGAGCTAGTTAACCCTTAGACGAGTCTTTGAAATATGTTAGTAATATGATGATTAATTTATAAAGCCGTATCTACGAGTCATTGGTCTCTGTAACTAGGACCGAATGACTAATGATTACGTTACGGAGAGCCCACTTTAGGGTTGAGATATTAAATGGTCGATAGGTCTGCGTCTTCCTTATGTAAGGAGTATTAAGTGACCGAGGTTTTCTTTTGGGTAATACAACAGTTAGATATACATGTATAGGCATATATATATATACATACACATATAGTATACCTTGGAGAAGGTTAGATATATAGTACACATAGATGGAATTACATAGAATAGCCATAAGTAATAAACATAACACTTAAATAGAAATCAATCAACATAAATTACTGTTATGGATAAAGCATGTAATTTTCCAATCACTTGAATGTTGTTTTGATCCCCTCCTCATTGCAACCCACAAGATAAATTTAGAGGAACATGCTGCTGGTGCAAGGCAGGAACTGCAGATGGCGAATTCTTCTCTTTCATGCTCGACGCTGACAAGGCAATTAGATACTAAAGGAATAATATTGATTGTAAGGTAGTTACACTAACCTTCAGATTACTCTAAATCTTCTTCACATTTCCTCCAGGTGCACATGCAGTAGTACCTGGCTTAAAGAATAGCAAGTGTTAGAATAAATAAGTTAAAAGTAAACAAGTAACTTATCAACAATGAGTTCCGGGTCTATAAGTCTATCACATCTTTCATTGAGTGCCAGTTTAGGCAAGACCGGTGCGTTGAGTGTAGGAGAGGACCTCAATTGACATCAATTGGAAGGCAGAAAGCATCCGTTCCATATTAGCAGCATCATCGGCATGTTAAAGTTCCAAAGTAAGTTGCCTCAATGGCAAGACCTCCTTATCAATGTCCAGCTCCTCCATATCATAAATGTGGAGGAGCTTCTTGAAAGGAGTGGCCACCTCAGATGTTGAGGATGGGCTAGCCACACTCCTTTTCTCTACTTGCTCTCAATGGACTGCTAGAGTGACTTTGTGGGGCTAGAAGACACATCAGTGGCCTACCAGTTGTGTTCAGGCTTAGGAGGGGCCTAGTGCACATCAGGCGCGGCATGCGCGATGATGGCAGTGACAATATGCACGATGAGGGCAGTGACAACTTGAGTCACGACGGTCTTGACAATCCCCTCATCAAAGGCATTAAAGTCCAAGTCATCGACCACTTTAATAATAAAGAAGAAACAAGAGTTAGTCAAGATTCGAAGAAGAAGATAAGTGCAAGTAAACTACCATTTGTACTAGCCCTATTCCTTACAAGGGATTGGCATGACAAGGTCAAGCTGCTTGCACTAGTTTCATCCATCTCTACATGAGGCTCGCTTGAAGACCCCTTTCTTCATATCCAAGATAAAAAGGGTCGTATGCAGGAATTTGCTTAGAGGAGGGACTTGAATGCCTACCGATGCCCGACCCTTGAACCCCTTGTAACACCCTTTAAAAATTAATAAGAAATTAATTAATTAATAATAAGGCTAAAAAAGAGAATTTTTTAAATGTCGAAATTTGGCCACGAAAGTTGCACTATTGCATTTGTGATGATTTTCTAATCAACTTTCATATATAAAGTTTTGCAATCGAAGTCCAAACAGAAAAGTTATTGACATTTGAAATTTTGAATTTAAAATAACTCGAATTAAATTTAAATTTAAAAAATTAAATGATATTCACATTTGAAATTAAAATGGTAATAAATAATTTAATGTTGAGGTAAGTTTAACATTAAAGGAAATGTTAATGGTAAGTAGCAAAATGGGAAAGAAATAAAAATAAATGACAAATAATAATTTACGATCAAAAATAGAAGACCGATGGACCGCCTTCTCTTGGCCGGTTGACCGCTAGTGGTCGATGGTCTAGGGAAGAGTGGTCGATTGGTAGATAGACCGCGGCTAGGGTTAGGTTAGACAACGAACATCCGGATTTTATTATTTTAACCGGAGTTAAATCCTACAATCCGGACGCATTCTAACCACTGTAAATAAGAGGCTAGCCCCCTCACTTTTATTCATAAAATATTTGGAACGTTTGCGAAACTCTTTCAATGTTCGTCCTTGATTCTTCAATTAGATTCAAGAATTCAAATTCTAGGGAAAAGAGAATAGGTTTATATATATATATATATGTTTTTCTATTCTTATTCTTCTCTAATCTCTGAATTTTGAATCTAATTTATATATAATTGAATTATTGTATATTTCAAGAAGAAGAAACCCAAATAAAGTGTTAAGAGTAAGCATGAATCGAATTCAAAGGAAAGCAAGGAAATTTTTGTGAGTGGAAATCTTAGTTTTCCATATTTTTGTTATTTGCGTTGTAAAAGTTTGGAGTTGTTTTATGCCTTGGGGAATTTTGTATACGAAAAAAACCCTAGATCCCTAAAATTCCCTTAAATAAAATGTCAATTCTTGGATTTATTGGAATTTCAATTATTTTGTGTTAATAAGTAGAATTTAATTTGTTGTTTGCAATTTGAATAATTTATGTTCGATTCTACATCCATTTCTAATTTCTATTGTTGCGATAAAAGGGTTCAAAAATAAAATTCCTAGGAAATAGTATGCAAAGTATGGATTTTGCTTATTTGTAGTTTGCACCACCTAGTTCTGTAATATAAATTTTGCTTCAAGATTGTATATGTAAAAGTTGAATAGAATATAAATGGTTTAAATTGTAAGTTTTGTTTCCTTGAAATAGAGGCGGTAATTCTATATATTAATGTAAAGTAATTTTAGTATTATTCCATTTTTGAGTATATATACAAAACCGTTTTATCTAGCTAAGAATATTAGCTATTTTGTAAATTTTTGTATGAAACTTAGACTTGTATAGATACGTAAGTTTTGACATTTTAAACAATTTAGTATAGGACGCAAAAATCATAAATTAGGAATATTTCTATGCACATTTAGAAATATTAGTTATCCTAAATTTTGTACGCTCAAATATATTATTAACGTATAATTAATAACATATTAATCATATTCTATAGAATAAATAGGTTAGTAAATAGCATTAAGCCTCATAGGAAGGAAGTTACGGAAATTATGAAAATTAGTTCATAAAAGGCGGAACAAGGAGTTTTCCTTATACGGCCTTAATGCGCAAGTGTGGATGAGGGGTGTGTGTGTGTATTAGTACATAATTATGGTAGGACATAATTATGGTAGTATATTAGGAGAGTGCAAATATGACTAAGTTATAGGGATGCGAGGTCAGTCAAAAGCACACAGAAGTCTGCCCAGCTAATCTAGCTACCAGTAGTGTGACTTTGGAACTAATGTGAGACATCACATATAGCAAGAACTCATGGTGGACACGAGGTTAGTTCCAATTCAATAGGTAAATCTATCCATTTAATCTAGCTACTAGTACCTACGTATAGTCGGACTAATGTGAGATGTCATAGTTTGGGTTACGGATTATAAATGGATATTCCAGTATATGGCTGCTTCTTGGTTGGAGGTATTAAGTGGCTGTTGTAGGGTCTGCCTTCTTCCCTCTCAAGAAGTATTAAATGGTTGAGATTATCTTTAGATGTGGTAGTGGAAAATCTTTGGCAATGGTCCGCTTTGGAGTTGATGTATCAAGTGGCTATTGTAGGGTCTGCCTCTTCCTATAAAAGAAGTATTAAGTGGCCTAATGGAATTTCTTACAATGTCAGTTAGGAAGTACCAAATAATTATTCGCCTTGGGTTTAGGTATTAAATGACGGGGATCTATCTAGGGTATATGTATTAAATGGTTAGAGCCTGTCCAATTCCCATTAAAGAGGTATTAAGTGGCTCATGTACTTTCTCTTGCATCATTAGGACATGATTAATGGTTGTTGCATTGCACCCTCGTTGGAGTAGTAAAGTAGGACTGGAAAGGGCCTTTGGCTTACAATTGAAGGTACATATGGAGTTGGACTAAAAAAGCATTTGGGCTTATAGTTGGAGGCATACTTGGTAGGATATAGTATAAGATGCATAAAACATATTAATTATCTAAATGATACTGCCCTAAATACTATTATGGTAAAATTTGAGATTTTCATTCACCAGACGTTGTTGTTTCAATTCCCTCCTCACCACAACCCACAAATTAAGCAGAAACGATGTCAATGGAGAAGACGGAGGTGGCGATGAAGTTTTGTGGTATTTTTATTATTTACCTATGTTTTTGATATATTCTGATGTATCCAGTTTTAGACATATTGATGTTATTTTGAGATATTGTATTATGGATATTTTGGGATGTTATGTTTCTGAGATTTGGTTTTTATGAAATGGGTACTTATTTTTGTTATTATATTTTGTCTCTTTCATTGTGTGATTCTGAAAGCATAGATAGATAGCTTTATATATTGTTCATTGCATCAATTTTATCAACCACCGACCAGCTTTGGAACGAGCCTAAGGTTTGATGGGCTTTTACTGGGTCGAAAATTAGGCCCATTTCGAAGATGGTTGCTACGTTTAGTATCGGAGCTTAGGTTACCCGATTAATGGGAATAGGCATATGTAAGAGTATGTTTTTATTATTTTGAAAGTAGTTTTCAAAAACCTTACTGTATAAATACTTTAATGAACATATGCAAACACATCGGGCAAATTTTTATTTCAGCAAATAATACCATCTTAGTAAGTAGTAACTAAAAGCTCAAACCTACAGATAGTTGATTATGGTTGAAAACAATAGCTCGGAGGCTAGGAACCCCTCCACCTTAGAAATACTCACCATTCGAGGTATGCCAGAACGGTTCAACCAATACCGAAGGAATGTGAGAGCAAATTCCCATTCCTTAACAAGCTGCAGTAGTAGCACCAACTGCTCTGCCCGTTCAAGCAACCATCCACTAGACTTCCTTAAAATGTATAAAGACTTTCAGAATATGGGAGTACAGACATATACAGGGGCTGAAGATTTCGTAGAAACGAGGCTTAGATTAATGACTATGAATGTATATTCCAGGAGCAGACTGGATCAAGAGGAGGATGGTTGCATGACATTTAAAGGGAGAGGCGTTGTATTGGTGGACCATTGTAGCTGAAGAGAATGCCGAGGAAGGAATTACTTGGGCTAAATTTATGGATCGCTTTGAGTTATGATTCACAACCAAAGCCAAGGTAAGTTTGCAGTTAGAGAAGTTTATACAACTGAGGCAAAGAAAATCCATGTTGAAGGAGTGTATCAATAAGCTTATGGAATTGGCTAAGTTTGGATCGAGTTTGATTGATATCCCCGCGATGAAGGCTATAAAGTTTGTTAAAGGCCTAAATTCTTAACTTAGGGAGTCACATTTGACCCAAATTCCTACAGGCGCCACTTATAAGATGATAATTGAAATGGCCTTACTTCAGACAATAGGTATTAAGGAAAATGAGAAGGTAGGATAGGCGAAAATTCAAGGTGGAGCTAAGATAGGAGGATTTTGGATGGACAAGAAGGCCAAAGGAAAGATCAAGAAAGGAGGTGTGGCATGCCATAGATGTTAAAAGAAGGGACACATTGCTAAGGATTGCAATGTGAGGTTGATGAAGGAAGAGTTCAAAGGGAGATGATATCACTACCATGAGGAGGGACACTACAAGAATCTGTGTCCAAAGTGAACAAAAGAGGGACAAAGTGGGCAAGCTTATGCCATTAAGGCTATACCTACCTCAAGTAGAACTCCACTTAAAGACTAAGGAAAAGCTGCGATGGAAGGTACAACTATTATTTCTGGGAATACTATTCGTACCTTATTGGACTCAAGAGCATCACATTCATTAATAGCTAGAAATGCAGTCGACTCCTTGATTGTGCAGTTAAAGCCCCGCAAAATCCCCATTATAGCATGTAGCACTCTTCGTCTGCTACGCCTTTTCAATAGAGTGCTAGTAAACAGTAGACCCGCTTTAAGCCCCGCTATTTTCTGCTACACTGCTAAATCAAGGTTTTTAGCACCCGCTTTAGTAATATTAATATAAAAGGTTGATTTGACTAGTTATTTTTTGAACCAAATCAATAAAGTTAGGGTAAAGACCTAATTGTAAGGCATAAGTGCTCAATATAAGTTCACCAGATCTGGACTACATAAATCATGGTATTCTTTGGTTTTGTTATATAAGATTAAAAAATATTTCTTTTTTGTACATAAATGATGTGAGAATGAGAATAAATTAACTTTAAATATTTGTTTTTATATCTAATGAAGCTTTTCGCACCTCCTCTATAGATATAACTTTTTGCACCTTATCCGCTATGGAACAGCTAAGCGCTTTAACTGCATAGCTCATTGAGTCTAAAAACCCAAGTTGTCACCAGCCCAATAGTTGTGTCAAAACCTATTGGGGAGTCGACACATCTTTCTCTGATTTGTAAAGACCCAGTTGTGGATATATGTAACATCGATTTTATATGTAATGCGTATGTTTGGTTTTGAGGGGTATGGAGTTATCCTAAGGATGGATTGGTTATCTTACTATGGGGCTTCTTAGATTGTGATAGGAGGATCATTTGGTTAAAGAGTTATAGGGGATGAGAGATAGATGTTCGGTGTATACCCCAAAACTCAGTCGAATTAAGCTATTTATATTCTCTTAGTCTATCACAAGATGAGCTTTCATCGGTGCCATAGTCCGAAACTTTCTAGATGTTTCTGAAGAATTCTTCGATTTCCTAGCCCAAAGGCAGATTGAGACTAGGATTGATTTAGAGAAGGATGTTGGACCTGTTGCGCTGCTATTTAGGCATATGGCCTCCAAAGAAAAGAGAGGTTGGACAAGCAATTTTGGAGCTGTTATCTAGCCTTTTGACCAAGCAAATTTTCACTAGAATCATAACATCAAAATGAAGATGAAACAATTCACAGGTGTAGGAACATGATTAGAAGAGCGATATGAATGAATTCAAGAAGTTGGATGACCACTAGAGCTAAGCAAACCACTTGGTGCCCAGAGCTTTATACTCAGTTCGGACTTGATTATGTTCCCTATGTGGGTCACCAAGGCTTATGTACATGGAGGTATGGTCCGAGTGATCATCATGGAGTGCATTTCTCGAAGAATAGATGAACCACTCTAAGGATTTCCTAGAAGAAAGAAAAGAAAGTAGAAAAGAACAAACAATACTAGAACCTATCAGAAACAACTCAATCTCAAAGGAAAATTATTTGGAACATAACAGATCAGAGATAGAAAGCCAATGGGAAGAAGGGGAGATTTCCCTCCGTAAAAACCAGTTGGTATTAAGCAAAACCACTCAGTACCAAGTGGTTTTGGTTGGTATGTTGCCCCTGTCACTCACACCTTCATGCTTGAATATGAATTTAGGCTTGGTATTATGTAGGCCTCCGATTCTACCAGATGATTTTCCTATAAATACGGACCCTACAACGATCGAAGAATGACTTTTTGGCTTATTATCTTCTTCATCTCCTATCTCTCCTCCATTATAGTCAGTAAAAATCCACTATTTGCCATTCTAGGCTTAAGATCAGTAAATCCCTTGTAGGCTAGAGATTGCCAAACCACTATAAAAATTCTAGTGTTCTCTTTACTTTTCTTAGTTTTTGCTAAATCTCATTTTATTTCAGTCTTCTTTGGCTATTGATCCATTTTTGCTATTAACATTTTAGTGCTTCTACTAAGAACTTGGTTCTTATAGCTTGCTACTTTGGGTTTGGGGAAGATCTAGTGTTTAGATCCAGAAGATTTGCTTTAAGGAGTTTGGAAACTTACTGATAGGAATCAATGGCACATAGCGAACCTGAAAGATCAACCGGGATAGTTGCTGGTACAAAAGGAGCAGTAGCTAGCGGTGATGAAGGAAATGCTCATCAAATGGAAGTCAAGAATCAATAAGCAGTGCCAGTTCCATCTGCTCCACATGAGATGATTACTAAGGGTTGAATTTGACAAGATGATGTAGGAACTAAGTCAAAAGTTGGTCGATGGTCAGAAATTTTTAATTAGATGGATGCTAGCATAACACCACTGACCCAGCAACCATAGAGAACCAGGAGGAGTAGGAGGGAAGTATCTCCTCCTAGATCTGAAGAAGGGAATTCATCTGTTTCCAGTCAGAATAGGCGAAATAAAAAGAAAAAATAGAAGGAAGAAGTTATTGGAGTAGCAGAAGGTGTTGTTGGAGGAAGTCAGAGTGCTCCTCCAGAAAGAATCCACTCGGTACCGACCATAATCAAACCGGTATCAAGAGGAATTTTGGGGGACTAGGGGGAAATGGAGCTGAGGTTGTAGACCTATCTAATTCGAAGGATGATATGCAACATGATGATGATGATTACGAGCTTGATGTTGGAGTTAACGGTGCTGGAGTTTAAACAACCGCAACGAAACTAACTGGATGCCAACTTAGGACCGGAGGAATGGTTCTCTTGGAGATTGGAGAACTTGGACATTAATAGGCAAACTAAGATCGTTTGCAGAGCCAAACACTTGGCTCAACCCCTTATAGTCGACCTTCGGAATACCGTCCTAGCGAGGAGTACATAGTAAATATGGTTAAACGATTGGTAGAAGAAAGAAAAGGTAGAAAGAATGAGGATTGTGATTCAACACTATGCAGAACTCCATTCATGGGGAGCATTCTGAAGGAAGAGTATCCCAAGAAGTTTACGATGCCGACAATGCCATCGTATAACGGGAATACTGATCCTAAGCAACACTTATTCAAGTACGCATGGCACATGGATGGTGCCATGGTGATGGATGTTGTGCCATGTAGTTGTTTCCCTATTTTCTTAGAGGGGGTTGTATAGATGTGGTTCACTAGGCTCGCACCAAGATCCATATCAAGGTTATATCAAGGTTTGATGAATTAGCTATGAAATTCATGGAGTAGTTTCGGCTTCATGCTGCTCGAGCTAAGGATGTGATGTCAATGTGAAGCCTTTCTCAAGGACCTAAGGAGTCATTAAACAGGTTATTGAATCGGTTTAACGTTGCGATTATGGAGGTTAGCAATCTATGGTAAAATCTAGTTTTTATAGCTTTAGTCTGGGGCATGCATCTGGACATGGACTTTGGTAAATGGTTGAAGATGAAACAACCAATGACTATGGAGGAATTCCACCAGAAGGCCAACCGGTTCTTGCGATTGGAAGAAGCAAGTCAGGAAGCTAGGAAGACTGATGGCAGACAGTCGAAAGAAGTAATCCAGAGCAATGTGGCAATTAAACAAACTATAGAGAGCTTTGGAAATGTGGCGGTTAATGTCGGGAACTCTAATAATCGAAAGAAAAGGAACCAAGGCCCCGGTGGTAAGGGGAATGAAACTAAGAAGCGTCCAAGGAATATGAGGCTGATGAATATACACCGCTGAATGACACGCTAGATAATATATACCTTTCTATGCAAGGAATGGACACCTAGGATAGAGGGAATCAAAGAGGAAAGGTGTTGAGGAATGTACCGTCGTTTCCATGATACCCATGGACACAACACTAACGAGTGCAAGCACTTGAGAGACGATATCAAGGAGTTGTTAAGGAAGAAAAAGCTCTAGCAGTACGTGAGAGAATCGTAAGATGGCAGTCAAAAATCAGGACCCCAAGGGCCATCTATCCTACGGAATCAACCTGGATCTAGCGGAGAAGGACCCAGGCAGACTGATGGAAAGTTGGTAATCAATACCATAACCGAAGGGCCTCATCCAGCGGAGAAAAGCTGAAGGAAAATGGAACGGTACGTGAGCTCGCTAAAGCGCGTACTACAGGAGGATTGCTTTGCCGTGGAAGATAGAGCTCCGCTAAGCAGCAAAGGATGACAACATATGATGTCTTGTTAGGAAATGTAGATGCTATTGGAGTCGAAGCACCAACTTTTAACACCATGGTGAAAATGGCAGGTGTTGGACCGTCAACGGTGCACAGGGTCTTGTGGATACTGGAAGTTCTATGAACATACCATTCAGAAGAACATTTAATCAAATGAAGAATAATATGAAGGAGGTTATAGCTTGTAAAACCAAAATCCAAAGGTTTACAAATGAAGCGAAATAACCAATTAGGATGATAGATCTGCCTGTGGAGTTGGGTGAAGGAGATCGCAGGATAGTCCATATTCAGAAATTTGTTATTGTGAATGAATACTCTACATACAACGCCTTTTTGGACCAACGGGCACTTGTTGATTTTAGAATAGCACGGGCTCCTTAGTGTCCAATGATCATGTTCCCCATGGGAAATGGGATCAGGTCGGTAAGAGGAGACCAGAGTGCAGGAAGGGAAGGTTATGTCACGAAAATGAGGGAAGCAAAGCGACGGGAGAAAGGCAAGAATGTGGACAGGACTCTCCACATTCGAGATTTTCAAGCATAGAAATTAAAGCCCAGACCCTGGATCGGGAACCATTGTAGATTTGATAAGTTTATAGATCCTAACAAGAAGTTAGGGGAAGGGCGAGCAACACCAACTGAGCTAACGATGAATGTTGAAATCAATATGGACAATCCTACATGGATTCCAAGGATTAGATCTCAGCTTAACATTAACTTGAGGAAGGAATTGGTTAATTTCCGAGGGAATTTAGACATGTTTCTTGGATGCATTCAGATATGCGTGGGACATCATCGAAGATAGCATGTGACACACTAAATATTGATCCAAAGTTTACACCAGTGGAACAAAAAAGGTACAGACCGGGTTTGGAGCGATTCGCTACATTGAAGGAAGAAGTGGATAAGATGATGGAAAATGGCTTTCTCTGTGATGCTTTATACCTTAAATGGGTATCCAATCCCATGTTGGTCAAGAAATCAAATGGAAAATAATGGACATGTGTCGACTATTTAGATTTGAATAAGGCATGCCCAAAGAATAGTTTTCCTCTGCCCAAGATTGACCAACTGGTAGATGAGACCATAGGGCATGAGTTACTCTCGTTCATGGATGCTTATTTAGGTTGAAACCAAATTCCAATGTATATACCCGATTAGGAGAATACCAGCTTTATAACGGATTTGGGATTATACCACTATCAAGTAATGCCATTCGGTTTAAAGAACGTTGGAGCCACGTACCAGAGATTGGTAAATTCTATATTTAAAAATCAAATCAGATGGACAATGAAGGTATACGTGGATGACATGCTTTTGAAGTCATGGGTATCACAGAACCATTTGGATGAACATTTGGAGATGTTCGAGATTTTACGGAAGTATGAAATGAAACTAAATCCGTTGGAATGTTCTTTCGGGGTGGCATCGGGAAAATTTCCAGGATTTATTGTTAATGCAAGGGGCATCCAGGCTAATCCAAAGTAGATTAATGCTTTATGGAACGTAACCACCCCGACTATGAAGAAAGAACTACAGAGCTTGAATGGAAAGACTACAGCTGAGTTGGTTCATCTCAAAGGCAACAAACAAATGCATACCCTTCTTCGATGCCTTCAAGAAGGGTAAGAAGAATTTTGTGTGGAATTAGGATTGTTAGAATGCCTTCGAGGAGTTATTAAGGTATATGGAGATGCCATCCGTCTTATCCAAACCACTGGATAGGGTGGACTTATTCGTTTATTTAGCAGTGTCCACCCATGCATTAAGTGCAGTGCTAGTACATGAGGAAGCGAGGATCCAAAGGTCGTTCTACTATATCAGAAAGCAGTTTACAAGAGCTGAAAAGAACTACCCAAAGTTAGAGAAACTGGCATATTGCTTGCTGATTGGATCGAGGAAGTTGCGATCATATTTCCAAGCTCATCCGATCAAAAAGCTAACGAATCGGCACTTAAAGCAGGTGTTATAGCGACCCGAGACCTCAGGGAGATTGCTGAAGTGGAGCATAAAATTAAGCCAATATGATATTACTTACCATCTAAAGAGAGTGATAAACGGCAGGCATTGGCGAACTTCATCATTGAGTTTACCATGTGAGATGGTGAAGAAGAGAACGATGCAGACATAGTTTCTCATTGGAAGCTGTTTATTGATGGTTCTTCAAATGAATATAACATAGGTGTAGGAGTAGTGCTTGAAACTCCGGAAGGATTGTCGATTCGCTATGCATTATGGTTGGAATTTCCCATAACTAATAACGAGGCTGAGTATGAGGCGCTGATAGCAGGACTAAGGATGGCAAAGGAACCGGGGATAAGGACACTGCACATATTCAATGATTCCCAATCGGTGGTTTGTCAATTTAGGAAGGAATACCAGGCTAAGGAGTGCAAGACTAGCTCCTACTTGACCAAAGCACTAGAACTACTAGAAGATATAGAGCATTACATGATAAAACATATCCCTAGAGAGGAAAATACAAAGGCTAATTCGTTGGCTAAGACAGCTAGTTCTAGTGAAGCACCGATGATGGGTTTGGTTATAATAGAGGCTTTGAAGGCTCAAAGTATCGATAAAATTGATGTCAAATGGATTTTGGAGACCATGGAGGAAGAAGAGTCGTGCACGACTCCGATCAAGGAATATTTTCTCAAGGGAACTCTCCCAAGGGATAGGAATGAACGGAAGAAATTCCTTCAAAAAGCATCTTGGTTCATGATGCAAGAAGAAGTGCTTACAAAAGATGATTCTCTACCCCTTTGCTTCGATGTATAACCAAGGATGAAGCTAGGAAAATCCTCATGGAAATCCATAAGAGTAGCTGTGGTGACCACACCAAGGGGTAGACTTTGGCTAAGAAGGTGCTTCACTATGAATATTTCTAGCCAACGATAAATTGGGATGCAACTGATTACACCAAATAGTGCGACCATTGCCAGAGATTTGCAAAGATTGCAAGAGCCCCATCGACAGAGCTTACACAAATGGTTATCCCATGGACATTTGCGGTTTGGGGAATCGATATTATCGGAATGCTACCGACGGCGAAAGGAGGAGTTAAGTATGCAATAATTGCAGTGGATTACCCCATAAAGTGGGCCGAAGCGGAACCTTTGGCCATGATCACGATGAAGAAGGTAATCAACTTCATGACGAAAAACATCATCTGTAGGTTTGAAGTACTTTAGAAGATTTTAATGGACAACGGGACTCAGTTCGAAAGCGCTGAGTTCAAGGATTTCTACAATCGGTAAATGATTGAGAATAGCTTTTCAGCGGTAGCAAACCCTAGGTGAACGGACAAGTAGAGGTGGTGAATAAGATCATCAAGTCCACCTTGAAGAAATAGCTAACAAAAGCCAAAGGCAACTGGGTCAATGAGCTTCCATTAGCATTATGTGCTTATAGGACGACCCACAAGTCTGCGACTAGACATACGCCATTTGCTCTAGCTTACGGATCAGAGACGATTATCCCAATAGAACTAGAAGTCCCTTCTCAAAGGCATTATGATCTAAAGATAAACGAGGAACTTTTTCTTAAGTCCCTCGATTTGGTTGATGAGAAAAGGGAAGAAGCGAGTTAAGGGTAGCTGCACAACAGAAACGAGTAGCACGACATTTCAATGCCAAGGTCCGAAACCGTACCTTTCAGGTAGGCGATCTCATTCTAAAATGAGTTCTCCTAGGTACGGGGGCATTTTGTCTTAATTGGGAATGTTCTTATGCAATCGAACGAAAGCTTGAAGATGGAACATTCAAGCTGTCTATAGTTGATGAAATTCTGATTCCACGGGCATGGAACATTGACTTGTTACGACACTATTATACTTAGTTTTGTTTAGTTTATTTTCAGAAATAAGCCCCCTAAGAATTATAGGGGCAATTCAATAAGGTAAGATTAGCCACGTTTTTCGTTTATAATTATAAATTAGTTTCTCGAACTAATGGAATCGTGCTCTTGTAAGCCAGATTCCCGTATTATGTAATTAGCAGTATGGTCAAGAACAAACTCATCTAGCCTGGGATCGTGGTTAGGGAGTATAGTTTTAGGGCTTGATCAGATAATTCAACCTCTTCCTTCAAACATAAAACCTAGTGGCCTGGGATCATGGCAGGGAAGTATAATCTCAGAGGTAGATCAGATAACTCAGCCCCGCCTTTAGGGTTGGTCGGATAATTTGACCCTATCCCTCAGGTACTAATTCCCTCGATCCAAGAACCAGACCAATGGATATGATTTTCGAGGGTTGATCGAATAATTCAACCCCAAACGATTAGGTATACGGATGATAAAGCCAACTTTTTAATTCAGGATCAGGATTAGAGAGGATAGTCATAAGGGTCTATTAGATAATTTGACCCTGTCATTTCAAAATCTGGAAATAGTCATGACTTTTCTGGCCCAGGATCGGGGCCGGGGAGTATATTCTTAGGGGTCGGTTGGATGATTCGGCCCCGACATTTCGGTATTTGCCATTGCCCGGAGATAGGCAATGTTAAGAAGGACTAATAGCTCAGGAGTCGATCAGATAATTCAACCCCGACCTTCAGGTATTTGCTGTTGCCCGAAGATAGGCAACGTCATGAAGGAGTAACAATATTGGGGTTAATCGGATAATTCGACCTTGATTTGTAGGTATTTTCCGTTGTTCCGACTTAGGCAACAACAAAGAGGAACACTTGGAATCAGATAGTTAGAGCACCAGCTCCTGAAGATAGGAACTAGTAACAGTTACACTTCTGAAGACCGTGTTGTGGCCCAACAGGAAGCACTAGGCTGAGGATAGACAAGGACAGTTGATAAATATTCTTAGCCAACGTTGGGAATTAGGCATGACTAGGGGCAGAAACTCAGAGACAAGCATCGAAAATCGCCAGTTCCTGGAGATAGGAACTGTCATATAGACTAAATTTCCACAATAGTGCTAGTGGCCAAGTAGAACATGCTTGATCAACGATAAGCGAAGATAGTCATCGAAAATTGAAGATGGGTACTACTAGACTCTTCTGGTCTAGGATTAGAACTGGGGAGACACGAAAGGGCTAGGGGCAATCAAATAATGTGCCCCATGACGGTAGCTTCCTACCTACGTCGAGAAATGGGTAGAAATATGGGGATATCATGCAAACTCTAATGCTTGAAAAAGTAAGTTCCACGTACAGGACTTGGTTCACGGTGGAATTACATAAAGAAGAATGTTCCAACTACTACTTCTCGGCGATAAGGAGCAGCACAAAACCTGGATTATGTACGACTAATAATTGGTCAAAGGAAACTTGACCTAACATAAAAAGAATAACCAAGGAGTTGGTTCGATCATAGTTTTGTTTTGCCAAATGGAATGCTTTGGCAACTATAAATAGGCTTAAACAACATAGTATAGCTAAATAATGGATTTCCCTTCGATGGGAGTGTCACCCTTGGACTAGGTAGTGTCTCCCTCGGTTGTAGCATGGGCTCGATAGTCTTCTCAACAGAGGTCTCAAAGGATTTGATTTTTAAGGGCTTCATCTTAATAGGGGAAGCTTAGTAGTAGATCTTGTAGGCATAGAGCTTTTTTGATACCAGGCTCCTTTTTAATTTTGACCTTAGAGAGGTCGATCTTCAGCCGCTTCGCCATAGTAATTTTATCGGTTGGTTTCGTGGCACTGGTGATAGCAATGTCTCCCTCCTGGGACAGGGGACACATCCTCCAAGTTCTCCAAGGCAGCTATCTTCTCAAAATTAGGCCTTGGGTCGGAGCTGGAGGGAGGAACGTAAGTGACAAGTCCAGTGGAGGCGGAAATCGACGTGGTGAAAATCACTATAGAACCCAAGCCTTGAGTGGTTGGTGGTGCAGGAGGAAGATGCAGATAACCTATGAGTTGGCAAATGGAATGGTAAAAGTTAGAAATGGATTCTTGTGAGAATTGAAGTTTCTTAAAAACCAATGAAATTAGAGATATACCTTCACCAGGAGTTGATTATGATGCAGGAGACTTAAAAATCTCGCCTTCTTCGAGTGGGTGCTGGATCGGTTGGTCAACAAAAGGAGGAATACATGGCCCAACAAAAGTAGTCATTGCATGTGCTAGAATGATGTGGGTGGCTTCGAAGCTGGCCCCCTTAATTTTAGGAATATCTATCGTAGGCTCCATGGACTTTAGAATGTATAATTCTACTGGACCTGATGTACTTGGGCCATTAGAAGGCTCGATAGCAGCAATGACATCAGCAACCTCTTCCTTGGCTAGAATAGCCTTTCCCTCCTCAAGTTTAGCTACGTCATTTGTGTCAAGGTACTTAGCCATTAACTCTTCCTCAGTGATGCCTTCATCGGTTACTTTCGAATGATGCATCACCTCTTCCCAGGCATCAACGAGAATTTCAGCATATGTGCTCCCCAATCACTTCAAATTATTATATTGGATTACGCTTGCAAAGAAGTGCTGGAGAGTATTATTCAACTCTTCTTTCTCCTTGGCCCTTTCCTTCTTAAGCACTTTCAGATCTTGCGCAATGGTCTCATGCTCTACTTCACCATCCAGTTTCTCGGCCTTAACCAGTAGCGGATCATCGGCAAGTTTCTCACTTTTTGTGCGAAATTTTTGAATCTCTGCTACCTGGTCCTCATTGGTGTTGTCCCTGGCCCAAACAGTTTCATTTTTTGCAGTAAGGGCTGGGTTCTTATCACCAATCTGTGTTTTCAGAGCAGCATTGTCCTCATGTGCAATTTTCAGCAAGTCTTTCAACACAATTCAGCATTGGTGTGCGCTAACCTCATTTTGACCATTAGGCTTTCAGTTTTAGCTTTGGATTCCAAGCGGTGTCTCTTTCCGATTTCATCTTCTCTAAGTTCTCTTTGTACCTATTGATGAAGTTATCGTAAGTATTCTTCTTAGACTCGAAGGATTAGATGTTCGTGTGATTAATGTGGTTAACCTTGGAAAGGGCATAACAAAGTCTCTTCCCTTCGTAGCCTTTGTTATTATGCATTTGGACTTGCTAGACATCCCTATCGTCTTCTTCCTTTGAAATAACTTTGATGTCATGGTCAAACATGAAACCCTGCAAGAAAAGGTCGCAAAATAATGAAGAAGCGACATTTGCAAAAAGTCGACGATGGCTTGAGCACTCAGAGTGGTTGGGCACAAATAGAAAGAAATGAGAAAAGTGAGGCAGAATATTTCTAAGTGTTGAATATATAGTACTCGAGGCAAAGCAAAGCACTCGGTATCGAGAAAAACCACTTGGTATCGAGTTGAATTTTTTAACAAAAAATTAAGGAAAGCATAGGGAAGGGAGAGCATACCCAGTTAAGGCATGAAACAATCTCCAAAACGTTGATCTTATCCTTAGCATGGAGGATTCAATTTCAACTATGAAGAGCAGTTAAGGGGATATCTGCGAAATGGAGACAATGCTTCAAAGCAACCCTGGATAACTAACAAATGTACATGGATAATAGTAAACAATTTTCTTATTCCAAAGCTCGCTTTGTTTTCAATGAAAGCATATTCTGAGGGGAAACTGTTATTCAACCTTTTGATCAAGCAGATTTTCACTGGAATTAGAAGGGCAAGATGAAGATGGAACAATTCACAGACTTAGGAACATGCTTAGAAGAGCAATAGGAGTGAATACAAGAAATTAGAGGACCACTGGAGCTAAGTATGATGAGAGTTTGTACTTAGTATCGACCTGATTACGTACCCCCCGTGGGTCCCTAAGGCTTATGTACATGAAGGTATGGTTTGAATGATCGTCATGGAATACATTTCTCGAGGAATAGACGAATAACTCAAAGAATTTCTTGGAAGAAAGCAAACAAAAAAAGTAATACCAGAAACTATCAAAAACAACTCAATCTCAAAAGAAGTGTTCAGAACACAATGGACTAAAGATAGAAAGCCAATGTGAAGAAGAAGGGAAGATTCCCCCCGTAAAAAAAATCGTTACCAAGAAAAACCACTAGGCACCGAGTGGTTTTTATTGGTATGTGGGCCCTGTTACTCACATCTACATGCTTGAATATGAATTTAGGCTTGGTATTCTATAGGCCTCCCGTTCTGCTAGATGATTTTCTTATAAATACAGACCCTAGAGCAACTGGAGAAGGACTTTTTGGCTTATTATCTTCTTCATCTCCAATCTCTCCTCCATTACAGTCACTAAGGAAGCTACTATTTGCTGTTATAGGCTTAAGATTAGTAAATCCCTTATACCAGTGACTCTAAATCTCTCTCAAATCTATAATAAATATAAACCACAGTGGACGTAGGCCGGAGATTGTAGAACTACTATAAAATTCTGGTACTCTCTTTACTTTTCTTATAGTTTTTGCTAGATCTCGTTTTATTTTAGTCTTCTTTAGTTGTTGATCCATTTTTGGCATCAACATGAGCTATTGCAGTAGGGATTTTTTAGTGCAATACTTCAGAATAGAGAGCACCTGTTGTCTTTACCACTTAAGCAGATAGCTCTTTAAGGCTATGCACTGGCTATAGAGAGTCTAATAAGTTGACTAAAAAAAATATGTATCCCTTACCTAGAACTGTTGATTTATTTTACTAGCTTGTTGGAGCTAAAATCTTTTCTTGGTTGGACCTAACCGCTGGATTCCACCAATTAAGAATAGCTGAAGATAGTAAGTAGAAAATCGCTTTTCGCACTCCAGGCGAACTGTATGAATGAGAGGTAATGCCTTTTGGGTTGACGAATGCCCTTACATACTTTGTAGATTTGATGACTAGAGTCTTTAGGGGACAACTAAGTAAATTTGTCATAGTATTTGTGAATGATATTTTAGTATTCTCTAAAAGTGAGTGTGAGCTCGAAAGTCACATAAGGGAGGTACTAAGGACTTTGAGAAAGCACCAACTAAAAGCCAAATTCTCAAAATGTCATTTTTGGAAGAAGGACGTGAAGTTTCTCGGTCATATTGTTTCCAAGAAGGGATTATCTATTGATCATTAGAAGGTGAAAGCTTCAAGGCTGGAAGATTACAAAGAATGCCACAGAGATTAGGTGCTTTCATGGGTTGGAAGGTTACTATAGAAAATTCATTAAGGTCTTTGCAAAAAAAGCAGTCCTACTGATCCACTTAACCAATACAAATTTAGCTTTTCCATTAGATGAGAAATGCACGTAGGCATGTGAGAGGCTGAAGGAGCTGTTAACTAGTATACCGATGCTTACCATTCTGGATGGGACGAAGCCCTTCACTGTTTACACCAATGCATGTGGTATGAGATTAGGAGTTATTCTAATGTAAGAAGGCAAAGTAATAGCCTATGCAAGTAGGCAGTTGGAGGATCTTGAAAAGAGGTACCCAACTCATGGCTTGGAGTTAGCCGCTGTCGTCTTTGTTTAAAGATGTGGAGGCACTATCTTTTAAGAGAAAGGTTTGAGTTATTCACCGACCATAAATCCCTTAAATACCTGTTTTTCCAAAAATATTTGAATATTAGACAGCAGAGGTGGATGGAGTTTATAGCATCATATGACTTTGAGATACAGTATACCCCTGGAAAGGGGAACGTTGCTGCTGACGCCCTTAGTCAAAGGCAAGCTACTCTTGGTGCTATAATTGAGTGGAGGCAGTTGGAGTTCCTCTCGAATTTCAATTCCTAACCACCAATAGAACCCACTCTAGGCTATTTGGTAGCGATGGAAGTCAGGGCAACATTAATGGACCGTCGGAAAAGAACATAAGAAAGATGTGACAATAGTAGATATTTTGGACAAACTAACTAAAGGAAAGATGGACGTCTATGTGTTCCAATGTTGGAGGAATAAAAGGGTAGCATAGTATGTCTCTAAATGTTTGACATGCCAAAAGATAAAGGCAAAATAAGGAAAGCCTAGAGGACTGTTATTGTCGTTAGAGGTGTCGACTTGGAAGTGGGAGCATATATCGATGGACTTTTTAAATGTGTTGCCTAGGAGTCAAAGAGGCAATGAGTCCTTTGGGTTATACTAGATAGACTCATTAAAAGTTCCCACTTTTTTCCATAAGGAGTAATAGGACTACAACATCTTTGGGCAAATCTGTATCGAAGAAGTGGTACAATTGCATGGAGTTATGATCAATACCGTTAGTAATAGTTTTATGCCGGTTTTTAACCCATCAGGATTCAAAGGTATTTTGAAAATCTACGTCGAGTTAGAGCAACTCAAGGACCAACTAAAAGGAGTAGAAGAACCAACCAAGAAAGGCTAAAGGAAAAGAAGGCAAAAGTATCACCAATAGACCGCTAGCGATCCATATGGGTCATTCGTGGATCTTCCAATCCTCTTGCACCATAATCCAATAAGTATTCTAGGAATGCTTGCTAATTTTAATGGAATTCCAAGCTAGTTAGATCGAGAAGTGAGCATTCGTCTGATTCCATTAGCAGTTCAATGCAAACAGTGCATGAACCATCATCAAAACAAGGCGACTAGCTACGAAATTACATGGAGAACACCTACATAAGACAATAAGTGCAATTCAAAAGAAAAAGTCCAAAAACCATCTAAGTACATCGATCGCTAGCGATCCATAGGACCATGCTTGATTGCTTTGAAGTTTTCGGAAAAGATGAAGGAAAAATACCCAAATAATTGGATCGTTAGCAATCCAAAACCTATGGACCACTAGCGATCCATCACCTATGGATCGCTAGCACTCCATCAGGTTGGCTCGGGTCATCATGAAACTCTCTGGACTTCTTCTTGTCATCATGTAGATGCTTTTGGTAAAGCGGCCTAGCCCAATAGTTCTCCAACCCCTATAAATACGATCCTACCTGCAACATAAACATGATCTTCTGGACTAGCTGCTGAAACTCTATAGAAACTACTCTTCACTCTTATCCTTCCACACAACAGTCATCTATAGGGTTCACTGTGATTCTCCAATGAACTCTAACACTGGCGACTTGATCTAGCTTACAAGATTCATTCACATTGTAATTAGATCCAACTTGTAATTGCAGTTAGTCAATAATAAAAGTTATAGAGTGGACGTAGGCTTCGTTAACAGCCGAACCACTATAAAAATCTCTTGTCCATTTACTTTTTCTGTGATTTACTATTGCTTTTTCTATTTTATTTTCCTTGATAAATAGGGCTGGTGCTTTCATATTCAATCCAGGGTGTTGATCCATTTTTTGGGTTAACATTTTGGTGCTTCCACCGAGAACCCAACTCAGACAAAGATCTAGCTATCTACTTTGGATCAAATAGGTCTAGAAGTTAGATCCCTAATTTCTATTTGAAAGATTTGCTGCTAAGAATCATGGCTCCAGGAAGAAAAAGAACTACTTCTGGAAGATCCATAGGGGCGGTAATTGCGGGAGAAGAAATGAATCATCAACAAATCGAAGTAAATGGCGCTGATGTAGGAGATCAGGTGCCAGGATCCTCTAATCAACGCGAAGTTGTAACTAGAGATGAATTGAATAAAATGGTTGACGAAATCAATCAGAAAATGGAAAGCAGTCAGAGAGATCTTATGGACAAACTTAATGGCTTCTTGACCTTACAATCACATCCTGCTCCAAGAACCATGGCAGAACCCGCGGCTGTCGCAGAACAAGAAAATTCTTCCCTTTTTGGCCTAAACAGAAGGAACGAGAAGAAGCCGTAGAGAAGAGTGATAGCTGGGACCGTGGGAATCAACGTAGAAGGAAACACAAGCACTCCACCGACCGCGAGATAACCAGCTACGAACTTAAATCTAGGGGCGAAGACCCCACAAGAAGATATAACCATGGACTTCTCCGATTCGAAAGATGGAGAGCAACTTAATGACGGCAAGTTGGAAGGAAATGCCAATGCATTTGATAACGCCAGGGATATCCAAACTGCCCTAATCAGGCCAACCGCAAGCCAATGGAATCCCGAAGGAGTGGTTCTTCCGAAGACAGGAGAGCCTTGGCTTCAGCCCACTCACCAAGATCGTTTGCAAAGCCAAACACTCTGTGTATTTACTAACAGCCACCCCCGGATTACCGGACATCCGAAGCATATATCATGGACATGGTCAAGCAACTGATGGATGAGAGTAAGAACAGAAAGGATGATGAATGAGGATCCACTCCAAGTCGAACTCCTTTCACTGATGAGATTTTGAATGAGCGATACCTAGAAAAATTCACTATGCCAACTATTCCATCCTATGACGAAACGAGAGACCCGATACCCCATACCCCATCTATACAAGTACAGTTAGTACATGGATGAAGCGAATGCTACGAATGCCGTTCGTTGTAGATGTTTCCTAGTTTGTCTAGAGGGAATTGCTTCCATGTGGTTTACTAGGCTTCCACCAAGATCCATCTCCACTTTCGATCAACTAGCAACAAGTTTCCTTGATCAATTCAGACTTCACATGGTGCAACCTAAAGATGTGATGTCCTTGTCCGGTTTATTCTAGGAACGAAATGAATCTCTGAAGTCCTTCATGAATCGATTCAACACCGCGGTGATAGAAGTAAGCAATCCGAACGAGGATATGGTATTTATGACCTTGGTCCGCGCCATCCACCTTGAAACCGAGTTCGGAAAATGGATCAAAATGAAACAACCTACCACCAGGAAGGACTTCAACCGTAAGGCAAGTCAATACTTGAGATTGGAAGAGGCACAAGAGTTAGAAAGGAAATCTATTAGCTTATAACCAATGCACGTTGGGCAGAATGGCATGGTGATGAACCAGGACATAAATGCCTCCGGGACCGCTGAAGGAAGTGCGAGAAAAAACAGAAACCAGAAAAGGAAAAAATCACAATTCCAACAAACAAAATGGTAACAATAAGCGGCTTAAAGGCTTCAGGCTCGAGGATTACAATCCACTCGCTGATACTTCGGAAAACATCTATCTCGTAACTCAAGGGATAGAGGAGTACAAGAAACCCCCTAAAAAGGAAGCAACTGAACATCAAAAGTGTTCCGAGAAGTACCGCTGCTTCCACAAAGCACATGGCCACAACACTAACGAGTGCCGTTACCTAAAGAACTTGATTACCTAAAGAACTTGATTGAGGAGCTAATCCGGGAAAACAAGCTTCAGTAATACGTAAGAAAATTGCAAAATCCCGACCAACCCGCGGCTCCCCAAGCTCCTAGGGATCGAGGAAACCAAGCTGGAACCAGTGAAGAGGGATCTAGATGAACTGATCAGAGACTCATCATTGGAACGATATCTGGAGGACCTCATCCCGCACAAAGGAGTTGGGGAGAAATGGAGTGGTATGTGAGCTCATTGAAACATGCTTCGAAGGATTCGTGCCTCGCGATCGAAGATGGAACCCCCGCTAAGCAGCAGAGAACCCTGAACGACAACCTAGTATTTAGAAATCGGGACACCGAGGGAATAAAAGCTCCAACTCTCGATCCCATGGTCATGACAATAGGAATCGAAGCCACTGTCGTTCGACAAGTATTGGTTGACAGTGGTAGTTTTGTGAATATTCTTTTCAAATGCACCTTTGATCAGATGAAGATCAACATGAAAGATGTTTCCACATGCCAAACCAAAATTCAAGGATTCACCGGTGAAACCAAATAACCCATCGGAATGATTGACTTGCTTGTGGAACTTAGGGAAGGCGACCGAAGAGTCACCCTCATCCAAACATTCATGATCGTAGATGAAACTTCTGCATACAATGCCTTCTTGGGATGACCCACACTGGCGGATTTCAGAATTGCTTTAGCCCAGTGGTGCCTTACCATGAAATTCCCAATGGAGAATGGAGTTGGGGTGATCAAAGGAGACCAATGTGCCGCCAGAGAATGTTATATCGTAGAACTACGCGAATCTAAAAGAAAGGAAAATTGGAAGAATGTGGGGAGAACTCTCCACATTCGCAAACCTGCTGAATAGAAATTATAGAGCCGCCCTTGGCTTGGGGATTATAACCGATTCGACAAGGCTTTGGACCCTAGAAAGAAGAGTTCAGGCGAGGATTGGGCAGCACCGACAGAATTGATGGTGTCTATCCTAGTTGACATGGATGAACCAATGTGGGTCTTAAAAATTGGATCGCACCTTGGAAATAAGATGCGATTGGAACTCACCAAAATTTCTTCGTGCCAACTTAGATAGGTTCGCCTGGACATATTCCGATATGTGTGGGGTATCACCGAAAATTGCATGCATGTACTTATCATTGATCCCAAGTACACACCGGTAAAGCAGAAGAGGCGCAGCCTGGGACCCGAATAGTCCAAGGCGTTGAGAGAAGAAGTAGACAAGCTGATGGCCAATGGTTTTATCCGAGATGCGACCTACCCCGAATGGGTATCTAACCTGGTTTTGGTCAAGAAGTCCAATGGGAAATGGCGAACTTGTATCGACTACTCAGACTTAAACAAAGCCTGCCCAAAAGACAGCTTTCCTCTGCCTAGAATTGACCAGCTTGTGGACGGGACGACTGGACATGAACTACTATCATTTGTGGACGCATACTCGGAATACAACTAGATCCTGATGCACGAACCTGATCAAGAAAACACCAGCTTCATCACCGATCTAGGATTATACTACTACAGGGTAGTGCCATTCGGTTTATAGATTGCTGGGACAACTTACCAAAGATTAGTAAATGCCATGTTCAAGCATCAGATTGGAAAAACCATGGAATTCTATGTAGATAACATGTTGGTTAAATCGCGAATAGCTGCTAATCACTTCAATAATCTTGCCGAAATGTTTGAAATACTCTGAAAATATGGGATGAAGCTCAATCCACTCAAATTTCACTTCAGGTTAGCCTCCGGAAAGTTCTTGGGATTCATAGTGATCTCTAGAGGCATCAAAGCAAACCAAGAGCAAATTACTGCCCTACGAGAAGTCGAAGCCCCAAAGAACAGGAAGGAGTTACAAAGCATGAATGGGAAAGTTGTAGCGCTGAGTTGGTTCATGTTAAAAGCCACCGACAAATGTATACCATTCTTTGATGCACTAAAGAAAGGAAAGAAGAACTTTGAATGGAGTAAGGCTTGTCAAACTACGTTCGAAGAGTTGCTGCGACATATGGAAACCTCGCCAATCCTATTGAAGCCAGTAGATGGAGAGGACTTATTCATCTACTTAGCAGTCTCACCTCATGCATTAAGTGCTGCTTTTGTACGTGAAGAAGCTAGGATCCAGTGACCCGTGTATTACATCAGTAAACGTTTTACTGGAGCCAAGAAAAATTATCCAAAATTGGAAAAGCTAGCATATTGTCTCTTGATAGCATCCAGGAAGTTACGACCATATTTTCAGGCACACCCAATTGAAGTATTAACCAATCAACCCTTGAAGCAAGTATTGTACCGCACCGAGACTTCCGGGCGGCTCATCAAATGGTATATCAAATTGAGTCAATATGAAATCACTTACCATCTTAGAAGGGCAATCAACGGGAAAGCATTGGCAGATTTCATCGCCGAATTTACCATACAGGATAATGAAGAGGAAATAACACCGGAAGTGGAGACACGATGGAAGCTCTTCGTCGATGGCACATCTAATAACTTTTGCTCGGGGGTTGGGGTAGTGCTGGAGACTCTCGCCCGAAGGATGAGCCATCTGCTATGCCTTACAATTTGAATTCCCAGTGATAAATAATGAAGTAGAATATGAGGCATTGATAGCTGGACTAAAAATTGTGAAAGAGCTGGAGATAAAATCCATACACATCTATAGCGACTCTCAGTTAGTTGTCTATCAGGTGAAAGGCGACTACTAGGCTCGAGGGGAGAACCTTGCCCCGTATCTATCTAAAGTGCAAGAGTTGCTGAACGAAATCGAACATTACACTATAACTCACATCCCAAGGGAGCAAAACACGAAAGCTTATTACTTGGCTAAACTGACCAGTTCCAGGGAAGCTCAATCATTGGGACTAGTTCCTGTTGAAACCATAACCACACCAGGCATAAGCGAAATGGATGTCAACTAGATTTTTGAGACCACCAGTGAACTAGAAACGTGGATGATGCCAATCAAAGACTACTTGCTTATAGGAACTCTTCCTGCAGATAGGAACCGGCGGAAAAGGCTTCTCCGAAAGGCATCGCGATTCATGATACATGATGGGATACCCTACCAAAGGGGGTTCTCTACCCCCTACTAAGATGTGTGACCGATGACGAAGCTCAAAGGATCCCGAGAGAAGTTCACGAAAGTGACTGCGGAGACCATACCTGGAGGTAAACCCTTGCAAAGAAAATCCTCTGATACGGGTATTTCTGGCCAACAGTAAACTGCGATGCAGCAGATTATGCCAGACGGTGTGACCGATGCCAAAGATTCAGCAAGATCAAAGAACTCCATCAACAAAGCTAACTCAGATGGTTAGCCTATGGCCGTTCGCAATATGGGGAATTTATCTGATTGGCGTATTGCCAATAGCTTAAGAAGGGGCTAAATATGCTATAGTTGTCATTGACTATTTCACCAAATGGGCCAAAGCGGAACCGCTGGCCACCATTACCACAAAGAAAGTCATTAACTTTGTTACTAAAAACATTATTTGCAGGTTTGGTGTGCCACATAAAATCATCACTGATAACGGGACCCAATTTGAAAGCACCAAGTTCAGAGACTTTTACAAACACTTCCGAATCGAGAAGAGCTTTTCCGCGGTCGCTCATTCGCAAGCAAACGGGCAAGTGGATGCAATAAACAAGACCGTCAAGTCCACCATCAAAAAGTAGCTAACTAAAGCTAAGGGGAATGAGGTGGATTGACTTCCACTCGCACTAGGGGCTTACATAACAACATATAAAGCAGTAACCGGGGATACCCCATTTGTCCCGGCATATGGTTCAGAAGAAATGATCCCTGTCGAACTAGAAGTCCCCTCTCATCAAAGGCAGAATTTCAATCAGAGATAAAATGAGCAGCTCCTACTTGAGTCGTGTAATATGTTCGACGAGAAGAGGGAAGAAGCCGAATTAAGGACCGTTGCTCATCTAAAAAGAGTCGCACGGTACTTCAACTCCAAAGTTCACAATCGAACCTTTGAATTGGGAGACCTTGTCCTTAAACGAGTCTATCCCGTAACGGGAACCTTTGGACCAAACTAGGAAGGGCCGTATGTGATCAGTCAAAAGCCAGGGATGGAACATTCAAACTGACAAACATCGACGTAATCCAAATTCCCCAAGCATGGAACAACGAATCTCTATGTCGTTACTTTATCTAAAACTATCTTATTTACTTCTTATTTTCAGCAAATAAGCCATATCGGAATACCTGGGGCATTGTAAATAGGCAGAAATTGCCCAACTTTTCTTAATAAAATTGCTTTGCTTTCTGAACCAATAAAACTGTGTTCATTAAAGTAACCTGCTGAGTCAACGGGGTCAAATCGGCTAAAAAACAATCCAATTGCTGCTTGAGATAGTGGAACCACACTTAAGTATGCCCCACTTACCCACGAGTCGACGGAAGCAAATAGACTCAAACAGTTGGATCGGCGAAACCCGATCCCTACCTTCTAAGAACCGGTGTTGCTCCGGCGACGCCGGGAAGGCCCAAATCAAAGCGACACATTCTGTAAGTCGCACATTACGTCTTTGATTATGGAATCACATCCAGGCAAGCACAACCTTAAAAGTCGCTTCCGAAGCATGAACTCCTCACGTTGCCCAAAGATTGGTAACGTCGAGGAGCCCCAAACCATTCCGGATTGACTGGTCATATCGATCCTAAAAGCCACGCACTCCCATAAGCCACACAGTACCTTTTGAGCCGTGGAATCATGCTGTCGAAGCATGAACTCCTAACGTTGCCCTAAGATTGGTAATGTCGAGAAGTTCCAAACCATTCCAGATCGACGGTTCATATCAATCACAAAAGCCGTGCGTTTCATAAGCCGCGCAAACTTTTAAGTACTGGTATTGCCCTGGCAATACCGAGAAACTCCTCACATTAAAGGAATAACAAAAATCAATCCACTTCCACTATCAGGAGGAATGGGTATAAATCTGGCAATGTCAAATGACCACGAATCGGCGAAAAACAAGTTCGATTACAAACATCCAAAAAATAGAAAAAAATCACTTGGATCAACCGGTCATTCGTCAAGTGTTCAGAGTAACCAGCCCCGTGAACTGGGGGGCACACATTGATACTCAAAGAAAATACTCAAAAACAAAAACCAAGCACTTCACAGTTCTGTTACTCTAAACAAAGAATTTTGGCGGTAATCACAGGACTAGATAAAATAAAATATCAGTAAATAAAGTTGGCACAAGAGCATGAAATGCAGATAAGTAAACAGATAAAGTTACAATCAAAATGTCAACATTGTATTACTTATAGCATTTTCTATACAAAGTCAAAAATGTGGGGGCCATACCCACATAATATCAGCCAACAAAAAGAAAAATACAGATGCTACAACAATCAAAGCAGTAAGTGCAGACCTTGGACGTGAACAAAACATGTATCAAACAAAACAAAATGTCCCAAAAACTAGCTCGACTCCTATCCGGACCTGTCAATGCCTCTTTCCTCCGCTCCCCTTCCCACCTTTAATTGGAAGTTTCTGCTTCCCCTCAGAATCCCGGCCAGGGGTAGTGTCGTTGCTTGTGATATTAACTATCTCATTGGCGCCGACATCTCCTACTTGCTCTCCAACCTTGTCGGAAGACTCCCCCTTGGCCTTGCACTTCCGAGATTTGCGGGAGCTCCTCGAAGATTTTATCACTTTGACCTTTTCCTTCTTAACGGCAACTAGTTGCTATTCAGATTTATGCAGCTGGACAGTCTGGTCCTCTTGCTCTCGAGCTTCAAATGCCGTAAAGTTGCCCTCCAAAGATACAGAAGGGTCGTTTAGACCATGCAATGCAGCAATCTTCTCGGATTCCGGCCCTGGCTGCGATCCAGACATAGGTGCAGCAATCAGAGCGGTTATGGAAATAAGCGTCGAGGCAGTTGAAATAGCGGCAAGCCCAAGCATCGAGGAAACCGACGGGTCAGTAGGTAAAGAGGACTTGACCTATAAGATCAAAAATGAAAGCATTAAGTTCGTCTTGTTCTTGCGGTATGAGCTGAAAATTCTCAAACTCGGGAGAAACAAGAAGGTTACCTGCATTAGAGGAATGACCAAGAATGTCAATCTCGTATTCCCCACCTTCTCCTTCTTCTGATGGCTGCACGATCTTCGGAGAAGTTTCGGGGCCACCCGAAGTTTCAGAGACAGCTGTCGGAGAAACAGACGATGAAGTAGCACCGGCAGAACCCGTCAACTAATCGCAAGGCTGTCTTGATGGTCTGCCAGACCCAAAAATGAAAGGCTTCGACAACATTTTGGTAGTTGCAGTTATAACAGCATTGGCAGCCTTCTGTTCTTTCTTGATTTGAAGGACCTCTCGGCCCACTATCAATACTTTCTTTGACTCCTCATTGAGGTAGGGATCCTCCAACTCTTGCTCGATATATACATCTCGTTTTCTTAGAAATAGGCCAAGGTCTCTTCTCAAACCATGGCAAGAGTACACGGAAATTTGGGGTCCAAATAACTGAGGCTCCCCTGATGCAGTAAGGAATTAACATATAAATTTAAGATGGAATCGTCCATCTTCTCCATCTTTTCTCGAAAGTGTCCTGCAGCTCCAGGTAATCCGCTGTCACGATGGCCTTCTCAACTTCAACTCGAGTCTTCTCGGCGCCAAGCTGCGCAACTCTTTCTTAGAGCGAAGCGATTGTTTGGGCTTGATCAAAAACAGTCTTGTCACATGATTCCACGATGCCCGCGTATTCAGCAGTTATTTTGTTATGCCCTTTAATAATTTTGTCATGATCAGCAATAGTTTCTTTTGGGCTTCAATAATCATGTCACGAACTTCGAGATCCTCTTTCAACTTAACTTCGTCCGCGTGGGCCTTCTTAATTTCAACTCGAAACATGATCTCTATTTTTACATGGGCCTCATTCAGCTCCTTCAGCAAGCCGACGTTGTTCTTACTCTCGCGGAGCGCTGAGTCCCTCTCTTATATTAGTCGCTATATTCTAGCGTCACGTTCCGCTAATGCCCTCTCGAAATCGTCTTTCTCCAATTCAAAGAAGAGGATCTCTTGATAATTATTGCCGGTTGTGTCAGCCAGCTACTTGCATAATTTTTCCCATCCCTCAGCTTGATCTAAATCACTTTGAATCGCCTAAAGGTAGAGCATATAGGAATCTTTGCAGATTGGGCGAATGTCTCGGTCAAACTTTACTCCCTTTAAAAACCACCTGGGGAGCCCAACTTCGAGTCTAGGGGGGCCGGATGGAAGAATGTAAGCCGACCTCCTGTGAGGACGCGAGGAACCAGAGCGGGCACCATGTGAGTCGATGGGGCTTGAGATGAAAACAGAGCCTGAACGCAAGAAACTGGAACTTCAAAACCGATAGAAACTAGAGCTGGGGCAAAAGTTTGATGCTTAGAAGGATGAGAACTGCGATCAACCTTTGACTTCTTGGACTGTTCCTCTCGGTCGTCAGGGGGTTTTCTCATCTCATAACCACTCTTATATGTTCAACCCCGTTCTTTGTCATCTCGGGGATGAGCCTCGGCTTTTAAGGCTTTTTGCTTCTCCACTCTTCCTTAGTTTCACGGGGCTGGTGGCGGCTTGAAGATTGTCTTAACAAATGTCGCGAATAAGTGAATTATTCAAGATCGTCGTAAATTCCACGGCCTCTCATGGTACATGGCATGAAGAATAAATAAAGAGCTTTAGCAACGAGAAATAGGCTTAAATAATGCATGGGTAAGTGAATGCGACCCTAGTGAAATGTGTCTTGGGGGTCCTAAAAGGACATCGAAATCAGATTGGGAAGCCACTATTGTAGAAATCGGGTTGACTCTAGAAACGATATGACCAAGGTGAGGAGTCATTCCCTCGAATTCGAAATCCTCCCCCATAAGTTCATCGATATCCACGTAAACGTTGCTCAAATCTCCAAATTCTACTCCGGCATCTTTAGTCGGGGAACCCTGACGTCGCTGGCTATTAAGGGAGTATCTTTATTGTGAATCTCTCGGGGAGGCGAATCCGAGAGAATGGGACTAATTCTTGGAATCTTATCACACGATTCGGAGTCTCCATCACTGGAGCCTTCGTCGAAATCATCATCACTGGAGGAGGAATCATGACTACTGTTGCCCTCTACTTTACCCTCCTTTTTTCTATTGCCACTACAGCTTTGCCCTCTCGCTGCTTGAAATCTTCTTCCTCTTCCTCTGGAATTGGGGGCATTTTGGCCGGACAGCTGGCTTCAGTCGTGATACCACTTCTTTCATCAGTTTCTTCGGTTGACTCGCCAGATGGGCCTTCTTTTTCTAGGAAAACACCTTCTTCAGAGCCATGCAATGAAGAAGTGAAGCGTGTTCGTACTCTGGAACAGGAAGGAGACAGGATTTCAACGACCATGGCGGATCTCCCTGGAAGTAGCAGCTCATACCGGAGCAAGTTTTCGTCCATTAGCAAAAATTTAACCAATCTCTCCATGGCATATACGGCCTTCAGGGTATAGAAAATATGATCGAGTGAAGGGTCTTTATTCGGCCTAGGAATAACTGCAAGGAGTATTTGATCAATTAGAAATCCCATAGCAACATATTGAAACTCGATAAGTAAAAGTGAGAGCTTACCCCCCGTCGTCCAAAGACGGTTAAATCCTTCGAGACATCTAACAAAGAAATACCGAGTCTTGAATTGAGATAGATTTCTTTGGAGCTACAACATGATCTTGCAGTTCCTTTAGGCCTCAATGATGACAAGGGATGGGCACTCGTCTCTCTTCTTAAACGAGAGAAAATATCTCAACTCATCGAAGCTCGGGGCACGATTAAATGTCCGCATAAACAGGACGTGAAGGCAAGTCAAGATCGCATATTCATTAGGATAAATTTGAAAGAGAGCAATTCTCAAGTTTTGAAGGGTTTCATTCAAGAAGTCATTGAAGGAGGGAACTGCTCCATTTAAGCACATATACCAGTGGCAAACAGTGTATCCCGAAGGCGGCATATGAGCAAACTCATTCTTCTCCAGAAGGTGCACATCGTCCTATGGAATGCTGTGTTGTAAACAAATGTTATGTAGAACCTTAGTGGAGATTACGGAGGAAACTCTCTCCGGGGGGTTAAGTAGAACTCTGAAATTCGAAGGAGTCCGATCTACAACTGGGCCAACTGGAACCAGTTGACCGTATTCGGCTCGCAGAACTGAAGAGGAAGGCGCAACGGATGACGACTCAGCTTCTGAAAGTGCTGGAGTTCCTACATTGGACTTACGGCGAGAGGACGGGTGCTTCATTCTATAAAATAGAACTTGCATCCAACGCGGTTAGGTAATTCTATCTTTAACTAAAAATCCCCCCACAACACTTGAATTCCGAAGGAATATTCATTTACACCAACACATCAGTTTTCAAGTATAGACTAGGGCAAGTGCAGTGTGTTATCTATGTGGGATGAGCTTGGTGTCCTAAACACTACAAATGCTCTATCCCCTGTAGATAGTTCACTCGCGGCGAAGAATGAATAGGGCTTCTCGTATCATTTATCGAAATTATTTCTACTACACTTACCCGTTATCGATCAACGATCGATAATGGATCCGTTATCCGAAGCAATGCGGAAAGCTCTTCCCATTTCATGTACACCAAGTGTGCAATAACGGAACCAATCCGAACTCTCCAGAAGGCTATAATAACATAAGTTGGACGCGAAACGCTACCCTAAGCCATTATTCCCCTCCGGAAGGACTAAAACCAATTCACGAGACGTCATGTTGTATCAACAATATAACTTAGTGCAAGTCAATTCTGATTCTGTGGACGAAGATAGCGAAACATGTCAAGCACCTTGGTAAAGCTCGAGCATCATTCCGTGAAGAACTCAAGACTCGATTTCCCATCTTCTTCCACAAAATCACAATCAACTAGAATTCTTCATAACGGTCATCACCAATACAATTCCATCATCGAATTCTAAACGAACAAAATCAATGTTACCCACCTATAATCGAAAATCAAGAAGAGAACGCAGATGGACTTGGAATGTTGGTAGCCTATGGCAAGAAGGGTCGGCGGCGATCCAGGGGAAGATCAGTGGCGATCCAGAAAGGTGGAGCAACAAGGACACATAGCTAGGTCAAGGTGGCGGCAAAGTCAAAGATGGTCGAAGGCGAGAAGCCCCGGTAGCGAAGAACGGTAGCGGTGATGGTAAAGAAAGATTTAGGTTTTAGGATTTCTAGATCGGGTCGTAGAGCAGAAGAGTCGAATTGCATAAGAAAGCATGAATGATATAGGGTCGGCTCGAGTAGATTAAGTAGGTCATTGCAGAAATAAAAAATACGCTAAGTCCATGGTTCGCTAATGATCTATGCAATAGTGACCAAAATTTTCCCATTCTCTAAGCACGATCTAGGTGTCTTTTGCAAGCCTCTTAAAAGTTGTTAGATTGAAATTGATTCATTTTTATAAGCAATGACGATTCCCCATCAGATTTCAACAGACGGTTGAATGACCAGAACCAAATTTGCATAATGGCCTCAACATGATCACTCGAACTTCACCAAGCGGGAACTCAAAAGTAGTAACTTCTAGAGTACGCCTTGTTTCCAACGAAGGCGTACTCTGGGGAGAAAATGTTATGTGGGTTTTTAACCCAACATGATTCAAAGGAATTCAGAACATCTACGTCGAGTCAGAGCAACTCAAGAACCAACCAAAAGAAGTAGAAGAACCAACCAAGAAAGGCTAAAGGAAAAGAAGGCAAAAAGTATGCTAAGGTGATGGATCTCTAGCGATCCATCACCTATGGATCGCTAGCGATCCATATAGGTCACTCGTGGATCCTCCAATCCTCTTGCACCATAATCTAATAGGTATTCTAGGAATGCTTACTAAGTTTGATGGAATTCCAAGCTAGTTAGATCGAGAAGTGAGCATTCGTCTGATTCCATTAGTAGTTCAATGCAAACAGTGCATGAACCATCATCAAAACAAGGCGACTAGCTACGAAATTACATGGAGAACACCTAAATAAGACAACAAGTGCAATTCAGAAGAAAAAGTCCAAAAACCATCTAAGTACATGGATCGCTAGCGATCCATAGGACCATGCTTGATTGCTTTGAAGTTTTCAAAAAAGATGAAGGTAAAATACCTAAATAATTGGATCGTTAGCAATCCAAAACCTATGGACCACCAACGATCCATCACTTATGGATCGCTAGCAATCCATCAGGTTGGCTTGGGTCGTCATGAAACTCTCTGGACTTCTTCATGTCATCATGTAGAAGCTTTTGGTAAAGCGGCCTAGCCCAATAGTTCTCCAACCCCTATAAATACGATCCTACCTGCAACATAACCAGGATCTCATGGACTGGCTGTTGAAACTCTATAGAAACTACTCTTCACTCTTATCCTCCCATACAACAATCATCTACAGGTTTCACTATGATTCTCCAGTGAACTCTAACACTGGCGACTTGATCTAGCTTACAAGATTTATTCACATTGTAATTAGATCCAACTTGTAATTGCAGTCATTCAATAATAAAAGTTATAAAGTGGACATAGGCTTTGTTAATAGCCGAACCACTATAAAATCTCTTGTTCATTTACTTTTTCTACAATTTACTATTGTTTTTTCTATTTTATTTTCCTTGATAAACAAGGCTGGTGCTTTCATACTCAATACAGGGTGTTGATCCATTTTTTGGGTTAACACATAGTGCAATGACCCTAATTTTGACTAATATTATTTAAGACAATTAATTAGATAAATTAAATGAAATATTGTAGAAGGTTAAGGGATTGAGATTTGTTAATCAATAAAGGGGTCGTGCCTTAATGAATATATAAGCAAAATAGAACTAAGAATAAGTAGGAAGGAGGAATATGGTAAGGACAAAAAGGAATAGCCTTTGTTCTTATACCCTAAACCCTTCTATCCTTCATTTCTTATTCATTTTCAACATTCACAAACAAAACATAAACACTAGTTAGCTTGGCCGGCTGCCATTAAAGAGATTCAAGGAGAAGAAAAGCTAGGTCAAGTAGAAGGCTTAAGCAAATCAATCAAAGAGCAAATCTCAACCTTCTTAACACAAAGCCAAGATGAATAATTATCTTACATCTGATTTTTGATATTGATTTCGGTTTCAAATTAGATCTGAATTAATTTTGCAAATAATATGCCATGTTATATTTGTTTAAATGGATATATATATGCCTGTTGATGATTTATAGCGTTTTATACAGATTTTATGATAAGCTTAGATTGGAAAACCTATTAAATGACATCCAAATGATTTGCGTTTTTGATATATGGTCGAAACATTATTTTAGAAGTGAGTTTCAAGTTTCATAATTTTCCAAATTATTGTGGATTTATTATGAATTTTCTATGAGAGAAAATAATTAATATTGGGTTTAAATTATTTAAAGCAATTATATAACGATTTTGGGTCTGAAATTTAAATATGTTAGAAAATATATTAAAAGTGAATTATGGTGATTTTTGGGGAATTTTCCTAGGTATTTTACTATGCTTATAAAATTATTTAAGTTGATGAAATTAAACATTTTATATATTTTGTAAAGGAGAAGGAATTATTTGTTAAAATGTTTTTATATATAAATTTTGAATTCGACAGCCTTTTTAGAAAAGAATTTTGATAAAGAGCGGGAAACCAATCATATTTTGACAAATTGGGCAAGTTGGGTAAAAAGAAAGTACTTTAAAAGGGAATTAACCAGTTTTGTTTCGAATTACAACTTCGCCACTTCCTTAACTAGCTTCCATCACCATGCCCAGATAGCCTTTCAAACTTTTTGAAACCAATATACATAATATCAAGGGATTGGTATGTAGTGTATTGGAGAAAGGCAGAGGAAATGTTGGTGTCGAAGGTATGTTTCGAAGGGATTGAAGTCATTCCAATAAGCTTTCGAATCAATCAACTTACCTCTGTTTAAAAAAGAGAGACTTTCGAACAAGTTGCCACTTGCCTTTGCTTTCGAAAGAGTTGCCGCTTGCTTATGTTTAAAAAGGAGCTTTTGAAAGGATAGTCGCTTTCAAACCTATTCAAAACCTAGCTGCTGCGTTCATACCGTTCGAATGAGTTAGAGGCCACTTTTCTAGCCTCAAAGCAATGGATTCGAAAGGAGTGCTTTTGTCTTTTAAATTTTAAAACCGCCTTCTTAATGCATTCGAAAGGGGTAATATAGCCGCTTTAAAATGGTTTCGGAGGCAAGTTTTGAAAGGGTTGGTTTCAAAACTATCCTCTTTCTTTTACTTGGGATTAATGCTTTCGAAAGTAATACTTTCGCCCCAATTCTTTATGACTCTTGGTAATATCAAATGTTAAACCCAATGGTTTCGAAAGGAATACCTTTACATGGTTTCGAAGCAATGTTTCCAAAAACTTGTACTTGATCCCAATGCTTTCGAAAGGTATATTATAGATGTTTCGAAAGATATATTTTAAGTATTTCGAAAGGAAGGTTCTAATGCTTTCGAAAGATAAATATAAATGGTTTTGAAAGAGGATGTCTAAGGTTTTAAGTAAAGCTTCTAAAAGGGTTGTTTTCAATGATTTCGAAAGCTATTGTTTAAGGTCTTAAAACAAGGGTTTCGAAGGTTTTACTTTGACTTTATGGCATAAAGTTTTCTAAGTTAAAAAGGGTTTTAACTTATTTTGAAGGGATAGATAATCCCATTGTTTAGATTTCATTAACATTGTTTTATATAAAGCATATATCATGGCATAAGTATTTAAGTAAAGCAAAGAGTATGATTTCCTTGTTTTATGAAGATATGATTTCAAGGGTGAATCATTTGTAAAGGTTGCTTACAAGGAAATGAAATTTGAAAAGGGTAGTTAACCCTAAATTTATGACTCATATATTTGAAGACTAGATGAGACTGGTATGGGGTTGCGCCTTATACTTTAGCTATTATCCCCTAGCTAAATAAGTCCAAAATTCCAGTGTGCAGGGCTTTGTCACATGTGGGACTAAAATAATGTTACACATAGAAGGGAATATACAGAGTAAAGATAGGTTATTGGTGAGCCCGTAAAACCATTAGGATCAGTTGACCCTAGAGGAAGATAGTTAAGGATAGATAGCCCAATATTATGTCTAACAGAAGTTAGATTGATAATTATGTCTGGTAGGCCCGAGTCAGCCAATCGTTAATAGTTAGCCAGATAAAAATATAGTGTGGATAAATAGTCCATTGATTTCCTGATTATTATGCATATTTGTATTTGCTATTGTTGTTATAATCAGTTTGATTGAAAGATTTTGATTTGCAAAATACATGCTTTTAAAAGGATATTAGTGAGGTGAAACCCGTTCCGCTAAGTGGCATGGTCTCACTTAATATCAGTAAATTGAGATGTAATAGTATTATTCACACCAGGCTTTATGTTTGACTCGAAGTTCATGTTTTCCCATTAAACTCTCGGGTGCTCAAAATTTAATTTGAGTAGATTGAGAGTTAGGGACTTTTTGAGTTAGGGACTTTTTAGGTTTAGTAGGTTGGACGAACAAGCTTCCAAAGATGTGCAGGTGGCAAAGTTAGCTATGTAGGAGCTATTTAGTATTATTTCCGCTGTAATGTATTTATGACTGATATGTCTATCTAGTACTCTGGTAATCCAAGGGGCATCTTTATATGTCACTCTTGGCATAATTTGTAATAATTATATTTGATCAAAACCTGGGAATCGTTTTGGGATTATGTAACTGAATATGAAATACTGATTTGAAATGTGATCAGAAAAACTAGTTTTTGAAATCCGTGTTAATTTTATTTAATATTCATGTGCTTTTGATATTATGGATACCATTAACATTACCGTATTTTATCGTCAGAAGTTAATACTATAGATGGCTGTAGCATTTGTAGCGCTTAGCTTCGGGCCTTAAAGTAGGGGATGTTATGTATAGAGACCCCTTGTTCACTAGCGAATTTTGGAGGAGTTTGCTGTCAGCTTTAGGAACGACATTGAATCATAACACCACTTATCACCCATAGATAGACGATCAGACCGAAAGGGAAAATTAGACTTTGGAAGGTTTGTTAAGAGCTTGCATAATGGATTTTGAAGGGCATTGAGAGAAGATTTACCCTTGGTAGGATTTACATACAATAATAGTGACCAAGCGACGATTAGCATGCCACCCGTTGAAGTCTTATACAAGGGGCCATGCAAATCGCCAAATTGTTGGTGGGAAACCACTGACGAAATTCTACTTGGACCAAATTTGATCCACGTACCTCGAATAAGGTAAAGATGATTAGATGGTGAATGAAGAATGCATAGGACTGTCAGAAGTCCTACGTTGGCAGATGAAGGAAGGAATTGGAGTTTTCGGTTGGAGACATGATGTTTGTTAAGTTTTCCCATTTTAGGAAGTTTATGAGGTTTGGAACATCTAGAAGTTAGCGCCAAGGTTTGTTGATCCTTTCCCGATTTTGGAAAAGGGGGGGGGGGGAAGTTGCATATCGAGTAGAGCTTCCAGATAAGTTAGCGGGAGTCCATGACATCTTTCATTTTTCCCACTTGAGGAAATGTCTGCATGACACCACCACTATAGTAGAGCCTGATCAGTTAGCAGATATTGAGATGGGGTTGATAGCATCCCATGCCACCACACATATGGTGGAGCATGGAACTAGGAAGCTTCTAATAAAGAAATTAGGCTGGCCCGAGTTTAATGGGGAGATAATCTAGTAGAAAGCACATAGGAAACCGAAGAAAAGATGAAGGCTTCTCTTTAAGCTTTTCTATGGTAAACTCTCTCTCTAAAATTTAGTATTTTATAGGTTTTGGTTGCATTGTGGTTGTCAAATTGAATGGTAGAGGATGATTGCTACACTTTTTACTATTATTTTTGTACTCACATAGAATTTTATGCATACATAGGATGCTTGGATATATGCCTACATGTCACAATCTTGCATTCACGCTAGGATTGAGCTCACCTATTGTATGTTGCAAACACAATCATATTGTATTTTTAGCTGAGTGGATTGTTGTGTTGGTAATTTAGTTATATAACATGGTTGTAGAGTGTGTGTTACACCATCTGTCCCTTAGGGATTTCGAGGACAAAATCCTTTTTAAGAGCGGAGAATGTAACACCCCATAAAAATTAATAAGAAATTAATTAATTAATAATAAGGTTAAAAATGAGAATTTTGTAAACGTCAGAATTGGGTAATGAAAGTTACGTCATTGAGTTCGTGGCGATTTTCTAATCAACTTTCATATATAAAATTTTGCGATCAGAGTTCAAATGAAAAGGTTATTGACGTTTGAAATTTTCGAATTTAAAATAATTCAAATGAATTTTAAAATTTAAAAGTTAAATAATGTTAACTTTTGAAATTAAAATGGTAAGAAATAATTTAACATTAAGGGACATTTAATTTTAAAGAACACGTTAATGGTAAGTAGCAAAATGGGAACGAAATAAAAATAAATGGGAACGAAATAAAAATAAATGGCAAATAATAATCCACGGTCGAAAATAGAAAACCATCGACGCCCTTCTCTGGGCCGGTCGACCGCCTAGGGAGGAGCGGTCGACCGGTAGATAAATGGCAGCTAGGGTTTGGTTTGGCCATGAACGGTCCAAATTTTATTAGTTTAAATCGACTTAAATCCTACGATCTAGATGCGTTCTAACCACTACAAATAAGAGGCTAGCCCTCTCACTTTTATTTATAGGATATTTGGAACGCTAGCAAAACTCTTTTAATCTTCTTCCCTGAATCTTCAGTTAGATTCAATAATTCAAACTGAAGGGAAAATGAGAATAGGTTTATATACACACGCATTTTTTCTACTCTTATTCGTCCCTAGTCTCCGAATTCTGAATCTAATTTATATATAATCGAATTGTTGTATATTTCAAAAAGAAAACCCCGAAGGAAGAGTTAAGCATAGGCATGAATCAAATCCAAGGGAAAGCAAGGAAACTATCTGTAAGTGGAAATCTTAGTTTTTCATATTTTAGTAATTTGCATAGTAAAAGTTTAGATTTGTTTTATACCTTGGGGAATTCTGTATACAAAAACCCTAAATCCTAAAACTAAAAATTACCACAAATAAAATGTCAATTCTTGGATTTATTAGAATTTCAATTATTTTAAGTTAATATAGTAGAATTTAATTTGTTGTTTGCAATTTGAATAATTTATGTTCTATTCAACTTCCACTTAATTTCTACTATTGCTATAAAAGGGTTTATAAAGAAAATTATTAAGTAATGGTGTGCAAAGTATGGAATTTCTTATTTGTATTTTGCACCGCCTATTTCCATAATATAAATAAATATGAATCTCTTTTTCCACTTCAAGATTGAATAGAATATAAAGAGTTTAAATTGTAAGTTTTGTTTCCTTAAAATAGAGGCAGTAATTCATTATATTAATATAAAATAAGTTTTGTATTATTCCATTTTTGTATATACATTCAAGTCCGTTTTGTCTAGCTAAGGATATTAGCTATTTTGTAAATTATTGTATGGAAGTTAGGCTTGTATAAATATGGAAGTTTTGACATTTTAAACAATTAGTATACGAAGCGAAAATATTGGAATAGGATATTTCTATGCATGCTTCAGAATGTTTAGTTAGCCTAAATTATGTACGCACAAATATTTGATTAATGTACTAGTCGTATTGTATAAAATAAATGGGTTAACAAATAACATTAAGCTCCATAGGAAGGAAGTTAAGTATAATTATGGAAATTATTCCATAATTAAAGTTGGAATATGTAGTTTTCCTTATATGGTCTTAACGTGTAAGTGCAGATGAGGTATATACTATATATAGTACATAATTATGGTAGTATATTAGAAGAGCAGAAATATGACTAAAGTTATAGGGATGCGAGGTCAGTCAAAAGCATATAGAAGTCTACCCGGCTAATCTAGCTACTAGTAGTGTGACTTTGGGACCGATGTGAGACATCACCTATAACAAGTACCCACGGTGGATGTGAGGTTAGTCTCAATTTTGTAGGATAAATATACCTAGTTAATCTAGCTACTAGTACCTATGAATAGTCGGACTAATGTGAGACGTCACGGTTTAGGTTACAAGTGATAAGACGAATATCCGAGTATGGGTCTGCTTCTTGGTTGGAGGTATTAAGTGGCTATTATAGGGTCCGCCTTCTTCCCACTCAAGAACTATTAAATGGACGGGATTATCTTTAGATGCGGTAGTGGGAAATCTTTGGTAGGTTTTGCTTTGGAGTTGAGGTATTAAATGGCTATTTTAGGGTCCCCCTCTTCTTATAAAATAAGTATTAAGCGGCCTGATAGGATTTCTTACGATGTCAATTAGGAAGTATCAGAGAGGGTCCACCTTGGGTTTAGGTATTAAATAATGGGGATTTGCCTAAGGTATAGGTATTAAATGGTCAAAGTCTGTCTAATTCCCATTAAAGAGGTATTAAGTGGCTCAGGTACTTTCTCTCGCATCATTAGGGCATGATTGACGGTAGTTGCATCGCACCCTTGTTAGAGAAATTGTCAAGGCCCGTTTTTCCGTATCCTTTAAGTTGACAATAAACCACACATGTCCAACTCAAATTGAACAAAAAGACGGAACATGAAGGGTAAAAAGAAAAATAAGACAGAATAGAATCTCACACAAATGGAATAATATATAATATTGAACAATATCTTTACATCGGAAAACTTTTAAAATAAATATATCAGAGTCTACCTAGATTCAACTTGGATAGTTATAAACATCTGTCCCTACAAATGCTGGCAAACATCAAAAAACAGCAGCGGATAATAGAATATGTCCATACGTAGATGACATCTCCAGCTCCTCTGGAAACTCCAATCGACTTCAACTAAACCTGAAACAACTCGGATATGACCCAAGTTTTGAAAACACCCGGATCAGGCTTAATAAACCAGCATGAGAAAAACTCAATAAAAAATGACAGTGTCATATATCAGCCTTTAAATGAAATTCTTTTGAAAAGAAATAGTATCTCATAAGACCACGCCCACACATAAACACATACGGGGTTTTTCCCTTATGATAACAAAAACACTTTTATATATCAAAACATTTGATATTATTTCTAATAACATTGCTTTGAAAATATTTGCAAATAAACTTATTAATCTTAGCCAAAATTGTTACCATTATTAAATTCCAGCATACTAGGCTTTACAAACAAAATCTCAAGTTCTTATTGGAGAATGGATTTCCATACAAATGACCAGGTGAAGGGACTACCTTCCAATAGGTACACCTTTAGATGGATGTCTTGAGGACCAACACAAATGATCCTCTACCAACACAAAACCGACCTACCTTTGTAACTAGATAGTACCGAATATGTCATCCCTCGGTCGTTATCGACCTTTATCCGAGCGCTCGTTTTAGCATACATTCCACAATGATTAGATACCCGAACTTTATGGCGGGTAGAAATCTATCTAGAAGGGAATGATCATATCCTAATGGGAATGACCCACTTAGCCTTGCTGCATCTACCCTGTTTAGGTCATTTCCGATTGATGAGGCTTGAGGCAACATTTACCTTTTCACATAGCACAAATTACTTCCACTTTGAATGCCACATTGCTATTCCGTATTTACACGACCGGTCTCTAGACTCTCTACAAATATATAACTTCTTGAGCTCATATGTCTCGGGAAAGGGTGTTAAGCTAAGAGAAGGTGTCTTCTCTGCCACCGACTGATACACATTTTATAGAGATCACTCAATGTGATTAGAATGCAAGGTCAGACACTCGTCCATACAAGTTCATTCTGGGACTGAACGAAACCGAATGTACTTTCCTCGGCCATTACTAGGCTAGAAGTCCTTGATTTTCTAAGGTTTTTCATAACAAAGAGACCACTGCTACAATAAGTAAATCGGGAGTTTAGTCCTTCGTTATTATTCGTCTTAATATCTCCATCTTCAAACAGCTTCATTCTTCGAACACGTAAATTGGTTCGAAGTGGTTTTTGGGTAGGAATCGCCCAAATCCGATCCCGGTTCCTTCGAAATCCAATTATCGATAAACACAAGTAAATATGAGTACACAGGATTTATTAAACCTCTTTTCCATTCATTTCTTTTTGGATGATTACAAAATCTCTTCTTTTTGTCTTAGAGTAATTCTAAGTTAATTCATTCTTTTTCTTTGGATAATATTTCAAATTTCCTTACTTACCATCGATCCAAATTCCTTAACTTTTAGGCGGGTCAAAAATAATGTTATTTAAGACATCGTTTACTGTAAACCCTAAAATCAATCTTAGCAAACATTATTGAGTAAATAGGATCATGGTAACCATTCTAATTCTACTAAATATCAATTTCCGTATTCAACAAGTGCTATGGGCGGAATAATGGTGAAATCACCTTTTAAATTCCACGAATAGGATGAGTTCTCTCTTCGGACTTTAACATCAAGTATAAGAAGATTATTTCTATGCAATCCAATTTAATTAAATTTAGAAAGGTTAATCTTTTATACTTTACTCGTTTCCGATTTTTCGACCTTTTCCATTCCTCGCTTGAGATGAGGCCAGGGGAGCCAGGGCACTGGTTGCTCCTGAACATCTCCTTAGTTTAAGCACCTCCACTCGAATCTCAGAAATAGAAAAAGCAGGTTTACTCATCGTCTTATTAGAGCCAAGATTAAAACAATTACTTTTAATGGCTTTTCCTTAATTATTTATTTAGCTAATTTTGAAATAAGTGATAAATTTCTCAAATCATCTTTATAACCCTTAGTTATATAATTAAAAACCTTCATAAGCGATCCTAGAAAGAATCGTTTAGTTTAAAACTCATATTTCAAAAGTTATAGAATTCGCAGTAGAAAAAGTGCCGCGGAAAGTGCTATATATGAATTATTTGATTTAATCAACTTTTAATATTTCTAAATTCATATTTTCCACTTCAAATCTCTTCTAAACTATTTAAATGGATTTATCAAATTTATTCCATATTTTTCCATAATTAAAAACGTCCATTTAAAAAGATTTCCCTTTATGGTCACTTAACTACACAAGCGTGATTTTTCTAGAAAATTGGTTTGGACATAATTCAAAATCTACAAGATGAAATCTTGGTTTTCTTTATCTATTGAAAATTATGGTTATAGTAGACTGGACATTTCTTGTTTCGAAGAAATCCAAGCTATACTTCACTCTGTACACTCATTTGAACTTTTCGGCGCGAAATCGCGAACTATCGTTACGCGACGCGCCTAGTTTTAACTTGATTTACAATATTTGAAATAAATTCTCTAAATTAAATATAATTACTTATAAAAACATTACTAATCATTTTAAATCGATATTTTCACTTTTTAAAGTATTAAAAATAGATTTTCACTATTCCCATATTATAATAATATTATATTTCTATTATTTTAATATTAAATTTTTAAATCCAATTTCAATTAAATTTTCAATTCTAACTTCAAATTAAACTTAATTAAAACTTAGATTTCAAATCTAACTTCAATTATAACTTCAATTCTAATTTAAACTTCAACCTTAACCTCAATTTCAATTTTCAAAATCGATTTCAATTTCAATTTTACTATTCATCTCAATTTCAATTTCAGTTTCACTTTCCATTTCAAATCCAATTCAAATTTTGATTTTGATTCCGATTTCAATCTCAATTATACTTCAATTCCAATTTGACTTTATTTTCAAAATCCAAATTTGAATTTTTTTCACTATTCACAAAGAGGCTTAATAATTCCAACATATACCATATTGATAAAACTGGTCATACTTGACTAAGGGATTACTTAATCAAAAATGAGCATAATCACTTCCAATATTCATCATTAACATAACATTCATTCTCATAGCATAATGATTATCAATAAGTGAGTATATTAACATAACTCTACTATTCATCCAACATATTCAAACAATCATTCAAACGTCTATATCATCAAATGGTGATTATCTAACATAACAATTAAACTTGATAATCAATGTAATTAAATAGCGATGAGAATTTCTTACCTTTATTTCCACTCCGTCAATCTTTATACAAACTAGCGTGCTTACGTCTTACGAACTAACACCTATTCTTCTCTTTCCTTCCTTCCTTTTCTTTCTTTCTTTTATTTTGATAAAGGAGGCTTGAGCTTTGGTGAGGTTGGAGGCCATGGAAAAGAGGAAGAAGGTGGAGAAAGTGAAGAGAAAGGTAAAGAATGAGAAGTGAATTTGTTTGTGGAAGGTATGCATGCTTATTTATACTTGATTTTTGGAAGGTAAATCACTATAATACCCTTCTCTATTTTGAACTTAAAATATTTGTTTTACTTTTGCATGAAAAGAAGGATAAGAAAGCTCATTAGTGGTGATGTGTTTGTATGAAATGATTACTCCTCTTTTTACTTACAATCAAATCTTTTAAAGAGAAGACTTTTACTTGGATTTGATTACATGCCACTTGTTAACATATTAGGATATGTATTAATGTTCGGAAATGATGTTAAGGAAGTGTATGTATGTAGTAAAGTGAGGTGTCATCATTTCCATGCTTGCATATATTTTAAAGATATTTTTTTCTCCTTTTCCATGTATATAAGTAACATCTCATTAATGAGATAAGATGCAAAGTGTAATGATGTTGTTCCTTAAGCAAAACTCAACTCTCTTTTGTCAAGTCATGTCTTTACACATTCTTTTATCATTTTTCTTTTATTTACTTTATAAAAAAAGTGATATTTGTTTTTATATGTTATAAATGTAAGTATTATATAGTTTGTATAGTTTGTAAAGATGTAATATATATGTTATAAAGTGCATATGTTCATACAACGTTGCGACGACTTGTTATAGTTGAAAACAACATTGTTATTGACAAATTTTACAGTCAAAATTTGACGTTTTTGCTAAAATATATATTTAAGTAAACCAAACTTAAAAATGGATTTCCTATTATGTTAAATGAATTAAAACAAGTCTATCTGGGTTAAAATCCCATATCATTAGGGTTAATATCAAAATATTGAATTTTGAAGTTGCATTGACAAAATGTGACAAATTTTGAATATTTTTGTAAAATGATTATAAACCTATTTTTAAACCCTTTAATATACTTCTATTATATTTATTAAGTCATTTTAATATAATTTAACTTTTCAAACAAATATTTAAACCTATTTATTTAAGCATTTATTTATTTTTAACAAAACTTAACTTTTGCTGATTTGTTCTAAAATCAAAATTTTATACTTTTTAATTATTAACTATAAGAATAAATAATTTCTCCATTATTACCTATTATATATAACATATTTATTTAAGTTTTAAACCCTTTTAAATTTAAAATAAACACAATCTCTCATTTTCGAAGTAGCGAAATTACGTGTCGTTACAGTAGTAAAGTTGGACTAGAAAGGGCCTTTGACCTATAGTTGAAGGTCTATATGGAGTTAGACTGGAAGAGCCTTTGGGATTACAGTTGAATGTATACTTGGTAGGATATAGTATAGGATGCGTAAGGCATACTACTTATCTAAACGATACTGCCCAAATACTATTATGGTAAGACTTGAGATTTTTATTCACCAGACATTGTTGTTCTGACTCCCTCCTCATTACAACCTATAGATTAGAGGAAAACGATGATGATGGAGGAAACGAAGGTTTCGGTGAAGATTTATGGAGTTTTATAATTTATCTATGTTTTTGATATATTCTGATGTACCGAGTTTCAGGCATATTGATGTTATTTTGAGATAGTGTATTATGGATGTTTTATGATGTTATGTTTTCGAGATTTGCTTTTTATGAAATGGTTACTTATTTCAGTTATTATATTTTATTCCATCCGATGTGAGATTCTGAAAGCATAGATAGATCGTTATATATTGTTCATTGTATCAATTTTACCAACCAATTTCCAGCTTTGAATCAGCCTAAGGTTCGATGGGCTTTTATTCAGTCAAAAATTAGGCCCACTTTGCAGTGGGCTGTTACATCCCTTGCCAAACATTACTCTTCTTAGAGCTCGCCTTAGTGTCCCACTCCTAAGGTAGTGGCCAACAGTGATGCTCTAAGATGTCAACTAATTGTTGTGGGTCAAAACCTTCCCACTGCGGCGCAAGCACAATCTCTTTATTTTTCAAGATCAACGTGTTGCCAAAGTTTAAGCTCCTTACCCACGACAATGTCATTATATCCCCAGTTCTGACTCATGATTAGCCTGTCATCGAGGTTCAAGTTGGACTTTGGAGTAGTCTTGCTTTTCTATGACCAGCTTCCCTTCTGTGGCTACCTTCTTCATCGGCTTCCCTTTTATAAGGCCTGCTTCCCGATCATCGTCTGGTCTAACATCATTAGCCCAAACTGGTGGAGGTTGGCATCAGTCACCAAGAGTCTCATGTCCTGATTCCTAATAGTGGCCATCTTCAGCCGATTCAGATTCTCTTTCGACGTCGTGAAGGCAACAATGACATAAGCAATGTAACGACCCGGAATTTCAAACACTTCCTATTTAGTTATCTGAATTATTTAAATCTTGGATTTAATGTAATAAAAGTGATTTTATAACCTTGTTAACCCCCTTTTAATTAATAACCAATGGCGATAAACTTGTTTTAAATAATGTTTACAAAAATAAACAGTTCGAAGAAATATCGATAATGTGATCGAAAATCGTTTTATCGACAAACAACTTTTTACTCAAAAAAAGTTGTTCAAACTTGTTATGCTTTTCTAATTAACTAATGTTTCATTAATTAGCAAGTAAAAATAATTTTCCTAACAAAAGATTATAAAAGGTTTTAGAAGATGTTTATGAGGAGGGGGTAGTTTGATAATTGACTAAGGAAGGAGAAGATATTTTCTTTCAAAAAGTGAGGTGTAAAGTTGTGCACATGGGGGGGAGCATGGGGGGATGTTTTGACCAGAAATAGGAAGGGAAGGGGGGTCTTTTACCTCGGCCTGGATTTGGTTCAATATTGAAAATTTATATTCAGAACCATTGTCATACTAATTTATATGGTAATAGAAAAATCATACCATTACCAACCAAAGTAATCGAAAAAACAATACTTCGGTTCATGGTTGGTAGAAGTCGGTAATAAACTTTTACCATTTACAGATATGATATTTATTTATTTGTAATATTTCATGTTTAAAGAGTAAATATTAAGAGTTGTTATTTTTTATTATATGATGACTTATCAATTTCATTTTGTGTAGTCAGACATATAAGGAAACATTATGGAAAGCTAAAATACTATACAAAATTATATTATTTTATAAAATACACGATAAAGATTACATTCAATCTAATATCATAATAGCATTTTGCTAAATTTTCTATTAAATCATTACACATTAGATGTTATGTGCTGCATAATAAAAATATATAATTGAAATATAAGAAAATATATATTGGTTAAGGTAAGTGGTAGGCATGGTAATTACCAATGTTAGTAGTTGATTACCATTATCGTACTGCATATTTTCACGCTGTTTGGCAAACCATACCAATCAAATCGATTACCATTTTAATTGGTAGCGATTGATAATGGTTGGTAAGTGGTAATATAGTAAAAACGCCCAACCCTACTTTTACTATTATAAAGTCTTTACAACATATCTCTTTGGTTTCATAATTTTACTTTTAAGTTTGTGTAAAAAAGCTTAAGTACTCTAGCTCTCCTCCTTTCTTCAATCTTCAATTTTCTTAAGCAAATCAACACCAACTTCAAACTTTAACCATGGCCATAGATCGTCTTAGAAGCATGAAAATCAAACCAAACCAAAGTTGAAGAAAAAGGAGAAAAAGTATGCAACCCCTTAGGCCGTGAGCATCTTGAAGGTGCAGGAGGCATGTGCTTGGCTTGTGAAGGCTGAAGGTGGAAGCATTGGCTTATGGTGATGGTAGAAAGTGGTTATAGTGTTCTAGATCTTATGCTTGGTTGTTAGCAAAGTTATAGGGTGAGTTATCTCACCATCTTGTATGTAAATACTATGTATATATGATGTGTGTATGAATATAAAGCTAAGTAAGTTCATTAATTAATTAAAGCTATTAATTTAGACCCTCTTGCTTTTGAATGGAAATGGAAACTCTATATGTATAACATTGCTTCTATTACCTTCAAAAACATGTATCATGGCCTAGACTATATGTTTACATGTTTGATAATGTTGTGTGCGATATAGAAGTGTGCATGTCAATGTTTGAAGCGAAAGAGTCGCTATGAAAGCACTTTGAAATCGCCTTACTTTAACTTGCTTATTTTGGTGATATATTAATATATTATAACATGATATATTGGTTGTTCTCTACACATGTTTTGGTGTATGGGACAATAAAGTAAAGGTTTGGAATGTTGTAGAACTTGTGAAACAAAGGTGTGAAAATTTGAAGCAAAAAGGTCGTTATGGATGCGCTTTGAAATCGCTTTGTGTTCGGCCATTTTTAGCAAATTTTAAGTTAACTTTGGAAGACATCCTTAGGAGTTTCTTTGATGTTTTAATAAATAAAATATGTGTAACTGTCATTGCAAAAATAGCAAGGTATAAAATTTTATAAAATTGGTTGAACGAAGTTGAAAATGTTAGAAGCGAAATAGTTGCTATAAATGCACTTCGAAAAATACGCTGTTTTTGGGGATTTTTATAATTAATTTGTAAGATATCCTTAGGAGTTTGTTTTTATGATTTTTAATTAACCTAAGTATACTACTTACGTAAAAAAATTGGAGAAAAAAACCATTTGTTTAAGTGGTTAAAACTGGCCACAAAGATCATGCATTTTCATGTTGTTCTCTACTCAGAACTTTAGATAGCACTTATAAATGCCGTCTTTGGTCTACTACAACACTTATGAGCATGTTGCAATATTTTGTTTTAATGCAACATTTTAGCTAGTTATTCATGTTTTAAATGGTTATTAATTTATTATATTTGTGGAATCTTTTTTAGGAAAGTCTAATAACATGGATTAGAGTATGAAAAAAGATTAGAAATTTAAATATATTTTTAATAACTAAATATTAATTTTTAATGAAAAAGATTTCTGTTGCAACATTTAAAATAAAAGGTTTTTAGTAAATTATAAATTAGTTATTTTAATTAATATTTTACATAGATATTTAAAACATATTTATAAGTATTTTTAAAATATATAGGTTTGGAAAAGTAAGTTGAGTACTTTATAAAACAATAAAAAAAGTTTTGGATTATAACACTTAAGTTATAATAAATGGTTTTCTAAAGTTAATTAAAAGTATATTACCTTGTTTAATGAGTTTAGATATACTTAGACCTTTAAAATGAATGTTTTTAAAGACAAGAAAGTTGGTTTAACACAATTTACTTAAATAAGAAAGTTGGTTTAAAACAATTTCATAATCCTTTGGTTTAAAATAATTTACTTAAATAAGAAGTTGGTTTATAATAAATAACCAATGGAGTTTGAATTTTTTTTTAAAATAAATAAACCTCAATTGAATCATAAGTTTAAAACTTAATTAAACTTTTACTTAATATTAATTAAATCAAAAATATAATTTAAACCTTAAAATTTATAATTAAACTTTAATTAAATAACATTCATTTAAGAATTAAACCCTAATTAAGTGAATGATTTACCTTTAATTAAATAATTAACTCTAATTAAATAATTAATTAAAGTACATAAACTTGATTAAATAAAAATTAATTTTTGCTTTTATCTTAATTAATCATTATTTAAAACCTCCTTAATTTAAAATATCTAATTTGGTTAATAATTTCTTAAACTCTATTTACTTAACCTAATTACTTAATTAAATAATTAAATAATAATTAACTCTAATTAAATAATTAAATAAATAAATTATTAAATAATAAAAATTAACTTATTACTTACTTAATTGGTTTGAAATGAGTTTTCAAAAACAATCCAAAAGAAAATACTTTAAAACTTGAAATCCTAGAATTTCTCCGAACTACATCCATAGCGACTATCGCTATGCGCAGTTTGCTAGGATTGATTTCTAAGTGGAAACCTCACTTTAACTCTAGCTACTACATGTTTTGAAACACAAATGGAAGAGTTTTGAAAACTTGACAAAAGGTGAAAGCTTGTAAAATATTTACTAAATCCAAAAACTAGAAAACAGGCTTTTGTTTTCAAACAGGATCTCAAGTCCTTTGCGACATTTAAAGGTGCTAACTTCACAACATTTTGTTTTTGTTTCATAAACACACTACCATCATATCATAACCAACCATTTACATATCCATATCCAAACCTATCATTTAACATTCAAATCACAAATCTAAGCTCAACCACAAACTTATAACCATATGCCATCAAAACAACATGGTATTTCAACATAAGAAACATTATATTTTCACAACATATAGTTCATAAAAAAAAGTTGTTTTCCTTTCCAAAAATAAGAGTTTTACTCACCGAAACTTTACTAACTCAAGGCGAACTTTTACTAAAACTTGAAAACAACTTAGGATCTCACAAAATTTGAAAACTTTGGATGCTTGAACAACTTAAATGGGCTCGGCCATTGGCTAGTTGGGCTTGACCATGTGGAGTTTGGGCTCGGCCATGTAGGCTAGTGGAGGATGAGTGTTTTTATTTTGGAAGAGGAGGTGTTGTAGAATATGTATGAGTGGTTTAGTGGACTAAAGAGGAGGTTTTAAGTGGAAAGAAGTGATTTTTCTCAAATTAGAAAATATAAAGAGAAGCCATGAATGTATATTCTGAAGCTCTTAGGAATTTAAAGTGGAGATAGAGATTGTAAATTGAGAAACATTAAAGAGTAGTGGTATTTATATGCTTAGGAAAATATTTAAAAATGTGTAAGTGCTTGAATTAAATATGTATACATATGCATGCACCTCCATTCCCCCCCTCATTTCTTTCCTCCCCTTATACTTCCCCCTCCCCCTTCCATCATGCACTATTCATGCCATGCTCCATGTGCTTTATGTTGAAAAAGATAGTTTTATATGTTAATATATATACTTTTTGTATATAAAATCTCCTTTTATCTTATATGTTTATAAACTTAAGTGAGAAGATGTGTACATGCATATATACATGTACACACCATGTTAAGATAGTTAGTATGTGTGCATATGTGTTTACCATAGTGTTATGACATTTTAGATAACTTTTAACCAATGAAAAATAAAGATTTTGGAAAATAATTTCCGATCTCATTTTCTATTTCACTATGAACTACATATATTGTTAAACAAAACTTGAAAATGATTTTATCATCATTAGTTATTATTTAAAATTGTTTTATTTATTAATAAAAATTCATTTAAATAGAAACTAAATTCTGGGTCATTACATTACCATATTTATTATTTAGGCCTTATAAGAAATCCTTCTTATTTCGCCAAATTAATTACTTTCCTAAGGGGGACTTAAATGATAGTTATTAACCTAATTAACTACGCAATTAATATGTTACAATTTTACGTTATTTATGATATTTTATATACATATATATAAGTACGTATTTATTAATTTCTAGGCGTGCAGAGATTACGCCCTAAAGTAATGTTTTAAATGTCAAATCTTCCAATGTTATACAAGCCTCATTCCCACAATAACATTAATAGTATTTTTTTAACCTCAAATCCAATATTCCAAAATCAAATCAATAGACTTGTACTTAGAATCCAATACCAACTTATTTTATATTAAAATAATGGAATAAAACAATAATAATAGAAACTTATAATTAAATAAGTTCTATGCTCTATTCAACTCCTTTTACATAGAATTACACAAAGGAATTTTTGTTCAATTTGTAGAAATAGGTAGTGTAAACTACAAGCAAGAATGCGTATCTTAAATATCATTTCTGAATCAAATCCAAAGAAAAAGGATAAGAAGTGGAATAGAAGGTAAAACATATATATTGCTAAATCCATACAACTCCATTATTTTAATACAAAACAATTAAGATTCCAATCTAAGAATTGACATTTCGCTTTTGTGGAATTTTGGGAATTTTTGATGTGTTGTGTTACCCCAGAAAATGGATCAACACCCTGGTTTGAGTGTGAAAGCACCAACCCTGTTCTTACAGAGCAATAATATAGATAACAGGTATAGAAAAGAACTGTAAAAGAAAAGAGACAAGAAGATTTTATAGTGGTTCGGCTGTTAATGAAGCCTACGTTTACTTTATAGTTTTATTACGACTGATTGCTGTTACAAGTAGTGTTTGATTACAAGGCTATTGATTATCCTTAGCTAGATTGAATCCCCAAAGTTGGAATCCACTGGAGAACCACAGTGAATCCCTTTGGAGATTGTTGTGAAGGAGATAAAGCGTGAAGAAAGTTTCCAGCAGAGCTTCAGCAACCAGTCCGGAGAAGATCCAGTTTATGTTGCAGGTAGGATGATATTTATAGAGATCAGGGAGCTTCTGGACTAGGCCAGTTCGACATTTGCTCCCAAATGGATGTAGGAGGATTTATAGGAGCTTACTCGTGACCCGAGTCAAAACCATGGATCGCTAGCGATCCACGGTCTATGGATCGCTAGCGATCCATAGATTTAGCTCGCATGCGAGCTAGTTACTTAGCTCATATCCTTATGGCTTTACGATGCTAGATCGCACATACTTCATGGCTAAATGTGGATCATTGGTGATCCATAAGGGTATGGATCGCTGGCGATCCATACACTTAGCATTTTTATGTTTTGTCTTCTAGGCCTCTTAGCTTCCCACGTGCCACAACACCTAGCGATCCAATGATAAAGCATGGATCGTTGGCGATCCATAATTACACTTGGTTTATTTTTGGACTTTGATGTCTGGAGTTCTCTCATTGCCTTGTATCGACGTCGTCTGTGTAGTCTCGTTGCACGTTGCTCTGTTCTGATGACGATTTACTAGCTGGTTGTACTTAGCTGCTGATTGGACTTAACAGACACTGGTTTCTTGGTTTAGTCAAATTTAGCCCTTGATTTAGTAATACAACTTGGCTCTCGTTAACTTACTGCTTTAGCCCCTTTTCGTTGAGTTCTGAGCTATTCTGATGTCATGATATTGTTCCATCTTCTATTGGATCCTGCTGGGTTAAAAACCCGGATAATAAGTTGTTTTCATAATCCAAAACTTCCCAAGGCATATATCAAATCCAAACTACACTATTCAATTACTAAAATAGAAAAACTAAGATTTCCGCTCATAGAGATCCTTAGCTTTTCCTTCTCATGGATTTGACATGCCTTTAATAAACCCTTTCAGATCTCTTCTTTTTTATATACACAGCAAGAGATTTGTGTATACGTTAGATTCAGAAAATTAGAGGTTTGGAGGAGAAAAGATTGAGAAAAGAAACAATAAACAAAGATAGAGATATAGAATTTCTTACTTGAAACCGTAATGGAGTTTTCCGAATCTATTAAGAGACGAACCGATGAAGGTTCAGTAATGTTCCCAAAATATTATGTGGATAAAAGTGAGTGGGTTAGGCTCTTATTTAATATGGTTGGAACGCACCAGAACCATTGGATGTAGGTCGGTTAAAAATAATAAAATCTGGTATTAAAATAAACAAAACCCTAGCGCCACTACAAGCAGCGGTTGATCGCTCCCCTATTTTGAGAATATTTTGATTGTCTTTGATTAGTTTTTATTTAATTTCTTAATTATAGTTTAATGTTAACGTTAATAAAAAATATTGAATTCCTAAATTTGAAATTCAAAAGTTAATTATAGTTTAACGTTAATGTTAACCTTAACGTTTACTTAACCCCCAAGTATAATTAACATTAACTTTTGAATTTCAAATTTGGGAATTCAATATTATTTGAATTTGAATTCTATTTAAATTATGTTAAACCCAAAAACTTCAAACACCCATAATTTCTTCGTTTGAGCTCTTCTTTCAACATATTATATATGAAAATTTATCAGAATTTCATCATGAATGCAACGACATAACTTTTGTTGTCAAATTCCAACTTTTGCAAAATTTCAATTTTTAACCCTATCTTATTTAAATTAATTTATCCAATTAATTTATTCATGGTTGATTTAAAGGGATGTTACATTCCCCCCTTTAAAAAGGATTTCATCGCCGAAATCTTCCCAAGGGGCGAACAACATAACGCGTAATAAAAATCCATGTTACACAATCAAATTATTTATGCAACCATCTACTCAACCAAAAGTGCAATGTGATTATGTACTGCGGATATACTATAAGTGAGCTTAATCCTGGCGTGAGTGCATGATCGTGATATATAAATATGTATGCAAATACTCTAAACATGCATAAAGATTCCTACATGAGTGCAAAGTGATAGTGAAAAGTGTAGCAACCATCTCCTACCATCCAATCTAGCAACCACGATGCAACTAGAAATCCTAATTTTGGATAGAAAAGTTTACCAGTGAAAAGCTTAGGATGAGAGATCCTTATCTTTTCTTCATTTTCTCATGTTCTTTCCACCGGGTTGTCTCTCCATTATACTCAGATCGGCCTAATTTCTTTGTTGCAGAGCTTCCTAATTCCATGCTCCACAATGCGTGCGGTGGCACGTGATGATATTGGCTTCGTCTCAGTATCCACTAACTGAACAGGATCTACCACAACAGCTGTGTTATGAAGGAATTTCTTCAAATGTGAGATGTGAAAAACATCATGGACTCCTGCTAATCTATCTGGCGGCTCCATGCAATAAGCAAGTCTTCATATTCTCTCCAAAATTCGAAAAGGCCCAACAAATCTTAGTGCCAGTTTCACAAACTTACCATACCTTATAACTTTTCTAAGAGGGGATATTTAAAATATTGTGTCTCCAACCTCAAATTATAACTCTTTCCTTCTCTTGTCTGCTTAGAATTTTGAGCGGTCTTGGCTGCCTTCATATGTTGCCTGATCAACTCTACTTTTTCTGAAGTATCGCGGATCAAATCTTGTCCAAGCAGAATTTTGTCGGTAGTTTCATACCAACAATTTGGCGATTGAATAGCCTCCCATAATGCTCCTCAAAAAGGGCCATATTAATCTTCTCTTGGAAACTATTATTATACACGGACTCAACTAATGGTAGATGCTTCTCCCAGTGTCCTCCGAAGTCCATGATGCAGGCTCTCCACAAGTCCTGTAAGATTCCATTCACACTTTAAATTTGACCATCGGTCTGTGGGCAGTAGCAGTGCTAAGATTCAACGAAGTTCTCAAAGCTGCTTGCGAACTCCTCCAAAACTCGGTAGTGAATATGGGGTCACTATCACTAATAATGCTCACCGAAATTCCATGAAGTCGAACTACCTCCTCAATATAAATCTGTGCTAGAGAAGTTGTGGTCCTTCTGTTCCTAATAAGAATAAAATGGGCACTCTTAGTGAGTCTATCTACTATGACCCAAATAGCTTCATTGTCCCTCTGAATTCGAGGCAATCCTTCTACGAAGTCTATCAGAATGTGCTCCCATTTCCAAGTGAAAGAAAATGGCTAAGTAGCCATGAAAAAGAAAAGAGAATTTTTTTGTTTATTTTTTAGCCTAAAACTAAACTAACTAAAGAGGAGGCTAAGAGCTTAGTTACATGAACATAAGGGGTATTTATACATGCACAAAACCCAAATCCATATTTTAGGGGATGACCCAAAATACCCCTCTAGGAAATGTGGCCACCAAGTTATCATTAGTCTCTAATTAGTCCATCATCAAGTATGCATATAACTTTAACCTCCACTAACTTGTGCATTAGCTCCTAATGGTAGATTAAGGTAAGTGGGTAAGTGGGGTCCTCCATGATGCATGACTTGAATTATTTCCATCTTCATTTCTTTGTTTCCATCCTTATGCATGCATGAATACATTAAGCCTCTTGTAATTTCCATCCAATTTTCCTGCAAATAAAAATAAAATGTGCAAATAAATATTCTCAACTTAATATATGCACAAAAATGACCATTTTGCCCTTATATGAAGATGAATAAATGATGATTTGAAAATAATTTGAATTTTAGTTTAAACATGTTAAAACACCCATTATGCCATTTATTTAATTAAATTCGATAAAATATGGAAGTAAAAATATGCACATTAACGTGCACATCACCAAGTCAGAATCTCTAATGGTAACAATAGTCCTCCAGGTTTCCCTTGCTCAGCCTTTATTCTTTGACATGTCAAATACCTAGCAACAAGCTCAGGTATTCTCTTCTGCGTTCCCAGCCAAAAGAAAATTCTCTTCATATCCCTATGCATCCTATCTTCTTTGGGGTTAATGGTCATCTTTAAGTGGTGACACTCTGCAAGTACTTCCTCCAATACACTATCAATCATTAGGACACAAAGGCGTCCATCCTTTCTTAAACATCTCTTCTCATCAACTGTATATCTACTAACATGGAGAAAAAGTTCTCATCTTCTCAACTTATCCAGAATCTCCAGTATCCTCTCATGCTTCTTTTGCTCGAGCCCAATGCGATCCGTAAAAACCGGCCTAACCTCCAACACTACCAAAAAGCTTTAAATGAGTTCTGTTGGAGGTAGGAAGTTGAAATTTGAGAGGAAAACCAACTTCCTCCATTCATATATAGCACCTAGGGTAGCCTGCCTCTGATTGAGGGCATTGGCGATGATATTCCCTTTTCCCGGGGTATATTGTATACCAAATTCGAATGATGTTATATACTCCATCCACCATTGTTGTCCAAGGTTTAAATATTTTTGGAAAATAAGTATTTAGGTGATTATGATCATCGAACAACTCAAAACTTTCTTCCAAAAGATAATGCCTCTGCATCTTCAAGGTAATGACAATAACTGCCAACTCCACGTCATGAACTGGGTATCTTTTCTCATGGTCCTCCAATTGCCACTAGCGTAAGCTACTACCCTTCCTTCTTGCATGAGAACTGCTCTCAATCCTGTTCCCCATGCATCCATGATTACTATAAAAGGCTTTGTCCCATCAGGAATAATAACCACATATGCACTTGTCAATAATTTCTTAAGTTTCTCGAATGCTTCAGTGCATTTATCATCCCAAGTAAAGACTGGATTCTTCTTAGTCAAGTGGATTAAAGGGATTGCTATATTTTTAAAGTACTTTATGAACTTCCAATAATAGCCTACTAACCTGAGAAAGCTCCAAACTTCCATTGCATTCTTTGGAATTTTCCACTCTTGAATAGCTTCAACTTTTGCGGGGTCCATCGCCAATCCGTGCTAAAAAATGATGTGTCTAAAAAACCTTACCTCCTTCATCCAAAAGTTGCATTTCACAAATTTGGCTCTAATTTGATGCCTCATCAAGGTCCCTAATATCTCCCTTAAGTGATTATCATAGTCTCCTTCCCTCTTGGAGATTACTAAAATATCATCAACAAACACGACAACGAACTTATTAAGTTGTCCCCTAAATACTACTACTCATCAAATCTACAGTATGCTTAGGAATTCGTCAATCTGAAAGGCATTACCTCCCACTCATAAAGTCCATCTGGTGTGCGGAATGCAGTCTTCGACTTGCTATCCTCTGCGATCCTCAACCGATGAAATCCAGTTGCCAAGTCTAATTGGGAGAAAACTTTGGCTCCCACAAGTAGATCGAACAAGTCGTCTATCCTAGGTAAGTGATACATATTCTTCCTTGTCAACTTGTTAAGTTTCCTATAGTCGATACATAGTCCCAATGAGCCATCTTCCTTAGTGGTGAAAACAACATAGGCTTCCCATTCCAAGTACTCCATTGGAGGAATCCTTTCTATAGTAACTCTGAGATTTGCTTATCCAACTCACGCCTTTCTTTAGGGTCCATGTGTTTTAATGGCAGAGTACTAGTCTAGCATCCTTCTCCAAATGAATTCTAAACTCAATCTTCCTTTGGGGTGGGAGACTTGAGACTTCCTCAAAGACAACGGGAAATTCTTGGACTATAGGTACGAATGAAAGCTCAATATGAGATAGGCTCAGCGAGTACATATAACTAGACTCGACTAAGTCTTGAGGTGTACAGGACTTCTAAATCTTGTCCTCTACAACTCTTTAATCATACAACTCTCCTATCGCAATCTAAAACTGCCCCATAGTATAATAACCAATCCATTCCCAAGATAAGTCCATACCCCTTAAAATTTAGAATGTACGCTTTAAATATGAGATCAACATCACATATGTCCACAACCAGGTCTTTGCAAATTAAAAAGAGATGTGTCAACCCCCTAATAGGATTAGAGACTACTATTAGGCGGGTGACATATTGAGTTTGAAGATTTAAGGAGTTAACTAAAATCATAGTTATAAAGGAATACGATGCTCCGAAATTAAATAAGGTACAAATTGTAGCTCCAAAAATAAGAGTTATACCTTCCAATGCTGACTTTCCTCGGTCTCTAAAGGATGGTTTACTCGAAATAGGGGTAGCCTCAATGGCGTAGGCTTATCCAGTCAGCCCTTCCTTCGCCAGCTTCAGGCATTGGTTCTTGAGGTGCCCTTCCTCCTGGCAGTGATAACACTTTCCCTTAAAAGCTTCCTTCATCAGACTCACCCTACAATCTTTGTTATATGACCCTTCTTTTAGCATCTCTTACATACATTTTCTTGAACTTTCCTTTTGACTTCATATTCGCCCAAAGGTTCCCCTTATTAGTTTGATTTTGAGTAAGTCATGCCTTCTCCTCTTCTTTTTTTCCCCACTAGCCGTCTGCAGCAAAGCCATCTCAACCAACGTCTCGTATGTAGCACCAACATGCACTTGGGTTAACAACAATTCTTTAAGCAGGGAGTTCAGGCCCTTCACAAACTTCATGGCCATTTTCATACGTGTATCGATCGAGCTCATTCTGAACTTAGTCAACTCTATAAACTTACTAATAAACTCCTTTAAAGTGGAGCGTCCCTGCTTAAGCTATATAAATTTCTCTAGCTGTTAACTTACTTCTGTCCTTGATGTAAACCTTGATTCGAATCTGTCCTTGAATTCATCCCAAGTGAAAATCCTACCAACATTCTCCTCACTATAATGCTCCACTAATCTCGGTCTTCTTCCTTGAGGTGCCAGGCTGCCATTCTCCTCTTCAGCCGATCCTCCCAACCGAGCTCCTAAAATATCTTCTCGCAGTCATTTATCCAAGTCTTTGACTTATAAAACCCTCTGTTCTAGAATATATTATTCCTTCCGTATTGAGAAAGTCCTTACACATCTTTGGAAAGTCAACGAGATGGGGTACTGCATCGGCAGGTGGAGCAGCGAGTGCTGCCGGTGCAGCTTGACGAACAGGGACTTCACCTATTTGCATGTGGTATTGTTTAAACCATTTCGGCATCCCTCGAATGGCAGGTCTTCCTTGGGCAGGGTACCCAGCCTCAGAAGAAGAATGAGTATCAGCTATATCAACTATCTATAAGTTGAGCTTTTAGTTATATCTTCCTAAGATAGTATTATATGTTGAAATAAAGATTTGCCTAGTGTGTACCGTATGTTCAAAAATAGTGTGTGTGTATATATATAGTATGGGTTTTTGGAAAACATTTTCGAAAATAACAAATACGCCATTTATATGTATACTTTTTCCCGTTGATCGGGTAACCTAGGTTCTGATACCAAATGTAACAACCCGCCACGAAACAGGCCTGAATCCTGACCCAGATAAGGCACATCGAAACTTAGACCTATTCCAAAGATGGCTGTTGGTCGGTAAAAAGAACATACAAACCTGTTTATCTATTCATTCAGAACTCACAACAGAATGATAAAATATAGTAGCATCAATAGCACCAATTTTATTTCAAATTTTAAATGTCACAAAACAAAACCATAACATAATGTCAACAATAATCGTTACGTCATCTTGTTCAATACATTTTTAACTTCAAATGGGTACGTCAGAAAATAGCATAAATAGATTGCCACAAGCTACTCTCATCGTTATCCCCATCTTCTTTCCTAACCTGTGTTATAATGAGGAGGTAGTCAGAACAACAACGTCTGGTGAATAGAAAATCTCGAGCCTTTCTATACCAGTATTTGGGCAGTATAATTTAAATAATGATATGTCTTTCCCATTTTAAGCTACATTCAAACCATTTAATAATTCATATAAGAGAAAGTGGTGGGAAAACAACCACTTAGTACCTTCAATCCTCGAAGCAGGTTTTCCATAATCAATAACTCATAACCATTGTTATTAATGCCTACTAATGCAAGAGATAGAAGCCAAGCCACTTAATACATTCTAATGGAAAATAGGAAGACTCTGACCATTTAAGATCTCAATTGAGGTAGGCCCACATCATTTAATACCTATCCCCAAGGCGGAATCCTCATAGGTACCTATCTATGTGACATTGGATGGAAATCTCTTCAAACACTTAATACTTCAATTAAAGCGGACCTTTCTGAGATATCCTTAATCATGCCTAAACCCAATCCCGACCATTTAATAATTCACATAAGGGAAAGAGATGGGCCTTCAAACAACCACTTAATAAATTCAATTCCCCGAAACAAGTCCTTTTATTATGACCCATACCCATAGAGACATCACACATTAGTCCGACTATTCGTAGGAACTGGTAGCCAAATTATGTAACGTTAGCCCTTTCGACCCTTGAATGTCGACACTAATACATCCACGATATTAACATGCCGAGCAACTAAGTGTCAGAAAAATGAATTGTTAGGGTAAAATATAAAGAAAAAGAAATAGAACAAGAAAGAGAGAACGTAACATCCGAATCTCACTAGTGAAACAGTAATATATAGTATCAAAAGAATAGTACAAAGGGTTACTCCGATATAAAAATTACGGAGTTAAGAAACCTAAGTACCATCGTTAACTTGGATAGTTATATCTGCCTGTCTTCATAAATGCCGATATATACAATATAGTAATGCAGCCGAAATAAGAATATTATGGTAGGTGAAACATCCAGCTCATCTTCTCAGGTTCTAATGAACATCAACGAAAACCTGCCTTTCTCAAACTATTCAAAAGAGCACGCGAGGAATTTAGGGAAAACAAAACCAAGCGTTAAACACTAGTATGAGAAACTCAAGAAATACGCGATCAACATATAACGGTACTTTTGAGACTGCATGGAATGTCATAACAGTTATCCCCTTAAAAGAACCACCATCTAATAAGTATATAGGGTGATTTATCAGATAATGTTTAGGGTGATGAATATAAATATATAACATAGCTGGAATGGTTACATTCATTATTCAACAACATATTAGAGGGTACAGTCAAAATCGATAAGGAATTCCGTATGATGGATTTTCCGCGGAGATCTTCCCAGAGAAGCCGGATCCGAACTCCATGCACAAGGATCAGAAAACACCTTTCGAGTACAGTATATCTCAAAATAAAATATACTATAAGGTAAACACAAAGGCCCATGCCCGAACATAAACATGAACTATGTGGAACCAAATACCATTAATTCCCACATGCAACATCGATAAGCATATTCTAGGTATGGAGTTGATAATACCCTATTGTAGGACTACAAAACCCCAGATTGTGCATCCTACTATGACTTTTAGCCATTTTCGACGTTGAGGTCACGTTCAGCATCTTTTACATGAGTCTTCATTACTCAAACAAGACATGAATCCCTAATTAGATCCCCACATCTCGAAGATCTCCAAACCACACATGGATTTCAGCATCTCAAATGGATCCACTTCCAAGAGATAGAACATGTATCTCAGTCTTGAAGTGGTTTTCGATAAGTAAAACACTTACCAATCCCGGTCTCTTTAAGACCAAATTGACAAATTTGGTCATTCAATAATAATAAGATTGATCGCATATAGAGGCAAAGTCTCATATACTTATCACGTTTCTGATATTTTCATCTCATACTATCCCTCAGTCATGAGTGAAACCAGTAGGTTAAAGCTCTATTGCTCATATCCCTACTCGAACATCAGCCTTATCTCCTACAGATAAACAAGCCTACTTTATCGGCTTTTAGTGCTAAGTATACAACTAAATGTTTTTCGTAAACGAGTAAATATATAATGCACGATCAAGTCATACAAAGCACAATTAAGTCACATAAGCAACTCCTAATCCTTTTTTTGTTTAATTAGTCTTTTATTAATTAAAACCTCTTTTATTAGTAAGCTTCGCTTATCTAATAAAACATTGTTTATCAATTTCTACTATTCATTTTTACTCTTTTCAATACTTCAAAAAGTATGCATATACTTACCTCAATTGGTATATGTATATTCACAAATCTTTAACGAAATTCCTTACTTTAATCTTTGCTTTTTCTATCATTTTCCAAATTATTCCTTACTTATAATGTCCTTCAAAATATCCATTTTAAGGATCTAACTACTTTTACAAATCCATCCAAAAAGGTTTTAAGACCAACGTTACTTAAACATTGTCACTACAAACCCAAAATCATTTCACTTGTGTTTACCTTTAAAACATTCTTTTGAAGATCTATTTACATTCATAAATATAATAAAAAAAGGGTTAAAGACAAATGTTATTAAGGCATTGTCACAACAAACCCAGAACCATTCCATACTTATACTATCTTTAAAAACATTCTTTTAAAGATCTAAGTTAAAATTTGGTTAAGTTCGATAGTGGACTATCTAGTTAAAAATGATCGCTTATAGAAATCACGATTCGTATAGTTAACTTATTTTCAACATTCCAACTTAACTATTCCTCATCCAAGAGTGAAGCTAGGTAAGTTAAAGCACTGGATGCATATCAAAGCCTTGCCCAGACACTTCATTCATGAATCTCACAAATTGATAAATCCAGCTCATCAACTTTTAGTCTTATGTATAGTATTTATAACTTTCATAAACGAGTAAAAAACAACATGATTAACACATTTTCAACATTCCTGACTTAACTATTCCTCAGTCAAGAGGGAAACTGGTAGGTTAAAGCTCTATTGCTCATATATCTACACAGCATCAATCTTAACTCTCACAAATAGATATGCCTATTTCATCGGCTTTTATTGTTAAGAAAAGTTAATTACTTTTCAAACAAATAAGAAAACAACTGGAATAACACATTTCCAACATTCCAAATTAACTATTCCTTGTTCAAGAGGGAAGTCGGTAGGTTAGAGCTCTATTGCTCATATCCCTACTCGACATCGATCTTAATTCTCACAGACAGAGAAGTCTACCTCGTCAACTTAATGTTAATCATAGTCCATTACCTTTTTTAAAACTTATAAATACTTTAAAAATACTTGTAAATAGGTTTTAAATATCTATGTAAAATATTACTTGAAAATAACTAATTTATAATTTGATGAAAAACATGTTTTATATTATAAAACCTTTTTACTTTGAAAATACATATATAATTATTAAAAATATATTTAAACTTCAAACCAACTTTAAAATACTTTAAAAGGTATTTGAAGACATCTCTAAAAATATTAGTGAAAAATACCAAATTTAAATATCATTTTTAAACACATAAAACCATAACCAATTTACTACAACATTAATAAATGCTTTAAAAGTTTTTGTTAAAGAACATGTTGAAAAGCACGAATTTATGACCAGTTTTAACCACTTTACAAATGATTTAAGACTTAAAATTTTTATAATGAGTACTACCCTTAGGATACCTAAAAATCATGGAAAGAAACCCCTAAGAATATCTTCCTATTTATTTATAAAAGTTCCCAAAAACAGGCTATATTTACAAAATGTATTTATAACCACCTTTTTGTTCTAACTTTCACAACTTTGGTTCATAATTCTTATAACTTTCCAAACCATTTCTTTACTATCTAATATACCAAAATATGCGTAGAGAACAACCAAATCAAATCATCCCAATTTAAGGTCATAAATATCCAATTTATACAAGTTAAAGTTAAGGGATATCGAAGTGCACTTATAATGACTATTCCCGCTTCAAACACTTTCAGTCATATTTCAATTCAACACACAATCCAAACAACCATTTAAATATCAAGTCAAGGCAATTGCCACATGTTTAAAAGGGTAATAGAAGTGATGTTATACAATATAAAGTTGTCATTTGTTTTGAAAAGCAAGAGGGGTCTAAAGTTTATAACTTTACTTAGTTAGTGTCAATTTAACTTTATATTTGCACACAACATACACATACACAATAAATATAAAACAAGATAGTGAGATAAATAACTTTGATCCAAGCCAAACACATGCTCAAACACAACCAAACTCAAGAACACTTCCTATCATCACCTTGCAACCACCTTCCTTCCTCTCGCTTAAAACTTGCTTTCCTAAGGCAATTTTGCCTTTATTGCTCACGACCATCACTTAAGGGGGGTGCATGGCTTTGTTTCTTCCAATTCTAACTAGGAGGAAGGTTGTTCTAATATTTGCCTAAGGCTTGTGGCAAAGTTTGAGTGGATTTGGAGTTATTTTGCAAAAAGTTTCTTTAGAACATAAGAGAAGACGAAGGCATTAAAGAAGCTTGGTTTTGCCTTTGTGAATTTATGATTATTTAACAAGGATATGTCCCTCCTTATATTGGCTTAAAATGGTGTTTCCTAAGCTTTTTCTCAACCCTCCACCATGCCATGGAAGCCTTACCTCCACACATGCCCATCACTTCTCCTTTACATCAATTCAGTTTTAACAAAATATTTAAATACCCCTAACATGTTAGTATCTCTTTTCCATTTGAAAGTTCTAGAACGTTCCATTTGATTTATGAAGAGAAGTGTGTCAATTCCTAGTGTGTTCATTGGATCATTAGACAAGTGTACAAGAGTTCGAACAACTTATATTGAATAAAAAGCTGTTTATCGATAAACCGATTTTCGGTCACATTATCGATTTTTCTTCAAAGTATTTATTTTTGTAAACATTTTTCCAAAAAATTTTACTGTCATTATTTATGATTTAAAAAGGGGTTAACAAAGTTATTAAATCATTTTAATAACCTTTAATCCAAGATTCAAGTATATAAATATGAAGTTTTTGAAATTCCGGGTCGTTACATTCTCCCTCACTTAGAATATTTCATCCTCAAAATTCCAACATAAGCAACAAAAGGAAACAATCACATAGCAATACAACAATATTCAAAATTACTAGCAAACAAAGCTCACGGTTTGCTCAAGTTGAAAATCCTCTTACCATACAAGGATGATAAATAATAAACTAAGTGTACCTTACACTCAACAGCCTCAGGTTGTTACATAGTCGACAATTCATGCTACCTTATAACAAATCAAATTGTCATCACCTAAACTCCCTATAAGCCAACAAAACTTAGTATGAAATTATACTAAAGCCTGTACGATGTACATGGACCATCCGTACACAATATCCAATAAGATCATTTGCTCGATCATATAAATTTTACTTCCCAACTAGTGTAGATCACTTGACCTCTCTAGTGTATACTCCGATCAGGTTCCTTGATTAGAAACCTCCGTTCTCCTTACCTAGCTAAATATTATGGTAGAAAACTACGGGATCATACCAAGAAGCTATATAAGTGTTCGCCGTCATGAATATAGTGAAAAATCCTTGTTCGGACCTGTTAACTGAGTTTTTAACCTAGCAGAATTCAGAAGGAGTTAGAACATTCAAATTGAGCCAGGACGACTCGAAGCTTAATCAGAAGACCTAAAAGTACATGACAAAGAAAGCCCGGGAGTTTGAACCAAAATACGCCAAGTATTTGGATCAGCACCGATTTGACCCAATTAAATCGGTGCCGATCCAAAATATTGAATTGTGGATTCTCCAATCCATATGCATTATGTTCCTACATCTCTCCCAAACTTATCTACCGAGTTTGATAAAATTCCGAGCATCCGAGTTGAAGAAGTCAAGACTTATCTGTTTTGGATTATAGTTCAATCTAATTTATAGGTGAACCATCATCAAAACATGTCAACAAGCTATGAAATCACATGAGGAACCTCACATGCAAGAAAGGAAGCCAACGAAGTAAGAGTTGTGCAAAAATTGCACAGCATTTTGGATCGGTACCGATCCGATCCAATTGGATCAGTCCCGATCCAAAAAGTTAGTTCAAAACTACTCCAAATTTTATGTACCTCCTTCTATGGATAACTACAGGCTTCTAGTGCTCTGGTTCTAATCCAAGTGTTATCTAACTCCTATAAATACCATCCTATCTTCAACAGAAAAGGGGCTGGCTGTTTTGATCACTGGAGAAACTCTTCTTCTATGATTCTTCAATCTTCTTCCTCCTCCTAATGGCTGCCATGAGACAATTGAGATCCTTCCTTTTGTCTCCATTAATGGTGGTCTGATCTTTCTTCGTTTAATTATTAGAATTATAAACAACTTGTACCTGTGATCAACAGTCAACTCACCAATAAAATCTATAAATTGGACGTAGGCTTCATTAACAGCCGAATCACTATAAAAACCTAGTATTTTTCTACTTTATTCTATCTTTTCCGCAATTTGAAAAGTGTTTTACTTTACTTTATTTATCGTGATAAACTAGGCTGGTGCTTTCATAATCATATCAGGGTGTTGATCCATTTTTTGGGTTAACATTTCGGTGCTTTCACTAATAATTGAACTCAGGCTTAGATCTAGCTATCTACTTAGATCAGATAGGTTCAGAAGTTAGATCCTCAATCCTTACTCAGAAGATCTGCTGCTGAGAATGAATGGCACCGGGAAGTAGGAGAACTACTTTCCGAAGATCCGTAGAAGCTGTAATTACTGGAGAAGAGATCAATCCTCAACAAATTAAAGTCAATGGCACCAACACAGGAGATTAGGTGCCCGGATCCTCTATTCAGCGTGAAGTTGTCACTAGAGATGAATTAAATAAAATAGTTGATGAAATTAATTAAAAGATGGAAAACATCCCTATTGACCTTATAGTCACATGTTTCTCTAAGAACTATGACAGAGCCCGCGCTGCCATAGGATAAGAAAATTCTTCTGTCTCTGGCCTAATCTGAAGAAACGAAAAGTAGTAGCAGAAAGGAGTGATATGTGGAACCGTAGGAATTTATATGGAAGGAAACACAAGCACTCCACCAACTGTGAGGCAACCGACTACAAACTTGAATCGAGGGGCGAAAACTCCACAAGAAGATATAACAATGGATCTCTCTGACTCAAAAGATGGTGAGCGACTTGATGACGAAAAGTTGGAAGGAAATACCAGTGCATTCAATAACGCCAGGGAGATCCAAACTACCCCTACCCGACCAACCGTAAGCCAAGGGAACTCTGAGGGAGTGGCTCTCCCGAAGACAGGAGAGCCTAAGCTTCAGTCCACTTACCAAGATCGTTTGCAAAATCAAACACTTAGTGTAGTCACTGACAGCCAACCCGTAGATTACCGGACATCTAAGGCATATATCGTGGACATAGTCAAGTGACTAATGGATGAAAGTAAGGATAGAAGGGATGATGCATAAGGATCCGCTCCAAGTCGGACTCCCTTCACTGATGACATTCTGAATGAGCGGTACCTTGAAAAGTTCACTATGCCAACTATTCCATCTTACGATGGAATGAGAGAACCGAAACCCCACTTGTACAAGTACAGGTGGTACATGGATGGAGCAAATGCTTCAAATGCCATTCGATGTAGATGTTTCCCGATTTTCCTGGAGGGAATTGCTTCTATGTGGTTCACCATGCTACCCTAAGATCCATCTCCACCTTCAATCAACTAACAACAAGATTCCTTGATCAATTTAGGCTTCACATGGCATAACCAAAAGATGTGATGTCCTTATCCGGCCTATTCCAGAGATGGAATAAATCTCTGAAGTTATTCATGAATTGGTTCAACACCGCGATGATTAAAGTAAGTAACCGAAATGAGGATATGGTTTTCATGGCCTTGGTCCGTGCTACCCACCTCGAAACTGAATTTAGAAAATGGATCAAAATGAAACAACCTACCACTAGGAAGGACTTCAACCGAAAGGCGAGCCAGTATTTGAGATTGGAAGAGGCACAGGAATTAGAAAGGAAATCTGCTAACTTACAACCAACCAACATTGGGCAGAGTGGTATAGCGACAAACCAAGGAATAAATACCTCCGGGACCGCTGAAGGAAATGTAGGAAAAGATGGAAATCAGAAAAGAAAGAACCAGAATTCCAACGAGCAAAACAGATGTAACAAGCGATTTAAGGGTTTGAGGCCCAAAGGATACACCTCGTTCAACGATACTTCAGAAAACATCTATCTCGCGACACAGGGAATGGAAGAGTACAAGAAGCCGCCTAAAAAGGAAGTAACTGAATAGCAAAAGCATTCCAGAAAGTAATGTTGCTTTCATGAAACACATGGCCACAACACGAATGAGTATCGTCACCTGAAGAACTTGATTGAGGAGCTGATTTGGGAAAACAAGCTTTAGCAGTATGTGATGAAACCACAAAATCCTAACCAACCCGCAGCACCCCAAGCTCCTAGGGATTGAGGGAATCAAGCTGAAACCAGCGAAGAGGGACCCAGAAGGACTAACCAGAGACTCATCATTGAAACAATATTTGGAGGACCCCACCCCATGCAGAAGAGTTGGGGAGAAATGAAGCGATATGCAAGCTCATTAAAGCATGCTCCGAAAGATTCATGCTTTGTGATCGAAGATAGAACCCCTGCCAAGCAGCAGAGAACCTTGAACGATGACATAGCTGTAACACCCCTAATTTTATTGACGTTACTCAGGAGATTTAATTAGAATAAATTAAATAGAATAATGTGGTTGATTAAGGAGTTGAGATTTAATTATCAATTAACTTGGCCACAGCTAAACCTATGAATGTATAAGTGTGGGTTATAATTTATATGTTAGGAAAATAAGAGGAGGACAATATGGGAATAGCCACACCCATATACCCATAAAACCTCCCTTATTCCGCCCTACCATTTCATAAATACAAATAACATAAAAGAGAAGATATAGCCAGCCATTAAAACACCTTAGGAGATCAGCAAACTTGGAAGATCCAAGACAAAAGGCTACAAGATTAAAGCTAAGGCAAATCTCAAACTCCAACAACTAAATCAAGGTGAATAATAGTGTAAATCATCTTATTTTACTTGTTTTTGTTCGGTTATAGATAGTAACCGAATTTATTTTGCTGTGTTGATCATGTTTGGATCTGATAATCATTGTTTTGATAGAATAATAATTTATGGTGATTTATTGAGATTTTTATGGAATTAAAATGATGGGTTTTAGAGTAAAAACCTTAGTAAACGGCTTCCAAACGGCTTGATATTTGGATATGTTGTGTAAAACGTAATTTTGGAGATGATTTTTGAATTTCATAATTTTTGGAGTTAATAGGAATATTGTATGAATTTCCTAAGGTGAAAAAAGCATTTATTTCTGATTTTTATTATTAAAAATAATAAAATAACGAATTCTGCCCCAAAATTTTTATATGATGAAAAAAATGTTGTTTTAGATTTTTGGTGAATTTTTGGGATTTTTCCCAAGTGATTTCGATTTGTTATGAATTTTTTAAGCTAAAAAGGCTTAATAATCATATTAAAATATTAATATAATTAATTATTTTGAAGTAAGAAATATGATCAATAGCAGTTTTTCTGCAGAGAAAGTGTTAAAGTATGTCTTTAACCAATAGGAATTTGACAAAGAATAGGAGTTGGTGAAAAGAATATACTTTAATTAGCAAAAAACCAGTTTTCAAGTTATTTACGACTCTTCCACTGAACCTTCCACCTTAAAACCTTCCACGGCATTTCTGCAGCGTTTTTAATGAACCTTTCGTCATAGAACCTAAACCTTTCGTCATGGAATCTTCCGCAGCATTTCTGCAACGTTTTTGACGAACCTTTCATCATAGAACCTTCCGCAGCATTTCTGCACCTTTATGCAGCTTTTTTAGTGAACCCTTCGGCCTTGCCGAAAGCAACCTTTCGATAGCAGTTGTAAACGCTGTGGAAGCTCTTTTGTAGCAGTTTTCTCCAACTTTGTTTTAAAAACTTCAAATAGGTATAACTTTTTAACCGTAAGCCCGTTTTTCCATAGTGACCACTTTAAGGAAAGGAAAACCATCATTTGAACACGATGGAATAGGTTAGAGACCTTACTTCTACACCTATAAAAAGTTATAGTTAAAATAAAGTTTTATATTTCCGAAGGAGGTTGTTTTCTTTGCTTTCGAATATGTTTGCTTGGTTTTCTTTGCCTTTGAAGGAGAAACTTTCGAAGGGGTTGTAAAATTATTTTCTTTTGACCAAGTTTTATATTTTCTAAAGGTTGAATTTAAAGTATTATAAGGCATATGAGCCTAATGTTTTTAAGAGCTTTCGAAGGAGGTTACCCTATAAAGTCGAAAGCTAGGTTTCGAAGTTATTGAAAGGTTTTGTGACCGAAACTCTATATTTTTAAAGGAAAACCCATGGCTATATTAAAGGAGTTTTTACAATGGTTAAAGAAGAATCTATCTTTGATAAATTAAACCCACAAGAGTGGTATTGCTATGTTGTTATATTGCTTCTTCTAATACGAACATATTCACTTTATAAAGGACCCATAACCTAATTTGGAAAAAAGGGTAGGAGAACCAGTTAGGTTAACCCAATGTGAATATAAATTGAATAAACTCCTAAATGTGTAAAATATAAAGGAAAGATATTGGCAGGGGGCCGATAGGTTTCGAGTAAGCCCATGAAAACTATATGATATTGGTAGGGGCCAATAGGTTAATAGTTAGCCCATGAAAACTATGTGAAAATGAAGATGTCAGATAAACAGGTTCATAGTTAGCCCATGAAAACTATGTGTAAATGAAGATGTCAGATAGATAGGTTCATAGTTAGCCCATGAAAACTATGTGTAAATGAAGATGTCATATAGACAAGTTCATAGTAAGCCTATGAAAACTATGTAATTGGACAGGGGGTCCTTAAATGTTTAACCGGTTATTAGTTAGCCCATGAAAACTAATAGGTTAATAGTAATCCTAAAAACTATAATTGAGACAGATAGTCAGAATAAATGGGGATGGGAAATCCAGATTTGATTTGCTTGTTTTGCATATCATCATAATGTTTTGAAATACTATGTTTTTAACCATTGTGGATGCAGGATCATAGTATATGGTTTTATAAAGGTTTTAGGATACTAGTGAGGGGAAAACCCGTTCCGCTAAGCGGCGTGGTCTCACTAGATATCTATTTGGTTTTAGATGATAGACTATTATTCATACCAGGCTTTATGTCTGACTCGAAGTTTTTGTTTTCCCCTCAAACTCTCGGGTACTCAATTGATTTTGAGTAGTTTGAGGTTTAGGGTTTTCAGGTTTATCTTAGACGAATAAAGCTTCCGGAGGCGTGTAGGAGGAAGATAGTTATTTAGAGTTTTTCTTTTCCGCTGTGTATTTGGGTGTAAATGCAGATTTATTAGACTTACTATATACTCTGGTTAACCAAGGTGGCATCTTCATATGTCACTCTTGGCGTATGTGTAATAGTTATACTTTGCTGAACGTAGTTAACGTTTTGGGATTATGTAATGAATATGAAATGTTTTAATTTGAATGTGGAAATATGTTTTTAAATTGTTAAAATTTTCCATATTCTTGTAGTATGTTTATCAATGTATCTAGCACCACCGTATTTGGTCGTCGAAGATTAATAACTATGGATGACTGCAGCATCCGTAGTCGTTAGTTTTGGGCTTCCAAGTAGGGGGATGTTACAAGTTGGTATCAGAGCATAGGTTTATGAAACTTTAAAAGAAAACTTAAACCTAAAAGCTTTTTCGAACATAATCCAATGAATTTAAAAATATGATCGGGGTGTTGGGTTAACGCTATAGTAACATACTTGTATTTGATATATAGGTATATATCTAGGTACGTATTCCCTCCTCCGTTAGACCATTCTTATGTATCTTATTAAGGCTCGTAGGCAGATATACGAGAAAGAAGATATGGAGGTAGGAAACGGAAGAGGAAATCTGGGTGGAGGAAGCACCACAACTAATGGAAATGCTCGACCTAATACTCGGAGAAACCAAGGTCGACAGGCCAATGCTAACCAAAATGCTGAGGCCAATGTGGGTGCTAGAAATCCGCCAATAGGCGCGGGGATGGTGTAACAGTTGTTGGCTAATTTGTTGCAAGCAGGAGCTACTGAGAATGTTGGTGGAACAGTGTGATGGTAGGAGTGCCGAAGGAAGAGCTGGCATGGGCTGATTTTAGAAGAAGGTTTGAGCAGAGGTTCTTGTCCGAGGTTGCCAAGTCGGCATTGATGAGGAAGTTCATGGATCTTGTACAAGGAGATATGTCAGTGATCGAGTATGCTACTAAGTTTGATGAGCTATCCCGATATGGTTATGCTTTGGTTGACACTGATGTCAGAAGGAATGAAAGATTTATTAGAGGATTGAGGCCAGAGCTTGGTAGAATGGCTATGACTCATATTAGGGAGCCTTGTCATGTAGTGGTAGAGATGGTCATTCGCCATGAGGAGATGCTTGCTGTGTCTGTTAAGGAGAAACCATTTGAGTCCCAAGGCCTTCAGGGAAAGAAAAGGAAATTCTTCAAGAGAAAAGGAACCCAGAAAGGGGATGCTGCCAAGAAAGCGAAGGCTGATTTAGTGTGTTATAAGTGTGATAAAAAAGGCCATTATGCCAACGAGTGCATATCTGGTAAAGGAAAGAAGCCTGCAGAGAAGAAGAATGTGAAATGCTATAACTGTGACCAAGTTGGACATTATAAGAGCCAGTGTCCAGAGTCAGTCCGGGCGGACAAAGGGAAGGTGTTTGCTATAGGACCACCGTCTTCTTCTAGACCTTTTGCCAAAGAGAAAGGGAAAACTGTGATGGAAGGTACGCCTTTGATTCAGAATATATCGGTTAGAGTACTTTTTGATACTGGTGCATCACACTCATTTATATCACAGTTTTTGGTTGATAGGTTATGTATATAACCCACATACCTTGTTACTTCCTTAAGGGTTGCAAATCCAATAGGAGGGCATGCCACTCTTGGGATGAGATATGACCAGTTAGAACTTGATTTGTTAGGTCATAAGTTTACATGTAGTTTGTATGTTTTTGATTTCGTAGATTTCAGGATCATTTTGGGTATGGATTGGTTGGGTAAGTATGAGGCTAGGATATTTTGCCAGGATCGGAAAATATCGTTGAGGCACTCAGATAGTCATAACCGAATCATTTTCTCAGTGGAGAATTCCAGTAAGAGTGTTTGTGCTTTGTTAAGTGCCTTGGAGGTGGGAGATGACCTTAGTCAGGTTCGTGTAGCCAGAGAATTTGTAGATGTATTTGAGCCGGTCATTGGATTACCACCGAAACGTGCTATAGAGTTTCAGATAGACCTTGTACTGGGAGCTGAACCAGTCAGTAGACCACCTAGCAGAATGTCGCCGACAGAGATGAAGGAAATTATTTATTGGGTAATAAATTATTTTCGGCTAAAATAATAATTATTTGGTTTTGAGATTTTAATATGTTAGGTAACATATTATAATAGTTTTTCTGGGATTTTTCTAGAGTTTTCCTAAGTCGTTTGAGGGATAAACTTATAAAATTATTTAAGGTATGAGACTTAAATGTTTTATATATTTATAAAGGAGAAGGGGTATTTTGCAAAATAAAAGGATTTATAAATTTTGGTAATTGCGGCAGCACATTTCTGAAAAGCATTTTATTGACCAATGATAATTTGAAAAACAAAGGCAAGTTTGTTGAAAAGTTTCCTTTTTTAGTTTGAAAACAAAAAATCACTCTTTTTTCCATTTTTCAACCCACACGGCCGTATGCCTTCCGCCCTAGACCTTTCGTCCCAATCGAATGATTAGCTTTCGATAAGATTAAAGTTCAATGCATAAGGTATCAAGTAATTGGTACATAATGAATTGAATATAGCCGAAAGGTTCTAAGCCGAAAGGTTGATGGCCCAAAAGGTTGGAATATAATTGTTTTATAAGTGAAAGGCTTTCGCCTGCTTTGCTTTCGAATTTGAGCTTTCGACTTGGTCACTTCAGCTCAGGTCAAGTTTTTTAAAAGAAAGATTTTAAAACCTTCTGATGTAGTCGGTAGGTTGTAGCTGCTACCGCTATTACTCTGTTCTGAAACCTTCTGGCATCGCCGAGGGTTTGTACTGCTTTTTATAAAGATTTTACTTTGAACCTTCCGACCCAGTCGAAAGATTTACCTATTTTAAAAATTAGTCATTTCTCCAATGCTTTAGAGGGAAGCTTTCGACTTAGGTGGTTACCCTTGTTTTGTAAAGTATAACCCAAGGTTTTCGAAAGGTTTTAGAGGGAAGGTTTTCCAAATGTTTTCTAAGGCAATAAAGTAGCGGATGCTCTCAGCAGAAGACATCAGAATGTGGTGTTGGCTATGTTGGTGGAGTGGAAAGATCTAGAAGCTTTGACCAGTTGTGGTGTGCAGTTAAGATCGACTGCTAGTTCTAGTCAGAGTATTTCCATGTTGTCCTGTTTGGAAGTTCTACCGGTATGGATCGAGAGAATTGCTTCTAAACAGAAGGAGGATCCATTATTAGCTGAGAGGATCAGAAGGCTTGGGGTTGGAACCGAGGTCGATGATTTGAAAGATTTTTGTCTTGACCAGAGAGTACGGTTGAGAAAGAAGGGACAGTTATGTGTTCCAGATGTGGAGAACTTGAGAAGAGAAGTTCTTGAGGAATGTTATCAATCCAAGTTTACGATTCATCCTGGAGGGACCAAGATGTATCAAGATATGAAGAGGAGCTTCTATTGGGAAGGCATGAAGAGGTATGTTGACTTATGGGTAAGGCAATGTGTAAACTGTAAACAAGTGAAAGCCGAACATCAGAAGCCGAGTGGGTTACTTCAGCCTCTAGATATTCTAGTTTGGAAATGGGATTCGATATCCATGGATTTTATAGATGGGTTGCCAAGGTCAAGTAGAGGAAATGAAAGTATATGGGTTCTTATAGACAAGTTGACCAAGAGTGCTCATTTCATTTTAGTAAAGTCGACCAGAATGGCACCTATTTTAGCAAAGTTGTTCATGAAGAACATATTTAGACTTCATGGGATTCCTAGTAGCATAGTCAGCGACAGGGATGCATTATTCACTAGCGAATTTTGGAGGAGTCTACAAGAGGTATTAGGTACCAAGCTCAAGATGAGTACAGCTTATCACCTACAGACAGAGAGAGAGTCAACAAGGTACTTGAGGACTTGCTAAGAGCTTGTATATTAGACTATGGTGGATCTTGGGAGGACCACCTACATTTGATTGAGTTTTCCTATAATAATAGCTATCAGACTAGTATAAGAATGGCGCCTTTTGAAGCATTGTATGGAAGACCATGCAAATCGCCAGCATGCTGGTTGGAGATTGGAGACCGATTGGTCTTAGGTCCGGATTTGGTTAAAGAGGCATCAGAAAATATTGAATTAATCCAAGGACGGATGAAGGACGCTAAATCTAGGCAGAAGAGTTACGTATATAAGAGGGGTAAAGACCTAGAGTTCTCAGTGGGAGACATGGTTTTCATTAAAGTATCACCAATGAAGGGTGTGGTACGGTTTGGAAAGTCGGGAATGTTGGCCCCGAGATATGTTGAACCATTCCAGATTTTAGAAAGGATTGGAAAACTTGCTTATAGAGTAGAGTTGCCGAGCAGTATGGCAAGTGTCCATAATGTATTCCATGTGTCTCAACTTCGCAAGTATGTGCATGATCCAAAGCCTACTATTCCTCGGACAGAGTTTGAGGACTTGGTAGTAGAGCCTGATTTGACTTTTGTTAGACCACCAGTTCGGGTTGTAACGGGAGATGAGAAGAGATTGAGGACCAAGACAGTCAAGTTGGTAAAGGTTCAGTGGAGCGACAACGAGAAAGACTGTACTTGGAAGACAGAAGACAGGATTCGAGAGACTTATCCTGATATGCTTTGATGGTATTTCTATATTAGATTTATATAGATTAGTTGCTAGTCAGATAGGCTAGTATGGTTATAAGGAGATGTTACAAATGATTGCTAGTTAGTCCTCACTGAATTTCTAGGACGAAATTCTTTAAGGAGGGGAGCCTATAACACCCCTAATTTTATTGGAATTATTCAAGAGATTTAATTAGAATAAATTAAATAGAATAATGTGGTTGATTAAGGAGTTGAGATTTAATTGTCAATTAACTTGGCCACGGCTAAACCAATGAATGTATAAGTGTGGGTTATAAATTATAAGTTAGAAAAATAAGAGGAGGGCAATATGGGAATAGCCACATCCATATACCCTTAAAACCTCCCTTATTCTCCCCTAACATTTCATAAATCAAAATAACATTAAAGAGAAGATATAGCCAACCATTAAAACACCTTAGGAGATCAACAAACTTGGAATATCCAAGAGAGAAAGCCAGAAGATTAAAGCTAATGCAAATCTCAAACTCCAACAACTAAATCAAGGTGAATAATATTGTAAATCATCTCATTTTTACTTATTTTGTTCGGTTATTGATAGTAATCGAATTTATTTTTCTGTGTTGATCATGTTTGGATCTGATAATCATTGTTTTGATATAATAATGATTTATGGTGATTTATTGAGATTTTTATGGAATTCAAATGATGGGTTTTAGAGTAAAAACCTTAGTAAACGGCTTCCAAACGGCTTGATATTTGGATATGTTGTGTAAAACGTAATTTTGGAGATGATTTTTTAATTTCATAATTTTTGGAGTTAATAGGAATATTGTATGAATTTCCTAAGGTGAAAAAAGCATTTATTTCGGATTTTTATTATTAAAAATAATAAAATAACGAATTCTGCCCCAAAATTTTTATATGATGAAAAAAATGTTGTTTTAGATTTTTGGTGAATTTTTGGGATTTTTCCCAAGTGATTTCGATTTGTTATGAATTTTTTAAGCTAAAAAGGCTTAATAATCATATTAAAATATTAATATAATTAATTATTTTGAAGTAAGAAATATGATCAATAGCAGTTTTTCTACAGAGAAAGTGTTAAAGTATGTCTTTAACCAATAGGAATTTGACAAAGAATAGGAGTTGGTGAAAAGAATATACTTTAATTAGCAAAAAGCCAGTTTTCAAGTTATTTACGACTCTTCCACTGAACCTTCCACCTTAAAACCTTCCACGGCATTTCTGCAGCGTTTTTAATGAACCTTTCGTCATAGAACCTAAACCTTTCGTCATGGAACCTTCCGCAGCATTTCTGCAACGTTTTTGATGAACCTTTCGTCATAGAACCTTCCGCAGCATTTCTGCACCTTTATGCAGCTTTTTTAGTGAACCCTTCGGCCTTGCCGAAAGCAACCTTTCGATAGCAGTTGTAAACGCTGTGGAAGCTCTTTTGTAGCAGTTTTCTCCAACTTTTTTTTAAAAACTTCAAATAGGTATAACTTTTTAACCGTAAGCCCGTTTTTCCATAGTGACCACTTTAAGGAAAGGCAAACCATCATTTGAACACGATGGAATAGGTTAGAGACCTTACTTCTACACCTATAAAAAGTTATAGTTAAAATAAAGTTTTATATTTTCGAAGGAGGTTGTTTTCTTTGCTTTCGAATATGATTGCTTGGTTTTCTTTGCCTTTGAAGGAGAAACTTTCGAAGGGGTTGTAAAATTATTTTCTTTTGACCAAGTTTTATATTTTCTAAAGGTTGAATTTAAAGTATTATAAGGCATATGAGCCTAATGTTTTTAAGAGCTTTCGAAGGAGGTTACCCTATAAAGTCGAAAGCTAGGTTTCGAAGTTATTGAAAGGTTTTGTGACCGAAACTCTATATTTTTAAAGGAAAACCCATGGCTATATTAAAGGAGTTTTTACAATGGTTAAAGAAGAATCTATCTTTGATAAATTAAACCCACAAGAGTGGTATTGCTATGTTGTTATATTGCTTCTTCTAATACGAACATATTCACTTTATAAAGGACCCATAACCGTAAAATGATGGGTTTTAGAGTAAAAACCTTAGTAAACTGCTTCCAAACGGCTTGATTTTTGGATATGTTGTGTAAAACGTAATTTTGGAGATGATTTTTTAATTTCATAATTTTTGGAGTTAATAGGAATACTTTATGAATTTCCTAAGGTGAAAAAGGCATTATTTCAGATTTTAATTATTAAAAATAATAAAATAACGAATTCTGCCTTGAAATTTTTATATGATGAAGAAAATGTTGTTTCAGATTTTTGGTGAATTTTTGGGATTTTTCCCAATCGATTTCGATTTATTATGAATTTTCTAAGCTAAAAAGGCTTAATAATCATATTAAATTTTTAATATAATTAATTATTTTAAAAATAATTTTTGAAATAAGAAATCTGATCAATAACAGTTTTTCTGCAGAGAAAGTGTTAAAGTATGTCTTTAACTAATAGGAATTTGACAAAGAATAGGAGTTGGTGAAAAGAATATACTTTAATTAGCAAAAAAACCAGTTTTCAAGTTATTTACGACTCTGCCACTGAACCTTCCACCTTAAAACCTTCCGCAGCATTTCTATAGCTTTCTGCAGCGTTTTTAAAGAACCTTTCGTCATAGAACCTAAACTTTTCGTCATAGAACCTTCCACAGCATTTCTGCAGCTTTCTGCAACGTTTTTAATGTACCTTTCGTCATAGAGCCTAAACCTTTCGTCCTAGAACCTTCCGCAGCATTTCTGCAGCGTTTTTAGTGAGCTTTTCGTCATAGAGCCTTCCACAGCAATTCTGCAGCTTTCTGCAACGTTTTTAATGTACCTTTCGTCATAGAGCCTAAACCTTTCGTCCTAGAACCTTCCGCAGCATTTCTGCAGCGTTTTTAGTGAGCTTTTCGTCATAGAACCTAAACCTTTTATCATAGAACCTTCCGCAGCATTTCTGCAGCGTTTTTAATGAACATTTTGTCATAGAACCTATACCTTTCATCATAAAACCTTCCACGGCATTTTGCAGCTTTCTGCGGCGTTTTTGACGAACCTTTTGTCATAGAACCTAATCCTTTCGTCATAGAACCTTCTATAGCATTTCTGCACCTTTCTGTAGCGTTTTGAGTGAACCCTTTGGCCTAGCCCAAAGCATCCTTTCGGTAGCAGTTGTAAACACTACGGAAACTCTTTTGTAGCTGTTTTCTACAGCTTTGTTTTAAAAACTCCAAATAGGTATAACTTTTTAACCGTAAGCCCGTTTTTTCATTATGACCCCTCTACGGAAAGGCAAACCATCATTTGGACACGATGGAATAGGTTAAAGACCTTAATTCTACACCTATAAAGTTATGGCTAAAACAAAGTTTTATATTTTTGAAGGAGGTTGTTTTCTTTGCTTTCGAATATGTTTGCTTGGTTTTCTTTGCCTTCGAAGGAGAAACTTTCGAAGGGGTTGTAAAATTGTTTTCTTTTGACCAAGTTTTATATTTTCTAAAGGTTGGATTTAAATATTATAAGGCAGGAGCCTAATGTTTTTAAGAGCTTTCGAAGGAGGTTACCCTATGAAGTCGAAAGCTAGGTTTCGAAGTTATCGAAAAGTTTTATGACCGAAACTCTATATTTTTAAAAGAAAAACTATGGCTATATTAAAGGAGTTTTTACAATGGTTAAAGAAGAATCTATCTTTGATAAATTAAACCCACATGAGTGGTATTGCTATGTTGTTATATTGCTTCTTCTAATATGAACATATTCACTTTATAAAGGACCCATAACTGTAATTTGGGAAAAAGGGTAGGAGAACCAGTTAGGTTAACCCAATAGTGAATATAAATTGAATAAACTCCTGAATGAGTAAAATATAAAGGAAAGATATTGACAGGGGCCGATAGGTTTCGAGTAAGCCCATGAAAACTGTATGATATTGGTAGAGGCCAATAGGTTAATAGTTAGCCCATGAAAACTATGTGAAAATGAAGATGTCAGATAGACAGGTTCATAGTTAGCCCATGAAAACTATGTGTAAATGAAGATGTAAGATAGATAGGTTCATAGTAAGCCCATGAAAACTATGTAATTGGACAGGGAGTCCTTAAATGTTTAACCGGTTATTAGTTAGCCCATGAAAACTAATAGGTTAATAGTAATCCTAGAAACTATAATTGAGACAGATATTCAGAATAAATGGGGATGGGAAATCCAGATTTGATTTGCTTGTTTTGCATATCATCATAATATTTTGAAATACTATGTTTTTAACCATTGTGGATGCAGGAGCACAGTATATGGTTTTATAAAGGTTTTAGGATACTAGTGAGGGGAAAACCCGTTCCGCTAAGCGGCGTGGTATCACTAGATATCTATTTGGTTTGAGATGATAGACTATTATTCATACCAGGCTTTATGTCTGACTCGAAGATTTTGTTTTCCCCTTAAACTATCGAGTACTTAATTGATTTTGAGTAGTTTGAGGTTTAGGGTTTTCAGGTATTTTTAGACGAATAAAGCTTTCGGAGGCATGTAGGAGGCAGATAGTTATTTAGAGTTTATCATTTCCGCTGTGTATTTGGATGTAAAGGTAGATTTATCAGCCTTACTATATACTCTGGTCAACCAAGGAGGCATCTTCATATGTCGCTCTTGGCGTATATGTAATAGTTATACTTTGCTGAACGTGGTTAATGTTTTGGGATTATGTAATGAATGTGAAATGTTTTAATTTGAATGTGAAAATATGTTTTTGAATTTTTAAATTTTTCCATATTTGTGTGATCTGTTTATCAATGTATTTAGCACTGCTATATTTGGTCGCCGAAGATTAATAACTATGGATGACTGCAGCATCCGTAGCCGTTAGTTTTGGGCCTCCAAGTAGGGGGATGTTACAATAGTATTCCGAAATTGAGACACTGAAGGGATAAAAGCTCCAACTGTCGACCCCATAGTCGTGACAGTAGGAATCAGACCCGCCATGGTCCGATGAGTATTGGTAGACAGTGGTAGTTCTGTGAATATCCTTTTCAAACGCACCTTTAATCAGATGAAGATCAGTATGAAAGATGTTTTCGTTTGCCGAACAAAGATCTAGGGATTTACCGGTGAATCCAAACAACCTATCGGAACAATTGATTTACCCGTAGAACTCGGGGAAGTTGATCGAAGAGTCAGCCTCATCCAAACATTTGTGATCGTAGATGAAATTTCCGCCTAGAATGCCTTCCTAGTGCGGCCTACCTTGGTAGATTTTTGAATTGCTTTAGCTTAATGGTGTCTAACTATGAAATTTCTGATAGAGAATGGAGTCGGGGTGATCAAAGGAGATCAAAGTGCCGCTAGAGAATGCTATATCGTGGAACTATGCGAGTCTAAAAGAAGGGAAAATGGGAAGAATGTGGGGAGAACTCTCCACATTCATGAACCTGCCAAATAGCAACTACAGAGCCCCTTGGCTTGGGGACCATAGCCGATTCAACAAGGCTTTGGACCCTAGAAAGAAGAGTTCAAGGGAGGATCGTGCAGCACCGACAGAATTGACAATGTCTGTCCCTATTGATATGGATGACTTGACACGGGTCTTGAAAATTGGATGACATCTTGGAACAAGACGTGATTGGAACTCGTCAAATTTCTTCATGCCAACTTGGACGTATTCGCTTGGACGCATTTCGATATGTGCGGAGTGTCGTCGGAGATTGGATGCCACGCACTCAACATCGATCCCAAGTATACACCAATAAAGAAGAAGAGGCGCGGCCTAGGACCCGAGCGATCCAAAGCACTAAGAGAAGAAGTAGACAAGCTGACGGTGAATGGTTTCATCCGTGATGCAACCTACCCCTAATGGGTATCTAACCCGGTCATGGTCAAGAAGTCCAATGAGAAATGGCAAACCTATATCGACTACTTGGATCTAAACAAAGCTTGCCCGGAAGATAGCTTTCCTCTACCCAGAATCGATCAGCTTGTGGACGGGACAGCTAGACATTGTTATCCGGGATTCCAGCCTAGCTATATTGAACTGATTGCTCGAGTTAGATTCGATTACCATCAAGACCGATGACTCCAGATTGATAATTGTAGGGCCCAGAAGTCAAGTACAGATGATCATATGAAGTCAGGATTGAATGAGATTAATAGAGGGGCAATGTAGAATGTTCGAGTATGGAATATTGATCAACACATAGAAGGGATTAGTGTAAATTGGCTCCAACAGGAGGGATCGGCATGTTTCAAAGTACAAGAGCATTCTTGTGGAAAACAATCAATATCTAATGATTTACAAGTCCAATGCCTATGAAATTTGAAGAGCAAGATATAAGCACCCTAGGGAACCTACCCTAGGGATCGCACATCAAATGGCCAAGGTTGGAGGGATTGGTATATCCTTTGGAAGGGATCGGCAGAAAGCTGCATACAAGCCATATTAAATCAAAGATCAAGCACTAACTCGAGCTCCAATGATCCAAATGACATGAAATTTTGAGACTAGACAAAATTTTACATAAAGAAGCCACCATAGGGATTGCTCCCCAAAATTTGACCAAATAATGGATCAGTACCGATCCCTCCTCTTTGGGAATTGGGCCTAGCGATCTCTGTAGTAGGCATATATGGTTTAGAAGGTCCTTCAACTGTGATTTTAGAGAGATATATGGTCGTCTTCATCTATAAATACTAGCTTAGTGGGTCGTTCTGAGGATCTTTACACCGTTTGTTACTGTAGACTCCATTATAATCAACTGTTAACTTATTTTTACCGTTGTAATTAGATTCATAGGAGATTAACAAAGAATAATCTTCAAAGTGGACGTAGGCATACAACGTTGTACCACTATAAACTTCTGTGTCTTTGATTACTGCTTATTCTCTGTTGCTTACTTATTCATCTACTTAGTTTAATTTTATTTTTCTTCACTTACTTCTCTACAGAAACTATTCTTGGATGTTTGTGACCATTTTGGGTGCAAACATTTTGGTGTTTTCACTGAGAACCTTGATTCTCAGCTTATTAGGATCCTTTTGTTGCTACCGGATTGGATAAATCCCCCAAAGAAGATCAGCAGTTATCTTTAAGGAGTTGTTCATACTACTTGATTTGCAGAAATCTAAGTGAAGCTATCACAATGGTGAGAAACACTATATCTACTTCTCAGAATGTGGAAGGAAATAAGAATGCTACCATCCAACAAGAAGGCCCAAGCAATCAACCAGTGGATGTGAATGGTGAACCAGTTGAAGTTCAGGATCCCTCTGATTCTATTACAAGTGCTGAATTTTATAATCTAATGAGAGAGCTGATGGAGAGTCATCAACAATTAATTCAATAGATTCAGACCAATATCAATTTAATGAACCAACTCAATCAGCAGCAACAAGGGAAAGCTAGGAGGGACCCCACTGCTTACTCGACATTTGAGAGTTCTAGCTCATCAGACGAGTATTACAAGCATATGCGTCGTAGAACAGACGAATATCATGCAGAAACTTCGAGGCATCAACCAGTATACCATTGTGGTCTGCCAGGATCGATCGGTGCTGATCCCTCCATAGGGATCGGTATTGATCCCTCCCCTAGAAGAGGGAATCAACCCATGCATCATAGGAATCAAGTTGGAGCTACTTCAGTTGGTTTGGATGATGGAGTTCAATTAAATGTTGACCAAATGCTTCCCTAGAATGATGATGAAGTGAATTTACGAGATATACATCGGGAAGATGGTGAACAAAGAAGGTGTGGAATAGCCTATAGACATCGACCGGACCATTCACATGTGGTGGAGCACGACCACCGCTTGGCACCAACTATCCAAACGCTGGACTTATCGGTCATGGTCAAACAGTTAGTAAGAGAAAGCCAGGGCTTGACCAACGATGACTAGGGAATTTCAAGAAGCCATATCCCGTTCACTGATAATGTTATACATGCGGAGTATCCAAGGAGTTCAACGTGTCGTCGATGCCCGCCTACGAGGGAAAAACCGATCCTAGGCAGCACATCATGAGATATGATGACCGATGGATTCTGCACGAGCGTATGATGCTACCAAGTGCAAATGCTTTCCCATAACTCTCTTTGGAATACGATGATGTGGTTCACAAGGCTACTCCCACGATCAATTTCTAGATTCGATGATTTAGCAACAAGGTTTGTGGAGCAGTTTCGAATGCATGCAACTTGCCCTAAGGATGTAATGTCCTTGTCTAGCATAATCTAGGCTCCAGGAGAATCATTGAAAGATTATTTAGAGAGATTTTATGCAGCTTTTACGGAAATCAGTAATCCGAATGACTATGCAATATTGATGACCATGATGAGAGGGATAGATCCAGAATCTGATTTCGGTGATTGGTTAGCTAGCAAGCCACCTACAACTTTGGAACGCTTTACGTAAAGGCGGCTCAACATTTGAGAAAGAAGGAAGCCAAGTCCTCCAGGAAGAAGAATGTTGCGGGACTGGGCGGAGAGCGAGTACAAAGTAATATTGCAGTAAAGCAATCTGATGATAGCTCTGGAAAAGTTCGAGTGAACGTCCAAAACAAGCCGAATCAGCAAAAAAAGGCGGAGATAGGGGCCGAGAATGAAAGAGGGATTTTGGAAGAGGGAAGCCTAGGATTATGATGTATGATACTTGAACGCCGTTGAATACGTCCCTGGAGAATATCTATTTGTCTACCTACAATACCATGCAGTACAGGAAGCCGCCTTCGAAAGAATCAACAGAGAAGCAGAAACAAACCGGAAAATATTGTCGGTTCCACGATTGCTATGGACATGGCACGAATGTATGCAGGCATCTCCAGGATATTACCGAAAAGCTGATTCGAGAAAGTAAGTTGCAACAATTTATAAAAACCCCGTAGGATGGTAGACAGGGGACATCTGACCCCAACCGAGGACAACCACCATGTAGTGCTAAGGAGCCTGCACGAACTGGTGGAAGATTGGTAATAAATACGATAGTCGAAGGACCACACTCGACAGATAAGAGTTGGCATGAGATGGAGCGCTATGCTAGCGCGATAAAGAATGTGGATTTTTAATATTGATCGAATACAGAAGATGGAGCTTCGGCAAAATAACAACGTACAATGGCAGATGATATCGTGTTTAGAAACAGAGATGCAGACAAGGTGGAGGCTCCGACGATCGACCAAATAGTCATTTCAGCCATGATTAGGCCCGCTTTGGTGAGAAGGATATTAATTGATTGTGGAAGTTTAGTAATATAATTTAAAAAAAGCCTATGACAAAATGAAAATGGAAGCCAAGGACTTAAAGTCGTCTAAAGCCCACATACACGGTTTTAACGGTGTTGCAACTGAAGCTGTTGGTTATGTTGATTTACATGTAGAGTTGGGAGAAGGTGACCGTAGAAGAGTGCGAATCTTTCCATTCGAAGCTAATCCTGAGAAGATTTAAGCTATCCACGAAATCCAAGCGCCAAAGACTTTCAAACAAGTACAGAGTTTGAACGGGAAGGTTGCTGCCTTAAGCCGATTCATTTCCAAAGCTCCCGACAAATGCATTCTCTTCTTTGACTTGATTAGGAAAGGAAAAAGGAATTTTGAATGAACACAGGATTGTAAAGACACATTTCAAGCTTTGGTGAATCACTTAGAGAGACCTCCCGCCTTATCGAAGCCAGTGGATCATAAAGATTTATACATCTATTTGTCCGAGTCGGTACATGCTATAAGTGCCACATTACTTCGTGAGGAGAATCGAATCCAGAGGCCGGTTTATTACGTCAGCAAGCGATTGACATGAGCTGAAAGGAACTATCCAAAAATAGAGAAAATGGCATGCTGCTTGCTGATTGCATCATGAAAGCTCCGCCCATACTTCCAAGCACACCCGATCAATGTTTACACCTACCAGCCGTTACGACAGGTCCTACGGCGACCTGAGACGTCTGGAAGGTTACTCAAGTGGAATATCGAGCTTAGTCGATTTGATATCACTTATCTCCCGCGAAGGGCTATCCAGGGTCAGGCACTGGCAGATTTTATAGTAGAATTTACTACGCAGGATGATTCCCAGGAGAGTAGCGAAATCCCTACCATACTGTGGAAATTGTATACTGATGAAGCATCCAATGATCATTGTTTTGGAGCTGGAATTGTGCTTGTAACACCCGAAGATCGGTCGATCTGTTATGCTTTAAAGCTTGATTTCCCAGCGACGAACAATGAAGCTGAGTACGAGGCTCTGATTGCTGGACTTAAACTCGCTAGAGAACTGGGAATAAATTCTCTTGAAATCTTTTGTGATTCACAATTGGTAGTATACCAAGTTAGGGGAGATTACCAAGCTAAGGAACAATAGCTTGCTCCGTACCTTACCTAAGTCCAAGAGTTGTTGAGTGAATTTGAGTACTATGACATTACAAATATTCCACATGATCAAAACAGAGAGGCTGATTCATTGGCAAAGTTTGCTAGCATCGGGAGCGCACAACAGATGGGCTTGGTTCCAGTCGAAGCATTAAATGTCCCGAGTATAAACCTGATAGAAATCGACCGGGTACTAGAGACTAAGCCTGAGAGGGAATCCTGGATGACTCCGATTAAAAACTATTTGCTACAAGGAGTCCTACCTGAACAAAGGAATAAAAAGCGACAAGTCCTTTGCAAAGCTTCTAGATATATCATACAGGAAGGAGTTATGTACAGAAAGGGTTTTCCGTTCCCCTTCTCCGGTGTATTGCTCATGATAAGATAAAATGGGTCCTAAAAGAAGTTCATGAAGGAGAATGTGGCGATCACACTAGGGGCAAACTCTAGCAAAGAAAATACTCTATTACGGGTATTATTGGCCAACTGTCAATCGAGATGCTGCCAATTACATAAGGCGATGCGACAAGTGCTAGATATATGCAAAAGTTCCAAGAGCTCCGCCAAAGAAAATCATGCAAATGGTCAGCCCATGGCCGTTTGTCATGTGGGGTATAGATATCATCGGTTCCTTACCGATCTTTAAAGGTGATGCAAAGTACGCTATCGTCGCAGTTGATTACTTTACCAAATGGGCCAAAGCAGAACCTTTAGCTACGATCACAACCAAGAAAGTAATCAACTTCATTGTTTGGAACATCATCTGTCATTTTCTTCTATGAACTATTGTAACAGATAATGGGACTCAATTCGACAATGCTAAATTCAAAGACTTCTGTCGAAGGTATCATATTGAGAAGTGGTTTGCAGCAGTTGCTCACCCACAAGCGAATGGGCAAGTTGAAGCTGCGAACAAAATTATAAAGTCCATTCTGAAGAAGCATTTGTAAAAGGCTAGAGGCAAGTGAGTGGATGAACTCCCGACAGCACTATGGGCTTACAGGACCACCCACAAGTTCACGACCGGCCATGCTCCATTCGCCCTTGCTTACAGTTCCAAAGCCGTTATTCCTATTGAGCTTGAATCAAGTGACTTACTATGATCCCAAAATGAATAAAGATCTCCTCTTAGAATCTCTAGACTTTATGGACAAGAAGTGCGGGAAAGCTAATTTGAGGGCAGCTGCGCACCGCCATCAAGTCGCTCGATACTACAACGTTAAAGTCCAACCTAGAACCTTTGAAATTGGCGATCTTGTCTTGAAACGGGATTCTCCTGCCTCGTTGCATATGAAACCAACCTGGGAAGGACCGTATGTTATTGAGCAGAGGCTTGGAGAGGGAACTTTCAAGCCAGTGACTGTTGATGCCATCACACTCCCAAGAGCTTGGAATAGCGAGCATTTAAGGTGCTATTTCACTTAGTTTATTTCTTTTTCATTCAGTTGTATTTGCTTTCAGAATTCGACTTTCCAGATATATAATAAGACATTTTATGTCATTCCTTTCCATTTAGCAAATAAAGTTTTGAACTTCCTTTATATTTATGTTTGGTGTAGCATTATGTATTAGTTACACTACAGAACTGATTGATGTCGATATGTCCTAATAGGTTCCCAAGGTTTGGAACTAATCAATTACACTAGTTCCTAATGGAACTAAACAAGATGAGCATGGTCCGATCATTAACTCTTGTTCATAACCCAATAGACTGTATACATAATAAGGAATGGATATTACTTGACCATCTGATGATCAAATAAATCCCGCCAAACGATAGGGTTGAAGTAAAACAAGAGCGATCGTGACATAATCGATCACTCGCTAGATCAAACCCTGGACCTTGAGGGGAAAATCAACCAATTACAAAAAGTATGATCCGACTATTCTTTGAAATAACTATAAGTCCCTAGAGTGCAGACTAGAGTATAAACATAAATTAGGTATGAATCGACCACCCGCGAAATAACTCTAAGTCCCCAGAGTGCGGACCAGATTATAAAAATAAATCGGGTGTGAATCGATTACTTGCAAACTAACTCTAAGTCCACAGAGTGCAAACTACAGTATAAACATAAATCAGGTGTGAATCGACCACCCGCTAACCAACTCTTATCCCCAGATAGTCGATATGAATATAGATAAATAGACGAGTGCGGTTCGACCACCCACTATTCCATAAACTCCAGCCTGAAACCGATAGGAGGAGTATAAACTTGCTAAGGATGGAGTTCGACCATCCTCTATCTTAAACCCTTAACCTGAGACTGGGGGCAGGAGTATAATTACTCAAACCGCTGAATTAGATAGCATAACACTAAGGCTCGAGCCCAGTTTTTGATGCGACTCAAGGCCACGACCACATGGAGACCTTGGGATAGAGCTAGAGGATTGTTATTAGAATTAATGCACAACGAATTACAAGTACATTGAATATAAAGTAATAGTTCAACTACTAAATAACAGTTTACACGAGAGCTCAACGGAAAATAAAAACTTTTATTCACATGGTAAGTTTCAAAATTATGGTATAAGTTTATTCAAAAAACCAAGGGTCGTACCTATACAACCACGACTAACAAAAACAAAGAGCTGTACAAACTGTGTACACACCGAGTCTAAGCGACGGCTATTTCTTTTGTCTTCTCTCCTTTTTGGATTTCTAGGGAGTGGCACTATCTGAACTTTCGCTTATTCTCTTCCTTGATCCTTTGCGGCCCTTGGCGAGAGAGCGTTCGAAGCTTGGAGGGAGTTCTTTGTGAATCGACCCACCGGGACGAATGACTTGTAGTGGGACGAGATTTGGACCATCAATGTCCTCCTGGACGGACTCATCTTTGGCCTTTCTCTTAAGTAACTCCTCCTTCTCAATGCGCTCCTTCAAGCTGATCTCATCGGTGCGTTCAGAGGTGTCGGTAATCACAACATCATCAGATTGATCCATAGGCAGTGGACCTTCAGCCTTATCATCGTCGAGTACTCCGATGACTTGAGCAGCGGGCACCGGAACATTGGTGGCCACCGGAATCTCTATTGATATCGCTTTTCGCTCTTTGCGGCGTCACTTTTAGGAGTTTGGCCAGGACCCGAAAGACCTGCGGATTTGTTAAAACAAGGATATAAGCCTAAAACTATTGGGCATGAAGAAAAAAACCTCTCGAAAAGTGGAGAGTAAAGTGGAATACCTACGTCCGGTTGGCTCTCGGTCACCGTCGGAGTGCCCCCTTTCAGAATAGGTGTCAGTACTTTTGATTTGTAACCGGGTTTATCTGGATTATAGCTCAAATCTTGGCCCGAGCCAAAAGAAAGAGCCGCTCCAGCTGCTTTGAAAGATGAGGGGCCCTTGGGATTAGACTCTGAGGATTTAGCAATATTTTTCCCTTTACCGAAAGGCGCTAAAATGTCGAAATATCGCAGCTTCGTGGTGGCAAGGTTTAGGGGTTCATTTCTATGAAGGATATCCTGCACTAATTTCTCTTCATCTAACTCGGCTTCGCCTAACTCCCTCTTTTCATCATGACAATATACTTCCAGCTTTGACGAGTGACTCAAAATAACCTTTTCCAAGAAAGCTCAAGTCGCGTTGGATAAGGGATTTAGCGTTGTATTCAATGATCAGAGGATCAAACATGTCCTTAATTTCATTTCGACCGTACTCTTTAGCCATCCAAGCTTCAATTTGTTCTATCATCTCCTTGCGGCCTGCCTCTTTTACCTCTTCTTTGAGGGCTTCTATTTTGGAAAGTTGTTCGTCAAGTTTGATTTTTAGACTCATGGCTTCAACGGCCTCCTTGCAATACCTCTGTGATTCTTCCCGAGCCTCAATTTTCTCTTCCCTTTCTTTCCTAAGAAGCTCTTCAAGCTCCTCAATGCGGCGGGCCAGGATATCTTTCTCCTTTTGCAAGGAGTCCTTTTCCAAAGCGAGTGCGCCACTTTGATTGAGGGTAGCATCGAGTTCATTCTTATGGGTAGCTTCCAAACGACTCACCCCTCAGAGTTACCTTGGCACTCTTTTCTGCCTCAGCAAGTTTGGTCGTCAACTCCGATATCTCATTATTTTGGTGCTTGATTATATCTTTGTCGTGGATCACCTCTAGCTTGAGATGATCTATTTCATCTTGTCACTTGATTGACACCTCGGAGATTTTTTCCACTAAATGCTGGAACGACTCATGCTGCACGAAAATCTCGTTAACACATGCGAGAGAGTTTGCTTTAGTGTGCCTTGGGATCATATGAATTGAGGGAAGAACCTTAAGCCCATCAAAATAGATTTTTGGGAAAGTGGCCTTAAGTTCAGCCAATTTCTCTGTTGTGGAAGTATCAGGAGCAGCGCTTGGCAAAGATGAATAAGAAGTAGCAATTGGATGCTTGCTTGATCTACGGTCGCGAGATTGCCTGGAGCTGGAAGAACCAGAGTACTGCTCATGTGATACGGCAATTTGAGGTCCCTGGAAGGAAGTCCGATCTCCACTATAAACAAGAAGATTGGGCCGATCTTCCTCATGGAATGACTGGGACTGGTACTTATACTTGAAAGAAGAAGATTCTCTTGAACGACGTCCTTTTTCCCGATCGTCGTCACTTTCCTTACGCCTGCCTGATTCTAAGCTACGGCTAGATCTATAATGTGTCGAAGAGCCTCTTAGGCAATCAAAAGCTCAAGACTGAGTCATTGCACCTGCAAAGACCAAACGAAAATGTATAAGTAACTATTACACAAAAGATAGATAAAGAGCGTGTAGTGGAGTGCACGTGATTGTAAGTGTCCTAGTGTGCTCACTGACAGACCAGTGGCTGTAGTCTTGTTTATAGGCGTTTTCTCTCCTCTGTCAGTAGAAATAATGCCATCGCCACTCCTGGCAGGAAAATTGAGCCCCTCAATATTAATGTTTGGGAATTCATAAGTCATAATGTCATCGGGGATCTAAAGATTTGAAAATCCTTTCATTGAGCTTTCTAAGTGTTGGTAAGATGACTCTTCGTCAACAGAAGTGATAACGAATTCTGGATTCTTAGCAGTTTTTCTTCTACGGGTTTATATGCTAGTTTCTTCCTTCTCTTGGTTGGAGTTTGGGATTGCACGCCTGGTGATGTTCGACGACGGGCGCCTTACTTGGGCCTGCATCAGCTCATTGATCTGGACAACCTTGAGTTCACCCTCTTCAACGTCATCCTGAATCCCCTCGACTGGGGGCACGACAGGGTTGTTAATACCCCTTCTTATTCTACGACGCTTCTTGGCAATGCAGCACTTCCCAAAAGCCCAATGCTGCGACCCACTTGCAGCAGCCTGAATAGAGATAACAACTCATCAGTTACGAGAAGTCTAATGTCCCTATCTTCGACAGGGATGGCACGAATTGCGGAGATCGCTCTTGAAAAACTATTGCCCTTAGGATGTGGGTGGACGCCTGTAGATATTTAGGATGTTAGTTGATTCAAAAATATGGTTTGGATTAAGGGATTTAAAAGTGAAGCGAAGACAACACTTATGTCCTTCCAACCATCTCCTTGCGAAGCCAAGTGGGCACCGAACGTAGAACCACTTGTGTTTGAAAAGAGAGAGTTTATTCCAAGCACCCGTTAAGACTTGGCAGTTGGGTGAAGGCTCAAGGAAAACATAGAAAGGACTTCCTGACCGTCGTTTAAAGTTATAAATTAACCTTATGACCTCAGGATTTGATGGGCGGAATAGAACGCTCATGAACAGTAGAAAAATTCCATGGAGAAAGGCGTTGCTGTTCGGGTGAAGTTGAGTGGGAGATATTTCAAGATATCTTAACATTTCCCGAATAAAAGAATTGAAAGGCGGCACGCATCCGGCCCATCACATGAATTTGTTGCACACTGTGTACCGCTCCGGGGGCAAGTGAGTCATGTCATTTATCGAAGGAACCAGGACGTCTTCAAATGGAATTCCATGTATGGAACATAGCCTGCAAATGGAAGCCTCACCAATTCGGGAGACTTGAGAATATATCGGGCTATCTAAGAAAATGGCGTCTTCTACTGCATTGGGCATAGGACTTACATCTTCCGTCGGGAGGACGGGAACATCAAACAAAAGGTTGACTGACGGGCCATAAACTTCCATTTGTTCGGTCAGATGACCAGGAGAAAGCCTACCTGATATAGTCGTGGAGCTCAACTTTGCTTCAGGATTACTGTGCTGCGAGGCTGGTCCAGAAGACATTGCAGATAAATGCTATGAGCATTTGAAGTCCATGTTAACTATACTTAGTAGACAATCGATATTAGAAAAATTACTTGTCCCCCCATGCTAAGTGTGAGCTAGTGTGGTGTAGTGTAATGTAGTGTACAACTGAAATAAACAGCTTCAAATAAGAAAATGAAGTTAAATGACGAGACTTTTGGATTCCGACCAGAGTGACCGTCATCGCTGACCGTCTCAACTGGCAAAGAGATTGATCGGTTGTAAAAGCTTTGGGATCGACTATCAGCATATCAAAGTGCGAAATCTATTATTCAGGTCCATGTTCTAAATTTTAGTTCATGTTGAAAGTTCCAAGGATTTTTTTGTTCAAACTCAAGTTCAATAGTGAATATGCAAGTACTGTTGTTCATCGTCATCATATGTTCAAGTTCATTGAGGTGGATTAGTAGTAATTGCTCAAACAAGTAAGTTTGGATTAGGTTTCAAGTTCAAAGAGCATGTATTTCGATCCCTATATGGCGACCCTTCTTTGCCAATCCCTATATGCCAATACCTACCCTGAAGCATTAAGACCGATCCCTCTCTCCAAACATAGGACACTGATCCTTTTCCTTCTACAACTATGCTGATCCCACCACGTCGACCTATCACACCGATCCCTTTACTTAAACAGTTTGCCAACCACTAATTCTACCGATCCCTTATTTGCTGCCTCAAATAGTATCGATTCCTCTACTTTACCATCTTGCACTAAACTTCCAACACCGGTTCTCCCACGTAAGTTTTAACCATCCTCTCCTCAAGCCTCCATACCGAACCCTTTCCCAAGTCATCAAACGAGGGATTAGTATTCCACTCTACCGATCCCTCCTCTACTCTCCTTTCTTCTCCCTCCTTGCTTATTCTACCGAGCTCTGCCGCACCCCATAACTCACCTTCTCCAAGGCTGCTACGGTCATATTTCATCGTTCCATCAAGCGCCATCGTGATCGCCGACGGCCTAGAATCCATTATCACATCATAAACTCAAAAAGTATAACTTAAAAACTCACCTATGTGAGTATATGAGTTAGAGTGTAGGCGAGCATTTGGAGATGTTCGAATTGGAAGGGGAGAAGAGGCGAGTTTGTGGGACATGTTGGTTAACAGAGGGATTTCAAGCTCAAGGTTGGAGGGTTTGGTTTTTTGAATAGAGAAAGAGGGTTTGGTGCAGAAGGAGATGTTAGGAAAATAAGGCAAGCAAAATTAGAAAGGTAGAATGATAGCTTATATAAGGAAAGGGGGTTCGGTACGTAAAGCAAGGGAAGATAGATCGGTTGGCAAGGTGGAGGGATCGACATGGAATGGATGAAAAGGAGGTTCGATCCAAGTTTTCTATTTGAAGCAAAGAAAAATGGTTCGGCATAGAACATATCGACCGCTGCAAGCGTGAAGAGAAGGAAAAAGGGTTCGACAAAGTATATGCCGATCCCTAAAAAAATTTATTAAATAATAGAGAGTGAGGGATCAGCCATGAGTATGTACTCAAATGAGTATAGGCATGAAGATTATAAAGAGCATGTACCTACAAAATGTAATGAAAATTGGTGACGACCTGTGAACGTACAAGTACGTCCAGGAGCCAACGACAAGAACGTGCACGTGTATGACCTAAAAATTTCAATTTTTGAAATCAACAAAAATTGAAATCAAACCTAAAGCCTTCGGGTTCAAGTCAACCAGATAACCAAAGCTTGTTAGTCTTGTGGAACCAGACTTACATACATCCACTGATGGATTACAGTCTTGGATTTATACTATTAGAAATCGACCAAGCGTCGTGACGGTCAACTAGAAATTAAGCACTTTGGAAAAATACTTCAACAAAGGGATAACAACTATTCAAGAAGTTGAATGGATTTCTTTTTGACAACTCTAACCTGCTTCGATTCATGGCACGTCATGTTCATCACAAGATGTACTTTGGAGGGCAAATGCTATCCGGCATTCAAGCCTAGCTATATTGAACTGATTACTCAAGTTAGATTCGACTGCCATCAAGACCAATGACTCCATAGTGATAGTTGTGGGGCTCGGAGTTCAAGTACAGATGATCATATGAAGTCAGGATTGAATGGGTTTGATAGAGGGGAAATGTAGAATGTTTGAAGTATGAAATATGGATCAACACATAGGAGGGATAGGCGTAGATTGGCTCCAACAAGAAGGATCGACATGTTTCAAAATACAAGAGCATTCTTGTGGAAAACAATCAATATCTCAAGATTTACAAGTTCAATGCCTATGAAATTTGAAGAGCAAGATAAATGGACCCTAAGGAACCTACCCTAGGGATCGCACATCAAATGGCCAAGGTTTGAGGGATCGGTATATATCCCTTGGAAGGGATCAGCAGAAAGCTACATATAAGCCATGTTGAATCAAAGATCAAGCAATAACTCGAGCTCCAATGATCTAAATGACATGAAATTTAGAGACTAAACATATTCTTTCATAAGGAAGCCACCATAGGGATTGCTCCCCCAAATTCAACCAAAGAAGGGATCGGTACCGATTCCTCCTCTTTGGGAATTAGGCCTAGCGATCCCTCTGGTGGGCCTATATGGTTTAGAAGGTCCTTCAGCCGAGATTTCAGAGAGATATTTGGATGTCTTAATCTATAAATACTGGCTTAGTGAGTCATTCTGAGGATCTTTATGCCGCTTGTTACTCTAGACTCCATTGTAATCAAGTGTTAACTTATTTCTACTATTGTAATCAGATTCATAAGAGATTAACAAAGAACAATCTTCAAAGTGGACGTAGGCATACAACGCCGAAGCACTATAAACTTCTGTCTTTGATTATCGCTTATTCTCTATTGCTTACTTATTCATCTACTCAGTTTAATTTTATTTTTCTTCACTTACTTCTCTACAAAAACTATTTGGGTGTTTGCAAACGTTTTGAGTGCAAATGGACTTGAATGCTATCATTTATAGACGCATACTCGGGATACAACCAAATCATGGTGCACGAACCTGATCAGGAAAACACCAGTTTCATTACCGATATGGGGTTATACTATTATAGAGTGATGCCATTTGATTTAAAGAATGCTGGGGAAACCTACCAACGACCAGTGAATGCCATGTTCAAGCATCAAATCGGGAAAACTATGGAGTATATGTGGATGACATGTTGGTTAAATCGCATATAGCCGCAAATCACTTGGATCATCTCACTGAAATGTTTGAAATACTCCGCAAATATGGAATGAAACACAATTCACTTAATTGTCACTTTGAAGTAGCCGCTGGAAAGTTCTTGGGATTCATTGTAAGCGCTGGGCAATAATATAATAAGTGCAGTAAGTAAAAGAAGTACAAGTAAAGAGAAGATGCCAAGAATTTTTATATTGGTTCAAATTCTCAATCCTACATATAACTAACCTTCACTTCCATGGGTGGCAAGAAAAGCATTACAACTTGACTTTGGCTCAGGTGGCAAGCAGCACCCAACTTGAATTTTCCTTGGATGGCAGGAGACACCTAACCTCTTGCTTTGAAATAGTGGCAAGAACATCTATCCTAACTTTCCATGAGTGGCAGGACACATCTATATAATCCTAACTTTCTACGGGTGGCACTATGCACCTTTATAACATGTAGTGGAGTAATATCTACCTGAAATTAAACCTTTCTATCAGAATTTTAAGTAGTCTTTAATACAAGTTCCTATAGACTTCCAGTAGTACTATATCTTTGATTTCATTGAGGAATAGGATAAGAACAATGAGTAGATGATAGAGAATTGAATGCAGTCTCTTTGACTTTTCAGTACAAAAAAATAGAGAGAAAGAGAGTGGTTTCGTAAAGTATAAGTACATGTAAGCAATAGGACTTTTTTGCAAAATATAAGAGTGAAGAGAATGAATGAAATGAGAGAAAGAGAGAGAGTTACTTTAAAAAATCATTGCCTAATGCCTTTATATTGAAGATGAAGAGAAGTGACTTTTCGCAAAAGGTGAAAGGTAGTGTCCGTTTGTTTAAAATCAAAAGTTGCAACCAATGGCTAATATATCGACATACTTTCAAGGATACATCAACATATCCTAATGCAAAATGTCAATTCCTTTATAAAATTTGTTTTAACTCTTTAAAGTTGTAAAACCAAAAATAGATCTTTTATAAAATCGTTATGTGTAACAAAAAAAGATTTTTAAAAGAAATTTCAAAAAATTGTACATGATCTTTAACAATTAATTCACTCGATATAGTTTAAAACTGATTAAACCGTTGTCTTGTACTCTTCAAGTCTTTATTCATTGAGCCTCTTGTGTTCTCCTAGTCTTGCCTTTGAATATCCTTTGTTCCTTTTGATCACTTTGATCTGCTTTATTGCTCTTAATCTCCCTACTCTTGTACTTAAGTTATTGTATTGATTTTGCCTTGATATGTATACTGCATATCTACTTGATTATTCAGCAATATGTCTTGGTAGTATTCCTGTATTTCCTGTTCTATATCAACATAAACTTGGAATATAATCAATATTAATATTTATTTAGTTGTTATAATCAAAACCAATACCTGTTGTTCAAACAACCTCCCCCTTTTTAATGATGACAACCATTTAAATGTTCTGAGATAAAATATAAGACAAACTTAAATATAACCACCCCCAAATCCATTATCTCCCCCTATCTTTTTGAATTTTATATTATATACCTTTTTCCCTCTCGATTTGTCATTAATAGAAAAGGATAAAATATTTTATATAAAGACAATAGAAAATATTAATAGAGTAACGATACATAAATATGTAATATATATGACAATAAAGAATAAATATCTATATAAGAACACATGATCTTAAATCATTTTTGTAACGATAAACATAAATAATATCGATACATGCAATATTGATTAACTTAAGTTAATAAGTTATCACAATTAATCTCTTATGTATAATAATATAACATCCCGTATCTAAAGGCCAAAAGCTAAGCGCTACAGATGCTGCAGTCATCCATAGTATTAACTTCTGGTGACAAAATAAGGTAATGCCAATGGTATCCATAATATCAGAAGCACTTGAATATGAAAAAAATCATAGATTCCCAAAAACAACATTTTACCGATTACATTTCAAACAAATTCATATCCAAGTTACATAATCCTATAATCGTTTCCCAGGTAAAGATCAATTATAATTACAATAATACGCCAAGAGCGGCATATGACGATGCCCCCTTGGTTGATCAGAGTCAATATAGTCATATCTGACTTAATATACACAGCGGAATCAAAACAAGATAAAACTATAACTCCTAATTAGCTATCCGTCAGCCACCTGCTCGTCTCCGGAAGCTTTATTCACCAAAACGACTAAAACCTGAAAACCTTAGCCCTCGGCCTACTCTAATCAATTTTGAGCACCCGAGAGTTTAAGGGTAAAACAAAAACTTCAAGTTAGACATATATCCTAGTATGAATAATACTGTTACATCTCGGTTTACTAATATTAATTAAGACCATGCCGCTTAGCGTAACAGGTTTCCCCTAACTAATATCCTCTTTTAAAACATATATATTGCAAATCCTTTCCTGTAACCAAACTGGTTAATCAAACTGATATAATAATGATAATAATTGCTAAGTCTTTTAAGCTATAATCAGGTAACTAAGGGACTATCTGTCCACAAGTAGTAAATGGACTATCTGTCCGAAAACTGGGCTGACTGCCTACAAACTGGACCAACTGTCTCCAAACTGGACTAACTGTCCGAATCAAAATGGACTATCTGTCCGAATTATTTTCTTAGGGTTAACTACCCTTCATCTTTTTCCTTGAAAACCTTTTCAAAATGATTTAACCTTTTAAATCATACTTATACAAGGAAATTATATTCTTAGCTTTACTCTAAGCTATTTTTCCATGTTATATATACTTTACTCAAAATAATGTTGATGAATTTTAATGAGGATTAGCTATCCTTCCAAAACAAGTTAAAAACCTTTTTAACTTGAAAACACTTAGGCTATATTGCCTAATTAATACATTCGAAACCTTTGTTTAAAACCTTTAAACAACCCCTTTGAAACCCTTGAAAGTAACTCTTTTGAAACCAAGTAAAACCCTTTACTTAACCTAGGCCGAAAGGCCAAATCCTTCCTTTCAAAACCATTCAAAATCTTCCTTTTGAAAGCATAAAATCTTCCCTACGGAAATCTTTAAAATCCTATACATCCTTCTTTTAAATCCTTTAAATATTGCCTTTCGAAAACATAGGAAGAACCTTTCCTTTCAACCCTTTCGAAACCCTGGGGAACCACCCCATCGAAACCATTCATTAAAACCTTTTGAGGGCATCAAAACCTACCTTTCGAAAGCACTTGGGCTTAATTTACAATGTGTGGAAACCTTTCGAAACCATTCAAAAATTTATCCCTTCGAAACCTTTGAAAACTATTTCGGTGGAAACCCTTTGGATTATGCCTTCAAGTAGAGCAAAAGGATCAGAAACCCATTAAAGTCGAAAGCATCTATTTCTGAACTGTTTAAAATTGTCTCTTTCGAAACCATTTGTGTTTCAATTCAATCATAGAAAAAGGGTCTTTAAAACATTTAAGTCGAAAGAATCAGTTTTAAAACCATTTCCTAAGTAAAGAAGTAATGGTGTCGAAACCATCCCTTCGAAAGCATTGGAGCTTCGACACCATTGGAGAAGTGGCCAAATTTTTGGAAAACAAAGTACCCCTTCGAAACAATCTGGGCCGAAAGATAAAAAGGCGACAACAAAAGGTTTCGACTTAGTCGAAAGCAGTTACTTAAAAACAAAGGCGCAACCCAATTGAAACCATTTCTTTAAATCCATTTGACCTAGTCGAAAGCTAACCAAGTCGAAAGCTACTCAGTCGAAAGTCATTTAGTCGAAAGCAAGCATGCGCATTTTTTAATTTAAAAGCAAAGTAGAGCTACGACCCCTTCGAAACCCATGGTTTCGACCTCATGCCTTTCACCTTCTATCCAATTTTCTATGTACCAATATATTGATACCATATGCATTGGTTTCGATGGCGTTGAAGGCGGAGGGACTTGGTCGAAAGCCAACCTAGGTGGAAGCAGGTGCCGAAAGCAACAAAATAGTAAAAAGCATGTAGCAAATAGTTCTTTTCACCTAACATGCTTTACGTGTCAAATTTTGATTGGTTGTCTCTTTTCTTTACCACTAAAAAGTGTTGCAATTTTCAGAACTAACTATTTGAATTATTTGCAAAAGGCCCATTCTCCTTTTCTAAATATATAAAACATTTAAGTCTCATACCTTAAATAATTTTATATACCCATTAAAACACTTAGGAAAATTGTACTTTCAGAAAATCTCTTTTAATGTGTTTTCCAACATATAAAAATTTCAGACCCAAACCTTTTATTATTTAACTGTAAATAATTTATAATCCAAATTAACATTTTCTTTACTAGAAAATTCATATAAATTCCACAAAAATTCAGAAAATTTAGAAAATTGAAACCCATCTCCGAAATAATATATCTGGATATATAAAAATTCAAAAGGCATAGATGTCATTTAATAAGGTTTTCACCTTAAAACATATCATAAAACCAATATGAACATACATAAATCATCAATATGTATATATAATTATTCCATCATTCAAAAACATGGCAAAGCTTTGCAAAAGGTTCGGATTTCATCCTAAAACCGAAAACAAAAGAAATATGAGATGTAAACATTACTCACCTTAGCTTTAGAGATTATAGAGATTGAGATGTGAATGGATTTGATTTGAATTAGCTTCTTCCTAGCTTTTCTCAATCTTTTCCCCCTTTCCCTTGTTAATGGTGGCCAGCCTCTTGTTTAAAATTTTTGATAAAATGAAATGGATGTGTATAGGAGAATGCACGACCAGGTTTAAGGGATATAGGAATGACCTCTTTCCTATTTTACCTCTCCTATATTTCATGTTAAACTCTTCTTTTAATTCATTGTTTAAATGGCACTGCTACCCCTTAATTAAATCAAATCTCAATCCCCTAATCAACACATTATTTTATTTTATTTAACTAAATAAATATCCTAAATAACGTTACCAAAAATATGGGTTGTTACAAATACATTATATTTATATGTAAGGATACTAGTAGTTATGATAATCAGGATATATAGAGTGAGAATTATATAAGCAATTAAAACTGATTAACATACTAAGAACATTTTTATTAATCGTTGCATAGTTTTTACAGTACGCCCTTTTTTTAAAATAAACTTACATACAAATTGCCATACATAACAAAATATTAATAGAAATAATCTTCATGGATTTGTGGATGGAACTTTACCCATCCTTCGTTGGATCCAAAGATATGATCGAGTGAGTTAACATCCCAAACATCAAGAAAATTCACATTTCTTTCCTTCACCACATAATCAATGAAACAACAAATAGAACAAATTGTCTTTGTTTTTGATACACCATTTATTTTGGATTCATTTCAAGATGTTTCTGGTTTCCTAAGATGATATGTAGTGCTCTCCTAAAGTTTTGCAAAGTTCTCTCTAATTTTTTACTCATATTTTCATCACAGATTTTCTTTTCTTTATTCATTTTGAGTATTTTTCTAAGAAATGAATGTGATTGTTTAGATAATAAGATGAATTGATTTACCATTCTAAATCATTTTTTTATAGTGTTAAAATCATTTATAACTATTCCCATAAATAATTAACTAAATAATTCACATTTTAATTTGAAAAATTAATTTTACCATTGTATGTCGACATATCCTTTGATGTAGTTAACACATCGACATTTGTTACTACTATGTCGACATATAGTTTTTGTATGTTGACATATAGACATTAGCCTTCTTTTATTTTTAGTTTTATTTATATAAATATTTATTTATTTTTATTTTTATTTTACATAACTTTAGAGAATATAATATGCATAATTATTATAATTTTAACAATTCAAATGGTTGCAATAATAAGAAAAAAAGTACATAATTAAAGAGAAATGAAAATACAAATTACTACTAAAAATGATTTGAAGTCTAGAAAGAAGTAGATGAAGAAGAAGAGTGGCCACCAAGTTAGCTTATGATTTTTCCAAAAAAATTATCCATCTTCTTTGAAAGTTTTGAGAATTTTTTGCTAAAAGACCTCTAAAGCTTCTTTTGATTTTCAAGAAGCCTTTCTTGATTTTTTTGTAAATAATAGTTGTTTGGCCTATTCTTCCTCTTAATGCGCTTAAGAGAAGTTTCTTCATCCCCCTCCTCTTCTCCGTCTTCTTCTTCCTCCTCTTTAATTTCAATGCCTTGTTCTTCCTCTTCTTTCATTCTTTCTTCCACAATATCTTCCATAAACAATCTTCGTTGTTTTTCCATAAAAGTTTCATATGGTCCAGACTCATATGGAATATTCATAAGAGAATGGTTTTTATTATAAAAAAAATCTTCTTTTGGAGGTGAGTTCTCCATTTAAATCAATTCCGAAATAATTAAACATTCTTGTCAAATACACTTTATGATAAAGTGTATCTTCGTGTCTAGAAACATCATTGGTTAAAAAATTGAAGAGAATGACCCGTACTCAATTAATATCTCTTTTATAAAAAAATAGAAAACAAAGCTTTTCAAACTCTTGAAGTAATAATGTTATAATTCTTGGTTCGAGGAGTTATACTTTGTTACAAAATCAAACTCATAAGCCTTGCCTTCGGCCTAGAAATTTACCCTTTAAATTCGACTTCAAAATCCTTTTAAACAAATCATGTAATACCTCACAATTTTAATAATTTATTTCTTCTTTTCAAAGTTCATTGCCACTATTTTTGCAACCTAAAATTTCTCTAAGTAAATTTGCATCCAAAACAATAGTAGTGCCTTTCACGCTACCCCAAATTTAATGATTATTTTCTTGATAAAATTTTCCATTTAAATTCGTAGAAAACATTTTCGCTAGATTGGGACGACAAGGAAAATCATTTTGAGTAGAATCAACTAAACCAAAAATATCATTTTCTATACAAAGTGAAAGTTAATCATAAGAAGAAAAATCATAAATTTTACATATTTATCGCAAAAAACATTAGCATACTCATTGTTACCTATAAAAGCTTTCATTGATTCTTCATCGTTGTAAAGCTATTTTCAAATTTTTGAGAAGAGTCTAGGAGTTTGAGAAAATGAAGCCATTGTTTATAGAGAAAAGTCAGAATAAGGATTGTATTTGTTTTTGAATTTTGAAATAAAGTAATGTGTGAATGAACGAATGAGATAAACATATTAAATAGACTTTTAATAGGTATATGACAATCAATAAAAGTGTTATTTTGAAATTGAAATGGTGAGAAAATATAGGAATTTCAAAAGTTCGCAGTTTGCAAAGGTGTACCATTTCAAGCCTATGTATTTCGACATAATCTTCTTAGTATGTCGACATATATGCCAAAAATATGCCAATTCATTCATTTATTTTTATTATTTTTTATATTAATTAACTATTATCCATATATGGTGTTATTCTTATATGCTTTAAATAATATATTTAATATACTCATTTTATTTATAAGACAAATATTATACATATTTATTTATTTATGAAAATTTGTTTTTAGTTCAACAAAATTTATTTATTTCCATTTATTTAGTTTAAAACAAATTTATTCATGAGAATACTTTTTTTATTTGTATATTCATTTATATGTAATAAAATATTTATTTAGTTTAAATAAATATTTTATTAACTCATCCATATAATAGTTTAACAAATTTTAATTCTTTATTCGTAATTGTTATTTTAAATATATAAAGACTTTTATATATTATTAATATATTATTATCTATAAAATGTCTTTGCAAATTTATTTATCAAATTTAAATATGCATATAATATTATTAATTAGGGAAATAGAGTAAAGTTTAGGGATACCGAATTTTCCAGAGCTTTGTTCTTCTTCTACCATAAAGCACTAATCCACGTTTTTTGAATTTGAACTTGTGTTGCTTAAAGTAATGTCATAGTCTTTTTAAGTTATTGTGAATGCTCTTTTCCTCTTTTTGATTGAATCGGTGTTTGAAGTGTCCTTTCATTTCATCTATTTTTGGCAATCACTTTTAAGATGTCCGGTCTTGTCGCGTTCAGAAAGTTTAATTAACTTCTAGAGTTGCTGCTGCTATTTTTATTGTCCATCCTTCTGAATTTGTTCCTCTTTCTGTATTTCAGGAATCTTTTGAAATTCCTTTCTATAAAGGTTATCTCTTTATTGTCATCGTCTGATCGATGATCTTCATTTGTTATATTGAAGGAGAGTGACTTCTTTTTATTTGTCTGACTTTCCTTTCTTTCTTGCTACTGAACTGCAAATGACATTGAATTACCTAATAACTCTTCAACTCTCATAGTACTTATATAGTTAACGTCTACTATTGCTAGAGTCTTTTGATCTCATTCACTTAAAAGTAAATTTAGAATCTTTCAGGCCTGGTCCTCCTCAGTAAAAATTTTGCCTAATGAAATTAAAGCATGTAGTATATCTTGGAATCTATAGTATATGTTAGAAATAGACTTGTCGGGTTTTATTTTAAATAACTGAAGCTGATTGCTTAACGTAGAAATCTAGGTTTGTTTAACCTTACTCGTGCCTTCGTGTGTGACTTGTAATGTGCACCAAATTTCATATGCACTTTTGCAAACATGCACTTTATTGAATTCATTTTTATTCATGGGTAGAATAAAATACCCATTGCCTTTGAATTGTTGAGTGCTTGTGCCTTTTGATCATTAGATCATTAGGCATAACTAGTTTGCGACTTAGTGTTCTTAGTTTGTGTCATATTCCATATGTCTAAACCATTAGACTGTAAATAAAATTTCATTCTACATGACCAATAAACATAATTACCATCATTAAATAGTGGTGGCCTACCAATAAATTATCCTTCTACAAAAGTGTTAAATTTATTATTTGTGTTGCTTGACATATAAACTTTTCAAAAATTAGATTACAAAAATTTAAAAACCAAAAGGCTCAGATGCCAAGTGTAGGGAATGTGATATGTTACCCTAGTAATGTGCAGAATGGATCATAAGGCTAAAGTAACACTAGAATGAGGGGCTGAATAATGTTTCTAACCATATTATCAATTTACTTTATGATGATCAAATATATCAATATAGAATCAGATTCATAGGCAGTGATATGATAAATATAGTGAGCAAAAGAAGTACAAGTAAAGAGAAGACACCAAGAATTTTTATATTAGTTTGGATTCCCAATCCTACATCCAATCATATACCCCATACAAAATTTTACTATAACAAACTTTCACTTCCATGGGTGGCAAGCAAACCTTTATAACTTGGTTTTGACTCAGGTGGCAAGCAACACTTATCCCGATTTTCCATGGGTGGTAGGATGCACCTAACCTTTCAACTTCGAACCAGGTTGCAATAATACATATCCCGACTTTCCATGAGTTACAAGACACACCTGTATAATCTTGACATTCTATGGGTGGCAGGATGCACCTTTACAGCAAATAGTAGAGTAATATCTACAAGGAATTGAATCTTTCGATCATAATTTCAAGTAGTCTTTAATGCAATTTCCAATAGACTTCCAGTAGCAATATATCTTTGATTTATTTGAGGAATAGGATAACAATAGAGTGTAAATGATAGAGAATTTAATATACACTCTCTAAATTTTTAATAGATTGCAAATCTATAAAGAAATAAAGGAAAAGAGAGTGGATCTATAAAGTATTAGTATATTTAAGCAATAGGACTTTTCTACCAAATGTGAAAATAAAGAGAATGAGAGAAATGAAAGAGAATTACATCAAAAATTCATTGTCCAAAGGCTTTATATAGAAGATGAAGAGAAATGACTTTTCGCGAAAGGCAGTGTCTGTTCATTTAAAAACAAAGTTGCAACGAACGCTAGTACATCAACATACTTTCAAGGATATGTCGACATATCCTTGTGTAGAATGTCAGTTCTTTTATAAAATCTGTTTTAACTCTTTTAGGTTGTAAAAACAAAAATAGATCTTTTATAAAATGATTATAGGCAATAAAATAAAGAGTTTTAAAATAGAAACGTCAAAGATTTGCTATGGGATCTTTAACAATTAATTTTATGACTCGGTATACTTTAAAATTGACTAATTATTGACCTGTACTCTTTTAGTCTTTATTCCTTGAATTTCCTATGTTCTCCTGGACTTGCCTTTGAACCTTCTTTGGTCTTTTTGATATGCTTGATTCCTCTTGATCTCCCCTGTAATGTACTTGATTTCTTGTATTTATCTTACCTTTATACGAATATTTCATCTCTACTTGATTATTCTGCAATATGTCTTAATAATATTCATATAATTCTTTTACTACATAAAAATAAACTTGGAAAATCATCAGTACCATTATTTATCTAGTTTTTAGCATCAAAACCAATACCTGTGGTTCTAAGATGAGAAACTATTTTGGTAGAGAAATCAAATGGTTTTATTTCAATCAAAATACAGAGGAAGCATGTGTCTATAAGAAAGAAATTATAAGGTACTACACATTTCAAATACTATAAGTAAACAATATGCTATAGATTGGTAGCGATGTACCTGCGTTGAAATTAGTTAAGGCTAAGTTGTTTAACCTCGATGAAGTATTTGAAAGTAGAGTCCTTTATACTCGATATATGAGGATAGACGGTCCTAATTGATATGCATAACACCATATTAGAATGTTCAATATGGATTATATGAGATATATTCCTTTTGCATTAGCAGTAGGAACCATCATATTGTTATGTTATCATATTGCATGTCCACCAAATTTCATATGCACTTTTGCAAACATGCACTTTATTGAATTCATTTTTAACCATGGGTAGAATAAAATATTCATTGCCTTTAAATTGTTGAGTGCTAGTGCCTTTTGATCATTAGATCATTGTGCACAATTAGTCTGCTAATTAGTGTACTTAGTTTGTGTGATATTCCATTTGTCTAAACCATTAGACTGTAAATAAACTTCAAAAAGTGGTGGTCTAGCAGTAGATTGTCCTTCTACAAAAGTGTTAAATGTGTTATTTGTGTTACTAGACATATAAGCTTTTCAAATCTCATATTATGAAATTTTGAAAACCAAAAGGCTCTGATACCAAGTGTAGGGAATGTGATATGCTACCCTAGTAATGTGCAGCATGGATCTTAAGGCTAATATAACATTAGAGGGAGGGAGTGAATAATGTTTCTAAACATATTTTTAATTTAATTTATGTTTATCAAATATATCAATACAGAATCAGATTCATAGGCAGTAATATAATAAATGTAGTGGGTAAAAGAAGTACAAGTAAAGAGAAGACACCAAATTTTTTTTATACTAGTTTGGATTTCCAATCCTACATCCAGTCCTATACCCCATACAAAATTTCACTATAACCAACTTTCATTTCCGTGGGTGGCAAGCAAACCTTTATAATTTGACTTTGACTCAGATGGCAAGCAACACCGATCTTGACATTCCACGGGTGGTAGGACGCACCTAACCTCTTGACTTTGAACTAGGTGGCAATAACACCTATCCTGACTTTCCAGGAGTGGCAGGACATGACCAAACAATCCTGACATTCTACGGGTGGTAGGATGCACCTTTGTAGCAAATAGTAGAGTAATATTTACAAGGAATTGAACCTTTTGATCATAATTTCAAGTAGTCTTTAATACAAGTTCCTATAGAGTTCTAGTAGCAATATATCTTTGATTTATTTGAGGAATAGGATAATAATAGAGTGTAAATAATAGAGAATTGAAAGTACACTCTATGAATTTTTAATAGATTGCAAATCTATGAAGAAATAGAGGGAAAGAGAGTGGATATGCAAAGTATAAGTATATGTAAGCAAACAGACTTTTCTACTAAATGTGAGAACAAAGAGAATGAGAGAAATGAAAGAGAATTACCTTAAAAATTCATTGTCCAAAGGCTTTATATAGAAGATGAAGAGAAGTGACTTTTCATGAAAGGTGCAAGGTAGTTCCCGTTCACTTAAAAATAAAAGTTTCAACCAACGGCTAGTACGTCGACATACTTTCAAGGATATGTCGACATATCCTTGTGCAGAATGTCAGTTCCTTTATAAAATTTGTTTTAACTCTTTTAAGTTGTAAAACCAAAAATAGATCTTTTATAATTATGGGCAATAAAATATAGAGTTTTAAAATAGAAATTTCAAAGATTTACTACGTGATTTTAACAATTAATTCTATGACTCGATATACTATAAAATTTACTAGCTATTGTCCTGTGCTCTTCTAGTCTTTATTCCTTGAGTTTCATGTGTTCTCCTGGCCTTGCCTTTGAACCTTCTTTGGTCCTTTTGATTTGCTTGATTCCTCTTGATCTCGCTGGTCATTTACTTTAGTTCTTGTATTGATCTTACCTTGATACGTATACCGCATCTTTACTTGATTATTCTATAATACATCTTAATAGTATTCATGTATTTCTTTTAATACATAAAAATAAACTTGGAAAATCATCGGTACCAATATTTTTCTAGTTTTTATAATCAAAACTAATACATGTGGTTCTAATGTGAGCAACTATTTTGGTAGAGAATCAAATAGTTTAATTTCAGTCAAAATGTAGAGGAGGCATGTGTCTATAAGGAAGAAATTAGAAGGTACTACGACATTTCAAATACTATACGTAAACAACATGCTACTGATTGGTAACGATGTACCTGTGTTGAAATTAATTAAAGTTGGTTGTTTAATCTCGATGAAGTATTTGAAAGTAGTGTCCTTTATACTCAATATACGAGGATAAACAGTCCTAATTGATATGTATAGCCACCATATTAGAATTTTCAATATGGATTATACGAGATATATTCCTTTTGCATTAGTAGTGGCATCATATCGCTACGTTATATACTATAAAGGAATACACATCTACACTTGGTGTAGTGAGTGAAGATCAAATTTGAGTTGAAATCGTTGAATGGTAGTTAAGAGTATTCTTGAGTTTCTACGAAATACTAGAGAATTTTTTATGGAAAAAACGAACTCCTAATGAAGGAGTGCTCAGACTTAAACTTCATAAGTGACATCAAGTATAGTAAGTCAATCTTAAATTCATATTTATTATAATAAAGGGGCTTTAATATGAAAATGTTCTAAAAGAGAGGTTGTGGTAGATTTAAACCGTGGTAGATTCAACTATAAGGGTTAAGTACATCATCTTGAATTGTGCCACAATGAAATCAATATATATATATATATATTGTGTGTGTAACAACCCATATTTTTAATCAATATTTTAAATTACATTTATTTGAAACTTTGATTTTTAAATCATTTAAATTTGAATTTTTGGAATTTTCCAATGTAATTTTGGATTTTGTTTGTAATTTATTTTCCAAATATAATAAATTAATGATTTTCTAGAAATTTTATATTTTGATCAACTTTGGTCAAACTTTGACTTTTAGTTGAAATTTTAAAATTTGAATTTTTAATCTTTTTCTTTGAAGCAGTATTTGTTTCTGATTTCTGTTCTGCTTTTCGTTTTGTAAAATTCTGTTTTATACTTTTTAAAATTTGATAAAATTCAGCGTTTTACACGAAGTCATTTTCTGTAGTTTATTTTCTATTTTATACGTTCATTTTTCTATTTTACTATGTTCATTTCTTCATTTTTATTTTCTATTTTTATTTTGTTTAGACTTTGATTTATTTATTGGATTTTATTTTTGATTTTGGCTTTGGAAATTTCAAGAGACTTTGGTTTCTCTTTATATAACTTATGCCTTTTCATTTGCCTAGCTCTTCACATCCATAGCCGTCCAATTTATTGTCATTAGTTGTGCCTTTTACTTGCAAATAACGTACAAAGTTTCTCATTTCATCCTTCTTCTCATTTCCCATTTGCGTTCAAAAGAAAAAAAATATACAAGTTTCTCTTGTCTTCCCCTTTCTCTTTCCCTTCTCTCTTTTGTTTTGTTTTCTCTTTTGCTTTAAGGCTTGCTCGGCCATCACCATGTCCATGCCTTAGCCGACCACATCTCCTCCTCCACCACCACCATGACCGGCCACCACCACCTCATCACCACCACCAAACCATGTCGTGACCCCTATGACCCAAACCATCACCAAACAATGAAAAAACCCTAGCCGAACTCCTACATTTCATCACCTCCTCTTCTATTGCCTCAGCCACCATCACCTCCACCTTCCCCATCCCCTGGCCGTGACCATCCCCTACTCTAGACCTGACCTGACCCATGCACACAACCCAGGCCGAGCCTTTACACCATGGCCGAACCAATAGTTGAATGCCTTTAGACCTTTTTCCTTCCTATTGTCTTGTAACTTACACCTCTTCACCTTCTAGCCCATGGCCGTGCTTGGTGATATCAAAACCAAGCCTAGCATGCCCAATCAAACCATGGCCGAGCATATCTTGATCATGGCCGAGCCTAATGATGATGGTCGACCCCATTGTAACCATGGCCGAGCCCACTTGATGTTTAAAGCAAAGGTTATGTCATTTTCTTTCATATCCTTGCATTGTTTTAATTTCTATTCTTTTGTATTGAATCTTATACTTATGTTTGTGTATTTGTTTATATACAAGATTTGGATCTTGACTCTTCATCCATTCAAAATCTTATTCGTGCTTTGTCGTGCTTTTCAGAGTTTTAGTTGTGTGTCTTGAATTGTTATCTCCAGCTTTAAAAGGTGAGTTTATCACTCTCGACATTCGTACTTATATAATTGTGATACAATGACATGTGAATTGTAGAAATTAATATGCTATATTCATATATGCCCGTGATATGATTATATGATGTTATATACTGCTTATATATTTGTTACATCACCTGATATGATATTATATGCTCTACTATTATTTTATTTTCTGTATCTCACACTACAAGCTCCCTTTCACAATGGGTTGAAATGATACATACCCGAACGGACTTTAGAATAAGGAAAAATCATTATGAGCTGAAATGATAGGCTCGAGTGATTTTTATTTTATTTTATTTGACTTGGGATTGCGGGTTTGAAATGATAGAACCCGGATTTTTTGTTTTAAATTATGGATTGAAATGATACATATCCGTATCACTTGACCTAGGCTAGAAAATATTATACAGACCTGTGGTTTATTTTAAATAATATTTTTCTGAAATTTTAAGTATTTTGAAATATTAAATATATGTGATTTTGAACTTAAGTTTGATATAATAGTTTTCTGAAATTTTAGGTATTTTGAAATATTAAATATATGTGATTTTGAACTTAAGTTTGATATAATAGTTTTCTGAAATTTTAAGTATTTTGAAATATTAAATAAATGTGATTTTGAACTTAAGTTTGATATAATAGTTTCTGAAACTTTAAGTAATTTGGAATACTAAATAAATATGATTTTGAACTTAAGTTTGATATCATAGTTTTTTGAAAATTGTAAGTATTTGGAATTTAGATTATCTGAGAGTTTAACTTAAATTGGATTTAAATGATTTAAATAAATTTATGGTGATTTTCTATAAGTTAAATTGTATGAATGAATTAATGATAAAAATGTAAATTTTGATTTGACCCAATAATTGAAAATTTAGGGGTAAATGGAATTTTAAGCTTAACTTAGTGATAAGAATATTTTATTTGTGAAATGGGTATTTTTAATAAGGTGTTAAGTTATTGGTTAAAATAAAAGTTAAGTAAAATAGGGTATTTTGACATAATAAATGAATTATGGTTTTAATTGGAGATTTATTTATAAAATTTTATTTTATTTAAACCATAAGTTGAATGTCATCTAAATGATATTTTCTGAAGCATGAGATATGATTTTATAAGTTAAAAATGGTTAAAATTGAAGTTTTAATGTTTTTGAAATTTTATAATAAATCTGGAATTAGTATTGGTAGCATTCTAAATTGCTGTGGTTTTAAGACAACATTTGCTAAGTGCTACTGTTGCTGAAAGTAAACTATATTCTGAATTAATAATATATCTACTGTAACACTTTGAGAAATGCTGCTGTTTCTAAAATTAAACTAAATTTTGAAATACTAATATATCTACTGTAACACTTTGTAAGTGCTGCTGTTTCTAAAGCTGAACTGTTTTGAAACTAATATATCTACTAGAACAATTTGTAAGTGCTGCTGTTTTTGAAATTGACAATGTTTTGAAATACTAATATATCTACTGTAACACTTTATAAGTGCTGCTGTTTTTGAAAATACAATGTTTTGAAATTTTTGTAATTGAATGAATGAACTCAGAAAATGCTATAATTCTGGAAATTGAATATTTGATTTGAAAGTATATTGAATTTAAATTAAATGGTTAAATGAATATGTTATGATTTCAAAGATATGATTTCAAAGTGTTATGAATTTCAAGGTTTTGATTTCCAAAGCGTCTTGATTTTTAAGACTTATGATTTTGAAAGTATTATAACTTTGGAAAGTGATATGATTTTAGAAATGGATATAATTGAAGAGAAAATTGTATTGTCTTGATATGGTTAAAAATAGATATGCTTTGATTTTGAATATAAACCATTTTGAAATTTATAACCACGGGTTATAATAACCATTGGTTGTTAAAGAGACCGGGATCGGATATGGGCATACTCTCTGTCGATACCGAAAACCACTTTAACAACTATGTACGCGGAGGAGATTACAGAATGAAGTAGAATGGTGGCGACGATCCTATTGAGGTATATACGTGGACCCGACTCACGTGAGTTGGCATAAGGTGGCTAAAATAGGAGCGATTGACGAGCCAATGAGGTAGCTCCTCTGATCGGACACACTTCTTCGATACCATTCTATTACTTTGTGATTGATTTGATGGCCATCCTCGATTTTTGATTTGGGAGTGTGTTCCGAGGTGGGCGGTAGTGGCTGTTATGCGTTACCACCAGTCCGGATGCGTAATTGGTATATCTACCCAGGCATTGCCTCATTGTGCCGTGTCACCTACCCTAGCGAGCTTTACTACGAGTTTGTTTTGTACCATACCTTTGGAGTGCCCTCTGACGACGCCTAGTACGGGGGAGATTACGGTATTGTATAGACTGTGGGAATATATAAAAATGTTTAAGGTGGAAAATGTAAAGCCTTAACGCTATTTTGATAGTTTACTTTACTTTAGACATTATTATAATAGCGTATATTACTACATAGTAGATAGTTTAATGGATCCTTAAAGGATGGGCGATCCCAAGCATCCTTTAAGTTACTTGTGCATTTCTATTACAGTTCACTTGAGTTGGTTTACATTGTATAAGTATGTATGTCCTGACTCAAGTGTTTTGTGTTTTGCTTTACGCTCGGTCAGATTGAGTTGTACCAGTATTCGAGACTCACCTTTGGAGTTGGAGCTTCGCTTGGATCCATCCATTGATTCTGCTTTCAGTCATTCAGTTGATTCCAGTGATGTATTCAGATCTTGTATTTGACTATTGTATTGAGACATCTTTATATTCATAAATTCTGTTGTATCTTGTTTAACTCTGTTATATATATAGTAGCTTCATGAACTACTATGCTTTTGTTTCCGCTGCATTATTGTTATATTACTCTGTGTCTGTGATTATTTATTTACTGTATATATTGAGTTTTGCCAAATTTTATTTACAATCTATTGTTTTGAATTATTCAAGTCCGACATGTGTGGATTTATTGTTGATTTGAATGGTCCAAAATAGTGGGTCGTTACATTTAGTATTAGAGCTCTGGTTTTAGGCAAAACTCAGCATATAGAGTAGATTAAATTACAGAATCACTTTCGTTCGAGCTTGAATTCTTTCTTCTTCGATCCGGTTTCCTTTGAATTTTTGGAATGTTCCCTCGGTCCCAAAATCCATTCTTGTCTTTCCCAATTCGTATTCGTCCGGATTTTTGAGTATCCCATAGCCCCACTATATTATTTGTATGGAAGTGAAACTCCATACAATAGGCATTGATTCACCGGAGATTTCTGTATCCTCGGTTTACAATGCTGCTATCTTTTGTTGTTCTCAAATTCTATCTCTGGCGATCAGATGTCGATTTGCCTCTGAATTCTACCTCGATCTTATTTTGAAGTCACAGTTGACCGGTTTAGGTTGCCTGCGATTTATATAAATCCAACCATTTTCTTCTCTCTTTGAAATCTATTTATCTACCTATCGAGCCAGTCTTCTAGTTGAATTCTTTTGGGATTAGGATCTCTCTATATTTGAATCTCTATCCTCACTTTGAAATCTATCCTTGAATCATCGGGAGAGGGAGTGTATTTTGTATCTTGTTATTAATATTAAAATGTTTTATAGTGTGTTGTTTGAGTTGTTGATGTTGGTTTGGATTTTCGATCGATTCGTCTGATCAACGCTATCGATAGGAATTCCAAAACACTTGAACAGAGCAAACTGACACAATATTATTTTCAAATTCGGTAAATGAAATAAATTTGTATGATTATATTGTAAATATATAAGTAAAATTTTAAAATTTAATAAGTTAATTAAATTGGTTGTTTAAAATGATAATATTTGATTTTCATTTATTGTTCTATAAATGAATTTATAAACATGGTTTATAAAGTGATTTGAAAATTAAAATGAATTTAAATTAGTATTTGAGAATTTAATTTCCGATAATTTCAAACTCTGGTTTTAAAGTTTTAAAATGTATATTATTTAAAGTATTTTCAAATAGAAATCGTTTCAAAGAATTTTAAACGTTTAAAATCAGTACACTTCTCTTTTGTCGCTGGAAAATAATTTCGGTGATGACTGCAGCATCATCGACATTCATTTTTGAGTTTCGAAGTGGAGAGACCATTCAGTAGCTTTGCTACAGTTTTGTTTTGAAAATTTAATTGATTTAAATTTCTTAAGTATGATTTGATTTATATATAGGTATATTATTTTAAATTTAATTTGATTGTTATATATAATAAATATATTTATCTTTAAATGGTTTGAAGTGAATTGGAAATTTAATTCCTAAATATATGTTAAAGGATGATTTTAATTATTGATAAATTCAAAAAATTTGAATAAGTATTTAAACATGAATAATTGAATTGGAAATTTTTTATTGTATAATCCTCTATTGCATTCTAATATAACTTACCTTAATTATTCAAAAGTTAACTATGTAATGGAATTTTATACAATATAAAATGATGATAAAGAAATTTTAGATAATTTGAGTGGTTATTATTAGTGTGATCAGAAAGGGCACTATGCTAATTGTTGCCCTGCTTCAGTTAGTACTGTTGTTCTTCCTTCTACTCCTGCTCCTAGTGATACCCAAGGTACTCTTCGGGGCACCTTTCCTTTATTTTCAGTATCCTGTTCATGTTTCATTTGATTCTGGAGCTTTCCATAGTTTTAGATCTGTAGATCTTTGTGATAAGTTTGAACATCTCCTTTCTCCTGAGTATGTTCCTGAACTTTTGTGTGTTTCTAATCCTGTTGGGTTCCACAAACCTTAGTAGGATTTGCAGAAGGGTGAAACTCTTCTATTCTGGCCATCGTTTTTTGATAATTCTTTGGTTATTCAGTACCGTATGCCTCAGGATTTTGCTGACAGCTTTATTTATTCTTTTGATTCTTCTCCTGGTAATCTTTCTTCGACTCCTGTGGTCAAACTCTATCTCGATGTATTTGGTGAAGTCACTACTTTACCTCCTAAGCGGGAAATCGAATTTCGTATCGATCTTATTCCTGGAACTCGACCTGTAATTCTTCCTCCCAGAAGAATGGCACTCCACGCGAAGGTTGAGTCGAGGAAGAAAATTAAGGACTTGTTCTCCAAGGGTCTGACCAAACCTAGCCATTCTAAATGGGGAACAGTGGTGGTTTTCATCACCAAGTCCGATGGTTCTTTGAGGATGTATGCGATTATAGGGAGCTGAACAAGCTCACTATGAAAAGCAGATATCCTATGGTTGATCAGCTCTATGGAGCTATTGTTTTCTATCAGCTTGATCTTACCTCAGTTTTCACCAGCTTAGAGTTGCTGAGGAAAGTATTCCCAAGACTGCTTTCCGTACTGAGAATGGTTTCTATGAAGGGTTAGTCATGCCTTTTGGTTTGACTAATGCTCCTGTTTTCTTTTTGATCTTGTCTTTGTTTTGATATTCTTGTATTCTCTAGTCTGAGGAAGAGCATGAATCTCATTTGAGCTTTGTTCTGGAGACTCTTAGGAGTCATCAGTTGAAAGCTAAATTCTCGAAATGCCATTTCCAGAAGGATGAAGTCCGATTTCTTGGGCTTATTATTTTTGGTAATGGAGTTTCTGTTGATCCAGTTTTGATCGCTGAGATCAATGTGAATCTTCTTTTCCTTTCCTTTTCTCTTTATCCTTCAATCATTCTATCTTTTCTATTGTCCTTATATCTCTCCCTATTCTGTAAAGGATTGGGAAATTCCTAGGACTTCAATTGATATTCGAAGTTTTTCTAGGCCTCGTCGATTATCATCGGAGATTCATTGAGAATTTTGCTCGAATGGCTGCACTTTTCCTTGCTTTGACTCGTAAGAATGTTAAGTTTTACGAGAGTATTTGGGTTATTGTGGATAGACTGACCAAGTCCGCTCCTTTCATTCTGGTCAAGTCTACTCGATCTGTTTCCGGTCTGGCTGAGATCTATTTGAGAGTGATTGTTCATCTTCATGGGGTTCCTATCAGTATTGTTTGTGATAGAGATCGCATATTCATCAGTCAGTTTTGGAGAGTCTTTTTGGAAGCTTTGGGTACTCACTTGAATCTGAACACTGCTTACCATCCACAGACCGACGGTCAAACGGAAAGAGTGAATCAGATTCTAGAGGATCTTCTTCGGGCTTGTGTTCTTGATTATGGAGGATCTTGGGAAGATCATCTCCATCTCGTCGACACCTATAACAACAGTTATTAGGTATAATTTCAATTTTCTATTTTACCTTGTCTTAATCCTTTATCTATCTCATTTTATCTTTTATGTTCTAGCTAGTATTGCAATGTCTCAATTTGTTGCCCTTACGGATGACCTTGCAGATCTCCATCTTGCTGGATTGAATTCGGTAATCGTTTGGTTCGTTGGTCCTTTCCGCATCTTAGAAAGGATTGATTCTTTAGCTTATCGCCTGGATTTGCCTGAGAAGTTTTCTGGGATGCATAATGTATTCCATGTTTCGCATCTTCGTCAGTATCCTCATGATCCATCTCTGATTGTCTAGCCTTCTGCTCTTGAGAGTTTGGATATTGAATCAACTCTTACTGTCGAGAGGAAGCCACTTCGTATTGTCGATAGAGGTACGAAGCAGCTGAGAAGGAAATCTGTCATCCTGGTCATAGTGCAGTGTTGTACTGATGATCGAAATTGTCCTTGAGAAGGAGGAGAGCATACGTGCTTCGAATCCGGAATTGTTTGTTTCAGGTATTATTCTCCGTCCTATCTTATCTTTCTTTGTTCTTCCGTGTCTCGTTCCTTTTCGAGGATGAAAAGTTTTGAGTGGGGGAAAGTGTAACAACCCATATTTTTAATCAATATTTTAAATTACATTTATTTGAAACTTTTATTTTTAAATCATTTAAATTTGAATTTTTAGAATTTTCCAATGTGATTTTGGATTTTGTTTGTAATTTATTTTCCAAATATAATAAATTAATGATTTTCTGGAAATTTTATATTTTGGTCAACTTTGGTCAAACTTTGACTTTTAGTTGAAATTTTAAAATTTGAATTTTTAATTTTTAATCTTTGTCTTTGAAGCAGTATTTGTTTCTGATATCTGTTCTGCTTTTCGTTTTGTAAAATTCTGTTTTATACATTTTAAAATTTGATAAAATTCATCTTTTTACACGCACTCATTTTCTGTAGTTTATTTTCTATTTTCTACGTTCATTTTTCTATTTTACTATGTTCATTTCTTCATTTTTATTTTCTATTTTTATTTTGTTTAGACTTTGATTTATTTATTGGATTTTATTTTTGATTTTGGCTTTGGAAATTTCAAGAGACTTTGGTTTCTCTTTATATAACTTATGCCTTTTCATTTGCCTAGCTCTTCACATCCATAGCCGTCCACTTTATTGTCATTAGCCGTGCCTTTTACTTGCAAATAACGTATAAAGTTTCTCATTTCATCCTTCTTCTCATTTCTCATTTGCGTTCAAAAGAAGAAGAAGAAACAAGTTTCTCATGTCTTCCCCTTTCTCTTTCCCTTCTCTCTTTTGTTTTGTTTTCTCTTTTGCTTTAAGGCTTGCTCGGCCATCACCATGTCCATGCCTTAGCCGACCACATCTCCTCCTCCACCACCACCATGACCGGCCACCACCACCTCATCACAACCACCAAACCATGCCGTGACCCCTATGACCCAAACCATCACCAAACAATGAAAAAACCCTAGCCGAACTCCTACATTTCATCACCTCCTCTTCTATTGCCTCGGCCACCATCACCTCCGCCTTCCCCATCCCCTGGTCGTGACAATCCCCTACTCCAGACCTGACCTAACCCATGCACACAACCCAGGCCGAGCCTTTGCACCATGGCCGAACCAATAGTTGAATGCCTTTAGACCTTTTGCCTTCCTATTGTCTTATAACTTACACCTCTTCACCTTCTAGCCCATGGCCGTGCTTGGTGATCTCAAAACTAAGCCTAGCATGCCCAATCAAACCATGGCCGAGCATATCTTGATCATGGCTAGCCTAATGATGATGGTCGAGCCCATTGTGACCATGGCCGAGCCCACTTGATGTTTAAAGCAAAGGTTATGCCATTTTCTTTCATATCCTTGCATTGTTTTAATTTCTATTCTATTGTATTGAATCTTATACTTATGTTTGTGTATTTGTTTATATACAAGATTTGGATCTTGACTCTTCATCCATTCAAAATCTTATTCGTGCTTTGTCGTGCTTTTCGGAGTTTTAGTTGTGTGTCTTGAATTGTTATCTCCAGCTTTAAAAGGTGAGTTTATCACTCTCGACATTCGTACTTATATAATTGTGAAACAATGACATGTGAATTGTAGAAATTAATATGCTATGTTCATATGTGCCTGTGATATGATTATATGATGTTATATACTGCTTATATATTTGTTACATCACCTGATATGATATTATATGCTCTACTGTTATTTTATTTTCTGTATCTCACACTGCAAGTTCCCTTTCACTATGGGTTGAAATGATACATACCCGAATAGACTTTAGAATAAGGAAAAATCATTATGAGCTGAAATGATAGGCTCGAGTGATTTTTATTTTATTTTATTTGACTTGGGATTGCGGGTTTGAAATGATAGAACCTGGATTTTTCGTTTTAAATTACGGATTGAAATGATACACATCCGTATCACTTGACCTAGGCTAGTAAATATTATACAAACCCATGGTTTATTTTAAATAATAGTTTTCTGAAATTTTAAGTATTTTGAAATATTAAATATATGTGATTTTGAACTTAAGTTTGATATAATAGTTTTCTGAAATTTTAAGTATTTTGAAATATTAAATATATGTGATTTTGAACTTAAGTTTGATATAATAGTTTTCTGAAATTTTAAGTATTTTGAAATATTAAATATATGTGATTTTGAACTTAAGTTTGATATAATAGTTTTCTGAAACTTTAAGTAATTTGGAATACTAAATAAATGTGATTTTGAAATTAAGTTTGATATCATAGTTTTCTGAAAATTGTAAGTATTTGGAATTTAGATTATCTGAGAGTTTAACTTAAATTGGATTTAAATGATTTAAATAAATTTATGGTGATTTTCTATAAGTTAAAATTGTATGAATGAATTAATGATAAAAATGTAAATTTCGATTTGACCCAATAATTGAAAATTTAGGGTTAAATTGAATTTTAAGCTTAACTTAGTGATAAGAATATTTTATTTGTGAAATGGGTATTTTTAATAAGGTGTTAAGTTATTGGTTAAAATAAAAGTTAAGTAAAATAGGGTATTTTGACATAATAAATGAATTGTGGTTTTAATTGGAGATTTATTTATAAAATTTTATTTTATTTTAACCATAAGTTGAATGACATCTAAATGAATATTTTCTGAAGCGTGAGATATGATTTTATAAGTTAAAAATGGTTAAAATTGAAGTTTTAATGTTTCTGAAATGTTATAATAAATCTGGAATAAGTATTGGTAGCATTCTAAATTGCTGTGGTTTTAAGACAACATTTGCTAAGTGTTGATGTTGCTGAAAGTAAACTATATTCCGAACTAATAATATATCTACTATAACACTTTGAAAAATGATGCTATTTCTGAAATTAAACTAAATTTTGAAATACTAATATATCTACTGTAACACTTTGTAAGTGCTGCTATTTCTAAAGCTGAACTGTTTTGAAACTAATATATCAACTATAACACTTTGTAAGTGCTGCTGTTTCTGAAATTGACAATGTATTGAAATACTAATATATCTACTGTAACACTTTATAAGTGTTGCTGTTTCTGAAAATACAATGTTTTGAAATTTTTGTAATTGAATGAATGAACTCAGAAAATGCTATAATTCTGGAAATTGAATATTTGATTTGAATATATTGAATTTAAATTAAATGGTTAAATGAATATGTTATGATTTCAAAGATATGATTTCAAAGTGTTATGAATTCGAAGGTTTTGATTTCCAAAGCGTTTTGATTTTTAAGACTTATGATTTTGAAAGTATTATAACTTTGGAAAGTGATATGATTTTTGAAATGGATATAATTGAAGAGAAAATGGTATTGTTTTGATATGGTACAAAATAGATATGCTTTGATTTTGAATATAAACCATTTTGAAATTTATAACCACGGGTTATAATAACGATTGGTTGTTAAAGAGACCGGGATCGAATATGGGCATACTCTTTGTCGATACCGAAAACCACTTTAGCAACTGTGTACGCGGAGGAGATTCTAGAATGAAGTAGGATGGTGGCGACGATCCTATTGAGGTATATACGTGGACCCGACTCCCGTAGTTGGCATAATGTGGCTAAAACAGGTGCGATTGACGGGCCAATGAGGTAGCTCCTCTGATCGGAAACACTTCTTCGATACCATTCTATTACTTTGTGATTGATTTGATGTCCATCCTCGAATTTTGATTTGGGAGTGTGTTCCGAGGTGGGCGGTAGTGGCTGCTATGCGTTACCACCAGTCCGGATGCGTAATTGTTATATCTATCCTGGCACTGCCTCGTTGTGTCGTGTCACCTACCCTAGTGAGCTTTACTATGAGTTTGTTTTGTACCATACCTATGGAGTGCCCTCTGACGACACCTAGTACGGGGGAGATTACGGTACTGTATAGACTATAGGAATATATAAAAATGTGTTAAGGTGGAAAATGTAAAGCCTTAACACTATTTTGATAGTTTACTTTACTTTAGACATTATTATAATAGCGTATATTACTACATAGTAGATAGTTTAACGGATCCTTAAAGGATGGGTGATCCCAAGCATCCTTTAAGTTATTTGTGCATTTCTATTACAGTTCACTTGAGTTGATTTACATTGTATAAGTATGTATGTCCTGACTCGAGTGTTTTGTGTTTTGCTTTACGCTCGGGTCAAACTGAGTTGTACTAGTATTCGAGACTCACCTTTGGAGTTGGAGCTTCACTTGGATCCATCCATTGATTCTGCTTTCAGTCATTCAGTTGATTCCAGTGATGTATTCATATATTGTATTTGACTATTGTATTGAGACATCTTTGTATTCGTAAATTCTGTTGTATCTTGTTTAGCTCTTTTATATATATAGTAGCTTCATGAACTACTATGCTTTTTTTTTCCGCTGCATTATTGTTATATTACTCTGTGTCTGTGATTCTGTGATTATTTATTTAATGTATATATTGAGTTTTGCCAAATTTTATTTACAATCTATTGTTTTGAATTATTCAAGTCCGACATGTGTGGATTTATTGTCGATTTGAATGGTCCAAAATAGTGGGTCGTTACAGTGTGCGTTTATATATATATTTGTGTGTGTGTGTGTGTATGCGTGCAAATTTATAAGAAAACTAGGGGTTTTTCCACCATTGAGAATCCAATAATATATCATGATAATAATAATGCAATGTAGATTGCATAGAAACTGAAAGCTTGATAAAAGGTCGAGGCATTTTTCGTAATTAACATGCGATAAAAGATTTTATCAGTGATAGAAAAGTATAATTGAAAATTAGATACAAAATAATAATATTATAGATCCACTTACTGAGGCCCTTTGTTGGTTTTTTCTAAGAAAACTGATCGAGAGTATGGTTATGATTCACCATAATTGGCCCACAATGCAAGCAGGAGATCGATAGAGTTAAGGGTGTGCCATATGCTAATTATTTAATTTAGTTATATGCTTAACTCTTTATAGAGAATCTAGCTCGAAATAAAGTAAGATTTTGGTTTATATGGTTATAATGGGACATAATAATGTTATAAATACATTAAATATATATAAGTAGTGTTTGCACAAAAAATGGGCAAACACCTCCAAGTCGTATGATTTAGTTGATTTTATGTTGTTTTTATTGATCTGGGTGATTTATGCAAATATATGAAAAGCAGGGACTAAACTGTAAAAGACACACAGATTTATAGTGGTTCGGCCAGAATGTGCCTACGTCCACTTTATATGTTATTCTCCTTTACTGTTCAGATTACAAGTACAAAGCTTTGATACAAGTATATGAAAGTTGTTTGAAAGTTCTATCTATGCTTGAGCTCTCAAACTTGTCCGCCATTGTTGTACCCCTACCCCTCTATTTATAGAGTGAGGCTGGGGGTAGGGGTCTTGGATGTATGTAGCTGCTGGTGGGCCTGGGCTGATGTAATCTGGCCTGGCAACGTTGGTTCGATGATCCCCTGGTCCGGTGGAGAGCGGAAAAAAGGGATGGTTCGTGATTGGTTGGTCGGGTAGTGGTTGGGATTGGTTCTGGTTCGGTAGTGATACTTTGGGTTTGGTTCGGCAGGTAGCGGAGTGGCTGGTTCGGTAGGCATGGGAAGGGAGTTGGTTCGGCAGGGTCTTGGAGATAGCTGGTTCGGTAGGCATAGGAAGGGAGTTGGTTCGGCAGGGTCTTTCCTAGTCTTGATTCGGCATCAGTGATCTGATGGTCTTGGTCCGGTGGAAACTTGGCCAACATTTGCCCCCCAAAGTGGGGCATGTGCCTGCATACGTCGCGCTTTGTTTTTAGGCCATTCAATCCTGAACACTCTCATCCGGTCCCAAACGCCGAACCAGTTGGTCCGGTCGTTTATATTTGCCTATAAGTATGGGCCTAATGCTTTCGTTTTTCCTTATCAGCCGAACCAAACTCTTGTCTTTGCCGAATTGAACGTATTATCGAACTTGACCTTAACTGCCAGACCAGGTGAGGCCCTCTTCTGTCGAATGAGTTTTTGTTTTGAACTACCGAACAAACTCGGGGATTCCAAGTACCGAATGAACTCAAAGACTTGACTTACCGAATGAACTCGGGGTACATTAAGTACCGAATGAACTCGAAGTCTCTGGACTACCGAATGAGGCTTCATGCTTGAACTACCGGTTGAGTTCGAATGCCGGATGGCCTTTGAGCTTTTTATGTCTTGAACCATGGATGAGGCTTCAGACTGTTAGGTATTCGTTTGTTCATATTTCTACACTCCTTGTTCTAATAATATGTTTTCTCCTATTGCAGATAATGTCTCATAAAGTCGAAACTCGTTCTGATAAGAAGAAGTCTAAGGACCAAGGAGAGTCCTCCATAGTGCCCCCAGTTCAGGCAGCACCAGAACGACATGGACCAACCCCGAGATCGTTAGTAGACGGGTATGGTCCTCAAGAGCTCCTGAACTCACCGCCTGATTGTTTTCCTAGCTCCCTCAAAGATGAGCAGCTTGATGTTATCTCTCGCTCTTTTGGGATCGACAGAGCACACATATTATTGCCGGGGGAGGGAGTGATGCCGTATAACCCCCCTGAAGGATATTTTGCTTATAGCCGGTATCATTGCATGTGTGGTGCCATCCCACCTATTAATGCTTGGATAGTTAGCTTCATCACATATTTGAAGGTGGCTCCTTTCCAGCTTCAGCCCAACTCCTATGCCATCTTGGTGAGCCTATTCGTCATATTCCAGAGGAGATACAGGCGTCCTCCTTCCAACCGGGAAATCCGGTACTTGTACAGCTTGAGAGGCTATAAGAAGGGGTCTCCATATATTAGCTTAGAGTCGGCTGTGTCCTTCAAGCCAGTCCTGGATTTATATTCGAAATTCAGCATGTTCAAGAAGGAATGGTTCTTTGTCAAGGATGACTCCGTTTCTTTCCTCCGCTTCACCTCTGGCTGTAAGTTGAAACTCATTTATAATTTTTGTTCTGATCGTAATACTCCTCCTTACGTGCTTTATTTCTTGCTAGCGACAGGTGGCTTTGTGGTTGTAGAGAACGAACGTCTGGTTCGGATGGCTGAGGAAATAGAAGCCATTCCGGAAAGGGAGAGGGCGGCTTCTTATTTGATCAGGAACGCTACTCTTCTGGGGCACAACCTAATCCAGCCATGCCAGTCTGTGGTCAAGCAAAGAGAAACAACTGAGGAGAGAGCCGCCAAAGCTAAAGGAGGGGCTATGGCGAGGAGCAGTAAGAGGAAACCCTTCTCGAAGCATCCAATTGCTGGGGGGAAGAAACTTAAGAAGTCCGATGGACCCTCCCCCAGCACATGTCCAGATGTCCCGGAGGAGGAAGATGTGGAGGAAGAAAGAGGCGAGGATGAAGGAGGTGAGGCGGAGAGTGGAAGTGGTGGAGAAGGTGATGGTGATGGTCATAGCGATGATGGTGGCGACGGACCGAGCGGTGGTGGTACTGGGGCTTTGTCTTCTAAGCAAGCAGGTGTGATCCAGGAGTGGACAGATGATGATCTCCGTCTAGCTTTTGAAGGGTCGGAGGAAGGATCAGTTTTAGTGGAGAGGCCTAAGAAAGCTGACAAGACCGAGATCGGTGCTGATTCTTCTAAGGGCGCTTCAGCTAAGGCAATTCCTGCGATTCAAGGTGAATTTTCTACCCACTCCATTTATGATAAGGATTTAGAAATATTTTACGGCCCGCTCCCGTCCTGGAATCAGATTCAGGACTTATTGCAGTATCCCGAGCCTCCCCAGGGTTTGTATAACAAATGCGTCTTTTTTTTACTTGATTTATTTCTTAAATTATAGCTCAATGTATGCTTGTAACACTTGGCTTTTATTACAGGAGCGGGTAAAGTGGCCAAGGTGTCAGATGTTCGGCACCGTCTTGAACAGTACAAACTCCTCAAGGCTTCTACTAAACCAAAGCCTCCGACTAACCGTCCTGGAGATGTAGTCGGCTACCGTCCCCTTCTTGGAGTTATTGAAGAGGATATTCAAAGGAAGAAGAGGAGTCGCTCCTTGTTTGAATCTTCATCTGGTCCTCTGCCCCCGAATCAGACTCTTCAGGATGTCACGGAGGAGAATACTGAGCTTATTCCTTCCCCGCACCCGTCTGAAAATCCTACTGTTACCCCGATAGATCACCCTGGTTTGGCTCGTAATCCGTTCGTGGGTCATCCGGATCTGGATCCGGGTTCTCACGATATTTCCTTCGATGAGGTTACTGGTGAGCACCTTCTTCCTCGTAATCCTATGGTAAGGGTGCTTGATGAGGCTAAGTCCCTGGACCTTGATTTGCTTACCACTCAGGTCGCAGCTTTGGGGGACGAAGCTAAGGCAAAAATCGACCGGGTTGCTGAGGAAGCCAGGAAGCTGATGGGGCATCATGCCCGACTGGCCAAGGCCGGAGAAGAAATCGGGAGTGATAATATTCGACTGCGGTTAATAGTTTCCGACCAGGCCAAGCAGCTCGCTGATCAGGCCATCCAGATCTCCCAGCATGAGGCCGCCTCCAGGCGACTAAAGAAGACCATGGAAGAGGCTAGTAGAGCAGAGCTACGGAAAATGGAAGCTACCTGTAAGGAACGGATTGACATGGAGATTGCAACGGTGGATGAGGTTCGGAAAGCGGATCTCGAGCAGATACAGGAGTTGTCCGGGAAACTTGAAGCCGCAATACTTGCTCAAACCAGGCTGAAGGAGGAGATGGATGCGATGAGGAAAACCTTCCAGGCTGACTGCACGCGATACCGATCGAAGAGGGATGCTGCCATTGCAAAGTTGTTGGCCTCTGAGGACCGAGTAAGGGAGTTTGAGGAGAACGAGGGGATAATGGATGAGATGCTTCAGGATATATACTTTCGCACTTGGAAACAGGGCAACTTATCTTGGATGGATGATTATCCCCGAGTCATGGCCAGGATTTATCTCCGGGCTCTGGAGGAGGCTAGGTCCGATGCATATAAAAAGGGTGGCGTGGCCTTTAGAATGGATGTGGTTACGGCTCAATTCACCAAGGAGGAGAAGGTGGCGGTGAAAGAAGGTATGCGGCTGCTTGCTGCTGAGGAGGTTGGTGTGCAGTTGGAGGATGATGATCAAGGAGCAGATGCTGGTAAGTCTCCCCTTTTAGCTTTTCGTAACTTGGTTGCTTATTATTAATGAATTCTTTCCTTGATTGGACAGGCGGGACCTCTGGAGCACCAAATATCTCTGATCAACATGCTGAAAGTTCCCACTCCGTGGCTAAGGAGATTTCGGAGGGCCAGCAGGACAAGGGTGAAGCTCCGATGCAGCCAACTCCTTAACTTGACCTGGATATCTTTTTGTTTACTTGACATTGCTGTCTACGTTAGTCTCAGAGCAGTAACATAACTTTTAGGTTGTAATTATGTTACTTGTAATAAACGACTTTATTCTTGGCGTGTAATTTTTAACTTAAGCTAATTCTGTCGTGTTTGAATGCTTTCGTTATTTTTGATGTGTTGCATAAGAAGTATAGTTGTGCATATGCCTGTGATTCTATTGGGTTTGATGTCAAGTTCTTGCTTAAAACGTAATTTCATATCTTGCAATGTTAATGTGATGTGTGAATAAATTATAGCTACGTATTTATACACGAAGAAGGAAGTACCGCCCTTCGTGTTTTAGTTGTAGATGGCAGCACTGAATGTCTCGTGTGACCAAGTATGGAATGCAGCCGAGTGTCCAGTTGTGAGCTCCTATTCCCATTAGCGAGTGTCTCCTATTCTGTGTCCTGTACTTTAGGGATCGTTATAGAGGATAGGAGGAAAGTTCTTTAAGTAAAATTGACATATGAGAAACAGTAAAACTTCCAATCACGGAAGGCCTTCGATGTGCTTAAGTTCGTGGCAAACGGGTTTTGTAGTCACTTTCCCTAGCTGTGGGTCTTGGAGACATTTGTCACCCATCTTATGCCTCTGCGGGGAGTTTATCTTTTTTACCACAGCCGTACTTAAGACACTCGGAGCCGAGATCGCGCACAGTAATTACCCGGGCCATTATGGCCCGTAATCGTGGGTATTATTCGATTTACCGTGGCCGGCTAGCGTGGGTGCCGATTGTCAACCGTGAACTACCCCTGGCTGGTCACACCTTATGTTGGGGCTTAAAGTAGGCTCACGGTTGCCGGCGAGCCGAACGCCATAATGAGCTGCCTCGGCTATAGTCGGCCTTCTCGGTGGCTTATAATCGGCTCATTACAGTTGGCTTTAAGGGCCGATCGCGAGCAATGAGTTAACTCGCAGCAGAGGGATGCTGGAGCAAAAGTGTCTCATTGGCGAGGGCATAGATTCGCATAGTACCTGTTAGGTCTTGTCCAGGTGAGGTTGCACCGTGATGTGTCTTGAATGGGAATGTCATTACACAGGATTTTGTTCAACAGAAAAGGATAAAGTTAACAAGCAGCCAAGATATAAAGGAACAAGTTAAAAAGAGACAAGTTTTTTAAAGTGGTTCGGCACGAAAATGCCTACGTCCACTGATTCTCTTTGTTAATTCACTTCATATGGGAAGTACAAGTTAAGAAAAGTATCGACGAAGGTGTTGGATGTTCCATGCCCTCTAGAACACCTCCCCGTCCACTGTTGACAAAATATAAGCTCCATTGTGGAGATCTTTATGAATTACATATGGTCCATCCCAGATTGGATCTAGCGCTCCAGGGCGCGGGAAGATTCGCTTGAGGACAAGATCTCTTTTCTGTAAGCTACGATGCTTGACTTTGGAGTTGTATTGCGTTGCCACTTTTTGCTTGTGAGCTGCTGCTTTGAGGGCTGCATCATTTCTTCTTTCCTCAATTAGATCCAAAGACATGTGGAGGAGCTCTTCGTTCTCTTCTGGGTTATAGTGGATCCTACGGTGGGAAGGCACTATAGTTTCAATTGGGAGCATAGCCTCCGATCCGTATGCTAAAGAGAAAGGAGTATGCCCCGTTGATGTTCTGAAAGATGTGCGATAGGCCCACAGTGCCGTAGGGAGTTCATCCACCTAAGCGCCTTTTGACTTTTCGAGTTTCTTTTTTATTAGAGTTTTGAGAATTTTGTTGACGGCTTCGACTTGCCCATTTGCCTAGGGATAAGCTACGGATGAGAAGCTTTTGTGAATTCCGTGCTCTTGGCACCAATTGGCGAATTCCTCGCTGTCAAACTGAAGTCCATTGTCCGATATGATTTTGAATGGGACTCCGTACCTGCATAGAACATTTTTGATCAAGAAGTTAATAAATTTTGCTGAAGATACTTTATTTAGGGGTTCTGCTTCCACCCATTTGGTGAAATAGTCGACTGCCACTATAGCATATTTGGCCCCGCCTCGGCCCATTGGCAGTTCGCCAATCAAGTCAATTCCCCATACTGCAAAGGGCCAAGGGCTGGTCATGTGAGTAATCTCAGTTGTTGGTAGCCGTGGAATCTTAGCAAACTTCTGACATCTGTCACATTTTCTGACGAAATCTAAGGCGTCCTTGCTTAAGGTGGGCCAGAAATATCCATATCGGAGTATCTTTTTTGCCAAAGTCTGCCCTCCAGTGTGATCTCCGCAGCTTCCTTGATGGATGTTGGACAAGATTTCCTTGGCTTCCCTTCCAGCGACACACCTTAATAAGGGGTTAGAGAAGCCATGCCGATAGAGGGTGCCCTCTTGTATTGTGTAGCGGGAAGCTTTCCTCAAGATTTTCTTGACTTCGTTACGCCCGTTGGGCAGTGTGCCACTTTGTAAGTAGTCTTGGATGGGAGTCATCCAAGTTGCTTCTTCGGTTGCAGCTATCGGATTCACTTGCTCAAAACTTGGAGTCAGTTGCTTTGAGATGGCTACTGCTCCGGAAATAGTGCCATCTCTCATGCTAGCTTGCTTCGCCAATTCGTCGGCCTCTTGGTTCTCTTCCCGAGGGATGTGTTTGATTAAATAGTGATCCAATTGATTGAGAAGCAACTTGGTCTTCTTTAAATATGCTATGAGTCGTTCTTCTCGAGCCTGGAATTCTCCTAGTATTTGATTTACAATAAGTTGAGAATCGTTATGAAGACACAAAGAATTGGCTCCGATTTCTAAGGCAAGTTCTAATCCAGCTATCACTGCTTCATACTCTGCATCGTTGTTGGTGGCAGCGAATTCCAACCTTATAGCATAGTGTAGCTTATTTCCCCTGGGAGTGATTATTACCACACCTGCCCCCGAGCCTTGATCGTTTGACGCACCATCCACAAAGAGATTCCACTTGATGTCTTCTGCTATTTCCGATTGCTCCTTACCTTCGTTGGTAGTGAATTCGGCAATGAAATCGGCCATGGCTTGTCCCTTGATGGCGGTGCGAGGATGGTAGGTGATATCATATTGACATAGTTCAATGCACCATTTAAGTAGTCGCCCAGAAGTGTCGGGACGATGGAGTACCTGCCTTAGTGGTTGATCGGTCAGAACTCTGATGGAATGGAACTGGAAATAGTGACGCAGTTTTCGTGATGTGATTAGTAAACAGTACGCTAGTTTCTCAAGTTTAGGATATCTGGATTCCGCCCCTCTAAACCTCTTGCTTACAAAGTATACTGGCCACTGCATGCGTTTGTCTTCTCTCACCAATGCGGCGCTTAGAGCATGAGATGACACAGCGTATAGGTATAGCTCTTCGCCTTTGTTCGGAGTTGAGAGTACTGGTGGTCTCTGGAGGTGTTCGATTAAGTTAAGGAAAGCTATTAAGCATTCGTCAGTCCAATCGAATTTTCCTTTCTCTTTCTTTAGAGCTTCGAAGAAGGGGATGCATTTGTCAGTCACTTTAGAGATGAATCTGCTCAGGGCGGCCACCTTCCCATTTAGGCTTTGCATTTCCTTTCGGGTAGAAGGTATCCTGATATCTTTCAGAGCTCGGACTTGTTCAGGGTTTGCTTCAATTCCTCTGGCATGGACGATGAATCCTAGAAACTTTCCTGATGATACTCCGAAGGAGCACTTTAGAGGATTCAGCTTCATTCCATATTGGCGAAGTACTTGAAACATTTCACCCAGGTGGCTTACGTGATCGTCGGCTTCCCTTGACTTTATCAGCATGTCATCCACATAAACTTCCATAGTTTGTCCTATTAGCCCCGCAAACATCTTGTTGACGAGGCGCTGATAGGTGGCTCCTGCGTTTTTAAGTCCGAAAGGCATTACCTTGTAGCAGTACAATCCCCGGTCAGTGATGAAACTAGTGCGGTCTTGATCGGGAGCATGCATAGGAATTTGGTTATATCCTGAGTATGCGTCCATAAAAGATAAGAGTTCGTGCCCGGCTGTGCTATCCACAAGCTGATCGATTCGGAGAAGTGGGAAACAACCTTCGGGCAGGCGTCATTTAAGTTGGAGAAGTCAATGCATGTTCACCACTTCCCATTAGCCTTCTTTACTAGTACCGGGTGAGCGATCCACTCTGGGTAGATGGCTTCTCGTATGAAGTCATTGGCGAGTAGGTTCTTTACTTCTTCATCGAGGGCTGCTGATCGCTCTGCCCCCATACTTCTCTTTTTCTGCTTCACCGACGCCTTGGTAGGATCGATGTTTAGTACGTGGCATGCTATGTCTGGGGAGATTCCAGTCATGTCAGCGTGCGTCCATGCAAATAAATCCAAGTTGTGGCGGAGAAAATCAATGAGTTGTTCCTTCAATTCTGCTTTTAGTTGAGATCCGATTTTCAATAGTTTACTTGAGTCGTGTCTGTCTACAGATACAAATTCCATAGCCTCTGCAGGCTCGGCGGTGGCCTCCTCCTCTTTGTCCTTGGGGTCTAATTCATTGAAAGGGTCGCTGGTATATCGAAGAGGAGGGGCTTTCTTTAGTTGCTATGCTTCCAAACTTTTTGTGCAGAGTGCAATCTCTACACTCTTCCCTTTATCCTTCCTGTGGTTGTTGCGAAGTTCAGTTACATAGCAATCTCGAGCAATGTCCTGGTCTCCCTCTACTTCCCCTACTCCATTGTCCGTTGGAAATTTCATCTTCAGGCACCATGGGGCCAGGACAATTTGGAAGTCAGACAAGGCTGGCCTTCCTAAGAAGGCGTTGTAGGCCGAGTGGTTTTCTATCAACACAAATGTCTGTTTCCGCACAATGGAGCGGGGATGACTTCCAATTTCAACAAAGAGGTCCAGTCGCCCGAGGGGCATCTTCGCATTTCCTGTGAAACTGTGTAGTGGTTTATTGCAGGGAAGAACATCCTTTAATGACAGCTTCATTTTGTCAAAGGCATGCTTGAATAGGATATTCACTGAGCTTCCAGTGTCTACTAGAATTCGGAAAACCTCGGTTGGACCGAGCCGGGCAGAGATAACCATGGGATCCGTGTGAGGGTACTGCCTTCCCTCCAGGTCACGCCTACTGAATGTGATGTCACCATTCTCTATCCGCTTCGGGTGGCGTTCTTCTATAATAGAATTGACGCATTCTTCATTGTTTCTAAGTGACTTTTCGTACCTTTCCATCTCTGCCCAGCTTCCGTCGTTGATGTGTGGCCCTCCCGAGATGGTATGGACCACTATCTTCTCTTGATTGGAGCCGCTGGTGTTGCGATTTCCTCTGCCTATTTCTGGGGAGGGTAGCCTTGGGTTCTCATTGGCAGGAACTGGAGTCCTATTCTAGCCTTTTACATAGCGTTCTAGTCTTCTTCTTCTGATGTGTTCTTAAATCAAGTCCCAGAGATGATGGCATTCGTTGGTATCATGCCCATGGGATTCGTGGAAGCGGCAGAATTTTCCAGACTTAATTGCGTTATCTGATTCCTTCTTGTGTGAGGGGCGTTTGTATTTAACTTCGTCTTGAGTGGCCAGGAAGATGTTTTCGATCGTTTCATTCAACGGGGTGTAAGCGTCAAATCTCGGTCCTGGCCGATATAGACGCTTCTCTCCCTTCTTGCCCCCAGCGTTTTCTCTAGAATCATTTCTTCGAATGTCCTTTGCTACAGCGGGCGTGTTGCCGTGAGCTGCCTTATTTTGTAGCCCTGTCTGCCTCTCAGTGGCAGCGTCTTCAAGTCTCATATATTTCCCAGCTTTATGGAAGAAATCGGGTAAAGTAGCTGGTTTTTCTTTGGTCAATCTTCTAGCAAATTTAGTATCCGGATGCACACCACTACAGAGGGCCATTAAGATAAGCTTCTCATCGGCATCTTGGACTGTGACCGCTGCGGCATTGAATCGGGTTAGATATTGTTGCACCGTCTCTCCAGGCTTCTGTTTGATATTGGATAAGGAATAAGCGTCCTTGGGTTGTTCCACATGAATGCGGAACTGGCTGATGAACTTTTCTTTCAACATTTCCCATGAGCTGATGGATCCTTGGGGTAGATGGCAGAACCAGGAGGTAGCTAGATCTGCCAAGAATAGTGGAAAGCATTTGCACAGTACTCCTTCCTTTGCTCCGCTCATGAGCATATGCTGTGTGTATCTCTACAAGTGTACAACAGGGTCAGAGGTTCCCTTGTAAGGTTCCATCGTTGGCATTTTCCATTCTCGGGGGGTGATGGCAATTTCGATATTGCGGGCAAAAGGGCTGGTTACCCTAGCGCCTATCCCTCGATCTCTTTGGTTCCGTTGGACGCACTCTCTGAACAAGCGTGCCATCCTTTCATCAAAATTTGAAGCAGATAAAAATGAGTTCGGTTCTTCTCTGTGGGATTGATTCCATCCAGATGACATGTAGGGATGGTATCGTCTATTATTCCTAATATTTTCCAGTGGCTGTCTTTGGTCTTCTGGGAGCATGCTAGGGTCAGCTACAATTGGCCCTTGCCTCGATCTTCCCCTGCTGGGTTCTGATCTAAGCACTTCCTCGGGTCCAACTTCGTGCTGGACTCTAGCTCGGCCCGGTTCATTGGCGTTTCCATGGTTAGGCAGCATGAAAGGCCCGGCTACAGTTGACCTCTGCCTGGTACCTCCCCCGTTAGGTTCGGTTCCAAGCGTTTCCTCGGGTCGGAGTTCGGACTGAGTTCGGTCTCGGCTCCTACCACGGCCGCTTCTGTCGTTAGCTTCTTCGAAGAAGGAAGATCTTTGTTGCCTCTGAGATCCTCCAGACTGGGACTCACCCCATGATTCAGTGTTGCGGTTGGACTCTTCAGCATCCCTTAAGCGTGACATGAGTTGGTCCACCAAGGCTTCCTGTTGGGATGTGAAGCGGTTAGTCACTTCATCCACAACCCGGTCTAGATCTGCCCTAGTAATTGCTACCGGCTGTCCCATGGCAGGGGTTGTCGGATTTGCCTGACCTTCATTTGGTACTGCTGTTGGAATGGGATGATTTACTTGATCTGTGACCACTGGATCTGGAACACTGCTAGTTGCGATGTTCTTTCCTTTGTTAACATCTTTTTTCTGCCTAGGAGGCATGTTTTCCAAGCAATGAACGACGCTGTTAGGAAGAAGGTTAAGTGGGAGAAGCTGAAGCTTCGAGCTTCCGCTCTCAATGAAAGCACCAAAAATGTTTGCACAAAAAATAGGCAAACACCTCCAAGTCGTATGATTTAGTTGATTTTATGTTGTTTTTAGTGATCTGGGTGATTTATGCAAATATATGAAAAGCAGGGACTAAACTGTAAAAGACACACAGATTTATAGTGGTTCGGCCAGAATGTGCCTACGTCCACTTTATATGTTATTCTCCTTTACTGTTCAGATTACAAGTACAAAGCTTTGATACAAGTATATGAAAGTTGTTTGAAAGTTCTATCTATGCTTGAGCTCTCAAACTTGTCCGCCATTGTTGTACCCCTACCCCTCTATTTATAGAGTGAGGCTAGGGGTAGGGGTCTTGGATGTATGTAGCTGCTGGTGGGCCTGGGCTGATGTAATCTGGCCTGGCAACGTTGGTTCGGTGATCCCCTGGTCCGGTGGAGAGCGGAAAAAAGGGATGGTTCGTGATTGGTTGGTCCGATAGTGGTTGGGATTGGTTCTGGTTCGATAGTGATACTTTGGGTTTGGTTCAGCAGGTAGTGGAGTGGTTGGTTCGGTAGGCATGGGAAGGGAGTTGGTTCGGCAGGGTCTTGGAGATAGCTGGTTCGGTAGGCATGGGAAGGGAGTTGGTTCGGCAGGGTCTTTCCTAGTCTTGATTCGGCATCAGTGATCTGATGGTCTTGGTCCGGTGGAAACTTGGCCAACAAGTAGAAAATCCTTAAGAAAAGTATTTAATCATTGCAGTTACGAATGTGTTTGTAACCATGAACTCTAAATTGAATAAAATAAATATTTGTCCTTAAATGTTCCTAGTCAATAGGTGTCAAAAAATGGATATGGATATAACCGTTGAGATAGTGTACGTGAAGCTCTCTTGATGATGGATGGTGAATTACTCATAACCACTGGGGGAACTAAAGGTTTATGTACATAAGATTGTTTGGAACGACTGCAGAACTACTCATTGAGAGTCTTCTATAGGTTAAATGTCAAATATATGATCTCACATGATGATGTTCAATAGTTTTTGAATTGAGAATACTGTCAATATCAAGTTTCTAAACTATAGCTTAATTATGGTTAATCGTACGATAATATTTATCGTATTAAGGCCACAGTAGGGTATATATGGAACCATTTGAAGGAAACATTGTTCATAAGAGGATTTGTGACCGACCTTTGGTACCCAATATTCCTCAAATGTGCGCTGAGATGGTACCCGACAGATGCAAAGTGGCAGTCAAGGGTAAAGAAACTAAAATTCTAATCGTATCTTATAGTATATCTCATAGCGCATCAAATAAAATATAAAAATTACATAGGTATAAAACAAGAGAGATGGATAAGTATAACTAAATGAACCAAATTATATAACAAAGTGCATATGATTAATAGTAGTTGTACAAAGAAAATGGAGTAGAGTTCATACATCATCAAAATAAACTCAAATGAAATATATCTCTAATAGCAGTCATAAATACTGATAAAATCTCCATATGCCTTATAGTGGAATAGCCATAAACTCAAAACTAGAATATAAATCAGCGTCAACCACTTGCTCATCCACTGAACAACTTCATGTACTAACCTCAAGCCCGCTGTCTTTTCTAATCATTTAAAAATACCCGGGATAATAAGAAGCAAAGCATGAAACCTTGACCATACATCGATTTGGTATGAGATATACATATATCTCAAAATACTATAAAAGTCTATATAGTAAAACAGGAATGTTAAGTGTGAAAAGTCATAGATGACCTATCTCAGCATCCAATAAGATAGCATATAACATTATAAATATGTTATAATATCATCATATGGCTATGCTACACTAAGTATAACATCGGGTGTAAGGTTACCGAGCTCAATAGTACCTACATCAAAAGAATTCCGTCCAAATCTCATAAATTACATCAATTATAGCAACATAACAAACACATAGTAAATACACAACAACCATCATAGGGTTTCACATTGCCGCAACCCACACTAAGGTCACTAATCACCACAATCACCACTAAAGTATAGCACCATCATGATCATCATTAAGGTACAACATCATTGCTACCGCCGCCAAAATACAACGCCATCACGACCACCACTAAGGAACAACATCATCACTACTATAACCAAGGTACAATGCCGTAATGCCATTACTAAGGTCTCACATCACCATAGCATCACTCATGCCTCGCATCACCAATAAGACATTCTTGGATCTATGATAATTTGAACGACTATCATATAGGTCGGTGACACACTATGCCATAATTGGATTCGATGCTCGATCACAGACCATCACATAGGTACTATCCTCACTAAAGCAAACCATAATATAGGTACAAGGTACACAGGTGAGAGTCCTTTCATACCCTTAACCTATGAAATATACATCATAGCCAGAGTTATCAATGATTCCTTCAACACAGGACTCGATATTAGAACACACTATGTCCCACTCCATTGCTTTACCTCGTCAAATGTTCCTCCGTAGACCATCACTAAATCCTACAACACTTACTACTTGTAGTATTTGATCCAAATGGCTGACATTTCTAATTCATCAAAGCCTATCTACTTCCTTGGTTACCATACAAACTTCTAAATCATCTTGATTTATTTTGGAGTCATCCACACTTATCATACATCTATCCCTAAAAAAATCCCTTAGTAGCTCCTAAGTCTATCGTAAAAGCCAACCACTTCTGAGCTCGAAGTCTCCCAAAAACTTCCAACACCTTGCTTTGCCTGGTTTTTCTCGTGATAGGCCTGGAGTAGTAGGACATCAGACCGAAGTCAACCTTAGGACCACTACTCTTGCTCTGCACCCAACTGCCATCAAACAAACATTCTTGCTTGACCCGAAGTACCTACCATGCCATGCCAAGCCTGGACAGAAACCAAATTCTTGCTCGACTCCTAAACCATCGACCACACCCTATCACAAGACTGAAGTTGCTCCATGTCTTGCTCGGAGTTTTCTTGTCCCCGGCCCGAATTCACCACCTAACACCCTATAGCCAACTAGAGCCCTTGCAACCATTTTTGTACTTTTACACTTCGCACCAATTCAATCGCTGCACTTACCACCTCGACCTTCTTGCACCATCAATGCATTGATACAACTCCAAAAAATCAAGAGTTAATCTACTGAAGTTTATTCTACGTTTACAGACCTTCCACCCTTTGTGCATCGAATTAGAGAGTACATCACTATTCCTTCCAAACGAAGACCCTCGACCATAGAATCAATTATAATCTCATGTTCGCTCTGATAAGCATTTTCAACCATCCAAACACACAAATATGACATACAAACAAGCAAACAAACATCATATTGTAGAAATTCATATCAAAACACAATCATAGTCTAGCCTAACATTCCTATGAATAAACATCCATCAAAACAACATGTTTATATCATTTTAAATAATTTCTAATTCGTTGTGATTACATTTTCTATATCAAAACAACATCTATATTTTTGACCATAAAAATGGATTCAAAACATGTCAAAACTTATAGTACATATATGATAGGTCTAGAAATGATAAATCACTTACAAATCACCCAAAAATCAATGAAAACACACATATTGAGATAGATTCAAAATGGATGGAAAATATCCAATTAAAAATCATATTTTTAAGTTTGATAACATTTAAAAAACACATATTACTAACTATAGTAAAGTGGGAAATAGAATCACTCATCTAGGGTGTAGAATCAATAAAAATAACCAAACAAGAGCAGATTCACCAAAACAAGAGTGTATCTGAATTTGAGCAGCAACTACATGCCTCCCAAGGCACAAATTTCGAAATAAAAAAGCCTCTTTCTAATACCATACCTAAATCCCTTCTAATTAATTAACTTGTTAATCTTAGTAAAAGTATGATGGAGTTTTAGTAGATCTAGGAAAATGGAGATTAAAGGTTAGGATATGTTTAAAGATGTATTTATAGTGATTCATGGCTGGAATAGGGTCTGCACTTAACTTTAATTCAAAATCAGTAGTTATGGGCCTGGGTTAATTTCCCACTAATCTGCCTAAAGACTTCCCAAACTTAAAACAGCAATATCTCCTAAAAGGTAAGTCCAAAAATCTCTGTGACCACTCTACATAATGGGAAACTATCATATCTTTCATTTGAAAGTGGTTTGAGACCCTAGTTCAGCTCCTATCAAAAGCTATCGGCTTTACCTGATTTTTAAGATCAAAACCATCCAATAAAAATTCTAAAGGTATAAAATGTCACTACTATATATTACCCAAGTTATAGCCTCATACGATCCAATTTTAATTTCAAAATAATATTTTATAATCCTTCGATATGTAAAATACGGATTGTTACACTCTCCCCCTTTAGGAATTTTGGTACGAAGTCCCATTAAACAAGGTAAGGTCAAACAATATAGTTACCCCACATATGTTTAGTTAAAGCCCCATGAAATCCTCGCTATAGTGCATAACGCTCTCCAACCACTATGCTATTAGCACTATAAAACAGTAAATCCACTTTAAGCCCAATTATTTTCCACTACACTCACTAAATCAAGGCTTTTTAGCATCCGCTTTAGCAACATTAATATAAAATAAGTTGATTTGACTAGTTTTATTTTAAACAAAATCAAGAAATTTTGGGTAAAGACCTAATTTTTAGGCATAAATGCTTAATATAAGTTAGAAATCTATTGTACTAGCCAAATCTAGTGTAGCGACCGGAAAATTCGAACACTTCATCTTCGAATATCGAAAAGTTTTGAAATATAATTAAGTGTTATAAATATGATTTTATGAACTTGTTAGACATCAATTAATTAATATATAATGATAAGAAACTTGTTTTTGAAAATTATTTACAAAAATATATTCTTTGGAAAAATATCGATAATGTGACCGAAAATCGTTTTATCGTAAACGGTTTTTTAACTGTCAGAAGTTGTTCATAATTTTTTTACACACACTTATTAGCTTAGAAAATCAATAAAATAAAATAAAAACTTTTTACCATTTATGGAAATAAACTTTTTGGATTGTGTCACTAGTGATGTCATCTAAGGTATTTTAAAATGAGCTTAAATGGAAATACTTTAGTGCTAAGAGATGATAAAGGAGAAATAATGGAGGTAAGCCTTACATGGCATAAAAGGGGGGGTGAGAACAAGCTTAGGCAATACAAAATCGAGCCTATATAAGAAGGGACATACCCTTAGAAATAAATCACAAATTCATAAACCAAAACTAAGCTTCTTTAATGTCTTCTTCTTCTTCTTCTCTAAATTCCTAAAGCAAAATTATTATAGATCATATCCAAATCAACTCAAATTTGGAGTGAAGTCTTAGAGAAATATTACAACATATCCTATAGATCTTAAAGTTTGGAAGCCAAACTCCCCCATTTGGATTGGCCGTGAGCAATTGGAGGCGGTGGAGGCTAAAAGCAACTGAAAAGAGGAGGAAGGAGGAAGAAGGAAGGGAAGGTGGTTGCAAGGTGGAGGTTTGACTTGGGTGCTTGGATCTGGGTTGTTGCTGGGTTAAAGGTGAGTTAACAAACCTCTTTGAATGGAAAATATAACATATATGTATTGTGATTTGATTGTGTTTAAGTTGTTGAATTGTTATTGACATTGTGAAAAACATTGGTTCGATTCATGTTTTGAATACAAGAAGCACATGTTATCCATGTCTATTGACTTGGAATTGACTTGAAATGACTTGTATGAACTGTATGGCTTGTGACAAGACCTTAAAACAAAGCACATAGGTTATAGATGGACTTTGGTTTAGACCGGACTTGGATTTGAAGATGCACTTATAGCGATAGTCGCTATAGACGCAGTTCAGAATGCCTTGTTTTTGGCTATATGGAACTTTGTAGAGAGATCCTTAGGGTTTTCTTACCATATTTATAATTTTATATGTATGTTTGTTGTCATAAAAAGTTTGGGTAGTAAGAATTTAAGTAACTTGAAAAATGGCCAAAACTTCACTTGTGCAAAACTGCCCCGTTTAGACTTGATTTTTGGACTTTAAAGCTTTGTAAAGGTATTTAAATTTAAGCAATTTGTTTCATTCGTTTTAAACATTTTACTAACTCATATTAGAGTATTTCAAAAGTGGTTTGTGATTTTTAGGAATTTTTAAGAATTAGTTGTGAATTTTTAAAGAAGAGGATTTTAAAATAAAAACTTGTTTTTCCAAGTTTTTAAGGAAATTTAAAGTTTTTATTTTCAAGTAATATTGTGGATAAATGTTTTAAAACCTATTATAAGTATTAAGTATTTTAAAAGTATAAAAAAAGGTCTAGAAAGGGGTTAGTAATTGCGTAATGGCCAGATAGTTAATTGTTTAATTGTTTGTTTGAAAAGTAAGTAACTATGCTTAATGCTAAAAGTCGACAAAGTAGGCTTATATATTTGTGAGAGTTAAGATTGACGTTCATGTAGGGATATGAGCAATAGAGCTCTAACCTTCTGGCTTCCCGCTTGGCCGAGGAATAGTTAAGTGGGAAAATGTTGGAAGCGTGTTAATCATGTTGATTTCTTAGTTCTATATGGAAATCATTAGTACGATAATGAACACCAAAAGCCGACGAAATAGACTTATCTATTTGTGAGTTTCAAGAATGAAGTGTCTAGGCAAGGCTTTGATGCAACTAGTGCTCTTACTTATTCGGATTCACTCTTGGGTGAGGAATAGTTAAGTTAGAATGTTAGAAACGAGTTAAGTATACGAATATTGATTTGTATAAGCATTCGCTTACTTTTGAGAGAACCGAAATTGAGTTAACCAGAAACTCATCGATTGGTTGTAGAGAGTCCGATAAGAAGGAAGAGTGTACTTATATGAGATGACTCAAACCCGTAATCACTTCAAAACTATATACATGATCTACATTCTCGAAGCAGTTGTGACGTGAAATGTTATAGAGTTGAACCGTCTATCCTAAGGTTAAGCCCAAGGGAGAGGTCGGCATTAACATTTCAAATGATGCTATCATGTGGGACTGTCTATCTTGAGGAGTATTATTAGAGAGAGGACAACATTAGCATTCGTCGAAGGACTTATGAAAAGAGCCTATGTGGAGGTTTGAGATCTGTTCAAGATGCTCGAATCAACGTAGTGATTTGTGATCTGTTCGAGATGAAGGAATCCAAATGGAAATTCGTGTACTACTCAAGTGATGAAGACTCATGTGAAAGATGCCGAATGTAGCCTCGATGTCAGAAATGACTAAAATCAGAGTAAGATGAACAATATCGAGTTTAGCTTACCCTGAGGGTATATAACCTCCAGATCTAGAGTATGCTTATCGATATATGGCGCACAGGAGTTGTTGATAATTAGTGCCATGTAGTTCATCGTTGGGCCAGTTGTGTTCACCTTAAAGTATATTCTATCTAGAGATATATGATCCTTAGAAGGTAGTTTCTGATACTTGTCATGGAAATTCACTTCAATTTTTTGGAGGCGTTTCCATGGAAAACAATCCATATATGAACGCATTTTCGAGGTATTGAATGCATACCTATAATTGTTGTAGCATTCACAAAACAACTACTTAATATGATTTAAGTGCTACACCCTAGACATTACTTATTATATCACTATATATTAAAGCTAATGAATGGTTGGTTTCTTCAAGGGGAAAGTCGTTACGATAATCCATATGGTCTTAATGGTTACTGTTGAAAGGGAGTGCGGATTAAGGATCTTAAGGCTACTTAAACACTAGAGGGGGGGGTGAGTAGTGTTGAATGAATTATACGACTTATATGGACTAAATTAAAATTATGACACAAACAAATGCAGGACTTAATCACAGAACAATCACAGAATCAAACACAGATGCATAAAGTAAATAAAAAACAGTAAAAGGAAAGAACACACCGGATTTTATACTGGTTCGGAATTACCCTACATCCAGTCCTGTACCAAGGCAGAACACCTCATACAGATTTTTATTATACCAAAGAGATTACAATCCTCAGTTTCTAAAGGCCTTGAGGTACCCTCCTGTCTCACGAGTCCGGGGCAAACTCTCTTGATTTACGGGCCACAAGATTACCCAATTGATTTCCAGGCGCAACCACACCTTATAGAGAGTCTCGATAAACTTTTGATTACAAATTGATCCTATAACTCTGAATAGCACTTTAATCTTCGAGAGAGGGTAGAGAATCAAACAAGAATGAGATTCTAATTTGATTCATTTGAGAATTCGGTAGAATTTCGGCACGAACTTAAAAATATGAATATTTTAGAATATGGATTTGTGGAGAAGAAGGAGTGAAGAAAATATGAAAATAGTTAGTTAAAAAATTCGTTTGTGAAGGCTGTTTATAGAGCACCAACAGTCATAACCATTCGTGAAGAGATTTAAACGAATAGACACTTCTTTTGAAAATTGAAACTTTTGAATTCAACGGCCACCATGTCGACATGGGGTATCCCATAATGTCGACATCCCTATGTTAAAAATAATATAAAATTTGTTTTGAAAATGGTATTGAAATGAAAACAAAATGAAATGACTCTGGAGTAAAATAAACTAATTTTACTATGTTTTAAAACACAAAAACAAAGAATATTTTAAGGCTAAAACATCTATTTGAAAATCATTTGAAAAGATAATTTTGAAGGCTAAAATATTTTGAAAAGCAGTTTTGAAAATCTTTTTGAAAAAACATTTTGAAGTAGTTTTGCAAGCTTCTTCCTGCAGAATATCTCATCACATCAGGACTCGAGAACTTGTACAAAACCAGGATGTTCGTGGGTTTGTAAGCCACTTGTCGTAGGTTTGTAAGCTACTTGTCGTGGGTTTGTAAGCCACTAAGAAGGTAGAAATGGGTTCCATCCCAAATGAATTTTGGAATGAAGATTTCCATGCTATTATGAAGTTTTAACAATAAACTAGACACATATCTTGAAATCTTGATCTTGATACTCATAAGTCTTCAAACTTGATTTCTTCATTCTTGATCTTTATACTGTACAGTCCTCAATAATCAGTACCTGCCTTATATATATCCTGCATAATAACATTCATATATATCTAGACAATAGCGTTAGTATATAAGTTATAATAAAATAAGTTACAAAGGTTGTTGTCATCAAAACCACTATCTCCAGTTCCTAATAATCTCCCCCTTTTTGATGATGTCAACCTTATAAAATATACTTACCACTTCGATCATACCATAACTCCCCCTTACACCAACAACTCCCCCTTAATCCAAGCCTACTATTTTATATAACTTCTCCCCCTTTGTCATCAACAAAACAATAACCTATAAACCTTGAACTTAATAGAAAATGAGATAAACAAACATATGACATAAGAATAATAATTATGTATGAGTTAAATATAGCATCCTAAGTTAAATGGAATTCAAGATTTCATACACCAAAAATTGTTTTTAGAAGAACATTAATTAATAAAACACTTTATACAAATTAACAAACTAATATACAATCAAGAAAGAGAAAAATAAAAAACAAAAAACGCTTAACGAGGACCTTTAACTATTGGTGATTTATAGACCGAACAATTTGGATAGTTGAGACAAAAGTTTCCACGTTGTTCGACCAAGTTCCCATTAGCGTCAAAAAGGACCTCTCCAACGCAAATCACGCCATCGTCTTCGTCCATATGAACATCCGGATTCGGCAGAGGATGTTCTTCTTCTTGATCCTCTTGTGGTTCTTTTATAGGCTCTTCTTCTTCAGAATCCATGGCCTGTGATGATTCTTCGATGATAATGGGATTGGCATGGTTATCCATAAGGATTTTTGTAAATTCCTAAGAATTCTGCCTTGCTTATCTTGTTCTCTAACCATTCGCAGTTGACTCACTTGAATTTCCGTCATCATTTGAAGCAAATCTTTCATCTTCTCTTGTAGTTTGATGACTCATACGTGTGTGGAACGTTGAAAAGGGCCAAAATGAGGAGAAGTGGGTAAAGAAGGTTCGTTATTAGAAGAGGAAGCCATTAATTTACTGTTTTAGAAGTTTATTACAGAGGATAGAACAGAGGAAAGGAGTAAAAGTCGAAATATATAAATATATAACCAAATAACTAATTTTAGAGGGAAATTTAAATTTGAAAATCTCGGCCTGTATGTCGACATAGGGGGATGGGTCATGTCGACATGTCCAGTTCAATTTTTGAATTTTTTTTTATATTAATTATTAACTATACTTGTATTATTTATAATTTATATTTCAGTTAATGAACATATACCTAATTCTCTTCTAAATTTAGTAAAGTTTTGTTCATTTAATGGTTTGGTTAATATATCAACAATTCGTTTTTCAGTATTAATATATTCAAGAGTTATTACTTCTTTACTTATAATATCTCTAAGAAAATGATGTCAAATATCAATATGTTTTGTTCTAGCATGATGAGTTGGATTTTTAGATAAGTTTATTGCACTAGTATTATCACAATAAATTGGTGATTTAGTTATAGTTAATCCAAAATCTTTTAAAGTTTGTTGCATATATATAACTTGAGAACAAGCCAAAGCAGAAGATATATTCTGCTTCAGTTGTTGACAAGGATACAGTGTTTTGCTTCTTACTAAACCAGGAAACCAGAGAATGTCATAGAAAGTGACAAGTTCCACTTGTACTTTTTTGGTCTGATTTACAACCAGCGTAATCAGCATCACAATATGAAATTAAATCAAATACATCATTTTTAGGGTAAAATAAACCATAATCTAAAGTATGTTTTACTTATCTTAAAATTCTTTTAACAGCTTTTAAATGAGTTTCTTTAGTTTGAGATTGGTATCTTGCACAGAGACAGACACTATGCATGATGTCAGGACGACTTGATGTTATATAAAGCAACGAACCTATCATTCCCCTATATAATTTTTGATCAACATCTTTTGATTTATCTTCTTTACTTAAAGCTACATTAATTGTCATTGGAGTTGGTTTCCCACTAGAAGTGGTCAATCCAAATTTATTAATTAAATCCTTGGCATATTTTTCTTGACTAATGAAAATTCCTTTATCTAATTGTTTGATTTGATGTCCTAAGAAGAAGCTTAGTTCTCCCGTATGACTCATTTCAAATTCTTTAGTCATTATATCTGAAAATTCTTTATTCATTATGTTATTAGTTGACCAAATATTATATCATCTACATATATTTGTACTAATTGAATATCATTTTTGTTTCTTTTAATAAAAAGAGTTGTATCTATTTTACCAATTTCAAAACCAGATTGTAGTAAATAAGATCTTAGTCTTTCATACCAGGCTCTAAGAGCTTGTTTCTGACCATATAAAGCTTTCTTTAATTTATATACATGATTTTGAAATTTATTATCTTTAAAAAGTGGAGGTTGTTCAACATAAACATCTTCTTTTAAAAAACCATTTATAAAAGCACTTTTAACATCCATTTGATATAACTTGAAATTATTGTAATTTGCAAAAGCAAGTAGAATCCTAATAGCTTCTAGTCTTGCTACGGGTGTAAAGGTTTCGTCATAGTCAATTACTTCTTCTTGACAATGACCTTGCGTGACTAAACGAGCTTTATTTCTCACGACCTTACCAAGTTCATTAATTTTATTTTTATAAACCCATTTTGTTCCAATTATACTTTTATCCTCAGGTCTAGGAACAAGTTCCCAAACATCATTTCTGGTGAACTGATTTAATTCTTCTTGCATAGCAAGAATCCATGAATCATCAGATGATGCTTCCTTTGGATTTTTAGGTTCAATAGTTGATATAAAAGCTACATTACTCATACTATTTAGTTGATTTCTTGTTTTAACTATAGATTCAATATTTCCTAGTATATTTTCTACAGGATGATCTTTAATAGTCTAATTCTTTTATTAGGTTGAATAATTTCACAATTAGTTTCATTAGGTTCATTATTTAAAGTTACAAAATCTTCTTCATCTTCTATTTGCACATTATCTTGAAAATTTTCATCAAAAGATACATGCATTTTTTCTTCAATAGTGTTAGTTCTTAAATTATAAACTCTAAATGCTTTACTTCTAATAGAATATCCGATAAAGATACCTTTGTCGGATTTAGGTTCAAATTTATCTAAATTATCTTTTGTATTAAGAATAAAACACTTACTACCAAAAACTTTAAAATAAGCTACTATGGGTTTCTTATTGTAAAGTAATTCATATGGTGTTTTATTAGTTAATGGTCTAATTAAAATCCTATTTAATATATAACAAGCTGTAGCGACTGCTTCGGCCTAAAAGTTTTTAGGTAAGTTACTATCAAAAAGTATTGTTTTAGCACACTTTTGAATCGTTCTATTCTTACGTTCTACCACTCCGTTTTGTTGTGGAGTTCTTGGAAAAGAGAAATTATGAGTGATTCCTTTTTGATTACATAAATTCTCAAAATTTTCATTTTCAAATTCTCCACTGTGATCACTATGAATAGTTTTTATTTTTAAAGAAAATTGATTTTGAATTCTTTTAGCAAAATTCTCAAATAATTCAAAAGCATCACTTTTAAGTTTAAGAAAAATTGTCCAAGTATATCTAGAATAATCATCTACAATTACAAAAACATATTTATTGTGATTAATTGATTGAACTTGAGATGGACCAAATAAATCTAAATGAAGTAATTCTAGAGGTCTAGAAGTAGAAATCATTTCTTTTAATTTAAATGAACTTTTCTTAAGTTTTCCTAATTAGCAAGCATCACATATACTATCTACTTTAATGTTTAACTTGGGAAGTGTTTCCTGGAGATTTGACCAGGCAACTAGTGCTCGGCATCAGGTAGCACTCGGCATCAGAGAGTGTTCGGCATCTGGGAGTGATCGGCGAAGTACTCGGCATCCAGTGGAACTCGGCATCAGAGAGTGTTCGGCATCTAGGAGTACTCGGCGAAGTACTCGGCATCCAGTGGGACTCGACATCAGAGAGTGTTCGGCATCTAGGAGTACTCGGCGAAGTACTCGGCATCCAGTGGGACTCGACATCAGAGAGTGTTCGGCATCTAGGAGTACTCGGCGAAGTACTCGGCATCCAGTGTACCCGGCATCCATGATACTCGGCATCAGATAGTACTCGGCGTAGTATTCGGCGTCAGGTAGTGCTCGGCATCAGCTGGAGCTCGACGTCAATTAGTATTCAGCGCCCAGTAGAACTCGGCGACAGAAGTACTCGGCATCCAGAAGACGTTCAGTGTGCATAACTACTCAACGTGACAGTATCGTTCGGCCTGCATGCATTGTTCGATCAAGAGCTTCGGGTTCGGCTTCAACTGCAACCATCCTGCACTTCCCACACATCAAACGTACCATTCGGCATGGAAGGGACCGTTCGGCATGGAAAGGATCGTTCGGCATTATGGCATTCGGCATGCCTGGTTCGGCAAGCAGCAACCACTGTACTCGGGCTAGAGTGTTCGACCACCAAGCCCACTTGGGAAGTCCAGCCCATATTTGCCTATAAATAGAGGGGCAGGGTCACAGTGAAAGGGGATCTTTTTAGGGAGAACACTGGGGAGACTCTGCCATTTTTGAGACTCATCTTCTCTACTTAACAACTTCATTCAAGCATTTGATCTACGAATTGTATTTGTAATCAATCATTAAGAAGATCAATAAAGTTTAATCTCAAAGTGGACGTAGGCAATTACGCTGAACCACTATAAATTTGGTGTTCTTACTTTCTGCATTTAAATTAACATTGTCTTCTCTGTTTAATTTACCTTCATCACTTATTTCTTTACACAATCTTCTTCTACGAGGTTAGTGACCAATTTTGGCGCTAACACTTTGGTGATTTCACTGAGAATTGAATTCTTGGACCTTAAGGATCTGCTTTGAAGCTACTGGATTGAACAAATCCCCCAAAGAAGATCCGAGTCATTGACAGGACATCCGTTGATTCTACTCAGAGTTCATACCAATAACTCTACAATGGCGAGACCACGTACCAGGTCAGCTTCTCATAATGCGGATGCCCATGAGACTGCTAGCGTGCAATAAGCAGGACCTAGCAATCAACCAACAATTCCGGGTGTAGGAATTGCCGCTCAGGACCAGGCTCCGGTTGTCACCAGGATAGAGTTCAACGATTTGATGAGAGAACTCAGAGAAAGCAGGAGACAACTAGGAGAGCAGATGCAAGCTAACACCAACCTGATGGCACAACTCACTCAACAGCAGCAACAGAATGCTGGGGGCAATCCCGCTCCCTATTCCTCATCCGACAGCTCAACTTCTTCTGATGAACCTCCCAGGCGCAGACGCCGTAAGACTGAATCTGCACGGATGGGTGCTGCTGCCCAAACAGCTGGAAACCGCGACCAAGTCGGAGCTGGGAACTTAAGAACTGGAGTACAGGTGGAAGCTGGAGGCCCAGACCATCAAAACGCTAATGATGTCGAACCTCAAGACGCACAATTGGCAGATCGCCAGGAGAGGAGGCATCAACATGGATAGTCACGTAGAACGGACTCTAATCTCCCACCTTCCATACAGACACCAGACCTGACAGCCATGGTCAGGCAATTGATGAAAGAAAATCAGGGCTTGACGAATGACGATTGGGGAGTATCAAGGAGTCACACTCTGTTCACAGATGTTGTGTTACAGGCGGCGTACCCTAGAAAGTTTAGTATGCCAACTATCCCTGCGTACGAGGGAAAGACCGACCCCAGACAGCATGTCATGAGGTACGAATGGATGATGGATTCAGCTAGAGCAAATGATGCCACCAAGTGTAGATGCTTTCCAATTACTCTATCTGGGATCGCTACTATGTGGTTTACCCGACTTCCTCCGCGGTCTGTATCCAATTTCGAGGAGTTGGAAAAGAAGTTTATTGAGCAGTTCAGGATACACACTACTCGTCCGAAGGACGTAATGTCTCTGTCAAGTGTAATCCAAAGTCCCGGGGAGTCATTGAAGGAATATTTACAAAGGTTCCATGTCGCGGCAACTGAAGTCAGTAATCCCAATGATCATGCAATTCTAATGGCTGTGATGAGAGGTGTGGATCCGGAGTCTGAATTTGGAAACTGGTTGGCAGGAAAACCTCCGACCACACTAGAGCGTTTCTACTCAAAGGCACACCAATTCATAAGGAGAGAGGAAGCCAGGTGGGTAAGACGAGATAAGGCACCAGGACCTGTCCAAGAGTCTATGAAAAGCAACGTTGCTGTGAAGCAGTCCGGAGACAGCTCGGGAAAGGTCCAAGTCAATGTCCAGAACAAGCCTGGGCAGTCTAAGGAGTCCGGAGGAAGAAATCAAGGGAAGAAGAGAGAAGCGGGGAAGTGGAAATCGAGAATTCCAAGCTACAGCGAGTATACTCCGCTGAACGCACCGCTTGAGAACGTTTACCTATCCACCTGCAATACTTTTCAATACAGAAAGCCACGTCCAAAAGAATCAACCGAGGAACAGAAGCGGACCGGGAAATATTGTCGCTTCCATGAGACTTATGGGCACAATACGGAAGAGTGCAAACACTTGCATGACGCTATCGAGAAGTTGATCAGGCAAAAGAAGTTGCAAGAATTTGTGAAGGATCCACAGGAAGGAGGACAGGGAACGTCCAACACGGGTCGTGCACCAGCTCCGCGTCATCCCGAGGAGCCTGCCTGAACCGTAGGTTGACTAGTCATAAATACAATTATCGGCGGACCTCACCCCGCGGATAAGAATTGGCAAGAGATGGAGCGATATTCAAGTTCCCTGAAGCATGCAGATTTTGAGTGCTGTTCAAACGTGGAGGATGGAACTCCTGCCAAGCAGCAGCGCATAATGACAGACGACATAGTGTTCAGAAACAGGGATTCTGGTCAAGTGGAGGCTCCAACCATTGACCCGATGGTCATATCTGCGATGATTGGACCGGCATATGTGAAGAGAATTCTGATTGATTGCGGAAGCTCTGTCAACATCATCTTCAAAAAGGCTTATGACCAAATGAAAATGGAAACAAAGGACTTGAAACCGTCCAAGGCTCGTATCCACGGATTTAACGGCGCTGGGACCGATGCGGTGGGGTATGTCGAGTTACCAGTTGAACTGGGACAAGGCGAGCGTCGGAGGGTGCGAATTCTACCCTTCGTAGTTTTGGATGTGGATTCTCCATATAATGTCTTCTTGGGCCGGCCGGCCCTGGCTGAGTTTAGGGCAACATTGGCCCCATGGTGTTTAACTTTGAAGTTCCCAACTGACAAAGGAGTAGGTATTGTTCATGGCGACCAAGCGGCTGGTCGTTCCTATTATGTGGCTTAACTCCGAGAGGCCCACCGGAGGGAGAAAGGAAAGGTTGCAGACAATCCCGTCCGCATCCATAATACGGATAATTGACAAGTAGTGCCCGAGCCTTGGTTCAGGCATAACTCTCGGATCTTCAGAGACATAGATCCGAGAGACGACGAGGAGAAACCCAGGGAAGAAAAGGCGGCGCCGGCTGAACTGACGGTTGACATTTCAGTCAGCCAAAGCGACCCTTCGCGATTACTGAAGATCAGATCACAGCTTGGCCCCGCAATGACTGAAGACCTTAGTGACTTCCTCCGGGCGAATCTTGATGTTTTCGCCTGGACGCATTCTGATATGTGTGGGATCTCTCCCGCCATCACGAGTCATATGTTGAACATAGACCCGAAATACGTCCCAGTTAAACAAAAGAGGAGAGGAATGGACCCGGAGAGGTCCGCTGCTCTCAGAGAGGAGGTGGACAAACTCAAAGCCAATGGGTTCATCCGCGACGCCCTCTATCCTGAGTGGGTATCGAACCCCATACTGGTGAAAAAGGCAAATGGGAAATGGAGAACTTGCGTAGACTATTCTGATTTGAACAAAGCATGCCCCAAGGACAGTTTCCCGTTACCAAGGATCGATCAGTTGGTCGACTCCACCAGAGGACATGAGCTGTTATCATTCATGGATGCGTACTCGGGGTACAACCAAATCCCGATGCATATCCCGGACCAAGAACACACCAGCTTCGTTACAGATGTCGGGCTATATTGCTATGTAGTAATGCCCTTCGGACTAAAGAACGCAGGAGCGACTTATCAACATTTGGTGAATCGAATGTTCAAGGACCAGCTTGGTAGGACGATGGAAGTCTATGTGGATGACATGCTCGTGAAGTCACGACGGTCAAACGACCACATTCGAGACTTGGCTGAAATGTTCAACATACTCAGGTATTACGGGATGAAGATCAACCCTCTGAAGTGTTCCTTCAGTGTTGCGTCGGGGAAGTTTTTGGGATTCATCGTCAATGCTAGGGGAATTGAAGCTAACCCCGAAAAGATCCAAGCTATTCGAGATGTGCAAGTACCCAGGACTATAAAACAGGTACAAAGCTTGAATGGAAAAGTAGTTGCGCTAAGTCGATTCATATCAAGGGCAACTGACAAGTGCATCCCATTCTTTGATATAATAAAGAAAGGAAAGAGGAATTTTGAATGGACACCTGGTTGTGAGGAAGCATTCCGGGGTCTGGTGAGGCATCTGGAGAGTCCACCAATGCTGTCAAAACCAGTAAACCACGAGACGATGTACGTATACTTGACTGTATCCCCGCATGCGATAAGTGCGGCTTTAGTTCGTGAGGAGGACCGAGTCCAGAGGCCGGTGTATTATGTTAGCAAGCGTTTAACGGGGGCAGAGAGAAATTACCCTAACATCGAGAAATTGGCTTATTGCTTGGTGATTGCGTCACGTAAGCTGCGCCCATACTTCCAAGCACACTCAATCGGTGTTTACACCGATCAACCCCTGCGGCAGGTACTCCAACAACCAGAAACTTATGGAAGGTTGCTAAAATGGAACATCGAGTTAAGCCAATTCGATATTGCCTACTTACCACGGAGAGCCGTACAACGGCAAGCATTGGCAGACTTTATCGCTGAGTTTACCATACCCGTCGAACCGGGTAGTCACGACGTCATTCCCCCCGTTCGATGGAAATTATACACTGATGGGGCATCAAATGACCGTTGCTCCGGCGCGGGCGTAGTTCTTATAACTCCGGAAAACCGATCAATCTGTTATGCTTTGAAGCTCGATTTCCCAGCCACAAATAATGAAGCGGAATATGAAGCACTCATCGCTGGCTTGAAGCTCTTCGGGGAACTCGGGATCAGATCAGTTGAAATCTTTTGTGACTCACAGTTGGTGGTCTACCAAGTGCGGGGAGACTACCAAGCAAAGGGAAGAAAGCTTGCTCCGTACCTTGTTCAGGTCCAAGAACTACTATCAAATCTTGAGCGTTATGACATTTCACATGTCCCGCGCGAACAGAGCAAAGAAGCCGACTTATTGGCTAAGTTTGCGAGTACCGGCGATGCACAGCAAATGGGATTATATCCCGTTGAAGTCTTGCATGCCCCGAGCATAGACGAGATGAAAGTCGATCGCGTGTTGGAAACGGAAATCGAGAAGGAATCGTGGATAACCCCATTCAAACTGTACCTGACAATTGGGGCCTTACCAAAAAAAAGAAGCGAAAGACGGCAGGTCCTTCGGAAGGCCGCACGATACGTAATGCAGGATGGGACAATGTATCGAAAAGGATTCTCAGTCCCATTATTACGATGCATTGCTCATGATGAGACAAAGCAGGTCTTAAGAGAGGTTCACGAAGGGGAATGTGACGACCATACTGGGGGGCAAATGCTAGCAAAGAAGATCCTCCGCTATGGATATTACTGGCCAACCGTAAACCGGGACGCCGCAGACTATGCAAGAAAGTATGACAAGTGTCAAAGATATGCGAAAATCCCGAGGACTCCATCAACGGAACTCACACAAATGGTTAGTCCCTGGCCATTTGCAATCTGGGGAATCGACATAATCGGCTCTTTGGCTATATCTAAAGGTGGTGCGAAGTACGCGATAGTTGCAGTCGTCTATTTCACAAAATGGGCTGAGGCAGAGCCTTTGGCCACAATCACCTCTAAGAAGGTCATTAACTTCGTTGTACGAAACATTATATGCCGCTTCGGCCTTCCTCGCTCCATCATTACAGACAACGGGACGCAGTTTGAAAGCAGAGAGTTCAAAGAGTTCTGTTTAAAGTATGGCATCGAGAAGAAGTTCGCCGACGTTGCACACCCAAAAGCTAACGGACAAGTCGAGGTCGTTAACAAAATAATCAAGTCCATACTAAAGAAGCGTCTGGAGAAGGTTGGAGGCAAGTGGGTAGATGAGCTCCCATCAACACTATGGGCTTATGGAACTACCGACAAGTCCGCGACCGGCCACACTCCATTCGCCTTGGCATACGGCTCGGAAGTCGTTATACCTGTGGAACTTGAAGTTCCATCACACCGAGTGACGTACTATGATCCCAAGACGAACCAGGACCTCTTGTTGGAATCACTGGACTGCATCGATGAAAAGCATGAAGAGGCCGAATTAAGGGCGGCGGCACATAGGCACCGAGTCAAGCGTTACTACGACGGCAGAGTCCGCCCAAGAACTTTTGATGTAGGTGATCTCGTTCTGAAACGAGTTTTCCCGGTTCCATCGCGCATGAATCCCAGCTGGGAAGGTCCATACGTCATTGAACGGAAGCTTGGAGAAGGAACATTCAAGCTAGCGACCGTTGATGGCACGACACTCCCCCGAGCATGGAACAGTGAGCATTTGCGGCATTATTACATTTAGCATGTTTTCCTTTCTTGTTTTAGGCACTGTTATTTCCTATGTGTTTTCGTTCAGTTTTAGCTTAGTTTCTTTTTAACTATGTAATCAAGCAGTCTAGTTGTTTTTCATTAATAAAGGCTTGAAGCCGTATTTTCCACAAATCACTAATGTTTCTATATCTCATGATCGGATGACGAATTACATTATCCTATACGATATACAGACTCGTATAAACGATTCCAAATCTCCGAATCCCCAGAGCGCGGATCGGAGTACTCTAAGTCCCTGGAGCGCGGACTAGAGTATAAACGATTCCAAATCTCCGAATCCCCAGAGCGCGGATCGGAGTACTCTAAATCCCCAGAGCGCAGACTAGAGTATAAACGACTCCAAATCTCCGAATCCCCAGAGCGCGGAGCGGAGTACTCTAAGTCCCCGAAGCGCGGACTAGAGTATAAACGATTTCAAATCTCCGAATCCCCAAAGCACGGAGCGGAGTACTCTAAGTCCCCGGAGCGCGGACTAGAGTATAAACGATTTCAAATCTCTGAATCCCCAGAGTGCGGAGCGGAGTACTCTAAGTCCCCGGAGTGCGGACTAGAGTATAAACGAATACGAACCTCCGAATCCCCTGAACGCGGATCAACTTACTCTAAATCCCCGGAGAGCAGATTTAGAAAAAAGTCCAAGTACTCGAGAGATGTGGAACGAGAAATATGCCACGTCTGGAGATGATTGAACGACAAGAAAATGGACTGCGAGATAATGCAACTCGTAACAAGTGGAGTCATGACTACAGTTAGTCAACAAACCCAAGAAAAGCAATAGAATCATTTAAACGAAAAAGAAACTAAACTTCATTCAGTAGTTCAAAATGGGGTTACACAGTTACTCCTACAAAACTCAGAGTTCAGAACCTATCTATACAAACTGCAAGCCAAAAAAAAAAGCAACGACAAGACTTAAGCAAGAAGCTCGTCGAACGAGTGTATCGATTACTTCTTCGTTTTCTTCTTCTTATCTTCCTTTGTTTTTTTCCGACGACTCCTCTCCCTCACGCTTTTTCTTGGATTTCATGCTTGCCAAAGAAGCGGAGTCGGGAGTAGGGGACGGAACATCCAGTGGTTTAGACCTGCCCGGGAGAATGATTTTCAAAGGTCTGTTCCGAGGGTCGGTGAGTTCCAGTACTTCGGGTTCAACTTTGACCTCGACCTTTTTCTTCTCCTCTACGGCGAGGCGGTCCTTCATGCTCACCTTTGAGGTATGATCAAAGGCGCCAGTGATTTCGATTTCGTCACTCACTTCGGCAGGAGATGAAGTGTCAAGCTTATCATCGTCTAGCGCCCCAATCACTTGAGCATCGGGACCAGGAATTACTCCCGCATGAACAGCGTCGCTTGTTTTCTCTGCCTCCTCCTTGGCGTCATCACTCCTCGGAGTTGGCTTGGCATCAGAGCGGCCTGCATGAAAACATAAAAAATGAATGTTAGAACGAATAAATGCTGGAAGATAACAAGATCTTTTGACTTCTAGAAAAGAAAAGTTTCCTACCGGGATCTGGTTGGCTATCGGTTGCGCGTGGGGTTTCATCCTCCAGAATAGGAGATAGCACGTGAACGCCAAGCCCAGGATCTTCAGGATCGTAGCCGGCATGCTGCTCGAACGGGTCAAGTGTCGGCCGACCGGCCGGTTGAGCAGCGGGAGGAGCAGCAATATGAGGAGCCGTAGTCTCAGCCCCAGACGGGCCAGCTTCGTCACTTTTCTCTTTTGGAAGGGGAGAGCCTTTGCTATAGAGCGCCAAAGCTGCGGACAGATTCGTTAGCTCATCCCCCCTAAGAAACTCCTTCACCAAGGCATCCTCATCGACCTCCTCAGAGCCCGACTCGATTTTCCTGATCTTTACTAAGGTTTCCCAGGCCTCAGCTAGGGATTCGAGATAGCCATCGCTCAAGAATGTCAAGTCACGATGCATAAGGACGCGGGCTCCATACTCAGCAATCAACGGGTCAAACATGCATTTGACCTCTTCCCTGCCAGCTTCTGCGGCCGCCTTGAGGCGAGAGTCAATCTCCTCCGCAGCTTTTCTTTTGTCCTCCTCACGGGCTTCGTCCTTCATTTTCTCAACCCCATCAAGTTCATCATCGAGCTTCGTTTTTAGGAGACGAGTAGCAACGATTTCATCACAGTATCGTTGTGATTCTTCTTGAGCAGCTACCTTGTCCTCCTTTTCCTTGGAGAGTAATTCTTTCAGCTCTCTAACTTGTATGGCGAGTGCGTCCCTTTCTTTTTGAACGGAATCTTTTTCTAGGGCAAGGGCACCGCTGCGCTGGACTGCTTCATCAAGTTCCTTCTTGTGAGCCATCTCTAAGCGAGTAACTGCCTCGGCAGTATCTTTTGCGCTATGTTCAGCGGCTTCCAGCTTTGACTTGTACGAAGCGAGCTCCTCGTCCTGATGCTTGATGATGTTCTTGTCGCAGCCAGCCTCCAAATTCAGGCGATCAATCTCATATTGACGCTCAACGGACACCTCCGATATCTTTTCAACCAAGTGTACAAACGCGTCATGTTGAACATAGACGTCGTTATTGCAGGCAATGGCACTCTGCTTCACGTGACCGGGAATATAGTGAATAGCCGAGAGAAACTTCAAACCGTCGAAGCAAATTTTCGGAAACTTGGCCTTAAGATCGACCATCTTTTCCGCGATAGTTGGATCAACCGCGGGAGTAGGGGGAGGAGGCTTTGGAAGTTCCGCTCTTTTTCGTTGCTCCCGAACTTGCCTTGTACTCGATGAACCAGAGTGTTGTTCTCGAGGAGCATCAGATTGGTAGCCCTTCTGGGAAGACTTCTCTTTATCCGGCTCAGTTGGACGAAGAGGATCACGGGACTGTGAAGATTGAGAATATGCCTTCTTACGGTGAGACGACTCGCGGGGACGATTGTCTCTATCCTCATAATCATCTCTGTCCCTACGTCTGCCCGAACTAGAGTCCCGTCCAGAATGATGAAATATGGAAGAGCCATGAAGGCGATCAAATCCATGAGAGCATCCCATGTCACCTGCAAAGAATAGAGATAACAACGAGTTAAGAAAAATCCGGGAAATAAGAAAGAACTTGAAGTGTATGATGGAATGCGTATGTGCGTGTGTGTCCTAGTGTTCTTCCCTACAGACCAGTTCTATTATCTTTACTAATCGGAGTATTGTCTCCCTGGACTGGGAGTTGAACTCCCGCGTTTCCTTTAGCGGGCGAAGAAAACTTGAGGGCTTTAGGATCGTCAAACCCGTAATTAAGTATATCATCAGGAATAGACATGTTCGACAGGCCATTCAGGGAACTTTCCAGGTGCTGTGAGGAAGCCTCTTTCTCGGGCGGGATAGGCAAAACCTTTGAAGTACTACCAACTTTCTCTTTCCGGGTTTTGTGTTTTAACCTTTTCTTTCCCTTCGAAGGGGAGGATGACGTGTCAATGTCGTGAACTTCGACAGCCGGATCCCAAGAAGGACCCACATTCTCGTCTTGGGTCTCAGGAGCGTCATCCTCTTTGTGCTCGCCTTCTTCGTGCGCATCGGGAGTTCGACGTGATGATGACCCAGTCAGTTTTTTCCCTTTACCGAATGCCGGCTTGGGAATAGAGACGCCCTCCGGAAGGCTAATCCGGCGACCAGGGGCAAGCAAGCCAAACTTCGACAATGACTCGTTTGAAATGATGGTCTGAATGTCTCGTTCCTCGGCAGGAAGAGCTCTAATGGCTTCAACGGCCTCAGAATATCCTCGGCCCTCCGGACGCGAGTTGATATCTAAAAAGATGAAACGATGAGTTAGAAAAAGCATGACTCCGTTTAACCGCGAAAGATGATTCAATGGAGAGACTTACTGCCTTCAACCCATCTCCTCGCAAAACCAGGAGGGCAACGCACGTAGAACCATTCCTGTTTATACAGGGCGAATTTACTACATGCCCCTGTCAAGATCTGGCATTTGTGGTAGGGCTCAAGGAACATGAAGGAAGGGCTGTCTTTCCGCCTCTTGACCATATAGATGTATCTGATGTCGCCAGGAGTTGGAGGTCTGGAGAAGACGGCCATAAAGAGTAGGTAGGTCCCATGAAGGAACGCGTGACCATTCGGGTGCAGCTGCGACGGGGCAATGTCGATATACTGTAACACATCCCGAAGAAATAGGTTAAACGGAGGCACGCTGCCCATCCAACACATGAACTTGTTGCAAGTGGTGTATCCGACTAGGGGCAGGTGAGGGCGATCATGTCGCGAAGGGACTAGCACATCAGCGAAAGGAATCCCATGGATGGAGCATATCCGTTGGAGTGCGGCTTCATTGATCTTCGAAGCCTGTGAATCGATCGGATTGTCTAGTAGAATCGTTGCCTCCAGGGCATCGGGTGCTAAGTTATGAGCTAGAGAAGTCGGCGGATTAGAAGTATCATCGGCTTCTCGCCTTGATGACGGCCCAGGCCTGTCGGATATAGTGGCGGAGCTAGACTTTCTTGACATCCTCAATAAATAACGAACCTGGCTAAGTGCTTGAGAAAACTATACTTAAAAAAAACGTTGAACGTTAGAATTAGCAACACGAGTTTTCCCCCCACGTGGTGTGTGAACTAGTGCAAGCAGTTGTGTACAAGCAATAAGAATCTAAAGATTTCAAAGATATAAAAATGAGCTTCGTATCGTCGCCTTCGAAGACCGTCATCGGTGACCGTCTCAAAAAGCCCGCCTTGAGGTGATTACAGTTTCAAAGTCCAGGTTTAAGTTTACTAAAGCTAGGGAGTTAATGATCCGGGTCAGTTTCGCATGATGGTGTGCTTAGATCTTTGTCCTTGTATTGATTAGGCAAGGCAATTGTTCGTTCGACATTTACAGTGTTCGGCCTAAGTATGGTTCAACATTTATCATTGGTCGGCATTTATAATTGTCCGGCATGTGCATTACTCGGCCTTGATATTGTTCGGCCTAGGTATAGTATTCGGCATGAATGTTTGTTCGGCCGGCCAGTTATTCGAAACATATACTGTTCGGCATTTAAATGGTGTTCGGCAATTGTATTGTTCGGACTAAGTTCTGTTCGGCATGTGAATGTTTGTTTGGCAGGCCAGTTATTCGAAACATATACTGTTCGGCATTTAAATGGTGTTCGGCAATTGTATTGTTCGGTCTAAGTTCTGTTCGGCATGTGTGTGTCTGTTCGGCATGTCAGTTGTTCGGTAAATATATTGTTCGTCATTTGGGTAGTGTTCGGCCTTAGTTTGTTCGGCTAAAGTAGCACTCCACCCTCGATTACAGTTCCACCCTACTCCTTCTCCATCTGCGCAGAACAACAAGAACAGATCGCTCGGCGAAGATTACGCCGTTCGGCACCCCATCTTTCTTTTTCTTCCAGTCTTGTTCGGCACAATGGAACTAGGCCTAACTACCATGCACCGTTCGACAACTCCAAATATGCGAGCCATTTCTACTCGACACACGTCATACGACCATAGAAATATCCAGTTTTCCGCGTGACCCTCTCGGCTGCACATAAACCTAAATCTCGTGTTGAAGTAATTTGATCATGGAAGGGATAATACGTAGTTCGAAGATCGAAGCTGAGGAAAGATCGATTAAGCTTTAGATCTGATAGGCTAGCAAGAATTGCAAGTCTCTAGGGAGTGACAGAAATGAAGGTGTAAAAGGAAAATAGTGGAAGGATGCCTGGTTTTATAGGGAGAAGATAGAAGTTGAAAAGGCTATATCCGGTAGAACCGGTCAAAGTCGTAGCGTTCGGCTTCAAAGCGAAGTGTCGCTCGGCACATGAGGATTGTTTGGCTTCGAACGCATCGTTCGGCGTCCAAACCACGCTCGTCTCACAACTCCGTCACTAATATTCTTGAGAAGGCGTCTCCGAGGTAAGCTAAACTAGATTCAAAGCGCATCACGTTCAGTTACATAATACACTTTGGGGGGCAAGTGTTTCCTGGAGATTTGACCAGGCAACTAGTGCTCGGCATCAGGTAGCACTCGGCATCAGAGAGTGTTCGGCATCTAGGAGTGATCGGCGAAGTACTCGGCATCCAGTGGAACTCGGCATCAGAGAGTGTTCGGCATCTAGGAGTACTCGGCGAAGTACTCGGCATCCAGTGGGACTCGGCATCAAAGAGTGTTCGGCATCTAGGAGTACTCGGTGAAGTACTCGGCATCCAGTGTACCCGGCATCCATGATACTCGGCATCAGATAGTACTCGGCGTCAGGTAGTGCTCGGCATCAGCTGGAGCTCGGCGTCAATTAGTATTCGGCGCCCAGTAGAACTCGGCGACAGAAGTACTCGGCATCCAGAAGACGTTCAGTGTGCATAACTACTTAACGTGACAGTATCGTTCGGCCTGCATGCATTGTTCGATCAAGAGCTTCGGATAGAGATAGGTTCGGCTTCAACTGCAACCATCCTGCACTTCCCACACATCAAACGTACCATTCGGCATGGAAGGGACCGTTCGACATGGAAAGGATCGTTCGACATTATGGCGTTCGGCATGCCTGGTTCGGCAAGCAGCAACCACTATACTCGGGCTAGAGTGTTCGGCCACCAAGCCCACTTGGGAAGTCCAGCCCATATTTGCCTATAAATAGAGGGGCAGGGTCACAGTGAAAGGGGATCTTTTTGGGGAGAACATTGGGGAGACTCTGCCATTTTTGAGACTCATCTTCTCTACTTAACAACTTCATTCCGAATTTGATCTACGAATTGTATTTGTAATCAATCATTAAGAAGATCAATAAAGTTTAATCTCAAAGTGGACGTAGGCATTTACGCTGAACCACTATAAATTTGGTGTTCTTACTTTCTGCATTTAAATTAGCATTGTCTTCTCTGTTTAATTTACCTTCATCACTTATTTCTCTATACAATCTTCTTCTACGAGGTTAGTGACCAATTTTGGCGCTAACAGGAAGACCTCTAACTAAGTCAAGTTTTGATAACCTAGATAATAGTTTGAAATTTAAATGACCAAACCTTTTATGCCAAATCCAAGGGTCACTTGTATTAGCCAAAAGACATAAGTTATCATTTGAAACTTTCATACTAAGGATGTAAATGTTTTTCTTCGTAATTCCTTCAAAAATAATATTTGACTTATTATCTTCGATGTGACACTTATCTTTTCCAAATTTAATTTTAAATTCCTAACTAGCAAAATATCAGAAATAAGAGGAGTTTTAGAATTACCGACATTGCCGATGCCAATCACATATCCTTTTGAGTTGTCTCCAAAGTTGACCAATCCACCATCTTGATATATAATGTCATTGAGTATCTCGGGATTTCCAGTCATATGCCTTGAACAGCCACTATCAAGTATCCATTTATCTTTCTCAATTTGCACGGTTTGTCCATTGGTTGTTGGTTCTTCAAAAGCCATGTAACATGTATGTTCCTGCATAACAAACCAATTCGGTAGATAACTTGATTTTTCATAAAAACTATATGTAGACCTATGATACTTTGATGAAATCCATAGATTCAAACTAGTATTAACAAAATTTTCTAAAAATTCCATTTTCAACTTTTCAAGTTTCAGATTATGAAAACTGTGAAAACCTATGCTCTGATACCAATTGAAAGGGAGTGCGGATTAAGGATCTTAAGGCTAATTTAACACTAGAGGGGGGTGAATAGTGTTTAATGAATTCTACGACTTATATAGACTAAATTAAAATTATGACACAAAAAAATGCAGAACTTAATCACAGAACAATCACAGAATCAAACATAGATGCAGAAAGTAAATAAAAAGCAGTAAAAGGAAAGAACACACCGGATTTTATAATGGTTCGGAGTTACCCTACATCCAATCCTGTACCAAGTCGAGATTACAATCCTTAGTTTCTAAAGGCCTTGAGGTACCCTCCTGTCTCACGAGTCCGGGGAAAACTCTCTTAATTTACGGGCCACAAGATTACCAAATTGATTTCCAGGCACAACCACACCTTATAGAGAGACTCGATAAACTTTTGATTACAAATTGATCCTATAAATCTGAATAGCACTTTGATCTTCGAGAGAGGGCAGAGAATCAAACAAGAATGAGATTCTAATTTGATTCACTTGAGAATTCGGCATAATTTCGGCACGAACTTAAAAATATGAATATTTTAGAATATGGATTTGTGGAGAAGAAGAAGTGAAGAAAATATGAAAATAGTTAGTTAAAAAATTCGTTTGTGAAGGCTATTTATAGAGCACCAACAGTCATAACCATTCGTGAAGAGATTTAAACGAATATAAACTTCTTTTGAAAATTGAAACTTTTGAATTCAACGGCCGCCATGTCGACATGGGGTATCCCATGATGTCGACATCCCTATGTTAAAAATAATATAAAATTTGTTTTGAAATGGTATTGAAATGAAAACAAAATGAAATGACTCTGGAGTAAAATAAACTAATTTTACTATGTTTTAAAACACAAAAACAAAGAGTATTTTAAGGCTAAAATATCTATATGAAAATCATTTGAAAAGATAATTTTGAAGGCTAAAATATTTTGAAAAGCAGTTTTGAAAATCGTTTTGAAAAACCATTTTGAAGTAGTTTTGCAAGCTTTTTCCTACAGAATATCTCATCACATCAGGACTCGAGAACTTGTACAAAACCAGGATGTTTGTGGGTTTGTAAGCCACTTGTCGTAGGTTTGTAAGCTACTTGTCGTGGGTTTGCCACTAAGAAGGTAGAAATGATTTCCATCCCAAATGAAATTCGGAATGAAGATTTCCATGCTATTATGAAGTTTTAACAATAAACTAGACACATATCTTGAAATCTTGATCTTGATACTCATGAGTCTTCAAACTTGATTTCTTTATTCTTGATCTTTATACTGTACAGTCTTCAATAATCAGTACCTGCCTTATATATATCCTGCATAATAACATTTATATATATCTAAACAATAGTGTTAGTATATAAGTTATAATAAAATAAGTCACAAAGGTTGTTTTCATCAAAACCACTATCTCCAGTTCCTAACAATTGTTACTTGTCACATATTTCTTGAAATTCTCACGCTGGTTTACCAGACTGATCCACATGTTATTTTCTTATAATGCTCGGGTCAGTACGTGTATATTTCCAGATTTAGGTTTGGATGCTTTGGAGCTTATGGAGATGAGCTGGATGTTTACCTACCGTAATATTCTTATTTCTGCTTACTGTATTGTATATATCAACATTGTGAGGATGGGCGATTATAACTGTCTAGGCCGATGATAGTACTTAGGTCTTAGTAACTCTGGGATTTCTGCATTCAAAGTAATCCTTTGTACAAACTTTTTAGTATTATATATTACTGTTTCGTTGTGAGATTCTGATGTTGTGTTCTTCGTTTCTTGTTCTATTATTTTTTTATATTACCCTAACTTTCTATCTTTCCGGCACTTTGCTCGGCACATGAATACTGTGGATGTATTTAATGTCGATATTCGAGGGTCGAAAACTTGGGTCGTTACATTTAGTATCAGAGCTTAAGATTGAGCGAACGCCATGGCTTTGGTTGGGTATGGCTCATTAGAGATAAGGTAAGCGACACCCTAGATTGAGTCAAGTGTATTATACATATGGGAGCGTATTTATATTTTAAAAACTAGACTTTTAAATATTATTCCTTAGGATCATGTCTTTCTTTTCGTAACCCTCTCTTTGGAGTAACTCTATCTGTTAGTTTCCTAAAGCTATTCTGCTTTGATTAGGTAGTAAGAACTATGAGTACCAGAGCTGCCAATGCTAGAGGTGGTTAGGGTAGTACTGTCATGAATGGCGAGAATCAAGCACCGAGGAATGTTGCTCTAGTTGAGGAATCAAGAATTAATGTCTAGGAGATCGTGCAAGTCAGGGCTCAGCTAAGTTTGGCTTTGCTCTACCGCGACTACGAGAGACTAGGGAATAGAGGTTTAGTGGCATAGAGACTATTACAAAAGTCAAGTCTTGGCTCAGATTATGTGATCAGATATTTGGAGATATGGAGCTAGAAGATGCAATAAAGCATAGGTTGGCATCGCAACATCTGACAAATGCAGCCATGGATTAGTGGAGTTCAGTTACAGTTGATGTCCACGAGAATGACTTCTCTTGGGCCCAATTCAAAGATGAGTTTGAGAAGAAGTTTGTTTTGGAAGCAGGAAAGACTTTGTTATTTAGGAGCTTCTTGGATCTGAAGTAGGGGGCCATGACAGTGGCGGAGTATGAGTATTGGTTCATTGCATTATCTCAGTTTGGGTTGGGGTTAGTAGACACACGACTGAAGAAGAACAAGATGTTCATCGCAGGTATGTGTCTTGAGTTCCAAAGGGACATGGCTAATAATGTCATGGGGTCTTTTGTGATTTTGGTGAACATGGCTTTGAGGTTTGAGAGCTTGGCTCCAAAGCCATCTATTTCTGCATCGATGGACAATGATCGTAAGTTTCAGCCGCTAAAGAATAGGTCCACCCTTGTTTGCTACAAGTGTGGGAAGAAGGGTCACTTTTCTAATACATGTAAGTTGGGTGGAGAAGGCCAGATGGTTAAAGCACCAATCGACAAGTTTTCGAATCGTGAGGCCCAGTTTGCACGGAAAGGTTGTTACCACTGCCACCAGCCTAGTCATTTGTTAGAGATTGTCCTATGCTCAAGAAAGGGGAGCAACCTAGGATTTTTGGTATTTCTACAGCACCTTCCACTTCTACAGCTGCGAAGGGAAAGTAGGTTATTAAGGGTATACTATCTGTTTATGGATTTCCTATTCGTGTTTATTTGACTCTAATGCTTCTCACAATTTAATATCCTATAACCTTGATTGTTTAGTCATGCTCGGCATGCTAGGAACATTGAGTATTGTTTTTCTGCCTTAAGATCCGTAATCCGCATTTCCAACATTTGGTATCATAGCATTGGTTTTCAAAGTTATCATAATCTGAATTTTGAAAAAGTTTAAAATGGCAATTTTTGGAGATTCTGTTAACACTATTTCAAAGTTGTCCAAATCGTCATTGTCTCATAAGTCTGCATATTGTTATTATAGAAAATCAAGTTATCTACTGAATTGGTGTGTTGTGCAGGAACAAATGTGTTACATGGCTTTTGAAGAATCAACACTCAATGGACAAATGGTGCAAATCAAGAAAAACAAATGGATACTTGATAGTGGATGTTCAAGACACATGACTGGCAATCCGGAGATACTGAATGACATAATTTATGAAGATGGAGGACTGGTCAACTTTGGAGACAACTCAAAAGGATATGTGATTGGCATCGGCAATGTCGGTAACTCTAAAACTCCTACTATTTCTTATGTTTTGTTAGTTAGAAATCTAAAACACAATTTACTTAGCATAATTCAACTATGTGATAAGGGCTACAAAATTAAATTTGAAAAGGATAAGTGTCACATCGAAGATAGTAAATCAAATATTATCTTTGAAGGAATTAGGAAGAAAAATATTTATATTCTTAGTATGAAAATCTCAAATGATAACCTATGTCTTTTGGCTAATACAAGTGACCCTTGGATTTGGCATAAAAGATTTGGGCATTTGAATTTCAAACTCTTATCTAAACTTTCAAAACTTGATTTAGTAAGAGGTCTCCCTAAAATGGATTTTAAAGTAGATAGTATATGTAATGCCTGTCAATTAGGTAAACTTAGGAAGAGTTCATTCAAATTAAAAGATATGATTTCAACTTCAAAACCCCTTGAGTTACTTCATTTAGATCTGTTTGGTCCATCTCAAATTCAGTCAATAAATCACAATAAATATGTTTTTGTAATTGTAGATGATTATTCTAGATTTACATGGACAATTTTTCTAAAACTTAAAAGTGATGTTTTTCATTTATTTAAAACTTTTGCAAAAAGAATTCAAAATCAACTTTCTTTAAAAATCAAAACTATTCGTAGTGATCACGGTGGAGAATTTGAAAATAACTTTTTTGAGAATTTCTGTAATAAAAAAGGAATAACTCAAAATTTTCCCTTTCCAAGAACTCCACAACAAAAAGGAGTGGTAGAGCATAAAAGTAGGATGATTCAAGAGTGTGCAAGAACTATTCTTTCAGATAGTAAATTACCAAGAAATTTTTGGGCTAAAGCAGTTGCTACAACTTGTTATACTTTAAATAGGATTTTAATTAGACCTCTAACCAATAAAACACCATATGAACTTCTTTTCAATAAGAAACTAAAGGTACCTTATTTTAAAGTTTTTGGAAGTAAATGCTTTATTCAAAATACAATGGACATTTGGATAAATTTGATCCTAAATCCTACAAAGGAATCCTTATCGGATATTCTAATAGAAGTAAAGCATACAGAGTTTTCAATTTAAAAACTAACACCATTGAAGAAACAATGCATGTATCTTTTGATGAAAATTTCAAATATTTTGTTCAAATAAATGATTAAGATGATTTTGTTACTCTAAATAATGAATCAAATGAAACAAATTGTGAAACTATTCATCCTAATAAAAAGATCAGGCTTTTAAAAGATCATCCTGTAGAAAATATACTAGGAAATATAGAATTTTGATGTTAGAACTAGAAATCAACTAAACAAGATGAGTAATGTAGCTTTTATATCAATTATTGAACCCAAAAATCCAAAGGAAGCATCATCTGATGATTCATGGATTCTTGCTATGCAAGAAGAACTGAATCAATTCACCAAAAATGATGTATGGGAACTTGTTCCTAGACCTGAGGATAAAACTATAATAGGAACTAAATGGGTTTATAAAAATAAAATGAATGAACAAGGTGAGGACATTAGAAATAAAGCTCGGTTAGTCGCGCAAGGTTATTGTCAAGAAGAAGGAATAGACTATGATGAAACCTTTGCACACGTGGCAAGATTAGAAGCCATTAGAATTCTACTTGCTTTCGTAAACCATAACAATTTCAAATTATTTCAAATGGATGTCAAAAGTGCATTTTTAAATGGTTTTGTTAAAGAAGATGTTTATGTTGAACAACCCCTACTTTTTGAAGAAGAAAAGTTTCCAAATCATGTTTACAAATTAAAGAAAGCTTTATATGGTCTGAACAAGCTCCTATAGCATGGTATGATAGACTAAGATCTTATCTATTACAATCAGATTTTGAAATTGGTAAAGTAGATAATACTCTTTTTATTAAAAGAAACAAAAATGATATCCAATTTGTACAAATTTATGTAGATGATATAATTTTTGGATCAACTAACAATGAAATGAACAAAGAGTTCTCTGAAATAATGACAAAAGAGTTTGAGATGAGTCATATGGGTGAACTTACTTTCTTTTTAGGATTGCAAATAAAACATTTAGATAGTGGTATTTTTATTAGTCAAGAAAAGTAAGCTAGGGATCTAATTAATAAGTTTGGTATGACCACTGGGAAAGGAAAACCCACTCCTATGGCAACCAATGAAGTCTTAAATAAAGAAGACATGTCAAAAGATGTCAACCAAAAACTATACAGGGGAATGATTGGATCGCTACTCTATATAACTGCGAGTAGGCCTGATATCATGCAGTGTCTGTCTCTGTGCAAGATACCAATCTCAACCCAAAGAGACCCATTTAAAAGCTGTTAAATGTATCCTAAGATATGTTAAACATACTTTAGACTATGGCCTAATTTACCCTAAAAATAATTCATTTGATTTAATCTCATATTGTGATGCTGACTATGCTGGTTGTAAATCAGACCGAAAAAGTACAAGTGGAACTTTTCACTTTTTAGGACATTCTCTGGTTTCCTGGTTTAGTAAAAGAAAAATACTGTCTCACTATCAACAACTGAAGCAGAATATATCTCTGATGCTTTGGCTTGTTCTCAAGTTATCTATATGCAACAAACCCTAAAGGATTTTGGATTAAATATTTCAAAATCACCAATTTATTGTGACAATACAAGTGCAATAAATTTATCCAAAAATCATACTCATCATGCCAGAACCAAACATATTGGTATCAGACATCATTTTCTCAGAGATAATATAAGTAAAGAAATTATTTCTCTTGAATTTATCAACACTGAGAATCTAATAGCTGATATCTGACCAAACCCTTGAATCAATCAGCCTTTACTAAATTAAGAAGAGAACTGTGTATTTATTCTATAACTGAGATATAGAATATAGATATAGTAACATATATATTTAAATAAATAAAGAAAAACAAATTTTTCAAAATTTTCAAAGGGATGTCGACATTCCCCTACCCCCAATGTCGACATACAACGGTAAAATTTGAATTTTGATTTTTCCCTCTAAAATCAGTTTAGTGGTTATATAAACCACAATATTTCGAATTCTTCTGTCTTCTCACTTCATTTTCTCTGTAATAAACTTCTGAAAATATAAAGTAATGGCCTCCTCTTCTAAATCAAACCAAAATGCAACCTTTTCCTACCCTTCTTCTAATTCTGGTCCATTTCAACGAACTACATTGGCTCGAGTGATGAAGATCGAGGAAACTTTGAAGGATTCTTTGCAAATGATGACTAATTACAAGTCATGCAAATAAATATGGCAAAGAAGAAGAAGAAGAGGATGAAGTGCAAATGGATGAGGACGATAAAGTTATTTGCGTCGTAGAAGTCTGTTTTGACAAAGATGGTAATTTGGTCGAACAACGTGGAAACTTTTGTCTTCATTACCCTAATTGTTCGATTCACAAGTCACCAATTGTCAAGGACTCTCATTAGATTATTTTTATGATAATGTTTTCATATATTGTGTATTTGTATATTGTAATACCCCAAAATTTTGTGAAAAATCATTTTTATAAAATGATTTCATTTTTGAATATTTAGATTTAAATATGGTGAAATTTTTGGGAATAAACAGTGTGCAAGGATATGTGGGCACATGCCCACTGGAAATGGCACAAGAAAAAGATTCAAAAATTTCTGGAAAAAAAAAAAGAAATGATGATAATAAAATAAATAGACTGAGCAAGGAAGCATTTCAAATGTGATTTTGAAATATAGATTATTAATCAAATTAAAGATGTTCTTTTTTTATATATGAAAATTAAATATTACCAGTAACAAAAAAGAGATTAAGGTAAAAATATGTACACTTATGCACCTGTATATCTTCTGTGAGCAAAAAGTGTTAAAGCAAAACAATAATGGAAACATTAAAATGACATGAAATGTAATACAAGACAATATGCTTGTATAGGCAAAAATAGCAAAGGGGATTCTCAGAAATAATTAAAATGTGAAATATGATAGTCACACTTTTAACATGACTAGGTGAGTGGCCATTTTCTGAAAAAGTAAAGGGAAGAAAATACTGCCTTCAACTAATTATTATGGCCGGGGTATTAAGGAGGAAAATGAATGAAAATGCATGAAGATGGTTAGGTCAGAAATGGAATTTTGTTTTAACAAAACCCTAGTGGAAAAATGCCTATAAATAGGCAGTTTAGCCAGTAAAATTATCTTTACCCCGAGCGGCACAAAAAAATAAGAAAGGAAGAAAAATATTGGAAGGAAGGAGAAAACACACATACAAGGATTTTCTGGATTAATAAGAAGAAATATTTAGGTGAGTAACCTCACTGAGTTCATGGCATTAAGACCTGAGATGAGTCAGCCACTTTTTATATTGCCATTTATATATTGCTGGTTTTGATGTATATGATTTCATCAATGCTTTTTGGATGTCTTATTTTAAATCTGTTATGATTTAATATGGATGATTTTGGTGATCTTTGATTTGTTGAGACATTTGTCTTTGGATGTGTGTCATACTATTTTATTTTTACTCAAAAATGTTAAAGTCCAGAATCTTAAAATTGTATAGAGAATACTCTCAACTGTTATAGATCTATGGCATGGAAACTTTACAAAAAATAATGTTGGGAGCTGCATTATACTTGGTGTAAGTGCTGAGGCTTGAGAAGAAAGATGTTAAGGGTGCAATAGAAATTTTTCTAAGTGATGGGCCCTTAATCAAAAAAAAAGAAGCTCACAAGCTAAAATTATGATTGAACCAGATCATGAATCTGAATCAATCATAAAGGCTTGCAGATCAATATAATAAGAACATGCCATGCCTCTTTTACAGTTGAAAATATTCTTATATTTTACTGAGATCAAGACATATTGACCCCATTGAGGAAATAACTGTCTGCTTATTTCTGAGGAGAATTATGCTAGGAAAGATTATGGATGTTTCCATGTTTGCAGTGACATGCTCACTTAGCATATTTGATGATAGGATTTAAGTCAATACACTAGTAAATAAACTAGGGAAGGGAAGGCCAAGAAGGCTGCTGGAATGCTTGTCATATTTGAAGTATGCAAGTTGGCACATGGTTTGTTTAAGCCCTGAGATCTTTGTGCAATGATGTGAATTAGTTCATTGCAATGTGTCCCTGTGATTCCTTAATAGCAGATGAGGCAGGAATTTAAATTGAATTATACAACCTGTAAATGAAGAAATAGGAATATGGATATTTCTTAGGTTGGTTGGTATGGAACCATGATGGTTCCAGTGAATGTAAATGTTGCAAATAGATAATTATGTTTGCACGATTATGTATGCAAGTGTAAGAATGATAGATAAATATGTCATACCTGAATCAACTTATTTATACTATGTTAAAGTAATTGATTGCAGAAATTTGCTTAAATAACTAGTTGGTACTCTTACATTCTCTGTTGCTTAATATCATGAATGTATTGATGTTACTCATACCAGATCTTAGATCTGACCCTTGTTTGCTCATGGCATATGGGGTGTCTCATTTTAAAATGAGGCAGCCACTCATGCTCTTTCAGGGAATGCAGGCACTAAGTAGAAAATGAAGTTATGGCTATTATGGAGGAGTGAATGAACATGCTAGCTAGTTTCAATAAGAACTTAAATTGAATTATATCTGCATGTATTCAGGAAAAATTATGTTTCTAAGATTTCCAGTCATGTAATGAATATTCTATGGTTAGTGATCAAGTTGCTCTTATGTTCTGTAAAGTGTCAGATTAAATTAGTTGTTCTGTCGAAATTGTTGTGTGTTAAGGTTTGATTTGTTTTTGAAGTAGTGTCTGGAACTTAAACAAGAAAAATATGCTCAAGTATTAGCTATGAAAATCTGGTAAAGAAATATACAATTATGTGAGCAATTGCTTTGCAATTATATTATGTATTAGACAATCTTAAATCATTTTAAAAATACTGAGTTTTGGAGTAAATTCAGAATTTACCTTGAAGTATACCTTTAAGTATCTAATTGTTTTTCCCTCTGAAATATGTCTACAAATGGTTCAAGTCTACTTTCTAAATTGTTTTGAGAAAAGTATTTGTATGAGAAGACTACAGGTATGATGCAATTGACTGGCATTTCACTTGCCATGATCAGGTACCTGGCATGACACTAGGCACAAGAGTTAACCAGCTTCAAATAAATGAGGTTTTGGTTGATTCTGTTTGGTGGTGTTTTGTCAGTAAAATGCCATTCAAAAAGCTTTAGGTCATTTAGCAAATGTTTTACCATAACCAATTTACAAAGTCATAACAGATATACAATCTGGACAGGCTTGCACAAGCAAACCTGGAAATTATTCTTATGAATATTTTTAAGTTCAAATTCTTGACATAGCAAATCTTATGCAATTACACAACTCACTATGTGTCATGTGAGCTAAGATTAAGGCAAACAAGTCACATAGATTGAATCTTAAATAAGAAAGTTTTTAGAAAATACATAAGTGGAAAATGATAAGTGAATATATCATTTCTGGCCTTAGCCAAATACCAATACCTTTGATCCATGATCTGAAATAAAAATCTCAAGAATCTTGAGATTTAACTGTCATTGTAAATTGACATTAAAAACTATCAATTAGAATGAGCAAGTTCATATAAATTAAATATGCATAGGATTCACTGACTTGTCACAAATATTCAAAAGTATACAGTAATTACCTATAGTCAGAATTGCTAGAATCCAAATTAAACAGAATGCTCTTGTTTAACAAAAAAAATATACTCTGAATCTAAACAAGAGGAACACGTACATCTTCATATGTATGTGTATATTATTAGGGATACAATGATATATTTATATTGGTAATGAGTTTTGATCCTGGATATATTTTGTTTATTGGAAAAAGAAAATGACCCCGGGAAATATATTTGTAATGAATGATATATCTATATATCATCTCTATAAAAAAAATCCTTATGAAATTAAGGTAGAAATAGGAGGGTCATTTCAGTTGGTATCAGAGCACTTGGTTGCATTGATTGCAAAGTAATATAGAAATGTATTATGTCTGTTTGTTTTGGATGAAATAATTTAGATAAGAAAATAGAAATTATAGAAGTACTCATAATATACTAATACCATTTGCCCAGAATTTAGTTAGCAGACCATGGTAGGAAGAGGATCTCATCACAATGCAGGACCCAGTGCACCTCAAATGCTTGATATGCAAGAATTTGTGAGGGTTTTAAGAGAAGGGATTGGGCATAGGCCTGAGAACCCACATGAAGAGCTTTCAAAACTACTAAAGACTTATTCCAATTTGGGAGGCAGGAGTTTTGAAGGAACTGAGAGTGTGATGGAGATTCAAGCATGGTTGAGAACACTTGACAGGATTTTCAATGACATGCAGTTAGATGACCAAAGGAAGAGGCAAGTAGCTTCAAGACAACTGAAAGGGGTAGCTTTAAGCTGGTGGGAGGTGATCATAGCTGGAAGAAATGAAAATGAAATCACTTGGAATCAGTTCAAGGAGATGTTGGAGGCAAGATTTGTACCAGCATCAGCCAAGACCACTTTGCTTGAAGAATTTATCAAACTTAGGCAGGGAACTTTGAATGTCACTGAATACACTCAAAAGTTTGAGGGGCTATCTAATTATGGAGCAATGCTAGTGGTAGATGAAGCATCCAAAAATGATAGGTATATAAAAGGACTGAACCCAGGACTTAGCAGAGCTATGCTACCATATGCAGATAGAACATTTGAACAAGTGATTGATCTGGCCTTGAAACTGGAACAACATGACAAAGAAAGAGAGAAATATAGGAATTTTAAGAGCAACAACAAGAAGGATAAGGGAAGATATCACCCTTATGATTAAAAGAAGGAGGAGGCAGACAACAGGAAGAGTAAAGATACAAAAGCCAATGATACTAAGAAGAAATTGGTTTGCCATCATTGTGGTAAAGAAGGAAACATCAAACCAAGGTGCCCAGAGTTAAAAGGAGGAGCCTTCAAATGCTACCTATGTGGGAAAGAGGGGCATATGAAGAGGAACTGTCCTGAGAATAAACAGCAAGGAAAATTGGCAACTTTGGAAGGTAAAGGCAAATCTGCAGTGAAAATTGATGCTGAAAATCATGGCCAAGTGGAAGGTACATTACTCATTTGTGCCATACGCATACCAGTAGTATATGATACTGGAGCAACACACTCTTTGATTTCCTATGAATTAGTTAAAGTGTTAAAATTAAACTGCATATTGGTTGAAACCCCATTGCTTGTACAAAGTCCCCTAGGGAGTTCTAGTGTTTTGAACATGAATTGTGTGGATGTGGAGTTAAACATAGGAGGAAATATTTTTATTTCCAATTTATATGTTTTAAATTACCCAAATATAGGAGTTATATTGGGGGTAGATTGGTTAAGGCAATTTAAAGCCATAATTAATTTAGACTCATCCACCATATCATTGCAAAATTCTAGAGGCCAGAGGATCACAGTTCTATGTGAAGTAGCTAAGGAAGGGAAATTATATCATTTAGTTGACTTAGAAAAAGATCTCAGCGAACTAACCATTGAAGAAATTCCCATAGTTAATGAATACTTGGATGTGTTTGGGGAAGTTAAGGGTGTTCCACACCACATACTAGTTGAGTTTCAAATTAATCTCATTCCAGGGGCAAGTCCAATAATCAAGAAACCTTATAGAATGGGGCCAAGTGAACTGAAAGAATTGAAAAATCAGTTGGAAGAATTAGAAGGCAAGGGATTTATAAGGCCAAGCAATTCCTGCTGGGGTTCTCCAGTAGTGTTTGTAAGAAAACATGATGGTACTTTGAGAATGTGCATAGATTACAGAGAACTAAATAAAGTAACCATCAAGAATAAATACCCATTGCCTAGAATAGATGATCTCTTTGACCAACTCAGTGAAGCTAAAATATTTTCTAGACTAGACCTAGCATCAGGATTCCATCAAATGAAGGTTGAAGACTCAAGTGTTAAGTATACTGCATTTAACACCAGATATGGCTTATATGAATTTATGGTTATGCCATTTGGCTTGATAAATGCTCCTTCATATTTTGTTGATTTAATGAATAGAATATTTAGAGATTATTTAGACAAGTTTGTACTGATTTTTATTGATGACATTTTGATTTATTCTAAGACAGTGGAAGAGCATAAAAATCATTTGCATTTAGTTTTGTCAAGACTAAAGGAAAATGATTTAAAGGCAAAATTTTCAAAATGTGCATTTTGGAAAGAAGAAGTACATTTTCTTGGGCATGTTATCTCTGCCAAAGGAATATCAGTAAACCCTAATAAGGTAGTGGCAATCCAAGCATGGAAAAGGCCTAGTACCATCAGTGAAATTAGATCATTTATGGGGATGGCAGGATATTATAGGAGATTTATAAAAGATTTCTCAAAAATATCATCACCACTTACCAATTTAACTAGAAAGAACCAAGCCTTTGTATGGACAGAAAAATGTGAGCAAGCTTTTATCAAAATAAAGGAAGCTCTGATTAATGCACCAGTATTGAGAGTGCCAGAAGGAAATGAAAATTTAGTTGTGTACACTGATGCAAGTGGCTCTGGGTTAGGGGCTGTGTTGATGCAGCAAGACCAGGTGGTAGCCTATGCATCTAGGCAATTAAAGCCACATGAAACAAGATATGCAACCCATGATCTTGAACTAGCAGCAGTTGTGTATGCTTTGAAACTTTGGAGACATTATTTGTTAGGTGCCAAATTCATTTTGTACACTGATCATAAGGCACTGAAATATTTATTCTCACAAAAAGATTTGAACATGAGGCAACATAGATGGGTAGAGTTCCTAGCTGCCTATGATCTAGATATACTGTATACGCCAGGCAAGGCAAATAAAGTTGCAGATGCCTTGAGTAGACAACATGCCAAAGTAGCCATGTTGATGATGGAAGAGTTTAAGGATTTGTCTATACTTACTGATTTGGAAATTGAGGAAAACAGTGAGGTACAAATGATGCCCATTGAAGAAGATGAAGATAAAGGGAAATTAAGTATGATATCTCTGCAATCAGATTTACTTCTTAAGATTGGGAAAATGCAGGAACAAGACCTAAACATGGTGGAAAAGAAAATGCTCATATCAAAAGGGGAGGAAGTAATAAATTATCAAGTTGATAAAAATGGTTATTTAAGGAATAAAAATAGGATATGTGTTCCAGAAAATATAGAATTGAAGGAGGAAATATTAAATGAGTACCATAGGAGTAAGTACTCCATACACCCAGGTAGCACCAAGATGTATCAAATTTTGAAAAGAAATCTTTGGTGGAAGGGGATGAAGTCAGATGTGGCCAGACATGTTGCAAGGTGCATGACTTGCCAACAAGTCAAGGCAGAGACACAAAGGCCATCAGGATTATTGCAACCCCTTAGTATACCACAGTGGAAGTGGGAGGATATATCTATGGATTTCATAGATGGTCTGCCTAGATCTAAGAAGGGAAACACAAGTATATGGGTAATAGTGGATAGGCTAACTAAGGTAGCACATTTTATCCCAGTTTAAACAGAAAGAAATGCTCCAAAATTGGCTCAAATATTCATGAAAGAGGTAGTAAGGTTGCATGGCATACCCAAAACCATTGTGAGTGATAGGGATACCATCTTCACCTCAAGGTTTTGGAAAAGTTTTCAAGAGGCCATGGGGAGTGAATTGTGCTTAAGCATTGCCTACCATCCACAATCAGATGGTCAAACTGAGGTGGTGAACAAACTCTTAGAAGATTTGTTGAGAGCCTGTACACTGGACTTTGGAGGCAACTGGGAAGACCACCTCCATCTAGCTGAATTCACATACAATAACAGTTACCAAAGCACCATAGGGATGGCACCATTTGAAGCCTTATATGGGAAGCCATGTTTATCACCTATATGCTAGGTAGAGACTGGAGAAAGGGCTGTTCTAGGACCTGAATATGTTAAAGAAACTACAGAGAAAATTGGGATAATAAGAAAAAGAATAGCAGCAGCTCAAGATAGGCAAAAGAAATTTGCAGATAGGAAGAGAAAGCAAGTGGAATATGAAGTGGGAGACTTTGTTTTCATCAAGATTTCACCTATGAAGAAAGTCTTGAGATTTGGCAAGCAAGGTAAGCTCATACCAAGGTATGTTGGACCCTATAAAATTCTGGAAAGAATTGGTTCATTGGCTTACAAATTGGAATTACCAGAAGAAATGAAAGCAATGCATAATGTTTTTCATGTGTCCCAACTTAGAAGATGGGTACATGATAAAGAAGACATTTTGGAAAAGCCTACCAAAATTCAAATAAATCCTGACTTGGTTTATGAAAAAGAGCCATTGGGGATTATAGCCAAGGAAGAAAAGAAATTAAGGAGCAAAACCTTGAAACTAGTTAAAATCCAGTGGAGTAGTGATCCTATTGACTGCACATGGGAGCTAGAGGATAAGATAAGGATGGATTATCCTAAGCTTTTTGCAAATTAAAAGGTAATTATTTTGGAAATATTTGTTATGCATGGTTGATATGATTGAATATGTTTTGTTTATGTATATGCTTGATAGATTTTCATAAGGACAGTGAATGCTTATTACAAATAATAGGAAAAATTGTGAGGACACAATTTCTAAAAGGAGGGGTGAATGTAATACCCCAAAATTTTGTGAAAAATCATTTTTATAAAATGATTTCATTTTTGAATATTTAGATTTAAATATGGTGAAATTTTTGGGAATAAACAGTGTGCAAGGATATGTGGGCACATGCACACTGGAAATGGCACAAGAAAAAGATTCAAAAATTTCTGGAAAAAAAAGAAGAAATGATGATAATAAAATAAATAGACTGAGCAAGGAAGCATTTCAAATGTGATTTTGAAATATAGATTATTAATCAAATTAAAGATGTTCTTTTTTATATATGAAAATTAAATATTACCAGTAAAAAAAAGAGATTAAGGTAAAAATATGTACACTTATGCACCTGTATATCTTCTGTGAGCAAAAAGTGTTAAAGCAAAACAATAATGGAAACATTAAAATGACATGAAATGTAATACAAGACAATATGCTTGTATAGGCAAAAATAGCAAAGGGGATTCTTAGAAATAATTAAAATGTGAAATATGATAGTCACACTTTTAACATGACTAGGTGAGTGGCCATTTTCTGAAAAAGTAAAGGGAAGAAAATACTGCCTTCAACTAATTATTATGGCCGGGGTATTAAGGAGGAAAATGAATGAAAATGCATGAAGATGGTTAGGTCAGAAATGGAATTTTGTTTTAACAAAACCCTAGTGGAAAAATGCATATAAATAGGCAGTTTAGCCAGTAAAATTATCTTTACCCCGAGCTGCACAAAAAAATAAGAAAGGAAGAAAAATATTGGAAGGAAGGAGAAAACACACATACAAGGATTTTCTGGATTAATAAGAAGAAATATTTAGGTGAGTAACCTCACTGAGTTCATGGCATTAAGACCTGAGATGAGGCAGCCAATTTTTATATTGCCATTTATATATTGCTGGTTTTGATGTATATGATTTCATCAATGCTTTTTGGATGTCTTATTTTAAATCTGTTATGATTTAATATGGATGATTTTGGTGATCTTTGATTTGTTGAGACATTTGTCTTTGGATGTGTGTCATACTGTTTTATTTTTACTCAAAAATGTTAAAGTCCAGAATCTTAAAATTGTATAGAGAATACTCTCAACTGTTATAGATCTATGGCATGGAAACTTTACAAAAAATAATGTTGGAAGCTGCATTATACTTGGTATAAGTGCTGAGGCTTGAGAAGAAAGATGTTAAGGGTGCAATAGAAATTTTTCTAAGTGATGGGCCCTTAATCAAAAAAAAAGAAGCTCACAAGCTAAAATTATGATTGAACCAGATCATGAATCTGAATCAATCATAAAGGCTTGCAGATCAATATAATAAGAACATGCCATGCCTCTTTTACAGTTGAAAATATTCTTATATTTTACTGAGATCAAGACATATTGACCCCATTGAGGAAATAACTGTCTGCTTATTTCTGAGGAGAATTATGCTAGGAAAGATTATGGATGTTTCCATGTTTGCAGTGACATGCTCACTTAGCATATTTGATGATAGGATTTAAGTCAATACACTAGTAAATAAACTAGGGAAGGGAAGGCCAAGAAGGCTGCTGGAATGCTTGTCATATTTGAAGTATGCAAGTTGGCACATGGTTTGTTTAAGCCCTGAGATCTTTGTGCAATGATGTGAATTAGTTCATTGCAATGTGTCCCTGTGATTCCTTAATAGCAGATGAGGCAGGAATTTAAATTGAATTATACAACCTGTAAATGAAGAAATAGGAATATGGATATTTCTTAGGTTGGTTGGTATGGAACCATGATGGTTCCAGTGAATGTAAATGTTGCAAATAGATAATTATGTTTGCACGATTATGTATGCAAGTGTAAGAATGATAGATAAATATGTCATACCTGAATCAACTTATTTATACTATGTTAAAGTAATTGATTGCAGAAATTTGCTTAAATAACTAGTTGGTACTCTTACATTCTCTGTTGCTTAATATCATGAATGTATTGATGTTACTCATACCAGATCTTAGATCTGACCCTTGTTTGCTCATGGCATATGGGGTGTCTCATTTTAAAATGAGGCAGCCACTCATGCTCTTTCAGGGAATGCAGGCACTAAGTAGAAAATGAAGTTATGGCTATTATGGAGGAGTGAATGAACATGCTAGCTAGTTTCAATAAGAACTTAAATTGAATTATATCTGCATGTATTCAGGAAAAATTATGTTTCTAAGATTTCCAGTCATGTAATGAATATTCTATGGTTAGTGATCAAGTTGCTCTTATGTTCTGTAAAGTGTCAGATTAAATTAGTTGTTCTGTCGAAATTGTTGTGTGTTAAGGTTTGATTTGTTTTTGAAGTAGTGTCTGGAACTTAAACAAGAAAAATATGCTCAAGTATTAGCTATGAAAATCTGGTAAAGAAATATACAATTATGTGAGCAATTTCTTTGCAATTATATTATGTATTAGACAATCTTAAATCATTTTAAAAATACTGAGTTTTGGAGTAAATTCAGAATTTACCTTGAAGTATACCTTTAAGTATCTAATTGTTTTTCCCTCTGAAATATGTCTACAAATGGTTCAAGTCTACTTTCTAAATTGTTTTGAGAAAAGTATTTGTATGAGAAGACTACAGGTATGATGCAAATGACTGGCATTTCAATTGCCATGATCAGGTACCTGGCATGACACTAGGCACAAGAGTTAACCAGCTTCAAATAAATGAGGTTTTGGTTGATTCTGTTTGGTGGTGTTTTGTCAGTAAAATGCCATTCAAAAAGCTTTAGGTCATTTAGCAAATGTTTTACCATAACCAATTTACAAAGTCATAACAGATATACAATCTGGACAGGCTTGCACAAGCAAACCTGGAAATTATTCTTATGAATATTTTTAAGTTCAAATTCTTGACATAGCAAATCTTATGCAATTACACAACTCACTATGTGTCATGTGAGCTAAGATTAAGGCAAACAAGTCACATAGATTGAATCTTAAATAAGAAAGTTTTTAGAAAATACATAAGTGGAAAATGATAAGTGAATATATCATTTCTGGCCTTAGCCAAATACCAATACCTTTGATCCATGATCTGAAATAAAAATCTCAAGAATCTTGAGATTTAACTGTCATTGTAAATTGACATTAAAAACTATCAATTAGAATGAGCAAGTTCATATAAATTAAATATGCATAGGATTCACTGACTTGTCACAAATATTCAAAAGTATACAGTAATTACCTATAGTCAGAATTGCTAGAATCCAAATTAAACAGAATGCTCTTGTTTAACAAAAAAAATATACTCTGAATCTAAACAAGAGGAACACGTACATCTTCATATGTATGTGTATATTATTAGGGATACAATGATATATTTATATTGGTAATGAGTTTTGATCCTGGATATATTTTGTTTATTGAAAAAAGAAAATGACCCCGGGAAATATATTTGTAATGAATGATATATCTATATATCATCTCTATAAAAAAAATCCTTATGAAATTAAGGTAGAAATAGGAGGGTCATTTCATATATATTCATTTATATGTTTGTGTAATATAAATTAGATTTATGTTTTCGCTTACTATACTTTGTTATTAGCATTTAGTTCCATAGTATTAGTTTAAGGAGGAGTTATGTAGTTTAGGCTTAGTTTTTGTTGATGACAAAGGGGGAGAATTATAAAATAGGTTAGATAGGCTTAGATTAAGGGGGAGTTGTTAGAATAAGGGGGAGTCGGAGTAGATTCGAAATTTGTTGGAGTAGATTTTATAAACAAAGGTTGTCATCATCAAAAATGGGGAGATTGTTAGTTCCTGAGATGATGGTTCTAATGACAACAACCTTAGGACTTGTTATAAATATAAATACTAATATTCTTGTCTAGAGATATATGTATATGCAAGATATATATATATATATATATATATGCAGGTACTAAGAATAAAGACTGTACAGTATAAAGGTTTAAGACTAACGAATTCAAAACCGAAGATATCAAGAGTATCAAGAGTTCAAGATATCAAGAGTATCAAGAGTTCAAGAGTTCAAGATATCAAGAGTATCAAGAGTTCAAGATATCAAGATAAGTAATAGAGTCTAGATTTATGTTAAAACTTCATAATAGCACTAAAATCTTTATTTCGATTTTAATTATGGAATGGAATCCACCTTCTCGCTTTAATAGTGGGATGGAACCCACGACCTATTTAGTGGGATGGAACCCACGACCTTCTCCAATGGAATGGAATCCACGAAATTTTCAAAACTATTTATTTTTTCAAAACTATCTTTTTAAAAGTCATCTCTATCAATTTAAATATTTTAGCCTTAATTCAAAAACTATTTTTAATCATATTAATTTCAGAATCATTTCTTGTTTCTAAACTATCTCCCGGTTTTAATGGTTTTAGCTTTAATCTCAAAATATTTATATTGAGCTTTTATTACTTTTTTATTATATATTATATATTTTTAAGATTTCTTTTTAAATCTCTTTTATAAGTTTAAACTATATTCAAAATGGTTTACAAAGATTAGAAATTGTTTTGACAAGTTTTAGAATAGAAATCATTTTGAAGCAAAATTAATTTTCAAAATATACATAGGCATGTCAACATACCCCATCCCCCATGTCGACATGGTGACCGTAGAAATTCAAATTTCAAATTTTCAGAAAACGTGTCTATTCGCCATAACCTTTCACGAATGGACATGACTGTTATTCTTCTATAAATACCAGTTGTTTTTAACGAATTTTAAGTTAGTTTTTCTTCATTTCTTCACTCCTTCTTCTCCACTCAAATATTCTCTTATATTTCAAATATTTTAACAGAACTCTGCCGAAATCCGAAGTGAATCAAACTCGATCATCTCTAGTTTGATTCTCTGTCACTCGCTCTCAAAGATCTCAGTGCTATTCAGAGTTATAGAAACATTTGTAATCAAAGAAGTGTATCGAGTCTCTCTATCTATCAAAGTGATATTGGAAACGGTGTGATTGTGGCCTGTAAATCAAGTGGGTGTGATTGTAGCCCGTAAATCAATTAGGTGGTCTTGTAGCCTGGTTAAATCAAGAGAGTTTGCCCTGGACTCGAAGACAGGAGGGTGTATCTCATGGCCTTGAAATCGAGGTTGTAATATCGACATTATATTTGAAAAGAAATCTGTACAAGAAATTGTGTGGGACTGGATGTAGGGTAACTCCGAACCGGTATAAAATTCCCATGTTTTCTTTCCTTTACCGCTTTTATTTACTATTTTCATCTGTATCTAATTCTGTGATTGTTTCTGTGTTTGTGAACTGCATCTGTTTGGATTTAATTTGAAAAGATTTAAAAAAGATTCATAAAATTAATTAAACACCATTCACCCCCTCTCTAGTGTTAATTCTGCCTTAAGATCCATAATCCGCATTTCCAACAGGTCCTTCATCCCTCACCGCGTTAACCTCTTCTCTATCGACCTTAGCATCTTTCTGCCGCAGGAACCTCTCGGCTTCATGATAAAATTCCCCGAGATCCATCGAACGGTCCCATTCCAGTGCCACCTTGAAATTTGTGTTATCAGCTATTCCTGATACTACCGCCATCAAAACCATCGATGGATCTGGCCAATCCACAGAAGCAACCACTGCATTAAACCTTATTAAGAAATTCCTAAGGGATTCCCCAACCTTTTACTTCATCGTCGTCAATGTCATCATGCTCTTGGGTCTCGTCATGTGGACCCAAAATTGCCTCATGAATTTATCCACCAACTCCGTCTAAGTACTAATGGAACCATTCTCCAATTGCCTAAGCCATAGTGTAGCTATATCTACCAAGTATAAAGGGAAACATCGTGCCATCACCTCCTCTGATGCCCCTAAGCACTTTTATATGCCTCATGTACCTCATCGTTCATCATATGCTCCCAGTGTTGGTAGCTTAAGCTCCGGTGGATTCCTAGCATACCTTATATTAGGAGTGAATGGACTTCTATTCACATCGTCCAAATTCCTGTTCATTGATCCTTCTCTCATAACTCGTCTGATCATCCCTGCAAACTTATCACTGCCGTCTAGAGGTAGCTACTAATCATCATTTCCAACATGCACCCTGACTCCACGAGGGAATCCCGAATTATACTCTTCAACATTCTGAGTCACAACTACATTCTCTCTTCAACCACTGGTCGAACAACATCCACACCAACACATATACCAGCCTGACCCGGGGGCATGCCTCCAAACCTTAGGGGTTCGGTGCCGACCCCTTTGGGAGGATCGGTGTCGATCCCTGATGTTGGATAGGAGCCGCTCCCAGTTGCTCCACTGCGATCTTCTACTTGTTGGCTCCATTTCCATGCTCTCGGTTGTAAGTTTCAGTAGCTTTTGCTGCACCATCCCCATAATCCAAATTGCTAGTAGCTCCTTCTGCTCCTGATCCTTGGTTTTGAGTTTCTACAGCTCCTACTGCTCCAGCCTATCCAATTTGCATGAGGAAATTCTGCATCATCTCCTCTTGTCTCATCATCATCCGCTCCTGCATTGCCTCCATCATAGTCTTCATCTCATTCCTAGTGATGTAGACGAGGGGTTAATTAGCTCCAGCTCTTGAGGATGCCTTCTGACTTCCTCCGTGGTGACTCCGTCTGCCAATGTTCTCCTTGTGGATTGCCTAGCCATTGCTTCCGAGATCCAAGTATCCAAGCTTCCAAATCCACAGGTGCAAGTAATTCTCAGTGAAAGCACCAAAACATTGACGTCAAAAATGGCGCCAACACCCAATCAGTACGAAAGTACCACAAATCCAATAATCAACTCCAAACGGAATGAAGTAGAGAATAAAATATAAAGAATAACAAATTAAAATTGAGAGAAATGAACACAGAGAGTTTTATAGTGGTTCGGCTGACTCTAGCCTACATCCACTCCAATAATTTTCCTTCTATTTATACTGTTAATTACAATAACAATGATTTAAATTCGAGTAATAAAAATGGCAGAGTTCAGCCAAGGGAGAAGAAGAAGAAGCAACTCCCCCTGCAATAAGCTATCCTTCCTGAATTTATAGGTGTAAACCCAATTATCCCGCTGAAAATCCGCGTGTAGAAGACCAAGGAATAGACGAACCGCTCCAAAAAAGATAGGGCCCACTGGGGCCGATCCTAGGGATTAGTGCTGACCCCTATAGGGCGATCGATGTCGATCCCTATTCTTTGAGGATGTGGGTCAGCGACCCCTGGTGATGACCCTTCTTGATGCCTTCTTCTTGTTTCCTAAGTTGTTCTGCAGTGTTTCCTAGGTGATTCTTGGAGATATTAATCAATTTCTGTTGAGTTGAGCTGCCAAGTTAAGTGTCTATGGCCATACTGATCCGATCTGATCCCCTGCCTAGGAGAAGGGATAAATACTGATCCCCTGCCTAGGGGAAGTATCAATCCATACTTTGCAATTTTTGGGGTGCCATTCGTCTGAATCGGCTTGACTAACATCCACAGCCTTGCTTGTACCTGATTTTCGAACCTCATAATCATCCCTTCAGGATTTCTATCTTGACGATCATGAAATCCATTTAGTTAAATCCCCCCATATATTACCTAGTCAAAAGGCAGGTTAACACTATGCTTAATGCTAAAAGCCGACGAAGTAGGCTTATCTATTTGTGAGAGTTAAGATTAATGTTCAAGTAGAGATATGAGCAATAGAGCTCTAACCTATCGGCTTCCCACTTAGTCAAGGAATAGGTAAGTCGCGTGTTAACCATGTTGATTTCTTACTTGTTTATGGAAATCATTAATGCTATACTTAACACTAAAAGCCTATGAAGTAGACTTATCTATTTGTGAGATTCAAGAATGAAGTGTCTAGGCAAGGCTTCGATGAAACCAGTGCTCTAACTTACCTGGCTTCCCTCTTGGGTGAGGAATAGTTAAGTTGAAATGTCGGAAATGAGTTAAGTATATGAATATTGATTTGTATAAGCAATTTATTTTGACTAGATAGTCGATTAGTCGACTATCGAAGTTGACAAAATATGACTTAAAAAGTTATAGAATGGCTTCGCGATTTCGTACTAATGAGAACCCTCAAGGAGGAGTATTGGTACAAAACATCTCCATTATTCGCTTACTTCTGAGTGAATCTAGAATTAAGCTAACCAAAAATTCATCGATTGGTTTTGGAGAGTTCGGTAAGATGGAAGAGTGGACTTATATGAGATGACCCAAACCTGATCACTTCAAAAACATATAGGCGATCTATGTTCTTGCAAAGTTGTAAAGAGAAATTTTATATAGTTGAACTATTTATCCTAAGGTTAAGTCCAAGGGAGAGGTCAGCGTCAACATTTCAAACGGTGCTATCGTGTGGGACTTTCTGTCTTGAGGAGTTTCCAAGAGAAAGGACAGCGTTAGCATTCATCGGAGAACTTATGCAGGGAACTATATAGAGGTTCAAGATGCTCAAACCCATGTAGTGATTCGTGATCTGTTCGAGATAAAGGAATCCAATTGCGGATTCATGTGCTACTGGAGTGATGAAGACTCGTGTGAAAGATGTCAAACGTAGTCTCGACATTGAAAATGACTAAAACTAGAGTAAGATGCACAATCTTTTGATTGAATTTTTTTCCCTCCACGATGATTTTTAGCTTGTTTTTGAAATTTTAATGGCGTCTCTTTCGTCTTCCTTTTCTTCGTCTTCTTTCTCTCTTAACTCTGCCTCGTTTCCTCCTCTCCTTTCCTCCTCTTCATCTACTTCTTCCTCTTCATCAGCTCTCCATCTTTCTTCATCTTCCTCAATCCCTTCATCAACTCTTCATCTTTCTTCTTCATCTTGTCAGTCTGAATCTTTGGTATCTTCTATCAAGAAGGATTCTTCTTCTGTTAATTCAAATTGGTCCTCTTTATTCAAATCTTTACCTCGTAATGCTGGTTCTTATAAGCCTATTCAATTTGATATATCTCGGGATAAATCTCCGATTGTTTTACCGGATCTTGTTAGGGAGGAGGGATTGAAGTACTGGGAAAATCATTTGGTTGGTTTCTTTTTGGATGGTACACTTTCTTTCTTGACTGTTGTTAATTTTTTGAAAAGATATTGGAAACTTAAAGGTGAAGTTGATTACAAATCTGATGGGTTTAATTTCTATTTCAATTTTTCCAATCAAGAAGATAAGGATTATGTTCTTAACTCGGATTCTATTTTTATAAGGGGAAGAATGTTCATAATTACTAAATGGGATCCATCTTTTGGTATTTCTCAAGCTCAAATTAAGAAAGTGCCTGTGTGGATTCATTTTCATAGGATTCCTACTATTCTTTGGACTTTGATAGGGATTAATTGGTTGGCTTGTCATGTTGGTAGGCTAATCTGTTTTGATAATAGTACTGAAAAGCTGCAGAGATTTAAGTATGCAAAGGCGTTAGTGGAGATCTCACCTGACTTTGAATTACCAGACTCTATTCCTATTCCTCAATTGGGAAATAACTGTCCTGATGTTCAACTGTCATATGATTGGAGACCTAAAATCTGTACACATTGTAAAATCTTTGGTCACGATACTGTTAGTTGTGAGTTTGTTAATAAGGATGAAGATATTGATGTAAATAAGGTGCATGTTTTGGTGGAGAATGTAGATAAAAATCAGAGTGATCATGATATTGATAATACAAATTTAATTAAACAGGGCTGGAAAAATGTAAATAGGAGGAATAAAGGAGTATGGAAAAGGAAGCAATCTGTGGTTATAGAAAAGATTCAATCAATTGATGATCCTATTGGAAGCATGGAAAATGAAAAAGGAAAAGAAACTGAAGCACATAACCCAAATAGTTCTTGCCCAACTGTCATTTCTAACTCATTTTCAGTTTTATCAAACCTTTCTCTTGATAAATCTAGGGATAGTATTTGTAGTGATGCTAATCCATCGGTTACATCTCCTTCAGGTGAAAATATCTCCAACTCTTCAATTGAGTCTGCTGCCAATGTTGTAACTTTTGGTTTCTCTAATAACTCTACCTCTGTTTCAACCTCATGTAGTTCACAATTTAGTACTCGGTCTCCATCCATTCTTGGTTCCAGTTCATCCTCACCTTATCTGCATTTGTCTCCTCCTAATCATATTATACTTCCTCCTCCTTCTGAATCAAGTGAGTGTACAGTTGTCATGACTAATTCTGGTACTATTAATTCTGTGAAAACAGGTGATCTCAATAAAGGAAAAGATTATAAGCCTCAGGAGGTCTTACCTTTATCCTCATCAAAAAATAATTCTCATTCAAGGCATACAAGGAAGAATCCTTCACCTTTGCTTCCTCCACTTCCTATTAAATGAATAATATTGCTTTTTGGAATATAAGGGGGGCTAACTTACCCTCTAAACAGTTTGAGATTAGGAATCTTATAAAGGACAAAGATATACATTTGATGTGTGTTTCTGAAACTAAGCTAGACATTCATTCTACCATTAAGGCTATTCGTTTGATTTCTCCTTCTTGGTTATATGATAATAACTTTGTTGAATCTAATTATGGCAGACTGCTTACTTTATGGAATCCTCATATTTTCAAGCTTTCCAGAATAAGTGCCTCTGATCAATACATTCATTACAATTGTATTCATTTGCCTTCCAATATCAATTTCCTTCTAACTTCTGTTTATGCTCAAAATTCTTTATCTTTGAGACAGGTCTTTTTAGATCATCTTCCATCTTTAAATTCATCTTCTATTCCATGGCTAATAGGTGGTGATTTTAATTGTATGTTTGCAAGTAATCAAAAATATGGTGGCTGTCCTTTATCTCTTAAGGATATTTCTCCTTTAAACAGTGTTATAATTCAATCTAAGCTAATCTCAGTTAAATACTTTGGTTCCAATTTCACTTGGTCTAATAGTAATAGGAGTGGAAATCCAACTCTATGTAAACTTGATCATATTTTCATAAATCTTCCTTTTCTTCATTTTTGGCCAAAATCTTTTTATCACATACTTCAGCCTTCTTTATCTGATCATTGTCCATTAATTTTTCATTGGGGAGTTGATAATTTTTGTGGAGGGAAACACTCATTTAAATTTTTTAATTTCTGGAGTAAGCAGGTGGACTATCATGTTATTCTAAAACAGGTTTGGAATATGCAATATGGCAAGGATCCTCTAACAAATATTACTCTCAAGATGAAAGCACTTAAATTTCACCTAAGGATTTGGTCAGCAACTATTTTTGGTAAGGATACTAAACTCTCTACTCGGATTAGGAATGAGCTTATTAGGATACAGGAAGACTTGAGTGCCAGGCCATTTGATTCTATTTTACAAAATATTGAATTGCAATTAAATAATGATCTAGAACAAGTTATTGAAAAGGAAGTGTCATCACTCAAGCAGAAAATTCATTTGAGAATGGAAAAAGAGGCAGATAGGAATACTAAGTACTTCCATAATTTTCTAAAGGTAAAAAGAAACCGTGAATGCATTTTTCAGATTAAGGATATGAATGGAAATATGGTGAAATCTTTTGATGGCATTAATGATGCTTTTGTTCAATATTTTACATCTATTTTAGCTCCAACCAATTTTTTCATTCCTAATATTAAACCTCTTTTTGACATTACTCTTCCAACCTTATCCACCTCTCAGTCTATTTCTTTGATTTGTGAAATATCAGCTAATGAAATTTGAACTGCAGTTTTTAGTTTGGATAGTAATAGTTGTGGAGGTCCAGATGGTTATAATGCACATTTTATTCAACAGAGTTGGAATATAATTGGGTTTGATATTGTAAAATCCATACAATACTTTTTTCAGCATAACAAGCTTCATGTTGGGTTGTCTGCTACTGCCATAGCTTTAATTCCCAAGATTGTTAACCAACATCAGTTGCTGATTTTAGGCCAATTTCGTGTTGTAATATCATTTATAAAATCATATCAAAGGTTTTAGCTAATAGATTACAATTAGTCTTGCCATCCATTATTTCCAATAATCAAGCTGCATATGTTAGTAGAAGATCAATTAGTGACAATATTCTCTTGACTCACGAATTATTGTATGGTTATGAGAGGAAAAACATTTCACCGAGGTGCATGTTGAAGCTAGATATTAGGAATGCTTTTGACTCTATTGCTTGGAACTCTATTTAGCTATTATGTCAAGGATGAATTTCCCAAAACCTTTTCTAGCTTGGATTTATACATGCATATCATCACCTATGTACTCTATTTCAAGAGAGGGTGGACTGTATGGTTATTTTAAAGGGGTTCAGGGTGTTAGGCAAGGTGACCCAATTTCAGCTTACTTGTTTATAATAGTCATGGAGCTTCTAAATTCTATATTGATGGATCTTGTTGTTAAAAAAGGCCTTCAGCTTCATCCCAAATGTAAAAAACCACTCATTACTCATCTTCTCTTTGCTGATGATCTAATCATCTTTACAAAGCCTACTTATCATAATATTCAGAGTATTATTTCCTCTCTGCATTTTTTCTTTTCTATCACTGGTCTGCAAATTAATCTTTCAAAATCAAATATTTTGGTTGCTGGTTTAGATTCTATTCAGAGGAATGATATTATTAAGTACTCGGGTCTTCAAGAATTATCCAAAAATGCTTATTATCTGGGTTTGCCTATCTCTAGTTCTAGAATTACCAAACAAAATTGTTTGCCACTCTTTGAGAAGATTATTGAAAGACTTCAGATATGGCCAATTGATAAACTGTCACAAGCTGGTAGGCTAACAATTATTCAATCAATTGCTGTGGCTATGACAACTTATTGGACTAGGCATTACATTCTCCCAGTTAAACTAATTAATATGATTTCTAGTGCCCTCAATAAATTCCTCTGGCATGGTGACCCTTTTTCTAGAAAGCTTATTCCTATTTCTTTTTATAAGTTGTTTGATGCCAAAAAGTATGGTGGACTTGGTATTACTAATATTTTTCAATGGAATAAGGCTGCTATTTCAGTGTACTTCAATAAGATCTTTGCAACTGAAAAGAACTTATGGTCTCAATGGGTTAATCACAATCTTATTGGCAAGAGGAATTTTTGGACAATGCCCATTCCACAAAACTGCAATCGGAGTTGGAGGTGTATTCTCAAGCTTAGGGAGACTTTTATTCCTTTCTTACAATGTAATTATGTTTTGATTAAAGGTTTGTCCTTCTGGCATTCTCCATGGGCTAAACAAGGTTTGATCTTAAGTTCTGTAGTTGATTATAATCTGAGAAGAAATTCAGGGATTTCTGAGCAAGCTACAGTTGATGAGTTTATACATGATGATTGTTTAGTTTTACCTTATTCCAGCTCCTTTCAACTAAGGAATTTATGGAATCTCATCACTAGTAACCCTATTAAAAATAATGACAATGTTCTAATCTGGTCAAATAAAGGTAAGTATCATTCTATTAGACTTATTTACAATTTTCTCTGTCAAAATGGTTCTCAATTTCCCTGGCACTCAAGAATTTGGAAAATTGGTGGTAATGCTAAAGAAAACTTGTTGCTGTGGAAAGTGATGGCAAATGCTCTAAATACCAAGGATAAGCTTTGTAAAATGGGTATTATTTCAGAGGATTTATGTGTTTTCTGTAAATCTGAAACTGAAAGCAATACTCACTTGTTTTTTGAGTGCACTTTTGTATATCAGATATGGTATAGGCTTCTATCTAATGGTGGATTTTACAAACCTTCACCAGTTAGTTCAATTGAATGGTTTAATGTTTTTAAGGAAACAAGATGGAAGACTCGTATGACTAGGTTATTGCTAAAGCTTCTTAAGAGATTGATTTATGCAGTCTGGTCTGAAAGGAATAACAGAATTTTTGGTATTGGCAGTAAGAATTCATCTCAGCTGTACAATTTGATTCATGGCAGTATACTCAGAGACTTAAAGGATAATCCTACTTGAATTTTTGAATGGATTTAATCACTTCTTGCAGATGGCTTTCTTCTGGATTGATAGATATACTTTACTGGATTATCACTGATCAAGATTGTATGCAGTTTATGATGCTTAGTTTTATATTTGTGTTTCCTAATTGTAAATTTGTATTTTGGTTGTTTATTTACATTGAACTGTCAAGATGGTTGTAACAGGTTGCTAGTTTTGTGGCATTGTGTCTGTTGTAATGTTGCTTAAGTCAATAAAATGAGTTTATGCTCTTGCCTTTCAAAAAAAAAGATGCACAATCTCGGGTTTTGCTTACCCATGAGGGTATATCAACTTCAGATCTAGAGTATGGTTATCGATATGTTGCGTGTGGGAGTTATAGATACTTGGTGCCATGTAGTTTATCGTTGGACTAGTAGTGTTTACCTTAGAGTATATTCTATCTAGGTATATACGATGCTTAGAAAAGTAGTTTTCGATTCTTCTCATGGAGATCCACTTCAGTTTACTGGGGGCGTATCCGTGGAAAACAATCCATATACGAACGCGCCTTAGTGGTATTGATTGTATACCTATTATTATTTTGGCGTTCACACAACAACTATTTGATATGATTTATGTGCTACACCCTAGACATTACCTATCATATCAATATATATTAAACCTATTGAATGATTGGTTTCTTCAAGGGGAAAACCGTTATGATAATCCGTACAATCTTAATAGTTACTGTTACTAGTCATATATTTCTTGAGTTTCTTACGCTGGTTTACCAATCTAATCCGGGTGTTATTTTCTTATAATGCTCGGGTCAGCCCGTGTATATTTCCAGATTTAGGTTTGGATGCTTTGGAGCTTATGGAGACGAGCTGGATGTTTACCTACCATAGTATTCTTATTTCTGCTGCACTACTGTATTGTATATATCAGCATTGTTGAGGACAGATGGTTAAATCTGTCCAGGCTGATGATAGTACTTAAGTCTCAGTAACTCTGAGATTTCTGTATTTAGAATAACCCTTTGTAGTAATCTTTTGATATTATATATTACCGTTCCGTTGTGAGATTCTGATGTTGTGTTCTTCCTTTCTTGTTTTATTCTTTTTTATTTTACCCTAATTTTCTGTCTTTCTGGCACTTGGGTTCTCGGCACACGAAAATCATTGATTTATTTAGTTTCGACATTCGAGGGTCGAAAAGTCGGGTCGTTACATCTAGTTGACATAAATCATGATATTCTTCGATTTTGTTATATGAGATTGAACAACATTTCTTTTTCCTACACAAATGATATAGGAGTGAGAATAAATTAACATTAAATATTTGGTTTTAAATCTAATGAAGCATTTTGTACCTATTTTTCGCTATATCCCATTATGAATTTTTGCACCTTTATCGCTAGAGAACCGCTAAGCGCTTTAACCGCCCGGCCCTACATTCTAGCAACCATAACAGGCACAACACTCAACAAACGTGCACACACAAGCAAGAAAGCAAACTTATCTCTACCCTCGCATGCATGGTACTAAACTACATTAATGATATCACAAGTGTAAGTAAATATGATATATAGAATCTCTTATAAGTAAAGAGCTTTGGATAAGTGGTGCTCATCCCCTCTGTTGACTTTCCCATACTATCACCTTCGTTTTCACTCCATTAAACATTTACCAACTTCACTGTTTTCCTCCCGAGCTACTTCGTACATGTCCAACTATATGAATAGGCATATGAGGTCCTAAATCTTTCGAGTTCAATCTTTGATATCATCTAATTGATCCGATGCCACATTTCTCAATTCCTCTTGTAGGCGCCTCCAAAATCCACTGATGAATATAGGTCTCTATCACTTACAATGCTCTTTGGCATACCTTAGGATTACACAATCCATTTCATGTACAACTTAGCCAGTTTCACTGCCTTTCCACTCGACACTATGGATATAAACTCAGCACTCTTTGCCAATTTATTGACTATGAATCAGAGGCTACCGTCCCTCCTCTACTCTGTAGCTGTTCATGAATATTTATTCCTATTTCCATTGGGGATTCCCTAGCGGTTGCCACAACCCAATAGGGTTCTTTCGCCTAACTTCCACTAACTGGCAATTCATACATTTCAATCCTGACGTCCTCCTCCATCCACTCCTAATAAAATATCCGTCTAATATAATTTATTGCCATTGGAATGTATAATCATTCACGAATGGTAGCACTCTCGTAGTGCGCTATTCCTAAATCCATTGATGTCAGTATAAGGAGTTTATCAACAATGCAGAGCCAACCATCTCGCTTGAGTCTGTACTGTCTCATCTTCGCGGACTCTACTCCCATCTTTGTATAGCAACGATCTTCACTAGTCTAGTATCCCACCTCAGGCTAGCTTCAATCTGCTTTATTAAAGTAGGTCTAATTATCTTGCTTGCCAACACTTCTAGCACTAGCTCTGTTCTCGAATGAGAACCATGACTGGTAATACATTCGAATTGTGTCTACACTAGGAACACTACTCCTATAACTGGCATGTCTCCTTAATATTTATGGCACTATCCTCAAGTGCATCTTGTACTTCCCTTCACTTTCAAGACGACAAGAACATCGATATGAACACCGGTATAAGCTCACTTAGCTCCCGACACTCAAAACTATCTCAAAGAGCCATCCGCTACTTGTGAATATTACATGTGCTCTCCACTCAAATATATTCTTACGAATAAGCCCTTCTCTTCAACCGGCCATGCACTTGTACCTCCGGTCCACTTTGCTCTTTGAGTACCACCCTCTGTAAAGGTATAACATTGACCTAGCATCCTTCACTTGGTCGATGCAAAACTCGATCCCTCTATATGGTGGTATTCTGATCACCTCTGGATTATTCCTTACTATGGTAATGATGATGACTCCTCATACAGGATCTTGATAAAATACATAAAGCTACGATAACTACATCCATAAGTGTGCAGCCCAACTTTAGCCTACGCCTACCTCTTGTCCCTATCGTCATCAACCATGTCACCATCCACCATACTTCTGCATCTCTTTAGTCACTCCAAACCTAAAATGTTATTAAATCCAACAGAACCCAAATAAAACAATCATAAGCAAAACAACCATTCATGAATCAAAAACGCTAAGTTCAATAGACCACACTCAAGTTTGCTGAACCATCACTAAGTTTGAAACATATAAATGTCTGCCTACTAGGTCAGGACTCAACCCTAATCTACTTACTAAGTCACCAGATATAATGGGTCTAATATATCGATATCAAATAAAACACATATAGGTATAACATAAATAGAAAGCATACTTCAGATAGTGATGCCCTTCCATTTCCCCTTCATCGATGGAGCAGTCGATGAAGTAGGAACAACATTCAATTTATAAGAAAACATGTCCTACTTAGCACTCTGTAGCTCTGGGCAGTCCTTCTTTATGTGCCCAGCGCTATCACTGATGAAGCACTTCCTCTCCCTACTCTTTGAGACCTTGCAGTTCTTACTAAGAGGACCTTTCCCATGTCAATTAAAGCAGACCGACTCCAACTTTCATTTCTTCTGGCCATCCTCCTACTTAGATTGCTTCTTTTCCTTGTTTTTTCATTTCCTTTTGCCTCCTCTACCCACTTGCGGCTTTGGATCCTGTTTAGAAACAACAACTTCAGGCTTTGGTTTTGGGGTCAAAACCCTCTCTACTACATTCTCAAATGTCTCATCAATATGGCCTATCATTCTCTCTTCCAAATACTCATTCAGGCTGACTATAAACTTCTCATTCATTTTCAATGAACTGTCAATGAAAGACAAACCATACTTCGACAACGTGACGAACTCAACTACACACTCAGGAACATTCTCTTCTCCCTATTTCAATTCAACAAATCTTTCAAATAATACCAACTTCTGGGAAGTCAGGATAAAATTCTCTTTAAATTGAGCCCTGAACTACTCCAAGGTAAACCAATCCATAGGAATAGCTATCTTCACAGCATTTCACCAGTCCGTCACCCTCCCATAAAGTTGCCTAGAGGCTAACTTCCTCTTCATTCCATCATCCAAATCTAAATCTCCGAAGATACGCTCGCAGGTGTTAATCCAATTTTGCACCTCAACGGTTGATTCCCAAGGAACCACTTTCCCCTAGACTTCTTGGCAAAATCAGCTCTTACTGCTTGCACTTGAGCACCACCACCACTACTAGCATTAGGAGCATCTTGGGCACTCTGAACCATGTTTTGCACCATCTCCAATAAACATACTCTACAAATCAGAATTAGCAGCTGCCCCAGAACCTACTCCTTCTTTTGCTGTAATCCTTATGTGTCTACTCATTCTTTAATCCATAGTAAGAATGATTAGTCTTATAACAAGGAATAAAGTGATACACCTATATGCAATGCGACCTTGCTATATATATACTACCATAATACATACAGGTTTTGAAAACAAAAATATATAACAAGTATGCTATCTTAATACCTCTCGATCCATTCTAAAGATAACTCATACTCCATCTTTAATGGATCGCACTATTAACTCAGGATATCTCAACCTAAGCTCTGATACCAAATGTAATGACCACCCTACACCTTCGATACCCATTACACGTGAAAAGTGCACTGCAACGATAACCAACCGATGTAGAGCAGCAGTCAAGGTTAATGTAACTAAAAGCCTAATTATAACCTATCTTATATTTCACAACGCATCTAATAAAATATAATAATCATATAGATATAAAACAAGCGAGACATATAAGTATAACCAAATGAACCAAATAATATAGCGAAGCGCGTATAGTACAAAGCAGTTATATAAAACAAATAGAGTAGAGTTTATACATCATCAATATAAACTCAGAGATAACATATCTCCAATAATAGTCATAAGAACAGACAAAGGCTCCATTATGCCGCATAGCGAAATAGTCGTAAACTCCAAAATATAATATTGATAAACGCCAGCCTCCTGCTCGTCCACTGAATAGCTATATGCGCTAAGGTTAGACCTACTATCCAGTCTACTTATTTAAGTGTACCAAGATAATAAGAAGCAGAGCATGAAACCTTGAGTCTGACATCGGTCTGGTGTGAGCGATAAATATATCTCAAAATCTAGAAAGCTCGATATAGTAAAACAAGAACACCAAGTATGAAAAATCATACCCGACCTGTCCCTACATCCAATAAGTTAGCACATAAAGCTACATATATATGATATCATTATATGGGTATATAACACAAAGTATAACACCGATTGTCAATGTAACAACCTGCACCTCCAAACACACCAATTCACAAAGCGGCATTTGAAATTGTGTTATGCCAAGATATATGGATCATTCGAATTTTTATGGTTTATAAGATACAAAGATAAATATAACTTTAAATACGTCTACACTTTCGAATCTCACGATAAAAGGAATAAATATAAATACTGAAATAACCAAATCATTACTATCTCAAAAAACATTGGTCCGTAAAAGAAATGTATAATGAAGTCTCCAAATTAAAATATAGTATATGTGTGACTGATAAGTTCAATAGATACGTAGGGAATGACAATTAATAAATATACTTCTAAGGTGCACGGTCACGTCCTCCATGCATCTTATTCTCATCATATTGCCCACTACCTTATCATCCTATAATAGGTATAAAGAGGGAAAATAGAGGGGTTCGGACATGGTCTGATAAGCGAGTAATATCGCTAGTGGTATGGTGTTAATAGGCAGTTAAATTATCATTTATAATCTACACTACCTAAGGATGTTCATTTGTATTTGTATACTATATATAACAAATTATCCAACTGGTATAATATAGGGTAACAACCTATAATACTCCTAAAATATAATAGCATTCTATAAGGATTTCCACTCGAAGATTAAACATCCATAAACTAGGTAAAACTTGCAATGCATCAAGCATACATTCTTGATGATAAGCCCCCTAACTATCCATTGAGTAAACAATCTCAATGGAAACTGCTTAACTATACATTATGTAAACAATCTCAATGGTAACCTCCTAAGTTGCACACATTGAGTATACAATCACGATGATGAGGCACACATCGAGTATACAATCCTAACTTTAAACTGCCTATCAATACATCGAGCACACTACCTTAGTGGTAAATGTGTCTTATACCCCACATCATTCAACACATAGCATACAAGGGTCGTCAAAATAATTCAACCTCCTGTGTAGGTATAGCCGCCAAATGGTTGTAAGCCCTACTAATGTGGATGCTTATGTTCGCTCACGTAGCTTACCAACACGTGACTGTGACTACTATAGTAACAATAGGAGCACTAACTGTGATACAATCTCATGCAACAATGAACATTTGTGGTATAACAACATGAAGCATGAATTCTAGAACGCCAACCAAGTAGGAAACAAAGTCCATCATGTTACATTGCTTTATGCAGTTACGTGAACTCTAGAAAGTCAAGGAAGTAGGAAACAAATCCCCAAAACTATCCAACTTAGCCTGCACCAGGTCTAGGATCAAGTAGAATTATCTATAGGTTATCAGTCCATGAATATATAGGTCAGTTAATTGGTCCCCCATATATTCTTATTTTTCTTAAACTGTAAATTCAGTCGGTTGGAAAATGTTACCAATCAATTGAAGGAGATTTTAGTCAATTAGTTACTTCAAACTATCGATTGTTCGACCCTGAAAATGAAATTTCTTCTCATGGGTTTGGCTCACGTTTGTTCAACGTTTTACTCGAAGTAATTCAATCGGTAATCCATATTTCAGTCAAATAGTTTTCCAGCAATTTGGTTTTTAACATGTTTAAATAGTATTTTAATTCAGATATGATTATTTATCATTAGTTCTTCTTTCTGGACTTAAGTATAACTTTTGAACTTGTATAATCTAATCTTTAAACAAGTATCTGTATATAATCTCAACTTCTATCGTATCTAGACTTTTTGCATCATTTCTCCAATTGATTGTATATAACTATTTAATGATTCATCTACATATATTCAATTACATTCAAAGTTGTTAAAATCAGATTGTAACGACCCAAATTTTCGGACCAGTCAATATCACTGAAAACCCGTCCGTTCTAAAATAAAAAAATGAAAACTACAAAAAGACATATCATAATCTGATAAATATACAACATTAAAAATCGGGTCGTTACACTCTTCCCCCTTTAAAAGTATCTAAGCTCTGATACCAACTGTAACGACCCGGATTTTCGGACCAGTCAAAATCGCTAAAAACCCATCTGTTCTAAAAGAAATAAATGAAAACTACCAAAAGACATATCATAATCTTATAAATATACAACACTAAAAATCAGGTTGTTACACAGATCTAGATGATTTTTAAAGGATGTATATACATAGATTCACTTTTATTCATCTAAATTAATTCAAATATTTTACACAAAATCAAATCTATATGATTTCAAAGCTACATTTATAGATTAATTTTTATTCATTCAGATTAATTCAAATCTGTTACATAAATTCAAATCTGTATGATTTTAAGAGTGAACTTCATTCAACCTACTCTCCCTCACATTTCATCAATTATATTATCATAATCATTGTCTAGGGTTTTCCAATTATTTCAGTTCATATAATCTTCAATTAATAATCATCAATTCAATTAAGAATCATATTTTTAAATCTAAATAGATATATAAATAAAAATTAAGTGCTTATCTACATCACATTCATTTCGTAGATAAACCCACTCACCTTTATATGTTGTTTTGACAACTTTTAATAGAAATCATAAAGTTTTCCCTCTTTGATTTGATTTCACTTCTTTTATTTAGTTTGCTTATATTTTAATTCGGTTTCCTTTTTTCTTTTCAATTTGAATCCTTAAGTTTATATGGATAATTGATTTCGTATTTTGTTTGTAGACTTGGAGGAGAAGAAGAAGAATAGAGATTAGGAGAAACTGTTGCTACAGATGAAGAGAAGTAGAGAACGAGGTGAATTAGGATTAAGAAATTCCCTTAAATAGGCACAAAACCTAAAATTCACCCCTAGCCCACTTGGGCTATGAACGGTTTCGTCTCGAAATGCAGGCTAAAGCAAATAATCATATCTCCTTCATTTAATGTCTTTTTCTGACATTTTATATATGAATTTAGAGTAGAAAAATCTACTTGACGCAATGGAAAAGTCGGATGTCCCAAATTTCTTCATTTGTAAAATTTCAATTTTTTAGCAATAGGTAATATTACTAAATGCCCTTTTTAATTAATTAACTATTTTATAATAATCCGAGGTGTACAATTTTCCCCTTAAAAGAATTTCATTCTTAAAATTCCAAGAGACAGAATAATGCAGCTCGTAGAATTAACTATACACTAACAACCATGTGTATGTGCAATACATACACTCAAACCACACCATACACAAAAGTATCCGAGCAATCCATATCAAACATATCCATTTCCTAACATTTCTAATAATAAAAGACATGATACCCATAGTGATACCACTAAAGTCTGGATATAAATATCAATGTATAGAAATGGGAAAATAAGTGGAATAAACAATGTTCATCCATCAATCAATATGGAAGGTGATAAATGCATAAATACTACTACAACTCCTATATGAATGCAAGATCATGGCATAAAGGCATGCATGCAAAGCATACTAGAATATACTGATAATTTCTACATGTATGCAACATGAAATACCATAAGACAATTCATATAGTACACATAAATCACACAACAAGCATACCACACCATCCAATTTCCTAATTTAGCTAGGTAAACAAAATAAGGAAAAAAAATCAAAAAAGAGTGAGGGATGGGAAATTATAATCTTCTCCTCTGGTTCTCAAGTACTCTCAACCGGATCATTTTACCATTGGACTCTAACCAGTTTAACTACCTTATTACTAAGTCATTTTGTCGCATACTCAATAATACAGGTAGGTGCACGGTGAACAAGTGGCTCTTTCTACTTTAACATCTTCTAACTGACTCAGCTTGATCATATTAGCTAAATCGTGTGAACACATTTGTAAGTGCGATACATGGAAAACATTATGAATCCTACCAACTTTTTAAGGAGCTCCACCTTATAAGCTAACTTCCTCACTCTTTTCAAATTTGAAAAGGTCCTACAAACCTCAATGCCAACATTCCTGAACCACCAAACCTCATGACATCTCTTAGTGCTAAGACCTTCATAATAAGCAGATCGCCTACTGCAAACTCTAATTCCATGCGGCTCTTGCCAACATACAGTTTATGCATGTATTGCGTAGTCTTCAAGCTCTTATGGATCAATTCTACTTTCTTTGAAGCTCTCTAATCATTTCTAGCCCAAGAATAATCCTATCCTTAGTGTCCAACCAATAAGATGGAGATCTTTATGGCCTCTCGTACAATGCCTTGAACGGTGCCATTTCAATACTTGCATGATAGTTGCTATTATATGCAAACTCTATTAACGACAAATGGTCTTCCCAAAAGCCTCTAAAGTCCAAAATACACATATGCAGCAAATCTCCAACACCCGATTCACCTACTCGGTGTGTCTGTTCGTCCATGGATCATAGGCCATAATCGAATTCATTTAAGTGCCCAAATCTAAAAGACTCCTCCAAACCCACTAGTGAAAAGTGGGTCTGGCTCACTAACAATACTAGACGAAACACCATCTAGTCGAACTACATCCTTCACATATAAGGTTACCAAAGGTACGACTGTCCTCATGCTCCTAACTGGAATAAAATGGGTGCATTTAGTCAATCGATCAGCTATGACCCAAACACTCTAATTTCCACTTCTACTCCTAGGTAGCTCATCAACAAAATCCATAAAGATACTCTCTCATTTCCACTTCGAATATACAATGGCTATAATAATCCATCAAGCTACTTCTGCTCCATCTTTACCCTCTAAGATGTCACACACTTTGAAACAAACTTCGTTACTTGTCTCTTCATACATGGCCAGTAGGATATAATCTTCATATCTGATGCATTTTTTCACCATTTCGGGATTAATGGTCATCCTATAATGATGGAACTAATCTAGTACTAAGTCAATTAATTCCTCGGCATGAGGAACACATAAAATACCATACCTATGAAGCCATCCACTATAATCAATGGAACATCGAACCAAATGACTCGAATGCCCACCTTTGTTCAACTTCTCAAAAATACCCAACAACTCTCTGTCTTGCCTCTGGCTTGAATTGGCATGATTTATAAGTAAAGGTTGAACATCTAAGCTTCTAATAACCCCAGTGTGATGTTTGATGAAGACTGGAAATTAAATGCAAAAACAAACTCCAAGTGATCCTACCCCAAAAACATTGAGCCTAGCTCGTGTGTCTCCTACTCAAGGCATCAGCTACAATATTTCTTTTGCTTGGAGTATATAAGGTACCGAGGTCATATGATGCCAATAACTCCATCTACCTCTACTGCCCCAAACTCAAATCTTCTTAGGAGAACAAATACTTTAAGACATATGGTTCTGTAAACAACTCAATTAATTCTCCTAAAATATAATGTCTATAAAATTTGAGGACAAATACAATAGCTACTAATTAAAGATCATGAGTTGGATAATTTTTTCCATGTACTTTCAACCGTCGACTAGCATAGCAAACAACTCTACCCTCTTGTATCAAAACAGTGGTAAGTCATGTACTGCAAGTGTTGGTACACACAGTAAACAACTTTGAACTATCAGGAGTACTATAATAGGTGCACTAGTCAACAACTCCTTTAGCTTAATAAAAGCTTGTCCGCACTCTAAGTTTCATGAGAAGACAAAATTCTTCTTGGTAAGGCGTGTAAACAACACAAAAATCTTTGTGAAGTCTTTAATGAACTTCCTATTAGCGAACCAGACCAAAGAACTTCTTACCTTCACGGCATTCTTTGGTACATGCCAATCTTGGGCTGCAGCAAATTTACTTTGGTCAAATGACAAGCCTTGCTCAAAACAACATGACCTAGAAAGAGAACCTCCTTGCACTAAAAGCGATGTTCATAAAATTTTGTCTTCAACTATGCCTACGTACAGTATGCAACACTTCTCTTAAATGCAACTTATGCTCTTCCTCGCTTTTCGAATAAATAAGTATATCATCAATAAATACTACTCTGAAGACTCGACTCATGAAGTCGATGAAATATTTTGGTGCATTGGTCAGCGCAAACGGTATAACTAACCATCCATAAAGTGCATTAGGTGTATGGAAAGCGGTTCTCTAAATACTATCTTCGGCCACATGCAACTGATGGAATCTAGCAACCAAGTCAAGTTGAGAAAATATCCTTTCTTCAACTACTGATCAAACAAATCTTTGATATATGGCAGTGGATAACGATTCTTCGTCAACTTTTTCAGTTCATGATAATCAACGCAAAGCCTTAAGAGCCATCTGCTTAGTAGCAAAGGCAACATGTGCTCCCCATTTCAAAATACTACTCTGGGTAAAACTCCTTTCCAACGATTCATTCACCTATTTACTAAACCTGCATCTTCCTTAAGGATCTATATGCCTAAGTAGTAAAGCAACAGGTCTGGCAGCCTTCTCTAAATAAATACAAAATTTGATCTTCCTATGAGGAGGAAGACTATAAACATTGGTAAAGACATTTGGAAAGTCACAAACTATAGGAATGAAAGCTAACTCGTCATGTGACAGGTCTAGGGAATACATGTAACTTAACATTTTTTTGTGATTGTGGTAAACCTCAAGGCTGGGTCCACTACAAGTTTCCAAACGAACAATCTTCCTATCACAATCTAACACCGCCCCATATACAGTCATCTAACCATCCTCGGAATTAAACCAACCCAAAAAAATCCAATACAAGGACATTGCAATCAAATTAGACACCCAAAATATGTAAATTTAAATCCTTATAGATCATAGATAAATGATGCTAGAGTTAGGGTTATGTCTTGGGGGCAATTATGTAATCTGTTACATATATCTAACTTTAAGACTGACATATTTCATAATAAAGTTATTTGATTTTTATGATATACTTTGTTATATAGTGACATAATTAATTAAGTAATTAATTCAAAGTATATAACTAAAAAAATCCTTAAATGAAATGCTATATGATTGTAGTTGCAAATGGTTATAATTGTGAGTAATTAATCACAATATAAAATTACATTTAATTTTTAGTATTCCAGGTTGAGTTGTTTTGAGAAAGGATATTAATACATCCCTTGAGACCAGAGTACGTAATGCTCTCCAAACGTTCTCTCGACTTGAGAATACTTTTGAACTTCAATGTGGACACTCCACTTTGATTATAGTTAAATCATGACATGGTGTCCATCGAACGACTATATTTGGGCTTGAGTTTAAGCATTGGAAGTGAAACACTATTCAATAGAATTTTTTTCTCTTCAGTTATATATGGTTAGTATCACAGTCAACTATGGTCAACTCAAAGTCAAAATCTCTAGCTAGAGTAATATGATTAATAGTAAATGTTATTGTTGAAGCAAAGGCATTGTTTATGAACTAACCAAGTTGAATGTGGATGGTATTGAAATTTTGACCAAAACCTAATTCCATAAGTCCTCATGCGATATAGTGTTGATGAAGAGAATTGGTGTAAATGAACATTACTAATTAGCACCGATTAAGAAATGATAAAATATGATTTTACTGAAAAGGCCTACTAGTGATGAATTCATCCAAACTGTCACCAACTGCTAAGGTGACATGTGAACATTAGTATTTGAATTTTCATCGAGAATATCATAACATAAATTGATAACGACAAAAAGCGAGTCAGACTTAAAGCCTAGTGCTAGGGGAACTATCTCAAAATATTATGTATCAAAACTATATTCATAATAAAACAGAAACTACTAAGGCACATCTAGTCCTCCCCACAGACGTGGCTCAGGGGTAATCCAGACTATCCATAAACAAGTAAAGTAAACCTATTCAAAAGATAGGAAGTCGTACCATAACCGGTTTATCTCCTGAAATCAATGAGTCGGCACAACCAATATAATGTAACTGAAACGTAATAATCATATTATGATCAGGTAACCTAAATTAAAAAGTAGGTAATCATAATATGAGTCTATCACTAAGTACAAAATGATAATAAATGTAGAAATAACAACAAAAGTCAACTAATACGACACACAACATAAAAAATGAGAGATAATTAGGAAATACGAAAAAATACCCATCCTCAGAAATGGGTGAGGTCAATTACGAATATAAATCGCGATCCAATGGTTCCTTGTAACACCCCTAATTTTAAATAACGTTATTCAAGAGATTTAATTAGATAAAGTAAATAGAATAATATAAAATTTTAAGTGGTTAAGAGATTGAGATTTGTACAACTGTAAGGTAGTCGTACCTTAGGGATGAATCAACAAATGAAATAAGAAAAGTAATCAGGTAAGGGCAAAATAGGAATAGGTTATATCTTATACCCTAAACCCTTATCCCGCTTTCATTAACAATCATTCACAAACTAAAACTAAATACAAAGCAAGGTTGGCCACCATTAGAAGAAGATAAGGGGAAGATAAGCAAGATTTCAAGAAGGAAGCTTAATCAAAATAACTCTGAAGCAAATCTCAACCTCCTTAACAACAAGCTAAAGGTGAATAATAGATTACATCTTATTTTATAGCTTTTGGTTTCCATGTAAGACCCGTGTTTATTTTGAAAATGATTTTCCATGTTTTGATTGTTGATATATATATATATATGCTTGTTGATGATTTATGTTATTTCATATAGATTTAATGATAAGAATTGACTTGGAAAACCTATTAAATGGTATCCAAATGGCTTGCGTTTTTGATATGAAATCAGAAATATTATTTTAGAGATGGGTTTCAAGTTTCATAATTTTCTAAGTAGTTGTGAATTTATAATTAATTTTCTAGTGAAGAAAATGGTTAAATTGGGTTTAAATCACTTTCGGCTATTATATATTAGCTTTGGGTCAGAAATTTAAATATGTTAGAAAACATATTAAAAGTGATTTATGGGAATTTTTGGAGGATTTTTCTAAGTGTTTTATTAAGTATATAAAATTATTTAAGGTATGAGACTTAAATGTTTTATATGCTTATAAAAGGAGAATGGGCAATTTGCTAAATGTTTTAAATTATAATTACTGAATTCGGTGGTAATTTTAGAAAAGATTTTGGAAAAGAAATTGGCAACCAATTAGACGTTGACAAAATAAGGCAGGTTAGTTAGAAAGATATTACTTTAAAAAGTTAAAAATCAGCTTTTGTAAAGGATTGCTATATCGCCACTTTCGACAGCACCTTTCAACCTCATACTATAGCTTCCATCCTAGTCGAAACCAATACACATGGCATCAATGCCTTGGTACGTAGTGGATTGGAGATATGCAAAATGTAAAGGGTCGAAACCATGCTTTCGAATGCATCGAAGCCTTTGTTTTGCTTTCAAAAGAGATGTCGCTTGCCTTGCTTTTAAGAGAATGCTTTCGAAAGGGGTTTAATATAGCTTTCGATAGAGGTTACCGCCTTTCTGTTTTAAACAAGCTTTCGAAAGGGTCAAAACATCTAGCTGCCGCATTCTACCTTTTGCCCTAGTTAAGGCCGCTTTTGCCTTCAAACAACGGTTTCGAAAGCGTGCTTTCATTTTTAAATTAAGCCGCTTCTCCATGCTTTCGAAAGGGATGGTTTCAAAACCACCCACTTTCTTTTACTTAGGAATTGCTTTCAAAAGAGTTGCTTTTGCTCTAGTTGTTTTAAGACCCTTGTTCTATTGAAAGATAAACCCATAGGTTTCGAATGGAATAGTTTTAAATGGTTTCGAAACTACGTTCCACAAGCTTTTACTTGAACCCAGTGCTTTCAAAAGGTTAGATTTGAGTAAAGGACTTTAATGCTTTCAAAAACATTATAATGAAGGATTCGAAGGGAAATACCCTAATGTTTTCAAAAGGTTACTTGAGTCTTGAAAATGGAAGGTTTCCAATGCTTTCGAAAGGCAAGTTTAAAGAGTTTTGAAAAGGGGATGTTTAAGGTTTATAAAGCTTTCGAAGGGATATCTTCAATGATTTCGAAAGGTTATTTTAATGATTTCGATGGTATGTTTTGGCCTTTCGGCCTAGTGTTTCAAGGTATAGTAGTTAATATATTTTGAAAGGGGTACTTTCAATGGATTCGAAAGGGTTGTTTAAAATTTTTAAGCAAAGGTTTCAAATGGTTTAACTTGGCCTCACGGCCTTAAAGATTTTAAGTTAAAAAGGGTTTTAACTTACTTTGGAGGGATAGATAACCCCATTATATTTCATCAACATTGTTTTGAGTGAAGTATATATAACATGGCAAAGATATTTGAGTAAAACAAAGAGTATATTTTCCTTGTTTATGTATGATTTAAAGGTTGAATCAATTTGGAAGAAATGTTTTCAAGGAAAATTAGATGGGGTAGTTAACCCTAAGTAAATGACTCAGATATTAGAATACCAGATGGGACTGGTATAGGGTCGTGCCCTATACTTTAGCTAATAGCCCCTAGCTAATATAAGTCCAAAATTCCAGTGTGTAGGGCTTTGTCACAGGTAAGACTAAAATGATGTTACACATAGAAAGGAATATACAGAGTAAAGATAGGTTATTGGTGAACCCGCAAAACCATTAGGATCAGTTGACCCTATGAGAAGTTAGTTAGGGACACAACGTCCAGGAGTGCGTCTAGCAGAAGTTAGATTATTTGTTATGTCTGGCAGTCTCGAGTTAGCCAAAGGTTAATAGTTAGCCAAACAAAACTATATTGTTCGGACATATAGTCCATTGATTACCTGATTTAAATGCATAAATGATATTGCTATTATTGCTTAATCGGTTTGATTATAGGATTTTGATTTGCAAAAGAAACATTTTAAAAAGGGATATTAGTGAGGGGAAACCTATTCCGCTAAGTGGCATGGACTCACTTAATATCAGATAACTGAGATGTATAGTATTATTCACACCAGGATTTATGTCTGACTGAAAGTTTATATTTTCCCCTTAAACTCTCGGGTGCTCAAAATATAATTTGAGTAGATTGAGAGTTGAGGTTTTACAGGTTTAGTAGGTTGGAAGAATAAGCTTCCGAAGACGTGCAGGAGGCAATGCTAGCTATATATGAGCTATTTTGTTTTATTTCCGCTGTGTTGTATTAAGACTGTTTTTATATTAGTACTCTGACCATCCAAGGGGGCATCTTCATATGTCGCTCTTGGTGTACTTTGTAATAATTATATTTGATCAAAACCTGGGAATGGATTATGGGATTATGTAATTGAATATGAAATATTAAATTGAAATGTAATCTGAAAAGTTATTTTAATCTGTGCTAATTTTATTTCATATCCATGTGCTTCTGATATTATGGATACCATTAACATTACCATATTTTGTCAACGGAAGTTAATACTATGGATGACTGCACCATCTGTAGCGCTAGCTTTGGGCCTCAAGATAGGGGATGTTACTACTTGGCATCAGAGCATAGGTTTATGAAAACTTAAAAAGAATTTCAAACATAAAATGATTTTGAAAACATAATCCTAAGGAATTAGAGAAAAGATTGAGGTATGGGATAATGCTATAGTAACGTACTTGTATGCTATATATAAGTGTACGCTTTATCTCTATTCTCCCATCTATCTTAGGCTATTCTTCTGTATCTTACAAAGGCTCGAATGCATATTTTACGGACGTAAGATATGGATGCTAGAAGTGGAAGAGTTAACCTTGGTGGGGGAAGCACCACAACAAATGGAAATGCCAAACCTAACACTAGGAGGAATATAGGTCAGGCATGAGCTGCCAATGTGGGTGCTGGGATGCCACAAGTTGAAATGGGGACTATGTACCAGTTCTTTGTCAAAATGATGTAGGCAAGAGTTGCTGCGGGTTTAGTTAGAGGAAATGCTAAAGGAGGAAATCAAGAAGCTCCAGCGGTCAATAACTATTCTGTATTGAGTAGAGATTATGCCAGGTTGGGAGGAAAACCATTTATCGGGACTGAAGACACAATCGATGTAGAGAATTGGTTACTTCATTGCGAGAGGATCTTTGCTGATTTGAGGCTTAATGATGAGCAAAAGAGGAGGCTTGCTTCTTGATGTGCACGTAAAAATGTATAATTTTACTCACACACTTAATCTCATTTTAGTATAATAAATGTCATAATTGGATGTTTTTATATGTTTAAAACCAAATTTCTAAAATGCTTTCAAGTCATCATTCATGCATCTTCATAGGGGCAAAACAGTAATTTTTGTGGGTGAATTAACTTGGAAAAAAATTACTTGCAAATTTTAATTTGTTTTGTAGAAATTTGGATTCAACTTGGAAGTGGCTTCATGGAAATATGCGTATACAAGAGTTGGAAGCAAAAGAAATGAAGAAATAAAGGAATTCGTGTAATCATGGAGGACCCCACCTACCACTAACTAATGAACCACAATTAAGAGCTAATGCACATGTTAATGGGGATTAAAAGCACATGCACATTTAATGGAGGATTAATTTCATGCTAATGATAACTTGCAGGCCACATTACCTCAAGGGCATTTTAGGGAGTTCCCTAAATATAGATTAGGGTTTTAGTCATGTATAAATAACCCCCTCGTATGTTAATGTAATGAAGTTTTATTATCTTATCATATTATGCAAGTTGTAGCCACAAAATTAATGAGAAATAAAATGGCTTCTTAACCCTCTACTTCTTTTTCCACATGCTTTTCCATTTCTTGCTTATTTTTATTTACATGCTTTCTTCTATTTCATGTTAGTAGATTAGCTTTATTTTCATTGCAATTAGTTTGGATTTAATTTATGAAAGTAGTTTAGTTCTCTTTTCTTTTAATTAGCTCTTACTTTCCTTGCTTTTTAATGTTGCAACCTACATGTGTTGAAATGATAACAAAAATGAGAAGCTAAAACCCTTCAATTTAGGGGTAATGAAGCTCTCTTAAATCATGTAGATTCAACATATTTACTAATTTATGGTCTCTTTTTATGCTTCATGGATAGTTAGATTATGATGTAAGTTTATTAGGGAATTTGATAGCCTATGTTGTGTTTCTAATCACAAATAGGCTATGCTTAATCCAACATAAACACAGTTTACATCATATCTTACTAGTTGATTTTGATAATGAAGTTAAAGTAGAATCAAAATTTGATGATCTTTATTACTAAACAAAATAGTAAATAGATCATGCTTAAAATTGCTTTTGCTTTGACTTCATGTTCATTTTCATGACATTTAATAAAGTGGTTTTAGTGTTGTATTAAAGTTTGATGATTTAAGTTGTGTTAATTAATAACACAAATAGATCATACTTATGATAAATACATCACTAATACTACTAGATTAAAATGAGACATCATAGATTAAATTTTGTGTTGATTTATGTGAAAGTATGAGAGTGGATTTGCCTCTAAATTGTCTCTTAATCTCGTATTTTTATTCACTTTTGTTCTAGTTTAATTTTTTGCTATTTTTCTAAGTTTAAAAGAAACTTGAAAACTTGGGTTAATTTGATTGAGTAGAATTTAAAATTTAATTCGTTTCCCTACGGATCGACCCATACTCGCATACGTACTACAATTGTAAATCGTGCGCTTATGGTATTTTAACGATTATATTTTTAATGACGGGTTTCTAATCAACAGGAAATTTCGCCGTTATCACTTCTAGACAGTTACAAGGAGCAGCACTATTTTGGTGGAACAATGTCACTGTGGGAGTCAATGAGGAGACTGTGACTTGGGCTGAGTTCAGGAAAAGATTTGAGGAGAGGTTTTTGTTCGAAATTGCTAAGTCAACTCTGCTTAGGAAGTTTATGTAGTTGGAGCAGGGAGATATGATAGTGCTTGAGTACGCAACCATATTTGAGGAGCTATCAAGATATGAATATGCTACGGTTGATACTGTTATTAAAAGGAATGAGAAGTTCATTCGTGGGTTGAAGCCTGAACTTCTAAGGCCACATTGTCGCATATTAGAGATCTGTGTGATGTAGTTGTTAAAATGGCTTTGAGGCAGTAAGGGACGCCTGCTTTTCTTAAGGGTAACAAAGTAGGTGGAGCTCGAGGAGGGCAAAACTAGAAGTGGAAGTTTTTCCATAAGAAGAGAGCTCAGAAGAGTGGAGCTGCTAAGAAGGGAAAGACAAAGGTTATCTGCTATAAATGTGAAAAGAAAGAGCATTTTGCCATTGAATGTCGCTTGGGAGATGGAAAGAAAGTGATCGGGAAGAAGAATATTAAGTGCTTTAACTATGATCAAATTGGACATTATAAGAACCAGTGCAAGGAGCCAGCCAAGGATGGAAAAGTCAAAGTATTTTCATTGGAGCCAGCTACATCGAGGCCAACAGCAGAGGAAAAAGGAAAAGCTGTGTTGAGAGGTACACTTTTGATCCATGGTATGTCAGTTAGAGTTCTACTTGATATTGGTGCATCACATTCTTTTATATCTCATTGTTTAGTAGATAAGCTTAACCTAGAACCCTCATACCTAGTTACTTCCTTAAGGGTTGCAAATCCAATAGGAGGTTATGTGACTTTAGGAATGAGATGTGACCACCTAGAGTTTGAATTGTCAGGTCATGTATTTGCTTGCAGTTTGCATGTGTTTGATTTCATAGGATTCAGAATTATTTTGGGTATGGATTGGTTAAGTAAATACGATGCTAGGATATTTTGCCATAGTAGGAAAATATCACTTAGACACCTCGATTGTAGTGATCGGATTATATACTCCGTAGAAAACCCTAGTTTTGAGGCTAATGCTTTGTCGGGTGTTATGGAGGCATGATACGAGTTGAATCGAGTTTTCGTGGTTAGAGAATTCGCAGATGCCTTTGAGCCCGTGATAGGACTGCCACCAAAATGAGCCATTGAGTTTCGGATAGATTTAGTACCAAGGGCAAAATTGGTGAGTAGACCGCCAAATAGAATGACACCTACCGAGATAAGGGAGCTAAAGGTGCAGTTGATGGATTTAGAAGACAAGAATTTTATCAGACCAAGTCGTTCACCTTGGGGAGCAGCCACAGTGTTTGCGAAGAAACCAGACATATCATTAAGGTTATGTATCGATTATCGTAAGTTGAATGGGAAGACGATAAGGAATCGATATCCGTTACCTAGAATTAACGAATTGTTCGATCAGTTGAGAGGAGCCAAAGTATTTTCCTAGTTGGGTTTGGCAACAAGATTCCATCAGCTTAGGGTGGCAGAGGATAGTATTCCTTTGATGGCGTTTAGAACCAAATATGGATCAAACGAATGGCTCATAATGTCGTTCAGGCTAACTAATGCGCCAACATTTGTTGTAGATTTGATGAACCGGGTTTTCCTAGAGCACTTGGATAGGTTCATATTGGTATTCATGGATGATATTTTGATATAATCTAAAGTTGAAAGAGAGCATGAAGTTCATCTTAGAGTGGTGCTCGAAACGTTAAGGAAGCATCAACTGAAAGCGAAATTTTTGAAGTGCTATTTTTGGAAGAAGGAAGTGAAGTTTCTTGGTCATGTTGTCTCAGAGAATGGGTTGTCTGTAGATCTCACTAAGATCGAGGCGGTGAATAATTGGAAGAGACCCGAGACAGTGACTGAGATAAAAGTTTTCTTGGATTAGTTGGGTATTATCGGAGATTCATTAAGGATTTTTCACGGATAGCGGCACCGATGACCGAGCTAATGCAGAAAGATGTGAAGTTCATTTGGACTGATAAGTGTGAGGAAGCATTCTAGAGATTGAAACACTTATTGACTAATGCACATGCATTAGTTGTTCTGGAAGGGAATTAGGATTTGGTAGTGTATACGGATGCATGCGGAACAGGGTTAGGAGCTGTGTTAATGCAAAGAGGTAAGGTGATTTCCTATGCTTCTCGACAGCTTAGACCGCATGAGGTTAGATATCCAACACATGATTTAGAATTAGCCGTGGTAATTTTTGCATTGAAGGTGTGGAGGCATTACCTTTTGGGAGAAAGATTCGAATTGTATACAGATCATAAGTTGCTGAGGTATTTATTCTCTCAGAAGGAGTTGAATATGAGACAGCAGAGGTGGTCAGAGTTTTTAGTTGCTTATGACTTTGGTATTGAGTACACACCTAGAAATGGAAACAAGGTTGTGGATGCACTTAGTAGAAAACATCAAAATGCAGTATTGGCAATGATAGCTGAGTGGAAAGATTTAGAGGCGTTGACTACATGCAGAGTACAATAGAGATCTAAGAGTGGTTCTAGTAAGGAAACTGCTACATTGTCATGTTTAGAAGTTCAACTAGTGATGATCGAAAGGATTGCTTCTAAGCAAGGGGAGTATCCATTATTAGCTAAACGGATCAGAAAGTTAAGAAATGGAACGGAAAGCGATGACTTGAAAGATTTCAGTCTTAACCAGAATGGGTGGTTGAAGAAGAAAGGACGACTATGTGTTCCAAATGTGGGAAACATTAGGACGGAAGTTCTTGGAGAATGCCATCGTTCAAAGTTCACCATTCATCCCGGAGGAACTAAGATGTATCAGGACATAAAGATGAATTTCTTCTTGGAAGGTATGAAGTGAGATGTAGGCTTATGGGTGAAGCAGTGTTTGAACTGTCAACAGGTAAAAGCCGAGCATCGGAAACCAAGTGGGTTGCTTCAGCCTTTAGATGTTCTAGTATGGAAATGGGATTCTATCTCAATGGATTTTATAGACGGGTTGCCGAGGTCAAATCGGGGAAATGAAAGTATATGGGTTATAGTGGACAGATTGACTAAGAGTGCCCATTTCATTCCAGTTAAGACAACCAGGGCAGCGCCTGTTTTGGCTAAGTTATTCGTGAAGAATATAGTTAGACTGCATGGAATTCCTAGTAGTATAGTAAGTGACAGAGATTCCTTATTCACTAGCGAGTTCTGGAAGAGTCTACAGGATACTTTGGGTACCAAGCTCAAGATGAGTACCGCTTACCATCCACGGACAGATGGACAAACGGAAAGAGTTAACAAAATTTTACAGGATTTGTTAAGAGCTTGTGTGCTAGACTTTGAGGATCATGGGAAGACCAGCTACACTTAGTCGAGTTTTCGTATAACAACAGTTATCAGACTAGTATAGGGATGGCACCGTTTGAAGCTTTGTATGGAAGGCCATGCAAATCTCCCATTTGTTGGTTAGAGACCGGGGATAGGTTAGTTCTTGGTCTAGATTTGGTTAGAGAAGCCGCAGAAAAGATTGAATTAATTCGAGCTAGAATAAAAGAAGCTCGGTCTAGGCAGAAGAGTTATGCTGATACGAGATGGAAAGACTTAGAGTTCTCATCATGTTTTCGTCAAGGTATAAGCGATGAAAGGTGTAATCAGATTTGGCAAATCAGGAAAATTGGCACCGAGATTCATTGGACCTTTTCCTATTGTAGAAAGGATCCGAAAACTCGCACATAGAGTAGAGATACCGAACAGTTTGGCAAGAGTCCATGATATTTTTCATGTTTATACTCTAAGGAAGTATATTCGAGATCCATAAACTACTATTACAGCGACTATGTTAGATGATTTAGTAGTGGAGCTGGATATGACTATAGTTAGAAAGCTAGTTCGTATAGTCGCGAGAGATGAGAAAAAGCTAAGGAACAAGACAGTCAGATTAGTTAAAGTATAGTGGAGCGACGACGAGAGAGACTGTACTTGGGAAACTAAGAGCAGAATTAGAGACACTTATCTTGACTTGTTTCGTGGTATGTTCCTTTATGATTGATTGTTATGAGTACCTTATCGTAATTTCGAGGACGAAATTCTTTAAGGAGGGCAGTCAGTAACACCCCTAAAAATAACATTATCCAGGAGATTTAATTAGATAAACTAAATAGAATAATGTAAAGATTTAAGTGGTTAAGAAATTGAGATTTGTATAAGTGTAAGGTAGATGTGCCTTAGGGATGAATCAACAAATGAAATAAGAAAAGTAATAAGATAAGGGAAAAATAAGAATATGTTATATTCTTATACCCTAAACCCTTATCCCGCTTTCATTTACAATCATTCACAAACTAAAACTAAATACAAAGCAAGGCCGACCACCATAGAAGAAGATAAGAGGAAGATAAGCAAGATTTCAAGAAGGAAGCTTAATCAAAATACTCTAGAGCAAATCTCAACCTCCTTAACAACAAGCTAAAGATGAATAATAGATTACATCTCATTTTATAGCTTTCGATTTCTAGATAAGACCCGTGTTTATTTTTCAAATGATTTGCCATATTTTGATTGTTTAAATGTATATATATGCTTGTTGATGATTTATGTTATTTCATATAGATTTTATGATAAGAATTGACTTGGAAAACCTATTAAATGACATCCAAATGGCTTGCATTTTTAATATGAAGTCGGAAATATTATTTTAGAGATGGGTTTCAAGTTTCATAATTTTCTGAGTAGTTGTGGATTTTTTATTAATTTTCTAGTGAAGAAAATGGTTAAATTGGGTTTAAATTAATTTTGGCTATTATTTATTAGCTTTGGGTCAAAAATTTAAATATGTTATAAAATATATTAAAAGTGATTTATGGGAATTTTTTGAAAATTTTCCTAAGCGTTTTATTAAGTATATAAAATTATTTAAGGTATGAGACTTAAATGTTTTATATGTTTATAAAAGGAGAATGGGAAATTTGCAAAATGTTTTAAATTATAATTACTGAATTCGGCAATACTTTTAGAAAAGATTTTGGAAAAGAAATTAGCAACCAATTAGATGTTGATAAATAAGGCAGGTTAGTTAGAAAGATATTACTTTAAAAAGTTAAAAATCAGATTTTGTAAAGGATTGTTGTTTCGCCACATTCGGCAGCACCTTTCGACCTCATACTACCGCCTCCATCCTAGTCGAAACCAATCCACAGGGTACCAATGCCTTGGTATGTAGTGGATTGGTGATAGGCGAAAGATATAAGGTCGAAACCATACTTTCGAATGGTTCGAAGCCTTTGTTTTGCTTTCAAAAGAGATGTCGCTTGCCTTGCTTTTAAGAGAATGCTTTCGAATGGATTTTAATATAGCTTTCGACTGAGGTTGCCGCCTTTTTGTTTTAAACAAGCTTTCGACAGGGTCAAAACACCTAGCTGCCGCATTCAACCTTTCGACCTAGTTAAAGCCGCTTTTGCCTTCAAACAATGGTTTCGAAAGGGTGCTTTCGTTTTTAAATAAAGCCGCTTCTCTATGCTTTTGAAAGGGATGGTTTCAAAACCACCCACTTTCTTTTACTTAAGAATTGCTTTCGGAAGAGTTGCTTTCACTCTAGTTGTTTTAAGACCCTTGTTCTATTAAAAGATAAACCCATAGGTTTTGAATGGAAAGGTTTTAAATGGTTTCAAAATTAGGTTCCACAAGCTTTTACTTGAACCCATTGCTTTCGAAAGGATTTTATTGAGTAAAGGACTTTAATGCTTTGGAAAGGTTTATGATGAAGGATTCAAAAGGGATATACCACAATGTTTTCGAAAGGTTACTTGAGTCTTCAAAATGGAAGGTTTCCAATGCTTTCGAAAGTCAAGTTTAAAGAGTTTTGAAAAGAGGATGTTTAAGGTTTATAAAGCTTTCGAAGGGATATCTTCAATGATTTCGAAAGGTTATTTTAAAGGTTTCGAAGGTATGTTTTGGCCTTTCGGCCTAATGTTTCATGGTGTAGTAGTTAATATATTTTGAAAAAGGTACTTTCAATGGATTTGAAAGGGTTGTTTAAAGTTTTTAAGCAAAGGTTTCGAATGGTTTACCTTGGCCTCATGGCCTAAGAGATTTTAAGTTAAAAAGGGGTTTAACTTACTTTAGAGGGATAGATAACCCCATTATATTTCATCAACGTTGTTTTGAGTAAAGTATATATAACATGGCAAAGAGATTTGAGTAAAGCAAAGAGTATATTTTCCTTGTTTAAATATGATTTAAAGGGTTAAATCAATTTGGAAGAAATGTTTTCAAGGAAAATTAGATGGGGTAGTTAACCCTAAGTAAATGACTTAGAAACTAGAATACCAGATTGGACTGGTATAGGGTCGTGCCCTATACTTTAAGCTAATAGCCCCTAGCTAATATAAGTCCAAAATTCCAGTGTGTAGGTGTTAGCACCAAAATTGGTCACTAACACCCAAAGAGAGATTTGTGTAGAGAGATTAATGAAGATAGAAAATTGAAATAGAGGAATGTATGCAAAATTAACTGTAGAAACTAGAACACCAGATTTATAGTGGTTCGGCGTAACTGCCTACGTCCACTTTGAGTTTAATCTTTATTACGTTTTCAAATGATTGAATACAGATACAATCCGTACACCAACAACTTGAATACAAGTTCTAACTGAAAAGGTATGAGTCTTGAAAATGGCAGAGTCTCCCCAGTGTTCTCCAAAAAAGGTCCCTTTTCACTGTGCCCTTGCCCCTCTATTTATAGGCAAAGATAGGTTGGACTTCCTTCACGAGCCCAAGAGCATAATACTTCGGCCCGTAGTAAGTGACTTCTGCGCACCGAGCCAGGGATGCTGAACGGCAGCTGCCGAGCGACCTTGCCGAGTGACTTTGCCAAATGATGCTGCCGCACAAGGATGCTGAACGGTATTGGCCGAACGATAGATGCCGAGCGGCGATGGTTGAGATGTTTGCGCTTCTAAGGCTGGAACAATTCTACACCGAGCGGTAATTGACTGATCAATGAACTTTTGGTAGTTGACTCGAAACGAGGTCATGCCGAGCGATGGTCGCTTAGCAGTGTAGGCCAAACCACATATTCAGGTCGAACGGCGGTAGCCGAGCGATTCTGTTCGAACAAAGGATGCCGGGCAATGGTGTTTGAGCAGATAGTGTCGAGCGATGGACTTAGGCCGAACGGCACTTGCGTACCGGACGACGCGCCTAGGCCGAACGGTGCACTTCCATCCTAAGCCGAGCGACCTTCAATCTTCTTATTTTGGGCCGAACCACCAAAGCCTATATGATCAGCATCCTGTAACCGGGTCAAACATTCGGGTAACACTTGCCTCCCAAAGCGTATCATGTGAGCCAACATGATACGCTTTGAACCATGAGCAACCCACGTTTCTCTCCAAAACCATGCTCTGATGCCTCATCAATTAATTCTCGCGATCTCCTGAATGCCAAACCACATTTGAGTTTTTCACTGTGCCATGTCTTAGATGCAGGTCGGTCAATATTCGTGTGCTGAACCACTCCTTCGGCAGGTTAACTGTCGCTCGGTATGACTGCTCACCGAGCCACTAAGGTACCTTGACCGGGTTCACTGGGTATGACCTGTTCAACTTCCTTCCTTACCATATAAAAAACTTCACCCCTTGTTCCTCATTCTTCTTCTGACTTTAACTTCATTCTCACAAGCCCTATACCTTCTTATTCTTGCAAACTTGTTAACCTGCCCCTCATATAGCCCCGTACCTCTCTTTCTACAACTCCAATCACCCTCGAATCTAACTAACTCATCAACCTAATAACTCGAAGTTCCTACAAGCCCCAAGTTTCATCATAGGTATGAATTTCCTTTCAAATTCGGAATCATGTACTTAAGTTCGAGTGCTCGAGTGGGCGGTTTTCCCTATTCTTTGGTTGTAAGAATAGGTAGGGGATAATTGGAAAGAGAGGAAAAGTCGAATCAAGAGAAGGGCTAGGCTTTAGGCTAAGGCTTCAATCCTCGTTGGTTGTTGGCGATAGTCTTTAAATAGTTGCTGCCCTTAAAATTCGAAAGTTAGGGCTTAGGACGATGAAGGAAAGCATCGCTCGGTGAAGGACTCAAAAGTGACAAAACAGTTCAAAGGTGTGAGAATGAATGCAAGTTGGCCACGCTGAGTGGAATGGGAGTGTTGTTTGGTAGTCAGTTGTGATGTTGTTGTTCGGTCAGTGTCCAGAGAAGTGGTTCGGTATCCCCAGCGAGGGTACCTTTCGGTCTTGAGGAAAAGCATGGGACGGTAGGGAACTAGGAAAGTGGGTCGGCATAGACCTAGTGGGTCGTTAGGTTGTTAGAGAAAGGTAGGGAGTGTGTGTGTTAGTCGGTATGGATAGTTTCAGGGTCAAGGATAGTGGCCCGGTGTCGAGAGAGCAACTGTGAAGAGAGGGAGTGGGTCGGTGTTGTTAGTCTAGCGAGCCACTTAGTAGCTTGCAGATAGATGGTTCGGTTTGTTGGTCCAGGAAGGCGACCGGCTTCGGACTTTGGAGTCGGCATTGGCAACCAAGATTACATCCACTTAACTATCGCATATGTTAATATCACATATTTCCGCGCCGAACCATAAAAAGAGGGAAAATGACAACGACTTAAGCACATGTGCATATGGAACTATTTTGACTAATGGCTTCATAGTTTTAAGGACTGTAGACTTAAGTTCAACTTAACAAAAACAGATGACAGCCCATAACATACAATGCCAATGTTCGACTTCAAGACTTATACTTCAGAATCATAAGACTAGCTTTCGGAGACCGTCAGTGATGACGGTCTTCGAAGATGATAACTTAACGCTCAACCACACTCCATCGGTTTTTAAAGCTTCTAATTCTTTTACACTTATGTTCGAACGATTGCACTAGTCCACACACCACACGGGGGGAGTTCTTTTGTCATTATATCTAATATTGATTGTCTTTCAAGTATAGTTCAAACAGGTGTTTACTCAAATTCAGTGTTTGTCGAGGATGTCTAGAAAATCGAGCTCCGCCACAGTTTCAGATAAACCTGGGCCAAGTTCTCGACAGGAAGTAGTGGAAATTTCAAATCCATCAACGACTCCTGCACAAAATATCCCGAGTCCAACGACTGCGACTATTGACTTAGCTCGTGATGCCATAGGTGCAGCCATTATCCTCGACAATCCGGTCGATTCTCAAGCTTCGAGAATCAACGAAAACGCTCTTCGCCGACTATGCTCAATCCACGGAATCCCTTTTGATGATGTGCTAGTTCCATCGGGACAGGATCGTTCCTACCTGCCCCCAGCCGGGTATACGGCTTGCAACAAATTCATGTGCTGGGTTGGTAGTGTGCCACCTTTCAGCTCCTTCCTTCGTGATGTGTTGCGGTATATGGAGATTGCCCTAGCACAATTACATCCCCATAGTCATGCGTTCCTTTACGGCACGTGTATTCTTTTTATGAGTGTTCTGTTCAGACTACCCACACCCGGGGATATCCGATATATCTATCATTTCAAGAGACGGTCTGATAGCCCATCCTTCATATTCCTCGAGCCACACTCCAAGTGCCAAATCTTAACAGGGGCATGGAGCAAATTTGCTTTATACAAGCAGGAATGGTTTTATGTGCGATGCCCCCTTGGCTTTGCAAGGAGATGGTTGGAAGGGAGTAAGTTCCTTTTCTAGATCAATAGTTGTACGCGGCAGAAAGTGCATTCTTTTTCAACCTTTTTTCGATTTTTACAAGCATTAGCCCACGTCCTGAATGCTTCGGGTACTCTGAGGCCGTCGAAGCTATTCGAGTTGTTCCCGCGGGAGACCGGGACATCAAATTCCTCATTTCCAATGAATCGCTTTTGAGATTTGGATTGTTGGTGGAAGGTCGCCGAATAAGTATTCCTCACATTGCCACCACAACCGAACCCGCCTTGGATAAAGGCAAAAGGAAAGCTGGGCCTTTGGTGCCTTCGACAAGAGAGGCTCCCGATGTATCCGAGGAAGGTGAAATAAAGGAGGCTGAAGCTCCGGGTGAGGGTGTAAGTCCTACTCTGGAACCAGCACTTGAAGCACATAGCACTGATGAACCACCTCCCCCTTCGAAAGGAAAAAAGAAACTAGCTTACAAGTTGAGGAAGAAGGTAGTGGGCGGAACTTCGAAAGTGATAATTACTTCGATGGAGAGAGTGCCGTCTCCACAACACTTAGAGAGTTCATTGAAAGGCTTGTCTGACCTTAAAATTCCTGATGATTTGCTCAACTACGGTTTCGACGACCCGGAAGCCATAAAACATCATTCGTCGGTGAGAGGCAGTGAAAGCGTTCAAGCCCATCACCAAGGAGAAAAAACTCCGATAAATAAAGCTAAAGAAACTGGTCCATTGAAGGGAAACACTAGGACACACACGAACACTCACACTTCACCTTGCACTTAAACTTCACCCGTCATGCCATTTTTGCTAACTTGTCATCACTTAACTTCTGCGCAGGTGATATAGGATGCTTACATGGATTCGACCGCCTTTGCGGCTCTTCCATTTTCCATCCTTCCGGCCGAGACTCTGGATAAGGCAAATGCCGAGATAGAGGTGACGACAGCAATAGAGATTATCGCTCTCGAGATTCATCTTCTCGAAGGAAAATTCACAGTCTATCATCGTACTCCGACGATCCCCCACCTCCAGCGGAACAAGGCAGGGAGAAATCAGGTCAAAGGGGACCACAATCTGAAACTCCTCGAGACCAACACTCGGGTTCCTCAAGTACTAGGCAATCTCGGGAGGTTCATAAGGAGTCCATAGTTTCGACAAAGCAAACCTCCTCTACTCCTGCACCTGATCCGTCGATAGCGGAGAAACTTGTCGAGCTTAAAGCGACATTCCCAAAAATATGCTTTGAAGGACTAAAATTTCTTCCAGCCATCCATCCTATTCCGGGGCATGTTAAACAGAGTGCCCTTGCTTGCAACAATGATGTTTACGTCCAACACGATGCATTCGTTTACTTGGCAGAAAAAGTTTCTGAAGTTTCTATGGAACGCCAACACGAAATCGATCGTCTGAAGCTTAAGGCCATCCATGACAAAGACATCATTAGAGCCCAATATAAAGAGCTTTCCATGTATAAATCTCAACTTGAGGCCGCCCAGAAGAACACTAAAGATACTGCTGAGGCAGTCAGTCGCCTGTAGGCTACACACAAAAAGGAGATCGATGAAGCTGTCCAACGCTGTGGCGCTCTAGCTTTAGAGAAAGACTCCGTTCAAAAGGAGAGAGATGCGTTCGCTCAACGAGTCAAAGAGTTGGAAGAGCAAATTCACAAAGAGAAGGAAGAAAAAATTGCTGCTCAGGAGGAGTCGCAACGATATTGCGACGAAATTTTTTCTACGCGACTCCTGAAAACAAAGCTCAATGAAGAACTCTCCAAGGTCGAAGCGCTAAAGGATGAATACTGTGAGAAGGGTAAAAGAATAGCGCTCTCAGGAATTGATTCCCGCCTTGAGGAGGCTATTGAGGCTGGTAGGGAGGAATTCAAGTGTATGTTTGATCCGCTCATAGCCGAATATAATGCTCGAGTTCTCATGCATCGCGACTTAACATGTCTTGGCGAGAGTTATCTCGAATCTTTGGCCAAAGCATGAGACAATTTAATCAAAATAAAAAAGGTTGAGTTGGGAACGGAAGAGTTTGACGAAGACGCTTAAGTGAAGGAATTTCTTCGGGGGAATGAACCTTCGTACTTGTCCGCGGTGAAGGCTCTTTATAGTAGAGACTCCCCTTTATCAAAAGGAAAAGATGCCATTGCTGGTCCGTCCGGAACCGAGTCTCCGGTTCCTCCACCTACTCAGTCGTCTAGTTTCCTATCACTTGACCCCTTCGAGCAACGTATTGGCTATGACCCAGAGGACCCTAGACTTAATATTCACGATCTATCTCCTATTCTAGAAGGCGAAACTCCCCGAATAGTTGAGAGTCAACCAGAGACCGGTACACAACTTTTCCTCCAAAGTTCAAAGGGTTCTCGTTTTCAGCGAGTGATAAATGTATTCTAACATTTGTTTTTATGAATTCGTGTAGGCCATCCTGATCTCGAACCTACTCCAAGGAGCGATGTCGCCACGGAGGGGGAAGAAAAAATGGGAGAAGCTACTCAAACCGAAGAGGCTCCTGGACTTGCCGCTCAAGTGATCGAGGCGCTCAGTGAAGACAAGTCTGAAAACCCTTCTCCTTCAGAAGAACATTATGAAGTTGAAATTACAGGCGCCTCCAAACATACTTCGAAGCTGAGCATGAAGGAATGGATCATCGAAGAGGGGAAAAATAAAACCAAAATTAAGACTGAGCCTTAAGTGGTTGAACTCGATGACCCACTGAACAGGCCTTTAAAAGTTATCCTTCCAGGTGGGACCAGGTTGTTAGAAGTTCCTCCTCCTTCCTCGGGCACCCCTTCTCCGGTGAGCAAAATGTCCAAGAAAAAACACGTGGGGGAGGAGTCTTTAGAGAAACTGAAGAAGGATAAGAAGTTGAAGAAGTAGCTATCATGCTTCGTTTAACGTGAATAAGCCCGGATCATGTAATTATTTCTATTTATTTTCGTAGTCGATGTTAATAGACTTTTAACTCCGAGTTTAGGAGGAATTGTAGTGGAACTCTATTTTGGTATTAGTGAATAAATTTTTTGTTTTTCTGATGATGTTCGATGATTAGCTTCACCATTCGTCTTGTGTTTGAAATCCAAAGTTACGCGGGTCAAGCAAGCACTTGCTCACTTCTACACGACTCGGAGTCTTCTGAATTGCTTCAATTTTAGTCCGCGCTTTGGGGACTTAGAGATTTTTTCAAGTCGTTTATACTCTAGTCTGCACTCTGGGGACTCAAAGTACTCTAGTCCGCACTCCGGGGGCTTAGAGATTTTTTCAAGTCGTTTATACTCTAGTCCGCACTCTAGGGACTCAGAGTACTCTAGTCTGCACTTCGGGGACTTGGAGATTTTTTCAAGTCATTTATACTCTAGTCCGCACTCTGGGGACTTAGAGATTTTTTCAAGTCGTTTATACTCTAGTCCGCACTCTGGGGACTCGGAGTACTCTAGTCCGCACTCCGGGGACATAGAGATTTTTTCAAGTAGTTTATACTCTAGTCCGCACTCCGGGGACTCAGAGTACTCTAGTCCGCACTCCGTGGACTTAGAGCATTTTTCAAGTCGGTGTGTGTGTGTTCATACGCCAGGCAGATTAATGTAACTTAATTTTTTGTTACGGAATTGCAGCATACGAAAACATCAATAGTTAACGAAAAAGATGGCTTCAAGCCTTTATTGATTATAATAAATGGGAGCAAACTGGAATGTCTTGTTACATGCCAAAAACTAAAAACAATAAAACAAACATACACTGGAAATAATTGCAACTACAATGCAAAAGAAAATAGACTAGGTGTAATAACGACGCAAATGCTCGATATTCCATGCGCGAGGAAGTGTCACGCCATCTACGGTCGCTAGCTTGAAAGTTCCTTCTCTAAGCCTCCGTTCGATGACATATGGACCTTCCCATGTGGGATTCAGATGTGATGGAGTCGGAAAAACTCGCTTCAAAACGAGATCACCCACATTGAAAATTCTCGGTCGAAGTTTTTCATTATAATATCGAGCAACTCGGTGCCTATGTGCAGCTGCTCTTAAATCAACTTCTTCACGTTTTTCGTCAACAAAGTCCAATGATTCCAATAGGAGATTCTGATTCGTCTTGGGATCATAATAAGTTACCCGATGAGAAAGAACTTCAAGTTCCACTGGTATCACAGCTTTGGTGCTGTATGCCAAGGTGAATGGAGTATGGCCAGTCGCAGACTTGTGGGTGGTTTTGTAAGCCCAGAGCGCCGTCGGAAGCTCATCCACCCACTTGCCTCTAGCCTTCTCCAATCGCTTCTTTAATATTACCTTGATTATTTTATTTACGGCTTCCACTTGTCCATTCGCTTTAGGGTGAGTGACCGCCGAAAACCTTTTCTCAATGTGATACTTCTGGCAAAATTCATTGAACTCTCTACTTTCAAATTGAGTTCCATTGTCTGTGATGATAGTTCGTGGGAGGCCAAAATGGCATATAATGTTTCGTACAACGAAATTAATTACTTTTTTGGTGGTGATCGTGGCTAGAGGCTCCGCTTCCGCCCATTTAGTAAAGTAATCGACTGCAACTATTGCATATTTTGCACCACCTTTGGAAATTGGTAAGGAACTCTTGGGATTTTCGCAAACTTTTGACATTTGTCACATTTTCTTACGTAGTCTACAGCATCCCGATTTACAGTAGGCCAATAGTATCCATAGTGGAGGATCTTTTTTGCCAGTGTCTGCCCCCTAGTATGATCGCTACATTCGCCCTCATGAACTTCGTTCAAGACCCGTTTTATCTCGTCGTGAGCGATGCAACGAAGTAATTGAACCGAGAACCCTTTTCGATACATTATTCCGTCCTGCATCACATATCTTGAGGCTTTGCGAATGACTTGTCGTCTTTCGTTCTTCTTTCCAGGCAAAGCTCCATGTAACAGGTACTGCTTGAATGGGGTTATCCATGACTCCTTTTCAATTTCTGCTTCTAGCAGAAAGTCTATTTCCATCTCGTTTATACTTGGAAATTGCAAATCTTCAACAGGAACCAAGCCCATTTGTTGTGCATCGCCAGTACTTGCGAATTTTGCTAATGAATCGGCTTCCCTGTTTTGTTCACGCGGGACATGCGAAATATCGTAATATTCAAGGTCTGCCAAAATTTCTTAAACATGAGCGAGGTATGGAGCAAGCCTCTGCCCCTTCGCTTGACAGTCTCCACGAATTTGGTACCCCACCAATTGTGAGTCACAAAAGACCTCAACCGATTTTATTCCAGGTTCTCTGGTGAGTTTTAAGCCGGCAATCAACGCTTCATACTCGGCTTCGTTGTTCATGGCCGGAAAATTGAGATTCAAAGCATAACAAATCAATCGGTTTTCGGGAGTCACAAGAATAACTCTGGTCCTGGAACAACGGTCATTTGACACCCCATCGGTGAATAACTTCCATCGAATGGAGGGAATAATGTCTTCACTACTTTGCTCGACAGGTATAGAGAATTCTACAATAAAGTCTGCTAACGCCTGTCCTTGGATAGCTCTCTGCGGCAGGTAGGTGATATTGAATTGACTTAACTCGATGTTCCACTTTAGCAACCTTCCAGAGGTTTCTGGTTGCTGGAGCACTTGTCGTAGAGGTTGGTCGGTATAAACACTGATCGGGTGTGCCTGAAAGTATGGGCGAAGCTTGCGTGATGCAATCACCAAGCAGTAGGCTAGCTTCTCAATTTTAGGATAATTTCTTTCTACCCCCGTTAAACGTTTACTGACATAGTACCCGGCTTTTGAACTCGGTCCTCCTCGCGAACCAAAGCCGTACTGATGGCATGTTGAGATACGGCCAAGTATACATACAACACTTCGTGATTTATAGGCTTTGACAGCACCGGGGGACTTTCCAGTTGCCTTACCAAAGCTCGAAATGCATCCTCACAGTCGGGCGTCCAATCAAAGTTTCTCTTCCCCTTCTTTATCACATCAAAGAAGGGAATACACTTGTTTGTCGCTCTGGATATGAATCGACTTAATGCGGCCACTTTTCCGTTCAGACTCTGCACTTGTTTTATAGTTCTTGGAACCTGTATGTCCCGAATAGCCTGAATCTTTTCCTAGTCGACTGAACTCGGTCAATTGATATCCCAGTCTTCTATTTAAAACTTGCCCCTCGGGACCAATTTTCACATTGATTAAGTCTACTGGATTTTTTGTTCAGTTGACTGAAATTACCAGGTTTAGGCCATGAACCCGGGGTAGGAAGAAAATCTCCCAAACGATCGTTGATTCACGTGTCGTTTCTTTTGACGCTTCGTTCGATGAGTCACCTTGCTTCCAGAACCTGCTTCTATCACATCGAACATCTACTGGGGTTCATTTGTTGTCATTTAGGAAGTGGATTCAATAACTATTCGAAAATTGATTTTTATACCAAAATCCATTCTTTGCACGAGTTGAGTTCAACGGGCGATTGTAGCGACCCGGCTTTCTCTAACATGCCAAAATGACATACCCAGCCTCCTTGCCTTGTGCGTAGCTTGTATGTGTGTCGATACACTCATTCGTGCATGCCTATGCACACACATTTACTCCACAAGTCACACTTTAGACTTCACCGGAGCGATTACTCGACCCAGTGTACTCTCACGCAACTTAGCGCACACGATAGTTGCTATGACTACGTGAAATTGTAACAAATCCTAATTTTTATTAACATTATTCAAGAGATTTAATTAGATAAATTAAATAGAATAATGTGATGATTAGGCTGATAAGGAATTGATCTTTGAATATAATAAGGTCGAGCCTTAACTAAATAAATACATAAGATTATTTTATAACTTAAGCATAAAGTTGAATAGGGAAAGGGTGATATAGGAATAAATAAGACTTCATAACCCCTAAACCCTTAATCCTTATCATTTGCATTTTCATCAAAATAAAACAATCAAAAGAAATTGCAAGTAAAGGCCAACCATTAGTACCATCTAAATCACGAAAATCAAGTAGAGATTCAAGAAGAAAGCTAGGAAGATTAAGCAATAATCAAATCTCAAAATGCATTATTCAAACAAGGTGACTAATAGCTCAAACCATTTCATGTTTATTGTCTTGTGATTATCTAGATTCGGGTTGAATTTTATGTCGAGTATGTATTGATGATATGCCAAGTTTATTTTTGCTATGTTTGATAAGTGATAAGTTATAAAAATATTTATGAACATGATTATTTCGATTCTAAGATTTAAATCGAAGATATATTTCTCCAAATGCAATGATTTTTGAGTATGATGTTTAAAATATGAATTTGGAGATGGATTTCTATTTTCATAATTTTCCTAAGCCTAAGGACTATTTGACGAATTTTTAAAGGTGGAAAACATGTTAATTCGGAGGTAATTTAATTAAGTCATTAAATAATGATTTTGCGGTCCAAAAATCTTATATGGTGAAAAGAATACCATTTTGGGATTTATGTGAATTTTTAATATTTTTCTCAAATATATTTGAAGAGATATGGATTAAATAAGAAAGATTAGTGGTTAATTGCTTAATTAGTTTATTATGTAAATTAACGTTTAAACATATATTTTTGGCTCTGGGAGACAATGTATGGCAGCATAGCTAAAATTTAGTTATAAACTTTTAGTAACTAATCACATATTGATATATAAAAGTGATTTGTTAAAAAGAACATGCTTTATTAGGCAAAAATTTAGTTGTAGTGATAATTACGATGATGCCACTACATTTTATGTTGATGTCGCGCCTATCATGCCTTCGACGTCGTCGAGAGGAAAGCATAGGGCATTATTTCAATAGTACGAGTGGCTTCAAGCTCTTCGAGGTCAAGTAAAGGTGGTAGTTTAATTGCGTCGACGAGGTCACTTTACACATCCATGTCGCGTGTGTTCTCGTAGCGCTTATGCATGTTCTAAAATATAGGAAGAAGGGTCATCGAGCTTATCAATACTTAATAGCATCGACATGATTCGTGTCATTGCACTTCTCATGGTGTCGCAAGTTTTGAAACATAGGGGAGAGGAGTCATCGAGAAATGGATAGCGTCGATATGCTTCATGATGCCGCATTATCATGATGCCGCATTATCGAGTTGCCGCCTTATCGAGTTGCCGAATTATCATGTTGCCGGAGTCGATGATGTTGATGCAAGCAAGAAAGTAGGTGGATAGCTTATGTTCTTGGAGCTTGATGTCGTCATTGTCGAGGAGGTGCATAATGCCGCATGTTTTTATTTTAAAGGCCTTTAAATAGAGACGGGGAGCCTTAAGTAGCGACGTCGACATGAGATGATGTCAACGTTGATCAAATTAGAATATTTTAAAAGTGACAAACCATATATCATTTTCAATCATGTACATGGAAATATAAGAAGGGATTTTACAAATGGCATTAGACTTCGAATATACAAAAGACGATTTCCTTATGTAAATTATGGGTTAAGGGTATTAACCGTACATCATTAAGAAAATGATTACAAGGACATTAGTATTGGATGTTTATGTTTTGGGTTTACTTGATCAGTTATTTTGCATGCTGTTGTAATCATATTCACTTCATTTATGACCTATAACTGCATTTTGGGGTCTTAAGGGTAAGATAACTAGCTAAGTTGACCCAATAGTGAATATAAATTCACTTAACCCTTGTGTGAGTAGATTGCATCCGGGAGGTCAGGTAGACCAGAATGCCCAGAACTGATCAAAAGATTATTGAGTTAGATAGGTTCTTAGTTAGCCCATGAAAACTGTTATGAGATATGTTATTGGCAGGGGCCAATAGGTTCTTAGTTATCCTATGAAAACTATGTCTGAAATACGTTATTGATAGAGATCAATAGGTTCATAGTTAGCCCATGAAAACTATGATCTAAAAGTTGTATTGGAGAATCCAATATGTTCATAGTGATACCATGATAACTGTGATTGGATAGAGTTATTGGTAGAAAATAATAGGTTCTTAGTGATCCCATGAAAACTATGAAATTGGATAGATAGTCCGTAAGATTAGAATAGGTTATTAATCAGCCCATAAAAAACTAATACGTTAATAGTAATCCTATATATTATAAGATGGTCAGATAACTTGGGATGGGAAATCCAGGGCATATTGTAATTTTGAATAGCGTTATATTATGCTTTAACCATTGTGGATGCATGTGCATAGTATATGGTTATTGTATTATGGTTAAGATACTAGTGAGGGGAAAACCCGTTCCGCTTCACGGCGTCGTCTCACTAGATATCTAGTTAGTCTGAGATCATAGGTTATTATTCACACCAGACTTTTGTCTGAACTAAATTTTTTGTCTTTCCCCTTAAACTCTCGGGTGCTCATTTGAGTAGATCACGAGTAAGTGTTTTTTAGGTTCTCTTTAGACGAATAAGCTTTCGCAGACGTACAGGAGGCAATCTAACTAGCAGGAGCTATATATCTATTTTCTACTGGGTTTTGATTCTGCTTTTGTGTTGTGATGGCGAGTTGTATTAAATGCTAGATACTTGACTCTTATCAGCCAAGGAAGAATCTTCATATGTTGTTCTTGGAATATGTTGTGATAATTATATTTTCTTTGAACGTGGTTTGCGAACTGGGATTATGTAATGAAATTGGGATCTTATTATGGAATGAAATGAGAAAATTTGAATTTAAATTGTGTTTAGTTTTTTTGTCATATTCATGTGCTTCTATGTTATCAATGCATCTAACATTACCACATTCGGTCATCGGAATTTAATAACTATGGATGACTGCAGCATCCGTAGCGGTTAGTGTCAGGCCTCCAAATGGGGGATGTTACAGTTTGGTATCAGAGCATAGGTTTATGTAAACATAAAAGGAATTTAAACCTAAAAAGATTTTAAAACATTATCCAAATGAATCAGAGAATAAGATTGGGTTATGGAATAACGCAATAATAACATATTTGTATTTTGCTATATATGGGTATGTATTCCACTCTCTCTTAGACCATTCTTCTGTATCTTACTAAAGCTCGTATGCATATTTATGAGAAAGAAAGGTATGGAAGCAAGAAATGAAAGAGTGAATCTGGGTGGAGGAAGCTCCATAACTAGTGGGAATGCTCGACCCAATCCCAGAAGAAACCGGGGTCGACAGGTAAATGCTAATCAAAATGCAAATGCCAACGTAGGTGCTACAACCCCACCAGTAGATATGGGGATGATGTATCAGTTCTTCGTTAACTTAATGCAAGTTGGAGCGGTTGTAGGAGTAGTTGGATGAAATGCTGTGAATGTGGGAGGAGCAAACCCCATGGCACTAGTTGGCAAAAACTATGCCAAACTGAGTCAAAATTATTCCAGTTTGGGTGGGAAGCCTTTTCTTAGAACAGAGGATGCTGTAGAACTGGAAAAAGGGCTTTTGCATTGTGAGAGAATTTTTGCTGATCTCGGTTTGGATGATGGGAAGAAAAGGAGAGTAGCTTCAAGGCAGTTGTAGGGAGCAGCATTGTTCTGGTGGAATGGAGTTACCGTGGGTATGCCAGAGGAAGAGTTAACTTGGGGCATATTTTCGAATGAGATTTGAGGAGAGATTTTTGTCCGAAGTAGCTAAGCCTGCATTTCTCAAGAAATTGATAGATCTAGAGCAGGGGGGATGTCATTGTTGGAGTATTCTACGAAGTTTGATGAGCTATCCAGATATGGATATGCTATCATTGACACCGTCATTAAGAGGAATGAAAAGTTTATTCGAGGATTGAAGCCAGAGATTGCTAAGGCAACCATGCCACATCTTCGAGACCCAAGCAATGTTGTAGTGGAGATGGCAATCCGAAATGAAGAGATGATTTCTACTTTTGGAAAAGAGAAGCAGGGTGAAACTCAGGATTCTCAGGGTAAGAAGAGAAAGTTCTTTAAGAAGAAAGGAGCTTAGAAAGGAGAAGCTGCCAAGAAAGGGAAGGATGATCTGGTTTGCTACAAGTGTGATAAGAAGGGACAGTTTTCTCATGAGTGTTGGTATGGAAAAGGTTAGAAAGTTGCTGATAAGAAAGGAGTGAAATGCCTCAATTATGACCAGATAGGGTACTACAAGAATCAGTGCCCATAACCAGTCAGAGTGAACAAGGGAAAAGTTTTTGCTTTGGAAGCAGTATCTTCTAGGCTAACTGCTGTTGAGAAGGGAAAGTTTGTAATGGAAGGTACGCTTTTGATTCATAGTATACCAATTAGGGTACTATTTGGTACCAGTGCATCGCATTCATTTATATCCCATTACTTGGTAGATAGATTATGCTTAGAATCGTCATACCTTGTTACTTCCTTGAAGGTTGTAAATCCGATAGGAGGGTATGAAACTCTGGGGATGAGATGTGACTAATTAGAACTTGAATTTTTAGGTCATAAATGTACATGCAGTTTGTATGCTTTTGATTTCGTAGGCTTCGGGATCATATTGGGTATGGATTGGTTAGATAGATATGATGTTAGGATACTTTGCTGGGATAGGGAAATATCATTGAGACATCCTAGTCGTAATTAACGAATAGTATACTTAGTCTAGAATTCGAGTCCAGGAATAGGTTCTTTGTCCAGTGTTATGGAACCAGAAGAAGAGTTGAATCGGGTTTTGGTAGCAAGAGAATTTGTGATGTTTTTGAACCGGTCACAGGACTACCACCGAAACGTGCTATCGAGTTTCGAATAGATTTTATGCCAGGAGCAGAACCCGTAAGTAGAGCACCTAGCAGGATGACACCTACCGATATGAAGGAGTTAAAGGTGTAGCTAGTGGACTCAGAAGGAAAGAGTTTTTTTAGAACAAGTAGTTCGCCTTGAGCAGTGGCCACGGTGTTCGTGGAGAAACTGGATGGGTCATTGAGGATGTGTATTGAATACCGTAAGCTAATTGAGAAGACTATAAAGAATGGGTATCCTTTGTCAAGAATCGACGACTTATTCGATCAGTTGAGTGGAGCTAAAGTGTTTTCCCAACTGGATTTGGCTATATGGTTCTATCAGCTAAGAGTGGCAGAGGATAGTATTCCATTGACGATGTTTCAAACAAGATATGGTTTGTACGAGTGGTTAGTGATGTCATTCGGACAAAAGAATGCGTCAACTTTATTTGTAGATTTGATGAACCAAATTTTCCAAGAGCATTTTGATAGGTTTGTATTGGTGTTCATAGATGATATTTTGATATATTCTAAGAATGAAAGAGAGCATGAGGTTCATCTTAGAATAGTGTCAGAGATACTAAGACAGCATCAACTGAAAGTGAAGTTTTTGAAGTGTCATTTCTATAAGAATGAAATAAAGTTTCTTGGCCATGTAGTCTCAGGAGAAGGGTTATCGGTTGATCCATCTAGGATTGAAGCGGTTAATAGTTGGAAGAGACCCAAAACAGTTACCGAGATAAGAAATTTTCTTGGATTGGCTGGATATTACCGGAGATTTATCAGGAATTTTTCGCATATAGCAGCACCCTAACTAAGCTAACCAGAAAGGATGTTAAGTTTGTTTGGTCTGACAGATGTGAGGAAGCATTCCTTAAGTTAAAGCATTTGTTGACTAATGCACTAGTGTTAGTAGTTCCAGATGGGAATCAAGAATTAGTGGTGTATACAGATGCATGTGGAACTGGATTAGGAGCTGTGTTAATGCAATAGGTAAAGTGATTGCCTATGCTTCTCGATAGTTTAAACCGCATGAAGTAAGATATCCAACCCATGATTTAGAGTTGGCAGTAGTGATCTTTGCATTGAAAGTGTGGAGACATTTTCTTTTAGGAGAATGATTTAGGTTATACTCGGATCATAAGTCTTTAAGATATTTATTCTCTCAAAAGGAGTTGAATATGAGACAACAGAGGTGGCTGGAGTTTTTAGCAGCTTATGGTTTCGGTATAGTGTATACACCAGGAAAGGAAATATTGTAGCCAATGCTCTTAGTAGAAAACATCAGAATGTGGTGTTAGCTACGTTGGCAAAATGGAAGGACCTTAAGGCATTGACTACGTGTAGTGTGTAGCTAAGATCGACTGCTAGTTCTAGTCAGAGTGCCGCCATGTTATCTTGTTTGGAAGTTCGACCAGTTTCGATCGAAAAGATTGCTTCTAAACAGAGAGACGATCATTATTGGTCGAGTAGATTAGAAGGCTAGAGGTTGGAATTAAGATTGATGATTTGAAAGATTTTAGTCTTGACCAGAAGGGATGGTTGAGAAAGAAGGGACGGTTGTTTAATTTGAATGTTGGAGACCTAAGGAAAGAAGTTCTTAGGAAATTTCATCGATCGAAGTTTACGATTCATCCTGAAGGAACCAAGATATATCAGCATATGAAGAGAACTTTCTTATGAGAAGGTATGAAGAGGGATGTTAGCTTATAGGTAAAGCAATGTTCAAATTGCTAGCAAGTAAAAGCCGAGCATCAGAAGCCAAGTAGGTTGCTTCAGTCTTTAGGTATACCGGTTTGGAAATGGGATCCGATATCCATGGACTTTATTGACGGGTTGCCAAGGTCGAATCGTATAAATGAAAGTATATGGGTCATAGTGGACAGATTAACCAAGAGCACCCATTTCATTCCCGTTAAGTCAACCAAGATGGCAACTGTTTTGGCTAAGTTATTTATGAAGAACGTAGTTAGACTGCATCAAATTCCTAGTAGTATACTCAATGATAGAGGTACATTGTTCACTAGTGAGTTCTGGAAGAGTCTATAGGAAGTGTTAGGTACCAAGCTTAAGATGAGTACCGCTTATCACCCTCAGACAGATGGGCAGACAATAAGAGTCAATAAGGTACTCGAGGATTTGTTGAGAGCTTGCATACTATATTTTGGTGGATCATGGGAAGACCAATTATATTTGGTTGAGTTTACCTATAATAATAGTTATCAAACTAGTATAGGAATGACGCCTTTCGATGCTTTGTATGGAAGGCCGTGCAAGTCACCAGCATATTGGTTGGAAACGGGTGACAGGTTAGTCTTAGGTCCAGATCTAATGAGAGAAGCAACGGAGAAAATTGAGTTAATCCAAGGTAGGATGAGAGAAGCTCAGTCTAGACAGAAAAGTTACACAAACAGAAGGCGTAAAGATCTAGAGTTTTCAGTTGGAGACAGTCTTCATTAAAGTATCACCGATGAAGGGTGTGGTACGTTTGGAAAGCTTGGACCATCCCAGTTATGGAGAGGACCGCAAAGCTTGCATATCGAGAAGAGTTACCGAGCAGTTTGGCATGTTTCCATAACGTTTTTCATTTTTCTCATCATTGGAAGTATATGCATGATCTAGAGACTACTATCACTCTGATTGCATTGGAAGATTTAGTAGTAGAACCCGGTCTGACTATTGTTAGGCAACCAGTTCGGGTTGTAGCGAGAGATGAGAAGAAGATAAGGAACAAGACAGTCAAGTTGGTGAATGTTCAGAGGAGCTACAATGAGAAAGACTGTACTTGGGAGACAGAGGATAGAATTAGGGATACTTATCCTGAGCTGTTCTGAGGGTATGTTCTATATTTATTATATATAGATTTTATGGCTGGTAGGATATACTAGCTTCGGTTGCATGTTTGTTATGCTTATTTTGTAGTCCTTACTGAATTTTGAGGACGAAATTCTTTAAGAAGAGGAGTCTATAACAACCGCTAATTTTGATTAACATTATTCAGGAGATATTAGATTAATTAAATAGAATAATGTGAAAATTAGGTTGATAATGGAATTGAGATTTGAATATAATTAACGCGAGCCTTAACCAAATAAATACATAAGCTTATAACTTAAGCATATAGTTGAATAGGGAAATGGTAATATAGGAATACATAAGACTTCATAACCCCTAAACCCTTAATCCTTCTCATTCATGTATTCATAAAAAACAATCAAAAGAAACTGCATGCAAAGGCCGGCCATTAACTGCCATCTAAATCATGAAAATTAAGTAGATATTCAAGAAGGAAAGCTAGGAAGATTAAGAAATAATCAAATTTCAAAATCCATTATCCAAAAAAGGTGAATAATAGCTCAAACCATCTCATGTTTATTATCTTGTGATTATCTAGATTCGGGTTGAATTTAATGCCGAGTATTTATTGATGATATGTCATGTTTGTTTTTGCCATGTTTGATAAGTGATAAGTTATAAGAATATTTATGAACATGATTATTTCGGTTCTAAGATATAAATCAAAGATATATTTCTCCTAATGCTATGATTTTTTAGTATGATGTTTAAAAGATGAATTTGGAGATGGGTTTTTGTTTTCATAATTTTCCAAAGCCTAAGGAATATTTTATGAATTTTTAAAGGTGGAAAACATTTTAATTCGGATTTAATTTAATTAAGTCATTAAATAATGATTTTTCAGCCCGAAAATCTAATATGATGAAAAGAATATCATTTTGGGATTTATGTGAATTTTTGAGATTTTTCATAAATATATTTGAAGAGATATGGATTCGTGTCGATACTTAATAGGAGGAAGAAGGGTCATCGAGCTTATCAATACTTAATAGCGTCGACATGATTCATGTCATCACACTTCTCATAGTGCCGCAAGTTTTGAAACATAGGGGAAAGGAGTCATCGAGCATTGGGTAGCATCGACATGCTTCATGATGCTGCATTATAATGATGTCGCATTATCGAGTTGCTGCATTATAATGTCACCGAAGTCGATGATGTCGATGCAAGCATGAAAGTAGGTGGATAGCTTATGTTCTTGGAGCTCGACGTCGTCATTGTCGATGAGGTGTATAATGTCGCACATTTTTGTTTTAAAGGTCTTCAAATAGAAGCAGGGAGCCTTAAGTAGCGACGTCGACATGAGATGATGTCGACGTTGATCAAATTAAAATGTTTTAAAAGTGACAAACCTTATATCATTTTCAATCATGTATATGGCAGTATAAGAAGGGTTTTTACAAATGGCATTAGACTTTGAATATACAAAGAGACTATTTTCTAGTCCAAATTATGGGTTAAGGGTATTAACCATACATCATTAAGAAAATGATTACAAGGACTTTAATTATGGATGTTTATGTTTTGGGTTTACTTGATCAGTTATTATGTATGCTATTGTTATCATATTCACTTCGTTTATGACCTATAACTGCATTTTTGAGTGTTAAGGGCAGGATAACCAGCTAGGTTGATCCAATAGTGACTATAAATTTACTTAACTTCTGTGCGAGTACAATTGCATCCGGGAGGTCAGGTAGACCAGAATATAGGATGCCCAGAACTTATCAAAACATTATTGAGTTTGACAAGTTCTTAATTAGTCCATGAAAACTATGTTAAGAGATATTTTATTGGCAGGGGCCAATAGGTTCTAGTGATCCCATGAAAAATATGTCTGGAATATGTTATTGATAGAGATCAATAGGTTCATAGTTAGCCCGTGAAAACTATGATTTAAAAGATGTTACTAGAGAATCCAATAAGTTCAGATACTGATCCCATGAAAACTATGATTAGATAAAGTTATCGGTAGAAACCAATAGGTTCTTGGTGATCCTATGAAAACTATGAAATTGGACAGATAGTCTATAAGATTGAAACAGGTTATTAGTCAGCCTATAAAAAACTAATAGGTTAATCGTAATTCTAGAAACTATAAACTGAGACAGATAGTCGAATAAATTGGGATGGGAAATCCAGGACATAACACAGTTTTGAATATCATCATATTAGGTTAAGTTTTAACCATTATGGATGCAGGTGCACAGTATATGGTTATTGTATTATGGTTAAGTGTAACAACCCGGGATTTGCATTACCAATTAATAAATAAAAGTTAGGATTTTTTATTTATTTTAATGGAGCATAAAAGGATTTGGAATAACAAAAATTTATTTGAAAAAAGCTATTTTAATTAAATGGGAAATATGAGATTTTAAAATGAGGATAAAATGTTATTTTAGAAAGTTAAATATTTTAAGAGAAGCTTTAAAACGGGTTTGGGTAAGAGAAAAAAAATGAGTTTTATAAACATATATGAACACTTAGACTAATTTTTGAAAAAAACATGTAAATAACTCTCTTCTTATTGGGTTACTAAACCTAGCCCAATAACCCACCATAAACCTCCTCTATAAATTATCTCAAACTCTCCTAACCTCATTCATTCATCCCTAATCAAAACCCTAATCATTTCCTAAAGCTTTCATAACAAAAATGGCCTCTATCTTCATCTCCTTCTAGTTTTTGCTTATGCAAGTCATTCTATGCAAAGGTAATGCAAATACCCACCTCAAATCCATTTTTACATCTCTCTAATTTCTGAAATTTAATTGGTAACACATGTTTTATGTGTTTTTTTGATCTTATAGCCTTCTAATCATCTTTTGCTAACTTGGGTTGATGTTATAGTAGTCTTTGTTGCTTTTGTGAGAGGTATATTGCTAAAAACATCTTCTAATATGTGTTTAATCATCTTTTGATTTAAGTAATCATTTAGTAACACATGTTTTATTATGTAAAATGTGAATCATAGCTCTTTGATCCTCTTTGCTTTCATTTTGGGTGTGCACACAAGTTGCTTGCTATATTGGTTGAGGTAAAATTGCTAGCTAAATCCTTTTTTACTTGAAGCTTCTATAATTTTCGTTTTGGAATTGTAGCTAAAACGATATCAGGCATAACTTCTTCATTTCTCACTCGTTTTTGTTCAGGTTTTTTTGGCTGCAAACTAGATTCAATAAGGAACACTTTTTGTTCAGTGAGTTTTCTGTAATTTTGCCATTTAGATGACCTAAAATGCGTTCAAAGACAGAAGACCAATTCTGTCTTTAACAAGTTATCTTGAGTTTCAATATGATATTGTTTTGCATGTATCTCTCTCGTTTTTGATCCGAATTAGATAATTTTGGATGTTCCGGAAAGCTTAAAACATATGCTACAATTTTTGTTTAGTGAGTTTTCTGTAATTTTGCCATTTAGATGACCTGAAATGCATTCAAAGACAGAAGACCAATTCTGTCTTTAACAAGTTGTCTTGAGTTTCAATCTGATATTGTTTTACATGTATCTCTCTCGATTTTGATCCGAATTAGATAATTTTGGATGTTCCGGAAATCTTAAAACCTGTGCTACAATTTTTGTTCAGTGAGTTTTCTGTAATTTTGAGGCTAACTAGGTCAAAAATTGATTTTTCTACTATCTTCCCGAGAGCGATACACATATTAGCTCTGTGGATGAAACTGAAACTATTTTGGTCATAACTTTTGAGCCGCTAGTCGGAATTTGACGATTTTGGTCTCGTTGGAAAGATGGAGTTATGAACTCCATATCTGGAAAGTTTGGTCATCATCTGAGTTCATTAGATCTTTCGAATTTCCTGTTAGAGTTGAACCCAGATCGCTGTGCAAAACAGTGCATTTCATGTTTCTGTGTCCGACTTTGGAACGTCGCTACGCCTTCGTGTCAAGTCGGAATCGAGTAATTCTTTTTGCGTTCTGAATTAGGAATGTCGGACTACGTTCCTACCAATTTTCATGCCATTCGGATTAAGTCTGCTGGTCCGAATAATTTTCCGAACTTTGGTTCGCGTCAGTTTTGGACTATTTTCCAACACTTAGAATATTTTCAGTGATTTTCTGGTTTTATCGATTTCTTTGAGATTTGTCTCTGGATTTTGTACGGGCCTTATAAAAAGGTTTTAATAGGATTTTTCGCTCCGAAATGGCTTTCGAAATTATTATATAATATTATTTTTAATTAGTAAACTATTTACTCCATAATAGGAGAGTTTTTAAAAGCCGTTTTAAAATGTTCTCAAAATCAATTATAAATCCGTTTCGAACCATTATTTTCTATAATAAAAATCTCACACTCACTTTTTAGCACGTCGAGCGAAGTGGAAAGGTGCTTAAACGGTTAGGAAATCTCCGGCCTATGGAACCGTGTGTATTTTCTTTCCGGTTAATCTCCGACCTATTCGAATGATCGTTTTGACCTTTGGGTCTAGTTTACCGATGATACGAGGTGGACTTTTTATTGTTTGGAGTGTGAGCTTGCTATTGGTTAGTAAACCGTTTAGTACGAACGTGGGGTATGGGACTCATTGTTAACACTTTATGGGTTCCTCTCCAAGAAGTTTGTGACACATTAGCCTCTGGGCAGCCAGTACTGGACCTCTGGGTCACCACGCCTCTGGGCAGCCGTCTCTGGACACCTGTTCTATGGATCAGTTTCTTTTTTGGCATGTTCCTCTGGGACTTTATCCTTCTGGGAAGGATCTCGCCATCTCGCGCGTTCCGCATCTGTGCGAGTGATCGATCACAACTCTACAGTACTTGGCAATAACGACTCCGATCGGTGCACGTGCTATACATGTATTATCTGATGATTTTTATATCCATTCGAGTACCGCCATTCGGTGTTGGTTCTATGGAACCATACGATGTAAGTGTGATTACCTTGTGGATTCACAGTGTCTCTGGACACTGCTTTTCAGTGTTTGATTTCATTGACTTTTTAGTATATCCCCATTGCTCTTTGGAGCATCGATCTTTGCTTGGGCATTGATTACAGACTCTGGTCACTCTTGGGATTATTGCCTATGGGCAACTTTATATAGCTTTGGCTACGCCGATGATATGAGGCGATTTTATTTATTCAACACTTTGGTGCTGATATTCTCTTTGGAGATTTTTACTGTTGATTGATGATTAGGGACCGTCATCATATTCATGTGGTCCAAAATACTCTTCTCTTAGGAAAAGTACTGTTTTATTTATGTACCGCATTATTATATATCTCAGTTATTACTGATTGTTTAGCTATCCTGACCCGAGTGTTTTCGCTCGGGTCAGACCGAGTTGTTTCAGGTTAGGTCTCTGGACTTAGCTTCTGTGCTTCCGCTTGGACATTATCTGCTATGCTGATAGATAGCGCTTTTATTTGTCCACTATTCCGCTACTCTGTTATTATTCAGACATTGATATGTACATATTTTTGACTCACATGTGTGGGCAGTGGCTTTGTACCCACTTAAAGTATTTGGATATGTATTGACGATGTATTGTTCTGGGATTTTATATCTGTTATGTGATTCTGTTCTATGATGTTTTATCATTTATTACTATGTTTGTTCTGATAGGTCTTTAGCCATTGTAATTTCGTTATACATATTTATTGAATATGTCGAACCACTTGAAAAAAAAATATAGATACCATCCTTTCGAAGTATTCAGTAGATAGTTATAGCTTGATTACAAATGGTCGCTTCCACTATACTCTATTCTCCGCTTTAACAGACAGTATTACTCCCGTAATACTCTTTGTTACACTGGGTCTCAAAGTGGGGCGTTACAGTTTGGTATCAGAGCCAAGGATCAGAATTAAGCATAACAAACATAGAACAGACACGTAATACAATACGTTATAATACGATCCAAATTGAACATATCCACCTTTAGATAAATAAGTTAGGAATATATGTAGGAATCTATTATTTTCCGTAATATTCCTTAATGAATTATCTATCTTTGAATCGTGCTTAACTAAATCTACCGATCATATGTTCGAGAGTGTCCCAAACCTCTCTATTGCACCTTCTGCAAGAAGGAGGGACACAGGATCTCCGCTTGTCCTATTGCTCCAGCTAGTGCCAAGCCTGGCAGGCTTAATGCTGCCAAGGCTCCTACCACTTCTTCTCAGCCTAAAGGTACACATCCTTCCGTTCTTGAAGGCTCTATTTTATTTCATGGTAGATCTTGTAGAGTTCTCTTTGATATGGGTGCCTCTCACTCATTCGTATCAAAGGAACTAGTTGATACTTTATCTTTGGATGTTACTTGTCTGGTTTCTTCACTAAGGATTGTGAATCCCATTGGTGGATCCACGACCCTTAGCTTGCTCTGTGAGGATATAGATATTGATCTTTGTGGCTTTTCTTTCCGTGCAAATCTCCACGTTATGGAGTATTTGGGCTTTGACATGATTCTTGGCATGGATTGGCTCGTTCAGCACGACGCCAAAATCATTTGTTCGGAGCGGATATTATTTCTTCGTCATCCTGACTCGTCCGCTCCGTTAGCTATTGCTCTTCAGGATGTTGGGATTTCTGATATTACTTTATTTTCTTTTGATTCACGAGATGAGAATGTGGACATATCTCGTATTCCTGTTGTTCGGGATTTCTCCGACGTATTCGAGCCAGTATCCGGACCGCCGCCAAAGCGAGCTATTGAGTTCCGCATCGATCTCATTCCAGGCTCTCATCCAGTTGGGCGTCCTCCTACGAGAATGTCTACTAAAGAGAATGATGAACTCAGGAAGCAGTTAGTTGAGCTTGAAGCGAAGCAGTTCATTCGTTCCAGTTCTTCACCATGGGGTGTTGCTGTGGTCTTCGTTAAGAAGGCTGATGGCTCTCTTAGGCTTTGCATTGACTATCGCAAGCTCAATGAGTTGACCATCAAAAATCGCTACCCACTTCCTCGGATAGACGACATGTTTGACCAATTGAGCGGTGCGAAGGTCTTCTCTCAGCTTGACCTTGCCACCGGATTCCATCAGCTACGAGTCGCGGAAGACAGCATTCCTCTTACAGCATTTTGCACTCGTTATGGTTCTTTTGAGTGGTTGGTCGTGCCGTTCGGCTTGACGAACGCTCCGGCTTTCTTCGTCGATCTCATGAATCGAGTATTCCGGGAATACATCGATAGATTCGTTCTGGTTTTCATCAACGATATTCTTGTTTATTCTAGATCCAAGGCAGAGCATGCTCGTCATTTGCGGATCATCTTGGATACTCTTCGTCAGCATTAGCTTAGGGCCAAGCTCTCCAAGTGCCATTTATGGGAGAGTAAGGTCAAGTTCTTGGGTCATATTGTTTCTTCTGAGGGTATTTCTGTTGATCCTGTCAAGATTGAAGCTATTCTGAATTGGAAGTAGCCTGAGAACATTCATGATATTCGCAGCTTCCTTGGTCTGGCGGGTTATTACCGTCGATTTATCAAGGATTTCTTTCGTGTTGCACTTCCCCTCACGACTCTGACTCGTAAGGGGGTTCACTTTATTTGGTCTGATAAGTGTGAAGTTTCTTTCCAGCGATTGAAGGAACTTCTCACTCATGCTCCTATCCTTGTGGTTCCTGAGAGTAACCAGGATCTTGTTGTTTACACCGACGCTTGTGGTAGCGGCCTCGGTGCTGTGCTTATGCAGAAGGATCGGGTAGTTGCTTATGCTTCTAGGCAGCTACGTCCGAATGAGGTTCGCTATCCGACTCATGATCTTGAGTTGGCAGCTATCGTCTTTGCTTTGAAGACGTGGCGTCACTTTCTATTAGGCGAACGCTTCACTCTTTACACCGATCACAAGTCTCTGAAGTATTTATTCAGTCAGAAGGATCTTAATATGAGGCAACAGCGATGGCTTGAGTTTCTCGTCTCATATGACTTAGACATTCAGTATACCCCTGGCAAGGGTAATCGTGTGGCTGATGCACTCAGCCGCAAACACTCGGTGGTAGTTTCTATGATGATAGCCGAGTGGGATATTCTTGAGACTCTTTCTATGTGTGATATTCGAAATCGAGCTCTGTCTTCTGATCCTCAGATCTTGCTATTCAGCTTGGAAGCTCGACCTATTCTATTGAATCGCATTGCCCATGCTCAGCGGCAGGATCCAGACTTGTTGCGATATATTCATCTCCTTGAGTCAGGATCCAGTGATGAGACATTGTTGGATTATTCTATTGATTCTCATCGGTGTCTTCGTAGGAAGAACCGTATTTTGGTACCATCTGATTTATCACTTAGACGTGACATTCTAGACGAGTGTCATCGCACTAAGTACACTTTACATCCCGGGTCGAGTAAGATGTATGCCGACATGTGTCGCCTATTTTATTGGGAGGGCATGAAGAGTGATGTTGCAAGTTATGCAAGCCGTTGCATGACTTGTCAACAGATCAAAGCTGAGCATCAGCGTCCATCTGGTCTTCTTCAGCCGCTAGAGATTCCATTGTGGAAATGGGATCAGATATCCATGGATTTTATTGACGGTCTGCCTCGATCGAGGTCAGGCCATACTTCTATTTGGGTCATCGTCGATCGCTTGACCAAATCAGCTCATTTCATTCCTATTAAGTCCACTCGGACTGCTCCTCAGCTTGCCAAGCTATATGTGAAGGAAGTCGTTCGACTTCATGGCATTCCTAGCTCTATCGTCTGTGATCGAGACACTATCTTTACTAGTCACTTCTGGAAGTGCCTACAGTCAGCTTTGGGCTCAAAGCTGAATCTCTCGACTGCTTATCATCCTCAGACTGACGGTCAGACGGAGAGGGTGAATCGTGTTTTAGAGGATCTTTTGCGCTGTTGTATTCTGGATTTTGGAGGTAGTTGGGAGGATCACTTACCGCTTGTAGAGTTCTCCTACAACAACAACTTTCAGTCTAGTATCGGCATGGCACCTTTCGAGGCTCTCTACGGAAGGCCATGTCGTTCTCCTTCGTGTTGGTTAGAATCTGGCAAAAAGCTCCTTCTTGGTCAAGATTCAGTTCGGGAATCTTCTGAGAAGATTATTCTTATTCGTCAGAGAATGAAAGAGGTGCGGAACCGTTAGAAATCCTACGCGGACAACCGTAGGAAGCCTCTTGAGTTCTCCATTGGTGATCATGTCTTTATTCGGATATCTCCTATGAAAGAGGTTGTGCGTTTCAGCTCTACAGGGAAGTTGGCTCCTCGCTATGTTGGACCATTTCCTATTACAGAACGCATCGGCCCCGTGGCTTATCGTGTGGCTCTACCTGCTCACTTCTCTGGAATGCACGACGTGTTCCATGTTTCCCAGCTTCGCATGTGTGTCCGCGATCCTGATTCTATCATTGAGCCGCATGTTGTGCCTGATTTAGAGATCTTACATGATTGATCTTTGGAGCAGCAACCTCTTCGTGTGCTTGATTCGGAGGTTAAACGCCTTTGCAACAAAAAGGTTCCACTCGTGAAGATTCAATGGTCACCGAATCCTAAGGACTGCACTTGGGAGACCAGAGAATCTATCGAGCGCTCTTATCCTGGCTTTCTCCCATCTTCTTCTGCGGGTGAGAATTCTCTACTTTATCACTATCACTTCTTTTGTGGATTTGACGTTATAGACGACATCTATCTTAAGGAATTGCGGGGACGTAATTTTCTTAAGGGGGGGAGTCTGTAACAACCCGGGATTTGCATTACCAATTAAAAAATAAAAGTTAGGATTTTTTATTTATTTTAATGGAGCATAAAAGGATTTGGAATAACAAAAATTTATTTGAAAAAGGCTATTTTAATTAAATGGGAAATATGGGATTTTAAAATGAGGATAAAATGTTATTTTGGAAAGTTAAATATTTTAAGAGAAGCTTTAAAACGGGTATGGGTAAGAGGAAAAAAATGAGTTTTATAAACATATATGAACACTTAGACTAATTTTTGGAAAAAAACATGTAAATAACTCTCTTCTTATTGGGTTACTAAACCTAGCCCAATAACCCACCCTAAACCTCCTCTATAAATTATCTCAAACTCTCCTAACCTCATTCATTCATCCCTAATCAAAACCCTAATCATTTCCTAAAGCTTTCATAACAAAAATGGCCTCTATCTTCATCTCCTTCTAGTTTTTGCTTATGCAAGTCATTCTATGCAAAGGTAATGCAAATACCCACATCAAATCCATTTTTATATCTCTCTAATTTCTGAAATTTAATTGGTAACACATATTTTATGTGTTTTTTTGATCTTATAGCCTCCTAATCATCTTTTGCTAACTTGGGTTGATGTTATAGTAGTCTTTGTTGCTTTTGTGAGAGGTATATTGCTAAAAACCTCTTCTAATATGTGTTTAATCATCTTTTGATTTCAGTAATCATTTAGTAACACATGTTTTATTATGTAAAATGTGAATCATAGCTCTTTGATCCTCTTTGCTTTCATTTTGGGTGTGCACACAAGTTGCTTGCTATATTGGTTGAGGTAAAATTGCTAGCTAAATCCTTTTTTACTTGATGCTTCTATAATTTTCGTTTTGGAATTGTAGCTGAAACAAAATCAGGCATAACTTCTTCATTTCTCATCCGTTTTTGTTCAGGTTTTTTTTGCTGCAAATTAGATTCAATAAGGAACACTTTTTGTTCAGTGAGTTTTCTGTAATTTTGCCATTTAGATGACCTGGAATGCGTTCAAAGACAGAAGACCAATTATGTCTTTAACAAGTTATCTTGAGTTTCAATCTGATATTGTTTTGCATGTATCTCTCTCGTTTTTGATCCGAATTAGATAATTTTGGATGTTCCGAAAAGCATAAAACATATGCTACAATTTTTGTTCAGTGAGTTTTCTGTAATTTTTCCATTTAGATGACCTGAAATGCGTTCAAAGACAGAAGACCAATTCTGTCTTTAACAAGTTGTCTTGAGTTTCAATCTGATATTGTTTTACATGTATCTCTCTAGATTTTGATCCGAATTAGATAATTTTGGATGTTCCGGAAAGCTTAAAACCTATGCTACAATTTTTGTTCAGTGAGTTTTCTGTAATTTTGAGGCTAACTAGGTCAAAAATTGATTTTTCTACTATCTTCCCGAGAGCGATACACATATTAGCTCTGTGGATGAAACTGAAACTATTTTGGTCATAACTTTTGAGCTGCTAGTCGGAATTTGACGATTTTGGTCTCGTTGGAAAGATGGAGTTATGAACTCCATATCTGGAAAGTTTGGCCCTCATCTGAGTTATTTAACCCTTCGAATTTCCTGTTAGAGTTGAACCCAGATCGCTGTGCAAAACAGTGCATTTCATGTTTCTGTGTCCGACTTTGGAACGTCGCTACGCCTTCGTTTCAAGTCAGAATCGAGTAATTCTTTTTGCGTTCTGAATTAGGAATGTCAGACTACGTTCCTACCAATTTTCATGCCATTCGGATTAAGTCTGCTGGTCCGAATAATTTTCTGAACTTTGGTTCGCGTCAGTTTTGGACTATTTTCCAACACTTAGAATATTTTCAGTGATTTTCTGGTTTTATCGATTTCTTTGAGATTTGTCTATGGATTTTGTACACGGGCCTTATAAAAATGTTTTAAAAGGATTTTTCGCTCCGAAATGGCTTTCAAAATTATTATATAATATTATTTTTAATTAGTAAACTATTTAATACATAATAGGAGAGTTTTTAAAAGCCGTTTTAAAATGATCTCAAAATCAATTATAAATCCGTTTCGAACCATTATTTTCTATAATAAAAATCTCACACTCACTTTTTAGCACGTCGAGTGAAGTGGAAAGGTGCTTAAACGGTTAGGAAATCTCCGGCCTATGGAACCGTGTGTATTTTCTTTCTGGTTAATCCCCGACCTATTCGATTGATCGTTTTGACCTTTGGGTCTAGTTTACCGATGATACGAGGTGGACTTTTTATTGTTTGGAGTGTGAGCTTGCTATTGGTTAGTAAACCGTTTAGTGCGAACGTGGGGTATGGGACTCATTGTTAACACTTTACGGGTTCCTCTCCAAGAAGTTTGTGACACATTAGCCTCTGGGCAGCCAGTACTGGACCTCTGGGTCACCACGCCTCTGGACAACCGTCTCTGGACACCTGTTCTATGGAGCAGTTTCTTTTTCGGCATGTGCCTCTGGGACTTTATCCTTCTGGGAAGGATCTCGCCGTCTCGCGCGTTCCGCATCTGTGCGAGTGATCGATCACAACTCTACAGTACTTGGCAATAACGACTCCGATCGGTGCACGTGCTATACATGTATTATCTGATGATTTTTATATCCATTCGAGTACCGCCATTCGGTGTTGGTTCTATGGAACCATACGATGTAAGTGTGATTACCTTGTGGATTCACAGTGTCTCTGGACACTGCTTTTCAGTGTTTGATTTCATTGACTTTTCAGTATATCCCCATTGCTCTTTGGAGCATCGATCTTTGCTTGGGCATTGATTACAGACTCTGGTCACTCTTGGGATTATTGCCTATGGGCAACTTTATATAGCTTTGGCTATGCTGATGATATGAGGAGATTTTATTTATTCAACACTTTGGTGCTGATATTCTCTTTGGAATTTTTACTGTTGATTGATGATTAGGGACCGTCATCATATTCATATGGTCCAAAATACTCTTCTCTTAGGAAAAGTACTGTTTTATTTATGTACTGCATTATTATATATCTCAGTTATTATTGATTGTTTAGCTAGCCTGACCCGAGTGTTTTCGCTCGGGTCAGACCGAGTTGTTTCAGGTTAGGTCTCTGGACTTAGCTTCTGTGCTTCCGCTTGGACATTATCTGCTATGCTGATAGATAGCGCTTTTATTTGTCCACTATTCCGCTACTCTGTTATTATTCAGACTTTGATATGTACATATTTTTGACTCACATGTGTGGGCAGTGGCTTTGTACCCACTTAAAGTATTTGGATCTGTATTGACGATGTATTGTTCTGGGATTTTATATTTGTTATGTGATTCTGTTCTGTGATGTTTTATCATTTATTACTATGCTTGTTCTGATAGGTCTTTAGCCATTGTAATTTTGTTATACATATTTATTGAATATGTTGAACCACTTGAAAAAAAAATATAGATACCATCCTTTCGACGTATTTAGTAGATAGTTATAGCTTGATTACAAATGGCCGCTTCCACTATACTCTATTCTCCGCTTTAACAGACAGTATTACTCCCGTAATACTCTTTGTTACAGTGGGTCTCAGAGTGGGGCGTTACATTAAGATACTAGTGAGGGGAAAACCCGTTCTGCTTAGCAGCGTGGTCTCACTAGATATCTAGTTGGTCCGAGATGGTAGGTTATTATTCATACCAGACTTTTGTCTGACCCAAAGTTTTTGTCTTTCCCCTTAAACTCTCGGGTGCTCATTTAAGTAGATTGAAAGTAAGGGTTTTTCATGTTCTCTTTAGACGAAAAAGCTTCCGCAGATGTGCAGGTAGCAATCTAGCTATTAGGAGCTATATATCCATTTCCCACTGTGTTTTGATTCTGGTTTTGTGTTGTAATAGCAAGTTGTATTAAATGCCAAATATTTGACCCTGATCATCCAATGGGGCATCTTCATATGTCGCACTTGGAATATGTTGTAATAATCATATTTTCTCTGAACGTGGTTTGCAATTTGGGATTATGTAATGAAATTGGAATCTTATTATTGAATGAAATAAGAAATTTTGAATTTAAATTGTGTTTAAATTTTTTGTCATATTCATGTGCTTTTGTGTTATCAATGCGTCTAACATTTTCGTATTCAGTCGCCAGAAATTAATAACTATGGATTACTACAGCATCCGTAGTGGTTAGTTTCGGGCCTCCAAATGGGGGATGTTACAAAAATGCCTATAACGAACTTGTATTCCATAATTTCTATATAATCAAACAATTATATAATAGGTCTATCATGTACTATTAAGATATCAAGTATATATATCCCAAAAGTATCTATGACATGCCTTCAAAGCTCCAGCTGCACATCCTAATAGCGTATCCTCAAAAGCACTAGACTCCCAACCTACTCAATCGAGTACCCGAGAGTTATTATGACATAAACAGATGAAGACAAAATGTAGGGCAGCCATAAAGCCTGGTGTGAGGGGAATAATCTAAAAATACCATATGTCAAAACTATATACAAAATAGAACATGAACTACTAAGGCATATCCAGTTCTCTCCATAAACGTGGCTCAAGGGTAATCCAGACTGCCATAAAACAAGTAAAGTAAACCTATCCAAAAGATAGAAGGTCATACCATAACTTGCTGTTCTCTTGACATCAATGAGTCACAACTAGTCAATACAACCACATAATGTGACTAAAACGTAACAATCATACTATAATACAGATAAACCAACATCCAAAAGTTGTGTAATCATAATATAAGACCTTCACTAAGTACAAAATGATAGCAAGTGCAATAATAACAACAACAGTCAGCTAATAACACACATAACATAGCAAATGAGAGACAATTAGGAAATACGAATCATCGCCCATCCTCAAAAATGGGTGATGTCAATTACGAATATAAATCGCGATCTAATGATTCACTTCGAGAATTCAAGATATATAAAGTCATTATCTAAATATACCATAGATTCTGAGCCATAAGTCTCGTGTAGATCTCACTATACCCTTATAATGAGCGTAAGTTATGATCCGCTCTATATACTCGAAACCTAGTCCCAATAGTAAATAGAATCACTATACCTCTATAATGACCATAAATGTTATCTGATCTACTCTAAATACCTAGGGCCTTTGCAGATCCCACCGTACCCATATAATAAGCATAAGTATTCTAGGATCCCGTAGTAGATAGTTTTCATTATTTTCATTATCCCCCTCTAAGATATCAAGGATTTATCAAATAACAAGTGTACGCCTCTCATCAAAAAGAGAACAAAGTTTGTGACTTGCATAATACGTTATCGAGACCATAAAGGAACACTGATGCCATATACATATGCATAAATCAAATATAACATCGTGCAATCAAATACGCCTACCACAAAAAAGATTGATATCTCATCATCGTCTATCTATACGTATGGTCACTACTGAAAGACTAATAATATGTATGCCAATAATATAAGGCCAATACGATATTTATCACTAATATAAGATCAATACTGGGTACGGTCAAAATCATAAGACCGATACCATTAATCAAACATATCTACCACATGGTCAAACACAAGGGGATCAGACTAATTCCGCTCAATCGTACACGCTCACCAAACATGACCGTGTAACCAATCACTACACTGGTCATATCCGATCATCATTGACTGCACACGTATAACTATACATTGCATCACCTTGCACCCACATCTAGGTTCCGTACTTTTCCTTGCATCCTAATTTTTCGAGTAACCTGAAGCATCTTCGAAGTCGTGCCAAGACCCCACGAAGAACTACAATCGAATAGCGAAAGAAATCCTCGAAGTTAGCCACTGTCCAGTCATTCAGTCGACTAAATATTTTCCCAATCGACTGAACTCAATCGACTGAGTTTTATATCCTAGTCTTCTATTTAATACTTTCCCCCTCATGACAAATTTTCAAACTGATCAATCTACTAGATTTCTTGTTCTGTCGGCTGAAATTGCCAGGTCCAGGCAATAAACCTGGGGCAGGGAGAAAATCTCCCAAACGGCACTGATTTGCGTGTCGTTTCTCCCGATGCTTTGCCCGATGAGTCGCCATGCTTCCAGAGCTTGCTTCTATCACATCAAACATCTATCAGGGTTCATTTGTTGTCTTTTAGGAAGTGGATTCAATAAGTATTTGAAAATCGATTACGATACTAAAATCCTTTCTTTGGACGAGTAGAGTTCAACGGGCGATTATAGCGACCCAATTTCCTCTAACACACCAAAATGACATACCCTGGCCTTATTGACTTGTGTGTAGCTTATACAAGTGTCGATACACTCATTCATGCATGCCTATGCACATTCATTCACGCAAACACACATTTACTCCACAAGTCACACTTCGGACTTTATCGGAGCGATTACTTGACCCAATGTACTCTCACACAACTTAGCGCACACGATGGTTACTATGGCTATGTGAAATGCATGCAATGAACTTGTATTCAATAATATTTCTATATAATCAAACAATAATATACATACACAAACAAATAAACATACAAATATTCTAACTACAATACACACATCGTTTTGATTGTTATATATCTTCAAATACACGTATTCGTATACTTGCCCATACTCATATACATACACATATATTTAAATAAGTAGTTTATTTATCACCTAACCAAATCTTACTTTTGTTTACTAAATCTTTCCAATAAAAGTCTAATACGCTTTTATACTATTTTATAAAATCTCATATCTATGTTATAAAATATATTCTTTATTTATAAAATCTTCAAATCATTTCATAAATACAATACTAGCTTATAATAAATTTAGCTCTTTAAAATACTTAATTTTCTTTATTGAAAATCAAGTATTCATCATTTTACTATTTTATAAAATCTCATATCTATTTTATAAAATATATTCTTCATTTATAAAAATCATTCTTCTACTTAAACAATGTTTATAAATACCAATTTAGCTTCATTAACCCTCTAATCACTTTAATAATAGGTGTAGAGTTCAAAGCCTATTAAATTAGCTTACTAACTATTTTCAAAATCACTTGACTTAGTTTAATTATAGCTAATTAATGATATGCACTTAATTATGTCATTAGTCTCTAACCTATCACTATATTGCATATAATCATTCAATTAACCTAAAATCAAATTCCTAGGTTACTAGCTACTTTAAAAAATAGTCATTAAGTGCTTAAAAAATTAATGAGTTAATATAATCATGTTTATAACACAAACATAAACCCAAATCCGTGAGCCAGCGGAATAGGGATCTTAAGGCTAAACTAACACTAGAGGGGGAGTGAATAGTGTTTAATGGATTATATGAATATTTTTTAAATTCTTTAAGATTTTACCAAGAATGATGTAATTAACAATAACAAAAACAATCATAGAATCAAAGTACAGAAAAAGTAAATGCAGTAAAAGTAAAAGGAAAGAGCACACCAAGATTTTATACTGGTTTAGAGTTACCCTACATCTAGTCCCACATAATTCCTTGTATGGATTTCTTTTCAACTAGTAAATGCAAATATAATCTCGATTTCAAGGCTACGAGATTTACTCTCTAGAATCCCGACCTCTGGGTAGAGTCACTTGATTTCCGGGCTACAAGAACACCTACTATATTTATGAGCTATTGAGCATACCCAATTGATTTTACAGGCTACAATCGCACCTACTTGGATTTCAAGGATACCAAGCATACCACAAAGTATACGAGTATGATTTGATAGAGTTACAGACTCGGATCATTGATCTTGATTACAATTGATCCTATAACTCTTGAATAGCACTTTGATCTTGAGAGAGATGAGAGAAATCAAAGAGTAGATGAAGAAAAATCAAATTAGTAATAATTGAATCTGATTCTGGTTGAACTTCAGCAGAGTTTTGGTAAAATTGATTTAGAAAGCAAGAGAATGAAAAGGGAGAGAAGAATAAGAAAGTAGTTAATAAAATTTGTTTGGAAGTATGGTATGTATAGGGAAACAATGGTCATGTCCATTCACGAAGAGATACGACGAAAAGACACTTCCATTCAAATTTGAATTTTGAATTTTACGGCCACTATGTCAAAATACATGCATGGGACATGTCGACATGTCCCTTTGTATTTTGAGAAGCACTTTAAAAATATTATTTTGAAAATCCATTGCTTTGTAAAATAATTTGATACTTCATAGAATCATTTAAATATAGTTTATACACATTTTAATCAAAATATAACTTAATAAAACTGTATAAAATAATTTTGAAAGATTTAATAATAATATCCAATAATATTTATAAAAATCGATATAATTATAACTTATTAAAATATAAACAAAAATTCAATATATATATAAACTTAAAAACATTAAAATGATATCTTTATTGAAATCATTTTAGGAAATATTTTGAAAAGGTTATTTTAAAACTAGAATATTTGAAAAAACAATTCAAAACAAAATTTAGAGAATGCAAGAGAGATCAGGAAAGTGCTATCAGGGTTTTAACATAAATTCTATGACTCTATAACTTATCTAGAATATCTTGAAATCTTAAACTCTTTCATACTCATGAGTCTTCATTCTTGAACTCTTGAAACTTTATATCAACATTTTGAAATCTACTCTTGATATTGTACAATCTTCTTAATCAACACCTGTCTAATATCCTGCACTATAAACTATATATATCTTGATAAAACAATTATACATATATTTTATATAATATCCTATAGTTGTTATCATCTAAACCAATACCTAAGGTACTAAAAATCTCCCCTTTTTTTATGATGACAACTCTGTATATAAAATATAATATAACTCCCCCTGAGTTACAAAACTCCCCCTTAATCTATGCCTAGATTTTATATATTTCTCCCCCTTTGTCATCAACAAAAATAACTAACTAAAACTATAACTTTAACACTAACTCTTGCTCTATTTATAACTCTAACTCCCTCTAAATAAAATACTAATCAATATGTATAAGAATTATATATAATGATGATGAGAGAGAATATATAAAAACAATAAGTGATATGTAAAATTAGATAATCATGAAATAATCAATCCAAATATTCATCCAATCAAACAAAGTTTATGTCACAGAACATTCAAACAAATACATACAAATCAAACTAATCAAATCTAAACCAAATCAAGTATTAATATTTATATACAGTCAAACCTATTTAAACTGGACATTTCGAGGAACTTCAACCCATCCATCAGCGCCAAAGATTTGATCCACTTTGAAGATTTGATCCACTTTGATAGCATCCCAATCTTCATCATCTTTGTTGATGGTACACTCTGGATTGGTGGTTGGTTCTTCTTTATTCAAGGCAAAAACCATCCTAGGAATCACATTGAAATGCCTTTCTTGCTCCTTGATCATCTACATTTGACTCAATTCTAAGTGCATCTGGTTTCTTAAGATGAAAGTAAGAATGTTCTTGAATGATTCAAGAGTTTGTTCGAGGTTTTCGGTTATTTTTTGGAAAAGAGAAGCCATTATTTTGATTTTAAAGTTTAGGAATGCAAAGGAAGAATAAAGAGAGTAGAAGATAATAATCCTCCTGTCTTAATAGGTATTTAAAGAGGTGGAAATTCGTTGGAGATCAATAAATATTTGTTGTCTATTTAATTTTCAAAATTAAATTTTTTTGAAAAATTACTGTTGTATATCGACAAACATACCTAGGGTATGTAGACATATATGCATAAATTTTCAAAACAACTTTGTTTTGATATTCTAATGTATTTAGCTTATACTATTATACTTGCTATGTTTTTCAGAGATGGTAAACAATGTATAACAGCAAGGAAACATATTATTCATTAATACTTAGATAGAGATTACATAGAACACAAAGAAATGAAAAGATACATAAGTTCAAACCAAGTTTAAACTGCAACACACCCATAAGCAACTAGGTAATAAGCTAAAAAGATGTAGATGAGGAAGATGATGAATATATCCCAAGCTTGCATATCGCTTTTCCAAAGAACTTGTCCATTTTGTTGGAAATAGTGTTTAATTTCTTACTAATTGAACGCTTGAGAATCTTTTAGTTTTCAACAATCTTCTTTTGATTATTGAGAAGGTCTCGGTTGGTTAGTCGGAGTGGAAAGTCAATGCTTTCTAAGAAGGTTCCCTCCTCCTCCCCTTCTTCTTCTTCAATATCCATATCTTCTCCTTCTTCCTCTTCCTCCTCTTCTTGAATTTCTTCCTCCACTTCTTGAATTTCTTCCTCCTCTTCATAAGCTAACCTTTCTTATTTCTTCACAAAAGGGTGGAATTTTCACAAGAGCAATGTTTGCTTGATTAAAGACTTTATGAGAGACAAATTCTTCTCCTTTAAATTCAACAACGAAGTAATTGAAGATTCGAGTAAGGTACATACCATTAAATAATGTGTTTTCATGATTGAAAATATTTTTGGGATAAAATTCATTCAAAATAACTTGAGCCCAATTTATGTCATATTGACCATAAAGGGAAAAAAGAGCTTTACAAACATTTAGAGTTGGATTATTAAAATTTCCCGATCGAAGAGTGATGGTATGTTATAAAAGAAGATTTAGAATTCTTGCTTTTGGATGAAAGTTTTGGTTTTTAAACTCAAAATTATCATCACCTTCGAAAATGTTGTGAAATACTTCACGATTTTGATCATCAATTTTGAAAGATGTAAGGTCCGCTCCAGCAGATTTACATCTAAGAATGGTACCCAAAGTTCACAAATTAAAACAATTAGAGTTCCTTATACACTACTCCATACTTCCCCTTCTCTTCCATCATGAAATTTTCTTTCAATTTCGCATAAAACATTTTGACCAAGTGTGGATAGTGAACAAAATCATTTTAAGAAGCGTCAATTAAACCAAGAATTCCATTTTGTAAACAAAGAGAATCAAGTTCATAAGTATAAAATTCATTGAAAATAGCAAACTTTCCCGTAGAAACCTTTCCATAATTCATATAACTAATATATGCTTTCATGGCCTCTTGATCATGGAAGAGAAAATTCTTGATACTTTTAGAAAGTCTCATAGATTAGAAGTGCTTGAGGAAGCCATTGATGAAGAGTTTTGAAGAGAAAAGGGAGTTAATGAAATTTTGAATTTTGAAATGAAAGTGAGAAATGAATGGAGATAGAGTTAGTAAATAAAGAATCAAAGGACATGTTCTCTGGTCAAAAGGCAACTTTTCAGAACATAGGAGTTAGTGAAATGGTGGAGTGAAATTCAAATTTTGAATTTGAAATTGAAATTCAAAATCTGTCTACACTTGTCGATATATGCAAGTGGAGTATGTCGACATATAGGTCGAAATTTTCAAATGATTTTTTTTAACTATATCATATTTTATTATATAGATCCATTAATGGTTATTCTATTTTTAGAAAAATAATTTTAAATATATTTTATATTATTATTTTATTATTAAAATATATAATTATTTATATTTAAAATATAATCACACAATATTCAACCAATATTATTATTAATCTATAGGATATTCCTAACAACCAATTAAGCAACCAAAAGAAAAGAAAATTTCATTCAAGAAATTAAAAACTTTTGATATATTAAAAGCGTACCTTTTTCTGATCCATTTCATCATTTTCTTCTGAATTATGTATTGTTGTAAAGCACATGTTAGCAATTTCTGTATCTCATTCATTATCACGTGAGGATGTATTTGAATCATCTAATGTTGTAGCATGGGCTCTTCTTCATTTTCTGGATGAATCAGTGTTCGGTGTAATTTTCAGTTTATCGAGATGGGACAGTCTCGTTTTAAATGGCTAGGGTCATCGCAGTTATAACATCTAATTCCATTTCCGTTTCCGTTTCCGCTTCCTGGATATTTGTTGCCATTTCTTTTGAAATTGTTCATCTTCCTATATTTTAGAAGTTTTCTAAAAGTCCTTGTCATGAAAGCAATTTCTTCATTGTCATTGTTGTCTGATTCCAGATTATTCATCATTGCATTAAAAGCTATAGATTTCTTCTCTATTGCTTTGCTTTCTCTCTTGCCCTGCATTTGTCCTTTAAAAGACATTAAATTGCTAATTAACTCTTCAATTTTTAGAGTGCTGATGTCATTAGCCTCTTCGATTGCAAGTGTCTTTTGATACCATTCAGAAGTAAGTGAATTGTGGATTTTTCTAACTTGATCCTCTTCAAAAAAAAAATTACCCAGTGCAATAAGTGAATGTACTATATCTTAGAATCTACTATACATATCAGATATGGAATCATTTGGACTCATTGTGAATAATTGAAACTGGTTTGGTAACATGGAAATTTTGGTATGTTTGACCTTACTTGTCCCTTCATGTGTAACTTGCAAACTTCTCCAAATTTCAAATGCAGACTTACATATAGATACTTTATTAAATTAATTTCTATTTAGTGAGCAAAATAATTTATTCATAGCCTTGAAGTTACTTTGTGCAACTACTTTTTGGTCAGCAGTCCACTGTGCAAAATTAGTCTCGGGTGCAGTGTACTCAGTTTGTGTGATATTCCAAGTATCTAAACCAACTGACTGTAAATAATTTTTCATCCTACATAACCAATTTGTGTAATTACTGCCATTAAAAAGTGGAGGTCAATCAGTAGATTGTCTTTCGACAAATGAGTTACTAACAAGTGTATTAATAGTGTTATAACAGTACTATTACCAAATGTTGGTTGCCATTTAAACTTTTTCAAAATCCAAATGATGAATATTTTGGAAACCAATGCTCAGATACCAAATGTGAGTCAGCGGAATAGGGATCTTAAGGCTAAATTAACACTAGAGGGAGTAAATAGTGTTTAATGGGTTATATGAATATTTTTCAAATTCTTTAAGATTTTTCTTGGAATGATGTAATTAACAATCATAGAAACAATTACAGAATCAAAGTATAGATAAAAGTAAATGTCATAAAAGTAAAATGGAAAGAACACACCAGGATTTTATACTGGTTCGGAGTTACCCTACATCCAGTCCCGCACAATTCCTTGTACGAATTTCTTTTCAACTAGTAAATCAAATACAATCTCGATTTCAAGGCTACGAGACACACCCACTAGACTCCCAACCATTGGGTAGAGTCACTTGATTCCGGGCTACAAGCACACCCAAGAGATTTATGGGCTACTAAGCATGCCCAATTGATTTTACAAGCTATAATCACATCTACCTGAATTTCAGGGATACCAAGCACACCACAAAGTATAAAAGTATGATTTGATAGAGTTTACAAACTCAGACCTTTGATATTGATTGCAATTGATCCTATAACTCTTGAATAGCACTTTGATCTTGATAGAGATGAGGGAAATTAAAGAGTAGATGAATGAGAATCAAATTAGTAATAATTGAATTTGATTCTGGTTGAATTTCGGTGGAGTTTTGGTAAAAATTGATTTAGAAATCAAGAGAGTAAATAGTAAAGAGAAGATTAAGAAAATAGTTAATATAAATTCGTTTGGAAGTCTAGTATATATAGGGAAACAACGGTCATGTCCATTCACGAAGAGATACGACGAAAAGACACTTCTATTCAAATTTGAATTTTGAATTTTACGGCCACTATGTCGACATACATGGATAGGATACGTTAATAGATCCCTTTGTATTTTGAAAAACATTTTAAAAATATTATTTTGAGAACCCTTAGCTTTGTAAAATAATTTGATACTTTGTAGAATCATTTAAATATTGTTTATACACATTTTAATCAAAACTTAACTTAATAAAACTTTATAAAATAATTTTAAAAGATTTAATAATAATATTCAATAATATATATATATATATAAATCAATATAATTATAACTTATTAAAATATAAACAAAAATTCAATATATAAATATATAAACTTAGAAAAATTAAAATGATATCTTTATTGAAAATCATTTTGGGAAATATTTTGAAAAGATTATTTTAAAACCAGAATATTTGAATAACAATTTAAAACAAAATTTGGAGAATGTGAGAGAGATCGGGAAAGTGCCATCAAGGTTTTAACATAAATTCTACGACTCTATAACTTATTTGGAATATCTTGAACTCTTGAACTCTTCAATACTGATGAGTCTTCATTCTTGAACTCTTGAAACTTTATATCAGCATCTTGAATCTACTCTTGATACTGTACATTCTTCTTAATAAACACCTGTCTAATATCCTGCACTATATATTATATATCTTTATAAAACATTAGTATCTATATTTTATATATTGTCCTATAGTTGTTATCATCAAAACCAATACCTAAGGTACTAACAAAATCAACTCAAATAATCTTCAGATCACTTCATATGATTATTTAATTATAAACAAACGTAAATATAAAGATTAACACATAAATTAATTAGGAGAATCATCCCACTCACCTTGCTATTCCCTAAACAAATTTCTAATAACCAAAATCCACTCCAAAGCTCTCTTAAAATCTTATATGAACATCCAACTTTGATTCATGTTAATTCCTTAATGGGTTTTGTGAGGATTGGTAAAGATGAATTTTGGTGATTTCAGTTTGAATTTAGGAATTTTATTTAGGTAAGAATTAATGGATCGAGGACTTGGGTTTAAGGTGAGATTAGGAAAGTTGATTAGGAGATGGAAAGGAAATGAATATGAAATGAGAAATGAATGAAGTGCTTGGCTAAATATTAGCTAAGTTAGGCGCAAGCTAGTGGGCTTAGCCCAATCCTTTCCATCCAGCACTATTCATCCCTCACCAACTCCAAACATAGCCAAGTTTATACTTAGTTTACTCGCGTCAAAAAAGCGAACTGAACTATGGTGTACCTAGTTCCAATTCGCTCGTCTGTAAAAGTCGAGTACAAGAGGCGTTCTGTTACTTAACGATTAAATTAATTATTTAAATATTCGATCGTTAAAATTGCAGGGTGTTAATATATATATATATAGTAGGTCTAAGGATTATAAATCACTAAACAAATCATCCAAAAATCAATGAAAAACACACAAATCGAGGTAGATTTGAAATGGACTGCAAATATCCAATTAAAAATCATATTTTTGAGTTTGAAAACATTTTATAAACACTTTTAAAAAACATATATCAACAACTATAGCAAGTGAGAGAATATAATAACTCACATACGGTGTAGAATCAACAAAAATCACCAAACAAGAGCAGATTCACCAAAATAGTAGATCTGAATTTAGGCAACAGTTGCATGCTTCCTAAGGCATAAATTTTGAAATCTAAAAAGCCTTTTGCATGCTTCCAAGGCATAAATTTTGAAATCTAAAAAGCCTTTTGCTATTATTTTACCTAATCCCCTTCTAATTAATTAACTTAGGTTAAAAAAAATGTGAAAAAATGTTCTTTTGAATCAAGAAAATGGCGGACTCCACTCTGTTTCCTGTTCCTCCCCATCCTCCCCCTCCTCCTCCTCTTCCTCCCTCACCTCTGTTTCTCCCACTACATCTTTCATCTCATTCTTATCATCCATCTTCTACACCTCAATCTCTTTCACATCGACAATCTTATCGACCATCTTCTCCGATTCCTGTTTCTCCTCCTCATTCTCCTCCTCCTCCCTCACCTCTGATTCCCCCATCACATCCTTCATCTCAACAAACTGCACCTCTTCATCGATCATCATTTTTGCCATCACTTACATCTTCTAAACCATTTGATCAACCATGTCAATCTTCTATGAGTCAATCCACTCTTTTCTCAGATATGCAATCATTTCCACCTCTATCTGATAATTTTGATCGAAGTTTGAAAAATAATATTGGGCAAGTATCAAGGATTGTTGAAAAAGAAAATAATTGGTCGTCTTTATTCAAGAAAAAGCCAAGAAATGCTGGAGTCTTTGTTCCTATAAAATTTGAAATTAAAAAAGATGGTAAACCGAAACCATTGCCTGAAGAAGTTAAAAGAGAAGGAATTAAGTACTGGAGTCATCATTTGGTAGGTTTTTTCTTGGATGGATCTTTATCATATCTTACTGTTACAAATCATTTGAGAAGAGTTTGGAGATTGAAAGGTGAAGTAGATATTAAGTCTGATAATGAAAACTTTTATTTTAATTTCTCGAATGATCAAGATAGAATGAATATTTTACAATCTGATCCTATTTTTATCAAAGGAAAAATGTTCATCATAACAACATGGAATCCTTCTTATGGATATATACAAGAACAAATTAAAAAAGTTCCAATATGGGTTCATTTTTATAGAATACCACTCATTGCTTGGACTTTAATGGGAATTAATTGGTTATCATGTCATATTGGGAATTTGATCTGTCTTGATGAAAGTACAGAAAAGTTAACAAGATTTAAGTATGCAAAAGCTTTGATTAAGGTAACTCCTGATCAGGAACTACCTGATTTTATTGCAATTGATGAACTAGGTGATAGCTGTCCACATGTTAAGGTTGTCTATGATTGGAAACCTAAGATTTGTTGTAGCTGCAAAGTGTTTGGGCATGAAACTAATAGTTTTGCAGGAAAAAACAAGTTTGAGCAATTAGGTATGAATACTAAAAGTGATAATGTAGAAATAGATCGTTGTGAATATGTTAATCAGGAAATCTCTCAGGACAAGGAAATGAAGACTCAATATATAGGAAAATACAATAAAAGGACCTTGAAAGTCTGGAGAAAGAAGGAAAAAGAACAAGAAGCTATGAAAGGGGGTAGTAATGGAAATGAGGAATCTGATATTATTCTACAAGGAAATGGGAAGGAAAATATGGATCAAAATATAAAAGTTCAAGAAGAAACATAGTCTAATTTAGATAATAAAGCAACATGTATGAGTAATGAGGAAAGAAATTTAGATGGAAAGGACCTAGCTGGAAGCATTATTACCACAAATGCATTCAAGGCATTATCAGATTTAAGTGAAGATCCATTTAATAATGTAATAATAAAAGGTAATGAGAATTCTACTCATAAGACTGGAAATCCTCATGAATTTAGAATTTCAAGTAAATGATTCTTTTCTAATGCAGATATTGTGATTAGTGATAGCTCAGTTATAAAAGAATCAATTTTTTCAACTGAGAACTTGCATCATGATGAGAATTTAAGGGAGAAATCAAATGAAAATGAGCAATACCTTGCATGCAAGAAACAAAATGTATGTTCACAGAATGGTGCAACTTTGGACAGCATGAAAGTGATGGATGAAAGGTCTTACATAAGTAGGAAAGAATCACATAAGCAGCTGGAGCAGCAAAATCCAACAAACTCAAACTTGTATAGTGGAAGTCATGAAGATAATAATACAGATCCTATGATTCAGTGCAATTCAAATATGGAACTAGACAATATTGAAGAAAGCAACATATTGATAAATCTGAGCAAATAACTTCTCCATATATCAATTTAACCCCACCTGCATATCTAATTCTACCTCCTCCACCTTGTAATTCAAAGGAAGCATCTGTAGTGCAGTCCTTATCTAATAGCAAAAAAGGAAAAAGAGGAAAAAAGAAAGTTTCTTTCAGTAATACAACAGATGATCTCAATAATGAAAATAGTTTTAGTATTGAAGAAATTCAACTAAAAAATAATAAAGAGTCTCCACTGTCGAGCATAGGAATATCAAATCAAACAAGTGGAAATAGACATACTAGAATGCATCCAACTCCTCTTTTATCACTAAATATGATATGATAATGAACAGCAATATTGCATACTGGAATATAAGAGGAGGACATTTATCCTCAAAGCAAACAGAAGTGAGGAAATTGATTAAAGATGAAAAGATTCAACTTACTGCTTTAAGTGAAACAAAGTTAAATAAGTCACTGACTGAAAAAGCTTGCAAGTATATTGCTCCAAATTGGTCATATGAGGATAATCTGCAAAGTGCTCCATATGGAAGAATATTAGTGCTCTGGAATTCAGCAGTTTTCAAACTCACAAAATTAATGGAAAATGATCAAATCATTCATTTTACTGCCATATCCTTACCTTCAAACACATCTTTCTTAATTTCTTTTGTTTATGCTCAAAATAGTTTAGACAGAAGACTCTCTTTCCTATCTAACCTCTCTTCACTTGTTCAGCCTTATCTTCCTTGGATTATTCTTGGTGATTTTAATTGTATATTCTCTTCTGATCAAAAAGATGGAGGTATTCCACTTTATATAAGAGAAATAACCCCTTTGAAGCAAGCTCTCATCCATTCATCTCTCAGTCATATTAATTATGTTGGTGCTGAATTTACTTGGAATAATAAAAGTAAAAATGGCCCAAGAACCTTTTGTAAGCTTGATCACGCTTTTCAAAACATACATTCTATAAATCTATGGCCAACCCTTCTTTGTAAATTTTTAAATCCCACCATCTCTAATCATTCTCCAATTATCCTAACATGGGGAGAGAATACTATAAGGAGAAACCCCTCATTTAAATTTTATAAATCTTGGACTAACCATAAAAAATTCCATAGCTCTATTTTGCAGGTTTGGCAGGAAACTATATTTGGTAATCCTATGTATATTCTAAAGACAAAGTTACAAAGATTGAAAACAAAACTTAAAATCTGGGCTAAAGAATATTATGGAGATGGATGAAAAATTTCTGATGGAATAAGAAGGCAACTTTATATCATACAACAGCAACTCCAACATGATCCATTGAATTCAATATTAGCTTGCCAAGAATCAGATTTATCATATGCATTGCAAGAGGCTTTGGAATTTGAGGCTACTATGAGAAAAGAAGTTCTACATGAAATTAATGAAAAGCAAGGAGATAGGAATACAAGATACTATCATAATTCAATTAAAATAAAACAGGCCAGAGAGAGAATTATGAACATAACTGATTTGAATGAAGTAATGCAGGATAATGATGAATCCATTACTAAGGCTTTCATTAATTACTTCTCTTCTATATTAGCAAATCTTGTTCCAATTATTCCAAATCTTCTCCCTCTCCATAAGATACAAACTCCTTTTTTGGAAAATGAGCAAGCTAGGAAGCTGATTGAAGAAGTATCATCTAAGGAGATTGAAAGGGCAGTTTTTTCTGTAAAGCCTGATAGTAGTGGTGGACCTGATGGATTTAATGCATTCTTCTATCAAAATACGTGGAAAGTAATTAAAATGGATGTAATCAAAGCAGTTCAATATTTCTTCTCTCATAATAAATTACCAGTTGGTGTCAATGCTACAAATATTACTCTAGTGCCAAAAAGAGCTAACCCAGACAATGTTGCAGATTTCAGGCCAATCTCGTGTTGCAATGTATTATACAAGATTTTATCCACGATAATAGCTAGTAGATTACAAAATGTTTTGCCCACACTCATATCAAGCAACCAAGTTGCATTTATGCCACAAAGAAATATCAATGATAATATTCTATTAACACAAGAGCTTATAAGAGGATATGGAATGGGAAAAATCTCTCCTAGATGTATGTTGAAACTAGATATTCAAAAAGCTTTTGATATAATTTCTTGGAGCTCAATTATTGCAATTCTCTCCAGAATGAATTTTCCAAAACCAATGCTGGCATGGATCTATACATGTATATCAACCACTCACTTCTATATCAAGAAATGGATGTTCAAATGGATTTTTCAAGGGAACACAAGGGGTTCGTCAAGGAGATCCAATTTCTGCTTATTTATTTATTATAGTGATGGAAATCCTTAATTCATTGATAATTGAACAAGTACACTCCAAGAAACTAGGGCTACATCCAAAATGCAAGGATCCACTGATAACTCATTTGCTATTTGTTGATGACCTAGTAATCTTTACCAAGCCTACAATTAAAAATTTGACCACAATACTTGAGACACTGAAGCAATTCCATGATATAACTGGTTTGAAGATTAATTTTAAGAAATCCCATATATTAATTGCAGGTCTAAGTGATGGTTTGAAAGCAGAAATTATAGCTCACTAAGGGCTAAATGAGATGCAACATAATACCAACTACCTTGGATTGCCACTTATCACTACAAGAATTACAAAATCTGATTGTCTTCCACTATATGAAAGGATCACTGAAAGACTAGCCATCTGGCCAAATACAAAGTTAGCTCAGGCTGGTAGATTGGTTATTATTCAAAGTATTGCAAATGCAATGACAAATTACTGGATGAGACATTATATTCTTCCAAACAAATTGATATCAATGATTAAAAGTGCACTGAATAGATTTCTTTGGCATGGTGATCCTTTTCCCAAAAAGCTCATACCAATATCTTTTGAGAAGATTCAGTTGCCTAAGAATAAAGGTGGTCTAGGTATAACAAATTTAAAACCATGGAATATTGCTGATATCTCAGTCTATTTTGACAAAATACTATCAAATAAAGAAGACCTTTGGACACAGTGGGTAACAAAAAATCTTATAAAAGATAAAGACTTTTGGACAATGAATATTCCTAATGTTGTTAGCTAGAGTTGGCGTAATATTCTTTATCTCAGAAAGACTTTCCTACCAATGATACAGTGTAATCCTTTAGAGAATAGTGATCTATTATTCTGGTCAACACCTTGGGCAAAAACTGGTATAATCATACAAGAACTCTTACCATACTCTTTAAAAATGCAGACTGGAATTCCTTTAAAGGCAAAAGTTTCTTCCTATATTGCTGAAGGATCAATAATCCTTCCTTATTGTAGTTCTAATCATGTTAGAAAGTTATGGCAATCCTTATGTACTCTGCCTCTACCATCTGCAAAGCTTAAAGTACTCTGGACAAATAAAGGAAAGAAACATACAATTTCTCTGGTTTACAAAGCCCTTTTGGACATTAAAAATGATGAAATCTTTCCATGGGCTTCAAGAATATGGATGGAAAACTCTCCTGCAAAGGAAAATATGCTACTGTGGAAAAAAAATGGCAAACGCAATTAGTACAAAGCAGAAATTAATGTGCTTGGGAGTAATAAATAACGAAGACTGTGTACTATGTAGTAATCACCCTGAAACAAATACACACTTATTCTTTGAGTGCAATTATACATATGAAATCTGGTGCAAGCTTCTAGCTAATAGAAATTTTCACAAGCCAGGAAAAAGTTCAAGAATTGAATGGTTTAATATATACAAGGCAACAAGGTGGAAGACAGCGAAAGCAATAATTCTCTTGATTGTATTGAAGACTTTTGCTTATGAGATATGGAAAGAAAGAAATAGCAGAATTTTTGAATCGAAAAAGGAAACTGCAGCAACTATATATAGCAAAATAAACAAGAAGATATTAACAAGATTAAGAAGACTGAGATGACTTATGAGATGAATTTGATTTCAAGAATTTTGTCATAAAGTAGAGATACTGTTTATTGTGAAATAGAGCATTTGTATTCATGATGAAATGTTAATTGTATTTGAAGTTGGTTTGTTACTGTTTGTTTGGAATGAAAATAGGCAGGGCTCCCTTAGCCCATTGCATTTCAAAAAAAAATTAACTTAGGTTAATTTTATTGAAAGAGTAATCGAGTTTTGGTTGAAATAGATCAATGGCGGCTAAGAGAAGGTCAGGAGATGTTTAGATACATATATTTATAATGATTAGAGGCTTTTATAGAGGTTGCAGTTAACCCTAATTTCGAAATAACCAACAGGCCTAATGATGAGCATGGATTAATTACCCACCAGTCTACCTAAAGACTACCCAAACTTAAAAATAGCCATATCTCCTGAACAATAAGTCCAAAAATATATTATTATCACTCTACGAATTAGGAAACCATCATGTCTTTTATTTGGAAGTAGTTTCAGATCCTAACGACCCTTGCCAAAAGTTATAGGCTTTACAAGATTTTCAGGGTTAAAACCTTCCAATAAAAATTTAGGGGTGCAAGATGTCACTACTTAATATTACCCAAAGTTATAGCTTCATATGATCCAATTTGGATTTTAAAATAGTATTTTATAATCCTTTGATAAGTAAAATACGGATTGTTATAGGGTTCGTCTATTCGAATATAAGGTCAGTATCACCGTAATTGGTAGTTAACGTAAAGTCAAAGTCTTTGGCTAAGTATATTCGTTAATTGATAACTATTATCGTATTGAACCTTGGACTTTAGAATTGGACTTCATAATTAATTACAAATACTGATAGAGTTTTGATCGTTGACAAAGCTCTGAAAATCTAAGTGGCATAGTTGATGACGAAGCGAACGCGTGCAAAATATATCATTACTTGTGGGTGTCGCTTTAATATATAAGAAATTAGATGTTATCAACGTAATCTGTAAGCAATTGAACTCATGTCCATCCCCTGTGGTTTAGCAAAATCCATATAGGATTTAATATTTATCTTTAATAAATATTACCAATGGCTGAGTTCACATCGAGAAGTCACACAACCACAACTCCTAGTTTTTGATCGAAAATAATTAATTGAAATAATTTATAGAAGTTATAAATTATTATTATAGAGAATTAATGTAATTGCTACATTAATTAATTTATTACTAATTTTAAATTACGGAGGGTCTAAAATTAATTACTAAATTTGCTAGTCGAGTTTTTAACCAAGTAGTAGCCAAAAGAAGTTAGAACGATAAGACAAATAAGAAACAACTTGAAAACTTAGGAAAGCACTTAGAAGAGCTAGAGAAGCGATTTGGGAAATTTTTACTCGATTTTTGAGCCAAGCACATGACTCGGTACCGAGCTATGATAGGTCGGTACAGACCTATACTTCTCCCGTTATTCATCTCCCAAACTCCATGCTTCTCATAAACTTCTCTAATAGTTTATGATCAAGTGGTTTTTCCAAAGTATGGATAGCCAATTCTAAGGTTGATGAGGAGAAAGCCAATAAAGCTTGTTAACTAAAGTGATGGAGGAAAGATCACTAGAATCAACCAAAAGTCAATAAAAAGAGCTTGGAACCTACCAACTAGAAGATAGAAGACCAGAGCAAGAGTCAAAGTTAGATTTGCACCAACATTTATAACTCAGTACTGAGCTACATAGTTCGGTACCGACCTATCTTCTTGGGTCATGGTGCTCTCGTTTCTCTTGTACGATATTGGGCCTTCATCTATACTCCAGTGCAAGCAGGCTTTTGACCCAGAATCTCTGTTTCCCTATAAATATCAACATAACTGCAACAAAAGAAGGACCTGGTTTTTGCTAACTCCATACATGGAAACTCCACCTCTTCTTCATCTCTTACCTCCACACAATAGCCACCTAGGCGCTACTTTTGGCAGTTCTTAGCCATAGAACTTGTCAAATCCTTGTACTAATGATTTGTACTCTTTTCAATTCTTTGTAATCTCATACAAACTACCACAAATCAAAAATCAATAAAACTGTAAAGTGGACGTAGGCGAGAGATTGCTGAACCACTATAAAAATCTTGTGACTCTTTCTTCGTTTTCTTTCATTTTCAATACTATCTGCTAGATCTAAGTCATACAGGTTCTTTATGACTCAATCTTGGGCGCTTATCCATTTTTGGCATCAACATTTGGTACTTTCACTAGAACTGAACTCTGGCTTAGATATAACTCTTTACTTTGGATTAGATAGATCCAGAAGTTAGATCCGGAAAACTTTCTTGAAGAACTTGAATAATTTCTAAAAAAAGTCATGGCACTAAGGAGATCCAATAGATCCTCAAGAGCCGTGGCTGGTGGTGATGAAGGGAATGCTTACCAAACAGAAGTAAACAATGGAAATCCACTATCTTGATCCTCAATTCAACAGGATGTTGTCGGTAGAGGAAAGCTTAATCAGATGATCAATGAACTTGACTAGTAGTTTATGGATAGTCAAAAAGCTCTCATGGATAAGATGGATGCATTGCTTACTTTGCATCCACCAACAACAAGAAGAGTTAGAAGAGAAACTTCTCATGCAATAGAACAAGAGAACTCTTATTTGGCTTAAAAAGGAGAGATGGAAAACAAAAGTAGAAGGAAATGACCGCCAGAGTTGCAGGAAATATAGTAGGAGGAAGTAGAAGCGCTCCTCCTGTAAGAAAACAACTCGGTACCGAGCCAAAACAGCTCGGTACCGACCGAATGTACCACTTGATGATGCTCAGTTGGGAGATGCATTGTTGCTTTCTGACACTGATGACGAAATATAGTTGGATGATGGTGATGATGGGTTGAATACCGGTGCTAATAGACAAAACACTAGAACTGGAGTTCAAACTGCCACGGCAAGACCAACCTGATGCCAATGGAACTCTTCAGGAGTGGTTCTCTTGGAGGATGGAAAACCTAGACTTTTGTAGGCAAACCGAGATTGTTTACGGAGCCAAACACTCGGTGCAGCCTTTGATAGTTGACCTATAGATTACCGTGCCAGTAAGGAGTACATCGCTGACATGGTCAAACGGTTGGTGGAAGAGAGCAGAGGTAGGAAAAATGAAGATTGGAGTTATGCACCAAGCCGAACTCTATTTACTGAAAATGTTCTGAGAGAAGAATATCCCCAGAAGTTAACTATGCTAACAATGCCATACTACAATGGAACTACTGATTCCAGACAACACTTACTCAAATATGAATGGCATACGGATGGAGCTAGAGCTACAAATGATGTTCATTACAGGTGTTTCCCTATCTTCTTGGAAGGAGTTGCTTCCATGTGGTTTACCAGGCTCGCCTCGAAGTCTATTTCCATTTTTGACGAATTAGCAAAGAAGTTTCTAGAATAGTTCAGACTCCATACTTCATGACCAAAGGACGTGATGTCCCTATCTGGCTTTTCTCAAGGTCCCAGAAGTCACTGAAAGCCTTGTTGAATCGATTTAACATCACAGTTATAGAAGTTAGCAATTCAAAGGAAGATCTTATATTCATGGCACTTTTCCAGAGCATTCACCTGGACATGGATTTCGGTAGATAGATAAAAATGAAGCAAGCACCTGCTATGGTGGAATTCCATCGAAAGGAAAATCAGTTTTTGAGACTAGAAGAAGAACATATGATTGAGGGCAAGCCCGCCGATGAGCAGCCAAAGGGGGTGATTTAGAGTAACGATGCGGTTGAACAAGATGGAAATAGTTTCGGAACTGCTGTAGGAAATGGAGGGAAAACGACGAATCAGAAGAAGAGGAGACATAATGCCGGTAGGAACGACGGGAACGGGAAACTCCTTAAGAAAATGGGACCGAGGAGTATGCACCATTGAATGACAGTCTGGAGAACATTTATCTTGCCACTTAAGGAACTAAGCGGTATAACAAACCGCCCAAGAGGGAAGCGACCGAGCAACAAAGAGATCAAGAAAGTTATGCTGTTTCCATGGGACTCATGGGCACAACACAAATGATTATCGGCATTTGAAGGATTTAAATGAAGAATTGATAAGAAACAACAAGCTTCAGCAATATGTGAAGAAATCACAAAACCCTTATCAATCCGATAGACCTCAAGCACCGAATGGTCAAGGAAATCAGCCTAGACCTAAGGCCCAAGCAAACTGATGAAAGGCTGGTTATTGATATCGTTACTAGAGGACCTTACCCAGCGCAGAAGAGTTAGGGTAAGTGGAACGATATGCTAGTTCTTGGAAGCATGCACCATAGGAGAATTGCTACCCCATTGAAGACGGAGCTTCGACGAAGCAACAGAGGGTGATTACATATGACACCATGCTTTGGAATCAAGGTACTTAAGGCATAGAAGTGCCAATTGTTGACCCAATGGTGATAACAGTTGGGATTGGACCAGCAGTTGTGCATTAAATTTTGATTGACAATGAAAGTTCGGTCAACATCCTATTCCGAAAGACATTTGACTAGATGAAGATTAGCATGAAGGATGTGACCGCCTGTAGAACAAAGATTCAGGGATTCACAGGTGAACCGAAACAACCGGTTGGAACGATCCACCTATTTGTAGAACTCGAGGAAGAAGAATAGAGGGTGGTTCTCATCCAAACCTTTGTGATCGTTGACGAGTATTTTGCTTATAATGCTTTCTTGGGCTGACCGGCCTTTGCCGATTTCAGAATTGCTTTGGTTTCATGGTGTTTAACGAAGAATGGGATAGGAATGGTAAGAGGAGACCAAATTACTGCAAGGGAGTGCTATGTCACTGAATTACATGAACCTAAATGCCATGAAAAGGGAATGTGGGGAAGACTCTCCACATTCAGAAACCTCAAGCATAGCAATTACAAAAGCATCCCTGGCTCGGGGACCACAGTTGCTTCAACAAGGCTATGGACCCTAGGAAGAAGAGTTCAGGAGAAGTTGGGGCAGTACTGATGGAGATTACAATGGTTGTCCCTGTTGACATGGATGACCAACTCGGGTCTTGAAAGTCGGATCGTAGCTTGGAATCAAGATGCGAAAGGGGTTGATAAACTTTCTTCATGACAATCTAGACGTGTTCGCTTGGGCACACTCTGATATGTGCGGCATATCGTCAAAGATAGCATGTCACACACTTAATATTTATCCTAAGTTCATGCCAATGATGCAGAAGAGACGTAGCCTGGGTCCGTAGTGGTCTGCTGCACTAAAGGAAGAAGTGGATAAGTTGTTGGCCAACGGCTTCATTCGCGATGCAACATATCCTGAGTAGGTGTCATACCCTGTGTTGGTCCAAAAATCAAATGGGAAGTGGCGAACTTGTATTGACTAGTTGGATTTGAACAAAGCTTGCCTAAAGGATAACTTTCCTTTGCCAAGGTTTGACTAGCTTGTTGACGGAATCGTGGGGGCATGAACTGCTTTCATTTATGGATGCCTACTTAGGATACAATCAGGTTATGGTGCATGAACCAAATCAGGAGAACACTAGCTTCATCACAGACTTGGGGTATATTGCTATCTTGTAATGCCGTTCGGTCTAAAGAATGTAGGAGCTACTTACCAGATATTGGTGAATACAATATTCAAGAACTGGATTGGACGAACGATGGAAGTGTATGTGGATGACATGCTAGTGAAGTCGCGGGTGTCTAGGAATCATCTGGATGATCTCTCGAAGATGTTTGAGATCTTTCGGAAGTACGGGATGAAATTGAACCCACTTAAATGTTCATTTGGATTTACTTCTGGTAAGTTTATTAATTTTATTGTAAATGCAATGGGCATTGAGGCAAATCCGAAGCAGATTACCACCCTACGAAATGTTAGAGCCCCAACAATGAAGAAGGAATTACAAAGCTTGAATGAAAAGATCGCAGCATTGAGTCGATTCATCTCCAAAGCAACAGAGAAGTATATACCGTTCTTTGATATATTAAAGAAGGGAAAGAAGAACTTTGAATTGAATCAGGACTGCCAGACAACTTTCAAAGAATTACTGCAACATATGGGGATACCAACGATCCTGTCCAAACAAGTGGACGGATAGAACTTATTCATTCACCTGGGAGTATCTGGCCACGCATTAAGCGCAATGCTTGTGTGTGACGAAGCTAGGGTTCAACGACCTATTTACTACACTAATAAGCAATTCATTAGAGCTAAACGGAACTACACAAAGTTGGAAAAGCTAGCATACTACTTGCTAATAGCATCTAAGAAACTACGAACATATTTATAGGCTCACCAGACCAAGGTGTTAACAGATCAGCCCTTGAAATAGGTATTGTATCAACCCGAGACTTCGGGATGGCTTCTAAAGTGGAATATCGAGCTAAGCCAATAAATGTGACTTACCATCCCCGAAGAGCGATTAATGGACAGGCACTGGAAGATTTCATTGCCGAGTTCATATTCGGGATGATCAGGAGGAGGACACAACGATCATGGCATCCCATTGGAAATTGTTCGTTGATGGCACATCAAACGAGTTCTGCTCAAGAGCGGGAGTTGTTCTTGAGACCCTCGAAGGATGATCGATTTTCTATGCTCTCAAGCTGGAATTTCCTACTACTGACAACGAGGCAGAATAAGTGGCGTTGGTAGCGAGATTGAAGATTGTGAAGGAGTTGAAAAAAACTTTGCATATCTACAGCGACTCCCAACTAGTCGTCTACCAAGTCAGAAGGAAACATCAAGCTAAGGGCGCAAAACTTGCCCCTTACTTGTCGAAAGCTTGGGAGTTGCTTAAAGAAATTGAACACTATATGATATCTCACATTCCTACAGAGGAGAATATGAAGGTCGATTCCTTATCCAAGCTAGCATGTTTCGGAGAAGCATGGCTAATGGGATTGGTTCCAGTAAATGTATTAACTACTCTTAGCGTAGATCAGATAGATGTCGATTGGGTTCTGGAGACTACAGAAGAGGAAGAGTCATGGATGACGCCGATAAAGGACTACTTACTCAGGGAAATAGTCCCCGGAGTCTGGAACGAATGAAAAAAGCTCCTACGAAAGGCACCACTATTCATAATGCAGGATGGTGCATTACACAGGAGAGGATTCTCCACCCCCTTGCTCAGGTGTGTAACCAAAGATGAAGCTAGGAAGATCCCCATGGCAATTCACGAAGGCAATTCTGATGATCACGCCGTGCAGACACTGGCAAAGAAGACACCCCGCTATGGATATTTCTGACCAAAAATAAACTGAGATGCAGCGGACTACACCAGACCGTGTGATCGATTCTAGAGATTCTCAAAGATTATGAGAGCCCCATCTTCAGAACTTATGTAAATGGTCAGTCCTCGGCCGTTTGCAATTTAGGGAATCGATATAATCGGTCTATACCGATAGCAAAAGGAGGAGCCAAATACGCTATCGTTGCAGTTAATTACTTTACAAAATGGCCTGAAGCGCAAACACTTTCCACAATCATTACAAAAAGGTAATTAATATTGTAATAAAAAAATATTATTTGTAGGATTGGAGTACAGTTGAAAATTATAATGACAACAAGACTTAGTTTGAGAGCGTTGAGTTTAAGGACTTTTGCAAGCGTTACTAGATTGAGAAGAGCTTTTTTGTGGTAGCGCACCCACAAGCAAACGAGCAAGTGGAAGTAGTGAACAAAATCATCAAATCCACCATAAAGAAGCGGCTAACTAGAGCTAAAGGCAATTGGGTTGATGAGCTCCCACTCGTACTATGAGCTTACAGGACAACACACAACTCTATGACCGGGCACTCACCGTTCGCCTTAACATATGGTTCAGAAGCTATGATCCCAATTGAACTGGAAGTCCCCTCTCGTCACAGAAGGAATTTAACCAAAAAGAGAATGAACGACTACTACTCGAGTGTCTTGACCAAATCGATGAGAAATGTAAAGAAAAATGAACCCAGGGTCGTCGCCCATCAAAAAGAGTGGCGCACCACTTTAACGCCTAGGTTTGCAACCGTGCCTTCAAAGTAGGATATCTCATCCTAAAATGAACCTTTTTGGGTACAAGAGCGCTTGGACCAAACTGGGAAGGACCGTATGTGATCAACCAGAAGCTTGGAGATGGAACATTCAAGCTTCCTACAGTAGATGGAGTTCCCATCCCGATGCTTGGAACACGACTCACTATGGCACTACTACACTTGATATCTATCTATTTCCTATTTTCGCAAATAAGCCATCTAAGGATATTAGGGGCATTGTAAATAGGCAGGACTAGCCGTCTCTTCCATTTATCAATAAAGTTAGCTTCTTGAATTATGGAACCACGTTCTCGTAAGACAAACCGCCGAGTCGACAGGGAAAATCGACTCAAATCGCCAGGTCGATGGGAAACTTGATCCCAACCTTCTAAGAAGAAGCATTCCTTCGGCAATGTTGGGAAGGTTCCAAACCACCGAATCGACCGGGAAAATCGACTCAAACCGCCGGGTTGATGAGGAAAATCGACCCCGACCTTTTGAGAACCGGCGTTGCTTCGGCATCACGGGGAAGGTTCCAAACCGCTGAGTCAATGGAAAATTGAATCAAACTGCCGGATCGATGGTGAAAATCAATCCTAACCTTCTGAGAACCGACGTTGCTCCAACAGCGTACAGAAGGTTCAAAACTGTCGAGTCGATAGGAAAAATGATTCAAACTGCCAGATCGATGGTGAAAATTGGCCCCAACCTTTTGAGAACTGGCGTTGCTTTGGCATCGTCAGTAAGGTTCGAAGCCACCGAGTCCACGGGGAAAATTGACTCAAACGTTAGATCGTCGGTGAAAATTGATCCCTGCTTTTTAAGTACTGGTGTTGCCTTGGCAACTAGGAGAATCCAGACCACCGAGTCAACTGAAAAATCAACTTGTACTTCTCGGAACTTGGAAACACCCAGAGATAGGCTATAACAGAAGGAATTAACCAGATCCTGGAGATAGGCAATGTTATAGAGAAGTCCAAGGAGTCGAGCTGTTCATGTACAAGTTTCCAAAGATAGAAACTGGTGCATGGCTGGGATCTCAACACTGAACTTGGAAAAAATTGTTATGATGAAAGATGACGATGACGCATCTTTATGATACACACATCTAGAATAACATTGGCTGATGATGTCGAATTGGAAGAATTCGAATGTAGCCAAGGAATTGGCGGCATTAAAAATATAATGCTTGGAATCAAGCAACAGAGTCAATAGTTTCTGGAGATAGGAACTATCATGCGAGTCAGACTGGGAGAAATCGAACGAATGGCTTAGGATATATAGTCTCTCATAAATTCTCAAATCTTAACATTTAGCCCTGAGTGCATTGGCATATATACCAACACTTGGTCGAAAAGAACTCGACTTAGCCCGAGTAAGAATTGCTGCAGAGTTGGTTAAAACCACAGTTATGTTGCGCCAAATAGAGTATTTTGGTAGTTAAAAATAGAGCTAAACAATAGGATATACTAAAGCAATTGTAGGAATATTATTTGCATGCATAAGTTGTGGCAAATAAACATATGGCACAGAAATAGAAGTATATAATGCAGGAAATAAGCAACCATATTATATACACAGACGGTTAAAGATAAACGGGCGCAGTACATGAAATGCAAAACGTATACAAGAGAGATTACAAAAGTAAAGCTAATGTCTCATTGCTGCTAAAATCTTTTATGTACAGGACAAATGGTAGGGGCCATGCCCGTACATTATCGGCCTGTTTCAAACACAAATACAGACTCGATCCTGGAAAAACACAAAAAGCCAAATGCTCAATCAACGAACCATGGATTCTTTACTTCTTGTCACCTCGGATGCCTTTACCATCCTTACCCGAATGGGTTGTGATTTTTTTTCTCCCTTTGGGTTCCTTACTGGGCGAGTGCTATCTTCGGATTGAGTGGACCCTCACCAGCAGTAGTATCGGGCATCCCAGACTTGACGGCGGTATCATCGGTGTGCTTCGGTGGCCTAATCTTGAAAGTGGGAATTTTCTAATGGGAGCTTATCAGTTTCGAAGATGCAGACATGGTGGTCCCAGACTCCTTTTTCACCTGAATTTTCTCCATGTCCTTCTTCAACCTCTTAGCCATTGCTTGGTGCTCGGTCATGTCAGAAGCTTCTGTAGTAAAAACATCCTCTTCCTGGGAGACAAAAATATCCTCCAAACTCTCTAAAGCGGCAATCTTCTGGAAATCAGGACCCAAGCCAAAACTGGAAACAGGAACAGATGCAGAAAACCCCATGAAGACGGTGGTTGACATAGTAAAGATCACTTCGGTCCCTGAACCATGCATAGTTGGAGGCGGAGAAGGTAAGTGAGGTTAACCTATAAGTTGGAAAATAGAGTGATAAAGTTTAATGATAGATTCTCATGAGAACTGTAACTTCTCGAAGACTTGAGAAACAAGAGATATGCCTGCAGTAGGATCCCATCGGGATACGATGAACTCCCCTTCTTTAATCCTGTGCTCCCCAAGATGGGCCACAATGGGAGGATGTATTGCTCATAGGGGACACCCATTAATGAAGTTAGAAGTATGCGAGTAGATGTAGAATTAACTCCCGTAGAAGCAGGGATGGTTGCTGCCGACACTTGAGATTTGGAAGCAGATGTTTTGTCCTGACCTGAAGAGTTTAGGGCAACAAGAGCTTTAGCAGCAGCAGCATCGGCAACATCTTTAGTAATGATAGACTTTCCAAGTAAAAGAAATTCAATATCTTCGGTTTCAAGATACACGGCCATCATCTCCTCTTCGTAGCGATTGTCTCAAGCTTCTATAGATCTGCGAAGTACTTCCTCCCAAGCGCCATCACGCACCTCGGGATAGTTGTTTTTCAACCATCTCGGATTCTTGAACATGACTACGTTAGTATAAAAGTACAGCATGTTGGCATCAAGCTCAGGCAGAAACTTGGACTTCTTATCTTGAAGCTCTTTGAGCTCTTGTGTTGAAATTTCAAGCTCAAAGTCACTGCCGAGCTTGGCCGTGGACAGCTCGTCCACCACCTCAGAAAGTTTCTTCTTTTCGTCAACAAGCTTCTAATTCTCCTTGCAGAGCCTAGTGAGTTCAGCGGCTTGCTCAGCAATAGTCAAATCCCAAGCCAGGATTGTTTGGTCCTTAGTGGCAAGTTTCCTTTTTCAGCTCAGCACGCTCTTCATTTGCAAGCTTTAAATTGTTGCATGTCGCCATTTCAGTTTGCTCATGAACGCGCTTCAACTCTATCATCAGATTATCGGTGCTTGCTTTTTGTTTTTGTGCGAGGTCTCTCCCCCTTGTAACCTTGAGCAAATCATCCTCCGATCCTTAAGCATTCACTCGAAGGAAATCCTCTCGAACTCAAAGGATTGGATGTTCGTATGGTTTATCTTATTAACTTTGGAGAGAGCTATGCATAGTTTCTTCCATTTATACCCTTCGTCTACGCCCCGCTCGATGTTTTTTAGACTTTGCATCACCACCTCTTTTGGTGTGTCTGAGATATCTTGATCGAATTTGACATCGTGTAGAAAGAGATTGGGGAATGCAACCGATAAGCGTGGAGGACCAACTAGAAGAGTAAATGAGGGAGCGAACATTCCCTTAGAGGTAGGCAGGACAGTCATAACCATAGCTTGGGAGACTGGAACTTGCTGAACAAAAGAATTTTAAGCATCTGTACGAGATGGAATATCTACAGAAGTAGGCCCACGACGCTTGTAGGAATCTCTAGGGTTCTTAGTAGGGTCGCGAGATAGCTCACCTTCAACATCTCATTTCTTTCTCTCCCTTTCTCCCTCTCCCTCTCCTACTCTATATCAGCCCTACACGTCTCATCATACTCGCAGTCTTTCCGCCTTCTTTTTTCTTCCTCATATTCATAGCGACGCGGTGGGTTTGGATCAAGAGTTCAACCTCTATGTTCGCTGGCATGGCGGGAGAATTTTTGTAATATCCATAGTCTATGGAACCTGAAATAGAAAGAAAGCGATGTTAATAGTGAAACTATGAAGCTAGATTCAATGGCAGCATTGAGTGTCCTCTCCTGTTCATCACTCTTATCTCAAAACGAGATGCCTACGAGGAAACACATATTAAGTTAGAAACTTAGAAATTCCGACACGGGAGAGATTAGAGAAAAGGGACATACATCCAGCTAGCCATAGCTGGTTGAATCCGACCGGGCATCGCACGAAGAAATACTCGTTCTTGAAATAAGAATGCTTATTATGGAGCTTCTCTATCACTTTACATCAACTTCGGGCTTCGATGATCGGATAGGATAGGGAATCTGCCTTTTACTAAATCGAAGGAGATACATAAGCTCATTGAATCTCGAAGGCCGGTTGAATCTGCTTATGAAGTGGACGTACATCGAACTCAAAGAGAATAGCCATTTGGATGAACTTGGAAGAGAGCTAGTCCAAATTCTTATAGCACCGTCAGAAGGAAAGTATTGAATGCTAGTACAACACTACCTAAGCAATGTATTGATTGCATGAGCAAATTCAGCCTTTGTCGGCAGACGGACAACATCTTCAGGGATGTTGTGTTGAAGACATATGCTCTGAACTGACTTGGTGGAAAGGATTGAAGGCACCTGCTCTGGTGGGTTGTTCAAAAGTCTCAATCCCGGAGGCAGCTGACCCAATACCGACTCAACTGGAACTATTTGGCTTTGGGATTTAAAAGTTTCAAGATGACCTGGCCCTACAGGAATAGATGACGAAGCATGAGCTATAGAGACCCAACCTTGGGAGGAGTAAATGTTCATTCTCTAGACTTTAAACGATGTGATCAGTGAGTCATTCCAAACAATAAAACTTGATGTTTAACATGGTCAGGTATGTTTTACTTTGAATAATAAACTCGTGTGACCAATGCCCAGAATCCAAAGGATGGCGGCATATGTTCACCAATCGGGTTTCGAGCGTTGACTGAGGCAAGTGCAGTATCTTAATCTATGCAGTGTAAGTCCAGTGTCATCTATACCATGAACGAATTGAAATTATATTTTTGAACTTACCCATTATCGATGAGTAATTGATAACAGAGCCGCTGTCTAATGTGACGCGAAAATCTTTTCTTTTTAGGATCACTAGAAGTGAAGAAATAAGAAAAGTGGTGCGGCGGGGTCATCCACTATGTCCGATTTTGAAATAAACCGTCGCACTGGAATTCAATCATCAAGACTTGGCCAAATTTCGAAGAGAGACATTTGAGTCTGAAGAATAGGACTTGTCTCTGAAACTACGTGCATTCGAATAGGGCAAAACTCAAACTTCACCACCGATCAAATACAATCCAAAATTCAACCATCTCCCCTCAATTGCAATCGACCAAACCCTCATCACCATCGTCGTCACCACAACATCGATAATCGTCGACCTCAAATCATAAAGAGTTATATCAGAGCTAGGATTTTAGGATGCTTGGGACCGATCTAAAGGATGATCAGGAAGGAGTGGCAACGTGCTGGTGTGGTAGAGTTGGGAGGTTAGTGATGGTGGCAATGAGTCAACGGAAATGGTGGTGACACTAGAGATGGTCGGGGGCAACAAAGCTTGGATCGGTTAGGTCGGTGGGAGTTAGATCGGTGCTGGAAAACTCGGGTGAAGGAAAATAAGCTTGGGTGAAAGGCAAGCAAGGAATGAAAATAACTTAGAATTTTTTTATAAATGTTGAGTTTTTAGGTCAGTAGGAAATCCTATAGCTTGGTGCCTTGTTGTTTTTCTCCGCTGCATCACTTAGAAGGCACAACAAAGAGAAGATATGCTAATCTAAAGCGTGAAGCGATCTCTGAAGTGCAGATCACGTTCTCAATGCAGAAGAATGAAATTCCAACTATAATTAAACTGAATAGCTAAAGGAAAAATCAATCAAGTGATAACTACATTTCGATATAGCACTTGAGCGATCAACCAAAGTTTACAGGATAGCAGTCCAGAACTTGTTTCGATCTATAGCACGCTTTGTATTCAACAAAAGCATACTCTAGGAAGCAAGTGTTAACCGGGTTTTTAACCAAGCAGAAGCCAACAGAAGTTAGAACGATAAGATGAAGACGAAACAACTCGAAAATTTGGGAAAGCACTTAGAAGAGCTAGAGAAGCGATTTGAGAAATTTTCACTCGATTTGGAACCAAGCGCATAGCTCGAAACCGAGCTATGATAGTCCGGTACCAACCTATAGTTCTCCCCTATTCATCTCCCAAACTCCATACTTTTCATACACTTCTCCACTAGCTCATGATCAAGTGGTTTTTCCAGAGTATGGATGGCTAATTCTAAGGTTTATAAGGAGAATGCCAAGAAAGTAGGTTAACTCAAGTGATAGAGGAAAGATGATTAGAATCAACCAAAAGTCAATAAAAAGAGCATGGGACCTATCAACTAGAAGATAAAGGAGCAAAGCAAGGGTCGAAGTTGGATTTGCACGAACATTTATAGCTTGGTACAGAGATACATAGGTTGGCACCGACCTATCTCCTTAGGTCGTGGTGTTTTGGTTTCTCTTGTACGACATTGGGCCATCATCTAGAACCTGTGCAAGCAGGCTTTTGACCCAGAATCTCTGTTTCCCTATAAATACTAACCTAAGTACCACTAAAGAAGGATCTGGTTTCTACTAATTCCATATGTGGAAGCTCTGCCTCTTCTTCATCTCTTTACTCCACACAATAGTCACCCAGGTAGCTACTCTTGGAAGTTCTCATTCATAGAACTTGTCAAACCCTTGTGTAGTGACTTATACTTACTTTAATTCCTTGTAATCTCATACAAACTGCCTCAAATCAACAATAAATAAAACTATAAAGTGGACGTAGGCCAGAGATTGTCGAACCACTATAAAAATCTTATGTCTCTTTCTTCTTTTTCTTTTATTTTCAATACTGTTTGCTAGATCTAAGTCATACAGATTCCATACAACTCAATCTTGGGTGTTGATCTATTTTTTGTGTTAACAAAATTATATATAATTGTTATATATTTATATAATTACTTTTAGGCCAATATAATCATTTAAATATAATAAATAATATATATATATACTTATAGAATATTTTGGTAGTTGAAAATTTTAAAATTGTTTTAAAAAGGCTGCCAAAAAATATGTGGTCATGAATTAATTAAATGGGTTTAATTAAATAAGTGAGACAAGATCTCGTAGTTATAACTTGAATGGTGGATTTGGATAATATATTCCGCTATAAATAGACATAGGTTCCTCCTTTTAGATGAATAGAAATTCATTCTTTATATCAAAATAAATTATAAATTAATGTTGGATTTTGCAACTCCATTACTAAGTTAGATATGAGATCTCTCAAAGGCGTAACTGACGGGTTCAAGTGTATTCAACTCGTAGGATTATCAGAAAAAAAATTCATCAAATTAATTTTTTTTAAATTCTTTCATTAAATTATTCATTCTTGTAGATTTTATGAGTTTTATATAAAAGTGTGTTTTCATACATGCTCAGTGTCGTGTGTGTACCACATGAGCCACAGGTCATCGATTACCATATCAAGATGGTCGTTTGCTATGGCGAAGCTTGAATAAGGGAGATAGCTTCTTTTCAGATTGCTCCAGGCATCCCACGATAGTTTTTGTCCAAATTAGAGTTTCTACAGAGATCGTCGGACATGGATTAGGGTACATCAATGTAAGTTAATTTACTTTACAGGATTACATTAATGTTAAGTTATTGTGTGTAACTTCCCATAGGATGAGAAAAATCACACAAGCCTCTATAAATAGAGAACTTCTCTTACCATTCATGTAAGATGAAAATTCTCATACGTGTATATTAATATCGTGTATGTTTGTGTCTATATATATTTAGACACATACGCACAGGGTATATATATAAATTATACGTATTTATTAGTTTAATATGCATTGTATAAGACCAAATATTGTACATGTTATTTTGTATGCATATCTATATATATTTGATAGAGTTAAGAGTGTGCCCTGAAGGCAATTATGTAATTTGATTATATAACTTAACTCTTATAGCGAATTTTGTTTGAAATAAAGTAAGCTCTTGATTTTATTTTTTATTATATATTGTTATGTTAAGATATAAATAATCTTATGAATCATTAAATATATAAAAGTAGAAATCCTTAGGAAAAATATTTAATTGATCGCAGTTACAAATGCGCTCGTAATTATGAAGATTGAGTCTAATAAAATAAATACTTGTCCTTAAATGTTCCTAGTCAAGAAGTATCGGGAAGAGGATATCAATATATCCGTCAAGACTAGTGTACAAAATGCTTTCTATATGATGGATGATGAATTACTTATGACCATTGTGAGTACAAGGGGTTATGTATGTGTAGTTGACAATATCAGAATGTCGCACCGAGAGTCTTTGTAACGACCCAGATTTTTAAGAAATATTGTGAATGTAACTAAAAGAACTTTAATGAGTTAAAATGGGTTTAATCGATTTAAGAGTAATTTTGGACGTAAAAGTCGAATTTTTGATGATGATGGAATCAGGACCTGAAGCTATTTTTCATGCGTTTGGAATGTCATTTGCATTTGTAAAACATATAAGGCTTGAAGGAATTGGAGAACGGAGGAAATCAAGTCGGGAGGGGCAAAATTATAAATAAGTTGGAAGAAAGGTTTTACTATAGTGGATGATCACCAAATTTGTAAAAATCACATAATACCATGCACACACGACATCAACTACATGTCGATAATTAACAAAGGGCATCGAGATGTTCGTTTTACTATAGTGGAGCTTTGATAGGGGTGGTAACTTCTCCTTTGGCGACTCCAAGCATCTTGCTATAGTTTTCTCCAAATTAGGGTTTCTATGGAGATCTTTAGTCATGGACCTAGGTACAGTAATGAATTTGTCTCGATGAGAGGATCACGTTGATAGCATCTATGACTCTATTGAAGTCATCAAGCAGCGATGAAAATAGCTAGAATCTTGTTCTAGGCGACGATTAGGGCTTACGAAGAAGAGAGGTATTTTTCACATGAAAGTCCTCATTATATTTATTAGTACATTAATATACTTTATTTGTAAAATAACCCCATATCTTATAAATATCGTAACTCTTACATATGAACTATTTTCCACATAAAACTTTCATCATTGAGTTCATAATTAAATTCTAAACACACTGACATTATCTAATAATAAACTATACACTTAATTCAGATACTATAGTTTAAACATTAATTTTTCCATTAAATATTTACATATCAACTCCGTTAATCAAATTTACATATTAATTCATTGTTAGTTTGATTCGAATATGTGATATTTGAATTGGGATGAAACATAATCATTTAAATTTATAACATTAATCTACGAAATTTTTAATTTGAATACATGCTATTTGAATTTGTATTAAAATTATTTTATTAATTGTTATCATTAAAATATTAATTATTCATCAATTAAAAACTATATAAATATATTTTGAATAAATAATTGTTTATATTATTTAAAATTATCTTTGACTAAAGGTTACTTGATTTATAATAGATCGTATAGTTAAATATTTTAAACAATAATAACATTATTATTATTTTAATGTTATTATTATAATCGATTAATTTAAACTAAATAAATTAAATTTTAATTTAAATAAATTAAAAATCTACTTCTTAAACAACAAACAATAAATATCATTTAATGTTAAACAACATTATTCATAATAGCATTATAAAAAATCTAGTATATAAAGAATTAAAAAATGATTTTTTTTTAAAATTTGCCCCTTTTAAGCCATTGCCGATGCACTTAATCCAGTAATATTTAAGGTATAAATCCAAATACCTTAATATATATAATATGTATATTAGTGTTTATATTAATGTTATAGGTTATGTTGTATGTGAAAATTTATTTAAAGACTAATTAATCAGTTCAAACAATATTTTGAATAATGAAATAAATTTAAAATATAAAAATTTGGAAATTAAATCCTACTAAAACATAGTTTTAAATTAATTTTAATATAATGATCAAATTTAAATAGAAAGAATATTTAAATTAAAATTATAAGATTTATATTAATAAAATATATTGAAATTCCTTTACAAATATGTTGCATTTTACCTTATGATCCCTGAATTGGTATCAGAGCTATGTTTAATAAATTAACTAACACCTAGCTCTTACTGATTCGGCGGTCATTTCAATCGGTATGCCATTGTGTGTAAGGCTTAAAACTTTAAGACATGAGCTAGTTCAAATTTGTATTGGAATTAAAATAAAATTTGTATAGGTTATAAATTTAAATTAAATTATAAAAGATAAAATTTTAAATTTTGAAAATTGTTTTTCATTTGAATATTTAATTGTTAGCTTAAAAAGTTTAAATTAATTAATTAAAATTGAATCATAATTATTATAAGTTTAAAAATTCAATATAGTTTGGAATTTAAAATTTAAAATTTAAAATTTAGAATTTAAAAGCGTTAAAAGAGTTCGAACTTTGAAAAAAGAAATTATATACTAATTTAAATATTAAAAGGTTAATATGAAATAAAGCTCATTTAAATGTAATAGAATAAACAAACATTTGATGTCAATGTGTATTTTAATACTTATTATTCCTTGACATCGATAATACTCAAAATCAATTTTAAAATTTGAACGTTTAAATTTAAAATAAGTTACTTCCCATTATGTATATTTAAAATTAGACTGTAATAAATGCATACTTGTTTAGCACCCTCAAGTTTTGCTATTTGACTTTATTAAGATTATGGATGTTAGTGGAATGGTGAATCAACATGTATAACTTTTTTAGCACCCTAAAGAGTGATATATATATATATATATATATATATATTTATACATGCCAAGATTTCAAATATCGGATTTTGGAGAAAATCTTAGGCTGATATCTCAGCAAATGAAGGAGATTTAAAACTCCGATAACTAACCAAGCCATCAAATATCGAATTTCGAAGAAAATCTCGGGTTGATATCACGGGTGAGATGAAGGAGATTTAAAACCTTGATCATATAGTCACAAAATAATAGGTATTAAGTATCTAATATTCTTTGTAATTTGTTGAGCACCCTCAACTTCATAAAATTATTAAAGCAATGCTTAAATAAAGTTAGAAGTTATATATGATATCATAGATAAAGATTTATCCACTATTTATAGTAGTTATAATTTGTTGAACACTCTCAAGGTTGTGATTACATGATCAATAGTACCTTACTTCCCATAGAGGAATTTTATTGAAAATTCTTATATCTCTTTGGATTTTAAGAGATAAGTCAAAATCTATTGGGATGCTTATTAGAAAAATATAATAAACCATTTTAATGATTTTAGGTATATGCAATAATATCTAATCTACACAATTAATAGTGGCTACCATAAAGTTGTTTCTAGAAAATAATACCTTTAACGGAACTAATTACAATGATTGGCTAAGGCATACCAAAACCACACTTAAAATTGAAAAACTCGTACAAGTTCTTACTGATAAACCTAATAAAAAACTATATGCAACTACTATTGCTGACGAAAGGACATTAAAGAAAGCTAAAGATCAGACTCTTCTGTTAACGATGAGAAAGGTGAGTGTCACCATTACTTTGAGAAAGGACATTAAAGAAGGGACTGTCCTAAATATTGGAAGTTGTTTAAAGAGATAAAAAGCCAGACCCTTCTTATAAAGGTATATTTATTATAGATTGTTTGTAACTTCTAAATATCATATTTTGGATACTGCATCTGGAACTCATATCTGATGTTTACGTGGACTTAGAAATTGATGATAAAATGCAAGATTGGAAGTCCGAGTTGGAAATGGAGCAACTGTTGTTGTGCTGAAATAGGAGATTATTATAGAACTCGTATAAAGGGACATCGGATTATTTTAAATAATTGCTTATTTTGTTCAGAAATTTTTATGTGGAATAATTTTTTTTTCGTCTAACAGGAAATAGTCATAGTTTAGAGAATGATGTTATGAACAGTAGTTATTGTAATAAATCTATTGGTTATGGTACTCTAAATAATGTATTTATGTTTTAGATAACAATTCCATGTTGGCTATTAAAAATAATACTTTTAACGCATCTAATAACAATATTATGGATTATCACCTTTTTCATTATAAACTAGGCCATATTGGCAAGAAAATGCTTGCGCAAGTTGGGTAACGAAGGTTATTTCCTTGTTTTAGATTTTGAACCTAATGATATTTGTGAGTTTTGTTTCTAAGGCAAAATGAATAAGCTCCCATTTAGTGGGAGTAATGAAAGAGTTATTAAATTCTTAGGACATGCACATACCGATGTATGTGGTCGGGTGTCTTTAGTAACCAAATATGGTTTCACTCACTTTGATACATTCACTTATGATTTCTCTAGATATGGATATGTGTATCTTATGCAACACAATTTTGAAATCTATGAAAAAATTGTTGAATATAAAACAAGAGTAAAAAACTAAAAGTCTAAGAAAATCAAAATACTTCAATCCAATAGAGATGGTGAGTACGTCTGTAACACCCCACAGAAATTAATCGAAAATTTAATAAAGAAATTAATTTAAACATAATAACGATAAAAATGAAATTTTCACAAACTTTAGAATTTGGCAACGAAACTTACACCGTTGCATTCATAGCGATTTTTCAGAAATTTTCATATATAAAGTTTTGTTATTGGAGCTCATATGAAAAAGTTGTTAAAGTTTAAAGATCCATAATTGAAATAATTTATAAAATAAAAATGTGATAAGCAATTATAAAATACAAAACATTAGTCGGTCGACACCTTGGTTGGGGCCAATTGACCCCTAGCGGTCGACCGCCCCAAGCCAACCGGTCGATCGATCAAGCACCAGCGGCTAGGGTTAGGTTAGACCGAACATCCTGGATTTTATATAATTAAATCTAACAAACGACGTCAATTTCTGCACCTCTAAATACAATAACCCGACACTAATAATCCTAATCTAATTATGTTTGCTCCAAAACTCTATCTCTCTCAAAACTCTTTGCTTCTCTCCAAGTCGACCTATTCCTCAAAAAAATTAAAAATTAAAACCAAAGGTTAGAGAAGGAGAAGATAATCAAAAGAAAATGGAAAGGAGAGAGATCGACAATCGAAGTGGGGGCGATTCAAGGCGGATTAAGAGGGAAAAGCTACTAAAAGGTGAGTGGGTTATTTGTTAAGATATGTAGATTTACAAGTAACTAAGTTTAATTATACGTCTGTTTGATTTAGGGATCTATCTGATTTAAATCTGAAATAGAAGTTTAAATTGAAGTTTTGCTTATTCAGTAAATTGAACTTATATTGGAATATGAATGAAAATCTAGGTTGAATTGATATAACCCCTATCTAATTTAATTTGATTTATATTTAGAAGTTGATTTGGGTTTGTAATAATTTCGGGGTATAATGTGAATTGGTTTAACACCCTGTTGACTTCACCCAAAACTAATTTTGAAACACCAAAATGCACCTATATAATGTAAAGTTTAACAACTAAAATCGTGTAAGTAAAATCATAAGTTTTACACGAAAATTATTATAAAAGAACACCCTCAAACAAAATATAAGTTATTATTAAAATCATAGTTAAGGGTACAATGATAAACTATTAGATATATATATAATAATATATTAAAAATTAATCAACAAAAATAATAGTTAACGAATAAAAATTAAACGTTAATTAAAATCGACCGATTAACAGGCTTATTGTAGCTGGTCGACAACGAGCCATCGACCGCTATAGTAGCCAACGGTCGACCGGTCATCGAATTTCAGGCGATGGTTGAATCTCGGCCCAAGGCCCAAGATTCTAGATTTATACATATATACATATAAATGTGTGTGTATTATATGTGTGTGTGTGTTAGTATATTAGTAGGGAAATTAGTTCCCTAATTCTCAACTTTTGGATGTACGAGACTAGTTAGATAGTGCACGCAGGCAATTAGGCCTTGAAACTATTCATTCGATGAATTCAATATTCGATAAAGGCGATTCGATCATCGGTAGCACTCACAAGAGGTTCCTCAATGAATGTGCAATACTTTTGGTGGATGTATGGAGAGGTGTGTGGCCCGGCACTAACAGAGGTTCCTCGATGAATACGACAATTAGGAGAGGACAATGTTGTTGGATGCTCGATGCGGTGCCATAAATGGCGTTATTATTGAGCTTGGACATAGATGCGGTGGAACCTAAGACATCTTTGGTGCAAGTCGGCATTGTGAGCTCCTCTCAATACGTAAGTATGATACATTGTAGTTATATTTTAGGGAATGTAGCCCCCAAGGGCGATATTGTATGAGATCTTATGTTTGGAGTAGTCCCAGAGGTATTTAGTCCAATCCACCTTTGATTTTAGGTTTGATTAGTTGTTCAACCCTAAGTATAAGCCTTCATAAGATGTTTGGGTATAGGTGTATCTAGAACTATATCCCTTAGGTTAATGAAACCAACCTTAGTAAGTAAGTTCACAACACACGTAGGACACCCTAGGTTACATAGATTATAAATGAAGTCAAGCACATGTGATCACCATATATTAATGATGTAACTCATTCCCCAAACTTTTGTCTAAACCACTCCTTTTCTTTTTCCCCCACCACATGAGGAAAGGGCAGCAAGTGATTAGCCTAGAGCTAGCACTTGGAAGAGTCAGCTAGGCGTTGGCACTACATATTACACTTTATCACTCTTCAGTTAACTATTTATCGTATATCGCATTTATCGGACTATATGTTGTTATTTTGTAAATTCTGTATTTTGACAATGTATATTTGAGACTGTGTTTTTTGGAATATTTTCTAAGATGATTATTTTTTATATTTATATTTTATTGCCTTCCATTATGAAATATGAAAGTGTAGAATGTCTTAGACTTTTTCCTTATAATCTCTGTCTCTGTACTGTTTTAGAACTCGATAGCTCGTACTTCTTGGCACGACGCGAGTCCAAAGTCACCGTAGACTTTGGATCGGTATATCCAGAGGTGCGGGTTTTCACATGTGATATCGGAGCCTACGTTTTAGATTTTTTAGGGCTAGGCACATATTGAGAGAATGTACTTGAAATATTTTGAATTTTTTTCTAAAATGTCTTTCATAAATTTTTTCGAAATGGGTTTCCAAAATCCATATATATGTATAGATAAAAAGTTTTTCAAAGGTTTTATATATAAGTATAATATGAAAAACACTATCACTTATTCTTGCCAATAATATCTATGGAAAAGTTGCTAATAATTCCTAAATTACAGATAGAGAGAATGAGAAATCCGGTTGGTTGTGGCTTTGGAGATGTAGTTGAAATTCCGGATGTTAACATCCTAATATAATTCTGTCGATATCTGCAAGCGAGAGGACAAGCTGAGATTGACCCTAATAATGGATCTGCAAAGTAAGCTCCATGTGTAATTCCTACCCTCTCTCTTGTCGTCGATTTCGCCAAGCTGTGTATGGACTTTGTGAGCTTAGGAGGAAAGCCATATGTAGGGACCAAATCTTAAATGGATCAAAAGCATGGATTCGTACTTGCGAGAAGATTTTTGGATTTATGGGCCGTGGAGACAAGGAGACAACTTGTCGCTTGGAATTACAAGGAGAGGCTTTAAACTGGTGGGACGTGGTAGTGGCGTAGACTAGTGAGGAAGAGATGACTTAGGGAGAGGTTAAGAGGCGCTTTGAGATGAAATTTCTTTCCATGGCAGTGCAAGGAGTATAGTTGGAGAAGTTCATACATTTGCAGCAACAAGAAATGTCGGTGAAGGAATATGTAAATCAGTTCAATGAGTTGACTAGGTTTGGTATGGATCTGATAGATACCCCTTACAAGAAAGCTTTGAAGTTTGCAAAGGGGCTGAATCAACCACTTCAAGATTTGGCCCTTAGTCTAATTCCTATGGGGACGACTTATGAAGGTTTGGTGGAGATGGCCTTGATAAATACCATTTCCAAGGGGTGGTGAGGAGTGAGCCCAAGAAGTCAGGTGACCTTAGCAGAATCAACGCAAGGGTGGAATGGGAACCAAGGGAAGATTAAGAAGCAGGAGATCGAGTGTAGAAAATGTGATAAGAAGAGACATGTTCTGAAGGACTGCAGGACGGACATGTCATTCAACTGCAATCAACTCGGGCATATGAGGAGGGAGTGTCCGGCACCACCGAAGACCTCTACCTAAATGGTTTCAATCGACGCACTGGATGTTGTTCTCAGCTCAAGTCGCCTCTAGTTGCCAAGGAGAAGAAGGTTGTAATTGAATGTATGTTAACTTTATAAGATTTATCCATTCTTACCCTTATTTGACATTGGGGCATCACACTCTTTTATTTTGAGTAGACTTGTAGATTAATTGCACTTAGACACTAGCATAGTTACTGACCCAGTAGTTGTACCAAACCCTATTGGAGGATCGACTTATTTATTTATGGTTTGTAAGGGTTTGAAATTGTTTATTATAGGGGTCGAGTTCGATTACGATGCTTTTATCTTAGGATTTTCTAGTTTTGGTTTAAATTTGGGTATGGACCAAATGACCATGTATGGAGCGATCTTAGAGTGTGATAAGAAGATTGTTCGTTTGGGTACTTGTAGTGGATGCAGTTTAGAGGTTTATTATGATCCCAGAGGCTCGGTTATGTTCGGCTACCTATATTCTTTAGACCTATCACATGATGAATTAACTTTGTGCTTGTAGTTCGAGACTGTCTAGACGTCTTTGTCGAAGTTATTGGTCTTCCACCCTAGAGAGAGATCGAGTTTCAGATTTATCTTGAGGAGAACGCCAGACTTATTGCCTTACCTTTGAGGCACATGGCTCCTAAAGAAAGAAGGTAGTTGAATAAGCAAGCGAATGAGCTGTTGGAGAAGGGCTTCATTAGGAGGAGTATTTTAGAGTGGGGAGCACCAGTTGTCTTTGCCACCAAGGCAAACGGCTCTCTGAGGCTTTGTGTCAATTATAATGAGTTAAATAAACTGGAAAAGAAGAATTGTCACCTATTGCTCCGCATAGAGGATCTCTTTGATCAGTTAGTTGGAGAGAAGGTGTTATGTCTGCTTAACTTGGCCACCGAGTTTCATCAGTTATGTGTAACCAAAGATAGTATTCAGAAGATTGCTTTTCATACACCTGGTGGACTTTATGAATGGTTAGTCATGCCCTTTGAACTAACCAATGCACCCGCCTTCTTTATTGATTCGATGAGTCGATTTTTCATAGGGTTGCTTAATATGTTCATGGTGGTATTTGTTGGTGACATATAAGTCTGTTCGAAAAGCTAGAAGAAGCACAATTTGCATCTAGAAGAAGTGCTCAATACTCTCTGTGGGCATAAGTTAAAGGCAAAGTTTTCCAACTGTCACTTTTGCTATAAGGAGGTTTGCTTTTTGGGACACGTTGTCTCTGAGCATGGGCTGGCAGTCGATCCTAGTAAAGTTGTTGCAGTACAGGATTGGCATGTGTTGAAGAATGCCATGGAAGTGAGGAGTTTCCATTGTTTGGCGGGCTACTATAGGAAGTTCATTAAGGACTTTGCTAAAATTTCTGCCCCTCTGACCAGCCTTACCAAGAAGAATTTGGTTTTCTTATGGGACTCAAAATTTGAGGATGCTTTTATCAAGCAGAATGGGTTGTTGACTAGTGCACCTATTCTAGTATTACTAAATGGTACAAAGGCATTCATAGTATATATCGATGCTTGTGTTATAGGATTGTGCATGGTTTTGATGCAGGAAGGGAGAGTGGGGAACTATGCTAGTTGAAAGTCCACGGGGGAAGCTATCCTACCCATGATCTTGAAGCAACCATCGTCTTTTCAATCAAGTCATGAAGACATTATTTATTATAGGAGTAATTTGAGCTGTATATGGATCATAATTCTTTATGGTATTTGTTCTCCTAGAAGGATCTGAATTTAAGGCAACAAAGATAGATGAAGTTTCTAGCATCATATAATTTTGATATCTCCTATACTCAACGTAAAGGGTAATGTTGTAGCCGATGCCTTGATAGAAAGGATGCAATGTTGAGTCCTATATTCATAAAGTGGAAGCACTAATAGTTTATCTCTACATTTGATTTTTTTACCATTATCGTACATCACTCTGGGATTGTTAGCAGCTTTGGATGTGTAGCCTACCCTTATGGACCGCGTTGGGTCAAATCAGAAGCAAAATACAGAGTTATTGGATATTTTTGAGAAACTTGGTAAAGGAGAGTAGTTGAGCCATTTAAGGCGCTATACAAATGACTCAAGTGTGGTTACAAAGAGATGGTATATTATGTATTCCTCTCATTATGTATTTTATTGACATTGTACTCTCTGAGTGCCATCATTCTAGGATATCCATTCATCCCGATGAAGAATTGTATCATGGTATGAAGAGAGTCTTTTATTGGTCGGGTATGAAGAAGCATGCGGCGGAGTATGTATCCAGATGTATTAAAGGCGGAGAAAAAGAAACAGGGTGGATTGTTGCGGCCATTGGATATACCACGGTGGAAGTAAGAAAGTGTTTACATGGATTTCGTTGATGGACTACCTAGGAGTAGGAGGGGGAATGAGAGTATTTGGGTCATAGTCGACCAAATGCGCTCACTTTATTCAGGTTAGGAGTATGAGGGCTATTGCATCATTGGCAACTCTTTACGTGGGGAGATAGTTTGGTTGCATGGAGTTCCTTTGAGTACTGTGAGCGATCGAGATCTGCTCTTTACTAGCGATTTTTGGAGGAGTCTTCAGAAAGCTTTAGGCATTGAGCTAAATTTGAGTATCACTTATCATCCATAGATGGATGGATAGACAGAGAGGGTGAACCAGATATTGAAGGACTTTCTTCGGATATGCATTTTGAATTTTGGAGGCTTTTGGGAGGATCACTTGCCACTAATGGAGTTCACTTATGATAACAACTATCAAGCAAGTATTGGGATGGCACCATTTGAGGCGTTATATTGGAAGCCTTCTCGATCACTGCCTTATTGCTGGGACACTATGAATAGAATCATTCTTGGACTAGATATGGTGATGGAGACATCAGAGAAGGTAGACTTGATTAGTAGAAGGATGAAGACCGCGCAAGTAAGGCAGAAGTCTCATGCTGACATGAGATGAACAGAATTGGAGTTCGCAGTGGTGGACATGGTTTTTGTGAAGGTCACACCTCTTAGGAATGTCATGAGGTTTGGTAATATGGGAAATTTAGTGCCAAGTTTTATAGGGATTTTTTCGATCATAGGTAGAGTAGGGAAGTTAGCTTATAAGGAAAGCTTCCTGAAAAATAGCGGGAGTACACAACATTTTCCATGTGTCACACTTGCAGAAGTGTCTATACAATTCAGCAGTTGTGGTCAAGCCAAGTTAGCTAGCGGAGGTGGTAGTAGAAAGAGAGTCACTTGTTTGCCTTGCTTTTAACCGTATTCTTGAGCATGGTATAAAGTGACTCTGCAATATCGTAATTAAGCTAGTTATGGTCCAGTGGGGAGATGACCCAGCGAAGATTACATGGAAGCCCGAAGAGAAGAATTGAGCTACGCATCCAAAACTCTTTTCTGGTACATTTCCATTTTATTTAATATATGTATGCATATACGCTTAGGCTTTAGATTAATATACCTCATAGGTTGGGATGTTTGGATGCTAGGAATGGTTGCGAACATGTAATTAAGACATGTTTTGGATGATGGTTACTAATGGATATATTTATTAAATTGGTCTTCACACACATAGACAAATATATATATATATAGGTTAACATCCACTCACACCATCACTTTTTATTTCACTGAGTTATATGCATATGGTTATTGCATATGGATTAAATGGTTTCTTATACATACAGAACTACCGGTACATTTATATAGGATGTTGTATACATTTTGGATGCATAACTGAAGCACTTATATTTTAGGAGGTTGACTAGATCGGGAAACCACCTAATCTTTGCATTATAGGTTCATACGCATTCCATGCTTATATGTATATGTTGTATTAGAAATTTTAACTAAGGACAATAATTGCCAGTGGTAGATGGTTGAGTAGATGGTTGTAGATATTGATTTCACGTATACAATTTTCATTTTTCAATTCTTAGATATTCGGATACGAAATCCTTTTAAAAGGGAGAATGTAATACCCCCAAAATTAATCAAAAATTTAATAAAGAAATTAGTTTAAATATAATACAGATAAAAAATGAAATTTTCAAAATTGTCTGATTTGGCTACGAAACATACACTGTTGCGTTCGTAGCGTGTAATGCCCTTGAATTTTAATTAACATTATTCGGGATATTTAATTGGATAAATTAAATAGAATAATGTGAATAATTAGGGAGATGATATTAATAAATCCAATGGCTGTGTCTTAATGAATGAACTAAAATCAGACTTAACTAAATTTAGAAGGAGGAATTTTCCTAAGGGGTAAACTTAGAAATGGGGCTACATTTCTTAGTATATTTCTCTTCCTCCACCTTAACAAACTTTCACTTTCTCATTCATAACTCCTCACCAACTTTCGGTCGGCCATTAAAAGCTCCAGGAAGAAAATAAATTGAAGATAAAAGCTAAGAAATTAAAGCTAGGAAATTATCTCATTCTCCAATCAACCAATCAAGGTGAATAATCATGTTTATCATCTCATTTTTCTCTGTTTGGATCGGCTATGGGTTACACCCGATTCATATTTGTGTTTTGGTTAGGATATAACCATTTAATACCTTTGTTTGGATAATACATAGGTGTTTTAAACATTAATGGTATGCTTTGAAATTTTAATATGTTGAAGAGAACATATTAATTGATTTTCTGGAATTTTTCTAGAATTTTTCATGATGTTTTAATAGTTATATAAAATTGTTTAAGGAATGGGACTTAAATGTTTTGTATAATTATAAAGGAGAAAGGGGCTTTTCCAAATTTATTCAAATTTCCAAATAAGGAAAGTCGGCAGCAATTTTTGAATATAAAATTCTGGCAACCAATCAGATTTAGACAAACAAGGCAGTGGGGTACAAAAGAACTGTTTAAAGTACAATTTTCACTATTTCAACTCTTTCGGCAAGCGCTTCCGCCTCCATTACAAACCATCCGACAGGTCGAAATATATCAAACCTTTCGACTAGCTCAAAAATCAATACACATGGTATCAGGCGACTGGTATGTAGTGAATTGAAAGGGGTAGAAAGGTTTAGGGACGAAAGGTTAGAGCTTTCAAAGGAGATGAAACTTTGTTTTGGTTTTAAAGAAAATACATCTGCTAGCTTTTGACAAAATGCTTTCGAAGTTGTCAAATGGTTTAAAAAAAGGTTTCAATTGGTTTGCTTTCTTGTTTTAAATGAAACCTTTCAACAATGTCGAAAGGTTAGCTTTCGACAGGGTCGGAAGCATAGTTGCCGCTTCCAAACCTTTTAACAGAGATGGAGTCAAAGGTTATTTTTGTTTTCTAAAAGTTGCTGCCTCTCTCCATTGATTTCGAAGGGTTGGTTCCAACACTAACATTTCGCTGTTTTTGAATGTTTTCGAAGGGTTTTGACTTCGAAAGGTTTTGGTTTCGAAAGGTTTTGGTTTCAAAAGGTTTTGATTTCGAAAGGTTTGATTTCGAAAGGTTTCGAAGGGGTTACCTTCAATGATTTTGAAAGGTTCTGAGTTTCAATGATTTTGAAAGGTTTTGTATTTCATTGCTTTCGAAAAGTTTATAAATGGTTTTATAAAGGGGATACCGCCGGCTTTCGACAAAGTTGAAAGGTGGAACCTTTCGACTAGGTCGAAAAGAAACCTTCTGACAAGGTTGAAAGGTAGGACCTTTCGACAAGGTCGAACGATATGATTTTGTAATGCTTTCAAAAGGAAGGCTTCTGAAGGGGCTAACTTCGGATGTTTATTTGATTTCGAATGGGGCTTCATTCGTAGGGGTTCAAAGGAATGTTTTTAGCCATTTTTCTTAAGTAAAGTTTTGCTAATTTGAAGGGGGTACTCCGAAGGGTTATAGCATAAAATACTTATCTTGGTTTGAATATGTAAGGGGGATACTTATATAAATTGGATGTTATTAACCTTGGTGACACTGGAGTCAGTTTAATGTTTTCGATATATAGTTTGGGGTTACAAACAGAAATATGCTTTTGAAAATAAACATTGGGGCTATCAATGTATTTTTATTTAATTTAACCTAATTGGGGCTACCAATGGGAATAGGTTAAACATGTGGGATACATGGGAAAAATAAATATTCATGAGGATCATGAATTTTAATGAACAATCATGGGGATCATGATATTTTAATTGGCCAAGTGTTGGGTTCTTGGTTAACCTAGGAAAACCATGTAATGTGCGGTGGATAGCTCACATCAAATTTCTAAAGTAAAGAATGTTTTGCTAGAGGTGGTTAGCCTCGGGATTTGGCATCCAAGGGTTCATAGTCATCCTAGGAAAACTATGGAGTGTGCAGTAGATAGCCCACACCAACTTTTATAAATCAATGTACGATGGATAATCTGCATTTATTTTGATGAATTTGGGACGGATAGTCCTACTTAAGTTTTGACGGATAGTGATTTTAAAGATTTTAGAGGGGAACTCTAATAAATGGATTTTAGATAGGAAATCTAATAAATTTCTTTTAGATGCGATATCTAATGAATGGGTGGATGGGATATCCAATATATATGATTTATGGTTTTATTTCATATTATGTTAAGACTAATCATTTTAGGTGCAAGAGCATAGTAAATGATTTGCATGTTTTGTTTTGGATACTAGTGAGGGGAAAACTCATTCCACTAAGCAGCGTGGTCTCACTAGATATCTATTTATGATAAGAGATGATAGGGGATTATTCATACCATACTTATTGTCTGACTCGAAGTTTGTGTTTCTCCACAAACTCTCGGGTAATCAAGATTAATTTGAGTAGTCTAAGAGTGGGAGACTTTCAGGTTTTTGGATGAATAAGCTTCCAGAGACGTGCAGGAGGCAGTGTTAGCTATATAGGATCTATTTTGTGTCTTCCGCTGTGATGTACTAAGAACTGTAAAGTTCATATTTATTAGTTCTCTGATCATCATAAGAGGACATCTTCATATGTTGCTCTTATCGTATTTTGTACATGTATATGTGATCTGAATGTGGTTAACGTTTATGATTATGTAATTAAATCTTAAATTGAAACTGATAAGAAATGAGAAATTCTGTTTTGTTGAAGTTTAATTTTTTTTTCATATTCTTGTGTTTCTGTGTTGCCAATAGTTTCAAGATTCCGATTTTGGTCACTTAGAAATAACACCTATGGATGACTGGAGCATCCGTAGCAGTTAGTATTGAGCTTTCGAAAGCGGGATGTTACAAGTTGGTATCGGAGCATGGTTTATGTACTTAAAAGGAATTTAAACCTTAAAAGATTTTTAAAGCATAATCTAATGAATCTAAAATATGGTTGGGCTTGGGAAAGCGTTATAGTAACGTATGTGTACTTTGCTATAAATACCTAAGTATGTATTCCCCACTCTCTTAGACCGTTCTTCTGTATCTTACAAAGATTGGATTTCAGGTAGTAGGGAAGTAAGATATGGAGGCAGGAAATGGAAGAGTTAATCAACATAGACGCACCGTAACAAGTGGAAATGTTTGACCCAATACTAGGAGCAATTAGGGTCGATAGGCAAATGCAAACCCATATGCAAATGCTAATGTTGGTGCTGAAATTCCGCCGGTTGATATGGGTATAATGTATCAGTTCTTCATTAATATGGTGCAAGCTGGAGCAGCTGCGGGGGTGGCTGTAGAGAATGCTGGAGGAGCTAATCCAGTGGCCCTAGTTGGTAATAATTATGCCAAGCTGAGCAGGGATTACGCTAGTCTTGGAGGGGAGCCTTTTCTAGGAATCGAGGATGCGGTAGGAGTGGAGAACTGACTATTGCATTGTGAAAGGATATTTGCATATCTCGCCTTGACGGGTATGCATAAGAGAAGACTTGCTTCAAGGCAATTGTAGGGAGCAACATTCTTTTGATGGAACGGAGTTATCGTGGGAGAGCTAGAGGAAGACCTGACTTGGGCTGAATTTCGAAGGAGGTTCGAAGAAAGATTTCTATCAGAGGTTGCTAGGTCAGCATTGCTCAGGAAATTTGCAGATTTAGTCCAAGGGGATAGATCGGTAATTGAGTATACTTTGGAGTTTGATTAGCTATCCTGTTACGGATATGCTACTATGGATATAGTCATTTGGAGGAATGATAAGTTTATCAGGGGGTTGAATCTTGAGATCGCCAGAGCAACCATGCCAAACCTCCGGGATCTGTGTCATATTGTTGTTGAGATGACTCTTCGGAATGAAGAGATGCTTTCTACTTTTGGAAAAAGGAAACCAGCTGAGGTCCATAATTTTCAGGGTAAGAAGCGGAAGTTCTTCAAGAAGAAAGGAACCCAATCGGGGGCAGAAACCAAGAAGAGCAAGGCTGATATTGTCTGTTACAAGTGTGATAAGAAGGGGCACTATGCTAGTGAGTGTCGCTCGGGTGATGGAAGAGCAGTTGCAGTGAGGCCGAATGTGAAGTGCTGCAACTGTGGCCAGATGGGGCATTACAAGGACAAGTGTCCCGAGGCTGCTGAGGCTGGAAAAGGTAAGGTCTTTGCGTTGGAACCATCATCCTTTAGACCAACGGCTGCTGAGAAAGGAAAAGCAGTGATGGAAGGTATGCTTATGATTCATAGTACTCCAGTTAGGATACTATTTGATACCGGTGCATCGCACTCATTTATATCTCAGTATTTGGTAGATTGCTTATGTCTGGAACCTTTATGCCTTATTACTCCTTTAAGGGTTGCGAATCCTATAGGAGGGTATATTACTCTAGGATTGAAATATGACCAGTTAGAACTTGATTTTTTAGGTCATAGCGATTGAGTTTCGAATAGATCTCGTACCGGGAGCTGAACCCGTAAGTACACCACCTAGCAGGATGTCACCAACCGAGATGAAGGAATTGAAGGTGCAGCTAGTGGAATTGGAAGTAAATTATTTCATTCGGCCAAGCAGTTCGCCTTGGGGAACAGCCGCAGTATTCGTGAAGAAGCCAGATGGGTCATTGAGGATGTGTATCGACTATCGTATGCTGAACGAGAGGACAATCAAGAATAGGTATCCTTTGCCGAGAATCGATGACTTATTCGATCAATTGAGTGGAGCCAGAGTGTTTTCCCGGCTGGATTTGGCGACAGGTTTCCATCAGCTAAGAGTGGCAAAGGACAGTATTCCTTTGACGGCGTTAAGGGCCAGATATGGGTCTTACGAATGGTTGGTTATTCCATTCGAGCTTACTAATGCGCCAGCTTTCTTCGTGGATTTGATGAACCGGGTTTTTCGAGAGCACTTGGATAGGTTCGTGTTCATTTTTATTGATGACATTTTGGTGTATTCTAAGAATGGGAAGGATCATACAGATCATCTTAGAATAGTGTTAGAGACGCTAAGGCAACATCAGCTGAAAACGAAGTTCTCCAAGTGTCATTTCTGGAAGAAGGAAGTGAAGTTCCTTGGTTATGTAGTTTCCGAGGAGGGTTTAGTAGTTGATCTTGATAAGATCGAAGCTGTTAACAATTGGAAGAGACCAGAGACGGTAAATGATATTAGAAGTTTTCTTGGACTTGCTGGATACTACCGAAGGTTCATTAAGGATTTCTCATGGATAGCGGCATCCTTGACCATGCTAACCAGGAAGGACGTGAAGTTTGTTTGGTCTGAAAAATGTGAGAAGGCATTCCTTAAGTTGAAACATTTGTTAACTAATGTGCCTGTGTTAGTAATTCCAGATGGGAATCAGGGGTTGGTAGTTTACACCAATGCATGTGGTACTGGCTTAGGTGTTGTGCTAATGTAGAATGGGAAGGTTATTGCCTATGCTTCTAGACAGCTTAGACCGCATGAAGTGAGATACCCTACTCATGATTTGGAGTTGGCAGCGGTAATCTTCGCATTGAAGGTGTGGAGGCATTATCTTTTGGGAGAAAGGTTTGAGCTATTCACGGATCATAAGTCTCTACGGTATTTATTCTCTCAAAAGGAGTTGAACATGAGACAACAGAGATTGCTGGAGTTTGTTACAGCTTATGATTTTAGCATCGAGTATACACCGGGAAAAGGAAATAAGGTGGTAGATGTGCTTAGCAGGAAACATTAGAATGTGGTGTTAGCTATGTTGGCGGAATGGAAAGAATTGGAAGCACTGGCTGCTTGCAGTGTGCAGTTGAGGTCGACTGCTAGATCTAGTCGGAATATCGCCATGATGTCTTGATTGGAAGTTCGACCAGTTCTGATCGGACTGCTTCTAAGCAGAAAGAGGATTCAGTGTTAGACGAGAGGATTAGAAGGTTAGAAGCTGGAACCAAGATTGATGATTTGAAGGATTTTATTCTTGACCACAGGGGTTGGTTGAGAATGAATGAACGGTTATGTGTTCTGGATGTTGGAGACCTTAGGAAGGAAGTTCTTAGGGAATTTCATCGATCGAAGTTTACGATTCATCCTGGGGAAACCAAGATGTATCAGGATATGAAGAGAAGTTTCTTCTGGGAAGGAATGATAGGGATGTTAGCTTATGGGTAAAACAGTGTTTGAACTGTCAGCAAGTAAAAGCCGAACATCAGAAGCCAAGTGGTTTGCTTCAGCCTTTGGATATTCCAGTTTGGAAGTGGGACTCGATATCCATGGATTTTATTGACGGGTTGCCAAGGTCAAACCGGGGTAATGAAAGTATATGGGTTATAGTGGACAGATTGACTAAGAGTGCCCATTTCATTCCGGTAAGGTCAACCAGGACGGCACCTGTTTTGGCTAAGTTGTTCATGAAGAACATCGTTAAACTGCATGGAATTCCTAGTATTATCATAGTGATAGAGATGCTTTGTTTACTAGCGAGTTCTAGAAGAGCCTGCAGAGTGTGTTAGGCACTAAGCTCAAGATGAGTACCGCATATCATCCTCAGACGGATGGGCAGACAGAGAGAGTCAACAAGGTACTGGAAGATCTGTTGAGAGCTTGTGTGCTGGATTTTAGTGGTTCTTGGGAAGATCACTTGCACTTAGTGGAGTATTCCTATAATAATAGTTATCAGACTACTATAGGAATGGCGCCTTTTGAAGCTTTTTATGGAAGGCCATGCAAATCACCAGTATGTTTGTTAGAGACCGGAGACAGATTGTTCCTTGGTCCAACTTTGGTTAGAGTGGCGATGGAAAAGATTGAGTTGATGTGGGAAAGAATGAAGGAAGTGTAGTCTAGGCAGAAGAGTTACGTAGACAAAAGGCGTAAGGACCTAGAGTTATCAGTTGGAGACAGAGTTTTCATCAAGGTATCACCGATGAAAGGTGCGGTTTGGTTCGGGAGGACCGGGAAGCTAGCACCGAGATATGCTGGACCATTTCCTATATCAAAGAGGATTGGGAGACTCGCATACCGAGTAGATTTGCCGAGCAGTTTGGCCGGGGTCCACAATGTGTTTCATGTTTCTCATCTTAGGAAGTATGTTCATGATCCAGAAACTACATCGCTCTGACGGCACTGGAGGACTTAGTGGTGGAACCAGATATGATTTTTGTTAGGCAACCAGTTCATGTTGTGGCAAAAGATGAGAAGAGGCTAAGAAACAAGACAGTCAGGTTGGTGAAAGTTCAATGGAGCGACAACGTGAAGGACTGTACTTGGGAGACAGAAGACAGGATTAGGGCTACTTTTCCTGGGCTGTTTTAGATGGTATGTTCTATATATGATTTATATAGAATTTGGCTGGTAGGTTATACTAGCTTTGCTTATATGGGCTACATGCTTGTTGTTGTGTCCTTACTGAAATTTCGGGGACGAAATTCTTTATGGGGAGGAGTCTGCGTAGTGATTTTCTAGGCAATTTTCATATATAAAGTTTTATAATTGGAGCTCGTATGAAAAGTTATTAAAGTTTGAAAATTTAGAATTTAAAATAATTGGTAAAAACAAATATATGCTAAAAATCATAAAATAAGAAACATTAACTGGTCGACCCTTAGCAGTCGACCGTTCTAAGCCAACCAATAGACCAGTTTAGCTTCAAGGGCTAGGGTTAGGTTAGGCATAATGGCCCGAATTTTATATAATTAAATCTAACGGCCGATGTCAATTTCTACACCTATAAATACAATGTTAACCTAACACTAATAACCCTAATTTAATCATATATGCTCTAATTCTGTCTCTCTCAAAACTCTCTGCTTCTCTCCAAATCAACATGTTCTTCAAAAACAAAAATTTTAAAATCAAAACTAAAAAGGAGAAAGAACGATGAATCGAAGCATAGGCAATTCAAGGCGAATTAAGAGGGAAAAACTAATAAAAGGTGAGTGGTTTATTTGTTAAGATATGGAGATTTACAAGTAAAAGGTGAACTAATTTAACACCATGTTAATTTCACCCTAAACTGATTTTGAAATATAAAAATATGCCTATATAATGTAAGGTCTATCAACTGAAATCATGCAAGTAAAATCATAGGTTGTACATAAAAAACTATTAGAAGATAACCCCTATCAAACAAAATGCAAGTTACTGTTAAAATCATAGTTGAGAGTATGATGATACACTATTAGAAATATAGATAAAAATATATTAAAAGTTAATTAGTAAAAATAATAGTCAACGAATGAAAATTAGATGTTAATTAAAATCGACCAATCGAGAAGTTTACTATATCCAGTCGACTACGAGCTGTTGACCACTACAGTAATCGTCGGTCGATTGGTCATCTAATTTTAGGTGCAGGTTGAACCCTGGCCTAAGGCCAAGGTTTGTAGATTTATATATTATTATCCGGCCTTTTGATCTGGCAACATTAATCAGATTAGACAAGTCACATATGAAGATTATTGAGGCAAGCGACCCAAAAGGATAGCCAAAAGGCTTAGGAGAGTGGTCCGACCAGGTTCAGAAACCCATGCCCGAACCATCATGCAAAAAGTAAGAGAGTACCCTGCTAAGTACGTGGATCAGTACCGAACCATCTATCGTTCGGTACTGACCTATAATACTTTATAGGTTTGGTCCTATTTTTCCACTATATTCTAGCCAAGGTCCTAGTAGCCCATTTTAAGCTCCAAATATCATTCATGTGCTCTACTCCATCCATCTCCTCAAGCTCTTTAAGTCAGCAACTTCATCCTACCGTAGACCCATCATTTGGACTCAAAGCAAACTTATAATGACTTAAACAACTATGAAACCATAAAGCTAACGGTATGGCGACCGGTCTGTAAAAGACCAAAACATTGATTGGTAAAGTTTTATGGGTCGGTACTGATCCATAGTTATGGTTAGGTGTCGACCTATAGAGATTGCTGAGTTGGCTATGTCTTATTCTTTAAGAACTGCTGGGAGATCATGGAGAACATGGGTTTGGACGTTCCTAAGGTTTTACCGCCGACCTAAACCTATAAATAGAGCATGAGAGGCTTCATTTGGGGGATATTTTTCACTTTCCAGCACTTGTACTAATTCTTGTAATTACATATCGTTTGGCGACAAACCTTAAGAACATTTATTGTACTTTTAACAATAAAACGAGAAGAATTATTGAGTGGACACAGGCATGCTTTGCCGAATCATGATAAATTGTTTATCTACTATTTATTTCTCATTTTCAATTTACTTTTCATCACATTTATTTCTCTACATAATCCTATGGGTGTTAGTGCCATTTTTTATGCTGACATTTTGGTGCTTTCAGTGAGAACCGATGTTCTCAAGCCTGTTTGGATCCATCATCTACTATTGGATTGTCTAAATCTGAGAGATAGATCCAGTTTTTCTTTGTTTTAGAATTCCCTACTACTCAGATTTTCAAAAAATCTACATAAGTGCTTGCTACTATGGCATCCAAAAGAGACTGTTCCACCACTTCGCGTGCTACAGATGATGTTGAGGAGATTGATCCCCAACACACTGGAGAGGTTGCGCAGCCAACCGCTATGGATGTTCAAAAGCCAACTTATGTGGTTACTAGAGTTGAAATCGACCGCATGATGAAACAAGTGGAGGATAAGCTCCAAGAAAGCCGCAACGAGTTGAATGCTTAGATGAAGCAGAGTTTGGACTTGTTGACTTAACTAACCAGTGGTTGTAGGAGAAACAGAAGGGACAGAATGCCTTCTGATTCAAGAACCACTTATCATTGGAGCATGGACAGAGGGACAGAAAGTAGAAAATGCTATGGAAATATGCCGGGAGGTTGAAACAAAGGCTGGGCCAAAGCCACGGCTAAGGAATATGGATCGGTACCGAACCATCAAGGCCGTTTGGTATCAAACCATCATCTATGGGTCATAGTGGTCAACTCCCAAGGGATGTAACTGGTTTGACTTCTAGACGTGTTTCGGATGGTTAGAATATTGGAGATCAGGTGAGTACTGCAGATCCGCCTGGAAGGAACCATCAGACTACTGAATGAACAGTTCTCCCAGAGTCAAGGGAATCCAGGTATTATGAAACAACCCAAGAGTGTTTGCCGAGCCAAACACTTAGAGCGGATCATACTTACCGCCGTTAGGTAGAACCAGCTGAACTGAATTTAACTGAGATGATCAGAAGGTTATTAGTAAAATCCAGCATCGGATTAATGATGATTAGGGAACTTCCCCTAGCTAGAATCCATATACAAAGAACATTCTGTGTAAGGAATACCCACGAAGGTTTATGATGCCAACGATGCTGGCATACGATGGGAAAACTGATCCGAGGCAACATTTGATAAAGTATGGCTGGCATATGGACACGGCCAGAGATATTGATGTAGTGAAATGTCGTTGCTTTACGATCTTTCTAGAAGGGGTGGCGACGATGTGGTTCACCAGGCTTCCACTGAGATCCATATCGTCTTTTAATCAATTGGCGGGAAAATTCATGGAATGGTTCCTCATGCATAATACATGTCTGAAAGATTTTATGTCTCTTTCAAACCTCTTTAAGTGAGATGGAGAACCGTTATAGGAATTTTGTATACATTCCATACGACAATGGAGGAAGTGAGTAATGCTAAGGAGGATATTGTTCTGATGGCATTAATCAAGGGGATTCATCCCGAGATGGATTTTGGGGAATGGTTAGAACGAAAACCCCCACCAACTATGGACACTTTTTATAGAAATGCCAACCAATATTTGTGCTTTGAAGTCCCCGAAGGAATGACGTTGGGGGTTCAGCTGAAGCAATACAAAGCAATGTCACTATGAAGCATTCCAGAGAGAGTTTCAGAAACGTTGATGTCAACGTCAAGAATCAGAGTGGTGGACAGAATAAAAATACCAACGGGAACTGTAACGATCCCGAATATTATTAAGTTTAAATTGATAATTAAATTAAATTTTTGAATAAAAATTTGTGAAATTAATGGGAATATATATATATATATATAAAATAAACACATTAAACAAATTAGTTAAAAATTCAAATAACATAATAAATATAGAATTTCATGTATAACACAAAGTAATACAAATAATATACATTCAACTATATAAAGATAAGTATGAACAAAATAAAGAAATAAAAATACATTCAAGTATTCAAACAATATAGGATGTCATTTATATTACAAAGTATAAAGCAAAGTAACAAGACAGCAATTATATACATCCATGTACAAGAAAAGCAATTAATGCTGGCAATGTTATTAGCCACCAAAAGAAGGAAATATATATAGGCTTGCTTAAGAAGACAATATCATACATCTAGATACAAACAAATAAGTATGAGTGTGGAGTAGTTATGAAGGCAAGTAAAATATATGTGTATGCAGCCTGTAGAGTAGTAATGCAAGATATTTTAGTACACAAAGCATATCATCTCAACACAAATAAAATATGTCAGCCGAGACAAAAAATGCAGGCAAGAACATAAACAAAGTACAAAATAAAATATCTTTGTACAAATAAACAAGTATAAGTAATAGCTTGCAAATGAAAACATAAGGTACATATGCATTTAATGTTTGCATCTTTAGCATAGCAAAGCAAGATTTCAGCCGGCCAAACAGAGGAAAGATCACTGCCTATTGTATTAAAGAGAAAAATATACCATCTTATGTTGTACAAAATAATAATATTACCCTATTGTACAAATAAAATAATGATAGCCTGTAAACTTATTTTTATATATATCAACCTCATTTCAATTCGTTCATCAAACATAAGCAAAGAACTGAAGTAAGCATCATCTACAAACTAAAATAAAACTCAAACAAAACTTCAGTTCAAAACTTAAACAAAATTTAATCAAAACAAAGTAAACAAGCTTCTGTTCAAATTCAAACCTAGAAGTTCAAGTTCAAACTCAAAGCAAAGTTCAAAATCAAATTTGAAAGCTAGTAGATCAACTTCAAAACCAAGCAAGAAGATTTAAAAAAAGAAATCAGGCTTAGTTTTTCAAAAGCAGGAAATCTGCTCTGTTCAAAATTCCTTTCAGGTGAGTAAACTCTTTTAAAAACAAATTTAATTATATCTGTAGTTGAAATCTTTATGCATTTGCTAGGGTATGAATATGTGTTACATAAATATTGTTAAGTTTGTATGTTGGAAGTGTGAAGTTGCCAGGGAATTCAAGTGACTGTAAATATCCATCCTCTCTGTTTGAATTTATGAAGTGGTTTTCTTAAGAAAAAAAAATTCAAATCTTCCAAACTAGACCATGTTTGAACTTGATATTTGAATGAAAATTGTATGTTAATGTTTGTTGGTAAATTTAAAAATAGTTCTGTAAATTTAAATTTAAAAATTATCTTTAAAAATGAAAAACTACAGTGAAAACCAAATCATGTGATAAATTTGAGTATCTTAAATTATCAACTGGATTACATAACTTGAATTGTTATTGCAAATTGTGATTTTTAAAAACAAAATGGAAATTTTAAGTTGCATATGTTATGTGCTGTTCACAGTTGAATAAAATTAGCACTTTGATCGATTTCTAGAAATCAAAGAAGTATTGGATGTAGTAATTTCGTTTAAAGCTGGTTTGGAACTCAATAATATTAGGAAAAATATTGAAAAAAATTATCTATTGAAAGAATTTTGGGGACGAGTTCAATTTAGGGTTTAACCCTAAATTTTTCAGTGGGTTGAACGCGTGATGATTTCAACACCTAGGGGCGATCGAGTTGCAAACGCTCTTGGGAAATGATAGTACGAACTGTCGACGTGTCATGGCCGAAATCTTGGTGTCGCTGGTGGTCTGAGGAGCGGCGGCGAGGCAATTCAGTTGGGTGTGTTGTATTACAGTGTCGAGTAAAACACTCGTTTTTCAATTTCGAGTTTTATGTGTTGAGACGAAGTGCGATTTTGAGTAATGGGTTGAAGTGCGACTTTCCGATGGTCGCGATGGCCACCGGAGCGGCGGCGCGGGGATGTGCACGTGCACGCGTGCCATTTTGGATATCTGGGCTGTTGAGTTTGGGAAGATAAAGGTGGCTCGGGTCACAGCTCGAAGTCAGGGCGTGTTTTTCTCGAGTTGAAGAAATGAGTAGCTCGGAGTTGAGCTCGGGTTTATCTCGGGGGTTGCTCGGGTCTGGGAAGTTGGTGATCAAAACAGTTTTGAATTAAAACTTAACCAAGTTTTTAAAACACTGTCCTAGTTAAATGTTTTAAACTAAATATGTGATTTGGTATCAAATAAAGGAAATGATTTTATCATAATCTAATTAAGGTTTTGATAATTAATGAGGTAATGAAAGAGTAATTAATTAAGGTAATTAATTTAAGGTTACTTACTTAATTACTTAAAGAATAATTTGTCAATGTGATTAATTGATGGTTAATTTATTAATTAAAGATAATTAATTAAATGGTGAATTAAATAATTAAAGGTTAATTATTTAATAATTAAGGGTTGATGAATTATAATTAAAGGTTAATTAATTAATTATTAATGGTTAATTAATAAATGATTAAAGAATAATTAATCAAAATGGTTGAAATTAATTAATGTTAATTAACCAGGATTATTGATTTATTCATAATTAATAAATCAGATTTAAATAAATCAGATAATAAATTGACCTTATCTATGGATATTTGGATTCTATTGGATGACTTGATTGTTTGATATCCCTGATATATGATGCTTTGTGATATACCCTGATTTGTATTGTGATCTGTAATTTATTTATCTGGGATGAATGTAATTGATTATCTGCGATATATATCTGTTTCTGTGATATATTACTATGTGAATATGAAAACCCTTGACCCGTAAACGACATTTGAATTTCGATGCGACAAGGAGTCGGATTCCAGTTGGTTATCTGAAACCCACATCGAATCGTAATAATGAATCTGTGTGACTGATAAATTTACTTTATCTATGAATCTGTGAATGAAGATAAGCGTTATGGGCTATACCGCTTATTGATATATCTGTGATGATTGATGTTGTGCACTATTGTGTGAAACCCCTGGACCACACTTTTACACACACAAATATGGATTTCACGTGGAAATCGGTTAAGTCACAGATGATGTAAATTTAATGTTTTTGAAATTGAAATTTTAATTTTAATTGATTTTGAAATTGGAAATTGGGGTTTAATATGAAAAGCTTTTGAAAGGAGTTTTAAAGATATTTTGGATATCTTGAAATTTAAATAATTTGATTTAAATTTGAATTCAAGTTTGAAATTGAATTCTATGATTTGAAACTAGGGATTAAAGATGCTGTACAAGTTATATATGGGTTAAACAATTTTAAAGGTATTGATTTGGGAATTTGAATTTAATTCAAGGGTTTTAACTCATGTAAATATAACTGGATTTTTTCGAAACGAAAACTACTTGTTTCCAAATAATAATAGCTTCATTTTAAGAATGAACTTCCAAATTGTGTTGAAAGGTTTCAAGTTTGAAATAGAATTGAAATGTTTTGAAAGCTATGAAATGAGTCTTTGATTAAAAGACCGGATGAATTAATCCAACTTGAAATAGAATTGTTTTGAAAGACTATGAATGAATCTTTGGAAACGAGTTTTGAAAGCTATAAGTTAAATCTTGACTTAAAGATTTAACGATTTAATTCAATTAAAATGGAAATCGATTTGAAAATCTATTAATAGATCTTTGTGAACGGGGTGAACTTTGTGAATTGAATCTTTTTGTTTAAAAGATTAAAAGTGTGGAAATTGTTTAAAACCATTGAAGGTTTTTGAAATGAATCTTTTTGTTTAAAAGATTGGAAATGGTAATTTGTTTTAACCATTCGAACGAAAAGTTTTGGGCTCTAAAGTTGTGATTTAACTGAAACCCTAGTATCTATATGATTTCTAATATTGCGCTCGTTATTCGGTTTAGCCGGGAAAGGACCTTTGTGTCATATAACCCATTTTGAATAATGATACGACGTATATGGATAGCATTTGAAGACCGGTGGTGAAGACCGGATACTTTCGAAAACGAAAGGATTACCATTGATTGTCTCTGCATCGGCTGATCCACGGTATAGAGATTTTAGCACCCTAAGTGATGGGAAGTCCAGACGTGATTAGAAATTATCCGGATTTGCAAGGGCTTCTTTGGAAGTGCCTTCGGTTTCGTTCGATCCCGGAACGGACTTGTATGGATGTGTGTCTGACATTACACTTTTAGATGTAAAGCTGGTTTCTATCAAATACATTTCTGTTGGTGGCGGAGAATTTATTCTCTTAGCTTAACACCCTTCTCTGAGACGTACGAGCTTAGAGGTTATGTAGTTGATGGTTACTAGTGATACATTCCCAATTTGGTAATGTGGCATACGAAGTGATGTTGATCATTGTTGGTCAAAGCGCGGCTTTGTGAAAAAACGTGGCTTTGTGAAAAAGCGTTGCTTTGTGAAAAAGCGTTGCTTTGTGAAAAAGCGTTGCTTTGTGAAAAAGCATGGCTTTGTGAAAAAGCGTTGCTTTGTGGACGAGACTTCGTCGAGCCTCACAACCCAGTAATGGTCGAAACAGGAATGTTGCGGCAAAGGTTTGTAGGGGTAGCGCCCCTAGGGTATGTCATTTCCTTCTGGATAAAAGGTGATATCATGGTATGGAGCCCATATATTTTACCTATGTTGATGCTGCACAGTTATTATACTTTGTGGTTGTTGCTCTATGATCGAGACGTCTCGGATAAAGGTCGGTGACGACCGGGGGATGACATGACTCATGTGTTAGTTACCTAGTTACAGCTTGGTTAAAGCGTGAGGTAGCGTCGGCCTTGTGTTTGCAGAGATCCGGTTAGGTTCTCGGGGAGTCTTTCCAGAGGCGTTTCCATTTCGGTAAGGAAGTTCCTTTGCCTGACCATTTGTTGGAAATCCAAAGAAACAATACGAACCCAGTACGGTTTTAGTTGTATAACCTGCCATGGAATGTGGCGGTAACCTGTTATTGAACATGGTAGCTATAGTAGGCATACGATGAAATGTTGTATGCTGGCTAAGATTGATATTATACTTTCGAAATATTTTCACACTATGCACTAGTAATAATATCAAAGGAGTTTTGTTTGCGTAGTAAGCATGTTTGACTATCATAAGAAGAAATCTCCTCCAAGTCTGCGATTGCATTATGTGTGTGGTGGGAGGTCTTATGGTAGTTTCATTTTCCAAAAAAAAACATTGCGGGTTTCAATGTTTAAATTTCTTTTGTTTAAAGATAAACTGTTTTTGTTTGCTCATACCAGTCCCATGACTGACTCGGAGTTTATTGTTCCCTTCCTACACTCTGGGTGCCCACCATTTTCCACACGGGCAGTCTAGAGTTGGGTTTCTCAGATATTCAGGTTTAGTAGATTATCTAGAGCTGGTTCAGTTCTTAGAGTTCAGGACTGCACTTGCTTATTTTTGTGCATCGTGATGGTGGTTCGAGCTTGACGTTGGAGTTGTTGGAGTCATTCTCTTTTGTAGATCATTTGGAGTGATTTTCTTCTGTTCTGTTATTTCCGCTGTATCATTATTTATCTCTGATATTGTTGTATCATATTGATATCATTGTTGTATATCATTATGTATATTGTATTCATTGGATTGTATATGATATCGTTGATTTCTTTATTCCGCTGTGTTGTTATACTTAATGGTGTTATAAGCTCCGGTGAACCATATTCGGCGTTTGAATCTGCGGCATTTTAAGTACAAGTGAAGTACGGGTGCCGATTTTCGAAGGCCGATTTCAGGGTCATCACATTTGGTATCAGAGCTGAGGGTAAAACTTTAGCTCAGGAGTATAAAACATTAAGTAGCTCATTAGAGATAGGGTGAAGTATACCCTAGAATGAGTAATTCTCAGATATCCGTTCGAATGCCTCAGTAAATTCTCTTACTATCCACTGATAGTGAGTATAAGTGCAAGAAGAGAATGAGATAGGGTACAGGGGAATACGACTATAAATGGTCAATACCCTGTAACAACAAGGAAACAATCTTTTCTCTATCAATCTCTTTTGTTCAACATCTCTTTTCTCAATTCTTTGATAGTTCCTAGTCGATCCAGGAAGAGATTTGATATATTTATATGGGACATAAACTCCGGATAGGCCAAATTGTTTATTTGGATGTATTGGTTGCTTTGTTTGCTATGGTTGATAGGTATACTTTAGCTCTAGACTGAAAGTTTTGAAATTGTATCCATATATCTATCTATCTTTGGGTCCCAATATATTCTACGAATGGTTAGTTATCCTTTCGGACTAACCGATGCCACTGTATATTTCGTAGATCTGGATAACCCGAGTATCTTGTGAAATTAAACAGTTTCGTTTTCGTATTTATTATTGATATTCTGATTTGGTAAGCCAAATGCAGAATAGATGCTCAGTTTGAATTGATGAAATATTTTTCATCTATCTTGGTGTCTCCCTGGCAAATTTCGAGGATGAAATTCTTTAATGGGGGAAGTCTGTAATGATCCCGAATTTTATTAAGTTTAAATTGATAATTAAATTAAATTTTTGAATAAAAATTTGTGAAATTAATGGGAAAATATATATATATATAAAATAAACACATTAAACAAATTAGTTAAAAATTCAAATAACATAATAAATATAGAATTTCATGTATAACACAAAGTAATACAAATAATATACATTCAACTATATAAAGATAAGTATGAACAAAATAAAGAAATAAAAATACATTCAAGTATTCAAACAATATAGGATGTCATTTATATTACAAAGTATAAAGCAAAGTAACAAGACAGCAATTATATACATCCATGTACAAGAAAAGCAATTAATGCTGGCAATGTTATTAGCCACCAAAAGAAGGAAATATATATAGGCTTGCTTAAGAAGACAATATCATACATCTAGATACAAACAAATAAGTATGAGTGTGGAGTAGTTATGAAAGCAAGTAAAATATATGTGTATGCAGCCTGTAGAGTAGTAATGCAAGATATTTTAGTATACAAAGCATATCATCTCAACACAAATAAAATATGTCAGCCGAGACAAACAATGCAGGCAAGAACATAAACAAAGTACAAAATAAAATATCTTTGTACAAATAAACAAGTATAAGTAATAGCTTGCAAATGAAAACATAAGGTACATATGCATTTAATGTTTGCATCTTTAGCATAGCAAAGCGAGATTTCAGCCGGCCAAACAGAGGAAAGATCACTGCCTATTGTACTAAAGAGAAAAATATACCATCTTATGTTGTACAAAATAATAATATTACCATATTGTACAAATAAAATAATGATAGCCTGTAAACTTATTTTTATATATATCAACCTCATTTCAATTCGTTCATCAAACATAAGCAAAGAACTAAAGTAAGCATCATCTACAAACTAAAATAAAACTCAAACAAAACTTCAGTTCAAAACTTAAACAAAATTTAATCAAAACAAAGTAAACAAGCTTCTGTTCAAATTCAAACCTGGAAGTTCAAGTTCAAACTCAAAGCAAAGTTCAAAATCAAATTTGAAAGCTAGTAGATCAACTTCAAAACCAAGCAAGAAGATTTAAAAAAAGAAATCAGGCTTAGTTTTTCAAAAGCAGGAAATCTGCTCTGTTCAAAATTCCTTTCAGGTGAGTAAACTCTTTTAAAAACAAATTTAATTATATCTGTAGTTGAAATCTTTATGCATTTGCTAGGGTATGAATATATGTTACATAAATATTGTTAAGTTTGTATGTTGGAAGTGTGAAGTTGCCAGGGAATTCAAGTGACTGTAAATATCCATCCTCTCTGTTTGAATTTCTGAAGTGGTTTTCTTAAGAAAAAAAATTCAAATCTTCCAAACTAGACCATGTTTGAACTTGATATTTGAATGAAAATTGTATGTTAATGTTTGTTGGTAAATTTAAAAATAGTTCTGTAAATTTAAATTTAAAAATTATCTTTAAAAATGAAAAACTACAGTGAAAACCAAATCATGTGATAAATTTGAGTATCTTAAATTATCAACTAGATTACATAACTTGAATTGTTATTGCAAATTGTGATTTTTAAAAACAAAATGGAAATTTTAAGTTGCGTATGTTATGTGCTGTTCACAGTTGAATAAAATTATCACTTTGATCGATTTCTGGAAATCAAAGAAGTATTGGATGTAGTAATTTCGTTTAAAGCTGGTTTGGAACTCAATAATATTAGGAAAAATATTGAAAAAATTATCTATTGAAAGAATTTTGGGGATGAGTTCAATTTAGGGTTTAACCCTAAATTTTTCAGTGGGTTGAACGCGTGATGATTTCAACACCTAGGGGCGATCGAGTTGCAAACGCTCTTGGGAAATGATAGTATGAACTGTCGACGTGTCATGGCCAAAATCTTGGTGTCGCTGGTGATCTGAGGAGCGGCGGCGAGGCAATTCAGTTGGGTGTGTTGTATTACCGTGTCGAGTAAAACACTCGTTTTTCGATTTCGAGTTTTATGTGTTGAGACGAAGTGCGATTTTGAGTAATGGGTTGAAGTGCTACTTGCCGATGGTCACGATGGCCATCGGAGCGGCGGCGCGGGGATGTGCACGTGCACACGTGCCATTTTGGATATCTGGGCTGTTGAGTTTGGGAAGATGAAGGTGGCTCGGGTCACAGCTCAAAGTCAGGGCGTGTTTTTCTCGAAGGAGTTGAAGAAATGAGTAGCTCGGAGTTGAGCTCGGGTTTATCTCGGGGTTTGCTCGGGTCTGGGAAGTTGGTGATCAAAACAGTTTTGAATTAAAACTTAACCAAGTTTTTAAAACACTGTCCTAGTTAAATGTTTTAAACTGAATATGTGATTTGGTATCAAATAAAGGAAATGATTTTATCTTAATCTAATTAAGGTTTTGATAATCAATGAGGTAATGAAAGAGTAATTAATTAAGGTAATTAATTTAAGGTTACTTACTTAATTACTTAAAGAATAATTTGTCAATGTGATTAATTGATAGTTAATTTATTAATTAAAGATAATTAATTAAATGGTGAATTAAATAATTAAAGGTTAATTATTTAATAATTAAAGGTTGATGAATTATAATTAAAGGTTAATTAATTAATTATTAATGGTTAATTAATAAATGATTGAAGAATAATTAATCAAAATGGTTGAAATTAATTAATGTTAATTAACCAGGATTAGTGATTTATTCATATGTAATAAATCTGATTTAAATAAATCAGATAATAAATTGACCTTATCTATGGATATTTGGATTCTATTGGATGACTTGATTGTTTGATATCCCTGATATATGATGCTTTGTGATATACCCTGATTTGTGTTGTGATCTGTAATTTATTTATCTGGGATGAATGTAATTGATTATCTGCGATATATATATATATATATATATATATATATATATTTGTTTTTGTGATATATTACTATGTGAATATGAAAACCCTTGACCCGTAAACGACATTTGAATTTCGATGCGACATGGAGTCGGATTCTAGTTGGTTATCTGAAACCCACATCGAATCGTAATAATGAATCTTTGTGACTGATAAATTTACTTTATCTATGAATCTGTGAATGAAGAAAAGCGTTATGGGCTATACCGCTTATCGATATATCTGTGATGATTGATGTTGTGCACTATTGTGTGAAACCCCTGGACCACACTTTTACACACACAAATATGGATTTCACGTGGAAATCGGTTAAGTCACAGATGATGTAAATTTAATGTTTTTGAAATTGAAATTTTAATTTCAATTGATTTTGAAATTGGAAATTGGGGTTTAATATGAAAAGCTTTTGAACGGAGTTTTAAAGATATTTTGGATATCTTGAAATTTAAATAATTTGATTTAAATTTGAATTCAAGTTTGAAATTGAATTCTATGATTTGAAACTAGGGATTAAAGATGTTGTACAAGTTATATATGGGTTAAACCATTTTAAAGGTATTAATTTGGGAATTTGAATTTAATTCAAGGGTTTTAACTCGTGTAAATATAACTGGATTTTTCCGAAACGAAAACTACTTGTTTCCAAATAATAATAGCTTCATTTTAAGAATGAACTTCCAAATTGTGTTGAAAGGTTTCAAGTTTGAAATAGAATTGAAATGTTTTGAAAGCTATGAAATGAGTCTTTGATTAAAAGACCAGATGAGTTAATCCAACTTGAAATAGAATTGTTTTGAAAGACTATGAATGAATCTTTGGAAATGAGTTTTGAAAGCTATAAGTTAAATCTTGACTTAAAGATTTAACGAGTTAATTCAATTAAAATGGAAATCGATTTGAAAATCTATGAATAGATCTTTGTGAACGGGGTGAACTTTGTGAATTGAATCTTTTTGTTTAAAAGATTAAAAGTGTGGAAATTGTTTAAAACCATTGAAGGTTTTTGAAATGAATCTTTTTGTTTAAAAGATTGGAAATGGTAATTTGTTTTAACCATTCGAACGAAAATTTTTGGGCTCTAAAGCTGTGATTTAACTGAAACCCCAGTATCCATATGATTTCTAATATTGCGCTCGTTATTCGGTTTAGCCGGGAAAGGACCTTTGTGTCATATAACCCATTTCGAATAATGATACGACGTATATGGATAACATTTGAAGACCGGTGGTGAAGACCAGACACTTTCAAAAACGAAAGGATTACCATTGATTGGCTCTGCATCGGCTGATCCCCGGTATAGAGATTTTAGCACCCTAAGTGATGAGAAGTCCGGACGTGATTAGAAATTATCCGGATTTGCAAGGGCTTCTTTGGAAGTGCCTTCGGTTCCGTTCGATCCCGGAACGGACTTGTATGGATGTGTGTCTGACATTACACTTTGAGATGTAAAGCGGGTTTCTATCAAATACATTTATGTTGGTGGCGGAGAATTTATTCTCTTAGCTTAACACCCTTCTCTGAGACATACGAGCTCAGAGGTTATGTAGTTGATGGTTACTAGTGATACATTCCTAATTTGGTAATGTGGCATACGAAGTGCTGTTGATCATTGTTGGTCAAAGCGCGGCTTTGTGAAAAAGCGCGGCTTTTTGAAAAAGCGTTGCTTTGTGAAAAAGCGTTGCCTTGTGAAAAAACGTGGCTTTGTGAAAAAGCGTTGCTTTGTGGACGAGACTTCGTCGAGCCTCACAACCCGGTAATGGTCGAAACAGGAATGTTGCGGCAAAGGTTTGTAGGGCTAGTGCCCCTAGGGTATGTCATTTCCTTCTGGATAAAAGGTGATATCATGGTATGGAGCCCAGATATTTTACCTATGTTGATGCTGCACAGTTATTATACTTTGTGGTTGTTGCTTTATGATCGAGACGTCTCGGATAAAGTTCGGTGACGACCGGGGGATGACATGACTCGTGTGTTAGTTACCTAGTTACAGCTTGGTTAAAGCGTGAGGTAGCGTCGGCCTTGTGTTTGCAGAGATCCGGTTAGGTTCTCGGGGCGTCTTTCCAGAGGCGTTTCCATTTCGGTTAGGAAGTTCCTTTGCCTGACCATTTGTTGGAAATCCAAAGAAACAATACGAACCCAGTACGGTTTTAGTTGTATAACCTGCCATGGAATGTGGCGGTAACCTGTTATTGAACATGGTAGCTATAGTAGGCATACGATGAAATGTTGTATGCTGGCTAAGATTGATATTATACTTTTGAAATATTTTCACACTATGCACTAGTAATAATATCAAAGGAGTTTTGTTTGCGTAGTAAGCATGTTTGACTATCATAAGAAGAAATCTCCTCCAAGTCTGCGATTGTATTGTGTGTGTGGTGGGAGGTCTTATGGTATTTTCATTTTCCAAAAAAAAACATTGCGGGTTTCAATGTTTAAAATTCTTTTGTTTAAAGATAAACTATTTTGTTTGCTCATACCAGTCCCATGACTGATCCGGAGTTTATTGTTCCCTTCCTAAACTCTGGGTGCCCACCATTTTCCACACGGGCAGTCTAGAGTTGGGTTTCTCAGATATTCTGGTTTAGTAGATTATCTGGAGCTGGTTCAGTTCTTGGAGTTCAGGACTGCACTTGCTTATCTTTGTGCATCGTGATGGTGGTTCGAGCTTGACGTTGGAGTTGTTGGAGTCATTCTCTTTTGTAGATCATTTGGAGTGATCTCTTCTGTTCTGTTATTTCCGCTGTATCATTATTTATCTCTGATATTTTTGTATCATATTGATATCATTGTTGTATATCATTCTGGATATTGTATTCATTGGATTGTATATGTTATCGTTGATTTCTTTATTCCGCTGTCTTGTTATACTTAATGGTGTTATAAGCTCCGGTGAACCAGATTCGACGTTTGAATCTGCGGCATTTTGAGTATAAGTGAAGTACGGGTGTCGATTTTCGAAGGTCGATTTCAGGGTCATCACAGGAACAAAGATAAGAAAGTGGATTCGAGGAAGCGACCGAGAATCCCAAAGTTCGATAGCTATACCCCGTTTGAATAGTTCCATTGAAAACATTTATTTGGCAACTCAAGGAAAAGAGCAATATAGGAAGCCGACTTTGAGGGAATCAACTGAGAAAAGGAAAGTAGTATGGCAAATTCTGCAGGTTCCAAGAAACTCGTGGTTATAATACCAATGAGTGTAGACATTTGTGCAATGTGATTGAGGAATTAATCAGAAAAAAGAAATGGCAGCAGTTTGATCAAGTCCTGTAGGATGGCAGACAAGGATCTTCTAACCCGGGCAAGCCTGGCCTGGTATTGATGTTCCCAGGCCGCTTGAGAAACATCTCATTATTAATACAATCATAGGTGGCTTCATCCAGTTGAGAAGAGTTGGAATGAGATGGAGAGGTATGCTGGTGCTCTGAAACATGCAGTAAATGGGAGTTGTTTTACCGTCGAAGACGGTGCTCCGGCAAAACAACTTATGTGTGCAACTGACGAAATCTTTTTTTGCAATAGAGATGCAGATGAGGTGGATGCTCCAACTATTGATCTGCTTGTTATTTCGACCATGATTGGCCCTGCCATTATGGGAAACATTTTGGTTGACTGTGGGAGTTCGATCAACGTCCTGTTTAAGAAGGTCTATGACCAGATGCTTGTGGAGGGAAAAGATTTAAAGCCATGTAAATCTCGGATCTAGGGATTTAACGGGACAGCTACCGAGCCATTGGGCTGCGTGGATCTACTAGTGGTTCTTGGAGAAGGCAATCGTAAGCAAGTGCAAGTCATGCATTTCGTTGTATTGGATATTTATTCTATCTATAACGCTTTTCTGGGCCGCCTGGCCCTTGCTGAATACAGAATCCATCGCTGCTTGGTGCTTAACAATGAAGTTCTCGACCGAGAATGGTATAGGGATTGTTCAAGGAGATTAGGGGCTTGGCTACAAATGTTACGTCGCTTAGCTTAAGGAGGCGAGGCGAGGCGAAAAGAGGAAGGAAAAGGTGTAGTGGGAACCCTCTGCATCAAGGCTATGGGCATATAGCAACCACCGCCTAAGGCCTGGCTCGGGCAGCACAGTCGGGCTCAGGCAGCACAGTCGGTTAAGGATATGATCCAAGGAAAGAGCTAGAGGATGGAAGAGTAGCACCAGTCGAGCTAACGATAAATATCCTAGTCAGTCAGGATGACCCTACACGGGTCTTGAAGATCAAATCACAGCTTAGCATGAGGGTGATGAAAGAATTGGTTGGTTTTTTCCAAGCAAACTTGGATGTGTTTGCCTGGACTCACTCTGATGTTTGTGGAATATCGCCGAAGATAGCGAGCCATGCATTGAATATTAATCCAAAATGTGTTCCTGTGAAACAGAAACGCCACAGCCTGGGTCCGAAGGGATTCACTGCACTCAAAGAAGAAGTGGAGAAGTTGAAGGATAGCGGCTTCATCTGCGATGCTTTACACCAGAATGGGTATTGAATCCAGTTTTGGTGAAGAAGTAAACGGGAAGTGGAGGACATGTATTGACTATTCTGATCTGAATAAGGCATGCCCTAAAGATAGCTTCTCGCTTCCTAGAATTTATCGGCTGAACACGAGCTGTTGTCATTAATGGACATGTATTCTGGATATAATCAGATTTCGATGCATGTACTAGATCAGGAACATATCAGTTTCATCACCAATCTAGGATTATACTGCTATTTTGTTATGCCCTTTGGATTGAAGAACACTAGAGCAACCTATCAAAGGCCGATTAATAGGATGTTTAAAGATCATATCGGGCGACCGATGGAAGTTTACGTAGGAGATATGCTCGTGAAGTCACGACGATCAAGGAACCATGTTGATGACTTGGTTGTGATGTTCGGTGTCCTCCGAAAATACGGGATGAAGCTCAATCCCTTGAAATGCTCGTTTGGCGTTACATCAGGAAAATTCTTGGGCTTCATTGTGAACTCCTATAGGATTGAGGCCAATCCAGAGAAGATAAATGCATTGAGGGATATGGAGGCTCCGAAAATAGCCAAAGAGGTCCAGAGTCTGAATAGAAAAGTCACCGTCCTAAGTCGGTTCAACTCTAGAGCCATTGACAAATGCATCCCTTTCTTCAACATGATTAAGAAGAGAAAAATTCCGAAGGGAAGGACTTTCTCTTGGACGCAAGATGCAAATGCATTCCAAGACCTCATAAATCACTTAGAGAGACCCAGTATTTTGTCGAAACCGTTGGATAAAGAGGATTTATTTATATATCTAGCAGTGTCGGTACATTCTTTGAGCGCCGCACTCGTTCGAGGGGAATCCTGAATCTAGCGATCGGTTTATTACATCAGCAAGTGATTAACATGAGCAGAAATAAATTATCCAAAGCTAGAAAAGCTTGCATACTGCCTGTTAATTGCTTCAAGGAAGCTCTGCCCCTATTTCCAAGCTCATTCGATCAAAGTTCTTACCGACCTGCCTTTGCAATAAGTCTTGCAACGTCTAGAGACTTCTAGAAGGCTGTTGAAATGGAACATTGAATTGAGCCAATATGATATATCCTATCACCCTCGGAGAACAATTCAGGGTCAAGCTTTGGTGAATTTTATAGCAGAATACACTGTGCGAGATGATATCCTGGAGAGTAGTGGTGAATGAAATGCTAGGTGGAAGATGTACACTAATGGTGCGTCTAATGAATGATGTTCTATCATCGAAGTTGTGTTAGTGGCCCCTGAGGAACATCCGATTTGTTACGCCTTGAAACTCGATTTTCCCACAACAAATAATGAAAAAGAATACGTGGCCTTGATTGTAGCACTCAGAATTGCCAAAGAACTAGGAGTTAAGACCTTGCATATTTTATGTGATTCCTAATTGGTGGTATGTCAAGTGCGGAAGGAGTTTCAAGGGAAAGAAACGAGGCTAGCTCCTTATCTAAACTAAGCCCTTGAGCTACTTAGTGATATTGAATATTACATGATAATTCATATTCCTTGAGAGGAGAATGCCAAGGCCGACTCTTTGGCAAAATTGGCTAGTTCCGAAGAAGCACAGCTCATGGGCCTCATCCCGGTGGAAGTACTATCAGCTCCTAGCATCGACCAAATGGATGTCAACTAGAACTTGGAGCCTAAATTTGAGAACGAGTCATGGATGACTCCAATAAAGAACTATCTATAGAGAGGAACCCTTCCGAACAGGAAAAATGAAAGATGGCAATTTCATTGTAAAGTTGCGAGATTCGTTATGCAAAAAGGAGTACTATATAGGAAAGGATTCTCTATTCTCATGCTTTAGTGTGTCGCCAATAGTGAGGCCAAGCGAGTCATGAAGGAAGTTCATGGAGGGGCTTGTGGTGACCACACTAAGGGGCAAACCCTAACGAAGAAGATCCTTCATTATGGATATTTATGGCCAACTGTTAATCGAGACGCAACTGATTACACCAGAAAATGTGACAAATGCCAGAGATTCGCAAGATACCGAGAGCCCCGCCAACGGAGATTACTAAAATGGTTAGTCCATGGCCATTTGCAATTTGGGAAATCAATATCATTGGTGTGTTGCCAATATCCAAGGGTGGTGCAAAGTGTGCTATAGTTGTGGTTGATTACTTCACGAAGTGGATTAAGGCGGAGCCGTTAGCCACTATCACAATGAAGAAAGTAATCAACTTCATTGTTAGAAATACCATTTGTCATTTTGGGATTCCACAAACGATTATTTCTGACAATGGTAACCAATTTGACAGTGCTGAGTTCAAAGACTTTTGTCGTAGACACCGTATCGAGAAGAGGTACACTACGGTGGTGCACCCCCAGGCAAATGGACTGGTTAAAGCAGTAAACAAGATAATCAAGTCCATTCTGAAAAAAATGATTGGAGAAGGATGAGGGTAAGTGGGTCGATGAATTACCATTAGCACTTTGGGCTTATCGAATGGTCCATAAGTCAGCGACTGGCCACTCTCTGTTTGCCTTAGCTTATGAATCAAAGGCTATGATCCCGATTCAACTCGAGGTACCTTCTCATCAGATAACTCGCTATAATCCATAGCGGAATGAGAAAATCCTAGTGGAATATCTTGATATAATAGATAAGAAGTGCGATGAAGCTGATTTGAGGGCAGCTTCACACCAAAATCGAGCTGCCTGGTACTACAACACCTAGGTCAGAACTCGGACCTTTGAAATTGGTGACCTTATTCTTAAATGGATCTTTCCTGGCCCTGGAAACTTGGGTCAGACTTGGGAAGGTCTATACACAACAAAGCAAAAGCTTGAAGACCGCACTTTTAAGCTAGCAACTGTGGACGGGATCTCACTCCCGTAGGCATGGAAAAGTGAACACTTACGACACTATTTCACTTGAATGTAAATTTGTGCATATTTTCCATATAACTGGATAGAATTTGTCATTTCTGATATTTTATAAAAAATGATTTGACTTTCGGAGATCATAAATCTATTTGTACTCGATTTAACATTACACATGGTGTAATATTTAAACATATTTGCAAATGAAAATTGCAGATATGCAGGTGCCCGGAGATAGGTGCTAAACAATTCGTCCAATTGGGGCAGGAGTATATATATTCAATAAATATTCAAAAGTCAAATGCTGAAAGAGATAGTTCGCCACTAGTGCTTACGCTCGTTGTCTGGTAGAGCACCCATGTCTTACCTAGAGTAGGTAAGATCTCGCTTACAAATATCTGGAAAAAGGATATTAAAACCTCTATGTTGAGCAGTTAACCCTGATCAATACCCAGAGTTTGGCATAGTCATGGATGTCCAGAGACGTCCGGGTGACTTGTCGTTCTTCACTCATGAAGGACAGAACAAGATGGTGACTTATCCTAGCAATGACAATGAGAAATGGATCGCAAAAGACATTGAATGTAAAGTGCATTTCTCAAACATTTAAAAAAGATTCACACAAGACTTAATCAAAAAACAAAAGTCTTTTTATTTCACAGCCAAAATAACTACAAGTGTTATTAACATTGACGCCAAAAGCAAAAGCCGAAGCCGCACAAAACTAGTCGAAAAGCAAAAAGACTTTGAAATTGCAAACTACTATTGTGGACTAAAACATAAAGGAGATAAGCGATTACTATTTCTTGTGTTTTTTCCCTTTCTTTCCCTCATCAAAGAACTTCGAGATTTCTTTTGCTTCCTCATCCTCCACTTCCTTGGCCCTTTACCAGAGTGCTCTGCGATGAAGAGATGGGTGTACTCTAGGTATTACTGGTCATGGGAATAGAGTCAGTGGGCGAAGCAATGGATAATGGAATTGGAGGTGGGTTAATCATCTCTTGCTTGATTTTTACTGATATCCGAGACTTGTTCATCGTAAATCTCCTGCATGGTGGGCCTTATGGTAGGCCTTGAAGCCACCATCATCAAAACATCCTCCTTAACCTAAATCCCTTGAAACTCATCAGCCCTTTCTTCATCCAAAGGCTAGATCTTCTGCACATCAGGACCGGTGGCATCAGCAACTGGAATGGTCAGGATCGTCTCGAAGATGGACACGACCATCAAGTCTATCGTTGTTGTGTGTGGACTCGGTTGGAGCTTTCCTTGGGCAAATCTGAGATTGCCAGTTGACCTGAAATTTGAGAACGGTGAAACGAGAGATTAGTAACATCAAATGGCGTTATGTGTGTCCTTTCAAAAATCGATGAAGTCAATGATATATCTCCACCGGTGTGTGGCTCTGAACGTGCAGGAGTACCATCCAAATTTCCTTCCTGGATGGGAGAAAGCATGCTAGACCTGTGAAATTACGGTGTATCTAGATTGTTCCCAGGATCCGATGAAATGGCAGGGTAGTTAGTGGCCCGGAGGTTATGGCCTGTAGTAATATCATGAGGAGTGGTGCCAAAACCTTCAGCTTGGTCCCTTTGAGTAACGACAACAAGTTCATGGTGCAGAATGCGCTCGCCGGCTCTGAGCACCTCGATTTCCTCCTCTTTCAGATTTGAACTCCCCAAGTTCACCTCACCTTCCTTCGAGTGTTTTCGCTCATCACTCACTAATTTCTTTCAAGTCATCGCCAAGGTGCGGGAATAAGCCTTACTAAGCCATGCTTGGTCTCTAAACTTGAGAACATTAGCATTGTAATTTGTGATGAGTGGACCATTACTATCCTTAATCTGTCTCTCCGTAGAGGCTACTAATTCATCCAATCTATTAGCTTTATCCAAAGCCTCATCCCCTTTTCTGCGCGCGACATCTCTTTCTTCACATGCATCAGGCAAATCATTACAATAGTTATGGGCAGTTAGAAGAGCCTCATCTTTCTCTTTCTTCTCCTTCTCAAGTTGCACCATTAACGCTTTAACCTCTTCAACTAGATCATAATTTCTATGGTTAATGGATTCCACTTCGATCATGTGGTTCCTTCTTTCTTGCTCAATTGTAGTATGCAACTCCTTGACCTTTTGGCCAGCCTCCTCTTTCGCCTTTCTTCAACTCAGTAACTTTCTTATCAAGATGGGCAATGGTTATATTATTCTGGTCCTCTATGAGTTTCATTCCCGTGATTTCAACTTCCAATTCCTCGGAGTATTCAGATATTCTTTTAGTCTAACTTTTTCAAGTGAAATATTGATCGTAGACATCGTTGACATAAGAAACTATCTCTGTCTGGTATCGCTCAGGAATATCCTTTATGCTCGGGATAAACTTGCAAGCTTTGAAACTGATCTTGGGAAAGCGATGCTGTAAATCAGCTACCAGAGGGTTCGAAGAGATCGATCGCTCTACTTGTACAATATGCTGTTTGTCAGGTATTCAACTGGCTTCTCAACAAGTGCTTTATTGTACTTACGTCGAGAGGAATCAGATGCAATGGACTTTTTAGGGTGCTGAGATTGCTGAGAAGAATGGGGCGGCATTGGTTGCTTGGAAGGAGGAAAATATGAGACATGTCATCACATGGACGATCGTCTTGACGACTGGAATGTCTCTATGAACCCCTAGATGGAGGAGATCTAGATCTACAATGACACTTAGACGATGAATCGTGCGACCTGTAGTCTCTCCTTTTACTTCCACGATCCCAACTCAAGTGTCGGCTAGACTCAGAACCATGGCCAGACTTGTAAGGCCACATAGTTGGTTTGTGCCTTAGGTGATACCCTGTATGCTCCTAGAAATCATCATATAATCCACGATGGTCCATAGAATTTGCATATGAAACAAAGGCAAGTCAGTCTTGACCGAACTAAAATACCACACGAGCCGATTAAAGTACAGTGTGCTTTAGTGTCCTAGTGTCCCCCCAACAGACCATGGGTTCTAAATTTGCTGACAGGAGTGATCTCTCGTACTTTAGTTGAAGGCACGTCTTCGGTGAAGCGGATTGGAGATTTGACTTCCCCGAAGCTCAAGTTGGCAAGGCGATAAGACTCGATTACATCTGGAATTGGCCCAAGATTGGCAAATGGATCCTCCGAGGTCTGTATGGGAGTCTCAAATGTAGATGTATCTGGTGGGGGCGGAATTAAAGACTTTTTCTTAGGAAGTTTGATCTTAAGGCTTTTTGTCTTGGGAGGCCGTTGATCACTTCCACCTTCGCCTTCTTCGGCGTTGTCTCCCACTCCTTCACCTTCATCTCGAGTTTCACCCTCATCGATGTGTTCTTGAACATCACCAGCCTCAATCATTGGACTTTGGAATGGGGGCAACGGTGATTCATCTCCGTCATTCCCAACTACTGGTTCATCCTCAATGCTATCCATGACAATAAAAGTAGGACCGACACTCTGGTTAGGGTCCAATTGGAAAACATAGTACTTGAGACTTATATTAAAGTTGTTTGTGTTTGTACCAAAAATGGGCACAACACTCTTCGGAAGTTTTTGAAGAGATAAAATGAAGAATATAAATATAAAACGGAGATATCTAACAAAAACTCCAAAAAACAGAAATGTAAAATGCGAAGACAAGCAATTTAGAGTGGTTCGGCGTATTGCCTACGTCCACTATGAAGTTTTAATGATTTTATTGATTCTCTTTCAATGATTACAGATGATTACAGCGAACAACAGTGAATTAAAACTTGGAATTCGAATTCAATCAGTAATATTAAGATGCAAGTCTCGATCCGGCAGAGTCTAGGCGCTTGAGAATCAAAAAGTCCATTTTCTATATGCTCTGGGGCTCTATTTATAGGCGCCGGAGGTTGAGATTTCGTTCAAACTCTGGGAGACTTGGTCTGGCACGTGAGGGGGCCCACGCGACCGTTTCCAGAAAGTTTCGCCTCGATCTGCGATCGATACGAATCAATTTCGTATCGATCAAGATGATGTCCAATTAAGTTGAAATTTGGCAGGGATATTCTATAGTGTGTATGCAATCTTTCGTGAAAATTTCATTCAATTTGGATTAGTAGAATATGAGATATTGTCGATACGAAGTGGCATTCAACGTTGGTTGTTCCGTTCGACTCCATGGCTTCGAGTCGATCCCCCCGTATCGATCACTGCACGTGTCTCTGAGATGATGTGGCGCGCGCACTTCGTTTCGATCCAGTTTTCACTCCGTGTTGACCGCTTCGACTCCATGGATCTCACCTCGTTTGCTTCGATGGATGACACGTCACCCTAGTTTGTTGTCTTGTTGGATACGAATAAGCCAGTGGGCATGGATTCGAAGCGAGGTCTTCTGATGGATACGAAGAATAGTGGTCTGATTGATACGAAGTAGACATTGGCTGATTGCTGTGAGGCACGTTATCTGTTGATGGATACGAACCCGATCGATGCGAACTCGATGGGTTCGAACATTGCCAACTTGATCGATACGAAACCATGGGAACTCGCCGATGCGAAGTGGATGATGGACACGGGCTGGATGGATACGGAGCAAGGTAACCTCTATCGATACGAAATGATGTTCCCTGATGGATACGAAATGAACATCATTGATGGATACGAAAACATGCTTTTCCCTCCAACTTGTATCCATCATAACTTGAGCATATGAACTCGGATTGACTTGAAACTTGGAACGTTGGCTTCCTTTGTTCTACTAGTCATGTCTCATTAATTGTAGCTCGATCCGGACTCGGACAAAATTCATCGATATCCATGACAAGCGATATTTGGAATCCAATCAATTCCTTGGTGTCCCGGCCTTGCCAAAAGGCGGGATAACATTTGCCCCCCAAAGTACGTCTTGTGAAAACATGACATGCTTTGAAAAGCTGTAGGTCCTCTCTGAACAATTTGAAAGTTGTATTTCGTATTGCTGTAATTGACTGCTGTGTGATAATGATTAGCTGACTTTCGTTAACGTTGCAAGTTCGCGAGTCGTTGCCAGTTTAGCTCATTGTCGAATTTCGTATTGATTCTCTCCTGAACCGATCTGAAATTCGAGTCGAAACAATGCCTGATGGTTGTTTTCGAGTAGTTCCTTCTTATCGATCCTCTCCTGAATCGACATAGAAGGTTGAAAAGAAGTTTTTCACAGCAACGCAGGTCAAGTTGATGGATACGATACAGAAGTCCGTATCGATGGTCCTAAATTATGGTGGACTCTGCTTCGCATCGATGATCTCCGATGGATACGAAATGGTCATTCGTATCGATGGGCCTTTGATGAACACGAAATTAAAGTTCGCATCGATCGACTTGTATCGTTGTGAGTCGATGGATGCAAAATGGACACTTCGAATCAATTGGAGTCTACCGCCTACAGGTATCTCCCCTGTGCGCTTCGTACCGATGGTTCGATGTCCATTTCGTATCGATGGAAACTTTGGGTCAAGTGGATTCGAACAAAACCTTTGAATCGATCAGTGGGTCAACTGGCTGTGTCCGATCATGTGGACTGGGAGGCGAATCGACTCGGTTCTACCCTAGGCTCCATATAAATACCTGGGACTTCGTCATTTTTCACTTTTTTACTTTCCATTTTTTACTACTGCCTTCTACTTTCGCATCGATCCAGGAGCTTGGTAAAAGGAGAACTGTGCTTTGTCTTCGAATCGGTCAAATACTATTTCTTTAATCCTTCGAATTCCAATTTCAATCTAGGTAATCAATCAATTATGTCTAAACCCGAGCGACGAAGTTCAAATCTCAGATCCATCATATTTTTATTTGTTTCCTGGAGATTTGACCAGGCAACTAGTACTCGGCATCCATAGTGCTCGGCATCCATAGTGCTCGGCATCCAGAAGACTCGGCGTCAAGTAGTGTTCGGCGTTCGGCGTAATACTCGACATCAGTAGTACTCGGCATACAAAACTACTCGGCGTCAACTGGCACTCGGCGTCAACCAATGCTCAGCGTCAGCTAGCGTTCGGCATCAATAGAACTCGGCGATAGGAATACTCGGCGATAGGAGTGTTCGGCATAAAGCAGAACTCAGCAGCAGGAGTACTCGGCAACGGGCATACTCGGCATCCAGGAGACGTTCGGTGCACATTACTATTCAACATGACACTATCGTTCGGCCAGCATGCATCATTCGACCAAAAGCTTCAGATAGAGTTGCGATCGGCTTCAGCTGCAACCATCCGAGACTTCCCACACAATCGAACGAACCATCCGGCACAGAAAGGACTGTTCGGCATGGAAGGGACCGTTCGGCACGGAAAGGACTGTTCGGCGTCAAAGCGTTCGGCATACCTGGTTCGGTATGCAGCGAACACTACACCTGGGCTAGAGCGTTCGGCTACCAAGCCCACTTGGGAAGTCCAGCCTATTTTTGTCTATAAATAGAGGGGCAGGGTCATAGTGAAGAGGATCCTTTTTTGGAGAGAACACCGGGGAGACTCTGCCATTTTGGAGACTCATCTTCTCTACTTAACAACTTCATTCAAGCATTTGATTCACGAATTGTATTTGTAATCAACAATAAGGAAGATCAATAAAGTTTAATCTCAAAGTGGACGTAGGCAATTACGCTGAACCACTATAAATTTGGTGTTCTTACTTTCTGCATTTAAATTAGCATTATCTTCTCTGTTTAATTTATCTTCATCACTTATATCTCTACACAATCTTTCTCTACGAGGTTAGTGACCAATTTTGGTGCTTTCACTGAGAGTTGAATTCTCAGACCTTAAGGATCTGCTTTGAAGTTACTGGGTTGAACAAATCCCCCAAAGAAGATCCGACTCACTGATAGGACATCCGTTGATTCTACTCAGAGTTCATACCAATAACTCTACAATGGCAGGACCACGTACCAGGTCAGCTTCTCATAATGCGGATGCCCGCGAGACTGCTAGCGTGCAACAAGCAGGACCTAGCAATCAACCAGCGATTCCGAGTGCAGGAATTACCGCTCAAGAACAGACTCCAGTTGTCACCAGAGTAGAGTTCAATGACTTGATGAGAGAACTTAGGGAAAGCAGGAGACAACTAGGAGAGCAGATGCAAGCTAACGCCAACCTGATGGCACAACTCACTCAACAGCAGCAACAGAATGCTGGGGCAATCCCGCTCCTTACTCTTCATCTGATAGCTCAACTTCCTCTAATGAACCTCCCAGGCGCAGACGACGTAAGACTGAAGCTGCACGAGCAGAAGCTGATGTTCAAACAGCTGGAGACCGTAACCAAGCAAGAGCTGGAAACTTCAGGACCGGAGTGCAAACGGAGGATGGAGGCCCAGGCCATCAAAACGCTAACGATGTCGAACCCCAAGACGTGCGACTGGCAGATCACCAGGAGAGGAGGCATCAGCATGGACAGGCACATAGAACAGACCTTAACCTCCCGCCTTCCATACAGACACCAAATCTGACAGCCATGATCAGGCAATTGATGAAAGAAAATCAGGGCTTATCGAATGATGACTGGGAGTGTCAAGAAGTCATACTCCATTCACGGATGTTGTGTTGCAGGCGGCGTACCCCAGGAAGTTTAGTATGCCTATTATCCCTGCGTATGAAGGGAAGACTGACCCTAGATAGCATGTCATGAGGTACGAATGGATGATGGATTCAGCTAGAGCAAATGATGCCACCAAGTGTAGATGCTTTCCGATTACTCTCTCTGGGATCGCTACTATGTGGTTCACCCGACTTCCTCCGCGGTCCATATCAAATTTCGAAGAGTTGGCAAGGAAGTTTATTGAGTAGTTCAGAATACACACTACACGCCCAAAAGACGTAATGTCTCTGTCAAGTGTAATCCAAAATCTCGGGGAGTCATTGAAGGAATATTTACAGAGATTCCACGTTGCGGCAACTGAAGTCAGTAACCCCAATGACCATGCAATTCTGATGGCTGTAATGAGAGGTGTGGATCCAGATTCTGAGTTCGGAGACTGGTTGGCAGGAAAACCTCCGACTACGCTAGAGCGTTTCTACTCAAAGGCACACCAATTCATAAGAAGAGAGGAAGCTAGGTGGGTACGACGAGATAAGGCACCAGGACCTGTCCAAGAATCTATGAAGAGCAACATTGCTGTGAAGCAGTCCGGAGACAGCTCGGGAAAGGTCTAAGTCAATGTCCAGAATAAGCCTGGGCAGTCTAAGGAGTCCGGAGGAAGAAATCAAGGGAAGAAGAGAAGCGGGGAAGTGGAAGTCAAGAATTCCAAGCTACAGCGAGTATACTCCGCTGAACGCACCACTTGAGAACATTTACCTATCCACCTGCAATACTTTTCAATATAGAAAGCCACGTCCAAAAGAATCAACCGAGGAACAGAAGCGGACCAGGAAATATTGTTGCTTCCATCAGACTTATGGGCACAATACGGAAGAGTGCAGACACCTGCACGACGCTATCAAGAAGTTGATCAGGCAAAAGAAGTTGCAAGAATTTGTGAAGGATCCACAGGAAGGAGGACAGGGAACGTCCAACCCAGGTCGTGCACCAGCTCCGCGTCATCCCGAGGAGCCTGCCCGAACCGTAGGTAGACTAGCCATAAATACAATTATCGGCGGACCTCACCCCGCAGATAAGAATTGGCAAGAGATGGAGCGATATGCAAGTTCCCTGAAGCATGCCGATTTTGAGTGTTGTTCGAACGTGGAGGATGGGACCCCTGCTAAGCAGCAGCGCGTAATGATAGACGATATTGTGTTCAGAAACAGAGACGCTGATCAGGTAGAGGCTCCGACCATCGACCCGATGGTCATATCTGCAACGATCGGACCAGCATATGTAAAAAGAATTCTGATTGATTGCGGGAGTTCTGTCAACATAATCTTCAAGAAGGCTTACGACCAAATGAAAATGGAAACAAAAGACCTGAAACCATCCAAAGCTCGTATTCATGGCTTTAACGACGCTGCGACCGATGCAGTAGGATATGTCGAGTTGCCAGTTGAACTGGGACAAGGCGAGCGTCGGAGAGTGCGAATTCTACCCTTTGTAGTTTTGGATGTGGAGTCTCCATATAATGTTTTCTTGGGTCGGCCGGCCCTGGCTGAGTTTAGGGCAGCATTAGCCCCGTGGTGTTTAACTTTGAAGTTCCCAACTGACAAAGGAGTAGGTATCGTCCATGGCGATCAAGCAGCTGGTCGTTCCTGTTATGTGGCTGAGCTCCGAGAGGCCCATCGGAGGGAGAAGGGAAAGGTTGCAGACAATCTCGTTCGCATCCTTAATACGGATAATTGACAAGTAGTGCCCGAGCCTTGGCTCGGGCATAGTTCTCGGATCTTCGGAGATATAGATCCGAGAGACGACGATGAGAAACCCAGGGAAGAGAAGGCGGCGCCGGCTGAATTAACAGTTGACATTTCAGTTAGCCGTGACGACCCCTCACGAATACTGAAGATCGGATCACAGCTTGGCCCCGCGATGACTGAAGACCTTAGCGACTTCCTCCGGGCGAATCTTGATGTTTTCGCATGGACGCATTCCGATATGTGTGGGATTTCCCCCGCCATCACGAGTCATATGTTGAACATAGACCCGAAATACGTTCCAGTCAAACAAAAAAGGAGAGGAATGGATCCGGAGAGGTCTGCCGCTCTCGGAAAGGAGGTGGACAAGCTCAAAGCAAATGGGTTCGTCCGCGACGCCCTCTACCCTGAATGGGTATCCAACCCCGTGCTGGTGAAAAAGGCGAATGGGAAATGGAGGACTTGCGTAGATTATTCCGACTTGAACAAAGCATGCCCTAAGGACAGTTTCCCGTTGCCTAGGATCAATCAGTTGGTCGACTCCACCGCAGGACACGAGCTATTGTCATTCATGGATGCGTACTCAGGGTACAACCAAATCCCGATGCATATTCCAGACCAAGAACACACCAGCTTCGTTACAAATGTCGGACTATATTGCTATGTATTGATGCCCTTTGGATTAAAGAACGCAGGAGCGACTTACCAGCGTTTAGTGAATCGAATGTTCAAAGACCAGCTGGGTAGAACGATGGAAGTCTATGTGGATGACATGCTCGTGAAGTCACGACGGTCAAACGACCACATTCGAGACTTGGCTGAAATGTTCGACATACTCAGGTATTATGGGATGAAGATCAACCCTCTGAAGTGTTCCTTCGGCGTTGCATCGGGGAAATTTTTGGGATTCATCGTCAATGCTAGAGGAATTGAAGCTAACCCAGAAAAGATCCAAGCTATTCGAGATGTGCAAGCGCCCAGGACTATAAAGCAAGTACAGAGCTTGAATGGAAAACTAGCTGCGCTAAGTCGATTTATATCCAGGGCAACTGACAAGTGTGTCCCATTCTTTGATATAATAAAGAAAGGGAAGATAAATTTCGAATGGACGTCTCGTTGTGAGGAAGCATTCCGGAATCTGGTGAGGCATCTGGAGAGTCCACCAATGCTGTCAAAACCAGTTGACCACGTGATGTTATACGTATACTTGGCTGTATCCCCACATGCGATAAGTGCGGCATTAGTTCGTGAGGAGGATCGAGTCCAGAAGCCGGTGTATTATGTTAGCAAGCGTTTAACGGGGGCGGAGAGAAATTACCCTAAAATCGAGAAATTGGCTTATTGCTTGGTGATTGCATCACGTAAGCTGCGCCCATACTTTCAAGCACACTCAATCAGCGTTTATACCGATCAACCCCTGAGGCAGGTACTCCAACGGCCGGAAACTTCTGGAAGATTGCTAAAATGGAATATCGAATTGAGCCAATTCGATATCGCCTACTTACCACGAAGAGCCATTCAGGGGCAAGCATTAGCAGATTTCATCGCTGAGTTTACCATTCTCGTCGAACCGGATAATCACGACGTCATTCCCCCCGTTCGATGGAAATTATACACTGATGGTGCATCAAACGACCGTTGCTCCGGCGCGGGCATAGTTCTTATAACTCCGGAAAACCGATCAATCTGTTATGCCTTGAAGCTTGATTTCCCGGCCACAAATAACGAAGCAGAATATAAAGCACTGATCGCTGGCTTGAAGCTCATCGGGGAACTCGGGATCAAATCAGTTGAAATCTTTTATGACTCACAGTTGGTGGTTTACCAAGTGCGGGGAGACTACCAAGCAAAGGGATGAAAGCTCGCTCCGTACCTTGTTCGGGTCCAAGAACTACTATCAAATCTTGAGCGTTATGACATTTCGCATGTCCCGCGCGAACTGAACAAAAAAGCCGACTTATTGGCTAAGTTTGCGAGTACCGGCGATGCACAGCAAATGGGATTGTATCCCGTTGAAGTCTTGCATGCCCCGAGCATAGACGAGATGAAAGTCGATCGTGTGTTGGAAACGGAGATCGAGAAGGAATCATGGATAACCCCATTCAAACTGTACCTAACGATCGGAGCCTTACCAGAAAAAAGAAGCGAAAGACGGCAAATCCTTCGAAAGGCCGCGCGATACGTAATGCAAGATGGGTCAATGTATCGAAAAGGATTCTCAGTCCTATTATTACGATGCATCGCTCATGATGAGACAAAGCGGGTCTTAAGAGAAGTTCATGAAGGGGAATGTGGTGACCATACTAGGGGGGCAAACGCTAGCAAAGAAGATCCTCCGCTATGGATATTACTGGCCAACCGTAAACCGGGACGCCGCAGACTACGCGAGAAAGTGTGACAAGTGTCAAAGATACGCGAAAATCCCGAGGACTCCATCAACGGAACTCACGCAAATGGTTAGTCCATGGCCGTTTGCGATCTGGGGGATCGACATAATCGGCTCTTTGCCTATATCCAGAGGTGGCGCAAGATACGCGATAGTTGCAGTCGACTATTTCACAAAATGGGCGGAGGCAGAACCTTTGGCCACAATCACCTCTAAGAAGGTCATTAACTTCGTTGTACGAAACATTATATGTCGCTTTGGCCTTCCTCGCACCATCATTACGGACAATGGGACGCAATTTGAAAGTAGAGAGTTCAAAGAGTTCTGTTTAAAGTACGGCATCCAGAAAAAGTTCGCCCAAAAGCTAACGGACAAGTCGAGGCCAACGGACACCCAAAAGCTAACGGACAAGTCGAGGCCGTTAACAAAATAATCAAGTCCATACTGAAGAAGCGTCTGGAGAAGGTTGGAGGCAAGTGGGTAGATGAACTCCCGACAGCATTATGGGCATATAGAACTACCCACAAGTCCGCGACCGGCCACACTCCATTCGCCTTGGCATACGGCTCCGAAGCCGTTATACCCGTGGAACTTGAAGTTCCATCGCACCGAGTGACATACTATGATCCCAAAATGAACCAGAATCTCTTGTTGGAATCACTAGACTGCATCGATGAAAAGCATGAAGAAGCCGAATTAAGGGCGGCAGCGCATAGGCACCGAGTCAAGCGCTACTACGACGGCAGAGTCCGCCCAAGGATCTTTGATGTGGGTGATCTCATTCTGAAACGAGTTTTCCCGGTACCATCACGTATGAATCCCAGCTGGGAAGGTCCGTACGCCATTGAACGGAAGCTTGGAGAGCAAACATTCAAGCTAGCGACCGTTGATGGCACGACACTCCCCCGAGCATGGAACAGTGAACATCTGCGGCACTATTACATTTAGCATGTTTTCTTTCTTGTTTTAGGCACTGTTATTTCCTATGTGTTTTCGTTCAGTATTAGCTTAGTTTCTTTTTAACTATGTAATCAAGCAGTCTAGTTGTTTTTCATTAATAAAGGCTTGAAGCCGTATTTTCTACGAATCACTAATGTTTCTATATCTCATGATCGGAGTACTCTAAGTCCCCGGAGCGTGGACTAGAGTATAAACGAATTCAAATCTCCGAATCCCCAGAGCGTGGAGCGGAGTACTCTAAGTCCCCGGAGCGCGGACTAGAGTATAAACGATTCCAAATCTCCGAATCCCCATAGCGCGGATCGGAGTACTCTAAGTCCCCGGAGCGCGGACTAGAGTATAAACGACTTCAAATCTCCATATCCCCAGAGCATGGAGCGGAGTACTCTAAGTCCCCGGAGCGCGGACTAGAGTATAAACGACTTCAAATCTCCGAATCCCCAGAGCGTGGAGCGGAGTACTCTAAGTCCCCGGAGCGCGGACTAGAGTATAAACGACTTCAAATCTCCGAATCCCCAGAGCGTGGAGCGGAGTACTCTAAGTCCCCGGAGCGCGGACTAGAGTACAAACGATTCCAAATCTCCGAATCCCCAGAGCGCGGATTGGAGTACTCTAAGTCCCCGAAGCACGGACTAGAGTATAAACGACTTCAAATCTCCGAATCCCCAGAGCGTGGAGCGGAGTACTCTAAGTCCCCGGAGCGCGGACTAGAGTATAAACGATTTCAAATCTCCGAATCCCAGAGCGCGGATCGGAGTACTCTAAGTCCCCGGAGCGTGGACTAGAGTATAAACGATTTCGAATCTCTGAATCCCCAGAGCGCGGATCGGAGTACTCCAAGTCCCCGGAGCGCGGACTAGAGTATAAACGATATCGAATCTCCGAATCCCCAGAGCGCGAATCGGAGTACTCTAAGTCCTCGGAGCGCGGACTAGAGTATAAACGATCTCAAATCTTCGAATCCCCAGAGCATGGATCGAAGTACTCTAAGTCCCCGGAGCGCGGACTAGAGTATAAACGATTGCAAATCTTCGAGTCCCCAGAGCACGGATCGCAGTACCCTAAGTCCCTAGAATGCGGACTAGAGTATAAACGATGCGAAACTCCGAATCCCCTGAACGCGGATCAACTTACTCTAAATCCCCGGAGCGCAGATTTAGGAAAAAGTCCAAGTACACGAGAGATGTAGAACAAGAAATATGCCACGTCTGGAGATGTTCGAACATCACGAAAATGGACCGGGAGATGATGCGACTCATAAGAACATGAGTTGCGACTACAGTTAATCAGCAGACAAAAGAAAAAAGCAAGAGAGTCATTCAAACAAAAAGAAACTAAACTTCATTCAGTAGTTCAAAATGGGGTTACACTGTTACTCCTATAAAACTCAGAGTTGAGAACTTATCTATACAAGCTACAAGCTACAAAGATAAAAACAACTACAAGACTTAAGCAAGATGCTCGTTGAACGAGTGTATCGATTATTTCTTTGGCTTCTTCTTCTTGTCCTCCTTTGTTTTTTCCGATGACTCCTCTCCTTCACGCTTTTTCTTGGATTTCTTGCTTGCTAAAGAAGCGGAGTCAGGAGTAGGAGACGGAACATCTAGTGGTTTGGACCTGCCCGGGAGAATGATTTTCAAAGGTCTGTTCCGCGGGTCGGTAAGTTCCAGGATTCCAGGTTCAACTTTGACCTCGGCCTTTTTCTTCTCCTCTACGGCGAGGCGGTCCTTCATGCTCATCTGTGAAGTATGCTCAGAGGCGCCAGTGATTTCAATTTCGTCGCTTCCTTCGGCGGGAGATGAAGTGTCAAGCTTATCGTCATCTAGCGCCCCAATCACTTGAGCATCGGGACCAGGAATCACTCCTGCGTTGACAGCATCGCTAGCTTTCTCTGCCTCCTCCTTGGCGTCATCGCTCCTCGGAGTTGGCTCGGCGTCAGAACAACCTACATGAAAACATAAAAGTTGGGCGTTAGAACGAGTAACCACCGCTGAAAGATGACGGGATCTTTCAACTTTTAGAGAAAGAAGAATTTCCTACCAGGTTCCGGTTGGCTGTCGGTGGCGCATGGGGTTTCACCCTCTAGGATAGGGGATAGCACATGAGCACCGAGCCCGGGATCTTCGGGGTCATAACCAGCATGCTGCTCGAATGGATCAAGTGTCGGCCGACCGACCGATTGAGCAGCGGGAGGAGCAGCAATATGAGGAGCAGAAGTATTGGCCCCAGACGGGCCAGCTTCATCATTTTTCTCTTTTGGAAGGGGAGAGCCTTTGCTATAAAGTACCAATGCTGCGGATAAATCCGATGGCTCATTCCCCCTAAGGAACTCCTTCACCAAGGCATCCTCATCGACCTCTTCGGAGCCCGACTCGATCTTCCTGATCCTTATCAAAGTTTCCCAGGCCTCGGCTAGGGATTCGAGATAGCCGTCGCCCAAGAACGTTAAGTCGCGATGCATAAGGACGCGGGCTCCATATTCAGCAATCAACGGGTCAAACATGCATTTGACCTCTTCCCTGCCGGCTTCTGCGGCCGCCTCGAGGCGAGAATCAATCTCCTCCGCAGCCTCTCTTCTGCCCTCCTCACGGGCCTCATCCTTCATTTTCTCAACCCCGGCAAGTTCGTCGTCGAGCTTCGCTTTCAAGAGACGAGTAGCAACGATTTCATCACAGTATCGTTGTGATTCTTCTTGAGCAGCTACCTTGTCCTCCTTCTCCTTGGAGAGTAATTTTTTCAGCTCTCTGACTTGCATAACGAGCGCGTCCCTCTCTTTTTGAACAGAGTCTTTTTCTAGGGCGAGGGCACCGCTGCGCTGGACTGCCTCATCAAGCTCCTTCTTGTGAGCCATCTCTAAGCGAGTAACTGCGTCAGCAGTATCTTTTGCGTTTTGTTCAGCGGCTTCCAGCTTCAACTTGTACGAAGCGAACTCTACATCTTGGTGCTCGATGATGTTTTTGTCGCAGCCAGCCTCCAGTTTCAGGCGATCAATCTCCTGTTGACGCTCAACGGACACCTCCGAGATCTTCTCCACCAAGTGCAAAAACGCGTCATGTTGAACATAGACGTCGTTATTGCAGGCAATGGCACTCTGCTTCACGTGCCCAGGAATATGGTGAATAGCTGGGAGGAACTTCAAACCGTCAAAGCAAATTTTCGGAAACTTGGCCCGAAGATCGACCATCTTTTCCGCGACAGTTGGATCAACCGCGGGAGTAGGGGGAGGAGGCTTTGGAAGTTCTCCCCTTTTTCGTTGTTCCCGAACTTGCCTCGTACTCGATGAACCGGAGTGTTGTTCTCGAGGAGCATCAGAGTGGTGACCCTTCTGTGAAGTTTTCTCTTTATCTGGCACAGTTGGAGGAAGAGGATCACGGGACTGCGAAGATTGAGAATATGCCTTCTTGCGGTGAGATGACTCACGGGGACGATTGTCTCTATCTTCATAATCGTCTCTGCCCCTGCGTCTGCCTGAACCAGAGTCCTGGCCAAAGTGATGAAATATGGAAGAGCCATGAAGGCGATCGAGTCCGTGAGAACGCCCCATATCACCTGCAAAGAATGGAGATAACAACGAGTTAAGAAAAATCCGTGAGATAAGAAAAAACTTGAAGTGTATGATGGAATGCGTATGTGCGTGTGTGTCCCAGTGTTCCCCCCGACGGACCCGTTCGTTTATCTTTACTAATCGGAGTGTTGTCTCCTTGGACCGGGAGTTGAACTCCCGCATTGCCTTTAACGGGCGAAGAAAACTTAAGGGCTTCAGGTTCGTCAAACCCGTAATTGAGAATATCATCGGGAATAGACAGGTTCGACAGGCCCCTCAGGGAACTTTCCAGGTGCTGCGAGGAAGCCTCTTTCTCGGGCGGGATAGGCAAGACTTTTGAAGTGCCACCAACTTTCTCCTTCTGAACTTTATATTTTAACTTCCTCTTTCCCTTCGAAGGGGAGGATGACGTCTCAATATCTTGAACTTCGACTGCCGGATTCCAAGCAGGACCGACGTTCTCGCCTTGAGTCTCAAGAGCTTCGTCTTCTTTGCGCTCACCTTCTTCGTGCGTATCGGGAGTGCGGCGCGACGACGATCCGGCCTGTTTCTTCCCTTTACCGAACGAAGGTTTGGGAATGATGACACCTTCTGGAAGGCTGATCCGACGACCTGGGGCTAGCAAGCCAAACCCCGACAGTGATTCATTTGAAATGATAGTCCGGATGTCTCGTTCCTCGGCAGGAAGAGCTCTAACGGCTTCAACAGCCTCATAATATCCTCGGCCTTCCGGACGCAGATTGATACCTGAAAAGATGAAACAAAGAGTTAGGAAAAGCATGACTCCGGTTAAATGAGAATAGTGACTCGGTAGAGAGACTTACTGCCTTCAACCCATCTCCTCGCAAAACCAAGAGGGCAGCGCACATAAAACCATTCCTGTTTGTGCAGGGCGAATTTACTGCATGCCCCTGTCAAGATTTGGCATCTGTGGTACGGCTCGAGGAACATAAAGGAAGGACTGTCTTTTCGTCTCTTGATCATATAAATGTATCTGATATCGCCAGCGGTTGGAGGTCTAGAGAAGACGGCCATGAAAAGTAAGTAGGTCCCGTATAGAAACGCATGGCCGTTCGGGTGCAGCTGCGACGGAGCTATGTCAATATACTGCAATACATCCCGGAGAAATAAATTGAACGGAGGCACGCTGCCCATCCAACACATGAAATTGTTACAGGCGGTATACCCGACTGGGGGCAGATGAGGACGATCGTGTCGCGAAGGGACCAACACGTCGGCAAAAGGGATCCCATGAATGGAGCATATCCGTCGGAGAGCGGCTTCGTTGATCTTCGAAGCTTGTGAATCGATCGAATTGTCTAGAAGAATTGCTGCCTCCAGGGCATCAGGTGCTAAGTTGTGAGCAGGAGAAGTCGACGGATTAGAAGTATCAGTAGCTTCTGGCCTTGATGATGGACCAGGCCTGTCGGATATAGTGGCGGAGCTAGACTTTCTTGACATCCTCAATAAATAACGAACCTGGCAAAGTGCTTGAGAAAACTATACTTGAAAAACGTTGAACGTTAGAATTGGCAACATGAGTTTCCCCCCCCCCACGTGGTGTGTGAACTAGTGCAAGCAATTGTGTACAAGCAATAAAATCTAAAGATTTCAAAGATATAAAAATGTGCTTCGAACCGTCGCCTTCGAAGACCGTCATCGCTGACCGTCTCAAAAAGCCCGTTAAGTCTACTAAAAGCTAGGGAGTTAATGATCCAGGTCAGTTCCACAAGTTGGTGTGCTTAGATCTTTGTCCTTGTATTGATTAGGCAAGGCAATTGTTCGTTCGGCATTTTACAGTGTTCGGCCTAGTATGTTTGTTCGGCAGGTCAGTTATTCAAAACGAATATTGTTCGGCATTTAAATGGTATTCGGCAATTGTATCGTTCGGTCTAAGTTCTATTCGGCATGTGCGTCTGTTCGGCAATTGTACTGTTCGGGCTAAGTTCTATTCGGCATGTGCGTCTGTTCGGCAATTGTACTGTTCGGGCTAAGTTCTATTCGGCATGTGTGTCTGTTCGGCATGTCAGTTGTCCGGCACAAATACTGTTCGGCATTTGAGTGTTGTTTGGCCTTAGTTCGTTCGGCTAAGTCATAGTGGCATTTTAATAAGCGCTAGGCCTGGGTTCGTTCGGCCAAGGTAGTGCTCGGCAACTTCCCATTCCACCGTCCGGCGCATGACGACATACGCCGGAGCAGCGCTAAGCCGACCAACACCTTTACCTCCTCCAACACCTTCTTTCTTTTTTCTTCCCTTTAACTTTGGTTTGACACGAGGAAGCTAAGCCCATAGGTGAACCTGATCATTCCTCCTCGCATCATCGTTCGGCAGTGAAGACGCGGTAAAGACGACCTACTCAAAGGCCTTCTACGTGACACACTCGGCCATCTCGTTTGAAATCTACTTGAATCGTACGAGAAAAGATACCTAGTTTGCAGATTGTAGATTGGGATGGAGTAGTTAAGTTTTAAATCCGGACGACTGAATAGAATTGAAAGTCTTCGAGGAACGGCAGAAGTAAAAAAGTAAAGGGGAGAAGAAGGAAAAGACCTGGTTTTATAGAGAAGGGAGGTGGAAGTCGAAGGGGCTATACCCGGTAGAACCGGTCAATACCATAGTGTTCGGCATCAGAGCAAAGTGTCGTTCGGCACATGAGGATTGTTCGGCTTCGAACGTATCGTTCGGCGTCCAGGCCACACTCACCACACACCTCCGTCACAGGCATTCTCGAGAAGGCATCACCAAGGAAAGTTGAACTAGATTCAAAGCGCATCACGTTCGGCCACGCGATACACTTTGGGGGGCAAGTGTTTCCTGGAGATTTGACTAGGCAACTGTACTCGGAGAAGTACTCGGCATCCATAGTGCTCGGCATCCGTAGTGCTCGGCATCCAGAAGACTCGGCGTCAAGTAGTGTTCGGCGTTCGGCGTTCGGCGTAATACTCGGCATCAGTAGTACTCGGCATACAAAACTACTCGGCGTCAATTGGCACTCGGCGTCAACCAATGCTCAGCGTCAGCTAGCGTTCGACATCAATAGAACTCGGCGATAGGAATACTCGGCGACAGGAGTGTTCGGCATAAAGCAGAACTCAGCAGTAGGAGTACTCGGCAACGGGCATACTCGGCATCCAGGAGACGTTCGGTGTACATTACTATTCAACATGACACTATCGTTCGGCCAGCATGCATCATTCGACCAAAAGCTTCAGATAGAGTTGCGATCGGCTTCAGCTGCAACCATCCTGCACTTCCCACACAATCGAACGAACCATCTGGCACAGAAAGGACTGTTCGGCATGGAAGGGACCGTTCGGCACGGAAAGGACTGTTCGGCGTCAAAGCGTTCGGCATACCTGGTTCGGCATGCAGCGAACACTACACTTGGCCTAGAGCGTTCGGCTACCAAGCCCACTTGGGAAGTCCAGCCCATTTTTGTCTATAAATAGAGGTGTAGGGTCACAGTGAAGAGGATCCTTTTTTGGAGAGAACACCGGGGAGACTCTGCCATTTTGGAGACTCATCTTCTCTACTTAACAACTTCATTCAAGCATTTGATTCATGAATTGTATTTGTAATCAACAATAAGGAAGATCAATAAAGTTTAATCTCAAAGTGGACGTAGGCAATTACGCTGAACCACTATAAATTTGGTGTTCTTACTTTCTGCATTTAAATTAGCATTGTCTTCTCTGTTTAATTTATATTCATCACTTATATCTCTACACAATCTTTCTCTACGAGGTTAGTGACCAATTTTGGTGCTAACATTATTGATTATTAATTTTGGCAACGTCAAGGCCAGATCTGGGCCATAGCTTGGTCGAGGATGGCCATGGCGATGCCCGTGTTGATTGGAGAAGAAGGAGTTTAGGATGCGGAGCAATCGATTGATGGTCGCTCGGCCTTTATTTTGAATTGATGGAAAGAAGGGGATGCCTCGTTTTCGTATCGATCACAGGGCGTAGGGTTCGTATCGAAGTAGAGTCAAGTGAATAACGATGGAGTTCCTACCGGTCCTGGGTGGAGGCAATTTGTATCGATTATTTAACACGAAACCATAGGGAAAATAATTGATACGAAGTGCTGGGTAAGCGACCGATGCGGACTCCATCACCTTCGATCGATACGAAGCATTGCCCTCCCTGATCGATACGAGGTTGCCAAGCCGTGATCAACACGAAGTCGCTATGAAGTAGTCGATACGAAATGCATCGATTCGAATCTGAGCGATACAAAGTGCATCGAGTTGAATTTGATCGATACGAAACGTATCGGTTCGTACGAGATTGATACGAAAATGAGGCTCCTCTGCCTCGATACGAATTTGAACTGTGGTGATCGATTCCAAGCCGAACTTTTATGAATGTAGAGAACTCTTGCACATTTGAACATTTGACTCCGACGAGCTTCTGCCTTGCATAATTAGACTCAACAGTAGAACTGCATATTTGACTGCCCTTCGGAGCTCGTCGATGGGACTACGACTCAATAACATGATAAAAAACTTCAATTGGGATCGATCGCCAATATCTGGGTGGTACGGTGGTGACGGTCAGTGATGACGGTCATTCCTACTAGACCTCGAAACTTTATCGTTTGCATATTTTCTTTAATTCTGCAGAATTTTCGCACGTCACGCACAACACTTGCACTGCACAACATATTCGTACACTTTACACTGGGGAATGTACGGGCTTTTTATCGTCTAATGATGATTTCTCGTGAGTTAACTAGTTATGGAACCATCAAGTTCGCAACAGCAAGAAACTCAGAATCTAACCCCTCCCAGACTTGAGATTCCGGATATCGAGGCCGAAGTTATCGGTACAGCTTCGGACGAGTTGCCTGTCGCGTCCTTCATCAATAGTCCACCTGATTCTGTCCCGTCAAATATTTCCGATGATATGCTAGGGAGGATATGCTTAAGGCATGGTCTGTCGCTGGACGATGTAATGTTGCTGGGACCAGATGACAGACCGCATAATCCCCTGGAGGGATATACTGCATTTAACCGACATGCATGCGCAGCTGGGACACTCCCTCCGTTCAATGATTATATAAGGGAAGTGTTGGCTTATCTGGGGATCGCCCAGTCCCAGTTACACCCGAATGGATATGCTTCACTTAACAGCTTGTTCATTGCTTTTATGGAGCACCTCTATCGACCTCCCCGTATGACCGACATAAGATATTTGTTCAATTTCAAAAGCCGGACTAACAGTCCATCTTTCACATTCTGGGAGTCTGTTAGGAACTGCCAAGTGGTCAAAGGGTCTTGGACTAGACTGAGCTACTTCAAGTTGGAGTGGTTCTACGTCCGATGTCCTCCAGGATTCGCCAGAAGATGGCTATTCAAACGTGAGTGCCGTTACTCTCCCAAGTTGTTGACAAGGCAATTCATGAATGAAATTGAACTCATATTTTCTTTTTCTTTTCTTTCAGCAATAATCTAGCGACCCGAAGGTGGTTACTATAAAGAGATAGTCCGGGTTCTCCAAGAAATTCCGAATGAAGAAAGGAATATTGAACTGCTGTTGACGGACCGGAATCTCAGAATTCTCGGGTTGATTGGGCGGAGGCAAAGCATAAGGCTTGATGGCGCACTAAAGACTGTCTCCAGAGAAAAAGTCAAGCGAAAGAAGCACAAATTTGTTATAATTGGGGAAGTCGACTCCGAAAGAACTCATACCGATGAGGAGCCATTGGTCGGGCCCGCCGACGGGACCCCAGGCTCCGAGGAAAAGAGAAAAGGCAAGGCATTGGTTTCTAAACAATCTAAATCTGGGAGGCGGAAGTCTGTGGTCTTAAACCGACCCCCTTCAGGAGTTAGAATATCGGAAGCACCCTCCCTGCAAACGGAAAATCCCTTCGAAGAGCTCGCCGACCTCCCAATTCCGGACCTCGCGTCCGCACAACATGACGTCGAATTGGATGAACTGCAACATACCCTTGATGTTGGCGAGTCTCTTCCTACCAGCGATCGACACTTCTGGTTGGTCCGGGGGGTTACACATCCACACACTCTTCACGGCACTACACAGTCCTCTAACTGTAAACTGCATATCATAAATGGTCACAGATCCTCCGTATTTTACTTTTCAGGTACGATGTCTGGCCGCGGTTCTGTGCTTGGCAGTCTGCGCAACAAGCGCCGTTATTATGAGCCACGCAGGAGAGAGGGCGAGGGAGATTATAAGTCAGGGCATTCTGGTCAGGAGAGGTCTGACAGAGATAGGGGATACGTACGCCGATCTCGATCCTGATCTCCTCCTCCCAGGACCTCTGTACCGCCCACGGTTGTAGTTGCCCGTCCTCCTGACACTTCATGGCCTAAGCCGCCTTCTCACGTTCCAAGGTCCGACCCTCCACGTGGAACTGAAATAGCCACCTCCTCAACTACTACACTGGTCGTGACTGATTCGACCGGGGAAGGAGCACTTAAACTGGCACAAATGAGGAAGGAATTCCCCGACATCTGCTTTGACGGTTATGTCTTCCCTCCGCACCTAAGGAGAATTCCGCCAACAGTTGTAAATACTATCCATGATTATGTCGCGGACATATTATTTCAGTACAAGGAGTGGGCAAGGGCCGCGAGGAAAGCATCCAAAGTAGCATTTGATCGGGCTGTCGCCATTGAAAAGCTGGAGAAGGAGCTGGGTCAAAAAGACCAAATTATGAAAATGCTCAACGTTGAGGCCGAGTCTTCCCGTAAATCCGAAATGGAAGCTCTGAAAAAGGTCGATGAGGCAAACTCGGCCATGACCAGAATAAAACAAGAGCACTATACCGCAATCGAAGACATGGGTCATAGGAACACCACCATTACTGCCGAGAGAGACGCCGCCCTCAAGGAGCTTAATGAGCTGAAATCAAAGTTCTCCGAAATCGCAAGGGAGAAGGATGTGGCCAATGTCTCCACGCAGGAGGCTTGTGATCAGGCGGTGGTGCTTCGGAAGGAGAAGGATGTGGCTATGGAAAAAGTCCGTGAAGCTGAAGCCGGGGTTGATGAGAAGGTACGACAGGCGGAAGCCAGGATTGAGGCTGAGGTAGAAGAGCTACTTGTCACTTACAATGCCAACGTACTAAGGCACCGAGATTTGACTTGGCTCAATGATTATTCCACACATCTCTACAACGCCTGGAACACGCTGGTTGAGGAGGAGAAATCTGGGCATCCTGATGAAGCCATTGATGAATTTGAGCAGGAGAACCGCGTACTCAATGATGACGAAAAGAAGGTTCTTCATGACTCCATGATTTCTCGTGAGAAGGAGAGGCTTGGTACCCAGTTTCAGGAAGTTGGAGAAGGCTCTGGTGCTAAGCACCATATTGCGAGTTTCGAGATTGTCACGTCATCTCAATCTAAGCCAACTCCGATGATCGATTCCCAGCCTATACCGGCTTATGATCCGGACCAACCGCATCTATCTCCTATTAAGGAGCACCCTTCAGAAGTCGTTCAAACGACCTTGGGCCAAACTGAGGAAGGTACTCTGAACTAATCCCTTGTACACTCGGACTGAAGAATTTGTATAGAAGTGTATACTAACAAATGCTTCTTTTCTTTGCTCAATGACCGAAGTTGCACCGACAACGCTTCCTGCAATCCAGGAATCATGCCAAGCGCAGGAAGCGATCATTTCTGAGGCGACCTCAGTCGTGACGGTTGCGCCTATCGAAGTAACGCAGGGGAGCTCACTCTCTTTTGATGAACAGATGATAAACGAGCTTCTTGGCCGACAGAGTGACCCCTTTGCGAATATACCATTCGGTTTGGGTGGATTTGCATCCACTTCAGATACTTCGGCACAAACTACCACGGCACACAGTGAAGCCCAAGCCCTCCGAGAAGCAAGTATGCTGGCTGAAATTAACACCGAGATGGAGGCGGCAGCACATGGTGGCAGCTCAGGGAGCGGTGCAGCGGTGCATGACCCTACACCACTTATGACTATATCCCCTGGAGGCACGCTTGTCGACACTAGTGTGCCAGCCCTGCCTCTGGCTATAGATCCTGTTCCTCCGACTCCTCCGGTGGGAAGCATTCCCTTAGATTCTAGTTCGGAGGAGGACGCCGATATCATGCTCTCGTCCGAGGATAACCCGCTTAAAGAAAAAGGCTCGAAGCGAAAAATCGCAAGTGGATCCAGCGGCTCCTCGTCGAGGAAGAAGAAACTAAGGAAAAAGAAAGAGTAGATAGACAATTTTTTGGCATGTATTTCTTTTTGAAATTAGGAACTTTGTCATCTTTTCTTTTTCATAGGTCATGTATAGATGCGGGTTCGGCCCCCGCTAGTAGGAATTTTTTGGAAGGGCTTGCATATAAGCCATTGTTCTTGATTAGTTAAAATAAAATTTTGTTTTCTTGTTTCAACTTTTATTCCATTTATGCTTAGATGTTGCAGCGTTTGACCCTCAGTTCAGTGTACTTGCATTATTTTAACTCTTAAGCATAGCTCATTTCATCTGCCAAGTCTTGGAAATTACAAGCTTAAGTTGTAACCAAAGACTGAGTCAGACTTGAATGTCATACTGTTTCGGGTAGTGACTAACGCTTGAATCTGCCCCCAGTTCAGGGGTCAAGTTACGATGATCAGTTTACGACTGCAATAAGTGAGGATCGAGCGGTTGAACTACACTTGCTTCCCTATGAATCGTTTCACCCACGCTCTGGGAGTTTTCTCTCGCATTCTTGCGGTCAGTCACAGCTCTCGAATGCTTTCAAGTATTACTCCACACTCTGGGGATACAAATCATCTCGTGAGCGGTTGTTCATACTCTAGGAACTTAAGATTGACGTTAGTACTCCAACCCACATTCTGGGAAATTGGAGTTAGTGTTCATATTCTGACTCGCACTCCGGGAGTTCGGAGTTGAACGTTTACACTCTGTTCCGCTCTCTAGGAATTCGGAGCTGAATCTTTGCACTCTGTTTCGCACTCTGGGAATACGGAGTTGATTGTTTATACTCCGTTTCGCACTCTGGGAATACAGAGTCGATTGTTTATACTCCGTTTCGCACTCTGGGAATACAGAGTCGATTGTTTATACTCCGTTTCGCACTCTGGGAATACGGAGTCGATTGTTTATACTCCATTTCGCACTCTGGGAATACGGAGTCGGATGGATGTTTGTACTCCGTTTCGCACTCTGGGAATACGGAGTTGGATGTTTGTACTCCGTTTCGCACTCTGGGAATACGGAGTTGGATGTTTGTACTCCATTTCGCACTCTGGGAATACGGAGTTGATTGTTTATACTCCGTTTCGCACTCTGGGAATACGGAGTTGGTTATAGGATTGTTGTGTGTCAATCCTATTTAACATTGGTGTAATGACTTGTCCCCGAGCTCGGGTTTCACTTAGCGAGTGGTCGGTCATATCACAGCCACTCTCTATTTGAATAAATCCCACTGCATGATGGGATTCAGCTCTCCGTGCATCGTGATGTCGTATATTGTATTCAATGAATCACAGCTGAAGAGATGGCATTTTATTGCTGAAATAAGAAAATGCGGCAAAGTCAGTTGCCTTGTTACAGAATTCAAATTTTGAAATGCAGAAACAAATTGCTAAATGGAAAGATATAATGAAATAAATAAAGCCTGTCATGTGTAATAGCGACGGAGACTCTCGCTATTCCAGGCCCTTGGCAAAGTAAGACCGTCAACGGTCGATAACTTAAATGTGCCATCTCCGAGTCTTTGTGTAATCACGTATGGTCCTTCCCAATTTGGTTTCATGTGTGAAGGAACTGGATAGATTCTCTTGAGAACGAGATCGCCAAGTTCAAAGGTTCGAGGTCGAACTTTGGTATTGTACAGTCGGGCGACTCGACTTCGATATGCGGCTGCTCTCAAATCAGCCTCTTCCCGTTTCTCGTCCAGTAGATCCAAAGATTCAGCAAGCAATATAGCGTTTGTTTTCGGATCATAGTAAGTCACGCGATGGGAAAACTCTTCCGTCTCGACTAGAATAACGGCTTTTGAGACGTAAGATAGGGAAAACGGGGTGTGTCCGGTCGCGGTCTTGTAGGTCGTTCGATAAGCCCATAATGCCATAGGAAGTTCATCAACCCATTTGCCCCTGGCCTTTTCCAGTCGTTTCTTTAGGATGGATTTTATGACTTTATTGACAGCTTCGACCTGACCATTCGCCTGGGGATGTGCAACTGCCGAGAATTTTTTATGGATATGAAACCGTTGACAGAAATTCTTGAATTCTGCACTTTCGAATTGGGCTCCGTTATCGGTGATGATGGTATGCGAGAGTCCAAATCGACAGATGATGTTGCAAACTACGAAATTTATCACTTTCTTTGTCGTAATGGTTGCGAGGGCTTCAGCTTCAGCCCACTTTGTAAAGTAGTCAACGACGACGATGGCGTACTTCGCACCACCTTTTGCCAGAGGTAGAGCGCCGATGATATCGATGCCCCACATTGCGAACGGCCAGGGACTGGCCATTTGAGTTATCTCGGTAGGCGGGGCTCTTGGAATTCGGGCGTGTTTCTGGCACCTATCGCACTTTCTGGCATAGTTTGTTGCATCCCGGTTCACTATCGGCCAGTAGTATCCATATCGGAGTATCTTCTTAGCGAGAGCTTGCCCACCAGTGTGATCGCCACACTCTCCTTCGTGTACGTCACGTAACACTCGTTTGATTTCATCGTGCGCGATACATCGGAGGAGAGGAACAGAATAACCTCTTCTGTACATGACTCCGTTCTGAATGACGAACCGTGAAGCTTTTCGTAGAATCTATCTTTTCTCATTTCTATGCTCAGGCAACGTCCCATTTTCAATGTAATTTCGATACGGAGTCATCCACGATTCTCTACTAGGAGCGGTTTCAAACACAAAATCCGTCTCTACTTGATCAATACTTGGGGAGGATAAAGTTTCGACTTGGACAAGTACCATCTACTGTGCTTCACCTGTACTTGCTAATTTTGCTAACGAGTCAGCCTTCTGGTTACGCTCACGGGGTATATGGTAGATAGCATAGTAATCGAATCGATCCAGTGCTTCTTGGACTTGGGCCAGATAGGCAGCTAGTCGTCGATCTTTGGCCTGATACTCGCCCAGAACTTGATATACAACCAACTGGGAATCACAATAAATTTCCATAGCGACAATCTTTAGATCCAAAGCAAGTTTTAATCCAGCAAGCAAAGCTTCATATTCGGCTTCATTGTTGGTTGCGCGAAATTCGAACCTCAGAGCGTAGTAGATAGATCGGCCTTCGGGAGTTTCAAGTACTATCCCGGCACCTGAACACTGATCGTTTGATGCGCCATCAGTGTGCAACTTCCAAATGTATTTAGGAGGTGTAGTGGTTTTAGGCAGATCCTCTGAAATAGTAAATTCGGCTATAAAATCTGCCAGGAATTGTCCCTGAATGGCTCTCCGCGGAGTGTATGTGACATCAAATTGGCTCAGTTCAATGTTCCACTTGAGTAACCTACCAGACGTCTCAGGCCGCGTGAGGACCTGTCGTAACGGCTGATCGGTATACACAGTAAGAGGATGAGCTTGGAAGTAAGGACGGAGCTTTCTTGAGGCAATGACCAGGCAATAAACCAGTTTCTCCAGTCTTGGGTAGTTTCTTTCAGCTCCTTTTAGCCGTTTACTAACATAGTAGACCGGTTTCTGCACTCGGTCTTCTTCCCGAACCAAAGCAGCACTGATCGCGTGCTCCGACACTGCCAGGTAAAGGTACAGTTGCTCGTGGTCAACTGGTTTCGACAAGATCGGTGGCATGGAAAGATGCTGAACTAGTGATCGGAACGCCTCTTCACACTCCATGGTCCATTCAAAGTTTCGCTTTCCCTTCCGGATCAGATCGAAGAAAGGAATGCATTTATCGGTGGACTTTGAAATGAACCTGCTCAATGCTGCTACCTTCCCGTTGAGACTCTGGACTTGCTTTATGGTTCTTGGGGTTTGCAGGTTCCTTATTGCACAGATTTTTTTGGGATTCGCTTCTATCCCTCGAGCGTTAACGATAAACCCGAGGAACTTTCCTGATGCGACACCGAAGTGGCACTTTAATGGGTTGAGCTTCATTCCATATCCCCGAAGGATGCAGAACATCGAATTTAAATCTCTGACGTGGTCTGTGGAGAGTCAAGATTTTACTAGCATGTCATCCACATAAACTTCCAGGGTCTTCCCGATCTGGTTGGCGAACATCCGGTTGACCAAGCATTGGTATGTCGCTCCGGCGTTCTTTAGACCAAATGGCATGACTTTGTAACAATAGAGTCCTAGATCGGTTACGAAGCTGGTATGCTCTTGATCCGGCAAATGCATGGGTATTTGATTGTAGCTAGAATAAGCATCCATAAAAGATAGTAATTCGTGTCCAGCTGTCGAATCTACAAGCTGGTCAATTCGAGGAAGTGGAAAGTTATCTTTTGGACAAGCTTTGTTTAAGTTAGAGTAATCGACGCAAGTTCTCCATTTTCCGTTCGACTTTCGAACCAGTACGGGATTGGACACCCATTCTGGATACAGAGCATCTCGAATGAACCCATTTGATCGTAATTTATCAACCTCTTCTTTAAGGGCGGCAGATCTCTCTGGATCCATACCACGCCTTTTCTGCTTGACCGAGACATACCGCAGATCGATATTAAAGGAATAACTCGCGATGTCGGGCGAGATCCCGCACATATCAGAGTGTGTCCAGGCGAAAACGTCGAGATTCGCCCGGAGAAATTCAACCACTTCCTGTTGTGTTTGTTTGCCCAGTTGAGATCCAACTTTCAGCATCCTCGAATCATCATCCTCACTGATTGGGACGTCCACAGTCAGTTCGGTCGGGGAAGCTTGATTCTCTTTAGATTCGTCTTTGTCTTTGTTGTCGGGTCAAGGTCTTTCTGGAATTGGTTGTGGTGCCCGAGCCGAGGCCCAGGCATTAATTGTCAATTATCAATAGAACGGACGCAGAGAGATTCCTCTACGTCCTTTCCCTTCTCCTTTCGCTACGCCCCTAGCAGCTCAGCAACATAGCAGGCCCTCCCCGTTGCCTAATCCCCTTGGATGACTCCAATCCCGCGATCGGTGGGGAACTTCAAGGTCAAACACCATGGGGCAATGGCTGCCCTGAACTCAGCAAGGGCCGGTCGGCCCAAAAATGCGTTATAAGGTGAATCAATCTCTAAAACAACAAACTGTAACATTCGGACTCTCCGGCGTTCTCCAACTCCCAATTCCACCGGTAGTTCTGTTACTCCAATGGGTATTGTAGCACTCCCGTTAAAACCGTGGATTCGGGATTGGCAGGGTTTCAAATCTTTCGCTTCCATTTTCATTAAATCGTAAGCCCGCTTAAGTAAGATGTTTACAGAGCTTCCACTGTCAACCAGGATCATCTTCATCCAAGCAGGACCTACCTGGGCAGATATGACTAGTGGGTCAATTGTAGGGGCTTCGACCTTATCAGTGTCTCGGCTTCTAAATACAATATCATCAGACATTATCTTCTGTTGTTTAGCCGGAGTTCCATCTTCACAATTACTACAACATTCGAAGTCCGCATGCCTAATAGAGCTAGCATACGACTCCATTTCCCTCCAGCTTCGATCCGCTGGGTGGGGACCACCACTTATTGTATTTATCACTAGCCTTCCGCCCGTACAAGCGGGTTCTTCCTGTCTTTCTTGATTTTGCACACGATTCTGATTCGACGGGCCTGCACCACCAAACTGCGGCGCCTGCACAAACTGATCTAACTTTCTCTCCCTGATCAACTTCTCAATGAGGTCCTGTAAATGTCGACACTCATTGGTATTGTGGCCGTAACTCTCATGGAATCTACAGAACTTCCCTGTTTGAATCTGCCTCTTTGACGATTGCTTCGGAGCCGGCTTCTTATATTGCATAGTGTTGCAAGTCTGTAGGTACACGTTTTCCAATGACATGTTTACATTGGATCCCTATGTCGTGGGCCTCGATTCTGATCCCTTTTCTTCTCCTGACTATTGTTGCCTCGCGGTTGGGTCTGTTTGTTCTGTATATTTAACTAAACTTTTCTGGAACTATCACCGGACTGCTTAACTGCTACGTTACTTTGTATCCATTCACTCCTGGGCGTCGCATCGTCCTGTTTCCTAGACTGTTTCGCGTCCTCTTGCCGTAAGAATTGAGCGGCTTTGGAGTAGAAACGGTCCAACGATGCGGGTGGTTTCCCAGCTAGCCAATTTCCAAACTCAGAATCGGGATCGATCCCTTTGGTTAATGCCATCAAGATCGAGTTATCGTTGGGATTACTAATCTCCACACATGTCGCGTGGAACCTCTCTAAATAACGCCTGAGTGTTTCCCCATGAGCTTGGGTGACACTGGACAGAGTGTTAACGTCTTTAGGTCTAGCAACGTGCATACGAAACTGCTCGACAAATTTCTTAGCCAGTTGATCGAACGAAGAAATAGATCTAGGTGGTAACCTTGTAAACCACATTGTTGCGATTCCCCCCAGAGAGATGGGGAAACTTCGACACTTCACTGCATCATCAGCTCTTGCAGCGCTCATTGACCATTCATATTTCAAAATATGTTGATTGGGGTCACTACTTCCTTCGTACATTGGGAGAGTTGGCATTTTGAATCGCCGAGGGGGTTCAGCGTATAATATCTCGTCTGTAAAAGGGGTGTGACTACGGAGATTCCCCAATCGTCATTAGTGAGCCCCTGACTCTCGCGAATCATCTGACGTATCATGGTCGAAATATCTGACACTGGCACATTCTAGGCATGCTGAGCTAAGGTGTGGTCGGGTTCCACAGTGTGGGTTTGGACCGGGCGCTGTCGACGGTCCGTATTTTGCCTCCTTGGCTCAGCATCTTCTGGGACATATGGTTCAGGAGTATGTCCACGCTGTTGATCGTTCGGATCTGACAGATTTTGGGTATCAACCCTCGCTTCTACCACGGCGGTTGTAGCGCGGTTGTCCGTGGTATACTGTGGGGCAGTGCCTCCTCGTGTCGAGGGTCCTGTCTGGAAGGTGGTCGACGGCCCTGTCCTTAATTGTCCAACGGTCAAGGCGGGTTGATATCTGGTGGTTTGTGTGTGACTCCCGTCTAATCGGGGATAGGTAGACCTATGGTGATAGTCAGACGAGGCGGAACTTCCAGTAGACGCATGGGAAACATCATCCCTCCTGGACCTTCTGCGGCTTTGGCGGTTTAGTTGGTTGGTCAATTCAACATTAGCGCGCAATTGCTCAGCCAACTGTTGCCGACTTTGAGTCAGCTCTTGGAGCAACACTTGGAACTCTTGTCTGGTGACTGGTCCCGACGGATCTGAGTGAGCAGTGTTGTCTTGATTGGATGGTGGCTGCTGTGCAGGATTCTGTCTGTCACGACCGTCTTGATCAGCAGCTGTAGCGGCAGTTCTTGTACTAACCATGTTCAGTGGTGGAGTCCTTTCCTAGACTTAACACAAATATGAATAGAATGGTAGGATTCCGGATTAGAGATCTGAATCTTCCTTTTGGATTTATGCAATCCGGTATCGACGGTAGATCCAAGGAGCAGGAGAAAAAATTGGTTCTCTCAGTGAAAGCACCAAAGTGTTTGTACCAAAAATAGGCACAACACTCTTCGGAAGTTTTTGAAGAGATAAAATGAAGAATATAAATATAAAACGAAGATTATCTAACAAAAACTCCAACAAACAGAAATGTAAAATGCAAATACAAGCAATTTAGAGTGGTTCGGCGTATTGCCTACGTCCACTATGAAGTTTTAATGATTTTATTGATTCTCTTTCAATGATTACAGATGATTACAGCAAACAACAGCGAATTAAAACTTGGAATTCGAATTCAATCAGTAAGATTAAGATGCAAGTCTCGATCCGGCAGAGTCTAGGCGCTTGAGAATCAAAAAGTCCCTTTTCTGTATGCTCTGGGGCTCTATTTATAGGCGCAGGAGGCTGAGATTTCGTTCAAACTCGGGGAGACTTGGTCTGGCACGTGAGGGGGCCCACGCGACCGTTTCCAGAAAGTTTCGCCTCAATCTGCGATCGATACGAATCCATTTCGTATCGATCAAGATGATGTCCAATTAAGCTGAAATTTGGCAGGGATATTCTATAGTGTGTATGCAATCTTTCGTGAAAATTTCATTGAATTTGGATTAGTAGATTATGAGATATTGTCGATACGAAGTGGCATTCAACGTTGGCTATTCCGTTCGACTCCATGGCTTCGAGTCGATCCCCCCGTATCGATCACTGCACGTGTCTCTGAGATGATGTGGCACGCGCACTTCGTTTCGATCCAGTTTTCACTCCGTGTTGACCGCTCCGACTCCATGGATCTCGCCTCGTTTGCTTCGATGGATGACACGTCACCCTAGTTTGTTGTCTTGTTGGATACGAATAAGCCAGTGGGCATGGATTCGAAGCGAGGTCTTCTGATGGATACGAAGAACAGTGGTCCGATGGATACGAAGTAGACATTGGCTGATTGCTGTGAGGCACGTTATCTGTTGATGGATACGAACCCGATCGATGCGAACTCGATGGGTTCGAACATTGCCAACTTGATCGATACGAAACCATGGGAACTCGCCGATGTGAAGCGGATGATGGACACGGGCTGGATGGATATGAAGCAAGGTAACCTCTATTGATACGAAATGATGTTCCCTGATGGATACGAAATGAACATCATTGATGGATACGAAAACATGCTTTTCCCTCCAACTTGTATCCATCATAACTTGAGCATATGAACTCGGATTGACTTGAAACTTGGAACATTGGCTTCCTTTGTTCTACTAATCATGTCTCATCAATTGTAGCTCGATCCGGACTCGGAAAAAATTCATCGATATCCATGACAAGCGATATTTGGAATCCAATCAATTCCTTGGTGTCCCGGCCTTGCCAAAAGGCGGGATAACAGTTTGATATCCCAAAGAATAAATATTCTTATGGAATGAGTATATGAGATACTTATCTTATGCATTAGCAATAGATTCGATCACATATCTTATGTATGAATCAGGTTTTCTATGCATTTGATGCGCTAGGCATATGTAAATCAAGTCTAAGAATTTCACCAAGTGAAAGTTAAAGTATTCTCGGGTATTTATGAAATACCCAAAATTGTTTAAAAAATAATAAAATCCTTGTGAAGGATGTTCATACTAATATTTCATCGGTGATCTCAAGTAGTAAGACGATCATTAATTGAAGTTCAACCTTAGCTTAGGTCATATATTGGAAATGCTTCTAATTAGGAAATTGGAGCAAATTCTAGCTGGTTGAATACAACATCTAGAATATTGCCACAATATATATATATATATATATGTGTGTGTGTGTATGCTAGATCATAAGTGGGGCAAAGAGTGCTTGCCTCGATTGAGTGTCCAATAATAAAATGTGACCTTAATAATAGAATGGAGATTACAAATGGAATTAAGAACTCATGAAGGGTCAAGACGCTTTATCTATAACTGTCATATGATGAATAGTTTATCTCATAGAGTAAAGGGTATGCTCTGGACGCAATTATGTGACTTGTTCCATATATCTAACTCAACAACCAATCTTGTTCATAATAAAGGTGTTTGAAATCTATAATATAATTTGATATTTTATGAAATAATTATTTAAATAATTAATTTAAAGTATATTAAATAGAAAATCCTAAAATGGTATTGTTATCCGGCCTTTTGACCCAGCTATATTTAGACTGACTGGATAAGTTAGATTGGACTATCATCGAGGAAGGTAGTCCAGAGAGATGATTATTAGGCTCATAGATCAAACGTAGGCAATGATATGAGAGGATCGACCAAGACCAAGAGATAAAATCTCCAGAATATTGTAAGTACGGATTAATACCTCTCCCGGCAAGGGATCGGTGGCTATCCCTTCCCCTAGGGGATTGGTACATATCCTCAATTTTTTTCCAAACTGGGTGAGATCGATATAGAGTGACAAGGAAGGCCCCACGAGGCTACATTACAAATCTCAAATCATTTGTAGTTTGTATGCTCAAGTTATGGGCAAATTACTTCACATAAGAAAGGGAACGCATAAAAGGGATCGTATAAAAAGGATCGTATCAAAGGGATCGTATCAAAGGGACGGATCGTATCCAGCCCAACAATGCAACTCAACGAAAAACGTTTAATATCTCATAATCCTAAAGTCCAATACATTTGAAACTTTAGGAACAAGAAGAGGAGACCCTAAGGAGTCCACCCTAGGGATCGCACCTTAAGATAAAGAAGTAATAGGAATCGGCGCTCTTCCCTCTAGAAGGATCGGCCTAAATCAGACGACACAACACATTGCAACAAAGATCGATCAATAACTCAACATCTACAGATCCAATTAGCATGAAACTTAGAGAACAAGTGTATTTCAACATGAAGAACCCCTTATAGGGATCGCAACCCCTAAATCCACCAAAATAGGGATCAGCCTCGATCCCTATTCCTAGGGATTTGGGCTATCTGATCCCTCCTATGGGCCCTATGTAACCGGAGAGCTTTCTATTGAATTTTCTAGGAGATATTGCATCGTCTTCCCCTATAAATACAGACTTGATTGTTCATTTTCGGGATCTTTAGGCTGCTTGTTGCTTTGTACTCTTTTGTAACTAAGGATTTAATTTGATCCCTATTGTACTCAGTTTACAAAGTGATTAATAAAGTTATCTCTTCGAAGTGGATGTAGGCAAACAACGTCGAACCACTATAAATTGATGTGTCTTTGTTATTTTCTTATTTCTTATTGCTTTGTTGCTATATTCTCTCTATTTGCATTTTATTCTTCATTTATTACTCTACATAATCTATGTTGGGTGTTCGTGCCAATTTTTGGTGCATTCATTGAGAGACTTGATTCTCAGCTCATTTAAATCCCTATTCTATTGTTGGATTGCATAAGTCCGAGGAAGAGATCCAGATTCATCTCCAAAAAACTTCCTATTCTACCCAGATTTGAAGGAAATATAAAGGAAGCTGATAGCCATGGTTAGATGAATCAAAATCAACTTCCCACGGAGTTGAAGGAAATGGTGATGCTAGTGTTCTTGTTTGGAGTTGTTCATGTGTTCATGTCCATTTGGAAGGGATCAGATTCTTTCATGTATGTAAATTCTTGGGATCGGATGCTAAAGTTCGCACTCAAGTTAGCGAATCCAAAAAATAGTTAAGTCCTCCGTAAGGAAAGGGATCATACTTGATTCCTCCCCTATATGGTCAAGCCTTGTCAAGTTTCAGACTCTAAATGCAATGACCGATCCCTTTCGCATTCAAAAAGGGATCGTATCTGATCCCTCATTCTTGGGATCTAGAACCGATCCCTCCACGCTCCAAAATGACTGATTCATCCATACTCCATCATGACCAATCCCTCCATACTCCAAAATGAATGATCCTTCCACCAGCATCATTTGACCGATCCCTTTACTCGTTCCACAACCGAACCCTTGCTCTTCGAACCCTTACTCCCATATTCCAGCCGATCCCTTTCACACTCAAAAAAGGATCGTATCCATCCCTTATTCTTGGGATCTAGAATCGATCCCTTTCGCCAATCGCTTGTAGCCGATCCCTACATTCACTACTGATCGCTTCACACTCCAACCGATCATTCCACTCCGTGTACTACTAACCGATCCCTCAACTGAAAGATATCAAAATCGATCGCTATCTAACCGATCGGTTATGTCTGCATTCAAAAAGAGATCATATATAATCCCTCCTTCTTGGAGACAAAAAGGGATCATATTTGATCCCTCCTTCTTGCCGCATATTAAAAAAAAGAGCTCTGAATTTTTTTCCCATGCCATAGCATAATGCCCCCGCATTCTGAATTCAGAACTCAACTTAAAGACGGTGCTCCACTCCCCTTACGTCCTATGACTAACCGGGCATAGGGGATCAAGTGGCAGCTGTTGAATTGCAGTCAAGGAATGGATAAGGAACTGCTACTCAAACGGTACTACTAAAGGTGAAGAACCAAGATGATACGACACGAACTGGGATCGATTACCGGGTCAAGCTCCCAGGGTAGATTGCGACTACTCTCAACTGACAAGATTCCAAACTCCTGACTTGGAAGCTATAGTACGACGGCTTGTATGACGACCGCCCTACGCAGCTTAATATGCCATCTTGAAGTATAGCTATCCTTCATCAAGGTCATCACTTACCATTATGGAATCTCCATCATCAAGTCACGAGTGGTAGTCATCAAAAACCATCAAAAATTGTCGAAACGTTTGTCAAAAAACTTCCTTCAAGGCTGACCCAAAGTCGATCCTAAAGTAATCACTTATATGACTCGAAGCAGAATCTATATGTTCCGACCCGAAGTCGAACTTGGGTAATCACCCATTCAACCTGAAGCAAATGCAGGAAATTCTGGCCCAAGGTCAAACTCGGGTAAAACCAAGATTTTCTCCAAGTAAATATCAATATGACTCCAAGCACCGTTCGTCACCAACCCAACACTTCAAATTCAGTGACTCCAAGTGAATCAGGGGCTGACTGTAAGCAAATAGCAAATTTTCTCGGGTCTGACTCCAAGTAAATTATCACCAATCCGTCAATACATGTCCATCTTGTTTTGGCCATAACTCAGGCGTACAGACCCCAAATGACTTGAAACTTCGTATGCAACCTCAAGAGGCCTTCCTTACTGCGTTATATGGATCACACCCCATTTGGGTGAAAGTTTAGGGATCATCACTGATCCGCGACCCTATCCTAACCGATTCGCCATTCGATCAGCGTTCTCAACCAATTAGACAATCATGCATACAACATTCACAAGCGTTACAAGCAATCGAAACTTGAAAACGGACCGAACTGACGACGATTGGAGCATCTTCCCCATTCAAAACATATTCATTAAAGTCGTTCAGCATATAAAATATCCAAGGAGATTCAATGTACTGACCATGCCAGCGTATTCTATGAATAAAGACCCCCGACAAAATCTCATGAAGTACGAGTGGCACATGGATCCCGCCAGAGTGATGAATGCCATTGAATGCATATGTTTTCCCATATTCCTCGAAGGAATAATGATCATGCGGTTTACACAGTTACCACCCAGGTCCATCTCCTCATCCGATCAATCAGATCAGAAGTTTTTCGAGCAATTCAGGATGCATGTGACTCACACCAAGGATGTGATGTCATTATCCAATTTATTCCAAGCACCAAGCGAGCCGCTCAAAGACTTCCTGTAGAGATTCAACGCGTCATCACTAAAATGAGAAATCCCAATGAGAATATCATACTGATGGCGTTGATAAGGGCAATTGACCCAAGATAGAATTTGGTGACTTGTAAGCTGGGGAGCCTCCTATGACCTTGGATCATTTCTATTACAAAGTGAACCAGAACCTAAACAAGGAGGAGGGAGAGCAGACTTGGAGAAAAAATGATGCAGGCTTATTGGTTGAAGAAATTCAAAGCTAGGGCAGCATTGAGGCCTTAGATAAGGACTCAGATTCTAAGAGACGACCCAAAATTCGACTTATATACTCCTTTGAACGATTGAATCGAGGAAAATCTATTTGGAGACTCACGACTCAGAGCAGTACTGGAAACCAGCCTTAATAGAGTCCACCGAAACCCAGAAGAAATCTAGGAAATGTTGTTGTAACATCCTCTATCTAGAGCCCCAAGCTAAGCACTATAGATGCTGCAGTCATCCATAATATTAACTTCCGACGACTAAATACGGCTATGTTAATGGCATCCATAATATCAGAAGCACTTGAATATGAAACAAAATCACAGATTTCAAAAAACAACATTTTACTGATTACATTTTAAACACATGTTTCACATTCAAATTATATAATCCCATAATAGTGTCCCAAGTTCAGATAAAATATAATTATTACATAAATACGCTAAGAGCGACATATGACGATGCCCCCTTGGTTGACCAAAGTACTATATAGCCATAACTGACTTAATACAACATAGCGGAATAAACAAAGTAAATCAGCAACTCCTAAATAGCTATCCGTCAGCCACCTACTCGTCTCCAGAAGCTTTATTCGCCAACCTACTAAAGACCTATAAACCTCAACCCTCAGCCTACTCAAATAAATTTTTGAGCACCCGAGAGTTTAAGGGGAAAACATAAACATCAAGTCAGACATAAAGCCTGGTGTGAATAATACTATACATCTCGGTTGTCTGATATTAAGTGAGACCATGCCGCTTAGCGGAACGGGTTTCCCCTCACTAATATCCTTTTAAAACATATCTTTTGAAAATTATAATCCTGCAACAAAAACTGGTTAAATCTGTAAAGCAATATCATGTATATGTACATATTAGTTATCAAATGGACTATCTGCCCACACACTGTAGTTTTGTTTGGCTAACTACTAACCCTTGGCTGACTCGGGACTACCAGAAAAACATAAAAATATGATCTAACAATTGTTAGATAAGTCTTCTGGATGGTCTGTCCTTACTTACTTCTCCAGGTCTAACTGATTCTAATGGTTTTGCTGGCTCACCAATAACCTGTCTTTCCTTTTTAGATTCCTTTCTGTGTGTAACATAATTTTAGTCTTACCTATGACAAAGCCCTACACACTGGAATTTTGGACCTATTTTAGCTAGGGGCTACTAGCTAAAGTATAGGGCACGACCCCATACCAGTCCCATCTGGTATTCTAATATCTGAGTCATTTTACTTAGGGTTATCTACCCATAAAATTTTCCTTGAAAACCTTTTCTTTCAAATTGATTTAAACCTTTAAATCATTCTTCAAATAAGGAAATTATATATACTCTTTGCTTTACTCAAATCACCTTGCCATGTTACATATTCTTTACACAAAACCTTATTGATGAAAACGTTTAAACTTTCGAATGTACCCCTTTCAGAACCTTTGAAAGTATCCCTTTCGAAACCATTGGAAGAACCCCTTTCGATACAAGTAAAACCTTAGGCCGAAGGACAAAACATACCTTTCGAAATCATACCTTTCGAAACCATTCATATTTATCCTTTCGAAAGCATTGAAAAACATCTCCTTCGAAAGCTTTAAAACCTTAGACATCTTATCTTTAAAACACTTAATCATTGCCTTTCAAAACAATTGGAAAACCTTTCCTTTTAGACCTTTTGAAACCATTGGGGAACCATCCCTTAGAAACCTTTCGAAAGCATTAAAACATCAAGCCTTTCGAAAACATTTGGGTTCAATTTATAACATATGAAAACACCTTTCGAAACCATTAAAACTATCTCTTTCGAAACCATTTGGGTTCTACCTTTTATAGAGCAAAAGGGTTATTAAAACCTTTAAGTCAAAAGCATCCCTTTCGAAAGCATTCCTAAGTAAAGAAGTATTGGTGTCGAAACTAACCTTCCGAAAGCATTGGAGAAGCGGCTAAGTTTTAAAAACAAGGTAACCCTTCCGAAACCAATTTGGGTCGAAATGTAAAAAGCGGCAGTCATGGGTTTCGACCCCTTCGAAAGCATTGATTTAAAACAAAAGGCACAACCTTATTCGAAACCGTTCCTTTGAATAGTTTGACCCAGTCAAAAGCCAACCAAGTCGAAAGCATTTCCTTCGAAAGCAAAAGCAGGCGCATTTTCAATTTAAAACAAAGCATGCTTTGATCCTCTCGGAACCTTTGGTTTCGACCCAGTACCTTTCACATATCCAGTTCACTACATACCAAGTATCTGATACCATGTGCATTGGTTTCGATGGATTCAGAGGTGAAGGTAAAGAGTCGGAAGCCTGGTGCCGAAAGATTTGAAATAGGAAAAAGCATGTTGATTTGACTTTTTAAATTAATTCTTTGTACCTAACCTATCTTGTTTGTCAAATTATTAGTTGCTAATTTTCTTTTCTATAAGTATTGCCAATTTTTAGAAATAACAATTTGAATTATTTACAAAATACCTCTTCTCCTTTTTATAAATATATAAAATATTTAAGTCCAATACCTTAAATAATTTTATATATCCATTAAAACACTTACAAAAATTCCTGTAAATCATTTTCAATATGTTTTCCAACATATATAAATTTCAGACCCTAAGCAAATATAATTTGGCCGTAATTAATTTTAAACCCAAAATAGCATTTTCTTCACTAGAAAAATCATATAAAATCCACATTAATTTAGAAAATTATAAAATTGAAACCCATTTCTAAATTATCATTTTTGATCTAAGTCTAAATTCGCAAGACAATTGGATGTCATATAATAGAATTTTCACATCAAAACATATCACAAAATCTATGTAAATTAGCAAAATTCATCAAAAACATATAGATATACATCTTTATCATTCAAAACATGGCAAAACATTTGCAAATAGCTCGGATTTCATACTAAAACCGAAAACCATTGAAAACTTGAGATGTAGTCATTATTCACCTTAGCTTTTTGATTAAGGAGTTGAGATTTGAGAATGAATTTGATTGCTTAATCTTCCTTCCTTTAATTTCTTTATCTACTTATTGTTTTTCCTTTAATGGTGGTCGGCTTCAATGGTTTTTGTTTGTAGAAAATGAACATGTGAAGTGAATGAGTGTAAGAGTTTAGGGTATAAGGATGTGTCCTTTCCTATTTTGCCCTCACCTATTTCCCTCTCTTATTTTAAGTTTAAATCCCCTTTTAGTTCATTTATTAACATAGCACAGCTACCCTTTTTAATAACAAATCTAAGTCCCCTAATCGTTACATTCTTTTATTTAATCTAACTAATTAACTATCCTAAATAATGTTACCAAAAATTAGGGTCGTTACAGTTGTATATTTCAAGATACACATGGTCATAACACCAGCAATTGCAGACACCTCCAAGATATGATCGGAAAGGTGATCCGAAAAGGAAAGTTTCAACAATACATGAAAGCCCAACAAAATGGCGGGCAGGGAACGTCTGAACCCTATCAATAAAGAACTTTAATTATCAATTGGACCACCTACGGTCGACTTCCAACTGAGAAGGGTTGGGGTGAAGTGGAATAGCGAGCATACAACGCTACTTCACTTATTAATAAGATTTATTTCAATTTCAATTATGTTGTGAACTACGACCAACTTGAACTAAACTACTTACAAACGATGCAGGTGACCAAGTACTTAGAGTTGGGTGCCAACCAACCTCCACGAACCATGATCAGACCTTTGGAGGATCATGAAGATGAATGTGATTCAACCACTCATCAGCTACTATATGCCCCTAACTTAGGGGCAAGGACTCAAAATGGAAAGTGGGTATGACTCGACCATCCACTTCCTACTCCGTGCTTTAATTCCGACATAACATCTATTCCTTACTCAGAGCTCGACAAGGTCAGAATCCAATACAAAGTGGACATAACTAACCGTCCACTCATCAACCTCCGCATTCGACTTGAAGACCAGAGAAACACTTGGAGTGGATGCAACCCGACCATCCACTCCCCAGCTCATACTTGAAGTTCGCCAAAATATTTATGCCCTCTCACGAAGATCAGCAAGACCGAGGTCAAACTAAAGTAGACGTGATTTGACCATCCACACATTAACTCCTACCATGGACACAGGAGATGGTCTGGGAGCTCGACATAAAGTAGGCGTGATTGATCGTCTACTCATCAACCGCCGCCCTCGACATGAGGACACGACTACAACGTGAGGTGGATATGACTTGACCATCCACCCAACAACTCTCTCCCTTGACTTGCCGGGAGGAGTACGAAGCAAATTGGATGAGACCTAACCGTCCAACCCAAGCATGGACCATAGATATGGTCCGACCATCCATCGCTTAATCACCAAGGGGATGAGAATCAACCGTCCACTCGCCAACTTTTTTCCTCAACACTGGGTGCAGAATTCCTTTCCACAAATGAACATGACTCGACTATTCATTTGATAACTCTTACCTTGACCTGACAGGTGAAGTATAAATCAAAAATGGGTGTGACCAACCATCCATCATAAAACTCTAGTCCTTGGAGCGTGGACTGGAGTACAAACACAAAAAGATGGACGTGGTTCGACCTTCCATCGACCAACTCTGGTCCCCAAAGCACATACCGGATTATAAACAACAAACGGGCATGACTGACCACCCACCGAATAACTCTGGTCCCCCAACACGGAATGAAGTATAAGCATAAAAAAGGTGGATGTAGTTCGACCGTCCGCTCTCCAACTCTTGCTCCTCACTTGGGGGTAAAGACACGACTTAAAGTGGTTGTAGTACGACCATCTGCTCCCCTGCTCGAGCTCGAAGTTCTACATAACACTCATCTTACTCCCAAGGCTCTATAGAAATAGGATCCAAATGGAAGTGGACGTGGTATGGCCGTCCATGCATCGACTTCTTCCCCAAATACAGGGGGCAGTTTGAGAGCCGCAACCTCAATTGGACGTGGTTCGGCCATCCAATCCAAGGAGGATGTGATACGTCCATCCACGACCTTGCTCACACCTAAAGTATAGCAAACTATACAAGCCTTGCCCGGACATCGGCAAGCCCAAAATCCAAACCAAGACATGGATGCGGTTCGACCATCTAGCAAATAACTTTGGTCCCCCAGTGCAGATTGGAGTATAAACACCAAATGGATGTGACTAACCGCCCATCAACAAACTCTGTTCCCCGAAGAGCGGATAAGAGTATAGGTACAAAATGGACCTGGTTCGACCGTTCATCCATTAACTCTCCCCTATACACCAACAGGCCGAGTATAAAATATAGAACAGATGTGACTTGACCATCCTCTAATCAACTCTTTCCCATAATTTGACGTGAAGAACTCTAAGTTAGAGTGAACATGATACGACCAACCACTCTTCGGCTTCCGCCCTTGACTTGGGGACAGAAGAAATGACTAAGGAAAATGTGGTTCAACCATTTTCCGGAATAACTCTAAGTCCCCAGAGTGAGGACTAGAGTATAAACACAAATTGGGTGTGATTCGACCACCTACCAACAAACTCTTATCCCCAGAGTGCGAATATGAGTATTAAAAAATAAGTGAGTACGGTTCGACCACTCACTATTCCATAAGCGTCGATCCAAACTCGATAGGTGGAGTATAAACTCACTACGGATGGAATTCGACCATCCACGAACTAACTCTACTAGCCCAAGACAGGAGGTAGGAGTACAAACTACTGAAAGCTGAATATGATAGCTCATCATAGCTTCGGCTTGGTCTTCTTTACAACTCAAGGCAACAACCGTGGGGAGTCCTTAATATAAAACCAATCGGAATGACATTCGAAGTTACGGGTAACCGACTTTATCATGCCATTCAGTCGACCTACAATATCGATCCACACTAACACAAATGCATATGACCAGAACATCCATCCAATAACTCCAGTCACCAAAGAGAGGATATGAGAATAAACCACGAATGCGTGTGACTTGACTATTCATTCTCCATCACCCTCCTTTGATCCATTAAGAGGAGTATGAAATCAGATGAGCATGACTCGATCGCTTCTGAGCTAATTCTATCCCTTAGTTTGACAGGATAATGTAAATCAAAATAGACGTGGCTTAATCGTCCGCACACTGATCCTTGCCCTTGGTTCGATAGGGGAAGCATCAGACACATATTGGATCTGACTTAACCATCCATCCTTTGGTCCTTTCCTACAGTATGGCGACACATGCATCAAAAGTGGATGTGATTGTCTGTCCAGTACTCATCTCATGCCCGAAATCTGATGGGGCATTGAAGTCTTCCCCCAGGAAGGAAAACCCAGAATACAATTAATAATAGGCGCGGCTCATCCTTCCATCAATTAATTCGATCTCGCGATTCGACTAGAAAGAATGTAAAACCAAAATAGATGTGACATGCTCATCCACTAATCGACATTTACCCCTGACTTGGAGGGCATGAACGAGAATCAAGATGAATGTGAGCTGACCATTCATCGATCAAATCTAAGTTTTCGGAGCTTAAGTGGGAGTATGAACATGACTATGATAAGACTCGACCGTCCATGTAGTGCATTTATCAACCCAAGACCGGGGGTAGAAGTGTGATCATCCAAAAAATTGACTGCGATAGCTCAATACTATGAATCATACCTAGTGTTTACAATGACTCGAGGCTACGACCGAAAGGATGCTTAGAGATAGAATCATCAGAGCGATGCCCAGGCTCATGGACGATTGGCTACCATTCCCACCTGAATGACGAGCAACAGATCGCGAGTACATTAAATGGAAAGTGCATTACTCGAATACACAAGCAGAATCAAACTCAAAGCAAGAGCCAGCTATGTAGCTATGCGAAAAACAAGGCTAAACCCTACTCAACATTTACTTCGACATGCTTCTAAGCCTGATCTTCGGCCATTTACATATAATCGCTCAAAGCATCTAGAGCCCTACACTATCAGACTCATCAGCCCATGACAAGATCTGGAAGTTCGACCGGAGTGACCGTCATCACATGCCATCCTAAGCTGCTTCCATGCGTTGACTATGCATTAGAGAAATTCTCAAACATGGGGATCAACATCAAATCCAACTACCATTCTCCGTGCCTACATTGGTGACTTTGCAAACCCAATTCAGACATTCCCCATGCCAAGTACAGTTTAGTGCGATGTTGTGCAATGTAATACAGTTCAATACTATATGGCAGTTATGACGAAACTTAGGAGTTCAACCGAAATGACCGTCATCGCTGATTGTTCCAACTGGATTTCTCGTCGATGGTTACGTGGAATGGTTACGTTCAAATTCAACGATCGGCTATCGCATATAAGAATCTAACATTCATAGTCAAGTTCATTTAGGGCACATGTTACAATCCATATAAGTACAAATATGCTAATCTATTTAAGCTTGAAGTGGTTAATGTGCATGTAAATGTGCATATTTTTACCACCATATTTATTATAATTAATTTAAATAAATGATCATATTGGGTATTTTAACTTGTTTTAACCAAAATCCATATTAATTCCAAATTGTCACATATTCATCTTCATCCAAGGGCAAAATAGACATTTTTGTGCATAAATTAGCTTGAGAAAATTTAATTGGAAATTTCTATATTATTTTGTAGGAATTTAAACTCAATTACAAGTGGTTTCATGAAGGAATATGCATGCACAAAGAAGATATAAAAGAATGAAGATGGAAATAATTCAAAGTGAAGAACATGGAGGACCCCACCTACCCACCTACCTTAATGTACACATTAGAGGCTAATGCACATGCTTATGGAATGAATGGCTTCATGTACACTTAAATGATGATTAATGGATGCTAATGGTTACTTGGCCACCACACTTCCTAAGGGGTAGTTTGGGCATTCCCCAAATTATGGATTAGGGTTTCATGCTTGTATAAATAACCCATTATGTTCATGTAATTCCTCCCTCTCCTTCCTTAGTCTCTCTTTAGTTTAGTTTAGGCTCAAAATAAAAGAAAGCTTCTCTTTTCTTTTTCCATAGCTACTTAGCCATTTTGTTTCATGTAATTTTTTTATGCAACTTTAATATATTTCTCTTTTCTTCTCTTGTTTATTTTCCTTTCATGTTGTAGTGTAGATCTAGTTTACTTATGCAAATAGAATAATTTTTCCTTCATTTTTGCTCTCTTTTTCTCTTCTTGTTTCATGTTGCTTTCTACATTTGTTCATATGATAACAAATATGAGAGCTTAATCCCTTCAATTTAGGGGTAATGAAGCTCTCTAGTATGTAGATCCAACATTTTGTTGTTTATGCTCTCTTTTGTGCTTAATGAGAATGATTGAAGTGGTTTAATGATGTTGTTTAGCTTTGAATTTGATAGTCTATGTTGTTCATAACAAATAGGCTATGCTTAAACAAACAAAACACAAATTGCCTCTTCATCTACATATGATTATGGCAAAGAAGTGAATGTTGAAATTAAAATTTGATGGCTTATATTTCTAATTAATAGTTAATAGGCCATGCTTAAAATAGATTTTGCTTTCAACTTTGTTGTCAAATTTTATGAGATTTAAAAGTGTATTAGTGGTTGTGTTATAGTTTGATGGTTTATATTGGGCTAATTAATAGCACAAATATACCATACTTATGATAAACACATCAACTAATTCACTAATGACAAGAAAAGAGAGATCATAACTTCATTTTGTTGATTTATGTGATCTAGAGAGTGGAAATTGCCTCTAAATTATCTTAACACTCTCATATTTTTATCAATTTTCTTTTGTTAGTTTTCTACATTTTTAGCTTAACTTTCACTCGACTTTGGTATAATTTGATTGAATAGAGATTTAAAATCATCAATTCCCTGCGGATCGACCCGTATTCGCCACGTACTACAAGTGTACGCCGTGCGCTTGCGGTTATTTTTAATTTAAATTCGTTCGACGGTTTTCTAAACCGATAGAATTTCCATCGATGAACAAGTTTTTGGCGCCGTTGCCGGGGAATTGTTTTGATTTTAGTTTTCTATTCTTCGAATTATTTGTTGTTTCATTTTTGTGTGTTTTTATTGTGTGTGTGTTTGCATTATAAAAAAAATATCGTGTGTTTGTGTGCATTTTGATTTTGTTGTTTGTAGTTTGCTAGTTTCTTTTTTATTAGCTTTTGCATTTTCTCTTCAAAAAAAAACATACACAAATTCATTCAAAAGAAAAAAAAATCTTTTATTTCATTCTTTTTTACATTTTTCCTTTTTTTATTTACATTGCTTTTTCTGTTCACAGTTTTTCTTCTCTGCCTTATTCCCTCTGTCAAATTCCCCACTGCCTATCACTCTTCTGTCATCACTTCCCAATCCTGCACAAAACTGTGCTAGTGCACATTCATATCACAACCTCTACTGCACATCAAATCCAAACAAACACCATCCAAAGCAACACTTCGCTTCCATCCTCCACAGCAAACAATCCTAAAATCCGTCAACTTCTATAACAGACTTCCCTGTCAAACAATTCGACAACAAGCAACACTCTAATTTACCTCTTCATAAATCCCCTACCACCTCTGCACATTTCCTGGCACACTACTTCATTCTACCATCCTCCACACATTCACTTCCAAGCCTTCATACATTTTGTTCCACTGTCACTACCACAATAACAAACATCCACTGTCATTCCTCCACTAGTCATTACCACTGCTACATTTCAATATCACTTCACGCCATTTTCAAACAACCAATCTTCAACCCTTCACTGCCCCTGCTTGCTGACGAACAAAAACGATAACTGCAAACTGCATCAAAACCCATTGCTGCCATAACTTCTGCTGCAGATATAACCTCATTTCTTCACTGACATTCAACAGTGCCATTCCTCTCCACACACTCCACTGTCACAACTTCCTCCACAACTAAACGAGCTACCACTGGACAACCCGAAATCGCCTGCTAATCCATTCAAACTCAACTCACTCTGCCAACATCTGCTACTCCACGTAAGCTCAACATAACACAAAACTACCGCCAACACCCCTCCAACTGCTGACCCATAAGTTCACTACAACATCAGACATCAAACACTTCAACTGAAATCTTCCAATCACTTCACCATAACACAACATCTTCTTGCATATCCCAAACCATCAAAACCACTCCTTCAACATAACTATTTCCACACAGTCACCACTCCATACCACTGAATCGTTGCTTCATCACCTACCAACAACTTCTACACTCCCCATATCAACTGCTCTGTTCCATATTTCTATCAACATACCACTGACATATCTACAACAGCAGCTCCTAACATCAAATACCCCCATATCACTGTCAGCTGTCACACTCCCCCATCAACTACAACATATCACTTCAACAACCTCTGACCAACTTTCACAAACAGTCAACCATCAACGGCCTATCACCGCTTACTGTCGCAACTTGATTTGCTCACTACACCAAAACAGGTGATTCCCAGCGAGTATAACTGTCGCAAACAGTTTCAGCAACGCTTATTAGCGTCGCTATAGGGGCGTCGCAATTTATTGCCAACGCTTATAAGCGTTGGGGAGTTTAGTTTCCCAACGCTAATAAGCGTTGGAAGGTTGTATTCGCCAACACTTATAAACGTTGGTGTATATTATTTAGCAACGCTTATAAACGTTGGCAAATTAACCATCATAATTTTCTATGCTGACGCTTATAAGCGTTGGTAAATTTTAATTGGCAACGCTTATAACGCTGAAATATTTTCATTCTCAATATAGTCAATTATTTTAACATTTATAAACAATTAATAACTAACATTTATTATACTACATTCAATAGGAACCCAAAATTTACAATATTCATGATGAAATAACAACATAAATTTCATAGTCAACTACTTCATAACAATGTCAACTACTTCATAACAAGTACAATACATAATTAAGTTGGTTAATTCAATACATAATCAACTACTTCATAACAATGTCAAATTGGAATACAAAAGACAACGTAAATTTCATAGTGAAATTCTACAAATACCGAATACGAAACTCCGGCCATATAACGAAACCTCCATCTGAAATTGGGTCATCTTCAAGATCTTCGACTCCACCCTTAGAACTATCATCCAACTTCCTCTTTTTTTCCGCTTCCTCTAGAAGTGCCTGCATTTAATAGAAAAGAAATGTCAATATTACACAATGTTTCACACATTCCAATAGAAAAGAAAAAACCTGTAATTTGTATCATTACTTTATAATATGAAAAAGGTCAATTCAAGCTTGTGTCATTCGCCTCAGTTCAAACTGAGGCATTGCCTCCCTCCTCCCTCCCTCACACACACATGTGTTGTATTATATAATATCCATATTACCTCGTAAACTGGCTATATGTTGAAGGAAGTTGATGCTTCTCCTCTGGGGATGTACAAGATGGTAAGAACCGCTGCCCCTTTGTAAACTCATTGCACTAACCCTATATATCACACAAATAATGAACTGCATTTTGGTTAGTATTGATATGAAAGTTTTTCAGACTGGTTCTGTAAATCTTCTAAATAAGAACAACAAATAATCGTATCCCAATAAAAAGGAGAAACCGGCTCAGTTATTTTTGCTAACCAAGTAGAAGAAAAAACATGCCAACATATAATGTAGTGAGCCAAAATAAAAGGTAAAGAGTGACTCAGGATTCCAAACAACAAGGTCTGCATGATATCCACTAATAATGGATCCCTGATCGATAAAAAAAAGCCAAGTGTTAACATAAGAAGGATAAATTTGTATCATTCTTATGTAGAAAGAGATTAAGTGATTATTACTGCCATAGCTGATTTGGACAAGGGGCTATTATCAATCTTCTTATATATAATAATATTATGTTTTGAAACAATTCATTTGGCATATGAAAGTTCAATTGCCCTTAACATAGTTTTCTTTTATTCATATCATTAGCGCAAATGCTATAGCAGCAACCATGAACATAATTTACCTTTATATTTTGTTGGCCCGTAAGCTTAGATGGCTTCTCGCTCCACCATTTTACAAACTGATTGAATGTCATTCCATATTTCTTCCCATACGTCCAAGTTGCAGGAAGAACATACTGCAGAGGAATATGACTGGGTTCATTATGAAACTTCGAATAATTTTCAGCATGTGGTTCAGTAAACATATTACCAATATAATAAGTTCATTTCATAATATTTTGTATTTATTTTTCTCATTAAAAAATTCAATTAAATATTTGACCTGATCAATCAATTTTAGTGCTGCAGCATCAAATAAGGCTGAAATTAAAAGAAGACTGGAATTTAAGGAAGGGACGTTACCTATTACATATCTTGGAGTTCCACTTTCTTCTTTATATCTTCATTACTCAGAGTGCCAGAGCCTGCTACACAAAATACAGTCAAAATTACAAGGTTGGGATTTTAAATTTTTAAGTTTTGCAGGAAGAGAAGAACTGCTGAATTCAGTTATCACTCCTACCATGCTTTAGTGGATTTTTGTCAATCAAATACCAGAACATATAATAGACAAAATTAATGCTTTGTATGCAGACCTTTTTTGAGGAGGCAGGAAACATAATGTTGCATGGAATGTTCTATATAAGCCTAAAGCAGAGGGTGGCACTGGTCTTAAACTTTTTTTTGATCTAAAAACAGTAGCTTGTTTAAAATTAATGTGGAATTTACTTGCCAAAAACAGTTTATGGGGTGCATGGATGAAGTGCAAATATTATAGAGACAAATACTTTTGGTCAATGCCTATTGATAATAATGCATCATGTATGTGGATGTATATTCTTAGACAGAGAATATGTGGAAAGCAGTTTTTTAACAAAGTACTTTCAGATGGTGCAACTGATTCTTTATGGTTTGAACTCTGGACCAATTGTAAATGTCTGGTTGATATTTTGGGTTTGCATAGATGTCACTTGCTTGGTGATTATCAAACTACTGTTGCCGCAATAATACAAGATGGTGTTTTAAAACCTCAACTATATTCTGCAACCAGAGAGACTACAATAGTTATTCATAAAGTCAAGCTCAAAAATGATAATAGTGATCATTATGAATGGTGCGAAGGAGGTGAGTTCACTTTTCACAAAGCGTGTGACAAATCAGAGATAGAGGCACAAAACGAAACTGGGATAGATTAATTTAGCACAATAAAAATAGTAAGAGGATGTCCTATATGCAACATTATCACAGCCATTTTCCTTCTACTTAAAAGCTGACTTGAACTTAAGAGCAGAGGCAGTCCTAAATATAGCTATACAAGACGCAAAAAAAAAAAGAAGAAAAAAAAAACCTGCAGTACAACAAAATACAGATAACCTGTACAATTAACAAGAATGTGCAAATTTATTTTTTTCTGATGTAAAGCAGTGGATGGCTACACGACTGATTACCAATAAATTTTTGCCTTTTTTTATTGTTTTAAGGACCTTCAGAAGAAATGAAAAAAGATGGTGGGGCATATAATCAACCTAAAAATCGTTTGGCGAAGTTCTAAGAAACTAAAAGAATTAGTAGCTTACAGGAAGATTACAAACTGAAGAAACAGAAATCAACATAAATATGTTACATAGGCCTGCAAAATTATTAAAATAGCTCGAATTATAAAATACACGTAAATCTTTGAGCATACCTGCAGCTGCTGCTTTAGTCCCTGAAGAGAATCCTTCCCATTCAGCTCTTCCAGGTTCATCAAGGTGTGCATGGCTGAAAGATAAAATTTATATAAATGGTACTTCCGCGTAGCTGCAATATTCATTTTTGATTTGGTGCTCCTACTCCAACTCAGTTACCATTACATACTCACAAAGATGAAATTATACACAACAAGATTCTTTTCATTAAAAACCAGCCTCTTATAAATAGCAATTTCATAGCATGGGCTATCCTCTACATATAACAATTATTATCCAACACTTTAATGCTTAATAATTTCCATTAAAAATAGTCAATATAACATGTGAAAAAAAACTGACTAATAATTTCAATTCAATGTTTGGAGATAATTAATACTTCGGTACTGTAGGTTATTTAAGGGCACATAATAGCAATTTATCGACAGGCGTACAAATATTAGTAAAGCGGTACATATAATCCATCTAACTTACACATCAATCAGGCCAGGCATAACAACAGCATCTCCATAGTACAGAATATTCCCAGTCGGAAGATTATCTCCTTCAACCACAGACACAAAGGTGAAGCTTAAAACCTGCACAGTCGATCTATATGAAAAGAAAAACAAAAGGAAATTAATATAATAATCCTTGCCTTAATTATGCCACTGTATATTCCATTAAATCACACTAATGCCTTCACCTTTCCTCATGGACTTCACCCTTTTCAGAAACAATACACTTGGCACTTGCAAAGAAAGCCTTCATCAGTTCCTTGTGTCTCCTGAAAAATTAGCAGCAATGTAGCATGTGAAATATATTACATATTAAAATTTCAATCAAATATGCATACAAGAATAAGTGAAAGACGATTAGTAATCAAATTTTTTTTGCTACAGAATGAAAGCGGGTATGTGTAATCGAATTTTTTTTTTTCTTGAATTGAAAAGGTGGAGGTATTTTTCTTAGTTATTTAAAAAGAGGGATGTAGTTTATAATTTGTAATTGGGAGAGATGTGGGCCAAAATTCTCCATTTTTAAATTCGACCAATCAAAAAGTTATCGCATTTAAAAACTAAAATAAGTTAGTTGGAAGATGAAATTATTAGTCTAAGGCAAAGGAGCATGATCCTAATTTATATAATTATTGAGTGAGGGAACCGATTTATTTTTCATATTCAGTATTCCAAATTAGTATAATCTTACAAATTAAACTAGGATCCGCAAACATTTAAATCATGTAATCTTATCAACCTATTTGTCGATCATTTTATGAAGCACATGACAATGTAGCGCATATCAATACCAGTTTATATTTTTCTCAAATTTCATTAATTGATAAATAAGAGCTCTTGGTCTACTGTTGCAAACTAATAGAACTAATTCATCACAAAATGAAGATTTGAACGAACTTAGTTTTTTCCATGTTGTTTCGTTGCAGTTCTATCCCAAAATCTCTAGTCTACGTCTCTCTCGAGTTGAAGGAGGTAACTGCTTACTTTTGTTCATAATTAATTTGATATATAAATGTTATTTTGGTTGCATTAACATCAAGAGGTGAAAGCACAATATATAATCATTTACATTCTGCAGATTTGTTTTGATCATTTACTTCTAATAGAGCGTCATCTTTCTTAACTATTTCGACTCCATCCCCACCTGAGCAAAGCGATACAAATAAAAGATTCATAAATTATGCTTTCAAATCAATCCATAATATTATCAATACAGCCAGGCATTTATAAAAGAACAACAAAAAAGTTACCGGATTCACCAAGACGCTGTCTCTTAGCGCCATCCTTCTCATCGACCTTCACTTTAGTCTCGCCATTCTTCGCACCCAGTTCTTCAACTTCTACATCATCAAGCTTCCTCTTATTATTGGAAGGATCGGATTGCGAAGTCGTGGCTGAAATCGAATCGCCTGATTCGAGGCCGATTTGCCAGAAATCGAGAGTTCGAAATCAAATCGCCTACAGGTCGAAAATTTCTTTTTTTTAGTGGCAGCTGAAATGAAAAAGCATTGAGAAGTTGGGGGATTAGGGCTACGGATAACGAAGGGTGCTTATCTACTATTTTACCCAATACATTGCAGATAATTTCAGTTTGACCACATTTTGCAACACATATATATGTTAGCAATAAAAAATTTGTAAATGTGTATTTTCGGTCACACATTTTCTTCTTAGCAACGCTTATTGCTGTGATTAATTTACAACGCAAATAAGTGTTGGCAACTAAAAAAAATAAGTGTTACAAAATGGCTGTTATGGTGTAGTGGCTTCCGCAAACAATACCCACCTTTCAACTAACAACCCCTGTCACTTACACAACCAGCCATCATCAAAACTTCAACTACCCAAACAAACAACACTGCGACTGCTTTCGCCTTCAACCACCACTGTGTCAGTCATCAAAGTCACCAACAACACCACTACTGCAGTTCACCATACCATCTGCCTCACTTGCCATCAACAGCAATTACAAAATTGCATCACCTACGCTGCCATATAATCTCCTTTCAATCATTCTCCAAACAACTGCTACTGCCGAACTACCCACCTTCGTACCATCAATCTCTTCCCACCACTGACAAACCATCACGCAACTCCTCTACAGCCAAACAACTCCATCCATCCTCTGTCAACATTTCTCAAACCAAAGCAACTTCACCAAATACAATTCACTACCCCAAATCGCCCAATTCCACACACTCCGACTGGAGAAACACACTGCCGAATTGTCTACCTACACCTCCACCTCACCGCGACTTCAACAACTCCTCCAATTTTAATCGACAACCCGCCTTCGACCATTTGCCTGAATCGCCTACCACCCTCGAAATCACGACCAAATCAATGAACTCGCAACCTCACCGTACTCGACCAAACAAACTCCAGCACATTGACAATCATTCAGACCTCACCCCAATCACCTGACAAAACCACAAAATTGCCTCAACCATCGCATCCGTCTCTCCACGAAATCAGTAGCCGCGAACCACCTCAAAGCGCGAACCAAAACCCACTGCTTCAATCCTCTTTAACTCGTGACAGTCCAGGATTTTGAAGAAAGAATCGAAATTCAATTTGAAAAAAAAGGAGAAGAGAAGCTTTCAATTTCTAATTTAAACATGATTTGAGCTTTTAAAAATTCGCGAGTATCGTATGTAAATTGAGGAACTACCGTTTATCTGTTGAATTGTTATCGTATAGTGTAAGGATAAAGGAGAGTTTGAGTTTTTCACAATTCACTTAGTGGGCCGGAGTTTGCAAACAATTTGTTTGGGCCGGAATTTTGTTTCACAATTCAGTCTTAAAAAAAAAGAGTTTTCTTTGATTTGTCTTCTTCGGTTTAATTTGCTTAGTTTCCCTTTTTTTGTTACTTTCCATCCATTTTTTTATAATTTTTTTTTAAGTAAAACGTTACTTTTAAATTTTCTTTCCTTTAAAAAAAAATATTTTCAAAAAAAAATAAAAAAAAAACAAAAAAAGACAAAGAGTCTCTTCCAAAAATAACGGGGGTTGTTATGAATTTGTTTTGATTTAATTTGTTTTGTTTTTCATTTATTTTAGTTTCTTCTTCGATATAAAAAAAACTATATATATATCTTGTTTTTATTTTCAGGTTGCAAAAGCAAAAAAGGAAAGGAGCTGCTTGCTAAAAATAATTGCTTCGCTTTGCTTGCCAAAAAAAAGAAAAAGAAAAAACAGCTTGGTTGCTATATATATTGTTTTTATTTGCCTTTGCATTGTTGTTTGCTTGCATTTTATAAAAGAAAAATTCATAAAAAAAAACCAAAATTCCATTCGTAGTTGCATTGTTAATACACGTTTAATTTCTACTTTGCATTTCATCCTAGAATTTGTTAATAATAACGGTTAGACATCGATAGCTCTTAATTGTATATTTGCAAGTTGTCTTCTTTGAACAATTTAATTTCTTGGTGTCTAGGCTACGGCAGAGTAATAACCATTTATAAATATTACGGTGATTCGTAAATATTATAGTGGTTGTTCCTCTGAAGGTACTTAAACCTTCGGCTGCATTGCTACGGTGATTCGTGGTGCACTGATAACCCCTGCCCGTTACCTGGCTGAGAACTATCTTGTTGATTTAAGACAAAGCGTGATTATACAATTTTGAGTTAACTTAGGATAAATCATTTGTAATTAACCCTTGCATTCATTTAGTTGCATTAGTTCATGCATATTTAAAAAAAACAAAAAAATCCAAAAATCCAAAACTAAAAAAATTGTGAATATTCCTTTTCCCTTGAAATTTTTAAATCCTTTTCTTTTGAAATTTCAAAAATCAAAAAAAAAATTAGAAAAACCAAAATCCAAAAAAAAATTATAAAACCTTTTCAAAAACAAAGAAAAAAAAATTGAAAAACAAAACAAAAATCAATTTCCCTTTTGAAAAATAAATTTCATTTGTAAATAGTTTTTCCTTTAAAAAACAAAAAAAACAAAAACAGTCTTGAAAATGTCTGAATTTCCATACTCACTTGAATTTTACAATAGTTGTGAAAATCAATATAATCCATATGATTTCACTCCAAATTCGTATGGATATTTTAACGACAACTTTTGTATAAACAATTCGAATTTCGAACAACAAAATTTTCAAAACGATGATAACCCTCAAATCTTGAAAAAAACATTGAAATGATTTCGTCTTTACTCGAACTCTCTACACAACAAAATAAAGAGATAAATGAGTTTTGTAATTCATATTTATGCGATAACTCAAATCAATGTTTTCAAAACAATCAAAATTTGAATTCACTTCAAAATTCAAACGATTTTGAGTATAACCCATGCCAATTCAATTTTGAACTCCAAAATGAATTTCAAAATCAGAACGAAAATGTGATCCACTTTTCAAATAATTTTGGCAATGGGAATAATCTTGATTACGATACGAGTGAAAAATTTTGTCCTCAACAAATCCAAATCGAAAATTCTCAAGTCAATGTTTTTTCTTCTACTTTTTGAAAACGAGTTGTCAAACTCTGATAGGGAAGAGTTACATCACCATTCTGATTTTGAAATCAATAATTTTGAAGAAGTTTTCAATGATAAAGTTGAATTTCAAATTGGTGAAAGTGAACGTTAATTTCAATCAATTGTTTTATCGACCCCAAAAATCATCGAAAATAAAACAACTCGTACGATTTTTAATAAAACGACATTCGTTTTTCCAAATCAACATTCAATTTTGAAATCTTTTACGGTTTGGTTTTTCGAGCTTAAGCTGTGTCTCGTATACTTGACGAGACAAATGAATCGGTCTTTGGAAGACCGTTTCATTTACTTTTTACCGATATACTTTCTCATCTCTTGTAAATAATCATCCTTTCATGTAAATATAGGATTTTTATTTTTATTTTTCTCCTTCCACTTGGGTTGACTGTGGGGACATAGTCAATCAAGTGTGGGGGGAGACTCATCTTCATTTTTAATTTTTCATGATTTAGTTTTGCTTTTTCTTTTAAAAACTCAAAAAAAAATCCCAAAAACAATTTTGTTTTAAGCATTTTGATTTATTTTTAAAGAAACACTATAGGATAAATATATGGCTTTGGTTTATTAAATTGAAATTTTTGAAAATTTATTTGTCTTAACAAAAATAAAAATGAAGTTTGATTACAAATAACAATGGTTTAACTAGTATATAGGAAGATTTATACGTGTTAATTATGAAATACATCTTAGTGGAAAATCTTTGTTTTAAAAAGTGGTTGATTTAAAGTAAAGATATAACATTTTTTTTGTCTTCTAAGTGAGATAGCACTAAGATAATTTTGCGAAACTCTCTCTTTCAAAAAAAACAAAAAAATATTTCTTGTATATATGTATATTTTTTTAAATAAACACCTAGAGTCATGTGTTCACACTCGTGTGTTCACTCGCCATGCTCTGTACCCTTTTCACGGAAGCCCAAAAGGCAGTGCACGATCGGTATATCTGGCCTCAGTTTATCTGAGTTAGGTGTGTATATATACATATATCTTTTTAATAACGCCTACAGTCAATAGGTGTTCACACTTGTGTGTTCACTCGCCACGCTCTGTATTCCCCTCACATCAGTCCGCAAGGCAGTGCATGGGTAATATATCTGGCCTCAGTTTATCTGAGTTAGGCATATGTAAATATTGTTAATATCAACAAAATTTTCAAAAGAAAAATGGAGATAGTAAGCAAATGAAATCCAAGCACTATTTTAACTTATTTGATTTGATTTGTTATTGAAATGAAATGAAATACCACTTTAATAATCTTTGATAATCAACTAAGGACCTATTTCATGGTTACACTTTGTTATCAACTGAAACAACGAGTTAAACTATTGTCTATTTGTTATGATAACTTAATTTTTGTTGGAAATTTTGACGAGTAAATGACTTAAATTTCAAGATAATGACCAAAACCTATATTTAACTTATTTGTGTCGATTTAAAAGTAAATCCTTCACTCGTAAATATTTTCAAAAACTCGCATTCATCTCTTTGTATATAAATCTTGCATTTTGTAAATATTTTCATTCTCCATTTGGATTTTGTGGGTAGTATCCGCTGAAAACCCTCACGAGACAACACTCATCCTACTGGGGACACCCAGAGGTTTAACGGCTTGTTGCATACGCTCAATGCAATCGTGCTCCCTACGAAAACGGATTTATCTTACTTTTCCTTTATTCGAGGACGAATAAAAAGATAAGTGTGGGGGTATTTGATGTGCATGTAAATGTGCATATTTTTACCACCATATTTATTCTAATTAATTTAAATAAATGATCATATTGGGTATTTTAACTTGTTTTAACCAAAATCCATATTAATTCCAAATTGTCACATATTCATCTTCATCCAAGGGCAAAATAGATATTTTTGTGCATAAATTAGCTTGAGAAAATTTAATTGGAAATTTCTATATTATTTTGTAGTAATTTAAACTCAATTACAAGTGGTTTCATGAAGGAATATGCATGCACAAAGAAGATATAAAAGAATGAAGATGAAAATAATTCAAAGTGAAGAACATGGAGGACCCCACCTACCCACCTACCTTAATGTACACATTAGAGGCTAATGCACATGCTTATGGAATGAATGGCTTCATGTACACTTAAATGATGATTAATGGATGCTAATGGTTACTTGGCCACCACACTTCCTAAGGGGTAGTTTGGGCATTCCCCAAATTATGGATTAGGGTTTCATGCTTGTATAAATAACCCATTATGTTCATGTAATTCCTCCCTCTCCTTCCTTAGTCTCTCTTTAGTTTAGTTTAGGCTCAAAATAAAAGAAAGCTTCTCTTTTCTTTTTCCATGGCTACTTAGCCATTTTGTTTCATGTAATTTTTTTATGCAACTTTAATATATTTCTCTTTTCTTCTCTTGTTTATTTTCCTTTCATGTTGTAGTGTAGATCTAGTTTACTTATGCAAGTAGAATAATTTTTCTTTTCCTTTCATTTTTGCTCTCTTTTTCTCTTCTTGTTTCATGTTGCTTTCTACATTTGTTCATATGATAACAAATATGAGAGCTTAATCCCTTCAATTTAGGGGTAATGAAGCTCTCTAGTATGTAGATCCAACATTTTGTTGTTTATGCTCTCTTTTGTGCTTAATGAGAATGATTGAAGTGGTTTAATGATGTTGTTTAGCTTTGAATTTGATAGTCTATGTTGTTCATAACAAATAGGCTATGCTTAAACAAACAAAACACAAATTGCCTCTTCATCTACATATGATTATGGCAAAGAAGTGAATGTTGAAATTAAAATTTGATGGCTTATATTTCTAATTAATAGTTAATAGGCCATGCTTAAAATAGATTTTGCTTTCAACTTTGTTGTCAAATTTTATGAGATTTAAAAGTGTATTAGTGGTGGTGTTATAGTTTGATGGTTTATATTGGGCTAATTAATAGCACAAATATACCATACTTATGATAAACACATCAACTAATTCACTAATGACAAGAAAAGAGAGATCATAACTTCATTTTGTTGATTTATGTGATCTAGTGAGTGGAAATTGCCTCTAAATTGTCTTAACACTCTCATATTTTTATCAATTTTCTTTTGTTAGTTTTCTACATTTTTAGCTTAACTTTCACTCGACTTTGGTATAATTTGATTGAATAGAGATTTAAAATCATCAATTCCCTACGGATCGACCCGTATTCGCCACGTACTACAAGTGTACGCCGTGCGCTTGCGGTTATTTTTAATTTAAATTCGTTCGACGGTTTTCTAAACCGATAGAATTTCCGTCGACGAACAGTGGTAAATATCGGATTCAAGCCATATGCTAGTTCAAGTATGCAAGTCATACATGTCATATCCCATTGTTCGATTTCGAGTTCATATGGTCTAATATGTTCATGTCAAGCAAAAAAATGCTTATTTCCCACTAATACAAGGGATCGGAACCGATGCCACTGCTTGGGAAAATCCACTTAAGCATTTTTCAGCTCACAACATAAGGCCAATATCAAGCAACAACAGCACGATCGGTTCTATAAAGATATAAACCACAGAGATGAAGAAGAGGAGCCCAAAGAATCCAGGGCTGCACCCGTTGAGCTAATGACCGACAAACGGTCAGCCATAACGACCCCATCACGAGTCCAGAAGATCGGATCATAGTTTAGTGCAACGATAATGAAGGAATTAGCTAGCTTTCTCCGAACGAATCTTGATGTGTTCGCTTGGACCCATTCTGACATATGTGGGGTCTCGCCGACTATCGCGAGCCATGCATTGAATATCGACCCAAGGCATGTCCCGATGAAACAAAAGCAACATGGCATGGAACTGGAGAGATCTGCTGCACTTAAAGAAGATGTGGATAAACTAAATATCAATGGGTATATCTACGATGCCCCAACCCGAAATGGGTATCCAGTCCAGTTCTTATGAGAAAAGCTAATGGAAAGTGGCGGACATACATCGACTACTCAAACCTGAACAAGGCGTGCATGAAAGACAGCTTTCCACTTCGAAAGATCGACTAGCCGGTAGACTCGACTGTTGGATATGAACTGTTGTAATTTATGGATGCGTACTCCGAATACAACAAGATCCCGATGCACGTCCCCGACTAGGAGCACACCAGCTTCATTACCGCTCTAGGATTATATTGTAATGTTGTGATGTCGTTTGGACTAAAGAACACTATAGCCATGTAACGACCCGTATTTTTAACTATTTTAAATTATTAAATTTAGTGTAATTATTGAATAAAAATGGTAAAAAAATTTAAATGATTTATTAATATAATTATTGAATATGAACTTGAACAAGATTTTGAAATAAACAAATTTCAAAGATTTAAGTAATAACAAGTATTGAAAGAAAATGCTATGTATCGAATGTGTTTACAATCAATAGTTGAATTGAATAATAAATGTTGAATTCATTAGATGTAAATAAAGTAATTGGTTGATAACTTAAATTCATTTGGAAGCTAATATTGAAATTATTGATATTGGACAATTAAATTGTTTAAAATTTGATCTTGAAAATTATATAAAATAAATGAATCCTAAATTAAATATGAATGAAAATGATTTCAAAAGTTGATTTAGATGTTATTTAAATATGGATGAAGATTGTCAACACTTAAAAATTGAATTTAAGTGATTAATTTAAAATTTGAAAATTTTATATTTTAATTGACGAGTAAAAATAGCTTTTCGAGGCACAGTCTCGGATTTCGATGAAACTAGTTCCATTTGATCTGTAATAGTGTATTATTATCGGATTTCAAATTTGGTAGCGTTTGGGGTTACCGTTTGGTCATACGGGATAGAAACGCGTTGAATTAAATATCGAAAATATAATGTTATAATTCAATTCGAAAATCTATCTTCCACATATGATCGAATTAGGCCTCGAAACATGTCCCATTGTGTTCGGAATAGGGGTAAAACATTATAAACGCCAAGCGACATGCTTCGTTTGGAGTTCGTTCGGAAAAGCACGTGAATAATTGAAATAATATTAAAATATTATATATTCATATATATATGCACCCAAACGCTCTCAACCCTAACCCTAATTTACGCAGCCGCCAGTGAATATTTCCATGGCCGAAAACGTCTCATATTCTTCCTAATTTATCTCTCGATCCAAGCAATATTTTTGAAAACTTCCTAAATGGAAGTCGAAGAGCTCGTCGAGCTCTACGAGGTGAACGGTGGAGATCGTCGGTGGTGGCTTAGATTCGCCAGAATCGGCTCGTGAAGGTGCGATGTTCGAGCATGAAAATCGAGAGCTATGGGCAGCCGAGTGTTATTGGGCTTCAGGCATGGTCCGGGCATGGGGCGGCGCGTCATACGCAGGTGGTTGATCCTGTTTCGGTCGTGTGTGGAGGTTGCGGTAGGCAAAGGTTTAGTGGCGTGATGGGTTTTAGCAGTTGAATGAGGAACGAACGATGGAGAGGTAGAACGTGCGGCCAGATCATGATTCAGTGAAGCAACGCCCAGAATTAATTAGGTTTAAAAAAATAAAAGAAAAATGTAAATTTATTATATTATAAATTATAAATTCTTATGAATTGTATATCTTTCACATACGCGGTCGAAATTGGACGAAACAAGCGGCGATGGAATCATGGCGATGAGCACTACGTTCTAAACTAATTTGGAGATAATTGGGAATAGCTAAAATTTTAGGATAAATCGAATGTCGTTCGATTTAATTTAAAATTTAAGACTTAAGGTGAATGTTTTATAAAGCTCACAACGTACTAGAATATTTTTATGCTAGTTAAATTTGAAATTATGAAGTGATATAAATTTATTGATCGTTGTTTGATAAATTTAATTGTCATTCGAATTAGCTGTTAAAAATTAAAATTGATAGTTAAATTTGAAATTGGAATTTAATTGCCAGTAAAATACCCGATATTATTAACTATGAAAATGTTGTGAATTATTTTGACTGTTTGGATGATTGATTATGATGGATGTCAATTGATTGATATTTGGATGATTGGATGCTTATCTATAAACATATATATATATATATATATATATATATATATCCTGTTATCACCTGGTAAATTATTTACAGTATATAAAACTATAAATTGAATTATTTCGAATAAATTAAGAAATAGGTTAAAATGATATATACTTATGACACTGTGATTTGGATTGAAATGATATATATCCATCCCCGAAATTAAATTGAAATAACTGATCACTGTACCATAGGATAGAAAATTAAATACGAACACCGGATTGGTTAAATTAAATGATTTTAAAAATTTTGATTTGAAATTTATTTAATGATTTGATTTTAAGAAAATGAAAAATCGAATTTATGGAAATCGAACTATTTCGAAATTGAGCTCAAAATTGAATTATATTTGAGGATTTGGATTTCAAATTGGGTATTGAAAGTAAAGTTGATTTAAGTGTTTTGAATCGATGTTCTGAAAATCGAACTCGGAATTGATAAAAATCGAAATGGAAATTTAAAAGTAATTTGAATTGGAAATTTGGAAATTGAATCGGTTGGGCTTTGAAACTATTTTCAAATAAATTACTTTAATATAAACTATTTAAATCTATCTTTTTAAATATTCAAATTATTTTTTATTTTCCAAATTATCTTACTATATAAACCATTTTAATATTTAAACCATTTTATATCAAACTATTTTAACCATTTAAACTATTTAACCTATTTTAATTATTTAAACTATTTAAAAACTATTCAAACTATTTTCTAAAAATTCAAACTGGTCAGAGTGGGATTGTTTATATTTAAATCTTGGATTTTAAAACGAACTGGGTTAAAATGAAGTTATAACCTAAATTGGAATTCGAAACAATTTTGGAAGCAAAATCGAAATATTGAGGCGAAAATGATTTTTGAAGTGAAACGGTATATTTTGAGTAAATATGATGATTTCGAAATGGATTTGATTTTGAAACGAATATGATATCTTGATATCAAGTATGAACTGTTTTCGAAATGTAAAAGTACCAACCGGTGTCTAAAACGACGTTTGGTTGTTAAAGAGACCGGGGTCGGATATGAGCATACTCTCTGTCGATACCGGAACCACTTTACAACTGTGTATGTGTAGTGATGATCTAGAATGAAGCGGTTGGATTTGGCGTACGATTGCTGGATTTGAAGAAAGAGAACGATGATGGATTAGCCTGACACTTGTGCCAATTTGAAATGACTAAAACAGGAGCCGTACCGGCCAAGTGGGCTAGCTACCCCAAGCGGACACACTTCTTCGTATTACCATCATTTACATTGTGATTGATCGGTGCGCACCCTCGGATTTTGGGAGTGTTGGACGCGGTGGGCGATCATGGCTATGATGCGTTACCACCAACCGGGAAGGGTAAACTAGTAGTATCCTACCTTGGGCATTGCCTCCTGTGCCTTGTCATACTTTTATCCCTATACGAGAACCATACAATTTTGATTTAGTGTTGTTGTATCATGCCGCATCCCTGACTACCAACGTGCTACTGGTGGTGTCAAATGCAAACTATATGAAAATGCTTAAAAACGAGTTAAGGGGGATCAATGTAAAGCCTTAACGCTAAGAAAAATATTTATTTTACTGACTAGACATTATATATGTAGCATATTCTACTATATATAAATATTTTGACGGATCCTTAAGAGAAGGAAATCCCGTAACATCTCTAGAGTTATTGCACGCACGTTATACTCTGGATAGGAGATGTGAAATCCCGTAAAACTCTCTGATGCTATTACACTCATGTTATATGAGATATTGATTTGACTTACATAAGGATATTTTAGTCCTGACTCGAGTGTTTTGTCTTTTCATTACGCTCGGGTCAGTCCTGAGTTTTTCAGCTTATCGAAGATTTTTCTCTGAAGGACGAAGACGAAGATTTGGTATATTATTATTACTATTTTTTTCCCAGCATCATTTTGTTCTGCTGCATTATATTTTCGGCCTGCTGTATATGTATAACTCTGATAAATGTTGTATAAATTATAATCAAATGTATAGTAAATAGCTTTATGAATTGTTTATTTGATTATTATATTTTGTCATTCCGCTGTGAGATTCTGTGTTGTTTTCTTCTTCTTTTCTTATTTTTCTTAATTAACCCCAATGATTATCTATGTTCCGGATTGTTTAAGTTGGACATGTGTGGACTATTGTCGATTTAAACCTTCCGAAATGTGGGTCATCACAAGCTACTTATCAGAGACTAGTCAACCGAATGTTCAAAGACTAGAATTGGGCAATCAATGGAAGTATATGTGGATGATATACTCATGAAGTCACAACGATCAAGTGACCACATCGATGACTTAGCAGAGATGTTCAGTGTTCTTCAAAAATATGGAATGAAACTCAATCCCTTGAAATGCTCTTTCGGTGTTGCATCAGAAAAATTTCAGGGTTTTATCGTCAACTTTCGCAGAATCGAAGCTAATCCTGAGAAGATTCAAGCAATTTGGAACATTTGAGCACCGAAAACAATCAAGTGGTACAGAGCCTCAATGGGAAGGTCGCCGCCTTAAGTAGATTCATCTCCAGATCCACCAATAAGTGTATCCTCTTCTTGATTTGATTAGGAGAGGGAAGGAACTTTGAACGGACGTAGGATTGTGTAGATGCATTTCAAGCTCTGGTAGATCACTTAGAGAGACCTCTCATCCTATCCAATCCACTGGATCGTGAAGACTTATACATCTATTTAGTAGTGTCGGTACACACCATAAGTGCCACACTATTATGCGAAGAGAATCAGATCTAGAGGCCAGTATATTACGTTAGCAAGCAATTGACAGATGCTGAGGGAAACTGCCTAAAGCTAGAAAAGCTCGCGTACTACCTGCTGATTGCATCACGAAAGCTTCGCCCTTACTTCCAGGTTCACTCCATCAACGTCTACACTGAGTAGCCACGGGTCCTACAGCAACCTGAGATGTCTGGAAGATTACTCAAATGGAATTTCGAGCTAAGCCAATTCGATATCACTTATCTTCCTTGGAGAGCTATCCAAAGACAGACATTGGCGGACTTCATAGCTGAATTCGATGCATCAGACTACTCTTCGGAGAGTAGTGGAGAACCGACCAACCGATGGAAAATGTATACGGATGGAGCATCTACTGATCGGTGTTCTTGCGTCGGAGTCATGTTAGTGACTCTTGAGGAACGATCGATCTGCTACGCCTTGAAATTCGACTTCCCTGCAACAAATAACAGAGTATGAAGCCTTGATAGTCGGCCTCAAACTTTCCAAAGAACTTGGAGTGAAAAATTTACAGATCTTTTGTGATTCCCGGTTAGTAGTATGCCAAGTCAGGGGAGAATATCAGGATAGGGGGCAGCGACTTGCTCCTCATTTCGGCTGCGTCCAAGAGTTACTGGCCAACTGTCAATTGAGATGTAGCCGATTATGCTAGATGATGCAACAAGTGCCAAATGTTTTGAAAATTCTGAGATCCCCACCGACGGAAATTACTCAAATGGTCAGTCCATAGCCATTTTCCACATGGGGTATTGACATCATCGACTCCTTATCGATTTCTAAAGGTAGTGCAAAATACTCCATCGTAGCAATTGATTACTTCACCAAGAGGGCTGAAGCTGAACCTTTAGCCGCGATCATGACAAAGAAAGTATTCAACTTCATTGTTTGGAACATCATCCCTTTTTTTGGCCTCCACGAATCATTGTAGCTGATAATGGAACCCAATTCGATAACGTTGAATTTAAAGACTTCTGCTATCTACATTATATTAAAAAGAGATTTGTGGCAGTTGCTCACCCTCAAGAAAATGGACAAGTCGAAGCTGTTAACAAAATCATAAAGTCCATACTAAAGAAGCATTTGCAAAATGATAGAGGCAAGTGGGTTAATGAATTCCTATCAGCATTATGGGCATAAAGAACCACCCACAAGTCTGTGACTGTCCATATTCCAATCGCCCTTGCTTACGACTCTGAGGTCATCATCCCTGTAGAACTGAAGTCCCTTCTCATCTAGTGACTTATTACAACCCCAATTTCATTATAAGAAAATATATAAACAAGGAATTGCAATCCAATTGCAATTAAACTATAAGGAATTGGCGACGAACCGCGAGTGTACAAATGCATCCGACACCCAATGACAAAGACGTGTACCTGAATGCGCACGTGTATTTTCTAAAAATTCAAATTTTGAAATTGACATAAATTGAATTCTCGCCTGAGGTTTACAAAGACGAAACTAGATTAGATAGCCAAAGCTTACTAGTCCCGGGGAACCAGACACAAATAGAAACTGATGGAATACAATCCTGAATTTATACTATTGGAAATCGGTCAAGCGTCATGGCGATCAAAGAGAGATATGACACTTTGGGTAAATAATTAAACGGAAGGATAGAAACTATGCAGAAAACTGGATGGATTTCTATCTGGCGACTCTAACTTGCTTCGATTCAAAGCACGTCATGTTCGATACAAGACGTACTTTGGGAGGAAAATGTCATCCATCCTTTTGGCCCTGTTATATTCAGACTAACTGGACAATCATCAAGGAAGACAGTCCAAAGAGATGATTATTAGGCTCATAGATTAAGCGTAGACAATGATATGAAGCGACGATCAACCGAGACCAAGAGATAGACTCTCTAGAATATTCTAAGTACGGATTAGTACCTCCCTCAGGCAGGGGATCGGTGCCTATCCCTTCCCCTAGGGGATCGGTACATATCCTCAATTTTTGTCCTAAACTAGGTGAGATCGATATAAAGTGACAAGGAAGGCCCCACGAAGCTACATTTCAAATCTCAAATTGTTAGGAGTTTGTATGCTCAAGTTATGGGAAAATTACTTCACTTAAGAAAGGGAACGTATAAAAAGGACCGTATAAAAAGGATCATATAAAAGGGATTGTATCAAAGGGACGGATCGTATCCAGCACAACAACGTAACTCAATAGAAAACATTCGATATCTCAAAATCTAGAAGTCCAATACATTTGAAACTTTGGGAACAAGAAGAGGGAACCCTAGAGAGTCCACACTAGGAATTTCACCCAAAGATGAAGAAGTAAGAGGGATCGACCTACTTCCCTCTAGAGCGATCGGCCTAAATCAGACAACACATTGTAACAAACATCGATCAATAACTCAAAAGCTACAGACCTAATTAGCATGAAACTTGGAGGACAAGTGTATTTCAACATCAAGAACCCCTCATAGGGATCGCAACCCCTAAATCCACCAAAATAGGGATCGACCCGATCCCTATTCCTTGGGATTTGGGCCATGCAATCCCTCATGTGGGCCCTACGTATCTAAAGAACCTTCTGCCGAATTTTCTAGGAGATATTTCACCGACTTCCTCTATAAATACGACTTGATTGTTCATTTTCGGGATCTTTAGGCTGCTTGTTGCTTTGTACTCTTTTGTAACAAAGGATTCTAATCCAATCCCTATTGTACTCAGTTTACAAAGTGATTAATAAAGCTATATCTTCAAAGTGGACGTAGGCAAACAACGCCGAACCACTATAAATTACTATGTCTCTGTTATTTGCTTCTTTTATTGCTTTATTGTTATATTCTCTCTATTTACATTTTATTCTTCATTTATTACTCTACACAATCTCTATTGGGTGTTTGTGCAAACTTTTGGTGCAAACGGATATGTTATGTGATATTAATTACAATGGGTTGTGATCGTGAGAAATTTATACATTAAAATAACATATAATTTTAAATATTCATAGTCAAGATGTTTCGAGACAAGATATCGATACATCCTTTAAGACTAGAGTGCATAACACTCTATAAATATTAGGCAATATATTACTCACGACTGCGAGGGACACCAAAGGGTTACATACTAATGTTATTGGATATAGAAAGACTCGCTTGAGAGTTTTCTGTTGGTTAATATAACTAAGGTCAACTAGAGAATCTCAAAGTAATGATGTTACACAGTTTCCTTGACTTGAGAATACTGTAGAACTTCAATGTGGACAATCCACTTTGATTATAGTTATATAATGGCATGGAAATCCATTGAGGGACTATTGTTGGGTCTGAGTTAAAGCATTGGAAGTGAAACAAAATACAATAAGGAATTCGTCTTCTTGGTAATAGGGGTTTCATATCATAGTCAAATATAGTCAACTCAAAATCAAAGTCTCTGGCCAGAGCAATATGGTTAATGCCGATTGTTATTATTGAATAATGGATTTTGTGTTTGGACTAATCAAGTTAAATATTGACGATATTGAAATTTTGACCAAAACTAAATTCCATAAGTCCTAAAGTGATATAGTTTTGATGAAGAGAATTGGTGTAAATAACCATTACTACTGGGTACCACTTATAATAGTAAAATTGGATTTTAACAAAAAAATGTATAAGCGATAAATTCTGCCAAAACGTCACACCACTAGCTAAGAGGATGTGTGAACATTAATATTCAAATTGTTTGATATTAATCGCTGATTAAATTTACATATTTGAATCGCACGACCGTAGTATGAATACACTGAAAACCACATGATTTATTTAATTTATAATCATTATAAATTAATTAAATTGATTAATATTTATGAAATATTAATTATTATATTTTTTATTTTATTTGATGTTTAAATGCCATTGGTATTTAACGAATAGTGTATACATAAAAGTTATGTATGCACATTTCGATATACGATAGAGATAAAATGTTTAATTATGAATTAAAGCGATTAATTACTAAGCGGTTTTCGAAATTTTGAGGACCCAAATAACCCCAAACATGGTCGGCCATGCATGTTAAGTGAAAGGGGACTTGATTGAGATTTAATGATGAATTAAAGAGGGAAGGTTTTAAGAAAGGAATTGGAAAGGTTTCAATTATTCCTTTAAAACAAAACTCATTTAATTCATTCAGCAATTCTCCCTGACAATTCATTGTCTCTAGCACTCCACTCTCCGCTTTGATTTAAATCCATGGCTTCCAAGATAAAAAGATTTGCAAAATAAAATATAAAAAAATACAAAAGTGATGCTTTAGATCATTGCAATTTTTGGAGGTGATTTAATCGGATCTAGGAGTTTCATACATTCAAGGTACAAATCAAAGGCAATTTTTTTGTAAGCTTTCAATCTCGATTTCTTTTACGTACATCATTATTTAATGAAGATTACATCCTATATGCTTTATAACAAGTTTATATGTTCCAACATTGTCGGATCTAATATATATTCTTGTCCAAATTGATTTTTTTTTTAAAACATTATAGATCAGCACCACTATCCTGGTGGTTAGGCGTTCCGGCTTTAATGCGATGGAGATTGTGACATCAATAATACAACGGAGATTGAAAATGGAATTAAGAACTCATGAAGGGTCAAGACGATTTATCTATAACTGCCACGTGATGAATAGTTTATCTAATAGAGTTAGGGGTATGTATATCTAACTTGATAACCAATCTTGTTGTAACAACCCAAAATTCTGGTCATTTGATTTTAAATGTTTAATTTATTTTAAATATTTAAATAATTATATTTTGGAATTTAATAACTTATAATTCAAATATTGGGCATGTTTAAGATATTAGAATTGTGAATTTAATGTTAATTAAATGGATTTAATAATTTTATTCAACTTCTTTTAATTGATAAATAATATAGGTGAATCCAATTTGTAAATTTATCTACAAATATAAATAGATCAGATAAATATCGATAACAAAATATAAAAACGATATTTAAATCTATGAAATTGTCATTCCGGGGCATATTCTTGGATTTCGATGAAACTAGTTTCATTGGATCCGTAATAATGAATTATAATATGTCGTCGAATTTCATGGCGATCAGACGTATCGTTTGGTCGTGCGAGATCGAAACATGTTGAAATTAATATGGGAAATTTAATATAATAATTGGGTTTGAAAAACTATCTTTTACATACGATCGAATTAGGGCTCGAGATTAGTTCCATTGCGTTCGGAACAGGGGTATAACACATAGAATGCCAGGCGGCACGCCTCGTTAGGGGTTCGAGATTTTTGGGTATGTTTTGTTGAATATTTTAAAACTAAAATAATATATATATACATACATATTCAGCATTTCAGCCATATGCTTTCCCACGCCTACATCTCATCATCCATACCCATGACCATAACTCCATTGTTCAAGCCATACTCCTTCCCTTATATTTAAACTTACCAGAGACTGAGAATTTGTTTTTACCTTTTGCAATTCAAACTTCAAAATCAAACTAATATCCCATACTCATTCTAAAATCACGAAACCCATTCCAGAGGGCAGTAAGGTTGGGAGCTTCGATCTGTGTGTTTTTGGTGATGATCGATCACTGATTGGGGATGGCCGAATTTGCAAAGCAGCTAGGGTTGGAGTTTTGCATCTTGTGGTCATCGATTGGCGAAACGGAGCTCGGATTTGAACTCGTGAAGAAATTTAGCATCTGGATGCGAGTTTTCGGGAGGATCGGTGATGGGATTTTATGCACATGCACAATGCAGCCGAGAGGAAGACGTCAGGTCATGTTTTGGGTCGAGGCCTTGGGGTCGTGGTTTTTGGTATGGGCTTGTCAGGTTTATCGAGATAAGCGCATTGGCGAAGTCAGTTCGTCAATCGGACGAGCGTAGCTCCGTGTCATTGGAAATTTGTGCGCATGGGTTATGGGTTTCACTATGTGTGCATGTACATGGGTTAGGTGATGGAGAAGAAGAAAGGTAGTGAAGGGATAAAGTTGTAAATTAATTTAAAGTTGAATTGTTAATTTTAAAAATCTGATAACTTATAAATCGTATAACTCCTTCATACGAGGTCGAATTTGAACGCCGTTTTTTGCGTTGGACTCATGTCGTCAAAATCTACACAATGGAGTTGGTTTGGTTTGATTTGGAGCTTGTTGGAATTTATGCTAAAATCTAACAGTCGTTCGATTTTAGTCCAAATCGGGACGACTCGGCGAAAACGAAAAACAATGTGAGTTTAACTCACATTAAATTTTAATTTATCATATCTATGATGTTAAAAACATTTATTGATTGTTCAGATGTTAGTTAAATTGTTTGATTGCTTTTTTGGTTGAATTTCCATTCGGAAATTGGATGATTAATTAATTTGGTCATTATAAACCCATTTATCCATAACCGCTGTTTTGCAGGAAAATCTGTAGAGAGACCCAAAAAGGTTTCTCACTAATAATTATTTATGTACATCCTTATGTTGTTATATTGATAATATTTGAAATAAAATCCTGATATTCCATTTAATTTGTTAAGTGACGTTATAGCGATTTCGCTATATCGTCATTCATTTCATCCCCAAACCCTGTCGTATGAACTTGAGCTTGTGTTCCGCTAAACAGAATAATGAAAATTCATTAATCATTTTGATTAATGATAATCTAAATTAATTAATCATTTTAACTAATGATTTTGAAATTAATTCACCAATTTAATTAACGATGTTTAAAATTGGTTATCTTTTGATTTAAGTGAGACTGGATTTAATTAATCATTTTAACTAATGATTACTTAAGTTAAATTAATTATTTTAGATAATGAAAATTGAAATTAATAATCATTTTAATTAATGATATTTAAAAGTAATTAGCCGTTTTAAATAATGATATTTGAATTTAATTAATCATTTAATTAATGGTTGTTTTTAAATTTAATTAATTGTTATAACTAATGATTAATTGGATTGAATAAATCTTTTCAATAAATGATATTTAAAGTTAATTGATTGATTTAATAAAAGTGATTTAAGTAAGTTAAAAAGGAATTGGAACTCGACTATTGGGACATTAAGTTGGATAATCTTCTGGGTGTCAATCTGATGTTGGTATAGGCCCTCAGGGTCGAGCACTTGGAAAGATTATTCTCTTAACGTTTTAAAAATCAGGAACTAATTCTAATGGGAAAGCAAGGGGTTAAGCAATTAATTGGATAAGGCTTAACAACTCTGTATACTTTTGAGATAATAAATATTGTTTTAGAATTTATAAATAATGGTTTATAAATGAGAAAATCCTTTAAAATGAAATATTTATAAATAAAGCTAAGTGTGAATTGTTTTTGGGTTTACAGTAAACAATGTTTTGACGACAATTGTTTTTGACCCTTGTTTTTAATACACTTAGTATTATAAATTTTGTCTTACAAAAAGAATGGTTTGAAAGCATATTCCTAAAAATGTTTTACTAATACTATAATATGGAAATCAAGCACAAGCTCAGTTCATTTTTAAAAGAAAACGTTTGATTCATTTATGGAAATGAATTAATTTTCGTAAAGCAAATCACTTATATGGAAATGATTTATTTGTATAATTATCACTAAACATCAAAGAATTAAACTTGTCGCTATTTCAAAAGTTAAGAATAATCGTTGGACATGACTTTGAGGTAACACTACCTTGACTTGTTCGGTATTATTTCTAACCAAGAAATAGTACAAGTTTGAATTAAACGAGTGGTGATATGTATACAAGACTTAATTTTCATATACGATCATTTTATATCCTCGATAGTTGGTATCTCAGCTATCGGTTACTTCAACTACTTTATTATCGTCATTCTAAGATGATTTATTGCTACGTTAAGCGTTGCTATCCTTTGTCAAAAAATGACTAAACCAAAAGCACGAGAGAGGGCCAAACTATGTGGGATTGCTCCCATTAGAGTATTTTCACATCTCATCTAGTTTGGATTCGTTTGTGCACTTAGATGTGGAAATATTCGAATACTCGGTAAGGTCTGGCAGGGTCCAGCTTGGAGGTCTCCGAGAAGTGTCATGGATTATATGAGCTTCTCAAGAGTATATTACTAGAGGTATACTCCAAGGGGGTGCACCTTCCTAGTCATTTGTTGGAAAATTTTCTTTCCTTATTTGATTCAAATCCCTGAATCTGTTTATCTTTAATTTGCCACGTGTAGAGCCAACTCCTCTTTACGAAATTTAAGTATTGATTTCGTCCATTCTATCAAGTTGGACCGTTACCTTATTCTGTCCATTCTATCAAGTTGGGCGGTTACCTTATTTTATCCATTCTATCAAGTTTGGACCGTCATCTTATTTTGCCCATTCAATCGAAATTGGACTGTTTCCTTGTTTTATCCATTCTATCTAGTTTGGATTTTACACGAGTTATTTCCATTCTTTCAATTCTGGCTTTAATATTAATTATGTCAATTCATATTTGGATTTGTTTCCTGATATTTATTTCTGCTATTGCTTGTATGGATGTTATTCTTGTGAGGTAAAAACCCGTTCTGCGTTAGCGGCGTGGTCTCACAAAACTTTATATGTTCCCCATTATTTGAGTTATCTCACGCTGGTATTTCCAGACTGATCCGAGTGTTATTTTATTATAATGCTCGGATCAGACCGAGTTTTTTCCAGGTTGGCTTTGGTGTTATGGAGATCTTGGAGGAGAGCAGGAGATTCACCTATCATAGTATTTTATTTTCCGTTGTATTATATAATATCCCTATCAGCATTTGGAAGGTCAAGGTTTTATAACTGGCCAAATGATAAGGTTTGTTTTTAACTCTGATATACTCTGTATTTTTGGAGTGACAGTTTCTATTGTCCTTGTTATATTATATGTTGTTGATTCCGCTGTGAAATTCTGTTTTTCTCTGTTCTCTGTTCTTTTCTTTTTTATTTACCCTAACAATCTGCCGATTTGTCGATTCGATGCGTGACATTGGAACAAAGTGGTAGTGTTCAGTGTCGACTTTCGATGGTCAAAAGGCGGGTCGTTACACTTGTTCATAATATAGGTGTTTGATTTATATAATATACTTTGATATTGATATAATTATTTAAATAATTAATTTAAAGTATATTAAATAGAAAATCCTTAAATGATATGTTATGTGATAATAATTACAATGTGCCGTGATCACGAGAAATTTATACATTAAAATAACATATAATTATTAATATTCATAGTCAAGATGTTTTGAGACAAGATATCGATATATCCATTGGGACTAGAGTACATGGCACTCTATAAATGTTAGGCAATATATTACTCACGATTGCTGGGGACACCAAGGGATTACATACTAATGTTATAGAATATAGAATGACTCGTTCGATAGTTTTCTATTGGTTAATATAACTAAGGTCAAACAGAGAATCTTAAAGTGATTATTGTAAAGACCCTAATTTCCATCATTGAATTTTGAATGTTTAATTATTTTAAATACTGGATAATCAGTTTTTAATGGTTTAAACCTGAATTTTGAATATAGGGATTATTAAAATATTTGAATTTATGGATTAATAATTGAGTAGTGTTTCAAATAACTAGTTTTTAATTCAATATTTATTTAATGTGGTTAATGGTTTTATTTAACTCTTTTTAAAATTATAAATAATAATGGTTAATCCATTTTGCAGACTTGTTTACAGTAATAAATGGCTTGAATAAATAATGAGAAAACAAATTATTGTTTTTACGACTTGATTTTTATTGATGTATTTTTAATTTAATTTATTTGATTTTTCCATAATTTTTAATATGAAAAATATTGAAATTATTTGTTTGACGATTTATCGACAAACGCAGTGTTTTTGTGATTTTACAGAACTGGATAACTAGTGTATATTATTATTATTTTGAGATCGCGTCGTTGTTTTGAGCACGACCGTATTTTAGTTTTTTCATTCGCGGTTCATACGTAGATGAAATCATGTATGACAGAATGCTGAATTTTTTTATGTAAGTTCAATCTAACACTTGGATAAAAATCTAACACCTAATTTGTTCATTCTCAAGTACATTTGTGTTGTAAACAAAAGAAAATATTGATCCATCTCCTTCAAAAATTTCAAACAAATTAAATAAAAATCATAAAAATAGAAAATAATGATCTTTGGTTTTGTTGAGGGTAGATCTTCATTTCTATAGGGGTTTAGTTATACTCGGTTGTGATTTGAAGCAAGCAACGGTTTAGGCGACATGAAGGGAAGACTAGGGTTAGAAATCTCTCGAAGTATAGGCATTGATTAGCCATGCTGTTGTTTGTTTTGGGTTCGGGGTGGAATATGGCATCGTCGGTTGAAAAATGGTGGGTTGCGGTCACAATTTTAGGATCACAGTGGTTTCCCTATATCAGTTGGGGGGACGAAGCCGCGATGTAGACTGATGGGCGGAATGCAAAGTCATGGTGATGGATGTGATGCTCGTTTATAGGGGAGTGCGTCAATGGCGATGGCGTGAGTTTTGGTGGTCAGTGGTGGCGTGGGAGGGAGATGGCCGAAGCTTAGAAGAGTTTGAGGGGGAGTGATTTAGGTTTTAGAATATGGATTAGGGTGTGTTAATGGGTAATTAAGGATCAAAGTTGTAATTAGTGTTAATTATGAAATTAATTAATTCAAAATCGTATAAATGGTGTAACTTTTACATTAAGGTCTAAATTGAATGCAATCTATCTCACTGAACTTGTAGGAATGTTAACTACATCTTGGAATTAGATTGGTTGAGATTGGAGCTTGTAGAATTTCAACTAAAATTGAACACTAGACGGAACCAGAACGCGGAAGTGATGATTGGGATTTTGGGGAGTTTAACTCGCCTTTTTGTTAATCAGTATGTTATATAGTAGATAAATTTCACTGTTTGTGCTTGGTTAAAATTATTGGCTGATTGGTTAAATATCCGCTTTTAAAAGTGATTGTCATTTAAAAGTGAAATGCAGGAAAATATATTGTGAAATTCGGATTTATCACTGCAGTGGTTTTAATTTCCAGTTATATATACCTGTTGTATCTATTTCAGTTGTAACCCTGTTAAATTGATTGTTAATTGCTAAATCTTGTTTGCATAGCACTATTAGTTACGACATTAGTATATGTTCATAACTTAACCCCATTAGTGATAAAAATTAATAACAATATTGGTTAAGTGCTTTAGTAGCTATTGGCCTAAATTTAGTATTTTGAAATACTATTAATTGCCGTTTTGGTTTGAAATTAGCTTTTTTATTCGGAGAATGATTTTAAATCTAACCTTTGGATTTTCTGGAATATTTTTATTTAAGAGGATTTTGAACTTCTCTATTTTACCCCAACCTTTCCATTTTCCTTTTCTAAACCATTTAGAAATATTTTAAAGTTGTTTAACTATTGTTTAATAGTGTTTTTAAAATTGTTTATTTATATTTTATTGTTTTAAAGTTATTTATCAATATTTTAATGTTATCCCGCCCTTTGGCAAGGCCGTGACACCGAGAACTTAACTAGAGATCAAAGACAGTTTGTCCAGAAAATCGGTTATGCGCAGGCTCACTATGGATATCGACGAATTTTGTCCAAGTCCGGATCGAGCCAGAATTGATATGACATGACAACTTAAGCTATGAGAGTCAACGTTCCAAATCTCAAGTCAATCCAAGTTCGTATGCTCAAGTTGTAAACGATACAAAATTGGTTAAGAACAGCTTCCTTCGACTCGCTCTAGTTCGAATCCATAGGGAGTGACAGCTTCGACTCGCTTCGCAACAGACAGAGGTGACAGCTTCGACTCGCTTCGCAACAAACAGAGGTGACAACTTCGACTCGCTCCATAGTCATCAAACACCTTCTTCAATTCGCTCCGCCTGCCTACTTCGACTCGCTCCGCTTGCCTACTTCGACTCGCTCTGCTTCGAGCCACACTTCAACTCACTCATCTTCGACTCCATCAGAGAGCCACGCTCCGACTCGATCTACTTCACATCCACATAACAGAGCACGGCAATCGATGCGAACGAAAGCTGGGTCATCGATACGAACAGAAGGACTCGCATCGATGTGAACTGTGCTAATTCGTAACCGAGTCGAAACAAGCGAGTCGAACGAAACAGCCACCGAGAATCTCAATTCGTATCGATCATATCTCCTAATCTACAAGTCCAAATGCTATGAAATTTTCACAGAAGACTACATGCATGCTAAAGAATGTCGACGCCAAATTTCAACTCCATCGGATGAAATCTTGATCGATACGAAATCTGTTCGTATCGATCACGGATCGGACCGAAACTTCACGGGCTTGGGCGTGCGGGACTGGTCACGTGCCAGAGAGGCTCACCCGAGATCTGAGCGAAATATCAGCCTCCTACACCTATAAATAGACCCTCAAAGCCAACAGAAAAGGGGTTCTTCTTCTTCTTGGAGATCTCCAACGCCCAGACTCTGCCGGATCCAGATCCAAACTCCATTGCTGCTGCTACCAACGAATTTCACTTCTGCAAATCATAATTATCTGCTGTAATTCATTGAATTCACTTGTAAACATCAAAGAAAGATCAATAAAGCAAATTACTTCAGAGTGGACGTATGCAAGATCGTCGAACCACTATAAATCTTGTGTCTCTGTCTACTTCTTTTTGTTTTAAGTTTATTATTCTTCATTTTTATCCTCTACAATACTTGGATCTGAGATCTGTGATTATATATTGTTGATTTGTGTTCATACACTGGTGCTTTCACAACATTTGGGGTTTGTGACCAATTTTGACACAAACATTTTGGTGCTTTCACTAAGAAGAACTAGCACCCGCTATACCAGATTTAAAAGCTTGAAGAATTCAGATCTATAAGAGCTATGACAAGGCAATCAAATAGAAGACAAAGGCCAGAGAGAAGTCAGCATGAAGGGAGTCAAGAGGCTTCTTCAGGTGCAAATCAGACATCAATCTTCATCACCAGGAATGAGATGGAGACAATGATGAAAAGACAAGAGGAAATAATCTAGAATTTTCTTCTTCAGATCGGGCAACTTGGAGCGCAAAATCAAGGAGCAACCAGAGTTCAGAGCGGAGCAGGACCATCTGGCACAGCGCCAGAGCTAGGGGCAATAACCCAGAGCATGTTGACCTAATCCCGGGCGGAATACCAGGTGGGACTGCGCAACGCGACATTAATAGAGAAGCAAATGCTCGTTCAGGAGAGCAGACTCCAGGAATCCCTCGTGAACTCGGGGGGCAAATCGGAAGCAACGAACAAGGACTACAGCTTGGAGATAATGACAGATTGGCGGAGATGGTCAGACGAGCCATGAGAGGCGGACTAGTGAATAGAGATTTGGAGGATGTGAATAGGAGTCCCTTTGCTCCTACGATCAGGCAAGCCAGGAATCCACCAGAGTTCAAGCTACCAACATTGGAGGTGTATGATGGAAGGACAGACCCTGTTGTTCATCTGACAAGGTATATGCGACACATGGAGGTACTGGGGGCATCAGAGGAAGTCATGGCCAGGTGTTTCCCGTTGTATCTGACAAACATAGCAGCATTGTGGTTCAGACAATTGGAGAGCGGTTCCATAGGAACATGGACCGATCTGACTGAGAGGTTTATGAGGCAATTCAGGGTCCACATTTCAAGACCCAAGAATGTGATGAGTTTGGCAGCGCTAAAACAAAGAACCGAGGAATCTTTGAGGAACTTTCTGACACGATTCAATGCAGCGGCAACATCGGTGGATCGACCCGATCCATCCATGGTTTTGATGGCAGCTGTATCTGACATAGCTGATGGCACAGAGTTCAAGAATTCGTTAACAAGGGATCCTCCTATGGATCTAGGAGAATTTTATCATGAAGCTGAAGGATTTTTAAGATTAGAGGATGCAAATGCTGAGAGAGAAGAAGGAGAAGGAGTTGATGTTTATGCCGTCAAGGGTGAAAAGCTTCCTGATGCGGATTCAGGAACTGACCGAGGAAAACGAAAGGCTGAGGATAATAGTGATGGACCGATGCGACCACGAAAGGAACCAAGATTCACTTCTTACATGGAGTTGAATGAGACTTTGGAGCGAATCTACCAGGATACTAGGGGGCAGATTCCCTATCGAAGGCCGATGAGAAGGGATCCAACCAACAATGAAAGAAGATCCGACAAGTATTGCTTATTCCACGAGCTGAATGGTCATAACACGAACGACTGCAGACACTTGAAGGATGAGGTTGAGGGACATATCCGGGATGGTATGCTATCACAGTATGTAAGAAGGGGAACGACAACGGTGGAACGGGAGCGACCACCACCTGCACCTACTGGGGACGGCTCAAGATCGAGGCGTCAGCTTGTCATCAATTGATTGGGGTAATGACGAATAAGTAGCAAACTTCACGCCAACGTGATTAAGTCATTTACACATGTACAGGACCGCGAACGATCCTCAGGCATGCTCTGATACGACTACTAATCGCAACGGTGTAGGTGTTTGCACTTTGACGTCCTTGTTTTCCTTTTATTTTCCATTTCTAATATTTGAACCTGATTTTGTTGAACATTTCTGTTGGAAAACTTGTTTTGAATAAAAGCATGTGATTTGTGATACCATGACGGCTAAGCCACTTACACATGTAAGGGATTGCAAACGGCCTCAGGCATGCTCTGAGACGGCGATAAACCGCCACCACAAACAACTCAGAAACTCACTCGAACGTGAAATCTGACGTTGTTAACACTAAGTCCCCCCCCCCGGTCACAAATCGCCGCGAACGGCACCCGACCACGAACGGTCACAAATCGCCTCGAACGGCACCCGACCGCGAACGGTCACAATACGCCTCGAACGGCACCTGATCGCGAACGATCACAAATCGCCTCGAACGGCACCCGACCGCGAACGGTCACAAATCGCCTCGAACGGCACCCGACCGCGAACGGTCACAAATCGCCTCGAACGGCAGCCAACCGCGAACGGTCACAATTCGCCTCGAACGGCACCTGATCGCGAACGATCACAAATCGCCTCGAACGGCACCCCGACCGCGAACGGTCATCATTCGCCGCGAACGGAATCCGATCACGAACGGTCACATATCACCTCGAATGACATACGATCCCGAACGATCGTCATTCGTGGTCAAATAAAACTATCAATTTCTTTGCAGGTCATCAACGGGATATGAACGTCCAGCTTATGGCATTACAAAACACACCTTCTTATCACAAGGCATGTTTTGGGGGGCAAATGTTATCCCACCCTTTGGCAAGGCCGTGACACCGAGAACTTGACTAGAGATCAAAGACAGTTTGTCCAGAAAATCGGTTATGCGCAGGCTCACTATGGATATCGACGAATTTTGTCCGAGTCCGGATCGAGCCAGAATTGATATGACATGACAACCTAAGCTATGAGAGTCAACGTTCCAAATCTTAAGTCAATCCAAGTTCGTATGCTCAAGTTGTAAACGATACAAAATTGGTTAAGAACAGCTTCCTGCGACTCGCTCCAGTTCGAATCCATAGGGATTGACAACTTCGACTCACTTCGCAACAAACAGAGGTGACAGCTTCGACTCGCTTCGCAACAAACAGAGGTGACAACTTCGACTCGCTCCGCAGCCATCAGACACCTTCTTCGACTCGCTCCGCCTGCCTACTTCGACTCGCTCCGCTTGCCTACTTCGACTCGCTCCGCTTGCCTACTTCGACTCGCTCTGCTTCGAGCCACATTTCAACTCACTCATCTTCGACTCCATCAAAAAGCCATGCTCCGACTCGATCTACTTCACATCCACATAACAGAGCATGGCAATCGATGCGAACGAAAGCTGGGTCATCGATACGAACAGAAGGACTCGCATCGATGCGAACTGGGCTAATTCGTAACCGAGTCGAAACAAGCGAGTCGAACGAAACAGCCACCGAGAATCTCAATTCGTATCGATCATATCTCCTAATCTACAAGTCCAAATGCTATGAAATTTTCACAGAAGACTACGTGCATGCTAAAGAATGTCCACGCCAAATTTCGACTCCATCGGATGAAATATTGATCGATACGAAATCTGTTCGTATCGATCACGAATCGGACCGAAACTTCACGGGCTTGGGCGCACGGGCCTGGTCACGTGCCAGAGAGGCTCCCTTGAGATTTGAGCGAAATATCAACCTCCTACACCTATAAATAGACCCTCAAAGCCAACAGAAAAGGGGTTCTTCTTCTTCTTGGAGATCTCCAACGCCCAGACTCTGCCGGATCCAGATCCAAACTCCATTGCTGCTGCTACCAACGAATTTCACTGCTGCAAATCATAATTATCTGCTGTAATTCATTGAATTCACTTGTAAACATCAAAGAAAGATCAATAAAGCAAATTACTTCAGAGTGGACGTAGGCAAGATCGCCGAACCACTATAAATCTTGTGTCTCTATCTACTTCTTTCTATTTTAAGTCTATTATTCTTCATTTTTATCCTCTACAATACTTGGATCTGAGATCTGTGATTATATATTGTTGATTTGTGTTCATACACTGGTGCTTTCACAACATTTGGGGTTTGTGACCAATTTTGGCGCAAACATTTAATATTGTAAAATGTTATATATTTAAATAATTAATATTGTTTGAAAGATAATTAATAGTTATTTGTTAATAACGTTTTGGAATTTGTAATAGTTATTAATTAATTAACAATTATTGTTAATTACTAATGTTTTGGAAGTTAATTATTATTTATTATAATAATGTTTGAAGATTAACTATTATTGTTTTATTTATAATGTTTGAAATTATTAGCAATTATATTTATAACGTTTTGAAGTTAATAATTACTATTTATTAGTAATGTTTTGCTACTGATAATTATTATTATATAATAATGTTTTGACATAAATAATTATTATTTATGTATAATGTTTTGAAGTTATTAATTTTTATATTAGTAATGTTTGGAGTTAATAAATTATTTTATTAATGATGTTGGAAAGTTAATTTATTATTTATGTAAGATGTTTAAAGTAAATTTATTTATCCGATTAATTGTATTTATAAATAATAAATTGATTTATAAAAAGGAATCTCATTTAATAAAAGAGATTTATTAAAGCGTTTATAAATAAAGATAGGGTTTGGGATTTTAAGAATTTTTAAAAGGCTTTATAAGGGATTTTTATAAAGGATCTTTATAAAGTAGTAAAAAGGAGTTTGATGAACTGTTTTAGAATTTTCTCACGCTGGTTTACCAAACTGATCCGGGTTTAATTTTCTTATAATGCTCGGGTCAGAGCGAGTATATTTTCAGATTCATGTATATTCTATTTTCCGATGCATCGATTGTTTATATTTATCAGCAATTGTGAGGACAGGTTGTTATAACTGTCCAGGCAACTGATTGATTAGTTGACTTTGATTCATGTATGTATAATAAAGTTCAGATTTTTATAAAGATCATTGTTATATTATAGATTACTCATCACGTTGTGAGATTTTGTTATGTCTTTTCTTTCTTTTTTCCCTAACAATTAGTCTTTCCGGTAATTGAATGCTCGGCACGTGAATAACATGGATGTATTAGTGTATACTTCTGGGGATCGAAAAGGTGGATCGTTACGATTATATTACATAGTTCCCTCCACTTGAGAATACCGTGGAACTTCAATGTGGACACTCCACTTTAATTATAGTTAAATCATAACATGGCGATCCATCGAGCAACTATTGTTGGGTCTGAGTTAAATATTGGAAGTGAAACACCATTCATAGAGAATTCGTCTCCTTGGTTATAAGGGGTTCATATCATAGTTTACTATAGTCAACTCAAAGTTAAAGTCTATGGCCAGAGCAATATGGTTAATAATGATTATTATTATTGAACCAGGGATTTTGTGTTTGGACTAATCAAGTTAAATGTTGACGATATTGAAATTTTGACCAAAACCAAATTCCATAATTCCTAAAGTGATATAGTTTTGACAAAGAGAATTGGCGTAAATAATCATTACTACCGGGTACCGCTTATAATATTAAAATTGGATTTTAACAAAAAATGTATAAGCGATAAATTCTGCCAAAACGTCACACCACTAGCTAAGATGATGTGTGAACGTTAATATTCGAATTGTTTGATATTAATCGCCGATTGAATTTACATATTTGAGTCGCACAACCATAATGATGAATAATCTAAAAAACCACATGATTTATTTAATGTATATCGTTGTAAATTAACTAAATTAATTATTATTTATGAAATATTAATTGTTATATTTTATCCGATTTGATGTTTAAATTTCATTGGTATTTAATGAAAAGTGTATAAATAAAAGTTATGTGTGCACGTTTCAATATACGATATAGTAAAAATGTTTAAATAAGATTTAAAGAGACTAATTACTAAATGGTTTTCAAAACTTTGAGGGCCCAAATAACCCCTATCTTGGTCGGCCATACATGTTAAGTGGGAGAGTATTTGATTGAGATTTAATAAGGAATTAAAGAGGGAAGGTTTTAAGGAAGGAATTGGAAAGGTTTTGATTATTCCTTTGAAACAAAACTCTTTTCACTCATTCATTAATTATCTCTAAATTTCATTTTCTTTGGCTCTCCTCTCTCTCTCTTTGCTTTGATTTAAATTCATAGTATCTGGGCCAAAAAAAAATTTCAAGAAAAAAATCAAAACAAATCAAATGAAATAAATATAAAAGTGGTGCTTCATATCAGTGCAAGTTTTGGAGGTGATTCAATCGGATCTGGGAGTTTCATATATTTAATGTGTAAATCAAAGGCAATTTCTTTTCATAAGTTTCAATCTCGATTTTTTTACATACATCATTATTTAGTCAATGAGAAAACTACTCAGCCTAGAGCCTTGAGCATTGTACAAGGACGTGCTGTAAGAGTAACGCATTACCTTCTGGAATTTCCTCAACATGGGCATGATTCTAGCAAGAATTATTGCAGTAGCTCCTTTCCCGAAAAGAAGAATGTGAAATTAAATAAATGCAATAGCTAAATAATGATGAGCCATATCGGTCAACCATAAACTTTGCTTTTGTGGAAGGAGTCCCCCAAGAAGGGTTAGAATGGTAGTTCCCGCTATTCAAGATCCTAGCATTACAATTCCATTTCTATCTAAATTTTGGAGTAAAGGAGCCTCTAAATGGGGTATTTCCTTAGCAATTCCTTTAGGACCTTGATTTGTCACATGAGTCTAAATTTCATATTTCCGTATGTGAAAAGAAGTATAAATATCTTCACACACTAGCCATTCGCTAATTAGTACTGCGTCTTCAAAATTGTAACCTTCCCATGGCATATAAGCGACTAATATGTTTTTTCCTAAAGCATGTTCCCCACCAACAGTAGCTGAAACACCCCACACCCCTTAGTATTCTCAAAAAGGGCACACCAAAGGATGTGGTGCGTTATAGGTATAGCTAAAGCATCACAAAGACTAAGATTCACAAGACAAATAAGTAAAAGCAGCGAAAAACATTTAAATAATAACTTATCATTCAGAATTAAACTTCATCTCAAAATAAGATATAAAAACATAACATGTCTCAAAAACTCCAAATCTCTCATGTCTTATGAAAATACATCTCAGTCCCACATGAATAGAGTAAAAATAACAATAATAATCCCTCTCACAAGTGCCAATCCATCATAAGCCAAATGAGAAAGATGAAAAGCAAAAGAATATATCTAAAATGAGAAAACTTCGGAAATGAATCTCCAAGCAACTTGAATCAACTATCCTCAACTCTGTTGGCCTATTGGGGGAAAAGGAAAGATAGAAGAGTGGGTCAAACAATAAGTATGGTGAGTGAAAGCAATTACTAGCATTTCTAAGCAAGATAAAGATAATAGACTAAGCAATAGTTCTAGCATGAAAGGAAGATACAGAAAAGATAAAACTCGCATAAAATACTGTTTCTGATTCTGTTTGACTGTTTGCTTTGACTATTTGCACTTGTCTTAAACTGTTGTGATTAGGCTGAAACCCTAATCCTATCTCAACTGCTAACTTGATTAGGCAAAAATCCTAATTCTACCCATTGATCGGCCTTTCCTATCTCTGTTGTGCCACTGTAAACCAATCCTATTGGTCCCACAGTAAAAGACGCCTCTTAGCGCTTAGGATGCAGTAGTGAATTATTTACCCTAATTGATGTCGCACGCTCGGTCGCCACCAGTACACACTAACTGTCGCCCCATATTTGACCCTTTTATTTACCCTAATCAGCATAAGCGTGCCCAGCCTCACCACGTGTGAGACCATCAGGCCTCGACCTGAAAGGGAATGCTGCCGGTACTAGTCCTAACAAACAAATCTTCTAAATTTGCGCCCCTTGCCCAAATCCCCAAATTTGAGCCTCTATCCATTGGCCACGTATTTACCCTAATCAGCATAAGCGTGCCCAGCCTCACCCACGTGTGAGACCATCGGTCCTAGACCTGAAAGGGAATGCTACCGGTACGAGCCACTACTGCTATATTTGCTTATTAACTTAATCCAAGATCTAAGTTTTAAAATAAGCCCCTTCTGTTATTTCTTTCTTTCTAATTATAACCTACGTCTTATAATTGTTCTTGCAAGGGTTAATCTTCTATTTTCTCTTTTTAGTTATAACCACTTGTTATAATCATGCTTACAAATATCTCAAATTTGCCTATTTCAGTCCATCTCCATTTTATTTCAGTTTTTTTCATTTTACATCTGATTTCTGTAAATTTAGTGTTTTTTTCTATTTTAATCCATATTTGCAAATTCTTCTCTTTTTAATATTTTATTCGCGTCAAAAAGGATTAAATCTCTATAAAAGAAACTAACATTTATTGGCTAAATTCCAACTTAAAACAGATGTAAATAACTTGAAATAACTGCAAATAACTGAATAAAATAGCTGAATAAAAATAGACTGAAAAGAACTTCTAAAATTTACTTAAAAACTGACTGTAAATAAACTTACATAAAAACTGTCTCAAAATTGTAGAAAAACTACAACTATTGAGAACCCTATTATTTTAAATTGCTTACAAATATAAAATAATTACAAAACACTCACCTATGGTCCTTAGCTCTAACCCTTGGCCTTCCTGGATTCACTTCTAGAGTGTAAAATATTTTTATTAAAAAGATTCCCTTCCTAGAAAAAATTTCTATTTAGGGTTCAACCTCAGGCAATGAACCCAATTGGGAGAAAATCTGATTGTAAGAAAATAGCTAGGCCTAGGGTTCTATTTATAGTGGAGTTTGGGAATCTCAGACCGTCGGATTTTAGGATTGAATCTGGTGCAACCACGTCACAGGCTCGCTGCGAATCGTTGGATCCATAAAACAACCCTTTAGATCGCACGAAAATCAACTTTGGATCCATCGGCTCGCTCCTGGACGTTTTTACGTCCATGAGGGAATGCGGGTCAACCTGGGAGTTTTACGGGTCGACCCGACCCTGGCAAGGGTCCCGTAGGGTCCTCTTTTTTTCGTTTTTATATATATATATATATATATATAATTCTGATATCTTGTTTCTCTCGTAACTTCTTCATACTAGCTCGGATTTCGACAAGTTATATATGAAAATTGATCAGAAATTTCCGCGGACCCAATGGTGCAACTCCCATAGCTAAATTCTGACAATTCCAAAAACGCTCATTTTCACTGTTTAATAATTATTTTGGTTATTTAATTATCTAAAAATGCAGGGTGTTACATTCTCCCCTCCTTAAAGGATTTCGCCCCCGAAATCTCCAAGGACAAAAGAATGAAATAAATATTTTCATCCAAATTCCACAACCACATATTTAACCATCATCCATTTCATCCATTGTCCTTAAGCTTTTTAATGTAATTTATGATATATGCAATAGTGTAGTGTCAATGTCCCTAACTAATGCAAATGATTAGGCGGTCTACTGATTCAGTCGACCTCCTTTTTATGCGCTCATGTTTGTGCCATGTATCCAAATGAATGCAAATCCCTAATGACAACTGATAGTTCTATATGTGTGCTACAATCATCATCCAAATGCAACAATCATATGATAATCACCCATTCATAACAACCATGAAATAAAAATGCAAGTGCACACACATCCATATGCATATGCTTTAGTGACCTAGTTAGGCTGATATCTAAGATATAATAGTGCCTAGTGTGTGTATATGCGTCCACTAGCATCCACTAGCAAACACTTGCAACCACTTGCGTCCAACATACATAACATATTCTAGTAACATGTTTACATTCAGTCCTACCATCCATAGGTTAAATCCTAAGATCTACCCTCCCAAAGGATACTAAAGGAAAGAACATATTCAAAACTAAATATGGAAATAGGAAATTCAAGACGTACCATCGAAGAGATGCAGATAAGAGATACGTATTTTCTCCTCAGCCTCCCACGTAGCATCCTCAATACTATCTCCCCACTGCACCTTAACCAAAGGGACTTCCTTATTCCTAAGCTTCTTGATATCATGTCCAACGATCTTGGTAGGAATGCGACGAACCGATGCTTTTCTCTCCACTTCAACTTCCTCAAGTTGGCTAGGTTCCACTACCTCTGCTGAATCATGTAAGCACTTTCTCAAGTGCGAAACATGAAAAACATCATGAACCCCCAAGAGCCTCTCCGATAGCTTTATCTGATATGCCATCTTCCCTACCCTTTCCACAATGGGGAACGGTCCTACGAATCTGGGAGCAAGTTTCCCACTTGATCCAAACCTCACTACCTTTCTTAGCGGAGACACCTTAATGAAAACCAAATCTCCTACCTCGAACTCAATATCCCTTCTCCGCTTTCTGCATAGGATTTCTGTCTATCTTGGGCCGCCTTCATTCTTCTTCTAATCAAATCAATCTTTTTTGAAATCTCTCTAGCCATGTCGGGACCAAGTAGCAATCTTTCTGTAGACTCCAACCAACACGAAGGCGACTTGCAAGGTCTTCCATAAATGGCTTCAAAAGGAGCCATCCCAATGCTAGCCTGAAAACTATTGTTATATGCGAATTCCACTAAAGGAAGGTGCTCCTCCCAAGTCCCTCCAAAATCAAGAATGCACATCCTCAACAAATCCTCAAGAACTCTATTAACTCTCTCCGTTGGCCATTCGTTTGGGGGTGATAGGCCGTACTCAATCTAAGGTGTGTCCCTAAAGCCTCTTGCAAGCTCCTCCAAAACTCACTAGTAAAGATAGGGTCTCTGTCGCTCACTATGCTAGAGGGAACTCCATGAAGTCGGACTATCTCACGAACGTATATGGATGCCAAATAAGGTGTTGTCCTCTTACACTTGACCGGAATGAAGTGGGCGCTCTTAGTCAAACGATCTACAATCATCCAAATACTAGTATTCTCCTTCCTAGATCGGGGTAAACCATCTATGAAATCCATCAAAACATTATCCCACTTCTGTTCGGGTACATCCAATGGTTGAAGCAATCCGCTAGGCCTCTGCTGCTCCGCCTTAACCCTTTGGCACACAAGACACTTAGCCACAAACTCTGCTACATCCTTCTTCATGCCAATCCAATAAAACACTCTCTTCATGTCTCTATACATCTTATCACCACCCGGATGAATAGTCATCCGAGAATGGTGTGCTTCTACTAGAACTGCACTCATCAAATCACCAGTGCAGGGGACATAAAGTCTTCCATCTCTCCTTAGCCACCCTTTACTATCGATGGAATAGCGTTGGAGATGTCTAGAGACCTCTCCTCTGCTAATCCTATCCAGAATATCCACAAACTTTGAATCCTCTCGCTGCCTTGAGCCAATCTGATCTATGAGGGTAGGCTTAACCTCAAGTGCTGCCAATAATCCAATAGTAATGTCCATAGAGGGCTTAAAATCAAAGGTGGAAATAAACTCTAGCCTTTTCCACTCCATGAAGATTGGGCTAAGGGTTGTTCTCTTCCTACTTAACGCATCTACAACCATGTTCCCCTTGCTAGGGGTGTAAGCTATCTCAAAGTCATATGATGCCAGAAACTCCATCCAACGCTGCTGCCTCAAGTTTAAATCCTTTTATGAAAATAGGTACTTCAATGATTTATGGTCAGTGAAAAGCTCGAACCTCTCTCCTAGCAAGTAATGTCTCCAAGACTTGAGCTCGAAAACAATAGCAGCCAGCTCCAAATCATGGGGGGTAGTACTTCTCATGAGTTCTCAATTGTCTACTCCCATAGCATACTACCCTCTACTCCTGCATCAATACTGCCCCAAGGCAAGTCCCACATGCATCAGTGTATATTGTAAAAGGCTTAGCTCCGTCGGGTAAAACTAACACCGGTGCACTAGTAAGGGTCTTTTTTAGCATCAAGAAGGAATCCTCACAATCCACGTCCCACAAGAATGCCGCATTCTTCTTAGTGAAGCGAGTAAGCGGTGTTGAAATCTTAGCAAAATCTCTGATAAACTTCCTATAATAACCAGCCAAACCTAGGAAGCTTCTAACTTCGGCAGTGTTCTTGGGGGCCTTCCAATCTTGTACCGCTACTAATTTAGCGGGATCCACAGCTAGACCCTCTTTTGAGACTACATGCCCCAAGAAACGCACCTCCTCACGCCAAAAGTGATACTTTGAGAATTTTACTTTCAACTGATGAACACGAAGTGTACGAAGAACCTCCTCTAGATGAATAGCATGCTCTTCCATACTCTTGGAAAACACCATAATGTCATCCACAAACACTACAACAAACTTATTTAGGACATCTCGAAAAACACGGCTCATCAAATCTACAAAATAGGTTGGGGCATTGGTAAGCCCAAACGGCATAACCAACCACTCAAAGAATCCATTAGGTGTCCTAAATGATGTCTTATCGATGCTATCGTCAGCGACCCTAAGCTGATGAAATCCAGTAGCTAAGTCAAGCTGAGAAAATACTGAAGAGCCAACCAACTAATCGAAAAGATCGTCTATCCTAGGAAGTGGGTAACGGTTCTTCTTTGTGAGCTTATTCAACTCTCTATAGTCTACACAAAGTCGAAGGGAACCATCCGCCTTTGTAGCGAAGACGACTGACGCCCCCCACTCAGATGTGCTCCGTCCGATGAAGCCTTTCTCTAATAGCTCACCAATCTGCTTACTTAACTCCTTCCTCTCCCTAGGAGACATATGTCTCACGGGCAATGCCACTGGCTTAGCATTGTCAATCAGATAGATCCTAAAGTCGATCTCTCTCTTAGGAGGCAGCCCCCTAACCTCCTCAAAAACATCTGGGAATCTCTAACAACTGGAACTGAATCTAACTCTCCTAGTGATGAATCAAGGGAATAAAGGAAGCTCAACATGACTGACCCCTGTGGGTCGCAAGAAACCTCGAGAGTCCGTCCGCTACATGTCCCTAGCCTGACGACTCTCCTCTCGCAGTCCAATATCGCACCATAAGTGGATAACAGTCCATCCCCAAAATCATCCCATATCCTGAAAATCCTAGTACATAGGCGTCATAATCAAACTCTACGCCTAGTATAAAAAATTTCAAACCCCTACAAATCATGGATAAATGTGCTGATCCTCCTATGGGGTTTGAAACAACTATAGGGTCTACAACTAGAGAAATATCTAAGTGCAAACAATCAACCAAGGAACTAGAAATGAAAGAATGCGATGCTTCGGAGTCAAAAAGAGTCTGAATACAAAATCCGAAATAGAGATCAAACCTTCTACAGAGACTTCCCTACCTCGGTCCGGTCCACTACTAGAAGGTGCTACATTTAATGCATGTACTTGTGCCGTAGGTGCACCTGCTCTCTACCCTGTCCTTTAAGGACACGCTCTACTAAGGTGTCCAGGCTGCCCACAGCTGTAACACCTCCCCTTCATCATGTCCTTCTTACAGTCCTTTGAGTAATGCCCAACCAATCCACAATTATGACATTTCTCGCCCTTCTTGATCTGTCCCTTTTGAGGTCCTCCTCCTTTCTTCTTGTCCTTATCCTTCTTATTCTTCCACCGCTGCTTCTTAGGGTTTTCTGATTTAGGAACCTCCTTAACCTCTTCTTCCTTAGCAACATCTGATAAGAGAGCCATTTCCACAAGTGACTCATACGTCGCTCCCATAGGTACATGTGTCAATGCCAACCCTTGGAGGGGCTGGTTCAAACCCTTAGCAAACTTGGTGGCCTTCTTATGCGGTGTATTAACAAGCTCCATCGCGAACCTCGATAACTTATTAAACCGATTTATATACTCTTTCACCGAAAGACTTCCTTGCTTTAGACTATGAACTTCTCCAACTGCATGCTTTCCTCGGCTTGCAATAAGAACTTGCTCTCAAACCTTTCCCGAAATCCAACCCAACCAATGTCTTTACCCTCCATCTCTACAATCTCCCGCCAGTAATAAGCCTCTCCCTTCAGCTGCCAAGATGCAAGCTGAACTCTCTGTCGGTCCTCCAATCCAAACAGCCCAAATATTTGCTCCGTATTCCTCAACCAAGTTCGTGCCTCTACGAAATCCTTTGTGCCAGTAAACATCTTGCCTCCTAGATTAGCGAAGTCCTTGCATAGCTTAGAAAAATTGGCTGCTGCAAGTGGATTAACGGGACCTCCACCTTCCGGTGCTGCATTGGGTGCTTGCCCTTGCACCTCTGGTGCCGTAGCTTGGAGGTATCTACGAAACCAGCCAGGGACTTGGACACCCTCTGGAAGATTTGGGGCGTCTGCCATTCTATGCAAAGAAAATAAAATTTAGGCTTGAAAGAATCGAAAGAAGGTTGAACTGGACTTTGAGGGGATTTTTATAAAAACTCTTTTATACTTGAAAACTATTTCTATAATAAGAGTTTCTTCCTGAAAAATACTTTTAGTTTGAAGATATGTTACCTTTGAAAAATACTTTACATTTAAAACAAGTTTTTAGGAATTCTGTAACCTTAGGCTCTGATACCAAATGAAATACCCCACACCCCTTAGTATTCCCAAAAAGGGCACACCAAAGGATGTGGTGCGTTATAGGTATAGCTAAAGCATCACATAGACTAAGATATGTTACCTTTGAAAAATACTTTACTTTTAAAACAAGTTTTTAGGAATCCTGTAACCTTAGGCTCTGATACCAAATGAACACCCCACACCCCTTAGTATTCCCAAAAAGGGCACACCAAAGGATGTGGTGCATTATAGGTATAGCTATAGCATCACAGAGACTAAGATTCACAAGACAAATAAGTAAAAGCAGCGGAAAACATTTAAATAATAACTTATCATTCAGAATTAAACTTCATCTCAAAATAAGTCATAAAAACATAACATGTCTCAAAAACTCAAAATCTCTCATGTCTTATGAAAATACATCTCAGTCTCACATGATCAGAGTAAAAATAACAATAATAATCCCTCTCACAAGTGCCAATCCATCATAAGCCAAATGAGAAAGATGAAAAGCAGAAGGATACATCTGTAATGAGAAAACTCTGGAAATGAATCTCCAAGCAACCTGAATCAACTATCCTCAACTCTGTTGGCCTATAGGGGGAAAAGGAAAGATAGAGGAGTGGGTCAGACAATAAGTCTGGTGAGTGAAAGTAATTACTAGCATTTCTAAGCAAGATAAAGATAATAGACTAAGTAATAGTTCTAGCATGAAACGAAGATACAGAAAAGATAAAACTCGCATAAAATACTGTTTCTGATTCTGTTTGACTGTTTGCTTTGATTGTTTGCACTTGTCTTAAACTGCTATGATTAGGCTGAAATCCTAATCCTATCTCAACTGCTAACTTGATTAGGCTGAAATCCTAATTCTACCCATTGACTGGCCTTTTCTATCTTTGTTGTGCCACTGTGAACCAATCATGTTGGTCCCATAGCAAAAGACCCCTCTTAGCGCTTAGGACGCAGTAGCGAATTATTTACCCTAATCGATGCCGCACGCTCGGTGATGCACGTAAATGTGCATATTTTTACCACCATATTTAATCTATTTAAATTAAATAAATGATCATATCGGGTATTTTAACTTGTTTAAACCAAAATTCATATTATTTTCAAATCGTCACATATTCATCTTCATCCAAGGGCAAAATAGTCATTTTTGTGCATATATTAATTTGAGAAAATTTAATTAGAAATTTCTATATTGTTTTATAGGAATTTGGCTTCATATACAAGTGGTTTCATGAAGATGTATGCATGCACAAAGAAGATACAAAGGAATGGAGATGAAAATAATTCAAAGGCATGATAATGGAGGACCCCACCTACCCATCTTTCTTCATGTACAAATTAGAGGCTAATGCACATGCTTATGGAATTAATGGCTTCATGTACACTTAAATGATGATTAGTGGATGTAAATGATTACTTGGCCACCACACTACCTCAAGGGCAATTTGGGCATTCCCTAAAAATATGAATTAGGGTTTAACACATGTATAAATACCCCTTATGTTTCATGAAACCCTCTTCTTCCTTAGTCTCTCTTTTAGGCTCTCTTCTCTCAGTCTCTTCTCTTAGGAAAATAAAAGGAAAGCTCTCTTTCTCTTTTCATGGCTACTTAGCCATTTTTTTTATGTAATCTTCTTTTCCTTTTATGCAATGTTAATTATTGTTTCCTTTTACTTACATGTTCATTTCCTTTCATGCTAGTAGTGTAGATTTTCTTTTATGCAAGTAGATTAGTTTTTTCTTTCATTTAGCTCTCTTTTCCTCTTTGTTTTGTTCTATGTTGCAAGCTGTATTTGTTGATATGATAACAAATATGAGAAGCTAAACCCCTTCAATTTAGGGGTAATGAAGCTCTCTAATTATATAGCTTCAACATTTTGATAAATGTTATGCTCTTTTTTGTGCTTCATGGAAAATGATGTTTATGTAATTTTGTGCTTATTATTGAGTTTGATAGCTTATGTTGTTCAAAACAAATAGGCTATGCTTAGTCATATGAATCACAAATTGCCTCTTCATCTATATATAATTATGGCAAAGAAGTGAATGTTTAAATTAAAATTTGATGGCATATATTTCTAAACAATAGTTAATAGGCCATGCTTAAAATAGATTTTCATTTTCAACTTTGTTGTCATTTTCATGAGAATTAAAAGTGGTTTAAAGGTTGTGCTATAGTTAATGGCTTATGTTGAGCTAATTAATAGCACAAATGAGCCATACTTATGATAAGCACATCAATTAAGCTAACTAATGACAAAGAAAAGAGAGATCATAACTTCATTTTGTTGATTTATGTGATCTAGAGAGTGGAAGTTGCCCCTAAATTATCTTAACACTCTCATATTTTTATCTATTTTCTTTTAGCTTGTTTTTACTTTCTTTTAGTTAGTTAAAAATCCCTCGACTTTGGTTTAATTTGATTGAATAGATTTTTAAAATCTAACAATTCCCTGTGGATCGACCCGTACTCGCCACGTACTATCATTGTACGCCGTGCGCTTGCGGTTATTTTTAATTTGAAATTTTTTGACAATTTTCTAATCCGATAGAAATTCCGTCGATTAACACTCGGTCATCGGCGGTACATACTAACTGTCGCCCCCTATTTGACCCTTTATTTACCCTAATCAGCATAAGCGTGCCCAGCCTCACCCACGTGTGAGACCATCAGTCATCGACCTGAAAGGGAATGCTGCCGGTACTGGTCCTAACAAACAAATCTTCTAACTTTGCGCCCCTTGCCCAATCCCCAAATTTGAGCCTCTATCTATTGGCCACTTATTTACCCTAATCAGCATAAGGATGCCCAGCCTCACCCACGTGTGAGACCATCGGTCCTAGACCTGAAAGGGAATGCTACCGGTACGAGCCACTACTGCTATATTTGCTTATTAACTTAATCCAAGATCTAAGTTTTAAAATAAGCCCCTTCTGTTATTTCTTTCTTTCTAATTATAACCTATGCCTTATAATTGTTCTTGCAACGATTACTCTTCTATTTTCTCTTTTTAGTTATAACCACTTGTTATAATCATGCTTACAAATATCTCAAATTTTCCTATTTCAGTCCATCTCCATTTTATTTCAGTTTTTCTCATTTTACATCTGATTTCTATAAATTTAGTGTTTTTTTCTATTTTAATCCATGTTTGCAAATTCTTCTCTTTTTAATATTTTATTCGCGTCAATAAGGATTAAATCTCTATAAAAAGAAACCAACATTTACAGGCTAAATTCCAACTTAAAACAGATGTAAATAAATGTAAATAACTGCAAATAACTGAATAAAATAGCTGAATAAAAATAGTCTGAAAAGAACTTCTAAAATTTACTTAAAACTGACTGTAAATAAACTTACATAAAAACTGTCTCAAAATTGTAGAAAAACTACAACTATTGAGAACCCTATTATTTTAAATTGCTTATAAATCTAAAATAATTACAAAACACTCACCTGTGGTCTTTAGCTCTAATCCTAAGCCTTCCTGGATCAACTTCTAGGGTGTAAAATATTTTTATTAAAAAGATTTCCTTCTTAGAAAAATTTTCTATTTAGGGTTCAGCCTCAGGCAATGAACCCAATTAGGAGAAAATCTGATTTTGAGAAAATAGCTAGGCCTAGGGTTCTATTTATAGTGGAGTTTGGGAATCTTAGACCGTCGGATTTTAGGATTGAATCTGGTGCAACCACGTCACAGGCTCGCTGTTTCCTGGAGATTTGGCCAGGCAACTGAGTACTCGGCATCTTGGAGTACTCGGCATCCAGGAGTACTCGGCATCCAGGAGCGCTCGGCATCAGGCAACGTTCGGCTAGAGGCATCGTTCGGCCAGAGACATCGTCCGACCAAGGGCTTTGTTCGGCCTAAGGACATCGTTCGACTAAGGGCTTCGTTCGGCCTAAAGGCACGTTCGCTAAGGGGCTTCGTTCGGCCAGAAGACACGTTCGGCCAGATACTTCGCTCGGCCAGGAGACACGTTCGGCTTCGATGGCTATTCGGCCTACTCTTCCCACACAGCAAGCGCCTCGTTCGGCAGAAGGAGAGTGGTTCGGCACCCAACTGTTCGGCCTGATTGGTTCGGCACACATGGACCAGCCTATCTGGACCGAGTTATTCAGCTACCAGGCCCACCAGAGAAGTCCAACCCACCTTTGTCTATAAATAGAGGGGCAGGGGCACAGTGAAATGGATCTTTTTTCGAGAACACTGGGGAGACTCTGCCATTTTTCAGACTCATCTTCTTTACTCAGCAACTCCATTCAAGCATTTGATCTACGAATTGTATTTGTAATCAATCATTAAGAAGATCAATAAAGTTTAACCTCAAAGTGGATGTAGGCAATTACGCTGAACCACTATAAATCCGGTGTTCTTACTTTCTGCATTTGAATTAGCATATTCTTATTTGTTTAATTTAACTTCATCACTTACATCTCTACACAATCTTTCTCAACGAGGTTAGTGACCAATTTTGGTGCTAACACTTTGGTGCTTTCACTGAGAATTGAATTCTCAGCTTGATTGGATCTCATCATCTACTAGTGGATTTCCATATTCGCGAGATAGATCCAGTTGTTTACTAGGAAACTTCCTATTCTACTAAGATTTGAAAGAAATCTAAAGGAAGCTGATAACCATATTCATAGAAACCAAGTCTATGTAAGATATGGGGACTAGGCGTTGAAGTTTGCAGTCATGTTGAATAAAGGCCGACCCCCCTCTGAAGCCAACTTAGCCGATCGCCCCAGAAAAGGAGTATGCCGACCGCTCTAGAAAAGGTGTATGCCCATCGCTCCAGAGAATTCCCCATGCCGAGCAGAATTCCCATGCCGAGCAGCATCCAGGCCGAGCAGAGCTCCCATGCCGAACAGAATTCCCATGCCGAGCAGCATCCAGGCCGAGCAGAGCTCCCATGCCGAACGGAATTCCCATGCCGAGCAGCATCCAGGCCGAGCAGAGCTCCCATGCCGAACAGAATTCCCATGCCGAGCAGCATCCAGGCCGAGCAGAGCTCCCATGCCGAACAGAATTCCCATGCCGAGCAGCATTCCTATGCCGAACAGCCTTGGCCGAACAGCTTTGGCCGAACCACTCCAGACCGATCCACTTTGGCCGAACAGCTTTGGCCGAACCACTCCAGGCCGATCCACTTTGGCCGAACAGCCTTGGCCGAACAGCTTTGGCCAAACCACTCCACGCCGATCCATTCCACCAAACAGCCTTGGTCGAACAGCTTTGGCCGAACATACCTCTAGGCCGAACGCCCTTCCAGGCCGACCATAACTCTAGGCCAAACGCCCTTCCAGGCCGACCATACCTCTAGGCCGAACACTCTTCCAGGCCGATCCATACCTCTATGCTGAACACCTCTGTAATGCCGAACGGTATTGTATGCCGAACGACTCGGTTGTGCCGAACAAGAATGAATGTCGAGCACCTCTGTAATGCCGAACGGTATTGTATGCCGAACGACTCGGTTGTGCCGAACGAGAACGAATGCCGAACACCTTTGGAATTAAGTTACACCGGTCCCTTATACGACCCCTATTTTCAAAACAAAAAAATTCAAGTACGACCCAAATTTTCAAAAAAGAGGCTAGCCGCAGCGCAGTGCCTCCGGATAGTGAATTCAAAACTCAACTTAATAAAGGAACATTCTATCCACTTCCTTGACATCCCATGATCGACCAGGGCATAGAGGATTTAGCGGCAGCTTATGAACGACATCAAGGGAACGGACAAGCAACCGATATTCAAGCGGTACTCCCAAAGGTTGGAGAACATAGATGATATGACTCTAGCAAACGCCAAGATGACTCCAAGCAAACCAATGCTCTAAGCAATTTATTCCAAATACTAACAAGGGTATCATACTGATCGCGTTTAAGGAAAGTCAACCTCCAGATATATTTTGGCAGCTAGTTAGCTAAAGAGCCTCCTACGACTATGGATCGTTTCTTTTACAAAATGAATCAGAACTAAAGTGAGGAGGAGTGGAGCAGACTAAGAAAAATAACAATGAAGGCCCGTTGGCTAAGGATGTAGATCCCAGTAGCCGAAACAAGACTTCAGAATTCAGCTCATATGCTCTTTGAAAGATTCAATTGACAACCTCTACTTGAAGACTCACGACTCGGAGTGGTACTGGAAACCAACCTCGAGAGAGTACACCAAAGTCTAAAGAAAATCAGGGGAATGTTGTATATTCCCGGATGCTCGCTGATCCTAACACGGGCGATTACAAACACCTCCGAGGTATGATCGAAAAGATGACCTGGAAAGGAAAGCTTCAATAGTATGTACAAGTCCTGCAGAATGGCGGGCAGCGAATATCTGATGCCTATTAATAAAGGGCTATGATTATCAATTGGACGGTTGACGGCCAACATCCCTTTGAAAGGAGCCAGGGGCGGAGTCGAATAGCGAGCACACGATGCTGCTTCACATATCAATGAGATTTACCATAATCTTCTTTGAATTATTTCCATTTCCATCTCTATTTCAATTGTTCTATGAACTACGACTAGCTTGAACTAAACTACTTTCAAAACGATGCAGGTGTCCAGGTACTCAGATTTGGTTGCCAACCAATCTCGCAGACCATGATCGGACGTGTGGAGTTACATCTGGACGAGAATAATTCTATTTCTCATCATCAACCATATGCCTTTGATTTGGGGCTATGGATTAAATACAATGTACAACATCACGATGCACGGAGAGCTGAATTCCATCCTGCAAGTGGAATTTATTCAAGTAGAGAGCGGCTGCGATACGACCAGCCACTCGCTAAGTGAAACTCGAGCTCGGGGGCAAGCCATCACATCAAGGCTAAAAATGGTTTGATACACGCCGATCCTTCGCACAACTCTGTACTCCCAGAGTGCGAGATGGAGTATAAACATCTACTTAACTCCGTACTCCCAGAGTGCAAGATGGAGTATAAACATTGATCAACGCCTGATCTTAGGCCCTGACTCACCCTCCGCGGGAATGTCCTTATTTGGATTCAACGAGAGATAGTAGGAGGAGAGTTATTTCGCCCAATTAATATACTGGCCTCAGCTCTGTTGGTATTCATTTACTCCGGTCGCTCTCGCTTGAACTGAACGCTTTCCCTACTTTTTTTTAAGGCAAGGCTTCGCAAAACGATTCCGTACTTCTAGAGTGCGAGACGGAGTATAAACATTAATCAACTCCGTACTCCCAGAGTGCGAGACGGAGTATAAACATCTACTTAACTCTGTACTCCCAGAGTGCGAGACGGAGTATAAACATTGATCAACTCCGTACTCCCAGAGTGCGAGACGGAGTATAAACATCTACTGAACTCCGTACTCCCAGAGTGCGAGACGGAGTATAAACATTGATCAACTCCGTACTCCCAGAGTGCGAGACGGAGTATAAACATCTACTTAACTCCGTACTCCCAGAGTGCGAGACAGAGTATAAACATTAATCAACTCCGTACTCCCAGAGTGCGAGACGGAGTATAAACATTAATCTACTCCGTACTCCCAGAGTGTGAGACGGAGTATAAACATTCGCTTAATTCCGTACTCCCAGAGTGCGAGATGGAGTATAAACATTAATCAACTCCGTACTCCCAGAGTGCGAGACGGAGTATAAACATCTACTTAACTCCGTACTCCTAGAGTGCGAGATGGAGTATAAACATTGATCAACTCCGTACTCCCAGAGTGCGAGACGGATTATAAACATCTACTTAACTCTGTACTCCCAGAGTGCGAGACGGAGTATAAACATTAATCAACTCCGTACTCCCAGAGTGCGAGACGGAGTATAAACATTAATCAACTCCGTACTCCCAGAGTGTGAGACGGAGTATAAACATTCGCTTAACTCCGTACTCCTAGAGTGCGAGACGGAGTATAAATATTAATCAACTCCGTATTTCCAGAGTGCGAGACGGAGTATAAACATCTACTCAACTTCGTACTCCCAGAGTGCGAGACGGAGTATAAACATACATCAACTCCATACTCATCCCCAAAACTGGGGGAAGAACCAAAGCAAAGCATGCTAGTTGAACAGTTGTCTAAAAGAAGATTGCAACGAAACGATTAAAAGACGACTGTCAAGCAATCAACTGAACAGAAATATTCAGCATGAAAGACTGCGGTTTTTCAAAGCACGTCATGTTTACACAAGACGTCCTTTGGGGGGCAAATGTTATCCCGCCTTTTGGCAAGGCCGTGACACCAAGAACTAGATTAGAAACCAGTGATAGTTCGTCTTGGAGATCGGTTACACAAAGGCTCACTATGGATATCGATGGATTTTGTCCGAGTCTGGATCGAGCCACAATTAACAAGACATAACAATCAAAGCCAGGGAAGCCAATGTTCCAAGTTTCAAGACGATCCGAGTTCATATGCTCAACTTATGATCGATTCGAACAACCGACCATCCATCCATCAACCTCCACATTTGACTTGGAGACCTAAACTGCTTGGAATGAATATGGCCCGATCATCCACTCCAATCGAGTCATAGAACAAAGTTCGACAAAATACAGATACCCCTCATGAAGCTCGGTGACGCCGGGATCCGTCTAAAGTGGACGTGATTTGATCATCTACACATCAAATCCTACCCTGAACACGAAAGGTTGTTCGAAAGCCCAACTTGAAGTAGCTATGGTAGACTGCGTACTCGCTAACCATCGCTGTCAATATATGGACACGACTGCACCTTGGAACATATGCAACTTACTTTGTCTACTCAACAATCTATTATCCTTATTTTCTAGAAGGAGATACGGAGCAAATTGTAAGAGATTTGGCTATCTAACCCAACATGGATGTGATTCAACCATCTGTCATATACCTCCTTCCTTGACTTGATTGGAAGAGCTATAATCACCAAGCGGACGAGAATCGATCATCCATTTTTCAAATTCCGTCCCTCATCCTGGGTGGCAGAATCCCATTCCGTGAGCAAACGTGGTTCGATTGTTCATTCGACGACATTAGCCTCGATACAGTAGATGAATACAAATTAAAGAGTGGAAATACGACTGCTCTCAACTTAAACCTCCAAGTCCCCAGAGTGCGGACTGGAGTACTCTAAGTCCCCAGAGCGCGGACTAGAGTATAAACGACTTAAACCTCCAAGTCCCCAGAGTGCGGACTGGAGTACTCTAAGTCCCCAAAGCACGGACTAGAGTATAAACGACTTAAACCTCCAAGTCCCCGGAGTGCGGACTGGAGTACTCTAAGTCCCCAAAGCGCGGACTAGAGTATAAACGACTTAAACCTCCAAGTCCCCAAAGTGCGGACTGGAGTACTCTAAGTCCCTAGAGCGCGGACTAGAGTATAAACGACTAAAACCTCCAAGTCCCCAGAGTGCGGACTGGAGTACTCTAAGTCCCCAGAGCGCGGACTAGAGTATAAATGACTTAAGCCTCCAAGTCCCCAGAGTGCGGGCTGGAGTACTCTAAGTCCCCAGAGCACGGACTAGAGTATAAACGACTTAAACCTCCAAGTCCCCAGAGTGCGGACTGGAGTACTCTAAGTCCCCAGAGCGCGGACTAGAGTATAAATGACTAAAACCTCCAAGTCCCCAGAGTGCGGACTGGAGTACTCTAAGTCCCCAGAGCGCGGACTAGAGTATAAACGACTTAAACCTCCAAGTCCCCAGAGTGCGGACTGGAGTACTCTAAGTCCTCAGAGCGCGGACTAAGTATAAATGACTAAAACCTCCAAGTCCCCAGAGTGCGGACTGGAGTACTCTAAGTCCCCATAGCACGGACTAGAGTATAAACGACTTAAACCTCCAAGTTCCCAGATTGCGGACTAGAGTACTCTAAGTCCCCAGAGCGCGGACTAGAGTATAAATGACTTAAACCTCCAAGTTCCCAAAGTGCGGACTAGAGTACTCTAACTCCCCAGAGTGCAGACTCGAATATAAGCGAATCGGATCTCCAAGTTCCCTGAATATGAACTATGACACAAATGACTTGAATTTGTCAAATCCCTGACATATGGGCTAGAAAGTATTCTAAGTGCTCGAAGCACAGAATGGAAGTTCAACGACTCCCGAAGAGAGTCCGAGTTATATGAAGATGGACTGAGAAGTCTATGTTACTCACAACTGCTTGGATTAAAATCACAATCACAAAGAAAACTGAACAATAAGAGTCTTTTGTAAGACAGAAAAAGGAACTAAACCTTATTCAGAAATGAGTTTCTATTACAACCCCTCCAAAGTTCAGAGTCGACATTCTATCTACAAGGACTAAGGAAACAGATGAAAATAATTACATGACTTAAACTAACCCTCGTTGAACGAGGATAGTAATCACTTCTTGTGCTTCTTCAACTTCTTTCCAGACGGCTCCTCTTCAGAGCATTTACCCTTGGTACTCTTCTTTGATAGAGGGGTAGCAACTGAAGAAGTACGGGGGCCTTCCATGGGCTTGGACCCGCCAGGAAGGATGACCTTCAACGGCTTGTTCAAAGGATCGTCCAAGTCCACAACTCGGGGATCTACTATGACCTTGACCGTCTCCTCCCTCTCTTTCTCGAGCCGCTCCTCCATGCCCAATTCGGATGTATGCTCAGAGGTGCCTGTAATTTCTACTTCATAACTCCCATCGGTAGGAGAGGAGGTTTCAGACTTGTCTTCGTCAAGCGCTCCGATCACCTGAGCGTCTGGACCAGAAGCCTCCCCTGCGTGAGTGGCTTCACTTGTTTTCTCCCCCACTTCCTTGGCGACATCGCTCCTCGGAGTGGGCTCGGGGTCAGAACGGCCTGCACAAAATTGTGGAAAACAAGAATGCAATAGTCCTGCATAAACAATAACGACTTTCGAAATCTTAAAGAGAACCTTAAAGAGAAGGATTATCTACCAGGTTCGGGCAAACTATCAGCCATCCGAGAGGTCTCACCCTCTGGAATGGGAGACAGAATGCGGACTAAAGTACTCTAAGTGCCTGAGTGCGGACTAGAGTATAAATGACTCAAAAACCTCTACGTCCCCAGAGTGCGGACTACAGTACTCTCAGTCCCCAGAGCATGGACTAGATTATAGACGACTTCAGAAAAATCCCTAAATCCCAGAAGCGGACCAGATTACTCTAAGTTCCCAGAGTGCGAACTAGAGTATAAACGAGTTGACGAAAATCTCTGTGTCTCGAACTGTGGACTAAAGCATAAACCGTTCGACAAATCTCTAAGTCCCCGGAGCGTGGACCGAAGCATGAACACAAATTGGGCGCGAGTCAACCGGGGGGAGAATAACACTAAGTCACCAGAATGTAGAGTGGTGTATAAACATCGATAAATAGACGAGTGGATTCCGACCATTTTCTATTCCGCAAACTTCGACCTGGAATCGACAGGAGGATTATTAACCCGCTGAAGATGGAGTTCGACCATCCAACCAGTGACATGGCCAAATCATTACTGGGGGTAGGGGTACAAAACACTAAAAAGCTGAATACGACAGCTTATTGTAGCTCTAGCGTGGCGTTCTTTATAACTTGAGGCAGCGACTGTAGGAAGGCCTCAATACAGAGCCAATCGAAACGGCATCCAAAGCTACGAGCAACCTACTATATCATACCTCAGACCAAGGGTCAATGCCGATCCGCACCAAGCACATACGAATGTGACTCGGATGTTTTTTGAAAAACTACGACCTCCAGAGTATGGAAAATAGGGTAAACCACAAATACTTGGTCAAAAATTCTCCAACACCCTCGTTCGATTCGTCAGGAGGAGTATGAAACTGGATGAGCATAACCCGACTGCATTTGTAGCCAACTTTACCCCGAGATCTGATTACAGAGCATGAACCAAAGTGGACGTGGATGACCATCCACTGTCCAAATTACGCCCTGAAACTTACGTGGCATCGAAGTATTCCTCTTGGAATGGAAAACCATGATAAAATCCAAGATAGGCAAGACCTAGTCTCCCATCGACTGAAATGATCCCACGATCCAACGGGAAAGAGAGTAAAGCTAAAGTGGGCGTGGCTGGCCTTCCTACTTATCGGTATATGCCCCAGACCTGGGGGCACGAGCGAGAAGCAAGATGAATGTGAACCGACTATTCACCAATCACCTCTATGTCTTTGAAGTGTAGGTGAAAACATAAACATAGCTATGACGAGACTCAACCGCCCATGCAGTACATTTATCAACCCGAGACTGGGAGAAGACGCATGGTCATCCAAAAACTGGCTACGATAGCTCAGTATTAAAACTTATATATAGTGCTTACAGCTACTCAAGGCAACGACCGAAAGGATGCCTAGAGATAGAATCGTTAAATCGATACCTTAGCTCATGGGCAATTGACTTTCACTCCAACCCGAAGGACGAGTAAAGAATCATGAATGCATTAAATAGAAAGTGTGTTACTCGAATGCACAAGCAAATTCAAACTCATAGCAAGATCCAGCTATACAGTTGCGTGCCACTCGAGGCTGACCCCCACTCAACATTTCCTTTAATGCGCTTTTAAGCCTGATTTTTGGCCATTTGCTGATAATCTATTAGAGCATTCAGAGCCCTTCACTATTAGACTCAATAACTCATGACAAGACTCTAGGATTTGACTAGAGTAACCATCAACATTGGCCGTCCCAACCATATTTCACATTGAATGTTATGCAAAATAGTTACACCTTTACTCAAAGAATCTGGGATGGCACCTGCTAAGCTGACGGTCGACATTACAGCCGGCCATGGCGACCCTTTCCGGGTGCTGAATATCGGATCGCAGCTCAGTGCAATGATGATAAAAGAATTAGTTGGATTTTTCTGAATAAATGATGATATGTTCCCTTGGACCCATTCTGACATGCATATGTGATTTCATTAACTATCGCGAGCCATGCATTGGATATCAACCTGAAGCTACAAAAGCTAGCACAATCTCTATTGATTTCATCATGAAAGCTCCACTCTTACTTTTAGGCTCACCCCATCAACGTCTATGCCTACCAGCCGTTGCGACAAGGCATACAATGACCTGAGATGTCTGAAAGACTACTTAAATAGAATATCAAACTAAGCTAATTCGATATCACTTATTTTCCACGAAGGGCTATCCAAGGATGGAAATTAGCAAACCTCACACCCAAATTCACTACCTCAGATGACTACTCGAAGAGTAGCAGAGAACCAACCATAAGATGGAAAATGTACACGGATGGAGCATCCAATGATCAGTGTTATGGCTTGATAATGACTCATGAGGAACGATCAATCTGCTACGTCCTAAAACTCGATTTACCTGTAACAAACAACGATGCTTAGTATGAAGCCTTAACTACCAGCCTCAAACTTGCTAGAGGATTTGAAGTGAAAACTTTACATATCTTTTGTAATTCTTGACTGGTAGTATACAAATTTAAGGAAGTTGATCTTGCTAGGGGGCATTGTCTTGCTCCTTTTCTCGGCCAAGTCCAAGAGCTACTAACTGACTTCACGTATTACATCATTACACACGTACTCAACGAACAAAATGAAAAGGTGTCATGGTTGACTCCTATCAAAGACTATCTAAAATGAGGAATTCTTACTGAACGGAGGAATGGCAAACGACGGATCCTCCTCAAAGCTTCATGCCAAATCATCTAAGAATAATTCGTGTGTCAAAAGGAGTTTATCCATCCCCATGCTTCGGCATATCGCCCATGATGATATCTTGAGAAAAATCTATGAAGAAGAATGCGGTAATAACATCAAGGGGAAAACCATTATAAGGAAGATACTCTGCTACAAGTATTACTGGCCAACCATCAACCCAGATGCGGTTGATCATGCTAGACAATGTGACGAGTGCAAGATGTTTGCAAAGAATCCGGGAACCCCACCGATGGAAATTATTCAAATGGCTAGTTCATAGCCGTTTGCCACTTGGGGGCACTGAAATCATCTTCTTGTCGATCCTAAAGGTGATGCGAAATACACCATCATAGCAGTTAATTACGTCACCAAACGGGCAGATGAAGAACTCTTAACCACGACCAAGATGTAGAAAATAATCAACTTCTTTATCCGTAACGTCATCTGTCCTTATGACCTTCCATGATCCACTATAACTGCAAATGGACAGGTTGAAGCTGTGAACAAAATCATAGAGTCTGTACTGAAGAGAGGTTTGGAAAACTCTTCAAGTGGCTGATTGCAACCCTTATTTCACAGAAAATACAAACAAGGAATCGCGATTGAATTGCAATTAAACTAGATGGAGTTGGCGACGACTTATGAGCATATAAAACGCATCCGAGAGCCAATGGCAAGAACATGTACCCGAACGTGCATGTGTACGTCCGAAAAAGTTCGACTTCTTGAAATCAACAGTAATTGAATTCTCACTAAGGGTTATTAAGAGAAGACTAGATCAGATAGCCGAAGCCTATTAGCTCTGCAGAATCATACACGGATGACCACTGATATTCTCAAGAAGGCGTCTCCATTAGAATTTAGTCAAGGATTTGAAACGAGACATGGAGGATACATAGTTCAAAGCGTATTACGTGCAGTCACATAACACACTTTGGGGGGCAAGTGTTTTCTGGAGATTTGGCCAGGCAACTGAGTACTCGGCATCTAGGAGTACTCGGCATCTTGGAGTACTCGGCATCCAGGAGTACTCGGCATCAGGCAACGTTCGGCTAGAGGCATCGTTCGGCCAAAGGCATCGTTCGGCCAGAGACATCGCCCGACCAAGGGCTTTGTTCGGCCTAAGGACATCGTTCGGCTAAGGGCTTTGTTCGGCCTAAAGGCACGTTCGGCTAAGGGGCTTCGTTCGGCCAGAAGACACGTTCGGCCAGATACTTCGCTCGGCCAGGAGACACGTTCGGCTTCGATGGCTATTCGGCCTACTCTTCCCACACAGCAAGCGCCTCGTTCGGCAGAAGGAGAGTGGTTCGGCACCCAACTGTTCGGCCTGATTGGTTCGGCACACATGGACCAGCCTATCTGGACCGAGTTATTCAGCTACCAGGCCCACCAGAGAAGTCCAACCCACCTTTGTCTATAAATAGATGGGCAGGGGCATAGTGAAATGGATCTTTTTTCGAGAACACTGGGGAGACTCTGCCATTTTTCAGACTCATCTTCTTTACTTAGAAACTCCATTCAAGCATTTGATCTACGAATTGTATTTGTAATCAATCATTAAGAAGATCAATAAAGTTTAACCTCAAAGTGGATGTAGGCAATTACGCTGAACCACTATAAATCCGGTGTTCTTACTTTCTGCATTTGAATTAGCATATTCTTCTTTGTTTAATTTAACTTCATCACTTACATCTCTACACAATCTTTCTCAACGAGGTTAGTGACCAATTTTGGTTCTAACACTCGCTGCGAATCGTTGGATCCAAAAAACAACGCTTCAGATCGCACGAAAATCAACTTTGGATCCATCGGCTCGCTCCTTGACGTTTTTACATCCAGGAGCGAAATGCGGGTCGACTTGGGGGTTTTGCGGGTCGACCCGTGGGGTCCTCTCTTTTTTTTCGTTTAAATAAATATATATATATATAATTTTATTCTGATATCTTGTTTCTCTCGTAACTTCTTCATACTAGCTCGGATTTCGGCAAGTTATATATGGAAATTGATCGGAAAATCGCTATAGGCCCAATGGTGCAACTCCTATAGCTAAATTCTGACAATTCCAAAAATGCTCATTTTCACTGTTTAATAATTATTTTGGTTATTTAATTATCTAAAAATGCGGGGCGTTACATTGTAGCCATCCCTTTTGCTAAAATTTGCATCTTTATTTTATACATTTACCCTGCTGAACTTGAGGTTTTTGATGTATACAATTGTCATTTTTGGAACGTTGATACCTGACTAATGGAATGCTTATATTTAAGTCTTTTTTTTGTTTCTTGATGGTGAAGTAAGACCAAGCTCACGAGCTTATTATCCTAGGTCGAAACAAGTTGGTAGGATCCCACTTTTTATGTCCCCATGCCGCCACACAAGAGGGATATGAGGCGTTAAAGGGGAAACGATGGATGAGGTTTCTCTTGCTTTTGGCATAGCAGGCCTCCCACTAGGAGGTATTTTTGTTTGAATGTTGATATGTAACTAATGGAATGCCTATAGTGTCCTCATTACTTGATAAAATGATCTTCTGAGTATCAGTATAAATGATATTTCCTTCATGTTCAGCTATTACAAACACCCCTGAATCTAGAGCCATTTGGCTTTCTAGCCCAGTTTCAACAATGCACTTCTCGGATCGAGAAAGAGGAACTACTTGGCACTGCATAAAATATTTTCTAGTTCTAAGTAAGCTTAAGAAGTTAAATAAATACATAAGTTAATGAAAAAATTTCATATTCTATATATAGAAAAGTTCTTAAATCACGGAATTCAAATTATTCCAAAATTTTCTTATTTGTTTGCTGAACAAAAATACTTTTTGAAAATGGAAGGAAATGAAAAGAAAAGAGGGAAAGAAAATTGAAATGAAATAGAAATACAAAATAAGTAGAAAATAGAAGAACCAGATTCCAAATGAACAAATTCAAACTCGAAAAGGGTGTTTCTGATTCTTGAAGAATAAAGGCTAAAGGGATTGATCGTGAAAGATCTCTTGTTCTTATTAGATTAGAATAGAAGATTGTGATTTGATCTGCATATATTTGGTAAAAAAATAATCTTCTTCTTTGAGTTCCGTCGTATGAAAGCAATACTCTAACCACTAAGTTAAGTAGGTTATCCATCATCACAAAAAAAGGACCCATTGCCTCGAGGGTTATAAGTAGAATATTTTTTTCTACACAATACCAATCCATTAACAATAAGCGGATTAAAGAACCCTCATGTGGGATTCGGTCTTGTAACAACCCGCATATTTGTCGATTTTATATTTAAATATTTTATTTAAATATTTTATCATTAGTCGGATGTTAGTCCGAAAAGCTACTTTTTGCATACGGTCAAATTAGGACTCGAGACCACTTCCATTGAGTTCAAAATGACGTTTGCGATCTTTTTGAGTGTAAACTTCGGTATGTTTGGAGATAGTGGAATTTTCGTCACTTTTTGCTTTGGGCTTTTGGTTTGGGTTGAACCTCTTCTAACTCAGTCCCAACCCATCTCCTCTTCCTCACTTCTTCAAAAACAACAAAGCTTCATCAAAAATGGTGGAGGGAATGGAAAATTAAAATTCCAAGCTCAAGTTCATTAGCAAATGCAACATCCAACTCCAAATTCAAGAAGAAGACATTGATTCAAGCTTGGGATTGTTCTCACTTTGCTTTCAAGCTCGGTTTCCATCAATTTCCGTGAAAAGGTGAGATTTTTATCTCACATTCTTGCCTATAACTGTCATTGGATTGTTGGGAATGATTCCCTAGCACTTGTGCACATGTATTTGCATTTGGTTTGGATCGAATAGGTGAAAAATTCCAAATTTCGTGTGTTTTAGCATTTTCCTGGCATTAGGTCGTTCTGCCGAAAAGTCGCACTGAGCATAACTCGTTTTCGGCCTTAATTCGCTCACATGAGTTAGGTCGTTCGTACGAGTTAGGTCGTAGGTCGCATACGGCATATAGGTCGTATCCCCTTAGGTCGCTCTGGCGTGGATATGTCTCTGCCTACATATATAAGCTCGTTATGGGCTTAGGTCGTTCACTTCCTTAGGTCGCCTCGCAGTTAGGTCGCGATCCTTAAGTCGCTCGATCTTCCAGCACCTTTAGGTCGCTCGGCTATAGCTCGTAACCCGCTAGGTCGTTCTGCCTACGTTTAGCTCGCCACGAGTTAAGTCGCCCAGCCTTGTATTCTTTAGGTCGCGAGTCTTTAGGTCGCTAGGCCTTATCACCTTTAGGTCGCATGACCTTATTACCTTTAGGTCGCATGACCTTATCACCTTTAGGTCGCATGACCTTATTTCCTTTAGGTCGCTGGACCTTATTTCCTCTAGGTCATTTGACCTTATTTTCTTTAGGTCATTAGACCTTACGTCTTTTAGGTCGCTCGACCTCATCACTTTAGGTCGCTATGCTTCGACCTGCTTTAACTCGTTAGGTCGCATGCTCAGCCACCACCTCTAGGTCGCTTGACCTGCTTGCACTCCTTAGCTCGACACTGTTAAGTCGTGCAGCATCTTAGGTCGCATCACTTATAGGTCGTTCGACCTATATTTCCTTAGGTCGCTCGGCATGTTAGGCCGCACCTCCTATTCCTACTTTGATGCATTTTGGGCTGATTTCCTTGGATTTTATTCACGACTCCGAATGTGAATTTTATGACCGATTGTTCTACAATCATTTTTAGTGATTTGTCACTTTAAAAATATAAAGGTTTTAATACTAGTAGTAAATATCAAAACTCTTTCATCAAAACGATTTCAACTTTATTTTATTACAAAGCTCTTTTTCCTAAACCGTTTTCCAATCTATTAGTATATACAAGCCTTTAATTTACTCGGATGAGAAATCTAATTAAACGGCTTAGCAAAACAGGTGGTATGAAACGCTTGCGTTTACTTCGTCGGTTAATTCTTGGACTTGTTCGACTGAACCTTTTGTGACAATTTCCTAGTGAAGATCTACAGTTTGTTCGTAAATATTTAAGTTAAGCTAGTGGTTATGGGACATGAAGCTAAACTCATATATTTACTAGCTTAGTGTGATTGACACTTCTTGATGATCATGATGATCATTTTTGTGATTTAGACTAGCGATTGAGCGATGTCTCTTTGATTCGGTTCATCGGACGTTACGCTGTACGACGTCGTTGTTCCATTTTCCTATGTGTTGGATCATCGGACGTTACGCTGTACGACGTCGTTGTTCCATTTTCCTATGTGTTGGATCATCGGACGTTACGCTGTACGACGTCGTTGTTCCATTTTCCTAGGTGTTGGTTCATCGGACGTTACGCTGTACGACGTCGTTGTTCCATTTTACTACGTGTTGGTTCATTGGATGTTACGCTGTACGACATCGTTGTTCCCTTTTTATCGTGTGTTGGATCATCGGACGTTACGTTGTACGACGTCGTTGTTCCATTTTCCTATGTGTTGGTTCATCGGATGTTACGCTGTACGACATCGTTGTTCCTTTTTATTGTGCTTCACCAATTTTCGTGATTTCCATTGATATGTTTTATCAATTCTTGTGCATTGGTGAATTCGTGTATCATTGACTTGTTATGAATACAAGTTTAGGGTATGATACCCCACTTTATCTTTGAGAAGATTCTTGTGATATTGATTAATCTCTTGTTGATTTTCAATTACATACTTATAGTAGTATGCCATTATGGTTATTATACGTTCATGCCATATCTTTTATTCCATACCATATCATCTGATATTTATAGCTAGACTGATCCGTTTATTATTTTCTTATAAATAATACTCGGGTCAGACCGAGATGTTACAGGTGCTTCTGCTTGACTTCTCTTCTGGGATTACTCTGGCTTTTTGGCTAACTACTTAGATTAGTAGTTTTTGGATGTATACAGTTGAGATATAAACTCTATGATGTATACTTATTCTTTTGTGTAGCTTGTAGCTACCCTTTTGTATTATCGTGGATCTTTCTGACCACTACTCTGATGTACACTTTTATGTGTTATATTCATATCTTCTTCCGCCTTTGTGATATGGATGTATGTGACTGATTTGTGCTATGTTTATTTCTATGTTTGTTTTCGAAGATTATATATAGCCACCGTGTGATAGCTTTGAGTTTGTATCGGTATGTCGGATTTCCTCCTTCAATGAAATACATGCTATACTATCTGACATATCAGTGCTCGCACAAAGAAATTACACGGATGGTCGCTCCTCAACGGCCTTATTCTCCATGCTAGTCGACAGCATTACACCGTAGTGTTCTTGTCTAGCGTGGGTATAGAGGTGGGGCGTCATAGCTTGGTATCAGAGCCAAACTTCGGAACAATGTAGAATAACTTAACAATGATCATCGTCCTAAGTCCAACTTAGGAGTCGTGCCTTAGGATTTAATTCGAGTCTTCGTACAGATTCATCCTATTTCCTTTTATGTATCCTTGTTTTATCTATCAAGATTTGCTTGATAATTATTTGGAGAATAACTTTTCTTCTTCTCTCTTTCTTAAAGAAGAGAATGTCTAGACCAGGCCGTCCCAGAGCCGGACTATCTACTGTTACTCCCCAGGATGGAGTATTTATGTCTTCCCAGCAGCTTCTTGATCTTGTAAAGAATGCTCAAGCAGCCGGACCCATTCCACAGCCTACCCATCCTAGATCCGGTTTTGCACGCTTGTGCAGAGACTATACCGATTTGGGTGGAAGGCCATTCAAGGGATCCGAGAGTGTTATTGAAATTCAAGCTTGGCTCAAATCATGCGATCGCATCTTTTCTCGCATGAACCTTATTGATCTACATCGAGTCCAGGTGGCTTCTAGCATGCTCCAAGAAAGAGCATTGGATTGGTATGAGCTTTTAATTTCTGAAATCGTAGAAGCGGATCTTACTTGGGAGCAATTCCGGGAAAGATTCGAATTGAAATTTGTGCCGGAGGCTGAAAAAGTAACTTTAGCACGGCGCTTCATAGACCTTGTTCAAGGTGAATCTTCTGTGACAGACTATGTCGCATCTTTCGAATCTCTTTCTAAATACGGGGTTGAATATATTAATACCCCGATGAAGAAAAATCTGAGGTTCGTCTATGGGTTGAATAAGAACCTTAAGAAGCCATTACTTCTGAAACTAGAGGTTTCATTTGATCAGCTTATTGACATCGCTCTTCGTCTTGAAGAGGCCGATAGAGAAAGCGATATTGAAGTTGTGTGTGCCAAACAGAACTTCAACGACAACATGAAAAGGCCTATTAAATTCACAGGCCCCAATCCCATCAAGAAAGGGAAGCAACAAACTCCGGTAGCAAAGACTCCTACCTCTAGTCGTGGACGATGCTACAATTGTGGTCTTACGGACCACTATGCAAGGGAGTGCCCGAAACCTCTCTTTTGCCGTTATTGCAAAAGTTCAGGTCATCTTATATCTACATGTCCCATTCTTAAAAGTAGGAGAGAGGGAGAGCTAAATGTTGTTCAAGCCCCCAGTGACACTTCTCTTGGTTAAGGTAATTCTCCTTCTATCTTTGACGATATTTCTTTTGAGATTATCTTATTCGAGTTCTTTGTGATATGTGTTTCATCTCATTATTTTTATATCAAAAGAACTTGTGATTCTTTTTCTTTAAAACATTTCTGGGCTTGATGACTTCTTTGAGGATTGCGAATCCGGATTGGTGGATCCGCAACACTCAATTTGCTTTTTATTTATGTTGAAATTATTTTATGTGATTTTTTCTTTCCGAGCCGATTTTTACTTATGCTTCGGAATTGACTTTTGTAAGGATTAGCTTAATTAATATGAAGCCATATCCTTTGTCCCGTGTGGACTATTCATCTTCAACATTTTCAATCTGTTAAGCAGATTTCTGTTGTTCCTTTGTGATTTTGATCCCTATTTGATGGCATCATTTTATTCTTTAAGCTCACATGATGAGGAAAGTGTCATTTCTCTCAATCATGTAGTTTGAGAATTTTTCGGTATTTTTGAGTTTGTCTTAGGATTATCACCTAAGCAATCTTTTGAGTGGTGATAAGGTCTTTTTCTAGCTCGACCTTGCCACTGATTTTTCATTTGCTACGAGTTGTGGGAGTTAGCATTCCATTTACCGCATCCCGCACTCGTTATGAAACTTATGAATGACTTAATATGTCATTCTGTTTGTCCAGCTTATTTCATCCATTTTATGAATCGGGTATTCTACGATCTCGATGACTCCATTCTTGTATACATTGATTTTGGATGAAAATAGCAATTTAAAATTTTGTAAATCTTTTTCATAAGATTTATTTATAAGTACAATTTGATTTTCGCTCTTAAACGAGCAAAGAATATTCTTAAAGGTTTTTAAGAAATATGTTTATCATATAGAAAATGATTTTGTGATTGTATTGCCCATCGAGTGCTTTAAGAATTCTGGTCGATGCGCTTGATCAACGTTATCGATAAGAATCTCCTAAACGCTTTGATGAGACAGACAAACACAATAAATTGACTTGCAAAAATGTAAATTTTTCTAGAAAGATTATTACATTAGGATAAATGCAATTTTGAAAGTTTTACCTTTTCGGGAAAGAGGATTATTTAAAAGAACTCTTTTCCGATACTCTTATTCTTGTGATTCCCGACGGGAACCAAGACTTTATCTTTTGTACCAATACTAATCGTATTGGTTTAGATATCGTTCTCTTGCAAAAGAAAACGTGCTATCTCTTGTGCTTCTAAATCATTAATGCCTATTGAGACTAGACATGCCACTCATTTATTTTTGGCATCATTATTTTTGGGGGAGAAATTTGTTCTCCACCTCGATCATAAATCTTTGAAATGTTTATTTTCTCATAAGGAACTTCATGTTGACTCGAGTTCCTGGCATCTTATGATCTTGATATTCTTTTTATTCCCAAAAGGGGAATTGTGTTGCCAATGCACTTTGTCGTAAACAACAAGTGGTTATTTCTTGGATGATGTCCAAATGAAATAATCATCTTTCCAACATCGGACGTTTCGATATACTTCGTTTTATTGAGTTTCATCTCATTCCCTTTATGGACTAGCGTCCGATGTTCTTTTATGGTTATCGGTTCATCGGATGTACCGTTATTGTACTACATCGATGTCCCGGCTTTTCGGTTCACTTGGATGTACCGTTTTTGTACTACGTCGGTGTTCCAAATTATTCGAGATTCTCGTTTCTCGGGCGTACCGTTTTGTACTACGCCGTTGCTCCGGCTCAATTTTCTGCTATTCTTGACGTTTTCCACGTCTTTTAACTATGGAAATGCTTTTAGGTTTCCGATTTTTATTCTTGAGCCTGGTGTTATAGTAGGGATTGAAGTTTCACCAGATTTGACTTTTGAGCAAACATTCTATTCGCATCATTGCTTCGGAGGTTGAGCGCCTTCGAAAATAAAGATGTTCTCTTTGTGTGAGTTCTATGGTTCTCAAATCCCAAGGATTTCTCTTGGGGAATCTAGAGAATTCATCGAGCATACACATTCGAACTTACTTTCTCATGCTCTTTAAGGTAAACTTCTTATTTCAAATTTCTTTTGTGTTAATATGCTTTTATGGTTGTTACTTTTTATTTCCATCTTATATATTGCGAGGACGCAATTTCTTTAAGGAGGGGAGTTTGTAACAACCCGCATATTTGTCGATTTTATATTTAAATATTTTATTTAAATATTTTATCGTTAGTCGGATGTTAGTCCGAAAAGCTACTTTTTGCATACGGTCAAATTAGGACTCGAGACCACTTCCATTGAGTTCAAAATGACGTTTGCGATCTTTTTGAGTGTAAACTTCGATATGTTTGGAGATAGTGGAATTTTCATCACTTTTTGCTTTGGGCTTTTGGTTTGGGCTAAACCTCTTCTAACTCAGTCCCAACCCATCTCCTCTTCCTCACTTCTTCAAAAACAACAAATCTTCATCAAAAATGGTGGAGGGAATGGAAAATTAAAATTCCAAGCTCAAGTTCATTAGCAAATGCAACATCCAACTCCAAATTCAAGAAGAAGACATTGATTCAAGCTTGGGACTGTTCTCACTTTGCTTTCAAGCTCGGTTTCCATCAATTTCCGTGAAAAGGTGAGATTTTTATCTCACATTCTTGCCTATAACTGTCATTGGATTGTTGGGAATGATTCCCTAGCACTTGTGCACATGTATTTGCATTTGGTTTGGATCGAATAGGTGAAAAATTCCAAATTTCGTGTGTTTTAGCATTTTCCTGGCATTAGGTCGTTCTGCCGAAAAGTCGCACTGAGCATAACTCGTTTTCGGCCTTAATTCGCTCACATGAGTTAGGTCGTTCGTACGAGTTAGGTCGTAGGTCGCATACGGCATATAGGTCGTATCCCCTTAGGTCGCTCTGGTGTGGATATGTCTCTGCCTACATATATAAGCTCGTTCTGGGCTTAGGTCGTTCACTTCCTTAGGTCGCCTCGCAGTTAGGTCGCGATCCTTAAGTCGCTCGGTCTTCCAGCACCTTTAGGTCGCTCGGCTATAGCTCGTAACCCGCTAGGTCGTTCTGCCTACGTTTAGCTCGCCACGAGTTAAGTCGCCCAGCCTTGTATTCTTTAGGTCGCGAGTCTTTAGGTCGCGAGTTTTTAGGTCGATAGGCCTTATCACCTTTAGGTCGCATGACCTTATTACCTTTAGGTCGCATGACCTTATCACCTTTAGGTTGCATGACCTTATTTCCTTTAGGTCGCTGGACCTTATTTCCTCTAGGTCGTTTGACCTTATTTTCTTTAGGTCGTTAGACCTTACGTCTTTTAGGTCGCTCGACCTCATCACTTTAGGTCGCTATGCTTTGACCTGCTTTAACTCGTTAGGTCGCATGCTCAGCCACCACCTCTAGGTCGCTTGACCTGCTTGCACTCCTTAGCTCGACACTGTTAAGTCGCGCAGCATCTTAGGTCGCATTACTTATAGGTCGTTCGACCTATATTTCCTTAGGTCGCTCGGCATGTTAGGCCGCACCTCCTATTCCTACTTTGATGCATTTTGGGCTGATTTCCTTGGATTTTATTCACGACTCCGAATGTGAATTTTATGACCAATTGTTCTACAATCATTTTTAGTGATTTGTCACTTTAAAAATATAAAGGTTTCAATACTAGTAGTAAATATCAAATCTCTTTCATCAAAACGATTGCAACTTTATTTTATTACAAAGCTCTTTTTCCTAAACCGTTTTCCAATCTATTAGTATATACAAGCCTTTAATTCACTCGGATGAGAAATCTAATTAAACAGCTTAGCAAAATAGGTGGTATGAAACGCTTGCGTTTACTTCGTCGGTTAATTCTTGGACTTGTTCGACTGAACCTTTTGTGACAATTTCCTAGTGAAGATCTACAGTTTGTTCGTAAATATTTAAGTTAAGCTAGTGGTTATGGGACATGAAGCTAAACTCATATATTTACTAGCTTAGTGTGATTGACACTTCTTGATGATCATGACGATCATTTTTGTGATTTAGACTAGCGATTGAGCGATGTCTCTTTGATTTGGTTCATCGGACGTTACGCTGTACGACGTCGTTGTTCCATTTTCCTATGTGTTGGATCATCGGACGTTACGCTGTACGACGTCGTTGTTCCATTTTCCTATGTGTTGGATCATCGGACGTTACGCTGTACGACGTCGTTGTTCCATTTTCCTAGGTGTTGGTTCATCGGACGTTACATTGTATGACGTCGTTGTTCCATTTTACTACGTGTTGGTTCATCGGATGTTACGTTGTACGACATCGTTGTTCCCTTTTTATCGTGTGTTGGATCATCGGACGTTACGCTGTACGACGTCGTTGTTCCATTTTCCTATGTGTTGGTTCATCGGATGTTACGCTGTACGACATCGTTGTTCCTTTTTATTGTGCTTCACCAATTTTCGTGATTTTCATTGATATGTTTTATCAATTCTTGTGCATTGGTGAATTCGTGTGTCATTGACTTGTTATGAATACAAGTTTAGGGTATGATACCCCACTTTATCTTTGAGAAGATTCTTGTGATATTGATTAATCTCTTGTTGATTTTCAATTACATACTTATAGTAGTATGCCATTATGGTTATTATACGTTCATGCCATATCTTTTATTCCATACCATATCATCTGATATTTATAGCTAGACTGATCCGTTTATTATTTTCTTATAAATAATACTCGGGTCAGACCGAGATGTTACAGGTGCTTCTGCTTGACTTCTCTTCTGGGATTACTCTGGCTTTTTGGCTAACTACTTAGATTAGTAGTTTTTGGATGTATACAGTTGAGATATAAACTCTATGATGTATACTTATTCTTTTGTGTAGCTTGTAGCTACCCTTTTGTATTATCGTGGATCTTTCTGACCACTACTCTGATGTACACTTTTATGTGTTATATTCATATCTTCTTCCGCCTTTGTGATATGGATGTATGTGACTGATTTGTGCTATGTTTATTTCTATGTTTGTTTTCGAAGATTATATATAGCCACCGTGTGATAGCTTTGAGTTTGTATCGGTATGTCGGATTTCCTCCTTCAATGAAATACATGCTATACTATCTGACATATCAGTGCTCGCACAAAGAAATTACACGGATGGTCGCTCCTCAACGGCCTTATTCTCCATGCTAGTCGACAGCATTACACCGTAGTGTTCTTGTCTAGCGTGGGTATAGAGGTGGGGCGTCACAGTTCTTGACAAGTTATTCTCTATATATTAAGATGTCTATGACAAGGGATATAGCTCAGTTAGGTAGAGCACCTTGTTTACATGTGCGCCAATGCTTTTCAAAGGGGCCCATTGTGCAATGAACTTAATTGATCTTATTGAGAAATCAATGTCTTACTCCGTAGATTTGAAGGAATAAGAGAACAATAGCTGACAAATATTTGATTTGGCCTGATTCGAGTGTGAATTCAAGTGTTAAATGAAATAGAACCTACCATTGATTTGCTATTGATAAGGTATTGATATGTAGAATGGGACTCTCTCTTTATTCTCGTTCGATTAATCATTTTTTGTTATAGAAGAATTTGGGTTACCAATGCAACGTAGTCAACTCCATTCGTTAGAACAGCTTCCATTGAGTCTCTGCACCTATCTTATTTTATTCTCTTTTTTAAACCCTTGTTTTTCAAAAAAATAAAGATTTGGCTCAGGATTGCCCATTTTTAGTTCCAAGGTTTCTCTAAATTTGGAAGTTTTCACTTAGCAGAATTTATTTGGAGCTATTAGAGAGGGATCCACTTTTTGGGGAATATGAGTCGAAGCCATAACAAGAATATTTCTGGTGGAACATCTTTCACAATCCCTGGAGAAATAGTTCTCTAATAGACCGAGGAATAAGTAATTCATTCATTCACATATAGATCATGAATGTTTGGAATCCATATTATGAAAGGCAATATTGCTTTTGCTGATTTGAATTGAAGGGTGATATTAAATCGGTCTTTTTTCGGCGTATATACATAGTTAGCACATTCGTTATAGTTAGTAGCTCTGTATCAAGGTCATCATCAATATCACCAATAGCTTTGTTGCTATCCCGATAATGATTTTCTTACCCCCTAGAGGGAAAGTTCCTTCACTTTTGGGCCAGTTGTTGGCGAGGAAGGATTCGAACCCCCGACATCATGGTTTGTAGTCACGTGCTCTAGTCCTTTGAGCTACAGGTCCCACCCCGTCTCTACTAGATCTGTTTTCGAAAGTACACTCAAAAAGGAAACTCTCCTTAGCCATTTCATTTTGGGTTAAGAAGATATGAAAGTGTAGAATTTACTAAACGTATTTAATTAACGTCTCATTAATGTATTATTTCATCGAGATTTAAATTACGATGTCATTTTCTTGTTTATAAATGAGCCCTTTGAATTCTTTTAGGTTCATGTTCTACTTTAGGGAAAGATCTATCCGAATTCTAGTTGTATATATAGGAAAAATGATCCCAGTACCACTTCATTTTGCTACGAGTCTTTCTTTCAATTTGTTTCATGTCTCCAAAAAACTATTCAATGTATTTATTATAATAGTTGACATAGCAGTTTAAGAGTGCCTCTCTAATTAAATAAAAAAAATAGAAGAATCTTCCATGCATAGCTACAAGTGGTAATTTTACATATATTACTATTATCCATTGGTATTTTATGAGCAGAGCCTGGATACTCCGTTTTTTAGTCCAAGTTTTTCGAAAAACTCCATATATTCTGGTATGGATGGCAGGTAGGCCTATATCTCTTAGTTTCAATAGGACTCCTTATGAGCGTTGTTTCCATCTATTATTATCTAAAAGTAATCAAGTTATTAATGACTAGACAAAACCAAGATATAAACCCTCACGTGAGAAATTATAGAAGATCTCCCTTAAGGTCAAACAATTCCATACTTACAATATTGAATCTTGTTGCAAATGTATTCATTGATTTGATTTGGTTCACCAATAGTCTTAAGTCAGAATCCTATTTTGAATCTATGCCATTGATTCCACTATGATTGTTAAATAATAATCGAATAATTCTTTTATAGGAATAAGGGACATAATTCACATGTATAGGGCTGCTTTAATGGTCATCTTTACATTTTCTCTTTTACTTGTAGTATGGGGTTCTTATTGGAATTGAGACCCGAAGGAAACTTGGGCATTTATTACTTGGACCATATTCACGATTTATTCACATACTAGAATAAATCAAATTTTGCACGGTATGAATTCAGTACTTGTAGCTTGCATAGGATTTCCTATAATTTGGATATGCAATTTTGGGATCAATCTAATATGAGTAGGTGTACATTAGATCTCATATGCTTTATAATGAATTTATACGTGACAATGTTGTCAGATCTAATATAAACATATATATTCTTGTTTAAATTGATTAAAAAAACATTATTGACCAGCACAACTTTCCTAGTGGTTAGGCGCTCCGGCTTTAATGCGATGGAGATTGTGACATCAATAATGAAATGGAGATTGCAAACGGAACTAAGAACTTATGAAGGGTCAAGATGCTCAATCTGTAAGTGCCATGTGATAAATAGTTTATCTGATAAAGTTACGGGTATGCCCTGGACGCAATTATGTAATTTGTTTCATATATCTAACTCGATAACCAATCTTGCTCATAATAAAGGTGTTTGATTTCTATAATATACTTGATTATTATATGATATATTTATTTGAATAATTAATTTAAAGTATATTAAATAGAAAATCCTTAAATGATATATTATGTGATAGTAATTACAATGTGTTTTAATCATGAGAAATCTATACATTAAAATAACATATAATTTTGAAAATCCATAGTCAAGATGTTTCGAGATAAGATATCGATACATCCGTTCAGACTGGATGCATAACACTCCATAAATGTTAGGCAATATATTACTCACAACTGTTGGGCACACAAAGGGGTTACATACTAATTTTCTTGTATTTAAAATGAGTCACTCGAGAGTTTTCTATTGGTTAATATAACCAAGGTCAAACAGAGAATCTCACAGCGATGATGTTACATAGTTTCCTCGAATTGATAATACTGTGGAACTTCAATATGGACACTCCACTTTGATTATAGTTAAATCATGGCATGGCGATCCATCGAACGACTATTGTTAGGTCTGAGTTGAAGCATTGGAAGTGAAACAACATTCAATAGAGAATCCGTCTCGTTGGTTATAAGGGTTTCATATCATATTCAACTCAAAGCCAAAGTCTTTGGCCAGAGCAATATGCTTAATAATTATTGTTATTATTAATCAAGGATTCTGTGTTTGGATTAATTAAGTTAATTGTTGACGATATTGGAATTTTGACCAAAACCAAATTCCATAAGTCTTAATGTGATATAGTTTTGACAAAGAGAATTGGTGTAAATAATCGTTACTGTTGGGTACCGCTTATAATAGTAAAATAGGATTTTATTAAGAAGAAGTTTAAGTGATAAATTCTACAAAAATGTCACACCATTGGCTAAGATCATGTATGAACGTTAATATTCGAACTGTTCGATATTAATCGCTGATTGAATATACACATATGAGTTGCACAACCGTAATGATGAATACTCTGAAAAATCACATGATTTATTTAATTTCTAATCGTTGTAAATTAATTGGATTAATTAATAATTATGAAATATTAATTATTATATTTTATCTAACCTGATTTTTAATGCCATTGGTATTTAATGAAAAGCGTATATATAAAAGTTATGTATGCATGTTCTGATATACGATATAGATAAAAATTTCAAGTATGATTTAAAGCGATTAATTACTAAACGGGTTTCAAAATTTTAAGGGCCTAAATAACCCCTATTTTAGCCACCATAAATGTTAAGAGGAAGTGGATTTGATTTAGACTTAATGAGGAATTAAAGAGGGAAAGTTTTAAGGAAGGAATTAGAAAGGTTCTTTCATTCATTCATTAATTCTCCTTGACAATTCATTTTCTTTGGCTCTTCTCTCTCTCTTTGATCTAAATCCATAGCTTTTACGCTAAAAAAATTTTGCAAAACAAAATCAAAACAAATCAAATAAAATAAATATAAAAGTGATGCTTCGGATCGTTATAATTTTTAGAGGTGGTTTAGTCGGATTTAGCAGTTTCATACATTCAAGGTGTAAATCAAAAGCAATTTATTTTCATAAGTTTTCAATCTTGATTTTTTATATACATCATTATTTAATTAAGATTAGATCCCATACACTTTATAACGAATTTATATCACAACACCAAATAAGCTGTTTTGCAACACTTTTTCTGTCACAATTTGTCACGGTTATTACCGTGATAAATTAATAACACAAATAATTGTGGCAATCGAGACCAACATTTATAACCGTTAGAAATGGCGGTAAATTTGTAAATACATCGAACTACCAGGGAGGGTTGTGTAATTCCCATTTTTCATTTACTCACTCCCTGTTTTTTCCATTGGCAACGCATTACCGTATCATCGAAATACTTCACTGTCTTACGATTTAGGGTTTCGAGTCCTCCGATTCACTATATTTGGTAGTCGAGTTTTCTCTTACAGTTCGCTCTCGGGATCTAGCATTCATGTGACATCTAGGATTCGAGTCAGGGTCTACTTTCACGTCGAGATCTAGGTACATTCAAATTCTATAACTATTTTTTTTAGATGTGAATTTATGTGTTGAACTGATTTCAATTTGAATTAGTTTCCTTTTATTTTGAATTTCGATTAGATTTTATATTATCTTCTAGTAGTTAATGGGAACCGTGACCTCTATTAATTTGAATAGATTATTATTTTTAATACAAATCTTATGTTTAATGCCCATGAGACCTCTATTAATATGTGTATTGCTTTGGTTCTTTTCTTGTTGCAGTTGCATTGTCCAGTTGCCAATAGACTTGTGTCTTTCATGTTTGATAATGACTCTAAGCACTCTAACTCAATATAGCTTTGCATTGTTTCAGTCTGAATATAATTGAATTTGTAGGACCTAATGATGGTTATTCAAGCAGTAAGTACTAATGCTTTAGAAGTATACTTATACTAATTATATTAGCAGTCCTCACGACACAGTAGCATGGCTATTTATATCAATGTTATTTCCATTGCTACAATACAATGATAATATATGAATAATTAATGGATTAGCATTTGACTTTGCAAAACTAGAATACTAATAGTACAGTAAATATTAATGGATGTAAGGTAAGAAACATTATTGTTCGAAATTCTGGACTTAATAAAATTATCAATTTTTTATCTGAAATTGTAATTCTATCTCCATGATTTTTATAAAACTGTAGGATTGCATTCCCGTAATTCTATCTCCAAGTTTTTTATATTCCAATGTTATGTTTGTATAAGAAAAGCCTACACCGATAGGTTATTCCAGGAATAGAACATTTGCTCTGCAATATGATTTATGTAATAAAAAAATTAACATTCTACAATTTAAGATCATGCTACTAATATCGAAAAGAAAAGTATTAGAGGTACTTGCCCTTGTTCCAAGAGTATGAATTGAGTGCTAGGTTTGGTTCATTGCTTCGTACAAGGAATGGTCCTAGTTCCTGTGCTACTCCACATGCCACAAATGAGCAGCCTAGACCTACATTGCATTTGCAACTTCCATCACATTATTAAAATGTTATAAAGATAAAACTAATTACTGATTAAGTGACTGACAGCAAGGGTCAGAGAATGTTTATCCATTTTTTTGTAAACATAAAGTTTGATTTTAGCTGGTTAAACTTTCAAATTTTGCCTGTGTTTTTTTACTCATAAGCAAATGACTTATGAAGTACTTTTAACATTTTGGCAATTTCATCAAGGGCTATACTGATTAATTGGGTGAAGGGGATGTATCATGCATTGTTGCATGGTATAGGGTACCTGGATAACTAAAGAGTATAAAATTGGAGATGCCAGAACAAAAAGCTTTATCGCTTGCTTGTCTATCGGTGTTTATCTCCCTTCATATACACAAAAAAACATTGGTGTTTTATATTTGCAAGGTAGGGTTCCACATCTAGTACATGCTCTCAATCCCCCACTTAAAATAGAAAATTACATCTATGTTTTTATTTTTATCTGAAATCCCATTCAAAGGGTGTAGGTGAACAGATAGTCATTTTCTTATATTTAATTTTTTGTCCCATTAGTTGCAGATTTTTACAAAGTTTTAAATAAAACACTATTGTCTCACTTGCTTTCAGGTTATTTAAACTAGTCTATTATAATACAAAAATAATAATTTTGAAACGTCGTTTAAAAAAGATGGAAAGCTACATATGATAACACATGAACACACACACAGTAGAAAAGAATCTGGCTATCTACATATATATAGGAGTAAAATACATTCCAATGTCCAGGCTCAGTCCTCGGTTTCTGGCAAACTTTTACCTTCTCCTACTGGCAACTTTTGTCAAGGAGCAGTGACATTACTTTAAGATATTTTACTAATTTATTACATATTCACGTTTTGTTATCACATCTTTATTTGAATACTAATCCATAACATTATTTCTTTTATCATGTAATGCTATCCACTTCTTTATTCATGTTCGTCGTTCCTTTGGTCAATAAAAACTAATGAGAGCTGATTTACTTTTTTGCTTGATTTATCTCAACATTTATTTGCACAGCTAGCAAGTAGGATGTAGAAAGGGATTTGCACTGTTACAACAGACTGTATATAAATGTTTCTCGACTTCTACTTTAGATTGTAATTTCAAAATAATGAATTATTTAAAAGTTTTAGTATGAACATAACGTACATTAGTTTCTATCATTATCAGCTTCTTATTTAAACTTTTGAAAGATATCAAAATGTGTTGTTTTGCATGATACATTATACATGTTATAAAAAAATTAGAAAATTGTGTAGGTGATAATATAATGAAAATGTATTAAGGCTACAGCTACTAGGGCAGTTGCATTTCATGTGAATGTATTTTTTCACTATTAACCCCACCATGTGTAAAGTAATTGAAGCTTTGTCACTCTTAAATGTGTATATATTTGTTTGTAATGAAACACCAGTTTTAGAAAGAAAAAATTATGAATATATTTTTTTGTATTAAAATACTAATTTTAGAGAGAAATAAATTTTATGAACTTGAATGTAGAATAATGTAAGAGAATTAAATATAATTTTGTATATAATTGTGAAAATTTTAAATTATATAGACTTGAATGAAAAAAATAGTTTTACTATTTTGTCAATACGAATATGGAATGAACATTGAATTGTCATTTTGATGATTTATTAAATCAAAGAATAAATGTTTGTTAATTTAAAATCACTTAGTAAATTCAAATATATGGACTTAATGTAAAACAATATAAACAACTTAATTAGGAGAATCCATAAATAATTGTTAAAATAATTAAACTGAATAATGCTTGATCTAAATGGAAACTCCATCACTTTCAAGCCAACAAATACCATGTGATCTCATCATCTTTTTTCTTTCTTGTTTATTTTTCGTAGGACTTGCATTTTTATCTCTGTTTTTATTTACATTATGACTTCCCAAAGAATCTCATGAAACCAAATATCTCTGTTAGTTTTGTTGAGTAAAACAAAAGCTCATCATGTATTGCTTCATTTATAATAGCATGTTGGTTTAATGCTTCATACATTGAGAAGAAAACCTTATGTTAGACTATATGAAGAATTGGTACATAGTAAGCCTTTCACAACTAAGCACGGTAATATTGTAGAATTGTTGAATATATTTATATTTATTCATGTAAGAAATGGACAATGCAGATTGTAAACTTACATGAGCAAAGGCATGGACAGTGGCGCACACAAGTAAAAAAACTGAAGAGGTGTTTCCTTGCGCCGCTGAAAAATATGTAAGTCAATTATATTTATTCATCTCCAGTTTATCCTTTTAAACTTGTTGTTTGCATGTATCCCATTATTTACCTCATTAATTTACTTCAATTTTAAATTTAATTTAAAGTTTAGCTAATTGTAGTTTAAAGTTTAGTTAATTCTAATTTAATTTTGCTTTTAATTTTAGTTAGTTTAGCTAATTTTAATTTAAAGTTCTACAAAATATGATTTTGAAAGCATGGACACCAATGGATATTATTTGAAGCTATCATAAGGTAACTGATTTCTGATAGTAAATGTCTTAGACAATGTAATTATTATAGGATAAAATTTAATAGGCATGGAAAAGTACTTTATAACTTATCTAATGCAATTTTAAGGAGATATTTTGAGTTGGCAAACAAAATGACATTTGAGCTGATGTATTTTGTGTGAAAACTGTTGGAAATACAATGAACAAAATAATCTATGTACAAAATCTATAGAACAAATTATTGAAAACAATTTTCACTCATAAATAAGATAACAAGGTTACAAATTATTGACGAACTGCTTTTTATTTGTGAAAATATCAGGCAAAACGGATTGAGAGAACTTGTTTTTTATTTTGAAATCTATTATCACCATAATTATTAGTGGTTGTTCTCAATCTCCACTCTAAGTTATTACCATATTCTACATGAAAGGCTCTGTTTTTTTTTTGTTTTCCATGAGTATTGTGGCATGCGGTTGCAACAGATCATATACCTTGGTTACCACTAAAATTCAAATATGCATGATGTTTTGGCATAATTCTTAGAAGCAACGCCCATGTCAGCAGTAGTTTCACTTTGAGCTGCTACCAAAGAATGTGTGGCTGTAGACTGAATCTTCACCTTTTAGTTTCTTCCTCATCATTTAAAATTTGTTTTAAAAATGCATATTGTTTGAATAATTAGAAGAATAAATCATCTAATATGTAATTACTAGGTATCATTATTATATATTAACATTAAATACAATTCTTTTATATTTTTATTGTAATTATTCAATTGAACGCCACTAATTATCATGTTTTTTTATTTAATACAGTAAAGTAAAAATATAGACTTTTGTTAGAAGTTAGGCTTTTATTTGAACTGAGATTACTTGGTCAGTATTTTGTTTGAACTGCACAGCTCGCAATGGATTATTAATCCCAATTGTAATTGATAATGCCTGCTTTAATATATTTGTATCTTCTTTACCTCTGTCCATGTATACTACCAGGGTCTCACTCTATATTTCAGTTGTCTTCTTTGCCTTCATACATGCAATCCTTTGAAGAAATCACCTCATCACTTCATTGAAGCACACAATCCATAATATTACCACTTAGTCCATGCAAACAATAAAACCATCTAGTTCCTCCTTACACAAATAACACAATCCATTTTTACCAGTCAATAGTGCATTTAGTTTGTTGATAATATATTTAAGTAAAGTTTTATCTTGTTCCTAGTTGTTACGCTCAATTCATCATGACAATCAAACTCTCTAACTTTCAGCACACAATTCAATCTACTTGCTATCTCCTACCGTTATGAAATGCCATTTACCATCCTCATTGTCTACATGTTCAGTAATATGAAGTCTCGGCTGCTTGCTTGTTTCAGTTTCAGTATTGCTCCTATTTCAATATTGTGAAATGCATACCCTAATTGCTAGCAATGACTGCAGGAAGTGCTGGTGTAGCAATTGCCGACGTGACAATAGATGCATGTGTTGCTCAGAACAGTATAAGCCATCCTTCCCTTGCTGCTGATATGCAAAGTTCGTGTGGTTTGAGTTCTTCTTTTGGAAGTCTTTTTGGCTTCTCTATCAGTGGCTTGCTATTTTGTCACATATGATAGTTTTATGATTAACTAAAGCAGTAAGCTCAGTTTATAAACTAAGCAGTAAGCTTAGTTTATAAACTAAGCAGTAAGCTCGGTTAAAAACTGAGCTTATCCCAATTTATAAAATGAGCCGTAAAGCTCAGTTTTAACTAAGCAAAGTGCTTAGTTTTTATTATTAGATTTGATGTGATTTGATCTTCGAGTATAATGAAGCTTTCCTTTTGTCTTTTTGATAAGCTGAGCATGGTTTCTGAATATGCAGGCTTTAATAGAAGCTGCAAAAGAAAAACAAAAATTAGAAGTTGAGTGTTAATGGTAATGAAGGAGTAATAAGTTTTGTACTAGTAAAATTTGAATGTATCATCCAATGAACTTCGTAGAATTTGGTATAAAGTATTTTGTATGTTTGATGTTTGTCTTGAAATTTTGTGATACGTTGGTTTTGAAATTTGGTTACATGTTTTTTGTTACTATAAATTTGAATTTGTATTGTTGAATGAAATAACATATGACATAGTATAAGATGTTGAAACTTATGGTTTGCAATACTTATAAGTGTTACCGATCAAAATGGTTACTATTTACCATAGTTATAACCGTTGGTAAATAACGGTCGGTAAATATATTACATTCCAACGGTTATAACCATTGGGAATATGGAAATTTCCAACGATTATAACCGTTGGGAATATGGAATTTTCCAACAGTTATAACCATTGGGAATATGAAAATTTCCAGCGGTTATAACAGTTGGTAAATATGTTGTAGATTTTGTCACGTACCTATTTGTAACGGTTATAACTGTTACAAATTTGATCCGTAACAGTTATAACCGTGATAAAATGACAATTCTGGTGTTGTGTATGTTCCAATTTTGTTAGACCTAACATATACATATATATATATATATTCTTGTTCAAATTGATTTTTTTTTAAAACATTACATACTAGCACTACATACCAGTGGTTAGGCGCTCTAGCTTTGATGTGATGATGATTGTGACATAACTAGTGCAATGGAGATTGCAAATGGAATTTAGTACTCATGAATGGTCAAGATGCTTAATTTGTAACTACCATGTGATAAATAGTTTATCTGATAGAGTTAGGGGTATGCCGTGGACATAATTATGTAATTTGTTTCATATATCTAACTCGATAACCAATCTTGTTCATAATAAAAGTGTTTGATTTCTATAATATACTTTTTTATTTTATGATATAATTATTTGAATAATTAATTTAGAGTATATTTAATAGGAAATCGTTAAATGATATGTTATGTGATAGTAATTACAATGTGTTGTAATCATGAGAAATTTATACATTAAACAACATATAATTTTAAAAATTCATAGTCAAGATGTTTCGAGACAATCGATACATCCGTTGAGACTAGAGTGCATAACACTCTATAAATGTTAGGCAATATATTACTCGTAACTGCTGGGGACATCAAGGTACATACTAATGTTATTGGATATAGAATGACTCACTCGAGAGTTTTCTGTTGGTTAATATAACTAAGATCAAACAGAGAATCTTAAAGTGATGATGTTATATAGTTCCCTTGACTTGATATTATCGTGGAACTTCAATGTGGACACTCCACTTTGACTATAGTTAAACCATGGCATGGCGATCCATCGAGTGACAATTGTTGGGTCTAAGTTGAAGCATTGGAAGTGAAATACTATTCAATAGAGAATTCGTCTCCTTGGTTATGAGGGGTTGGTATCACGGTCAACTGTAGTCAACTCAAGTCAAAGTCTCTCGCTAGAGTAGTATGGTTAATAATCACTGTTATTATTGAACCAAGGATTTTTTGTTTGGAATAATTAAGTTGAATGTGGACGATATTGAAATTTTGAACAAAATCAAATTTCATAAGTCCTAAAGTGATATTGTTTTGATGAAGAGAATTAATGTAAATAATCGTTACTGCTGGGTATCGCTTATATAGTAAAATTAGATTTTACCAAAAAGATGTCAAGCGAATAATTTAACCAAAATATCACATCACTACCTAAGGTGACATGTGAATGTTAATATTCAAATTATATAATATTAATTGCTATTTGAATGTACACTTTTAGTCACGCAATTGTAATGATGAATACTCTAAAAAAATCAAACGATTTAATTAATTTATAATCCTTGTAAATTGATTAAATTAATTTATATTTATGAAATACTAATTATTATATTATATATAGTCTAATGACATTGGTATTTATGTATAAAAGTTATGTATGCGCATATCGATATACGTTATCGATAAAAAATTTAAATGTGATTTAAAGCAATTAATTACTAAATGGGTTTGGAAATTTTGAGGGCCGAAATAACCCTATCTTGGTTTGCCACACACGATAAGGGGGAAATGACTGAATTGAGATTTAATGAGGAATTAAAGAGTGAAGGTCTTAAGAATGGAATTGGAAAGGTTTTAATTATTCCTTTAAAACAAAATTCATTTCTTTCTTTCATTCATTCTCCCTGACAATTCATTTTCTCCGACTCTCCTTTTTCTCTTCTTTGGTCAAAAATCCATAGCTTCTAGGCCAAAAAAAATTCGCAAAACAAAATCAAAACAAATAAAATAAATTCAAAAGTGATGCTTCAGATCGTTGTAATTTTTGGACGTGATTTAGTCAGATCTAGGAATTTCATATATTCAAGGTGCAAATCAAAGGTGATTCCTTTTCGTAAGTTTTCAATCTTAATTTTTTTTACACACATCATTATTTGATGAAGATTAGATCACATATGCTTTATAACGAATTTATATGTCCCAATGTTATCAAGTCTAATATATACATATATATTCTTGTTTAAATTGATTTTAAAAACATTATAGACTAGCACCACTATCATAGTGGTTAGGTGCTATGGCTTTGATGTGATAGGTCATAGGTTTGAAACTTTCATAGCGTAGTTAGAACCATGGGACATATATTGACATGTATACTATATAATACCTAAGACTTGTAGTACTAATATACACTACCATCTAAGTTTCGAATTTCAAAAAAAATATTACAATGTTATTGTAATATGTATATATATCTCAGTCATTATAGTTTATTAAGTGAATAATAATTTTGATTTTAAACAAGTTTATTACATAAAATAATTTCCAACATTCATATATGTATAGACACACACACACACACGTGTGTGTGTGTGTGTGTCAAACAAGTTTTAAATAGCCTAAAATTACTTTGTATCTATAATATATTTATGGATTTTGAAAAAAGAATTTTGTCTTAGCCTAATATGCATATACATTTAGTATATGTTAAAATGTGTTTTATTTTACTATAATGTTGTCTAGTTTATAATAATATACGTATACGTGTGTTTATATATTAAAATTCAATTACATTTGGAATCTAAATTATATGTTTATAATATCAAATTAAAATTTTAATGTAGATATGTTGTTTGAAATTATAAATCTAAGTTTGATTTTCAAAATCAAAATTATATTCTTAAGATATTACTTTAATTTTAAAATAGATGTAATTTGTCAATATTGGTTTTAAAATACATTTATTATATTACCATTACAATTGGAAATTGATTTTTAATTTTTTGTGTGTGTGTTTATAGTTTTGAATAATAATAAAGAACAACAAAGGCACATATGAAGGGGAAATGTGTCCGTTGCGATGTAAATCTCAACACCTATCAACGTTCACGTTAACTACGTACATTATATATATGTTGCATGTGCACTATACACACATGAGGGTATATGACACATTTTTAATATCAAAATATAGTTTAAACTAAATAAAACCTTTTCAAACAAATTAAGTAAAATATAGTAAATTTTTATATAAGTAGTATTTGTAACTCCTAATTAATTGCACCGCTTAACATTTATGTCTTATTGATTTGCCTCCTATGAATAACATCTTGACTCTTTACACCAAAGTAATAATATTAAAGAAACAACTAACTGTTACTAACATATACACATGAGGATATATTTGATATACTCCACTTTACATAAATCTCCAATTGATTAAAATATAAATTAATTAAACCTTCTTTCAAACATAATTAAATAAAATAAGATTTTATATAAAATTATATTATAGTGGATCTAATAAACCGTTTAGAATTTATGGGTCCGAAAGATCCAAAATAATTTTTGAAATCTACCTATTTCACTCGCTTCCGAATGGCTCGGTTCCTTCATTAACAAGTAAATGGATAAAACGAGATTGATAGAATATATGTATAATATAATAATATAGACACACTCGCTAAGGCCCATTTCTTAGCGTGATATAAGATGACTGATTGAGAAGGTACTAGATTATGATTCCAAAGTTACCCCAAGTGCATGCAGAAGATTGAAAGTTTAAGGGGTATGCCCTATGGGCAATTATGACTGATTGAGAAGCTTCTAGTTTTGTTTTATGTTATATATGTTGTAATATGTGATATGAATAATGACACAAATATAAGTTGAAAATCTTTAAATAAAATATTATATGATTGCAGTTACAAATGTTGTATCCATGAGTATTAAATCATAAAATAATTAATACTTTATTTTAAATGAATCCCAATAAAGATGTTTCAAGAAAAATGATACTGATACATCCATTGAGACCAATGTATGTAATGCTCTCTGAATGTTGGGCATTGTATTACTCATGGTTGTTGGGGATACAAAGTGGTTATGCACTTGTAGTTATGAGTTACAAAACAAAATTGTATTAAATGAGATTCAATATTAGTAAACTTATAAATATGGATTAAATAGGAAGATAGGAATATGGAGGGTTGGTCGTATAATGATATGACATGGGTGTGAATGTATTGGGTGAGAAGTTGAAAATGGAAAGAAATATTTTGTTGAAAGGTTACCTCTTCATATTCCTTCTTTATAAATATCAGCCTCCACTCTTATTCTCATTTGATTGGAAACCCAAAACCTAGCCACTGCAATTCTCCCAAATCCTAAACATAAGCCTTCACCATGGTAAAGAACTTCGGGCATTACAAACTCACATTAGCAAAATTCAGTATTTCGAAAGGAGATAACCAGGTAAAGGCATGATAAGTATTGCATATCAAATAGGTAAATTCATGTTGTCCTGCACCATTGTCCTAGTGGTTAGGCACTTGGACACTGGTTCAAAACTTGCATAACGCGATTCGAACCATTGGACATATACTGACATATAGTATGATATATATACTACTTAAGAATTATAGCTCTATTATGTACTATCACTAAAGTAACCAGTTTCAAGAAGAAAAAAAAGGTAAATTCATGTTTTAATCCATTACAATACATCCCTAACCTAATATCATATTTAGCTTCAACCATTAATTTACTTGTAACCCAATTTTTATGAATTTGTTTTAAGAAATTATATTTAATGAATTTGATATAAAATGTTTGTTAGCATATACATGTTTGAATTATTTGAAAAATTAGAATTAAAGGAAAGTAATAGTAATCTTGCTTCTAATTTTGGCCGTAGATTATTGGCTTATATTCAAGTTACATTTTAATAAAATATTGTTTTAATGATTGTATTTATGTTAGTATCATTTAATATATTACTAAAATTAACAAAATATAAATGTGCAATACATATAATTGTCTTTTCAATAATAATAATAACTTTCGCCATGCATATATACATACTAGTATAAATGCATGCACCTGTGTGCATCCAATAAATAAAGATTTTTACTTTTTATTCAAGAAGTATTTAATGAGGAAAAACAATTTCATTATAATAATGTTGTTTTATTATGTCTGTTGTAAGTGAAAAACTTTTGGTAGTCACCAACACCTTTATTTCAAGCCGTCTTGTTGGTGGTGGAACTTACAAATTAGCAGTGAAATTCCATTGATGGGTGGTCACGAAGGGAATGGTGGTGCATGCTACAAATTACTTGTAACATTCCATTGATGAGTGATCAAAAAGGGGATTCAATATAGGGTATTTTCAAAATTTCAAAACGACATGGTGGAAAACCTATCGATTGAATTTTCATTATTAATAGTAGATATATATATATATATAATTATTTAAAATATGTTTTATGTTTATTTGGAAGTCACATATGTTGAAGTAAATTTAGATCTTGGCCTCTATAAATTTAATATCTTCCATATATTGATTACTATATGTACTAATCTATATAATCAATAAAACCATCCACTTAATGTTTACACACACACGTATGTTATAATGAGTTAAATTCCTAAATTATAGATTATATCAAACCTTAAATGGCTGAAATTAATAATGATACATATATACAAATACACATGCACATACATATATATGTATATCTATATAATATACATATGATATTAATATGTATGCATACAGAACCATATATGTGCGTGTGCATGCGTGCGCATGTGCGTTGCATAATATACTTAAACATATGTACATACTTACAACACACATACATATGACATTGATATGTATATGAAGGACCTCATATACATATGTATTAGTATATTATATGTATGTATACATTGGTTATAATTCTCGATAACTATATATATCTGTGTGTGTATAGTTATATACAATGTGTAGTATAGTTTCATTTGCTAGATGCAATATCCCTTTGATCGATACACGCAAGTTATACATTATAAAACCAAAAAGTAAAATAAAACTATAATAAATGTCATTAAATTTTATATGCTACAAAACTAAACAATGAAATAAAACTACAAAAAATGTCATTAAATTTGATTTAATGAAAAATTAATTATTTATCTAAGCGTAACAAAGATCGAATATAGGATTTTTTTTATTTACCCAACTTACCCGTCGTCAAATGGACTAGATGCAACAAGAACAAGCATGTCGAATAGTGTCCCTATTCGTAAGTTATATTACTATAGTGAAAACCATTTGTGACATAGAAATAGGTCCTTTTTGGTAAATATGTGATGGATTTGGACAAGGTAGTTAGAATGAAGCTTATTAACTTCCTCTATAAAAAAACACGGTGTCTCTAACTAGTCACATGTTAATATAGTTGGAATTCATCCTTCAAAGATTATCCATGCACTAAACATAGACCTGAATGTTTCTCTTATTTACTAGAAGCAAAGAACCCTATACTCTCGAAGAAGATGCTAATAGATTAGAATGGTTTAATTGGGAAGCCCAATATCATAAGTGGGTCATGAATCATATTCTCATGTGGAAACATAATGGGAAGTAGTGCACATGTGTGGACTTTGCCCACTTGGGCAAGGCATGTTGTAACACCTCATAATTTTATGAAATTAAATAATTAAATTAAAATGATAAAATTATAATTTAACATGAAGGGAAAAATAGTAAATTTCTACCGAAGTTGGAATTAGACATTGGGATATATTCCATTGCATCTATAATGTCATATACAGTCAGAAAACATATATAATTTGCTGAATTCGATTATATGATCTAGGAATTAGAAGAAATCAAACCCAGTAACATTTTTGTAATATATTAATTTTGAGATTTTAGCCTAGATATTATAATTTTTAGCCTATAAATAGGTCTCTAACCCTATTCCTTTGTTCAAATAATCCTACTTCCAATTATAAAATCTTAATCACTAAATCAATTCGTAATCCACCAGATTAAATCCAAATCAAACAAATTTACATATAAACCGATCAACCCAAAAAGGGATACACAATCAAATTAAAATTATCGAGAGATTTTGTATTTTCAAAATGGAAAATTTTTGGACAACAAAGAAAGACGAGGATTCACCTTAGATCGGAAAATATGCACGGTTAATCGATGAGTGAGACTCTTTATATCTGCGCATATATTGATTGGTTACAGTAAATCACCCCTTATATTCGTAAACCAATGTGCATATGATGAAATTGGAAATAAAAAATTATTATGTTATATAAATACACCTGATTAAAATCTAACATGCCATGGCTAAGTGATTAAAAATTAATTTTTTATTGATTATAATTAGCAAACGTTAATCTATCTTTAATTTAAAAAGTGTGAAATATACAAGTGTTTCAAACTAGGCATATTATATATCAAAATCGTATTTCTCGATGACACGAATTCACTGGTTGTGTTTGTTCACCGATTGGATGTGTGGATTAATTAGAAAACATGTCGAAAGTTCGACAAAGTAGGTTGTTCATTTTGATCCATCGGCAAAACGACGACCATATGACGATTGGAAGTTACAAGCGTGTAGAGAAGATTGAGTAGAGACTCTCGATGGTCTCTGATTATCTCGAAACGGTTTGAGGCGGCCAGAGTTCATTACAGACTCGCAAAGGTAGGGGCACTACCCAAGGTAGCTGAGATCATCGGAGTAGGGGCATTGGATGGAGTACGATATGGGGAGTTCACTGGTGTAGGCAGACCTGATGAAGGAAGGCTCTGGTGATGGCGACGAGGCTAGTTTTTTGACGACTGCAGGGTTCTCTTAAAGATCGTGCTATCTCAACTACTGTAATGGAAGAGAAAATTAATAATTAAATAATATAATTATATTGAATAATTACGATATTTCCCATCACCTTAAAACGTTTATAATTCTCGCATATGACACCCATTTCACGTGTGATTCATGGCATTGCAATCGTGGTAGGACGAGGAACACTGGCATGTTGTTAGTTGTATTTTGGGATACCTTAGAAAATGTCCTAGTTGGGTAGGTTCATGATATTGTTCGACTGACGACTACGAGGTAGGCATTACGGTACATTTTTCAAAGTAAATGAGTTCTTCAGTGTAACCGTTGACATTTGACGAAGTGTCACGGTGCATTTTTCAGAGGAAATGAGTTCTTGTTGCACGGTTTGATGATGATGGGTACGGTACGCTTTTCACAGGAAATGAGTCTTCGGTGTGACTAGTGACCTCTTGTAGCAACCTGTTGTTGTGGAATAATTAATTAACAATTAAATAATAATAATTAACATAATAAATGTTGGTTAAGTTAATTAAAATAGAATAATGCAATTGTTTGCACCAAAATTGGTCATAAACACTCAACTAATATGATAAGACCGCACATTCTATGTCCTAATCCAAACAGAATGAAGTAGAGAATAAAATATGAAGAAAGAAAATTAATACGGTAAGAAAATGAACACAAAAGGTTTTATAGTGATTCGGCTAACTTCGGCCTATGTCCACTTTAAATGTTTTTCTTTTATTTATACTACTAATTACAGTTAGAATCCGTGAAATTGAAGAATAAAAATGGCTGAGTTCAGCCAAGAGAGAAGAAGAAGAGAGCCAGAAAGAAGAAGATCTCTTTCCTTGAGCCAATGATCCGGTATTTATAGGGTAAGAGGATGAAATATCCAGTTGAAAATTCGTGTGCAGAAGCCTAAGACCGAGACGAACACGCTCACCAAAAATGGGACCCATCCGGGCCATTCTAGGCGATCGGCACCGATCCCTATAGGGGGATCGGAATCGATCGGTCAAGGAATCCTTGTAGGGTCCGACAATCCCAAAGGTGGGTCCCCCTCTATGCCTTCTTTCGGTTTCTTGAATTGTTTGCATAATTCCTTGAGTGTTTGTTGAGATATTGACCGATCTCTGTTGAGTTGATCTGCTGAGTTGAGTATCCATATCCATAGTGATCCAATCTGATCCCTACTAGGGGAAGCAATCTGATCCGATCGACTGCTTAGGGGAAGTGCCAATCCATACTTAGTCAATTCTAGGATTCCATTCGCCTGAATTCGCTTGACTATCATCCATAGCCTTGCTTATAACCAATCTCCAAACCTAATAATCATCTCTTCGGGCTTCCTGCCTTAATGATCATGAAACCCATTTAGCCAAATCCATTATATCACAGCCTTGCCAAAATGCAGGATAACATTTACCCTCCAAAACATGCCTTGCGATAGGAAGGTGTGTTTTGAATTTCTATAAATCCGAAGTCCATAATCCATCGATAGCCAAATTTCTAATCCAGAATCCAATCCTTTGCCAAACCAAATTGCGTAGTCCATGACTGTTCCGAGTTGATAGCCAATTCCAAAACCATTCCAAACCTTTAGCCAAATCCATATCCATCCAAAGTCATTAACCAAATCCACGATCTCACCGGATCTTTGCCAAATCCAAAGCCTCGATCTCATCGGATCATTATCCAAATCCGTGACCTCTCCGGATCAATATCCAAGTCCGTGACCTCTCTAGGTCGATATCCAAATCCATAACCGTTTGAAATCCTAGAAGTCAGTAAGCCAAATTGCGATCTCTCTGGATCATTATCCAAGTTCATGGTCTCTTTGGACCGATCGATGGTCTCTCTAGACCCTTGCTGAGTCCAATCCAAACTTAACGACGAGTAGGCCGATCCTATCACTCTCCAGCAAAGCAACCTACCCCTTGCACTCTGGCCCTTTTGGGGCATATAACGATGTCTTGATCCTCCTGGACCAATCATATCCTCTCTGAGCTCTTGCTAGACCCCATCCTGTCACTCTCCAGTGAAGGGGGGACAACGACAAGTAAGTCAATACTGTCGCTCTCCAGCGAAGCGGTGTTACTTTCTGCACTCCGGTTCAGTGTCCTTGAACATAAAGCGATTTCCTGGCCTTTCTAGGCCGATCGTGGTCTCTCCAGACCCCATCCAGTCGCTCTCCGACGAAAGGGGGACATTGATAAGTAAGTCAATTTTATCGCTCTCCGACAAAGCGACTCACTTCTTGCACTCTGGTCCCTGACTCTCTAGTCAGGGATATAAAGCGATCAACTCCATACCGAATTCCTTTCTTTGACCTCGACTCTCTAGTGAGGGCTTAATCCATGATGTACGAGTCCATCATGTCACTCTTCGACGAAGGGACTTGCACCTTGTGGTTATTGCCCCATCTGTGACAACCCAGATTTTTGGCCATCGAATATAGAGTGATTAACTGATTTAATTATTGAAATATTAATATTAATTAGTCAAACGAATAATTTCTGATAATTAAAATATCAGGATATATATGTAAATTTATTTAAAAAGTAATATTAAATATTGGATTGTAAAATCTCTGGAAAATAAATAATATATACTTCACCATTTAAAATTAAGATAGACACCCAAATATATATATGCCTATGTGAAGTAAATTATATGGAGGTATAAAATGTGAATATATATATATACATATTAGGATAAAATATACATACTTAAGTATATATGAATGTAAGTGTATGTATATGATAACAAACACATGTAGGGAGATGCAAATGAGTATAAAAATAGCACATATAGAATGTAATATATATATATATATATATATATGTAGGTGGAAAAGCTTCATAGACGTGAGCAAATGTATATAGTATTTGTAAATAAGGAAGTATATAATCATGTACACAAAAAGATACATGTACAAATTCATATGAAAATGGTTGTAAACAAAAAAAGAGGCAACATCTGGTCAAGCCGTAAAAAAATCAAATCAGGTCATAGCAAAGGTTGACAAAAAATAAAATAGATAAATAAATGTGTGAGTAGCCTGCACATATGATAGCTTACTCTACACACTTCATTTCCATTTTATATATTTGTAGCCGAGCATATCACATTGCTCTCATAAAAAAAACTAAAAAAAGCAGTTGTTACCATTTAAAAAGAATCAAAACTAAAACATAAGGTCTAGCCTGAAGTAGATGGTGAAGCAATTCAAGATTCAACTCAGTTTAATCAAGTAGCAGATCAAAATTCAAAGTACAATTTCCAGTTTTCAAAATCAAAGCATTTTACAGGCTCTTTGTTCAAAAACAAATGGTGAGTAAACTACCATTTTAAGAATTTGAATCTGCTATGATATCTTGATGCTATATACTTGAAGTTGTTGTTAGAAAAGATGTTTGTATAAATGTTAATATGCATGCATGTCTGTGTGTATGTATAGATATATATATTGTTGTATGCATGTCTGTTTACAGGCATTTATATCTCTGTTTAAACATTCATAGGCTAAGAACAGCACAAATAAATCAATATCTTCCCAAAGAAAACATTTTTAGATTATGATTTCTGAATGAAAAAGGATGGTAATAGTCTAATATTATTTTTCAAAATAATTGAAAGTGTTTATGTTGAATAATTATCTCAAAAATGATAAAAATCAGTAATGGTCTAAAATAATCAGAAAATCAATTATCTTAATTTCCATTTTTGATTGTACAACTAGATTCGTATTACAAATCAATGATTTTTGATAATCATTTTAAGATTTTTAAGTGTGTAATTGATGAGTTATCTCGAGTTGATTAAATTTGGCATTTTCGTCAAATTCCGTTAAACGGCGTCGAGTTGAGGGTCGGGCGTGATGTCGAAGGTAGAGGAAGGGATGGAGATCAAAGGAAAAATGGGGATGGGTTTTATAAATTGCCATGGCGGCGGCACAGCATTGAACTAGGGTTCGACTGTTTGTTTTGGTCAGTGGGTTTGTCGAGGCAATTGTGTCGTCGACGTAGCATCGGAGTGGACCGGTATGGAGAAAACAGAGCAGAGGACATCGGCGATGATGTGGTCGGAGTTTCGAAACCTCCGGTGAACTGTGGCGACGAGTCGAGGGGTTTTAGATGATTTGGTTTGTTCCAGTTTTGAATTGAGTTGCTCGATTTTGAACGACAGCGCGATTGTGGGTTCTGGGTGTTCGTGATGCCTGAGGGGTCGTCGGCAACGTGTTGAAGGTGTCGATGTGGGTCAGAGCGACGACGAACTCGTGTGCACGTGCACGAGTTACTTTGTGTGTCTAGTGTTTGCTGAGCGTTTTGATGCTTTGGGGAAGAAGAAGTTGGCCTCGGGGAAGAGCTCGGGGAAATAATATGGTGGCTCGAAGCAGTGATGAGAGCGAGAAACTCGGGGGTTGGCTCGGGTTTGCATTAGTGTTTTGTTCGGGTTGGACTTGAGTGGGTTGCTGTAGGGTAGAGAGAAGAGAGAAGGTCGGGAAGATTTGGGGTGTGGCTCTAGTTTGTGATCGGGTAATTTGGGTTTGGGCCCGGGTATTTTTGAAGTGAATGATTTAACTAAGTTTTTTTTTAAAAATGGAAGTAAATTGTTAACAGGTTTTAAAAAGCAAAAGAAATGAAAAGTTTTCAAAGTAAAATTATTAAACAAATTTCTCAAGTGATTTTGTATTAAATTAATTTCAAGCATTTAATTTAATTAAATGATGTTATTAGGTAATTAATTAAGATAAAGGATTTATCCTTAATTAATTAAGGTCTTGATTAACGAAAATTATGGTGATTAAGTAAGATAAATGGTTTATCTTTGATTTATTAAAGTTTTAAGTAATTAAAAGGATAATTACTTATTGTAATTAATTAAGGGATAATTAATAATTGAAGGTTAATTATTATGTAATTAATTAAGGATAATTAATTAATTAATTAAAGGATAATTAATTAAGGGTTAATTAATTAATAGAAGTAATTAAAGGTTAATTAATTAATGTAAGTAATTAAGGGTTAATTAATTAATTAAATTAAATTAATTATAAATTATGTGATTAATTAATCTTGCTTATGGATGATTAAATTATATTGAATTCCTTGGATTATTTCATATATCTGATATGTGATTGTGATGCTCTGTGATATGAGATGCTTTGGATGAATTGTGATAATATAAGTTATCTATCTGTGATAGAATTGCCATGTGAATATGATATCCCGAATATAAATTGAATTGTTTAAACTTAAACAACCTGGTTTAAAGATAGGTATTGGATTCGAAGAGACCGGGGTCGGGTATCAGCAAATACCCAACACCACTTCGATTAGTAATCTATAATTCTTTATAGATTTGATTTGTAAATCGAATAGGCTGGAATGGAATAAATTGAGTAATCTGGACCATTGGAACTAAGTAACGGTACTTAGATATTATTTTGTGAAATAATTGTTTGACTATAATAAGATAAGAACTCGTAGTGAGGTACGAGTTACTTTGGCTTTCAAGGAAGTTTTACAACCTTAGTATTGCAATTTAATTGGGTTTACTCACGCTGGTTTCCAGCCTGACTCGGGTGTTACTTTGATGTAATGCTCGGGTCAGACCGAGTATTACAGATTTTTAGGTTAGGACGTTCTGGAGCTCAGGAGACAAGCTGGATGGTAGGAACGTATGGAGTGTATTCCGCTGTGATATAATGTAGCTTATCTGGGACATGTTGATTTGTATATGTCCAGTGATGGTGTATGTGTGTAACTCTGATGTATTAAAATATAATTGACAGATACAATATTCTTTGTAAACTGGTATTATTCGATATTATATTTTAATCCGCTGCGAATATGAGAATCTGTGTTGTGTTTCTGTTTCTTCTTCTATCTCTTTCTTCTTTTTCTAACTATCTGGAATTTTCGGGATCGAAAATTCCGGGTCGTTACATTTAGTATCAGAGCTGAAGGTTACGCGAGAACCTTGGCTCTGGTGGGTGTACTCATAAGGATAGGGTCAATAGTACCCTAGGATGAGTTGAGTGTATATATATGAGAGCGTACTTGTTATTTTCTTATATAAAGATTTTAAATGGTTTTATATAAGAATATATTTTGATATATATAAAGCAATATTTCTTACTAATAAATGTTAAGGTAATTGGTTGTTAAAAATTATTGGAATTAAATTAAGAGGTAATAGAAATACAACCAAATTGGAATTAAATAAAGGTAAGTTTGAAATGGATTCAAACTGAAATTAAATCTTGAATTTGGGGAAAAGTTTCAGAATAAGATAATAATGAATTAGTTTCCAGATATGATAATCTTGGTTATTATCATAAATGATTGTTGTGTTTAATAATAAGATGTGTAAGCAAAATGAAATGTTTTAGATAAGTATGACTTATAAATTGGAACTGAAGATGATCTAGATTGTGAAGTTTTAAATCTAAGCCAGAAAATTTGGAATTTGTTTCAAAGTGCTAAAAGAAATAATAAATGATGTTATTTAATATATTTGAATGAAAGGGTCCTATTTCAAACAAGAGTTGTTTGAAAATTTAAAGAAATTTTTTTTGAATTAAAAAACCAAAGGTGATTTAAAATTTAAGGATAACTTAGTGTGTAATGGAAATAATATGTATATATATATATTCATAATATCAAAAATGGGTTGAAATAAACTCTAAATGTTGAGTTTTAAATTTGAAATGAGATGTGATATTCAAGGTGATAAGTTTTTGAACTTATAAGATTATTAATGTGAAGTTTAAAATTTGAAATGGGAATTCAAATTGGGTAAGGTTGGCTGGATTAAGTAAATTGAATTTAACTTTGGGAAAGTTAAACAAGTTAACAAGCAACCTGAATTGGAAATTTCAAGATGAAATTGAGGTTTAGCTTGGGGAGTTAAATGGTTAATTTGAATTGGGAGTTTTTGTGGTCTCAAAATGGGTTTGAGATCTGGAAATTGGAAATGGGTGGATGTTTTAAAATAAATTGGATGATATCATCCTATTGTTATTAATAATCTTTAAATTGTGAATTGGATTTGTTTAAATGAATGAGGAATGAAGTGTGGTAATATATCCATTACCGTGATAAAAGGGAAATTAAACTTTAATTTGAAATTAAGGATATGGAATTACTTTGAACTGAAAATTTGAATAATTGAATTTGTAAATTAAAATTGTTTTGAACACTTATTTGAACTTTGAAATAAGTTAAGTAAAGATAATTTAAAATGGAATTTTGAGAATTGGACTCAGAATTAAATTATTTAAAGATTTGGATTATTGATTTAAAAATAAAGGTTAGTTTGATTTAAGGGGTTAAATCAACATTTGAAAATTTGACTCGAATTTATATAATTTGAGATGGTTTAAAGTTGAGATTCATATTTCATTAGTTCAAACTGAATTTAGTTTGAAGTAACTAGAATTGAAGATGGATAAGTATAAAATTCAAATGGAAAATTTGAAATAAAATTGAAGATTGAATGAGTTCAAATTCAAATGGGAATTGGGATTAATTCATATAGAAATTGAAATGATTTGAAATTGAAGTGGATTCAATTTGAAATTAGTCTAAATTAATTTGAATAATTTGAAATTGTAATTAAAGTGAATATGTTTAAAATCAAATGGAATTTGATTTGAATTTGGAAAGAAATTGAGGTTAATTCAACTTGAATTGGGGATAAATCAAGTCCAAGGGAAATTGAAGTTATTCAAATTAGAAGTGAGTCAATTTGAATGGAAGTGGAAATTTAAATTGAATTGATGGGGAATTGAACAGTTTGACTCTGGACTATTTTCAAAATAAATTGTTTTAATATAAATCTATTTTTCGAAACTATTTACTATACAACTTTTCTTTTTAAACCTAAACTATCTCAAACTTGTTTTACAATTACTTTTGGAACTATTTAACAATCTTACAACTATTTTATAAACTAATTACTATCTTTCTAGCTACTATATAACTAGTTACCATTTTACAACTAATTTGTAATTATTTTACTATTTTTCAACTATCTTACAATTACTTAACTGTTTTACAGCTATTTTACAAACTAATAATTATTTTTCAACTACTTATCTATTTTTAAATTTTCAAGCTATTTTCTAAATATAAACTGGTCGGAGTTCAAACTGTTATTGATTAAATACCCAACTGAGATAAGAATTGAAGTGATAATCCAAATAGGGATTAAAGCAAATGTGAATAAGTGAATAAAAATCAAGTGAGGATAAATAGAAAGGAAATTGATATAACTGATAATCAATGAAGATAAATACGTAGGATGTACGTATATTATTCTATTCGCATAGTGATTTGATCCAGATTCGAGCACAGAATTTCGAGATAGTATTATCAATCCGAGTTGGGATTTTTTCGCTCGATTTTCGACGGCGAACCTGGATATGGATTTTTTGATTGGTTCTGGATATTCTCTATCATAGTTGTGACTATGCAAGGAGAATGACGGATTTTGATCAAGAAACTAGATCTGAGTCCGCACTAGGAAGTTGGGTGGACAATACTAGTTCGGAAGTGAAATTATGTCATCGAGTGAGCGATCAGTTTAATATAGAATACGGATGATATGTGTACATCGTACGGGTTTGAATAAAGTTGATATTGAAAATATGTGGATAAGAACTGTAAATGATTTTTGAAATGGAAAGTATATGTTGTGAAATATGTGATGAAATAAAGTGGGAATTGAATATTTCTATGATTAAAATTTACTTTATGGAATTAAGTAATATGGTAAATGACTTTTTTAAAAAGAATAATCAAATTTGAATATTTGATTTGGAATGAAGTAAGTCATATATATGTATTATATGGTAAACTTCCCTTGTTGAATCTATTGCCTGAAGAAAAGGGTTTTGAAAGTATTTGAAGTATAAAAGTGAATTTATACAAGTATGAAGTGATTCAAAAATTTCCCAAGGTTATTATATATATATATATATGTATATGTATATATAAAGGATTTTGTGAAAATGATTTTGAGGAAAATCAAATTTGGAATCTGGAAAACCTAGTTTGTGAATTATCGATTTTGGGATAATCGATTTTGAGAAAGGAGATTTATATGAAATTCATACTAGGTGTATGATTTGGAAAATACTATATGTGTATAGTATAAAGTGTTTTGAAAGTGGCTCTAGGGAAAGGCGCTCCCTTGAATGAACTTCTCAGGAGTGCCACAAGATGGTACTTCCTTGAGCCCTAAGGGGGGGTTCCAAAGTTGATCCTGTGAGGAGTCCGGACAAAATAGTTCCTGAGGATTGTTGGGTAGCGAAAGTCGAGGGCGCTGAAGCCTACAGGGGCATTTGGGTTATGCTGTGACGACAGTGTAACTCGATGTCGCTGCGATCTACTGTGTGGACCATAGCGAAAATCGTGTGGAGGATGAGTGCCAACGGTCTATACTTGATTTTGTTAGGATGGCAACGTAACATCGGTAGACTACGATCTATGGTCAAGTGGAGGAGTTTCGTTCTTTTGGCAGCGAAATTTGAGGGCGCTTATGCCTACGGTTATATGGGTTTTGCTGTGATAGCAACGTAAAGCCCGGGTATAACTGCGATCTGTAGCGGGTTCCATGGTGTAATCGAGGGGCGCGGAGGCCTACAATTATCTATGGATTTTGGCTGGATGGCAACATAACCATCGGGTTAACTACGACCATGGATGGGGGTGATGATTTCCAGAGCATTCTCACCAAAGATATTTCCTCTATTTTCAAAAACTGTTTTCTATATTTTCACTGGGTGTTGAAAACGGGTTTACTAAGTACTTATAGATTTTCAGTCCTACGCCTGATCAACGTTTGACTGAATTTCTATGAGAACAAGGATAGACTTGTTGAGACATCGAGTATAAAAAGTATTTTTGTATAAAGCTAGTTTGGTAATATTATGTAGTTTTAAAAGAGTTTTAAAATTGTATAATTAAAGAGGAAGGAGTTATAATGCTTAAGAGGATTTAACTAATAATAATACTCATCAAAATTAAAAAAATTCACTTCGTTCCTTTTCGAGGATGAAAAGTCCTAAAGGGGGGAGGAATATGACAACCCGGATTTTTGGCCATCGATTATAGAGTGATTAACTGATTTAATTATTGAAATATTAATTTTAATTAGTCAAACGAATAATTTCTGATAATTAAAATATTGGTATATATATGTAAATTTATTTAAAAAGTCATATTAAATATTGGATTATAAAATCTCTGTAAAATAAATAATATATACTTCACCATTTAAAATTAACACCCAAATATATATATGCCTATGTGAAGTAAATTATATGGAGGTATAAAATGTGAATATATATATATTAGGATAAAATATACATACGTAAGTATATATGAATGTAAGTGTATGTATATGATAACAAACACATGTAGGGAGATGCAAATGAGTATTAAAAATAGCACATATAGAATGTAATATATATATATATATATGTAGGTGGAAAAGCTTTATAGACGTGAGCAAATGTATATAGTATTTGTAAATAAGGAAGTATATAATCATGTACACAAAAAGATACATGTACAAATTCATATGAAAATGGTTGTAAACAAAAAAAGAGGCAACATCTGGTCAAGCCATAAAAAATCAAATCAGGTCATAGCAAAGGTTGACAAAAAATAAAATAGATAAATAAATGTGTGAGTAGCTTGCACATATGATAGCTTACTCTACACACTTCATTTCCATTTTATATATTTGTAGCCGAGCTTATCACATTGCTCTCATAAAAAAAACTAAAACAAGAAGCTGTTACCATTTAAAAAGAATCAAAACTAAAACATAAGGTCTAGCCTGAAGCAGAGGGTGAAGCAATTCAAGATTCAACTCAGTTTAATCAAGTAGCAGATCAAAATTCAAAGTACAATTTCCAGTTTTCAAAATCAAAGCATTTTACAAGCTCTCTGTTCAAAAACAAATGGTGAGTAAACTACCATTTTAAGAATTCGAATCTGTTATGATATCTTGATGTTATATACTTGAAGTTGTTGTTAGAAAAGATGTTTGTACAAATGTTAATATGCCTGCATGTCTGTGTGTATGTATAGATATATATATATATATATTGTTGTATGCATGTCTGTTTACAGGCATTTATATCTCTGTTTAAACATTCACAGGCTAAGAACAGCACAAATAAATCAATATCTTCCCAATGAAAACATTTTTAGATTATGATTTCTGAATGAAAAAGGATGGTAATAGTGTAATATTACTTTTTAAAATAATTGAAAGTGTTATGTTGAATAATTATCTCAAAAATGATAAAAATCAGTAATGATCTAAAATAATCAGAAAATCAATTATCTTAATTTCTATTTTTGATTTTACAACTAGGTTCGTATTACAAATCAATGATTTTTGATAATCATTTTAAGATTTTTAAGTGTGTAATTGATGAGTTATCTCGAGTTGATTAAATTTGGCATTTTCGTCAAATTCCGTTGAACGGCGTCGAGTTGAGGGTCGGGCGTGATGTCGAAGGTAGAGGAAGGGATGGAGATCATAGGAAAAATAGGGATGGGTTTTATAAATGGCCATGGCGGTGGCACGGCATTGAACTAGGGTTTGATTTTTGTTTTGGTCAGTGGTTTGTCGAGGCAATTGCGTCGTCGACGTAGCACTAGAGTGGACCGGTACGGGGAAAACAGAGCAGAGGACATCGGCGATGATGTGGTCGGAGTTTCGAAACCTCCGGTGAACTTTGGCGGCGAGTCGAGGGGTTTTAGATGATTTGGTTTGTTCCAGTTTTGAATTGAGTTGCTCGATTTTGAACGACAGCGCGATTGTGGGTTCTGGGTGTTCGTGATGCCTGAGGGGTCGTCGGCGACGTGTTGAAGGTGTCGATGTGGGTCAGAGTGACGGCGAACTTGTGTGCACATGCATGAGTTACTTTGTGTGTCTGGTGTTTGCTAAGCATTTTGATGGTTCAGGGAAGAAGAAGTTGGCCTCGGGGAAGAGCTCGGGGAAATGATATGGTGGCTCGAAGCAGTGATGAGAGCGAGAGACTTGGGGGTTGGCTCGGGTTTGCATTAGTGTTTTGTTCGGGTTGGACTCGAGTGGGTTGCTGTAGGGTAGAAAGAAGAGAGAAGGTCGGGAAGATTTGGGGTGTGGCTCTAGTTTGTGATCGGGTAATTTGGGTTTGGGCCTGGGTATTTTTGAAGTGAATGATTTAACTAAGTTTTTTTTAAAATGGAGGTAAATTGTTAACAGGTTTTAAAAAACAAAAGAAATGAAAAGTTTTCAAAGTAAAATTATTAAACAAATTTCTCAAGTGATTTTGTATTAAATTAATTTCAAGCATTTAATTTAATTAAATGATGTAATTAAGTAATTAATTAAGATAAAGGATTTATCCTTAATTAATTAAGGTCTTGATTAACGAAAATTATGGTGATTAAGTAAGATAAATGGTTTATCTTTGATTTATTAAAGTTTTAGGTAATTAGAAGGATAATTACTTATTGTAATTAATTAAGGGATAATTAATAATTGAAGGTTAATATTATGTAATTAATTAAGGATAATTGATTAATTAATTAAAGGATAATTAATTAAGGGTTAATTAATTAATAGAAGTAATTAAAGGTTAATTAATTAATGTAAGTAATTAAGGGTTAATTAATTAATTAAATTAAATTAATTATAATTTATGTGATTAATTAATCTTGCTTATGGATGATTAAATTATATTGAATTCCTTGGATTATTTCATATATCTGATATGTGATTGTGATGCTCTGTGATATGAGATGCTTTGGATGAATTGTGATAATATAAGTTATCTATCTGTGATAGAATTGCCATGTGAATATGATATCTCGAATATAAATTGAATTGTTTAAACTTAAACAACCTGGTCTAAAGATAGGTATTGGATTCGAAGAGACCGAGGTCGGGTATCAGCAAATACCCGAAACCACTTCGATTAGTAATCTATAATTCTTTATAGATTTGATTTGTAAATCGAATAGGCTGGAATGGAATAAATTGAGTAATCTGGACCATTGGAACTAAGTAACGGTACTTAAATATTATTTTGTGAAATAATTGTTTGACTATAATAAGATAATAACTCGTAGTGAGGTACGAGTTACCCTGGCTTTCAAGGAAGTTTTACAACCTTAGTATTGCAATTTAAATGGGTTTACTCACGCTGGTTTCCAGCCTGACTCGGGTTTTACTTTGATGTAATGCTCGGGTCAGACCGAGTATTACAGATTTTCAGGTTAGGACATTCTGGAGCTCAGGAGACGAGCTGGATGGCAGGAATGTATGGAGTGTATTCCGCTATGATATATTGTAGCTTATCTGGGACATGTTGATTTGTATATGTCCAGTGATGGTGTATGTGTGTAACTCTGATGTATTAAAATATAATTGACAGATACAATATTCTTTGTAAGCTGGTATTATTTAATATTATATTTTAATCCGCTGCGAATGTGAGAATCTGTGTTGTGTTTCTGTTTCTTCTTCTTCTATCTCTTTCTTCTTTTTCTAACTATCTGGAATTTTCGGGATCGAAAATTCCGGGTCGTTACACCATCTCTTTGGTCGGGACAATTGCAACCTGTTTTGTTCATCGAATTAATGCGGATTTAAGTGTTTTAAGATACATTCATTAAATTTGAGTTTCAAACAACCAAAAAACTAGAGAAAACTAGGAAAACTAAATATTTCCTCTTCGGGCATGGCGGTTCGTCATCACCTCAGAGCATGCTTAGGAACCGACCTCGATCCCATACATGTGTAAATGGCTTAGCCATTTTATTGTGGAGTTTATTATTATTAGGCTCATGCCATCCCAATCAAGAGACGATGATCTGTGACCTCGATCCAAGGTCATTTCCATTTGATGTGGACGGTGGCCACTCTTATTCCACCACCGTAGTTTGAGTCCTTACATACTGCGATAGCCATCCATCTCTGGCATGTTCCTCAACCATATCTCATAAGTGCCTGCATTCATCCGTAATACGCCCATCTAGTTCGTGGAATAAGTAATACTTTCCAGACCTTCATTACCGCTCTGTAGGATCCCTCCTCGCCGGTTTACGGTAGGGTAGTTGCCCCATTGTGTCCAAGTAAATCCGTTCCAAGCTTTCCATCAAATCCGAATAAGATGAGAATTTCGGCTCTCATTCCTTCCTTTTCCTTTTTGATCCATCATAACCATCATCCATTTTCCGTTTACCCTTATCCTTTCTAGACCTTTCTCTAGATGGTCCTTCACCTCTCACAGCATTTACTTTCTATTTGTCGGCTCATGCGTCCTTCTGCCGTAGGAACCTATTTGCTTCATGGAAAAATTCCTGAGATCCATTGGGGATCCCCTTCAATGCAGCCTTAAATTCTGTGTCATCGAGAATATAGGATACTGCCTCTATTAAAACCATCGATGGATCCGGACAATCCACTGAAGCAACCATCGCATTAAATCGTGTTTAGAAACTCCTCAAGGACTCTCTATTCCTTTTTTAGTGCTGCCAGTTTCATTATGTTCTTGGGTCTCGAAATGTAGACCCTAAACTACCTCATAAACCGATCTACCAACTCGCTCCATGTCCTAATCGAACCATTCTCCGGCTGCCTAAACTAGAGCGCAGCTAATTCCGTCAAGTAAAGTGGAAAACATCTTTCCATGACCTCCTTTGATGCCCCCAACACATCCACGTGCCAAATATACCTCATCAACTGAACCAAAGAGTCTGACCATCCACTGTACACCTCTAATGTTGGTAGTTTGAACTTCGGTGGATTCCTAGCTTGCCTAACTTTGGAGTGAACGAACTCTGATTGACATCCTCTAGACTCCTATTGGGCAACCCATCTCTCATTATCCATCGTACTAGCTTAGCCATCCTTTCATTCTCATCCATAGGTGACTTCCAATCCATATTACCAGCCTACCCCCTGACTCCACAAGGGTACTCCAAAATATACTCTTCCACGTTCCGATCCCCAGCTGCAGGTCTTGCATCAACCATCGGTCGAATGGCATTCACACCAGCATCCATACCAGCCCGACCTAGGTACATGCCCCTAGGCCTTAAGGGATCGGTGCCAATCCCTTTTGGGGATATTGGTGCTGATACCCTGTTGATGGCCGGGGACTACCCCCGGTCGCTCCACTACGATCTCCAGACCATTAGCTCCATTTCCATGCTCCTAGTTCTGCTTTTCTATAGCTTCAACTGCTCCAACTCCTTAATCCAAATTGCTATTAGCTCCTGCTCCAGCTTGTCCAATTTTCCTGAGGAAATTTTGCATCATCTCCTTGTGTCACCTCAGCATCCGCTCATGCATAGCATCCATTATAGTCCATCTCTCTCCTAATGATGTGGGTGATGGGTTGATTAGTTCTAGTTCCAGAGAATGCCCCTTGACTTCCTTCATGGTGACCCCTATCCATAGATGCTTTCCTTGTAGATTGCCTGACCATTGATCAAAATCCAAGCTCCAAGTCATTTCCAAATCTACGAATGCATGTAACCTGGCTTTGATACCCAAAATGTTTGCACCAAAATTGGTCACAAACACTCAACTAATATGATAACACCGCAAATTTTATGTCCAAATCCAAACAGAATGAATTAGAGAATAAAATATAAAGAAAGAAAATTAAAACAGTAAGAAAATGAACATAAGAGTTTTATAGTGGTTGTCACGTACGGGAATTTTCGACTTTCGAAAATTCGACATCGATACTCACTTTATCGACTGCCGAACAATCGAGTGCCGGAAACTCCAATAGTGAGGGTTTTAGAAAGAAGAAACAGAAGAAAAGATAGAAGAAGAAGAAAGAAAGAAAGAAGAAGAAGAGAAGAAGAAAATAGAGAAGAACAACAGAACAACATCAGAAGCAGAAACAATATCAGAATCTCACATATCGCAGCGGAACAATATATAATAGGTAATTTACTAGTCTTTTAAAAACAAAGAATTATATCATTTTATACATACATCAATCATCAGAGTCAATATACAACAATGGATAGTTATATAAACTTGTCCTCATACAGAATACAAAGCGAAATAAATATATCAGGTACAAATACTACGTCTCGCCATCCAGCTCATCTCCAAAGCTCCAGAATATCCAGAATATCCTGATAATCTAACTCTAGACTGCCCGTGTGGAAATTGGTGGGCACCCAGAGTTTAGAAGGAAAACAATAAACTCCGAGTCAGTCATGGTGACTGGTGTGAGATCGTAAAACAGTTATTCTTTATAACAACAAAATATTTTTAAAGTCAATTCGCAATGCTTTTTGGAAAATGAAACTACCATAAGACCTCCCACCACACACACAATGCAAACGCAGAATTGGAGGAGATTTCTTCTTATGATAGTCAAAGATGCTTACTATGCAAAAATCAAATTCTTTTTGATATTATTATTAGTGCATAGTGTAGAAAACATTTCGAAAGTATAATATTAATCTTAGCCAGCATAGGCATTCCGCACTTATGCCTACTATAGCTACCATCCAAACAGTGGTGACCACCATAAGTGAATGATAGGTTCTACAACTAAAACCGTACAAGTGTCGTATTGTTTCTTTGGATTTCCAACAAATGGTCAGGCTAAGGAACTTCCTATCCACGATGGGTACGTCCCTGGAATAGACGACCCGAGAACCTAACCGGATCTCTGCCAACACAAGGCCGGGTCACCTCTGCAAAAATAGGTAACTACTGACACGCGTATGCCATCCCCCGATCGTAACCGATCTTCCCGAGGATCCCCGATTTCCAACAAACCACAAAGAAATAAATTTGCAGCAACCACATAGGTTAAGTATCTGGGCTCCATACCATGATACCACCTCTATCCAGAAGGAATGACATACACTAAGGGGCGCTACTCCCTAGAACCTTGCCGCATCCTTCCTGTTTCGACCATTTCCGGGGTGTGAGGCTCGACGAAGTCTCGTCCACAAAGCTACGCTTTCTCAAAAAAGCCCTGCTTCGGGTCAAACAAAATGATCAGCCTATGATCACAAAGATATAAGATCAAACAAATGATCATATCGCAAATGATCAAACACTGATCATTTTACAGCAACACTCAGTATGCCACGTTACCAAATTGGGATATATCGCTGATAAATTTCAACTACATAACCTCTGAGCTCGTACGTCTCAAAGAAGGGTGTTAAGCTAAGAGAATAAATTCTCCGCCACCAACAGAAATGTATTTGAAAGAAATCAGCTTTATATCTCAAATTGTAACGTCAGACACACAATCCATACAAGTCTGTTCCGGGATCGAACAGAACCGAAGGCACTTCTCACGAAGCCCTTGCATATCCGGATAAATTTCTAATCACGTCCGGACTTCCCGTCACTAAGGGTGATAAAAACCTCTAAACCGGAGATCAGTCGATGTAGAGTAACTCGACGGTAATCCTTCCGTTTTCAAAAATATCCGGTCTTCAACACCGGTCTTCGAATGCAATTCATAACGACGTATCACATATTCGGAATGGGTTATACGACCCCATGGTCCTTTCCCGGCTAACCCGAATAGTGAGTGATTATTCAAAAATAAGTGTGGCATTCAAATTCATCCAATTCACAACAAATACCAATTCAAGGTAATTATTGATAGTCGGTTATTTAACTATCAATAAAGATGCGCAACATCATCAGATTCCAAATTTTTTATCTTCAAAAATATCTTTACTAGATATAAAATTTCCACACTTCAAAAATAAATCAATATTTATTTTTTTTCTAAACAGTTTCCATTTCCTTTATAAATTCCATAGTGAATTTATATTTCAAAATATCTACTGATATACGATTCTCAAATCGATTTCAAATATTCAATTTCAATTTATCTTTAAAAAGATAAAATCTCAAAACAGTTCATTTCATATTGGAAAAGTATTTCCATACTTATTTTATAATAAGTAATTCACAAATCTATTTATTTTCAACATTTGAAAATATTCGATATACTTAAATCAATATTAAGTACATATTCATTCTTTAAGGAAATCATTCTTTTTAACAACATCTATTTGAGTCAAAACGAATGTTACGTAAAACATCGTTACGACGACTCAAAATCACTAGTATAGGAATTCGAATTTTTAAGATAGATATGTAAATCCCAATACTAAAAACATTTCCTTTCGGAAATCATTTTCTATAACAACAGTGTTATAGTCCACCATTTCCTTAAATTTCTCGAAAACGTCTATTTCAACAATAAATGTTGAAATCTATGATTTCGATAGTTCACACGTTTTAAAACATCTTTTAAAACAATTAACTTCATTTCAAATATCACTTTCCCAAAACCATATCCATTTTACTTAACAATATATTCACTGTCCAAAATCGTGAATATACTTCACTAATTACATTTCACTATTTTCTACACGTTTTATTTCAATAATAATTCGCTATCCAAAATCGCGAATATATATCTTCTTTGATAATCTCCTATATTTAATTTATCAAATTCAATCGATTTCGAATTTATAAACACGGTTATAAATTCTATTTCTATTTTAATAACAACCTCGACTTATAAATCTTCTTTTTGTCAACTTCTACAATTTTACTTATCAAAATAAGTGTTTTCGGATTTATAAACAACTTTTATAAATTTCAATTCTATTTATAAAAACTTCAATCCCAAATCAATTTCGATATTGATTTAAAAATTTAGTTATCACTACTAAGTAAATTCCTCATTTTTTCTCAAATTATTCAATATTCTGTTTTAAAATGGATTCTTCAAATTGAAATCATTTTACATTGATTTCCCAATTTATTTCAATTTACCAATTTAAATTTCTAGTTGGATTTATAAACAACTTTTAATAATTCCCTTTTTAAGGAAATAAATTTCAATCGTTTCTTTCAATCTATTTAAAAATCCAAATTCTTAAATTAAATTCTTCAAATTATAATCCATTTATTTAGCATTTTCACTTGATTCTGGAATTTATTCAATACGATTATAAAAATTTACTTTTTATACTTTAAAAATTCCTTTCTTCAAAATTTCTTCAATTTCAAAAATTGATTCACTTAGAAATTTTCTACTTGAATTTCAAAAATTCAATTTCGTTTATCTTTGGAATCCAATGATGTCAAACATCCATTCAGCTAAATTTTAGCTTTCAAACAATTTCCAGATATCAATATGATTAATAGCATCACTATAATCATTCACAGATTCATATCACAATAGAAATAAATTCAATCAATGTGAGGGGTCCAGTTGGATCCCTCCAACCTGTTTCCCTGCATCCAAAGACGTTAGCACAATACCAATTCCGCTCCAGTACGGAATTATCGCGGTATATAGGTTTTTATAAATCCGCTTACTAACGGCGCAATAGGGTCTCATCCGCTATACGAGGCGGGAAAATCATCAATCCAATATATACATATGCCAATATGTATATATTGCTATATATATATAGATATATCCTATCAAATCTAATATCACATCCAATAGCAATCATATCAGTCAAATCAATAACTGTAAAATTAAATTTTCCATTCGAGTGAGAAGATCTCACCTTCGCTTTTAATTTTGCAATCCATTTCCATTCCATTTTGTCTTCACAGTATTAAACCTTGTATAGACAATTATGATAATTTATTAATATTTAGACAAATCCATCAAATAAATTTTCCATTTATTAATTAAATTAACTAATAATTTAGTTTTAATGATAAATTTGATTTTTTAACAAATTTCCCTTTTAAATCCTATTGATTTCACTAACAAGCCAATTTAAATTTATATTTCCCTTAACATTTAAAAATCCAAACTTTATCAATACAAAAATAATTTTCTATTCCCACAACAACATACTTACATATATATATTTATTGTTCTAACAATATATCTTTGTTTAACCTAAAACAAATTGCCTTTACCTCACTGTAAAAGTGTATATACTGTTATTATTATTTTTTTTCTTTTAAATTCAGCAGAAATTTTATCACTTGCAGTTAATTATATACATAAAAAAATAATTTTAAAATCGAAGAATAAATTGTTAACTGCAGATATACCTCACCGAGAACGCTCGACTCCTACTCGCGACTTCGAGTGAATTGCACGCAACCCCAGATCTGCCGACGAACTCCATCGACCACCTGACTTCGCAGTCGCCACTGCCCATTGTCTCGACCTTCCAGTATCGTGAAACCCAACTGTGACATCATCAGATTCAATGCCGCGAAGCCCTATTTGATCGAATAACCAGAATTTGGCTGCCGAAGATCCCACAGCACTGCACGAATAACTCACATCACAACGTTCGTCGCCAGCGACTCTCGTACGAGCTCGCGAATCCCATCATCGCGGTGCTCAACGCCGCACTGCCACACTGCTGGCGAATTCGAGAAACCCCCCACCCTCGACGACGAATACCTGCCTTGAACACGAACGACGATCTGCCACTACCCTCAACTCCTCAATCCCTCAGACCCAATTGCTCGAAAACGAACACACCAACACCGACCACCAAAGACGGAGACTCCCCTTCGCGTGCTCGAATATGAGCCACCTCGATCGCCGCCCACATCTGCTAAGTCCCCTCGAACTCACCATTCTCGCGATGAGAGGAACGAGAGCGCAATCGATTTCTTGATAATGATTTCGTTCGGCCATGATTCTCGAATTTTGGACGAACAAGAAAATGGTTTTCGAGATTTTTTTTTCCTCGGCTGTTTGATTTACTATTTTTGTTCCTCTTCTGATCGAACTGAGATTTGAGAAGATGGAAAGGAAAGAAAAATGGGTACGAAGGAGACACAATGGAGGCGGGTTGTACATATTGTCGATAAAAGAAAACAATTATATTTTATTAAATTTCAATTTGCCTCAGAATAAATTTCTATGCGTTCATATATCGTACGCTCAAACCACAACTCCAAATGTTACAAAAATTGAAATCCGATAATAATGCAATATTACGGATCCAATGGAACTGGTTTCGCCCAATTCCGAGACTGTTTGAAAAATTGGCTATTTTTCAGTCGATAATTAAATATTAAAATATTCAATTTTCACAGATTAATTCCAAATTCAATTTTAAAAGTTCTATAACCTTTCTATAACTCCAGTATGATTAAATAAAATTTTCCTAATCAATTTCAATCATTTTAAACTCGATTTTTAATTATCTCTGGAATTTCAATCCTTAAATTATCGATTCAATTGACCAAATTAAATCCAATATCCTTTAAATAAATTATTCGACTTCTTAATTCTACTTATTAATATTTAAAATTAATTAAATATTCAAATTTTAATTATCAAAAATTCTGGGTCGTTACAGACTTCCCCCCTTAAAAGAATTTCGTCCTCGAAATTACCAGGTAAGGAAAAATGGTCCTTAACTCGTCTACTCTTTTCCACAATTCAATAGTTTTATCAAATTTATCAAAACAAATCTTTCTACTAAAGATTCGTTATCAATTCAACTAAATTTCTAACTTCAATCATAAGTTTCAAACAACTTTGTTTAACTTCTAAATTCAAATTCGAGTTTAAATTCAAATTTTAACTTCAAAATTTTCTCAAAAAATTTCTAACACCCGAAATTTCCGAAAAATTTCGCCAGCGTCTCCTTTGCGCGGCTAATACGGTACGACTACAAAACGTCCCTACGGACTCTCAAATTTCAAAAAGAAAAAGAAAAAGCCAAGCGGCTAGACAAGAAATCATCAAAAACTCATATTATAATTCAAATACTTACCTTTTGTTGAGCAATTCCAATTAATCTTCAAATTTAAAATCCCAATTCCTTTACACCTGTATATCCTACTAGCCATTATATCTAGTTACACATTCAAACATTTTGCAAATTTCACGACAAAAATTTCCAATTCATACTTCTTATATCTTCTTTAAATCTACTATTGAAGTTACATATTCAATTTTTTTTACATTTCGAATTTCATTTGAATTCAATTCACAATTCCAATCTAATTTGGATTCGGTTCAACTTCTGAACATTGAATTTTATCAGCTTTCTTTAATTCACAACTGCACTATTTTAAATTAGTTCCAATTACTAATTCATTACAATTCTAATTCATTTATTCACATTTGTTTTCAACATTCAGTTCCAATTCCAGTTTTATCTTCATTCAATCATCAACTTAGAAAAATTTCAATATCAGATTTTACTTAAGAATTTCGCTCTTCATTTCTTAGGTTCAATATAAATATTCCATGCAGACATTATATTTATTTTCGATTTACCACTTTGGTTCATAACTACTTATATTAAACTGGATTTCCAATAACATATGAATTTTAATTCATCTTTCAATTTACATTATTCAATTCAATTCATTTGCTTACGAATTCGAAATGAATTTCAACTTTCAATTTCATTTAATTGATTCACTTGTACTTATATTCATTTAACTTCATCCTTTAAGTTAAATTTATTCTATCAACCTTTCAAATTGTATAAGTTATCAACTTGATAATCTTTCATAAATATGGTATCCCAGAGTCTGACCAATATTTCAAAAAATCATTTTGAAAACAAATCAAATTATCTTTTGAATTTCCAAAACAAAATCCAATTTTCCGAACAACTTCTATTTAAAACAATTTGGCAGCAATTCCTCTTTTGGAAACCCGAAAATGAACACCAACGATGCCGCGGTCATCATCGAAGTTATTTTCCAGCGACCGAAAAGAGTTTAGAGCTTTTATCCCTCTAAAATACTTTTCAAACCTTTGAAATTCATTTTCAACTCTAAAAAGATTTAAACTTTCCAAATTTCCAAAAATTTCAAATTCTTTTCAAAACATTTCCAAAAACTCCTCTGGAATTCCGTTTTAAATTACAATTCACATTTATAATTTACATTCTTTAATTCCATTTGTATGTGAATTTATTTCTTAACTTTGGAGTTTTGATTCCAATTTCTTATTTAATTTCAGTGATGATAATTCACTATTATTACTTCCTAACATCCATGCAACCATATACTATAGTACTTCATAGAAAAATATTTCTTTTCTGTACAAAAATAGTTTGGGCAAAATTATCTCATTTACCCTATTTAAAACAATATTGTGCCGAACTGTTCTATTCAAGTGTTTAGAAACCCCTTCGATCCAGTTGCGCAGACTGTGCCGACGAAGGTTCATATGCCACTCAATAAACCAATCATCACAATATAAAACAATTTTATATTAAAATAACAAATACGCGCTCATATCTATTATTACACTCAAACTCATTCTAGAGTACTACTGACTCTATCTCTAATGAGTAACACCCAACAGAGCAGGGTTGTCGCTTAACCATATGCTCTGATACCACGCTGTCACGTACGGGAATTTTCGACTTTCGAAAATTCGACATCGATACTCACTTTATCGACTGCCGAACAATCGAGTGCCGGAAACTCCAATAGTGAGGGTTTTAGAAAGAAGAAACAGAAGAAAAGATAGAAGAAGAAGAAAGAAAGAAAGAAGAAGAAGAGAAGAAGAAAATAGAGAAGAACAACAGAACAACATCAGAAGCAAAAACAATATCAGAATCTCACATATCGCAGCGGAACAATATATAATAGGTAATTTACTAGTCTTTTAAAAACAAAGAATTATATCATTTTATACATACATCAATCATCAGAGTCAATATACAACAATGGACAGTTATATAAACTTGTCCTCATACAGAATACACAGCGGAATAAATATATCAGGTACAAATACTATGTCTCGCCATCCAGCTCATCTCCAAAGCTCCAGAATATCCAGAATATCCTGATAATCTAACTCTAGACTGCCCGTGTGGAAATTGGTGGGCACCCAGAGTTTAGAAGGGAAACAATAAACTCCGAGTCAGTCATGGTGACTGGTGTGAGATCGTAAAACAGTTATTCTTTATAACAACAAAATATTTTTAAAGTCAATTCGCAATGCTTTTTGGAAAATGAAACGACCATAAGACCTCCCACCACACACACAATGCAAACGCAGAATTGGAGGAGATTTCTTCTTATGATAGTCAAAGATGCTTACTACGCAAAAATCAAATTCTTTTTGATATTATTATTAGTGCATAGTGTAGAAAACATTTCAAAAGTATAATATTAATCTTAGCCAGCATAGGCATTCCGCACTTATGCCTACTATAGCTACCATCCAAACAGTGGTGACCACCATAAGTGAATGATAGGTTCTACAACTAAAACCGTACAAGTGTCGTATTGTTTCTTTGGATTTCCAACAAATGGTCAGGCTAAGGAACTTCCTATCCACGATGGGTACGTCCCTGGAATAGACGACCCGAGAACCTAACCGGATCTCTGCCAACACAAGGCCGGGTTACCTCTGCAAAAATAGGTAACTACTGACACGCGTATGCCATCCCCCGATCGTAACCGATCTTCCCGAGGATCCCCGATTTCCAACAAACCACAAAGAAATAAATTTGCAGCAACCACATAGGTTAAGTATCTGGGCTCCATACCATGATACCACCTCTATCCAGAAGGAATGACATACACTAAGGGGCGCTACTCCCTAGAACCTTGCCGCATCCTTCCTGTTTCGACCATTTCCGGGGTGTGAGGCTCGACGAAGTCTCGTCCACAAAGCTACGCTTTCTCAAAAAAGCCCTGCTTCGGGTCAAACAAAATGATCAGCCTATGATCACAAAGATATAAGATCAAACAAATGATCATATCGCAAATGATCAAACACTGATCATTTTACAGCAACACTCAGTATGCCACGTTACCAAATTGGGATATATCGCTGATAAATTTCAACTACATAACCTCTGAGCTCGTACGTCTCAGAGAAGGGTGTTAAGCTAAGAGAATAAATTCTCCGCCACCAACAGAAATGTATTTGAAAGAAATCAGCTTTATATCTCAAATTGTAACGTCAGACACACAATCCATACAAGTCTGTTCCGGGATCGAACAGAACCGAAGGCACTTCTCACGAAGCCCTTGCATATCCGGATAAATTTCTAATCACGTCCGGACTTCCCGTCACTAAGGGTGATAAAAACCTCTAAACCGGAGATCAGCCGATGTAGAGTAACTCGACGGTAATCCTTCCGTTTTCAAAAATATCCGGTCTTCAACACCGGTCTTCGAATGCAATTCATAACGACGTATCACATATTCGGAATGGGTTATACGACCCCATGGTCCTTTCCCGGCTAACCCGAATAGTGAGCGATTATTCAAAAATAAGTGTGGCATTCAAATTCATCCAATTCACAACAAATACCAATTCAAGGTAATTATTGATAGTCGGTTATTTAACTATCAATAAAGATGCGCAACATCATCAGATTCCAAATTTTTTATCTTCAAAAATATCTTTACTAGATATAAAATTTCCACACTTCAAAAATAAATCAATATTTATTTTTTTTCTAAACAGTTTCCATTTCCTTTATAAATTCCATAGTGAATTTATATTTCAAAATATCTACTGATATACGATTCTCAAATCGATTTCAAATATTCAATTTCAATTTATCTTTAAAAAGATAAAATCTCAAAACAGTTCATTTCATATTGGAAAAGTATTTCCATACTTATTTTATAATAAGTAATTCACAAATCTATTTATTTTCAACATTTGAAAATATTCGATATACTTAAATCAATATTAAGTACATATTCATTCTTTAAGGAAATCATTCTTTTTAACAACATCTATTTGAGTCAAAACGAATGTTACGTAAAACATCGTTACGACGACTCAAAATCACTAGTATAGGAATTCGAATTTTTAAGATAGATATGTAAATCCCAATACTAAAAACATTTCCTTTCGGAAATCATTTTCTATAACAACAGTGTTATAGTCCACCATTTCCTTAAATTTCTCGAAAACGTCTATTTCAACAATAAATGTTGAAATCTATGATTTCGATAGTTCACACGTTTTAAAACATCTTTTAAAACAATTAACTTCATTTCAAATATCACTTTCCCAAAACCATATCCATTTTACTTAACAATATATTCACTGTCCAAAATCGTGAATATACTTCACTAATTACATTTCACTATTTTCTACACGTTTTATTTCAATAATAATTCGCTATCCAAAATCGCGAATATATATCTTCTTTGATAATCTCCTATATTTAATTTATCAAATTCAATCGATTTCGAATTTATAAACACGGTTATAAATTCTATTTCTATTTTAATAACAACCTCGACTTATAAATCTTCTTTTTGTCAACTTCTACAATTTTACTTATCAAAATAAGTGTTTTCGGATTTATAAACAACTTTTATAAATTTCAATTCTATTTATAAAAACTTCAATCCCAAATCAATTTCGATATTGATTTAAAAATTTAGTTATCACTACTAAGTAAATTCCTCATTTTTTTCTCAAATTATTCAATATTCTGTTTTAAAATGGATTCTTCAAATTGAAATCATTTTACATTGATTTCCCAATTTATTTCAATTTACCAATTTAAATTTCTAGTTGGATTTATAAACAACTTTTAATAATTCCCTTTTTAAGGAAATAAATTTCAATCGTTTCTTTCAATCTATTTAAAAATCCAAATTCTTAAATTAAATTCTTCAAATTATAATCCATTTATTTAGCATTTTCACTTGATTCTGGAATTTATTCAATACGATTATAAAAATTTACTTTTTATACTTTAAAAATTCCTTTCTTCAAAATTTCTTCAATTTCAAAAATTGATTCACTTAGAAATTTTCTACTTGAATTTCAAAAATTCAATTTCGTTTATCTTTGGAATCCAATGATGTCAAACATCCATTCAGCTAAATTTTAGCTTTCAAACAATTTCCAGATATCAATATGATTAATAGCATCACTATAATCATTCACAGATTCATATCACAATAGAAATAAATTCAATCAATGTGAGGGGTCCAGTTGGATCCCTCCAACCTGTTTCCCTGCATCCAAAGACGTTAGCACAATACCAATTCCGCTCCAGTACGGAATTATCGCGGTATATAGGTTTTTATAAATCCGCTTACTAACGGCGCAATAGGGTCTCATCCGCTATACGAGGCGGGAAAATCATCAATCCAATATATACATATGCCAATATGTATATATTGCTATATATATATAGATATATCCTATCAAATCTAATATCACATCCAATAGCAATCATATCAGTCAAATCAATAACTGTAAAATTAAATTTTCCATTCGAGTGAGAAGATCTCACCTTCGCTTTTAATTTTGCAATCCATTTCCATTCCATTTTGTCTTCACAGTATTAAACCTTGTATAGACAATTATGATAATTTATTAATATTTAGACAAATCCATCAAATAAATTTTCCATTTATTAATTAAATTAACTAATAATTTAGTTTTAATGATAAATTTGATTTTTTAACAAATTTCCCTTTTAAATCCTATTGATTTCACTAACAAGCCAATTTAAATTTATATTTCCCTTAACATTTAAAAATCCAAACTTTATCAATACAAAAATAATTTTCTATTCCCACAACAACATACTTACATATATATATTTATTGTTCTAACAATATATCTTTGTTTAACCTAAAACAAATTGCCTTTACCTCACTGTAAAAGTGTATATACTGTTATTATTATTATTTTTCTTTTAAATTCAGCAGAAATTTTATCACTTGCAGTTAATTATATACATAAAAAAATAATTTTAAAATCGAAGAATAAATTGTTAACTGCAGATATACCTCACCGAGAACGCTCGACTCCTACTCGCGACTTCGAGTGAATTGCACGCAACCCCAGATCTGCCGACGAACTCCATCGACCACCTGACTTCGCAGTCGCCACTGCCCATTGTCTCGACCTTCCAGTATCGTGAAACCCAACTGTGACATCATCAGATTCAATGCCGCGAAGCCCTATTTGATCGAATAACCAGAATTTGGCTGCCGAAGATCCCACAGCACTGCATGAATAACTCACATCACAACGTTCGTCGCCAGCGACTCTCGTACGAGCTCGCGAATCCCATCATCGCGGTGCTCAATGCCGCACTGCCACACTGCTGGCGAATTCGAGAAACCCCCCACCCTCGACGACGAATACCTGCCTTGAACACGAACGACGATCTGCCACTACCCTCAACTCCTCAATCCCTCAGACCCAATTGCTCGAAAACGAACACACCAACACCGACCACCAAAGACGGAGACTCCCCTTCGCGTGCTCGAATATGAGCCACCTCGATCGCCGCCCACATCTGCTAAGTCCCCTCGAACTCACCATTCTCGCGATGAGAGGAACGAGAGCGCAATCGATTTCTTGATAATGATTTCGTTCGGCCATGATTCTCGAATTTTGGACGAACAAGAAAATGGTTTTCGAGATTTTTTTTTCCTCGGCTGTTTGATTTACTATTTTTGTTCCTCTTCTGATCGAACTGAGATTTGAGAAGATGGAAAGGAAAGAAAAATGGGTACGAAGGAGACACAATGGAGGCGGGTTGTACATATTGTCGATAAAAGAAAACAATTATATTTTATTAAATTTCAATTTGCCTCAGAATAAATTTCTATGCGTTCATATATCGTACGCTCAAACCACAACTCCAAATGTTACAAAAATTGAAATCCGATAATAATGCAATATTACGGATCCAATGGAACTGGTTTCGCCCAATTCCGAGACTGTTTGAAAAATTGGCTATTTTTCAGTCTATAATTAAATATTAAAATATTCAATTTTCACAGATTAATTCCAAATTCAATTTTAAAAGTTCTATAACCTTTCTATAACTCCAGTATGATTAAATAAAATTTTCCTAATCAATTTCAATCATTTTAAACTCGATTTTTAATTATCTCTGGAATTTCAATCCTTAAATTATCGATTCAATTGACCAAATTAAATCCAATATCCTTTAAATAAATTATTCGACTTCTTAATTCTACTTATTAATATTTAAAATTAATTAAATATTCAAATTTTAATTATCAAAAATTCTGGGTCGTTACAGTGGTTCGGTTGACTCCGGCCTATGTCCACTCCAAAAAAATTACTTTTATTTATTATGCTGATTACAGTTAGAATCTGTGAAATTCAAGAATAAAAATGACAGAGTTCAGGCAAGAGAGAAGAAGAAGAGAGCCGGAAAGAAGAAGATCCCTTTCACTGAGCTAATGATCATGTATTTATAGAGGAAGAGAACGAAATATCCAGCCAAAAATCCGCGTGCAGAAGCTCAAAACCGAGATGAACCCGCTCACCAAAAATAGGGCCCATCCGGGCCATTCTAGGCGATCGGCACCAATCCCTATAGGGGGATCGCCACTGATCGGTCATGGAGGCCTTGTAGGGTCCAACGATCCCCAAGGTGGGTCCCCCTCCATGCCTTCTTTCAGTTTCTTAAATTGTTTGTGTTGTTCCTTGAGTGTTTGTTGAGATATTGACCAATCTCCATTGAGTTGATCTGCTGAGTTGAGTAACCATATCCATAGTGATCCGATTCGATCCCTTAACAAGGGGAAGTAATCCGATCCAATCTCCTGTTTAGGGGAAGTGCCTATCCATACTTAGTCAATTCTAGGATGCTATTCGCCTGAATCCGCTTGACTATTATCCATAGCCTTTGCTTATAACCGATCTCCAAACCTGATAATCATCTCTTTGGGCTTCCTGCCTTGATGATCATGAAACTCATTTAGCCAAATCCATGGTATCATGACCTTTCCAAAAGGCGAGATAACAACAATTAAATTAGGAATTTATGTAGAATATGTATTAAAATAACAAGAATTAAGTGGGAAAAATAAATTAATTATTCGGTATAAGATAATAAATGAAGTTAGAATTTATTTTTAATAAAAGAAAGCATTTTTTAATGAACTTTTGAGTTTAATTAGTTATTGATTTAAATAAATGATTAATTAAATAAATAAATTTTATAAAATAAGAAATAATATGATTTGTTAAGTGAGCAAGAATTAATTAAATGATTTTGATTTATAAACTAGGCTTGAAGTGTTATTTTATGAAACAAAGGACAAGAAAGATAAAAGAAAGAAGAAAATAAAATATAGCTATAGTTACTATGCCCAAGCCCAAAACCCCAGTTTCATGATTTATCCGTCTTTAGATTTTACCTCTTCCCAAGTCTTCATCCCTTATTATGAATAAAACCTCATAAGATTACTTACTTCATTTAGAAATTTCAAAACTTACCTAAATTCAATTATCTTGGAAATTGAAACAAAATAAAATCAAAAATCAAAAAAAAATCTACCCTAAATCTTGCTTGTGCAATTTATCCTTTGAGCATCAATTTAAAGTAGAAGTAATTTGCAGTAAAGGAGAAAGGAGGTACAAGGAGGAGCTAAGTGCGCAATTGTGGTTCTTTCATCCAAGGTGAGTTGATTACTCACTTCTATGTCTAATTCTTAAAATTAATGAAAGTATGAAGGTGTGTGTCTGTATAATTACATATCCTCCTTTCCTGTATCATTGTTCATGCTTCTACTATATGGAATTTGATCATGTATGGGTTGTTTGTTGGTTATTTGAGGATGATTGAAGTATAGTGTGATAGAGTAAGGTGTTATGAACATAATAGAAGAAGATTATAAGAGGAATGGGGAAGGAGGTAGCTAAAACAAACAAGTACAAATGTATGAAATTGCGACATCGGTCGTTTGACTGGTCGACCAGTGGTTGCGACCGGTCAGTGAAAAAATAATATATAAAAAATTATTACAATAAAATAAATATAATGTAATATAAATACACTTATATACTATATATAATATATACATATATATGTGTGTGTGTGTGTGTGTGTGTGTGTGAGAGAGAGAGAGAGAGAAATGACTATAACTAAAATATATAATTGATTAAATAAAATGAATCTCATAATATTAAATTTATGGGAAGTTATAAAAGTTAGTAAAATATTATTTATAAAATTATTATATAATCTTGTAATAATTTGTTAAGGTTATAAAACCTATGTTGTGGAATTATAAATAACCTAATGTAGTTTGAATAAGTATTTGAGTGTTATTACCCACACACAATATAATCAATATTTTTTTGTAATAATAAATGCTATTATGTTGTCAAATATAGTAAATTCATTATACGAACCTATTTTGATTATTATTTATGTATTTTCATATTTGTGTGATGAGAAATTTGAATAAACGGATTAGTAATACCGTCTGCCATGGGACTTTCAGTAATACTTTTCTGGTTATTCGTCGGACTTGTTGCATAAAACTACTTAGTGTGGATGGAGTGGAATTTATGAGCATTGAGTAAACATTTGAATAACACACGGTGGTATGGGACGTTATAGTGTTATTTTTTTGGTTATTCATTGTAAGTAAATATCACTCAAATCGGGATTAGATGTGTATGTCAGGGCTCGCTGTGGTGAGTTACGTGTTTAACCATGTGTCTACAAACGATTAGAGCTATGTGTTACTATTGAATATAGATACTATGTGTCTATCTATTCTTGTCCAACTTCTTTTATGTTTTAGGAGTGAACCAAATTAGCTAGTATCCACCCTAGCGGTCTGATTGCGGGGTCACTGGCCGAATCTGTGACACCTTTATACATATTTTTGTGTGCCTTAGCTATGTGCTCTTTCCCCCTTGTGCCACCTAAGCCAGCAGTCAATTACCTATAGAGGCATGTGTCAGGTCATGATTGTGTAGGGTCCTCGCATAGACGAGCACAAAGGTGTATCTTGTCACGATACGAAGTTGAGGTAACCGATGACTGTAGGAGTCGTGTCAAACGAACACACATATGGCTCTTGGAGCAAGCAGATGTGTTGTCAGTCTCCTATCTAGTTCCAGCGTATGCGGTAAATATGCATATGTTATTTTTATTCCTCTGATGATAAGTATGACTATAGTAAAGATCGTGTGCCTAAAGTGTAGTCTTTCTTCATATATCCAAACATGTCTTTTGATATGATATATTTTCTATAGTATTGAAGTATGGATTAATGTTATTTATATATGTAACAAGTGTATACATACATATATTGCCATTGATAACATTATAAGGCATTATATCACACTTGAATTTGATTCGGACATAGTCTGGCCCGTGTGTTTATACTCAGGTCAGTACAAGATCATGCAGATACAGGTTCCATGTAGATAGTTGGATATGCTTTGACATTTTGGGAAGGCTAGTAGTAGATATAGGATGATACATACCCTATACGTTTTTGTAGCCTCATTGATGTATTAGTAGCTGTATTTGATGATGTATCATATAATGGGCTAGAGACGATCATTTTGTAGCCCTGGATTATGTATTATGCTATGTATTATATTTTATTTGTTGCGTTGTAACTCTTTGTACTCTGATATTATTATGTGTTTATGTATTGTTCTGCCTTGGTAACACACTGGTTTATTACTTTGTACTGAAACTGTGTACATTTATGGTAAGTATTATATGACATAAGAGATGTACCGGTGTTAGTCTAAGGAAATATTCAAGTGTGTACCCTATATAGCCTCATTCTCCGTATTATCCAACAATATTAATTTGTAATGCTCTTGGATAGTATGGGTATAGAGGTCCGGTGTTCACATCTCTAATGACAGCGATTTCGATAGCGTAGGCATTTCGATACACTTTCGGGGGAAACGAGTTCTTCGGTGTATCCGGTAATGCCTTTAGTTTTTGGTTCTCGAGATGCGAGTATGATTCTCAAGAGTGATATGTTTGATGGCACATTAGGGTACCGGTTAATATTATGGTAGGTTCTTGGTATACCATGTCACCATATTATCATATTTTGTTAGTTGACTTATTGGGTGTAGGTGACACAAGTTAAGATATGGTTTTTGAGCATAAGTGTTGTTTTACTATCTTATTAGTATTATACACTTATGTGATACGTTTCACTCACCAGATGTATGTTTGACCCTCCTCTATCATTTTTTATTTATACTCTGATAGGTCCATAGGGAGACTGGTGATGACTTGGAGATATGATGGTACTATGGAGACACACCTTCATTTATTAGTTGTATACTATTTTTATTTCATTTATTCCCATACATTATATTATTCCCATTACCAATACAGAGAGAGATGTTGCAGTTGAAATTTATTTAGGTTCTATATTGTTATATTTGTCTGGGACTGTATTATTGATTACTATCACATTTTATTCCTTTCGTTGTGATTTTCAGAAAGTGTGGAATATTGTAGATAGCTCTGTGATCTATTTTATATTTTACCTCAAAACAATCCACCTTTTGTGAGATATGCGATGTCCGCGTCATTTTATGCATGAATCGGGACGTTGTAGGTGGCAGGTCGTTACATTTAGTATCAGAGCTTAGGTTAGGCGATTTCTACTTAATTAGGGCATGTGAGAGAGCGTATTTGTAATTTTTTTTAAATTTTATTTTAGCAGAGCTAGCCGGCTTTAGAGTGAGCCATCCACATTTATAAATGAATATAAAATAAGTGTTTGGCACATGCACCAAACAACTAGAGAAAAATAAAGTACAGGAGTTTGGCAAACATACCGAAGCTTCTAAAATACAAAACCAAAGCCAGTTCCCCTCTGAAGAGGAAGATCCACTACCATCATCCAAAGAATCAGTTCCAATAACATGATAATAACCAGAGAAGAAAGATGCTAAGATATGAACAAAATCCATAGAATGTGGGCTATAAAGATATTTCCTATCCCAGGAACCATCTGCTAATATGATCTTATTCAGATCACCATTATGGCTAAGAATAGAATGGGATAGGCCCTCGCCTTCAACATGATAATATAAACGCCTTTCTTCCTCGTCACCACCCACACACTTAAAAAAGGAGCTGTCACCCTTTGGATCATATCTCATTTCTAAAAGCACATGGATCCAATCTTGCTCAGACGATGCCCAAAGGATATCATCAAAAGGAGGAATTTCCTTCAAAGTCTCTTTGACTACAACAATAGGAACATCAACATCAATATCTAGGGGAATTGAAGGCATGTCCTCAGAAGGTGCAACAACAATATCAGGGCGTGTCTTAGGAACCCACTTCATGGTCGGAGGACGAGGGAGTGGAATCATATCAAACATCGAAACAGGGATAACATCAAGTTGAAGTTTGCAAGCTTCCATGAGGTGATCAAAAGTGCAACACTTTATACAAATATCAGGTTCCCAACTATAATTGACTTTGACAACTGATTTGTGCCCTTCATCAATTCGAACTGTAATCTGCGAAGGCAAAGGCTTATCAAGGGATATTTCAATAAGTGCCTTGGCATGCACTAGCTTATTACGAGCTACGATATTTGCATCAAAACATTTGAGTTTACCTACGATACTGGATAACCAATTTAGCCTAATCATGGGCTGCAGCATAGATGGGATGTGAGAAAAATGCACCTAGACAAGAATAGAGAGAATTTTATCCTTCACTTTATCCATTATACGACTCCATGGGGTAATAATGAAAGGTTGACCTTGAATAATGGAAGGATCTGCCTCAAGAATACGAAGCTCTCCTCTTTTCTAGAAAATTTAAAGAAAAACAAGGAATTATCGTAGTGTACTTGAAGGCCACACCTTAATTTCCAAATTTTCACCAACAATCACGAACAACTTAATACGCGAGGGGGGGATCAAGGAAAAACCCAACTAAATAATCCGACCAAAATGCACCCCCTGCTTCCAACACTTCCATCGATGGAACCAATGCACCATCTACCTCCATAATATTAAAATGACGGGGTACATATTCACACGCATTTTAAGGTAATGCAGAAAACAGGGAAGACCACTTAGCACCATGAGCATTGGAGGCATCAAAAACTCCTGAAACTTACATAGCAGAAGGACTGGGAAGATTATCACCCAGGTTTACAACACAGGCATCAGCATAAACATCCTACATACATGCAGCATCTCCCGCAGACACAAGCCCTCCCTTATTACTTTTTTTGTCCAATACAACTCCTTTGCTCAAATTAGAATCAACAACACAAGAAGCAGCAGACTTCTATTAGCTTCCCATGGCACAAGAAGCAAGTAATGGAGAAAGTGGAGTAGACGTACCTTCTCGAAGAACAAAACCAAGAACATCCGATAGAGAAGAGCTTGCGGGATCAATGGAGAGCAGAGAATCTTCTAGAGCATTGAAAGGATTTCTAGATAATGTGATAGGCACATGACTAACCGATTTTAGAGGAGGAGATGCATCATTGATAGAAGAAAGAGGAGGAAAGTCACAAACTGGAGCAACATACGCCGCTGGAGGTGAGACTTGATCGGATGTAGATGATAAAGTATAAGTGCGTCCAGATCTCGTTTGCGAAGATAGCTTAGGATTTGGGTGTGAGGGAGAAATCTTACCAGTCGAGCTAGGCATGAAGGAGAGGAGGAGAAGAAAGAGGTAAACATAGGAATTAGGCAGAGAGGAGGAGCGGGGCAAAGAGGAGGCACCATACGGAAAAAAAATTAGCAGCCGTTAGAGTGGAAAAAATTATTGGCTTATATTATTTATATTATATATATATTATTTGTATTATTTGTATTATTTGTATCTGTATATATATATATATATTATTTTTACACCGCACCCCATATATTTTGACTCATGGAGGTAGTTGGTTATTTACCCCTTATAGAAGTAAACAACCACGAGTTAAATAAACGTTAATATTTAAATATTTTGGGGTGGGAGATAAATCCATCGCATTTGTTGTAATTTACTCCATAGAGAATTTATAAAAGAGGGTTTATATGTAAAGAACCAGTGGAGTAAATTGTGGGATTAGGGATGAATAAGAAGAAGAGCATCACCGTTAAGTCCATAGAATATGGTGTGATGTTGATGATGCATAATGAAGGTAATTAAGCATTTATTTTAGTTGTACTTGGGCTTGTGTAAGTTATGATCAACTCCAATTAAAGTAATTAAATTAATTTAAATGTTTTCCCTAAAAAAATATTAGAAACTTTTTGGGAAAACTATAGAAGTTGAAGTTTATCTAATAACCCCTTTAGTAAGCTTCAACATAAGAAAATTCTGTAAGATGTAATTTTCAAAAAATATTCTAAAGGTTATATTTTAAAAAAACTAGTATGAGGCATATTGTTTGCACTTATATTTTTATGTACACTTGGTTTTAGTTGAAGAACCTTTTAAAGTAAATTGACCGGTAAAGACACATCATTTTGAATTTCCTTTATTTTATAAATCCTTCTGTCACACTTTGAAAAAAAAAAAAATTACACTTTTTTGGAAAATTTTAATTTATGAAGGTAAAGTTTAAAATAATATGTTTATTTTTCTAAGTCAAATTTAAACCATTTTAGATGGAATCTGAACTGAAAAAAATATTATTATGGAAATTTTCTATTTTAATATGTATATATTTCCAAATGGATGTTGAAGCTATGTGATATAAACTCTTGAAAATATGCATGGCTTAAAATTTTGGAAATTATTTCCGAAGCCAATATGAATATGGTTTGTAGAAAAAAATGAATTTCAAAAATATATCATATATTGTTTGCACCAAAAATTGGCACAAACACTAGATAGAAGTTTTGAAGAGAAATAAATGAAGAATATAAAATGAAAATAGAAGAAATAAGCAATTAAATTGCAGAAAATCAAAGCGATAACATAAACACAACGATTTATAGTGGTTCGGCGTTGTTTGCCTGCATCCTCTTTGAATAGATACACTACACCAGAAATGCCAATTAGGCAGTGCTTTTGGCCGTATCAAATGGAATTAGACAGTGCTTTGGGCCGTATCAAATTTTGGCGTGGTTAATAATTTGATACGGCCCAAAGCCGTATCAAATTGATGAATTTGATATGGCTCAAAGCACTGCCTAATTCATGAATTTCATACGGCTCAAAGCACTGTCTAATTCATGAATTTGATACGGCTCAAAGCACTGCCTAATTCATGAATTTGATACGGCTCAAAGCACTGCCTAATTCATGAATTTGATACGGCTTTGGGCCGTATCAAATTCATGAATTTGATATGGCTTTAAGCCGTATCAAATTAATGTATTAAAGTAAAAAAAATAATGCATTGCTCTCTATTTTTCACATTACATGTTCCCATCTTCTACATCGATGCCTACGGTCAGCAGTCAATTAAAAATACAAATAAATGGACAAGCTTAGCACGTATAAAAATGAATATAGGATATACAATTATACAATGTTTAACACATATAAGAAACTCTATATAAGATATACAATTATACAATGTAACCATTCCTTTCTTGCAGAGCTTTGCATTCTTCTGAACATGGAAAAATATACAATATGAGCCCTGAAGTTATGTATATACTATATACACACTTGCTTGCACTTAAAACAGGAATACGCACATAAATATAAGCGCATAAAGTAATATAAATAATATTAATGCAAAGAATAACTCAACTGGAATGTACAACGACAGAGTCAAGTATAAATACACAGACAAGATGAAGCTAATACACACACTCCTCGTTGGCCACGCACATACAACCGCTGATATACATAGACATGGACACTCATATAATCCTGTACTGAGACTAAGTGGGTAATAAAGTATCTACATTTGGGTATGCATAATGATTGTGTTTTCCATAATATATTACACACACGCGCCAGCAAAAAGAATATATTCTCACCTTCACAAACACGGGCATATATATATATATATCACACACACGTACACAATTGGGTACACACTCTCTAATAAATGCACACACTCGTACTTATGAACCCAACAGCACTACACAACATACACATACACGCAACTAGTACCCAAACATATATATGTGTATATATATATATGTGTATGTGTATATATATATATATATGAACAAGTACCCAACTATTAACGGCAGCAAAGCAAATGATGAAGGAGAAAATAAAATACAAAAACTTATCCACTGACACACTCAAGCTCAAGTTAAAAATGCAAGTATGCAATTGAAATCAATGTGTAACTAACCTAGCAGCCAAAAGATATACAAAGTGAGCCACCACAATTAGTTTGACCAAGAATGGATACACAGATAAAACCAAAAGTATAAATATACATGGAAACATGGATAAGCTAAAACAGAGTCACGTACTAGCATAAGTGAATAGAAATGTGCGAACTTAAGAGCATCCAACAAACTGAAGCACATAGGTGCTCATAAAAGCACAGGTACCATTATTATTATTATTATTATTATTATTATTATTATGTTTTATTTTTCAAAGAAGTAACACACAACACGCACGCACGGACTAACTCACCCACAGGCACACCCACACGCACTGAAACATAACAAACCCAGTAAAATACATCTAAGGTTAAACAAGTAAATGAACGAGATATATCGGCTGCTTCTCTTTTAACATTTGATATTGTATATTGGGCTTTCGGGTTACAGGGCCATAAACATGTAATTACAAATTTACACATGTATGACATAGGTATACTTCAATTCATCCATTAAAGATAAGGCTAAACAGAATCCCAGATATAGCAAATATTTCCCAATTCATTGAGTCTAGATTATTTACACATGCTTGCCAAAATTAAACAAGAAATACCTTATTTTTTATATGCAAATAATAATCCAATGACCACCAATTATGTGACAACTATAGAACAACTAGTACCCAGATTAGAAAGAACTACTTACATAAATACCACTAATGATAATCAGATCTTTACTTGAAAAGGACGAATATATACGTGTGTCTTGAACTTTGTATCAGAATTTAGATTCAAAAATAATAAGAAAATTACCACTAAATCCAGCTCGAGAAGAACTTGAAGGGATCAAAGCCTCAAAATTTCTAACAGAATCATCATATTATACTAACAACCCTGCATAAAAAAAAGTCATTTCAAAATCCCTAACATAATCGTTCAGAATATATCAGGTTAACTCAGTAGACCTTTAAACGTGCCATTTGCCACTACAAGTCAAGATACGGAATAAAATTATATGATTTTGAATTTAAGGTAGAATATGACAGCAATTGCTCCTTCATCCCTACCACATTTTCTTCCATGAACTCCTATCATTCACTCCCCAACATCCCTCCTCCATAAGAAACCAAATAGTTTCCACACTTCAAGCCTTAAACAAAGCTTACCTTATAAGAAGTTGCGGGTATGTCTCTAATCCATAGAATGAGGTGTTTTCTACTGTCATAACCTTTGACATGAGTGTTGCCACGGCATAATGTTGTACCTAGCTTGTGCCTCAACCGACAATGAAGGTATTGTGCAACTATTTTTCTATGCTCCATAAAACAAACAAACCACTCTAGAAAACTATTAAACTGATATTCAAACTCTAGAAAGATATATAGGTAGAAAATTCTAAGATAAATCCAATTAAGAAAAGTGCATGAACTTTATACAATCACAAAAATTCATCCTTGCATATTTCACTAAAAGCACACCTCCAGGTGTGCAGGCTGCACAAATGATGACAAAAGCTCGAAATGCTTCCATTAAAGATAATATATAAGATTTAACGCAAAATTACCAAGAACCATTGGTCTTCGCTCAAAAGAGTTATCTGCTAACTCATGTGCACGATATATAAAGCTGAGAAGGTATAAAATTGAAACATGGTAGGTAAAGGAAATTTTATAGATTGCAAACTTTACTGGAAAAAATAAACCCAATATATTATATATATTTAAAAATCAGTACAAATTACAACATCTTCCCTGGAACTACAGAATTTTGCCTAGTATCTGAATGTATGCATCGTGTATTGCTGATATAACAATTGATAGAATTTCTGTATTACAAGCTCATGTCTGCTGGCAAGCTAAATGTATCAAATCAGACTGTATATGCTCACAGTACTGTGCACACGATCATTGACTTCAACATAAAGTATGAACTCATCACTACCAACTCCTCAAGAAACCAAATTTATATCCCAAGAATTGTTATCTGAAGACTCCATATCAACCACCTCTTCGAGAAAAACAACATTTCCACACCCCTTTACAACCTTTCCCTTATCATTCAAGCACCAGACATTGTCCTTACCTTCAGCCAAAACTCTTTGCAACAATCCCGGCCCGAGTTCGAATCTAAGAAGTAATCAAATCGCCCTCACCTATTCGGCAAACCCTCGATTTTCAAATCCACTGCAAACCCCAAATCTGTAACTTGATACATCGGAATTCAACCGCGACGCAACTACGCCTTCAGTCCCTTCACTGAATTTACTTTTGATAATCACGATCGAGTTTCTTCTATAAAATAATTCCTTCCAAAATCTTTTCTTCATCAACAAGCTGTTCTTGCAGTTTCGGTATTTCTTCCTCAAGCCTTGGAATGAGATTTAGGGATTGTGAGCAGGGCGTGATTTAATTTAGGGATTGTGTAATTTAGGGATGGAGCGAAATGCAAATAGTGCGGGAAATGAAAACTAGCGCGAGCAAAATGTAGTGATCCGCGGCCTTTCAAACGTAGGGTTATATTTTAGGTGTTGTGGGGGGTGTGGATCACAGAGGCAATTTGATAAGGCTCTGAGCCGTATCAAATTTGATAGGGCTTAGAGCCGTATCAAATCTCTGCTTCCTGGTGTGCCAAATTTGTTGTTTTGGTGTAGTAATAGCTTTATTAATCACTTTGTAAACCGAGTACAATAGAGATCAGATGAAAATCCTTAGTTACAATAGAGTACAAAGCAACTAGCAGCGTAAAAAAAATCCTAAAAATGACCAACCAAGCCTGAATTTATACAGGAAGACGGCAAAATATTTCTCTGAGAATTCGGCAGAAGGATCTCCAAAACCATATGGACCCATAAGAGGGATCGCATGGCCCAAATCCTAAGGAATAGGGATTGGTGTCGATCTCTATTTTGGAGGAATTTGGGGGTGCGGTCCCTATGGGAGTTTTCCCATATTGTAATATGCTCAGCCTCCCAGTTTCATGCCAATTGGATCAGTAGAACTTGAGTTATTACTCGATCTTTGCTGCAATGTGATTTGTTTCCTGATTTAGGCCAATCACTATAAAGGGAAGAGGGTCGATCCCTCTTGTTTCATCCTTTTGAGGTGTGATCCCTAGGGTAGGCTCCCTAGGGTCCCCAAATCTTGCTTCGAAAGCTTCATATGCATTGGACTTATGGATCTTGAGATATTGGTTGTTTTCCATTGAATTGCACCTTCTTTCCTAAAATATGCCGATCCCTATATTGGAGAATGATTATAGCATATCCCTTTTCCATGTCAAACTATATTCCATGCTTTGAACATTCTACATTGCATATCTCTCAATTCTGTTCAATCACGGCTTCATATTATCACTTGTACTTGATCTTTGGATCCCACAATCATCGCTCTGGACTTACCGGCCTTGATGACAACAAATTTAAGTTGTCCAATCAGTTTGGATATAGCCGGGTCAAAATGCCAGATGACACTTTCCTCCCAAAGTATGTCTTTGTGCTGAATATGACATGCTTTGAATCGAAGCATGTTAGAGTCGTCGACAAGAAATCCATCCGGTTTTCTGAATAGTCATTATCCTTCCGTCGAACTATTTTCCCAAAGTATCATATCTCTCTTTGATCGTTATGACGTTTGGTCAATTTCCAATAATATAAATTTAGGATTAAAATTCTACGAGACTAATAAACTTTGGCTACCTGATTCGGTCTTGACCTTGAAAGTTTCGGGTTTGAATTCAATTTTTGATGATTTCAAAAATCGAACTTTTAGACCATACACGTGCACGTTCAGGTACACGTTCTTGTCGTTGGCTCCCGGATGCATTCGCACACTCAGTGGTCGTCACCAATTTTTGTTGAATTATATGCAATTCCATTACATTTTACATTTATTTACATTTTTTTTCTTCTTTTTATGTATGTAGGGATCGGCATTCTTATAGTCGATCCCTTCCCCACTTTTCTCTCTTCTCTTTATTTTATATATATATATGGTGTTAGTCCCTGAGGAGTTGGTTTTGATGACAACAACCTTACTTAGAATTAGATTATAAAATATATAATACTAACATTATTGTGTAGATATATATAAATATGTTTGCAGGTACTAAAGAATGAAGAACTATACAGTATAAAGATTCAAGATCAAAGATTGACGATATCAAGATTCAAGACTCATGAGTATCAAGAATTTCAAGAGTTCAAGTTTTCAAGATAAGTTATATAGTTAGGAATATTGTTAAAACTCATAGAAAGGCACTGACATCTTAAAATCTATTTTATTCGTGGAATGGAATCCACTTCGTGCTCGTTAAAGGGATGGAACCCTAAGTAGGATGCAACCTATGAAAAATCTAGTGGAACATCTTTTTGTATCCACTTACTTTTATTTCAAAATGACTTTCAAAATATATAGCTTGTTTTTCAAAATGATTTTAAATATTCCTGTTTAAAAACCAAAATCATCTGTCCTGGTTTTTCAATATATTTTAGCCTAAAAAATATCCTTAGTTTTAAATATCCTTAATTTTAAAATATCTTTGATTTTAAATTATTATCCTAAGTTTTTAAAACTATAATTCTGATATTAATATATTTAGCTGTTTTATATATTTATACTTAAGATTTAAATATAAAAGTATAGAAAATTATTATATATTTTTTAATATTGTTCTCTATATCTATTTATGTATTATAACTATATATAAGTATATTTTAAAGTTTAAATATAAGTATAATATAATATAGAAATTATTTTCAAAGAAAAACAAATCACCAAAAATTACAAGGGCATGTCGACATGGTCGCATGTACCCCTGTCGACATGGTAACAGTTAAATTATTTTTTAAAAGAAGTGTCTATTCGCCACATCCCTTCACCAATGGACATGGCTATTGATCTACTATAAATAAAGGGTGTTTTCAACGAATTTTAATCACTTTTTCTCTGATTTAACTTCTCTTCTTCTTCTCCACTTTCTTATTTACAAATTACACCATTACTCTGCCGAAATCAATATCGAATCTAACTAGATAATTTCTGGTTTTGATTCTCTCCACTATCTCTACAAGATCCAAGTGCTAATCTGAGTTATAGACTTTTTGTAATCAATTGAGCGAGAGAAGGTGTGATTGTATCCCTGGAAATCAATTGGGTGAACTTGTTGCCCGGTAAATCAAGTATCTCTACCCAGAGGATTGTGATTTTGGAGGGTGTACCTCGTAGCCTTGAAACCGAGGGTTGTAATTGTTGAATTGCTTTTGAAAGGAAATCCGTACTTGTGTTGCGGGACTGGATGTAGGGTAACTCCGAACCAGTATAAAATCCGGTGTGTTCTTTCCTTTACTGCTTTTACTTTATATTTTCATCTGTGTTTGATTCTATGTTCATATCTGTGTCTGATTAGTGTATACATTGTTAACAAATTAAGATAAACTCAAAAAGATTAACAAATTTCTTAAAACACTATTCACCCCCCCCCCCTCTAGTGTTAATTCTAGCATTAAGATCCTTAATCCGCATTCCTCACATATGGATCAACATTCTTTTAGCTGATCCCCTTCCTTCTTTCTCTTCTTTTTTTATACATATAGGGATCGGCATTCTTTTAGCCAATCCCCTCCTTTCTTCTACCTTCGTGAAGAAACTAAGGCAGGCCAACCCCTCTAGCTTCATACATAAACTAACTTTTCCTTCTCTGATCTTCACTTTACTTCATTTCGTTTACTTTCTTCAATACCGAACCCTTCTTATCTTACCTTAGAGCCAAACCCATCCCCCAATCTTCCTTCCTCACTTTTGAACCAAAATCCATCGCAACCCAACATACTCCTATAAATCTGATCTCTCTTTCATTTAACTTGATCATCTCCGAACCATTTACCATCGTTGTTGTTCTCTTCATTTATCATCGCCAACATATATACATAGGTAGGTTTTTAGTTTGCATATGATTTCGATTTGTGACGAGATAATTGGTTTCATTTATGTTAACCATGGGTTAAATTTGGAGGGGATGAGTTGGATGATGGCGATGCAGGGTTTGGCGAAGTAGTAAAGGAGGAGAAAGAAAAAGGTGAAGGATGAAGGAAGCATAGGGATCGGTCGTGCATTGTTGCTTGAGGATGGAGGGGTCGGTCTAGCAATTACGTGGTGTAGGGATTGGTTGGAGGATAACTTGAAAGAGAGATCGGTGGTTGAGTGTATGAGGAATGATCGGTTACAGGTTTCTTTTTAGAGAGGGATCGGTTGTTCCATTAAGTAGAGGAGGGATCGGCTGGAATGTTGGTGAATTATGAATGCGGCTAAGTGAAGGGATCGGTAGTGATGTGTTAGTGGATGGAGGGATCGGTTGTTTTACTTTGTGATAGGGATCAGTTGTTTTTACACAAAGGGATCGGCTATGGGTACTTAGCCGATCCTATGCTTTGAACAGAACTTAAACACTTTAACAAACCAATCCAAATTCATTTGCATGAACAAATAGAACCAATCCCATCTTAGCGAACTTGAACATATGACGATAACGAACAATAGGACTTGCATATCCAATATCGAACTCAAAATTGAATGATGAAACTCCAGGGACTTAGAGTATGAACTAAAACTTACCATATGGACTTTAATAATGGACTTCACACTTCGATATGTCGATGGTCGATCCTAAAGCTTACATAACTGATCAATTTAAATGCCAGTTGAGACGGTCAACGATGATAGTCACCCTGGTCGGAATGCAAAGTCTCGTCGCTTACTTTTGCTTTTAATTTTGAACTGTTTATCTCTACACTGCATAATACTACACCACACCAGCTTACACTTAGCATGGGGGGACAGGTAAATTTTTCTAATCTCGATTATCTACTGAGTTTAGTTGATATGGGCTCCAAGCGTTAAGAGCGTTTAGCTGCAATGCCTTCTGGACAACATTCACAACTTAGCAATCCCGGAGCCGAGTCAAGTTCTGCAACTGTTTTCGATAGACTTTCCCCCGATCGTCAATTTGAGCAATCGGAGGTCTCTGGCCCGTTGATCGACCTTTTTTCTGATGTTCTCGTCCTTCGGGCGGAAGATATAAGTCCTGCCCTGATGCTGTGGAAGGTGTTGTACTTATAGATAACCCGATGGATTCCCAAGCCTCTAGGATTAGCGAGGCCGCACTTCACAGACTATGCTCTAAACATGGGATTCCATTTGGAGATGTTCTGGTCTCTTTAGTAAATGACAGGGCTCATTTACCCCCAAAGGGATATATGGCATGAGATGAATTTATGTGATGGGTCGGATGTGTGCTGCCATTCAATTCTTTTATTCAGGAGATGCTGAATTATCTTGGAATAGCTCCCACTCAGCTGCATCCAAACAGCTATGCCTTCCTACATGGCACCTTCTTACTATTTATGGATGTTTCTGTTCTGTCCGCCATCTCCTGAGGACATCAGGTTCATTTACAATTTCAAACGACGGACATGGATCCTTTCTTACACTTTCCCCGAGCCTTCTCCCAATTATCAAGTTCTAATTGGCGCTTGGAATAAGCTCGGTATCTTTAAACATGAATGGTTCTACATTCGCTGTCCACTTGGCTTCACAAGGCGATGGTTGGAAGGACGTAAGTGTTGTCTTTACTTTATTCTCAAATTCTTTAGTTTAAGTCGTATCATGAACTAACTTATACTTTGAAAATTTATAGGTGTCCATCCACACCCAGAAGGTGATAGCTTCTCAATGCGGTTTTTGCAATTCAAGCCACCCCAATTGAGAATGAAGACATCAGATCCCTTGTAACCGATGAATGGTTATCTCTGTTTGGGCTGTTAGAAGAAGGTCGCAGCATCGGGCTTCCAGGAAGCACTGCACCACTAAGAAATGTGGCAGAACAAGAAGGCGGTACTAATAGCCCAGTCGTGCACCCAGTCGAGGGGGCTCAGGATGACGCCGAAGAAGGTGAAGTTAAAGGTGACTTAGCCAACAAGCCTGGCGATGTTGATGCAGGTTCGAGAAATGCACCTGTGGTCGAACCATCATAAGGCACGCAATCCCACATGCCAACAAGGAGAGGAAAGAAGCTTGCATATAAACTCCATAGGAGAAAAACCGCTAAACAACCTGAGTTTATAATCACCTCTGTTGACGAAGAGTCTTCCTCTCAACATCTAGAAAGTTCAATGGAAGGGTTCTCAAATCTTCTGATCCCTGATGATATTATGACTTATGACTTCCCCAACATCAGTTTTGGGGGGCTCAATTCTCCCACCAAGAGTGGTGGCAACATTCCTCCCACTAGCAATGGGGAGAAAAATCCTATGAGCAAGGCTATAGCAACTGGTCCGTCGGAAGGACACTAGGACACTAACAATTACGCGCACTTCATTGCATGATTTTTGTCTACCTTTTGTTCGATGGTTACTTATATATTCTTGTTTGGTTTGCAGGTGCAATGTCTTAATCCCATGCCTTTGATCACTTGAAGAGCTCATCAACACAGTACGGGTCCAGCCGCAGTCCAGAATCAGGTAGGTGTCGAGAGAGAGATGACAGTTGGGAAAGAAGTCGTCGTTCGAGGGAGTCTTCATCTTTTAAACATAAGTCCCAATCCCAATCATCTCATCAGGAAATTCAGCCCAATCTTCCTGTACATAGCGGTGGTCAGACTTCTTTCCATGCTCCTCAAATTGCTATGCCGCCAAAGCAGTATTCTGGTTCATCTGATTCCAGAAGTCCCGTGATCGTATATCAAGCAAACACTCAATCGTTAATTATTATTCAGCTTTGTCTACTGCAGCTCCTGAGGCTTCTATGGTAGAAAAATTGACCGAACTTAAGATCAATTTTCCAAGAATTTGCTTGGATGGGCTTAAGTCCCTTCCTTCCATTCATAAAATTCAAGGGAGCGCTAATGCGAGTTCCCTTGCATGCGTCAATGACGCTTTTGTACAACACAAAGCATTCCAGCATCTAGCCGAAAAAATCTCTGAGGTTTCAATCGAGAGACAACACGAAATCGATCAACTCAAGCTAGAGGCGATCCATGGTAAAGATATAATTAAACATCAAGACAATGAGATCTCGGAGCTGACAGCGAAGCTAACCGCGGCAGAAAAGAGTTCCAAAGAAACATCTAAGGCGGTTAGTCGTCTAGAAGTGGCTCACAAAAAGAAGATGGATGCTGCCCTCAACCACAGCGGTGTGCTTGCTTTGGAAAAAGATACACTACAAAAAGAGAAAACATTCTAGCTTGCCATGTTGAGGAACTCGAAGAACTCCTTAAAAAAGAGAAGGAAGAGAAGCTCGAAGCTCAGGAGGAGTCGTAAAGGTATTGCGAAGAGACCGTCGAAGCCCGGGGACTGAAAATTAAGCTTGACGAACAAATCGCTCAAATTGAAGTCCACAAGGAAGAGGCAAGAGAAGCGGGTCGTAATTAGGTTAGAGAGCAGATCAAGGCCTAGTTAGAAGATGCCAAAGAAGCTGGTCAAAATGAGATTAAGGACATGTTTGATCCTCTGATCGTTGAATACAATGCTAAAGTCCTAATCCATTGTGATCTGAGTTTCCTTGGAGAGGGCTATCTTGAATAGCTCCACGAGGCTTGGAAATACATTGTTGACATGAAGAAGAAAGCCCTTGGTGAAGCTAATTTAGATGAAGAGAAGCTGGTATAGGAGATTCTTCGTAGGGATGAACCTTTAGACCTTGTTGCTGCGAGACTCCGATACTTTGATATTTTATCACCCTTCAACAAAGGGAAAAAAATTGTTGAGTCTTCGAAGTCCAATCCTAAAGGTCACCATTCACTTCAAATAGCTGGAGTGTCAGTTTCTCTTGGCCCAGGACAGGATCTGAGCTATGATCCAAACAGATCCGGCTATCAATCAAAGGTGTCGACTCTTATTCTAAAGGGGAGCACTCCGACGACAACTGAAAGTCAGCCAGACATAGGTATCCCGCTTTATTCTCCATTATTCAAGAGATTTCTTTCCTCATGCTCAATAGTCATGGACTTATTTTCTTGTTTCCGTGAATCTGCAGGTCTTCGAGGTCCCAACCAAACTCCAGGAAGCGGTGCCACCGTAGAGCAACAATCGAAATCTATTGAGACTTCGAAGGCTACCGACATTCCAAGGCCCAACGCTCAAATTATCGAAGCACTTGATGATGAAAAAGCTGAGGACTCGTTGTTGCCAGATGAATCAGATAATTTTATGATCATTGACACCATTGAACATACTGATGAGCTCAGCTTAAAAGAGCGCATCGAGAGAGAGAGGAGTTGTTGAAGAAAAAAGCTAAGGCTGAACCCGCTGACGTGGACATCGACGATCCAAATCTTGTCCCACTACAAGTCATTCCACCCAGCGAGTCGGTTCCCGAAGAACCCCTCCAACTTTTGAAAGCTCTCTTGCCAAGGGTGGAAAAGGATCAAAAAGAAGAACGGGTGGAAGCTCAGGTGGCGCCACTCCCAAAAAATCAAAAAGAGAATAAAGGCAAAAGAAATAGACGTCACTTCGACTTAGTTTTTATATAACTTGTATAGCTTCTTTCTCTTTTTGTTGGCCGTGACTATGCGGGTACGACTCCCACTTTTGATTAAACTTGTACCACAATTTTCAAGTTTAATATGCAAATAAAAGTTCTTTGTTTTCTTTCAAACTCTTATGTGAATTTCGTCTAAATAGTCAAGCTATTACTTTTCCATTCAATGTACTTGTAATCCGTTGCTCATTAACTCAGACAATCGTCCATTAATTTTTACTCAAGGCCTCTATGTGGTCGTGGCCTTAAGTTGGATCAAACACTGGGCTCAAGCCCTAATGTTACGCTGTCGGATTTATTGGTTTAAGTGATTACACTCCTGGCCCAGTCTCGGGTTAGCGGAGTCAGATAGTTGATGGTCGAACTCCATCCTTAGCGAGTTTATACTCCTCCCGTCGGTTTCATGCCGAAGTTTATGGAATAGTGAGTGGTCGAACCGCACTCGTCTATTTGTTTATACTCATATCCGCACTTCAAGGATAAGATTTAGTTAGCGGGTGGTCGAATCGCACCCAACTTGTTCTTACACTCTAGCCCACACTTTGGGGGACTTAGAGTTATTTCAGAAAATAGTTGGACCATATTTTCCTTAGTTGATTGATTTTCCCTCAATCCAGAGTTTAATTAGCGAGCGATCGGTCGTATCACGATCGCTTTGGATTCATGTTTGCCCCATCACTAGGTAGGATTAACTTGGTTATCGTCTCATCCATTCCTCGTTAGGTATTCCATCCATCGGGTTGTGAGCGAGAATCATCAAATAAATGGTTAGACCATTCTCATTTTGTTTAGTTCAATCATGAACTTATGTAATCGGCTAGCTCCAAACTCTAGGAACCTGCTCGGACATTTCAATATTAGTTAGTCGGGTATCGTAACTAATATGTAATGTTACATCAATCACAGATATGAAGGAAATTTCAAACTTTATTTGCCAAATGGAAAGAATTGACATAATTTGTCTTATTACATATCTGGAAAATCAAATGCTAAAGAAAATTTGAAAATTGAATACAACTAAATCAAAATGAATAACTGAGTGGAATAGCATCGCAAATGCCCGTTATTCCATGCTCTTGGGAGTGTGACGCTAGTAACAGGGCTAGCTTGAAAGTTCCCTCTCCAAGCCTTTATTCAATGACATATAGTCTTTCTAAGTAGAACTCATGTGCGACAGGGCAGGAAAAACCCGTTTCAAGACAAGATCGCCAATTTCAAAAGTTCTAGGTCGGACTTTAGTGTTGTAGGCAACTCGGTGTCGATGTACAGCTACCCTCAAATCAGCTTCCTTACGCTTCTCATCTACAAAGTCTAGAGATTCCAAGAGGAGATTTCTATTCGTTCAGGGATCGTAATTGGTCACTCGATGAGAAGGGACTTCAAGTTCAATAGGAATGATGGCTTCAGAGCCGTAAGCAAGGATGAATGGAGTATGGCCAGTCGCAGACTTATGGGTGGTTCTGTAAGCCCATAATGCTATTGGGAGTTCATCCACCCACTTGCCTCTAGCCTTTTCCAAACGCTTCTTCAAAATGGACTTTATGATTTTGTTCATAGCTTCAATTTGTCCATTTGCTTGAGGGTGAGCAACCGTCGCAAATCGTTTCTCAATGTGATGCCGACAGCAGAAGTCTTTGAATTCAGCGTTGTCGAATTGGGTTCCATTGTCAGTCACACTGGTTCGTGGAAGGCCAAAACAACAAATGATGTTCCAAACAATGAAGTTGATTACTTTTTTTGTTGTAATCCTTGCTAAAGGTTCTACTTCAGCCCATTTGGTAAAGTAATCAGCTGCGATGACGGCGTACTTCGCACCACCTTTTGAGATCGGTAAGGAATCGGTAAAATTTATGCCTTATATGGAAAACGGCTATGGACTGGCCATTTGTGTGATTTCCGTCGGTGGAGCTCTCGGAACTTTGGCATACATTTGGCACTTGTCGCATCGCCTAGAGTGATTGGGAGCATCTCGGTTGGCAGTCGACCAATAATACCCATAACGGAGTATTTTCTTTACTAGGGTCTGCCCCCCAGCGTGATTGCCACATTCCCCTTCATGAACTTCCTTTAGGACTCATTTTCATCATGAGCGATACACCGGAGCAGAGGAACGGAAAATCCTTTCTATACATGACTCCTTCCTGAATGATATGCCGTGAAGCTTTGCGAAGGACTTGTCCCCTTTCATTCCTCCATTCAGGAAGGACTCCCTGTAGAAAATGGTCTTTAATCGGAGTCATCCACGACTCCTTCTCAGGCTTCGTCTCTAGTACCCAGTCAATTTCCATCTGGGTTATGCTTGAAGCACCTAGTACTTCGACTGGAACCATGCCCATCTGTTATGCATCCCCGAAGCTAGCAAACTTTGCCAATGAGTCGGCCTCTTTGTTTTGATCCTAGGGAATGTGCATGATGTCATAATACTCAAAACTAGTCAATAGCTCCTAGACTTAGGTAAGGTATGGGGCAAGTCGTTGTCCTTTAGCTTGGTAATCTCCCTTGACTTGGTATACTATAAACTGTGAATCGCAAAAGATTTCAAGAGATTTTATTCCCAGTTCTCTAGCAAGTTTGATCCCAGCAATCAGAGCTTCATACTCAACTTTGTTGTTTGTTGCAAAGAAGTCAAGCTTCAAAGTGTAGCAAATTGATAGATCTTCTGGGGTTACTAGCACGATTCTGGCTCTAGAAAAATGATTAGTAGATGCTCCATCCGAATACATTTTCCACTGAATGGTAGGGGCTCCACAGCTATCTGGGAGATCATCTTATGCAGTGAATTCATCCGAATACATTTTCCACTGAATGGTAGGGGCTCCACAGCTATCTGGGAGATCATCTTATGCAGTGAATTCTGCTATAATATCCGCCAGTTCATGTCCCTGAATGGCTCTTCGAGGAAGATAAGTAATATCAAATTGGCTTAGTTCGATGTTCCACTTGAGTAACCTCCCAGACGTCTCAGGTCGTTGCAGGACTTGTCGTAAAGGCTGATCGGTGTAAACATTGATGGGATGAGCCTAAAAATAGGGGTGGAACTTTCATGAAGCAATCAACAAGCAGTACACCAATTTCTCCATGGATAGTTCCTTTCGGCTCTTGTTAATCGCTTGTTAAATAATTGACCTGTCTCTAGATCTGATTCTCCTTGCAAAGCAGTGCAGCACTTATAGCATGTACTGACACGGCCAAGTAGATACACAAGTCTTCGTGATCCACCGACTTTGACAAGATGTGAGGCCTCTCTAAGTGGTTCACCAAAGCTTGGAATGTGTCTTCATAATCCTACATCCATTCAAAGTTCCTTTTCCCTCTCCTAGTCAAATCGAAGAAAGGAATGCATCTCTCGGTGCTCTGGAAATAAATTGACTTACGGTGGCAACCTTCCCATTTAGGCTCTGTACTTGTTTAATGGTCTTCAACACTTGGATGTTGCGAATTGCTTGAATCTTCTTGGGATTAGCTTTGATTCCACGATCATTGACGATGAAACCCAAGAACTTTCCTAATGCAACGCAAAAAGACCACTTCAAAGGATAGATCTTCATTTTGTAATATCGGATGATATCGAACATTTTTGCCAAGTCTCTAATATGGTCGCTTGATCGTCGTGACTTCACGAATCATCCACATATACCTCCATCGTCTTTCCAATCTGATCTTTAAACATTCTATTGACTAGGCATTGATAGTTCGCTCCAGCATTCTTTAATCCAAATGGCATTACGATATGGCAATACAATCCAACATCGGTAATGAAGCTAGTGTGCTCCTGGTCGGGAATATGCATCGGGATTTGGTTATATCTAGAGTACGCATCCATGAAAGATAGCAATTCGTATCCTGTGGCTGGGTCTACCAACTAGTCGATCCTTGGAAGGGTAAAACTGTCTTTCGGGCATGCCTTGTTCAAGTCAGAGTAATCAAGAAATGTCCGCCATTTTCCATTCGCCTTTCTCACAAGTACAGGATTAGATACCCATTTAGGGTAGAGGGCATCGCGAATAAACCCATTGCCTTTGAGTTTTACCACCTCCTCCCTAAGGGCAGTAGATCTCTCCGGATCCATGCCACGCCTTTTCTGTTTCACCAAGACATGCCTCGGGTCGATATTTAATGTATGGCTAGCAATGGCAGGCGAGATCCACACATGTCAGAGTGAGTCCAAGCGAACACATCAAGATTCGCTTGGAGAAAACCAGCAAGTTCTTTAATCGTCGGGAGGCTGAGCTGTGATTCGATCTTTAGGACCTGTGATGGGTTGTCGTGGCTGACCGTTATGTCAATTGTCAACTTAGCCGGTGCAACCTTGGTCTCTTTGGGATCCTCCTCGTCATCCCTCGGATTTGTGTCTTTATAGAACCGACTATGGTGCTCGAGCCATGGCCTAGGCACTCAATCTTCGGCAGTTTGGCTACGGAGAGACTTATCCACACCCTTACCTTTCTCCTACCGTTGAGCATCTCTTAGTTCAGCTACATAGAAGGCACGTCCAGTCGCTTGATCACCATGCATAACTCCAATACCGTTATCAGTTCGGAAATTCAAAGTCAAACACCATAGGGCAAGAGCTACCCATAATTCAGCTAGGGCTGGTCGGCCCAGAAAATCATTGTATGGAGAGTCAACATCTAAGACAACAAATGGCAAAATCTGCACTCTCCTGCGGTCACCTTCTCCCAACTCCACGGGAAATTCAATATATCCGACAACTTCGGTTTCAGCATCGTTAAAGCCATGAATGTGGGATTTAGACGGTTTTAAGTCCTTGGCTTCCATCCTCATCCGATCGTAAGCCATTTTGAAAATTATATTTACGGAACTTCCATAATCAACCAAATCCTCCATACTAAGGTGGGACCGGTCATGGCCGAAATGACCAGCGGGTCGATCTTCGATGCCTCCATCTTGTCTGCATCTCTATTTCTGAACACAATGTCATCTACCATTGTACGCTGCTATTTTGTCGAAGCTCAATCTTCTGTACCGAACAACATTCAAAATTCATATGCTTTATCGCACTAGCATAATGCTCCATCTCATACCAACTCTTATCAGCTGGATGCGATCTTCCGACTATTTTATTGATCACTAATCTTCCACCAGTCCGCAAAGGCTCCTCGGCCCTATGCGGCGCTTTTCCTCATTTGGGGTCAAATGTACCTTGCCCACTATCATGTGGGGCTTTAACAAACTACTGTAACTTTCTTTCCAGAATCAGTTTCCCGATAATATCTTGTAGATGCCTACACTCATTCATGTTATGACCATAGCATTCGGGGAACTAGCAATATTTTCCAGTTTGCTTCTGCTTCTCCATTGATTCTTTTGTACTGCATGTTATTGCAGGTAGATAAATAGACGTTCTCTAGAGATGTATTTAGTGGTATGTAGGTATCATACATTGGAATCCTAGGTTTTCCTCTTCCGAAATCCTTTTTTTGTTCACGGTTCCGATCACCGCCTTTCTTTTGCTGATTCGGTTTATTTTGGGCATTCACTTGAACTATTCTAGAACTATCACCGGACTGCTTCTCTATAATATTACTCAGCACTCCCTCTCCACTTGGTCCCACAACATTCTTCTTCCTAAGAATTTATCTTCCTTTTTATTGAGTTGCTTTTACATATAAACGTTTGAATGTTGCGGGTGGTTTGCCAGCTAACTAATCGCTAAAGTTAGATTCTAGATCAAACCCTCTCGTTGCAACCATCAATATTGAATGGTCGTTCGGATTATTGACTTCTGTGATAGCTGTATGAAATCTCTCCAAATAATCTTTCAGCGATTCTCCCAGAGCCTAGATCACACTGGATAGGGACATCACATCTTTAGGGCGAGTTGCATGCATACAAAACTACTCCACAAACTTTGTTGTTAAATTGTCAAATCTAAAGATTGATCGCGGGGGTAAACTCGTAACCACATCGTCGCTATGGAAGAGAGAGTAATGGAAAAACATATATACTTTATTGCATCATCGGCACGTGCGGAATCCATCAGCCATTCATATCTCATGATGTGCTGCCTGGGGTCGGTTTTTCCCTCGTAGGCGTGCATTGATGGCATGCTGAACCTCCTTGGATACTCAGCATGTAAGACATTGTCAGTAAACGGGGTATGGCTTCTTAAGATCCCCCAATCATCATTGATCAAGCATTGGCTCTCTCTCACTAGTTGTCTAACCATAGCCGATAAGTCTAGCGTTTGGATAGTTGGAGCAAAGCAGTAGTCGTACTCCACCCATGTGAATGGTCTAGTCGATGTCTACGGGCGTTCCATGCCTTCTTGGCCCAACATCCTCTTAATGTATATCACATACGTTCTCTTCATCGTCATTCCGGGGAGGTAACTGGTTTGGGTCCACTTGAACTCCAACATCCAAATCAATCGTAGCAGCTCCAGCTTATGGTCCAACATAAAGAGGCATGTTTCCTCCTCTGAAGGAGGGATCGCTATCGATCCCTATGAAGGGTTCGGCACCGATCGGTCTCGGTAAACCCGATTGGTTTGCTTGTTGATGTCCAGAAGCTTCTGCGTGATATCCGTCAATTCTGCGACACCTGCATCTGTGATAATCATCTGTTGAACTATAACTCTCCGATGTAGAATAAGGGGTTGGGTCCCTCCTAGCTTTCCCATGTTGTTGCTGACTGAGTTGGTTCATTAGGTCGATATTGAATTGAAGCTGCTGATTCAACTGCCGGCGGCTATCCCTTGGCTCTCTCATAAGATTCTGGAAATCATCTCTTGTGATGGAATCAGTCGAATTCTAGACATCAACCGATTGGTAGCATTCTCATCTATTGGTAGATTGCTCGGGCCTCCTTGCTGGATGCTAGTGTTCTCGTTTCCTTCCGCATTTTGAGATGTAGATTCGGTGTTCCTAACCATTGTTAATGGTTCTCCTTAGACTTTCTACAAATCTGAATATAACGAATAAGTTTCTTGAAGACAGTTTTGGACCTCTTCGAGGGATTTGTGCAATCCAGTAATAACAAAGGGATCCAAATAGGGCTGGGAATCAGTTTCTCAATGAAAAAACCCAAATGTTTGCACCAAAAATTGGCAAAAACACCCAATAGAAGTTTAAAAGAGAAATAAATGAAGAATATAAAATGAAAACAGAGGAAATAAGCAATTAAATAGTAGAAAATCAAAGCAATAACATGAACACGATGACTTATAATGGTTCGGCGTTATTTGCCTACGTCCACTTTAAATAGATAGCTTTATTAATCACTTTGTAAAATGAGTACAATAGGGATCAGATGAAAATCCTTTGTTACAATAGAGTATAAAGCAACCAGCAACGTAAAAAAAATCCGAAAATGACCAACCAAGCATATATTTATAGAGGAAGATGGTAAAATATCCCCCTGAAAATTCGGCAGAAGGATCTCCAAAAACCATATGGACCCATCAGAGGGATCGCATGGCCCAAATCTTAAGGAATAAGGACCGATGCTGATCCCTATTTTGGAGGAATTTAGGGGTGCGATCCCTATGGGAGCTTTCCCATGTTGTAATATGCTCAGCCTCCAAGTTTCATGTGAATTGGATTAGTAGAACTTGAGTTATTACTCGATGTTTGTTGCAATGCGATTTGTTTCCTTATTTAGGCTAATACCTATAGAGGAAAGAGCACCAATCCCTCTTGTTTCATTCTTTTAAGGTGTAATACCTAGGATTGTCTCCCTAAGGTCCTCACATCTTGCTCCCAAAGTTTTATATGCATTGGACTTATGGATCTTGAGATATTGGTTGTTTTCCATTGAATTGCACTTGCTTTCCTGAAATATGCCGATCCCTATATTAGAGAATGATTATAGCCGATCCCTTTTCCATGTCAAACTATATTCCATACTTTGAACATTCTATATTGCATATCTTTCAATTCCGTTCAATCATGGCTTCATATTATCACATGTACTTGATCTTTGGACCACACAATCATCACTCTGGACTTATCGGCCTTGATGATAGTCGAATCTAACTTGTCAAGTCATATTGAATATAGCCGGGTCAAAATGCCGGATTATATATATATATATATAATGTTTTAGTTAAAATATATTGGAAATTGACTATATAAAATAAATCACTTTAAAATATAATTTTTGTATAGACATTAGGTATTGTCTAACAAGATTGAGATTGGGAAATTATTAAATAAAATAGTATATACTTATACATGATAAATTGGTTATAAATAATATAACATGATGTTGGAAAAAAAATATGAAATGATATTTAAAAAATGAAGTACGTGTATTTTAGAGAAAAAAAATCGAAGTTATTCCGAAATTGATGTTGGGTTGCTTAAAATTAGTTGGTTAAACTATAAAGAATTAATTTTGGAGGTTAAATATTTTTAATAATTTTTGAAAAGAAATTAGCTTTGGAAATTAAAATTATATAAAATATTTTTAGGGACACATACGAATAGAAATGAAATGATTAAATTGAAATAAAAGTGGTTTATGATTCTATAAGATTTAATATGAATTGTATAAAGTAAAACTTTTTGAAAATTTGTTTAAGTAGAATTTAAATAACCTATTGGAAAAAAACGTGTGATGATCGAAATTAAACATTGGACAAAGTTAACATTGAAGTTTATGGTTTTCAAATCTTACTAGTTTTATATAGAATAAGATTTGAGATCAACGGTTTTGATTTAACATTGAATTGAAAATTTATTGTTATTTTAAATTGAAATTTGGTTGCAGCTAAAGAAGAATTATACAGCCTATAGCATTTGAATTGGTTAAGCTGAACTAGCCAGGATAGTCAATATGCCAGTGTGCTTAGGACTGGCTAGAAATAAACATTATGGATTTGAGACGTATGGATTTGTACATAAAATTTAGGATGATATTATTTATGAATTTTGGAAGATTTTGAAATAATAACAAAAAATTTTGAATTGATTAAGCTGAACTAGCCAGGATAGTCAATATGCCAGTGTGCTTAAGACTAGCAAGAAATGAACATTATAGATTTGAGACATATGGATTTGTACATAAAATTTAGGATGATATTATTTATGAATTTTGGGAAATTTTGAAACAATAACTAAAAATATATTTTGAATTTGGAATTTACTATTATTTATAAAGTATAACGGAATCTAAATAATTACTAATAAATTTTTGGAAGATTATCTAAATTTTTAGCAAACAATAATAGAATTGTTTTATGAATCTTGATAAAAAAAATTATTAATTAAGTAGTTAAACAAATAGAGGTATTTTGAGTATAATAAAGAGATATTTTCAGTGGATGTTTTTTGGTTAAATTATTACTGTTTTGATGTAACGTGATAATAATATTATTGGTTTGAAGGATTACATCATAAGCTTGTATTAAAATCTATGGTCAGACTTTATAAAATAATTAGAGAACTTTTAGATGATATTTAAAAGAAAAGAATGAATCTTGAATTTTTTCTATATTTGTTTATTAATTTTATATTCAAATTTAAAGAAAAGGAGTTTTATTTGAAAAGGAATTTTATGGATTTTGAATTTAGAATTTTGATTTGAATATTTTATGGGTTTTGAAACAAATATGGTTCTGATTTGATTGAAGATTTTAAGTATAAAGAATATTTCAAATATATAACTTGAACTTTATTCAAGTTATATAGATTTGAAGAAAGAAGAGGTTTTCACTTAAATTCTTTGAAAAAGAATTCTAAAGAATTTTATAACTAGAAGAAAATGATTTTTGAACTATTTTTAAATTAATAGAATTTGAATTTGAGTTTGTTATAGTAATATTGTATTCATCGAAAATAAGGGATCATCCACTTGTGATATCTATGAGTTAAATGGTGATGAAGTACGTGGTTTGCCTAAAAATCCAAAATGTTAGTCCACTTAGAGGGGGACACCGTCCATTATCACGTTTTCATCCCCATGGACTTAAAAAAGGAGTTTAGTGAACTATGTCAAAGGATATGAAGAGTTTCCATTGGTCGAGGATAAAGAAGCAAGTGGCAGAGCACGTTGCAAGATATTTGACGATGGAGATATGCCAACAGTGCATTCTATTTAAATCTAAACTATACTTGGATATTATATGATTATGGCATCTCAATGATATGCTAAAGAATGGAAACTGCATAGGATAGGCATGCATAGAGAGTTTGCAGTGGGTAGTCAGGTAGGCAGAGGACTCGCTATTGAGATATTTTATGTGGGAAAGCTAGCGTCATAAGTTGTTGGGCCTTTCCCGATTTTATAGAGAGTAGGGAAGTCGGCATGTTTGAGTGGGCTTCTTGAGTTAGTGGGTGTGCACATGTTTTCTGTTTCCCATCTACGAACGTACATTGAGGATTTAGCAGTTTTGGTAAAGACTAGTCAGCTTATGTGGTGAATGTAGAGATGGAGTCAAGAATACTCCATAAGTATACTCACATCTTAGGACTTGATGTGATAGCATAAGAATGATGAAATGAAGTTGGTCCAAGTACGACAAGGAAAAGGTTTGGATATAAATGTGATGGAGCCCGAGGAGATAATTAGAATTTCCGATCATGAGCCCTCTTCTAATAAGTTCATCTTTTGGTTAGTTTATAGGTTAGTTTTCTCATTAGGTGTAACGACCCGCCATTTTGAACCATTCGCATCCATTATAAGTGTATAGGTAGACACTCATGCTGGAGTTGAATTGCTCAAAATACCGCGTTGTTAATTTAAATTTGGCAAAACTGAACATATACAGTAAATAAATAATCACAGATCACAGACACAGAGTAATAATTGCAGCGGAAATAAAAGAGATAGTAGTTCATGAAGCTACTATATGAATATATAAAATACATCAGAGTTTACAACAGAAGAGTAATACGATACATCAGATACAAATCAGAATGCATCACTGGAATCATCGAATATCTGAAAGCTAGATAGATAGCTGGCTCTCCAAGCGAAGCTCCAACTCCAAAGGTGAGTCTCAAAAGCTGAACCACTCAGTCTGACCCGAGCGTAAAGCAAAACACAAGACACTCGAGTCAGGATTAACATTCTTATATTAATAAATCCAACTCAAGTGAAATAGCAATTGAAATACAAGTAACTCAAAGGATGTTTGGAATAACCATCCTTTAAGGATCCGTTAAACTATCTACTAGGTAGTAATGTACGATAAGTAGATAATGTCTATTAGTAATAATAAGATATCAAAATAGCGTTAAGTCATGGCCCATTCCACCCTTAACACATTTTTATTCCCAAAAGCATATACAAGACCGTAGTTTCCCCAAAACCGGAAGTCACCAGAGGGCAATCCATATACTAAAGGTACAAATCAAAGTCGTAGTGGTCGCGCATAAATGGAATACAAGTATGACAAGGCACATGAGGCAATACCCAAGGTAGTGATACTACCGTTCGCCTGATCCGGACTGGTGAGAACGCAACGCCGCAGCGCCCGCAACACCGTGAAACAACACTCCCAAAATCAAGGGTGCACCAATCGACAACAAGTATAAGTAGTTCGAAGAAGTGTGTCCACTTGAGGTAGCAAATCCTCCATTGGCCCGGCACAGCTCCTGTTTTAGTCATTTCCAATTTGACACAAGTGTCAAGGCTATCCATTATCGTTCACTTTCTTCAGTCATCACGTACATCATTCCAACCACTTCATTCTGGATCATCACTCCGCGCATAGTTATTAAAGTGGTTTTTGGTTTAGATAGAGAGTATATCCATAACCGAATTCCGGCCTCTTTAATAACTTTCGTAATTATTACACCGATTGGTCGTTTATATATTTCAAAACCAAATCAATTTCAATTTCAATTTCAATTCGCAAATCAACATTTCATTTGTCTATCAAAACAGTTTCCATACTTTACGTTTCAAAACTTCCCAGTTACCATTTCAAAATCTCATAATTCAATTTCCATCTTCATTTAAACAATTCAAATATCAATTCAAGTTCGTATATAAGTTTCATTCCGAAAATCATTTAAATTTATTTAATTTAACATTCAAATCAATTAAAATTCATTTATCGATTTCATTCAATATTCATTAAGTAAATTTTGCCATTCAAACAATTTTTATTAAATTTCCAATTCATTAAATCAATTACTTAAGTTCGACTTCATTATATCAAAATTTCAAATTGAATTAAATTAAATTCGTCAAATCAAATTCTTTAAATTTCAAGTCTTACGTTAATTTCAATAAATCGCATTTTATTCCTTGTTAAAGAAATTCAATTCACTTATTTACTTACTGATATAATTTTCCAAAACTTAATTAATAAAGAAACTCAATTTCAATTTATTTGCGAAGTAAAATTCACTTATTCAAAAGTTCAATTTTTCTTAATAAAAATCCAATTCAATTTAATCATTAAATAATTCAATCTTATTAATTATTAAATAATTCAAAACTTAATTATTAAATAATTTCAAATCTTAATAATTTCAAACTTAATTATAATTTCAAACTTGATTATTAAATCATTTCAAAGTTTAACAATTTCAAACTTAATTACAATTTCAAACTTAATTATTAAATCATTTCAAGGTTTAATAATTTCAAACTTAATTCAATAATTTCTCAAATTAAACAACATTCTTCCATCAATTACTTTATTAATATTTCATTTCAGAATATTAAATATTCATATTTAAATTTCATTAAGATTCAATTTCCAACTTCGTTTCAAAACCATATTATCTATTCAAATAAAATCTTCATTTTATTTTTAAATCAAATTATTGACCAATCGGGTTTTATTTAATTCTCTATATCCAAGGTCAAAGTTCAATTTGGGTATTTATCATTTCAACCCGATTCCAATTCAATTCAAAAATCAAAGCATAACAAAGGGAACTTGCTGTGTGATAGCTGGGATGGTGTCAAAGTAAATAAACAAGCAATAACAATGAACAATAACAATCCAATAATCAATTCAAATAATCCCGAAATAATCGTATTAATTCGCATTGTTATTTGTGCGAATTAATATAATTATTTCTAGAATCTACACTATCATTTCATGTAGATTAAAGATTATTACAATAATATTAATACGGTTCTTCATTTGATATCAATTGTTCAATTTCAAACTACATCGATTTAAACAACATACATTAAATGGTTCAAGGTGTATTAAATCAAATTTCTACGTGTCCATAAATTCAACAATTAAAGGGGTCATATTATACAAATGTCAGTTAATCAAATTTAACATTTAATTATCCTATATCAAGTTCAATTTCATACTATTTATCATTTTAACATTAACAATTTAACGTCCAATATAAACATCAACAATCAATCAATTATCAGCCAAACTGTATTATCATCACATAAATAATTAACAGATAATGGTGTCAGATGTCACAGGTGAACTGATACAGGTAATAGCATATATAACAGTGTAATTAACTAACAACAGCATATTTCAATTGTCGTTTCAATTGAAATCAGATTTAATAAATAAAAGAACGTTAATCGTGAGTGATTGCTCACCTTTCGAGGCTAGAGATGAACGAGAAATTGAGCTATGAATCCAAAACGAATTCCAAAGCAAAGTGAGATGGGCACGAATTAGACGGACAAGCTGATAGACGGACAAGCTGATAGAGAAGAGATCAATGAGCAATTAGAATCAGTTGATATAAATTGAGCTAAGTCTACATGTTATTTTTATTTTCAAATCAACCCGATACAACATAATATATGTATAATTATATATCCAGTATTAAATTTTAAGACCAGGACTAAAATACTATAAAAAAAAATTTATCATTATTCTTAAAACCATTACCCAAAATAAATTCTTTAACACATCTGCCTAAACTGTTTTGAAATCGAATAATATATATTAGTATAAAAATAATCGAAACAAACTTCACTTTAAACATATACATTTAGACAGGTATAAGTAAAGCATATAATATATATATAAACTTTTATAAATACATATACATACACTGATACACGGCAACTCATAGATTAGTATAACTATACCCTGTAAAACAATCTTGTATAAATATATATATCCTCTTATACTGTAACACGTAACTACCTTCAACATATAACATTGGATTTCTTAACATATTTCACACGTATAATTTCCAAAGTATCAATACTTATAAAATGTTTATTATAACATATGTATAAATCAGTATAATCCTTAAATACGTACATATATACTGAACTAATTTGAAGTATATAAAACTGTAAACAACAAACTTACTGCAATTATATATATACTTATTAAACTACAAAATACTTACGTATATAAACTTTATACTTTATAAATTATAGCTGTATAAACTTTCATATTAATATAAATACACATTATATAAGATGCTACAGGTTGCCATCTCAGAGAAGAAAAACCAAGCTTACGTATTATGTTTTAAAACCCATACTGACATATATACCTTACTGACTTAAACTTATCAACTAACATATATGTACTGCCCATGCACATATGATATAGCCTGTACACACTTCAAAATCTAGGCTAAAATATATTCACCTTAATATATGACAGCACTTTTAAACACAAAATTTATACATATATGATAACGCTTGGAATCCATATAACTATTATAGCCTTTACGTTAAACCCAACAAATCATATGTATAAGATATACTTTGTAAATATATCATATAGCTGTTATATCAAACCAATATATATAGTACCAGAGCAAAATCTATAACTGTACTATGACCATATATATACTATAACTTTTATAACCTAAGTAAACATATATATACTTTTAAATAACAGATAAATATATATATCTACCTATGTATTCCACATACTACTTTGGAATTCAGCTCAAAATAAACTTCGACTGCAACCAGTTGGAAGGATAGGCCACCTCGATAAATTACGCGACATTTGCAGCTGTTTTCCAACAAAAAGAAGAAGCCAAGACACTGCTTTTATTTATGCAGTTACAACTATCTACCATATTTGGGCAGAGAAGAATAGAAGGACCTTTGAAAGGAAGAAAGGCGCAATGACATAGAGGGAGTGATGTGGTAGGACTGGGTCAAAGCATGGAGATGGGTGACTGTGGAAATAAGGTGGAGGGCGCATCTGGTGGTAGACTGGCAACTCGGGCGGAGGGCTGCTGCTTAAATGTGGCGGCTACTGGTTGATGTGCTCGGGTGAGAGGAAGGTGATGGGAATGGAGTGGGAAGGCTGATGGGCTACGAGCCTACGAGGCTGTGGTGGTGGTGTCAGCTCTAATAGAAAAGGGGTGGAGGAAGGGAAACGGTCGGAGCAAGTCTGGGTTTGTGGAGGATATGGTGGCCGCTATATGGCGTTAAGGGTTCAAGGAGATTGTTAGTGAAGTGGAGGGAAAGTTGGTGTTCGATAGGAAAGCGGGTCCGGTTACTGGTTGAAGATGGCGGCGGTCTAGATGAAGGAGGATGGATTGCGTGTGAGATGTGACAAGGTGGGGACATTCAAGGTACTTGGTCGACAGTGGTGGAGGGATGACAGGCGGAAGGTGGTGAAAAAGTGGGCTGATGGGTTTCGGATGTTGATGGAATAGGTTAAAGATAGAAGATGAACAAGTATGAACAGGGAATGAAAAGGTTGCATAAATATCTGAGTATACAAAAACTAGTGACTCGGTTTCCAACAGTTGAGTTAATGAATGGTAGTGGAAATCAAAAGGCAAAAGGTGGGAGTTGAACTGGAATATAATAATAACCAATGGCTATCAGGTTTATGCGTTGGAAAATGAAAAGGCACAGAGAAAACCAAAGATTGAAACGGTTATCGGTACGGTAGGCGTTACGCAAAGTGCAACGTACACCGGACTCCGAATTTGGAAATCGAATATACCGTAGCGATCGGCACAACGAGACGATCAAAACGGTATACAGATGTTAGTGGTACGATTGAATTATAAAAATTCGAATTTTCTAATAGCGGAAATGCGAGAAAAACACTGAAAAATAAGATCGACGGAGCCAAAGATGTCCGAATTTGGAAAAACGACAAACTGACATCTTGCTCAGAAGATGGTTTAGAATTTTTCTATGTAAAAATATTTAGGTTTCGGAAACATTTTATTTTCATCGCTTTTTCACCGATTAAATTGAAGTGAATTTACGCGCGAAATAAACTTTCGTATTTTCGGACGAAAATCTACCAGTTGCTACTTGCTATGTTTAATTAAACGCATTCCAAATATCAAATTTATATTTCAAAATTTTATCGTTTAAAATTTTCACAAAATTTCAACTAATTACGTTATTAAAACAGTTGAAATTTACGGGTCGTTACATTCTCCCCCACTCAAAACTTTTCGTCCCCGAAAAGGAACGAGGTAGGAGAATAGAAACAACCAGAAAGAAAAAAACAGATTTGAAAACAAAATAAACAACTAATTTAAACCATATAAATTCAAATTTAAATTAATTGATATTCAATAATTGATTTAATCCATTTGATTTCACTAAAAACAATCTCAACTATTTCTAAATTCATTATCTTATTATCCAATTATCCTCAATTTACAATTTCTAAAACCATAAATTTGAATAATCTTTTATTATAATCATATTTTATTTTCAACAATTTAAATTCTTCTTTATTCCAAATTATTGTTAAATTTATTTCACTTAATATATCTTTATTACATATATTTAACCATATAAATTAATTTAAACCATATAAATTTCAATTTAAATTAATTTATATTCATTAATTGATTTTCAATTTAAGATATTTCCATAAGTTGATCTAATTTCAATTTATTAATTTACCTTCAAAACAAAATTTATTTACAATTATCTTATTGTTCTATTTATCTCTATTAACATAATTAAAATTCAAGTGTACAACCACTCAAATTTTATTTATAAATTCAATTTATGTTATATATTATCCAATTATATATTCGACTCTGAATGATTTAGGCAAGTTGTATTAGAATGCAGTTGAACAATATTCAAATAAAAATTTTCCCAATTCAATTATTCAAGTTTAAGTATTTATTTCAAATTTTGGTTTCACTTATAATTAAAATCATCCTTTAACAAAATTTAAGAATTAGATTTCCGATTAACTTTAAACAATTTAGAGTTATATATAATATATTTATATTAATCAAATTAAATTTTAAAATAAGATACCTATATATATAAATCAAATTATACTGAAGAAATTCAAAGCAAAATATTTTTCAAAACAAACCGTAGCAAAGCTACAGAATAGTATCTCCACTTCGAAACTCGAAAATGAATGTCGATGATGCGGCCGCCATCACCGAAATTATTTTCCAGCGACAAAGAGAAGAGCACTGATTTCAACATTTTAAAAATTCTTTGAAAACGATTTCTATTCGAAAATACTTTTAAATTTTAAAAACCAAAGTTCAAAATCACCGGAAACTAATAAATTCTCAAATTTCTGAATTAGATTCATTCCAAATTCCAATCAATTTATAACCAAGTTTATACATTCATTTATTTATATTATGCAATAGTCAATGGTTTACAAAACAATAATTGAAAATCAAATATTATTATTTCTGACAACAAATTTATTAACAATTTAATTTCAGAAAACTTATATTTATATATAATATAATCATACAAAACTTTTTATTTACCAAATTTGAAAACGATATTTTAAAACATTTTAAATATTTATTTACAAATACACTTCCTCGCTCGACGATACAATAATGGATTTCAAGGCAAAGATAGAGATTCAAATTTGATGGACTCAAATCAAAGAGAATTCTGATTCGAAGACAAATTTGAAAGAAAAGATAAGATGATTCAATAACAGAATCGGGAGATGGGTAAGTTTATTTAATTCACGGGCAACCTTAACCGGGTCGTCCGTAACTTCAAGAATAAGATCGATGCTGAATTCCAAGGTAAATCAACTCTCGATCTCAAGAGATGGAATTCAGGTATAGCAGGTAATAGATGGCATCGTAAACCGAGGACACTGAAATCTCCGGTAAATCGATGTCTATTTTAAAGGAGTTTCTCCTTTATGAATCATTCGAAGATTGGTGAGACCGCCGATCTATTATAGATATCATTCAAAATGGAGTTATGGGGTGCTCCAGAATTGAAAGAAGACGAATAGTGAGGGACACGAATGAATTTTTTGGAACCGCAGTGAACGTTCCAAAATTCACAGGAATTGAGTCAAAAGGAAGAGATTGAAACTCGAATGAGAGTGATTCTGTAAATACATTTTACCCTATATGTTGAGTTTTGCCTAGAGCTACCAAAGCTCTGATACCAACTGTAACGACCCGCCATTTTGAACCATTCGCATCCATTATAAGTGTATAGGTAGACACTCATGCCGGAGTTGAATTGCTCAAAATACCGCGTTGTTAATTTAAATTTGGCAAAACTGAACATATACAGTAAATAAATAATCACATATCACAGACACAGAGTAATAATTGCAGCGGAAATAAAAGAGATAGTAGTTCATGAAGCTACTATATGAATATATAAAATACATCAGAGTTTACAACAGAAGAGTAATACGATACATCAGATACAAATCAGAATGCATCACTGGAATCATCGAATATCTGAAAGCTGGATAGATAGCTGGCTCTCCAAGCGAAGCTCCAACTCCAAAGGTGAGTCTCAAAAGCTGAACCACTCAGTCTGACCCGAGCGTAAAGCAAAACACAAGACACTCGAGTCAGGATTAACATTCTTATATTAATAAATCCAACTCAAGTGAAATAGCAATTGAAATACAAGTAACTCAAAGGATGTTTGGAATAACCATCTTTTAAGGATCCGTTAAACTATCTACTAGGTAGTAATGTACGATAAGTAGATAATGTCTATCAGTAATAATAAGATATCAAAATAGCGTTAAGTCATGGCCCATTCCACCCTTAACACATTTTTATTCCCAAAAGCATATACAAGACCGTAGTTTCCCCAAAACCGGAAGTCACCAGAGGGCAATCCATATACTAAAGGTACAAATCAAAGTCGTAGTGGTCGCGCATAAATGGAATACAAGTATGACAAGGCACATGAGGCAATACCCAAGGTAGTGATACTACCGTTCGCCTGATCCGGACTGGTGAGAACGCAACGCCGCAGCGCCCGCAACACCGTGAAACAACACTCCCAAAATCAAGGGTGCACCAATCGACAACAAGTATAAGTAGTTCGAAGAAGTGTGTCCACTTGAGGTAGCAAATCCTCCATTGGCCCGGCACAGCTCCTGTTTTAGTCATTTCCAATTTGACACAAGTGTCAAGGCTATCCATTATCGTTCACTTTCTTCAGTCATCACGTACATCATTCCAACCACTTCATTCTGGATCATCACTCCGCGCATAGTTATTAAAGTGGTTTTCGGTTTAGATAAAGAGTATATCCATAACCGAATTCCGGTCTCTTTAATAACTTTCGTAATTATTACATCGATTGGTCGTTTATATATTTCAAAACCAAATCAATTTCAATTTCAATTCGCAAATCAACATTTCATTTGTCTATCAAAACAGTTTCCATACTTTACGTTTCAAAACTTCCCAGTTACCATTTCAAAATCTCATAATTCAATTTCCATCTTCATTTAAACAATTCAAATATCAATTCAAGTTCGTATATAAGTTTCATTCCGAAAATCATTTAAATTTATTTAATTTAACATTCAAATCAATTAAAATTCATTTATCGATTTCATTCAATATTCATTAAGTAAATTTTGCCATTCAAACAATTTTTATTAAATTTCCAATTCATTAAATCAATTACTTAAGTTCGACTTCATTATATCAAAATTTCAAATTGAATTAAATTAAATTCATCAAATCAAATTCTTTAAATTTCAAGTCTTACGTTAATTTCAATAAATCGCATTTTATTCCTTGTTAAAGAAATTCAATTCACTTATTTACTTACTGATATAATTTTCCAAAACTTAATTAATAAAGAAACTCAATTTCAATTTATTTGCGAAGTAAAATTCACTTATTCAAAAGTTCAATTTTTCTTAATAAAAATCCAATTCAATTTAATCATTAAATAATTCAATCTTATTAATTATTAAATAATTCAAAACTTAATTATTAAATAATTTCAAATCTTAATAATTTCAAACTTAATTATAATTTCAAACTTGATTATTAAATCATTTCAAAGTTTAACAATTTCAAACTTAATTATTAAATCATTTCAAGGTTTAATAATTTCAAACTTAATTCAATAATTTCTCAAATTAAACAACATTCTTCCATCAATTACTTTATTAATATTTCATTTCAGAATATTAAATATTCATATTTAAATTTCATTAAGATTCAATTTCCAACTTCGTTTCAAAACCATATTATCTATTCAAATAAAATCTTCATTTTATTTTTAAATCAAATTATTGACCAATCGGGTTTTATTTAATTCTCAATATCCAAGGTCAAAGTTCAATTTGGGTATTTATCATTTCAACCCGATTCCAATTCAATTCAAAAATCAAAGCATAACAAAGGGAACTTGCTGTGTGATAGCTGGGATGGTGTCAAAGTAAATAAACAAGCAATAACAATGAACAATAACAATCCAATAATCAATTCAAATAATCCCGAAATAATCGTATTAATTCGCATTGTTATTTGTGCGAATTAATATAATTATTTCTAGAATCTACACTATCATTTCATGTAGATTAAAGATTATTACAATAATATTAATACGGTTCTTCATTTGATATCAATTGTTCAATTTCAAACTACATCGATTTAAACAACATACATTAAATGGTTCAAGGTGTATTAAATCAAATTTCTACGTGTCCATAAATTCAACAATTAAAGGGGTCATATTATACAAATGTCAGTTAATCAAATTTAACATTTAATTATCCTATATCAAGTTCAATTTCATACTATTTATCATTTTAACATTAACAATTTAACGTCCAATATAAACATCAACAATCAATCAATTATCAGCCAAACTGTATTATCATCACATAAATAATTAACAGATAATGGTGTCAGATGTCACAGGTGAACTGATACAGGTAATAGCATATATAACATTGTAATTAACTAACAACAGCATATTTCAATTGTCGTTTCAATTGAAATCAGATTTAATAAATAAAAGAACGTTAATCGTGAGTGATTGCTCACCTTTCGAGGCTAGAGATGAACGAGAAATTGAGCTATGAATCCAAAACGAATTCCAAAGCAAAGTGAGATGGGCACGAATTAGACGGACAAGCTGATAGACGGACAAGCTGATAGAGAAGAGATCAATGAGCAATTAGAATCAGTTGATATAAATTGAGCTAAGTCTACATGTTATTTTTATTTTCAAATCAACCCGATACAACATAATATATGTATAATTATATATCCAGTATTAAATTTTAAGACCAGGACTAAAATACTATAAAAAAAATTTTATCATTATTCTTAAAACCATTACCCAAAATAAATTCTTTAACACATCTGCCTAAACTGTTTTGAAATCGAATAATATATATTAGTATAAAAATAATCGAAACAAACTTCACTTTAAACATATACATTTAGACAGGTATAAGTAAAGCATATAATATATATAAAAACTTTTATAAATACATATACATACACTGATACACGGCAACTCATAGATTAGTATAACTATACCCTGTAAAACAATCTTGTATAAATATATATATCCTCTTATACTGTAACACGTAACTACCTTCAACATATAACATAGGATTTCTTAACATATTTCACACGTATAATTTCCAAAGTATCAATACTTATAAAATGTTTATTATAACATATGTATAAATCAGTATAATCCTTAAATACGTACATATATACTGAACTAATTTGAAGTATATAAAACTATAAACAACAAACTTACTGCAATTATATATATACTTATTAAACTACAAAATACTTACGTATATAAACTTTATACTTTATAAATTATAGCTGTATAAACTTTCATATTAATATAAATACACATTATATAAGATGCTACAGGTTGCCATCTCAGAGAAGAAAAACCAAGCTTACGTATTATGTTTTAAAACCCATACTGACATATATACCTTACTGACTTAAACTTATCAACTAACATATATGTACTGCCCATGCACATATGATATAGCCTGTACACACTTCAAAATCTAGGCTAAAATATATTCACCTTAATATATGACAGCACTTTTAAACACAAAATTTATACATATATGATAACGCTTGGAATCCATATAACTATTATAGCCTTTACGTTAAACCCAACAAATCATATGTATAAGATATACTTTGTAAATATATCATATAGCTGTTATATCAAACCAATATATATAGTACCAGAGCAAAATCTATAACTGTACTATGACCATATATATACTATAACTTTTATAACCTAAGTAAACATATATATACTTTTAAATAACAGATAAATATATATATCTACCTATGTATTCCACATACTACTTTGGAATTCAGCTCAAAATAAACTTCGACTGCAACCAGTTGGAAGGATAGGCCACCTCGATAAATTACGCGACATTTGCAGCTGTTTTCCAACAAAAAGAAGAAGCCAAGACACTGCTTTTATTTATGCAGTTACAACTATCTACCATATTTGGGCAGAGAAGAATAGAAGGACCTTTGAAAGGAAGAAAGGCGCAATGACATAGAGGGAGTGATGTGGTAGGACTGGGTCAAAGCATGGAGATGGGTGGCTGTGGAAATAAGGTGGAGGGCGCATCTGGTGGTAGACTGGCAACTCGGGCAGAGGGCTGCTGCTTAAATGTGGCGGCTACTGGTTGATGTGCTCGGGTGAGAGGAAGGTGATGGGAATGGAGTGGGAAGGCTGATGGGCTACGAGCCTACGAGGCTGTGGTGGTGGTGTCAGCGCTAATAGAAAAGGGGTGGAGGAAGGGAAACGGTCGGAGCTAGTCTGGGTTTGTGGAGGATATGGTGGCTGCTATATGGCGTTAAGGGTTCAAGGAGATTGTTAGTGAAGTGGAGGGAAAGTTGGTGTTCGATAGGAAAGCGGGTCCGGTTACTGGTTGAAGATGGCGGCGGTCTAGATGAAGGAGGATGGATTGCGTGTGAGATGTGACAAGGTGGGGACATTCAAGGTACTTGGTCGACAGTGGTGGAGGGATGACAGGCAGAAGGTGGTGAAAAAGTGGGCTGATGGGTTTCGGATGTTGATGGAATAGGTTAAAGATAGAAGATGAACAAGTATGAACAGGGAATGAAAAGGTTGCATAAATATCTGAGTATACAAAAACTAGTGACTCGGTTTCCAATAGTTGAGTTAATGAATGGTAATGGAAATCAAAAGGCAAAAGGTGGGAGTTGAACTGGAATATAATAATAACCAATGGCTATCAGGTTTATGCGTTGGAAAATGAAAAGGCACAGAGAAAACCAAAGATTGAAACGGTTATCGGTACGGTATGCGTTACGCAAAGTGCAACGTACACCGGACTCCGAATTTGGCAATCGAATATACCGTAGCGATCGGCACAACGAGATGATCAAAACGGTATACAGATGTTAGTGGTACGATTGAATTATAAAAATTCGAATTTTCTAATAGCGGAAATGCGAGAAAAACACTGAAAAATAAGATCGACGGAGCCAAAGATGTCCGAATTTGGAAAAACGACAAACTGACATCTTGCTCAGAAGATGGTTTAGAATTTTTCTATGTAAAAATATTTAGGTTTCGGAAACATTTTATTTTCATCGCTTTTTAACCGATTAAATTGAAGTGAATTTACGCGAGAAATAAACTTTCGTATTTTCGGACGAAAATCTACCAGTTGCTATGTTTAATTAAACGCATTCCAAATATCAAATTTATATTTCAAAATTTTATCGTTTAAAATTTTCACAAAATTTCAACTAATTACGTTATAAAACAGTTGAAATTTACGGGTCGTTACATTAGGTCATTGTTTGTTTGCATGGTTGCTTTAGCTAGCCAATTGACATAGCCATGGTTGTATGAATGTTAGGTTTGGTTGTATGCATGTCCTTGTGACATTTTTTTATTGCTATGGTTATTTTGTTTGAAGTTATACCAGTTTAGTTTTTACTTATGTAGGTACATTCCAACCTAGGATGGATACCTATAGTTAGGTGTTCGAATTTATGCTAGATAATTATACATGATATTTATTTTTCCTTTATATATGTATTTACTGATTTTGTTCATGGACATGGTTATGTACTTGCACTTTGATATGGATGTTGCATATGAGTGTATAGATGCATGTGTGTGTGTGTATGCATATATTTGGATGCTTGCATACATATTGGTCGCATTGCATATGCATTCATATAGGAGGACGATTTAGTTGCATTTGCACTCATCTCATTTCATATCATCCTACTTTCTCAATCATATGTATTATATAATCTTAATTGAGTCTTTGATTGTGTTGTATAATGGATGTTAGATGGATGTAGCTATGTCTATTTTGTATGTTTGTATGATGTAAAGGAAGTAGCATTGTTCATATCTTGGAATTTCGACGATGAAGTTCTTTTAAGGGGGAGAATGTAACACCCCGTAATTTTATGAAATTAAATACTTAAATTAAAATGGGTAAAATCGTAATTTCATATATAGGGCAAAATAAATGGGTAAGTTCTCTTGAAATTAGACTTCGAGACCTATTCAATTGCATCCATAATGTCGTTTACAGACAAAAAACATATATAATTGACCGAATTCGCTTAAACGGTCTAGGAGTTAGAAGAAGTCAAACCCAGTGACATTGTCGTAATATATTAATTTCGAGATTTTAGCCTAGATATTATATTTTTCAACCTATAAATAAATCTCTAACCCTATTCCTTTTTTCTAGTAATCGTACATCCACTTATAAAACCTTAATCACTAAATCAATTCCTAATCCACCAAATTAGATCCAAATCAAACAAATTTACATATAAAACCGATCAACACGAAGAGGGCTACACGGTTAAATCAAAGAGATTTGGCATTTTCAAAACAGAAAATTTATGAACAACGAAGAAAAAGAAGGATTCACCTCGGATCGAAGAAGTTGCACGACTAGTCGGTAAGTGGGGCTCTTCATATCTGCGTAAATATTGATAGGTTATAGTAAATCACCATATATTCATGAACCAATGTGCATATGATGAAATTGAAAATAATTACACACACACACACACGGAGGATTGAAATCTAAATTGCCATGGCTTGGTGATTAAAAATCAAATTTCAATCGATCATAATTAGCAAACGTTAATCTGCCTTTAAAAAAGTGCAAAATATACAACTGTTCCAAACTAGGCATATTATATATCAAAATCGTAGTTCTTGACAACACGATAGTGTTCGTTCGTCAATTGAGTATGCGGATTGATTAGAAAATGTGTTAGAAGTTCAATAAACATAGGCCGTTCGTTTTGATCCAATGGTAAAACAGTGACCATATGACAATCAGAAGTTACAGGCTTGTAGAGGAGATTGAGTAGAAGCTCTCGGTGGTTTCTGATTATCTCAGAGTGGTTTGAGGTAGCCAAAGTTCATCAAAGATCGGTAGGAGTGGAGGTGCTACCCAGGGTGGCTAAGATGAACAGAGTATGAGCGTTGGATGGAGTATGGCATGGGGAGCTCACTAATGTAGGCGGATCTGGTGATGGAAGGCTCTGGCGATGGCGGTGAGGCTAATTCCGATGGCTATAGGGTTCGCTTAAAGGTCAAGCTATCTCGACTACTGTAGCGGAAGAGAAAACTAATAATTAATAATATAGTTATATTGAATAATTACGATATTACCCCTGACCTTAAAATATTTATAACTCTCGCATACGATATCTGTTTCATGTGTGGTTCACGGCATTGCGATCATGCCAAGACGAGGAACACTTTGGCATGTTGTTTACTGCATTTTGAAACACTTCGTAAAATGTTCCTAGTTTGATAAGTTCATATGTATTGTTCGACTAACAATTACGAGGGTATGCGTTACGGTACATTTTCAGAGGAAATGAGTTCTTCGGTGTAACCGTCAATGTCTAACGACAACGTTGCATTGCATTTTTAAGAGGAAATGAGTTATTCAGTGCACGATTTGATGATGATGGGTATAGTACATTTTTCAAAAGAAATGAGCTCTTTGATGTGACCAACGACCTCTAATGATGGCGATTTCGATGGCTAGGGATTTCGATACACTTTTTAGAGGAAACGAGTTCTTTCGTTGTCCAGAAACGCCTTTCGTTTTTTATTCTCGAGACATAAGTATGATTCTCGAGAGGGGTACATTTGATGGCACATTAGAGAGTTAATATTATGCAAGATCCCTGGTATACTATGTTACCATATTATTATATTTTATTGGTTGACTTGTTGGGTGCAGGTGACGTAGGTTACGGTATGGTTTTCGAGCATAATTGTTGTTTTACTGGCTTATTAATATTATACACTTATATGATGCGTTTCGCCCACCATACGAAAGTCTAACCCCACTATCATTATTTTAGTCATACTCTGATAGGTCGATAGAGAGGACTTGTGGTGACTTAGAGGCGTGATTGTATAATGGAGAAACACCTTTAGTTATTGGCTATCTACTATTTTTATTTCATTTATTCCCAAACATTATATTATTTCCATTACTAGTATAAAGAGAGATGTTGTAGTTGGAATCTATTTGATTCTATATTATTATATTTGTCTGGGATTGTATTATTAATTACTATCATACTTTGTTCCTTCCTCTACGAGTTTCAAAAAGTGTGGAATATTGTAGATAGCTCTGTGATTTTTTTTATATCTTACCTTAAAATGATCCATCGTCTGTGAGGTTTGCAATGTCCACGAGGTTTTATGTATGAATAGGGACGTCATAGATAGCAGATTGTTATGCATGTCCTAAAGATTTCTATTGCTAAGGAAGATGTATTTTGTTCTGAATAATGAGAATATATTTGTGTTTTCGTTCATCTTCTTCGACGGATTCTTTTGTTAGCTAAATCATATCTTTTGATACACGAACAATGTTGGGACTTCTTACATTTTTTTATTTGTTGTGTTGTTTCGAAGTAGGTGTGATGATCGCCTTACAGCTCTGATACCCAATATAACCTGTAGGGTGCGCTATAGCGGTACCTGGTCGATGCAGGACGATAGTCAAGGATGAAATAATGTAAAAACAATCACATAACCTTTGGTATATCTCATAACACAAATATAAAATGTAATAATTAATCACATATTTAAAATAGGCAAGACAGTAATATAATTAAATAAAACATAAATAAGGACATTAGAGTGCAACAAGTTAATAAGTTAATAAGACTATATAAAGCATAAATAATAGAGTTTATATGTCCCAATGTTCAAATAAAATTCAAGCTGTCTGTAATAACACAAGTATTGACATAGCTTCATAGTATTGCACAGCGAAATATAAGCGATGGTAAGCTCCAAAATCTAGGTATATGAAAGCATTACCTCCTGCTCATACTCCGTATAGCTCCATGTGTTAACTGTAACAACCCTACTTTCTACGTCGTATAAATAAATAAATTTAACTAAAATAAAATTGTTCAAACTTGCTATTTGATAATTAATACTTTGAAAACAAAATTTTAGTTTATTAAATTATATTCAATAAAAGATTGTGTTTTAATAAATTGAATTAAATTAATAAATTCTTTTCGGATAATTTATTGAAATAAAATAAAATATTCTAATTGAATATAAAATATTTTTAAAGTGTAAATAATTTTTATGTGATTAAAATAGTGAAAAATAAATAGATATTGAAATGAACGAAATCGGGTAATTATTAAAATATAATTTTTTGAATCAGGCGTAAATCAATTTATATTGGATGAAATTCATTTACAAATAAATGGCAAGAATGTAAATTTAAATTTGAGTGTGAAGTAAATAAATTAATCAAAGTGGATTAGAATTAAAAGGCCTAAATCCATTTTCCTTCCTCCTTGTTCTAGAACTCTCCCTACATCTTCCTTTACAAGCCCAAAACAAGGCCTTAACTTCTATATAGACCTAATACACAAATTTAAATCGAGAACAGGAAAAAACAAATGATCATGATTACCTGACACATGATCGAATTGATAGAGTTAGGGGTATGCCGTAGGGGCAATTATGTAATTTGTTACATATATCTAACTCGTTGACCAATCTTGTTCGAAATAAAGGTATTTTCTTTCTATTATATACTTGATATAATGTGGTTATATTAATTAAACAATTTAATTAAAAGTATATTTAATAGAAATCCATAAATGGTATGTTTTGTGATAGTAGTTACAAAGTGTTGTAACCGTGAGTAATTTATCACAATGAAACAAATATACCATTTTTAATGTTCCTAGTCAAGATGCATCGAGACTGGATATCGATGTATCCGTTGAGACTAGAGTACGTAACGCTCTCCATATGTTGGGCTGTGTATTACTCATGACTGCTGGGGGCACCAAAGGGTTACGTGTTGATAGTTATTGGATAATTATGGAATGACTCACTCGATAGTTTCTGTTGGTTAATATAACAAAGGTCAAGCAGAGAATATCGATGTGACTAATTTACACAGTTCTCTCGACTTGAGAATACTTTTGATCTTCAATGTTGAAGCTCCGCTTGATTATAGTTAAATCGTGGCACGGCGTCCATCGAACGACTATAGTTGGGTCGAGTGGAAGCATTGGAAGTGAAACACTATTCAAGAGAGGATTCGTCTCCTCAGTTATATGAGGTTAGTATCACGGTCAACTGAAGTCAACTCAAAGTCAAAGTCTCTGGCTAGAGCATTTCAATTAATAATAATTGTTATTATTGAACCAAGGACTTTGTGTTCGGACTATAAAGTTGAATGTGGATGATATTGGAATTTTGACCATTACTAAATTCCATAAATCCAAAGTGATATAGTTTTGACGAAGAGAATTGGTGTAAATAATTGTCACTATTAGGTGCCACTTATAATAAGTAAAATTGGATTTTACCTAAAAGATGTGTAAGCATTAAATTCGGCCAAAATGTCACACCACCTACTAAGTGACGTGTAAACATTAATATTCGAATAGTTCGATATTAATCGCTGACTGAATTTACACCTTTGAGTCGCACAACCGTAATGATGAATGCTTCGAAAACCACATGATTTAGTTAATTTATAACCGTTATAAATTAATTAAATTAATTAATATTTATGAAACATTAATTATTAAATTTGTGTTTGTTTGTTTATTTGATTTGTTTGAATCCATTAGTATTTAATAAAGTACATACATAAAAGTTATGTATGTATGTATGTATCGATATATGCTATTGATAAAATATTTAAATCGGATTTAAATAGATTAATTACTAAATGGGTTTGGGAATATTTTAAGGCCCATATAGCCTTATTCATAGAAGGCCATAAGAAAAATAGGCATAAGATCCAATGGTTGGATCTAGAAAATGAAGGGAGGAGGTTAAGGAAGGATCCCTCTATAAATAAGTTACTGTTGCACACAAATATGTACATAAGAGTATATTTGAGATACTCTAATTTACATACACATTAAATTAAATTTTAAACTTTATTTCTAAATCTAAATAAAATAAAGATTTTATTTAAAAGAATTCTAAGTATGTTTAGACTTCATAGGCTTGTTAATGATCCAAAATGGTAAAAAAATTTAAATTCACTCATTTCTTCTGCTGCGGGCTGGCCCATCTCCAACAATGGTATCGGAGCCCAATAGCCTATGCGGTCTAAATTAGTCATATTAGGGTTAATTAACTAAGTTTACGCACTTAGTACGGTGCCTAGAAAGGTAATGTCTAGGATTGGAATTGGATAATAAAGTACACTGTCCTACCTGGTTACTTGCATGGCCTAAAAGGTGATGTGAGCACAAAGGTTGCCCTTAATAGAAAAGGCCCAATTTGAATTGGACCTTAGGCTAATTTTCAAAATAGTTTTGAAAATTAAGACAGGATTTTATATTCAAAAGTTAAATTTAAAATAAGAACATGTTTATTATAAAAGTTTATAATATAACGTAAATTTTCAAAATGTTTGAAAATGTAATGAAAAGCTCAAAATGTTTGAAACTATGTAAATATTAGTTTCGAAATTTTAAAATTATCAATATGATTAATAATATAAATTAATTAAATGTGTTAATTAATTTATATGCATGTATTATATATGTTGATATATGTTATGTTATTTTAAAGTGTTTAACATAACATAAGCATACATGTATGTATATAAGATAAATTTTTGAAATTAATTTAATTTAATTAAAATTGTTTAATTAATAAAGTAATTAAAGGTCGGTTAATTAACTAAAAATATGCATATATAAGATATATGTGTGTTACTATAAATGTTATAGAAGATACGTCCAACATAAAAGTTGTATTGGAATACTAATTTAAATTAATTAAAGAGTTAATTAATTAAAATTAATTAAATAAGATTTAATTAATAAAATATCATACATAAAACTATCATATGAGTAATATGAAATATAAAAGTTATATAACAATAAAACTTATATGATATGAATGTATAAACTAAATATGGAACATTAAAGAAACCCAAATAGACTTAAGGAATAAATACATACATAAATGTATGTATACCGTGATTTCTGATGTCTCTGACACTTGAATCACGAGGGTATTTCATATGAAATACATTATTCCATAAGTCGGTATCACTCAATATAATATATTGAAGATTATGAATCTTCAATATAATGTTGTCCTCTACTATATATATATATATATATTAATAAATTACTTGCATACTTCTTAGTTGTTGAGCAAACTTAAGCTGGGGATGTTATGTGTAGTATTATTGATATATTGAACAGATGAGGTAAGATAACTATATGTATTTGTTGAGCAAACTCAAGGTACATATATTATACTTAGGCCATCACGATATGGTAGTTACAAGTGAATAATCTCTTTTGATTTGTTGAGCAAACTCAAGGTCGAAATGAGATTAGGACAACGAAAAATGGGTCAGGAGTTGCATGTGATACAACCGATAAGGAGTTATCCATCATTTGTGGTGCTATGATTTGTTGAGCAAACTCAAGGTCAGAATACCAAGACAGACGAGTCCTAGCACCCACTAGTAAAGTCGAAAGACTTCTATATTTTATCTTAGGGTTTAGAGAAACATAAAAGACTAATGGGAGCCTTATTAGAAAAATGAAATGGTAACATTTAACCTTTCTAATATTTTAAGAACATATGCTAAATAATGTTATAATTATCTACAATGATAAATTTGTACATTTGATATGATTGGTAAAATGTTTATCAATTAACATATACAAACGAACTGAACTAAAAGTTGGCAAATGGAAATATAATACCCACTATTAAATTCTATTGCATGTTAACGTTTCAACACCCATGCAAGTGTTTGATTTTACAACTACTAAATAAATTCGTGGTTTGGTCACTTATGCATTTATTTGGTCAAGATCATGTATTGCATTGTATGAGTTTTGAACTCTAAAAGCAATACAAGGCTATGGATATTTGATCCATATACAATTGCATATAAATGTCATATGGTGAATGGTCAAAGTTTGTAATGTACAATATTTCGATGAAATTAGTTCATCCAAAAACCAAATAAACCTTAGTGTGCAATCGAGTATCCAATCTGATTGATTACAAAAGGGATCATATTGTGTTAATGTAACATAAGACCAAAACTACAAGATAGATCTAAGAACTCGATTGCTGAAATGTCATTTTGATCGGTTTACGTAAAGTGCAACATATTTGGTGTCCTTGAATGTTGGGGATAATCAAATATGCTTTTGTAAAGAGTTTGTTATGATATTGTAGTAATGTTTTCTTTCGGATAGTTTGACCATTTGAAAGGAAAACGAATGTATAAGAATATATGTAATTTATGGTATGGTTGGAATAAAAAGAATGAATAGTCACTTCTGCTTCATAGAGAGACATTGTAAATGGGAATTGTAATAATAATTGATACTTAATATTGGAATAAGAAATTTTATTTCTATTCCGAAATGTATTTTCATATAGAAATTTGTTTTCTATGAGATTTATGTCTTTGAGCTCAAGATATTTGATCAACAAACTCTCCACTGTAAATAGTTGCAGTGTATGAAATAAACAAATCGTATTAAGTGAATGATGGATCTCTAAATTTAGTACGCTATTATAGTCACGGTGGAAATAGTGGGAGCATGCCATATAGCACTTATTAATTGCATCATAGTACGAAAATTGTTTTCGTAAAACTTACCATACATTATTTATGAAATAATGATTATTTTTCGGTATCGACTAAATAAAAAAAATAGACATAGCTATATTTTAATATGAATATTCTTTATGAAATAAAACTATAATGAGGTAATATTTTTATAACAAAAGTGATGCATTGGAAAATACAAAAGTATCTAATACTATATATAGTTGTTTTGGAATCATAGACTAAGCCGTAGTTTTGAGAAATAATTTTGTTGTATGATTTTGAGTCATATGACACTTGTTAATTATATCTCAAACAATAAAGGGCTATGCACCCATTTAGTGGGAGTATCATAAGAGTTGATGAACTCTTCGGATTGATACATATAGATGCATGCAATCGTAATTCTATAAATACCAAAATGATTCCACATACTTCGTCATATTCACTGATGAGTTATCGTCGTCATGGACATGTGTATTTGATACACATGTAGTATGTCTATGGTAAACTTATAGAATATAAAACAGAAGTAAATTAAATAACATGCGATAGAAATGATTTGATTTGATCAAATGAGTGAGTATATTGGAAAATGTTCCGAACGTACCTAAAATAAATAAAAATTCAATCTCAAAATTACTCCTCCATGTGATACATAATAATGCATCGGTATGGGGTAATTGAACTTTGTTGGATAATGTACGATTAATTGTAAGTGAAGTTGAGTTAGTTTCTTTCTATAAGGTAATGTTCTTAAGGGTAGTACACAAGGTTAATGTTATTTCATCTGAATAATAGTTTACAAAATTTTACAAGATAAGGGTTTATAAGAAACTCCAACATATTCTAGGCCAAGGAGTTGGCAGGTTGTGCAAGTCGAAAGATTGCACGTAATAATTGTTTGTAAGGGATCTTGTATGAATCTCCATGATGGGAGTTTTTGGAAGACTGTCATTGGATGACATATTCATGTTTTGAACATAAGTTTTGTAAACTAAAACCAAATCAGTTTTATAAATAAATAAATTCATAAAACATTTATGAATAACTATTCTGTTGCACCGAGAAATAATTGTTATTTCAAGAAATACCAACTTCATTGTGAAGAAATTTTCTTTGAGGAATTATTGGTGATAAAATGGAATTGGGTACGATCCATAGATAATACTGATTAGATGAAATGAAATTAACCAACCTAAATGAACACAACGCATTAGAGTGTCTAATAAGTATTCTCGCACATTGAAGAGAAACTATGAGTGTCTTATCAATGTCAAAAATATATATTCCTCAGTTGTTTAATTAAATCATTAAGAGGGTTGACACTATATGGTATGATGCGCAAATCCGAAAGAATTCCAAGTATGCTATCAAAATATGATTTTGGTGGTCGTAACCGAAGGGATGTGATCCATCGGCTGCGATTATGTCTTTATGATCAAGGCTAATGCAGTTGGAATTAAATGAGCAATGTTGATAAGAATAATATCGCAAAATTCAATTGTTGAAATTGGCGTAATAGATTCAATATTCAACATGTTCAAGTCAGTTTGGATTTACTCACAAAATTATCGCTTGATAAGTCCTATTGTTTTGGTACATATGTATTGAAACAGAAAATTCTAAATAACGATTTAGAGTAAGCTGTTTACATATATTAACCAAAAATGTCTCAAAGTCAGTGGGAGCGATATTGAGTTTGTGAGTCTTTAATTCTGATCCAAGAAATGATACGAAAGTATCATTTTATAAGCATCAAGATTGAATAAGTACTTTGATAGAAATATCAAATAGTTTGATTTTCAATCAAAGTGTAGAGGAAGCGTGTGTTCATAAGAAAGAATGTTAAAAGGTACATTGATATTTCTAAACTATAAGTAAACAACACGTTGTTGATTTTAATGATGTACTTGTGTCAAAATCAGCCTTAGTTGTTTTAATACTCAACATTGGATTAATAAATGATGTCTTTTATAGTAAGTATAAAAGATGTCGGGAATGTCCCAAATGATATGCAATGACACCTTATTAAAATATTTAATACGGAACATGTAAGATTGATTCCTTTACATTGGCAATAGGATTTATCATACATGTTATATTATCTACGATATCATGATTTGTTTATGTATTTGATACATAAAGCAAATATCAAATTCAAATTGATATCACTAAATGGTTGTTTGAAGTGTTCTCATGTATTTATGAAATACTAGAGAATTGTTTACAGTAACAATAAATTTCTTATGAAGGAATGTTCAGACTCAAACTTTCATAGGTAATATTGAGTATAATATGTCAATAACAAATCTTTAAGTTGGAAATGTTCCAAATGAAAGACCATGGCTGATTCAATGAAAAAGGCTAGGTACATCGCCCTGAATAGCGCGACAATAAAAACAATGTATATAAAAATATAAGTGCATAAATTTACAGCTGAGCCGATTCTAAATGTTGAGAATCTCATGACATAGTTATATGATAACAATGTCGTAATATAGTTTGCAGAAGAACTTAGAGCTCACTTGAAGTCGAGAGACACACTACGAATTATTCCACATGATAAAACAGTTTATCACCGTCGGAAAGAGTTGATTGACAGAGTAGAAAATTAAAACATAATAGCATACCTGTTCACAAAGGGACTGACCCATTTGGCTTTGAGAAAACCGATTGAAGAAGTTGGAATAAGATTCCATAATTGATCCCAAATGTAAGTGGGAGGTTGATAAAGTTAGGGGTATGCTCTAGGGTCAATTATATAATTTGTTACATATATCTAACTTGTTGACCAATTTTGTTCGAAATAAAGGTATTTTCTTTCTATTATATACTTGATATAATGTAGTTATATTAATTAAACAATTTAATTAAAAGTATATTTAATACAAAATCCACAAATGGTATGTTTTGTGATGGTAGTTAGAAAGTGTTGTAACCATGAATAATTTATCAGAATGAAACAAATATACCATTTTTAATGTTCCTAGTCAAGATGCATCGAGACTGGATATCGATGTATCCGTTGAGACTTGAGTATGTAACGCTCTCCAAATGTTGGGCAGTGTATTACTCATGACTATTGGGGGGCACCAAGGGGTTACATACTGATGGTTATTGGATAACTATGAAATGATTCACTTGATAGTTTTATGTTGGTTAATATAACTAAGGTCAAGTAGAGAATATCGATGTGACTAATTTACACAGTTCTCTCAACTTGAGAATACTGTTGACCTTCAATGTGGAAGCTCCACTTTGATTATAGTTAAATCGTGGCACGGCGTCCATCGAACGACTATAGTTGGGTCGAGTGGAAGCATTGGAAGTGAAACACTATTCAAGAGAGGATCATCTCCTCGGTTATATGAGGTTAGTATCACGGCCAGCTGAAGTCAACTCAAAGTCAAAGTCTATGGCCAGAGCATTTCGGTTAATAATAATTGTTATTATTAAACCAAGGACTTTGTGTTTGGACTATAAAGTTGAATGTGGATGGTATTGGAATTTTGACCATTACCAAATTCCATAAATCCAAAGTGATTGAGTTTTGACGAAGAGAATTGGTGTAAATAATTGTCACTATAAGGTACCGCTTATAATAAGTAAAATGGGAATTTACCTAAAAGATGTGTAAGCTTTAAATTCAGCCAAAATGTCACACCACCTGCTAAGTGATGTGTGAACGTTAATATTCGAATAGTTCTATATTAATCGCTGGCTGAATTTACACCTTTGAGTCGCACAACTGTAATGATGAATGCTTCGAAAACCACATGATTTGGTTAATTTATAACCCTTATAAATTAATTAAATTAATTAATATTTATGAAATATTAATTACTAAATTTTTGTTTATTTATTTATTTGATTTGTTTGAATCCATTAGTATTTAATAAAGTACGTACATAAAAGTTATGTATGTACGTATCGATAATTGCTATTGATAAAATATTTAAACGGATTTAAATAGATTAATTACTAAATGGGTTTGGGAATATTTTGAGCCCCATATAGCCTTATTCATAGAAGGCCATAAGAAAAAGAGGCATAAAATCCAATAGTTGGATCTAGAAAACGAAGAGAGGAAGTTAAGGAAGGAACCCTCTATAAATAAGTTACGGTTGCACACAAATATGTACATAAGAGTATATTTGGTATACTCTAATTTACATACACATTAAATTAAATTTTAAACTTTATTTCTAAATCTACATAAAATAAAGATTTTATTTAAAAGAAAACTTAGAAAATTTCTAAGTATGTTTAGACTTCATAGGCCTGTTAATGATCCAAAATGGTAAATTTTTGAAATTCACTCATTTCTTCCGCTGTGGGTTGGCCTATCTCCAACACGAATGATGGAAGGCGAACTGGTACGGAGCCACGACCATGCTAGTTCATGACTGAAGCTACTGTGTCACAGTGACACTTGGTGGCTCAAATAGGAGACGCGACTATTGGAGATGTGGCATCGATCTGAAGCTTGCGATGGGAGATGCAAGTGCACATGCGACGATGGAAGTAATGGCGACCTGGGTGAATGGGTGCGACCGCAGATATCGTAGATGAAGCCTGAGCTGGGTTGCAAAGACAGGAGAGGCTGTTGGCGACGAGGGCAGTAAGGCAACGGTGAAGAAGGGCTGAAATGCAAAGTGTGTTTGTCTTGATTACATCGTTTCAGTGAGTTATTTGCTTAACTCAAGCCTATCATCTGGATACTTGTTTCTTCTTTTTTATTTGATTGATTGACAATGAATGCCTGGTGGATATTGATTAAATGGATGATATTGATTGTTATTGGATGATAATGATTGAAAGAGTGCTGTATATTTTGGACAATTTATATTGTGTGTATATTGGTCGAATTTGACGATAGTATTAGTTGAACACGACACTTGAAATTGATCGAAACGGGGTAAATGAATTAAAATGTGAAGATTTGAAATAAATAAATTATTTTGAAAATAAATAATGAATTTTTGGAATGATTTTCCCTACTTAATATTGAAGATATTGTATTTAATGGAAAACTTAAAAGTGGAATAATTTTGGAAATATGAAAATGAATAATTTTGAGAATTGTGGGAATATAAATTATTTGGAAAATGATGAATTTTAGGATTTGATCAAATAAGTGAATTTTTGAATATTTATATTTTATTCATTTATCGTTGAGTATAAAAATATTTAAATAGTTTTGTTTATAAAATGATATTTAAAATTTATATTTGTAAATAGATTAGTTAATCCTATTTGAATCTAATAAATTAGAAGTTTGTAAAATAATATTTTGAAAGTAATATGCTTAGTCCCTTATTATCATTATTTTTTATAAAAAGGAGATTGTTGGAAAAGCTTTTGAATTAAGTTGTTACAGAAAGAGTAATTTTAAAAGATTTGGAATTTTAATTTAAATTTATAGATTTCCTTGTAATTAAATAAGAAGTTGCGAATATTTATTTTGAAAATGTAAATGGATTTTGAAGAAAGAATGAGAATTTTATAATTTAAATTTCTTGCAATTCAATAATAATATTGGAAATTGTATTGAAGAACTTGGAAACAGTGTATTTTAAAATCCCTTCCGAATCAATAAATAATATAAGTGTATGTTTTGATTGATCTATATTTCTATGTAACGAGGAATTAGAATAAACGGAGTTATAGTACCGTTTGGTATGTGACTTTTGGTAGTATTTCTTCGGTTATTCTTTGGACTAGTTATAAAGAATAATTGTGCGACGATGACTACAATTTATGAGCATTGAGTAAATGGGCGAGTAACACCAGGTGGTATCGGACGCCTGAGCTTGTCCAATAACTTTCTATAAGTAGATTTTTCTCTAATAGGGTCGAGTGTATAGGGTATTATATTTATGGTGAAGCACATGAGAGTGAGTAGGCTGAGTGTCGTAAGTTTGTTTATCTATTGTGTATATACTCATATTATACGACGTGAAATGAACTAGATTGGCTAGAATCCATCCTAGCAGTCTAATTGCAGGGTCGCTTCCCAAATTCATGGCATGCCTTTTAATGTATATGGCTAAGAGCCATTGCCTCTGTATCACATAGGCCAGTGATCTGTTATCATTAGGGGCACTTGTAAGGTCATGACTAACACATAGTGTAGTCTTGCACTTGATGGATATTGGGTCATGATGGTTGTCGAGGTAAATAAGACTGTAGGAGTAGCGCTGAAAGCATGTGAGGAAGGCTCTTGGAGCAGACTGAGAGCTACCAGTCTCCCGTCTGGTTATTATCGATGAGATGCATGGGATGCTATAAACACCTACTTATTCACCTATATGAGATCATTGTGTTTATGGTCGTGAGCCAATCAGATCATTTGTTGAGATCGATGTCAAAATAGATATTTATGATGCTGAGAACACGTATTGAGAGTCCCAATGACTATCTATGACACTAAGAGTTGAGTAGATTAGTAGAGGTCTAAGAGACCGTATGATTATTTCTTTGGCCGAGAGCCAAGTCGATTACTAGGAAGTTGAAACTCTAGAATATTATTATGTAAATATCGATCTCTTGGATTATTTATGAGACTGGGAGTCTATGAAGTTGTGTTACCCCGTACATATGGATTATACTGCTATCACGGATAGCTAGAGCTACTGAGAGCATGGAGTTGGACATGGTACCTATCTTTTATATGGTTATCTAAGAGATAACCCTAGCTACCAAGGGTATGCCATATTTATATTTCATGTATGTTTGATTTGGGTGATTTTTATATGTTTATATATATATATATAGAGTAAGACGAACCTATGTATGTCTACTTTACAATTACCCGAGAGATAATTCTGGCATTTCTAAGAGCATGCCACATGATGTTTGATGACCTCTTATGTGAGTCGCTAGTTAGACGTATTGTTGTTTCACCCACTTGATTATATGCCCATTTGGCGTGTTGGTCGACTTTACTTAGAAACGGGTTATCTTTTTTGTGCATGGTTTTGAGATATGTTAACACTTAGGATATACACGTGGCACTTGTGTTGCACTTGTTTATACAATGTCGGTTATTATTTTATATTGACATCTACATTCTAGACATAGTTTGACCCGTGTGTTATTTATATAATACTCGAGTCAGTCCGAAACATTTCAGGTTCAGTGGTGAGTTGACCAGTTTGTGGATGTTGGACATAGATGGAGGATAGAGTATCTGTATATCATTTTGTATATTTGTAGCTACATATGTTCATGTGTTGTTCACATGTATATATTGGTCATGTATGTATATTTTTGATGATAGTGGACATTTGACTATTTTGTAGACCCACTTGGACTGGTATATATTCTGTACTATATGTTATCGCTGCTTTGATGACTCTGTGATCTCTGTGATTTATTTTATATTGTGTTTTATTATATCATGGAAACGCACGTGTTTATTGCTTTGTGCCAATACTGTGTAGTATATGCAAGTTGTTTATGATTTTTGAAATACATACCAGCGTTAGCCCAAGAGAATATTCACGTGTGACAGCCCAATGTCGTCTCTTTCTCTATATTATTGGACAATATTACCTACTAATACTCTTTGGTTGTATGGGTATAGAGGTGGGGTGTTACATTATTCCGGACCTGTTATCTTTAATCTACTCATTTAAGAGTACCCAAGATAATAAAAAGCAAAACATAAAATCTCGAATCAGACAATAGTGTGGTATGAGCAATGTTTCATCTCAAAAATAGAAATAAAACCGTATAAAGTAAGCAATGACATATGGTATGCAAAACCATACTTGATATATCCCTGCATCCAAAGAGTTAGCATAACATCAATATTTTCCAATCTACTATAATCGTAATCATATGGGTGTACTTCAAGTCAAAGTACAATGTCAGATGTTTGATTATTCAATCTGACAATACCTACGTCATATGACATCCCTAGGTGATAAAACAAACATGGCAAACATCACACCCATTGAACAATCCTCAAATCACTTAGGTGCATCGGATATAAGATAACTCGTATGGCCCAATCATTAACCGAGGACTTCAACAACATCTCGGTTTCTCGGTGCCCGAATCTATGCCATTTCATAAGGCTAGGAACTAGAATCATTATCATTAGGTCTAGGGTAATTCACTGTTATGAGATATGGATGCAATCATTATCTTGGTGGACATCCTCATGTACTTGTTGTAACGACCCCCCCTTTCGACCCTCGTATGTCGACACTGGTACACCATAGTGTTTGTATGTTGAGCATCAAAGTGCCGGAAGGATGAATTGTTAGGGTGAAATAAAAAAAGAAATAGAACAAGGAAGATGAGAACACAATATCAGAATCTCACAATGGAACGATAATATATAATATCAAAGGAACATTACAAAGGTTTACTCCGATACAGAAATTTCGGAGTTACAAAACCTAAGTACTATCATCAACCTGGACAATTATAATAGCCTGTCCTCACAAATACTGATATATACAATAGTAATGCAACAGAAATAAGAATACTATGGTAGGTAATACATCTGGCTTGTCTTCTCGAGCTCCAAAGAACACCAACGAAAACCTGTCTTTCACAGACTACTCGAAAGAGTATGCGAGGAATTTAGGGAAAAAAATCAAGCGTCAGACATAAGTCTGGTATGAGAAACTCAAGAAATATGCGGCGAACATATAACGGTACTTTTGAGGCCGCATGGAATGCCATAATGGTTATCCCCTCAAAAGAACCACCGTCTAATAGGTACATAAGGTGATATAATAGATAATGTCCAGGGTGTAGAAAATAAATATTATAACATAGTTGGAATGGTTGTATTAACCAAATTTATGGTCAACACCCCCAAAGTAATATTAAGAAGGATGGATTTCCTCTTTGGAGAACAAAGGATGTGATTCCTTTAAGAATTTCCCTTTAATTTAACCTTATTAGTTGATAAGATCTGTATCAGACCTTTCGATGTCGTCAAAGGGTTAGAACATAGTCTAAAAGTTATTTCGGCTTTGTCGAGTTAATGTAGAATGATCACTGATTTAGTTGAGCCTTTATAAGATATCCCCCGAAATCAATTTCCTTGATCAAGATAGAATTCCCTTAATTTTGCCTTATATAAAGGGTTGACCTGGATCCTTGCTGAAAGGTTAAGCAAATAGCTATTTGAGATTTGGAGGGTTGCTAAGGTTTTCGGGATATGACAGGATATGACCCATATCGAAAGGTTAGATCCACAGATTTTATGGTTCCGAAAGGTTTTATGAATGTCGATTTAAGCAAGCTTCCCTTATGGCCGATGGGTTGAGGTTGTAGGATAGAGGTCTCCGAAGGGTTATAAAGGTTGTCTAGGAGGAATATTATTATCTTTGTTGACAAGAACCTTTCAGAAGAGCTGCACCTGAAAATTGGAATTAAACCAGCAAATATTAAGGTAAATAATAAAATTCACGAGACTTAAGACTTCCCTCTTTATCCAAGACAAGTCTTCACTTTTATTAAATTCCCCAAATCACACCTCAATTAAGGTTACAGAGCTTTGATTTTAGAAGTTACAAGATTAGAATGAGAAAAAATCCGCCCCTGAAACAGAACCCCTTGGGTCTTATTTATAGATGACGATGCTTCCGTCCCTGTGCTTTTGGCTGGATCGAAGGGTTACCTTCTTATATACAATTGCTAACCTTTTGGCTTCAACGAAAGGTTTTCCTTTCACATGTCATCATGGATCCTTGAGCGCTGTCGAAGGGTCTTTTCTTTCATTTGTTTTTAGGAACCTTTTGCCCTCGTCGGAAGGTTTTTCATCTATATAGTATGTGAACCCTTCGGAGGTGCCAGAGGGTTCCTGGCTATTGTGAACCCTTCGACTTGGTCGGAAGGTCGCTTTTTTACTTGGATGTTGCCGAGAGCCGAGCTTTCTTTGAATGTTGCTTTCATCATAGACCCTCTAACACCGTCAAAAAGTATTCGGTAGGTGTTCCAACCGGCCCGAAAGGCTTATTATGCTTTCAGAAAAGTTGTTATAGGGTCGCATGCCCTTGTCTTGACTTCTTTGCCTTCTTCATTCTCTTTGGAAGGTAAGAACTCCTTGTATATTAAGTGATGGAACCTTTCGACTCCTTCGAAAGGTTTGATGCTAACGAACCCTGGTGACTGCATTCCTTTAACTCCTCCGAAAGGTTTGGGTTGTGCTCCTTTTTTCTTTCCCTTTGTTCAAAGACCTTTTGACTTAGTCGAAAGGTGGATTGCTGGAGAATCATCTTGCATATGGACTATGAAAAACAGCCTTCGACTTTGTCGAAAGCTCCTTGTCAGAAAGTATGATCAACCAGATTATCTTAATGCTTTCTGATTTTTCCCAATGCTCTTGTGATCCTTCTTTCATACCTTCATTCCTGTTAATATTTTATGGATAACATTTTGCCCTCCTGTATGAAAGAAACTTTTGTTATTTAGGACAAAACTCCAATGGACTCCCTTTTTTGCTTCCTGTAAAATAGATAGTAACTCCTATTAAGGTTGTAACTTTGTTATGAGACCTTAATGAGCAATCTTAAATTTATGAAGTGGATACTTAAGATGCCATTAAAGTAATATTTTTTCAGATAAGTTGCTCTATAATGACCATAATTAAACTTTTTTTCTTTTAAGATTGTGGAATAATATCACCTGATTTGCAGATATCGGTTCAAATAAATGAACCTTTGGACAAAGCTTACTACATACTCTTGATATTTCTTTCTCGAGTTAGACCTTTTCAACCTGTGGAAATCAACTTCATGCTATTGGGGACCTCCCCCTGTTCTTCTAAGTTTCCTTTGTTTTCAACCTTAAACCATCGACTAGTAATTTTCATTTAGTGAAAGAATAGAAAGCAATTTCGTAATGATTCCATTTGGTGTCATGAAGACCTCGTATTGAAATTAAAATTAAAATTCAATGGAAAGTTTCACATATCACCATAAAATCCAATAGCAGAATATAGAATTTATAAAGTTACAAATTCAGTAAATATCCCATAAAGAAATCGAAGGTGCGAAATTCATAAATTGTCATCAAAATCCACAAGGAAACGTGTGTCTCGACAAATCAGAAAACAGGCAGAAAACCATCCAAATTTTGCCATGGAAGTATAGAGAACCAGATTCGTGAAATGTTACGAAGATCAGCAAGGAAATTCAAAATTCACTGTATCAAAAGTCCAATAAGAAATTATCCCAAATCCATTGAGAATGCAAAATTCACAAATCACCATAAAGATTCACAAGGAAATCTCGGAATTCATTAAATCGGAAATCTTATAAAGGGTTACCAAACATCCTATAAGGGAATTAGAAATCATCATGAAAATCATCAAGTAACTTCAAAATTCATCAATTCAAGACCCCAATAAAAATCATCCAAAATTTCCAATTAGAAACACGAAATTCATCAATCATCACAAAAATCAGTAAGGAAGCTCAAGTTCCATCAACCCAAGGAATTAAAAATCCAAGAATTAAAATTGCGATCTGAAACCCATCCATCTTATTCAAAATCAGAAGATCAATGGAAAATTCACAAATTATCATGGAAAATCAATAAAGGGAGCCAAAAAATCACGAACTCATGAAACAAGTGATCAATAGGAAATCGTCATGAAAATTCAATGGGAAATTGTAACACGTAAAATTCATGAATCATCAAAGAAATCAGCGGGGAAATTCATTAAACTAATAATTTAGTGAGAAATCATTACGGTGAAAAGAAATCATGGGTACAAAATCAGCAAATCATCATAAAAATCAATGGGAAATCCATAAATTACCATAAGAACTCCACAAATGAGTCAAGAATTTAGGAACTCAATAAACAAACGAATGATGGCAAATCATCATGAAAATTCATGTATGCAAATTTCATAAACCATTTTGAAAATTAATGAATAAATTGAGAAACCTTGAAACTAGGAATTCAATTATGAAACCTCTATAAAAATTCTCCAGTGAAACCAGTAAATCATCATGAAGTCAACGTAGGAGTTCAAGGTTGATTAAATCCAAAAATGGAATTTCAGGCAAAGAAATCAAAAGTCCATGAAACCAAAAATTCAATAAAAATTTAGCCAGGATCTCATCTGACAAATAGATTGCTAGAAATCAATCTAATACTGAAATTAGTGACTTATCTGGTCATGGTAAGTTCAGTAAATTCTAGCAACAAACTCCTACACTTATGGGTTAGTAAAGTTTTGATATACTAGAGTATCAATTCCTTATATACTAGTAGGGTTTCTTTTGTTCTAAAGGATCACCCTATTTCTAGGGACTTAGTTGCGATTTACTCAATCCATTCCTGGAGTGTGGTCTCTATTATCTTTACCGGCAACTTGTTGTTTATCTCATTCCTTTGACCATTGTATATATTTTGGCCTTTGATTCTATGTTGATTCCTTTTATCCCTTTTCTTGTCTCATGTCATATCTTAGGATGTAGATTCCTTAATCCTTTAATATAATAATTATTTCTCAAGTAGTAGATGTTCTAAGATTTGCTAATTCATATCTTGTCTCTTTTGGATATGATTCTAGACTCTTTGTCTACTTTCGACTATAGTGTTGGACATCTTTGTCCGGTTGTCTCTATATGTACCCTTCTTTAGGATTTTAACTTTGCCCAAGTTAATAGACAAATTTCTTTTTGTAACCCTTTATTCTCTTAGGTTTTAACTTTTTCCTTGAGTTGTGGACATTTTTTTTATTCTTTTGTTTGAAGCTCCCACCAGGCTTGGACATCCCAATTTACTCTTTGATGAGCCACTCTTTGGGCCTGAACATACTAGTCTACTGTTTGATGAGCCTCTCCTTGGGCTTCCCTTATCTCAATGGGATGTATACTTAGCTGACCTTCCTTTAGAAGGCCGCTTTTGGGCTTCCCTTATCTCAATGGGATGTATACTTAGCTGACCTTCCTTCAGAAGGCCGCTTTTGGGCTTCCCTTATCTCAATGGGATGTATACTTAGCTGACCTTCCTCTAGAAGGCCGCTGATGGGTGCTACCCTGACCCATTCCCTAAGAGGTGGTTTTGGACGTTAGGGTTCTATCTCTGCCTCCAGGAGATGCTACGGAATAGCGTCGTAGGCTTATGTCCCTTCCTTTTTGAGGTGCCATGGAATAGCGTCGTGGGCTTATGTCCCTCCCTCTAGGAGGTGCTACGGAATAACATTGTAGGCTTGAATATTTGTATATGAAAATAGCTTTTTGGTCAATTAAAACGGAGTCTCCTTTGAGAGAAAGAATTTCGAAATCAATCCCTTTTATTATATTGAAGAGTTTCTTTTGAAAAATAGTTTGGACTCGTGAATCCTTTTTATGAAAGAGTTTTTTTAGTCCTTTGCAAGAACTTTCTTGCTGTTCTCATAATGGAGACATGAGTCTCAAATAGGAGACTAGGAGGTCATGATTCATGAACCAACCGCCTTTTAGTTGAGAATAGGGTTCTCTAGTTTGAGTTCTAATAAACTTTTTGTGCTTTCAAAATTTTTCTTGAAAAAGTATGAATAGGCTTTCCTCCGCCCAATATTTTGGTAAACTTTGAAATATTGAAATTGCTAAGTTTGAAGTCTTTTTGTGTGCATTTATCAATGCTATATAATATCTCAAATTAGTTGCATAAATATGCTTCTGGGATAAATAGGTATTTGTTTACCCCCAGGCCATGGGGTGACTGAAAATAGTTTTCTTAAGAGGATATAATTTGAGAAATTTCCTTTTGAAATTGCTAAGAATAGATCGGGTATATATGGATTTTTTCCTAAATCAGAATTGCATTTAGCAGTGAGTTAACATTTCTTACAGGGAAGCCTTGGTGTTGTGTTAACTGGACTGTTGTCAATTATTCTGTGTCAGGCGTATGAGTTGTCCTCTTTAAGTATTCTGGAGTTTGTCGTGCTCTCAGGGTCGTTGAGTGCTTTGGTTTGATTTTGTTTTTACCTGTACTAGCACTCAAATTTTAATCAGTATATGATCAATACACAACACAAATTTAAGTATGAATGGAAATACAAATCAAGTTAAAGAGTCATGAAAAGAAAAGGAAAGAGTTCATAGTTGAATTGATGTCATGAGTCCTCATGATTTGATAGAGATTCGTGCCTTTATTCTTGATTTGAACAAGATGTTCTTCAGGTTCCTTTGACGAATTCTTGCAAGAACCCTGCCCTGATCATGCCTTGAACTTTCTCTTATAGGACACGACATTCATCGGTTTCATGTCCATTGACTTTGTGGTATTTGCAATAATTTCCTCCTTTATCCAGCTAAGGGGCATTCCAAAATTTTTGAGGTGCAATAAAATTCTCATTCCTTTTTATCTTAGTGTATATGTAGGAGAGGGGTTTGCTTAGAATAACACAATTCATTATAGAACTCTTTCTTCGACTTCCCTTCGGGTTTTCACTTTCCCTTGGCCTCTTGTCAAAGCGCTTGAGATTAGGTTTCTCTTCCTTGAATTCTCGGTGGAATTCTTTCTTAGCATGGTGCATCTCGTCTAATTGAATAAATTTCTCTGCACGGAGAAAGAAATATTGTAGGTCTCTGCATCCATTTATACAAAGGTCCTTCCAAAAAGGAGTTTGCTCGATCAACCCCGACCGAACTGCCATGAGTTTTTCCCTATCAGTGGTACTTTCTACTCTTAGTGCTTCTGTGCTAAATCTATTCAAATATTCGCCAAGTAACTCCCATGGTTTCTATCTGATGGTTGCTAGCAAACTAAAGTCCATGGTTGTATCTCTAAATATGGCAAATTGAGCCACGAAGTCGCAAGTAAATTGCTCCCAGGAATAGATAGTTTCCATTTGGTAACTCCTATACCACTTGATTGCTGCTCCTTGAAAAGTGATAAGAAAAAGTTTGCAACGAACTGCCTCTGTAGCATTGTATAAGTTCATCCAATTTTCAAAAACGACAAGATGATCATCTGGATCAGTTGTTCCATCATATTTTAGCGAAGGAATCTGAATGTGCAGGGGAAGATTTGTTGTCATTATCTCTCCGAAAAAGGGGGCCTTTTGTAGGATACCATATTCTTCAGGATCATAAATTTCTTTTCCTCTAAGTGCGTTTACTATTATATGGTGTAGGTTGTCATCTTGCTTGGTTTCATCTCTATGGTTACTCATGTTGTCTTCTTAGACAAAGCTATTCGATTGTGCAAGTGATTTACTTACTCGACTATCTCGATTCAACACTTGATCTTCTATCTCATTTGGAGGTTGCACTTCATCCTCTCTTTCCATAACCTTCCTTGGTTCCAAGGTTGGAGCTCTTTCTGAACACTCTTTTATTTCTATCCTTTGTGGTCGTTGATTCTGAACTTTGACCACATTGCTTTCCAATTTTGTTAAGTTGAAGGTTGCCTTACTTCTATATTGCCTAAGTTAGGATTTGAGACCATATGACCTTTAAAGGTTGACTGCGATGTAGCCTCTTCGTTTGGATTGTTACTACTACTCTTAGCTTTTACCATACTTTTTTCTTAGTCACGGCTCTCTATGCAATTGATCGGAGATGAAAGTTATAAGAAATTGGAGGTTTAAGCCCTCCTTCTAGCGCCAAAATGTTAACCAAATTTATGGTCAACACCCCAAAGTAATATTAAGAAGGATGGATTTCCTCTTTGGAGAACAAAGGATGTGATTCCTTTAAGAATTGCCCTTCAATTTAACCTTATTAGTTGATAAGATCTGTATCAGACCTTTCGATGTCGTCGAAGGGTTAGAACATAGTCTAAATGTCCTTTTGGTTTGTCGAGTTAATGTAGAATGATCATTGATTTAGTTGAGCCTTTATAAGATTTCCCTCGAAAGCAATTTCCTTGATCAAGATAGAATTCCTTTAATTTTGCCTTATATAAAAGGTTGACTTGGATCCTTGCCGGAAGGTTAAGCAAATAGCTGTTTGAGATTTGGAGGGTTGCTAAGGTTTTCGGGATATGATAAGGTATGACCCTTATCAAAAGGTTAGATCCATAGATTTTATGGTTCCGAAAGGTTTTATGAATGTCGATTCAACCAAGCTTCCCTTGTGGCCGAAGGGTTTAGGTTGCAGGATAGAGGTCTCCGAAGGGTTATAAAGGTTGTCTAGGAGGAATATTATTATCTTTGTTGACAAGAACCTTTCGGAAGAGCTGCACCTGAAAATTGGAATTAAACCAGCAAAGATTAAGGTAAATTGTAAAGTAAATTCACAAGACTTAAGACTTCCCTCTTTATCCAAGAAAAATCTTCACTTTTATTAAATTCCCCAAATCACTCCTCAATTAGGGTTATAGAGCTTTGATTTTAGATGTTACAAGATTAGAATGAGAAAAAATCTGCCCTAAAACAGGACCCCTTGGGTCTTATTTATAGATGATGGCGGCCATGCTTCCATCCCTATGCTTTCTGCTGGATCGAAGGGTTCCCTTCTTATATACAATTGCTAACCTTTCGGCTTCAACGAAAGGTTTTCCTTTCACATGTCATCGTGGATCCTTGAGCGCTACCGAAGGGTCTTTTCTTTCATTTGTTTTTAGGAACCTTTTGCCCTCGTCGGAAGGTTTGTCATCTATACAGTATGTGAACCCTTTGGAGGTGCCGGAGGGTTCCTGGCTATTGTGAACCCTTCAACTTGGTCGAAAGGTCGCTTTTTTACTTGGATGTTGCCGAGAGCCGAGCTTTCCTTGAATGTTGCTTTCATCATAGACCCTCTGACACCATCGAAAAGTATTCGATAGGTGTTCCAACCGGCCCGAAAGGCTTATTATGTTTTCGAAAAAGTTGTTATAGGGTCGCATGCCCTTGTCTTGACTCCTTTGCCTTCTTCATTCTCTTCGGAAGGTAAAAACTCATTGTGTATTAAGAGATGGAACCTTTCGACTCCTTCGAAAGGTTTGACGCTAACGAACCCTGGTGACTGCATTCCTTTAACTCCTCCGAAAGGTTTGGATTATGCTCTATTTTTCTTTCCCTTTATTGAAAGACCTTTCGACCTAGTCGAAAGGTGGATTGCTAGAGAATCATCCTACATATGGACTATGAAAGACAGCCTTCGACTTTTTTGAAAGCTCCTTGTCGGATGATATGATTAACCGGATTATCTTAATGCTTTCTGATTTTTCCCAATGCTCTTGTGATCCTTCTTTAATACCTTCATTCCTGTGAATATTTTATGGATAATAGGTTGACTTTGTTACATTCAACAACATATTAGAGGTTACAATCAAAACCGCTAAGGAATGTTCGCATAATGGATTTTCCATAGAGATCCCTCTGGTCAAGCCGAAATCCAATCTCCATGCACAAGGGTCAGAAACTACCTTCGAGTGTCCTATATCTCTAGGTATAATATACCATTAAGGAAAACATAACCGATCCACGTCTCAATACGTGATCCCAAATACCATCACCTCCCGCGTGCAACATCGATAAGCATACTCTAGATATGGAGTGATAATATCCTATCGTGGGTCAGTTAAATCCCAGCTATGCCCTTACTTTGTTTTCTATCATTTCCGATGTCAAGGTTATGTTCGACATCTTTCACACGAGTCTTCATCACTTGAACAGAACACGAATTCCAAGTTGGATCCTCACATCTTGAATAGTTCTTGAAACCATACATGGATTCCCATATCTCAACAGATCTTGGAATCACACATGGATTCCCACATCCTGAATAGATCATGAACAACTACATATGTTCGAGCATCTTAAACACATCTCGAATCTCCACATAGATTCCTACATCCCAAACAGATCCACTTCCAAGAGATAGAATGCGTATCTCGGCCTTGAAGTGGTTTTCGGTAAGTAAAACACTTACCGATCCCAGTCTATCCAAGACTGAATTGTCGAATTTGGTTATTCAATGATAATGAGAGCGATCGCATATGGAAACCAAGTTTCATATACTTATCACATTTTCGATATTTTCATCTCACACTATCCCTTGATCAAGAGTGAAGCCGGTAGGTTAGAGCTCTATTGCTCATATCCCCACGCGAACATCAGCCTTAATTCCAATAGATACACAAGCTTACTTCATCGGCTTTTAGTGCTAAGTATATGACTAAATGTTTTCCATAAACGAAGAAACATACAAAACATGATTAAGTCGCATAAGTGAATCCTAATCCCCTTTATGTTTAATTAATTTTTTATTAATTAAAACCTCTTTTATAAGCAAAACTTCTTTTATCTAATAAAACTTCGTTTATTAATTCCAACTATTCATTTGTACTCTTTCGATACTTCAAAAAGTATTCATATACTTATCTCAAATGGTATAAGTATATTCATAAATCATTAACAAGATTTCCTACTTATAAACCTTTACTTTTCCTATACTTCAAAAAGTATTTATATATTTATCCCAAATGGTATAAGTATATTCACAAATCATTAACATGATTTCTTACTTTGAACCTTTACTTATCCTACCTTTTCCAAAAAGATTCCTTACTTATAATTTCCTTCAAAATATCCATTTTAAGAATCTAAGTACTTTCAAAAATCCATTCAAAAGGTTTAAGACTAACGTCACTTAAACATTGTCACTACGAAACCAAAGCCATTTTGCTTATGCGTATCTTTAAAACATTTTTAAAGATCTATTTACATCCATAAATATAATAAAAAGGGTTAAAGCCGAATGTTGTTAATACACTATCACAACAAACCTAAACCATTTTCCTACTTGTTAGTATCTTTACAAACCTTTGTTTTAAAGATCTAAATTCATATTCAGTTAAGATCGATAATCGACTAATCGATTATCTAGTCAAAAATCATTGCTTATACAAGTCAATGTTTGTATACTTAACTCGCTTCCGACATTCCCAACATAGTTATTCCTCATTTAGAAGGAAAGCCTGGTAGATTAGACCTTTATGCTCCGTCCCTACTCGACATCAGTCTTTAACTCTCAGAAATAGATAAACCTACTTCGTCGGCTTTTAGCGTTAAGCAAAGTTAATTATCTTTTTTAAACAAGTAAACAACAAGATTAACACATTTCCAACATTTCAACTTACACTGTTTGTCGTTCAAGAGTGAAGCCAGTAAGCTTGGGCACTGGTTGCTCCAAGCCTTGCCTAGACATCCCATTCTTGAATCTCACATGGTTATGTGTACAAAAGGATTTATCATCATTTCCCATGGTGAGGGAAACATCGAAGGTAGTCGGACTGTTGATGTGTAAGGGATTAAGTTCTATATCGACATAGGACTAGAGTTCTATCTTCGAGGAGGGTGGTACTCGAAGAGCAAGAAGGACAACAGAAGAAAGTGGAAGACCCATGGAGAAGGAGGGTCCTTTGTATGAGTATATCCAGGTGAGGAGTGCCTATAGTATACGTATAGTGAGCGAATGACTTTTGGAGACAGAATGGAGCATCAGGAGCCGATTGGGCTTGTACTGGTGTCCATGGGCGATAATTCTTGTCTTCTAGCATGAGGGAAGCATATGATACACTTTGGAGTTGTGTATGTGATATTAAGGAAATGTATCGGCCTAGGAGTAGTGTCTGTAGGGAAGACAAGACTTGAGTGTATTACTGGTTATGATTTTCGACTAGTATGGGAGCTAGAGCCGAAGGTGTGACGGACTAGATTATTTTATACCACTAAAGATTTTCCAATAGGAGTGCAAATAGATACTGAGAAACTGTCAATGCTGAAAGGAGGGTATAGTGACATCCGGGTCATACCCGACAGGTTGACGAGGAGTGTCGAGTCTATAATCGCAGAGCCGAGTGGAATGGTGGTGAATCAGGTGAAATGGTGTGTGAAGTGGGTTATGTGATGTGATCCCAGAGTATGCCAAGGGGGCATTGTAAGTAATAGGCACCCATTGTCCATGAGTGGATTCTCAGAATACTTCATCTTTCCTCAAATGTGTTATGACGTTCCATAGTGATTCCGAGGAGGAAGATATCATAACGAGAGGAAGTCGAGGAGATGCAAGAAATAGTTGACATATCCATGAAGCTTATGGTTCCATATCTAGAAAACATGGCAGATCGGTCATCTGTTGGAAACATGTAAACCGTAATCAATTTGCCTTTCATAAAACTCTCATGCAAGACTACTTCAACCCAAATTGCACTTATGGACCAGATATGTTCAGAAGAAGATACATAACAAGAAGAGAACTATTTCTGAGAATTTTAGCAGGCATTCAAAACAACAATAAATATTTTATTCAAAAACCAAATGCTACAAAAAAAACAGGGTCTTAGCGGCGAACAAAGGCGAACAAAAAAAATTGTCGCATTAAGGACGCTAGCTTATGCCAACCCCGTAAATGCATTGGACAATGCATATCGAATTGTAGAAAGTACCACATTAGAAACCCTCGACAAATTCTACCAAGTCACGGTGGACATTTTCGGCACTAAGTACCTTAGATCTTCGAATGAGGATGATGTAGTGTGGATTAGAGAAATGCACCAGAGCAAAGGATGACCTGACATGCTAGGAAGTCATGACTGTATGCATTGGGAATGGAAGAACTGTCCCAAAGCGTACCATGGAGCTTATAATGGTAAAGAAAGAAGACCAACTATTATTTTGAAAGCCGCTGCTTCATACGATTTATGGATATGGCATGCTTTCTTTAGAATGCTTGGATCTAACAACGACTTAAATGTTATTGAGAGGTAACACTTATTCAATTATCTGACACTTGATCGAGTAACCCCAATGACATTTACACTTGGATAAAACACTTACGACCACGAATATTATCTTGGCAATAGGATTTATCCAAAATGGAGCACCTTGTGAAAACGTGTCCAAATCTGATAATAGCAAAGCAAGCAAAGTTTGATGCGATGCAAGTGGGACAAAGAAAAGATGGGGAAAGAGCTTTTGGTGTTCTTCAATCCAGATTTGCAATGATTAGTAATCCTTGATTGTGGTCTCGAGAAAAAAATGTCCACAATCACGTTTGCATGTATTATTATGCATAATATGATTATTGAAGACGAAAGAGATATGGATGAAGAACATCATCACTATGAATATGACGGTGCAATGCAAATGCCAGAAATATTCTGAGATGACATTCTTATAACCGAAGAAGTTTCAACATTCACGTGGAACGTCAAAACTTTCATTCCGAGGCTACAACTTCACAACCGGCTACAAAAAGATCTTATGAATCATATTTGGAATTACTTTGGAAATTGTTAGTTCAATTTTACATCTAATTAGTCATGTGCATATGCATTTGTCATGTAGTCATATTTTAGTTAACTTATCAGCTGTAGCATTTCCTTCAAAATGTTATTTAGCTTCGATATAGACTTTGTATAAATGGAAACAAAAATAGTAGAACATTAGTTAATAACCAAATACAACAGATTTATATAAACTTAAAGTACACTGAAAAGAATACAAATTGTACAATATTAAGATTAAAACAAACTACTTTGAGGGAACTTAGATGCAAGTACTTGACTTTTGTGCTCCATCGAATATTGCACTTGAATTTCATCCATACCCGTCAAATCTTTATCCATAACCATTTGTTCATGCCGTTCAACCTCCAACTTTTGGTTTACCCCTTCAATATCTAACTTTTGTTGCTCAATATTTGCAAACTTACGCATTACATCGATCTTCTCCTGCATTTGCCTGCTTTTATCTTGATGTCTTCTTTCGTGAATTTCATGAGCGGTGTTCACTTTAGTATTCACAACGACATCAACTTTATTCTTTCTATTTGATGCTTTGACGACAATTGGTCTATAACCTTCATCGGGTCTCTAGATGAGCACATCCACCTAGTTTTCTCCCTCAAATGGGGTTTCTCTACATGATGAAACTCCCAGACTAGACGAGTATGATGATTTTGATGTTTTGTTCTTTCCCTTCGCCTTTGTTTGAACGTCTCGGAGTCTCTTCACATTATCAGAGTTCTACTTCGGTGTGCTCGTCAGCAACTCATATTTCTTTCCCTTCGCCTTTGTTTGAACATTTCAGAGTCTCTTCGCATTATCAGAGTTCTACTTCGGTGTGCTCGTCAGCAACTCATATTTCTTTCCCTTCGCCTTTGTTTGAACGTCTCGGAGTCTCTTCGCATTATCAGAGTTCTACTTCGGTGTGCTCATCAACAACTCATAACAATGTGAGAATTGATAATAGTGTGGTTTTTTAGCAGCATTTTCCCTTGCAAAAAGCTTTATGAATTCCTCGTTTGCTATTCTTTTTTGATAATCAAAATAGAAAATAAATTAATAATAAGATAAAATACTAACAAACTAATAAATAAATAAAAAATACCAAACGCTCTTCGCCTCTCATTCCGCTAGGATTCGCTTTCTTTATTTATAGATCTGCTATTCATAAAATTGAGTTTGACGATTGATTTTTCCGAATCGATCTTGAATTGCCGATAAAGACCGTGTGTTTTCAAGATGTTTAAGGCCATTACTCCTAATCGAGTCTTTGGTATAATGATAATAGATATTGCATAAGTCGAAGTTCTCGTCGCTTCACCATGGGTTAGATGAATGCCGACTCGGAGGAGTACTTGGTTGTGGCTCATTGTCGTCTTCGAAGACATAGTTTTGAGAATTGGAAGGATGCGTAAAATTTCCAAACGGTGAAGACATTTGAAGATAATGCTCGTTAGAGAAGAAAGTAGTGAAGAGTTTTGTATGAATATGAAGAATGAAAATAATGTATTTATGAAGTTGAAAAAGAAGAAAGTAGCCGTGGAAAGTAGAAAATAACCGTTGGTGTCCAGCCATTGACTTTCAACCGTTGTGGCTCTGGACGTTGATTAAATCAGCGTTCAGACAGTGTTTTCACTGTAAAAATCTGGACAAAAACATGCTTCGAATAAAAGTTCGGCAGCATATTTCTATAAGCTACATAGGTCGAAATGACCTGAAATTTGGCATGCATAAAGTTCAACAACTATACTTTAAACTGCAAAAAGAATCACGCAATTTGGACAAGGTATGAGAAAGCTATGATGTCTCAAAGTTGAACTCAGACAGTGTTTTACCAAACCGTTTAATTCTCCTTCTCATTCGCTCGAAATGTGCAAAAACGTGTAATTTATATAAGAAATTTTACCAATATAGGCTTGTTTTAGAAAGTAATAACAACATTAGCCCAGTTTTAAAAATAATTACAGAAATAGACCACTTTTTATTTTCTGGTTTATACAGTTGGCGATTTTCCAAAATTTGCCAATGGGCGATTTTCGAAAAGTCGCCCAAAGAAAATAACCCAACCAGCAACCTACCTTTCTCTCTCACTTCCACCTTTTCCATAAAACTGAAACAAAGTTCCCTAATGGCAGCTCTATTCTGAAATCAATATTTATACTCTTTAAAACCTTGGTTTAGTGCTAAATCTATAGATCCAGTCGACGTTGCTTTGCAAATTTCATCTAGTTGAAGGTAAAATTAGTAAACCCTAGTTTTTTTGTCTAATTTCTGTAGTTTGGTGAACTTAGTAATTGGTTATATTAAGGTAAAAAATTGGTTTTATGTGTACATACTGAACGATTTGTATATTGATCTGTAGAATGGCGAGAAATATGATTCATACGCTTTGCTACTACGACGGCGAACTAATTGTCGACGATTAAAGGAATGGTAAATATGTTGGTGGTATTTGTAAACCAGAAAGAGTGCGAAAAGGTTGCAAATTGACGGAATTAAAAGAAGCTGTGTACATAACGACGAAGATTAATAAAGAAGAATTTGAACTAGTGATTAACTGGCCTACGGACTCGGGTTCTAAAGCACTAGCATTAGCGGACGATGACGATGTAGAAGTAATGTTTTCCGCTGTTGCAAAATCTATTGAGTTATACGTAGGGAAAGTTGCAAAGCAACAACAAGAACAGCAGGTGGAATCTCCTGTGGTGAGTACTAGAATTGGATACTATACACAGATGTTGGAGACTGCAGATCCATCTACTGGCTACGTATCTCCTAGCTATAGCAATCCTTTTGCAACCGATGGAAGATACCGTCCTCCATCTATGCAGTACAGATTTATGCCGTATGAAAACTCGCAGCCATTTACGCAACAAAGCAACATTTATTGCAACCCGCCTAGGGATGCAAATACGAGTGCGAGGTAAATTTTGTTTGATGAATTGGTAGATGTACTATTATATAGGTAATTTTTCTTATGCTTTGCCGTAATTTAAACAGCTTCCAACAGCAAGACATTCAGCATGACGAAAGCGATGAACATGTTAATGCAAATTTGTCGCAGTCAATGTATCCTAATCCATCTGAACTATATGATATGAGTCAAAGGTATGTTTACAGATTGGGCTATATTTTTCATCCCATTTGGTATGTATTGTCGGTTAGTTGACTTCTATATTTCAATCAGGTATATGACAGTTGATTCTGGTGCACAATGGAGTGCTGGACCATCCACCCATTCCCGGTATGCAAATTTTGACAATGATATGGACGTTGGTGGGAATGAAGCCATGGGTGAAGAACGTCACGTATATAGCATGGTCGTTGCTTCTATGAATGTTAATGAAGACTCTTGGATACAAAGAATGCAAGTTAACAACGAGCCGTTGAACTATGACTTCCCTACAGCAGATGACAATGATGCAGATAGTGACGAACCAGAGATGGAAGTGCCTTTGGATGATGATCTTTGCACCACTCAAATGTTGGCAAGATCTATTGTTGGTAATCTTCAATTTTCCGGCGAACGATTTTCAACCGCTTGCGTTCAAGGTGGTTTTAGTGTTGGAATGGTTTTTGAGACAAAAGAGAAGTTTCTTCAACAACTAACGGAATGGTCAATTCTGCATGCTGTTTTATACAAACTAATAAGTCGAACAAAACACAATATACTGCTATATGCACCATTGAAGGTAATTGTCCTTGGAGAATACATGCCATAGTTTCAAAAAAATCCGAGTCGGATGGTGGGAAATTTGGAAGTATCCAAGCGAACACACTTGTGTCAACCCAATAGTTAATTCCAACCATAAGCAAGTAACTTCGAAATTTCTTGTGACAAAAATCATGTCTTTTGTCAAAGCTGATTTGGATATTTCAGCTGGTACAGTTCAAGTGCTTGTGCACGATCAGTTGTTCATCAACATAAGTTACATGAAAGCATGGCGAGCATTAAGCAAAGCAATAGAGAGATTTAATGGTGATTGGGTAGATCATACTCGACTTTACCATAGTTCTTTGATGAGATAAAAAGAACGAACCCTGGCTCTATAGGTTATGTGACATATGATGAAGTGGGAGTGTTCGATCGTGCTTTTTGGGCATTTGGGCCTTGCATTACAGGTTTTGTGCATTGTCGGCCTTTGTTATGTATTAACGGGACACACTTGTATGGTAAATACAAAGGCACATTGCTTGTTGCAACCGCGGTAGATGTAGATGATTGTCTTTTTCTTTTGGCATACGTAGTAGTTGAATCGGAGTCATGTGATTCTTGGGGTTGGTTTTTTTCTTGCATGCTAGAATTTGTACATAGTGTTTGCGGTCGTTGTATTACTTTCATATCTGATAGGATGAAAGGAATTCCAAAAGCTTTACATGGAAAATGGCGACAATCGCACAAACATCGTTATTGTGCAAGGCATATAAAAGCCAACTTTCAAGCGGCGGGATTCAGAAAGAAGCGATTGACAGGGTTATTTTATTCAGCAGCGTGCACGTCCGAGCTAGTTGAGTACATGAAAATTAGAGAAGAGATCAAAGCAACAAGTAGGCATGCGCATGAGTTGATTGAGCGAAGTCTGGGAAATTTTGAAGAAAACTGGGCTTTGTGCAAAGACGATGGAGGACGCTTTCATGTAATAACAACTAATGCTTCTAAAAGTTTTAACGGTGTATTGAAAGGAGCTAGATCGCTACCTATAAAGGCTTTGGTTGCACGAACATTCTATCGCTCAGTTGAATATTTCTACAAGCGACGCCAAATTGTAGATGAACTAGCGACACGCTTGACTCCAAAGTGGGAAGCCAAAATAGCAAAAAGAGCCAGTGAAGTGCGTCGCTGCAGACTAGTACGATTTAGTCAAACTGAATGGCAGGTAATTCACTACTTTGGTGATGAATACAAAGTTATAATCGACGGCACCAACTGCTCGTGCACATGCAACATTCCGATACTGCAGAAGATACCATGCTCTCATGTAATGGCAGCTTGTTCGGCGCAAACAGGTGGGGCTAATAGAGCACACCATGACTTAGCGTCAAGCTGGTACTCCGTTGATAGCTACAAAGCTGCTTATAAGCCCGAGTTTCATCCCGTGCGTGATAGGAGATATTGGGGTGCATATAATGGTCCTCATATATTGCCTCCGACTGTGAGACGGCAACCGAGGAGGCCACGGTCTACAAGGATCAAAGGTGTGATGGATGAAGGCCAGTCGTCCAAATCAAACAGGTTTAGCAAATGCGGTGTGCTAGGCCATAATCGTAAGCGATGTACTACCACTGTGTAGATGTGTTTGTATAATTTAACTTCTATGTAATTGAACTCTACTTTCTGATTTACAAGTCATGTTGTATGCTGCTGTTCGACAATTTGTCAAATGCTATTTATTATAGGTCTGCGGTTCGTTTGTTATATATGAAGCAACCTGCTGCTAACAAACAGAAGCAAGTTGTTCATGAAAGCCACATCGCACATAAATATCAAAAGCATGTCCATACCATATAACAACATCTTTAATTCATATTCCACTGCATCGCACACAAGTTGTTCATGAAAGCCACACAATAACATCTTTAATTCACATTCCAATGTACATAATAAACTATCAAATGCATGTCCACATCTACGACAATAACACAATCATACCGTACACAACACAATTAAAAGTACATATCCATATCCAATATAATGCACGTATCATCTACGCAAGCGACGAAGTTCCATAGGCGTACGACGACGACGATGTTCCAGCCGTTGGGACATGTACTCTTCTTCCTCGTTCTCGGTGGAAGGATCAAATGTACATGGCGGTTGAGAAGGTCCATGAGTGAAATCTTCCGGGTGTTGTGACGTCGAAGAGCCTTCTTCGAACGAAGTTCCTTCACCTCTTCTGTATCGCCGAATGTAAGTAAGTAGGAGCAGCGATGGCCCCCCGTGAGGTGGAGGTATGTCTGCTGGAGGTGGAGGTATAGGGGGAAAGGACGTCTCAGCCTGTCTAATTTGTTTCTTCCCAAGACTGGGCGTAAAATGTTTTTGATGTTCATGCACATCCCCTTCGACTGCGCATCATGATCTAGACGTTGTTCGAGCCTTTCGGCGGTTTCCAACGCCTTGTAAATGCCATCAGCATGTAGAACACAAAGAGAATTAGTTATCTTTATTTGAAAATATATTTAAATTAACGGGGTTAAGTATACTTACATCGTTTCTCTCAAGAGGGGCACGGGGGGTGTATGGATGGTGGGGAACAGCCTGTACAGGAGACTGAAGAACATATCTACGCGTGATGTGCCAATACCACCGCATATATGTCTCTAGAGGGGTGATCGACTCTCTCTCAAATTGCGTAAACAAATGGCGTTGATTCCATATCTCCATAGCATTTGCAATTTCCCCCACATTATACTCGTCGGTATAAACTGGAAAGTTTTCTGGAATATGCTGTGCCATTGCAAACTGGTGCATTACCCGATCGGGTAGGTGGTGTGAAGAACGAGTAGTGCAAATGAGTGGAAGCCTAACAGTCCATAGATATCTTGCGGCTGTACATATAGCCGAAAGACCCTCCAATACATCCTGCGTGTATGGAGTCCAGGTCACCGCAGCTGGGTCTAGAACATCTAGCTCGTTGCGGTAAAAGTGTACATTTCGTCGGGGGGTCTAAGAGGTCTTTTTGGACCAATTCACCTGTCAACAAGCGAAGAAACAATATTTTAGCGTAAACAAATTTCGAATTAGAAAATTAATTTTCAAAGGGCATGAAGTTATACCGAGATCCATGAGGGTGTGTGTGATCGACGACAACATTTCGGACTTGGATCCGTCCGACAGGTGGATATGTCCATGACCAAATCTATAGGGAAAAAACAATTTAGCAACTTAAAACATATTACAAAAATGGTCTAGCACAAAAGTAGCAAGATAAAGTATACGTGTACCTGAACAAGCGTCAAACACCCGCCTATAAGCTTAGTCACCATAAGAGCGAGATTGGAGAGCTCCATATAGGTGTACGCCAAAACAGCACTACCCCATGAGTACTGAGCGCACTGATCGAGATCGGCTAAATATGGTAGCCATTTCAAGTCCATGCGATTTTTGGAATGATCGCACATCAAACGGGATATAATGAGGTGTAGAATAATGGCTCGAGCCCGCTGCTGGATTTGAACCTCTGTAGCATCGGCGGGTATATCATCAGCTACAGCGTGTCTAAACCATTTCACTTCTACCATGTCGTTACCTCTGACTTATTGCGGAGGAGGAGTAATACCGAGCAAATCCGTGCACAACTGAATATAATCATGATGGTCCTCACCCGTCACTAGATTGCCTTCTATAGGCAAACCTAAAAGCACGGCCACATCTCCTAATGTGATCGTCATCTCTCCGACAGGAAGATGGAATGTAGATGTCTCTGGTCTCCATCTATCGACAAGAGCTGTGACCAGATGATGATCTAACTGGAGGTAGCCTAACCGCAATACCGTCGAAAAGCCCGCTCGATCAATCTCCTCTAATACTCTAGGATGATGTGAAGTGACTTTCTTGAGAGAAATAGAGTGATCGATGGTGAAATCCGCTTCTTCACTCTGTTTAACATTACATGTACATATATTAATATTTACACAATTTGTGAAACGAAAATCATAGGAAATTACCATCATATACGCTTCGCTAGACGTGCGATGTCTAGGCTGTAAGTACAACACGCTCGGGTCTACTGGACCGGGCGGACCGAGCTCCATCTCGATGTAATCTACGACACAAAGATTAATGTATTCAACCCTTAATTATTATAAATTTAATTTTCTTCAATCTATACTAAAGTATACGTAATTGAATGAACATCCACTTGCAAAAACCCCCTAATGCAATCTACAACATATAGCTTTCACAAAATCTTGCAAAAAATGAAATCTAGAAAACCCTAAAAATGCCCTAAATCATGAAATTGGAGATGAGTACATTACCAATATCCTCCACTATTCCGGATGTAGAAGCCATGGTCCAAATGAGCTTCGAATTTGATTAAAAAGCAATGAAAGCTGAAATTTTTGGGAGGGAGAGAGCTGATACCCGAAATGGGTTTTTTTGAGTTAGGTTGAATGTTTTAAGAGTGAGTTGGGGGAGGGGGGCTTGGCTGTCTATTTTGTTACAGGCAAAACAGTGGGCGATTTTTGAAAAATCGCCCACGTGCGATTTTTCAAAAATCGCCGGAGTCAAAATTTCAATCAACTAGGCTATGTAATGGCAATTAAAATAATTACAAGGTAGAAGTGATAGAGTTGTTTGAAAAATCCAAACATATCTACTGCACCGACATATCCTTCAACAATACCGGAACTACTCTATCGTGCATGCTCTATAGATTCCTCCAAACAACTCTATATGATCATGGAAATTCATCTGACGACAAATACTTGGATATAACTATCAATTTCAAAGAAAATCAAACATACATTCTACGAAACATGAGATTATCCATCAATTACAGAGTACTAACAACATATAGAACTAATAACACAAAACTAATAACATACATTCTACGAAAGATGAAAATATCCATCAATTACATGAAAATAAATAAACTACCCAACACAGGGTTAGTGATCAGAAACAGTTTGTCAAACGTATCCATTGCGAACATAAGCTAAAGATGACATTTTCTTCTCTACCAACATTTTCTATTCATTTCTTCAACTAATTTTTTCAAACGCCTGACTTCAGCTTGCATTTCGAGGGCGTATTCCACTCCTCGAGCACACAATGGAGGATCGAATCACTTTATAAAATTACAGCACCCCACTTTGCCAGGATTCATCATGTGATCTTCGTACGAAGCACAACCGTAAAATCTTCGTCCGTCATTGGTTTCAGTTTTGGCTACGACAACCACGCATTTATCGCCACATCGGCAAACTGGATATGCACCGAATGGTAGCGTAGGACCTACAGGATTACCAGGACTTAGTATTTTACCGTCAATAGAAATTTGTTTGCCAGGTCTTTGGTTCGCTACAACTTCGCGTAAGCGAGTATTAAGAGAGATGATGTTCCCGAATGGAACTTATGATGTATCGACCTAAATTGCGTTTCTAAAACAAATTCTACATTACTTAGATGCGTAATGTCCCTTTGAGCTTCAAAATCATCGTAACATTTCGACATCGTCTCGTCGTCTATCTCCCAATCATCCATGTCTAGTTCAACTGCGAGTACGTCAACATTGGTTAGAATACACAACAGCTCCGAATTAGGATTTCAGTTAGCATAAACATATTATAAATCGATAAACATTACCTTGTATCGAAGTTTATACATAGTTGTTGAGAAGCTTTGATTATATCTTATGAGAATCATACTTTTTTTGGGTTTTCTATGAAGAAGTAGAGTTTGTGAAGGTTCATGAATTTGGTGATGAGTTTGATAAAGTTGACAGTGAAGAAGAAGGTAGGTTGCTGGTTGGATTTATAGCAGGCTTTTGGGCGATTTTTCAAAAATCGCCCAAAGCAGAAAACTTTCATCCGTTGGTGATTTTCTAAAAGTCGCCAAAGGAAATATGTTATTTCCTTTGGGCGACTTTTGGAAAATCGCCCGTTGGCGAATTTTGGAAAATCCCCAACTGTATAGATCAGAAAAAATGGTATATTTCTGTAATTATTTTTAAAACTAGGCTAATGTTGTTATTACTTTCTAAAACAAGCCTATATTGGTAAAATTTCCATTTATATATAATATTTTAAAGTATTTTCGAGTGTAAAATCTATTTATTCAGGTTTTCAAATTGATTTCGAGAATTGGTTTTCAAAAGTGGACACTGATTTAATCAACGTTCGAGGTTAATTCAGAATCCTAAATTGAATATAAACCTTAGTACAAAGGTTTATATTTATATCGTTGGTTGGAGTTACTTAATCTTGTTGCCTTGTTATTAAGCCTTAACTAATGCGAACCCGTGCTTCGCACACGGATGTTGAAAAAATATTGTTGTTGCATAGGTCATATCCAAATGTATAAGAAATTTAATACGGTGGTAATGAAAAAACATTGTTGAACGATAGTGTTACATCATGAATAACAATTTGGTAGGATAAAGAATACATAGATATATTTGGTTATGATAATCACAATTAAAATTAAACAAAACAATTACAGTGAATATGTTAAAGTTCACAGACTATTTAGAGGATAATGTGTTAAAAATTTATCCGTTAATGCATAGATATATTCACTGTGGCATATAACGCCAATGTTGTTGCTTTTGCAATTACACAGCTACTTCAATGTGCATAGATATAGTTGAAGTATTCACTGTGAACTACAGACACAAAGACACAGTGCAGTTCGATTCAATTAAATAAGAGTAACAAAAGTTTTTTGCAATGGGGAGAAATATAGTAATAGGATGAAATTTGTAAACAGTCAGGAAAAGTATTTGTCAACAGCTAAAAAAAGGGAGCAAAAGAAAAAAGAAAAAAGCAACAGATGTAGTACAGGAGAAAAGTAGTAAAACAGAAGATTCAATTGAAATAGAAATGATGATGCAATAAGAAAATAACACGGGTTCCAATATAAATTACTATTGTTCACCGAATCTGATCTATGTCGATGCAGGGTACAAAACACGGCATACAGCTGGTCGCAGTAACCAATATTTGAAAATATCCAAAACATACAGAAGAGAACAATTGTGAGAAGTCCATTCATTTTTTAGCCTCAGAAATAACTGCTAGCAACGCATGTATGATACTGGCTTGAGCGCAAATAGGTGATGTTTTCTTGGCCTTAATAGATGCATTACATCAGTCAATTATTTTAACCATTGAAGGTATTTGTACCTGCAGCCAAAAAAGACAAAAGTGTCATTGATGCAGTATTATTACTAAATTCTCTCACTGCTCGTCTGACATATTAACTATATCTAATAATCAAACTATGACTACATAATCATCTATACAAAGATACATTCATCAATTGTTTTCTAGAAGTTTTCCGACGGTGGTGGTGCAAGTGGTTTTAGAATTTACTGCAAAAAATAAAAAATAAACTCTTTTAGGTGGTTATCAACATTATTCTCACTACAACATATGTTTTGATCCAGCACTTAAACTGTGCATCTACCTTAAGCCCGAATACAACAACTTATATGCTTATTGTATTATTGATCATCGTAATTGTAAACGAATTTGAGTAAACTTAGCCAAATTATGTCATCAAACCTGGAAGCAATGTATTAAACGCTGAGCTGCACGGTTGAATCAAACATTCATTATGTATTATGTGAAGTCATTATTTAATCATCTCAAGATATCAAAAATCAAAATTCATTTTTCAATTATATTTTCATAATGCGGTTAAATAACTATCGTTAACATCAAACAAAATTATTACTATAGCTAAATTAATATTGCATCACACAAATGCAGTTAAAATATTCAAAAACAATAATTCCTTAATTCCAAAAATACTGCAAAATAATAACCGCTTTTGCTTAATGCATTTAATTTTAACTACAGTAAGCTCGAATAAATCATCGTGTACAACCAAAATTATTACTGCATCACATAAATATAGCTGAAATATTCAATTTCTACCGTGCATAATTCAAAATTGTCATTAAATTATAACTGCATTTTATTAATGTAGTTAAATTTTAATTGTATTAAGATTGAATAAATTCCTGAAATGTAGCCAAATTTATTACTTCATCACATAAATGTGGTTAAAAATCTTCAAATATAGTTAAATTTACCCAAAACTTGCTGGTAAATTATAATTGCATTTTCTTAATTTCATTAATTTATAACTGTTTTAAAATTGAATAAAATTATCAAATATAGTCAAAATCATCAATAGTAAATGCAATAAAAAAATGCTAACGTAGTTAAATTAATTCAAAAAATGCCTATAAATTATTACACCATTTTTTGATGGGGTTAAATTATAACTGCACTAAGTTTGAATACTATCAAACACAATCAAGATTATTACTTTATTATATAATGTAGTTACAATATTCAAAGGCAACCATAATTGTATAATTCAAAAAAAAAATATTCCTTTCAAATATGTTAAAAGATAATAAATACATTATAATAATCTAGGTAAAACTACTATGTAATGTTTATGATCATCATAATAATGCTGTTACAGAAAATCGGTACACAGCGGTGACACAAAATAATTGTGCAATTAAAGCTGCTATATAAAATCATGATTTTTAAAAAATTATTTTTAGCTATCAACAATGAATATCATTGGAAAGCAAATTAAATTTGAGATTTAATAGTGAAAACGATTCTTAATTCCAATCAATGTAGAAAAAGTTATCACATTTTAAAGTTTGGAATATAAAGAAATTAAAAATGCAACCGTTCTGTTGTCAAATTTCAAGGGGGCCGGTGTGAGCTTGAAATTTAACTCACTAATAATAATATAGTATAGACAACGAGCTGCTGGCAACGCTCTAATTACACGGCTTTTCACAAGAGCATATGAAGAGGCAAAGCTGTATATAATCCATGAGCCCACGTTCCATTAGTCGATTAAATTAAAATAAAATTGAAAATAATCGGGACATCGTAACACCATTTTATATTCATCCACATCAAATAAAAGAGTCGCGCGTTTCTCATTCCCTCATTACTCATCGTCTCTCTTTATTCACAGCAGTATCAAATCTCAAGGTGATTTTTCTCCACTCTAATTCCTCTTCTGATTTTATACTTTAATTTTCTTGTTCACTTGTAAGATCCTTACGGTTGCTTATTTTTACTTCAATTCTGTTTACAGATCTCATTTTTGTTCTGTTTTGGTATTAGACTTTTTTTTTTCGTTCTAATTAGAGAACACTAAGTGATTAATACGTGCTGGAGATATGAGATTCACAGGGTTATTTAAATTTGATTTTTTATATTTAGATCTTCAGATTCATAGTGAGGACCTTACGAATTCATGGGTTTAATATTTAACTGGTTTCAGCTATTAGATGTATATTTGATCATTTGGAAAAATAAATCTTCAATTTTTGGAACAATAAGTTTGGTCTTCCGTGTTGAATTTGGTTAAACATCCTGTATGGTATAATTTCTTGAGTTAAACCTAAAAACTAATACGATCAGATTTCGCTTGTTGATTTACCTTTATTAAAAAGCAAATTTCCTCCGAGGTACATATTCTGAAACCATAGAAGTTTTTGTATGTTCATTGCTACAATCTTCATTATGTTTACTGATATTTCAAGCGGGTTGCATCATGGAGAGAGCTTGGACATTCATTTGACTCTTTTACAAATTTAAGTATGATTCAATTGGGCATGTGTATCGACTTACAATTTATTATATCAAATTTTAAGGGAATATGGGTGCCCCACAAAATGGCGTTGATATGGAAGAGGGAACCCTGGAGATTGGAATGGGTATGATGATTGAACCATTTCAAATATGTTTTGCTTGCTAATACTTGTATTTTGTCCAGACAATAACAAAAGCTAAGAAAATGTTAATAAAATTAAGATATGACACTAATTTGTGACTTCACTGTTGTACTATAGTTTAATCTGCATCTTATGTGAAATTTTTTAACATTATAATTGCTTCAATTTTTTATAATATTATTCTTTATTTCCTTTAAAAATAAGCAAATTAACAATGGTAGAGAAACAAAATATTTCAAAGTAATAATTGATAAATATAACATTCAAAACTTAGGGATTAAAATGGCTAATATAATGAGTGTTAGTTGTAAAAGATAAATATGTTTGGACTTTCAGTTTTTAGTACATAGATTCTGCAACAATTTTATACTTTGTCAGAAACACATGAACAACTTTAGTTACTACCGCAGCAAAGTAGTTTTTATTGGATGTAAGATTTTGTTTATTTATATCTGTATTTGGTTAGGGTTGACGCGTCATGTTCACAACTGTTTTTATCTGTATTTAGTTAGGGTCGATGCGTCATGTTCACGACTGTTTAATATAATATCCAAGGTTGAATCATGTTCATAATTTGTTCTCAGATCGGAAAGGTGTTCCTTTATGATATAGATATTATCCTTCACGAGTAAGTGTATTAATTAAGAATAAAATTTGCAGTGCAAATCTTGCACATCAAAAAACATCTAGTATATTATAGGATGCACTATCTAGGTGCAAATAAGCCTCCAAATTGTATTAGTTGATAAACAATTATCCATCACAGGACCTAGATATCTAAGTGCTTTTGATTCTTTTTTTAGTGTTTCCGGACCATGCACTTTCGCAAAGGAGCCTTTCAACACTATTTTGTATGGCATATGTGCAACATGGGAATATACTAGAAAGTCGAGCATTACTCGCATAGGCACAGTACTCATATATACTCATTACAAAACTTTGTAGTAGCTAAAGTACAATGATACAACATTTCAATATCAGATCTGGAGGTGGGCTCAGTTGCCTGTAGCCCACCCCGATCCAAGTATTTACACAGAAAATATTTGAAATAACATTTGATTCGAAGATAAAGCCAAGTTTTGAAGGTTGTATTGAAAAGTGAACCAAAAATTACATTAAAAGGGAAAAAAAGAAGATATATGATTGTTTAGATGCCCACATTTAAAATAATTAATAAGCTCAGGCTATGAGAAGAAAGAAGAGATGATATTTAATGTCATAAAATGCATTTAGAGCTCATTGTTGGGAGCTCTGTTTTGTGTAATATTACAATTCTGTGGTCTTTGTGTACTACAACACATTCTAGCCTTTCTAGGTTTTAATTTGTTTCTTTCCAGATAGAACTGTTGCTTTACCGTTGCCTTTCTCTGAAACTTGTACCACTAAATTATATTGACAAGAGTATTCTGTCTATCTTTCTTGGCTTTATCATGTCACAGAATACAGAACTGTGTCAGGGGTTGCAGGACCGTTGGTAATATTGGAAAAAGTCAAGGTAATGAACTGCTCCTTCAAGTAGTCATTGACTCGTGCATTATATATATCCCAATTGGTCTTATATTGTTATGTGTATCTTATGTTTGCAATTTGTAATAATTATAGGGTCCTAAGTATCAGGAAATTGTTAATATACGCCTTGGAGATGGCACAACAAGGCGTGGGCAAGTTTTGGAAGTCGATGGAGAGAAAGCTGTTGTTCAGGTTGTTATGTTATCTTACTTGTGTTGTTTAATGGTCATATGAAGTTACATGTCCTTGATTAAACTACTTGTCAAAAGAACAAAAGAAGAAGGAACGTTAACTTTCTTTAATTAAGTCCGAACACAACATAGAAAAATGACCAATGTTAGAAGGCCCAAAACCTGAACATTTATCGCTCAACACTCGTCCAAAGACATGCAAAATAAACAGCACAATCAGAACATTTGTGTTGCTGCAAATGCACCTAGCCGTATCAGAGAACTTTAATATGGGTTGGACTCATATGTGAACCTTAAGCTAGAGAAACAAAAAAGTTGTCTTCTGAGGAAACTAAACAGATGCTTTGAGATTAGCAAAACTTGACCCATTTTATTTATGCAAATCAGTATACTAATAAGGGACACCTCATTTCCAAATTATCGCGTTATTATTAAGTAGGAATACTACTATTTAATTTTTTAATCCATATGCTTATATACGTATATCCATGGTTTTATCCGAAACAATTTGGTATTTTCTGTTAAGCTTCATGCATTTTGGCTGCAGGTATTTGAAGGAACTTCAGGCATTGATAACAAGTACACTACCGTGCAATTTACAGGGGAGGTATAAAATCTTATAATTATTATGTGTGTATGTATATATATATATATATATATATGTATATATGTATATATGTATGTATATGTATGTGTGTGTTGAAATTTGGCATTCAATATTCCAAGGATGAATTTTCAGGAAGTACACAGAATTGCATCATTGTAGTATAGCATATACATATGTTATCAATTTCACATATTTCATTAATCTGTAAACATAACCATGATTGGCTTTTTCTCTCTTTCTCTCTTTCTTTCTTTCTTTCATTCATTCTCCAATTTGATTTTTTAATGTCTATTATGTCATAATTTTAAAAGGATTTATAATAGAATATTAAAGTCAAACAATCAACTTGAACCTAAATTTACCAATTACAACAGTTGGTGCACCATTTTGGGCACTTTTATTCTTACCGCAATAAACATACAGAGGCATCTTGTCACCATTTATTTCCTCCAACGCATCTAACTTTTCTTACTCTTTGAGTTTTCTGCCTTTGTTTATGCAGGTTCTAAAAACCCCCGTGTCATTGGATATGCTTGGGCGAATTTTTAATGGCTCTGGGAAACCTATAGACAATGGACCACCCATATTGCCTGAGGCATATTTAGATATATCTGGTTAGTTATTATCTTCTTTTGCTTGAGGATAGCTGCCTGTATCCACTAAACCACACTGAACTTCACATCTATTCCCTTGAAGCATTTAATCAAATACAACATCTCAAAACAATTAAAATAATATTAGTTCTATCTTCTTAAGAGTTTTAAGCATGTGTACTTAGAATTGCCCTGGAGCATCAGTGTAAAGTTAGGCTAGGGTCAGTTCGTGGAACTAATCCATTTATTTGTTGATGATTCTTATACTCATGGATTTAAACAATTCTATGTTACAGGAAGCTCTATCAATCCAAGTGAGAGAACTTATCCTGAAGAGATGATACAGACTGGAATATCTACTATTGATGTGATGAACTCCATTGCTCGAGGGCAGAAGATTCCCCTCTTCTCCGCTGCTGGGCTTCCCCACAATGAAATTGCTGCTCAAATTTGTCGTCAAGCTGGACTGGTTAAGCGTTTAGAGAAATCCGATAATCTCTTGGAGGTAGAAAGACGACGCTTTAGTGATTTAACCCTGTGTGAAAATGAATAAAATTATGAAAGTTTAGGATGCATTTGGTTTGATGTTTTGAGATTGTTCTGTTTCAAAATGTCAATTTTTGAACTTTTTCAAAAAATTTGAAATTCTTGAAATATGCAATTTTATGCAGTTTTCTCCAAAATTTGAAAATGATCTGAAATGCTAAAGCTTCCTTGTTTATTTTTTCCCCAAAATATCAAGTTTTTCAATCAGAACTCAAAATTTGAAAGAATACATTTTAAAAATTTACATCCTTAAAATAAAAAAGTGGAAAACGTCCACTCTACATTGTCATTTAGATTACATGTTACTTCAAATGTGTACGTTAAACAGATACTGTAGTAAATATGGAAACATTCCAATCTTCAGTCATTTACATTGAATGTTACTTCAAATGTAATAATGTATTCATTAGACTGCTACTGTACTACATAGCAGTAAAATTTGAATTACAGCTTGCAACTTGGGCAGGCCCAAGGCAACGATATTGGTTGGTCATCTTGGGTCTCCGAAATTGTGAGGCCTTGGAATTATGGATTTTGTATATATACTTAAAATCAATGTATTTATTTTCAAAAGGTAAAGCGGCCAATTGTTTAAAAAAATGGTTTTATTTGGGGACACTATTTCTTTTTCCTTGGATCTCATGGTCTAAGGGCCATCTCAGGTCTGTCTCCAAGTCAAATTATATAATCTACAGTTATGTAACATGATGATATAGGTGCTGAAAACTTAAAAAGGAAAAAAAAAGGTCAACTGCTTGTTATAGTCCATGCAGTAAATTTTATTGAAGAATCTAAAATATGGTTGTCAATACAACTATTTATAAAAATTTAACGTTGACTGCTGATTTAATATATCAATTGATTGATGGACAGGGAGGAGAAGATGACAATTTTGCAATCGTGTTTGCAGCTATGGGTGTAAACATGGAAACAGCTCAGTTTTTCAAACGTGATTTTGAAGAGAATGGCTCTATGGAGAGGGTTACACTTTTTTTGAACTTGGTATTTTTTTGCTTTGCTTTCTATCACTTCCTATATATATTGTTCTGTATCTGTTTATATCATCTGATGTTACTTTTGTAGGCAAATGACCCTACTATTGAACGTATTATCACTCCTCGAATTGCTCTTACAACTGCTGAATACCTTGCTTATGAATGTGGAAAGCATGTCCTTGTCATCTTAACTGATATGAGTTCGTATGCTGACGCTCTTCGTGAGGTAATATTAGTCAACCTTCTCATCTGGAACTCTTACTACAGGAATGTTTGACAGTGTTACAGATTCTTAGTTGCCTCAACTACTATGCTTAATACAGATTAGTCGTAGACTATCTTTATTTTGTCTGCACTACTAAATTTACCTTTTTTTTTGGGTATTTCCCTCCTATAAATATAGATACAGTACCCCTTTTTTCATTAACTTTGTGGTGCACGAGCTAATAACATGGACTTGTATTGATTTATTCCTTGTACCATTCGTACTTTTGAACCTCAGACACAGATAGCGCTGGATCTATGTGTAGTCAATGTAAATTTGATATGCTCTCTCAACATGGTTCAGATGGTTGTTCATCTACTGAGCGATTTTTTGATGCTCCCTTCAGAGCTTAAGAAAAACCTGCTACAGCCCTAAACATTTGCCTCATATCCTTAATTTTTTCAGTAAACCTTTCACAAAATACTCTTATGGTGATCATTGCTAAATTTATCCGCAAATGGTTGACATGTGTCAATTGCCTTGAGGAAACGTGATGCTCCAAGTAACTTGAAGAAATTTTGTTGGTCTACTTGGAGCATCAAAATGTTTTCCCCATATGGTGATCGAATGGATCGTGCTTGGAAACTTTTTCACTCTTACTTTTGCATTGAAGAATTTACTTGATGCAAAATTTAGATAACTTGTAATTAAAGTTTTAAATTACTTCCATGTTGCCTTATGAGTTCTCATTTTTGCACTTGGATAGACAAAACATCAAAAAATTTCAAATCTATTTTGACAGTCATCTCGTCCAAGGTTTTAAAATCTCAATTGAAATCTGGATCAGGATCTCAATCCGTGATCTCATCCTATATTATATGTTTTATGACTTTTTCCCTTTTCGTGTCATTCAAATGGAATTATCAAATCAATTATTCAAGTCACACCAAATAGAACTGTAATCCTTTTGTTATCTTTTATTCAAGTCACACCAAATGACTTCATGTTTTTTCTTTTATCAATGTTTGTATGAGTGGCTACTGAGGTGTTTGGAATAACAAAGGGGAAATAAACGCGAACCTAAAGATTCGTGGTGGTGGAACAGTGATGTCAAAAAAGCTATCAAAGAGAAGAAGGAATGCTACAAATGCTTGCATCATTACAGGAGCGATGACAACATATAAAAGTACAAAGCGACAAAGAAGAACGCAAAAAGAGCGGTGAGTGAAGCAAGGAGTCGGGCGTATGAAGATCCATATCAAAAGCTAAGTACAAAAGATGGTGAAAAAAACGTCTATAGGATAGTTACGCTCCGCGAGAGGAAGACGAGTGACTTCAACCAAGTTAAATGCATTAAGGATGAGAATAATAGATTTTTGGTGAAAGACGATGAGATAAAAAATAGATGGAGATAATACTTCGACAAGTTTTTCAATAAAGAAGGTGATAGCACTACGATCGAACTGGACGACTATTTTGATGACACAAGCAGACATTTTGTTTGGAGAATTCAAAAGTCTGAGGTAAAGGAGACGCTAAAACGGATGAAAGCAGACAAAACGTTGGGGCCTGATGACATCCTCATTTGGGTGTGGAGATGCCTTGGAGATGCGGGGATAGCCTGACTAACTAAGTTGTTTAATAATGTTTTCAAATCAAACAAAATGCCAGATGAGTGTAGGAGAATCATATTAGTTTCAAACTTTAAGAATACATGAGATATTCAAAGTTGCACAAAATAAAGAAGAATTAAGCTTATGAGTCGTATGATGAAGCTTTGAGAGAGAGTCATTGAATATCGATTGAAACATCGATTAAGAAGGATGATAAGCATTTCAAAAAATCAATTTGGTTTCATGCCTGGGAGATCCACAACAGATGCGATTTTCTTGATAAGACAACTTATGAAGAGATTTACGGAGCAAATCTACACATGATATTTATTGATTTGGAGAAAACTTATAACAAAATACCGAGAAAGGTTATGTGGTGGGCTTTAGATAAGAATAAAGTCTCAACAAAGTACATTACCCTTATCAAGGATATGCACGATGATGTTGTGACTAGCGTTAGAGCATGTGAGGTGAAACCAGCGACTTTCCCATTAACATAGGATTACATCAAGGATCAGCTTCGAGCCCCTACATTTTCGCCCTGAAGATGGATGAGGTTACGAAGAGTATACAAGGTGAGATTCCTTGATGTATGCTCTTTGCTGATGATGTTGTGTTGATTGACGAAAATAGGATATATGATGATAGACAACTGAGGTTGTGGAGGCAAATTTTAGAATCAAAGGGTTTTAGACTTAGCAGAACTAAAACATAATATATGAAGTGCGAGTTCAACAATGTCAGCTCAGAGGTTGAAGATGTCACTTTGGCCGGACAAGTAATGCCCAAGAAGGAATCCTTTCGATATGTAGGGTCAATGTTGCAGTATGATGATGAGATCGATGAAGAAGTTAGTTTTAGAATTCGAGCGGGATGTATGAAATGGCGACTAGCGTATGTCATTCTTTGTGACAGGAAAGTCCTACAAAAGCTTAAAAGAAAGTTCTACAGAACGACAATCAGACATGCGATATTGTATGTTGCAGAATGTTGACATACTAAAATGCAACATGTCTAGAAGATAAGTGTAACAGAGATGCGTATGCTGCGATGGAGCTGTGGTCATACAAGACGAGATCAAATTAGGAATAATGATATACGTGACAAACTTGGAGTAACACCAATTGAAGAGAAGCTAGTCCAATACCGCTTAAGATGGTTTGGACATCTCAAGCGGAGGTCTCTCGAGGCACCTGTGTGCGTTGGAATTATAAGCCGCATCGAATGCTCAAAGAGAGATGGATGTCGATCAAGGTTGACATGGAAGTAGTAAAAAAGGACTTTCGTGAGCTAAGAGTTTTTTTACTTAGGATTGGTTTATGAGTAGTGTTATAAGTTTTAGATTATAGGACCGATGAATATGAGCCTAAGACGTAGTGTTTGGTCTTCAATCCCTAATACTATTAGTATCATTATTACTATTAGTATTATTATTATTATCATATTTTATTTTAATTTCTTTATCTATTTTTATTTATTTATTTATTATTTGTTTAATTATTTTAAGGACAAATTTTCAAAGTGGGCTAGTTTTTGAAACAATTTCGCGAGTGGTGATAGTTTTGAAACTAATTACCAAACAAGGCTGGTTTCGTCCCAGTCAGCTGCCAACTCAGCAGTTTTGTAACTGCCACGATAATGCGCAACTTTGAGTTGCGCATTTCTTATTTTGTTCTTGGCGCAACTTCGAGTTGCGCCAATTTTTTTTTAATTCTTTCGCGTATGCGCAACTCCGAGTTGCGCATACTTCTTCCTTTAAGCAGGCGCAACTCATAGTTGCGCCTGCTATAATATAGCGTAGGCGCAACTATGAGTTGCGCCTGCAGGTAGCTGCTGTTAAAACAGAGACAGCAGCTACCCCCTCTCTTCATAACCCAAAAACATTTCCAAACTCCAAAACCCCTCTCATGCCCGAACCCACCTCCTCCAAACCCAAATTTTAGCCAAACTCCACCAATTTTTCACAAAATTTACAAATTTCTTCTTCATTCTTCGATTAAACCAAAGCTACAACAAACCCATTCACCCACACTTATAGTACCATTAATTTTTATGGATAATTGGGAGATTCCAGATGAAGTTTTGGTTCAATTTGTTGAACGGATGGAAGCTGAAAATGAATTTGTTTCTGAAACACAGTTTGAAACAGTTCCTGAAGCTCAATTTGAGATAGTTCCGCCGGCTAATGGTGTTGTTGTTCAATCTGCTTTGGATAATCAAATCTGCTTAGGCGAAGCGAATCAAAGACCGGGGAAACAAATTAGCGGCGAAGGACGAGTGAGACAAGATAGACATCCGCTTTGCCACTGTGGAGATGTTTGTGTGGTAGTTGTATGCAAGACTCAAACAAATGCTGGACGTCGGTTTTACGGATGTGCCGGTTACCTTGATCATATAACTAACCCGAAAGGTGTTGAGTGCTGTAATTTCTTCAAATGGCTAGATCGTCCGTTGACCCCTAGGGGAGTGGAGTATGCGCTAGAGATGCAAGCCGAAGTGAGACGTTTGGAAAAGGAAAAAAGCCAGCTTCGACATCAAGTAGAATATTTGCAGTCCATAAATCCAATTTGGAAAGGGGTCTAGTAAACTGGGTAATGCAACTGTAATGTAATGGATGTGTATCAGACTTGTTCAATTGAGTTATGTATGCTTTAGTTTTAATGAATGCTGTATTACTTGGTTCTATTTTTGCTTGGTTGTTGTAATGGATATGCAATAGATGATGTATTATTGTTTGTCTGTTATGTTTAGTTGACGATAGATGTAAAACTGCGGAAAATTCATACAGAAGCTGGGTATAAATAAAATCTAAGTAACATAACATAGCAAGTAATGTAAATTTTGGACATAGGATAGTTTTTGATAACAAAGTTGCGTACAGAATAAAAATACAAGTTATACAGTTCAGGATTGACAGAAGTAGTAGAGACAAGTAAAATATTTATTGTTTCCCACACGTTCTTCTCTTATGACCCAAGTTACCGCATTGTCCACATCTGTCCTGTCTTCTGTCAACCATTTCGTCCATGACTCCCCTTATTCTTGTGGACCTCGGTCTTCCTGTATTCCTTCGCGTTGGCGGCGGGATTATAGTAGGTCCTTCATGTACATCCCAATATCTGCTGTCGGGTACTGGATGAAAGACCGGAGAATAACTATGTCTATAACTATCTGCCGTAAACCAGGAAGAAATAAGATCATGGTAAGCTCTGTTAGCTCCTCCTCTACATCGTGCGCATGCAGCTAAAACATGGGGACATGGAAAATGGGTTAGAATAGGAATATTGCATGAACAGCTGCAGCCGTCATTGACAATATTTACTGTGTAGTTGCACGCGTTTGTGTCTGTTACTTGCCACTCCGTTAAGCTGAACCTGTTAATGCTCATAGTACGTGCTTCTGCTGAATATTTTTCCATCATTCTGTCATAATTAGGCGTTAGCGTAGATGGGTAATCCATTCCATCCGTACGTCTTCTGTAGAAGTAGCTATTAAGACGATGAAAGGTACGTGCCACTAACGCCTTTACCGGTAACGATCTTGCACCTTTAAGAACTCCATTGAAACTCTCCGAAGCATTGGTAGTCATCATACAAAAACGTTCACCGTTGTCCTTGTAAAGAGTCCACTGTTCATCCTTATGTCGGAGACTTCTATCAATCCATCTGTCAGCTGCCGGACTCACATTTTTTAGTTGGTCTCTGAGTTCTTTGTATGTTAACTCATCTCTTGCTTCAGCAGAAGCATGAAATAAGTTTTGCAAAATCTTACTACCAAAACCAGCTTTTTTAAAGTTTGCTTTCAAATGGCGTAGGCAGAAGCGATGATGATGTGCTCTTCTCCACTTCTCTTGCAAGGCGGTTGGAATTCCTTTCATTCTATCGGAAATGAATGTAATGCATCTTGCATTTAAAGATGGAATTAAGTGTCCCATGCATGAAAAAAACCAACCCCAAGTTTCCGCCGACTCCGTCCTTACAATAGCGAATGCCAAAGGGAAAAGAGAGTTGTTCGCATCAACTCCTGTAGCTACAAGCAATGTACCTTGATATTTACCATACAGATGTGTTCCGTCAATAGAAAGAACCGGACGACAATGCTTGAAACCTGCAATGCTCGGTCCGAATGCCCAAAAAGCCCCCCAAAATTGTACTCCTTCTGTATGTACATGATAAACAGTACCTGGATTGCATTTCTGTATAGCACAAAGATACTGAGGCAAGTCATTGTACGAAGATTCCCAATCGCCAAATATTGTAGACACCGCTTTGCTAAGTCCTTTCCAGGCTCTCATGTAGCTTATTTGAATTTTGTAAGTGTTTGCCATTAGCTCTTGGACAGATTTCGCAGTGTAACTTGGGTTCGAACGAACATGTGGAAGGACTTTGGTGCAAATGAATTTGGCTGTTGCTTGTTTGTGGTTTGAGTTGATGATTGGATTTGAGCAAGTGTGATCACCACCGTATTTTTTTATCATCCACCACCCAACATGATCTCTTTTAGACACAATAGCGTGAAGCCGCCATGGACAATTAGCATCAATATCACATATAGCAGTGAACTCTCTAGCGCGGGACTTTATGTTTTTAAATGAAACTGAACACTTTATCGACCATTCGCTTATATGTTCAATTAAAGATTCCTTCGATTTAAAAATCATACCAACTCGAGGGCCCTTCTCCACACATTCCAGACCGAACATTTCGTCGGTAAATTGACATTCCTGCACAATAGATCTTTCCATTATTGTATCATTGCATTGATCATCGTCTAATGGTTCTTCCATCTCGATATGCTCATCAGTGTCATCAACTTCCTCTGGAATATCATCTAAAGGAGCGTCATTGTTAACATTCATAGATTCGATCCATGTTTCATCTTCGTCAAACGAAGCAGCGATTTCCATGCTATCCAAATGGGAAATTTGGATATCGACATTTCCACCCTCCATGTCCTCGGTGTCAACATCCTCATCTTCAATTTCATGCATATAGTCGTTTGAATTTGGGGTTGGAATTGACTGTGGAGGATACGATGGATAAGGAAGGAAACCATACCCGGGAGACTGCGATGGATATGCCATGCCACCGTACCTGTACACAAACAGTGGACTGTTAAGTACAAAAAACATGAGCAAAACATTAAGAAGCACATAAAAGCATACCCGGCTGCTTGTGCGTAAACGTTCGGTGGCTGGTAAGAGTAGTGTGGGTAATACAGTTGACTTCGCTCAGCAGTATTACTAGATCCGGGTTGACTTGCATAATCAAAGATTTGAGCTTGCTGTTCAGTTGTATGTACCACCTCCGTCTTCTTAACATACAGCTCAATTACTTTCATCCCTACACAAAACATAGAATCGACGTCGTCGTCGTCGTTTACCTCAATAGCAATTGGTCCGTCATCTGTTACCCATTTACTTACCAACGAGATGTCGAACTCCGTAGAAACAATCTTTGTAGCTTTGTAAATTGCAGTTTTCAGCTCAAGAAAATTGCAACCCCTCCTGACTTTCGATCCCTTATGTTTTCCGCCAACATAGGTTGGCTTGCTATTTTCATCGACGACTAAATCGCCGTCATAGTGACAAATAATCGGCACGGTAGTCATTGATCTATCGAAATTACAGAAAGTTAAATGTCAATACTAGATCTACCAAACATTATTGGAATAGGGTTTCAAATATTTACCTCAAGTGTAGATGAACGTGCAATCTTTTGTTAACCTTCGTACAGTTAAATGAGTTTGAGTGGAATGTTGTGTTGCTGGTAGTAAAAATAATGGAAATGGAGGCTAGGGTTTCTGAAAGAAAATGGGTTTGTGGAGTTGTGATGTTTATATACTGCTGTTGGGCCAGGAGATAGCCCAAGTATACAGGCGCAACTCAAAGTTGCGCACGAACGAAATTGATAGGCGCAACTCATAGTTGCGCCTAGTATATTCTTGAATGCGCAAGTATACAGGAGATAGCCCAAGTATACAGGCGCAACTCAAAGTTGCGCACGAACGAAATTGATAGGCGCAACTCATAGTTGCGCCTAGTATATTCTTGAATGCGCAACAATAAGTCGCGCCTGCAACTTTCCAGAGAGATATATGGGCTTTCCAGATTTCCATCAATTTTCGTATAACATCATTTCATTCTAATAACAACAACACCATTTCATTCAAATAACAACATTTCATTCAATTAACAACATTTCATTCAAATAACAACATTTCATTCAAATAAGTGAAATATTTCATACGGAACATCATATTTCGTATACCAACATGTTTTAAGTCAATAGTACAACATCGAAACACCAACATACCAGCAAGTTTCAAGCCATTACAACTTCAACACAAAGCAACCAAAATACAGACCAACACAACCCTATCTTCTTATGTTTCTGCGATCGCGTAGTGTCATTTGAGTTTGGGTCGGAGGCGGTTGAGATGGTCCGGCTTCAACTATTTCCTGCCCCGGCTGACTACCTTGTGAAGGACCCCCCGTGCCTCTAAAACGTCTTCTTTGGTAGGTACGACCAAAAGCCTGGGGCGGACGAGGCTGGTACGGTGGTGGTCTTTCCAGCTTATGCCTACCAAGAAGCGACTTGATAATCTCCTTGATGTTGAAGCACTTTCCTTGTACTCTGTCCTCATCTGCAGGATCTGCCAGGACATCGCCAACTTCATTGGAAATCATATACAACCCTTGAACCTAAAACACAAAAATCAATGATGCAAGTAAGTAAACCTTTATGCGGAAGTTCAAAGGTTTAAACTTATAAACACGTACCAAATCACGTTCCACCGGTCCCCGTGGAGCATATCTGGGCAGTCTGGTTGACGATTCTTTAAGAACAAATCGCCGTGTGATATGCCAGTACCAACTATAGTATTGTTCGATTGAAATTCTTGGTACGCGTTCAGCCTGAACGTGATCCAACCTGTGATCCCACCTTGCGACGTACGTGTTGTACAAGTCTCTATTCCAACCGTGCGGAAAAATCTGTTCGGCTGGATCCGGTATATGCTGACGAAGTCCATATTGCCTCAGCACTCTGTCGGGGTAGTGCATGGCTACACTTTGCAAGCAAATAATCGGGGTCCTTGCATACCAACTATGCTCCCCGTCCAAGCAAATAGGCGGCAGATCCTGTACGATCTCAGCCGTGTATGGCGTCCAGTCAACAGCATGCTCGTCCATAACATCGAGCTCATTGCGATAGAATGTAGGATGACGTGCCGGATTATCTCGCCAACGTCTATCTCCGGTCCATCTACAGTCATTATAAAAAAAGAGTGTGAATATTGGTAGAAATCAAAAAAAAATTCACTCTAAGTTTCGGGTTGCTTTTACCTTGCCCCATAAGGTAATCCTGGAGCGACGTTGGCACGAACATTTGGTCGTCCAATAGAAATACGCGTCCAAGACCATACCTGCATATTATCAGTGTTAAGAAACGTCTTTCAAAATATTTCATAAATTTGGTACACCAATAAGTCAAAACAAACATACCTGCAGAAGTGTTAGGCAACCAGCTAACCCGTTCGTTTTTCTTAGTGCCACATTATCCAACTCCTTGTACAATGCGCACAAAACCGCGCTACCCCATGAATAATCGGAAATGGTAGTAAAATCCTCCAGCAAGTACAACCATTTAACGCTAACTCTACCCTTCGAATGGTTCGCAAAAAGACGGGATGCTATAAGAAGCAATATGACAGCCCGTGTAAACTGTTCTATCTCCTCAATAGACGAATCTACCGAAATCTCCCTGCCGATTATAAGGTCATTTAGCCATTTGACCTTCAACTCTCTTCTATTGACAACCGCTTCAGGGGGAATTTCGCCAAGCAAACGTTGGCATACCTCCTCGGCGTCCACGTTACCACCATAATTCAACACGGCGCCTTCAATGGGAAGGCCAAGCAAAATAGATACATCTTGCAGTGTAATTGTCATTTCTCCCACCGAAAAATGAAAGGTGCAAGTCTCAGGTCTCCATCTATCGCTTAAAGCTGTGATTAATGACCTGTCGAATCTGATATATTTGATCTGCATGAAATACCAGAATCCGGCTTGATGTAGTAATTGTTGAACACGTTGATCTCCAACCATCTCCATCAAGTCTTCAAAACTTTGCGAATGATCCAGACAATCCACCGGTTTTACACTCTGCAAACAAAGGATTATAACATACATTTTATTCAAAATGCGAAATAGCTTGCAAAAATTTACTACAATTACAAAACAAATAATATTACCCTCATTAACTCTTCAACATTAGAGCGGTGATTATCCTGCATATAAAGCACGCTACCGTCTACCGGTCCGCTTTCCGGTTCTTCATAGTTCATGCAAAAAAAACCAATTTTTACAATTCGTTTTCAACCAATTCGTGATTCAACGTTTCACATTGGATTACTAAGATGTACAACATGCTATTTGAACATATTTCTATAAAATACAACCAAATAAAAAGCAAATTACAAATAAATTAAAAAAACTAGGGTTTAGAAATTACCAAAATCTATTTGTGTTGAAGAGGATCCCGCTTCCATTGTTGTAGTTTTGATTTAATCGAAGAATGAAGAAGAAATTTGTAAAATTTGTGATAATTTGGTGGACTTTGGCTAAAAATTGAGTTTGGAGGTGATGGGTTCGGGCATGAGAGAGGGTTTGAAGTTTGGGAAGTGTTTTTGGAGTTATGAAGGGAGGGGTAGCTGCTGGCTCTGTTTTACCAGCAGCTACCTGCAGGCGCAACTATGAGTTGCGCATTTAAAAGTTGAGGTATGCGCAACTCGGAGTTGCGCATACGCGAAAGAATTAAAAAAAAAATTGGCGCAACTCGAAGTTGCGCCAAGAACAAAATAAGAAATGCGCAACTCAAAGTTGCGCATTATCGTGGCAGTTACAAAACTGCTGAGTTGGCAGCTGACTGGGACGAAACCAGCCTTGTTTGGTAATTAGTTTCAAAACTATCACCACTCGCGAAATTGTTTCAAAAACTAGCCCACTTCGAAAATTTGTCCTTATTTTAATTGTATTTTTTTAAAATCTGTTGTAGTTATTATTACTTTTAAATTGATTTTATCATTTAGTTTTGGGTTACATCTCTAGCCGACCTCAACTTGTTTGAGAATAATGACTTAGTTGTATCAATGTTTGTATGAATTGCCGCAACGCTTAAGTCAACCGCTTGGTGATCTGGACGTCCAGGTTCGAACCCGGAAACAGCCTCTTCGCAATGCGAGGGAAAGACTACGTGTATTATCGATCTTCTCAGAGTCCGCTATCGTGCGAGAACCTCGTGCATAGAGTTCCAACTGTAATGTTTGTACGAGAAGAAAATCTTCAATTACCACTAATTTAACCAAACTACCACGCTCTTTAAAAAAAGGAAAAAAGAAGAAAAAAGACAACTCTTTCTAGTGCAATAACTATCTTTCTACACAAATTAAGTATGTCACGTTTTTCTTAACAATCAAAAAAGGAATCTTCTAAAAATGTCAATTTAGACTTACAAGCTACTCCAAGATAAGACCCTATATGTATTTTACGATCCAAAATATCCATTTGAGATGTATATTCGATATACACTCATCTCCGAGATCTAATACGATATGATACATCGTGTTGTGAAGATCCCGAAACAAAACATGATCGAAATCCAAATTTTAAAACCTTGCTTGAAATGATGTTATGCACTTTTTTACCGTCATGCCATTAACCTTATACGTTCATATAAAGTTTGCCATTATTGGATCGTTCAATTGTATGTATTAAAATTAAAGAATATTCTTGATTTTTCCTTTGGTTTTATTTTAACATGATTGCTTGATGTGAAACTGTCTGCTTGGATTCAGGTGTCTGCTGCTCGAGAAGAGGTTCCCGGCAGACGTGGTTATCCTGGTTACATGTACACAGATCTTGCAACAATATATGAACGTGCTGGTCGTATAGAAGGGAGGAAAGGCTCTATCACTCAAATACCTATCTTAACTATGCCTAATGATGGTAATGCATGATTATGAACATCAATTTGATATTGTTGCTGACGTGTTTTCAATGATGGTTAATATTTATCAACTATAAGACTTGTACAATTTGATAAACATAAATATGCATGATATTTGCATTAAAAATTGAGTTTATTCTTATAGTTGCACGTAGATTTACAATATTCAGACGCATATACAAATACTCCTAAATAGCCTCGTACTAGGATATGGTTGAGTGCGTGTGCTTATAAATACCATGAAGAGGGTGTAAACTGCAATTCAGGGTAAAGTGGGTATAAATTGATTCACATTTACTTCAAAATTCATGCTTCCTTTTCTGCTAAATGCATAAATTAAGCGCACCATATTTCTTGAAGTTGACCGATTTAAAAAATTTCTTGGACAGATATCACACATCCCACTCCTGATCTTACTGGTTACATTACAGAAGGGCAAATTTACATAGACAGACAACTCCACAATCGACAGGTACTGTTCAGAAATCAGATTGCACTATATTCCTGAACTATATAAGGCAGCTTAGTTATTTTATACAGAGTAGATCAGATGTGTTGGTCTTGTTGATTCATGCCTTATGAATCGGACCTGGATGTGGTGTTAATTGTTATTTATTTCATTCTAGTTCTACATGTGGATTAACTTGAAACAAACTTATGAATTACAACAAAAATGTTTTTCTACTTTGTACAACAATATCTTAACTTAAATAGATACTAATTATTAAGAGTTCATCCTTCTAGGCTGTGGATAAAAGTTCAATTCGAAGCACTGTTTGTTCGAACAAACCCCGGCATCTCCAATTCTTATTCATCATTTAGTTTGTATTTGTATAACTGTTGTGTGTGTGGTAATTAATGGAAACAAATGAAAATGCATCTTTGTTATATTGATGGCAAGCTTATCACAAATACATCTTTAATACAAGAAAGATAGACCATGTCGCAATATTCGTTGACAAATTCATGATAATAATAGTAGCTTAAATTTTGGAAAGGTTAATCAATAAGGCACTGTTGTTGAAGAAAAACACATTAAAATGTCTAAATGGATCGAATAACCAATATTTTCTAGTCCCAACCTACTGATGCTAAAGTAAAAAACTGTATAAAGCAGTCTATTTGGTTCTGGTTTCTATTGTTTTGTGAGAATTGAATTTGCATACGACTTTCTTTCCATGTAAACAGATCTATCCACCAATTAATGTCTTACCATCCCTCTCACGACTAATGAAGGTAAGCCTCTTTTCATTTCAATCTCTCAATATTTCTTAACTAGCGATACAGAGTTTACGGATGTCAACCGATTTTTTTTTCATTTGTCATCAGAGTGCTATTGGTGAGGGCATGACTCGTCGTGATCATTCTGATGTGTCAAACCAGGTTAGTTATATTTGTCAAATGATATTTCTATGATTACTTCTCTGCTCATTTTGTTTTTCTCATAAATTTTAATGATGTTCTAGTTGTATGCAAATTATGCAATTGGAAAAGATGTTCAAGCTATGAAAGCAGTTGTGGGAGAAGAGGCACTCTCTTCTGAAGATTTGGTAACCCTAATTCTCCGTCTCACCTTTTTCCTGCACTGTACAAATGATTTCCTTTATCTGTAAAACATGATTATGCGTTACCGTGAAACTGAATGTTTTTTGTCTTCTAATAAGATGGATATAATATATGCATAAATAAATATATGTAAGCATGATTATACAAATGAGGTTGAACGAGTGGACAAACTGTAAGTTTTTTTTTTGGGTCTTTTTTTGGCACTCTTAGCACATTTTTTTTCTTATATATTACATGATAAAATGCCCTTTACAGCGTATTATTTTGCTAATCGGGTTTCCAATTTGCTATATCTGCAGCTCTACCTCGAATTTCTGGACAAGTTTGAGAGGAAATTTGTGGCTCAAGGTGCATACGACACACGTAACATTTTCCAGTCTCTCGATCTTGCATGGACTCTACTCCGAATATTCCCTCGGGAGCTTCTCCATCGTATCCCTGCAAAGACCTTGGATCAATTTTACAGTCGGGAGGCAACCCATTAAGGTGTTATGCATGCATGCAGCTATCAATAAATAAGATGCATATCCGTTATTGAATTCTAATCCAACAATTTTGCTGGATGATTACATTCTTTTGTGCGCCAAATTTTTTAGTTGTTTATTGTGTATCTGGTGTTGTAATTTAAGAACTGTATGGTTGTGCACTGAAATGCTGTTTCCGGGTGCATGAATGACTAATTTTGCACTCGTTTTTCAGTTATAATGGTTGGTGTATTCAACTCTTAAGGTGTAAACTTGTATTGGCAACTTGAGCATGGACTTGTTTGCTTTTTTGTATGTTGTGGTTTATAATAAAACTTTTTTAGCTGTTATTAAAGTGTTCTTTCTTCGCATTACATCTGTAACGTACGCAGTAGTCCTTTTCTTTTCCACAACAAAATATTTTTTTTGTATGTATTACAAGTAAGATTTAAAAGTTTGTCCCGGTGTAATGATTCATTAGAAGCTACCTAAAAGAGTCATAACAACATTAGCTGTGTAGTTAGGTTGAAATTGGAACATTGTTACTCCACTTGTTTTTCGACTTAGGTTATGCTACCATTATAATGGCATCCTGCTTCTGATCATCTTTTTGGTCCTCATGTGCATTTGATGTTTGTGAACAGAGGGTTCCGTTTTAAATTGCATCATTCTTCTAAAGACAACGTAAAATAAATCACTATGTATATTGATTTATTGTTCAAAATGATGCTAAAAGAGACTAATTTTTTCCCATCCATTATCAAATATAATAATATTTGACGGTTTTAAGAATTTTTAATTTTGAAATCCTACGTCAATTGTGGAAAGTAATTGCAGTGTAATACTTGCAGTAGCACTACAACTATTTGAACCATCGATGTTTGTTGTTGAGCTATGGCTCATAATAAGTATCTTGTGTTGCAGTGCATATACGAAGAATTGGAGAATATTTCATTGCAAACTATGTGAGCGTTGTCTTATATTTCGACTATACTCCAATGGTCATTGATTTGACATTCACAGAGATAGTAAAAGATGTCATGTGGCTCTCAATGTGAAGTAGATTGGCGGTGGTCCGATGAAATAACTACACATCAAGTGATCATGATAAACAATTGCGATCAAAGATTGTGAAAATTTGGTCATCTCCAAACAATCAGAGAAGCTCAAGAGGATGCCTTTATGATGCAGCGCAATCTGATTGTTCCAGGATTTTAGGTCGCTCACGACCTAGTGAGATTTTAGGTCGCTCACGACCTAGTGAAACTTTAGGTCGCTCACGACCTAGTGACACTTTGGATCGCTCACGAGCTAATCAAATCAGTGTTAAGGTATGCAAACAACCAAGCGAGTTAGGCGAACCAGTATTAGGTCGCTCCGACCTTTCGAAAGACGACTTTGACAAGTTACGACCTAAATTAGGTCGCGGGGAGTTTGGTCGCTGGAAGTTAGGTCGCGAAGAAGAATTACGACCTATGTTAGGTCGCGGAAGCGAGATACGACCTATGTTAGGTCGCTGATGTGGATGCCGCTCTATTTTAGGTCGCTCGACCTTATGCACTGGGAAGATAGGTCGCCGCCTGGAATTTTCCTTAGATCGCTCAAGTACCATAGGTCGCGCAAGTACCTTAGGTCGCTCCAGATGATATGTTGTTTGTATGTATTTGTTAAGTCGTGTACTGTGTTGTATTTGCTTTATGTTGTAATATTTCGTTTGTATGTTAGGTCGTAGGTCGGCAAGGAGTTAGGTCGGCCGTGAATGTTGTGTTGTAAATATTAGGTCGCGGGTTTGTTAGGTCGTTCACGACCTAAGTGTTGTCAAGTATTGAGCCATGTATGTTTGTAACCCTATTAATTAGGATGGTGGTGTCATTTGTAAAGTGAGTTGATTTTGAAATAAACTTTGTTTGTTAGCTTTGTGCTTTCATTAAATTGGTAGTTGAGTGTGATCTCCTATCTTCACTTTCGGTTATTCGAGTGCGCTCGAATCAACGATCGTTGAAGCCAATTCGCGGTATCAAGTGCGCTTGATCAACGCTTGAAGAATTGTAGATCTTCTTTCACGGCAACGTGCGCGATCAACGTGACGAAGATAGCTAGAATTCGGTATCTTCGGATCAACGAATTTGGGCCATTCGGTATCTTCTATTCCATTGATTGCTACTTTCATTGTCACATTCATTTTCAGTTATCCGCTGCTGCATCATTTGGTATCGGAGCTAAACTTAGCCAATCATAGCTAAGCCGAGTCTTGGAGCCAATTCTTGTTGAAGAGTTTGAGGAGTTAGTGAAGCCGAGCTACATCAAGCAAAGCCGAGCTAAGGGAAGTGTTTGAGCCGTGCATAGTTTGTTCATTTCCAAATCAAGGCCGAGAGTTAGCTTTTGTTGAAAAGTAATCATGCCGCCGAGAAGAGCTAATCGCCATCAGAATGTTGAAGCATTGTATAGAAGAGAAGAAGCCGATGAGATGGAGCAAAGAATTAACGAAAACTTTAGTGAAAAGCTTAATGAAGGGATTGGTCGATTAGAGAAGATGATGTTGGAGATGAATCAAAATCAGAGAAGGGTTTCACCTGAATCTAACCGTGGGGGAAGTAGAGTTTCACCACATTCCAATCGAGAGAGAAGTGTTGATAGTGATCATAGAAGTATGAGTCGAGATTGTCATAGAAATGTTAATGATCGAAGTCGTGATAGGAATGTGAATGATCGTGATTGGAGGAATGTAGATAGAAGGGATGTTGGTGGAAGAAATGAAGGTAGTAGAGATGTTGGTGGTCAGGATCGACATCGATATACATCAGATTTTGAAGAGGAGTTTGATGGTGGTAGTGTTCATGGACGAGGACGAGGTCAAGGAAGAAATCAGTCGGAGTATGATCACAAGTGGGAGTCTGGAATGAAAACTGAAATACCGGAATTCAAGGGAGGTATGCAAGCCGAGGAATTTCTTGATTGGTTAGCTTATGTTGAGGAAATATTTGACTTCAAGGAGGTTCCGGAGGATCGTAAAGTGAAGTTGGTTGCTACTAGGTTGAGGGGGAGAGCTATGGCATGGTGGCAGCAAACCAAACTTACTAGAGAGCGGATGGGGAAGTCAAGGATTGTTGCTTGGGAAAAGATGAAGAAATTAATGAAGGCTACTTTCTTACCCTATAATTACCAATCACTAATGTATTAGAGATTACAGAACCTGAGGCAAGGGATGAAGACTGTTACTGATTATGCAGATGAGTTCTATCAGTTGATTGCTCGAAATGACATTATGGAGACAGAAGAACAATTGACCGCTAGGTTTGTTGGTGGACTTAGAACACAGATCCAGGATATGGTGAACATGTTCGACCCTAGATCCGTGGCAGAAGCACATCAAAAGGCGTTGGCTTGGGAGAAACAAGGTAGACGTGGGGGAGGTGTGTTTCCAAGTTTTACAGGGCAGAACAAAGGAGCGGGTAGTAGTTCTAATGTTCCTAAAGCATCGAATAAGCAGGTTGTTCATGAAGTGGCTAAACCAAAAGTCAACACCAATTTCAAATGCTATAATTGCCAGGAAGTGGGTCACAAGAGCAACGAATGTCCGAAACCGAAGAAGAGAACTATGATTGCTGAAGTGGAAGATGAGGAGGCAAAAACTGAAGGTTCTAATTCACTACATGATGAGGAGGAAGAAAATGTGTCGGGTGATGAAGGGTATTCATTGATGATAAGGAGAAATTGCTTAACACCAAAGCAGGAAGAGGAAACTAGCTGGTTGAGGAGTAACATCTTTCAGTCAACGTGCACTATCTTGGGAAGGGTATGCAAGTTTGTCATCGATGCGGGAAGTTGTGATAACATTATCTCTACAGAGGCTGTGAAGAAGTTAGCATTAAAGACTGAGAAACATCCGAAACCTTACAAGTTAGCTTGGTTGAGGAAAGGTGGGGAAGTGAAGGTTGGACGAAGGGCTTGTGTGAATTTTTCAATTGGGAAGAAATACAAAGACGAAATTTGGTGTGATGTGGTTTACATGGATGTATGCCATCTGTTGTTGGGAAGACCATGTCAATACGATAGAGCGGTGCAACATGATGGTCGTACTAACAGTTATAGTTTCATGTTTGAAGGTACAAAAATCACTTTAATTCCTAAGAAGCGACAACACGAAGAAAGCAAGTCGGAGGAGATTGAAGAACTTAAAAATTTGCTATCTTTGAAGGAGTTTGTTAAAGAAGTCGAAGAGGAGCCTGAAGTATTTTTGTTGATTGGACGTGAGAGTAATGAAGTGGTTGAGATTCCTGAAGAAGTAAAACCAGTGCTGGGAGAATTTGACGATGTATTTCCTGAGGAGCTACCAACGGAGTTACCACCGTTTAGAGACATTCAACATCAAATTGATCTTGTTCCAGGAGCTGTGTTACCTCATAAACCACATTACAGAATGAGTCCGAAAGAACATGAGGAGTTGAGAAGGCAAGTGGAAGAGTTGCTCGAGCAGGGACGTGTACAGGAAAGTTTGAGTCCTTGTGCAGTGCCAGCTTTGTTGGTGCCAAAGAAGGATGGAACGTGGAGGATGTGTACTGATAGTCGGGCACTGAACAAGATTACAGTGAGATATAGATTCCCTATGCCTAGATTGGATGATTTGTTGGATCAACTTAGTGGAGCTACTGTCTTTTCAAAAATTGATTTGAAAAGTGGTTATCATCAAATTCGAATTAGACCAGGGGACGAATGGAAGACAACATTCAAAATGAGAGAAGGGTTGTACGAATGGCTGGTTATGCCGTTTGGTCTTTCGAATGCACCTAGTACATTTATGCAGGTGATGAATCAGATTTTTAGACCATTCATTGGGAAGTTCGTGGTGGTGTATTTTGATGATATACTGATATATAGTAGAAGCTCAGAAGAACACTTGCATCATCTGAGAGAAGTGTTGATGATACTGCGACAGGAACAATTTTATGCTGCAACGAAGAAATGCGTGTTCATGACGCATAGTGTTTTATTTTTGGGATATGTTATTTCGGATGGGGGTATACAGGTGGATCAGAATAAAGTTGAAGCAATCAGAAATTGGCCACAACCCAGGACGATAACAGAAGTTAGAAGCTTTCATGGTTTAGTATCATTCTACCGAAGATTTATTCCACACTTCAGTAGCGTGATGGCACCAGTTACTGATTGTATGAAGGGGAAGCAATTTTCATGGTCAGAGGAAGCAGGATTTGCCTTTGAGAGAATCAAGGAACTATTGACGACAGCACCAATTCTAGTGTTGCCGGATTTTCAGTTGTTGTTTGAATTGCATACTGATGCATCGAAGGTTGGAATTGGAGGGGTGCTGAGTCAGAAAGGACGTCCTATTGCATATTTCAGTGAGAAGTTAATGGGAGCAAAGATGAGATATAATACTTATGATATGGAATTTTATGCTATCGTACAAGCTGTGAAGCATTGGAGACATTATTTGTTTCATAAAGAATTTGTTTTATATACTGATCATGAAGCGTTGAAGCATATGCAGGGACAGGACAAGATCGCAGCTAGGCATGCTTCGTGGATTGCATACTTACAACAATTTACATTTGTGGTGAAGCATAAATCGGGAATTACGAATCGAGTGGCAGATGCATTGAGTCGAAGGAATCATTTGTTGACTACAATGAAGGTTAAAGTGACAGGGTTTGATGTGTTACCAGAATTATTTGTTGATGATCCTTACTTTGCAAAGATGGTAGATGAAGTCAATAAAGGGAAGACGGATGAGTTTGTGTTGGTGGATGGTTTTCTGTTTAAAGGAAATCAATTATGTATACCAGATTGCAGTTTACGGATGAAGATTGTAAAGGAGTTACATGAGGAAGGCCATGTGGGTAGAGATCGTACATTGCAGCTAATTTCTCAATCTTATTTTTGGCTATCGATGAGAAAAGAAGTTGAGAGATTTGTGGAGAGATGTCATGTCTGTCAAGTGTCGAAGGGAACCACTACAAATGCAGGATTATATATGCCGTTACCTATACCTACTAGACCGTGGGTTGATGTGAGCATGGATTTTGTTTTGGGTTTGCCTAGAACTCAAAGGGGAAATGATTCTATATTCGTTGCGGTGGACAGGTTTTCGAAAATGGCACATTTCATAGCATGTAAGAAGACAGCGAATGCCGTCCGTGTTGCTCAGTTATTCTTTAAAGAGGTGTATAGATTGCATGGGCTACCTGAATCTATTGTTTCAGATCGGGATACTAGATTTCTAAGCCATTTTTGGTTAAGTTTGTGGAAGATGGTTGGAACGAAGCTAAATTTTAGTAGTGCCTATCATCCGCAATCTAATGGGCAAACAGAGGTGGTTAACAGATCGTTGGGGAACTTATTGAGATGTCTCGTGAAAGATAACTTGAAAAGCTGGGATATGAAGTTATGTCAGGCAGAGTTTGCACATAATCATGCAGTCAATCGAAGTACTGGGTTCAGTCCGTTTCAGGTTGTATATTCAAGCTTGCCAAAGGGACCGTTGGATTTGACGACAGTACCATATTAGAAGGGGGTTGTTAAGCGAGCTTGTGACTTTGTGACTGAGTTGCAGGAATGCCACAGAACTATTCATGAACGATTTCTTGCATCAAATGAGAAGTATAAACAATTGGCAGATAAGAAGCGAAGGAGTGTAAACTTCAAAGAAGGTGATTTGGTTTATGCCGTGTTGACAAAAGATCGTTTTCCAGTGGGAACGTACAATAAGTTGAAAGCTCGTAAAATTGGACCAGTGAAAATTTTGAAGAAGATCAATGATAATGCATATCAGTTGGAATTGCCGGATAATGTTCATACTTCTGATGTTTTCAATGTCAAATACTTGATTTCGTATCATGGGGATGGGCTTGTTGTGGAAGAGGAAGGTGCAAATTCGAGGACGAATTTTTGTCAACCGGGGGAGGATGATGCAGCGCAATCTGATTGTTCCAAGATTTTAGGTCGCTCACGACCTAGTGAGATTTTAGGTCGCTCACGACCTAGTGAAACTTTAGGTCGCTCACGACCTAGTGACACTTTGGATCGCTCACGAGCTAATCAAATCTGTGTTAAGGTATGCAAACAACCAAGCGAGTTAGGCGAACCAGTATTAGGTCGCTCCGACCTTTCGAAAGACGACTTTGACAAGTTACGACCTAAGTTAGGTCGCGGGGAGTTTGGTCGCGGGGAGTTTGGTCGCTGGAAGTTAGGTCGCGAAGAAGAATTACGACCTATGTTAGGTCGCAGAAGCGAGATACGACCTATGTTAGGTCGCTGATGTGGATGCCGCTCTATTTTAGGTCGCTCAACCTTATGCACTGGGAAGATAGGTCGCCGCCTGGAATTTTCCTTAGGTCGCTCAAGTACCATAGGTCGTGCAAGTACCTTAGGTCGCTCCAGATGATATGTTGTTTGTATGTATTTGTTAAGTTGTGTACTGTGTTGTATTTGCTTTATGTTGTAATATTTCGTTTGTATGTTAGGTCGTAGGTCGGCAAGGAGTTAGGTCGGCCGTGAATGTTGTGTTGTAAATATTAGGTCGCGGGTTTGTTAGGTCGTTCACGACCTAAGTGTTGTCAAGTATTGAGCCGTGTATGTTTGTAACCCTATAAATAGGGATGGTGGTGTCATTTGTAAAGTTAGTTGATTTTGAAATAAACTTTGTTTGTTAGCTTTGTGTTTTCATTAAATTGGTAGTTGAGTGTGATCTCCTATCTTCACTTTCGGTTATTCGAGTGCGCTCGAATCAACGATCGTTGAAGCTAATTCGCGGTATCAAGTGCGCTTGATCAACGCTTGAAGAATTGTAGATTTTTTTTCACGGCATCGTGCGCGATCAACGTGACGAAGATAGCTAGAATTCGGTATCTTCGGATCAACGAATTTGGGCCATTCGGTATCTTCTATTCCATTGATTGCTACTTTCATCGTCACATTCATTTTCAGTTATCCGCTGCTGCATTACTTTAGGTGGATGCCTTCTTTCGCAGATTCAAAGGAGGAACCCACCAGCGATGATCGAAGCGATTGTAGATAATTGTAGAGGCAAAGATAAACAATTAAAAATTGATCCAAATAACGATTATATTAATTGGAGTGACTTGGAAAATAGATAAAAATGGAAATGATGTTTTGAGGAATATAATATTTGAAAGATGGATAGGTCAAATTTCAATCTTTAATGGTCACCTAAATAACAATTATGGATCATAGTAGAAGACTCGAGTCAACACATTGTGGTTTGATAGCGTTTAATGCTGATTTTTTTAATCTTAACATCCAAATGTTTATGTGAAAATTATACCTAGCGGCCTACTTGTAATGACCCAGAATTTAATCATTTTAAATATGATTATTTTAATATATTTTTAAATAATTAATTAATGGATTTCATAACTCAAATAAACTCCTTTAAAATAATAACTAGTGATGATGAAATAGTTTTCAAAATTTGTTTACAAATATATATTGTTTGAAGAAAAATCGAAATGTGACCGGAAATCATTTTTCGAATTTTCGACTTTGTCTCGGAAATGTTGTAACACTATTGTATACATATATACATAAATTTACAAATAAGTTAGGATATATATTATGGTATATGTATATGTGTGTACATATATATACTTAAGTATATAAAAACAAGATGTGACCTTATTTCAAATTTAAAAATATGATTAAAATGAAAAGATGTTAAGAAAGATGGAAATGACACTTTATGACATTAAGTACAAAGGAGTGTGTAGTATGTTGGGTTGGGGGGGGAGGACAAGCTTGTTGTTTGCATGTGGAAGGGAGGGAGGAGGTGATGTGGCACTTAAGTAGTGGAGGGTATGTAAGAGAAGGGTATTTTAGTAATTCTCTAAATGCATTTTATATAAAATCAATTTGCATATTTTTCTCCCTTACTTTATCATTTTAACTCTCATTTTGAAAAATTCTCCAAGTTTTCTCAAAGAAATTCCATGGCTTCCCAGTTTTTCAAAGTTGAAAAATATCATCTTTTCCACTTTTAATTCCTAAGAAGTTGTTTAAACATCTCTGTTTCCTTACTTCACCCCCTTCCTCCCAAAACAAGTCCACATCAACCCCCACCAACCAAGGCCGTGCACACTACACCCCTAGGCTGAACCACTTGACCCACTTAGCCCGCCAAAATCTCTTTTTTCCAAAAGAAAAGCAAAGTTATATGACGTTTTCCAAAGTTAGTGGAAGGTCGCGTTAATTTGGTGAGTAAAGCTAACTCTTTTACCTAAAGTTTTTAACTTTAATTATTGCTTATCTTGGTTGCTAAATATGATACTTGTTTGGATGGGATTGATGTTGATTCGTATGTGTACATATATATGCTTGTATGCGATGTTAGATTAGACTTGAAATTGAAGTCTAAATGCTGTGAATGATGGAAAGATACGATCTTGCTTATGGTTTGTTATTATGACATGAAAATAGATGTTATGATCTTGTGTGTATAATCTGTATGCTAAAGAAAGTTAGCATATAAACTTGTATTAGCGTCATAGAATCCTTTGCTTTTAAAAACTTAGTTTCAGTTAAGTGTTTCTAAAAGGTTTTATAAAGATTTAAAACTTTACTTTTTAGTTTCAAAAACTTTTTCCAAAGTTAGAAAGTGGGTTTAAGTAAAAAGAGTAAGGTCTTAAAGCTATTCGATTCATAAAAACAAGATTTCAAAATTATGGGTCATATAGTGACAGTCGCTCTGGGTGCAATTCGTGAAAAACGAACTATTTTTGAAATCTAAAAGTGTTTTCACTTAAGTACATTTTAGAAAAGTAATTCAAACTTATTTTAAGTACGGAAAAGTAATTATTTATTTATTTATTTAATGATTATTTAATTAATTAAGTAAGGTAATTAGTACTTAATCATTAGTTAACGAAGATAATTAGTACTTAAGTGTTAATCAAGTAAGTTAATTATAATTATTTAATTAAATAAAGATTAATTATCATTTAATTATTAATTAAGGGATAATTATTATTTATTAAAGATTAATCATTATTTATTTATTCATAAAAGGGTTTAATTTTTAATTAGTTACTAATTAAGTTAAATAAAGATTGAATTAAGACTCAATTAAGATTTAAATTATTATTTAATGAAGGCTTAAACTATTATTTAATTATTAATTAACGATTAATTATGGTTTGAATTATTTATTTGAAGAGTAACTATTATTTAATTATTAATTTAAGGATAATTATTAGTTAATTATTTATTTAATAGTTGATTATTGTTTAATTATTAATTAAAGGTTTAATTATTATTAAAATAAAGAATTTAAATGCTATTTAAATTTTCAAATAAATTTTTTAAAGTTTTAACTACTTTATTTCTAAAGATCGGTTTGGTTTTTAAAGCAACTCTCTTTTAAAGGATGTTTAAATCCAAGGGATTTCTTTGTCGATTACGCTTAAGTAACCTCAAATGATTATGAAACCAAATGACATATGTTTAGCAGAACAAAACATCATTCTGCTATTATAATAATTTGGACATGTATTTAGCAGAACAAATCCCCATCTTCTATTATAATTACTTGGACATTACCTGTGTATTGAGTGTTGTTTATCGATCCCTTTTATGTATCTGCTTGTTATGTAAATACCCCTGTTATAACTTGGAAAGTTTAACTGAAATTGAATAAACCATTATGGTCACTAAACCTCTTCTGAATTTTGAAAACCATTCTTTTAATCTTATTTCTTTTTAAATAAGGGTTTAAAGATAATTATTATGGTGTAAAGTAAAGTTATTATTTGATTGAATTGTTTAAGGTTTATCACCATTTCAATATGATATTTTAAAGATAGTTCATTAACTATTTTATTTAAAGTGTTGAAGTTAGTTTAATTAACAACAACTTGTTATTTAATAGTTGGTCTAAATAATTAATTGTTTATTAAAAAGGAACTTGACCGAATAAGAGTTATTAAAGAAGATTTGTTTTAAATAAAGAAAGTTTATAAAAAGGAGTTTTTATAAATTGAAAGGGATCTTGGAAAATTGAAAAGAAGTTTTATAAATGATTTTGGATACTTTTAAAAGGAATTTTATAAATAAACTTGGAGCTTTATAAAGAGTTTTATACATGAATTTTGAAATTTTAGTAAAGGAGATTTTTATAAATCAAAAGGGATTTATTAAAGGGATTTATTGAAGAAATTTATAAAAGAATTTGAGATGGGATTTCCTTTAACTGACCTTCTTAATTTTGGTGATATGAACATTCATTCCACACTCAACACCAAAGGAGTAGTGTTTGAGCCTTTGAGGTTATCCTTATCTCCAATTTAAATAACTTTGTTGCGATCCTTTTAATATGATTTTGAAGTAAGAAATCTTTCACAATGTTTTGTGAATATGCTTATGCCAGTAAGTTAAGCATATGAATATTATGATAAATATTTTGGAAAGAGATTTAAATAAATGAAAGATTTCTTTTGAGTCTTAGTGGTTGCTATGTGTAATTAAATATTTGAATTGTTATTGTTTGTGTAATTGATAGTCAAATAACCAACTATCAAATCTTGACCAGTTTTGATTTAGGAAGTAAATAAGAGCTTCACGTGTTCATATAGTTTGAGTTCCCTAAGAGAACTAATTCGGTGAAATGTCTCTAGCTTTAAGGGATATGTTAGAGATCCCTTTAGGACTATAGTGTAGTCCGCTTACTTCTAGAAGAACCAGAAATGAGTCACTGGAAATTATCGGTTGTTGATTCGGAGAGACTGAGATCAGATATATTATCTGAAAATCTTAGAACCAACATATGCATTCGAGTGGAAGACATCTTAAGGATACTTGCTACTAATCCTAAGGGTGATTCCAAAATGGATGTAGTAGAGGTAGTGACTTCGATTTCGTTCCGACCCAGAACAAACTTGTATAGATGAGTGTTGGCATTGCATTTCTGCTTGGAGGGCAGTGTTAGCATTCCAAGTGGAAATTGCTAGAAGGTAAATCGTTACCTCACGATCTTCACACCCCGAAAATGGCTAAAACATGGTAGATGCAGCAGGGCCATGTGGGTCGCTCCCATAAAGGCGTGTCATCACTTTTCTAGATTGTCATATTATGGATTTGGTTGTGCATGATAGCTCTCTATAAAGGTTGGGAACAATCGGGGTGATGACATATTCAGCGCTATCCAGTAAGGGTAGGCTGGTTCTGTGCTGGTATGGTTGCAAAGGTAATCGCGACCCACAATATATTTTATCTACAAGTGTACTGTTTTTCGAAAGGTAGTCTCTTACCTTGCCATTTGTTGGTATCCATTCTTCAATAAGCACCTTTGGTTTTTGATTGCATACCTATTATTGCTGTGATGTACACAAATCATAGCTACTTGATTATTGGCATTTTAAACCTAAGACATTATTATAATATCACTGGATTTTATAATAAAAATGGTTTGGTTATCGTAAGGTAAAAACCTGTCCATGTTTATGTGCGGGTGGTCTTACGAGATACCTTTTATTTGAAAAAGGTTTTCAAATTTAGAAATCCATATATTGATTCGAGTTTTACTCATGTTGGTTTACCAGACTGACCCAAGTGTTATTTTCTTATAATGCTCGGGTCAACCCGAGCATATTTTCCAAATTTAATTGGATCCTTTGGAGCTTTCAGAAGGCGAGCTAGATTCTCCAAGACATATTCACATATCTTATATTCCTTTGCTGTTTTTATTGCTTTGATTTCTGTCTGTATTTATCACAATTGTAAGGATAAACTATTATAACTTTCCAGGCCGATAATATGTTAGTGTACTCTGATGTTGTGTAAAATAAAGATGATTTCTTTTTGTAAAAATCCTGTGTATATTATATATAACAACCCTATTGTTAATTACCTAATGAATTACAGTTAATTAATATTAAATTAGGATTTCAAATCAAATTTAGTAATTGTGAATAAGTGATTTGTTTTATCTTAATTAATCTTAAGATAACTTTAGAAATGTTGTAAATTTAGTTAAGTGTTAATATTGAGATTTATTATTAAAATTAATGAGAATAATTTTATTTCAAAAGTTACATCAAAATTTTTGTAATCTCCCAATATTATTAAAAATGAGAGTTTTAAACTTGTTAATTTGGTTTTGGTAAATTGGATAAACCAATTAGTGATTTTGTAAAACATTAATTAGTGTAAAATAAATGAGTTAAGAATTAGTAACACTTTACTTCTCCTAAGGAATTTACAACACCTTTGTTAATGGATCCACCTTTTTACCCATTTGGCCCATTTCTAGTTAGTAATCAATTTGACTTGAGAAATAGTTCTGTATGTTTTACTTCTCTATCTCATTCTTTCTGTTCCAAAAATCTGATAATCATCTTCCTCCTATTCTCATAAACCCTAGCCTTCTAATTCCCAATTTAAGATGCAAATCAACGGGCTTTAGTCTAATACTAGTACAAATCAAATAAGGTAACATCTTTTATCCTATAGTCAATCTATTACGATTTTAATTTCGGTTTTATATTGATTAGTAACTGGGTGTTCGCAAAATTATGAAATTTGTTTAGGTAGGAGTCAAGAGAGGCTAATCCGGGTTTTAATCCTTAATCCAAATGTTTAAAGGTGAGTTAATCACTCACACTACTGTCTCTTATCCATGAAAATAATTGTTAGTTGCTGTTTGGATTGAATTGGATGATTTGTTATTGAATTGTTTTCAATTTGATTGTGAATTGGTCGTTTGATTGAATGAATGCATTGATTGTTTGCTGAAATCACTGCAGTAAAACAACGATATCTTAGCGTAAAATTATCCAAAATAGCTCAATATTTTTGTGGTATATATTTCTTTCAATTAGCTAGAAGTTTTTTTTTAATCACTTTTCGAAATACTACTATTTATGGGGTCGAAATTGAGTTTGAAACTGATGTACATGTTCTGCTCTATGCAATTTTCTTAGTTGAAACTTGATATAAAAACACCATAACGTTTGAATAGTAGATCGAAACCGAGTGAGTTTTTTTCAGTTGAAATATATTTTTATAAGGAACAACTTTTATGTTTATCATTTTTTGCGAAGCCATATTTTGCTAAGCGTAATATGCGTTTGAAGAGGAGGTAACCTCTCTGTCCTGTGTTTTTAATTTTAGCTTTGAAACATAGAATTGTTTTGGCCGTATCTTTTTCATTATTGATCAGAATTTGATAATTTTTAATGTTCTGGAAAGCTTATACTTTTAGCTACAACTTTTATGATTTTTATTTTTCATAATTTTGAAGTTTAAATGGTCAAAAAATTGTTTCTTGTCGCTGGCCTGTTAATGAAAAACAATGTTAACAAATTTAAATATGAGAATTGTTTAAGTCATTACGTTTTCGTTACTTATCGGAATACGATAATTCTTGATGTTTTGTAACGCTTAGACTTTTATTTACACTTTCATGCTTTAAGTTTTGTAAAATAATGAGATTTAAGCGGTCGTAATTGCAGATCTTTAGACCTTAAGTTTGAGTTAAATGAAATAAATTGATAAGCTTCTATACAAGTAATTTACAAAAGAGAATTATTTGTATTTATAAATCTTAGAACTGTTTCTAAATTAAATTAATAGATATTAAAAATGATTTTTAGCAATTTATTTTAAATATTAAGTATGGTTAGTAAAATAATTATGGATTTAGAAATATGACTTTGGAAATACAAATCTAATCTATTTTTTACATAAAAGTGATTATGGATTTGGAATATAAGTATTATGGTTTTATTAATAAAAATTTAGATTCATGAAATTTGGAAATGTAGTTTCGAAAAGTATAAACTTAGTTTATTTCTAAATAGAATTGTTATGTTTTAATACGGATTTGGAAGAGTAATTAAATATGGTTTTAAAATATAGTTTTTGTGAATAATACAACTATATATAAATTCGAGACAGCCTTGTGCATATAAGTGAAATCTTGGAAAATTTCGGGTTTATGGAATATTTTATCAAATAAGCGAACATTTATTTTAATCTAAACAATAAATAAACTTATGGAAATTTATAACCAGTGTTTTTAAATAATAAAATCAAAGAGAAAAATTATTTTAAGAACCTTAATTCTATAATTTGGGGAGTACTAATAATCGACTTAGTGTTATCGATTGGTTTAAATGTCTTCGGATCATGCTTCGTCGAATATGGCACAACCCATTAAATAGAATGTTTGAGTGGAATTTACTAACTCATTAGTGAATACTCGAATTCCATCGGGTAGTATGGGATGCCCTGGTTAAATTCTTGTGATTGTATTTGGGAAAGTACTTAATACTTTAGAGTTGTATTCTCATTTGGTATGCGACAAGTGGTTGCTAGATCCTTAAGAGAATGTAGTTCAGGTTTTCCAATGGTATCCGTAATAAGTGATATTTACTAGATTTTAGTAAATACTTGGATTTCACCATATGGTTGAGACGTATTGGTTAAGTTCTAGTGATTACTGAAGGTGATAGTATTTGGCACTTTAGAGTTTACTCTCTTTTGGTGTGTGGCAAGTGGCTGCTAGATCCTTTGGAAGTTTACTTCTGGATTTCTTTTCAAGTGTAATAATCTAAAATAAATCTAAAAGATTCGGTCATGCCTACTATCCTTGAGATCGTCTTGTGATCCTGTGATTCCGGTCCTGTGTATGATCCCCGGTATCAGATCGGTTCGTGTGATACCAAATTGTTTGTTTGTTTACTACGATTCTATGCATGATCATTACAATCGTTTTGAGTAAGTCCTTTTGGATTCTTGGTATTTGGATTCTATGACTATTCTATGTTCGTGAAATAAATATATATTCTTGGGTCTTGTGTTCGTGAAATAAATATATATTCTTATGCCTTGTGTTCGTGAAATATATATATTCTTGTGTCTTATGATGGATGCTAAATTAAATCAATTCTATTATTCTGCATTTAGTGACTAGTTCGTGTCTATGACTTAAATTTATAAGCCTATTCTGAGTTAAATTAGTTCCTTAACTTGTTATATCCTGGACATCTGTATTTACTTATATGTTGTTTATTCTTGTGTTATATTTTGTTCTCACCCTATTGGATATTTAGACATAGTTTGACCCGGGTGTTATGTTGCTCGGGTCAGACCAAGACTTTTCAAGTTACAAGACAAGTTGACCTTTTGATATTTGGGCTAGCAAGGAGATAAACACTTTTGACATTTTAGTTTATCTCCTTTGGGAAATTTGTGAATATGTATATAAGATATACAATTGAGATTAGAGGATTGTAAAACTTGTATAACAATCAAGTTTAGTACTTTATTTTGTAAACTCAAAATTTGTATATGTATAAGTTGAGATTTATTCCGCTGTGATCCGTGACTATGATTTATATGATATATTGTTCTGATTCTGAGAAATCGGTGTATCTATTACTTTATAGTAATACTGTACATGTCAAATTCAGTTTAGATATTAAGTGAAAAAGGTATAAATGACGTGTCAGTGTTAGTAGAAAGATATATTCACATTCTATCGCCCCTAATAAGCCGTATTCTCCGGATTAGCAGACGACATTACTTGTAATGTTCTTTGCTAAATTGGGCATTGCGGTGGGGTTGTTACAATATATTTCTTGTCATGATATGAGATTTTTTTTCTGTCTTTTTTCTTTCTCCACCCCAAATGACTCATCTTTCGGACACTTAAATGATTGGCACACAAATATATACCAAGGATGTATTTAGTGTCGTTTTTAGATGTAAGAAAGGTAGATCATTACACGTGCTATCAGAGCTTTGGTTGAGCGAACACCCAGACCTTAGTGGGGATAAACTCATTATAGATAGAATTAGTAATGCCCTAGAATGAGTAACTCATTAGAGATAGGATTAGAAATATCCTAGAATGAGTTTGAGTGTAGTATATATACGAGCGCGTATTTGTTAGTGCTATAAAATGTTTTATATTGTGTGGGTTGGTCTGTTGAGTGGCTTGTGAATTCTGGTTGACGCGCCTAATCAATGTTGTCGATAAGGGTTCCTAAACACTTAAACTAGACAAACAGACACAATATAGTTCTAAAATGGGTAAATAAAATAATTTTATCTAAGGTTATATTTATTATATAAAGGAAATTTTCAAAAATTTATATAGTTGTTGGGCGTGGGTATTGGATTGGAGGAATGAAGGTGTTTATTTAATATTATTTATGGATGATACATTTCCTAATAAAAGTCTTGTCTGGAAGTGTATTATGAGGATATCTTATATAATCAGGTAGTGAGAGATGGGCACTAAAAGAAGACGTGGAAAGGTAAATGGCAGTAATTCGATCATCAAGGGTCGAGCCCCAATTGCTAGAAGTATAGGATTATTAGGAGAAGTAGCACCTGTGCAGCCCCGTGTTGACTTTGCATCCTTATGCAAGGATTTTTTTAACATGGGAGTAAAGCCGTTTAAGGGCATGAAATCCATTGTAGAAGTCCAGGCATGGCTTCGTTCATGTGAGAATATTTTTAAAGGATTGGATATTTCAGATAAGCAGAAACACTTCTTAGCGTCATGGCAGTTACAAGGTGAAGTGACGACATGGTGGGACTTTGTTACAGCAAATGTTTCGAAGGAGGATTTTTGTTGGACCAGATTTAAAAGGTGTTTGAAGGTCAGATCATACCTTCAGCGAAGAAGACCTGTTTATATAGGAGTTTCTTGGATCTTAAGCTAGGAGATGGGTCTGTAACAGAATATGAAACCGAGTTCGATGAGTTGTCGCGTTTTGGACCAGAAGTCATTGATACACCCTTTAAGAAGAATGAGTTGCTTGTGATGTGAATGAGGGAGGAATTTCAAGAGGAAATAACTATGCACCTAAAAGGATCTTTCGTAAACCTAGTAGACATGCTCTACGTTATGAAGTCCTTTAGAAGAGGAAGTTGCTAGAAGCCCCAAGTGGTGGCAACGACAACCCGAACAAAAGAAAGTTCAAACCATAAGGGAAAAAGAAGTGGAAAGGGACTTCAGGTGGAGTAACTAAGGAGGAATGATACAATAATGTTACTTGCAACAAGTGTAAGCAGAAGGGTCATACTCAAAAATTCTGTCAACATGCTGGTCCTAATTCTACAATAGTTCAGAAGTTATTGATTCAAAATGCCCGCTTATGGAAAAGGGTCAACAGGTTAAAGTTCACGCTATCAAGGACGAACCCTCAACTTCTGGAGATGTCAAAGAGAAGGAAGTTCTAGAAGGTACTTGATTTGTAAATGGCATCTTGGTTCGAGTTTTGTTTGATACCAGAGCCTCCCATAGCTTTATTTCTAAAGAATTTGTTACTAGATTAGTTTATCCCAAAATTTGTAGAAACCTTTATTTGTGTGACCAACCCCGTAGGTGGTACGACTAATCTATGCATGGTTTGTAAAGATGTATGAGTTTCATACCTAACACATCACTTCTCATGTGGCATGCTCATTCTGGACTATTAAAGGGTTCAATGTTTTACTCAGTATAGATTTTATAAAGTAGAATAGAGCTATCCTAGATTCTATCGGAAGAACGGTATCTTTAAAAACTAAATTAAGGAAGTTTATTAAGGTATTGTGTAATGAGCTAAACAAGTTAATAGATAGTTTCCTTTATGCACTGGATTCGCCTCGGGAAAAGTTGGAACCAACGTTGGTTGTTGGAGATTTCTCGGACGTCTTTGAAGAAGTAAATAGCCTACCCCCACATTGTGAGATTGAGCTCAGCATAAACTTGACCCCAGGATGGGAACCTTTTATTTAGCCTAGGCATAAGATGGCTCCAAGGAAAAGAAGGGAGTTAATAAATTAGATAAAGGAATTATTGAGTAAGGGTCTGATTAGGCCAAGTCACTCGAATTAGGAAGCAACTGTGGGTTTTGTAGCTAAGTTAGATGGTTCACCATGGCTTTGTGTGGACTGCTATGAATTGAACAAGCAAACAATTAGGAACAAGTACCCCTTAACCAACATATACGACATGTTTAAACAACCGCAGGATGCTAGAGTATTCTCACAAATGGATTTAGACACATGATTTCACCAACTAAGGATATCTAATGATGGTATACCCCTGATAGCTTTTAGAGGACCAGATGGTTTCTTTAACTGGTTAGTTATGCCTTATGGGCTAACCAATGCACCCACTCATTTTGTAGTAATCATGGATCGAGATTTTAGAGATATACTCAATAAATTGGTGTTGGTCTCAGTAAACGGTATCCTTATATATTCTAAGACCGAGGAGGAACAGAAGCGCTACTTAGAGATTGCACATGAAACATTAAAGAGGCATGACTTAAAGGCTAAATTTTCTAATTGCCCTTTTTGGAAATCTGAAGTAAGACTCCTTGGACATTGGTGTCGGAGGATAGTATAAGAGGGACTTGCCCCAAGTCATTGTTAGATAAATAGATTGTGTGTATTGTATTGTTACCATACCCATGACTAGTGATATAGTCACTTTGCTTGTATCTTTTTGTATGAATGCATCATTGTGACTATTAATATATTCCCTTTTGTGTCATGTTGAGTTATCTTCTTATTTGCTAATTTTGGGATGAAATTCTTTAAGGGGGGAGAGTGTAACGACCTAGAATTTAATCACCTTAAATACGATTATTGTAATATATTTTTAAACAATTAATTAATGGATTTTATAACTCAAATAAATTCTTTTAAAATAATAACTAATGATGGTGAAATAGTTTTCAAAATTTGTTTACAAATATATATTGTTTGAAGAAAAATTGAAAATGTGACCAAAAACTGTTTTCCGAATTTTCGACTTGTTGTCGAATAAAAGTTGTCGAAAATATTGTAACACTATTGTATACATATACACATAAATTTACAAATAAGTTAGGATATATATTATGATATGTATATATACACACACTTAAGCATATAAAAACAAGATGTGACCTTATTTCAAATTTAAAAATATAATTAAAATGAAAAGATGTTAAGAAAGATGACACTTTATGACATTAAGTACAAAGGAGTGTTTAGTATGTTGGGTTGAGGGGACAAGCTTGTTGCCCATGTGTGGAAGGGAGAGAGGAGGTGATGGTAGAGGTGGTGTAACACTTAAGTAGTGGAGGGTATGTAAGAAAAGGGTATTTGATTAATTCTCTAAATGCATTTTATATAAAACCAATTTGCGTATTTTTCTTCCTCACTTTATCATTTCAACTCTCATTTTGAAACATTCTCCAAGTTTTCTCAAAGAAATTCCATGGCTTCCTAGTTTTCCAAAGTTGAAAAATATCATATTTTCCACTTTTAATTCCTAAAAAGTTGTTTAAACATCTCTCTTTCTTTACTACACCCCTTCCTGCCAAAAAAGTCCACATCAATCCCCACCAACCAAGGCCGTGCACACTACACCCCTATGCCAAACCGCTTGACCCACTTAGCCCACCAAAATCTCATTTTTCCAAAAGAAAAGCAAAGTTCTAGGTTATTTTCCAAAGTTAGTGGAAGGTCGGTTAATTTAGTTAGCTTTTGGTGAGTAAAGCTATCTCTTGTATCTAAAGTTTTTAACTTTAATTATTTCTTATCTTGGTTGCTAAATATTATACTAGTTTGGATGGAATTGATGTTGATTTGTATGTATACATATGTATGTTTGTACATGATGTTGGATTACACCTGAAATTGAAGTCTAAATTTTGTAAATGATGGAAATATACGACCTTGCTTATGGTTTGTTATTGTGGCATGAAAATAGATGTTATGATCATGTGTGTATAATGTGTATGCTAAATAAAGTTAGCATATAAACTTGTATTAGCATCATAGAAATCCTTTGCTTTTAAAATTTTTGTTTCACTTAAGTGTTTCGAAAAGGTTTTATAAAGATATAAAACTTTACTTTTTAGTTTCGAAAACTTTTTCCAAAGTTAGAAAGTGGGTTTAAGTAAAAAGAGTAAGGATTTAAAACTATTCGATTTAAAAAAACAAGTTTTTAAAATTACGGGTCATATAGTGATAGTCGCTATGGATGCAGTTTGTGAAAAACAAACTCCTTTTGAAATCTAAAAGTGTTTTCACTTAAGTACATTTTAGAAAAGTATTTCAAACTTAATTTAAATACAGAAAAGTAATTATTGCTACTTATTTAATTATTTAAAGGTGATTTAATTAATTAGGAAGTTAAGGTAATTTGTACTTAATCATTAGTTAACAAAGATAATCAGTACTTAAGTGTTAATCAAGTAAGTTAATTATAATTATTTAATTAATTAAAGATTAATTATCATTTAATTATTAATTAAGGGTTAATTATTTATTTATTAAATGTTAATTATTAATTATTATTTAATTTATAAAAGGGTTTAGTTATTAATTAATTACTTAGCAAGTTAAATATAGATTGAATTAAGACTCAATTAAGATTTAAATTATTATTTAATGTAGGTTAAACTATTATTTAATTATTAATTAAAGATTAATTATGGTTTAAATTATTTATTTAAAGACTAACTATTATTAAATATATTTAAAGGATAATTATTATTTAATTATTTATTGAATAGTTAATTATTGTTTAATTATTAATTAAAGGTTTAATTATTATTAAAATAAAGAGTTTAAATGTTATTTAAAATTTCAAATAAAAGTTTCAAAGTTCTAACTACTTTATTTCTAAAGATCAGTTTTGTTTTAAAACAACTCTCTTCTAAAGGATGTTTAAATCCAAGGGATTTCTTTGTCTATCACTCTGAAGTAACCTCAAATGATTATGAAACCAAATGATATCTGTTTAGCAGAACAAAACACCATTCTTGTATTATAATAATTTGGACAATTTTTTAGTAGAACAAATCCCCATTTGCTATTATAATGTCTTGGACATTACCTGTGTATTGATTGTTGTCTATTGATCCCTTTTACATATCTGCTTGTTATGTAAATACCCCTGTTATAACTTGAAAGTTTAACTGAAATTGAATAGACCACCGTGGTCGCTAAGCCTCTTTTGAATTTTGAAAATCATTCTTTTAATCTTACTTCTTTTTAAATAACTGTTTAGAGATAACTATTTTGGTTTAAAGTAAAGTTATTATTTAATTGAAATGTTTAAGGTTTATCACCATTTCAATATGATATTTTAAAGATAGTTCATTAACTATTCTATTTAAAGTGTTGAAATTAATTTAATTAATTACAACTTGTTATTTAAAAGTTGTTTTAAATAATTAATTGTTTATTAGAAAGGAACTTGATCGAATAAGATTTATTAAAGAAGATTTGATTTAAATAAGGAAAGTTAATAAAGAAGGAGTTTTTATAAATTGAAAGGGATCTTGGAAATTTGAAAAGAAGTTTTATAAATGATTTTGGATATTTATAAAAGAGTTTTATAAATAAACTTGGAGAATTATAACGAGTTTTATAAATGGATTTGGAATTTTAGTAAAGGAGATTTTCATCAATGAAAGGATTTATTGAAGCAATTTATAAAAGAATTTGAGATTAGATTTACTTTAACTGACCTTCTTAATTTTGTTGGTATGGACATTCGTTCCACACTTAACACCGAAGGAATAGTGTTTGAGGTTATCCTTATCTCCAATTTAAATAACTTTGTTGCGATTCTTTTAATATGATTTTGAAGTAAGAAATCTTTCATAATGTTTTGTGAATATGCTTATGCCAGTAAGATAAACATATGAATATTATGATAAATATTTTGGAAAGAGATTTAAATATATGAAAGATTTATTTTGAGGCCTAAAGGTTGCTATGGGTAATTAAATCTTTGAATTGTTGTTGTTTGTGTATTTGATAGTTAAATAACGGACTATCAAATCTTAACTAGTTTTGACTTAGGAAGCAAATAAGAGCTTCATGTGTTCATACGGTTTGAGTTCCCTAAGGAGAACTCATTTTTTGAAATGTCTCTAGCTTTAAGGGATACATTAGAGATCCCTTTGGGACTCTAGTATAGTCTGCTTGCTTCCAAAAGAATCGAAAATGAGTCAACCAGAAATTATCGATTGTTGGTTCAGAGAGACCTGGATCTGATATATTATCCGAAAACCACTTTGAACCAACATATGCATTCGAGTGGAATACATCTTGAGGATGATCTAAACAGAGTTCTTTGAAGTGCAAGGGCTACTTTCTACTAATCCTGAGGGTGATTCCAAAATGGATGTAGTAGAGGTAGTGCCTTCGATTTCGTTCAGACCCAGAACAAACTTGTATTGATGAATGTTGGCATTGTATTTCTGCCTAAAGGGCAGTGTTAACACTCCAAGTGTGATTTGAAAAAGGATGGTAAATCATTACCTCATGAGCCTCATACCCCAAAAATGGCTAAAACAGGGTAGATTCAACAGGGCTATGTTAGTCGCTCCTATAAGAGCTTGTCATCACCTTTCTAGATTATCATATTATGGATTTGATTGTGCATTGTAGCTCTCTATAAAGGTTGGAAACAACTGAGGTAATGACATATTCAGTACTATCTAGTAAGGGGTAGGCCGGTCCTGTGTTGGTAGGGTTACAAAGGTAACTATGGTCCATGGTGCATTTAATCTAGAGGTGTACTATTTTTTGGAAGGTAGTCCGTTACCTTGCCATTTGTTGGAATCCCTTCTTCAATAAGCGCCTTCGGTTTTTGATTGTCTACCTATTATTGCCATGATGCACATACACCATAACTACTTGATTATTGGTATTTTAAACCTTAGACATTATTATAACATACTGGATTTTATAATAAAAATGGTTTGGTTATCGTAAGGTAAAAACTTGTTTGTGTTTATGTGTGGAGTGGTCTTACGAGATACCTTTTATTTTGAAAAAGGTTTTCAAATTTAGAAATTCATATGTTTTGATTCGAGTTTTACTCACGCTGGTTTACCAGACTAACACGGGTGTTATTTTCTTATAATACGGAGGATGTATTAAGTGTCGTCTTTAGGTGTAAGAATGGTAGATCGTTACACTACTGATCTCACACACGATCGATGTGAGGACCCGTTTCTTCGACTCTCTAAAATCGACACTAATGCATCCTCGGTATTCACGTGTCGTAAATCCAAGTGCCGGAGAAGCGGATTCTCAAGGGTAAGAAAGAAAAATAAAGATAGAACATAATCTCACATATGTTATTCCAATAAAAACTTTACAGCAGAAATTAAAATACATCTATCAGAGTTAAACATGGACAGTTATAAATTTCTGTCCCTACAATTTGCGGAATACTATAGTACAAGAGTGTGGTGGAAATAGGTAAAAATATTCAGAAAAAAATCTTCTGACTCCATGCTTCGAGCTCCATCTAGCTTTCTTCTAAACTAAACCTAACTACTAGGCTGCCCAGGAAAATTTGGGCACCCAGAGTTTAAGGGAAAGGAAAATAAACTCCGGGTTAGTCATAGGACTAGTGTGAGAACTCAAAAATACGTTTTTTGAAAACAAAAAGGTATCTCATAAGACACGCCGCACATAAACATGGAACGGGTTTTTACCTTATGATAACAAAATATTTATTACGAAAAAAATAAGGAATATTATTTTTAATGACATATCTTTGAGAGCATTTGCAAGTAAACTTATCAATCTTAGCCGAAATTGTTACCATTATTAAATTCCAGCATACTAGGCTCTATAAACAAAATGGTAGGCTCTTATTGGAGAATGGATTTACATACAAATGACCAGGTGAAGGGACTACCTTCCGGTAGTGCATCTCTAGAGGAATGTACCGAGGCATAGAACACCTTCCCTCTACCAACACAAGACCGGCCTACCTTTCTCACTAGATAGTACCGAATATGTCATCAACCCGGTCGTTACCGACCTATCCGAGGGCCTCACAACATACATCCACAATAATTTAAACCCAAACGTCATAGCGGGTATAAATATATCTAGAAGGGGATGGTCATACCTTAATGATTGCAAACTACATAGCCTTGCTGCATCTACCCAGTTTTGGCCATTTTTAGGTGGGAGGCCTGAGGTAACGATTACCTTTTACTTTGCACATTTCACTTTGAATGCCACATCGCCATTCCATCGATCACTATTGACTTCCACAAACATACAACCTTCGAGCTCATACGTCTCAGAGAAGGGCGTTAAGCTAAGAGAAGTTGCCTTCTCCGACACCAAACAGATCTATGGTTATAAAAGTCAACGATGAAATCTCAAGAATGCAGTGTCAGACATCCATTCATACAAGTTCGTTCTGGGATTGAACGAAACCGAAGGCACTCTCCTAACGCATCTTCTCAGGAATTAATCCTATGATTAGTAGTGAAAAGTCCTTGCAACCTAAAGAGTTTCAGAAATGAAGGGACCACTGCTATTTTAGTATTTGGGAGCTAACCAGAGTTATCAACAAGTAGTCCTTTCACCCCAAAAATCCTCGGTCTTCATCCTTCATTTTCTTTATCACATCTTCATTTTTCGAACGCATACATCGGTTCGAAGTGGTTTTCAGATAGGGATTTACCCCAGATCCGACCCCGGTTCCTTCGAACCAATCATCAATAAAAAGAGGTTCCGTGAATAAGGAATCATTCTTTAATTGATTAAGTTCTTTTTATCAAAATCTCTTTTGGAGATATATATTTCTAAGACATTCTTTCTGGTATATACGGAATCATTAAACCTCTCTTATCAAATCCTTTGATTACTTAAAACCCTTTTTAATCTTGGAATAATTCCAAATCATTTCATTTTTTTCACTTAGGAAAACATTTCCAAATTATTTCATTTAAATCTTAACAATGATTTTTAATTCAAAACTCATAATTTTGATTGAGTTAAAACCATTTTATCTAGGATGTTAATCCAAAACCAGTAAATATTAAATGAGCAGAATCTATAGAAATCATCTAATTCTACTCAATATCAATTCCCGTATTCAACAAATACCATGGGCGGAATAACGGCGAAATCACCTTTTAAATTCCACGAATAGTACGAGTTCCCTCTTCGGGATTTAACACCAAGTGTAAGAAGATCATCTCTATACAATCAAAGTTGTATTTAATTTAGAAAATTTAAATCATTTTATACTTAACTTGTTTCCGACATTTTGACCTTATCTATCCCTCGCCCAGGGAAGAGGCCAGGTGAGCCAGAGCACTGGTTGCTCTTGAACATCTCCTTAGTTTAAGAAACTCACATTCGGTCTCACGAATAGAAAAATCCAGTCTACTTGTCGGCTTTTAGAGCCAAGATTAAACCACTTTATTTATAATAGCTTTTCTTTATACCATTTAATTAAATATTTTAAATAAACCATAAAAATCCCAAAACATTACTTAAACACCTAATTATCCATTTAAAAACATTTATAGAAGATTTGGAAAAGAATTGTTAAGTTTAAAGCTACATTTTAAATGTTATAGAAAAGTGCTGTGGAAAGTGCTTTTTAAGCTACATTAATCAAAACGACTTTTTATCACTTGAAAATTCATTTTTATTACTCAAATCAATTTTAAACCATTTTAAAAGATTTATTCCACATTTTTAAACAATTTTAAAATATCATTTTCAAAGAAATCCAATTTTGGATTCCGAACTGCAAAACCGAGATTTTTCAAAAAGTTTGTTTTACTCATATCTCAAAATCTACTCATCGAAATCTCGATTTTATTTCTTCATTGGAAAACTATGGATGTAATAGTTTGGAAAATTCTTATCTCGAAGAATTTCGAGCTGTATTCCATCTTTTACACTCGTTCGGCTTTTATGGCGCGAAATCGCGAATTATCGTTACGCGACGCGCCTATTTTTGACTAAGTTTTTCATTCTCATTCAAACTTCAACAAAACACTTTTAAATGTTTAAAAAACATTTCAAACTTATTTTTAAACCGTTTAGAAAAGGTTTAACATTCCATACACACCATTTCATTAATTCAAGGAAAGTGATTTCCTTTGTACTTATCGACGTGTATTTCCATGACTTGCATATATATTCAACATTCATATTTAAACAACCAAACTTGATGATCAAAGAATATTAAACATCCATTGCAAACACCATATCATTATCCAAAATATAATATAATAGTTTAGGAGTTCTCACCTTTATTTTCCCTTCGAGCTAATAGAAAATCAGCTATAGCTTCGCTACGATCGAACCAAAGCAAACGAAACCAAGCCTACGACCTAAGAGAGAGCTCGACCTAGCCATAATGGTGATGGTGCTCATGGCCTAGGTGGTGTGGGGTGGCGGCCGTGGACTTTGGAAGAGTAGAGGAGGTGTTTAGAACTAGTTTGAAGTGGATCGATATTACAAACTACTGTATACATTTTCCTCTTCTATTTGATATATTTTTTCTAACTTTTCTAAATTTTTTTATGAATAAAAGCCATTAAAGAGGCTCTTAGAAAGCTTGAAAAGAAGAGGAAGAAGAAGTGGAATGATATTAGGATTTTTTATGAGAAGAGGGGTGGTATTTATAGAAAAATTTTAGAATAAAATATTATATTGCATAATTACCTAAATACCCCTAGCCCACACCCCTCCCCTAGCCCCTAGCACACGACTCCCTCCAAAGCCATGTGATGGTTGATGTGAAGTGATGGTGTGGTACAACGAAGTGATGTTTGCTTTATGGTTACTTAAAGGTTAAGCTTAGGAATTATTAAATTATTTTTGTAATATATATATATATGTATATTTGTATGTATGTATTTATGTATGTATTTGCATGTTATCATGTTCCTGTGACATATATATGTATGTACATGTAGGTGCATAACACTTCAAACATCTATAAACAACTTTTGTTCGTTAAATCGTTGAAACCTGGAGAACCGATTATCGGTCACATTTTCAGTTATTGATTAACGTACATATATTTGTAAAAAAATTCAAAAATTAATTTCTTATCATTTTAAACTAATTAAAATGATCGCATTTGAATTAAAAAACCATATAAATTATTATTAAAAATTATTTGCAATAATTGCCATTATACCTTTAAAGCGTTATCGATTTTTCCTTATATTTTCAAATCAAATATATATCTTTATAAAACTATTATAAATGATTCATTATAACTTTATAACTATTCGAAATGAATTATCATCATTTAAAACAATTATTTGGATAATTAAAATAATTATTAAATCATTAAATATTAATTCAAATTCATAAATCTTTATTTAAATACAATGTCATTTTATCGATATAAATTTTAAAGAAAATATTTATTCAAAATAAGATTACTATTGCTTATTGTCACTTGAAACAATATTATCTGTATTATCATCCTTTTATTTGCATAAATTTAAAAATAAATACAATTTATCAAAGTGATAAATTGGTGGGTCGTTACAGGCTCCCCCCTTCAAAGAATTTCGTCCCCGAAATTACCCAAACAAAAACCCAAAGGTTTTGCCCAAAATATTTATTTTTAAATTTATACCCGTATAATGTATATAGATCATCCGTATGCAATATCTGATTCGATCTTCTATTCGAATTCACAACTTTACTTCCGAACTAGCATTGGTCCCCCAATCCTCTAGTGCGGACTCTGACTAGGCTTTCTTATCAGAACTTTAGTTTTCCTTGCATAGCTTTCTACTATGATAGAAAATTCAAGTATCTAACCACAAATTCTCAGCAATGTTCGTCGTCAAGAATCGAGTTAAAATCCTCTTTCGGATACACATCAAAGTTCTGCACTCGAATCTTAGATTTAAATTGTGCGATGAAATAATCCTCATACTTCATATGTATTTATTAACTCTTCGAATTTTTTATGAAAACATTTCATAAAACTTCCATTCTATATTCAAACTTTTTATAAAGATACTTCTTATACATAACCATTTTACATTTTTATTTCCAAATATTTCAACTTAAAGAAAACATTTCTTTCAAAAGATAAATATCTTTTTATTATAATACATTTCTAAACGTATCTTAATGGTTTCTAGAAACTTATTTTCAAACTAATTCATTAACTGATAAATCACCATAACTTCCTTTAGCAAATATCAACTGTGAAAACATTCTATATTTATTTAAAACTTTCTTTATCAATTAATATTCCTTTATTAGTTGAAACTTCCTTTATATATATTCACTTTACTTATACCAGTTTTAATACTTAAAAAGTATTTATATACTTATTCAAAATTTTATAAGTATATTCACAATTTACATAACAAGTTTTAATTACTTTAAAATATAATCAAAGAGATTAAAACAATTACTATCAAAATTTTGTTATAATGAACTCCTTTTCTTTTCTAAATTTGAACTTATAACATTTCTATCTTTATATAAAAGATTCCAATATTTGTTATCATCTTTAAAATCCCATTATTAAAGATCTAAATACACCCTTAAAATTTCTTCCAAAGTGTCATTCAAGGGTTTAAAAACAAATGTTGCTAAAACGTCGTTTACTACAAACCCAAAACTATTCACTAATAACTTTTAATATTTATTTTAAAGATCGTTACTAATGAGAAGTTAGGACAACATCGTATTATAAATTCTCACATGCTTACATCATTTAAAAATTTCGAAGCTTAGGTCCAAAAAGAAAAATTCCCCTCCTTTCCTTATTCTAATATAATTCAAAACACTAAATCAAAAATAAACATCCCATCCATACTCATACATACTAGAATTATCCTTAACTCTCCAAACGCTATTCTTATTCTTCCGAGTCCGAAGATAATGGTGGACTCCAACATCTCAGGTCCACCATCAGTTCACCTTCTCCTTCTTCATCGCTATCTAGTTCATCGTCGGCCTCATTGCTGTCCTCTTCCAGTATCTCTCTTATTACTTGGGGTAGCCATGGCTGGTTCCATGGGACATGTCCCGTGCCGACTAGTATTCCAGGAATGACTCCTCCTTCTTCTAACTCCTCCAAGCCTTGCACGTTTTCCTCCCATGGGTTCTCAAATTCTTTGACCCCCTCATCCTCCTCTTCTTCTGTTACTTCTTCATTGTTGCTTTCTATCTCGTTCCAGTTTATGTATGAACTAGATGATCTCACCTGCCATACGGCACGCTCCCCGTCCATATCCTATATTACATTGCTACATTCACTTGATATGATAGCATCAGGGTCTTCCATCGGCTCTGATTCTTCCTCCAGGGCTCTATTTCCTCTACCATGGGTTCTGATTCTTCTTCAATGGGCTCAATCTCTCCTATTGGTTCCAAAATGGAGCTAGCGGGATCTGCTATCCAATTTACCCCTAAGGCTTGCCCGGGTTCACGTCGCTAGAGATTATAATTACTTCTGGAGCTAGGGGCGTTATAAGCATTCCGGCCTTAGGATATCCCTCTTCATCCCTCCGAGTGTATGGGGCATATTCTCCTTCGATCGGAAACACACCATTGCTAGGCAAGATATCCTGGTTGCTCCTATTCGTCACTAGAGAGAACAATGAGGCTATCCTTCTTACCCCAAATTGCTATAGAAGACTCCCCTTTCGCGTAACTTCCCCCATACGGTTTCTACAAGGCAAACAACTATTCTTTTCGACACAAGTAGTAGGTAATTGCTAGCGTATTCTTAGGTAGAGAGGTTTGGTCAATACTCAGAAAATGTTTCGAGATTTATTTCTAAAGATGGCTTTTAAGATTATTTGTACAAAATGTTTAAAATTTTGAATACTCTTTGAAAATTTTAATAAAATATTCTTTTCTTTTCTTTTCATATATATATATATAAGGTAAAAACGATTTCATATAAAACCAAATTCATTTGTATATGATATTAACAAATACATGCTTATATATATATAAACTTTTAAACTCATTCTAGGACGTTACTAACCCCATCTCTAATGAGTTACCCATCCTAGGGTATTACTAACCCTATCTCTGATGAGACTTTTACCCTTATCAGGATTAGGTATTTTCTCAACCTAAGCTCTGATACAACGGTGTGAGGACCCGTTTCTTCGACTCTTGAAAATCGACACTATTACATCTTCGGTATTCACGTGCCGTAAATCCAAGTGCTGGAGAAGCGGATTCTCAAGGGTAAGAAAGAAAAGTAAAGACAGAATAGAATCTCACATATGTTATTCCAATAAAAAATTTACAACGAAAATTAAACTACATCTATCAGAGTTAAACATGGACAGTTATAAATTTATGTCCTTACAATTTGTGGAATACTATAGTACAAGAGTGTGGTGGAAATAGGTAAAATATTTCAGAAAAAATCTTCTGACTCCATGCTTCGAGCTCCATCCAGCTTTCTTCTAAACTAAACCTGACTACTAGGCTGCCCGGGAAAATTAGGCACCCAGAGTTTAAGGGAAAGGAAAATAAACTCCGGGTCAGTCATCAGACTGGTGTGAGAACTCAAAATTACATGTTTTGAAAACAAAAAGGTATCTCATAAGACTACGCCGCACATAAATACGGAACGGGTTTTTACCTTATGATAACCAAATCATTATTACGAAAAAAATAAGGGATATTATTTCTAATGACGTATCTTTGAAAACATTTGCAAGTAAACTTATCAATCTTAGCTGAAATTGTTACCATTATTAAATTCCAACATATTAGGCTCTACAAACAAAATGGCAGGCTCTTATTGGAGAATGGAATTCCATACAAATGACAGGTGAAGGGACTACCTTCCTGCAGTATATCTCTAGAGGAATGTACCGAGGCACAGAACATCTGCCCTCTACCAACACAAGACCGACCTACCTTTCTCACTAGATAGTACCGAATATGTCATCACCTCGGCCGTTACCGACCTATCCGAGGGCCCTCACAGCATACATCCACAATATTTAAATCCGAACGTCATAGCGGGTAGAAATATATCTAGAAAGGGATGATCATGCGCTAATGGTTGCGAACCACATAGCCTTGCTGCATCTACCCTATTTCGGCCATTTTCGGGTGTGAGGCCTGAGGTAATGATTACCTTTTACTTTGCACATTTCACTTTGAATGCCACATCGCCATTCCATCAATCACTATTGACTTCCAAAAACATACAACCTTTGAGCTCATACCTCTCAGAGAAGGGTGTTAAGCTAAGAGAAGTTGCCTTCTCCGCCACTAAATACTAAATGAGCAGAATCTATAGAAATCATCTAATTCTACTCAATATCAATTCCCGTATTCAACAAATAGTATGAGCAAAATAACGATGAAATCACCTTTTAAATTTCATGAATAGTACGAGTTCCCTCTTCGGGATCTAAAACCAAGTGTAAGAAGATCATCTCTATACAATCAAAGTTGTACCTAATTTAGAAAATTTAAATCTTTTTATACTTAACTCGTTTCCGACATTTCGACCTTATCTATCCTTCGCCCGTGGAAAAGGCCAGGTGAGCCAGGGCACTGGTTGCTCCTGAACATCTCCTTAGTTTAAACACCACACATCTGGATCTCATGAATAGAAAAATCCATTCCACTCATCGGCTTTTAGATCCAAGATTAAACCACTTTATTTATAATAGCTTTTCTTTATACCATTTATTTAAACTCTTTTAAATAAACCATAAAACTCCCAAAACATTATTTAAACTCTTAATTATCCGTTTAAAAATATTTATAAAAGATCTGGATAAGAATTGTTAAGTTTAAAGCTATATTTCAAATGCTGCGAAAAAGTGCCGCGGAAAGTGCTATTTTAAGCTATATTGATCAAAACGACTTTTTATCACTTGACAATTCATTTTTATTACTCAAATCACTTTTAAAACATTTTAAAAGATTAATAAGATTTATTCCACATTTTTAAACAATTCTAAAATATCATTTTTAAAGAAATCCAGTTTTGGATTCCGAACTACAAAACCGCGATTTTTCAAAAAGCTTGTTTTACTCATATCTCAAAATCTACCAATCGAAATCTCGATTTTATTTATTCGTTGGAAAACTATGGATATAATAGTTTGGAAAATTCTTATCATGAAGAATTTTGAGCTATATTCCATCTTTTACACTCGTTTGGCTTTTATGGCGCGAAATCGCGAACTATCGTTACGCGTCGCGCCTATTTTTGGCTAAGTTTTCTATTCTCATTCAAACTTCACCAAAACACTTTTAAATGTTTATAAAACATTTCAAACTTATTTTTAATCCGTTTTAAAGAGGTTTAATATTCCATACACACCATGCCATTAATTCAAGGAAAGTGATTTCCTTTGTGCTTACCGACGTGTATTTTCGTGATTTGCTTATATATTCAACATTCATATTTAAACAACCAAACTTGATGGTCAAAGCATATTAAGTCCATTGCAAACATCGTATCATCATCCAAAATATAATATAATAGTTTAGGAGTTTTCACCTTCATTTTCCCTTCGAGCTAACAACAAATCGGCTATAGCTCCGCTACGATCAAACCAAAGCAAACAAAAACAAGCCTACGACCTAAGAGAGAGCTCTGTCTAGCCTTGATTGTGATGTTGCTCATGGCCTAGGTGGTGTGGGGTGTTGGCCGTGGACTTTGGAAGAGTATATGAGGTGTTTAGAACTAGTTTTGAAGTGGATCGATATTAGAAACTAGTGTATACATTTTCCTCTTTCATTTGATATATTTTTTCTAACTTTTCTAAAATATTTTTTTATGACTAGAAGCCATTAATGAGCCTCTTAGAAAGCTTGAAAAGAATAGGAAGAAGAGGTGTAATGGTATTAGGATTTTTTGTGAGAAGAGGGGTGGTTTATAGAAAAACCATAGAATAGAATATTATATTGCATAATTACTAAATACCCCTAGCCCACACCCCTCCCCTAGCCCCTAGCACACGGCTCCCCCCAAAGCCATGTGACGGTTGATGTGAGATGATGGTGTGATATAATGAAGTGATATTTGTTTTATGGTTACTTAAAGGTTAAGCTTAGAAGTTATTAAATTATTTTTGTAATATATATATATATATATATATATATATATATGTATTTATGTATATATTTTCAAAATATTACGATTATTATTTTCTTAAGCCATGGTGAATGAAGACTTAGAAGCGGGAACAGTTACTGAGTATCCATCCCCTCCCAAACCGCCTGACTCCTCCACCCCACCAACGGATCTGGCACAGATCACTCCATCCTCTACGTCCGTTCCTCTAGCGTCAATGACTCAGGCCTCTGACTCTTTGATATCATCTCAGATCCGAAGTTCCTCATGCATAGGAACAGCGTCTAGGCCAACTTCATCTACAACTGTTGTACACTCATGGCAAAGTTCCTGGGCTGAAACTGTCAAAGATTTCACCGTACATAAAGAAGTGGAGATCACAGATCTTTCATATCACCCCCTATGTAAGGAAGATGACATAGCTATAGGAATCATGCCTGAATCTATTTTTGCTGCCGCTACTCATAAATGGAATCACACGCTAGTCGTATATATCTTGGGTAGAAGAATAGTGTATGCTAACTTTAAAACTTTTATTGATAAAATGTGGAAGCCCACTGGTACGTATGAATTATACTATAAGAAGAATGACTTCATATTCAATAAATTCTACAACTCAGATGACTGTGCTAAAATTATAAGATCTGGCCCGTACAATATTGGATCTCGAATCTTGATTATCAAGAAGTGGAAACCAGGTATTGACATCAGCAAGGAACCATTTTCTACAATACCAATATAGGCATGATTTACTAACTTGAAATTAGAGTATTGGAGTAATGAAGGCATTAGTCGTATTGCTAGTGTTCTCGGACACCGAATTCAAATGGATTCCACTACGGCTATGGAAAACAGATTGAATTATGCTTGCGTATTAATAGAAGTTGATGTTAAGTTTTCCTACCCATCGACTATTCAATTACAGTTATATAGTGGTGCAACATATGAGGTTACAGTTGAATATGAGCACAAAATTATTCCTTGTTCAATTTGTAACTCTTTTGGTCACTCAGATTATAATTGCGATAACCAAAAAAAAGGAAACGCCAACCAAAACAAAATTTATCGTCCACAAATACAACACAGTCCAAAGTTTATAATACAACAGAATTAAGCAATTGTACAGAAGTAACAATTGAGCATAATAGTATTCCAACAGGGGAACAACCTTCAACTGATTTTCTTGAAGCAGTTCATCTGCACAATCCATACTCAGTTCTTGTAGAGCCCAATGAAAACCCTGTCCAGATCAACATCACCCCGCCTGATTCTGATACAGCTTCTATTCCACCTGCGAATTTATCTGCACCTTCGAGTTCTCTTGTCAATGACACGGAACAAATAGTAAAGACTAATAAAGGAAAATCTGCTAATATTGCTGACAACTATGAGAATGCAGAAGAACTTATCATGGATGTTGCATCACACTACAAGAAATAGGCAATAAAAACTATCCAGAAATAAATGTCTCCCCCATGGCGTGGAAGAACCCCACATTTATGAAGAAGCACGACAACACTGCAAATCCCAAGAATCCAAAATTGGCTCCTCCTAAAAGATCAACTAGGAGCTCCTCAATGGGTAAATGAATTTAATGAGTTGGAACATTAGAGGCATGAATACCAGCGATAAGATTAGTCACGTATTCAAGCTTCTAAACGCTCACAAGCTTAGCCTTCTAAGCTTAGTTGAGACCAAGTTAACTACACAAAATATTGACAAGTTGCGAACAAAGTTTCTGGCATGGAATATTATTCATAATAATGACACTGGCACTAAAGGCCGTATTTTTATCATGCTTGATAAAACAGTATGGAAATATGTTGTTGCCAGTTCCTTACAACTACATATTACTTTACTGTTATACAATCAAGGAGGGCTGCAATGTTATTGCATGTGTGTATATGCTAGTAACTCTTTCTCCAAGCGACATATTCTTTGAGACTTGCTTTGTCATGACGCTTCAACTATAAGGTCTCCGTGGCTAGCTATGGGGGATTTTAATAATGCTCTCAACCCAAAGGATAAAAAAGAGGGTTTGCCTATCCTTTTCTCCTATTTGAATTCTTTTAAAAACTGCTTGTATAATTGTGGTTTGGTTGAATCGCCTTTGCAGGGATGTAAATATACTTGGCGACGTAGGGGAATTGCAACAAACATAGACAAAGTCCTAGTTAACTATGAATTCATGTCTATGTTTCCACAACTTCATACTATTGCTTTACCATCATCTGTGAGTGACCGTACCCCTATTTTAGCGTGTTTCAGCTCGCATTACAAACGGATGAAACAAGCTCCATTTCGATACATCAACAACTGGTGCTACTCACAGAGGTATACTCACTGTGTTACAAATGGTCTGTCCACTACCACATGGGGATCCTACTTCGAAAAATTTATTTACAAACTAAAAGCAGTAAAGGTTGAATTGAAATAGTGGCATAAGTTGAGAGTTTTTGACAATCAAATTAATAAACTGCAGGCTAATTTCGACTCAATGTTCTACCAAACTGATCATGATCTAGAGAATTACAAATTATACGACAACATGTTTGAACTGGGCCAGAAACTAAATGAGTACACATAGCGACATAATGAATTTATCAGGCAACAAAGCAAGGTGCTGTGGTTACAACAGGGAGACAGCATCACTAAGTATTTCTATGCCAAGATGAGTATGAGAAGGCATAGAAATAAAATTCATGCATTACTTGACGCTTAAGGACAATATATTTATGATTACAGTAATATTAAAGCTGCTGCCATTCTGCTTTATCAACAGATCTTTAATGGGGATTTAACAGTAGATTTTCCACATATTGAAACTAAAATGCGAATTAATGCAGCAGGACAAGATTACTTATCTTCTCCTATACTATGTAAGAACTTAAAGCGGCTGTGTTCTCAATCAATGATGCTAAGCGTCAAGGTCCAGATGGTTTCTCAGCCAAATTCTACAAGCTATATTGGGATGACCTAAAAAATAGTATATTCAATGCTGTGTCAGAATATTTTCAGTCAACAAAGCTGCCACGGGGAGTTAATCACACTTTCATTACATTGACCCCCCAAAAAATAAGCCACAATTAATTTCAGATTACCGACCTATTGCATGTGCTAATGTGATATATAAAATTATTTCAAAAATCATATGCAATAGAATTAAATGGTTTCTTCCTCTGTTAATTGCATAAAATCAATCGTCTTTCATACCAGGTAGGAATATTGGTGAAAATGTGCTTCTGACTCTCATGAACAAGTTAGGAATTTTGCTAAACATGGTAAAGGAAAAATGTGTATCAAAATAGATTTACAAAAGGCCTATGATATGGTTAATCGTGAATTTGTTTGTCATATTCTTATGTGTTTTGGCTTCCCCCTATCTCTGGTTCAATTAATCTATGAATGTATTTCCACTCCCACCTTCTCTATAATGATTGATGGAAGGCCGGAAGGGTTCATTACTTCTAATAGAGGCTTACGACAGGGAGACCCTCTATCCCCTTATTTGTTTTGCATAGCTATGGATTATTTTTCACTACTTATGGAAGAGGGTATGTTTGAAAAGAATTTAGAGCCGATAAATAAATTTCAACCTGCCATATCTCATTTACTATACGCTAATGATGTTATGATTTTTTTTAGCAGCTACTACATCAAATGCTACTTATATGACTCATATTTTCACTAGAATGGAGGATACGGTTGGTTTACGAATTAATCAAACAAAATCTCAGATATTTTTCAGTAAAGGTGCTATGTGGAAATCTAAAATAACACGTATGTTAAACATAGCAGAAAAGGAGTTACCTATCAAATACCTCGGGGTGCCACTGTCCATTGATTATATACATGCTTTCCACTGTTCTTCCCTGCTACAAATGATTAATACGAAATAAGAAGGATGGGATAACAATTTTTTAACAACAGCAGGGCGTGCTGAGTTGATACATAGTACAATCACTCCAATAGTTATGTATTGGATTCTTATATATCATCTTCCTGTTTCAGTCATTCGGAAAATTGATCGAATATGTGCAGATTTTTTCTAGATAGGCAAGTTACGTAAAATATCTTGGGATAATTTTGTAAGACTAAAATGGAAGGTGGAATAGGACTGCGAAAATTCACTGATCTCAATTCCACAGCCAGAATTAAATCATATGGAAGTTATTAACTTCTAATTGCTTATGGTCTCGATGGATGAAAACCAAATACTTGTCGAAGACAAATTTATGGATTATGCACATTAATAATAACTTCTCTAGTACGATGAAATCTATTCTACGACAACGAGATTTGGCAGAAAATATCATAAACCATATTATTGTCAATGGGGAGCATACGGACTTGTGGTATGATCCGTGGATCAACCATAAATCTCTCATGTATCTAATTGGTTGGGACAGGGTTTTCATATACAATAATAATCACAGTAAAGTCGGTTGTATAATACAGGGTGGACAATTACAACCTCAAATTCTACCAAAGACTAGGGAGGTGGCTGATCATATCACACAAGTTCAATTATCTTCAGACCAACCGAATGATTACTGGACTATTGCACACCAGAAAAAAAAAAATTTTTTGCCACAGTTTGGAATGAGTTCCGGCTACATGCTCAACAAGAAAATATATTTAAACTCATATGGTTCAACAAAACTGCTAGAAAGTTCTGCTACACTACGTATATGGCTTACATACAGCATTTGCCTACTTCTGATCGCCTATCGGCATGGGGGATGACAGTAAATAAACAATGTGAACTTTGCAAACAGAAGTATGAATCTCATCAACATCTATTTATAGATTGTGTATATAGCACTTATATGTGGAAATGCTTGCTGTACAAACTGGAACTTCGCCCCGAGGTGGAAAACTCTCTGAAACAGCAATTTTTGACTTTGTGGTGAAGCTTTGCTTACAAATCAGGTGCTTAGCACCTAGCTTATGTTGCGGTAGCTACCGCCACGCATCACATCTTGATGGAGAGAGTTCGGCGTCGATTTGAAGGTAAGAGTTGCTGGGTGATCAACGAAGCAAGCCTAATTGATGTTCGCCTTCAGCTTAAGAGAAGAATTCGGCATTGTAATTTATCATCGAATGAACGACATATATTTCTAAAATGGAAAATCGATTTAGATGACACTGGATAATGATTTTGGTAGCATTGAGCTTTGGAGATTAGGGTATGTTTGTTCGTATAGTATGGGTCAGTTTGGGTTGTTGATTGGTAGAGGCAGTGTCAGTCTTGCCTTCATGGGTCGGTTGCATTATTTCCTATTTTGTTTTTGTTTGTTCTTAGCTTTGTATTTGTTTTTTTACTTTACTATTTCACTGTACTAGAGATGTTGATATAGAGGATATCATGCTCTTTTTCCTCACCATAATGGTGAGGTTTTTTAAGGAGGCGAATCCTGCTATTGTATGGTTCTTATTTGTTATTAATAAAGGAACCTTTCTTTTCAAAAAAATGCATTTATATATGTATGTGCATGTTATCATGTGCCTGTGACATATATATGTATGTACATGTAGGTGCATAACTCTTTGAACATCTTTGAACAACTTTTGTTCGTTAAATCATTGAAATCCGAAGAACCAATTATCGGTCACATTTTCACTTATTTATTAGCGTACATTAAACAAAATTAAAAAATAAATTTCTTATCATTTTAAACTAATTAAAATGATCACATTTGAATTATAAAACCATTCAAATTATTATTAAAAATTATTGACAATAGTTGCCATTATACCAATAAAGCGTTATCGATTTTTCCTTATATTTTCAAATAAAATATATATCTTTATAAAAATATTATAAATGATTCATTATCACTTTATAACTATTCAAAATGAATTATGATCATTTAAAATAATTATTTGGATAATTAAAATAATTATTAAATCATTAAATCTTAATTTAAATTCATAAATCTTTATTTAAATACAATGTCATTTATCGATATAAATTTTAAAGAAAATATTTATTCAAAATAAGATTACTATTACTTATTATCACTTGAACAATATTATTTGTATTATCATCCTTTTATTTGCATAAATTTAAAAATAAATATAATTTATCAAAGTGATAAATTGGCGGGTCATTACAATCGAGGTTCACGCGCTGCACTCACTATATTATTAGATGGCTTATATCAACGATCCGCATTTTATTATTTTACAAAGGAAATAAAAAAATCTACTTGCAAGTGCCTTCAACTCAAGAGTGAGATTAGCATTTTCGTTATACCCAATACATAAATTTTAATATATAGTTTTTCTTTAGATAACCTAATTAGAGCGGTGGGTTCTAGTCAATCTTTCTTTAGGTGTTGGTTGGAGTTAACCATTGAGTATTATCTGTGTTTTATTGGCTCATTCTTGAACATGTTAAGAACAAAAGAAGCGCAAACTTATTTAACTTTTCTTGGAAAACCATACTCATCAGATCAATGAAGTAGGTCAAAGCGTTAGTTAGCCCGAACGACATGACTTCTCAGTTGAATAATTCGTCAGGTGTATAGATTATAATCTTCAAGATGCTATCTTTTGCCATCGTCAACTGATGGAATCCATTATCTAAATCAAGCTGAGAGGAAACTTTTTCCTTAACAAGTTGATCGAAGAGGTTGTTAGTGCAAGTTAAAGGATCAGGATTTTTCCTCCTCGGCCTGTTCAATTCTCGATAGTCGACGCTTATCCTGAGGAAACCGTCTACCTTAGTAGCAAAGAGGACAATAACTCCCCATTCAGAAATACCCCTTATAATAAAAAACTTCTGCAACAACTCAAAAACTTTCTTAACCAATTCCATTCTTTATTTCGAAGCACGGCTAAGTGACATCACTGCAGGTCTAATGTCTTTCTCGAGATCAATTGTAAATTCAACTTATCTCAAGGAAGGATGATCGAAAACTTTGGCAAAGACATCTAGAAACTCCTTTACCCTGGAAATAAATGACAACTCATCTTGTGATAGGTCGAACGAATACAAATTTTCTTCATCATAGAAATATAAGGCTCACAACAAACAAAAAGGTTATGTCCTCCACCACTTCTCATTCGAACTACTCTCCTATAACAATCCAATATCACCCCATAACGAGTTATTTAGTTCATTCTCAATATAAATTAATACCCAAAGGAACTTATTACATATGCATTGCAAAGGAGCTATATACCACACATGAATAACTTTAAATCATGGCAAATCATGGATAGATGAGTCGACCCCTGATATGATTCTACATCATAATAGATTCATGCACTATGTGAGGCCTAAAGTTTAGACTATCGACCAATGTACTTGCAATGAATGAATGAAATGCACCCGTGTCAAATAAAGTATGAACAAGAGAATTGGATAGTAAAAAAATCTATCCATCATGATTTGTTTCCCATTCTACTGAGTAGATCTTGGCACAAAACTAGTAGTCGGAGAAACATCCAAAGCATGCACCTTAAACACTTGACCTTCATTTGGAAAAGTCGGGCACTTCCTCTTCATATAACCCAGCTGATTGTAGTTATAGCACTTAATCTTTGAAAGATTCACTCTACAATCATGTCCTATGCGGTCCTTTATATGACATATCCTATAAGTAATCGCCCACTTCTTATCCTGTCCTTGATGTCAGTTTTCCTTAAACTTTCCTTACTTTTAATTTGCATCCTTCTTAGGTTGATCCTCAACCATTTCTCCATTAATGGAATTAGACAAATCTGCCTCAACTAACCCTTTGAAGGTAGCACCATATGGAATCTGATTCGGTACCAACTCCTTAAGTGGGGAATTCAATCCATTCGCAAACTTCATTGCCATTTTATCCAATGTATTTATCAAGTCAAACCTAAACCTCGCAAGCTCATCAAATTGACTCATGTAGTCTCCAACGGACAACTTTCCCTTCCTCGTATAGATAAACTTCTCCAATAACAATCTCTTCTTGGCTCCTAAAAAAAATAGTCTCAAACTTTGACTTAACATCTGCCCATGTGATATTCTCTTTACTAATCTCCAAATTAACGATCTACCACCAATTTGCTACTTCTCTCTGCAGATTCCAAAATGCCAACTGCCTTCTCATAATATCACTCAAGCCTAATAGATTAAAGGTTGCTCACAGATGCTTAGCCATGCTCGTATCTTTGCACATGGTTCAGTCCCAACATAGGATTTATCATCTAAACTTGATAAGTCCCTGCACAACTTCAGGAAATATGTAGCCGATGGTGGTTGAAAGAACCACTCCTTATGTAGCAGTTGTAGGTACTGTAGGGTTGACTTTTGTTTGGCTTATCGTCTATAGATATCATTGGTACCATACGGGAATGTTCATCCAAGAATATCTATAGTGTCAATTCTAGTGCTATTTCAAGTTTTAGCCTCAACACTACCAGTGTTAGTCTTCGTTCCAGTTTCAGCCTCCATTGAGTTACTCATTTGACTATCTGTAAATAGGATTCATTAGTAACTCACAAATAGATAGTTAATAAAACTAGAACGGTAAATGGGGCATACGCATATACTCAATTGTATATAAGTATGTACAACAAACAAATAAAAAATATGCTCTATCGATATGTCCTGGTCCTTAAATTAATATAGATTTTTTGCTTCGCTAATAAATGTAACCACCCTCCATTTTCCACCCTCTAGTTTAACACCTGAATCAACATTCAAACCATGAAAGCTGAAAATAATGGATTATGGGTTTTATAATATAGATAAACAAAATGGTATTCTAACCACACGATTCAAAACTCACAGCAGATATATATAATATTCATTTATTCAAACCAATCCAGAGTAATAACCTTATAATTGTAGATCTATACAATACCAATCCACACATAATACAATATTGAAAGTCAGATATCACTATATACAATATATACATAACTAAAATATCCGTCATTCGCACCTTCAATGTTACTTATACCGACACAACTCCATATTCCATCAACTATGGATGATAGATATAATGAAAAATGTGGAGAGGGGTCAAATATACATGCCTGAGTGAGTGAAACAAATCTATTCCATATATACTATAAAAATATTGGTATGACATCATTATTGTCTAATACTTATGTAAACATATCTCTTAACCTATGCCACCTAAAACCACAGACTTATACCAAGAATATAAATATATCATCGACTACTTTGATTAAGGTAACATCCCATATAACAACTCAATACATATAATCAATGACATGATAAACCATGTCCTATACTCACTATTCCTTTGACCCATAGACATAGTCGCATGTAAGATCCACCGAAGGTCGTATAAGCCTTCATATTGATGTCTCTACCCTCTCATAATCACATACTCTGTATGTGTGACTCATGATGGCAGTGTAAATTGTAGGAGCAACTGGTGTAAATAAATCGTAGGGAGAATAATTATTTCCCATAGTGCATATACATCATATATAATCATCCGACAATCATTAAATATTAACTATGAATGTAACGACCTGCCTTTTCGACCCTCAGAAGTCGACACTAATACATCCATGGTATTCACATACTGAGCATCCAAGTGCCGAAAAGACAGATTGTTGGAGTAAAAGAAAGAAAATACAGAATAGAATCTCTATCGTGACGAGTAATATATAATATACAACAGATCTTTACAAAAGAAAACTGTAATATACATACATCAATCAGAGTAGACTAACCAATCATTAGCCTGGACAGTTATAACAACCTATCCTCACAAATGCTTGTAAATACAAACAACCAATGTAGCGGAAATAAATATACGTGAATACATCTTGAAGGTATCCAGCTAGTCTCCCGAAGCTCTAAAGCATCCAAACTAAATTTGAAATACATGCTTGGGCTGTTCCAAGCATTATAAGAAAATAACGCTCGAATCGGTCTAGAAAACCAGCGTGAGAAACACACATGATATGGATTTTTAATGTTACAAAACCTTTCAAAAATAAAGGTATCCTGTAAGACCATGCTGAACATAAACACGAACGGATTTTTACCTTACGATAACCAAACCTTTTCAAATAGAAAATCCAATGATATTAATATAATGTCTAGGGTTTAAAATAAATATATAAAATAGCTGGAATGCTTGCATCACACGTTCCAACATATTTGGGCACAACTAAGTCCGTATGGCGCTTATTGGAGAATGGATTCCAACAATGGCAAGGCACCAGGGTAGCACCTACCACATTACACCTCTAGAATATGTACCGAGGGCCTTATATAGACCCCCTACCAACATAGGACCAACCTTTTTAGCAAATCCCACTTGGAATGCTAACACTGCCTTCTAGGAAATAATGCAATGCCAACGTTCATCCATACAAACTGTTCTGGGACTGAACAAACCAAAGGCACTACTTCTACTATATCCATTTGGAAACACCCTCAGTATTAGTAGCAGCCCCTGTACTTCAAAGAACGTTGTCTTCGATTCCATCATCTCGAACCAGGCTTGAATCTCTACCGAAGCGTCGAACACATATATGGCTATTAAGTGGTTATGGTTTCAATTCATCTCATATAAGTACACTGGTGTGCTTACAGGTTGCTCTAAAACCAATTGATAAATTCCAGTAAACTCAACCCTGGTTATTTTGGAAATAAACAGACGATACATAAGAGCGGAAATCACCTCATAACCGTTTAAGCGGATGGATTTCCTTATCATTTATCCGAGAAGAACACACCAAGTTTATACATATAGTATAACATCATCGAAGATAACTATACCACTCTGTGTTTCTTCTAGATATTTCCAGAATTAATGATTGGTTAAGATTTGATAGTCGGTTATTTAACTATCAAATAACCAAACAATCAATTCAGAGGTTTAATTTCATATGAAAACCAAGCATGATTAACCCCATAAGCAACCGCTAAGCCTTCATAATTAATATTTTTATTAATTAAAATCTCTTTGTAAATACTTGTATTAAAATACTTTTACAAAGATATACATAAGTATACTACTCATTCACTATTTATTTATACTCTTTCAATACTAGGAAAATATCCATATACTTATCTCAACGGTATAAGTATATTCAAAAAACAATAAACAATCAATAATTAGATTTTTCATTTTCCCAAAATCATATTTAACAAGGCCAAAACAAACATCATTATAAAACATTGTTACTATAAACAAAAACCACTTCGATGTTACATATGGAAGAATGTTTCCATACCACCATAATTAAGAAGGATTATTTATCCAAATTAAATCTCATTCCTTTTATAAAATTCTCTTTTATATAAACCCATTTCATATTTACAAATCCTTTTATATATCTCTAATTTAACTTATAAAACTTCTTTTATAAATCTCTAAAATTATTTATAAAACTCGTTTCTATTTATAAAACTCTTTTCTATTTATAAATCTCCCTTTATAAACTCCTTTATAAAAATCCTTTATAAGAATTATTTATAAACCCAAACCCAATTTTATAAATCTTATATATTGAACATAAATCTTTGTTATTACTAAAATATCGCTTATAAATCCTTTCTTTTATTTATAAATTACCATTTATAAATCTCACTTTTATTTGTAAATTAACATTTATAAATCTAAATATCATTTATAAATCTCCTTTAATAAATCCTTTCTAAGTAAAATTCCTTTTATAAAACAATTTATTATTATAGAAACCTTTATTAAATCAATTAATTATCCTTAAACATTATAAATAAATAATTAATTAACTTTGTAACATCATTAATAAAATAATTAATTAACTTTAAAACATTATTAATAAAATAATTAATAACCTCAAATTGTTATAAAATTTAAGTTAATTTAATTCCATAAATTTTCAAATTCAGAACGAGGCTCAACGACCACTATGGTACTTAAAAAAGCTACCATTTATTTTCATATCTCAAAAGGGTTCAACTTTTAACATATATTAATGTCATATCCAATATGGCCAGGCTACCAAGCTTCTGGCACTCAACAATTATCAATCAATAGTTAACACAACATTTATTCAATATTAATTAATCCACATATTAATTAACTTCAAAAATCACCATTTTACTTTGCAAGCACCGAACGGAGAAATATAAACAACCCATGCAGCGGAAATAAATATACGTGAATATGTCTTGCAGGTACTCAGCTCATCTTCGGACTCTCTAAAGCATCGAAACTAAATATGGGAAACATGCTTAGGCTGACCTAAGCATTATAAGAAAATAACGTCCGGATCAGTTTGGAAAACCAGCGTGAGAAACACACATCATTTGGATTTTTAATGTTATAAAACCTTTAGAAAATATAGGTTCCTCATAAGACCACGACGTACATAAACACGAACAGGTTTTTACCTTACAATAACCAGACTATTTCAAATAGAAAATCCAGTGATATTATAATAATGTCTAGGGTTTAAAATAAATATATAAAATAGCTGGAATGCTTCCATCTCATGTTTCAACATATTTAGGCACAACCAAGTCCGTATGGTGCTTATTGGAGAATGGATTCCATCAATAACAAGGCACCGGGTACCACCTATCACAATACACTTCTAGAAAATGTATTGAGGGCCTCACATGGACTCCCTTCCAATACATGACTGACCTACCCCTTACTGGATAGTAACGAATACGTCATAACCCCGGTTTCTTTACAACCTTTTCCCAAGAGCTCTCATGCACATACCAAATCCATAATTCCATAAATAGTGATCTAGAAGGGTGATGCCCATACCTAATGGTTGCAAACCACAAAGCCCTGTTGCATATCCCCTATTTTAGTCATTCTCGTTGTGAGGATTGAGGCAATGTTTTACATTTTTAGCATATCCCATTTGGAACGCTAACACTGCCCTCTAGAAAACAATGCAATGTCAGCATTCATCCATACAAGTTGTTCTAGGACTGCACAAACCGAAGGCACTAATTCTACTACATCCATTTTGGAATCACCTTTAGGGTAAGCAGTAAGTAGCCTTTGTACTTCAAAGAACTCCATCTTTGATTCCATCATCTCGAACCACTCTCGAATCTCTTCCGAAGCGTCGAACACGTAGATGGTTTTGGAGTGGTTATGGTTTCAGTCATCTCATATAAGTACACTCCCCTACTTACCGGTCGCTCCAAAACCAATCAATAAATTTCGGTAAACTTAACTCCGGTTCTTTTGGAAATAAACAGACAATATAGAAGAGTGGAGAGTACCTCCTAATTGTTTAAGCGGATGGATTTTGTTATCATTTATCCTAGAAGAATACGATGAGTTTATACGTGTAGTATAACATCATCGAAGGTAACTATAGAGTTTATATGTGAAATATAACATCACCGGAGATAGCCATACCATATAATTCTTGAGTTTCTTCTAGATATTTCCGGAGTCAAAATTTGGCCATGATTTGATAGTCGGTTATTTAACCATTAAATAAACAAATAATCAATTCAGAGATTTAATTTCATATGGAAACCAAGCATGATAAGCCCATAAGTAACCACTAAGCTCCTTTAATTAATATTTTCATTAATTAAAATAACTTTATAAATACTTGAATTAAAATACTTTTACAAACATATACATAAGGATACTACTCATTTACTATTCTTTTATACCCTTTCAATACTTGGAAAAATATCCATATACTTATCCCAATGGTAAAAGTATATTCACAAAATAGTACACTTTCAACACTTAGAAATAATTTTCCATTTTTCCAAAATCATATTTAATCGAGCTAAAACAAACGTCATTGTAACACATTGTTACTGTAAACCAAAACTACATTTCCATCCGTGTTAAGTATGGAAAGAATATTTCCATACTACCATAATTAAAAAGGATAATTTATCCAAATCAAATCTCATTCCTTTTATAAAGTTCCCTTTTTTATAAATCCATTCCATATTAACAAGTCCTTTTATAAATCTCTAATTTAATTTATAAGCTCTTTTTATAAATCTCTAAAATTATTTATAAAACTCCTTTCTATTTATAAAACCCTTTTATAAATCTTCCTTTATAAAGTCCTTTATAAAAATTCTTTACAAAAATCCTTTATAAAACCAAACCCATTTTTATAAATCTTACATATTCAACACAAATTTTTGTTATTATTAAAATATCGCTTATAAATCCATTATTTTATTTATAATTTACCATTTATAAATCTCTCTTTTATTTATAAATTAACATTTATAAATATCTCTTTTACAAAATATCATTTATAAATCTCCTTTAATAAGTCATTTTTATTAAGTAAAATTCCTTTTATAAAACAATTTATTATTTATAAACACCTTTATAAAATTAATTTATTACCATTAAACATCATAAATAAATAATAATCAACTTTATAACATCATTAATAAAATAATTAATTAACTTTAAAACATCATTATAAAATAATTAATAACCTCAAATTTTTATAAACTTTAGGTTAATTTAATTCCATAACTTTTCAAATTCAAAACGAGACTTAGGGACCACTAGGGTACTTAAACATGCTACCATTTATTTTCATATCCTAAAAATGTTCAACTTTTAACATATATCAATGTTGTATCCAATATGGTCAGGCTACCAAGCTTTTGGCACTCAACAATTAACAATCAATAGTTAACACGTCATTTATCCAATATTAATTAATCCACATATTCATTAACTTCAAAAATCATCATTTTACTTGCAAACACAAAACGGGGAATTTGTTCTGCTCAATAGATGTCTAAAATAATCTATTCAATTTAATTTAATAGAATGGCATTTTATTTGGCCAAATAGATATCATTAATAAAGTATAACTAATTTAACCACGTTATTATTTAAAATAACGTAATTATATTCAGCGTCTATTATTTTATCATAAATTCGTACTTTAATTAAACTATTAACTATTTATGCCATAGCGATGTACTCTACAATACAAGTCTAACACGAAAATCCTGGGTTAATCGGATTTAAAATGAGCAAGATATGGTAATTTAAAAGTTTACACACTTAATTAATAAATTTAAACAAATAAATAAGTATAATTCTCACCCAACAACACACCAACCCAAGGCCCACTATCATTCAATCTGACATGCTCCACATGCTATAGATCCTCCCTCTCCAATTTTAAATACGCGTGCTCTAGGAAACCCAAACATGCACAAATCAACCCTCGACCATCTCCTCCACCATCTCCCTTGGCCCACGACACTGCCGCCATTCGAACGCTAGCCCCTTACCATAACTCTGGCCACCCTCACTTCAAGCTCGACGCTGTCAATCGTTACCGAGAATGAAAAATTAGAACCCAAAATCAACCATAGCCAAAACCCTAAACCGAGCTTGACCCGCCGCCCCGACCATTGCACCTCCACCGACCACCATCATTGTATCCGCCTCGACCCCATGCTCCTTCCTACATTCATCGTTGCTTCCCTAGCCGCCCATATCGTCAGAATTTTCAAGATGAACGGAAATCGTTCATCCATCTCCCCACGACGATTATGACCACCTAAAACCATGATACCAACTCCAAAAATTTCGACTCGACCATACAAACCCATCCATACACCCCGTTCGCCATTCCACGATCGTTGAAAAACAATCAAAATTCAATACAGCTTCAATACTTAGATTTCCATTTTCCCAAAATCATATTTAACCAGGCCAAAAAAACATTATTTTAAAACATTGTTACTATGAACCACCTTTCCTTCATTGTTAAGTATGGAAAGAATATTTTCATACCACCATAATTTAAAAGGATTATTTATCTAAATCAAATGTCATTTGTTTTATAAAATTCCCTTTATTATAAACCCATTCCATATTTAAAAGCCCTTTTATAAACCTCTAATTTAATTTATAAAACTTCTTTTATAAATTTCTAAAATTATTTATAAAACTCCTTTTCTATTTATAAAACTCTTTTCTATTTACAAAACTCCTTTATAAATCTCCCTTTATAAACTCCTTTATAAAAATCCTTTATAAAACCAAAACTATTTTTTATAAATCTTATATATTTAACACAAATCTTTGTTATTATTAAAATTTCGCATATAAATCCATTCTGTTATTTGTAATTTACCATTATAAATCTCTCTTTTATTTATAAATTAACATTTATAAATCTCTCTTTTACAAAATATCATTTATAAATCTCTTTTAATAAATCCTTTTAAGTAAAATTCCTTTTATAAAACAATTTATTATTTATAAACACCTTTATTATATAAATTAATTACCCTTAAACATCATAAATAAATAATTAATTAACTTTATAACATCATTAATAAAATAATTAATTAACTTCAAACATCATTAATAAAATAATTAAAAACCTTAAATTGTTATAAAATTTAAGTTAATTTGATTCCATAACTTTTCAAATTCGAAACGAGGCTTAGCGACCACTATGGCTTAAACAAGCTACCATTTATTTTCCTATCTCAAAATGGTTCAACTTTTAACATATATCAATGTCATATCCAATATGGTCAGGCTACCAAACTTTTGGCACTTAACAATTTACAATCAATAGTTAACACATCATTTATCCAATATTAATTAATCCACATATTAACTAACTTCAAAAATCACCATTTACTTTGCAAGCACAGAACGAGGATTTGTTCTGCTCAATAGATATCCAAAATAATATATTTAATTTAATAGAACGACATTTTATTTGGCTTAATAGATATCACTAATGAAGTATAATTAATTTAACCACATTATTATTTAAAATAACGTAATTATATTCAACCACTATTATTTTATCATAAATTTGTACTTTTATAAATGTATCAACAATTTATACCATAGTGTTGTACTCGTTAATACGAGTCTAATGCAAAAATCTACGGATTAATCGGATTTAAAATGAGCAAGATATGACATTTTAAAAATTAACGTACTTAATTAATAAATCTAAACAAATAAGTAAGTTTAATTCTCACCCAATAATACACTAGCCCACGGCCCACTATCATTCAACTCGACCCGCTCCACTTGCTACAGTTGCTTCCTCTCCAGTTTTAAAAATGCGCATTCCCGGAAACCCAAAAAAGCACCAATCAACGCTCGACATCTCCTCCACCGCCGCCCTTGGGCCACGACACGGCCGCCATTTGAACGCTAGCACCCTACCATACATCTGGCCACCCTCACATCAAGCTCAACGCTGTCGATCACTACCAAGAATGAAAAATTCAAACCCAAAATCAACCATAGCCAAAACCCTAAATCGGGCTCGACCCAACGCCCCTGACTACCGCTTTTCCACTGACCACCGCCACCGTCTCCGCCTCGACCCTACACTCCTCCTGCACTCACCATTGCTTCCCTAGCTGCCTATGTCGTCGGAATTTTTGAGATGAATGGAAATCGTACATCTATCTCTCCACGGCGATTCCTACCACCTAAAATCACTAGACCAACTCCAAAAATCTCGACTAGATCATATGATCATGTACAACAATGTGACACGATCTAAAATAATAATAAATACACTGGTTATCTTATTCCGTAAAATTTCAAAAATACCATCGTTTGCCGAAAAATTATCAAACGATAATTTAAATATTTACTAAATTATAAATTATAGAAAAGTCAAACAAATGAAATTAAAAATACGTCATTGAAAATTGAGTCGTTATTTAAAAAATTGATTTTCTTATTATTTATTATATTCGAATCAAATTTGAATATTTAAATAAATTAAATATTTCCATTCGTAACGTTAAAAATTATGGGTCGTTACAATAAACGCCATACGTCTATTTACATATACACTTCGCATCAAATTGAGGCCAGTTAGCGCAAAATTGGTCACTAACACCCAAATCCAGATAAAAGCACCAAATCACGGTTACAGATCACAGATAGAATGTATGTAGAGAGTATGAATGTGAAGAACGGTGAAAATTAAGAAGAAACCAGTAATAACACAGGATTTATAGTGGTTCTGCTGACTCTGACCTACGTCCACTCCAGCAATTTCCTTTTTATTGATCTTAGAATCAATTACAGTTACAACCTGGAGTTTTTAAAACAATAATGGTGGAGTAGCCTTAGTGGAGAAGATGAAGGAAAATAGAATCGAGCCCCCTTAAACTGGACCCCTTCCCCTCTATTTATAGATGAAGTTAGGCTGGCTTCCCTATGTAGGCCCATGACTAAGATAGCTCGGCCTATAGTTGATTAGTTAGGTAGACCGAACCAGGTATGCCGATCCACCATACTGATCCACTCATGCCGATCCGAGACTTTCTGCATTCCGACTAGGAGTAGTTCCTACTCGTGCTCAAACTACCTGGTCCTCGCCCCGAAGTGACTCACACTTATGCTCATGCCGATCCACTCCTCCATTCTTGTGTTCAAGCCAAACCAACCGATCCCATACGATCGAACCACCAAAGCCGATCCCAAGTTCTTACGACCTAACACAAATAGCCAACAACTAGTACTTCTGATCAACCCACTTCAGCTGAACAAGTTTAGCTGACCCACATATGCCGATCGACTTATGCCGACCTACGTTGATCGAACCATATCCATACTTCAACACCAAGCCACTCCCAACTCTGATACCTCTCAAGCATGCTAACCCATTGCCAAATATGCTGAACCATATAAATAGGCCGACCCAATCTAGTCATACCGATCCCTTTTCGAAACCCAAACACCGACCCGAAGTCTCTAGAATGCCGACCCCGGGAAAATACATTGCCGATCTTATAACTTGCCAACCCTATATGATGCCGATCCCCTGGTGTCGATGCCGGTCTGACTCGATGCCGACCTGGGGAGTTACCAACACCAACCCGAAGTATTCTTGATACGCCGACCTCAACTCGATATGCCGACCCCTTTCTTCGCCGTCCCGAAGAAGTGCGACTGCCGATCTCAAGATTCATGGCTCGAAGAAGCCTGGAAAACGACTCCAAGCAGACAGTTTGAAAACCTGAAGCAATACCAAGTATGACTCGCAACAACTCGACTTTTTTTGAAACTCGTATTTCATGTATCCCACATCTTCTGTCCATTGACTATGCCAAATCACGACTTCATAATCATGTTTATCGTCCGCAATTAATCGTCTTTCCATCAAGTCGAATCAGACCTGTTGTATTCCATCCTCGATAACCGAGCAATCAATTTAGTTAAATCCGCCTGTCTACAGCCTTGCCAAAAGGTGAGTTAACACTTTACCCCCAAAAACATGCCTTGCGATCGAAAGGCGTGTTTTGAATAGCTTCAAATCTGATATCCAAAGTCCGCGACGGTTCCGAGTCGTTTATCTTTTCCCAAATCCATTAATTGAATCCACGATCTCTTCGGACCATTTCGTTCAAGTCCGAGACCTATCTGGGTCCTGTAATCCAAATCTGGGACCTCTCCGGGTCCAAATCCAAAACTGGGACCTCACCGGGTCCATATCCAAGTTCGGGACCTTGCCGAGTCCTTAACCAAATACTTAACTGTTCGAAGCCACTATCCGAATCCATATCACATCCTAGAAGTCAATAATCAAATCCTACGATCTCTCCAGATCATTGATGGCCTCTCCGGACCCTTGTTAAGCTCAATCCAAACTTAACGATTGAATAGGCAGATCCTATCGCGCTTCAGCGAAGCAACCTATCCCTTGCACTCCGGTTCAGCATCCCTGAACATTAAGTGATGCCCTGATCCTCCTGGACCGATATTAGCCTCTCCGGGCTCTTACTGGATCCCATCCTGTCACCCTCCGGTGAAGGGGAAACAGCATTGAGTGAGCCAATCCCGTCACCCTCCGACGAAGCAGCGTCCCTCCATGCACTCCGGTTCAGTATCCTTGAACATTAAGCGATGCCATGGCCTAAGTCCTAGACCGATTGCAGCCTCTCCAGGCTCTTTTTGGATCCTATCCTGTCACTCTCCGGTGAAGGGGAAACAACGACGAGCGAGCCGATCCTGTCGCTCTTCGGTGAAGCGGCGTCGCTCCCTGCACTACGATCCAGTGTCCCTGAACATTAAGCGATTAATTTCCAACTGACTTCCAATATCCGTCCCATAACTCTCCAGTTAAGGATTTGTTTAATAAAATCGAAATTCATTCATTAAATCCAAGTTCCAAATGTCCAACAAGAACAACAGAAAAAACTAAGTGTTGCCTCTCCGGCAGAGCAGCCTATTACCATCTCAGAGCATGCCTAGGGATCACTCTGGTTCCCTTACATGTGTAAGTGGCATAGTTGCTATTTATTTTTTAAAACAAAATTAGATTAGATCATTCGATGTCCAGAGTCCAAATCCTGAACTCGGTCCTTGCCGTCCCGATCAACGGATGACAAGTCGTGACCCCATTCCAGGATCGTTCCTGTTTGATCCAAGCGGTATCTGCTCGTGTTCTACTGCTCTCGTCCGATCCCTCCAATACTATGGAAACTTGCCACTTCTAACATGTTCTTCCACCACGTCCTTCAAGTGGCAGCATTCATCCATGGAGTGCCCTTCTAGATCATGGAATAGGCAGTACTTCCCGTTCCTGCGTTCTCGTTCTGTGGGATCCCTCTTGGGTGGTTTCTGATAGGGGAGTTGCCCCCTAGTGTCCTCCGTTCCAGATTATCTGTCAAGTCCGTGTACGTCGCGAATTTGGGTTCCCATCCTCTCCTCCGTTTGTTAGATCCACTATACCCATCATCCTGCTTGCGCTTTCCTTTATCCATTCCTCGTATTTCGTTAGACATTCCTTTGCCTTGCACGGCATTTATCTCTTGCCTCTCGGCATGTGAATCCTCCAACCAAATGAATCTTTCTGCTTCATGATAGAACTCTCCAAGATCCTGTGGTGGATCCCTTGCCAACAAATCCTTAAGCTCAGTGCCCTCTGCAATCCCTGCTACCGCCGCTATCAAAATCATTGATGGATCCGGGCGATCTACCGAAGCTGCGGCTGCATTGAACCACATCAGAAAACTCCTCACGGACTCTCCGATCCTCTGCTTCATTAAAGCCAATGTCATCACATTCTTGGGTCGCGTCACATAAACCCTGAATTGTCTCATGAAGCGTTCCACTAGCTCTCCCCACGTTCTGATTGATCCATTCTCTAGCTGCCTGAACCAGAGTGTAGCCAAATCAGTCAAGTATAGAGGGAAACATCTTACCATCACCTCTTCAGATGCCCCCAACACTTCTATATTTCTGATGTATCTAGTCACATGCATTGTTGGGTCCGATTTCCCATCATAGACCTCTAATGTTGGCAGTTTGAACTCTAGAGGGTTCCTTGCATTTCTGATATTCGAAGTGAATGGACTCCGACTAACTTCTTCTAAGCCTCTGCTTGGTAGTCCTCCTCTCATAATCCTTCTTATCAATCCAGCCATCCGCTCCTCTCCGTCCGGGGGTGGTCCCCTGTTTGCATTTCCACCCTGCACCCCATGTCCTGGAGGATATTCGGGGTAGTACTCTTCATGTTGTTCATTTGTAGTTGTGTTGGCCCCTGCTCACTGAGCTTCATTCCCAGCTCTTCCAGTATCCAATCCCGAGGATCTGCCCCCAGGCCTTTGCTGATTTCCTTCAATCTCTCCATTCTGGTTCTGGTTTTGTCCTCCAGAAACTTCTGCAACTCTGATTCCTTTTTCTGCATTGCCAGCAGCCGCGGTTGGTCCATTCCCTTGACTTTGTGCTCCAACTTGTCCAATCTGCTGGAGTAGGTTCTGTATCATGTCCTCCTACCTTTTCAGCATTGTTTCCATCTCGTCCCTAGTGATGTAGATTGAGGCTTGATTAGCCCCAGAGGAAGCCTCCTGACTTCCCTCTTGCTGACTCCTTTCCATCCTCTGTCTCCTTATTGTTTGCTTTGCCATAGTCTCTAGAATCTGAGTTCCTAAGCCTTTAAATCCAAGATCTAGGCTTCAGAATCCCTGAGTGCTAGCTTTCTCAGTGAAAGCTCCAAAATGTTAGCCCCAAAATTGGTCACTAACACCCAAATCCAGATGAAAGCACCAAATCACAGTTATAGATCACAGATAGAATGTATGTAGAGAGTATGAATGTGAAGAACAATGAAAATAAAAAAGAAAGCAGTAATAACATAGGATTTATAGTGGTTTGGCTGACTCTGGCCTACGTCCACTCTAGAAATTTCCTTTTTATTGATCTCAGAATCAATTACAGTTACAACCTGGAGTTTTTAAATAATAATGGCGGAGTAGCCTTAGTGGAGAAGATAAAGGGAAATAGAATCGAGCCCCCTTAAACTGGACCCCTTCCCTTCTACTTATAGATGAAGTTACCCTGGCTTCCCTATGTAGGCCCATGACCAAGATAGCTCGGCCCATAGTTGATAAGTTAGGTAGACCGAACCGGGTATGTCGACCCACCATCACCGATCCACTCATGCCGATCCGGGACTTTCTGCATTCGGACTAGGAGTAAGTTGTTCCTACTCGTGCTCGAAGTAACCTGGTCCTCGCCCCTAAGTGACTCACACTTATGCTCATGCCGATCCACTCCTCCATTCTTGTGTTCAAGCTAAACCAACCAATCCCATACGACCGAACCACCAAGGCCGATCCCAAGTTCTTATGACCTAACACAAATAGCCAACAACTAGTACTTTTGACCGACCCACTTCTGCTGAACAAGTTTAGTCGACCCACATATGTCAATCGACTTATGTCGACCTACGTTAATCGAACCATATCCATACTTCAACATCGAGCCAGTCCCAACTCTGATACCTCTCAAGCATGCCAACCCATTGCCAAATATGCCGAACATATAAATAGGCCGACCCAATCTAGTCATACTGATCCCTTTTCGAAACCCAAACACCAACCCGAAGTCTCCAGAATGGCGACCCCGGGAAAATACATTGCTGATCCTAAAACTTGCCAACCCTATATGATGCCGATCCCCTGACGCCGATGCTGGTCTGACTTGATGCCGACCCAGGGAGTTACCAACACCAACCCGAAGTATTCTTGATACACCGACCTCAACTCGATACGTCGACCCCTTTCTTCGCTGACCCGAAGAAGTGCGAATGCCGATCCCAAGATTCATGGCTCGAAGCAGCCTGGAAAACGACTCCAAGCAGACAGCTTAAAAACCCGAAGCAACATCAAGTATGACTCGCGACGACTCGACTTTTTTCGAAACTCATATTTTAAGTATCCCATATCTTCTGTCCATTGACTATGCCAAATCACAACTTCATAATCATGTTTATCGTCCGCGATTGATCATCTTTCCATCAAGTCGAATCAGACCCGTTGTATTCCAGCGTCGATAACCGAGCAATCGATTTAGTTAAATCCGCCTGTCTACAGCCTTGCTAAAAGGCGGGTTAACATACCATGTTATCATCACAAAATTAGTCCGAAGTAGCACACGAATTAGGTCCTAAAGCAATTTCCCTTTTAGATTGGCCCTGCCTAGTTCCAGTTCAATCTTGCCAAGTGAAGCCCCATTGGTATGCCGGTGGAAGATCCTCTATAGACCAATGAATGATGGGTATATCCATGGTTATTCTGCAGGTAAGACAATGGTGGTTTGGCCGAAGATACTAGTGTTATATGTTGATTTATTTTTATTCTGATTAATTATTTGTTTCCTTAATTTTACTTTTATTCACATATACTTTAGTTTTCCATTTTTCATTCCATTGTTTTACAATCATTAAGCAACATTTTATTTATTTAGTCATTCCGTATTTTAAAATTTGACTTCGTAGGCCTCACCATGTTCATCATTTTGACAATAAATTTGTGTAGATTGGTGAAGTATTGAAGAGCTATGGTAATTTGAAACTTCTAGAGAAGAGTGAAGAAGAGAATGGGGAAGAAGAAACATTATGAAAATAATTTTTGTATGTTATTTTAGATTTATATAAGTGGAGGGAACAATGTTTGGAAATTTGAATTTGAATTAACTAATCTTAACCTGCTTCATCTCGTTACAAAACCATAATTCAAATCACTAGTATCTCCTTTATATGATCTTCGATTATGACGTTCTTATAGTCGATATTAATAAAAAGAATCTAATCTATGCAATGGCGCAATTCGTGTCATCAAATTCTATTGTTTATAGAATTACATTTTGCCCTTATTAGCTAAATTTACCAAAATATCCCTAAAAATTAGTGTCAAATTTTATGGGGTATTACACTCTTCTCTCTTAAAAGAATTTCATTCTCAAAATTCCCAAAGTACAGAAAATGTAATTCGCACGCCCTTATATCATGTATCACATGCATTACATAGTAACATACATAGTTAATCAAACATCCATAACATGCACATATTTGGGTGATATATATTTAGCAATGTAACAACATATATAGGCATATATGATTATCATGGCATTTGAAGTACTATATTAAATGAAGAAATGCAACTATTGACCTCCTATATGAATGCTAATAACATGGCATATCAGACATGATTGTAGACATTCTAATGTAAGCATATACATTTTATATGAATTCAAAAACCATTAGCATAATAGCTAATACATAGCCTAGCAATTCTAAATAAGAAGTAGCCTACCATAGCAACCATTCAACAAATCAACTATATCTAGTTTAAGCTAAACTAATCTATGGAATGTACTGGAAAGGAGTTTAGGATGTGAATCTCATATCTTCTCTACGGGTTCCAAGCACTCTTTGCCAGTTCATGTCCTCATTTTACTCTAACCAAATTCACTACTTTATTCCTAATTCTCTTCACACCATCTTTGACGATGTAGATCGGTAAACACGATAAAACCGATTATGGTTTTGGACGATAAAATCGACTTAGGTTCCAACTCAACATCCGTTGAAGATCGTATAAGCCTGCTTATGGATGTCTCCATTCTCTCATGGTTTATATACTCAATATATGTTACTCTTGTTGCCATGGTAAGTCATAGGAGAAACTAGCACAAATAAATCGTAGAGGGAACAACTATTTCCCACATTGCATATACATCATAGATAATCAACCGACACAATTATTGAATATTAACTACGAAAAACAATATATCCATTTACATATATGTGCCTCATCACATCAAGGTCATACTAGGTTATTATGTAGTGCTCTACCAATGCGTTGGTGGAACATCCTCGGTAGACTAGTGAATGACCGGTACACACTTATGTGTTCAACCGGTAGACTGGTGCTGGCTTGGCCAAACATAGTATTGTTTTATGTTGATCGATTTTTGTTTTGATTGCTTGTTTCTTCCATAATTTTTCTTTTAATCACTTATACTTTATTTTTCCACTCTTTATTTCATTATTTTATAATCATTAAGTAACATTTTATTTATTCTATTATTCCATATTATACGATATATTTTATATATCAATTTCATGTTATTAATATATATATACATAAACAATTCCATCATCGATATATTTTCTTAACCAAATTACCATCATTAATTTTGAGATTAACCCTATAATCAAACAATAACAAAATTAAACTATTGCAATTGCATTATAAGCGAAAAAGAAGCATTCCACATATAAGTCTACAATTGAAGCCATCTGAATTGAAGAAAATCCACTAACTTTTCTATATTGTTTAGAACTAGATGGTCTTGAAATCCTCTCAATTCAACTTAAGGTTGTTATCTACTCATAGCCCTCACCCTACTTGTCATTTTGATATCAAATTTGTGCAAATTGGTGAAGTATGAAGTGGGTTTTGGTAATTTGAAATTATTTGGAGAAGAGGGGAGAATAGAATAGGGAAGAAGAAACTTTTTAAAAATGATTTTCACATATTACTTCATATTCATATAAGTGAAGGGAATGTCGTTTAGTAATTAAAACTAAAATTAAAGCACCTTAACCCGCTTCAGCTTTCTACGAACCCACAACTCAAATCAATTATATCTCCTTCATACGATCTCTGATTCTGATGTTCTTATAGTTGAAATTGATCAGGAAAATCTAATATACGCAATTTTATGATTCGCGTTGTCGAACCATTATTTGTTAAATTATATTTTTTCCCTTATTAGCGTAATTTACCAAAATACCCTTAAAATTTGTATTCAATATTGTGGGTTGCTATATATAGATGTATGCATTCCAAGGTCTAATGATACCAAAGACGGATCCACTTACTTTGTTAAATCACCGATGAATTATTCAGATATGAAAATGTGTATATGATATACAAGTTTGACATCTTTGACATAGAATATAAAATGGAAGTAAAAAACAAGAACATGTAAAAGAATCAAAACATTTTGATTTGATGGAATTGGTATGTATATTGGATAAGAATTACAATAGTACCTAAAAGTGAATAAGATTCACTTTCAAAGCCACTCCTCCCTATGCTATATAATAATGTATCGGAAATGAGTAATCAGACTCTGTTGGACAATGCATGATTGATAATGAATAAAGCTAAGATAATGAATTCATATACAATATGAATTGGGAAGGACCCTCAATGTTATATAGTTTAAGATGTCTATGGTTGTCCACTTTACATCATGAACGTAAGTTTCGTGAACTCAAAACTAGATTAATTTTATATAATTCCGTGGGTAGTTCATAAGACGTTTTGAATGCCTATTACACTGCATTGAGAAACAAGCTGTTATTTTGAAAAACTCTATCTTCATACCAAAGGAATTTTTTCTAGAGAAATTAGTGGTTATGCGATGACCTTGAATATGATCCAAGATTCTAACATAGAAACTGATTACATAAATGGAGTTAATTTAACAAAACCCAAATTGAAAACATCTAATTAGACCATCTAATAACAATTTTCGCACACTGAAGAGAGACTATGAGTCTCTTACCAATATTAAGAAAATTAATTATGAGTAGTAACAATCTCCTCACTTATCGACATGCCATTCAGAGTATAGACTCTACTACATGACATGAGGCTTTAAATCCGAAATGGATTCCAAATACATTAGTAAAATTAGATTTTTTTAATTGTACTCAAAAGGATATGATTTATCGAGTACAATTGAGTCTTCTTGAAGAAGATCAATGTAGTTGGAATTGTATAAAGTGATGTAGATAGGAAACAACTTCGTTGATTTTAAATATTGAAATTAATGGAGCAATTTTGCTAGTTAACACATGTAAGTCTAGGCAAATTCTACATGCAACACCCTAGATTTTTAATAAACATAATTAATTAATTTAAAAAGGACATTTTTGTAGTTTTACATAAAACTAAGAAGATGAATTTTACAAAAGAAGGAATTTAAGAAATTTAACTATTTAATTGCGCCAAGTATATTTTTCTAACCCCAAATACAGAAATAGAACGTTAGAAACAAACGTCGAACGAAGGGGATATAAACCATTTACGTGCATTTCGAGGCCAAATGGGCTAGACACTTAGAGGGACGAGGAGGATTTTGGGATTTGTGTCCGTACAAGTGAAATTTATAACCCTAATTCATTCCAAACTCATCCTTATTCATTCTGTAACCGCCGCTCAACCCTAGACCTAAAAATCCATTATTTTTCTCCTTCTTCCTCAATTTTAAATCAAAATTATCTAAATAAAATAGCAAATCAAATAGAAAAATAAGCGAAATCTAATCCAATATTAGCAAGAGAAATAGAGGAAGCAAAAAAATAAATCTAACCAAACTAGAGAAGGGAATTTGGAGATTTCTACCAAAAATCAACCGAAGCAATAGGTTTTGAAATATGATCTAAAAATTAATTTGACAATTACATGAACCGGATAGACAAAAAAATCGTAGACAATCACTTTGATAATGAAATTGATATAAATGGGAGGGGGAGGGTAATTTGGATTGATTTAACATATATAATTTATTCTATGTTTTATAGAAACGATTGAAAAAATAATTCGATAACCCTTATGTAATAACCCATCATTTCTGACTCTCTGATTTAACACAATTCAAGATGTGTAAACCTTGAAAAGCCGAAAATGATAAGTATTAGTGATTGATAACAAGAGACAAACAAAAAATATATTTTATCTATCTCTTTCTGAACTCACAACCAAAGGTAACTATATAAAATAAAGTTAAATGTCACTATATTCCAAACTAATAGATTCAATGTATATATAAGAGTCAAACACAATCAAATCCAATCTAGATATATATACATAAATCCAAGCCAATGTCAGATGATTATTTATATACAAGTTTATATACACAAGAAAAGCCATCATCATCCGCACCTTCAAACGTTACTTGACCAAGTAGACATTATTCCATCAACCTAATGATGAAACAAAAAAGGTAAAGATAGAGAGGGTTAGGCTATAGCCTGCTGAGTGATGTAAGTTTACTCTAACACATACTCTAATCATTCCCAAATAATATAAAGACAACCATGGGAAACATCACGCCTTAGTCTTGTTTCATCTAGATCCAACTAGTCAGTTAAACAATATAACAAATATGGATAACTTGTGAAACAAGGTCTCAGTCCAGTACAGTTATAGTGGTCAATTATATGGTCAAACCTACATAAAGCCATCCTATTGCATTAACAAATGCATGAATCATTGAATGGATGCTACTCTATATAAGGTTTACAGACCCATTTCTATGCTACAACACACACATCAGGAAATCCTATATTCCATGCAATCGTGTTATGATGATAACCAATAAAGGATACAACAATCGATATTCAAGTAATTGCTAACCATAAAACTCAACTATCTACATACCCACATATATGTATATATATATAGGTCTATATTACCCTGTGCAGTTAAAGCGCTCGGCATATTCAATGCGGCGGAAGTGAAAAAAGTCATAGCAGGGATACATCGAGGATATAGCTGATGTAGCGGATGACTCTAAAATAGCATATAAAACTCATACTTAATGTTTTTACAAATATATAAATGGTAATTAAATGAAAAATTAACATTCAATTGAATTATAATTAATACATAAATAATTTTAAATAAAAACATGTGCGAATATACTGTAAATAAACGTAAAACTGTTATATAACGTAATTGAATTTAGTAGAATATTAGAGTATTTTAATTTTTGAAAATATATTAAAATACAATTAAATAAATTAATTTCATAATGTTTATAATGTATAAATGTCATTTTTCAATTCATTTCTTTTAAAGAAGATATAGCATAAATAGCTGAATATAGCGGGAATAACGGGATAGAGCAGAAATAGCAGGGCTTAAAGCGGAAAGGCTATATTTGGGGTTATATGGAAAAATGTAGCGGTAGAAATCTGCTACGAGATATAGCGGGGTTATAGCAGGGTATTAGCAGGGCATTAACTGCATAGATTTTACCAATTCAATTAATTCAGAAATTCACTTCAAAATGTCACTCGAACGTCATTTGGAAACCCATAAAACAAGCCTCGAAAAGATCAGGAAAAAAGTTACAAAAATTAGCCCTATTGGGTCAGGGTCAATCTGAATCAATGTGCATGGTGGATTGGTGATTGCACCACTGGTTGACTGGTGGTGGCATTAGGCAGAGCTTGAACGCCTCTATCAAATCCTGCAGTGTAGGGTAGACTATTGGTTGCACCATCGGTTGACCGATGGTGGCATTATGCAGAGCTGAACGACTTTGTTAAATTCTATAGTGTGTGTGTGTATGTATGTATATATGCGTATGTATGTGTATTTGTATATATACATGTATATATGTATATATATATATATATATTGGTTTTCTACGCTTTGCTTCTCATTTGTTTTTGACTTGTTTTCCAATCCGTTTTCTTCCAAATTTTGATATGATCTTCTACTATCTTTCTAATTTTGATTCACAAGGAGATCATATCAAGCTATTTCAAAATTGCTTCAAAAAGCTAGTATTTACAAAACTAGTTTCAGAATTTTATAAATACACATTCTTATATACATATTTCAAAATATACTTAAAAATCAATATAAATTTGAAATAAAATCATAATATGACCTAAAATATCATTTGACACATGATAAATATTCTTATATAATATTATAAACATTATATATATGTATATATATATATATATCAATATAATTCACTTTATTGTTTAAAAACATTATTTTTCCCATTTCTTACTAAATCATTCATATAAATCATTTAAATTTTATATATAAATCATATTTAATCTCTAAAATGTATCATACTACTCCATGTTCATTTCATAACATTTTACTATGATTTACCATGGTGTTTATTATGCATTGTATATATATATATATATATCTTTCAATATACATATACCAACCATCATCTTCATTAAAAATCATTATATTTTTTTGAGAGAAATGTGTGATCCTCAAAAGAGGAGAGCACACATGTATATATATATCACTGAAAATAAAGGAGCTGCCAACATGCCTGGCAGGTAACAAATCATAATACAAAAATCAAAGAAAAAGAACTTAAGTACTTCAAGAATGAGCTTCGCAAGGCCATCGCCCATTACACCTCATTATCAAGCTCCGGTAAGGCCACCGCCCGATACTGAGGTGTTAGAAGTACCCAAAAAATCCATGATGCAACCCGGTGTGAATGAGATCAATAGGCAGCTCTAGCAGAGAAAGAAGGCCTCACTGCAAACGCAGAAGATCCAGAATGAATGCCTCACTGCAAATACGGATGATCCAGAATGAATGTCTCACAACCAATGTAGATGAACCATGATGCGACCAAGTGCACCTAGGAGATCAACTAGCAGCTCCACCATAGAAAGAACGCCACACTGCATACGCGGAAGAACCGGAAAGAAAGCCTCACTTCCAGCGCGGAATGTCCAGAATGAATGTCTCACTGCAATCCTGTCAACAGCAACCTTGAAAACCTGCAAATAGTAATCTAGCACCATTTCTGGCCTAAACCTATACCTATAAATGGAATTAAGGAAAATATAAGAATAGTACATATATATGTATATAAATGAAATTTATATATATATGTATTGATGAAGTAAAAGTAATAAAACTAAAGTTAAAATTATAAAACAGTAAAGAAACTAAAATAAGTGAAAGACTAATAAAAGGATCAAAGTTCATTATGCAATAGCTTAACTAATTCTAAAGTTAAGAAATAGTGATTTCAAAAACTAAAAGGCATAAAAAGAAACAAAATATGAAGCTAAAAGCCTATAAACTATAAATCTAGAAAATTAACATTATGCTCCTTTGATCAAAAGAACATTATGATAATTAGTAAAATCATCATTCAAATTCAAGAATATGTTAATGCTATAATTATTATTATTAAAATTATTGTATTTTTGTTTAAATAACTTAATGCTATTTCTAACCTTATTAAGATATTCTTTAAAAAGATTACTTTTAGCTAATCAATATTTAGGATTTGAGATCCAACTGAAACAAAATGATGCTATTGTAAATATCAATCTATTAATATGACTAGAATTATTATTAAAAAGTCTCTGGTTTCTCTCAAAACAAATATACCAACATATTATAATGAATAAAGTATTTAGTAAAAATCTATTTCCCCTTTTAAACTTAAATATTGAATTATTCCAGTAGAAATCACAATCAGAAACTTTAGTTGGAAGATTAAAGTTAAAGATTTTAAGAGTACTGTTAGGAATGTAACAAGTATTCATACAATCATAATAAATATGATTAATATCTTCAAAATGTAGTTTACAAAAAGTACATTTATTATCAATTTGCATATTCTTTTTTTTCTTAAATTCAATAGTATTTAGTTTCCCATGCATGATTAACCACATATGAATCTTAACTTTTGGCGGAGCATTAGCTTTCCAAATAAAATTAAAAGAGTTATAAGTAATGCCCGAGAAATTAAGAAATTTATATAAAGAATTAGAAGTGAATTTCTTACTTTTGTCTCATTCCTAGTTAATAATATCATTTTTGTTATCAATAATATATAAATTCAATCTTGCACGTAATAAAGAAAATTTCCTAAGAGTAGAACCTTCTAAGATTTTATTAAAACTAAAATTTCTAGGTGGTCAATGTCTGGAGAAAAAACATCTATAATTAAAGGATTTTAAAATTATATCCTAAGAGGAACAACAGATAACCAACGATCATGCCAAAACGAAGTATTATTTCCTAAATGAACAATCATATTAGTACCAAGGTTAAAAATCTCTTGACATTTTAAAATTCATTTCCAAAAATTAGACAACTTATTAATAACTGTAGGTGTAATTTGGTATAAATTATTACTACCATTATAATAATGTTTAGAAATAATTTCTTTCCCAATAGAATTATCATTTATATCCTTAAATTTCCATAACCACTTCCTAATAAAGACAAATTCATGTTACGTAAATTAATAACTCCCAAACCACCTTCCTTTTTCGACTTACAAACTGTTTCCCAATTGACTAAACATTTAAGGTTACTGTTGGGATTATCTCCACTCCATAAGAAATCCCTTCTTATTTTATCTATTTTATTAATCACCTAATCAGGGAAAAGATGCATAGACATCCAATAGATCGGAAGAGCAGATAAAATAGAGTTGATGAGAACTAATTTACCCGCTCTCGATAAAAACCTCCCATTCCAATTAGAAATTCTATTTTTAATTTTACCTATTATAATTAACCAGTCATCATGCTTAAGTTTAGTTGGACCCAAGATAATCAAAAGGGAAAGTCATAGTTTTACAATTAAGCGTATTAGCAACTAAACCTTCAACCTTATCAACATCATTTAAAACTAAAACAGAACTTTTATTGAAATTAATTTTTAGCCTTGAAAGAAGTTCAAAGCTGTATAAAATAAATTTAAAGGTAATGACATGATTAGGCAAATGGGAAGTAAATAATAAGGCATCATTCACAAATTAAAGAATAGAAAGACCATTGCGCGAGATTTCATTACCAGCGCACCCTAAAGAACCATTTCCAACTATTTTTTAATAATCTTAGAGAAAACATCTGCAGCTAAGTTAAACAAAAGAGGCGATAAAGGATCACCCTGCCTTAAACCACATTTAGATTGTATTTTATTTCCTAAAATTACATTAACCATTATACTAGAATTACCAGTTTTAAGCAAAGTCATAACCCAACTAATCCATTTGCTACTAAAACCACTAGCTAGTAACATATCAATAAGAAAATCCCAATCCATCGAGTCAAAAGCTTTCGCAAAGTCCAATTTTAGAATCACACATGTAATGTTATTCTTACAACAGTGATTTATGTATTCTTGAACAACAGCCACTCCATCAGTGATATTTCTACCCTTAATGAAATCAGTTTGTGAACAATCAATTACATCATTCATTCTTGTGCTAAGTCTATTAGCTAAAACTTTTGAAATAATTTTAACAGAATAGTTAATTAAAGAAATTGGTCTAAAATCTTTTAAATTATTACCACCGATTTTTTTTTGTAATAAAATTACGTTTGCAAAATTAAATCTTCCTAATTGTAATTTCCCATTATAAAATTCATTAAACATGCTAATTAAATCGAATTTTAAATCATCCTAAAATAATTTGTAAAATAAAATAGGAAACCCATCGAGACTTGGGGCTTTATCACTAGGCATGTCGTTAATAGCCTTCAAAATCTCCTTTTCAGAAAAATGATTATCAAAGTCAGTAAGGTTAATTCTAGAATCAATAGGATAGAGTTCATTCCATCTAACGTTTATCCTATGCTTATTCTTATTGCCAAAAATATCTCTATAGTAATCAGTAAATGCCTTATTTAGATCCCTTTGATCGACCAATTCAACATTATTCACAAAAATAGAATTTATTGTGTTGCTACGTTTTCTCCCTTTAGCCATATTATGAAATTTTTTGTATTATTATCGCTTTCATTAATCCATTGAATTCTAGATCTCTATTTCCACATAATCTCTTCTTTTTCTAAGATTGAATTAAATTCTTCTTTTAGATTAGCAAGAACAATACATTCCCTTAGATTAAGTTGTCTAGTTTCTTCTATCTTGTTAAATTTAAGCATTTTAGAAAGTAAATTTTATTTTTTAATTTTAATACTACCAAAAACATTCTTACTCCAATTTTTTAGAAAATTCCTAAGACCCCTGAGTTTTAAAACAAAATATTTTGCTGAGTTATCTGGATTCCTAATATTATAAAAATTCATTGATATCCATTTATTTTTAATTAGGCTAGAGAAATTGGATTCTAATAACCACATTTTTTCAAATTTAAAAGTTTTATTAATAATTCTATGATGATCACATGGAAGAATGATAGGGCAATGGTCAGAATATGTATAAGGAAAACCAGTGACTCTACAATTTGAAAATTTACCTTCAATTTCATCGTTGATGAAAAATCTATCTAATAAAGCCTTAGAAGGGGATTCCCTAGTATTACTCCAAGTGAATTCTCTATTAGATAAAGGCATTTCTATCAAATTACTACTAATAATAAATTGATCAAACTCTTCCATGGAAGAGAAATCACCTTCCCTGGGATATCTCTCTCCTAAAAATTGCATAAGATTGAAATCACCTCCCAAAACCCAAGATCCAAGAGTGAATGATCTGAATTCTAGACATTCACTCCATAGAACACGACGACCAAATTTCGAGTTTGGTCTATAAACGATAGAAATATTTAATAAAGAGTTATCGCTAAGGTTAATGAGAATTATATGTATAGAGTGCTGCTTAGAAATAGTTTGAAGAAGTTTAAAAGAATTATCATGCCACCCTATAAGTAAACCCCCAAAAGCGCCAATTGAAGGTAAACAAACTGAATGTCTAAAATGAAAACCACATAATCTTCTATAAAAACGAAGATCAGGACAATCAATTTTCGTTTCTTGTAAAAGTGCTACATCGATAAAGTAATCTTTAAAAAATGTTCTAATTTTATCGCATTTATTTAAATCATTAAGACACCCCTAACATTCCAACTGATAATCCAGCTGATCTAACCCTCTATATTTCCTTATTTCTAATGTAAGCAGAATCTAACTCAACATCGGAAAAAACAAAAGCGGTATCTCTAGCTAACTGACAAATCTCACTGGTAGAAAAACTACCCAGAGCATAGGAAGAATAAGTACTACCTAAACCAGAAGCCATACCTGAGCTTGAATTCGTAGTGCCACTCATAGCACTCGAATCAGGTGACTCACCCATAAATGAAGAATGACTACTGCGGATCCTGGCACTACGATGAAGAACACCATTAGTAGCAAAGGATTTTCTATGCCTTCCTCACTTAGACGATGAAGAAAAAACTGAAGCACTATTGCTAAAATTAAAATCACTCCCCTTATCCGCGTTAATATTTGATGCATTATGATGTACAATCTCTGCTATAGTAACACTAGTAGAACAATCCACTCCATCTCCAGAAAGAACATCATATTTTACTTCATTGAACTCTTCAATCATAAAATCACTACCATCAACCACAGAAGGCAAACCACCTCCGACAGAATCTCCTCCTCACCAAAACTAGACTAACATCTCATAACCACATCAACATCACCTACCAAACAATCTCCATGGCAAGCCAATCCAGTCAATCCATTAATATTCCCAATCCCATCATAACTACTATCACCATACATAACCAAGCTATTAAAGATAAAATCCTTAATTTTGTTGTCATCCAAACTGTGCATTAAAGCCATCTGCATATCCTCGCTTGAATCACCAAAACTGGACTGACATCTCATAACCACATCAACATCACCAGCCAAACAATCTCCGTGGCAAGCCAATCCAGCCAATCCATTAATATTACCAATCCCATCATAACTACAATCACTATACATAACCAAGCTATTAGAGATAGAGTCCTTAATTTTGTGCCTGTCCAAACTGTGCATTAAAGACATTTGCATATCCTCACTTGAATCACCAAAACTGGACTGACATCTCATAATCACATCAACATCATTAGCCAAACGATCCCTGTGGCAAGCCAATCCAGTCAATTCCTTTATATTCCTAATCCCATCACAAATACGATCACCATACGGAACCAACTTGTTAGATATAGAGTCATTAATCTTATGCTTGTCCAAACTGTGCATGTCACACACTAAAGCCATATGCAAATCTTCTCTTGAATCACCAAAACTAGACTGACATCTTATACCCACATCACCATCAACAACCAAACGATCCCCGTGGCAAGCCAATCCAATCAATTCATAATATTCCCAATCCCATCATAAGTACAATCACCATACAGAACTAAGCTATTAGAGATTGAGCCATTAATCTTGTGCATGTCCAAATGTGCATATCAGTTGCTACAAATACACAAGCCTTCTGCATATCATATCTTGAATCACAAAGCTCTCTGTGCAAATTACCAACTGCCCCACAGTCATAAGAAACAAACCCATCATCGGAGATAAGAGCCACCTCTCGAAAATCAGCCTCTCTAATAGCTTCACTACCCACTGGACTTTCCACCAGATTGCCAGAATAAGTAGTGCAATTATAAATGACTAAAGCACATTTCTATTCATAATCACAAACATCATTAACCTCACAATGCACACTCATATCTTTCAAACAATCTGAAGACGAAACCATGGAAATAGAACTTTGAATATTTAAACTTCTAGAAACTCCATCGTGAATGCACCCCTGAACCTGAGCTTCATAACAGTTATTGTAACGACCCGTAGATTTCGATAATTTTTATTTTTTTATTAATTATATTTAATTGGAATTTTGAGAAATTGTAAATAATAAAATTTTGAAATATAAATTTGATATTTGGAATGCGTCTAGTTAAACATAGCAACTGGTAAATTTTCATCCGAAAATATGAAAGTTTATTTCGTGCGTAAATTTACTTTAATTTAATCAGTTAAAAAAGCGATGAAAATAAAATGTTTTCGAAACCTAAATATTTTTACATAGAAAAATTCTAAATTATTTTCTGAGGAAGACGTCATTTTTCGTTTTTCCAAATTCGGACTTCTTTAGCTCCGTCGATCTTAATTTTCTGCGTTTTACTGCATTTTCCGCTGGTAGGAAATTCGAATTTTTATAATTTAAATTGAGCAACTGATATCCGTATACCGTTTTGATCGTCTCGTCGTGTTGATCACCATGGTATATTCATTTCTGTGTTTTGAAGTCCAGTACAGGGCAGAAACCACGAAACGGTTAATCGCATCAGGGTCCGTTTTGAGTCATTTCATTCTGAGACCCTTTGTTTTCCCTAGTCTATTCATTTTCCATCGTGGTAGCTGTCAGCCACTTACTCTATATAAAATTTCACTTGAAAAGATGATGGGAAATGTGTAGCCGTCCATTGAATTAAAGAGTACGTTCAAACTTCTAGTTTCTCATCTCACGTTTATCTATGTTGCCTGACTTTTAATTTTCTTACTCCTCCCCACGTTCACTTCTTTTATTTTTATTTTCTCTGACTCCTCCTCATTCCTGCTAACTTTCTTCTTCAAAAAAAAAAAAGCAAAACATATGGTTCACATGCATATACTATTCTTTGAGAAACCATGCCATTTTCCTCTAACTGTGAATGACAGTACTTCCACCCAAGTCCTCCCTTCCTCATCCTTCATTACCGCCCCACACGCAACCAACCAGCACCCGAAGACATCACCAACTTCGTTTCTCCCACCACCACCGAAACTATGACCATATTGTATCTCCACCTCACATCAACCGACCTTCCACTTCATGCCCGAGCACATCTCGCCTGCCGCTTTGACCACTTGCTTCACCCCACTTCAACACTCGAGCGCCGCGTCTCAGAACCCAACCGAGCCTAGCTCTCGTACATCCCACCAATGCCAGACGAAATCTTTAGATGCATAATGCGGTGAGTAGTTGAGTCTTGTAAGCTGTATATTTATAATTGTCGGATGTTTCGTTCATTTCAGTTTTCTATGTTCTATTGATTTTGAGATAACCTTATACGTATGTTATATATATATATAAAACATAGTTTATAAGGGCTACAATATATATATATCATATTTTATAGGTTTGCATAAACTTCTATTATCAGAGATATCATGCTATGTCGGTAATCATGTTAGTTTAGGTTGTAAGTTCAGGCACTGCATGTAATATAATAAGAATTGATTTTATATACGTAGGTTTATAGGAATGTAGATATGCATGATTTATATGGTTTTAGTAGCGTAACATATACAACTTTGGATTAACTGCAAATATAGTTTTGATTTAGACATGCGTACCAGCTTTGGAAAAGAGAAAAAAAAAGAAAAAAAAAACTTTATATCTGCTAGACTATGACCTTTATATCTGATAGATATAGTACATCGGTTTCAAGTGATAGCTTGCGCATATATATACATTTCATTTTGAATCTGTATACAAAAATTTAGTCTAGCACGAGATATAAATTTTGGTACATTGATATAACCATGATAACCATGATATAACCACCCGGTCTGCATACTTCTAGGTACACACATTTATGGTTCATATAGGATTTGCCTGCATATATTATATGGAAGTTTTATAGATAGCATATTTTTTTTACTATTGGTTTCAAGCTGTAGACATATATGGTTACTTTAATATATATATAGATTTGGATTTTGTGTTTTGATTTTTAATTAAAATATTTATATAGATTGGTTATTTAAATATGTATATTTAAATTGAGTATGGATTTAAGTATATATAATATAATAATAATATATCCATTTTCAGTCTATATCAAAATCTGATTCTGATTTGTTCTTGTCGATCTTCCATTTATCAGCTTTGTCCATCGATCTCGTCCCGTCGTGCTTTGCTTCGAAATTTGGGCTCAGATTCGTATCTTATTACGTTGCCAAATCTATCTAGCCTCGAAAGGTGAGCAATCACTCACGATTAACGTTCTTTTATTTATTAAATTTGATTTCAATTGAAATATGCTGCTGTTAGTTATTTACACTGTTATATATGTTATTACATGTATCAGTTCACTTGTGACATCTGACACCATTATCTGTTAATTATTTATGCGATGATAATCCAGTTTGGTTGATATTTGATTGATTGATGATGTTTATATTGGACGTTAAATTGTTAATGTTAAAGTGATAAATAATATGCAATCGAATTGATATAGGATAGTCAACAATTTAAATTGGATCTATATGTTGAATTTGATTTGTTAAATTTGTATAATATGACCCCCTTTAAATGTTTAATTACTCGACACGTAGTAATATGGTTAACTTCACTTTGAACCATTGAATGTATGTTGTATAAAATTGATGTTGTATGAAATTGAATAATTGATATCAAATGAAGAACCGTATTAATATTAGTGTAATAATCTTTAATCTACCTGCAATGATAGTGTAGATTCTAGAAGTAATTATATTAATTTACACAAACAGCAATGTAAATTAATACGGTTATTTCGGGATTATTTGAATTGATTATTGGATTGTTATTGATTGTTGTTATTGCTTGTTTATTTACTTTGACACCATCCCAGTTATCACACTACAAGTTCCCTTTGCTATGCTTTGATTTTGAATTGAATTGGAATCGGGTTGAAATGATAAATACCCAAATGAACTTGACTTAGGATAGAGAATTAAATAAAACCCGATTGGTCAATAATTTGATTTAAAAATAAAATAAAGATTTTATTTGAATAAATAATAAGGTTTTAAAATGAAGTTGGAATTTGAATTTTTGAAAGGAAATTGTTAATATGAAATAATCCGAAACAAAATATTAACATAGTAGTTGATGAAAGAATGTTGTTTAAAATTTAATTATTAAGTTTGAAATTCTTTAATAATCAAGTTTTGAAATTATTTAATAATTAAATAAGATTGGATCATTTAATAATTAAACGAAATTGAATTCTTGATATGTGAAATTGAACTTCGTAATAAGTGAAATTAAACTTCTTTAATAAGTAAAGTTGAGTTATGAAATAATTAAGTTTTGAAATTGTAACTAAGTAAATTAATAAGTGAAACTGAATTTCTTTAACAAGAAATAAAATGTGATTTATTGAAATTAATGTAAGACTTGTAATTTAAAGAATTGATTTGACGAATCTAATTTAATTCAATTTGAAGCTTTGATATAATGAAGTTGAACTTAAGTAATTGATTTAATGAATTGGAAGTTAAACAACAATTGTTTTGAATGATGATTAACTTAATTAATATTGAATAAATTGATTTAAATGTTAAATTAAATAAATTTAAATGATTTCAGAATGAAACTTATATACGAACTTGAATCAATATTTGAATTTTTTAAATAGAAATTGAAATTGAATTATAAGATTTTGAAATTATGAATGTGGAAGTTTTGAAACGTAAATTATGGAAATTGATTTAGAAAGAGAAATGAAATGTTGGTTTACAAATTCTATTTGAAATTGAACTTGATTTGGTTTTGAAATATATTAAATGACCAATTGGTGAAATAATTTCGAAGTTATTAAAGAGACCGGAATCGGTTAAGGACATACTCTCTGTCTAAACCGAAAACCACTATAATAACTATACGCGGAGTGTGATCCAGAATGAAGTGGTTGGAATGATGTACGTGATGACTGAAGAAAGAGAACGATAATGGATAGCTTTGACACTTGTGTCAAATTGGAAATGACTAAACAGGAGCCGTGCCGGGCCAAATAGGGGCTAGCTACCTCGAGCGAACACACTTCTTCGAAAACTACTCATTACTTGTTGTCGATTGGTGCACCCTTGATTTGGGAGTGTTGTTTCGCGGTGTTGCGATTGCTGCGGCGATGCGTTCTCACCAGTCCGGATCAGGCAAACGGTAGTTTCACTACCTTGGGTATTGCCTCATGTGCCTTGTCATACTTGTATCCCTATATACGCGACCACTACGATTTGTTTTGTGTTATACCTATGGAGTACTCCCTGATATCCCACTAGTTTACGGTGGAGTTTACAGTGCTGTATAGACTATAACGCTTGTATAAAATGTGTTAAGGGGGATAATGGTAACGCCTTAACACTATTTTGATACTTTATATTACTGATAGGCATTATCTACTTATCGTACACTACTACATAGTAGATAGTTTAACGGATCCTCAAAGGATGGTTATTCCAAACATCCTTTGAGTTACTTGTATTTCAATTGCTATTTCACTTGAGTTGGATTTATTGATATAAGAATGTAAATCCTGACTCGAGTGTTTGTGTTTTGCTTTACGCTCAGGTCAGACTGAGTGTACCAGTATTCGAGACTCACCTTTGAAGTTGGAGCTTTGCTTGAAGATCCAGCCATCTATTCTACTTTCAGTATTCGATGATTCCAGTGATGTATTCTGATTTGTATCTGATGTATCGTATTACTCTTCCGTTGTATCTGGTTTAACTCTGATGTAACTTATATATTTATATAGTAGCTTCATGAACTACTATCTCTTTTATTTCCGCTGCATTTATTACTCTATGTCTGTGATCTGTGATTACTTATTTATTGTATATGTTCAGTTTTGCCAAATTTAAATTAACAACGCGGTATTTTGAATTATTCAAGTCCGACATGTGCGGATGCGAATGGTACAAAATATCAGGTCGTTACAGTTATCATATACCAGTGATTCAAGAGATGATGGAACACCACCGATAACATCATTACAGTTAGAGACCACATCAGCTTCTTCGAACGAAATAGGGCTCAATCCCTCTTCCTCCAACAACTTTAGACAATCATAACGGTTAGAAATGTCAATCTGAAAACTTTCCACAACACAACAATTTGCAATGGATCTTTTGTTATGAATAGAAACAAAATCATTGCTCTTCTCACTCATAAAAACTTTAGAATTTCCTTTAGTAGAATCAACATATCTGTTGTCTAAGATTATATCACTAGTTTTCGAAGATTGAGGATTCACTACAATGCGATATAGAAGGGTCTAATAATAATGGATCAGAGAAAATAGAATCCTCCTCATGGACAACATTAGAGTTATCTAAATCAAAAAATACACCACTAAATATGCTCAAAACCCCATTATTTCCATTCTGAATTGTTGGTATATCAGCAGTAGAAACATCATCCATAGAAGAAGCAGAATCCAAAATAATCATCTGGATCCCCAAATTTCGTTTTGTACTCTTTATTAATACCAACTTCATTGATTACTTGAAATTACTTGAACAATTCCTCAAGAAAATCGATACCCTCTGTTCTCTGAAACCATAAGTGATCTAACAAGATTCTTTGGAGTTTCATGCATTTCAAGACAAAAAGAAAGCCATGATCTGAAATAGAGAGATCTTTGCATTCATCAGTAATAGTAGTGAATTTCCTCGAACACTCAAACTTTTTATGACCAAAAGAGCCACATCCAAAACATCTTATAGGATCGTGGCATTCTTTGGCCAGATGAGAAAAATCACCACAACGGTGATATAATTTCCTCCCTCTTCTAGAATTTACCCAATTAGAAGAAATAGGTTTCCAGTAAGAAGAACTATTACGATAAGTAGAACTAGGAATAGATTTTGTCTCCTTAACCACTTGAGCATACGAGCGCTTTGATGGAGAAACGCAATCGTAATACTGGTTGGGATAATTATACAAGAGAGATTGTGATAATGAAGAAGAAGGATGTCAAATGATAAATGACATAGGTATGTATCATTTCAACCTATTTCTTAGTTTATTCAAAATAATTCAAATGCCAATTTATAGGATGTCAAATAATAAATAGGATAATAAAAGGGATATATCCAAATTAACTAAACAATCATATATCCAACGTCAATAATTAAATTTCAGGGATTATTTCGATTTTAATTTCTGGGATGGATATATATCATTTTAATCCAAATCAAAGTGTCATAGGTATATGTCATTCAACCCATTTCTTAATTTATTCACAATAATTCAAATAACAGTTTTATATACTGTCAGTAACATATAGGGTGATAATAGGATATATGTAAGTAAATAAACATCAAATCATCCAATACATAACCCAATAGTCATCCATCACAATCAACATCGAAATCAGCCAATAAATCACAACCGTTAAAATAGTTGTCAATATCGGGTGTTTAACTAGCAATTCAATTCAAATTTAACCGTCGATTACAAATTCCTAACAGTTCAATTCATATGTCAATTTAAATGTCAGTTAAATTACCAAACAATAGTCAATAAAAATAAATCACTTCATGATTTCGATCTAACTAACATCAGAATATTTTAGTATTTCGTGAGCGGTTTAAACACTCACCTTTATTTGAAACTAAATTTTTTTTAGAGTCAAACAAATTTGAATCCAACTCCATGTCGTAGACGACTTCGATATGAATCCAATGCAACTTGTTTCGTTCGAATCCGACCTCGTACAAGGAAGTTACGAATTAATTAACATTCGATATAAATTAAAATATAATTAACAAAACAATAAAAATTTAACTAAACCCTTACTTTGCTCCTCCTCTTCCTCTCTTGGCTCACGCGCGCGGTAATTTTTTTTTCTTTTCTTTTTTTAATGTAAACGGGCCTCGCCAGAACGACGCCCAGCATCACCGCGCCGTACGCAGCCCCCGCTCCACCACGCCCACGCCCTCCACCTCCGCTCCCATCAGCGCCTCGCCTGTGCCTTGTGCGCGAGCGTACACGCACAAAAACCTAAAAATGTAGCAGTGAATGCGAAGGTTTTTCCGACGCCTCAATCGACCATAGCTCAATTCAACCATTGGTTAAGCTCGTATCGTCGAGCTCTACATTTCCCTAATTGAAGTCGTTGGCCAATTTCGCCTCTAAAGGCTCCGATCGACGTCGGCCATTGGATGGAGTTCGTTTTAATGGCCGCTGTTGATTTAGGTTTAGGGTTTACTAATGAAAGAAGGTTAAGGGCTATTTATAGGAAATTTCCCATGGCACTATTCATCCGTGAAAATTTTGAATTCCAGACGAAGCGTGCCGCCTGACGTTCTATATGTTATACCCTTATTCCGAACACAATGGAATATATATCGAGAGCCAATTCCATCATATTCAGAAGATATCTTTTCAAAATCGAATTATATTAATTAAAGTTCTGAAAATAAATTCTACGCGTTTCAAGCTCACACGACCAAACGATAAGTCTGATCGCTACAAACTTGAAATCCTATAATAATTTACTATTACAGATCCGATGAAACTAGTTTCGTTGAAATCCGAGATAGTGTCCAAAATGCTATTTTTACACGTTAATTAAAACAAGCTATTTCCCAAAATAAATTTATTCACTTTAAATTCAATTTTAAAAGTTAACAATTTTCATTGTTGGTTAAATAAATTTAAATCAACTTTCGACATCATTTTCATTCATTTTAAATTCAGGATTCAATTATTTAAATAATTTCCAATATTAAATTTAAACAATTTAATTATCCAATAAATCACTATATTTGAAATATAAGTTATTTAACTTATAAAATTTGCTTTTAAAACAAATTCAAATAATAAAACAACTACTTTCATTTTACAGTAATTCAACATCAATGCAATTATTGTATACAACAAAAGTAATTCATTTCTTACCAAATAAATATTTTCTTATTTCTGAAATGTACACTTATCAAAAATACTATTTCATATAAATAAACTTATGCTTTTACTTTTAATAAACTTTCATTCGATTCTTTATTAACTTAACATTGATTATTCAATTTCTGTTATCAATTACTTATAATTCAATATCATTTAATTTACTTTCTAATATAAGTTATCATCTTTTATCTTATTGAAATTTGTTATTTAAAATTTTATCTAAGTTCATACCCAATAAATTACATTAAAAAATCATTAAATTTTTATTTCTAACCATTTATGATCAATAATTATATTAAGTTTAATAATTTAAAATAGTTAAAAATACGGGTCGTTATAATCTCCCCCACTCAAAACTTTTCGTCCTCGAAAAGGAATTAAGTAAGGAATCTAACATTTGATATATTTTACTCAAAATAATCAACATATAAAACATAAAATCTTATTTGAAAAACCTTTACCACACTTTCGATACGCCATTCCGATATCGGCTTATTTGTAAAACAAGTTATAAAATTTTAAAGTCTAAAAATTTTTCCAACGCCCGAATTTGCGGAAAATTTCGGCAGCTTCTCCTTTGCATGGCTCGATCGTAAAAATTCACAATACACATATATTTCACAAATATACATCTCATCTCAATGATGAGGCATACGTAGGGAAAAATATAAAAGTACGGTATGTAATCCAAGATATGTACCTTATTATTATTAATACAAGCGAATTCGCTCATATTAAGAGAGCAAAAGCATGTCGAATCGCATATACGTCCAAACGATCTTCATACGCACCTATCTCAACTCAAGTTTGAATATTAGTAACTTATAATAAGATATAGAAAACATGTATGAGTTTAATGGAACTATGTAACACAAATTCTTAATCCGAATCATAAGCATAAGCACTAATACACAACATATCAATCATATGTAACCAAAACAGTTATAACAATGATATGCAACAAAAGAAACCATTCAAACATAAATATTCAACTAATTAATCCAAAATATATCATTTTACATTATCCAATGTCAACAGTTTATTTATACACTATCATCTCTTATTAACAGCCATTCTTTATTAACATCCAATTGGTTTACTTCCAATTTATTCACATCTGTTTCATTTACATTTAATTTATTCAAATTTCAATTATTTCACCTTCTGTTTAACATTCATATCAAATCATTCATGAACCATTTTATAAAATAATTTTATTAATTCATTTCATTTCAATAAGTGAAAATTATTAATTTACAGAGAACATAAGAACTAAACATCGGGTTTCTTTCCAAATCATTTTTAAATAATATATATACTCATATCTTTTATATATATCGAATCATATTTAGAAATTTTAAATCAAAATCTGTTTATCGAACCAAATGCGTAGCAAATATACTAAGTAGCCTCCCCTATTTTGAGACTCGAAAATGAATGTCGAGGATGCGGCCGTCATCACCAAAATTATTTTCCAGCGATAGAAGAGTGGAGTACAGGACTTACTTTCTTTTAAAATCCCTTTGAAACAACTTCAATTCGTAAATATTTTTAGATAATACTAATATTATTTTCAAAATCTTAGAAACCAATTTCAAAAGCGGCGGGATTTAAGTTCTCAAAATACTTGGTCTAAATCCATTCTTTAACTTAAACTAAAGTTAAATTTTACTTAAGTTCATTACTTAAGTTCATAAATATCCACAAACACAAATTTTTTAAGTTAATATTTTTAAACTTGGTTTTATAACCTATGTTCTTGAGGTGGGAGGAATGTAAGGCTCGACTATTTCGGTCGCTGCAAAAGTAGGGATCATTTTGGTGGTTCCAGAACTAACCCCCAAGGAAGCAGGAATAATCGTCGTCTGCTCTCCAGACTTTGGAGTAAATACTCCATGTTGACCCGATGAGCTCGGGCCAGTAAGAGCTTTGGCGGTGACGGCAATAGCATCGTTGGCCTTTTCTACAGCTAGGATCTCCTTTCCCACTGCAAGCATGTTAATATCCTCCACATAGAGGTACTATGCCATCAGCTCCTCTTTAGAGAGGTTATCTCTAGCACATGCCGCTTGGCCCAGCACCTCTTCCCAAGTGTCGGCAAGATTTGTAGGATAATCATTCCCCAACCAATTTAAGTTCTTATTACATGATGACACTAGCATAGAGGTGTTGGAGATTATCGTTCAGCCCATCTCTCCCCCTGGCCTTTACCTCTTTAAGATCTTTAAGCTCTTCCTGGGAAACCGCAAGCTTGATATCAATGGCAATTTTTTTATTCAATAGGTGATCAAAATCATCAGCTAGCTTTTTTTCTCTTTGTGGAGATTTTGGTTCTCCTCTCAAAGCCTCTCGAGCTAAAGTGCTTGATCAGAGATAGTTTGGTCTCTGGCCTTTATAATCTCATCTTTTTGAGTGAGAGCCTAGGCCTTCTCATCTATTAGCTTCTTGAACTTGGTGCTCTCAGCAAGGGCAGATTTTAACTCATTCCTACGAGCTCGGCAGTGGCTTGGGCACACTTCATTTATTCCCTCATTCTATCAGACTTAGCCTTTGCTTTAAGGGATGCATCCCTCACTTTGGTGACTTTTAGTAGGTCCTCTTCCCTTTCCTTTAAAATCCTCGCATATGTTGCCTTCTCAGAATCGAAGGACTGGATATTGGTATAATCGATTTTATTTATGTCTGAGTGGGCCTTGTATAGCCTCTTCCACATATACCCTTCGTCAACGTGCTTCTGGACACTTCAAACATCCTGATCCGCCACTTCCTTTTGGAAATCCTCGATGTCTTTGTAAAATTTAACATCGTACAAGAGAAGGTGGATGAATGCAGCACATAGGTATGACGGACTAGCCGAAAGGGAAAACGAGGGGGTAGAGGTTCCCTTGGAAGAAGGTGAATCTATTGTAATAAGAGCACAGGAAGCGGGAACTTGTTGTTGAGAAGTGGTCTAAGCTTTGGAGCATGGAGGAACAATGCAGGAAGAAGGGCTGCAATGCTCAGCAGATTCTCTTTGGCATTTAGCAGGATCACATGCCAGCTCGTCTCCAGCCTCTCTCTTCCTTCTCTCCCTCTCTCTTTCCTTCTCCTTCTCTCTTTCATGATCCCTGTCAGCCTGGCAATCTTCATCGGCCTCTCGGTCTTTCCTCCTCCACCTTTCCTCATCGGTCTCATGATAACCCTGATAGTTGGAGCAAGACGGATAAGGATTAGGTGTCTTCCCTCTATAATCATATCCGCTACGTAAAAGAGCTCTGTATCTATCACAACCCATGGAACCTGAAATAAGAAAAAGATGGTATAAGAATTGGGACTTCAAAAAACAAGGGAATGCAAGATGCGTGTTTGTGACCTTAGTGAAGTGCATGATAGTGCTAATGACCCCCTAATTGCTCAATAGACCATGTTGGCAAGGAACTAAAGACGGAGTCTCACCACCTTCTCTTACAAACCCTCCAGGCGAGAAGGTGAAGCCGGAGCATGATTCGTTTAGAACGTCATGGATGGAGATATCGATCTCACTAGTATCGCTCAAACCAACAAAAATGTTGCAAAAGGAGCGGGATCGAGGTGAAATATCTCTTATGGTTAACATAGTTTGACCCCCAACCACTTTAGAAGTTTCTATTACAATGTGCTCCAGATGGGGAGAGCTGGTGAGAGTAGGACTCATATAGGGTGTCTCTCCAAACAATTCGCCCTCTCCTTCAATAGTGTGATAGCCGCTATCTCTATCACCAGTGCCCTCTTCATCTTCTTCAAACATAGGCTCCTTTCCCTCTCCCCTTATGACACCATCATATTCTTCAGGAATTGGAGACATTCTAGCATTTTCATCCCCCTCTCTCGGAATATCATCACCAACAGGCTCTTATTTCTCTCTCTCTCAGTAGGTTCCTCTATATGAGCTATGCCAGATGGATCCTCGACTTCCCCTAGAAGATTCTCACCAAAGCTACGAATGGGGATGTAAGAATGTATATAAGATCTAGAGCCACTAGGTGTAAGAGGCTCAATGACAACAAATCTATCAGGATGCAGCAAGCCACACCGCCATATGTTTTCATTCGTCAAAAGGAATGCGACGGTGCGATGTTGGAATCTAACTTATCCTAGGCCATTGAGTGTAGCCTCATGCTCCTTGCGATAATCTCAAGCTAGAATGCCTATGAAGAAATAAAAGTTAGGTCGATAACCGGAGTCAAAGAATCCAGGTATGGGAGGGGTAGAGAAATAAAAAGCCTACTTCTAGAAAGCCAGAATCGGTTGAAGCCATACGGGCATCGTACGACGAAGTACTCATTTTTGAAGTATGAGTGTTTGTTGTGAAGCTTTTCGATAAATTTGCATCGGCACCAGGCTTCAACGATCATTGAAGAAGGAGAGTCCCATCTTTACTAGAAGAGAAATAGATAAGAAAGTTCGTTGAAAGTAGGGCTCAGTTGAACCGATTCATGAAAAGGACGTAGAGAGAACATAGAAGAGCATACCCGTTAGGATGAATTTAAGCCGAAGCCAACCCAAGTTCTTGCAGAACCATCCAGAGAAAGATATTGAAAGATGGGACTGTAACAGCCCGCACCTCACCTAATGAAGATATTGTCCCCAACTTAGTCACCTTCGCCTCATGGGCCAAGCCAAGGTGTGGGGTTTTGTTCCTCAAAAGGCCTCGACGTTGTTATGACGTGAAGACTTTGGTATATAAGCACCCACTTTATAGTATTATCCACGATGTGGGACTATTATTCCCATTTTTTTGAAGGGGTGTTACAATCTCCCCCCTTTAGAGCCCAATGCCCTCGTTGGCTCATGAACACAACACCACCCAGGCGTCGTGGCTGAAACACGTACATGCCACAATTCCGGCTGGGCATGGCTCTGATACCATTGTAACAGCTCGCACCTCACCTAACGCAAATTGTCCCCAACTTAGTCACCTCCGCCTCATGGGCCAAGCCAAGGTGTGGGGTTTTGTTCCTCAAAAGGCCTCGACGTTGTTATGAGGTGAAGGCTTTGGTATATAAGCACCCACTTTATAGTATTATCCACGATGTGGGACTATTATTCCCATTTTTTGAAGGGGTGTTACAGGGACAGTGCCACTTAAGCATATGTATCGATTACACACCGTGTACCCTTTCAGGGGGTTGAGTGCAGACTCGGCTATGTTAGGAGATGAACATCATTTTTGGGGATTCCATGCTGATGTCAAATGTTTTGGAGCATTCTAGCCATCAATATTGTAGGCACTTGCTCTGATGGATCATCCAATCTTCTCAGACCTATAAAACTTATTCAAAGGAGGCGGTTGGTCTGCTACCAGATCAACTGGAATCATTGAGCCTTGCAATTCTGATGTAGCAGGACAGCTTGACCTATCAGGAATGGTTGGCGAAGCCTGAGCTGTAGAAGATCCAGATTCAGAAGGAGTAGACAAGCCTTCGACGGACTTGAATCGAGGTGATTGGCGAGTTATTCTAGATAATAAAACTTAGCATTCAACATTATTAGGTATGTTTTATTTTGAATAATAAGCCCATGTGACCAACCCCCGGAATCGAAAGGATGTCGATGTGTGTTGACCAATTGGATTCTGAATGTTGGCAGGACAAGTAAGAAGTGTTAATCTATGCGGTGTGTCTCATGTCCCATACATGATGAATGGACCATCCTGTATATAAGCTTGCTCGTGCTAGAAAAACGAGCCCCGTCGTACGACGAAACGATATATTAGAACTTAACCGTTATCGATGAATAATCGATAACGGAGCCGCTGTCTGGAGAGACATGGAAGCTTTTATTTTCAAGAATTCAGAAGTGCAATAATAAGGAAAAGTGCTGTGATGGAATCATCCAGCGCGACCATTTTTGAAATAAACAGTCATACTAGAACTCAAACAATGGCAGGGGCTTAGTCGAGTTTTAACAAGAAATAGCCGAAGTCAGAGAGTTAGAATTGTCTTCAAATTGGCATGCACACGACCAAGGCAAAGCCCGAGTTTGCCATAGATCGAACAAAACAAATAATCCAACTATCTCCTCTCAACTACAATCAGCCACACCCCTACCATCATTGTCGATGTATCGTTCACTAATCGCTAACCTTAAATAACTTGGGATTTTGGGATTAATGAATGGAAGCTGTAAAGATCTTGGGTCTGAGTGCTTTTGGTGATGATTTGAAGCAAGGCGGTCGCTGCAACTTGGTGGCGGTGGTAAAGAGGCGACGATGGTGGAGCAGCATTGGAAGGATGATCGACATTAGGTCGAAATCAAGGAAGGGAAAAAATAAACTCGGAGCATGCAATTCATCTCGGGGTAAACAATTCAGCATGAGGATTAGAACACAAAGGTGAAAAGTAACTAAAAAAATTCTAAGTGTTAACTTATATAAGAGTTCGGGGGAGACCAAAGGTCTCGGTACTTTGGGGAACCTCTTGGCACCAAAAGTTTTTTCCTCCCTGAAAATCTTATAGAAAACACAACGAATGGAGGAACTGTTCGTCCAAAGTGTAGATTTGATCTTAGGAGCATAGATATGGTTCTTAGCATGAATTGAATTACAACTATGCAAAGCGGTTGGAGGAATATCTACCAAATGAAAACAACATTTCTAAGTGATACTTGAACTATCAACTAGAATCCAAGAGATAATAATTCAGAACTTGTCTTGATCCAGAACACACTTTGTTTTCAACAAAAGCATACTCTAGGGGCAAGTGTTAACCAGGTTTTCAACCAAGCAGAATTCAATCACAAGAAGAAGGTCAAGATGAAGGCGAAATGACTCAAGAACTTGGAAACACGATTTGAAGGAAAAGAGAAATAGACTCAAGAAAAACCATCACTTTTGGAGCTAAGGAAACTAGTCGGTACCAAGAGGTTCTTCCTCCTATTTTTGCACTGTAAACCCCATACACTTCATACTCTACTCCAACATCTCATGGTAAAGTGCTTTTCTCAGAGTTTAGACAAGCAATTCTCAATATTGATGAGAAGAAAGCATGATAGTTCAAGTGTTATCGGAAGAATCATCGAAATCAACTCAAAGTCTATAGATAAGAGAAATGCATCAAATAGGAGATAGAAGGATGACATACGTGAAAGTGGCAACTTTGCACAAGGCAAAACCACTCGGTACCGAGAGGTTTTTATGGCCCCTGGGCCTCATGTGTTCACTTGTACGACATTGGACTTGCTTCTGGACTTCACTGCAAGTGGGCTTCCGAACCTGTATGCCTATTTCTTTATAGATATTAACCCTACAACAACTAAAGAAGGATTTTCACCCTAATCTTAGAATCTACTCCGTCTTCATCTCTTATCTCTCCCTCACAATAGTCACCTAGGCAGATACTATTGGTAGCTCCAAGCTTAGAATTCTACCAATCCCTTATACTAGTGACTCTAATTCTCTCTCAAATCCATACTCAATAAACAATAAAGTTGACATAGGCTAGAGATTGTTAGACCACTATAAAAATCTTGTGTCTCCTTACTTTTCTATGCTTTTCTGCATTTTCTTGTTATTTTTACTAGATCTAATCCTACAACAGGTCCTATTTGGGTGTTGCGCCACTATTAGCATCAACATTATACTTGTCCTAGATTTGATTAGAAGACTGGAAAGCTGGATGCTATTAAGATAGATAGTGGTACCTCTCAAGCCAAAGGGAAGGCACTTGCAGTCCTAGAAGGTATGATTCTATTTTGAGATTTTCCTTTTAGGGTTTTATTCAATATGGGTGCATCACACTCATTCGTTTCAAAAGATTTAGTAGATAAGTTTAATCTTAATGTGTTATACCTAGTCGCATCTTTGAGGACTGTGAATTTGGAGGATATGCAACTCTCAAGATGTTATGTAAAGACGTTAAATTGCTTTTGGGTGGTTACTCTTTTTGTTGTGACCTAGATGTATTTCAATACATGGTATTTGGCATCATCCTTGGGATGGATTTGCTGGATCATTATGAGGAACATCTTTAATGTCCCGAAAGGATTATGACTCTCAGCCATCCAGGTTCTGAGTAAAGAGTAAGTATAGACCTTGGAAGTGTTAGTGAAGAATCGAGCAGATCTCCTTTTGTTTTGGAAGCTCAAGATGAGGATGATATTGCTCGTATTCCAGTAGTCAAGGAATGCCTAGATATTTTTGAGCCTATTATAGATCTACCTCCTAAATGGACAATCGAGTTCCAAACAGATCTTATTCCTGGAGCACAACCCATTGGTCGACCTCTGGAAAGAATGTCCGCAAAAGAGAATGAAGAACTTAAGAAGCAGTTGGCAGAACTGGAGTCAAAGCATTTTATCAGATCGAGTAGTTCACTCTAGGGAGCCGAAGCTGTATTTACGAAGAAAGTGGATGGATCCCTCGGCTTATGTATTAATTGTAGGAAGCTGAATGAGCTAACTATTAAGAATAATTATCACCTTCCTAGGGTCGATGACATGTTCAATTAGCTGAATGGAGCTAAGATCTTTTATAGCATGACTTAGCTACGGGAATCCATCAAGTTAGAATTGCCAAAGACAACATTCCACTAACAACATTTAGAACCATATATGGCTTATATGAATGACTGATGATGCCATTTGGATTGACAAACGCTCCAGCGTATTTTGTAGATCTAATGAACAGAGTCTTCAAAGACTACTTGGATAAGTTCATCTTGGTTTTTATTGACAATATTATAGTAATTCTGAGGAAGAGCTTGAGAAGCACCCTAGAATAGTGTTGGTGACTATTAGGCAGAAAAAGTTAAAAGCCAAGTTTTTCAAATGTAATTTTTGGCAGAGGCAGGTTAAATTCTTAGGCCAAGTCATTTCGGAAGCAGGTATCTTAGTAGACCCAATAAAGGTGGAAGTGATACGAAACTAGAAACAACTAGAGACGGCTTCAGATATTAGAAGTTTCTTGGGATTAGCAGGATATTATCGACGATTCATCAAGGACTTTTCAAAGATTGCGCAACCTCTGACCAACCTCACTAGAAAAGGAGTAAAGTTTTAATGGATGGATAAGTGTGAAGAAGCTTATCAGAAATTGAAGGAATTACTTATGAATGAACTTGTACTTATTATACCAAAAGGTAATCGGGACCTAGAAGTTTATATAGATGCTTGTGGTTTTGGATTCGTTGCAGTACTAATGCAGAATGATAAAGTTGTGGCATATGCATCAAGATAACTAAGGCTTAATGAGATTAGATATGCAACACATAATCTGGAACTTGCAGCAAATTGTCTTTGCATTGAAGATTTAGCGACACTACTTACTTGAAGAATGATTTGTGTTATATACAAATCATAAGTCATAAAGTACTTATTTACACAAAAGGTCACAACATAAGACAACAACGATGATTGGAGTTCTTAGCAGCTTACGATTTTGAGATCTAGTACACTCCAGGTAAGGGTAATTGAGTGGCTGATGCTTTGAGCCGTAAATGCCAAGTTGTAGTTTCTATGATGATTACTGAGTGGAAGGATCTCGAGAAATTATCCATTTGTGAGATTCAAGATAGAGAATCTATGGCTAGCTCAAAGGTGTAATGGCTAATCTTGTAGCAAGATCGTCTCTGATAGACCGGATCGTAGAAGCCTAGGTGAAAGATCTGACTATTTTAACACTTACTCAGAGATTGGAATCTAGAAATAATGATGAACATTTAGTTAGTTATTCTCTAGACTCTCATGGATGCTTACGAAGAAGAAACATATTAGGAGTACTTGATGTTGATGATCTCCGTAGGGAAGTGATGGAAGACTGCCATAGATCACGATACACCATCCACCCAGGCGGAAGTAAAATGTATACGGATATGAAACATCTCTAATACTAGGAAGGTATGAAATGTGATATTGGCAAGTTTATTAAGAAGTGCATGACATGTCAATTAGTTAAGGTGAAACAATAGAGACCCCAATGGTTTATTACAGCCATTAGAAATTCCTCAATGGAAATGGGATAATGTACGACTGTATTCATATATCAACAATTCACATGTATAATTCCCATCAGGGTAGTTTTAACTTTTTATGGTCATAGGTATTGATGGATTTTAAAGATGGTTTACCACAGTCAATAAGTGGACATGACAACATTTGGGTAGTTGTAGATCGGTTGACCAAGTCGGCAAACTTATACTAGTGAAGTTGAGTCGAACTACACCTTATTTTGCTAATCTGTATGTGAAAGAAGTAGCGAAACTTCATGGAATTACCGGTTTCATAGTATGTGACCGTGATCTTTGTTCACCAGCGGGTTTTGGAGGAGTTTCCATGCATCCTTAGGAATGAAGCTGAATTTTTGTATGGCATATCATCCGTAGACAGATGGACAAACAAAGCGAGTGAACCAGGTTCTTGAGTATTTGTTTTGTGCATGTGTACTAGGCTTTGGTGGTAATTATGAGGACCAACTATACTTGGTCGAATTTTCTTATAATAACAGTTATCAAGCTAGCATCGGCATGGCTCCATTTGAAGCTCTATAGTAGACCGTGTCGATCGCCATCCTGTTAGTTGGAGATTGAAGACAAGTTTATTTTGGGTCAAGATTTTATTACAGAAGTAATAAATAAGATTCAGTTGATCAGACGAAGAATGAAGGAAGCCAAGGATCGACAGAAGTCATATGCCAATTGTAGGAGGAAAGAGATATATTTGCAGTTGGAGATCTAGTTTATGTGAAGATATCTCCACTGAAGAAAATTATGACATTCAGTAATTCGAGGAAGTTTGCACCTTGCTGTGTTGGACCCTACCCGTTTACTAAACGTATTGGGAGAGTTGATTTAATAGTAGCATTGCCCAATCACTTTCAGGGATGCACAATGTCTTTCATGTATCTCAACTAAAGAAGTGTCTACAGGTTACAGAGATTGTTGTTGAGCCTAGCAACATTCAAGAGCTCGAGTTATCTCCTGATATGACATATGTGTAGCATCCAGTTTGGATATCTGACTCAAATCCGATAACTCAAAAGTAAGAGAGTTCTATTGGTGAAGGTACATTGGTCCGACAATCCGATGAATTGTAATTGGGAGACACAAGAGCTCGTGGAACACTCGTACCTTGAGTTGTTTATTGATGCGCACAAGTTAGGTATGTAATTTTGTTCTTATTTGTTAATTAATTGGTGGTGTAGAGAGCTAGAATTTATCTAATTAGTTATAGATTTTTCCTAATAGGGAATTGCGAGGATGCAATTTTCATAAGGGGAAGTCTGCAACAACCCATTGTCAAGGGGCAATAAATTAGTAATTAAATAATAGTAATAATAATAAGTAAATTAAATATGATTTGAATTAATTAATAAGGAAATATGAATTAATTAATTGGAATAAAAGGTTAGCTTAAATTTTTATGAGTTGAAATTTATTTTTGATAAAAGAAAATATTCTATTAAATATTTGAATTTATTTTGTAAATTTATTTAAATAGAATTATATAATTAAATAAGTAAATTATAGAATAATTTTATGGAATGATAAAATGATTTGTTAGAAATTTAGTATAGAGATTTGGTGTGAAAATAGACTTGGAAATGTTATTTATTTCATTTATTAAAGTTAGAAAAAGAAAATAAAGAAGAAAGTAACAAAGCCCTATATGCTTAAGCCCAAAGCCCAAATTCAAGTTTCCTGACATTTCTAAACTCCAAAGATTTCTTTCTCCAGGGTATTCACATTCATCTATCGATATAATTTCAACGTATTCGTTATTTCCTTTGATAAAATCAAAATTTACCCGAACCCTACCTCTCTAAAAATCAAATAAAAATCAAAATAAATTATATAAAAAATCTCTACACCATATAACAATCAATAATTCAAATATTTTTCATCACGTTAAAGAAAGGCAATTTACATTGAGGGAGAAAATAGGAGTAGGAAGGAATTAGGTATGCAATTGTGTTTCTCCAATCAAAGGTGAGTGTTCTAACTCACTTCTACACCCATCTTGATAATGAATTAAAGTCTGTGATGGTGTGCACCTCTATGCAATCGCATATCTATCCTCCTGTACCATTACATCTACTTCTGTCAATTTGATTTTCAATTGATTTTGGGTTAATTGTTGGTTGTTTGGATTTGAGTTAATCATAGAATGAATGTGCAAGAGTGTATGCAATTGAACTTAGAAGGAGATGGCATGTGACAACCTGCACTTTCCGACACACTGATTCAAAGCCTAAGGTGACTTTGGGCTTACATCGGCGCCAAGAAGTATGAGCTATCGGGTTTTTAGACATTATGGGGACTAAGAATATATGGCTAAAATCTAAGGCATTCTACACTTTCAAATCTCACAGCGAAAGAAATAAAATATAAGTAATGAAATATACATTTCAGAAAAACAACCATCAAAATACTCAATTCATATACATTGTTTCCAAAGTACAATATAAGTTTAATAGACATTTAATACAACAAATAGCTATATGAGGAACACCCAAGAGTAGTAAAAATCTGACACTTAGTTCTTTTCTCCATGCTTTATGCCAAATCAACTATTATCCTGTTATTCTATGGTGGAGGAAAAAAGAAGGGAAAGGAGTGGGTCAGACAAAAGTCTGGTGAATGAGTACATCATTAATATATGGTGATCATATGCAGTTGACTTTAATAATACTCTATGTGACCTAGGGTATCCTGTAAGCGTCCATGAATTACTAGATTCCTTTACTTAAGGGTTTTAACTTAATACACACCTACATTAACGACTTGTGCAGACTCATACGAGGATAAAACAAGTAATCAAACCTCAAACAACTAATGATCGGCTAATAGCTACTAGAGCTTCTCCAGCATAGGATTATCCTATAATTTCCTATAAGTGTAGTTTTATTTTTAGTAACACTTTTCTTATTATGACTAATGCATAGGCTAATGCAGACTCATACATGGTACGAGACTTTTAGTAACACTTTTTTTTATTCACCGAACTTGTTGCATAGAGATATTATGTGCTATAAGTGTAGTTAATGGGCATTGAATAAACGGACTAGTATGCACGATGATATAAGACACCAATGTGATACTTATACGGTTATTCAATGTAAGTAGACGACACTTATAGGATGGGAATATGAATGATAATTATACATATGTGAGGTGATGCTCGGGGTAGAGCAAACTCTTGGATGATGAGTTATTAGGGTGTACTCATATATATTCATGAATATTATCTACTTGTCTACCATGAATTACTCAGGATATGATTAAGAGCCAGATTAGGCCATTGTCTACCCTGATGGCCTGATCGTGCGGTCGCACCCCAAATCCATGACACTTTTTTTAGATGATTGATGTAAGGTGGTTAGCCCTTAGGTGGTAGCCCTAGCCCATTTTTGTCACCCAGACCAGTAGTTTGTTACCATAGGGGGCTAATCTGGGATCATGCCTAGGAGTCCTCACATTGATGGGCACATTATGTGGATATTATCATGATTACCAGGTAGGTAACTAAAGACTATAAGAGCATATTCAGATAGGTAGCCTAGGGCTCCTGGAGCAGGTAGTTAGCTACCAGTCTCCCGTTTGGTTCTATAAGTATTGGTAAATGAGTACATATATTTAGATACCTCACTAAGTATGGGTATGGATGGAGTAACCCTTTTGAGATGACTCTACTAGGGGCCATATGTCCGTTGTGCAGTCAATTCCTGTCACTACTAGATTTGAGTTTACATATGTATGTATGTATGTATGTATGTATGTATGTAAGTATGTATGGATACGTATTTGAGATTATGGATTGTCGAATACATAGTAAACTTGATTATGTGATATTTTTAATTTTGGACTTTTACATATCCATAGACCATACATGTGTTATATTGACTACCTATAATATATCAATATAGACATAGTCTGACCCATGTGTTATTTATAATACTCAAGTCAACCCAAGAGATTTCAGGTGCAGATATCATGTAGATAGCTGGACTCACTTTAGCATTTTGGGGATACTAGTAGTAATTATAGGATGATACATTCCCAATTCATTTTGTTGCCTCATTGTATCTATTATGAAGTATTTGATGATGTACTGTATAGTGGGCTAGAGACTATAATTTTGTAGCCCTAGACTATTATGTTATGTATTACATTTTATCTGTTGCGTTGTGACTCTCCGTTCTTTGATATTATTCTATGATTATGTATTTTTCTGTCCTAGTAGCATACGTATTTATTGCTTTGTACAAGACCATGTACCTTTATGATAAGCAATATATGACATAAGATGTGTATTGTTGTCAGTCCAATAGAATATTTTGTAGGAAATGCGGATTACGGATCCTAAGGCAGAATTAACACTAGATTGGGGGTGAAAAGTGTTTAATTAATTTTATGAATCGTTTTGAAAATTTTCAAATTAAACCCAAATAGATGCAATTCACAAACACAGAGACAATCGCAGAACCAGACACAGATGCAAATAGTAAATAAAAGAAGTAAAGAAAAGAACACACCAGAATTTTATACTGGTTTGGAGTTACCCTACATCCAGTCCCTTGTGCAGATTTCTTTTCAAATATAATGTCGATATTTCAACCTCGATTTCAAGGCCACGAGATACACCCTCCTGTCTCTGAGTCTAGGGCAAATTCTCTTGATTTAACCAGGCTACAAGATCACCCAGTTGATTTACGGGCCACAATCACACCCAATTGATTTACGGGCCACAATGACACCGTTTCCAATCACACTTTGATAGAGAGACTCGATACACTTCGATCTTTGATTACAAGTGATCCTATAATTCTGAATAGCACCGAGATCTTTGAGAGAGAGTGGCAGAGAATCAAACTAGAGATGATCGAGTTTAATTCACTTTGTATTTCGGTAGAATTTTGTTAAAGCATTTGAAATATAAGAGAATATTTGAGTAGAGAAGGAGTGAAGAAATGAAGAAAAACTAACTTAAATTCGTTGAAAACAACTGGTATATATAGGAGAATAACGGTCATGTCCATTCGTGAAAGGTTATGACGAATAGACACTTCTTTTGAAAATTCGAATTTTAAAATCTACGGCTACCATGTTGACATGGGGGATATAGGCATGTCGACATCCCCTAGTATTTTTTGAAAATTGATTTTTGTTTTAAAAGAGATTTTCTTTCTAAAGTTTGTCGAAACAAGCTTAGAACTTTGTAAACTATTTCGAATATACTTTATGATTATAAAAACCTTTGGAAAGTGATCTTACGAAATGTAAAAGTAATAAAAACTAAATATATAAATATTTTGAGATTAAAGCTAAAACATCAAAACTAGGAGATAGTTTAAAAATAAGAAATGATTTTGAAATTAATATGATTAAAAATAGTTTTTGAATTAAGGCTAAAATATCTTAACCGAGAGAGAGAGAGATATCTTTTTTTTTTAAAAGATAGTTTTAAAAAATATATAAAAATAAGTCATTTTTAAAATTTCGTGGATTCCATTCCACTAGAGAAGGTCGTGGGTTCCATCCCACTAAAGAGGTCGTGGGTTCCATCGCACTATTAAAGCGAGAAGGTGGATTCCATTCCACAATCAAAATCAGAATAAAGATTTTAGTGCTATTATGAAGTTTTAACATAAATCTAGACTCTATTACTTATCTTTATATCTTGAACTTTTGAACTCTTGATAATCTTGATACTCATGAGTCTTCAGTCTTGGTTTCTACAATCTTGAATTCATCAGTCTAGAATCTCTATACTGTATAGTCTCCATTTTCAGTACCTGCATATATATATATATATATATATATATATATATATATATATATATCCTGCATATACATATATCTAGACAAAGATATCAGTATTTATATTTTATAACAAGTCCTATGGTTGTTGTCATCAAAACCATCATCTCAGGAACTAACGATCTCCCCCTTTTTGATGGTGACAACCTATGTTATAAAATATACTCCACCAAACTCTGATTCTACTCTCACTCCCCCTTATTCCAACAACCCCCGCTTAATCTACTAACTCCCCCTTAATCTACTAACTAACAGCCTAACTATCCTATTTTATAATTCTCCCCCTTTGTCATTAACAAAAACTAAGCCTAAACTACATAACGCACGCTTAAACCAATACCATGGAACTAAATGCTAATAACGAAGTATAATAAGCAAAACATAAATCTAATTTTATTACATTTGATGTTACAGTACACATATATGTGAAACATAGACACAAATATATACAAGTACACAAAATATAAAAACAACAATATAATAACAATCTAACGAGAGTCCTTGACAATTGGCGACTTGTGAATTGAACAATTAGGGTAATGGAGACAAAAGTTTCCATGTTGTTCGACCAAATTACCATTTTTGTCAAAACAGACTTCTCCAATGCAAAGAACATTATCGTCCTCGTCCATTTGCGCTTCTTCCTCCTCCTCCTCCTCTTCTTCTTCTAAAAGTGGAGGTTGTTCAACATAAACATCTTCTTAAACAAAACCATTTAAAAAGGTACTTTTGACATCCATTTGAAATATTTGAAATTGTTGTGGTTTGCGAAAGCAAATAGAATTCTAATGCCTTCTAATCTTGCGACGGGTGTAAAGGTTTCATCAAAGTCTATTCCTTCTTCTTGATAATAACCTTGCGCGACTAGCCGAGTTTTATTTCTAACGACCTCACCTTGTTCATTCATTTTATTTTTATAAACCCATTTAGTTCCTATTAGAGTTTTGTCCTCAGGTCTAGGAACAAGTTCCCATACATCATTTCTGGTGAATTAATTCAGTTCTTCTTGCATAGCAATAATCCATGAATCATCAGATGATGCTTCCTTTGGATTTTTGGGTTCAATAGTTGATATAAAAGCTACATTACTAATCTTGTTTAGTTGATTTCTAGCTCTAACAACAGATTCAATATTTTCTAGTATATTTTCTATAGGATGATCTTTTAAAAGCCTGATCCTTTTATTAGGATGAACAGTTTCACAATTTGTTTCATTTGATTCATTATTTAAAGTAACAAAACCATCTTCATCATTTATTTGAACAAAATATTTGAAATTTTCATCAAAAGATACATGCATTGTTTCTTCAAAGGTGTTAGTTTTTAAATTGAAAACTTTATATGCTTTACTTCTATTAGAATATCCGATAAAGATTCCTTTGTTGGATTTAGGATCAAATTTATCCAGATTGTCCTTTGTATTTAGAAAAAAGCATTTACTTCCAAAAACTTTAAAATAAGATACCATTGGTTTCTTATTGAAAAGAAGTTCATATGGTGTTTTATTGGTTAGAGGTCTAATCAAAATCCTATTCAAAATGTAACAAGCTGTAGCATCTCAGCCCAAAAATTTCTTAGTAATTTAATATCTGAAAGTATAGTACTTGCACACTCTTGAATCGTCCTATCTTTACGCTCTACCACTCCGTTTTGTTGTGGAGTTCTTTAAAAAGAAAAATTATGAGTTATTCCTTTTTGATTACAAAAATTCTCAAAATTTTCATTCTTAAATTATCCACCGTGATCACTACGAATAGTTTTGATTTTTAAAGAAAGTTGATTTTGAATTCTTTTTGCAAAAGTTTTAAATAAATCAAAAGCATCACTTTTATGTTTCAGAAATTTTTCCGATGTAAATCTAGAATAATCATCTACAATTACAAAAACATATTTACTGTGATTTATTGGCCGAATTTGAGATGGACCAAACAGATCTAAATGAAGTAACTCAAGAGGTTTTGAAGTTGAAATCATATGTTTCAATTTGAATGAACTCTTCCTAAGTTTTCCTAATTGACAAGCATCACATATACTATCTGCTTTAAAATCCATTTTAGGAAGACCTCTTAATAGATCAAGTTTTGAAAGTCTAGATAAGAGTTTGAAATTCAAATTCCCGAATATTTTATGCCAAATCCAAGGGTCACTTGTATTGGCCAAAAGAGATAGGTTATCACTTGAGATTTTCATACTGAGAATATAAATATTTTTCTTCCTAATTCCTTCATAGATAATATTTGATTTATTATCTTCGATGTCACACTTATCCTTTTCAAATTTAATTTTGTAGCCCTTGTCACATAGTTGACTTATGCTAAGTAAGTTGTGTTTTAGATTCCTAACTAACAGAACATCAGAAATAGTAGGAGTTTTAGAATTACCAACATTGCCGATGCCAATCACATATCCTTTTGAATTGTTTCCAAAGTTGACCAGTCCTCCATCTTCATAAATTATGTCATTCAGTATCTCCGGATTACCACTCATGTGTTTGAACAACCACTATCAAGTATCCATTTGTTTTTATTGATTTGCACCATTTGTCCATCGAGTGTTGATTCTTAAAAACCCATATAACACATCTGTTCCTGCACAACACACCAATTCGGTAGATAACTTGATTTTCTATAATAACAATATGCAGACTTATGAGACAATGATGATTTGGACAGTTTTGAACTAGTGTTAATAGAATCTCTAAAAATTGCCATTTTAAACTTTTTCAAAATTCAGATTATGATAACTTTGAAAACCAATGTTCTGATACCAAATATAGGAAATGCAGATTACAGATCTTAAGGCATAATTAACACTAGAGGGGGAGGGGTGAATAGTGTTTAATTAATTTTATGAATCTTTTTGAAATCTTTTCAAATTAAACCCAAACAGATGCAATTCACAAACACAGAGACAATCACAGAACCAGACACAGATGCAAATAGTAAATAAAAGCAGTAAAGGAAAGAACACACCGGAATTTTATACTGGTTCGGAGTTACCCTACATCCTGTCCCACACAACTTCTTGTGCATATTTCTTTTCAAATATAATGTTGATATTACAATCCAGATTTCAAGGCCATGAGAAGCAACCTCCTGTCTCCGAGTCTAGGGCAAACTCTCTTGATTTAACCAGGCTACAAGATCACATAATTGATTTACGGGCTACAATCACACCCAATTGATTTACGAGCCATAATCACACCGTTTCCAATCACACTTTGATAGCGAGAGACTCGATACACTTCGATCTTTGATTACAAATGATCCTATAACTTTGAATAGCACCGAGATCTTTGAGAGAGAGTGATAGAGAATCAAACTAGAGATGATCGAGTTTAATTCACTTAGTATTTCGGTAGAATTTTGTTAAAGCATTTGAAATATAAGAGAATATTTGAGTGGAGAGGAAGGAGTGAAGAAATGAAGAAAAAATAACTTAAATTCGTTGAAAAAATGGTATATAGGAGAATAACGGTCATGTCCATTCGTGAAAGGTTATGACGAATAGACACTTCTTTTGAAAATTCGAATTTTAAAATCTACGGCTACCATGTCGACATGGGGGGTATAGGCATGTCAACATCCCCTAGTATTTTTTGAAAATTGATTTTTGTTTTAAAAGAGATTTTCTTTCTGAAGTTTGTCAAAACAATCTTAGAACTTTGTAAACTATTCCGAATATACTTTATGATTATAAAAACCTTTGGAAAGTGATCTTACGAAATATAAAAGTAATAAAAACTAAATATATAAATATTTTGAGATTAAAGCTAAAACATTAAAACTAGGAGATAGTTTAAAAATAAGAAATGATTTTGAAATTAATATGATTAAAAATAGTTTTTGAAATAAGGCTAAAATATTTAAACCGAGAGAGAGATATCTTTTTTTTAAAAGATAGTTTTGGAAAAAAATATAAAAATAAGTCATTTTGAAAATTTCGCGGATTCCATTTCACTAGAGAAGGTCGTGGGTTCCATCCCACTAAAGAGGTCATGGGTTCCATCCCACTATTAAAGCAAGAAGGTGGATTCCATTCCACTATTAAAATCAAAATAAAGATTTTAGTGCTATTATAAAGTTTTAACATAAATCTAAACTCTATTACTTATCTTGATATCTTGAACTCTTTAACTCTTGATAATATTGATTCTCATGAGTCTTCAGTCTTGATTTCTACAATCTTGAATTCGTCAGTCTTGATTATCTATATTGTACAGTCTTCATTCTCAGCACCTACATATATATATATATATCCTGCATATACATATATCTTGACAAAGATATTAGTATTCATATTTTATAACAAGTCCTAAGGTTGTTGTCATCAAAACCATCATCTCAGTAACTAACATATTTAAATATGTACCCCATATCGCCTCATTCTCCATATTTTTAGACGGTATTACGTAGTAGTATTCTTGAATAATATGGATATAAAGGTGAGGTTGTTTACAAGGCCGATCGAACGCTAGCGGTCGACCTCCCAAGGAGGGTTGGTCGATCTCCCAAGGAGGGTTGGTCGATCGATAAAACACTATCAGCTAGGGTTTGCTTCCTTAGCTTTTCATTAACAAGGAGGCACATACTAACCACTATAAATAAGAGGCTAGCACCTTCATTTTTATTCACTAGAAAAATAAAAATGCTAGCGAAACTCTATTGATTCTCTTCCTCGGCTTTTCTTTAGATTCAAGATTCAACCTTTAAGGAATAAATCCATCAGATTGAAGGGAAAAGATAATAAGTTTTAAATATATGCACCAATATTTATTTATTTCTATTCTTCCCTACTCTATGAATTCTGAAACTAATCTAATATACAATTTAATGGTAGTATATTGAAAATAAAAAGGAAGATAACTGAAAATGAAAGTAGGCAGAAAGCGTGGAATCTGGTCCAAAGGAATTTAAGCTACCTGTGAGCGTAAATTTTAGTTTCTTTATAGTAACTATGTAGTAGAAGTTTGGGTTTATTTTATGCCTTGGGGAATTCTGTATACGAATACCTTGAATCTGAAACCTCAATATCCCCTCAATAAAATGTCAATTCTTGGATTAGTTAGAATCTTAATCATTTTATGTTAATATAGTAGAATTTAATTTGTTGTTTACAATTTGAATAATTTATGTTCTATTCAACTTCCACTTCTAATTTTTGCTAAATTCTAGAAGGGTTAAAATAGAAAAAATAATTAGGAAATCATGCACAAAGTGTGGATTCTCATATTTGTAGTTTGAACCACCTAATTTCCGTGATTTAGGAAAATATGAATCCCTTTTTCCACTTTAAGCTTACATATGTAAAAGTTGAATAGAATACAAAGAATTTAAATTGTAAAGTTTTTTTTTCAATAGATTCATTGATTCTATTATGTTAATTTAAAATAAGTTTGGTATTTTGATTCCATTTTTGAATGTATATGCATGTCTGTTTTGTCTAGCTAAGGATATTACCTTTTTTGTAAATGATTATATGGAACCGAGACTTGTATCAATATGGAAGTTTTGACATTTAAATAATTAGTATTGGAAGAGAGAACCTTAGTATAGAAATAATTTTATGCACACTTAGGAATACTTAATAAAAATCAGTTAGTCTAATGTTTTACATTAGGTATAAATATATTAGCGACGTTTAAGTCATAAACGTATAAAATAAATAGGTTAATAGATAGCACTAAACTCTATAGGAAGGAAGTTGAGGATAATTATGGAAATTTATCCATAATTAAAGGCGGAATAGGGAGTTTCCTTATATGGCCTTAATGCATAAATGTGGGTGAGGTATATTATATATATATATATATATATATAAATTGTAATGTCGGAGAGTGGAAATATGACTAAGTTATAGGGATGTGAGACCAGTCAAAAGTACACAAAAGTCTACCCAGCTAATATGTCTACCAGCAGTGCGACTTTTGGACTAATGTAACACATCACTTATAATAAGTATCCACGGTGGATGCGAGTTTAGTTCCAATTCTATATGGTATGCCTGCCCAGCTAATCTAGCTACCAACACCTACGAATAGTCGGACTAATCTGAGACGTCATGGTTTGGGTTACGGGTCATAAGACAGATATCCCAGTATGGGCCTGCTTCTCGGTTGAAGGTATTAAATAGTTGTTGTAAGGTCAGCCTCCTTCCCACTAAAGAAGTAAAATGGTTGGGATTATCTTTTAGGTGCAGTAGTGGGAAATCTCTAGAGGGGGTCCGCTTCAGGGTTGAGGTATTAAGTGGATATGTAGGGTCCGCCTCTTTCCCATAAAAGAAGTATTAAGTGGCTTTATGAGATTTCTTACAATGTCAGCTAGGAAGTATCAAAGAAGGATCCACCTTGGGTCTAGGTGTTAAATGATGAGGATCTTCCTAAGGTACATGTATTAAATGATCAGAGTCTGTCTATTTCTCATTCAAGAGGTATTAAGTGGTTCACGTGCTTTCTCTTGTATCGTTAGGGCATGATTGACGGAGGTAGGTCATTAACTCGTAGTTGGGTTGCACCTGCATTAGAGTTTAAAGTTGGATTGGAAATGGATATTGGCCTACAGTTAGAGGTACGTTATGGAGCCAGACTAGAACGGCCTTTGGCTTACAGTTAGAGGTATACTTAGTAGGTTAAAGTATAGGATGTGCAAGATATAATACTTGTAACAACCCGTATTTTTGATGATAGGATATTTAAATGATTGATTTAAATATTTAATTATTAATTAATAGAAGGCCCAAAAATATGATTTTTCGCATGCAACCAAATCAAGATTCGAGATCACTTCCATTGCGTTTGGATTAACATTGTGGATTAAAATGAGTATAAAGATCGTTACATTTGGAGACCGAATGATCCGAAGGCCGAAACAATCTCGAAATGCATGAAATTAGCATCTCGGGGCCCAGTCTCAAATAGTGAAGAGATTTATACCGTTGGATCCAAAAAATTGAGATAATGTACACAGACAAGTTTCGTTGCGATCGGATAAGTCATGTGATCGTATGGACACAAAACGTATGACCATTTATTTATAAGAATAAATAAATGGAATAAAATATTAATATATGTTAAACATACTACTTTCCCTCTCTCTAATTCACTTTTCACATTTACTACTACATCCAAAATCATGGGAGCTCCCACAATCTATCTTCAAATATCAAAATTGGTCGGTTCACTGCACTAAAAATCACGAGGTTAGATTCGTTGAGATCGTAGCGAGAAGAGCTACTTGCCTATAGGCTCGATGAGGGGTGCGACATTGATTGGCTGGTATCAATCCATTCTTGCCGATATAGGGTTTGATTTTTCTAAGGATTTAGGCGATGGTAGGCAGATCCGAGGATGACATTGTGATTCTTATGCGATGGGTAGTAGATGGCATCGATTTTGGGATGTATAATGAGGAAATAGGAGGTGCGACTTTCATCATGTCGCGGTCAGATCGTGTAGAATGTGAATCACATGGAGGCACCAGGCTAGGTTATCTTGGCATGGACCGGTCAGCCATTTGAATAGAGGCGCGATGGCATGAAAGTCACTCAATTTCGTGGAGCATCGCTCCATATTACTGCAAATTTGTGCATGCTTGAGTGGGTTTGATGTCTCTATGCACGTCCAGGAAGAAGAAAAATTATGGGATGGGATTAGATTAAGTAAGGTAATTAGTTGTATAATTAGTGAATTTCTTATTTAATTAATCTTGAATCGTATTTGATCCATATCTTTTGCATACGATGGTTGTAAGAGCGGGTGTAACACTTGTCCCCCAAGTGTGTGGCGACTGTAAGTCGGCGTAGACTTGTTGTCTTATACATCCGATCTATATGTCTAGTCGGTACCGTCTGATCTATCCGCTGGGAATAAGTCTTTTCAGCTATACTCGCATTTAATGCTCTAGTACACGTGTTAGTCGCTTACTGGACCGTCTTTAATTAGTTGTTTAATCTGGCTTTTCGTTTTTTTATGTAGATTTTCATAAATCTTTACACTCATTATTTCTGTAGCCAATCCACGTTTAACAAAATCTTTGATCACTTCCATCGTGCGACCATTATTCAAACTAAGGTATGTATCTTCTTTCTTCATCTTTCCTAAATTTTCTTTTATCCTTTTGCTCGTGAAGAACTGCTATCGGGTTAACTTTTAAATTTGAGGGTAATTCGGCAAATCGAAAATAGGGAAAATTGTTTCGATTCTTGTACGATCTTTATTTGAAGTAACCTCTAAGACTTTAACATGGATTCTTCTTCTTCTTTCTCTGCGCTTCCTCCTTCTAAAATATTTATCTAGGAGATGTCATTGGCATCTTTAAACAATTTGGATTTTTGGACATCCGACTAGGGTTCTGAAGTCCCACGAACGCGTTAATACTTTGCCGGAGGGATATATTGCCATTACTCCTGAACATATTTAGTGTGGCTTGTTTTTTCCTGTGCATCCGACTATCCGACAATGGCTTGCTACTCTTGATGTTGCTCTGGTTCAACTTTCTCCTTATTCATATACCTATGCTCTGGCCACTTTTTTTCTTTATGCTGAAAATTTCATCAATCTTTCTAGTGAGGAACTTTGATTTCTTTTTGAGGTCAGAAGAAATCCTGGAAAGGGAAATGAGGGCTTCTTTTATAATCAAGCTAAGGACTCGTTTTTTCCGGACGTCCCAAGTAGAATCAAAATATGGACCGAATTCTATTTCTTTATATCAAATTTTGATAGATTTCCTTCTTTCTCTCAACATTATTCTATTCACACCATCTCTTCTGATCAGAACAAAAACTTATATGCCTCTCATAGACATCGAATTTGGGGATTGCCGATAAAGGCCAGAAAAATAAAGGTGTTGTTTGACGAATTGAAGCGGGAGGGTTGCGATTTATTGCGTCCCCCTCATATACTTTCTCGTAGCATATTTAAGCATACTCCTTTCCCGACTAGACCTAGGGGTATAAGTTGCTTGTGATAGATTTTGTGGAATTGTCATACTGATGAGCTCAATCTTATTGTTTCTTCTTCTTTGAAGGTACCATGGACACTAAAGCAGCTGCTGAGGTTCGTAGGACTCTGGAGGAGGAGAAGGAAAAAAAGGCCTCGAAGAGACTGTATGAAGGGTCTGACGATTCTACCATGACTTCCAAGAGATTGAGCATTTTTTCTTCATATGATATTCCACATCTTCTTGACGTAGGCGTTCCTCCTCCTCCCGTTTCTGTGTCAGCTGGGTTGACTGCTTCTTTTTCGCAGAGTGATCCTACCCTTGACGCGGGCGGACTAACCACACCTAATGTTGCCATCCATACTTTAATAGAAAAGGTAGGAAGAACTACACGTGTTCCCCTCTCCTTTCTACTATGACTTCTCAGATGTCTATCTTCGAAGTTCTATCTAAGTTTGAAAAGCTTTTGTCTTATGTGAGTAACCTTCTCTCCTCCCGTTTTCTTCCTTTTTTTCCTATTTGTCACTTATATTGTTGAAATTTTGCATTCTTGTAGTCCGTAGCCTTAATGGTGAAGGCAGGGGAGGTAGAAAGTGCGCAGGCCTTATCTTCAGATTAGGTGGCTAAATCTGAAGCTGACCTTGCCTCCGCTCATACCGAGAAGAAATTATAGGCTTTTGCTAGGATCAAGGATGAAGAGGATGTTAGAATGCTTCTAGAGAAGGTCGAGAAGGCTGAGATGGAGGCTAGGGCTGTTTAGGATGTTCGGTCTGCAAAGTAGCACAAGCTAGGGGAGAAGGATGAGACGTTGGACAAGGTTAAGAAGGATCTGGGGGAAGTAAAGGAAGAGTTGACCCAATCGAGGAAGGACCTTAATAACGTTACCTACGATGTGACTTACGGTTTTTATGCTTCAACCAAGCGTATAGGATAGAGGTTAAGCCTGATTTCTTAGGTAATTCGTCTGCAGCTGCTTCAATTTTTGCGTACTGTCTGGGTAGGTGGAAGAAGGAAGAGGTTGAGGAGTAGAGGAACTGTTCAGTGTGCCCTTTTGAGGAAAAGAGGGCAGAAGCTGATGGGAATCAAGAGAATCTATAATCTGATGAACAAGACTAAACTACAAACAAGGTTAACTCAACTCTTCTGATAGACTTAGATAATTATTCACAAATAACTTTTGCATCTTGCTGCACTCAAGGCTTTTGAAGTTTATTTCATTGTTTGATGAAACACAGTGTTTGTTATATTTTTTCTTGTGAATGATCATGCTTTCCTTATTGTTTATTCATTATTTTGGAGAGAATGTGTTCACAAAAGTGTTGAGAGAAACTAAGGCTAGGCTTGAAAAACACACTTTAGGTCGCCTTGGGTTGAGCGCTGCGGCCATGGCTAGATGGGAAAAAGAATTAGACAAGACTTATATAGATCTTAAGAACAAGACCGAGGAGTCATTAGCCCAAATAGATAAGGTAGTTCGAGAAAAGGAAGCCTTTAGTGATTTCGTGTTACATCGATGGCGATACACACTAGAAAACAATCCGATTCCATATGATAGTCTCCATCTTGAATGGTTTAGGATAAAGCTCAGGGATTTGATTAATGAATAGGCTTTCCATGTCTTTGTTAATCTTCATATGATTTTCAATTAGGTGGACAAGTAGAGATGATGTAATAAGTAATGAATGTTTTATTGCCGAAATTTGATCTATTATGTTCTGATTAAGTAAGTAAGTTTTATTGCCGAAACTTGATCTATTATGTTCTGATTAAGTACGTAAGTTTTATTTTAATAGTGATTCAAATTAGTTCTCTTCGAGCACTTTATAACTCTAACTTCGTTCATTGTTAGGACACTTCTGAGGATAAAGTTGCCCAACTCAGATATGAAGTTGAGAGGCTCAAAATATAGGTGAAGCATAATCGTGCAGAGTTTGTAGATGCCAAGAGCGCGCTTAAATGTCAGTATGATTATAATAGGAGATTACGCACGTGGTCGGGGGACGCTGCATCAAAGATGGAAGGGATAAAGCCGACTGTAAAGCTGGGTGAAGAACTCTACGGCATTGTTTATAAAGAAGAAACTGAACGTACAAGAAATAAGTGGAGGACATGTCTGCTGAGATTGCCAAATTGCTTGGTGAGTAAGAGGCTGTAGAATATGGAAGGATATTCTGATGTCCTATTTGGGATGAGCTTTCTTATCCTCATGGTGATGAATGGAATATTATTGCTAGAAGATTATTTCGTGACTTTTCAGATAAAAGTAAGAGAACAAAGTCTCTGTTAATCGAGATCCTAAATGATACAAGGAGAAGGGCGGTACTAAAGGTGTGTGATCTTGTGGCCTCGTTGCACGTTTTCAAGGTAGAGTCGCTTCTTACTCGAATAAGCTTGAGCAGGAGAAAATTAAAAGCAAGAGGGCTAAGGCATTACTACAATAGTCTCGAGATGTTCTGGGCTTCTTCTACCCTGCATTAGATCAAAATTTCTAAATAACAAAATGGATACAAAGGTGATAGTTGACCATCCTATGGATCATTTGGCAAGGGCGCGTTATGACCCTCGTTAGACATTTGTTGTGAATACGGCTCCACTTCTTCCTATTGTCTCTTAGACAACATCTTAATGTTCTGTTGTAAAGACTTTAGGATAAGGAAAACATTTTATGTAGTGGTTGACACGATTAAGAATTTCTAATATTTCTTTACAAAATTTATAAATCTTTGTTGTCTCATTTGCTCATTTATTTGATTCTAATATGAGTGGATTTATTTTTCTTTTGATTGAATTTTCTTGATTAGGGTTCAAAGGTAGCTATTCTCCAGAAGAAGTTAGATTCCGCTCTGCTCAGAGTGGTAGAACTAGAAGGCCTACTAAAGAATGCTGAGAGCATATATAGGGCCGTATATAAGGATGAAATCGAAGGCTAAGGAAAAGGACTATAGAGTTTGATAGAGAGATGGAATTGCGCATGAGCGTAGAAGAAAATTCTCCAATGACTATAGTCTCTTTCGTCCCTCTTAGGTCAGATACGATTCCTATACCTCCAACTAGAGCTGACCAGAATGAGATTCTTAAATGAAAGAATGATGTGAGGAATTATTATGAGACCAAAATTAAAGAGTTAGAGAACTGCTATAAGAAAGTGTTGGGGATGCCAGAACCTGGGTTTCACCATTCAAATTCACTAAGGATGAGTTCTTTGGTCCGTTTTATATGAATATTGAAAAGTCAAGGGAGGACCTCTTGGGCGAAATTGAGAAAATTAGGAAAGTGGCTATGAGACGAGTAAATGCCTTAGAAGACAAAATATATAACTTGCAATGTGAGGCCTAGTTAGATTCCATTGCAGTTTCTCAAGGTGGGATGGATAAGGCATCTCTTTTGGAAGAGGTTCATAAATAAAAAGAAAAAGTAAAAACAAAAACAAAAAAAATTGGTCGGCATCATGTAATTGACGTTTCTAGATGTTTCTGGCCTGGACTTAATTTGTCCTTCTTGTATAATTGGTCAGATTATGAGTATAAATCCTTAGACTATGAAGACATCTGGGTTAGTGCTAACGATGATCCCGACGTTAGCTACCACAACTTTGCTCATGGTGTGGTTTCTCATTCCCGATCATCAATCGTGATTATTGAGCTAGAAAACTAACTTTCTGCTTTTCGTTTAGTAGATACTTCAGCTTGCAACATCACGTTTCAATAAATCGTAATAGCATACTGTGGTCGTTCCCAGTTTGTTTTTTCGAGTTTGGACCAGAGTTGTAGTTTAATTTTTATTATGACCCAGATTGTAAATTACATGAGGGTATGTAAAAATAGATAACATTATTTGATAGATATGTAATATTCATAACTAAGCATTTAAAACCCAGTTTGTTGATATATACCTGGCAAGCTTTGAGCAGTGACTGAATTTATACCTGATTGATAGCCTTTTAGAACATTCTGCGTGTTGTGTTCTCCTGCCAAGTCTAGGATGAGCTTTCGAAATATCATATGCCCCTTGATCATGAACTTTACTGGCCGTAGTGTTTTCTTGCGCATTTTCACAACGTGACCCTTTTTCTTGGGTGTAATATCCAATGCTAATCTTACCGCATGTATGATGTGACCTGCCCCTTTGTTTGCGGGCGTAACACTCTGGTCAAACTATGAGTTGAAAATGACCCGCCCCCTATTTAGAGGCGTAATGTCCTTAGCCACATGTTTGATCGTATATTTGTTATGACATGCCCCTTGTTTGGGGACGTAATGCCCTTAGCAGTATACCTGGCTGTATATTTGTTATGGCCTACCCCCTGTTTGGGGGTGTAATGTCCTTACCCGTATTCTTGGTTGCATTCTTCTCTAATATCACCGTTTTCATTTCTAAGATTGTCGTTGTCGCTCATAGGCGGAACTTTACCTCTGAATGACGACAGTGCGCTATGAAGAATAAAAGAAGATTTGACTAAGAAGTTAGGTCATGCATAAACAACCCATTATCGCATGTGCATGGTTTTTTTACTGTTTCTGGTTGTCTATTATTCATACCTCCAGTGTGGTATGTCGAATTAACTAACATAAGGTTTCTATACTGGTTTAGGCAGTCCAATATCTTTACGACCAGTCTTTCTACGATTGTTAATCATAAAAATATTCATACCGGACCAGGGTAATTTTTCATCCTGGCCAGCGCATGGCTGAAAAGCCGGATTTGCGATTATCTAAGTTCAAGTTTGTAGGGCCAGTATCGCTGTCCTCAGCATTGAGTGTGCCATTTTTTAATACCGTTCTTGCATTAAGCTTAATTAGTGAATATTGGCAGTGAATTGTGAAGGTGTATATAACCTTTTTTTATAGAAAAATAATATAAAGATTTCATACTGGTTCGAGATATCTAGTATCCCTACGACCAGTTTAGTACATTGATACATATATACATTTTTTTAACCGTTCTGGATGAGCTCTGGTCGATGCTTTAATTTTAGTTCCTTCACCTGGCTCCCAGTCTCGACTGATGGGGGTAGCTTTCCTTATAAGGGACAAAAGTATAGGTAGCTCATGTGCCATTAGTTGATCCAGATGGCGGGGATAATCTTTGAAGTCGGTGTGCATTTCGATCTCTAGTCGATGGGCGCATCTGCTGAATCCCTCGATTTCCTAACAGAACATGGATGCATCTTTGCCCTTATGACCATAAGTATATGAGGTTTCCCATATGTTGTCCGGCATGGTATAAAGGGATTTTGGATACTAACCTTGGGTTATTTTCCATCATTGGAGTTGCTGTCCAAATTGACAAATACCGTATGCCTTTTCTCAAAGGGTGCCATTGGCTGACATTGGGGGGTCGTAATCAAATGGTAGCAGCCCTTTAACTTGATTCTATGCACCACCAATTATTGAGTCTTTCAATCAACCAGATTTTGGATGGTTTCACCATCCTTGCTCTCGACAATGCCATGACTATTTGTCTGGTGCATGAAACATGTAGTAGACAAGCCAGGGTAGTGAGCTTGGGTAGTAGAGAAATGGAAGATGGAATTAGAATCTTATGGGAGATGAGGAAAGTGGAACAGAGGGTTGGGCCCTCCTTCTAGCTCCAAAAATGTTAGTGAAGTTTTTCAACTTCACCACACTCAACTAGATCATGGAGCAACTTAACTGTTATTTGCTTCTATGAGTTAGAATCAGCAGACTTAAAGTATGTTATGTCCACTTTTGAGAAGCGGCTATATCGTTGGACGCTTATATAGCCGTGTAGTCACACTTCAACTGTACGTTGAAATGTCGAAGTGATTTTATAAATTAAAAGGAAATCCAAAATCAAATAGTAGAATAATAAAAGTAATGGACATAGAAATTTTTACGTGGTTCAGATTAATAGTCAATCCTAGATCCATGGGATAATCCAATATGTATTTGCTATTTTTGTACAAAAGATTACAATGACCAGGGGCATACAATATTTTTATTTTCCTTTTTCTCTCTGTGAAGAAGAAGATCTTAGGGAAGTAAAAAGTCCTTTTCGAAAAAGAAAAAAATCCCTTTCTTCGTCCTTTCGTGTTTCCTTTTATAGCACGAAAGGTGCATTGTGGGTTGTTGCAATCGCCTTTGATCTTTTTCTTCAACCTCCACCCTTGGATTTTTCCACTTGTCGCTCATCCATGGTGCATGTTCATTGTATCCGAATTGATGATGCATTTTTGATGGGAATTGTGATCAAGGTTTTAAATCTCCCCGAGATCAGCCGAGATGAAAATCCAAGATATTAGCCAAAATCCGAGATTTGGAAGCTTGGTTAGTTATAAGTGTTTTAAATATCGCCCGAGACAGCCGAGATATTTGCCCGAGATATTGGCCAAAATCCGAGATTTGAAACCTTGATTGTGATATTGGTGGGATCTTGGTAATTTAAAGCGGGATGCCTGAAAAGTTTGGCGGGAAGCCCAAGTCTGTATGGGTTGGTCCCTTCTCGCTCGAAATGGCAGATGTCTTAAGAGGAATGGTAAAGGACCGCCCTGAAGCTTTACAATATTATTGATGCACAAGAAGAGGTATAGTGGTGAATATTGCTTGGCATTTAGACTGCACTATCCACCGATAACTTTACTACCTTTGCTTGACTTAGTAAGGTGTCGGGTCGAAATGGCATTTCCCATTCTGCTCTTAGAGTCGACTTAGCATATGCTTAAAATGTGATTGAGGCTATTCGTGCTTTGAGTTGTCCTTTGTGTAAGTTGACTGATGATGCGAGAGAAGGAATTTCACATTTGTCGTTTACCTGTATGGTTGGTTCTGCATTGAAACGTATTCCAAATGGCCCTATATTCAGCCCTTTTAGAGTGCTTTTGTCTCTGTATGGCGCTGTCTAGGTTGCCCTCGGTATGTGCTGGAGCAGACCTGTCCCTATAAGCATTAACAAAGTATGAGTTTTAGGGGTCTGGTTAATTCAATATACCATGTATTGCTTCTTACGCCTTAGTCTACTTTATGCCTTTAGTGTTGGATATGGTCTCTATGGCCTGATGCATGTGGTATTTGTCTTTTGCCGCGATTCTTTGGTTGTAGGGCTTAGGTCGGGTTGGTGTTATGATTTCAAGCCAGTTCCCTTACGTTATGCCCTATTTTCCTTTATTGCAGTTCGCGGTAAGAGCGGGTGTAACAATGTTATTACTCTAGGGCGAGCGATTTCGATGGTAAGGCGATGATGTGGCCCTTCGACATGAGAGTTAGTACTTCATATTATGACTCGATGGTGTATGGAGTCGGTTCTGAGGTAGGTAGTTTCAAGACCCTATAGATCATACTAGAGGTGCTGGCTCATTCGCATCATGGGGGATGGCGATGTACAACATGACGTAAAGCCTTATATCTTTGGTTTGTGACTCATGGGGGTAGTAGGTACCAAAGATTAGACACTCTGTATCTTCAGTTTGTGGCTCGAGTAGGGAGTAGGTACCGAAGAGGATCGTGGTGGGAGTCATGGAGTGGAGGATCAGGTGGGTTCCATGGATTGAGCTAGTAAAGCTCAAATGGATATGCATGTGTTAAGGGATTGTTGATAACTTGGATTATTTTCTATTGTACTCAAAGCATGGGTATTGTGTAGTGGTGACACCCATGGATTAGTAGCGAGGATCCGTATACCCTGGACATGTGGCTTTGGGTCTAGTGTCCAACTTTAGACTGCGAGACATGTATCCAGCTTTGGGCTACGAGATATGAGAGTACGACAGAGAATTGAGATTTCTAATAGTCTCTAGCATGGGGGTCATAGAAGTTATCATATATCTAGAGCATACCGGGTGACAGTTGGTATTGTTTAATGGATGCTATTATCGTTGGTTCACTAGTCAACCGTTAATCCTAGGGATGTCACACGATGTAGGTATTATGCATAGGGATACCTAGACACCATAGACAGTTACTTAGTATGGAGTAGGTATTGTGGATGGAGATACCTAGGCACCCGACAGTTTACTGAGTATGGAGTACCCTTTTATGATGTTATAGAGTAGCATATTATCTATGTTATGTGCTGAATCTTTGGTTGTAGGGACATGTCAGATATGATCGTATACCCTCTGTTTCATATACTATATCGACTTTTATAGTAATTTGAGATTGTTTATCGCTCGCACCAAACTGTTGTCTTATCCGAGGTTTTATGCTTTACTTCTTATTATCTTGGGTACTCTTAAATGAGTAGGCTAGAGAGCATGTGTGGATGACATATGGAGTTCTGCAGATGGACTAGCAGGAGGTGACGTTTTCTTATATTTATATTTGTTTGTTCTTGTATATTCTGCTGTGTGACACTGTGGAGCCTTGATAGTGTCTGACTTACTATTATTAGATACAATGTATCAGTTGAGTTTATTTTCCAGTTGTATAAACTATATTACAATGTTGTACAACACTATGGATCATATACTCTGATGATTAGTTCACGTTATTATTACTGTCTTGACTATTTTATATTTGTGTTGCCTATTATATTTCATATGATGTGATGTGAGATATGCGATAGATTATCTGATTATTTGATGTCTCCTTTTTCTTCTTTTCCATTCTCTTCTCTTCTATTTCCTCTTCTTTACTTCTTTTCTTTCCTTAAACAACCATTTTGCATCGTAAGTGTAGGGCGGTCATTACATTTGGTATCAGAGCTTAGGTTACATGATTAACCTAAGTTGATATCGCGATACAGTAGACATAGGGTAGGATTTATCACCTTGGACTGGATCTACAGTGTATATGTATACGAGCGAGTTTGTATTTGTTATATATTTTGGTTTTCAAAACTATATAGCGGTATATATAGTTTATAAGTTGTATTTGTACACATAAGCACTATTGATGCAGTTTATTTTTTGAGAGATGGATCATCCTTATTATAGAGTACGAATGATCTGGCATATTAGAAATACTGTTACTGATTTCGTCTTCAAAGTAGAGGATGGGAAAGGATCGGGGTCACTAACCCTGATTGATAGAATATGTTTGCAGAGATGGTGCGAATCATTTATGGAATGCCCAATTTTTTCTGGATAGTTATGGTGCTTAGGTGCAGATAGCTAGAGTCAACTTTACCGAGCTACATAAAGATTACGAGAGTTTAGGAGGAAGACCGTTCCTTTGGAATGGAGTCGGCTATTGAAAGGCAAGATTGGATGGTTACTTCTAGGAGGATCATCGATGACTTGGAGTCAGATGACGCAATGAGGTAGAAGTTGACCTCTAGATAACTCCAGGGATGAAAAATGAACTAGTGGAGTGCTTCTATAGCTTGATTCACGATGATCGGTTTACTCAGCGATTAGTTCAGAGTTTGCTTCGAAGAAGATTTATCTTGACTTTTCCAAAGCTGGTGTTGGTTAAAGAGTTCCCAATTTGACGTAAGGCAATATGTCTATGTCGGATATGTGTTCGAATTTGATGCACTATTGAAGTATATTCTATTTTCCATTGATACCCCATACGAAAAGAATGAAAAATTTAACATTAGGTTGAGTGATCGTCTTGGGAAGTGATTGATTGGTCATATTGACGAGGGCGTCGAGAAGATGATCGAGAAGGCTTTATGATGAGAAAGCATGTACCTAATGTAGAAGAGTTGTCTTGGATCAGCTGAGTAGGGATAAACCGTGGAAGCATACATATTGATTGCCATTCTGATTTCGTTAAGTGCTCCATCGATGAAAGAGAAGGGAAATGGCATTACCACTTGAGGTATCCTTTCCACTTATGGTATTTCCATACGTATTTTATTTGACATCGGGGTTTCATTTCCCTTCATATCTAGATTTGATGGAGATATTAGGATTGGGACTCGAGATGGTTAACCGACCTTTGATCGTGACAGACCTAGTTAGGGGCTTAGCCAGCCTATATATGGTTTGTCGAGATCTTGTCTTATTGAGTTGTGTATGTTTGTTTTTTGTTTGCTATTGGTTTTTTTGGGTTTAGTTAGGTTTGGTATTATAGTTTGGAAATGGACTAGCTGTGGGGGGTACGGAATAGTGGTAGACAGTGAGAGGCCGTTGGTGACGATTGGGGTTGTGGAGAAGTGAACAGTAGTGATTGGCTGCCTATAGAGGATAGATTAGCTTTCTATATTCGCTCGATATTCCACATGATGAGTAGTTATTTATGCTTGTACCTAGAGAGTGTTTGGACATATTCGATGAGACGACTGGATTACCACCATATATGGATAGAGTTCCGTATCGATCTGGTAAGAGGTGCTAGACCAGTAGTTGTGCCTTTAAGACATATGATACCCAAAGAGCAGAGGAAGTTAAAGGTGCGAGTGGATGACCTATTGAGGTGATGGTTCATTGCTAGGAGAATATTTGGGAAGGATGCACCTATTGTGTTCGACACTAGGGCGGATGGCTCTTTGAGGTTGTTTGTTGATTGTCGTGAGTTAAATGAGATGATGAATACGTATTCACTCTTGCTTGTTGATGGCTTGTTCGATCAGCTCTGTAGCACGAGGAGGTTATCTTAGTTGGACCTTGTGATGGGGTTTTTACCAAATGAGAGTATTTAGAGAGAGAGTGTTGATTATAACGTTTCGTACATTGCTTTGATTTTTGATTGGTTGGTTATGCCATTCAGGCTAACCGACGTGTCGGCATGCTTTGTTGATCTCATGGACCGTGTTTTAAGGGGTCACTTGAGTAAATCTATGCTTGTGCCCGTTGATGATAGTTTCATCTACTCGTGGATGAAAAAGAGCACAAGGCACGACTGATGATTGTGTTTTAGGTGTTGAGAAGACACCGATCGAGGATTAGATTTTGGTAGTATCACTTCTAAAGGATGGAAGTGAGATGCTTAGGTCATGTTGTTTCAGAGTAGGACATCACTATAGATCCTATAGTTACAGCAATTCCAAACTTTAATTGACCTAAGGTAGCAGCATAATTGACCTATTTAATGAGAGAGGATCAGAATTTTATTTAAGACGCGAGGTGTGGACATGTGTTAGTGAGTTTGATCGGGAGGTTGATGAATGCATGATGTTACTCATTTCGAGCGGGAAAGAGGAGGCGATAGTACACACATGCCTGTGGTACTTAATTCGATGTGGTATTGATACCAGAAGGTAAGGTTGTCACATGTTAGTCGATAACTGAAACCGCGTGAGAGGAAGTATCCGACTCTTGATTTGGAGTTGGTGGTGATAGTGCTCGCTTTAGGGATTTGGATGCATTGTCTATTAGGAGAGAGATTCAGTTGGTCAGTGATTCCACATCATTGGAGCGTTTCTTCTCCGAGAAGGATATTGACCCTCACCAGTAGTGATGGTTAGAGCTCTTAGCCTCCTATGACTTTGACATTTCCTATACATCCATAGGGAAATGTAGTTGTTGATGCTTCGAGTGGAATACATACCAGTTTAGAAGCGATATTCCTAGATTGGGCATTGCTCTAGTTTATCACTGGTTATGACTTCAGAACTTGATGAGCTATGGCCAAAGGTGATAGCTAGTTTGTCCACCAGACCTACATTGAATTAGTAGGTTGGTACTATTCAGAGGCATTAAACTAGACCAGTGGAGATCGTGGCTAAATTAGAAGAACAAGTAGTTTTGTAGATGTGATGCAGTGCAGACCAGACCGAGACTGTTGGTTCCGTAGAGATGAGAGATTGTTTGTTCCCGAGTAGTGGGAACAGATATCTATAAGCTGCATCAATGGATTGTTGTTGACTCAGTATAGTATGATAGCATTTGAGTCACAGTCGATTGGTTGACGAATAATGCTGGCTTTTATTCCTCAAGTCCAGTAGAATGGCGTCCGTATTTGTCGAGTTATATGTGGGATGGATGGTGTGATTCCATTGTGTACCAGGTGCATTGCATGTGGCCAAGACTCGTTGGTCAATAATGGGTTTGGGGAGAACTTACAAGAGGCGTTTGAAAATTTGGCACCGAATTGACTAGATGATATCGAGACTGAACCAGAGACTTTGAGACCTTGTGGCATATTTGTACTAATAGACGTGTTACAAGATAGGTTAGGAGAAAGGAAATGGAGTATTAAAGGTTTAGTGGAGCGAAAGTGAAGGTGGTATGATATGGGAGACCGAGAAGAGGATGAGGACCACTTACCCGGAGATCATCTTCACTTGATGAGATTTCATTTCTTTCATTGGCTTTCACATTGGATATCATATTTGATGTTTTATACTAGATAGTTTAGTATTCTGCATGCTAGGATAGGCATGGATGTTACTTTTTGATGATAGATCTCATGTATGCATGTTTTATGTTGGATTGTTAGCATTTGAGATGATAGCCTATGTTTGTATGGCTGTTAGGCATGCAGGATAATTATGGTTGGATATAGCATTTTTATTTGAGATGATTTTTATACATGATCTAGAATGTTTAAATATATAATGTAGATATATCTTTTCCCAGATCTAGCCATGCAAATGAAGTGCTGCCGAAGTTTTTCGGAGTCTGAAAGACTTTGAGGGCCTATGGGTTAGGAGACGTTCTCTTCGCATTATGATTTCGAGGACGAAATCTATTTAAGGAGAGGAGAATGTAACGACATGTATTTTTGACAATAAGATAAATGATTGATTTAAATATTTAATTATTAATTAATAGAAGATCCAAAAATATGATTTTTCGCATACTGCCGAATCAGGACTCGAGACCACTTCCATTGAGTTTGGATTGATGTTCCGAATTAAAATGAGTATAAAGATTGTTATATTTAGAGATCGGGCGATCCGACAACCGAAACGATCTCAAAATGCATGAAATTAGCATCCTGGGGCGCAGTCTCAGATAGCGATGAGATTTATACCAATGGATTCGGAAAAACGAGGTGATGTATGCAAACGAGTTTCGTTGTGATCGAATGTGCCGTGTGATCGTACGGACTTGAAACGTACGATATTTAATTGAGAGAATAAATAAATGGAATAAAATATTAATATAAGTTAAACCCATTATTTTCCCTCTCTCTAATTTACTTTTCACATTTACTGTTACACCCAAAATCATGGCCACTCCCTTAATCTATCTTCAAAAGTAAATATTAGTCGATTCGCTCCATTAAAAATCATAAGGCCAGGTTCATTGAGATCGTGGTGAGGAGTGCAACGCGTCTATGGGCTCGATGAGGGTGCAATGTTGATCGGCTAAGATTAACCCATTCTTGCCGATCTAGGATTTAACTTTTCCTGGGATTTAGGCGATGATAGGTAGATCCAAGGGTCAATTTGTGATCCTTGTGCGATGAGGCGTAGATGCCATCAATTTTGGGATGTACGATGGAGATATAGGAGGCACGACTTTCACAATATCACAGTCAGATCATAGAGAATGGGAATCATGTGGAGGCGTCGGGCTAGGTGATCTTGGCATGGACGGGTCGACTATTTGAAAAGAGGCACGATGGAGCGAACGACACTCGATTTCGTGGAGCGTAGCTCCGTATCACTGCAAATTTATGCACGCTTGAGTTGGTTTAATGTCTCTATGCATGTCTAGGAGGAAGAAGAATTATGAGAGGGGATTAGAGTTAAGTAAGGTAATCAGTTATTTAATTAGTGAATTTCTTATTTAAGTAATCTTGAATCGTATTTAATCCATATCTTTTGCATATGAGGTCCGTTTTGGATGCGGTTTCTTGCATTGCACTCATGATGGGGAGATATACGCTTTGGCATTGGTTTGGACAAATTTTATGGAAGTGAGTGATATTGTCTCTCACCATACTATGATTGGTTGTATAGTATTAAATCGACGTTCTGGAATGATTTTTGGTTTTTAAATTTTATTTTCCAATATTTATATGCCTATTAGATTTTTATAAAAGAAAATAAAAGTATTTTCAAATGTTTAATATCAAATATCACATATTTTCCATCGATGTGCCATTTTTAGGGAATTAGTATATTTGGGCTACTTTTTATATGATTTCCCTATTGGTTAATATGGATGTATTATATATGTTGTATGCACGTTGTTTTGGATGTATGTATGGTTGTTGGTTGCATGGTTCTTTTTTGGTTGTTTTTAGTTGAAAACGCCAATTTAGCGGCGATCGAGTGTTAGGTAATATCTTGTGTGCTGAGATTTCATACATGTGAAAATCCAACGAACGAGATAATTATAAAGGAGGGTTAGGATACGTGCTGATAGATTCGAAGGTGGAAGATGAGGCTTCGGACTTCAGGATGGATGCCGAACATTTTCATTTGGATTGTACTTATCCATTTTGGTTAAGTACAAGACTAAGGTGGTTGGTGTTGACCACTGTAGAGTGGTCAATGTCCATCGCTATTGTTGATTGGTGATTTGTCCGATCTTTGGGTCGGACATTGAGGAGAATTTATGGTGTGCAATTTGATGATTTATTCGTGGGGCTGACTTAATGTCTTGATGTTATTGCTTTAGGACAAGCGATTTTGATGGTGAGGCGATAATGTGGCGCTTTGACATGAGAGTTGGTACTTCGAATTATGACTTGATGGTGTATAGAGTAGGTTCCGAGGTAGATCGTTTCAGAACTCTGTAGCATGTGTTGGCTCGTTCGCATCATGGTGGATGGCGATGTACGACATGATGAAAACCCTTGTATCTTCGGTTTGTGACTCATGGGGGGTAGTAGGTACCGAAGATTAGATACTCCGTATCTTCGGTTTGTGACTTGAGTAGAAATTATGTACCGAAGAGACTCATGGTGGGAGTCGTGGAGTGGAGGAACGTAGTGGGTTCCAGGTAGTGGAAATTATTTTGAGCTAGTAGAGCTCAGATGGTTGTGCATGTGCTAAGGGATCGTTGATGACTAGGAGTGTTTTTACTCGAACCAGGGGTATTGTATAGTGGGGACGCCTAAGGATCGATAACAAGGATCTGTATACCATGGACCTATAGTTTTAGGTCCACCGTCCAGCTTTAGGCTACGAGACACGTATCCAGCTTTGGGCTATGACATACGTGAGTATGACGGAGAACCGGGATTCCCACTATTCTCTAGCATGGGGGCCATACGAGTTATCATATATCTAGAGCACACTGGGTGACAATTAGTAATGTTTAATGGATTTTATGTTTGTTATGGTTGCTTCACTAGCCATCTGTCACCCTAGGGATGTTACATGAGGTAGGTATTGTGCATAAGGATGCCTAGATACCCCGGACAGTTTACTTAACATGGAATAGGTATTGTGGATAGAGATACCTAGGCACTCTGACAGTTTACTAATTATGGAGTATCCTTTTTTGATGTTGTAGAGTAGCATGTTATCTAGGTTATGTGCCAACATTTTGGTTGCAGGGACAAGTAAGGTATGATTCATATACCATCTGTTACGTATACTATATCGACTTTTATAATATTTTGAGATTGTTTATCGCTCACATCAGACTGTTGTTTGACCTGAGGTTTTATGTTTTGCTTCTTATTATCTCAGGTACTCTTAAATGTGTAGGCCAGAGAGCAAGTATGGATGACATATGGAGTTCTGCAGATGAACTAGTAGGAGGTGACGTTTGCTCATATTTATATTTGAGTTTGTTATTGTACATTCCGCTATGTGACATTTTAGGGCCTTAACAGTGTTTGAATTACTATTATTAGAGACAGTGTATCAGTTGAGTTTATTTTCTAGTTGTATAAACTCTGTTACTATGCTGTATAACTCTGTGGATCTTATACTTTAATGATTAGTTCACACTGTTATTACTGTCTTGACCGTTTTATGTTTGTGTTGCCTATTATATTTTATATGATGCGATGTGAGATATACGATAGGTTATGTGATTTTTGATGTCTCCTATTTCTTCTTTTCCAAGCTCTTCTCTTCTATTTCCTCTTCTTTACTTCTTTTCTTTCCTTTGATAGCCGTTCTGCATTGTAGGTGTAAGGCGATCGTTACAATACTTATCTATATGATACCGATCAAATACTATTATGGTAAGACTTGAGACTTTCATTCACTAGACATGCTTTCTCCCTCCTTATTACAACACATAGGCTAGAGGGAACAATGCCGATGAAGAAGATCAAGGTGGTTGTGAAGATTTATGGAAGTTTAGTTATTTATCTATGTTTGTGGTATGTTCGGATATACCCAGATTTCAGACATGTTGATGTTTTATTTTGAGATATTGTATTATGGATATTTTAGGTTTATAGGACTTGGTTTTTATGAAATGGGTACTTAATTTTTTTATTATATTTTATCCCTTACGCTGTGAGATTCTGAAAGCATAGATATATTGCCCTATATATTGTTCATTGTATTAATTTTACCAACAAATAGCCAGCTTTTGAATGGACCTAAGGCTCGATGGGTTTTTATTGGCTCGCAAATTAGACTCTTTCCAGAGTGGGAAGTTACACATAGCTTTTGGGGCGACTAACCTTGATTTCCAGAACATGTTCGCTGAAATGGTGCGAACATAGTTCAGAATGCCCAAGTTGCCCATAGTGTTGATGGTGCTCAAGTGCAGGCGCCTATGGTTGACTTTTCTAAGTTGAATAGAAGTTATTCAAGCTTAGGAGAAAAACCATTCCTTGGAATGGTGTCAATTGTGGAACTAAAAGATTGGATCGACACTTATGAAAGTATCTTTAAGGATTTCGAGATAGAGGATGCCATAAAGATCGGATACTGTCCTCTAGACATCTTTAAGGTAGAGCGATAGGGTGGTGGAATTCCATCAAGATTAGTAATACATAGGATCATATTATAGGGGAGCGATTTAAGATGAGATTTAAGGAGAAATACATACATGACACCTATAATTCGGCATTAGTCCATAAGTTTTTGATTTGAGGCAAGATGATATGACTAATTTTAAGTACATGAAAGAATACGATATGTTGTCGAAGTATGTCTTCTGTTTTGTTGATAATCCACTAAATAAGAATGAGAAGTTCATCATGGGCTTGGAAGATTATCTAGGATAGAAGCTGGTAGGACATATTGATGAGTCCTTTAAGAAGCTCATTGGGAAGGCTCTCCAACATGAGGGTCTGTATCCTAAGTCTAAACCGGCTGTTATTTCCATGGATGAGCTAATGCAACAAGTTGGTAGGGAAGGCTAGAGGAAGTGGAACAGTTGTAAGAAGAAGCAATTTCATAAGAGTGGATAAAAGGTCAAATGGGCGCCTACTTGCTAATATTGTAAGGAGAAAGGTCATCTTGTCAATGACTGCAAAGCATAAAGAATGAAATGTTACAACTACAACAAATACATGCATATTCGGAAGGACTGTCCCAAGCCAGCTAGGCAGAAGCAACTGGTGAAAGCATATGCATTAAACATTTTTCCAACTTCGTCAAATGCTCCATCAGAAGAGGAGAAGGGAAAGAGCATCATTATTTAAGGTATGCTTTCCATTTCTGGTGTTCCCTTAAATGTTTTGTTTGATACCTTGGCTTCACATTCCTTCATATCTAGTGACTTGGTAGATAAATTGGGACTGAGACCTGAGTTGATAGACTTTTGACTGTGACGAACTCTGTCAGGGGCTCGTATAGCTTGTGCATAGTTTATCAAGACATGGTGTTATTGAGTTATGAATGTTTTTTTGTTTGTGAAAGTTTCGTATTGTGTTTCGTCAAGTATAGTATAATGTTGGAGATGGACTGGCTAAAAAAGTATGGAGTAGTGATGGACTATGAACGGCCATTGGTAATAAGGACCAATGATGTAACATCCCAGATTTTTGGTAACATTATTTAGGATATTTAATTTGTCAAATAAAATAAAATAATGTGTTGATTAAGGGATTGAGATTGGATTTTAATTAAGGTGTAGCCATGCCATTTAACCATGAATTAAAGTAAGAGTTAAATTGAAATAGAGGAGGGGTAAAATAGGAAAAATGCCATTCCTATATCCTCCAAACCTTGGCCGTGTAAAATTTTACACATTCATTCTCATTCTTAAATTTTAAAGTAAGGGGCCGGCCACCATTAACAAGGAAGAGAAGAAGAAAAGCTAGGAAGAAGCTAATTCAAATCAAATCTATTTCTCAATCTCTATAGTCTCTAAAGCTAAGGTGAATAATGTTTACATCTCATTTTTGTTTGTATTTTCGATTTTTAGATGACAGCCGAATGTTTTGCAATGATTTGCCATGTTTTTGAATGATGGAATGATTATATATACATGTTGATGATTTATGTAAGTTCATATTGATTTTATGATATGTTTTAAGGAGAAAACCATATAAAATGACATCCAAATGCCTTGCGAATTTTTATAAAGGTCATAAATATTATTTTGGAGATGGATTTCAATTTTTAGAATTTTTAGAATTTATGTGGAATTTATATGAATTTTCTAATAAAGAAAATACTAACTTGGGTTAATAATTATTTTCGGTTAAATAATAAAAGATTGGGGTCTGAAATTTTTATATGTTGGAAAAACATATGAAAATAGATTTTCTAGAATTTTTATAGTTTTTTCCTAAGTGTTTTAAGGGTTATATAAAATTATTTAAGGTATGAGACTTAAATGTTTTATATAATTAAAAAAGGAGAAGGGGCATTTTGTAAAATGATTTGAATTATAAATCTGGAAAGTCGGCAACACTTTTGACAAAGTGTAGTACTTTTTATTGGTAAAGAAAGAGGCAATCAATCACAATTAGACACGTAAGGCAGGTTAGGTGAAAAGAACTATTTGCTACATGTTTTTCACTGTTTTGACACCGTCAGCACCAGGTTCCGCCTCCTCATCTTCGCTTTCGACATAGTCAAAACCAATGCACATGGTATCGGTTTACTGGTACATAGTAAATTTGAAGTAGGCGGAAGGTGGGGAGTCGAAATTGTTATCCCGCTTTTTGGTCAAAGCCAGGATATCAAAAAATTGGCTAAAAAGAATAGATATCAGGATTGGAGATCGATTGGAAACAAGGCTATGATCGATACTGTTAAAATTGGACCAAGCTCCCACAAAGGTGGGATCGATAGGGAATGATACATAAGGTCCGTGAGGCTATGTTTCAACTTTCAAGTCAATCGGAGTTCGTATGCTCAAGTTATAAGCAAAACAAGCACTCATGAACTCCATCTACGATCGATACTAGAAACTGTTCAAATTAGCAAGGATCGATCAATATCTCAAAATCTACAAAGCCAATCAACTTGAAACTTTCTGGAATCCAATAAAATAGTGTAGGAAGCCCATGCACAAAATTTCAAGTCAAAAAAATGAAGTTGAAAATTCCTTCGTATCCATCATTTTCATATCGATCTGATGGATACGAAAATGTTGCTTTTTGAAACAAAACAAGGTATATCTCACTCATTTCGGATCCAAATGAATCCAAACTTTGAGGACATGCTTAGAATACTCTAGGAAGCTTGCATAATCGATCCCTAGCCAAAATTCAACAGAAAAATATTTTCCATATCGATCATTTTCGTATCGATTATATGGATACGAAAAACGCCCATCTCATTGAGGATCGATAGCTAAACTCGCTGGATCGATCTTAAACTTTCACACAATGCTCCTAAGCCTCTGGGTACCAACTCCAACAAGTTTCATCATCATATGATAAGTGCTCCTATCGATACAGAATTGATATGGATCGATACGTAGGACAAACAAATCGATACAAAAAAGTGCTGGATCGATGTTTAAATGTACTGGATCGATATCAAAATGTACTGGATCGATGTCAAACTTTCACACCACCTTCCTAAGCATCATAGGACCCACCATAGATAATCATAGGTCAAAACTCACAAAAATTGGTTTGATCCATAATTTTGGATCCACCTCGTTATGGATCGATCCCTAGTTTCACGAAAAATATGATATCTCACAAACCGTAAGTCGAAATCGCACGAAATTTAGAGAGCAAGGACTTTGCACTGTCATCTTTCACAATGATCGGTCTAAGCTGATTCTAATATGGGGATTATCGATATGAAGGACTTATTGTCGATCCTAAAGAATGGAGGTGACCCCACCGATCTGCATACGGCCCACATGGACCAATAGACTTCTCTGCCTAATTTTCAGCAAGATCTTTGCAGATCTCCACCTATAAATAGAGAGAGCATGGCTCAAGAAAAGGGAACTTTTCTCTTGGCTCCTCTTTATCTTCAAGCTTGGCTAAACTCTTCCACTTTAACTATTGAATAGCACTCTTTTGTAACTGTAACTACAGTGTAAAGGAATAAAAAGGAAATTCTTGAAGTGGACGTAGGCCGGAGAAAGCCAAACCACTATAATTCTCTTGTGTTCTTCACTTGCTTTCATTTTTCATTTACTATTTCTTTACTTTATTACTCTCTACATACAACTATCATAAGATCCATGATTGGATCTACCTGGACATCGGTGCTTTCACTACAATCGGTGTTAGTGACCATTTTGGCCACTAACACTTTGGTGTCACTGAGAACTCTAACACCCGTTGCTTTGGAAGAGGATTGGATCTGAAGCTATGGTTAGGCAATCGGCTAGAAGGAAATTACCAAAAAGGAGCCATCAGGAGGGAAGTCAAGGGGCTTCCTCTGGAGCCGGAGTAGATCAGGTATCCATCTACATCACAAGAGATGAGATGCGGAAAATGGTGGATTCTATGCAGGAGAGATTATTAAAGAGCCAACAAGAGATGATGCAGAATCTCTTCGGTCAAATGGGAACAACTGGGATGCAGCACCTAGAAAATGGACCAACCGCAACTGATGGCAATGTGGAACAAGGAGTCTGAGTTGCAGGAATTTCTGGAGGTCAGATCCAGAATCAGAACGGTAAAGATGAAGGGAATTAGCAAAGGCCTGGGGGCAGACCCTTGGGATCAGATATTGGAAGGCCCGTGAATGCAGCTCAGCAAGTTGGGACCAATGCAAACGTGAATGAGCAACATAAAGAGTACTACTCTGAATACCCTCCATGACATGGGGGCAGGGTGGAAAGGCATATAGGAGGCCACCCCCAGATGGAGACAAGCGGATGGCTGGATTAATAAGAAGGATTATGAGAGGAGGGCTACTGAGCGGAGGCTTGGAGGAAGTTAGTTGGAGTTCATTCACTCCGAATATCAGAAATGCAAGGAACCATTCAGAATTCAAACTACCAACGTTGGAGGCCTATGATGGGAAGTCAGAACCAACTATGCATGTAAACAGATACATCAGGCATATGAAAGTGCTGGGGGCATCTGAGGAGGTTATGGCAAGATGCTTCTCTTTATACTTGACGATTTGGCTGCACTTTGGTTCAGGCAGCTAGAGAATGGATCGACCAGGACATGGGGTGAACTAGTGGAACGCTTCATGAGACAATATAGGGTCCACGTTACACGACCCAAGAACGTAATGACATTGGCATCGATGAAGCATAGGACATGAGAGTCCGTAAAGAATTTTCTAATGCGGTTCAATGCAACCGTGGCTTCGGTAGGTCACCCGGATCCATCAATGATTTTGATGGCGGCGGTAGCAGGAATTGCAGAAGGAACTTTCAAGGTCTCATTGGCACGGGATCTACCACAGGATCTCGGGGAGTTCTATCACGAGGCAGAAAGGTTTATATGATTAGAGGATGCATGCGCTGAAAGGCAGGAGTTGAACGCAGCGCAAGGCGAAGGAACGTCTGGAGAAGGACGTGGGATGGATAATGGAAAGCGAAAGCAGGATGATGGATATGATGGTTCTAACAAATGGAGGAGAGACCGGGAACCCAAATTCATCACATACACAGACTTGATGGAGAATCTGGAATGAAATTACTTGGAAACACGGGGGTAACTCCCCTATCGAAAACCACTCAGAAGGAATCCCACAGAGCGGGAGCGCAGGAGCGGGAGGTACTGCCTATTCCATGAGCTGGAAAGGCATACCATAGATGAATGCCGCCACTTGAAGGACATGGTGGAAGAACACATCAGGAGTGGCAGATTGCCATAGTATGTGAGGAACCAGACAACAGTGGTAGAACACGAGCAGCTACCGCCTGCACCAAACAGGAATGACCCTGGATCGGGGTCACGACTCGTCATCAGCTGATCGTGATGGCAAGGGCCGAGTTCAAAATTTGAACTTCGGTCATTAAATAATATTTCTGGTTTTGTTTCTAAAAATAAAGCGGCTATGCCGCTTACACATGTAAGGGAACCAGAGCGATTCCCAGGCATGCTCTGAGATGGTAGTAGACCGCCCTGCCCGGAGAGGCAACACTTAGTTTTTTCTGTTTTTTCATTGAACATTTGGAATTTGGATTTAATAAATGGATTTGGATTTTGTGAAACAAATCCCTAACCAGAGAGTTAAGGGTTGGATACTGGAAGTCAGTTGGAAATTGATCGCTTTATGCCCCTGACAGGTAAGGCAGGAACCGGAGTGCAGGAAGTGAGTCGCTTTGCCGAAGAGCGATATGATCGGCTCACTTGACGTTGTTCCCCATTCACCGGAGAGTGATTGATTGGGGTTCGAAAAGATCCCAGAGTGGCTGTAATTGGTCTAGGACTTAGGCCATGGCATCTCTTAATGTTCAGGGATACTGAACCAGAGTGCAGGGAGTGACTCCGCTTCGCCGGAGAGTGACAAGATCGGCTTGCTCGACGTTGTTTCCCCTTCACCGGAGAGTGATAGGATGGGATCCATCAAGAGCCCGGAGAGGCTATGATCGGTCCAGGAGGACTAGGACATCGCTATATGCCCCTACTGGGGCCGGAGTGCAAGGGATAGCTTGCTTCGCCAGAGTACGATAGGATCTGCCTATTCAATTGTTAAATTTAGATCGAGCTTAGTAAGGGTCCAGAGAAGGCCGTCAATGATCCAGAAAGATCGTAGGATTTGGTTACTGGCTTCCAAGATGTGAAATGGATATTGATCTAGCTTTGAATGGCTAAGGATTGGATATGGACCCGGAGCGGTCTTGGATTCAGTTAAGGACCCGGAGCGGTCTCGGATTTGGATATTGACCCAGAGAGGTCACGTATTTGGTTATTGGTTACTGGATATGGATGGATTAGAACTCAGTTGTTGGGTTCAGATGGAATTGCGTGGTAATGGATTGGATAATAAGGCTATCGGTGGAGTATGGATTTTGGATATCGGATTTAAAGCTACCCAAAACATGCCTTCCTATCGCAAGGCATGTTTTGGTGGGTAAATGTTATCCCACTTTTTGGTCAAAGCCAGGATATCAACAAATTGGCTAAAAAGGACGGATATCGGTATTGGAGATCGATTGAAAACAAGGCTATGATCGATACTGTCAAAATTGGACCAAGCTCCCACAAAGGTGGGATCGATAGGGAATGATACATAAGGTCCGGTGAGGCTATGTTTCAAATTTCAAGTCAATCGGAGTTCGTATGCTCAAGTTATAAGCAAAACAAGCACTCATGAACTCCATATAGGATCGATACTTTTCTCTCGGCTCCTCTTTATCTTCAAGCTTGGCTAAACTCTGCCACTTTAACTATTGAATAGCACTCTTTTGTAACTGTAACTACAGTGTAAAGGAATAAAAAAGAAATTCTTGAAGTGGACGTAGGCCGGAGAAAGCCAAACCACTATAATTCTCTTGTGTTCTTCACTTGCTTTCATTTTTCATTTACTATTTCTTCACTTTATTACTCTCTACATACAACTATCATAAGATCCATGATTGGATCTACCTGGACATCGGTGCTTTCACTACAATCGGTGTTAGTGACCATTTTGGCCACTAACATAAATCAGGGGTTCCAAAGGGGTTGAGGCGGTCCTTTGTTTTTAAAATTTAAGAAATATGTCTTCTTTCTTTCGACTCAATGGCTTTTGACTAAGTAGCTTTCGACCAGGTCAAATGGTTTGAAGAAAATGATTTCGATTGGGTTGCGCCTCTGTTTTAAATAATTGCTTTCGACTAAGTCGAAACCTCTTTGCTGCCGCCTTTTTACCTTTCGACCAAGATGATTTCGAAAGGGTTGTTTTGTTTTCTATAAACCTGGCCACCTCTCCAATGCTTTCGAAAGGATGGTTTCGGCACCATCACTTCATTACTTAGGAAATAGTTTTGAAGCAGTAGCTTTCGACTTAAATGTTTTAATGACCCTTTTTCTATAAGTAAAGCAAAACCAAAATGGTTTCGAAAGAGATAGTTTTAAATGGTTTCAAAATAGAAGCTTTCGACTTTAATAGGTTTTCGATCCTTTTGCTCTACTTGAAGGCAGAATCCAAATGGTTTTGACCGAGGCGATTTTCAAAGGTTTCAAAGGGGTAAATTTTTGAATGGTTTTGAAAGGTTTCCACATGTTTTAAATTGGACCCAAAGTGCTTTTGAAAGGATTGAGTTTTTACTGTTTCGAAAGGTTTCCACATGTTTTAAATTAAACCCAAAGTGCTTTTGAAAGGATTTAATAAATAGGTTCGAAAAGGGAGGTTCCTTAGGGTTTTGAAAGGATTAAAAGGAAGGTTTTCCTATGTTTTCGAAAACAGTATTTAAAAGGGGGATGTAATATATTTTGAAGCTTTCGGAGAAAAGAAAAGAAAGGATTTTCCAATATTTTCAAAAGGCAATATTTAATTGTTTCGAAAGGGTTTTCCAATGGTTTCGATGGGGTTACCTTCTTTGGTTTTGAAAGGGTTGTTTAACGGTTTTAAACAAAGGTATCGAATGTAATAAATAGGCAATATAGCCTAAGTATTTTCAAGTTAAAAAGGATTTGACTTGTTTTGAAAGGATAGTTAATCCTTATTAAATCTCATCAACATCATTTTGAGTAAAGTGTATATAACATGGAGAAATGGCTTAGAGTAAAGCTAAAGATATATTTTCCTTGTATATACATATGATTTGCAGGACTAAATCATTTTGAAAAGGTTTCCAAGGAAAATTTAAAGGGTATTTAACCCTAAGAAAATAATTCGGATAGTTAGTCCATTTTGCAGGCAGTCAGCCTATATTTTGGATAGTTAATCCAGTTTGGGGCCAGTCAGCCCAGTTGTATGGATAGATAGACAATTTGTAGTATAACAGATCTTACTATTATATTGTGGGCAGATAGCTCACATATTACTTGTTTTACGGATAGATAGTCCATTTATTAACATAAAGGATATTGCTATTTTGATATAACCAGTTTAATTAACCAGTTTGGTTGCAGGAAAAGATTTGCAAAATATATGATTTAAAGAGGGTATAAGTGAGGGGAAACCTGTTCCGCTAAGCGGCGTGGTCTCACTTAATATCAGTAAATCGAGATGTAACAGATTTATTCACACTAAGCTTTAAGTCTGAATCAAAGTTTTTGTTTCCCCTTTAACTCATGGGTGCTCAAAATTGATTTGAGTAGGCTGAGGGTTAAGGTTTTCAGGTTTTAGTCTTTTGGCGAATAAATCTTCCGGAAACGAGCAGGTGGCTGACGGATAGCTAATTAGGGTTTGCAGTTTCATTTTTTTTATTCCGCTGTGTATATTAAGTCGAATGTGACTATATTACTTTGGTCAACCAAGGGGGCACATCATATGTCGCTCTTGGCATATTTTTGTAATGATTATAAATAATCTTTACCGGGGAAACGATATGGGATTATGTAACTTGGATATAAATTTGTTTTGAAATGTAACAAGTAACATGTTGTTTTTGAAATCTGTGATTTTATTCATATTCAAGTGCTTCTGATATTATGGATATTATTATCATTACCGTATTTTGTCACCAGAAGTTAATACTATGGATGACTGTAGCATCTATAGCCCTTAGCTTTTGGCCTCCAAATACGGGATGTTACAACTTGGTATCAGAGCATGGTTTATGAAAAAATTTAAACTAAAAAAAGATTTTTAAAACATAATCCTAAGGAATTAGAGTAAGATTGGGTATGGGATAACGCTATGGTAACGTACTTGTATTTGTTATATACAAGTACGCTTCATCTCTAGTCTCCTATCCTTGTTATGGTATTTTTCTGTATCTCATAAGGTTTGAATACAAATATGGAAGGTAGAAGAGGAAGAGTTAACCCAGGAGGGAAAGGCGCCAATGGGAATGCCAGGCTTAATGCGAAAAGAGGTCAAGGTCAGGCACAAGCAGAAAAGGTGGGTGCTGAAGTCCCGCAGGTTGGAATGGAAGTTATGTATCAGTTTTTCAGGAATATGGTGCAGGCGGGAGTTGCAACTGGAGTGTTAGGAGGAAATGCTGCAGGAACAGGGGTTCCGGAAGTTTCGATAGTTAACACTACAAGAAAATCAGCTTTTGGTTGCAAAAATTGGTGACGTTTGAATGTAAATGCAACTAATAATATTTCCCCTTATTATATAAATGCAACAAAAAATATTTCACTTCCCGCCTTTATAAAAAAAATCCGCGTTTGCCCAAATAAATGTAACCAAAAGATTACCGCCTTGTTATTCCTATGCTCCTTATAAAAATTCAATTCTTTTCCCCAAAATAAGCTAACCCTAAATCAAATTCGTTCTCCAATCCAAATTTGTAATGCTCAGCTGTTCTAATCCTTGATAAGAAGTCGACTTCTAGAAGCAACAAGGCTGCCTCCGATTCCCATTCGAAAGAATCTCCAATGATCCGTATTTACCATAGTAATCTCTACTCAAGCTTCCTTCTTCTTTATTTACTTCTATTCTCTACCCGAATGATCTGTATTGTTGAATTCGTTATTGAATTCATTGTGTGTATTTGGAGATAAACTACTATAATGCCAGCTACACCAACCCCTCCTCCCCAGTAAATGACCCCACGAACTCCCCATCAATCGACGGTGCAACCGCCTTCACCACCACTAATTACAATAAGGTATATTATAATTTTGATAATTTACATTAGAATTAGGTTTTTTAGCTTTAGAGTCCTTATGTTTTTTATATGTTAACAATAAGGTATACAGTTAGTATTGTCGGAATAGCAATAGAATATTTGTCGATATTGTAAGTTGAGGATAACGGTAACATCTTTTTTGAGGTTTTTTTTGCAGTTTTGTTACTTGATTATAGAGGAATGAATGTAAGAGAAAAAACAAAGATGTTTTATGCTTAGATTTAAGGAACGGTTTATGTGTGCTTGTGATTTTTTTTTGGGGTTTAAGCAAAATGACGATGGCTGGTTTGAAGAAAAGGAAGAAAGATAATAATGTTGGTGTAGTTGTTAAAAAATCCAAAGATATATCAAAGACTGCACTTGTTTTGTCATTAACTCAAATCTCGGGTATCAATATTTTTACCTTTCCTTTGGGACTGATGTTTATATACTGTTGTTGATGTGTTATTATGTACCATTTTAGTTTTTAAATTAGCTGTTTGATGAATATTTTAGGTTCTTCATTTACAAGATCTCATGACGAGGATGGTTCGTTTGCATTGCAAAGAAATAAGGCAGAACAACATAATTAAAGCTAGTTATAAAGCTATGCTTCTACCAATAGTTTCTCTAATTGGCTTGATGTTTATAAGATGTCAACTGTGGTCGTAAAATAATTTACCGCTCAGAAACAATTGTTTGATGGGAAACTGGTCACTATACCTACCACATAAGCAATTAAGTCATGACTCATGTATGGAATAATTAACACGTACCAAGTTAATTACCAAAAGATACTTGTTCTGCTAAGTTCATATGGCACATATATGAAATCATTCATTTTACTTTGATGATTCGGTATCGTTTGTTTCCAGCTATGATGAAATTTATATTCTATTTCATTTCGTTAAAATGTGTTTACTATCCGTTGAGTATTTCTCCATATCCACTGAGCAATGCAAAGTGTTGCACCGAGCGTGTTTGCTTGCACTTTGCACCTAGCGCATACACTCTCAGTTTGCACTCTCAGTATTTACTGCCAAAATGGCTATTTCCATGCATTCTCAATGTTTATATGAATTCTTTTCACTGAGTAAAAAACCTAAGTTATCTCAATTTTTAAACTGCGGTTTTTTAACCCAAAGGATGACTCAGTTTTTAACTGAGTTAAAAAGCTCAGTTTCAAAACTGAGTTTAACTCAATTAAAAACCGACTAAGCATTAATAGTTGTACAAATAACCGACTGTTTGTGGTACCAAATTTCTAATAATTTTTTTTGATCCTTTCTTGTATATATAGGTAGTGCATATGCTATTATTAAATTCATTTGGTTACTGTTTCAATGAATAAGTGGAATGGAAGAGGAAGTTTGGAAATATCAAGGAGGAAACTATAAAGACCCAAAGCTGAAGTACTGAATGCTTAGGAAGTACCTGTTTATCCAGTCACCTTGCTGGTAAATAAATTAGCATGAGACACTACTATTTATAACCAACTCTGTTCTTCTTTGACAGATAATTTGGATACTATGAAAGAAGCTTAAAATGTATTACTGAATTGATTTGAAACTTTGACCATTCAAAATATTGTTTATTATGGATGAATCCACTTAGGTGTTAGATAATTAATTCATCGTCTCACAAATGTTAGATAATTTTTCCATTTGCTTTCTTAAAAATGGTAGAATTTATTACTTTCATAGAATTTATTACTACTATATATACACACACATGGACATTGGTGAACTTGCAATGGTGGGAGGAAGTGCTGAACTGACATGAGACCGTACCATTCTTAAAATTCAGTTTGATAACCATTCAATAAGCGATCATATCCCTATTTTACTTACTTTAGCCATCGGGAAAGGAAGAAATGAAGGATACCTTTTAGATTCTGCAATTCTTGGTGTCATCATAATGGCTATAAAGGATGTTGTATCTAAGGGCTTGTCTCTTGAAATTTTTGAGAATCCACTGTTCATTCTCCTGTAAAAAAATGAAGGCAATGAAATGATCATTAAAGGAGTGGCATAAATCATGCATTAATTTTACAGAGGAGTGCAAAAAGTATAAGGCAACATAATGATGAACTATATGAGCAGCTAATCAACAGACCTGATCATATTGATCTAATCAATGAATACAAGCAGGGAACCAATTCTCTTTTCCAACTGATGCAACCACATGCTATTAACAACCTTCAAAGATCAAAGTTTAAATGGTTGTTGGATGGGGATAAATTTTTAAGATTTTTTCATCGACACTTGTCTCTTAATAAAAGGGAGCATCATATTAAACATATGAGAGATGCAGAGGGACATATCACTACTAACTCCGAGTATATTGCTAGTCAAGTCATTTCCTTTTATTCTGAATTATTTTATGGCTCTGAGACTAATCATATTTTCCCACAGGTCATTTACACAAGAGTTCTCACATCGCATGCAAGGGAGCATTTGGACAAATCACTGGATATTGATGAGTTAATGAAGGATTCAATTTATAGAGGTTAAAAATGGTAAATACATCATTATCGAATGTTTGTAGAATTTATATATTATGGATTCATCTGCACCACTAGAAATAGTGTGTACTACAACCACCTCTGTTTATCACTGCTCTGTAGTCATTGTTTCCATCCAACTAGCTTACAAATAATGACAATGTTGTTGTTGTCTTCTCTCAAAGAGTCAAAACCGATTGTTTTCTACAGAATAATGTCCAAATAATTTGAAGAACTTTATATATTTGCAGTGTCAAGTGATGATTACGCTTTGTACATTGTATGACAATTAAGATAAGATCATGTATAATTGTATATATATAGGGAAAGATGGCACGTACAAAGCAAACTGCATGCAAGTCCACTGGGTGCAAGGCTCCTCGCAAGCAATTAGCAACCAAGGTACGTGATACTTTCATTTTGTTCATTTGATTTAGTTTTGTTATAACAACAGCAATAAAAAATGTAGAATTATAAATTGATTTATAAACCAATTGCAGGCTGCAAGAAAGTGACTGCCAACAACAGGAGTGAAGAAGCCTCACTGCTTCAGGCCTGGAACTGTTGCTCTTCGGGAAATTCGCAAGCATCTTTATTAATAACTTTACAATTTATTTTTATTACATCTACATAGCATTTCATTTCTAGTATGTAGCATTGAATTTATTTATTTATATTTTTTTAAAGTTACCGTGATTATAATTGGTCCCTGTAATTGTCGAAAATCAGGTAAGCAATGGCTCCTCCGCAGCCGAACACTGGATTATTTGTTGGATTAAAAAAGGTGAGCCATGCCATTTGGGACACATCATGCAACCAGTAAATGTTCTATTAAAAGGATAAACGGTCTAGAACACAAATATGGGGAGGTTTTCATCATCTTGCTTCCTTTAAGCCAGGTTAGCTCACTCTAATAACATTAACATTTGTAGTTTTTTGTAACTCATCGTACTGTAAACTCTATTATTCAATCTTCCATATATATGGGGAGGTTTTGTCTGCAGTATTGTGAATCTGAATAAATTACAAAGAGAGAGGCCTAAACTAACAAAAAACATAACTTCTACTGTCCACTGCGCACATTCATAATTTGAAATAATGTATTTTCGTTGCTGTATTTAGAGCAATTTGAGAAGTACTTCTTTATGGAACCTTTTATTTTGGTAGGTCATACTCGTTATAAAATTACTTTGTGATGGGATTAAGTTCTGTCTTAAGAATATAGAACAAGAGAGGAATTGACATGAACTTAAATGAAATGAATAGAAAGAAAAGTTGTTTGATTCTTCTTTCTTTATCATTCTGTACTTTTTTTAAAATAAAACTAAATTGTCTGTATCACTCACTGGATCCTGCTTAAACTCGTAGATAAATTACTCAAAAGTATTCTTAGATTTGTTTGGTACTACTAACCTTTGTTGTTTGATTGAACATGTATCGGTTTCGCAATATCTCATATTTGAAGTCCTACGAGTTAACGTAATTGTTTGACTATCTGTTGTGCTTTCACTTGTGTAGGCATCAGACTTTTGAAGAGAGCAAATTTGGACTTGATGATGCTAGCTTTCACTTGTGTATGCAACAAAGAATTATGGGTAATCAAACGTTTTGTTAGCACTAGTTAGATATAACATTTATTAGTACCCGATGTGTAAATTTGTATACAAATGGTTATTGTATGCGAGTTAGGTCATTTTGTCGAAAAACTATTGTATTGGAATGGTTATGGATATTTTATTTGATTATATGGTTAATGTGTTTTTTAACTTATTCGAATATGATGATTATGTGAGTGATTGTTGATTGATATAATAGAACCAAAATAGACCATTAATAGGAAATAATAGCATGAAAAAATGGTGTAAAATAATAAACAACTTTTAGTAGCATTTCAAAAACGCTACCGAAATATATATAGTGGCGTTGAGTAAATGCAACCGTAAAACAGGGGTAAAGTTGGAAATTCTATTAGTAGCGCCAAAAAATCTTTTGGTGGCATTTTTTAAACGCTACAAAAAGATTTATGGTGGTGTTTGAAAAACGCTGCCAAAAATACATTTATAGTGGCGTTAAAATAAATGCAACAAAAAATCATGGATTTTTAGTGGCATGTTTTCTCGTAACGATTATCGGAACGCCACCAAAAGTTTTTGTAGCGTTTTTTGAGCGCTACAAAAAATAAAATTTCTTGTAGTGTAACCAATATGCTAAGTTGAGTGGAGATTAAGCTTGGAGGGAAGCCGTTTGTTGGAATGGAGGATGCCATTGAAGTAGAAAATTGGTAGTTGAACTACGAAAGTATTTTTGTAGATTTGGGGCTCAATGATGAGCAGAAGAGAAGGTTGGCATCTAGGCAGCTTCAAGGAGCATCTTTGTTCTAGTGTAATAGTGTGACTGTGGTAGTAGATGAGGAGACTATGATCTGGGAAGATTTCAAGTGAAGGTTCCAGGAGAGGTTTATGTTAGCAATGGCACAGTTAGCTCTGATCATGAAGTTTGCTGAGTTAGAGCAAGGAGAGATGTCAGTTCTGGAGTATGCTAGAAAGTTCGAGGAGTTGGCCCGGTATGGATACGCTTCAGTGGATACAGTTATAAAGGGGAATGAGAAGTTTATCAAGGGGTTGAAGCCTAAGTTAGCTAGGGCCACATTACCTCATATCAGAGATCCTTCTGACTTTTTGTGGAGATGGCCTTAAGGCATGAGGAGTTGCTTGATTCTCTAGAGAAGAGTAAGGCTAAAGAAGTCCAGGTCGGGCAGAATTAGAAGAGGAAGTTCTTTCCTAAGAAAGGTGCTCAGAAGGGTGGAGCAGCTAAGAAGGGAAGTCTAAGATTGTTTGTTTTAAGTGCGATAAGAAGGGGCACTTTGCTAATGAGTGTCGTGCTGGGAAAGCAAAGGAAGTGGCTGGAAAGAAGGGTGTCAGGTGCTTCAACTATAACCAGATTGGCCATTATAAGAGCCAGTGCAAGGAGCCCACAAAGATGGAAAAGGCAAGGTGTATGCATTGGAGCCTGCTGCTTCTATGCCAACAGCTTAGGAAAAAGGAAAGGAAGTCTTGGGAGGTACGCTTCAGATTCATGGTTTGACTGTTAGCGTTCTATTTGATACTGATGCATCGCATTCTTTTATACCTAGATGTTTGATAGATAAGATTAACCTAGAACCCACTTATTTAGTAACTTCCTTATGGTTTGCGAATCCAATAGGAGGGTATGCAACACTAAGGTTGAGATGTGACTAGTTAGAGTTTGAGTTGTTAGATCATACTTTTGTTTGGAGTTTGCATGTGTTTGATTTTGTGAGGTTTCAGATTATTCTTGGGATGGATTGGTTAAGTGAGCACGATGCTAGGATATTTTTCCAGGATAGGAAAATATCGCTTGGACACCCAGATTATAGTGATCGGATAGTTTATGTCGTAGAAGGTTCTTGCGGTGAGATGCATGCTTTGTTGGGTGCTATGGAATTGGATGATGAGTTGAGTCAAGTTTTCGTGGTTAGAGAATTCGTAGATGTTTTTGAGCCTATAATTGGATTGCCACCGAAACGAGCCATTGAGTTTCGAATAGATTTGATTCCAGAAGCAGAACCAGTAAGTAGACTGCCGAGCAGGATGACTCCTACAGAGATGAGGGAGTTAAAGGTGCAGTTAGTGGATTTAGAAAGTAAGAGTTTTATCAGGCCAAGTAGTTCACCTTGGCGAGCAGCCGTAGTGTTTGCTAAGAAGCCGGATGGATCATTAAGGCTATGTATCGATTATCATAAGTTGAATGAGAGGACGATCAAGAATCGATATCCATTGCTGATGATTGACAATTTGTTCGACCAGTTGAGTGGAGCTAAGGTATTTTCACAATTGGATTTAGCGACAGGTTTCCATCAGCTCAGAGTAGCATAGGATAGTATACCTTTGATGGAGTTTAGGACCAGATATTGGTCGTGCGAATTGTTAGTTATGCCATTCAGACGGACTAATGCGCCAGCTTTCTTTATGGATTTGATAAACCGGGTTTTCCGCGAGCACTTGGATAGATTCGTATTGGTTTTCATAGATGATATCTTGGTATACTCTAAGGATGAAAGAGAGCATGAAGTTCATCTTAGAGTGGTGCTTGAGACGCTGAGACAGCATCAGCTGAAAGCGAAGTTCTTGAAGTGTCATTTCTGGAAGAAAGAAGTGAAGTTTCTTGGCCATGTAGTCTCAGAGAAAGGGTTATCAGTGGATCCAACTAAGATTGAGGCAGTAAATAGTTGGAAGAGACCTAAGACAGTAACAGAGATAAAGATTTTCCTTGGGTTGGCTGGTTATTGTCGGAGGTTCATTAAGGATTTTTCATGGATAGCGGTGCCGATGACCAAGCTGACAAGAAAGGTTGTGAAGTTTGGTGGACCGATAAGTGTGAGGAAGAATTCCAAAATTTGAAACACTTATTGACCTATGTACCGGTGTTAGTTCTTCCGAAAGGAAATCAGGATTTGGTGGTTTATACCGATGCGTATGGAACGGGATTAGGAGTTGTGCTGATGTAGAGAGGTAAAGTGATTGCTTATTCTTCTAGACAGCTTAGATCGCATAAGGTCAGATATCCGTTGCATGATTTGGAATTGGCTGCAGTGATTTTTGCATTGAAGGTGTGGAGACATTACCTTTTGGGAGAAAGGTTTAAGTTATATACAGATCATAAGTCACTGAAGTATTTGTTCTCTCAAAAGGAGTTGAACATGAGACAGCAAAAGTGGTTAAAGTTTATTGCTTCTTATGATTTTAGGATTGAGTATACACCGAGGAAGGAAACAAGGTTGCAAATGCACTTAGCCGGAAACATCAGACTACAATTTTGGCGATGATTGCTAAGTGGAAAGATTTGGAAACATTAGCAGATTGCTGAGTGCAGTGGAGATCCGAGGCTGGGTCCAGTGGAGATACAATTATTATCTTGTTTGGAAGTTCGACCAGTGATGATCGAGAGGATTGCTTCTAAGCAGGAAGAGGATCCAGTGTTAGCCGAACGGATCAGGAAGCTAAGAGATGGAACCGAGAGTGATGATTTGGAAGATTTCAGTCTTGACCAGAATGGGAGGTTGAGAAAGAAAGGGAGATTATGTTTTTCAAGTGTAGGAAACATAAGAAAAGAAGTCTTAGAGGAATGCCATCGTTCAGAGTTCTCTATTCACCCAGAAGGTACTAAGATGTATCAGATATGAAGAGGAGTTTCTTCTGGGAAGGTATGAAGCGGGGTCTTGGGTTGCCTGTGAAGCAGTGCATGATTTTCCAGCAGGCAAAGGCCGAACACCAGAAACTAAGTGGGCTGCTTCAGCCATTGGATATTCCAGTATGGAAGTGTGCTTCTATCTCCAAGGATTTTATTGACGAGTTGCCAAGGTCGAACAGAGGAAATGGTAGTATATGGGTCATAGTGGATAGGTTGACCAAGAGTGCCCATTTCATTCCCGTTAGGTCAACCAGAACGGCACCTGTTTTGGCAAGGTTATTCGTGAATAATGTGGTTAGACTGCATGGAATTTCTAGTAGCATAGTTAGTGATAGAGATCCTTTGTTCACTAGCGAATTCTGGAAGAGTCTACAAGAAGTTTTAGGAAACAAGTTCAAGATGAGTACCGCTTACCATCCGCAGACAGATGAGCAAACGGAAAGAGTTAACAAAATCTTGGAAGGTTTGTTAAGAGCTTGTGTATTAGATTTCGGGGGATCATGGGAAGACCATCTGCATTTAGTCGAGTTTTTGTATAACAACCGTTATCAGACTAGTATTGGGATGGCACCGTTTGAAGCTTTGTATGGAAGGCCATGAAAATCTCCCATAATTTGGCTAGAGACTGGGGATAGGTTGGTTCTTGGTCCAGATTTAGTCAGAGAAGCTGTAGAAAAGATTGAGGTCATTCGGGCTAGAATGAAGGAGACTCAGTCTAGGCAGAAGAATTATGCAGATAAGAGACAGAAAGATCTGGAGTTCTCAATTGGAGATCGGGTTTTCATCAAAGTATCACCGATGAAGGGTGTGATTAGGTTTGGAAAATCAGGGAAGTTAGCACCGAGATTCGTTGGACCTTTTCCTATTGTTGAGAGGATCGGGAAACTCGCATATAGAGTTGAGTTACCGAGCAGTTTGGTAGGAGTAGATGACTTAGTAGTAGAACCGGATTTGACCATAGTAAGGAAGCCTATTTGTATTGTTGGAGAGATGAGAAGAGGCATAGAACAAGGACGGTCAAATTAGTCAAAGTCCAGTGGAGCGACGATGATAGGGACTGTACTTGGGAGATAGAGAGCAGGATTCAAGATACTTATCCTGACTTGTTTGATGGTATGTTTTACCCTCTTGTTTGATTTGTTGTGTACCTTATCATAACTTTGAGGACGAAATTCTTTAAGGAGGGGAGTCTGTAACACCCCAGATTTTTGGTTACATTATTAGGATATTTAATTTGTCAAATAAAATAAAATAATGTGTTGATTAGGGGATTGAGATTTGATTTTAATTAAGGTGTAGCCGTGCCATTTAACCATGCATTAAAGTAAGAGTTAACTTGAAATAGAGGAGGGGTAAAATAGGAAAGAGGCCATTCCTATATCCTCCAAACCTTGGCCGTGTAAAATTTTACACGTTCATTTTCATTCTCAAATTTTAAAGTAAGGGGCCGGTCGCCATTAACAAGGAAGAGAGGAAGAAAAGCTAGGAAGAAGCTAATTCAAATCAAATCTATTAACATCTCAATCTCTATAATCTCTAAAGCTAAGGTAAATAATGTTTACATCTCATTTTTGATTGTATTTTTGGTTTTTAGACGATTGCCGAATGTTTTGAAATGATTTGCCATGTTTTTGAATGATGGAATGATTATATATACATGTTGATGATTTATGTATGTTCATATTAATTTTATGATATGTTTTAAGGAGAAAACCCTATAAAATGACATCCAAATGTTTTGCGAATTTTTATGAAGGTCATAAATATTATTTTCCAAATGGGTTTCAATTTTTAGAATTTTATGAAATTATGTGGATTTTATATGAATTTTCTAGTAAAGAAAATGCTAATTTGGGTTAATAATTATTTTTGGTTAAATAATAAAAGACTGGGGTCTGAAATTTTTATATATTGGAAAACATATTAAAATAGATTTTTTGGAATTTTTTTTAGATTTTTCCTAAATGTTTTAAGGGTTATATAAAATTATTTAATGTATGAGACTTAAATGTTTTATATAATTAAAAGAGGAGAAGGGGCTTTTTGTAAAATGATTTGAATTATAAAATCTGGAAAGTCGGCAGCACTTTTGACAAAGTGCAGTACTTTTTATTGGTAAAGAAAGAGGCAACCAATCACAATTAGACACGTAAGGCAGATTAGGTGAAAAGAACTATTTGCTACATGTTTTTCACTATTTTGACACCGTCGGCACCAGGTTTCGCCTCCTCATCTTCGCTTTCGACACAGTTGAAACCAATGCACATGGTATCAGTTTACTAGTACCTAGTGAATTGGAAGTAGGCGGAAGGTAGGGAGTCGAAACCTGGGTTCCGAAGGTGTTGAGGCAGTCCTTTTTTTTAATTTAAGAAATACGCCTGCTTGCTTTCGACTAAATGACTTTCGACTAAGTAGCTTTCGACCGGGTCAAATGATTTGAAGGAAATGGTTTTGATTGGATTGCGCCTCTGTTTTTAAATAATTTCTTTCGACTAAGTCAAAACCTCTTTGCTGCCGCATTTTTACCTTTCGACCCATATAGTTTCGAAAGGGTTGTTTTGTTTTCTAAAAACCTGGCCACCTCTCCAATGCTTTCGAAGGGATGGTTTCGACACCATCACTTCATTACTTAGGAAATGGTTTTGAAGCAGTAGCTTTCGACTTAAATGTTTTAAGGACCAGTTTTCTATAAGTAAAGTAAAACCCAAATGGTTTCGAAAGAGATAGTTTTAAATGGTTTCGAAACAGAAGCTTTCAATTTTAATGGGTTTCTGATCCTTTTGCTCTACTTAAAGGTAGATTCCAAATGGTTTCGACTAAGACGTTTTTTCAAAGGTTTCGAAGGGATAAATTTTTGAATTGTTTCGAAAGGTTTCCACGTGTTTTAAATTGAACCCAAAGTGCTTTCGAAAGGATTGAGTTATGACTGTTTCGAAAGGTTTTAATGAATAGTGTCGAAAGGGGTGGTCCCTAGGGTTTCGAAAGGATTGAAAGGAAGGTTTTTCCTATGTTTTCGAAAGGCGGTATTTAAAAGGTTTTAAAAGGTGGATGTCTGATATTTTGAAGTGTTTGTACCAAAAATGGGCACAACACTCTTCGGAAGTCTTTGAAGAGATAAACGCGTAGAATGAAAATTAACACTGTGGATTATCTAACAAAAACTCCAAATAACAGAAATGTAAAGTGCAAAGACAAGCGATTTAGAGTGGTTCGGCTTTGTAGCCTACGTCCACTATGAAGTTTGATGATTTTATTGCTCGACACTCGAAGATTACAACTTCTTATAACGCAGTACAACTGGTTTTGTGAGCTAAGTCTGAATCTAAGGCAACCGTGGTGATTTTGAGTAAATCTGGCAGAGTCCGGGCTCTTCTTAGCTCATAGAATTGTCTGACCCCTTTTCTGAATGACCAGGGGCTTTATTTATAGGTGTAGGAGGCTGATATTTCGCCTAAACTGAAGGGAGACCAGTTCTGGTACGTCAGGGGGCCCACATGCCCGCTTTCTGGAAGTCCGGGCCCACTTTGGGATCGATTCGAAGCTATGTTCGAATCGATCAAGAAATTGTCCAATCGAGCTAAAATTTGGTGTGAACATTCTTCAACATGTGCTCAAGCTTCTGTAAAAATTTCATAGAATTTGGATCTGTAGATCCCGAGTTATGATCGATTCAAGATGGTGTTCTTCGTCCTATGGATTCGTTCGAATCGATATGGTTCGAATCCATAGGGTCGAATCCATGCTCCTGCTCGTGAAGGCGATGATGTGGTGCGTGTCCCTCGTATCAATCCACTTTTCACTCCGTATTGACTGGGTCGACTCCATGTTCTTCGCCGCTTTGACTGGGTAGATTCGTGGTAATGGATTCGAAGGTATGCTCCTTCGAATCGATAGAGCGTTCGTTCCCTTCGTATCGATCAGAGCACTCCATAGTCGATTGATACGAAGGCTTTACTGCTGAATGGATTCGAAGATGGGAATGCTCAATGGATGCGAGGTAATGGGTTCAAAGACAATTACAGGATGGATTCGAAGCTCCTTCCACTTCTGGGACTCGAAGCATGGAATGGCTCCGATGGATTCGAAGTGTAGTGATTGCATGGATTCGAAGTAACTCGTAGGAACTGACTCGAACGAACATTCTTTGATGGTTCGGAACCATATGGAGTCGAACTGGTGGATCCGAACGACCATCGCCTCATCGATTCGAAGCATCCTGACTCAAGGGATTCGAATGGCTTTAGCTTCATGGATTCGAACAGAGCTTGACTTGATGGGTTCGAACGGTGCCTCTACCTATGGATTCGAACCTAGGGCTATTCCCTCCACTTCTCATCGATGATAACTTGAGCATACGAATTCAGATCGACTCGAACCTTGGAATATTGGTTTGCATGGCTCTGCTTGACGTGTCTCATCAACTACAGCCAGATCCGGACTCGGGCAGAATTCATCGATATCCGTAGTGAACCTTCGTGCAACCGATCTCCAAAACGAACTGTTGTTGAATTCTAATCAAGCTCTTGGTGTCACGGCCTTGCCAAAAGGCGGGATAACATGAAGTTTTCGGAGAAAAGAAAGGAAAGGTTTTTCCAATAATTTCGAAAGGCAATTTTAATGGTTTCGAAAGGGTTTTCCAATGGTTTCGAAGGGGTTACCTTCATTGGTTTCGAAAGGGTTGTTTAACGGTTTTAAATAAAGGTTTCGAATGTAATAGATAAGCAATGTAGCCTAAGTATTTTCAAGTTAAAAAGGGTTTTGACTTGTTTTGGAAGGTAATTAATCCTTATTAAATCTCATCAACATTATTTTGAGTAAAGTGTATATAACATGGAAAAAATGGCTTAGAATAAAGCTAAAGATATATTTTCCTTGTATATATATATATAATTTGAAGGACTAAATCATTTTGAAAAGGTTTTCAAGGAAAATTTAAAGGGTAGTTAACCCTGAGAAAATAATTCGGATAGTTAGTCCATTTTGTAGCCAGTCAGCCTAGATTTCGGACAGTTAGTCCAGTTTCCGAGCAGTCGGCTCAGTTGTATAGAAAGATAGTCCATTTGTAGCATAACGGACCTTGCTATTATATAGTGGGCAGATAGCTCACATATTACTTGTTTTACGGACAGATAGTCCATTTATTAGCATAAAGGATATTTCTATTTTGATATAATCGGTTTGATTAACCAGTTTGGTTGCAGGAAAGGATTTGCAAAATATATGTTTTAAAGTGGGTATAAGTGAGGGGAAACCCGTTATGCTAAGCGGCATGGTCTCACTTAGTATCAGTAAATCGAGATATAACAAATTTATTCACACCAGGCTTTAAGTCTGACTCAAAGTTTTTGTTTCCCTTTAAATTCTCGGGTGCTCAAAATTGATTAGAGTAGGCTGAGGGTTGAGGTTTTCAGGTTGTAGTCTTTTAGTGAATAAAGCTTCCAGGGACGAGCAGGTGGCTGGCAAATAGCTAATTAGGATTTGCAGTTTCATTTTGTTTTGATTCCGTTGTGTACATTAAGTCAGATGTGACTATATTACTTTGATCAACCAAGGGGGCATCGTCATATGTCGCTCTTGGCGTATTTTTGTAATGATTATAAATAATCTTTACCTGGGAAACGATATTGGATTATGTAACTTGGATATGAATTTGTTTTGAAATGTAATTAGTAACATGTTGTTTTTGAAATCTGTGATTTTATTCATATTCAAGTGCTTCTGTTATTATGGATACCATTATCATTACTGTATTTTGTCACCAGAAGTTAATACTATGGATGACTATAGCATCTGTAGCGCTTAGCGTTTGGCTTCCAGATACGGGATGTTACAGATGAGGTGTGGAGATGGGAGTTAGGCTGCCTCCTTGATGATTAGGTGATAGTTAGCTTTCTATATTCGCTCAAGGTCTTGCATGATGAGTTGCCATCGATACCTATAGCTTGGCAATATCCAGACTTTTTTTAAGGAGGTGACCAGATTAATACCACGTAAAGAGATAGAGTTCTATATAGATCTGGAGAAGGATGCTAGGCCGGTAGTTATGCCTTTGAGGTGTATGGCACCTAAAGAGCAGAGGGAATTATAGGTGCAAGTGAATGAATTATTGAGGAAGGGGTTTGTTTGAGGAATATATCTAAGTGGAATGCACCTGTAATGTTCTTTACTAAGGGGGATAGCTCTTTGAGGTTGTGTGTAGATTACCATAAAGTGAATAAAGTGATGGAAAAGAACAAGTATCCACTTTCGCGTATCGATGACTTGTTTGATCAACTCTATTGTGCAAAGGTGTTCTCTCAGTTGGACCTTGTGACAGGGTTTAATTAACCAAGAGTGACTAGGGAGAGTGTGTCGGTTATAGTGTTCCATACGCCATTTGGATTTTACGAGTGTATAACATCCCGTATCTGGAGGCCAAAAGCTAAGCACTACAGATGCTGCAGTCATTCATAGTATTAACTTCAGGTGACAAAATACGGTAATGCTAATGGTATCCATATTATCAGAGGCACTTGAATATGAACAAAATCACAGATTTCCAAAATACAGCAGTTTACCGATTACATTTCAAAACAATTTCATATCTGAGTTACATAATCCCATATCGTTTCCCAGGTAGAGATCAAATATAATCATTACAAAATACGCCAAGAGCGACATAAAACGATACCCCTTTGGTTGATCAAAGAAATATAGTCATATCTGACTTAATACACAACAGAAATTCACATCCTTCTTTTAAAACCTTTAGGTATTGCCTTTCGAAAACATAGGAAAAACCTTTCCTTTCAACCCTTTCGAAACCCTAGAGAACCACCCCTTCGAAACCATTCACTAAAACCCTTTCGAAAGCATTAAAATTCTAAACCTTTCGAAAGCCTTTTGGGTTCAATTTAAAACATGTGGAAACCTTTCGAAACCATTCAAAAATTTACCCCTTCGAAACCATTGAAAATCATCTCGGTCGAAACCATTTGGATTATGCCTTCAAGTAGAGCAAAAGGATCAAAAACCCATTAATGTCGAAAGCATCTGTTTCGAAACCATTTAAAACTGTCTCTTTTGAAACCATTTGGGTTTTACTTTAATCATAGAAAAAGGGTCTTTAAAACATTTAAATCGAAAGCATTTGATTTGAAACCATTTCCCAATTAAAGAAGTGATGGTGTCAAAACCATCCCTTCGAAAGCATTAGAGAAGTGGCCATATTTTAAAAAAACAAAGCAACCCCTTCGAAACCATCTGAGTAGAAAGGTAAAAAGGCGGCAACAAAAAGGTTTCGACTTAGTCGAAAGCAGTTGTTTAAAAAAAGAGGTGCAACCTAATCGAAACCATTTCCTTAAAATCCATTTGACTTAGTCAAAAGCTAACCTAATCGAAAGCTACTCAGTCGAAAGCCATTTAGTCGAAAGCAAGCAGGCTCATTTTTAATTTAAAAGCAAAGTGATGCCTCAACCCCTTTGGAACCCCTAGTTTCGACTCCATACCTTCCGCCTGCATCCAATTCACTACGTACCAGTTCCCCTATACCATGTGCATTGGTTTCGACTGTGTCGGAAGCGAAGCTAAGGAGGCGGAACCTGGTGTCGAAAGCATCGAAACAGTGAAAAACATATAGCAAATAGTTCTTTTCGTCTAACCTGCTTTACGTGTCAAATTTTGATTGGTTGCCTCTTTTCTTTACCACTAAAAAGTGCTGCAATTTTCAAAACAAAATATTTGAATTATTTGCAAAAAGCCCCTTCTCCTTTTATAAATATATAAAACATTTTAGTCCCATACCTTAAATAACTTTATATACCCATTAAAACACTTAGAAAAATTCTACAAAAATTCCAGAAAATCTCTTTTAATATGTTTTCCAACATATAAAAATTTCAGACCCAAAACTTTTATTATTTAACCATAAATAATTTACAATCCAAATTAACATTTTCTTTACTATAAAATTCATATAAATTCCATAAAAATTCAAAAAAAATGAAAATTGAAACCCACCTCCAAAATAATATTTCTGGTCTGTATAAAAAATCGTAAGGCATTTAGATGTCATTTAATAGGGTTTTTACCTTAAAACATATCATAAAATCAATATGAACAAACATAAATCATCAACATGTATATATAATCATTCCATCATTCAAAACATGGAAAATCAATGCAAAACATTTCGGATTTCATCTTAAGACTGAAAAAAAGAAATAGGAGATGTAAACATTATTCACCTTAACTTTAGAGATTAAAGATATTGAGATGTGAATGGATTAGATTTGCTTAAGCTTCTTCCTAGCTTTTCTCTATCTTTTTCCCCTTTCTCTTATTAGTGGCGGCCGACCTCTTGTTTAAAAAATTTGATAAAATGAAATGAACGTGTATAGGAATACACGGCCAAGTTTTAGGGATATAGGAATGGCCTCTACCCCTCCTCTATTTCAATTTAACTCTTATTTTAATTCTTAGGTTAAATGGCACGGCTACCCTTTGATTAAATCAAATCTCAATCCCCTAATCAACATATTATTTTATTTAATTTAACTAATTAAATATCCTAAATAATGTTACCAAAAATATGGGGGTGTTACAGAGTGGTAGGTTCTAACCAATGCATTGACATACTTTCTGGTCTCATGAACCATGTTTTCAGGGACCGATTAAGTGCTTATGTTTGTTGACGATATTTTAATCTTTTCTCAGATAGAAGAGGAACATAAGACACATTTGAGGATTTAGATATTTTGGAAACATCGATTGAAGGCGAAGCCTTTGAAGTGCCATTTCTAGAGGAGGGAAGTGAGATTATAGGGTCATGTTGTTTCTGAGCAATGCATTATTGTAGACCTTATGAATCTTGCAATGGTTTAGGACTGGAATCAACCAAGAAAAGATACAGATGTGAGAAAATTCCTTGGACTAGTGGGATACTATTGATGTTTTATCAAGGACTTCTCTAGGGTAGTAACTAACAAATTCGATGAAGAAGAATCAGTCATTTTTGCGAAGCAAGGCAAGAGCATTCGTTCGTGAGTCTTAAAGAAATCAAATATAGTGGCATTTCCATAATATATTGATTCGGGAGTTTTGGCTAAGTATGCGTTATTTCCAGCCTACAATTAGAAATGTAAACCCTATTTTCTAATCCTACTTTAGCCCAAACACCTTACCATTAATATTCATCATCTTCTTCATTTAATCTCTAAAAAAATCAAACCAACAAGCATCAAATCAAAAGGCTAATAAAACATTAATAAGCAAACAATTTTGAAACAAACCAAGTATAATTGATGAGGAAACACATCAGGCCAGTGAGGAAGAACTAGGGTTCTAATCGGTTCGGAAAAGAAAAGCGACTAATCCATAAGTGAGACTCATCTTATTTGAGTATATATTAGTATGTTATAGCAATCATCTCTTATGGTCATAAATCACATTATAAGTGATTTAGTTGAAAATTTAAAAAGTGATTTTATATATAAACATGATTGGGGTGTAGCATGCCATGGCTAGATTAAAAAGGTGAAATTCTATTGACTATGATTAAGAAAAGTTAATCACCCTCTAATTAAAATGTACGAAATAAAAAAGAGTCTGAAATTAGACACATCTTATATCAAAATTATAGTTCTCGATGGCGCAAATCTATTATAACAACCCGTGCCTTAGTGGGCCTGCATTTTCTATAATTTGAAAATCCAAGTCTATTAGAGTACGGATCGTTGGTGTTGGTATCATGTAATAAACAAAAGTATGTCAAAGACTATCGATAAGAACTCACAATGGAAAAAAATAAATATAATAAACATATACATATACCGACCAAAGCAGATACTTCCTGTTTCTAGTAACACTGTCAGTGCCGAGCATATATTAAGAAATCTGTCCTTTCACCGTTCTTGGCTTGAGCCTGTACCTATCCCTCTAAATCTACCATGTGAGTTGTAATGAGGAGGGGGTCAAAACAGCGTTCTTTGACTGGTAAATTACATGCTTTATCCATAACACTAGTTTGTGCAAATTATTTTCCATTATGTGTTATGTCTAGTATTGAAAGCTTTGTCATTTTGACTCAGTGTACGCATACGATACGTCCACCCTACTCGAGGTATACATACGTATATATGCATACCTATAAGTTCTATAGTCCCCTCCATGGACCGGGATATAATCCCTGCTAATATATGTAACCTTGCACCATGCTAGGTATTTACCAACAGTGTCTAGGCCGAATTGCCTGCGTACACAAAAAAACCTCCCATTAGTGCCCAATAATGGCATTATAATTGTTTAGCCATACTCTAATTTGTCTTAAAGACTCATCTAGGGGATATCTAGCCGTGCCTTCTAACTACAAACTAACTAACTAACAACTTTGAGGGGGTGCATGTCCTAACAAAACCTTAACTAGTAGGAGGCGTAGTCCACTTGGGTGTAACTCAAGTCTTTCTACCGACTGCTCCAGGATTGATGACGCTCTCGACCTATGTGTATAGCCCTACTCCTTGCATATATGATACCAACCTTGTTGACATAGCACCGAGCCTACGTCGGTTGTCCTATTTAGATTGCCTATTGCAATTAAGGGAATGCCTACCTAGTTACTTAGTACCCCCTATAAGGATTGAAGCAGGCCCTATTTGGCCATTTAAGACTTCAACCCAAGGTGAAACCCCTTTGGTATATTCCCTTCACTTATACACGAACGTATATCACAATGGGTCCTACAGTTAGAGATGTCCCGAATCAGTACAATGTATACACAACTGCTGGTAGCCTCTTTCGGATGGCAGACTTATGTTATGCAACATTACTGACCTCGCATTCCAGCCCTTATTAATGACTGCATTATTTATAGTTAATTTAAATCATTGGCTAGATCTAATAATTTACACCCGTTATAACTGTTGAATATGCTAGTATATGATTTTTGTTTGATGATAATAAACATATATATATATATATTCATTTAAATGTATTTGTTATTGTACTATTTTATTTTTCACATAATTAAATAAATATTTGCTGAATAAAATAAATAACACAGAATTTAAATTCAAACAAATATTTTTTTCAAATAAATATTTTATTGCAATTTTGAATAGTACAAATTTGAGCTCTCACTATATATATATACAATTTTTTATTACAATACGATTTCGATTACATCGCAATTTTTAATTTACATTAGCACCTCACTACATATCACTCATTCACTCGTATTTATCTTCAACTCTACTCTAGCCCGAATCCAGCATCTGAGTTACCTGCAAAATACACACTAACGCAGTAAAATTGAAAAGGAAATATTTGTGCAGTGTAAAATAAAATGTGTATTTTGAAAATATTATCTGCCTCAGTTATTTGGGTTGTTCGTCATCATTTATTTTAAATTCATCATACACGAACAGCTTGTGACATGCACAATGTATCACTGTACATGCCACAAGGCTGTGCACACCGATATACACTTGACAAAACTGCAGGGACAGGTGAGCACAAGGTCAAACCCAACCAAAAGCTAGGTTCAACTCAAGTGCAATACAAATAAAGCCACGACACGAACACAAGGTCAAACCCGAGGCAAAGCTAGGTTCAACTCAGGTGGAATAAAAATACATCACTAAATTGTCGAGTACAACAAGATCAGTTTCCAAAGTTGGTCCAGAAACAAGAACAAGCACATGCACTAGTGAAATAAAGAACAGACCCAACATTTCAGAAAGACTACAAAGAAACCAAGGCCAAGACCAACTTCAAGATACTACAAGTTCAAACCAGTACAATGGCCATGTTCAAAACAACACCAAAACTGGAAACAACTCGATACAAACATCCAGCATGAACCAAATAAAGCAGTGAACACGCTACAACCGAAGACACAATACTCTAAACACCAAACAAATTGGACAAAGCAGTGCAGCACAACCAAACAGTCCAGGCTCTCAAATACCCAATGTAGACAGCAACTCAAACGTATCAGACATGACTCAAGTGCAATCAGACTCAATGAAACAAAGGAGCAACACTGCATACATATATCTATACTATGCACATGAATCAAATGCACAAATCCAGACCAGACTACAAGATGACCAGAACAGACTGCAATATCAAAGTGCAAATGGAATACAAAGCTACACTGATACCAAAGACTACAAGTACACAAAACTTCACAACATCTATGCAATAGTGCAGACAATCAGAGTAGTTCAAAATGCAAGCTAACCTACACATATATACATACATTTATGTATGTATACACATGATGCAAATGCAATGCAACATCTGGTACCAGTTTTAAATCATGATATGTAGACAATGTCAAAAAGACCACGACAATGAATTGATCAGAAGCATACATATATACATATGAAAATACACACACACATATATAGACAATGCACATGTAACCAGGACCAGTGAGCAGTGACAGTCGAACAAGTTTGTTTTCAATCAACGCAGTGTGGACAGAGCACAATCTATATATATACATGCATGAACACACACACAGATATATATATACACACACAGTGAAACCAGATGCAATAGCAAAGCACTTCTCAAAGGCAAATGCCAAACCAGACTTACTATCGAACAAGTAAAAATCAAGTAAGCAGTATCAGGATAAACAGTAATCAAGCATTAGGTAGAAAATGCTACAGAGCATTTAACAAAGTCAAGGCCGAGACAAAAATCAATCAGATGATCAAATTTTGCAGGGATTCAAATTTGAACTAGTCAAAGTGTTTTTTCAATCCCAAAGTCAAGTTTAAATGCCAGCAAATTCGAAGCCATGGTGACCAAGGCAGAATCAAATAAGTAAAAATTATCAAAAATCAAATTGGCCGAAGACAACAGCATAAAGAATGGAGCAAGTTCTAATTCATGAAGCCATGATGAGCAAGCTATCAGAAAATATACGAAATTGATCTAGTCTAAAGAAATCACAAGCATTCAAGAAAATCGAACGACCAAGCTACAATATCAGACGATTTTAATCGAACGAAAATGTAGGGAATTAAACCCTATTTAAACCCCATCATCATCGGCAATGAAAAGCAATCGAGTTCAAGCATATCAACGAAATAATACAGAAAATTACATACCAAATTCATACCGAACTCGACGAATTTGAAGGAGCCGTGTGCAAATCAGAGAAACGGACGATCGACAAAGCAAGTGACGTGAAAACATCTACTCGATCAATCAACTGTAATCGGTGCCTTTAAATTTTCTGAAACCCTAATCTTGAACGAAGAGGAACGAATGTTGTCAAGCAAAGGAAGAAGCAGACAAGAAAGATACCGGCCGAATAATAGAAAAGAAAAAGGGATTTATTTTTATTTTTATTGTGGGCCGGTTATTATAAATAGACTTTGGGCTTTAGTTTATAAATTAGGGTTTTATTGTTTTTTATTGTTTTAATTTGTATTTTTATTTTAAACGTTTGTAAATTCTAGTCGTGTGACTAGGGGATGAACTACGGTGGTGTAGTTCGAGAATTCGCAACTCAGTGGCTGAGTTGTGGTAGGGTTTTGAGCATAGAGTTAGGTTAGTCAATAGCGGGTGTCGCGAGTTTACGTGTGTAAGCATTTGACTACTTAATTTCTAGTAGAAACCTTGGGGGCAACACGTAGGCAGGGTTTTGTCGAAGCTGGGTAAATTCTGTGTTGTTCTATTTCTGCTTTTTATTATTCTGCTATTATCTGTGCTGCTATTATTCTACTATTTCTGTGTTGCAATTATTTTATACTTCCGCATTAAATTTTTATAATTAATAGTATCACCTTATTCATCCCCCCACTAGGGTGAAATCGATCCTACAATAACGTATACTTAAGGCTATATAAATTTAACTGTAAAATTACGGTGCCATCTAAGTTCAATTATTACTATTAGTCACTTTTACATGAACACACTTCTTTAATACTATTAAATGTCATCAAATAATTTTTTCTGCTTGATTTCCGATTAATACAATTAGATATATTTTACTGTTCTTTTTAACTATTTTCATTGCTTCTTGTTAATTTCGTAACTTATCTTAAAACACTTATATTAAGTTAATAATAGAATTATTGTTATCATCTCTATTTATAATACCATGGTTTTACGTTTAAGGATTTCCATATTTTAATGCACTAGAACTACGTCTTCCCAAAAGGTAATGTTAACACGGTAATTCCTCATAAATTAGTTAAAAGAGATTTTGGGTTATGCTTGGAATCACAAGAAATTATCTTTTTTGTATTTATTGAAATAGATGGTACAAAATACGGTAAACATACCTATTTTATACATAGTTTTTTGGGTCATATTCCTTATTATTTCAAATAGTACACCTTTATAGCTAATTAAAGAGTTGGACAATATATAGAAATTTATATTGCAACATATTTGTAACACCCCTAATTTTAATAACATTATTCAGGATATTTAATTATATAAACCAACTAGAATAATGTAAATAATTAGTGTGATAAAGGGATTGAGATTTGAAAATAAAACTAAGGGCCGAGCTTAATTAAATAAATGGGCTTAAGAATGGTTTGTGAGCAAATTAATCTACACAGGGGTATACTGGGAAATAGCCACACTACCATAACCTTTATATATATCCACGGCTATACCCTCCATTCACGTTCATTTCTCATTTTCACAAAACATAAAAACATAAAAGAGGAGTCGGCCATTGTAAGGGAAGACAAATTCAAATCAAACTAAGAAATTAAAGAAGGGGAAATAAATCTTAATCTTAGTCCAATCTCCTTATTCTAATCAAGGTGAATAATAATTTATACCATCTCTATTTTGTTTATAATCATTTGTTTCGAGTTTAAGATTAAAATTGTTTTAATGATGATTTGGATAATGACATGCTTGGATTTATAACATGTTTGATTTAAATCAAATTGTTTATATATGGATTTATTCGGTTTTTAGGGTAAAACCGACTATAAATGATTTCGAATGCCATGAGAAATTTATATGATATGTAAAACATGATTTTGGAGTTGGGTTTTAATTTTGATAATTTTCCAAGCTATGGAAAGATTATTATGAATTTTTAAAGGAAAATATAGTTAATTGGGTTTAGAAATTTATTTCAGAAATTATGTTGAGAATTTGGGTCTAAAATTTAGATATGTTAGATAACATATTAAAAGTGAATTTTTATGATTTTTGGGGATTTTTCCTAAGTGGTTTACTATGAGAATTAATTTTTTTTGAAAGGAGGACCTAAATGATTTAATTATTTTGCTTAATGGAAGGGCTTATTTGTTAAACTAATCTTGGTTTAAATCTAAAATTATGCGGCAGTTTATTTGGTAAAGAATTTGAAAAGTTGAGGCAACCGATTACATGTTTACACGTAGGCAGGTTAGTTAGAAAGTATTTGCTTTAATTGGCATTAATTAGCTTTTACGCAGAAAAGTGGGTTCCGCCTCTATTTGAAGCACCTTTCGACCCATGGCTTCCACCCAATCAAGTCGAAACCCCACAAAGCTGAAACCAATACACAAGATATCAACATGGGTACATAGTGGATTGGAGGAAGGCGAAAGGTATGGTGTCGAAACATAGCTTCCGATGGGAACGAAACCTTTGCTTTGCTTTTAAATGTTGACGCCTGCCTTTGTTTTATTAAAGCTTTCAAAGGAGTCGAAACATATGCTATCGAAAGGAGTTTTCTAAATAGCTTTCGAAGAAGGTTGCCATCTTTCATTTGTAAGTATAAGCTTTCGAATGAGTCCCTTTTTTATAAAACAGTGATTTCAAAAATGGTGGTTCCGACCTAGACGAAACCCTTCTACCGTTCTTTTGCCTTTCAAATGTATTGAAGGCATCAATGCTTTTGAAAGAAAGCTTTTGTTTTAGAGATGTACTAAGCCACTTCCTAAGAGCTTGCGAAAGGGTTCAAGGGTTTCGAAGGTAATGGTTTCGAAAGGGGGTTTCGATGCTAACCTTCACTGTTTTACTTAAATGTTTTGAAGCTTTCGAAAGGATGGTGCCGATGCCATCAAGCTTTCCTTAAACAATTTTATATGAAGATTAAAGGTTTTGAAAGGGATACTTTCGTATATATTCACTTTGACCCAAAAGATGTTTTGAGTAAACCCAGTGGTTTCGAAGCTATGTTTCTAAGGATTATTAAGTAATGTTTTGATACTTTCGAAAGGTATGTTTTGGTTTTGAAAGAGATGTTTTATAGAGCTTCGAAAGGTTTATATGTAATGTTTTAAAAAGAAGTTTTCTATGCTTTCGAAGGAGGTTATCCAAGGGTTTCGAAAGTAATGTTTTAAGGTTTCAAAAGCCTTAGTTTTCAAAACAAGTAACCCAATCTCATTTTAAAGGAAAACCATGGCATAAATAAAGAGTTTTGAAAATTATTTTAAGTATGGAGTTTTTGAAGAAGTTTTCCTTGATTAATAGGTTAAAGGGACTAACCAAGTTTTATTAAAGGATTTCAAGGATATTAAACCACATGTGTTGGTATTATTATGTTATTATGTTTACTTCTTCATTTATATATTCACATTGTAATGGACCCATAACTGTATTTTGGAGAGAAAGGGTAGAATAACCAGCTAGGTTGACCCAGTAGTGAATATAAATTAAGTTAACTCCTGAATGAGTAAAATTGCATCCAGGAGGTCAGGAAGACCAGAATATAGGATGCTAAAATAATGATTAAAGAAGTTGTCAGGGAGACAGGTTCATAGTAAACCCATGAAAACTATGTATAAAAGAAGTTGTCAGAGAGACAAGTTCATAGTAAACCCATGAAAACTATGATTAGATTGAGTTATTGGCAGGGGCCAATAGGTTTGTAGTGAACCCATGAAAACTATATCCGAATTAAGTTATTGACAAATGTCAATAGGTTCCTAGTCAACCCATGAAAACTAGGCTAAGTGGAAAGTTATTGGAGTTACCAATAGGTTCAGAGAGAACCTATGAAACAATGTTGCTATTGGTAGGGGCTAATAGGTTCTTAGTGATCCCACGAAAACTATGAAATAGGATAGGGAGTCCATAAGTTAAACAGGTTATTAGTAAGCCCATGAAAGCTATTGGGTTAATGGTGACCCTAGAAACTATAACTGAGACAGATAGTCAAAATGAATGGGGATAGGTAATCTAGAATTGATTTACTTGTTTTACATATCATCATATTATTTTGTCCTGTTTAACCATTGTGGATGCAGGAACATAGTATATGGTTTTATAAAGTTTCTAGGATACTAGTGAGGGGAAAACCCGTTCCGCTAAGCGGCGTGGTCTCACTAGATATCTAAATGGTTTAAGATGGTAGATTGTTATTCATACTAGGTTTTATGTCTGACTCGAAGTTTATGTTTTCCCCTTAAACTCTCGGTTACTCAATTGATTTTGAGTAGTTTGAGAGTTGAGGTTTTCAGGTACCTCTTTAAACGAATAAGATTTCGGAGACTTGCAGGAGGCATGATAACTATTTAGAGTTCTTTTCTATTTTGATTCCGTTGTGTTGTTGTTGTTGTAAAGGCAAAGTTGTTTAATTTCCTATATATACTCTGATCATCCAAGGGGGTATCTTCATATATCGCTCTTGGCAAAAGATGTAATAATTATATTTTCCCTGAATGTGGTTTTCGTATTGGTATTATGTAATGAATGCGAAATGCATTAAAATGGAATGTGAAGAGTTGTTTGTTGATTTTTAAAATTTTCCATATCCATATGTTTCTGTTATATCAATGTATCTAACATTACCGTATTTGGTCGCTGAGAATTAATAACTATGGATGACTGCAGCATCAGTAGCCGTTAGTTTTGGCCTCCAAGTAGGGGAAGTTACAAGTTGGTATTAGAGCATAGGTTTATGAAACTTAAAAGAAATTTAAACCTAAAAGATTTTCAAACATAATCCAATGAATCAAAAAATAAGATCGGGGTTTGGGTTAACTCTATAGTAACATACTTGTATTTGGTATATATATAATTACGTATTCCCCTCTCTCTTAGACCATCCTTCTGTATCTTACTAAGGCTTGTATGCAGAAAAAGAAGATATGGAAGCAGGAAACGAAAGAGGAAATCTCGGTGGAGGAAGCACCATAACCAATGGAAATGCTCGACCCACCAGGACGAACTTGGGTCGACAGGCTAATGCTAACCAAAATGATGATGCCAATGTGGGTGCTAGAAATCCACTAGTAGATATGAGGGCGATGTATCAGTTCTTTGTCAATATGATGCAAGCAGGAGTTGCTGCTGGTATTGCTGGAAATGTTGGAGGAGCTAATCTTGTGGCTCCAGTTGGGAACAATTATGCTAAGTTGAGCAGAGATTACACCAGTCTTGGTGGGAAGCCATTTATGGGGACAGAGAATGCCATAGAGGTAGAGAATTGGTTGTTGCATTGGGAGAGATTGCTAATCTGGGTTTCGATGATGAGTAGAAGAGAAGGTTGGCCTCTAGGCAGTTGCAAGGGTCATCACTTCAGTGGTGAAACAATGTTACTGTCAGAGTTCTGGAGGAGGAATTGACTTGGGCTGATTTTTGAAGGAGATTTGAACAGAGGTTTATGTCTAAGGTTGTTAACTCAGCGCTGCTAAGGAAGTTTTTGTATTTGGAGCAGGGAGAGATGTCGGTTGTTGAGTAAGCCACTAAGTTTGATGAGTTGTCCCATTATAGATATAATACTATATACACCGTCATCATAAGGAATGAGAGGTTCATTAGACTAAGGCCCGAGATTTCTAGGGAGACCTTGCTATATCTTCGCGATCCTAGTAATGTAGTGGTGGAGATGATAATTCACCATGAGGAGACACTTGCTGTTTGTGCTAGAGAGAAGCCAATTGAAACCCAAGGTTCTTTGGGAAAGATAAGGAAGTTCTTTAAGAAGAAGGGAGCCCAGAAGGGAGATGTTGCCAAGAAGGCAAAGGCTGATTTAGTTTGCTTCAAGTGTGACAAGAAAGGTCATTATGCTCAAGAGTGCCGGTCAGGCAAGGGGAAGAAGGATGCAGATAAGAAGAACGTGAAGTACTTTAACTGTGATCAGGTTAGGCATTATATGAACCAGTGTCCAGAGCCAGTCAGGGCGGACAAGGGAAAGGTTTTTGCTATTGGACCATCATCTGCTAGGCCAACTGTAGCTGAAAAAAGGAAGACTGTGATGGAAGGTACATTTTTGATTTATAGTATACCAGTTAGGGTACTATTTGATATTGGTGCATCACATTCATTTATATCTCAGAATTTGGTTGATAGGTTATGCTTAGAACCCACATACCTTGTTACTTCCTTAAGGGTTGCAAATCCAATAGGAGGGTGCGCAACTCTAGGGATGAGATGTGATCAATTAGAACTTGATTTGTTAGGTCATAAGTTTGCATGTAGTCTGTATGTTTTCGACTTCATAGATTTCAGAATCATTTTGGGTATGGATTGGTTGAGTAAGTATGAGGCTAGGATATTTTTCCAGGATGGGGAGATATCATTAAGGCACCCTGATAGTCATAACCGAATTATATTCTCAGTGGAGAATTCTGATCGGAGTAGTTATGCTTTGTTAAGTGCAATGGACGTGGGAGAAGAGCTAAGTCAGGTTCGAGTAGCAAGAGAGTTTGCAGATGTCTTTGAGTCGGTCACAGGACTACCCCCGAAAAGAGCTGTTGAGTTTCGGATAGATCTTGTGCTAGAAGCTGAACCTGTTAGTAGACCACTTAGCAGGATGACACCGACCAAAATGAAGGAATTGAAGGTGCAGCTAGTGGATCTAGAAGTAAGGAATCTTATTAGACCAAGCAGTTCACCTTGGGGAACGGCCGCGGTATTCGTGAAGAAACCAGATAGGTCATTAAGGATGTGTATCGACTATCGTAAGTTGAACGAGAGGACGATTAAGAATAAGCATCCTTTTTCGAGAATTGATGATCTACTTGATCAGTTGTGTGGAGCCAGAGTGTTTTCCCAGTTGGATTTGGCGACATTGTTCCATCGGTTAAGAGTGGCAGAGGATAGTATTCCTTTGACAACATTCCAGACTAGGTATGGTTCGTATGAGTGGTTAGTAATGTCATTCGGATTAACGAATGCACCTGCTTTCTTCGTGGATTTGATGAACCGAGTTTTTTGAGAGTACTTGGATAGGTTTGTGTTGTTGTTTATAGATGACATTATGGTATACTCTCAGAATGAAAGAGAACATGAGGATCATCTTAGAGTAGTGCTTGAGACGCTGAGGCAGCATCAGTTAAAAGAACAAATTTCCAAGTGTCATTTTTGGAAGAAAGAGGTTAAGTTTCTTGGTTACATGGTTTTAGAGAAGGGCTTGTCAGTTGATCCAGATAAGCTCGAAGCTGTTAATAATTGGAAGAGACCAAGATGATGACTTAGAAGTTTTCTTGGACTTGCTGGCTATTACCAGCGATTCATCAAGGATTTCTCGCGGATAGCAGCACCTTTGAATAAGCTTACCAGGAAGGAGGTGAAGTTTGTCTGGTCCGACAAATGCGGGGAAGAATTCCTTAAGTTAAATCATATATTGACCAACGCACTTGTGTTGGTAGTTCCAGATGAAAACCAAGGGTTGGTGGTGTATACCGATGCATGCAGAATTGGATTAGGAGCGGTGTTGATGTAGAATGGTAAAGTGATTGTGTATGCTTCACGACAGCTTAGACCGCATGAAGTGAGATATCCTATTTATGATTTGGAGTTCGCTACGGTGATCTTTGCACTGAAGATTTGGAGACATTATCTCTTAGGGGAGAGGTTTGAGCTATACACAGATCATAAGTCTTTAAGGTACTTATTCTCTTAGAAGGGGCTGAATATGAGACAATAGAAGTGGCTGGAGTTTTTAGTTGCTTATGATTTTGGTATAGCGTATATTCCTAGGAAAGGAAATAAAGTAGCGGATGCTCTTAGCAGAAGACATCGGAATGTGGTGTTAGCTACGTTGGCAGATTGGAAGGATTTAGAAGCTTTTACTACTTGTAGTGTGCAATTAAGATCGACCGCTAGTTCTAGTCAAAATACTGCCATGTTGTCCTGTTTGGAAGTTCGACCAGTGTTGATCGAGAGAATTACTTCTAAGCAGAAAGAGGATTTAGTATTAGTTGAGAAAATCAGAAGGCTTGAGATTGGAACTGAGATCGATGATCTAAAGGATTTTGGTCTTAACCAAAGAGGATGGTTGAGAAAGAAGGGACGGCTGTGTGTTTTGAATGTTGAGGACTTGAGGAAAGAAGTTCTTGGAGAATGTCATCGGTCCAAGTTTACAATTTATCCTAGAGGGACCAAGATGTATGAAGATATGAAGAGGAGCTTCTATTTGGAAGGTATGAAGAGGGATGTTGGCTTGTGGGTTAGGCAGTGTGCAAACTGTCAACAAGTGAAAGTCGAACATCAGAAGCCGAGTGGATTGCTTCAACCTTTAGAGATTTTAGTTTGGAAATGGGATTTGATATCCATGGACTTTATAGACGTGTTGCCAAGGTCAAATAGGGGAAATGAAAGTATATGGGTCATTATGGACAGGTTGACCAAGAGTGCGCATTTCGTTCCAGTTAAGTTAACCAGGACGACACCTGTTTTAGCTAAGTTGTTCATGAAGAACATAGTTAGACTTCATGGAGTTCCAAGTAGTATAGTTAGCGACATAGATACTTTGTTTACTAGCAAATTCTGAAAGAGTTTACAGGATGTTTTAGGTACTAAGCTCAAGATGAGTACTGCATATCACCCTCAGACGGATGGGCAGACAGAGAGAGTCAATAAGGTACCCGAGGATTTAATAAGAGCTTATGTATTGGACTTTGGTGGATCTTGGGAAGATCACCTACATTTGGTTGAGTTTTTCTATAATAATAGTTATCAGACTAGTATAGGAATGCCGCCTTTCGAAGCTCTCTATGGAAGGCCATGAAAATCGCCAGCATGTTGGTTGGAGATTGGAGACAGATTGGTCTTAGGTCCAGATTTGGTTAGAGTAGCGTTAGAAAATATTAAGTTAATCCGAGAAAGGGTGAAGGAAGCTTAGTCCAGACAGAAGAGTTATGCAGATAAGAGGTGTAAAGACCTAGAGTTCTCAGTTGGAGATAAGGTTTTCATTAAGGGATAGTTTGGCTCACATCCCTGATAAGTTTCAAAATAGAGAAAAAATCCTTGCCAAACTTAACTTACATTTTCGGTCCCTGTTTTCAAATTCGCGCGCGCAGAAAGACCAAAATACCCTTTACGTTTTTAACATTTCAAACGCGTATAACTTTATGTAGAAAAATCAGATCAGCATACCGCTGTCACCAAAAAATCACAAATTTGATGATCTTTAAAATGAGATCCATTGTTGATACCAAAAAAACATATTTAAGGTAAGAGTGCAATTATTCCATATATTTGCGGAGAATTCTGCAAATTTTAAACATTATCGATTTTTCTTCAAATGCCAACAGCTATTGCATATACTTGCTGAATTATCTGCAACTATTGCGTATACTTGCAGGCATGTCATCAATTATTGCATATAATTGCTGAATTGTTTGCAAATATTGCATATAAATCTGCAATTATCTTTAATAATTGCATGTATGTCTGTAAATATTCTGATTAATTGCATGCTTATCGGCAACTATTCATATAAAAGCATTTCAATACAAAACTAGACATTTATAACTATAAATAACAAAATAAAGAATTTTAGTTCAATTATGAAGATTAAATTCATCATTCTTTACAATTATTCATAATATTTGCATAGTTATCAGCAATTATTCTCAATAATTGCATTTATTTCTGCAAATATTCAGAATAATTGCATTCTTATCAGCAATTTTTCTTGTAAAATCATTTCAATACTAAATTCATCTTTCTCTGCAATTATTCATAATAATTGCATAGTTATCAGCAATTATTCTCAATAACTGCATTTATTTCTGCAAACATTCAGAATAATTGCATTCTTATCAGCAATTATTCATGTAATCATTTCAATTCTAAATTCATGTAAAATCATTTCAATTCTAAACTCATATTTAAGGTAAGAGTGCAATTATTCCATATATTTGCGGAGAATTCTGCAAATTTTAAACATTATCGATTTTTCTTCAAATGCCAACAGCTATTGCATATACTTGCTGAATTGTCTACAACTATTGCGTATACTTGCAGGCATGTCATCAATTATTGCATATAATTGCTGAATTGTTTGCAAATATTGCATATAAATCTGCAATTATCTTTAATAATTGCATGTATGTCTGTAAATATTTTGATTAATTGCATGCTCATCGGCAACTATTCATATAAAAGATGAATTTAGAATAATTGCATAGGATATTTGCATAGTTATCAGTAATTATTCTCAATAATTGCTTTTATTTCTGCAAATATTCAGAATAATTGCATTCTTATCAGCAATTTTTCTTGTAAAATCATTTCAATACTAAATTCATCTTTCTCTGCAATTATTCATAATAATTGCATAGTTATCAGCAATTATTCTCAATAACTGCATTTATTTCTGCAAACATTCAAAATAATTGCATTCTTATCAGCAATTATTCATGTAAAATCATTTCAATCCGAAATTCATCTTTCTCTGTAATTATTCATAATAATTGCATAGTTTTCAGCAATTATTCTCAAACAATTGCATTTATTTCTGCAAATATTCAAAATAATTGCATTCTTATCAGCAATTATTCATGTAAAATTATTTCAATCCGAAATTCATCTTTCTTAATTACATTCTTATTAGCAATTATTCATGTAAAATCATTTTAATCCTAAATTTATCTTTCTCTGCAATTATTTGTAATAGTTGCATAGTTATCAGCAATTATTCTCAATAATTGCATTTATTTCTGCAAATATTCAGAATAATTGCATTCTTATCAGCAATTTTTCTTGTAAAATCATTTCAATTCTAAACTCATCTGTCTCTGCAATTATTCATAATAACTGCATAGTTATCGGCAATTATTCTCAATAATTGCATTTATTTCTGCAAATATTCAAAATAATTGTAGTTTTTCATTTAAATCGAAAAATAAACCTTCGATTTTGTAGAGTCTTCAATTTAATTTCTTGATTCTCATAGTTTATAGACTCGGCTCGGTTTTTCATTTGATCAGAAGAAACTGAAGAAGAAGAACTGAAGCTCGACAGTGAAGCGTAGGGGTAATTTGGGGAAAAAATAGGCGAAAACCAAAAACAGGGACGTAGAAAGTATAATTTTTTCCACAGGGATCCGCTTTGAATTAAGTTCTGTTTTAAGGATGCGTGCCTAATATTCACTTTCATTAAAGTATCACCGATGAAGGGTGTGGTGCGACTTGGAAAGTTAGGGAAACTGGCACCGAAATATGTTGGTTCATTCCAGATTATAGGGAGGATTGGAAAGCTTACATATAGGGTAGAGTTGCCGAGCAGTATGGCAGGTGTCCATAATGTATTTCATGTGTCTCGTCTTCACAAGTATATGCATGATCCAGAGGCTAATATTCCTCCAACAGGGTTGGAAGATTTGATAGTAGAGCCTAATTTGACTTCTGTTAGACACCCAGTTCGGGTTGTGGCGAAAGATGAGAAAAGATTGATGAACAAGACAGTCAAGTTGTTGAAAGTTCAATGGAGTGACAACGAGAAGGACTGTACTTGGGAGACAGAAGATAGGATTTGAGATACTTATCCATCTGCTTTGAAGGTATGTCTATATTAGCTTTATATAGATAGTTGTTAGTCGGATAGACTAATATGGTTGTTAGGAGTGGTTATAGATGATTGCTATGTTTAGTATTTAGTCCTTACTGAATTTTGAGGACAAAATTCTTTAAGAAGGGGAGCCTGTAATACCCCTAATTTTAATAATATTATTCAGGAGATTTAATTAGACAAATCAACTAGAATAATGTAAATAATTAGTGTGATAAGGAGACTGAGATTTGAAAATAAAACTAAGGGTCGAGCTTAGTTAAATAAATGGGCTTAAGAATGGTTTATGAGCAAATTAATTTACAAAGGGGTATATTAGGAAATAGCCGCACTACCATAACCCTTATATATATAACCACGGCTATACCCTCCATTCACGTTCATTTCTCATTTTCACAAAACTTAGAAACATAAAAGAGGAGCCAGCCATTGTTAAGGAAAACAAATTAAAATCAAGCTAAGGAATTAAAGAAGGGGAAATAAATCTTAATCTCAGTCCAATCTCCTTATCCTAATCAAGGAGAATAATAATTTATACCATCTCTATTTTGTTTATAACCATTTGTTTTCGGGTTTAAGATTAAATTCGTTTTAATGATGATATGCTTGGATTTGTAACATGTTTGATTTAAATCAAATTGTTCATATATGGATTTATTCGATTTTTAGGGTAAAACCGACTATAAATGATTTCGAATGCCATGAGGAATTTATATGATATGTAGAACATGGTTTTGGATTTGGGTTTTAATTTTGATAATTTTCCAAGCTATGGAAAGATTATTATGAATTTTTAAAGGAAAATATGGTTAATTGGGTTTAAAAATTTATTTCAGAAATTATATTGAGAATTTGGGTATGAAATTTGGATATGTTAGATAACATATTAAAAGTGAATTTCTATGATTTTTGGGGATTTTTCCTAAGTGATTTACTATGAGAATTAAATTATTTTGAAAGGAGGACCTAAATGATTTAATTGTTTTGCTTAATGGAAGGGCTTATTTGTTAAAGTAATCTTGGTTTAGATATGAAATTATGCAGCAGTTTATTTGGTAAAGAATTTGAAAAGTTGAGGCAACCAATCACATGTTTACACGTAGGCAGGTTAGTTAGAAAGTATTTGCTTTAATTGACATTAATCAGCTTTTACCCAGAAAAGTGGGTTCCGCCTCTATTAGAAGCACCTTTTGACTCATAGCTTCCACCTTTAATCAAGTCAAAACCCCACAAAGCCAAAACCAATACACAAGGCATCAACATGCGTACGTAGTGGATTGGAGGAAGGCGGAAGGCATGGTGTCGAAACATAGCTTCCGATGGGAGCGAAACCTTTGCTTTGCTTTTAAATGTTAGTGCCTACCTTTGTTTTATTAAAGCTTTCGAAGGAGTTGAAACATATGCTATCGAAAGGAGTTTTCTAAATAGCTTTCGAAGAAGGTTGCCATCTTTCATTTTTAAGTATAAGCTTTCGAATGAGTCCCTTGTTTATAAAACAATGCTTTCAAAAATGGTGGTTCCGACCCAGTCGAACCCTTCTGCCGTTCTTTTGCCTTTCGAATGTATTAAAGCCATCAATGCTTTCGAAAGGAAGCTTTTGTTTTAAAGATGTACTAAGCCACTTCTTAAGAGCTTTTGAAAGGGTTCAAGGGTTTCGAAGGCAATGGTTTTGAAAGGGGGTTTCGATGCTAACCTTCAATGTTTTACTAAAATGTTTTGAAGCTTTTGAAAGGATGGTGCCGACACCATCAGGCTTTCCCCAAACAATTTTATATGAAGATTAAATGTTTCGAAAGGGATACTTTCGTATATATTCACTTTGACCCAAAATATGTTTTTGAGTAAACCCAATGGTTTCGAAAGGGGTACTTTCATTGGTTTCGAAGCTATGTTTCTAAGGATTATTAAGTAATGTTTTGATACTTTAGAAAGGTATGTTTTGGTTTTGAAAGAGATGTTTTAAAGAGCTTCGAAAGGTTTATATGTAATGTTTTGAGAAGAATTTTTCTATGCTTTCGAAGGAGGTTTTCCTAGGGTTTCGAAAGTAATGTTTTAAAGTTTCGAAAGCCTTTGTTTTCAAAACAAATAACCCAGTCTCATTTTAAAGGGAAACCATGACATAAATAAAGAGTTTTGGTAATGATTTTAAGTATGGAGTTTTTGAAGAAGTTTTCCTTGATTGATAGGTTAAAAGGATTAACCAAGTTTTATTAAAGGATTTCAAGAATATTAAACCATAGGTCCTGGTATTATTATGTTATTACGTTTACTTCTTCATATATATATTCACATTATAATGAACCCATTACTGTATTTTAGGGAGAAATGGCAGAATAACCAGCTAGGTTGACCCAGTAGTGAATATAAATTAAGTTAACTCCCGAATGAGTGAAATTGCATCCAGGAGGTTAGGAAGACCAGAATATAGGATGTTAAAATAATGATTAAAGAAGTTGTCACGGAGACAGGTTCATAGTAAACCCATGAAAATTATGTATAACAAAAGTTTTCAAAGAGACAGGTTCATAGTAAACCCATGATAACTGTGATTAGATTGAGTTATTGGCAGGGGCCAACAAGTTTGTAGTGAACCCATGAAAACTATATCCGGATTAAGTTATTGACAGATGTCAATAGGTTCCTAGTCACCCATGAAAACTAGGATAAGAGAGAAGTTATTGGAGTTACCAATAGGTTCAGGGAGAACCCATGAAACAATGTTGTTATTAGCAGGGGCCAGTAGGTTCTTAGTCATCCCATGAAAACTATAAAATAGGATAGGGAGTCCATAAATTAAACAGGTTATTAGTAATTTCATGAAAATTATTAGGTTAATAGTGACCCTAGAAACTATAACTGATATAGATAGTCAAAATGAATGGGGATGGGTAATCCAGAATTGATTCACTTGTTTTACATATCATCGTATTATTTTGATATGTTTAACCATTGTGGATGTAGGAGCACAGTATATGGTTTTATAAAGTTTTTAGGATACTAGTGAGGGGAAAACCTGTTCCGCTAAGCGGCTTGGTCTCACTAGATATTTAAATGGTTTGAGATGGTAGATTGTTATTCATACCAGGCTTTATGTCTGACTCGAAGTTTATGTTTTCCCCTTAAACTCTTGGGTACTCAATTGATTTTGAGTAGTTTGAGAGTTGAGGTTTTCAGGTACCTCTTTGGACGAATAAGCTTCCGGAGATGTGCAGGAGGCATGATAGCTATTTAGAGTTCTTTTCTGTTTTGATTCCATTGTGTTGTTATTGTAAAGGCAAAGTTGTTTAATTGCCTATATATACTCTGATCATTCAAGAGGGCATCTTCATATGTCGCACTTGGCATATGTTGTAATAAGTATATTTTCTCCGAACGTGGTTTTCATATTGGGATTACGTAATGAATGCGAAATGCTTTGAAATGGAATGTGAAGAGTTGTTTGTTGATTTTTAAAATTTTCCATATCCATGTGTTTCTGTTATATCAATGTTTCTAACATTACCATATTTGGTCGTCGAGAATCAATAACTATGGATGCTTGCAGCATCCGTAGCCGTTAGTTTTGGGCCTCCAAGTAAGGGATGTTACGATATTTATTCCAAAAAATTTGTTTTTTCTATTCTCCATTTATATAAATATATAATTTAGAGTTTAAACAAATTTTAGAATTTGTGGAGAAAGCGAAACGGTAGAGCTTCGCTTTTAATTCAGAAAATATGAGATGAAAAGTGAGGGGCTATGCCTATATTTATAGGGGACAAATCAATCCCAACAGACATATTGGATTATATTAAAGCTTGGCTATTCTAGGTTCAATATCAGCCGTTAGTGCACCACCGGTCAACCGTTATACCTCCATTGGTCGACCGTTAGTGGTCGACCGATCCCAATAAGGGTCGACTAATTGCCTTTATATGTTAATGGTTGATTTTTGTTTGCTTTATTTACTAATTACACTAATTTAATTTGATTCGATTAACATTAACATTAATTTATCGTTAATTAACATTTTCGTTTGAACTCCGATTGTAATATTTTATACATAAAAATTGATTAGAAAATCGCCACGAGCACAACGGTGCAAGTTTCGTAGCCAAATTATGATGTTTGTGAAAATTCTATTTTCTGGCTTTCATAATTATTTATTAATTTCTTTTTTAATTAATTATCATTCAATTTAAGTGTTGTTACATTCTCACCCTTTAAAAGAATGTCATCCCCGAAAATTCCTTAAGGACTGAATCATGTAACATAGTGCACAACCTTCTAAGATATCCAACCAATTAGTGTGCAACCAATTTTGCACCTAATCATGTACAAGTGCACAGTGTATCACAACATATATGATATGTATACTAAATCAACGCCTTTTATTTGAATGCATTCTTTAAAACAATTTTGAAAATATAGTACAAGCAATGTATATATACACACATACATACACATTGGCAGTTCTATATATATGCAAGTTTTCAAAGTCAAAAATGCTATTTCCCATAACAATTTTCCACACTCCAACGAATAAGGGTATGATTCAACCAAATTTGCACCCAATTTCTACCATCTAATACCTAGCACATCATTTTCAACATCCAACATTTTGAAAATCCAGTTTTCTAAACCTATATTCTTTTTCCAAAAAGGGATTTAGAATTACATATTTTCATCCTTCTCTTGTGTATCCATTCCACTGTACCTTGGAACCTTCTTTTTTGCTCTCCGATTTTTCCAAGTACATCCCGCATAAGGAATTTTATTTTTAAAACATAGTGATTTCCAAAGAGGTCTTGTTCCCCTATCAACATGGTATGGAAAAAGAAATTCCAAAGCTAAAACAATTTTTTCACTCATCGTTAACTTTCCCTTAAATGTTTTATATAAAAAAATCAAAGATTTCTGAACAAAATTTTCAAAAGTTTTTACTAACTTTCGAAACAAATTAAGCCATACCACGCAAATAGAGTTTAGCTGATGGGTTAACGTCTATGATTGACCATGTCCTATTACAGGGTAAATTTTTCATATTTCAAATCTTTTATTTTAGAACAACAATCAACAAACAAGTACATTTATAAATTTCAACTCTTACGGCACAGGGTTAGTGATCCGTGGTATTGCAACAACCTTCCCTATACTTTGTTGGCTAAAATTTATCTACCAATTTTTTTTAATACTTTTTGGGACTTAACTTATTTTTTAGTAGCTAATTTCATACATTTTCTAATTTATTTTACAAACTTCCAGTCTTATATATATATTCCTTTTTCTTTTGTATTAGTTAAGTGTTTTTTATGAGATTTCCTTACAGGTTTTCCCATAAGTATAGCGATCAATCTAGAAAACAAATAAAAAGGAACATTTCTCATAATATCGTTCAAACCTCTACAGGCGCCTATCTAATTCCCATCCTCCTAAGGGAGGACCTATCTAATAGAGCAAGCGCCTTCGTCTGCACATGCTCTCCTCGGAGAGTAACTCCTTACTGTCGGAAGACACGAGTGAAAAGATGACAATACATAATGTAGCTCCTCTACGTCCTTACTCCTGGGCCTACATAATGGCACATAATGGCCTTGCCTTAATTCACCTTAATACTACCCATAATAGCGTAGGTGGCCTTCTATACTAAAGGTAGATCTGATCAAAACTCCTTGTCTTAGGAACGATGTTATGTTGAATGATGTGGGTGATCAAACGGGATTGTTCCCTCATGTTGTCTGATCACCAGACACCGACTTTCCAGCGAAAGATCTTCTGTAGAATTGCTAGATCGGAAATCTTGATATCTTCCAAACCCTCCCCTACTATGGAGATGTGCAGAATGCCTCTAAACTACTCATCAATCATTCGAATCTCGACCCCCTTCACCTTGGATGTAAAGCTGTCGTCGTCTTTGTCAAATGCATAATCCACGTTAGCATCAAATAAACGCATACATTACAGGTAGTATTCCCACTCAAATGTCTCATAGCTAAGGATTGGCAATAATCCTATAGCCGTGAACAAATCCTCCAAACCATAAACAGTGACGTCCTTAGATTTCACTGATCACCCTTATAGAAATGGAAAGTTCGTCGTCGCTTCGTAGCTTTTTATATTTTCTTCATCATTTTAGAGCTAGGCAATATCATGCGAGGCAAGATTTGGATCGCATGTGTTGGAAATGCGGATTATGGATCTTAAGGCTGGATTAACACTAAAGGGGGGATAGTGTTTAATGGATTTTATGGAATTTTTGAAATCATTTCAAAATAAACACAAACAGATGCAATTCACAAACACAAAGACAATCACAGAACCAGACACAGATGCAAATAGTAAATAAAAGCAGTAAAGAAAAGAACACACTGGAATTTTATACTAGTTCGGAGTTACCTTACTTCCACTCCCACACAATTTCTTGTGTAGATTTCTTTTTAAATATAATGTCGATATTACAACCTCAATTTCAAAGCCATGAGATACACCCTCCTGTCTCTGAGTCCAGGGCAAACTCTCTTTATTTAACCAGGCCACAAGATTACCTAATTGATTTACGGGCTACAATCACACCCAATTGATTTACGGGCCACAATCACATCGTTTTCAATCACACTTTGATAGTGAGAGACTCGATACACTTCGATCTTTCGATCTTTGATTGCAAATGATCCTATAACTCTGAATAGCATTGAGATCTTTGAGTGAGAGTGGCAGAGAATCAAACTAGAGAAGATCGAGTTTGATTCACTTAGGATTTCGGTAGAATTTTGTTAAAGCATTTGAAATATAAGAGAATATTTGAGTGGAGAAGAAGGAGTGAAGAAATGAAGAAAAACTAACTTAAAATTCGTTGAAAACAACTGGTATATGTAGGAGAACAACGGTCATGTCCATTCGCTAAAGGTTATGATGAATATACACTTCTTTTGAAAATTTGAAATTTGAAATCTACGGCTACAATGTCGACATGGGGGGTAAAGGGATGTCGACATGCCTATGTTATTTTTGAAAATTGATCTTGCTTTAAAATGATTTCTATTCTAAAACTTGTCAAAACAATTTCTAAACTTTGTAAACCATTTTGAATATAGTTTAAACTTATAAAAGAGTTTTAGAAAGTAATCTTAAAATATATAATCTATAATATAAAAGTAATACTAAAAACTAAGTATAGACTTCTTTAAAATATATTTTTGGGATTTAAAGCTAAAATATTAAAATCAAGTGATAGTTTAAAAAACAAGAGATGATTTGAGATCAAAATATTAAAAGATGATAAGAATAGTTTTTGAATTAAGGCTAAAATATTTAAATTGATAGAGATGACTTTTAAAAAGATAGTTTTTTGAAAAACAGTTAAAATAAATTATTTTGAATATTTCGTGGATTCCATTTCACTAGAGAAGGTCGTGAATTCCATCCCACTAAAAGGGTCGTGGGTACCATCCCACTATTAAAGCGAGAAGGTGGATTCCATTCCACAATTAAAATTCGAATAAAGATTTTAGTGCTATTATGAAGTTTTAACATAAATATAGACTCTATTACTTATCTTGATATCTTAAACTCTTGAACTCTTGATACTCATGAGTCTTCAGTCTTGGTTTCTTCAATCTTGAATTCGTCGCCTGAATCTCTATACTGTACAGTCTTCATTCTCAGTACCTGCATATATATATATATATATATATATATACATACACACACACACACACCCTGCATATACATATCTAGACAAGAATATTAGTATTTATATTTTATAACAATTCCTAAGGTTGCTATCATCAAAACCATCATCTCAAGCACTAACAATCTCCCCCTTTTTGATGATGACAACCTTTGTTTATAAAATCTACTCCCACAAATTTTGATTCTACTCTGACTCCCCCTTATTTCAACAACTCCCCCTTAATCTAAGCCTATCTAACCTATTTAATAATTCTTTCCCTTTGTCATCAACAAAAACTAATCCTATACTACATAACTCCCCCTAAATCTTATACTATAGCACTGTATATGATAATATAAAAGTATAGTAGAATGTAAATGAGACAGATAATAATATCAGTAAAATATAGTAAGGTAAATGTGAGAGATATTAAAATTTTAAACATAATCAATCAATATATACATCATGTTCTTATCAAACCACACCATGTTCAATCATATATCACACACCATATTCAAATCAATCCAAACCATACTAATCTAAACCAAATCAAACCACATATGTCAAATCAAACATTTCTTAGAACTTGAACACATCCTTCTTCACCGAAGATAGGATCGCCTTTATAGCATCCCATTCTTCATTATCTTTGTTCAGAGTTCCTTCTGGATTCGCTTCAAGTTCTTCTTTGTTGGGGGCAGAGATCATCCATCGAATGGCATCGAAGTGCCTTTCTTGCTCCTTTATCATATGCATTTGGCTTAATTCTAAGTGTCGTTGATTGCAAAGGATAAAAGTAAGTATGTTCTTGAAGGAATTGAGAGTTTCTTCAAGATTCTCACTTAGATTATGAATAGGAGAGGCCATATTTTGATAAAATATGAAGAAATTCAATGGAAAATAAAGAGAATTGAAAGCATGCATTTTTCTGGAAGAAACGGGTTTTAATGAGTTAGAAAGTCGTTTGAAATGAAAAGACACAAGGTAGTTATGTCAATTTCAATTTCAAAACAAAAACAGTTTCTGGCCATTACATGTCGACATGGGGGGTAAGGGGATGTCGACATGCCCCTGTTAATTTTGGCAATTTGCTTTGTTTCTTTATATTATGTACAAGTCTATATATATAAACTTATATAGCAAGCATTCCAGAGATATATTAGAGCTAATAAATAGAAATAAAGGATTTTCATTGATAACTTTAGTTAACGTTACATAAAATGATACAGAACATTAACTAAAGAGAGATACAAACTAATACAACATGAAATGAAACTAGTATTAGTTAGAGGATGATGAAGATGACGATAATCCAAGCTTTCGACTCACTTTCCTAAAGAACTTGTTCATTTTGGTGGAAATCTTGTCTAACTTTTTACTAACGGATCTTTTAAGAATCCGTTGGTTTTCCACAATAATCTTTTGGTTCTTGAGAAGCATTTTGTTGGATGGATTGGTAGGAGTGATAAGGTATTCAATGCTTTCCAATGAAGTCTCTTCCTTCTCCTCTCCTTCTTCTTCAATTTCCATCTCCTCCCTTTCTTCCTCCTCCTCCTCTTCTTCTTCCCTCTCTTCATAAGCCAATCTCTCATCCTTTTCGGCAAGTGTTTCATATGGTTGAAACATAAGCAGAATTCTCATGAGAGAGATGTTAGCATGATTAAACACTTTTCTAGAAATGAACTTCTCTCTCTTATAATCAACACCAAAGTAGTTGAAAATCCGAGTGAGGTAAATTCCATGGTATAAAGTGTTTTCACCTAAAGTAAATTTTTTGGGACGAAGTTCATCCAGAATCACTTGCGCCCAATTAATGTCATAGTGCCCAACAATAGCAAAAAGTGCCTTACAAACTTTTAAGGTCGGGTGATTGAAATTTCCCGATCTTGGGGTTATTATATGTTGCAAAAGAAGGTTTACAATTCTAGCTTTAGGACGGAAATTTTGGTTTATAAACTCAAAGTTATCATCCCCTTCAAAAATGTGATGAAATGTCTCATGATCATGTTCATCAATTTTAAAATCCGAAACATCCATTCCTGTACACTTACAACCAAGAATGTTACCCATAATCTCACTATTTAAAACAATACGCGTTCCTTTAACGCTGCTCCACACTTCCCCTTCATTTCCTTCATAAAAACCATGACTCAAATTTGCATAAAACATTTTGACAAGGTTCGGATAACAAACAAAATCATTTTGAGAATCATTAATTAAGCTAAGAATTTGATTCTCTTCGAAAAGAACATTGACCTCATATAAAGGAAAATCACTAAAGATAGAAAATTTTCCCGTATGGACCTTTCCAAAGTTTACATAGCTAATGTAAGCTTTGATAGCTTCCAGATCATTGTAGAGGAACTCTTTGGTGGCCTTGGACAATCTCATGGTGGATGGAGTGCTTGAGGAAGCCATTTTTGAAGAAAGTAGAGAGCTTGAGAGTTTGAAAGAAAGTTTGAATTTTGAAATGAAAGTGAAAAGATAGGATAAAGTTAAGGAGATAAATAGATATCTAAGAGCCATGTTCTTTGGTCAAGAGATACCTTTTCGGAGCTTTGGAATCAGTGAAAAGGTGGAGTGAAATTCAAAGTTTTGAATTCAAATTTTAACTTCAAATTTCTGGCAGTGATGTCGACATGGGGGGTAGGGTCATGTCGACATGTGTCCCCTAAATCATGTGACTTATTTTTCCTACTTTATTATATATATATATATATCCTATAATCTAATTTATATTTTATCTGAAATAATATTTAATATAATAACACTTTAATATTAATATTTTAATATTAGAATAATATTATTTTGAAAATCAAAATTTTAAATTCAAACAACAAGCAATTTCAAAACATGCAAACAACCAAACATTCAAGCAAGCAATTTCAATCAGTATAATTTAAATGCGTACCTATTTTTAGATCCCTATTTCCAAGATCACCAGACTCGTGAATAGCTGTAAAGCACATGTTTGAATATTCCGTCTCTTGATCTTCATCACTAGAGGATGAGTCCGAATCGTCTAGTGTAGCAGTATATGCTCTCTTTCTTTTCTTTTCTTTGACGAATCATTACTTGGAGAAAATTTCTGTTTATACGGATGCGGACAATCTCTTTTTAAGTGGCCTGGCTCATCACAATTGTAGCATTTGATGTTGTTTTGAGTCTCATTACTATTTCCATAATTCTCGTGATCGTTTCTTTTGTAATTGTTCATCTTTCTGTATTTCAGAAACTTTCTAAAATTCCTTGTCATCAAGGCTATTTCTTCATCGTCGTCACTCTTTGATTCTGAACCATCTGTTATTGCATTGAATGTCGTTGACTTCTTTTCTGAGGCATTGCTTTCTCTTCTCCCTTGCATTTGCACTTCAAACGACATCAAATTCCCAATCAATTCTTCAATTTTTAGAGTACTAATCTCATTAGCCTCTTTAATTGCTAGAGTCTTCTGATCCTATTCCAGAGTGAGTGAATTTAGAATTTTTCTAACTTGATCTTCTTCGAAAAAGTTCTTTCCTATTGCAATTAGTGAGTGCCAATGCCTTGAAACCTACTATACATGTCTGAAATGGACTCATTTGGGTTCATCTTGAATATTTGAAAATGATTGGTCAAGATAGAAATTTTGGTCTGTTTAACTTTGCTTGTTCCTTCATGAGTAACTTGGAAAGTTTTCCAGATCTCATATGCAGACTTACAGATAGACACTCTATTAAACTCATTCCTATCAAGTGAACAGAACAGAATATTCATGGCTTTGGAATTTTTTGTGCAACAGTCTTTTGCTCAGCAGTCCACTGTGCAAAATCAGTTATGGGTTCAATGTACTCAGTTTGTGTGATATTCCAAGTGTCTAATCCTATTGATTGTAAATAGATTTTCATCCTTCATGCCCAATATGCATAGTTACGGCCATTAAAAATTGGTGGTTTGGCAGTAGACTGACCCTCTACAAATGAACTAGTGATAGTGTTCGCATTATCAGTGTTGGCAGTCATTTGAAAACTTTTCAAAAATCAGATTATGAAAACTTTGAAAACCAATGCTCTGATACCAAATGTTGGAAATATGGATTACGGATCTTAAGGCTGGAATAACACTAGAGAGGGGGTGAATAGTGTTTAATGGATTTTATGGAATTTTTGAAATCTTTTCAAAATAAACACAAATAGATGCAATTCACAAAGATGGAGACAATCACAGAACCAAACACAGATGCAAATAGTAAATAAAAGTAGTAAAGGAAAGAACACACCAGAATTTTATACTAGTTCAGAGTTACCCTACATCCAGCCTCACATAATTTCTTGTGCAGATTTCTTTTCAAATATAATGTCGATATTACAAGCTAGATTTCAAGGCCATGAGATACACCCTCTTGTCTCCGAGTCTTGGGCAAACTCTCTTGATTTAACCAGGCCACAAGATCATCTAATTGATTTACGGGCTACAATCACACCCAATTGGTTTACGGGCCACAATCACACTTTGATAGAGAGAGACTCGATACACTTCGATCTTTCGATCTTTGATTGCAAATGATCCTATAACTCTGAATAGCACAGAGATCTTTGAGAGAGAGTGGCAGAGAATCAAACTAGAGACGATTGAGTTTGATTCACTTAGGATTTCAGCAGAATTTTTTTAAAGCATTTGAAATATAAAATAATATTTGAGTGGAGAAGGAGTAAAGAAATGAAGAAACACTAACTTAAAATTCGTTGAAAACAACTGGTGTATATAGGAGAATAACGGTCATGTCCATTCGCGAAAGGTTATGATGAATATACACTTCTTTTGAAAATTTGAAAATTGAAATCTATAGCTACAATGTCGACATGGGAGGTAAAGGGATGTCGACATGCCTATGTTATTTTTGAAAATTGATCTTTCTTTAAAATGATTTATATTCTAAAACTTGTCAAAACAATTTATAAACTTTGTAAACCATTTCGAGTAAAGTTTAAACTTATAAAAGAGTTTTAGAAAGTAATCTTAAAATATATAATCTATAATATAAAAGTAACATTAAAAACTAAGTATAGACTTCTTTAAAATATATTTTTGAGATTTAAAGCTAAAATATTAAAATCAAGAGATAGTTTAATAAACAAGAGATGATTTTGAGATCAAAATATTAAAAGACGATAAGAATAGTTTTTGAATTAAGGCTAAAATATTTAAATTGATAGAGATGACTTTTAAAAAGATAGGTTTTGGAAAAATAGTTAAAATATATTACTTTGAATATTTCATGGATTCCATTCCACTAGAGAAGGTCGTGGGTTCCATCCCACTAAAGAGGTCGTGGGTTCCATCCCACTATTAAAGCGAGAAGGTGGATTCCATTCCACAATTAAAATCCGAATAAAGATTTTAGTGCTATTATGAAGATTTAACATAAATCTAGACTCTATTACTTATCTTATATCTTAAACTCTTGAACTCTTAATACTCATGAGTCATCAATCTTGATTTCTTCAACCTTGAATTCATCAGTCTTGAATCTCTATACTGTACAGTCTTCATTCTTAAGTCCTGCATATATATACCCTGCATATACATATATATATATATATAGACAAGAATATTAGTATCTATATTTTATAACAAGTCCTAAGGTTGTTGTCATCAAAACCATCATCTCAGGAACTAACAGCATAAGGAGATGCCACTTCGGGGAGGTGCCATGATTTGATTTGGTTAGGGTTCAGATTTGAATCTATGGGCTATTTTTGGTGGAGCATTGGTTGTCTTTGGCGTGCTGGTGGCTGTTGGAGCCATCACATTTGTTTCCTGAAGCGAGGAAGTGGCATCGGTTTATTTAAGGAGGAGGAGGGAGGAGTACGAAGTGAAGAGGAAGAGGAATCAAGAGGAAATGAGGGGGCGACTGGACCTGGTTGTGACTATATGTCGCGTTCGAGGTTTGGCCCATGCTCGAAACTCGTTAACCGATCGACCGCTACCGGTCAGCCTATGGAATCCAAATGGTCGACCACTCATGGCCTATTTGGACTAACTTGAACCTGGAACCTATTTTAGCCAGATTAGTTATATACTATTTATTATAACTAAATGCTATTTCGTTCTACTTCCACTTTCTTTATCTTCATTCTGTCTATTCCAAAAAATTCCTATCTACCCATAGCGATGGACTCGCCTACCGCTTTGTTTTTGGGTTCTAGTCATCTTTTCCATTCTTTTTTCCCATCTAAAATTAGTACCACCTCTTACTGTCCACACTTTTAGAAGAATTTTAAAACTTAAAATTTTCATAATCAGAAAAATCGACGAGCTATACATTCGCTCTATTTTCTTTTTATTTCGAAAGAAACATCTCTTTATCAGAACTCTTTTTAATTAAAATTTTAGTTTCTACTAGAAATTTTATTTAAATAGAATATAAAAAGGAGAATTCTTTTTAATATTTACTTGTTTATCGAGAATGGGGTTTTAGTACTTTTAGTTAAATATTTTGAAAATTGTTTCAAATATTTTCTAGAAAAATTAATTTTTTTTATTAAATTCTTTCATTTGTTATCTTATTTAGAGTGGGTTGTATCCATCCTATCTTTTGGACTTTTCTTCTTTTCCACATACTTTCTGACTTATCTCCTTTCATAATATACTAAAAATATGGCTATCATCTTGGAGTGATTTTTACACACCTTCCTTTTAATTCTTGCTTTTGGATATCTACAACATCTGGATCAAACGTACATCATCAATCGACAACCTTGTAGGGATCAGCAAGAATAGGAGCAATCTAGGCCAAACAAGGGAGTCAAGTACTATCCAACTTCAAGGATCCTTCTATATGTCACATTCATGCTCTTCTTAAGTCAACGCCTTTTAGTACGACCTATCTTTCATGGGGTAATTAGCATAAGCATATTTTTTAACTCTATCTATTGTTCCAACTCATAGTCGCCTTATAAATCTTTTTAGAATATGGTTGCAAATACTTCTATACTCAAAATTTGTAGAGTTTAGCACATATATTATGCAGGTAAAAATACAAACACGTTCACTTGGCCTATTTTAATTCCTATAATCAATTAACCTAGGCTCTGATAGCAAATGTAATAACTCGCACCTTAGTACATCTAAATTTTCGCTAAATCAAAAACCCAAGTCCACTACAGTATGGATCGTTGGTGTTGGTATCTAGTAATAAACAAAAGTATTTTAGAGACTATTGATAAGAATTCAAAGAAGAATCAAATAAATATAATAAACATATACTGCCATGGCTAATACTTCTAGTATCTAGTACCCTTATCAGTGCTGAGCATGTATAAGGAAATCTATCCTTACATCATTTCTTCCTTCAGCCAGTACACATCCCTTTAAATCTATTCCGAGGGTTGTAATGCGGAAGGGGTCAGAACAACCTTATGGTGATTGGTAAATTACATACTTTATCCATAACACTAGTTTATACCGATTATTTTCCATTACCTATTATGTTTAAAAGCTTAGTTATTTTGACTTTCTGTACGCATATGATACATCCAACCTAGTTGAGGTATATAGTAACTACATACCTATATATATATATATATATATATATATGTGTATGTAAATATCACAGCCTCACTATGGATCAGAGTACATTCCCCACTAGTATGTATAAACTTGCACCATGTCGGGTATCTACTAATTGTGTTTAGGCCGAATTTCCTACGCATACCAAGAAACCACCAGTTGGTACCCAATAATGGTATTACCATTATTTAGCCATACTCTAGTTTGTCTTAAAGACTCATCTAGGGGTTATCTAGCCTTACCTCCTAACTACAAACTAATTAACAACAACTTTGAGACAATGCTGTAACATCCTAAAATTTTAAGTAGAAAATTTAATAAGAATTGAATTTAAATATAACAAGGGCAAAAATGGAATTTTTACAAACATCTTAATATGGCTACATTGAACCGTTGAGTTCATAGCAATTTTTTGGATGATTTTTGTATATAACATTTTGAAATCCGAGTTAATATCGAGAAGTTATTAAATTTGTATAGTTTGGATTTAAAAACAATCAAAAATATATATAATATAATAGCAGCCGATACCCTGGGCTAAGGCAGTCGACATGTAGCGGTCGACCACCCAAGGCACAAGTGGTTTACCGGTTGAGGTGATGTGATCAGGGTTTGGGTTGGCCAAATGGTCCGAATTGAACATATCTTTTCGTGGCTGCTTAGGTTTAAGTGTATCTTTTTGGATGAACTGGATGGGTCGTATCTTTTTGGTGAACAGGTGAGATGAAGTTATGTGTTTATACATATTGTTATCCCGCCTTTTGGCAAGGCCGTGATACCAGGAACTTAACTGGAATCCGGGCGGTCCGTCCCGAAGATCGGTTATACGCAGGCTCACTATAGATATCGACGAATTTTGTCCGAGTCCGGATCAAGCTATAATTGATAAGACATGACAAGCAAAGCTATGAAAGTTAGCGTCCCAAATTTCAGGTCAATCCGAGTTTGTATGCTCAAGATATGATCGATTCAAGTCAAGGAAATCCACACAACCACGTCCATCACTACGCATCCATCTATTCGTATCCATCAAAAGTCCAGCATGTTCATGTCCATCCGCGAGTATCTATTCGTATCCATCAGAACGCACCACTTCGTATCCATTAGGGGAATAGGCTTTATTTGTATCGATCTATTCGACTCCATCAGCAAACAACTCCACTTCGTATCGATCAACAACTGTCTTGTTCGTATCCATCAGGAGACAGGCTCACTTCCAATCAATCGGCTAGTGCCTATTTCGTATCCATCGACTGCGATACGAGAGCTTAGTTCATATCGATTAAACATCATGTACATTCCGTATCGATCGGCCACATATCGATACAAAATAGCCATTTCCCATCGATATGAATAGAACCAGTCACTCAATTTTGTACGAAGATAATAAAGCAATCGATCGATACGAATAAGAACAACGCGATCGGTACGAACAAAGTAAAGAGGATCGATATGAACAGAGCGAAGGTTATCTATATGAACAAAGCAAAGAAGATTGATACAAATAAGGCGCATGCATAGGGAAGACTCGATCGTTCGGCACAAAAAGAGGATCAATCCAAGAATTTCGCACCACGTCAACTTGCAGGCACGTGCTTAAGAACGATTCGAACAGATCGATATGAAGTGTATCGATATGAACTAGACAACCTAAAGAAAATGCAAGCTTGCATCGATCATAACTCACAATCTACAAGTCCAAATGCCACCAAATTTTCACAGGAGCTTGCGTACAACCTAAAGAACGTTCATGCTAAATTTCGACTCGATTGGGTCAAATCTTGATTGATACGAAATTTGTTTGTATCGATCACGGACCGAGTGCAAATCACGTAGGTTCGATCACGTGGGCCCACCCACGTGCTAGAAGAGGTCTCCTGAGATCTGAGCGAGATATTTGCAGTCTACGCCTATAAATAGCATCCCAAAGCCTACAGAAAAAGGATCTTTTGGCTCTTTGACGTCCAGACTCTGCCGAATTCACCATTGTATTCGAATTTCACTGTTGTATTCGAGATTTACTTGTAATCCGCTGTAACCAGCAGATAAAAGTTAATAAAAGTCAATCATTTCATAGTGGACGTAGGCAACACGTCGAACCACTCTAAATCCCTGTTTTTTTTTGCGTACTTTCTTGTTTGTTTTTGAAGTGTTTGTTAGATAATCCTCTTTTTCCATTTTAACTTCTTCATTTTATCTCTTCAAATACTTCCGAAGAGTGTTGTGCCCAATTTTGGTACAAACACTTTGGTGCTTTCATTGAGAAAAAACTAGTTTTTTCTCCTGCTCGTCGGATCTACTATCGATACCGGATTGCATAAATCTAAGAAGAAGATCCAGATCTCAAGTTCAAAGTTCTTCCATCCTATTCAGATTTGCATCAAGTCTAGGAAAGAGCTTCACTACTCATCATGGTTAACACAAGGACTACTTCTACAGTTGCAGATCCAGAAGGACGGGACAGACAGAATCCCATACAACTGCCTCCAACTGACCAGAATGCATCCGGACCATCAGATCCGCAAGGCCCTGTTACCAGGGAAGAATTTCAGATACTAATGCAAGGATTGACTCAAAGCCGCCAACAGCTCACTCATTAGCTCCGTGCTAATGCAAAACTGACCAACCAGCTAAACCGTCAAAGACGAAGGAGATCCAGGAGGGATCAGGCTTCCTATTCATCCACTGAAAGTTCAGCCTCTTCTGATTATCATCATAGATCCACACGCCCGCGACTGGACGGAAGTTACACACAGGTCATTGGGCATCAGAATACATTGAGTCTTGGGCAACCGAGAGTTGGCCCATCAACCAGCCACCAGACCGGACCCTCTTCCCGAGGAGGCGCTACTCCACACCATATTACCGATAACCGTACTACAACAGCTACTGATTTGGTAGTTGACGCTCGAAACCAAACGGATCCGACCCACCATCAACGCAACTGTACTCCTGATCCTTACATCCCCGAGGACGTAGAACTAAGGAGGTGAGACATGGATCATCGACAACGACCGGCCGCTCCTCGCATTATGGAACCTGACCACACCTTGGCCCAACATGCTCAAAATGTCCAGATGCCCGACCTATCGACAATGATCCGTCAAATGATCCGAGAGAGTCAAGGCCTCACTAACGACGACTGGGGAATCTCCCAGAGTCATACTCCTTTTATTGATGAGATACTTTATGCTGAACCACCTCGGCGATTCAGGATGCCGACTTTACCCGTTTATGAAGGGAGCTCAGATCCTAATCAACATACCTTGAAATATGAATGTTTGATAAATGCTGCTCGAGCTGATGGCGCAGTTAAGTGCCAAAGCTTCTCGATCTCTCTGGGGGGCATAGCGACTATGTGGTTTACCCGACTGCCACCTCGATCTATTTCATGTTTTGATCAGTTGGCAACAAAGTTTATCGAGCAATTCCGTATGCATGTCGCAAGACCAAAGGATGTTAGTACTTTATCTAGTATCACTCAAGCTCCTGGAGAGACACTCAGGCATTATTTAGAGAGATTTCATGTTGCATGTGCTGAGATCAGCAACCCAAATGATAACTCTATTCTATGGCACTGACTAAGGGGATCGATCCCGACTCTGAGTTCGGCAACTGGTTGGCCGGAAAACCCCCTGCATCATTGGACCATTTCTATTCCATGAACCAATTCTTGAGAAGGGAGGATGCGAAACAGTCTAGGAAGAAGGATGATGCGGGGCCTAGTATGAAAGGAATTCAGAGTAATATTGCTGTTAAACAATTCGGGGAAAGCTCCGAGAATGTGCAATTAAACATCCAGAATAAACAAAATCGGCAGAAAGTTAATTGTAACCAAAACAGGAAATGGGATCAAAACCGTTGTCCATGACGTAAGGCTCCTATGTTTGATAACTACACTCCTTTGAATACGTCGCTGGAGAATGTGTATCTGCAAACCTGCAATACTATTTAGTATAAAAAGCCTGCTTCGAAGCAGTCATCGGAAAAACAGATCCAGATAGGAAAATTTTGTAGATTCTATGAAAGCTACGGACATAACACAAATGAGTGCCGTCATTTGCAGGATCTCATTGAAAAGTTGATACGTGAAAGGAAGTTAGAACAGTTTGTGCAGGCGCCGCAATTTGGAGGTGCGGGCCCATCGAATCAGAACCATACACCGAATTAGGCTAGACAGGAGGAACCCGCTCATACCGGTGGGAGGTTGGTGATAAATACCATTAGTGGTGGTCCTCATCCGGCAGACCGAAGCTGGAAGGAAATGGAGTCGTATGCCAGCTCTATCAGGCATGCAGACTTTGAATGTTGTAGTAATTCAGAAGATTGTGCTCCGACCAAGCAACAAAGAACGATGGCAGATGACATCGTATTTCGAAGTCGGGATGCCGATAGTATCGAAGCCCCCACTATTGATCCACTTGTCATATCAGCTCAGGTAGGTCCTGCTTGGATGAAGAGGATCTTGGTAGATAGTGGAAGTTCTGTGAATATATTGTTCAAGCGAGCTTATGACCAGATGAAAATGGAGACTAAAGACTTGAAGCCGTGTCAGACCCGTATTCATGGCTTCAATGGGAGCGCAACTATACACACTGGAGTGGTGGAATTGCCAGTGGAGTTAGGAATTGGAGAACGCCGGAGAGTCCAGATACTACAGTTTGTTGTTTTGGATATAGACTCGCCATATAATGCATTTTTGGGCCGACCGGTCCTAGCTGAATTCAGCGTTGCCATTGCTCCGTGGTGTTTGACTCTAAAGTTCCCCACCGATCATGGAGTTGGAGTCATTCAAGGAGATCAGGCTGTTGGACGAGCCTGTTATGTTGCTGAACTGCGCGAGGCACAACGAAAGGAGAAAGGAAAGGGCGTAGAGGAATCTCTCTGCGTTCGATTTGTTGATAATTGACAATTGACGCCTGGGCCTAGGCCTGGGCACCCCAACCAATTCCAAAGAGATCTTAACCCGAGAGACACCGAAAGTGAAGACGAAAGTAAAGACAGTCAAGCTTCTCCAACCGAACTGACGATCGATGTTCCAATCGATGATAGCGATGATTCAAGAATGATAAAGATTGGATCTCAGTTAAGCCAACAAATGCAAGAGGAATTGGTTGAATTTCTCCAGGCAAACCTTGACGTGTTTGCATGGACACATTCTGACATGTGTGGATCTTGGACATCGCAAGCCACGCATTGAACATGGACCCGCGGCACGTCCAGGTCAGACAAAAAAGGCATGGTATGGATCCAAAGAGATCTGCCGCCCTTAAGGAAGAAGTAGACAAGCTTAAATCGAATGGATTTATTCGAGATGCATTATACCCGGAATGGGTGTCAAATCCTGTACTTGTCCGAAAGCCAAATGGGAAATGGAGAACGTGCATCGATTACTCTGATCTAAATATAGCCTGCCCTAAAGACAGTTTTCCACTTCCTCGAATTGATCATCTCGTAGATTCAACGGCCGGGCATGAACTCTTATCCTTCATGGATGCGTATTTCGGCTACAATCAAATACCATAGCACTTACCCGACCAAGAGCATACTAGCTTCGCAACCAATATGGGACTTTATTGCTACAAGGTTATGCCCTTTGGACTCAAGAATGCTGGTGCAACTTATCAACGATTAGTTAATCGAATGTTCGCCAATCAGATTGGGAAAACCATGGAGGTATACGTGGACGGCATGCTAGTCAAGTCACGATTTTCCATTGACCACATCAGAGACCTGGAGTCAATGTTTAATATTCTTCAAGAATGCAGAATGAAGCTTAATCCGTTGAAATGTCATTTTGGGGTCGCATTAGGAAAATTCCTTGGGTTTATCGTCAACGCGCAAGGAATCGAAGCCAACCCCGACAAGATCTGGGCAATTAGAAACCTTGAAACTCCGAGAACTATAAAGCAAGTCCAGAGTCTGAACGGGAAAGTAGCAGCACTGAGCAGGTTCATTTCAAAGTCTACTGATAAATGCATTCCCTTCTTCGATCTCATACAAAAAGGGAAACAAAACTTTGAATGGACCACGGAATGTGAGGGCGCATTCCGAGCATTAATTCAACATCTCTCCACACCACCAATTTTGTCAAAGCCTATTGATCATGAAAATTGTACATTTACTTGGCGGTATCAGAAAACGCAATCGGTGCTGCCCTAATTTAGGAGGAATACCGAATACAAAAGCTGGTCTACTATATTAGCGAACGACTAACCGGAGCTGAGAGAAATTATCCGAAGCTAGAGAAGTTGGCTTATTGTCTTGTTATTGCCTCGAGGAAGCTCCGTCCGTATTTCCAGGCTAAACCTATCACCGTTTACACCGATCAGCCGTTATGACAGGTCCTTACGCGGCCTGTGATGTCTGGTAGGTTACTCAAATGAAATATCGAGTTAAGTTAGTTTGACATTACCTACACTCCAAGGCGAGCCATTCAAGGACAAGTCCTAGTAGATTTCATAGCTGAATTTACCATCCCAGAGGACTTGCCCGAAACTAGTGAATCTCCCTAGTATATCTGGAAGCTGCATAAAGATGGTGCATCAAATGACCGTTGCTCAGGCGTGACCAACAATGAAGCTGAGTATGAAGCCCTACTTGCCGGACTGAGGCTTGCTAGAGATTTGAAAATCATTGCTGTGGAGATTTATTATGATTCACAATTGGTCGTGTGTCAAGTTCGGGGGGAATACCAGGCCAAGGACCGAAGACTGGCTGCTTACCTCACTCGGGTTCAAGAAATATTAAATCAGTTCGATTACTATGCCATCTACTGCATTCCCCAAGAGCGCAATCAAAAAGCCGATTCATTAGCAAAGTTAGCCATCACAGGCGAGGCACAACAAATGGGACTCGTTCCCATGGAGACATTAGCTTCCCCGAGCATCGACCGGATGGAGACAGATTCGATATTTGAGGTCGTTCGTGATAAAGAGTCATGGATGACTCCGTTCAGAAAATATCTCGAGCATGGAACCCTGCCAGAGCGCAGGAGTGAAAAGAGACAGATTCTTCGAAAAGCTTCACGATTCACTATTCAAAATGGAGTTATGTATAGGAGAGGGTATTATGTTCCTTTACTACGGTGTATCGCTCACGATGAAATCAAACGAGTGTTGCATGATGTGCATGAAGGAGAATGTGTCAATCACACTAGGGGGCAAGCCCTTGCCAAGAAAGTGCTCAGATATGGATACTATTGGCCAACCGTAAATCGCGATGCATTAGACTATGCTAGAAAGTGTGACAAATGCCAGAAGCATGCTCGGATTTCAAGGGCCCCACCTACCAAAATAATTCAAATGGTCAGTCCATGGCCGTTTGGGGCATTGACATTATTGGCTCTCTACCTCTAGCTAAAGGTGGTGCGAAGTATGCCATCGTATCAGTTGATTACTTCACCAAGTGGGCGGAAGCTGAACCCCTTGCTACAATTACAACAAAGAAGGTGATCAACTTTGTAGTGCGCAACATCATCTGCCGATTTGGTCTCCCACACTATCATCACTGATAACGGGACCCAGTTCGACAGTGTTGAATTTAAGGATTTCTGTCAACGATTTCACATTCAAAAGAAATTCTCCACAGTCGCACACCATCAAGCGAATGGACAAGCCGAAGCTGTTAATAAAGTTATAAAGTCTATTCTGAAGAAACGACCGGAAAAGGCCGGGGGCAAATGGGTCGATGAACTTCCTATGGCCTTATGGGCTTACCGAACAACCCACAAGTCCACGACCGGCCACACTCCGTTTTATCTTTCTTATGGTTCGGAAGCTGTTATTCCAGTCGAATTAGAAGTGCCTTCTCATTGTGTGACATACTATGATCCAAAAACAAATGCTATATTGCATGCTGAATCCCTGGATTTATTGGATGAGAAGCGTGAAGAGGTGGATTTGAGGGTAGCCGCATACCGAAGCCGAGTCGCCCGATTATACAATGCCAAGGTCCGACCCCGAACCTTTGAACTCGGCGATCTCGTCCTTAAGAGAATTTACCCGGTCCCTTCGCATATGAAGCCAACTTGGGAAGGGCCGTATGTTATTGAACGAAAGCTCGGAGATGGCACATTAAAATTATCGACCGTTGACGGTTTCACTCTTCCGAGAGCCTGGAACAGCGAAAGTCTTCGTCGCTACTACACATGACAGGCTCTGTTTATTTATTCTGTTTATTTCTCATTTGCAATTTGTTTCTGCATTTCGAAATTTGAATTTGTAATAAGGCAACTGACTTTGCCGTATTTTCTTATTTCAGCAATAAAATGCAATCTCTTCGAGCCAGAGCTGTGAGTTATTGAATGCCTCATACAACTATCACTATACACAGAGAGCTAAATTCCACCTGACGGTGGAATTTATTCAAATATGGAATAACTGTGATACAACCGGTTACTCGCTAAATAATACCCGAGCTCGAGGGCAAATCATCACACTAAAGTCAAAAAAGGATTGATACACGACAATCCTTTAACCAACTCCAGATTCCCAGAGTGTGAACTGGAGTATAAACTTATAAATGCGGTTTCGAAGAGGGTGGGTCCATCCACCTAACGACTTCGCCCGTACCTCGACCAAGTTTAAGGAAAATGGATCCGTCCATCTAACGACCTCGCTTGTTAAATCGGGGTGGATGTGAACCGACCATCCATGATCCTAATAAATTCGTCATTCCTGGAGTGCGAACGAAATCCTAAAGCCTGAACAGATGTGACTGGTCATCTTTCGGTTAACTCCGAGTTCTTGGAGCGTGAACTGGAGTATAAACATTAACTAACTCTGGATTCCCAGAGTGTGAACCGGAGTATCAACATAAACACAAACTCCAAATTCCCAGAACGCGAATTGGAGTATAAACGTTGACTCAAAATCCCCGGAGAGTGGATTGGAGTTTGAACACAAATCGGATTGGGATTGACCGTCCGTAAAACAACTCTAAGTCCCCGGAGCGTGGTTAGAGTGTAAATGTAAATCGGGTGTGACTGACCGCCCATTAATCCATCTAAAGTCCCCAAAGTGTGGACATCGTTGCATACATTAAGCGGGTGTGATTGACCACCCGTGAGAATGACTGAAGTCCCCAGAGTGTGGATGTTATCCCGCCTTTTGGCAAGGCCGTGACACCAAGAGCTTGATTAGAATTCAGCGACAGTTCGTCTTGGAGATCGATTACACAAAGGCTCGCTATGGATATCATTGAATTTTGTCCAAGTTCGGATCGAGCCACAATTAACGGGACATAACAATTGAAGCCAGGGAAGCCAAGGTTCCAAGTTTCAAGTCGATCCGAGTACGTATGCTCAAATTACGATCCACGCAAGTTAGAAGAGAAGCAATGATTCGAATCCATCTATTCGAATCCATCAGGATCGAATCGATCTACAGGCCGGGCTAGGTCATATGCTTTGTATTCGCATCCATCGTTAAGACGTGGTTCGACTCGATTCAGTCCTTGACCATCACACATGTTCGAATCCATCAGGTTTCACCTACTTTGAATCCACGAATTCAATTTGCTTCGAATCCGTCAAAACTTAGTACCTCGAATCCGTGGAGCTACTTCACTTCATAACCTTCAGATTGAAGACCTTCGAATCCACCAGGAACGAGCCATAGTTCGAATTCATCCTCATGTGCCTTGGTTCGAATCCATTGAAGCCTTCCTTAGCTTCGACTCCATCGAGCGTACCTTCATTTTGAATCCAGCGAGGTAGAAGACCTTCGAATCCATACAATTAAGGGTGCTTCGACTCCATTGCCTTCGAATCCCCATGATGAGACAACTCCGAATCGATCCACAGTAGCACATCTAGATCGATTCGAACAAGTACCGGTTCCCTCGATTCGAAGGAAGCGAACCTTCGAATCCAACATCTCGAGTCCACCAGGTAAACGCGGCTAAAACCAAGGATTCGACCCAGTAAACTCGGAGAAAAAGGAGGATCGACCCGAGGAACACGCACCACGTTATCGTTTTCACGTGCAGGAGCATGGAGTCGACCCTATGGATTCGAACCATATCGATTCGTAGGAAGCATATCAACCAGAAGCATGATCTCGAATCGATCATAACTCGAGTTCTGCAAATCCAAATGCCATGAAATTTTCACAGTAGCTTACTGGCAACCTAAGGAATGTTCATGCCAAATTTCATCTCAATCGGAGCAAATCTTGATCGATTCGAAGCAAGGGTCGAATCGATCACAAAGTGGGCCCGGATTCCCATAATTCGGGCATGTGGGCCCCTCACGTACCAGAACTGGTCTCCCCGAATTTTAGGCGAAATATCAGCCTCCTACACCTATAAATAGAGCCCCTGGTCATTCAGAAAAGGGGTCGGATAATTCTAAGAGCTAAAGAGCGCCCAGACTCTACCAGATTTACTCAGAATCACCACGGTCGTCTTAGATTCAGATTTAGCTCGTAATACCAGTTGAACTATGTTATAAGAAATTGTAATCTTCAAGTATTGAGCAATAAAATCATCAAACTTCATAGTGGACGTAGGCAAAAACGCCGAACCACTCTAAATCGCTTGTCTTTGCACTTTACATTTCTATTATCTGGAGTTTTTGTTAGATAATCCACAGTTTTAATTTTCATTCTTCACGTTTATCTCTTCAAAGACTTCCGAAGAGTGTTGTGCCCATTTTTGTTACAAACACTTTGGTGCTTTCACTGAGAAAAAAAAACCAGCTTTTTCTCCTGCTCCTTGGATCTACCATCAATACCGGATTGCATAAATCCAAGAGGAAGATCAAGAATCCTTCCATTCTATTCAGATTTGCATAAAATCTAGGAAAGGAACCCACTACTTAAGATGGTTAGTACAAGAACTACCTCTACAGCTGCTGGACAAGAAGGAAGTGATGGCCAGAATCCTGCACAACAGCAGCCATCCAATCAAGACAACACTGCTCACTCAGACCCGTCTGGGCCAGTAACCAAACAAGAGTTCCAGGCATTACTCCGGGAACTGACCCAAAGCCGGCAACAGTTGGCTGAACAGTTGCGTGCCAACATTGAATTGACCAACCAACTAAACCGCCAGAGCCGCAGAAGGTCCAGGAGGGACGATGTTTCCCGAGCATCTACTGGAAGTTCCGCTTCGTCTGATTATCACCATAGGTCTACCCGTCCCCGGTTAGAAGGGAGCCACGCACAGACTACTGGATATCAACCCGCTTTGACCGTTGGACAATTAAGGACGGGGCCATCGGCCAGCTTCCAAATAGGACCCTCGACACGAGGAGGTACTGCTCCACAATATACCACGGACAACCGCGCTGCAACCGCCGCGGTAGAAACGAGGGCTGATACCCGGGATTTGCCAGAGCCGAACAATCAACAGCGCGGACATACTCCCAAAACATACGTCCCAGAAAATGCCGAGCCAAGGAGGCGAAATACGGACCGTCGACTGCGCCCGGTCCAAACTCGCGCTGTGGAACCCGACCACACCTTAGCTCAGCATGCCCAGAATGTGCCAGTATCAGATATCTCGACCATAATACGTCAGATGATACGCGAGAGTCAAGAGCTCACTAATGATGATTGGGGAATCTCCCGTAGTCATACCCCATTTACAGACGAGATACTATACGCTGAACCCCCTTGGCGATTCAGAATGCCGACTCTCCCAATGTACGAAGGGAACAATGACCCGAATCAACATATTTTGAAATATAAATGGTCAATGAGTGCTGCAAGAGCTGACGATGCAGTGAAGTGTCGAAGTTTCCCCATCTCTCTGGGGGGAATCGCAACAATGTGGTTTACAAGGTTGCCACCAAGATCTATCTCCTCATTCGATCAACTGGCTAAAAGGTTTGTAGAGCAATTTCGTATGCATGTTACTAGACCGAAAGACGTTAACACCCTATCTAGCGTCACCCAAGCTAAGGGAGAGACACTCAGACGTTACTTAGAAAGATTCCACGCGGCATGTGTAGAGATTAGTGATCGTAATGATAACTCAATCTTAATGGCGTTAACCAAAGGAATCGATCCCGATTTTGAGTTTGGAAACTGGTTAGCTGGGAAACCACCCACATCGTTGGACCGCTTCTACTCCAAGGCCGCTCAATTCCTACGACAAGAGGACCCAAAACAGTCTAGGAAGCAAGACGATGCGATACCCAGAACTGAAGAAATACAAAGTAATGTGGCAGTCAAGCAGTCCGGTGGGAGTTCCGGAAAAGTTCAGTTGAACATACAGAACAAACAAACTCAGCCAAGGGGCAACAGTGTCCAGGACAGGAAAAGAGACCAGAATCGAGGCCCACAACGTAGGACTCCAATGTTTGATAACTACACGCCATTGAATACATCGCTGGAAAACGTGTATTTGCAAACTTGCAACACTATGCAATATAATAAACCTGCTCCGAAGCAATCGTCGGAGAGGCAGATTCAAACAGGGAAATTCTGTAGATTTCACGAGAGTTATGGCCACAATACCAATGAGTGTCGACATTTGCAGGACCTCATCGAAAAGTTGATCAGGGAGAGAAAGTTAGACCAGTTCGTATGGGCGCCGCAGTCTGGCGGAGCGGGCCCTTCAAATCAGAATCGTGCACAAAATCAAGAAGGACAGGAGGAACCCGCTCGTACGGGTGGAAGGCTAGTTATCAACACGATAAGTGGTGGTCCCCACCCAACAGACAGAAGCTGGGGGGAAATGGAGTCCTATGCTAGTTCGATCAGGCATGCGGACTTCGAATGTTGTAGTAATTGTGAGGATGGAACTCCGGCTAAAAAACAAAAGATAATGTCTGACGATATCGTATTCAGGAGCCGAGACGCTGATAAAGTCGAAGCCCCTACAATCGACCCACTGGTCATATCTGTCCAGGTAGGTCCTGCTTGGATGAAGAGGATCCTGGTTGACAGTGGGAGCTCTGTGAATATCTTGCTTAAACGAGCTTACAACTTAATGAAGATGGAAGCAAAGGATTTAAAACCCTGCCAATTCCGAATCCATGGTTTCAACGGGAGTGCTACGATACCCATTGGAGTAACAGAACTACCGGTGGAATTGGGAGTGGGAGAACGCCGGAGAGTCCGAATGTTGCAGTTTGTCGTTTTAGATATTGCTTCACCTTACAATGCATTTTTGGGTCGTCCGGCCCTTGCTGAGTTCAGGACAGCCATTGCCCCATGGTGTCTAACTCTGAAGTTCCCTACTGATCATGGAATCGGAGTCGTTCAAGGAGACCAGGCAGCAGGAAGAGCCTGTTATGTTGCTGAACTGCGCGGGGCGCAGAGAAAAGAGGAAGGAAAGGGCATAGAGGAATCTCTCTGCGTCCGTTTTGCTGATGATTGACAATTAGTGCCTGGGCCCCGGCCCGGGCACCATAACCAATTCCTTAAGGATCTTGACCCTAGAGACAACGAAGATAAAGACGAATCCAAAGAAAATCAAGCTTCCCCAGCCGAACTGACTGTGGACGTCCCAGTCAGTAAGGATGATGATTCGAAGGTACTAAAAGTTGGATCTCAGCTGGGAACACAGACGCAACAGGAATTGGTTGAGTTCCTCCGGGCGAATCTCGACATTTTCGCCTGGACACACTCTGACATGTGCGGAATCTCACCAGACATCGTGAGTCACTCCCTGAATATTGATCCACAACATGTTCCAATCAAGCAGAAAAGGCGTGGTTTGGATCCAGAGAGATCTGCCGCCCTTAAATAGGAGGTTGATAAGTTACAATCAAATGGGTTCATCCGAGATGCTTTATATCCAGAATGGGTGTCAAATCCAGTATTGGTTCGAAAACCGAACGGGAAATGGAGAACTTGCGTCGACTATTCTGACTTAAACAAGGCTTGCCCAAAAGATAGTTTTCCACTTCCCCGAATTGACCAGCTCGTAGACTCCACGGCTGGACACGAATTATTATCTTTCATGGATGCTTATTCTGGCTACAATCAAATACCTATGTATTTACCTGATCAAGAACATACCAGTTTCGTGACTGATCTTGGACTCTATTGCTACAGAGTCATGCCTTTTGGCCTAAAAAATGCCGGAGCAACATACCAACGCCTGGTCAACCGGATGTTTGCCGACCAGATCGGGAAGACCATGGAGGTTTATGTGGATGACATGCTAGTAAAATCTCGATTTTCCATAGATCACGTCAGAGATTTAGATGCAATGTTTCGCATTCTTCGAAAATATGGAATGAAGCTCAACCCATTAAAGTGTCATTTTAGTGTCGCCTCTGGAAAGTTCCTTGGGTTTATCGTTAATGCTCGAGGGATAGAAGCAAATCCCGAAAAGATCTGGGCAATAAGGAACTTACAAACTCCAAGAACCATAAAATAAGTCCAGAGTCTCAACGGGAAGGTGGAAGCACTAAGCAGGTTCATTTCAAAATCCACTGATAAATGCATTCCTTTCTTCGATCTGATCCGAAAAGGGAAGCGAAACTTTGAATGGACCCTGGAATGTGAAGATGCATTCCGATCTCTGGTTCAACATCTTTCCACACCACCGATTTTGTCAAAACCAGTTGACCATGAACAATTGTACCTCTACCTGGCAGTATCGGAGCATGCGATCAGTGCTGCTTTAGTTCGGGAGGAAGACAAAGTGCAGAAACCGGTCTACTATGTTAGTAAACGGCTAACAGGAGCTGAAAGAAATTACCCAAGACTAGAGAAACTGGCTTATTGCCTGGTAATTGCCTCAAGAAAGCTCCACCCCTACTTCCAAGCTCACCCTCTTACTGTGTATACCGATCAGCCGTTACGACAGGTCCTCAAGCGACCTGAGACGTCTGGTAGGTTACTCAAATGGAACATTGAATTAAACCAATTTGATATCACTTATGCTCCGCGGAGAGCCATTCAAGGACAAGTCCTGGCAGATTTCATAGCAGAATTTACCGTTTCAGAGGACTTGCCCGAAACCAGTAAATCCCCCGAATACATCTGGAAGTTGCATACTGACGGTGCATCAAACGACCGGTGTTCGGGCGCTGGTGTTGTACTCGAGACGCCCGAAGGCCGATCTATATGTTACGCTTTGAAGTTCGATTTTCATGCAACTAATAACGAAGCTGAATATGAAGCCCTCTTAACCGGCCTAAAACTTGCCAGAGATTTAAGGGTTATCGCTGTGGAAATTTATTGTGATTCACAGTTAGTGGTATGTCAAGTGTGGGGAGAATATCAAGCAAGAGATCGAAGACTGGCTGCTTACTTGGCTCAAGTTCAGAAAGTACTGGATCGGTTTGATTATTATGCCATTTATTATATACCTCGAGAACGCAATCAAAAAGCCGATTCATTGGCAAAGTTAGCCAGCACAGGTGAAGCACAGCCAGTGGGACTTGTCCCCGTCGAAACTTTATCCTTCCCAAGCATCGATCAAATAGAGATGAGTTTTGTGTTTGAAACCGCTCCCGATAGAGAATCCTGGATGACTCCATATTGAAACTACATCGAGAATGGGACATTGCCTGAGTACAGAAATGAGAAGAGACAAATTCTACGAAAAGCTTCACGGTTCGTCATTCAAAACGGAGTCATGTATAGAAGGGGTTATTCTGTTCCTCTCCTCCGGTGTATCGCACACGATGAAATTAAATGAGTGTTACATGACGTGCACGAAGGAGAGTGTGGCGATCACACCGGTGGGCAAGCTCTCGCCAAGAAAATACTCCGATATGGATACTACTGGCCGACAGTAAACCGAGATGCATCAAACTATGCCAGAAGGTGCGATAGATGCCAGAAACACGCCCGAATTCCAAGAGCTCCGCCTACCGAGATAACCCAAATGGTCAGCCCCTGGCCATTCGCTATGTGGGGCATCGATATCATCGGTGCTCTACCTCTGGCAAAAGGTGGTGCGAAGTACGCCATCGTCGCCGTTGACTACTTTACAAAATGGGCTGAAGCTCTCGCAACAATTACGACAAAGAAAGTAATAAATTTCGTAGTTCGCAACATTATCTGTCGATTTGGACTCCCGCATACTATCATCACCGATAATGGGACCCAATTTGACGGTGCAGAATTCAAGAATTTCTATCAACGGTTTCATATCCATAAAAATTCTCGGCAGTTGCACATCCACAGGCAAACGGTCAGGTCGAAGCTGTCAATAAATTTATAAAATCCATCCTAAAGAAACGACTGGAAAATGCCGGGGGCAAATGGGTTGATGAACTTCCTATGGCATTATGGGCTTATCGGACAACTCACAAGACCGCAACCGGACACACCCCATTTTCCTTATCTTATGGCTCGGAAGCCGTTATTCCAGTCGAGACGGAAGTGTTTTCACATCGCGTGACTTATTATGATCCAAAAACAAATGCTATATTGCTTGCTGAATCTCTGGATCTACTGAATGAGAAGCGTGAAGAGGCAGACTTGAGGGCTGCTGCATATCGGAGTCGGGTCGCCCGATTATACAATGCCAAAGTTCGACCTCGAACTTTTGAACTCGGCGATCTTGTTATCAAGAGAATCTATCCGGTTCCTTCACACATGAAACCAAATTGGGAAGGACCATACGCAATTACACGAAAATTCGGAGATGGCACATTCAAACTATCGACCGTTGACGGTCTTGATTTGCCAAGAGCCTGGAACAGCGAGAGTCTCCATCGCTATTACACATAACAGGCTCTATTTATTATATTTTTTCCATTTAGCAATTTGCTTTTGCATTTCAAAATTAGAATCTGTAATAAGGCAACTCACTTTTCCATTTTCCCTTATTTCAGCAATAAAATGCCATCTCTTCGAGCCAGAGCTGTGATTCATTAAATACAATGCACAACATCACGATGCACGAAGAGCTGAATTACATCACGCAATGGGATTTATTCAAGAAAGGTGTGGCTATGATACGACTGGCCACTCGCTAAGTGAAACCCGAGCTCGGGGGCAAGCCATCACATCAAGGCTAGAAATGGATTGATACACGACAATCCCTCACTAAACTCCGTACTCCCAGAGTGCGAGACGGAGTATAAACATTCCTCAACTCCGTACTCCTAGAGTGCGAGACGAAGTATAAACATTCCTTAACTCCGTACTCCCAGAGTGCGAGACGGAGTATAAACATTCATCAACTCCGTACTCCCAGAGTGCGAGACGGAGTATAAACATTCCTCAACTCCGTACTCCCAGAGTGCGAGACGGAGTATAAACATTCCTTAACTCCGTACTCCCAGAGTGCGAGACGGAGTATAAACATTCCTCAACTCCGTACTCCCAGAGTGCGAGACGGAGTATAAACATTCCTCAACTCCGTACTCCTAGAGTGCGAGACGGAGCATAAACATTCCTTAACTCCGTACTCCCAGAGTGCGAGATGGAGTATAAACATTCCTTAACTCCGTACTCATCCCCAAGACTGGGGGCAGGACCAAAGCAAAGCACGCCGGTTGAACGTTTATCTAAGAGAAGATTGCAACGAGATGAATAAAAGACGACTGTCAAGCAATCAACTGAACGGATATATTCAGCATGAAAGACCGCAGTTTTTCAAAGCACGTCATGTTTACATAGGACGTACTTTGGAGGGCAAATGTTATCCCGCCTTTTGGCAAGGCCGTGACACCAAGAGCTTGATTATAATTCAGCGACAGTTCGTCTTGGAGATCGATTACACAAAGGCTCGCTATGGATATCATTGAATTTTGTCCGAGTTTGGATCGAGCCACAATTAACGGGACATAACAATTGAAGCCAGGGAAGCCAAGGTTCCAAGTTTCAAGTCGATCCGAGTACGTATGCTCAAATTACGATCCACTCAAGTTAGAAGAGAAGCAATGATTCGAATCCATCTATTCGAATCCATCAGGATCGAATCGATCTACAGGCCGGGCTAGGTCATATGCTTTGTATTCGCATCCATCGTTAAGACGTGGTTCGACTCGATTCAGTCCTTGACCATCACACATGTTCGAATCCATCAGGTTTCACCTACTTCGAATCCACGAAGTCAATTTGATTCGAATCCGTCAAAACAAAGTACCTCGAATCCGCGAAGCTACTTCACTTCATAACCTTCAGATTGAAGACCTTCGAATCCACCAGGAACGAGCCATAGTTCGAATTCATCCTCATGTGCCTTGGTTCGAATCCATTGAAGCCTTCCTTAGCTTCGACTCCATCGAGCGTGCCTTCATTTTGAATCCAGCGAGGTAGAAGACCTTCGAATCCATACAATTAAGGGTGCTTTGACTCCATTGCCTTCGAATCCCCATGATGAGACAACTCCGAATCGATCCACAGTAGCACATCTAGATCGATTCGAACAAGTACCGGTTCCCTCGATTCGAAGGAAGCGAACCTTCGAATCCAACATCTCGAGTCCACTAGGTAAACGCGGCTAAAACCAAGGATTCGACCCAGTAAACTCGGAGAAAAAGGAGGATTGACCCGAGGAACACGCACCACATTATCGTTTTCACGTGCAGGAGCATGGAGTCGACCCTATGGATTCGAACCATATCGATTCGAAGGAAGCATATCAACCAGAAGCATGATCTCGAATCGATCATAACTCGAGTTCTGCAAATCCAAATGCCATGAAATTTTCACAGTAGCTTACTGGCAACCTAAGGAATGTTCATGCCAAATTTCATCTCAATCGGAGCAAATCTTGATCGATTCGAAGCAAGGGTCGAATCGATCCCAAAGTGGGCCCGGATTCCCAGAATTCGGGCATGTGGGCCCCCTCACGTACCAGAACTGGTCTCCCTGAATTTTAGGCGAAATATTAGCCTCCTACACCTATAAATAGAGCCCCTGGTCATTCAGAAAAGGGGTCGGATAATTCTAAGAGCTAAAGAGCGCCCAGACTCTACCAGATTTACTCAGAATCACCACGGTCGTCTTAGATTCAGATTTAGCTCGTAATACCAGTTGAACTACGTTATAAGAAATTGTAATCTTCAAGTATCGAGCAATAAAATCATCAAACTTCATAGTGGACGTAGGCAAAAACGCAGAACCACTCTAAATCGCTTGTCTTTGCACTTTACATTTCTGTTATCTGGAGTTTTTGTTAGATAATCCACAGTTTTAATTTTCATTCTTCACGTTTATCTCTTCAAAGACTTCCGAAGAGTGTTGTGCCCATTTTTGGTACAAACAGTGGACGTACCCTTGAAACTCAAGCAGGCGTGTCCGACCGCCGACGTACGAATGCAAATCCTCGGAGTGTGGATGCAATCGACGATAAATGAGCGAGTGCAATGCAACCACTCGAATTTCTTTATTCCAGCATCAGTTCGATGACGTTACGCTCGATGAGTTAAAAGCGAAGTGCAATCGCCACTTGATCTCTTCAATTCGTCCCTGAAATTGAGGGCAAAACTTAAGCGTCGACCACTGATTGAGACAGTGCAGCATCGGAGTCCAGTTTAACATTCAGTCATCACTCATAGTCGTGATTTCAGGACTTAACGACTAAACTTGGATCCAATCCAAAGGTCGAAACTCAACAAATATAGTAGACTGGAGTTCAACTGCTGAAAAACTTAAGCAAATAAACGAAAATTGAGTTAAAGACAAAATGGAATTTCATTTCAACCGTTTGTAGAAGGAAACTAAGTACAAGTTTATCCGAAAAATTCTACTAGTAGGGGCCGAACTCGCATCTATACACGGCCAGCAAAAAAGTACAAAGGAATTTTCTATCTACTGAAAATTTCACCAAAGAAGCATGTCTATTCTTTCTTCTTCTTCGGTTTCCCCTTCGATGTAGACCCGCTGTAGCTTCCGCTTAGTTTTCTCTTTGAGCCCTTACCTTTCAGCGGCCGGTCTCCAGTATGGGGCATTATGTCAACATCCTCCTCCGAACTCAAATGTATTGGAACGCTTCCTGCAGGCGGAGTCGGAGGGACATGATCAACAAAAGGAGGTAGGGCAGGCGCGCTCGTCTCAATAACCGTTCCTCCCGGAGATATCATCCGCAAAGGAGCCGGACCAGGTCCAGCCATTCCACCGCCAAAACCACTGCCCTACACGGGTGCCTCCATTTCAGCATTATTTTAGCTATGATTTCCTCCTCATGAAGCGTTTGTGCATCGTCAGGAACTCCCACAGTTGGAGCCGAAGAGCTTGTCATTGGAACGCTTCCACCCATAACGAATGGAAAGTCTACAAAGGGGTCACTGTGATGACCGAGGAGTTCCTCCATCATCTGTTCATCAAAAATAAGTGTGCTCCCCTGTGCTCCATCGATCGGTGTCGTGGTCATTGTGGTGGTTGCTTCAGTTATAATGGCCTCCTGCATATGATGTGATTCTTGAGTGGTAGGAGGCACGATCGGTGTAGCATCAATCACTGGATAAAAACAAAAGAAGAACTGTTAATAATTACTTCAAATGAAACTTCCGATTTCGGATAAGCATAGAGACTGTTCGGAGTACCTTCCTCAGTTTGACTTGTGGGCAGCTGAAAAACCTCAGAGACTTGCTTGCAAGCTGTAGACATCTGCGGTTGATTCAGATTATAAGCAGGAACGGGCTAGGAATCAACCGCAGGTGTGGATTCGGACTGAGTCGGCACAAGAGTTTCAGAACTTGTACCATGATGCTCGACGCCAGAACCTTCTCCAACTTCCGAATGCTGAGCGCCAAGCTTCTCCTTCTCATATGAAATCATGGCATCATGGAGAACTTTATGCTCGTCTTCGCTCAACACTCGGTTTTCGAGCTCAAACTCATCAATCAATTCGGCTTGGTGGGCCTTTTCATCTTCTACTAATTGGCCCCAGGCATTGTGTAGATGCGTCGGATAATTGTCGAGCCAGGCTAGATTTCCGTGCTTTAAGACATTAGCATTATAAACAATGAGGGGATCTTTAATATAAGCTTCTAGCCTAGACTTCGCCATTCGGACTTCCTCCTCTACCTTAGTCTCCACCTCCCGAACCTTAGCCGTTGCTACATCCCATTTGCCCCGAAGCACAACGGCATGTTCACATGCTTCCTGAGCTGCTCTATCGCATCATCCTTCTCCTTAATTATTTCGGAAAATTTAGCTTTAAGCTCAGCGAGTTCTTTCAAAGCAGCATCTCGTTCAGCTGTGACAGTGTGTTCCGGTGGCCCATCTGCTCCACCAAAGCGAAGTGTGTCTGCCTCATCCTCTCCATAGCCAAGTTTGCCTCGTCGGCCTTTTTGGTGGCCTCTATTTCTGATTTTCGAGAGGATTCGGCTTCATCATTATTCACTTGAATGATCTGGTCTTTCTGGGCAAGTTCAGTTTCTAGTTTCTCAATCGCCTTTGCCCGCTCAAAGGCCACCTTTGATGTTTTTTCTACAGCCTTCGCCCACTCTTTATACTGGGTATAGATGCCGTGAATATAATCATGCATCGTGTTCTCCGCTTCTGATGGGATTCCCTTTAAGTGAGGAGGGAAGATGTAGCTGTCAAAGCATATATTTGGAAAATCTTTCTTTAACTGAGCAATTCTAATAGCCCCTTCCACAGTGGGCTCAACGATAGCTTGTTTAGCGACGACTGGAGGCTCAACCTACGTTCTGTGACGTTGCAACTCAGACCTTGGAGCATGGGAAGATGGATTTTGACATGGAGGCTCTGGGGGATGTGAGCCGTGAGTAGAAGGTTGTGTGGGGAGTCGAGGGGGTGGAGAATGCGTTCGGGATCGATATCGCTGTTCTCTATAATCCCTGTCTTTATCCCTCTTGTAGCGTTCCTCACTAGAATAACCGCGATCACGGTTTCTATCATCCTCCCTCCGACGGGACTTATAATACAAGCTCGATGATTGGTGTACCGAACGGAGGCTGTCGAGCATAGACTCTCGCATATTCATTGAATCTGTAAAGAAGAAAGAGCAACATAGTTAGTAATTTCTCGAGTTGAACACTTATGGTTGGAAATCATGTAGTGCCGTGAAGTGTGTATATGTGTGCAACCCCCGACCAACCAGTAATGTCGGCCGCACTGGTGGGTAGAGAATCGCTTAAATCTAGAGCACATTAGAGCCCCTTCAATCCGGTGTCATGTTGAAGTGACACATAATCCAGAATCGGAATATTAGCAAGTCCTTCAAAAGTATTCTCTACTGGCGAGGGAGGTGCCTCCGAAATTCTAACGCCAGAGGATAGCAGGGATACGATAACAGATTTCCATCTTGTGGATGTGTGACGTTTGTATGCAGCTGCCTTGCCTTTTCTCTTTCCCTCTGAACCCTGAAGACTGTCAGAAGGCCCAGCCACGTGTTCGTCAGTCGTAGGTGTATGTTCTTCATCACCTTCCTCAACAATTACGACCCCTGGTGCTTAGCGCTTTTCCCGCTTCATCGGGGCCGCCCTTAGGGTTCCTTCAAGCCTTATGCTTTGGTTTTGTTCAATAAGCCCGAAGGTTCTCAAGTTTCGGTCAGTTAGCACCGAGTCCATGTCTCTCATTTTGCTTGGCACTTCTTGAAGAACCCGCACAATCTTTAAAGTGCACGCCCTCAGGTCGTGGAATTGCGGCTGTAAAAGAAAGAGAGTATTAGTCCCATACCAGTTACAATTATCTTGTTGACTACCAGAAAGGTCGAAGCACTTACGTCTGAAGAAAGGTCAAAGCACTTACGTCTGACTAACCATCAGCTAGCAAATCCTGGGGGGCATCGAACATAGAACCACTCCATTTTAAAGTAACTCAGTCTGGTCCAGGAGCCGGTCATAACTTGCCAATTCCTGACTGCCTCTAGGAATGTGAACGAGGGACTATCTCCCCGACTCTTGACATTAAATAAGTATCTAATCTCGATCGGGATCGGTCGTCGGAAAAGATGCTCCATAAATACAATAAATAGGCTATTCAGCAAGGCGTATCCATTGGGGTGTAACTGAGATGGGGCGATTCCAAAGAAAGACAACACTTCTCTAATGTATTGGTTAAATGGAGGAAGTGTTCCCGCTATACATGCATGGCGATTAAAGGCCGTAAACCCCTCTGGGGCAGCATGCGGTATATCATTCGGTCCTGGTAATAATACGTCGTCCAACGGTAGACCATGCCTTAGACAAATTCGTCCCAGCATATCTTCGGAGACGTTAGATGACACATAATATTGTGGATTCATGATAAACATTGCACCAGGCAGCTCGTCCGGAGCTGTATCTATAACTTCGGCAGCGATGGCCGGTATCTCTAGGACAAAAGAGGATGAACTTTGAAGCTCCTGCTGTTGAGAACTTGTGGATTCCATAGCTAATCAACTTATTAAAAACCATCTTTATATGATAATAAGCCCGTGTGTTCCCCAGTGTAAAGTGTGTGAATGTGTTGTGCAGTGCAGTGCTACATATGACTTGAGAAATTCTATAAAGTTTGAGAAAATATGCAAACGACAAGACTTCGAAATTCAACTGGAGTGACCGTCATCGCTGACCATCACAACCGTGCCATCCAGACTTTAAAGACCGATTCGAGTTACGGTTTTTAAGATTTTGTTGAGTTACAGTTCCATTGACGAGCTTCAAAGGTAGTCAAATATGCCGTTCGATGGTCAAGTCCAGTTATGCACAGATGAAGCTCGTCGACGTCAAGGGTTCGAGTATGCATGAAATTTCATATCCGTCAAAGTCCAAATTGAGGTGATCGGCAAAGAGCTTTGATTTCGTATCGATTGAAATTCATTAACTTCGTATCGATCCAAACTCAATGACTTCATGTTTATCGAATTGCAAAGAGTTCGCATTGATCACTAACATTCACTCCGCATCAATCCAATACGTTCATTTCATATCGATCATCGAAGCCTCAATATCGTATCGATCGAAGTCCGATAGCTTCGTATCAATCAAGTCACAATGATTTCTCATCGATCGGGGTACAATACAGTTCATATCTACCACAACTGTGCTTCGAATCCATATCGATTCGAAGTGATAAAAAACAAAATAGAGGACCAACAATCGACACGAAGTTAAAGACAGGAGATCGATACGAAGCTCCCGGTTGAGGTCCGATGCAAAATCCAGTTTCTCTAATCCTCCATCGATACGAAATCAAGGCCGACCAACTTTTCATCGATTCCTTCGTCTCCTTCCTCACTCCTTCTTCCACAAATGGCCATAACTCCATTTCATTCCTCCCTCGGCCTTGCTCTGAGCCAATTTCAACCTCAACATCGCCAGAAATCGGCCGTATATGTGAATGGATTAACAATTGGGTTTGAATCTTGTCGTTCTTAACGTGGGTTTACCGTTTAATTACCTGATTTCAATGGTTAGTCCAAGGGATCGATGTTCGGTTCGGTTCGAAAGCAAGAGTGGTTTCTATTTCCTGGTTTCTCAATTGATACGAAGGCGCACTAGAAAATTAAAGCAGATGAAAAAATTTCTAAGTACAAAACGTTTATATATGGACCTAAGAAGTGAAGAAAAACATTTCGCCTCCCAGTCAAAGCAACCAGTATCACCAGGTCTCTCATCGGATCGATACAAATTGGTTATTCGTATCCATCGACTCAAACTTTATTGATACGAAGTTTGAAGTAAAGATTTTTCCGAACCATCGGATTCCATCGATACGAAACACTTGTTCGTATCCACTGTTTTCGACTCCATCCAAGATGCATCGATACGAACTGCACTGTTCGTATCCATCAAGTCACAGCCCCTAAAGATTCGTATCTATCGATACGAATAATACATGGGGGACCAGTTGCTCTGTTCGTATCCCTCATTAGTCTATCGATACGAAATCACTCGTTCGTATCCATCATTTTGAAAGTTGCAGGGATTCATAGCCATCGATGCGAAGACCAGTATAAAATAATATTTAGACTATACAACTCTACCGCTACGAACTCTACGTTCGTTCGTCCCGAGTCGATCCAGGAGAGGATCGATATGAAGGAATACTCCAAAATAACCCCCAAACGTCATTGCAACTCGAATTTCACGTCGATTCAGGAGAGGATCAGTATCGAATTTGATACAAAAAACTGAAAACCTGACAACGACTCGTGAACGTACGAACGTTAACGGGAGTCAGGCTAACATACATTCATGTATAATGAACTAACATCCAATCTTTAAAATTCGTAGAAAATGAATACTTGTTTGGTGAAAATTACAACAACGAGCGACAAATTACTATCATACATTGATCAATTACAACAGTACACAGTACGACAATTGGTAGTCTACGGATCATAATTTATGTTTCTATGGATCAATCAAAGATTACAACTTTCGACGAGAGAACAACAACCGTTTGATGAGTCGGATGGAACTTTTCAGAATGAAGATTGCAGCTTTTCAAAGCACATCATGTTCTCATAAGACGTACTTTGGGGGGCAAATGTTATCCCGCCTTTTGGCAAGGTCGTGATACCAGGAACTTAACTGGAAACCGAGGGCGGTCCGTCCCGAAAATCGGTTATACGCAGGCTCACTATGGATATCGACGAATTTTTTCCGAGTCCGGATCAAGCTATAATTGACAAGACATGACAAGCAAAGCTATGAAAGCTAGCGTCCCAAATTTCAAGTCAATCTGAGTTTGTATGCTCAAGATAAGATCGATTCAAGTCAAGGAAATCAACACAACCACGTCCATCACTGCGCATCCATCTATTCGTATCCATCAAAAGTCCAGCATGTTCGTGTCCATCGGTGAGTATCTGTTCGTATCCATCAGGGGAATAGGATTTATTCGTATCGATCTATTCGAATCCATCAGCAAACAACTCCACTTCGTATCGATCAGCAGCTGTCTAGTTCGTATCCATCAAAGATTGTCTTCTTGGTATCCATGAGGAGACAGGCTCACTTCCAATCAATCGGCTATTGCCTATTTCGTATCCATCGACTGCGAGACGAGAGCTTAGTTTGTATCGATTAAACATCATGTACATTCCGTATCGATCGGCCACAGATCGATACGAAATAGCCATTTCCCATCGATACGAACAGAACCAATCACTCGATTTTGTACGAAGATAATAAAGCAATCGATCGATACGAATAAGAACAACGCAATCGGTACGAACAAAGTAAAGACGATCGATACGAACAGAGCGAAGGTTATCAATACGAACAAAGCAAAGAAGATCGATACAAATAAGGCGCATACATAGGGAAGACTCGATCATTCGGCACAAAAAGTGGATCGATCCAAGAATTTCGCACCATGTCAACTTGCAGGCACATGCTCAAGAACGATTCGAACAGATCGATACAAAGTGTATCGATATGAACTAGACAGCCTAAAGAAAATGCAAGCTTGCATCGATCATAACTCACAATCTACAAGTCCAAATGCCACCAAATTTTCACAGTAGCTTGTGTACAACCTAAAGAATGTTCATGCTAAATTTCGACTCGATTGGGTCAAACCTTGATCGATACGAAATTCGTTCGTATCGATTATGGACCAAGTGCAAATCACGTGGGATCGATCGCGTGGGCCCACCCATGTGGCAGAAGAGGTCTCCTGAGATCTGAGTGAGATATTTGCAGCCTACGCCTGTAAATAACATCCAGAGCCTATAGAAAAAGGATCTTTTGGCTCTTCGACGTCCAAACTTTGCCGAATTCACCATTGTATTCGAATTTCACTGTTGTATTTGAGATTTACTTGTAATCCGCTGTAACCAGTAGAGAAAAGTTAATATCATTTCATAGTGGACGTAGGCAACACGCCTAACCGCTCTAAATCCCTGTGTTCTTTGCGTACTTTCTTGTTTGTTTTTGAAGTATTTGTTAGATAATCCTCTTTTTCCATTTTAACTTCTTCATTTTATCTCTTCAAATACTTCCGAAGAGTGTTGTGCCCAATTTTGGTACAAGCACATATACTATTAATCAAATCCTAATTCACAAGAAAATAAACAATTTACCAAAACTCTGCCAAATTCTTTTCTCTTTAAACAAAATTTCTTCAACCAAATTAAAATAAATGTTAAATTATGAAGAAGAAGAAATTATATCAAATCAACCGGAGACCTAGCAAATGGAGGAGATTCCAAACGTAATTTGGAAGGGACAGCTTGGATTTTAGGTCAGTCGATATATTTTTGGTTAGATGATTACGTACCTTTAATTTTAGAATACACTAATTGATCTAGGTTGTTTAAATCGAATTGAAAACATTGTTAATGGAAACTAGAAGTTTACTAATTGTTATATGAGTATAATTTCCCTTCTCTAATCTAGACTTGATTTATGTTAACCTATAAATTAAGAAAATTTATGAATCTATAAATAACTCTTTTTCAAATTGATAAGAATTGATTGCAATGCAAATATGAAATTGAATAGGAAGTTTTGAACATTTACGGATCATGTATTCACAAGTTTGGTTAACTAAAATTATGGTTATTGTACGATAATGCATGATTCAAGTTTACTGTAACAGGTTCGGGAATGACACTAATTAAAATTTCTAATTAAAAATAAAACGAATTAAAAATCGCTAATTGAAAACCCTAAACAGCGACGACCGGTCGACCATACTCATAGAGCGGTCGACAACAAGCGGACGATCGTTCCAGGAGCAAGCGGTTAATCGGTGGCGTTTTGGAGCATAGTAGGAACCTTGGCCTTAAGGCTTAGGTTATAAATAAAATAGTTAGTGTATTTATTATATATATATATATATATGTCAATGTAGGTAGGGAGGCTAGTTCCTTATGTGGCGACACCAGGATGTTGCGGGACCGTGTAAATGCTATTTACCCAGCATAGGTCGATATCCGACCGAGGGCGATTCTATTATAAATTTGCATCCACAGGAAGTTCTATGGTGGACACACAACACTGATGATAATGCCCGATGAAGTGTGTGGCCCGATGATGCGACATGATGTTATGTTGTGGGAGGATCCCGGCACGGTGCGATAAGAGGTGTTACGTTATGATTGAGAGGTGGATACAGATGCAGATGATGTGGTACTTTGGTGAGTCAACATTATGGGCTCCCCTTTAATGCATTACTGGGATACGAGTATTCGTAGTTGTGGGATAGTTCTAATAGCTATTAACCGATTAGAAATTGTAGAGAAACATATGCGGGATAGTTCTAGTAGCTATTAGCTGATCATTAGTTGTCTTGAGGTTCGATTAGTTTGACCTTAAGTATAAGCCTGCACAAGTTGTTAATGTAGGTATGTATTGAGATAAACCCTTAAGTAAAGTAAACAAGTAATTCACGGACACTTTAGGACATTCTAGGTCACAAAGAGTATTACTAAAGTCAATTGCATGTGATCACCATATATTAATGATGTACTCGCACAAGACTTTTGTATGACCTACCCTTTTTTCTTTCTTTCCCCCCACCATAAAAGGACAAGGAAGCATGTGATAAGCCTAATATCAGTACGTGGAGAGATGAGCTTAGCTTTGGAATTGCTATATATTTGACATTTCTCTTCATGTATTCACTTAATGTATTCAGTACTTTGTATTTATTAGGCTATGTATCGTATTTTAATGTACTCTGGATTTGACTACGTACTATATTCTAGGACTATTTTTTAAGATATTTTTTAAGATGGTTATTTTCTATATTTATATTTTATTACCTTCCACTGTGAGATCCGAAAGTGTAGAATGTCTTAGATCATATCTGTTTATTCTTAATCTCTATAATGTTTAAAAAAACTCGATAACTCATACTTTTGGGAACTGACGCAAGTCCGAGAGTCACCCTAGGCTTTGGATCAGTGCAGGTTGTCAGAGTTAGTATTAGAGCCTAGGTTGAAGTTCCTTAGGGATTAGAGATGTATTGAGAGAACGTACACGGAAATTTTTTCAAAACTTTTCCTAAAGGTTTTCAAAATGGGTTTTCAGGGTATATTTATGTATATATATGTAAAAAGTTTTTCAGAAAGCTTTATATAAGTGTAACGCGAATAACTCTTTCCCTTATTCTTACCCATACTATTTGTGGAAAAGTTGGTAATAGAATTTTCAAAATCATAGATAGAAAGGATGAGCGACCCCGTTGGCTCGGTCGATGCAGCCAAGATTCTAGGTATGAACATCCCAATTTGGTTCTACCGGTATCTGCAAGCAAGAGGTCAAGTTGAGCTTAACCTTAATAGAGGACCTATGGAGCGAGCACCAGGTGCAGTTCCTGCCCACCCACCTGCCGTCGATTTTTCTATGTTATGTAAGGACTTCGCTAGCCTTGGAGGAAGGCCATATGTTGGGACGGAGTCATATGTAGATTCAGGGACATGGATTCCTACTTGTGAGAGGATTTTTGGATTGATGGTTCTTGTGGATAAGGTAAGGAGACAGCTTGCTACTTGGCATTTACAGGGAAAGGCCCTGAATTGGTGGGATGTATTGGTGGGGGAGACTGATGAGGGAGAGATCACTTGGGGGAGTTTAGGAGACATTTTGAGAAGAAGTTTATTTTCATAGCAGAGGAGGAAGTACAGTTGGAGAAGTTCATACAGTTGTGGCAGGGAGAGATGTTAGTAAAGGAGCATGGGAATTAGTTCATTGAGTTGGCTAGGTTTGGGATCGAACTGATAAATACCCCTCATAAGAAAGCTTTGAAGTTGCTAAAGGGAAAAATCAACCTCTACAAGGTTTGGCTCTTAGTCATATTCCCATAGGTGCGACTTATGAGGGTTTGGTGGAGATGGACTTGCTAAATACTGTCTCTAAGGAGGAAGCGAAGGAAGAACTGAAGACGTTAAGAGGAAAGGTGCCACAGCAGAATCAGCGCAAGGGCGGAATGAGACCCAAGGGAAAGATTAAGAAGCAGGATATGCAGTGTAGGAGATGTAACGACCCGTATTTTTTATAATTAAAAATATTGAATTGAATAAGATTTTTGGAATTTAATATTGTGAGAAATTAAAATTTATGATTTATAAATGGAAAAAAATTATTAGAATATAATTTAATATTGTTGATTGAATGAAATTGACAATTGTTAATGTAGTTCCAATCAATTATAATCGCAAAGGTTAAAAAGGAATAAATTAAGTGTTTTATTAAAATTAGAAATAATATGTTATTAATTGAAATAGGTTTATTATAGAATATGAAATCAATTAGTTAGTACGTAAATTTATTAGCTTTTGTTTGTAAACAATAAATTTAGAAATGTGTTTGGATTACAAATATATAACAATTGTTTTATTTATCACCTTATTATTTAATCCGTTTAGAATTAGTTGGAAATCAATGAAATTTTATGCAATTAAATATTGCAGTTAATATGGTAAAAGATGTTAACTATAGAAAATGAGTATAATAAGATGGAAACTTATGTCTAATTAATTCATAAGGTAATAATTGATTTAATATAAGAAAATTAAATCAAAATAAAAGAATTTGTTTGGAATTTAATTTATAATGAATGGATTTATTACAGTTGTAATTGAACGCTGAAATTAATGTAATATTTAAATCCTGACTTTGGCATGGAAAATTTAACTTTAAAAATATTATTAATTTCTGTGTAATCAAGAATGATGAAAATAGTTAACTTTTAAATTTAAAATTAAAAGTGATTAAATTGATTTTAAATTAATAATTCATTTAATTAACGTGAAAAATTAGTTTTTTGGGCACTATCTCGGATTTCGACAAAACCAGTTTCATCGGATCCGTAACACGGAATTATTATAGGATTTTAAGTTTCGTAGCGATCGGACGTATCGTTTGATCGTGCGGGCTCGAAACGCGTAGAAATTAATTAAAGGAATTTAAATGAATATAATCTGATTTTAAAAGCTAACTTCTATATATGATAGAATTAGGCTTTGAAATTAGTTCCATTAAGTTTAAAAATATTGAAAACCTATACTTTGGTATATGGGATGACCTACTTTCGTTTCGGGAACGAAACGGGCTTTCGGGTCTTTGTTATCGCTTCGACTCATTCGATCTGTTCCATTCATTCTTATCCATTCTTATTTTAGCTCTGTCTATATATAGGTTGTTATAAACCCTAGCAGTCTTTTATGCTATTGTCTGTACGTACAATTTCTATCTCATACGTTCTTTCTCAATGGCAGACATCTCAAACCCTAATTACAATTCGAAATCAAATCAAAAATTCAAACTGCTCAAATCATGTCATATAATATAGCGTTGCGAAGCTCTCGACGAACGTAATCTGCTTATGCAATTCGTTTTTCGATTGGAGGCTCTATTTGTCCAGAATTTGGCATTCTTTCTTAGTCGTCCGTTGTTAGGTTTTCGTGATCAACGGTGGATCGTCGACCAATCGACAACCGGAGGGCACAGTATTGTAGAGGTTGTCGAGCAGAATTCATCCATGAATTTGGGTCGTCTCTGAGGTGACGTAGTTTGCAAGATCTAGGCATTTTGGGTCGCATTTGGGGGCCTCGGTCTGAGGCGATTTCTGGGGGTGGAGGCAGTCGCGCGGTGCCTGGGGGTGAGGCAAGTGGCGTGCATCGCGGTGGCATGGTCAGATCTTGGCGAAAGCGCATGTAGGTGCTCGCGTTCGATGGTGATCAAGGGCCGCTGATGGGTTCTCGTGTCTGTAGGGTTAGTCGTGGAAATGATGGTAAACCTTTTTACAATTTTACCCCTAGTTTAAATTTACTTTAATTTTAAATTTTCAATGTTCTAATCTTCATAACTTTTGCATACAAACTCGGATTCACGCGCGGTTTCTTCCTTTGGGTTCGTATCGAAATTTTGGACAATATGAAAATGGTTTGGTCGAATTTGGAGACTGTTCTAATTTTTGGCTTTTGTTGGATTTTAAATCGGCTATAAATCAATGGTGAGTAATTTAATCCACTCACTCAATACTAAACCTTCTTATGTTAGTTGAATTAAATTTATAATGTGATAAGAATTTTGTTAGTTGTCGTTTGGTAGTTTAATTTGACATTTTAATTGTATGAATTTTATATTGAATTAAATTGACATTTAAATTAATATTAGATTTAATTGCTAGTTAAATACCTAATATTGATAACCAATAAACTGTTGTGATATATTGGTTGATTTGGATGTTGTTTGTTATTGTATGCTATTGACTAATGTTGGATGTATGTTGTTTGTTTATTTTGGATATATCCCTGTTATTATCTATTAATTTATTGACGTCATTTATATTATCATTTGGACCATTGAAAAATAAATTAAGAAATAGGTTGAAATGATATATACCTATGACACCATTTGGATTGAAATGATATATATCCATCCCTATAATTAAAATTGATATAAATAATCACTTCGCCATAGGGTAAACAATTATATACGGACACCGGATTGATTAAATTAAATGATTTCAAAATATTGATTTTTGGATGTTGATTAAATGACACTGTTTTAAAGGAAATTAATTGTGGATTTATATGAAATGAATTATTTCTAATTCAAGCTTAGAAAAGTTGAAGTTGAAATTGGTTAAAAGAAATTGTTTAAAAGAATTGAACTGGAAATGTAAAATTATAATCGATATATGTCTTTAATTAGGGAAATTGAATTATTTTAAATATATGGATCTTAAAATTGAACAATGGAGTTTAAATTGATTTAAGTGTTTTAAATCAGTAAAGCAAAATTGGACTTGAAATCGTAATGAATTGAAATGGTTTGAAATAAGAATTGGATTGAAATTTAAAATCATTGAATTGAATTGTTGAAACGAGAATTGAAATTGAAATCAAGTTGATTTAAAAATAAACTGAATTTGAGTCAACTGAATTGAAAGATTGGAAATTGATTTTCTTGTTGATTTGAAACTGGGACATGTGTCCAGATTGTTGAAATGGAAAGAAACAGTTTGATTTGATATTATTTTCAAAATAAATTATTTCTGACATAAAATGTTTAAAATATATTATTTTTAATATTCAAATTATTTAGATTTTCCAAAACTATCCCACTATATAAACATTTTCAATACTCAAACCATTTTATATCAAACTAATTTAAACTATTTGTAACTATTTATAACTATTCAAACTATTTTCTAAAATTCAAACTGTGAAAAGGGAATGTTTATATTTAAATTGTTGATTTAATTGCGAATGTGGTTAAATGAGGTCACAACCTAAGTTGGAATTTTAAATGATATTTTGAAGTGAAATGACATATTTTGAGTAAATATGATGATTTCGAAATGAAGGATATTTTGAAGTGAATATGATATTTTGATATCAAATAAGAATCGATTTGAAATGTAAAAGAACCAACCGGTGTGAAAAATGATGTTTGGTTGTTAAAGAGACCAGGGCCTCTTATTGGCATACTCTCTGTCAATATTGGAACCACTTCAACAACTGTGTACGCGGTGGATGATATCCAGAATGTAGAGGTTGAATTGGAGGCATTTTCTGGATTTGAAGAAAGAGAACATTGATGGATGACCCCGACACTTATGTCAATTTGAAATGACTAAAACAGGAGTCATACCTGACCAATAAGGCTAGCTACCTCTAGTGGACATACCTCTTCGTATTACTATCTTGATGTTGGCTAGATCGGTAAACCTTGATTTGATTTTTAGGGGTGTTGGACGCGATGGGCCGTTAGGGGTTACCACCAGTTAGGAAACGCAAAACGGTAGTATCCTACCTTGGGCATCGCCTCACGTGCCTTGTCATACTTTATCCTTATTCGTGATCACTACGACTTTGTTTTAGTATTGTCTTATCACGGTGCCTGGCTACCGATGTTACTGGTGATGCTACTAATGAAAACTGTAGGAAAATGCTTAAAAATGTGTTAAGGGGGATCAATGTAAAGCCTTAACACTATTTTAATACTTTACTTACTGATAGACACTACATATATAGCGTATCTTACTACATATAGATAGTTTAACGGACCCTTTGGAGATGGAAAATCCCGTAACATCTCTTAAGTTATTGCATGAACGTTAGACATTGGGTAGGAGATGTAAAATCACGTAAACATCTCTGAAGCTATTACACTCATATTTACCCGTTGTTGATTTAACTTACATAAGAACTTTTAGTTCTGACTCGAGTGTTTTGTCTTTTCATTACGCTCGGGTCAGCCTGAGCTTTTTAGTGTTTGAAGACATTATTCTTGAGAATGAAGATGGAGTTTGGTATATTATATTATTAGTATTTTTCTGTTGCATTATTATTGATATGTTGTTGTTGTACTCTGATTATGTTGTCAAAATTATGTAATCAAATGTATATTGTAAAACAACTTCATGAATTGTTTATTTGATTATTATATTTTGTCATTCCGCTACGAGATTCTGTATTTTGTTTCCCTTCTTTTCTCTTATTTTCTTATTTACCCCATTGACAATCCTCCCTTTTGAATGGTTTGAGTTAGACATGTGTGGTTTATTGTCGATTTAAACCGTCCAAAAAGGTGGGTCTTCACAGTTGGTATCAGAGCTAAGGTTTAGAGATACCTTAACCTGTTGGGGATTAAACTCATTAGAGATATAGTAGCAATACCCTAGAATGAGTTGAGAGTATACATCCGAGAGAGTGTATTTGTTAGTGTTATATAAAAATGTTTTGTATTGTGTTAATTTGTTCTGTTGAGTGTTTATAAATTCTGGTCGGTACATAGGACGCTATGGCATCGATAGAGGTTTCTAAACACTTGAACAGGTTAAACGAACATAATATTGTTTTTGAAATAGGTAAATGAAATAATTTTACTTAGTAACTATATTTTGTATATATAAAAATATATATGTATATATAATTTTCATAAATTGATTTTGTTATTTTTGTTGTGTTGGATGTTAGTAAATGATAATATTTAGTTTTTGTCATTTAATTGTTTGGTTAGTTATGGTTCTTAAAATCAATAACTACTGTTTGTTATTATAAAATATAATTTTATAAATATGGTATTAAATATGATTTACAAATAAAATGAATATAATTGAAAATTTGAGAGCTTAAATGCTGGTGTTTGAAATTGGTTTTCAAAGATCTTTGAAAAATATATATTAGTATTATTTGGAAGTATTTTTGGATAGAAACATTTTCAATAAGATTTGAAAGAAGTGTTTTAAAAGAATTTTAGAAGGAAATAAGTTCTGTACTCCCCTCTTCTGTCGTTGGAAAATAATTTCGGTGATGATCACGACATCATCGACGTTCATTTTTGAGTTTGAAAGTGGGAAGGCCACTATAGTAGCTTTGCTACACATTTGTTTTGATAAACAAATCTTAATTTTAAATTTCTAAATATGATTGATATATATATAAAAGAGATGAGTATATATATATTATTTCAAAATGATTTTAAATGAACCCGGTATTTGAATTCTTAAATTCCTGTTAATTAATGATTTTCAGTGTAGAAATAAAGTGAAATTTTAATATTTGGAAACTTCTAAAAAAGAAATAAGAAATTAGAAGCTAAGTGTTTAATGAAACTGTAAAGAAATTGGAGATGTGTCGCTTGTAAATTAAAAGATAATGAAAATTAAGAAGATGTAAATGAACATTTTTGTTAACTAAAATGAATAAGATAAATTTGTATAACACTCAATTACATTCTAAAAACATATATAAAACTTACCAGAAATGTTTAAAAAGTCGAAATGTTAAATATGAATATGTAATGGAATATTATACAAGTAAAAGCTTAAGTAACAAAAATGCTCCAAAATGAACATATGTATAAAATGAAGAATTAAGAGTACAAGAAATGGTATAAACATGAGTTAATGTTTTGAAATGCTAATAATTAAATGGAATAGTTAAAAGTGAATACTATTTAAGTAAATGATTATAAACTTAAGAAAATAACTAAAATGGTTCATAAATAGATGTAAAATTAAATGATACTATATATGAAGGCATAAATGTGAATAATAAAAAGTGAACTCAGATATAAATTTTTTTATTAATGAATATTAATATATATTAAATGGAAATCAAGGGTACATAATAATAAATGGGAATTAAACTGCAAGAAGATTATGTAATACCTTAAAAATTTAATCATTGATTATTTCAAATATTGAATGGGAAATAAATTATATAAGTAAATGAATGTTATGAATAAATGAGAATTTAAAATAAATGAAAGGTAAATGATGTGAAAAGAACCAATAGAATAAAATATGTAAATTGTGCGTAAATCATTTTATTCGCACAACAGTTTTCATCCAGATTCGAACACATGATTTGTACTAATTCACACCAGTCCGAATTAGGATTTTTCGCTTGATTCTTGACGGTGAACATTTGATATGATTTGAAGTTTTCTATCATAGTTTATGGTATTCAAGGAAAATGGAAATTTCTAATCAAGAAATCGGATCAGAGTCCGCACTATATTAGATGGGTTAACAATACTAGTTCGAAAGTGAAATTTGTGTATTCAAACAAGCGATCAAAAATTGATATTGTGAACAAATGATACATCGTACAAACTTAAATAATATTTAAATTCTATGTTGTTTGGCTGATGGAAAGTTTGGGGAATGATACTTCAAGTTGTTTAAGGTTGGATGAATAATCTATCAAGTAATTATCTAAGGCTGTTGAGCGTAAGGTACACTTGTTAGTTTATTTATCACTCTTGTACAATGGAAAGTTTCTGAACCTGAATAAACCATTAGTTTTGGTTGCTATGGATGTGTGGTGAGTTCCTTTGTTACATATGATGGTTGTACTGCCTTTGGTTTGCATATGTATGTTGCTTGTGCTATTGATGGAAACAACTAAAATATTGCTCTTTTACATAGTTTTAACTCTTTTGGATTATGTAAGTAAGATAGAGGTTTATAGAAGCAATAGCTGTTGCTTTTGGTTTCATAAATATAGTTTGTTTGGCCGACAAATAGGTACGTTTTCGATTTATGGTTTTTGTAACGATATTTTATTGTTTTTCCCATGGTTTGGGATATTTTGTTATTGAAATATATGATATATACTGAAATTATTGATATTATTATTTTTCGGACCAATCCGCGCAAAAGATACTCTGCCGAAATTTTTCGTGAATTTAGGACTTAGAAAATTTTTCATAGAAGTTGAGTTATTTTCAAATTTTATATTAAACTTAAGTATGTAAATTTAATTGTTTATAAATTGATTATTTTGAATAAAAATATATCAAACCTCTTGATTCTTTCTTGTTCCTTTTCGAGGACAAAAAGTTTTGAGTGTGGGAGATCGTAACGACCCGTATTTTTGATAATTAAAAATATTGAATTTAATAAGATTTTTGGAATTTAATATTGTGAGAAATTAAAATTTATGATTTATAAATGAAAAAAAAATATTTGAAAATAAATTAATAGTGTTGATTGAATGAAATTGACAATTGTTAATGTAATTCCAATCAATTATAATTGCAAAGGTTAATAAGGAATAAATTAAGTGTTGTATTAAAAATAGAAATAACATGTTATTAATTGAAATAGGTTTATTATAGAATATGAAATCAATTAATTAGTACGTAAATTTATTAGCTTTTGTTTGTAAACAATAAATTTAGAAATGTGTTTAGATTACAAATATATAACAATTGTTTTATTTATCACCTTATTAATTATCCGTTTGGAATTAGTTGGAAATCAATGAAATTTAATGCAATTAAATATTGCAGTTAATATGGTAAAAGACTTTAAGTGTAAAAAATGAGTATAATAAGATGGAAACTTATGTCTAATTAATTCATAAGGTAATAATTGATTTAATATAAGAAAATTAAATCAAAATAAAGGAATTTGTTTGGAATTTAATTTATAATGAATGGATTTATTACAGTTGTAATCGAACGCTTAAATTAATGTAATATTTAAATCTTGACTTTGACATGGAAATTTAATTTTAAAAATATTATTAATTTCTATGTAATCAAGAATGATGAAAATTGTTAACTTTTAAATTTAAAAATAAAAGTGATTAAATTGATTTTAAATTAATAATTCATTTAATTAATGTGAAAAATTAGTCTTTTTGGGCACTGTCTCGGATTTCGACGAAACAAGTTTCATCGGATCCGTAACAGTGAATTAATATAGGATTTCAAGTTTCGTAGCGATCTGACGTATCATTTGATCGTGCGAGCTCGAAACGCGTAGAAATCAATTAAAGGAATTTAAATGAATATAATCTGATTTTAAAAGCTAACTTCTATATATCATAGAATTAGGCTTTGAAATTAGTTCCATTGAGTTTAAAATTATTGAAAACCTTTACTTTGATATATGGGATGACCTACTTTCGTTTCGGGAATGAAACGGGCTTTTCAGGTCTTTGTTATCGCTTCGACACATTTGATCCGTTACATTAATTCTTATCCATTATTATTTCAGCTTTGTCTATATATAGGCTGTTATAAACCCTAGCAGTGTTTTATTCTATTGTCTGTACATACAATTTCTATCTCATCTGTTCTTTCTCAATGGCTGACATCTCAAACCCTAATTACAATTCCAAATCAAATCAAAATTTCAAACTACTCAAATCATGTCATATAATATATCATCGCGAAGCTCTCGACGAACGTAATTTGCTATGCAATTCGTTTTTCGATTGGAGGCTTCGTTTGTCTAGAATTTGGCGATCTTTCTCAGCCGTCTGTTGTTAAGATTTCACGATCAACGGTGGATCGTCGACCAATCAACGATCGAAGGGCACAGTATTGTAGAGGGCATCGAGCAGCATTCATCCATGCGGTTGGGTAATCTTTGAGGCGACGTAGTTCGCTAGACCTGGGCGTTTTGGGTCGCGTTTAGGGGGCTCGGTCGGAGGCAATTTCTGGTGGTGGAGGCAGTCGCGCAATGCTTGGGGGTGCGGCAGGTGGCGTGCGTTGCGATGGCATGGTTAGATCTTGGCAAAAGCGTGTGTAGGTGCTCGCGTTCGACGGTGATCAAGGGTGGCTGATGGGTTCTCGTATTTGTAGAGTGAGTAGTGGAGATGATTGTAAACCTTTTTACAATTTTGCCCCTAGTTTAAATTTAACTTAGTTTTAAATTTTCAATGTTCTAATCTTCATAACTTTTGCATACGAATTCGGATTCGCGCACGGTTTCTTCTGTTGGGTTCGTATCGAAATTCCAGACAATATGAAACTAGTTTGGTTGAATTTGGAGGCTATTCTAATTTTGGGCTTTTATTGGATTTTAAATCGGCTATAAATCAAAGGTTAGTGATTTAACCCACTCACGCAATAATAAACCTTCTTATGTTAGTTGAATTAAATTTATGATGTGATAAGAATTTTATTGGTTGCTGTTTGGTAGTTTATATTAACATTCTAATTGTAATTGAATTTTATATTGAATTAAATTGACATTTAAATTAATATTAGATTTAATTGCTATTTAAATACCAGATGTTGATAACCAATAAACTATTGTGATATATTGGTTGATTTGGATGTTGTTTGTTATTGTATGCTATTGATTGATGTTGGATGTATGGTTGTTTATTTATTTTGGATATATCCCTGTTATTATCTATTTATGTAACGACCCGGCAATTTTTACGATTTAAATAACGTAATTAACTGAATTTTTCTTGAAAATATAACAATTAAATTTAACAATGAAAATTTGATATTTGGAATGCGTCTATTTAAACGTAGCAAATGTCAGATTTTCATCAGAGAATATGAAAGTTAGTTCTGTTGTGTAATTTTCAATTTCAATTCAAAATATGTTAATTTGATGGTAATAATTTTTTTTCGAAATTTGAATATTTTTATGTAATAAAAATGTAAAACATTTTCTTAGTGAGCTGTCATATTTAGTTTCGTTAAATTTGGACTTCTCTAGCCCCGTTTATCTTATTTTCGGCGGATTTGCAGCAGTTTGACAGCGAAATATCGACTTTTGATAGGATGATCGTATCGCTGATACCTTTGTACCGTTCTATTCGTCCCGTCGTGCTGATCTCCGCAGTATATTCATTCCTGTATTTTGGTGTCCGGTACACGGCAAAATCAGTAAATCAGTCAACCATATCGGTACCCGTTTGAGCCTTTTTGGTTTTCATATGGCCATTTATTTATCCACCGTGAGAAGATAAATGGTCACTGTCTTTTATTATTCTAAATTCAACTTACTTGACTATTACCATTCTCACCCTTTCAATATTATATGTTGATTGGTTCATTTCTGTTCATTTTCTTCCTCTCTCATACTTTCTTGCTCGTTATTTTCTAATAAAAAAAAGAAAAAATATTTTTTTTTCCAGAATCGTTCTCGACCTGCTCACCTTTATAATTGATCCAATACTATTTGCCTGCTCGTCCACATTTAGCTTGAATCTGCTTCCATCACCTTCTTCGTGCAGACCACCTCCTTCTCTAAAAAAAATTCATCTAAACTTTATATATTTTGCACGCCTACTTCTCCTTGGTTGGTCGAAACTTAGCAGCTCCTCCCACTTTTCCACTCGTGAGCCAACCCATCCCTCCTTTCCCTAAACCTACGGCTATGCTCCTCTCTGACAACCATCCACTCCACACTACAGGCCGCCAGCAAACCGGACCCGCTCCACCTTGATAGCCACCACCTTCGACAGTTCCCTGGCCACACCATCATCCGCCTCACACCCATAGCCGACCTTTCTCCCCACGACACACGACCCATCCTACAATGCTGCATCTAAAACCCACTCACGTCCTTTCATTCGCTCACCTTTCTCCCACCCTCTCCCTTGCCTACCGCCTCCAACAACGTATGCTAGAGCACGCATCTTCCTTACCACATTGGCCTCCCCACATACAACACATCGGCCTCCCCACATACAGCATCACCACGCAGCCCCACCACATCGGCCTCTCCCACTCACCCACCTAGCAAAACCCATAGACCATCTCACTGTCGTGCCTTGAAACCCACACCACTTCGTCCCAAACCCGCATCAACCCAACTCCACTCTACCGTGATGCAACCACAAGACAAGCAATCCGGTCCTTCTCTCCTCTTTATTTGAAAAAATACAGTATAATAGTGTTCATACATATTTTTCCTATTGAGATTGAGATGGGAGCTTGTCCTCTTTTGCCTTGAGTTTCACCTTTACTTATTTTTATGGAAATAATATATATATATATATATATAATAATAAGGTTTCATATATAAATGTTGTAGTCATTTTGTCTGGTGCATCTTTGATTTTATATTTTGATTATATTAGATATTTTTGACATACTTGTCTGGTGCATCTTTGATTTTATATTTTGATTATATTAGATATTTTTGACATACTTGTCTGGTGCATCTTTGAATCATAATTGTCAGTCGCTTTTGATTATATTAGATATTTTGATCATAAATATATTGCTGAGCATCTTTAAATAATTGTCTGGTGCAGTCGTTTTAAGAGAAAATTTTATATATATAGAGAGATTTTGATTATATTAGATGTGTTTTAAGAGAAAATGATTTTTGATATATATATATATAAAGATTTAATTTGATATGGGTTTTAAATTTAATATTGATTTTTAAATATATATATATATATATATAGAGAGAGATTTTATTTTGATATGTGTTTTAAATTGAATATTGATTTTTGGAAAAATATATATAATATGTATTGTATTTCATCAAATCCAAGTTCGTCCACCTTGCTTTGCTTGTTTCCGTTGCTGTCCGGAGATTTTCGCAAATCTAGCATGTTCGTGCGTATCCGTGTCTATGCTTCCCATCCTCGTTTCCTCTAGCCTCGAAAGGTGAGAAATCACTCACAATTAATATTCTTATATTTAGTAACTTTAATTCACATGAAATGACGATTGAAATATGATGTTAAATTTGAATTGTTAAGTTATTTAATTGTTAAATATGATATGCCAATATTTGCAATTGTTCACCTATGATATATGACACCATAACCTGTTGTACATATTATATTTAAATTATTACTGATGATATATGCCCGTTGTTGATACGTTATATTATCATCATATTTGTTCGCACTGTACAAGTTTCCTGTTAGTTGAGAAATTCCCTATGGGTTGAAATGATACATACCCAAACGATATTATAAATTAGGGGAAAATCATTATGGGTTGAAATGATAAACCCAAGCGATTTTCATTGATTTTGAAATTTTGGGATTTCGGGTTAAAATGATATATACCCGTAATTATTAAATTTAAATTGCAAATTGAAATGATAAATATCTGTATCACTTGGGCATAGGATAGAAAATTTTATATGGACACCATTGGTCTATTTTTGAAAATGATTTCCAAAGTTTGAAGGAAATAAATGGGTTTTAATAAATATTGACTTTTAAATATAATATACAGATTTATTTAATATATGTGTAAAATTTTAATTTTTAAATTATATATTTGGAAATTTTAAATTTATAAGTTAGTCTTGAAATTATAAATTTTAAGATTTTACTTATAGTTTTATTATTTTTAAATATACATAAAATAAGTTTAATATAAAATAAATTTAATATAATAAAATTTTAATAAAATAATTTAATTTAATTAGTGTATATATAATAGGTTTTAGTATTTATTTAAATTTATATTAATATTTTGAAATTAGACTTTGTAATAACTTTAATAAATAGAAGTTGGAAAGATAAATTAAATAAGAACTGTGTTTGGAATTGAATTTAAATAAGGCTTGATTTGAACTTATTGATTTTGACATTTTGAAAGGTATGATTTTATAACTTGATTTGATAAAAAAGTGATTAAATGATATTCTCAACTTTAAATAAGATTAAAATTGAATATTTAATATTAAATTAAATTGAAATATGAGATTTTATTTAAATGAATACTAAATGATTATGCGAATATTTTGAAATTTTAAATAGGAATAAGTTGAATTTTGAAATATAAATGAAGTTAACAAATTGAATTATTATAAGTTGTTTGAATATTGAAATGTATTGAATTGAAAGTGATTTAAATTTGTGATTCAAACCTGGATTTGAAATCGATATAAATTTAAATGGTTTAATGAGAATTTGAAACTGTCAAACTTAGATTGATTTAAGTTGAATTTGGAACTAAAGTTGATTTGAATTGTGAAATTGGAAGAAACAATCCTAATTATAAACTTTTTTGATATATAAACTATTTTAATATAGAAAATATTTTTTATCTATAACCTATTTTTAATATATAAACTAATTTTAATTTATAACTATTTCAATATATATAAACTATTTTCGATAATTAAACTGTTTGAGTTGGAACTGTTATGATTTAGACTTAATGGATTTCAATGCGGATATTTTGATATGATAGTTGAACTATTTTGAAAGTTAATAATGATTTTGAAAGTAATATGATTTCGAAAGTGATATGATTTTGAAATGAATATGATGTTTTGATATGAAGTATAAGCTATTTGAAATATAAAAATGACCATGGTGTGAAATAAGCGTTTGGTTGTTAAAGAGACCGGGATCGGATATTTTCATTCTCTCTGCTAATACCGAAAACCACTTTAACAACTATGTACGTGGTGGAGATTCTAGAACGAAGTAGGATGGTTTGGCGACGATTCTGTATGAGGTATTAACACAGCCCTGACTCCCGCGAGTCAGCTTGATATGACTAAAACAGGAGCCACGTCGGGCCAAGTGAGTTCGCACCTCCGATCGGGAACATTTCTTCGATATCATTCTATTACCTTGTGATTTGATTGGGTGCACCTTTGATTTTGGGAGTGTGTCTCGAGGTGGGCGGTAGTAGTTGCTATGCGTTACCACCAGTCCGGATCCGCAAACGGTAGAATCCTACCCTTGCATTGCCTCGTGTGCCTTCTCACATGCCTTATCGCGCTTTCTATGAATTTGGTTTGTGTTGTACCTATGGAGTGCTCCCTGATAGCCCACCAGTTTTGTGGAGTTTACAGTACTGTATAGACTAAGACATTTATATAAAATGTGTTAAGGGGGATATGGGTAACGCCTTAACGCTATTTTAAAATTTTACTTTACTGTAGACATTATCTATGTAGCGTGTGGTACTATGTATGTAGATAGTTTAACGGATCCTTAAAGGATGGGAATCCCAAACATCCTTTGAGTAAATTTGTATTTCAGTTGACATTTCACTTGAGTTGATTTACTAGTATAAGAATGTTAATCCTGACTCGAGTGTTTTGTGTTTTGCTTTATGCTCCGGTCAGACTGAGTATCACAGCATTTGAGACTCACCTTTGGAGCTTGGAGGTTCACCTGGAGATCTATCTGTTATCCGTTCTGCTTTCAATCATTTTGGTTATTCCCAGTTGTTGTTCAGACTTGTTAGTTTCTATTGTGTAACATCCCGAAGATTTTCGACTTTCGAAAATTCAACATCGATACTCACTTTATCGACTGCTGAGCCATCGAATGCCGGAAACCCGAAAAGTTATGGTTTTAAGAAAGAAGAAAAAGGTAGAAGAAGAAGATAGAAGAAAAAAAAAGAAGAACAACAACAGAACAAGAGCAGAAACAGAAACAGAAAACAATATCAGAATCTCACATATCGCAGCGGAACAATATATAATAAATAAACACTAGTCTTTTAAAACAAAGAGCTATATCAGTTTATACATACATCAATCATCAGAGTCAATATACAACAATGGACAGTTATATAACTTGTCCTCATACAGAATACACAGCGGAATAAATACTATCAGATACAAATACTACGTCTCGCCATCCAGCTTATCTCCAAAGCTCCAGAATATCCAGAATATCCTGATAACATAACTCTAGGCTGCCCGTGTGGAAATTGGTGGGCACCCAGAGTTTAGAAGGGAAACAATAAACTCTGAGTCAGTCATGGTGACTGGTGTGAGATCGTAAAACAGTTATTCTTTATAACGACAAAATAATTTTAAAGTCAATTCGAAATGCGTTTTGGAAAATGAAACTACCATAAGACCTCCCACCACACACACAATGCAAACGCAGAATTGGAGGAGATTTCTTCTTATGATAGTCAAAGATGCTTGATACGCAAAATCAAATCATTTTTGATATTATTATTAGTGCATAGTGTAGAAAACATTTCGAAAGTATAATATTAATCTTAGCCAGCATAGGCATTCCGCACTTATGCCTACTATAGCTACCATCCAAACAGTGGTGACCACCATAAGTGAATGATAGGTTCTACAACTAAAACCGTACAAGTGTCGTATTGTTTCTTTGGATTTCCAACAAATGGTCAGGCTAAGGAACTTCCTTTTCCACGATGGGTACGTCCCTGGAATAGACGACCCGAGAACCTAACCGGATCTCTGCCAACACAAGGCCGGGTTACCTCTGCAAAAATAGGTAACTACTGACACGCGTATGCCATCCCCCGATCGTCACCGATCTTCCCGAGGATCCCCGATTTCCAACAAACCACAAAGAAATAAATTTTTTGCAGCAACCACAGAGGTTAAGTATCTGGGCTCCATACCATGATACCACCTTTATCCAGAAGGAATGACATACACTAAGGGGCGCTACTCCCTAGAACCTTGCCGCATCCTTCCTGTTTCGACCATTTCCGGGGTGTGAGGCTCGATGAAGTCTCGTCCACAAAGCTACGCTTTCTCAAAAAGCCCTGCTTCGGGTCAAACAAAATGATCAACCTATGATCACAAAGATATAAGATCAAATAAATGATCATATCGCAAATGATCAAACACTGATCATTTCACAGCAACACTCAGTATGCCACGTTACCAAATTGGGATATATCGCTGATAAATTTCAACTACATAACCTCTGAGCTCGTACGTCTCAGAGAAGGGTGTTAAGCTAAGAGAATAAATTCTCCGCCACCAACAGAAATGTATTTGAAAGAAATCAGCTTTATATCTCAAATTGTAACGTCAGACACACAATCCATACAAGTCTGTTCCGGGATCGAACAGAACCGAAGGCACTTCTCACGAAGCCCTTGCAATTCCGGATAATTTTCAATCACGTCAGGACTTCCCGTCACTAAGGGTGATAAAACCTCTAAATCGGAGATCAGCCGATGTAGAGTAACTCGACGGTAATCCTTCCGTTTTCAAAAATATCCGGTCTTCAACACCGGTCTTCAAATGCAATTCATAACGACGTATCACATATTTGGAATGGGTTATACGACCCCATGGTCCTTTCCCGGTTAACCCGAATAGTGAGCGTTTATTTAAAAATAAGTGTGGCATTCAAATTCATCCAATTCACAACAACTACCTACTCAAGGTAATTATTGATAGTCGGTTATTTAACTATCAATAAAGATGCGCAACATCATCAGATTCCAAATAATTTTCCCAAATTATTTTATCTTCCAAAATATCTTTACTAGATATATAATTTCCACACTTTAAAAATAAATCAACGTTTATTTTTAAACAACTTCCCTTTCTTTTATAAATTCCATAGTGAATTTTTATTTTCAAAATATCTACAGATATACGATTTTCAAATCGTTTTCAATATTCAATCTCGATTTATCTTTAAGAAGATAAAATCTCAAAACGTTTCATTTCATTTTGGAAAAGCATTTCCATACTTATTAAATAATAAGTATTTCACAAATCTATTTATTTTCAACATTTGAAAATATCCAATATACTTAAATCAAATTAAGTATATATTTCATTCTTTTAAGGAAACCGTTTACTATAACAACATTTATTTGAGTCAAAACGAATGTCACGTAAAACATCGTTACGACGACTCAAAATCACTAGTATAGGGATTCGAAATTAAGATAGGTATATAAATCCCAATACTACATCAAAACATTTCCTTTCGGAAATCATTTACTATAACAACAGTGTTATAGTCCATCATTTCCTTATTTTTCGAAAACGTCTATTTCAACAATAAATGTTGAAACCTATGTTTCGATACTTAACACGTTTTAAAACATCTTTTAAAACAACTTCATTTAACAATATTCTTTTTCCCAAAATATATTGATTTTATTCAATAATATATATTTACTGTCCAAATTCGTGAATATAATCACTATCCCAATTTTAACAATTTCTACACATTTAACTTAAAGGATAATTCGCTGTCCAAAATCACGAATATATCTCCTTTAATAACTTCAATGTTAAATTTATCAAATCCTATTGATTTTGAATTTATAAAATAATGTTTATAAATCCCATTTCTATTTATAAAACTTTGATTTCTAAATTATCCAATTCAACTTATATAACTCAATTATATACCGGAAGTTTATATTATAAGTTAAGAACTTATAATCCATTTATTTACAACATCTATTCATTCCTCATCTAAATGTCAAAATCCGATTTATAAGATAATTGCTTATAAATCTTTTTGTTTTACAAAATCTATCCATTTAATAACTTCACCATTTATGAATCTATAAATTTCAATTCACTTATGGAATCCATTTTTATTTGACTTTAACCCTTAATAAAACTCATTTCAAAATTCCAATATTTTTTTATTTATAAAAATATCAATTTTTATAAATCTTTTTATATGAATTGTTTAAAATACTTCAACAATTCCAATTTAAACTATTTCATAATCTTTATCAATTGTTTATTTCAAAAATAACATTTTTGTCGTATTTCACAAAAATCACAATTTTACTAACATTAAAATTTTAACATTTATTTATTTAAAATAAACCAATTCAAAATTTTCAATAAAACGTATATTTCTACAAATCACTTTACAAATCCTTTTAAAATCCAAAATCGTTATTTTTAGACTTTAAAAATGGATCCGATGATGCAACGCATCAAATAGTCAATCATGGCATTCAAAAACATCATATATCAATATGATAATCAACAAATATCACAATATCTGTAAACAATAAATACAGTTGAGGAATCCAGTTGGATCCCTCCAACCTGTTTCCCTGCATCCACAGACGTTAGCACAATACCAATTCCGCTCCAGTACGGAATTATCGCGGTATATAGGTTTTTATAAATCCGCTTACTAACGGCGCAATAGGGTCTCATCCGCTATACGAGGCGGGAAATCAATCAATCCAATATATACATATGCCAATATGTATATATTGCTATATATAGATATATATCCTACTATATCTAATATCACATCCAAACAGTCAATCATCAATCAATAACTGTAAATAATTCCACATTCAATTGAGTGAGAAGATCTCACCGTGATTTTAATTCTGATTCCAGCGTTTTATTTCGAATAAATTAAACAGACGTTTAATCTCATCCAAAATTTTCACTGACTCCAATCGCTTCCAAATCAGTTGCATCGCGTAGAGCTCGTCGAGATGGTTCCAACGCAACTGATTTCGTAATTTTCTGACAATGTATGAAAGAGTTATAACATTTTAAACCTTACACGATTTAATATAAATATTTACAAATTAAATTTTAATTCTTTAACCTAAATCTATTCCAGGCCGCACGATTTCAAATTTGCAGATCCAAGCCCCACGTTCCTTCTTCCCCAACACGCGCAATACCCAGGTTCGAACGCAACCCACCACGCCGCCCTAAACCCTAACGCACGCGACCCCTACGAGCCCCTCCACCTTGATCAAGATGCACCACTTCGAAGCCCTTGACGAGAGCCACCTTCGACATGAACGATGGCCAGCTCGGTCGCGCCTAGGTCTCAAATTTCGTGCGCGACTTCCGGCCGTTCGAGCCCCATTTGCCGTTGATTCACTTCGCCTACGACGATCATCCCCGTCCAGATTGAAGACCACACTCCCCTCTCCATCTTTGTAGTTGAAAACTTTTGAAATTAACGTGTGGATGAAGAGAAAAATTGAGGGAAAAGCAAGAACATTTCGGTCGTTGATTCAAGAAGTGGCGGCCAGCTGAACGAAACCCTAGGGTTTTTTTTTCTTTTATTTTTTGTGAATAAATGGGTGTATTTATAGAAGATATCGAACACTATTCATCCGGGTTTTTCAAACTCCGATTTACGCGCGGTAACTGGCATTTCTGGGGTTTATCCCGCGTTCCGAACGCAATGGAATAGGTTTCGGAAGCTAATTCGATCGTATGTGTGAGATATGGCAATAAACGATCGATTTAAATTAAACCGATTTAAATCGATTTCGAGGCGTTTTAATTCGTACCGGACAAACGGTAAATCCAAAAATTACGAAATTTGAAATCTTACAATAATATCACATTACGGATCCGATGATACTGGTTTCGTCGAAATCCGACACTGTTTGAAAAATGACTATTTTAACTCGACGATTTAAAATTAAAACGATATCGATGCGTTTCGAGCTGCCACGGTCAAACGACAACTTCGATTGCCACGAAAATTGAAATCCGATAATAACTAACTATTACGGATCCAATGGAACTGGTTTCGTTCAATTCTGAGACTGTTCGAAAATTGGCTATTTTTCAGTCGATAATTAAATATTAAAATATTCAATTTTCACAGGTTAACTCCAAATTCAGTTTTAAAAGTTCTATAACCTTTCTATAACTCCAGTATGATTAAATAAAATTTTACAAATCATTTTAAATCACATTTAATCCAGATTTCAATTATCTCTGGAATTTAACTATTAATTTATCGATTTAATTATCAAATTAAATCCAATATTCGAAAAATAAATCATTCGACTTCTAAATTCCATTTATTAATATTTAAAATCAATTAAATATTCGAATTTTAATTATCAAAAATTCTGGGTCGTTACATATTGTATTTGAGATATCTATTGTATTTTATTTTCAGACTCTGTTGTTTATATGGTAGCTTCATGAACTACTATTTATTCCGCTGCTTATTGTTACATTACTCTGTGTTGGTGATTTTGTGATTGATTTTGTTTACTGTATATGCTGAGTTTTGCCAAATATAAATTAACAATCTGTTGTTTTGAGTAATTCAAGTCAGACATGTGTGGATGTTTGTCGATTTGAACCAGGTCGTTACAATTTATTTATTGACATCATTTATATTATCATTTGGACCATTGAAAAATAAATTAAGAAATAAGTTGAAATGATATATACCTATGACACCTTGATTTGGATTGAAATGATATATATCCATCCCTATAATTAAAAATTGATATAAATGATCACTTGGCCATAGGGTAGAAAATTATATACGGACACCGGATTGGTTAAATTAAATAATTTCAAAATATTGATTTTTAGATGTTGATTAAATAACACTATTTTAAAGGAAATAAATTATGGATTTATATGAATTAAATTATTTCTAATTCAAGCTTAGAAAAGTTGAAGTTGAAATTGGTTAAAAGAAATTATTTAAAAGAATTGAATTGGAAATGTAAAGTTAAAATCGATATATGACTTTAATTCGGCAAATTGAATTATTTTAAATGTTTGGATCTTAAAATTGAACGGTGGAGTTTAAATTGATTTAAGTGTTTTAAATAAGTAAAGTGAAATTGAACATGAAATTGATATGAATTGAAATGGTTTAAAATAAGAATTGGATTGAAATTTAAAATCATTGAATTGAATTGTTGAAACGAGAATTGAAATTGAAATCAAGTTGATTTGAAATTAAATTGAAATTGAATTAGTTGAATTGAAAGATTGGAAATTGATTTTTTTTTTGTTGATTTGAAATTGGGACACGGGTCCAGATTGTTGAAATGGAAAGAAACGGTTTGATTTGATATTATTTTCAAAATAAATTATTTTTGACATAAACTGTTTAAAATCTATTATTTTTAATATTCAAATTATTTAGATTTTCCAAGACTATCCCACTATATAACATTTTCAATACTCAAATCATTTTATATCAAACTATTTTAAACTATTTAAACTATTTTAAAACTATTTTAAACTATTTATAACTATTCAAACTATTTTCTAAAATTCAAACTGTGAAAAGGAAATGTTTTTATTTAAATCATTGATTTAATTGCGAATGTGGTTAAATGAGGTCACGACCTAAGTTGGAATTTGAAATGATACTTTCAAGTGAAAATGACATATTTTGAGTAAATATGATGATTTTGAAATGAAGGACATTTTAAAGTGAATATGATATTTTGATATCAAATAAGAATCGGTGTGAAATGTAAAAGAACCAACCGGTGTGAAAAATGACGTTTGGTTGTTAAAGAGACCGGGTCCTCTTATTGGCATACTCTCTGTCAATATTGGAACCACTTTAACAACTGTGTACGTGGTGGATGATTCCAGATTGTAGAGGTTGAATTGGAGTCGTTTGCTGGATTTGAAGAAAGAGAATGATGATGGATGACCCTGACACTTGTGTCAATTTGAAATAACTAGAATAGGAGCCATACCTAACCAATGAGGATAGCTACCTCTAGCGGACACACCTCTTCGTATTACTATATTGATGTTGGCTTGATCGGTGCACCTTGATTTGATTTTTAGGGGTGTTGGACGCGATGGGCCGTTAGGGGTTACCACCAATTAGGAAACGCAAAACGGTAGTATCCTACCTTGGGCATCGCCTCACGTGCCTTGTCATACTTTATCCTTATTCGTGACCACTACAACTTTGTTTTAGTGTTGTCTTATCATGGTGCCTCCCTGGCTACCGAAGTTACTGGTGATGCTACTAAGGCAAACTGTAGGACAATGCTTAAAAATGTGTTAATGGGGATCAATGTAAACCTTAACGCTATATTAATACTTTACTGATGGAAACTACATATATAGCGTATCTTACTACATATAGATAGTTTAACAAACTCTTAGGAGATGGAAAATCCAGTAACATCTCTTAAGTTATTGCATGCACGTTAGACACTGGATAGGAGATGTAAAATCCCGTAAACATCTCTAAAGCTATTACACTCTATTTATCTACTGTTGATTTAACTTACATAAGAACTTTTAGTTCTGACTCGAGTGTTTTGTCTTTTCATTATGCTCGGGTCAACCCGAGCTTTTCAGTGTTTGAAGACATTATTTTTGGAGAATGAACACGGAGTTTAGTGTATTATATTATTAGTACTTTTCCACTGCATCATTATTGATATGTTGTTGTTGTACTCTGATTATGTTGTAAAAATTGTGTAATCAAATGTATATTGTAAAATAGCTTCATGAACTGTTTATTTGATTATTATATTTTGTAATTCCGCTGCGAGATTCTATATTTTGTTTCCCTTCTTTTCTCTAATTTTCTTATTTACTCCATTGACAATCCTCCCTTTTGAATGGTTTGAGTTAGACATGTGTGGTTTATTGTCGATTTAAACCATCCAAAAAGGTGGGTCGTCACAGGAGACATGGTAAGAAGGGGTACTTTGCTAAGGAGTGCAAGGCGGATAATTCAAAGATTTAGTGTTACAACTGCAATCAATAAGGGAACATGAGGTAGGAGTGTCCAGCACCTCAAAAGACCTCAACTCAGGTGGTTTCAGCTTACGCACTAGATGCAACTTCAAGCTCGAGTGCGCATCCAATAGCGGATAAGGGAAAGAAGGTCGTGATTGAAGGTGTGTTAGATTTATTTGATTTACCCGTTCATACCTTATTTGACATGGGGGCATCACACTCTTTTACATCCAATAGACTTGTAGATGAGTTACACTTAGACACTAGCATAGTTACAGACCATGTAGTTGTATCGAACCCTGTTGGAGGATCGACTTATTTATCTATGATATGTAGGGGTTTGAAGTTGTTTATTTTAAGGGTCGAGTTCGATTGTGATGCTTTTGCCTTAGGATTTTATGGGTTTGGTTTAATTTTAGGCATGGATTGGAAGTTGATGTATGAGGCGGTCCTAGATAGTGATAGGAAGGTAGTTAGGTTGGGTACTTGTAGTGGATGCAGTCTAGAGGTTTAGTTATGTTGAGTAAACTATATTCATTAGACATATCACATGATGAGTTAGATACAACATGGTAGTTAGAGATTACATATATGTCTTTTATAAGATTATCGGTCTCTCACTCCAGAGAGAGATTGAGTTTTAGATTTAGCTTGTGGAGAATGACAGACTAGTAGCCTTACCCTTGAGGCATATGGCTCCAAAGGAGAGATGGGATTTGAATAAACAAGTGAATGAGCTATTGGAGTAGGGCTTCATTAGGAGGAGTATTTTAGAGTGGGGAGCACCAGTTGTTTTTGCCACCAAGGCAGATGGTTCTCTGTGACTTTGCGTCGATTATCGAGAGCTGAATAAACTGACAAAGAAGAATCGTTATCCGTTTCCCCGTATATATGATCTATTTGATCGGTTGGTTGGAGCAAAGGTTTTCTCGTAGATTGATTTGGCTACCTGATTCCATTAGTTGCGTGTACTGAGGATAGTATTCAGAAGACTGCTTTTCGTACATCGAATGGACTTTATGAGTGGTAAGTCATGCCCTTCAGACTGAGCAATAGGCCCTTCTACCTTTGTTGATTTGATTAGCCGAGTTTTTAGAGGGTCGCATAATAAGTTCGTGGTGGTATTTGTTGATGATATATTAGTCTATTCGAAAAGTGAGGAGGAGCACTTGTTGCATTTAGAAGAAGTGCTTAATACACTCTGTAAGCATAAGCTGAAGGCGAAGTTTTCTAAATGTCACTTTTGACGTGAGGAGGTATGCTTTTTGGGACACGTTGTCTCTGAAAGTAGGCTAGTGATCGATCCTAGTAAAGTAATTGCGGTACGGGATTGGCATGTGCCGAAGAATGCCACGGAAGTGAGGAGCTTTCTTGGTTTTGCAAGCTATTATAGGAAGTTCATTAGCGAAGATCTATGCCCCTTTAACCTGACTTACCAAGAAAAATTTAGTTTTCTCGTGGGAAGCAAAGTGTGAGGATGCTTTTATTAAGCTGAAGGAGGCGTTGACTAGTGCACCTATTCTAGTGTTACCCAATGGAATGAAAGCACTCACTGAATATACTAATGCTTATGGTACAGGGTTGGGCACGATGTTGATGTAGGTGGGGAGAGTGGTGAGCTATGCTAGTCGACAGTTGGAGGTCCACGAGAGAAACTGTTCTACCCATGATCTTAAGATTGCGGCCATTGGCTTTGCACTTAAGTCATGGAGACACTATTTATTAGGAGAGTGGTTTGAGATATATACGGATCATAAGTGTCTGAAGTATTTATTCTCCTAGAAGGATTTAAACTTAAGACAGTAAAGGTGGATGGAATTTTTAGTATCATATGACTTCGATATCTCATATACTCTGGGGAAGGGCAATGTTGTAGTCCATGCCTTGAGTAGACAACATGTGATGTCGAGTCCATTGTTCTTAGAGTGGAAAAATCTGGAGTTCATTTCTAGGTTCGATTTTCAACCATCATCGGATATCACTTCGGGATTGTTAGCAGCTTTGGATGTGCATTCTACACTCATAAACCGCATAGGGTCTAGTCAAATTCAAGAGAAGGAGCTATTGGATATTTTTGAGAAGGTTAGTAGAGGAGAGCAATCGAGTCAGTTTAGGCATTATGCCACTGATTTGAAGGGGTGGTTACAGAGAGACGGTATATTTTGTGTTCCTCTCATTATGAATTTGATTGACATGGTACTAACTGAGTCTCATCATTCTAGGATGACCTGTAACGACCAGAAATTTAATCACTTTAAATACGGATATTCAATATATTTTGAAATAAGTAATAAATGGATTTTCTTATTCAAAATACCCCTTTTTAAATAATAACTAGTGATGGTTAAATGATTTTTTAAAATGTGTTTACAAAAATAAGTAGTTCGATGAAAAATAGGAAATGTAATCTAAACTTTGTTTTTCGAATTTTCGACTTTTATCGAACAACAAGTTGTAGAGTTGTTGAACCTTTGTATACATTTCAAAACAACATTTAAATAATTAAAACACTTTTATTTTGGAATGTATAAATAAGTAAAAATATAATAAAAATGAGAAAAGAGGATGTGATGTTAAAGAGATTCCTTAAGTGTAAAAGTGGATTTGAGTACATAATACACCCCCATTATCCAACATGTAATCTTAAAATTTTACTATTATGTGATAAATGAAAAAAGTTTATAAGAGTGGGGGGTCAATGTGTACAACAAGTTAGGAAGAGAGGAGATGGTGGTGATGTGGAGCATTTTGAATAGAGGGTATGTAAGGAAGGGTATTTTTGTAATTTACATATTACACTTTGTATAAAATCAATTCTGAAATTTTTCTTTCCATTTTTATCATTTCATTCTCTTATTTTCTACACATCCACCTTCCTTTCCAAGTTTCCACGCCTTCCACAAAGTTTTAAAATTTAAAAAAAATAACTCCTTCCTTAGCAAAAGGTGGACTTTTGGAGGACTAAAGGGTTTAAATGGTTCGGCCTTGAGCTTGGTAGGCTCGGTCATGGGTAGAACTGGTGGAGATAAGTCTTGTTTTGGTGGTGAAGTGATGTAGAGAAGAAAGCTAAAGCTTTTAACAATTTTTGCTTAAGGGAAAATCAAAGATCCATGGTCAATCCGAGTATTGTGGTTGCCCTAGTCCTAGTTTTGGTTAGCTTGTGTGAGTTTGGTGAGTAAACCTTTTGTTTGTGGGAAATTTTGTAACCGTTTTGTGTTAGCTAATTAGTTGTATAATATGTTGGTTGAAGATGTTTGATTATCAAGTGTTTGGTTATGTATATATATTACTTATATGTGATTGGAAGTTAGACTTGAAAATGAAGTCTAAAGGTATTGTTTAGTTGTAAAAGTGTATTCTTCGCTTATGTTATGGTGATGATATGTTGTTGTTTGTAAAATCATGTATGCCTTGATGGTATGTTATGAATGTTAGCATTTGGTTATGATAAAGTGATGAGAGATCCTTTGAAATCAAAAATCGTGTTTACTAACTGTAAATTTACAAAAATGTTTTTAAAGTTTCTTACTTTGTTTTAGTTTCAAAACCCTTTCTCCTTATGTTTTAAAGTGAGTAAAAGTTAGGAGTTATGTTTGGAAAAAGGATAACTTAGAACTAACTTTAAGTTATGGCATCCATAGCGATAGTCGTTATGGATGCAGTTCGGGGAAAGTTAGCGTTTTCTAAATTTAAAAATGTTTCTTTCTAAATGTTTTTGAAAACTTTTCAAATCACTAATTAAGTACAAAGGTTAATTATTTTGTAATTCAGTATGAGCTAAATAAATAAAGAATTAATTAAGTAAGGATGATTAGTAGTTAATCAGTAGTAATTAAGTTAAGTAATCAATAATTAAGTATTAGTTAAGCAAGATAATTTTAATTAGTTAATTAAGAAAGGTTTAATTAATTATTAACTAAGTAAGAGTTAATTAAGTATTTAATTAATTTTATTTAATTAAGGTTTATATTTAATTAATTTGGGTTAAATAATTAATTTTGGTTTAATTATTAAGTAATTAATTAAGGATTAATTGATGATTAATTATAGTTTAATTAAATGTTAATTAAGATTTAATTATAAATTAAGTTAATATTAAATTATTATCAACTAAAGGTTTGCTTTAAATTCTATTAGTTCCGTTTTAAGACAACATTCTTAAAGTAAATTGATTTGTAAACAAGGGATCTCTTATTTGTGCCATTAAGTTAGCCTAGAAAATATGAATGCTTATTTGATGGCATTTGTTTAGCAGAATAAATCCCCGATTTGTTATAACTTAATTGAATAAATTATTTTGGACATCTATTTAGCATAATAAAACACCGTTCTACTATCATTTAATTAGATTAAATATTGATGACATCTGTTTAGCAGAATAAATCCTTGTTCTGCTATTATATTGCTTTGGCATTGAATTGTATGCCAATATATTCATATTGGATAAGAGATGTTCCCTAATTATGTATATTTGTTAATTGCCTTTGTATTTGTGCTTATCCTTGGGTTCTATGATGTTTGAATGGAAATGTTATCCCCTTTGAAATATTTTGTTAAATCTTCTGCATGGGTTTTACAAAGATAATTAATTTTTAAAATAAAGATGAATATCGTTAATTATTTATCTTAATAATGATATTTTAAAACTAATTAATCATTTTAAATAATGATGATTAAGGCTAATTAATTATTTAACTAATGATGTTTTAAGATTAATTAATCATTTTCTCAATGATAGTTTAAGATTAATTGATTACTTTAATAATGATGTTTTAAAGGTAATTAATAATTTTAACTAATTATATTTAAGGCTAATTAATTATTGAATCAGTGATGTATTAAAGTTAATTAATCATTTTAATAATGTTTTAAGATTAGATTATCACTTTAATAATGATGGTTTAAATTTAATTAATAATTTTAATAATTATGTTTAAGGTTAATGAATTATTCTAATAATAATGTTTTAAAGTTAATAAATCATTTAAACAATGATGATTAAAGTTAATTAATCATTTTAACTAGTGTTATTTGAAATAATTTTCATGATTAAGCTAATTAACAATTTTAAATGAAGATATTTAAAGTAGTTAATCATCGATTAAAGTTGATTATCATTTTAAGTAGTGGTACTGAAGGAATTTATTAGTTTTAAAAAGGTAATTAATTTGTGTTTAAAGTAAATCGATTCATTTTGATAAAGTTGTTTTAAAGATATTATTTAAAATGTGAAATCCCAGCACAAGTTTGGTTTTAAAGGTGTAAACATTTGATTCAGTTATGGAAAAGAAGTTTTCGTAATTCGATATTGCTTATATGGAAAAGATTTAGTCATACTTTTAACACTAAACATCGAGGCATGGACTCGTTTCTATCTCAAAGGTTAAAAATGTCATCAAGGCAATGCCTAGAGGTAACACTACCTCAACTTGCCCAGCTTCATTTTCAATCAAGGAATAACACTTGTTTTGAATCGATGAGTAGTGGTAAGAATATGAAATTTAATTTCCATATACGATCATTTTTAATTATCTTCGATAATTGATTTATTTACTATCGATTCAGCTTTCTTCATTGTGTATCGTCAATATAAGATGATTTGTTATTCATTTGAGTTTTGTTATCCTTTGTCGAAAATGACTAAAACCAAAAAGCGAGTAGGGGCCAAATTATATCGGGTTGCTCCCATTAGGGTATATTCACAGCTACTCTTGGTTGGTTTCGGTTATATGCACAATAAGATGAGAAATACTCATATTCTTGGTAAGGTTGGCGGGGCCCGGCTTGGAATTCCTAAGAGGAGTCACATGAGAGAATGACCCTCTCAAGTATATTGACTGGAGGTATACTTTTGGTAAGGGGCGCACCCTCCTAGTCATTTGTTTGGAAAATGTCCCTTCTTTCCTTTGATTCCAAAATTTAAAATTTACTTCTTTTAATCAGGAAGTGTCGTGAGCACTCCACGATATTCAATTATTTATATCCATTGTTTCGGTTAGATGTTGTTATTGTGAGGGGAAACCCGTTCCGCAGATGGCAGCGTGGTCTCACATATTGTGTATATTTCCACCCTTTTTGTTTAGAGATTTACTAATACCAGACTTATTGTCTACCCCGAGTTTTTGTTTTCCCTATATTCTTGGGTACTCAATTATATTTGAGTAGTATGGGAGTAGCAGGTTTTTCTTTGGGCTCTTTGAAGACGATGGACGAGCAGGAGGCTCTTATCTATCTAGTTACTTATTTCCGCTGTTATCTCTATTATGTATGTGTATTTTGTATCAACATGTGTAAAGGTAGAGTGTATAACCGCCTTGTTTGATTGTAGTACTTTTGTGTAACTCTGATAACTCCATGTAAGAGGTAACCTTATGTACTATATTATTTTGTAATATATGTCATCGTTCCACTGCAAGATTTTTCTATTCAGTCCTGTTCTGTTCTTTATGTTACCCCATGACAACTTATCTTTTGAATGCTTAGGCAACGACACATGAATATCGTGGATGTATTAAGTGTCGTTTCTGATACTGTTGGTGTAGACAGATTGATAGGGGAAATCACATTGTGAACTATGTGACGAAGTTTTTCCTCTCACGCCTACACGTCCCTTGACGGGTTGGTTGGAAGATGGCCTACAGTTGAGAGGCTAGTCGTAAAATCAGGAACGAGGTACCATTTATAGTCACCTCCAAGTAAGGAGAACGTCACATGACCATTCATCCCGATGAAGACAAAATGTACCATGACATGAAGAGAGTCATTTATTGGCCTGGTATGAAGAAGCATGTGGTAGAGTATATGGCCCAATGTATGACTTGCCAGAGCGTAAAGGTAGAGTAGAAGAACCGGGAGGATTATTGCATCCGTTGGATATTCCTCAGTTGAAGTGTGAGAGTATCTCAATGGAATTCAACGATGGACTACCTAGGAGTAAGAGAGTGAATGAGAGTATTCGGCCTATAGTCGACCAACTAACCAAATGCGCTCATTTCATTCTAGTTAGGAGTACGAGAACTGCTGCGTCTTTGGTAACACTATACATGACGGAGGTAGTCAAGTTAAATGGAGTTCCTTCTAACATTGTTAGCGATCCAGACCCGCTTTTCACCAATGAGTTTTGGAGCTATGCAGTTAATGCCCCGCTATTACCCCGCTATAACCCTGCTATATCTCATAGCAGATTTCTACCGCTATGATTTTTCCATATAGCCCCAAATATAGCCTTTCCGCTTTAAGCCCCGCTATTTCTGCTATATCCCGTTATTCCCGCTATATTCCGCTATTTCCGCTATATCTTCTTTAAAAGAAATGAATTGAAAAATGACATTTATACATTATAAAAATTATGAAATTAATTAATTTAATTGAATTTTCAATATATTTTCAAAAATGAAAATACTCTAATATTCTACTAAATTCAATTATGTTATATAACAGTTTTACATTTATTTATAGTATACTCGCACATGTTTTTATTTAAAATTATTTATGTATTAATTATAATTCAATTGAATGTTAATTTATCATTTAATTACCATTTATATATTTGTAAAAACATTAAGTACGCATTTTATATGCTATTTTAGAGTCATCCGCTATATCCCCGCTGTATCCCCACTATGACTTTTTGCACCTCCGCCGCATTGCTGCCGAGCGCACAGTTTTGGAGTATTCTATAGGAGGCTTTAGGCATCAAGTTGAGTTTGAGTATCGCATATCACCCGTAGATGGATGGACGAATGGAGAGGGTGAACTGGGTTTTGAAAGACTTACTTCAAATGTGCATATTGGATTTTAGAGGCTCTTGGGAGGATCACTTGCCACTAGTGGAGTTCACCTATGATAATAGCTATCAGGCGAGTATTGGGATGACACCCTCTAGGCGTTATATGGAAGACCTTGTTGATCACCGTCGTGTTGGTGGCGCACTACGGATAAGATTATTCTTGGACCAGATAGGATAAAAGAGACATATGAGATGGTAGATTTGATCCATAGAAAGACGAAAACCGCTCAGGCTGGGAAGAAGTCTTACGCTGACAGGGGACACACAGATTTTGAGTTCGTAGTGGGTGACATGGTTTTTGCGAAGTTCTCACCGCTTGGACATGTTATGAGATTTGGTAGTTCAGGAAAGTTTGCATCAAGGTTTGTAGGGCCTTTTCTTATTACTGGTAGAGTTAAGAAGTTAGCTTATAGAGTGGAGCTTCTTGAGAAGTGAGCAGGAGTACACGACGTTTTCCATATGTCGCACTTGTTAGAATCTTTCTTTGGGTTTTTAATGCAACAACAATACAATCATATTGTATAATATTTAGAATACTTTACAAGTATATGAAGGACTAGAGAGCTCCGAATATCGGAAGACTAATGGAAGCTAAAGTGAAAATAATCTTGACGAGCTATATAAAGATGGTTTTAAAGTAAGGTCGTATACTTGTATTTGGTGTCTTAGATTAACTTGTACAATCTCCCTTGAGTTAGATGAGCACATACAAAAATACTCTGAATTTATATCATTTTCGAAAACAAAGTAAAAGAAATGGTTTTTCACAAACTCAGGCAACCAAACATCTAGGAACACTAACCAGACGTCTGATGACACACATTTTAAACCTATATTCAAAGTACATCGATCAGACGTCTGAGAAAACTCTCGGGTTTCTAAAATTCATTACCAGAGACATCTAAATTACATAGACAAACGTCTAAATGCACTTCTCAAATGTCTGATGACATTGAATTTTGAATATTTTTTAAGCCGCCAATTTTATTCTATATCAAATTAAATGACCAGATGTCTGGCCATATTTTTCAAACGTCTGAAATGCTGCAACAGTCAAAAGCTTTGAATAGACACTTCTCTTCTTCTCCATTAGTCATGCCTCTTTCTCTAATGGTTGCAATTACTTACCAAAGGGTTTGAACTGAACAGTAACAACCATTAAACAAAACCTTTGATCATCTATGAATATATTCCAAGATTGAGATTACCTTTTAACTTTCCGACTTTCTAATTTCCATCTTGCTCTCCCTAACTCTATTGCAAATATAAATCTCATATTCTCACTCTATATCACCAAATCTATACAATAGCATTTTGGTGACTAAAATTCCTACAAATCCACATGCATACAATCATCATACTCAAGGGGAGATTATAGAAAGATTTGTACCAGTAGTTAATATCAGTGTTGTAAAGAGCACAAGATTGTCAACTCAAGATACCCTTTTGTATTACTCGTTCCTCTAGGCTAAGCGAGGGATTTCGATTAGTGGAAACTCTGAAGGGGAGCTTTGGGAGTGGACGTAGGACAGGAAATCCAAACGAGTATAAAATTCCTGGTGTGATCTTTTTATTTATTCTACTTTTTGACACTCTACTAGTCGGCTTTACTAAGTTTAGAGTATATATACTTGATCATTCATATTAACCATATCATACAAGATTTGTGTACACTTTCATTTGGTATCATAGCAAGGTCATTCAAACTAACATAACAAAGTATTTGAATAATTATTAGAATATGGCAAGCATTTTTCTAGAGGGTCGGTCTATAGCACGTCCACCAATTTTCACTAGTTCTAATTATGCTTATTGGTTAACTCATATGAGGATATCTATGGAAACTAATGGCCTAGAAATATGGCAAGCCATTCAAACTAGATATGAAGCTCCTACTACTGATATAAGCACCTGGACAGATGCTCAAAAGAACACAACAACTAACAATGCCAAAGCTATGAATGTATTATTTTGCTCACTTGATAAAAATGAGTTCTTAAGAGGTATGCTTTGTAAAACTATTTATGACACGTGGCATACACTACAAGTCACTCATGAAAGTACAAATAAAGTAAAACAAACTGAAATTTATATTCTACAAAATCATTTTTCATTATTGAAAATGAAATCAAATGAATCCATTGTAGATATGTATGCTAGATTTCAAAGAATACAACATGATATAGTAGCATTAGGAGTTACTTTTAACGAGTCTGATCTTTTCACGTGGATTTTAAATTTTTTGGTCGTTGAATGAGAAAGGAAAGTCATAGCTATCGAAGAAGCTAACGATTTTTCTCAACTCAAAGTTGAAGAATTAATAGGAAATTTGATGTCGTACGAAGCTAACTTGCAGGCTAGGAAAGAGTAAAGTCAAGAGACAAAGTATAGCATTTCGAGCTAATGATGATGATTTCGATTTAGATGATGGTGAGATCATTTTCATTGCTAAGAACTATAAGAAGTTCATAAAGGCCCAGAATGGTGGAAATTCAACAAACTCGTCTAACCAGACATCAATGAAGTGCTTCGAATGTGATAAATTTTTCCATATGAAGAAAGACTGTCCACGGCTCAAAAACGAGAAGAAAAAGAATAAGTTTGAAAACTTAAGAAGAAGATAAAAGCATTCCAGGTGACATGGGATGATCCAGACTCGTCCTCTTCTAATAGCGATAGTGACAATGATTCTGAACAAGCAAATATTTGTTTCATGGCTACAACAGCAGAGGTAAGTCCTGAACTCTCTTATAATTAAATTTTAGAAATAAGTATAGAATTGGATGATAAACTTAGAGACCTAAAGAAAGCGTATAAAGAGAATATAGAAAAATTAAATAGAGCTGAACTCGAAATTGCATTACTAAAATATGAGAAAAGCATACTAGAGGAGGAATTGGAAATATTCCTAAATCTTATGAAAACTTATCTTCCCAATGTGCTACTCTAATCGATGAACTTAAAGATAGCAAAACTAAAAATGATAAGCTTAGTAATGAAAACTGTGAACTAAAGTATAGTCTGGACTCAGCTAAAAATAAAATTTCTGAACTTAAGAATAAATTGGATCAAATAACTACTAATGTTTCGAAATTTAATAAAGGTAAGCAAAATTTAGAGAATTTGATTAAAATTTCAAAATCATCTGGAAATAGAAATGGAGTTGGTTCCTAAGTAGAGTCTATAGTACTTTGTATACTAAGTTCAAAAAGCCCAAAAATAGTATTAAATCCAATAGTTCAAATTAAAAAATGATTAAAATTTGGATTCCTAAAACAAATAACAAATTAATTAGGCAAAAGTTTATAGATGATTATCTTATAAATGTTGTTAAAAACAATAATTATATCTTTAAAGGTTCCAAACCCACTTGGGTATGGCTACCTTCTGCTACTAACACATAGGACCATAACATAGGAAGTGGGCACCAATGAAATTCTTATTCTTTTGCAGGTACCCAAAAACAAGAACAAAAATAAGGAGAAAGGGATACTCGATAATGGATGCTCCAAACATATGATGGGCAATCAGAATATGTTATCTAATAAAACATATATCGATGGAGTCACCGTGACATTTAGAGATAACTAGAAGGAATTTGTAGTTGGAATTGGAGACATCATCAATGTTGGTATATCTACTTCTCCTATAATTTCTAACATGTTATTAGTAGAAAAATTAAAAAACAATCTTAAGTATAAGTCAGCTTTATGACAAAGGATTTAAAATAGGTTTCGAAAAAGATAAATGCAACATTTTTTTATTAAAACAAAAACTTAATTTTTAAAGGTATTAGAAAAGGTAATATTTATATTCTAAATATGAATATTAATATGATAATAACGTGTGTCTAGTTGCAAATCACAATGATCCATTACTCTGGCATAAGCAGTTTTGTCACAATAACTTGAAATATATTAACAAATTAGCTAAAAATGAACTGGTTGGAGGATTACCAAAATAAATTTCAAAGTTAAAAACCTATGTGATGCATGTCAATATGGTAAATTAAAGAAAAGTCCATTTCAATCAAAGAAAGAAATTTCATCAAAACAACAACTAGAACTACTTCATCTAGATTTATTTGGTCCTACTCAAGTACGATCAATAAATCATAATAAATATGTTTTTGTGATTGTCGATGATTATTCGAGATTTACATGGACGCTATTTTTAAAACATAAAAGTAACACTTTTGAATTTTTAAAATATTTACTAAAAGAATTCAAAATTTTAAAATTTTAAAATTTTAAAATTAAGAATATAAGAAGTGATCATGGAGCAGAATTTGAAAATGAGTTATTTGAAAATTTTTGTAGTAAAAAAGGCATCAGTCATAATTTTTCTTGTCCACCTACTAGCAACCAAATGGTGTAGTTGAGAGGAAAAATCATACTCTTGAAGAATGTGCACAAACATTGCTCAATAGTAGTGGCTTACCAAAAAAAATTGGGCCAAAATTGTTGCTACTGCGTTTTATGTGCTTAATCATATACCATTAAGACCAGTGACTAAAAATATTTGTTATGAAATGTTTTCTAAAAAGAAAATGAAAGTTTCTTATTTTTGGATTTTTCATTCTAAATGTTTTATATTAAATACTAAATATCAATTAGGTAAATTCGATCCGAAAGCAGATGAAGCAATTTTTATCGGATATTCGAAACGAAGCAAAGCCTATAGAATTTTTAAGAAACGAACTAATATTATTGAAGAAAGTGTACTTGTCTCATTTGACGAAGATTTCAGAAATAAAGAAAATGATGAAGAGGAAATATCGGATATCGATTGAACTATTATTCTAAATAATAATAATATGATGATGAAAATTCAAATATAAATAATAATGATAATGTTTTAAGATCATCTCCTAGAATTTTGAAAGACCGTCCAATAGATAAAGTAACAGGTGATGTAAACACGCGAGTTACTAGAAGTACCTAAATAAAATAAGTAATGTAGCGTTTATTTCTAATATTGAACCGGAATATTATAAAGAGAAGTTGTCAAAGATGATTTTTGGATTTTAGCAATGCAAGAGGAATTAAACCAATTTGAATGTAATAAATTTGAGAACTTATACCAAGACCGGATGATCAATCCGTAATTGGAACTAAATGGGCATTTAAAAACTAAGCCAATGAAAATGGAAATATAATACGTAATAAAGCTATATTAGTAGCCCAAGGATACAGTCAAGAAGAAAGAATTGATTATGAAGAGACATTTGCTCCTGTAGCTCGATTAGAAGCTAGAAGAACATTACTCACTTTTGTATGTCATAATAATTTTGAGTTATATCAAATGGATGTCAAAAGTGCATTTTTAAATGGCTTTATTAAAGAAAATGTTTATGTCAAACAATCACCATTATTTATTCATGAAAAATACCTGGATTATGTTTTTAAACTTAAGGAAGCATTATATGGTTTAAACAAGCACCTTGTGCTTGGTATGATAGACATAAAAATCACTTGTTGAATTCTGGTTTTCAAATTGGTAAAACAGACGCTACATTATTTATTAAAAAGGAAAATGATGATATTTTGTAGTTCAAATCTATGTAGATGATATAATATTTGGACCTACAAATAAAATTTATGTAATGATTTATCAAATATTATAAAAATGAATTTGAAATGTCATATATGGGAGAACAAAAAAATTTCTTGGCTCTACAAATAAAACAACTTGAAAACGGATACTTTATCTATCAAGAAAAATACTGTAAAGATTTATTAAAATGCTTTCGAATGGATAACACATCTAGTAAACCAACTCCAGTGAGCACTAGCTTACACTTAGATAAAGATGAGAGTGGTAAAGGTTTAGATCAAAAATTTTATCGTAGTATGATAGGATCACTACTATATCATACTGCTAGTCGACCTGACATTATGATGAGCATATGTTTATGCACTAGATTTCAAGCACAACCTAAGGAATCACATCATCGAGCTGTGAAAAGAATTTTGTGTTACTTCACCATTACCAAAGATTATGGGATCTTTTACCTGAAAGGCAGCTCTTTCGAATTAGTCTCATATAGTGATGTTGATTTCGAAGGTTGCAAAACGATCGAAAGAGTATGAGTGGCACTTGTCACTTTATCGGTCAATCTCTAGTTTCATGGTTTAGTAAGAAACAAAATTGTTTTTCACTATCAACTTGTGATGCTAAGTATATTTCAACTGCCATAGCATGTGCACAAGTGATTGACATGCAACAAACTCTCAGAGATTTTGAAAAAACAATAACTAAATCTCCTATATATTGGGATAATACAAGATCTATCAATTTATTGAAAAATCTCTTTAATCACTCTAGAACTAAACATATTGATATTCATCATCATTTTCTTCGAGATAATGCAGAAAAAGAGACCGTTTATTTAGATTTGTTAATAGCGAAAATCAAATTGCAGATATATTTACTAAGCCTCTTTGTGAATCTACTTTTATAAAATCACGTAGAGACCTAGGAATATGTTCTCTAAACAAATTAATTTCATAAGTATATTCACATTTTTACTCTTCAAGATGAATTTGTATTTTATGACAACCGGTAGTTAGTACAAACTTGAAACTTCTTTGTGAAAATTAACTTACATATATTAATGGTTAGAAAATAATTCTGATAACAAAAATATTATAATCGTAAAAACTATCGATTGTTATAAGCTTTCTAAAAGTTTCCTTGGTTTTAAAAAAAATCTTTCTTATTATAGTATGTTCATATTATATTTAATGGTGAAATCTTCACCTGGCTAAAACATACATTTGTAAATTAGTATTTAGATGAACTATTTAATTCATCTGTTTGCATTAATGTTTACAGATCAATTCTAGTGTTAGTCTTTAAATTATACTCACTTATACAATGTTAACTTCGGATAACACCTCCTCGTATATCAAGATAACTTCCTCTCTATTCGAGAAGACCGGATTTTCACCAAAAGGCAAGAAAGTTAGGCAATCGCTTAAGTTTGAAGGAGAAATAATGACCACACAGGATGATCGGATCGATGATATTGCACATTACCAAGGATAATCTATAAGATTGCAAGAAATGTATTGGGAACAACACCATCAGAGTGAATGCTTGAGTGTTATAAAGAAAGTTGTCTTGCGTTTCTTTGGAAAATCTCCAACAGAGAACAATATTCGGTCCATTAGAAGCCCCTCAAAGAAAATTACTCCTTCAAAACAGCCTAGTTCTTCAAAATAACTTATCAGTCCATCAAAATCACAATCCACCCCGATTAAAATATATGAACCATATCTCGAAAACTCATAGGAAACTGGTCCATCCAAAGAGATGTCGAGTCCGTCAATAAACTAAGTTGGATTGTAACTCTTTGTCGGTTATCTTTATAATATATGTGTGTGTATACTTTTCAAATATAAACATCTAATGTGTGAATGTATTTAATAAGTGTATATCCAAAATACCAACAACATTGTTTTTAACATAGTATTTTCTGTTTTCTTCAGCATCAGACGTCAACCGTCCCACCTCAGACGTCTGATCACCTGTTACTTAATGTTTTAAAATCAACTTCAATAAATCCGTATGTTTGCTTCTAAAACTCAGACGTTTGAATGAGGCAATTTTTACACTATTTCATTTTTGTTCTATTATTTACCCAAATCAAACATCTGACTCTATGCTCTAAACGTCTGACCCGCTATCATTTTGTTTTTTCAAACAGTGATTCACTCAATCATTTTTCACTTTCACTCAAATAAGCCTAATTCTACTTCAAACCCTAGAGCTCCAAAAAATTTCCAAATCATCAAAAATGGCACTTAAAACTATTGCAAAAAGGCTAAAGGAGGTCAATCTTCTTCCTCTACTGAAATCTCTCTTGCAACCGAAGCAATTATTGTTTGGCTCCGTGACAATCAAATTGCTAAACAAAGGTTTGAAGCGCTTAAGAACAAAAGGATCCATAAAGGTCCTTTTTATTATCTAAGTGCTTTGAGGAGTATCGCCTTCAAGAACTTACTAATGCTGCGGAAATTACTCCCTTGATTGAATACGAACAAAATCAGGTAATAATTGATCCACTAGCATTTTCCTTTTCTACGCGAATTTGTGTAGTGAAAACTTGTGGAAACCACATGATGAGGAGGGATGGTTATGGACAAGTGTGCATGGAAAATTAATAAAAGTCCATTGAATCATCTTGTTATAGCTCTTGGGTGTGGGCAAGGAGGAGGGGAATTAGAACAACGAACCGATTTTAGGAAATTACCTAGAAATTCCATTACTCATGAAATCTGGGAAGACAATATGCCAAAATGTAAAACAAGTTTCTTTCGACCCTGTGCTAGATTACTTAATTGGATGTTAATAAACATTGTTTACGCTCCGAATATAATGAGACTTCTACAATTTTCTATGGTCACTAGCATCCCCTCTAACTTTGAACCTACCCCAGTTAAATATAGTGGAACTCAATTTTTTAGCTTGATGCATCTTCCCAAAACCATGCCTCGTCACATGGGCATCGAAGAATGGACATCTCAACGCGACCCCGCCTTATCTTAACCTACAGTTCGTCCTCCATCTCCTACACGAGCTCCTACTCCAACCCCTACTATGTAACAACAATCAGGTTACCTTTCTGATTCTGACATTCATGATGTTAGACTTGCTCCTAACCCAAGCGAATCAATGGCATATTTTTACTCTTAGAAACCAACAATTCATCACCAGGAACCAAAAGACTTTAGCTAGGAGGGTACAAGGCTTAGTACGATCCTTCTTAACTAGAATAGGAAAATTGGAGCGAACTTTAGATAAGATAACAACATCGTTATCTAAAACTATGAAAAAAGTAAGAGGTCGATCTAGTTCTACTTCTTCATCTTCTCCTCCTCATAGTCCACCCCTTTCTCACGCTCAATAATCCAAGCATATTGCAGAATCTTCTCATCGTGAAAGAGGTAAAAATATCACTCAGGAACACAAGGAGAAGGAGATAAAGACGAGGAGTTATCTTGGTATGATCCATTACCTCCACTACCTACTCAATAGTTATACTATGCTCCATTCCAAGGTCTACCGATTAATGAAGACGAAGAGCTCATCGCCATGGAGCATCAATGGTCGGGAGATTATCAAACTGATCTGTCTACTTATTACAAATATTGTGAGAATTATGGTTGCTCTCTTATAGTCATCATCAATAACTTCCATCGTTTTCCTTTTAAGCATTTATGTTATTTCTCTTCGGTATTTCTCTTATGTCGAACAATTTGGCTTGTTATTTACCTTTGTTACACCTTTTTAGATGACTTTAGTTGTGTTGTATTGTTGTTTATCACTTTTTTATGTCATGACTAGTCATTTGTTTTGGAATATTGTTATCACTGTAAAGTTTACATATGTAAATAGTTCCATGCATATCATATGTTTCAACTACTATCCATATTTCTTTTTGATAATGACAAAGAGGGAGAAATATACGCATATTGATAGGGGGAGATATCATATTAAGGGATGGTATATTTCATATTATCTATTTGAAAAGATTGTATAGTTGTCATCATCAAAAGAGGGGTTGTGAACGTGCTTACATAATTCAACTGCTATAATCGAGTCGAGTCAACTAGAGGAGGTGGAAGTAAAGAGGGCACCTACTTGTATTATTGAGCACGGCACAAGGCAACTCCATAACAAGGTTATCAAGCTTGTTAAGGTACAATGGGGAGATGATCCAACAGAGAGTACATGGGAGCCTGAGGAGAAGATCCAAGCTACCTACCCACAACTTTTTTCTGGTATGTTTCCATTTAGATAAATGAATACAAGTTGCTTGTGTTTAAGGTTCTTGCTTGGTATACCCCATAGGTAGAGACAATTGGATAGTAGGAATGGTTGCGAACTTGTCATTAGGACATGTTTTGGATGACGAATGCTAGGGGATGTACGAATTGATTTTTGCACACGTAGGTAAAATATATTCTTAAGTTAACATACACATACACCATCACTTGTTTTACTTTAATTCATTGATTTATATGCATACTGTTGTTGCATATGGATTGAATGGTTGTGCATAAATGTAGAATTTTAAGTATATTTACATAGGATGTTGCATACATTTGGATACATGGCATAAGCATTTGCATTTCATTAAGTTGACTAGATTAGGAGACCGTCTAATTTTTGCATTAGTATAGGTTCACATGCATTCCATGCTTGTACATACATGTTGCATTAGAAATTTTAATTAAGGACAACGATTGCCAAATTTTTATGGATGAGTAGATGGTTGTGGTTACTTATTTTTAATATGCACGAGTTATATTTTTCATCCTTGGAGATTTCAGGGACGAAATCCTTTTAAGGGGGAGAATGTAACACCCCGAAAGTTTAAGTGGAAAATTTAATAAGAATTGAATTTAAGAATAACAAGTGTTAACCCGCCTTTTGGAAAGGCCAGGAGCATGCGGATTTAACTAAATCGACTACTCGTCTGTTGAGGTAGGAATACGAAAGGTTTGAGCTAGTAGGATGGTTCAATGTGGGTCGTCCGACCTTGAAGATGTGGTTCGGCCTTGGAGGCATGGATCGGTCGAGGAGTGGAGGCATGGTTCGGTCGGCATCGGTCGTTCGGTCTGGAAGTCACGGTTTGGTCGGCATTGGTGGCTCGGCGTAGGTGGCTCGGCATTGGTGGCTCGGCCTAGTTAAATGGTGGTTCGGCCTGGATTGTCGCTCGCCAACTTCGAGTCCTGAGGCATGTGACTTCGGGTCATCACTCGGGTAGCTCGGTGGAGTATCAGGTGGATCGGTATGGTTGCTTGGGGTGTCGCTCGGTATCCTCTAGCTCCTTGCTTCGAGCCTTTGTGGTTCGGCTCCTAGGATGTGGGTTGGTATGATGGAAGGTGGATCAACAATTGAAGGTGGTTCAGCATGCTATGGATCGGTCTTAGGGGTATGGGTCGGTCTGGATGATGTGGTCCGGTGTGGTGTTCTGGGTCGGTCGTGGAAAAGTGGATTGGCATCAAGGTGGTTCAGTCAATGTGGGTCGGTGTAGGTCGTTCGACATGTGTGGTTCGGCATAGCAGGAGGTCGGTGTTTTAAGGAAGGAGGTTCGGCACTTGGTTGCTCCGAGTCGTGGGAAGGCCTGCTTCGAGTCATGCTCGGGGGAGAGCGGTTCGGCATGTTATGAACTCAGGGTCGGTCGTGGTGTCTGAGGTTTGGTTCGGCTATGGCCTTGATGGGCCTGAATTACTCAGGAAGCCCAACAACTCAGGTTTTGCCTATAAATACAGCATGTAGGGCTTCAGAAAAAGGATCTTCATTCTGTTTCCCTTCGTTTTCTATACTAAGGCTGCTCTGCCATTGTTGTTCTTAAAACTCTGGATTATAACTGTAATTGATTCTAAATTCAATAAAAAGGAAATTTCTGGAGTGGACATAGGCCGAAGTCAGCCGAACCACTATAAATTCTATGTTCTTACTGCTTTCTTTTTTATTTTAATTGTTCTTTATATTTATAGTCTCTACATACATTCTGTCTGGGATCTGTAACTGCAATTTGGTGCTTTCAACGACGTTTGGGTGTTAGTGACCAATTTTGGCGCTAACATTTTGGTGCTTTCACTGAGAAAGCTAGTACTCAGGGATTCTAAAGCTTAGTCTTTGGATTTAAAGGCTTAGGAACTTCGATTCTTGGGAAGTTATGGCAAGGCAATCGACAAGGAGACAAAGGACTGAAAGGAGTCAGAATGAAGGGAGTCAGTAGGCTTCCTCAGGAGCGAATCAGGCCTCGATTTTCATTACTAGAGACGAGATGGAAACAATGCTGAAGAGACAAGAGGAAATGATACAGAACCTACGCCAACAGGTTGGACAAGTTGGAGTGCAAAACCAAAGGAATGGAGTAGCAGGTTATGCCGGAAATGAGGATCACAAAGCTAGAGCGACAGGAACGGAGGCAGCCCAGAATCAGGACCAAGGGCATGAAGCGACCGGAATACAGGATAGAGTTGGACCATCGAGAACGACCCCTGAACTAGGGGGCATGCCCCCGAATCATGCAGGCTCTCTTCCAGTATGGATACCAAGCGATGCTAGGAAATTTGGCGTTAATAGGGAAGTGGATGCTCATCCAGAAGGGCAGGTTCCAGAATTCCCTCGTGGACTCGGGGGGCAGGTTGGAGATAATGCACAGAGGTCGTTACTTGATCATAATGACAGGTTGGCGGATGTAGTCAGACGAGCTGTGAGAGGAGGATTGGTAAATAAAGACTTAGAGGATGTGAATAGGAGTCTCTTTACTTCTACTATCAGGCAAGTTAGGAACCCACCGAATTTTAAGCTACCAACGTTGGAGATGTATGATGGGAGAACAGATCCCGCCGTTCTCCTAACAAGGTACATAAGGCATATGGAGGTACTGGGGGCATCAGATGAGGTCATGGATCAATGCTTCCCTTTGTATTTGACGGATATCGCAACTATGTGGTTCAGACAGCTAGAGAGTGGCTCTATCGGCACATGGACGGAGCTGATTGAAAGGTTTATGAGACAGTTTCGGGTCCACATAGTTAGACACAAGAACGTGATGACTTTAACATCGATGAAACAATGGAAGGGAGAGTCGCTCAGGGATTTATTAAACAGATTCAATGCGGCGGCTGCTTCGGTGGATCGACCCGATCCATCGATGGTTTTGATGGCGGCAGTTTCAGGAATTGCGAATAATTCGGATTTTAAGATATCGTTGGAATGGGACCCCCAATGGATCTTGTGGAGTTCTATCATGAAGCGGAAAGATTCCTAAGGCAGGAAGACGCGCATGTCGAAAGAGAAGGGAGAGAGGCTAAAGGTTATGCTGTTAGAGGTGGAGGTCCACCCAGGGAGGAACCAAACAAGGACGATAAGAGCAAAAGGAAAATGAGTGACGATGGTAACCCCTCAAAAAGGAAATGGAGAGAATCGAAATTTTCTTCTTATACGGATTTGACAGCTCTGGAAATGATTTACTTGGATACTCGGGGGAACCTCCAGTATCGAAAACCGGCTAGGAGGGAACCATCGAAATACGAGTGGGCGTCAGGAAAGCATTGCCTATTCCATGAGCTAGATGGGCACAACATAAACGATTGTAGGAATTTGAAAGATATCGTTGAGGAGCATGTAAGGAATGGTCACCTGCAATAGTTCATAAGGAATCGAGCTGTAGCAGTGGAATGGGAGCGGCCACTGCCTACCTCGAACGAAGGTGGCGCTGGATCTAATCACCGCCGGCTTGTTATCAACTGAATAGATTTATGGTTCTGAATAAGTAGTAGAACTCGAAGTAATACGGCTAGGCCACTCACACACGTACGGGATCGAGGACGGTCCCTAGGCATGCTCTAAGACGAAAAACCGTACTGCTTGGATCTATGAAATCCTGTTTTCTTTCTGTTTTTCTACAAATTCTGGTTTCCTCTTTGGTATTTTGGACATTTAATTCCCTTTGTTATACGAATTTTCACCTTGATAACTGAATTCTGTAATGATTGGGATTGGACTAATTAAATGAATAATACAGACCAAACGATTACCGTCCCGACCGGAGGGACGGGGCAGTAATTGCAAATTACGAGTCCCTTTGCCGGAGAGCAATGGAATGGACTCGAACAGAACATAAAAGTCCATGACCGGAGAGTCGAGGCCGGAGAATATAAAAGTCCTCGACAGGAGAGTCGAGGCCGGAGAATTTAAAAGTCCTCTATCGGAGAGTCGAGGTCGGAGAACATAAAAGTCCTCGACCGAAGAGTCGAGGACGGAGAACATAAGAGTCCTCGACCGAAGAGTCGAGGACGGAGAACATAAGAGTCCTCGACCGGAGAGTCGAGGCCGGAGAACATAAAAGTCCTCGACCGGAGAGTCGAGGCCGGAGAACATAAAAGTCCTCGACCGGAGAGTCGAGACTGGAGAACATAAAAGTCCTATATAAAAGTCCTCGACCGGAGAGTCAAGGCCGGAGAATATAAAGTCGAGGCCGGAGAACATAAAAGTCCTCGAACGGAGAGTCGAGGCCGATGAACATAAAAGTCCTTGATCGGAGAGTCTAGACCGGAGAATATAAAAGTCCTCGACCGAAGAGACGAGGCCGGAGAACATAAAAGTCCTCGACCGGAGAGTCGAGGCCGGAGAATATAAAGTCGAGGCCAGAGAACATAAAAGTCCTCGACCGGAGAGTCGAGGCCGGAGAACATAAAAGTCCTCGACCGGAGAGTCGAGGCTAGAGAGTATAAAAGTCCTCAACCGGAGAGTTGAGGCTAGAGAGTATAAAAGTCCTCGACCGGAGAGTCGAGGCCGGAGAAACATACACACCGGTTAAGCCCTTGACCAGAGAGTCGAGACCGGGATTGGACATGAACTAGGAGAGGTCCCGGATTTAGATAGGGGCCCGGAGTGGTCTTGGATTCGGATATCGGCCCGGAAAGGTCGAGGAGTTGGTTATTGGACTTTGAATCGGACATTGACTCAGAGCAGTCGCGGACTTGGATATGGCTATGGATGGAATATGGACTTAGGATGTTGGATTTGGAGCTATTCAAAATACACCTTCCAATGCAAGGCATGTTTTGGGGGGCAAATGTTAACCTGCCTTTTGGCAAGGCCATGAGCAGACGGATTTAACTAAATCAACTACTCGTTTGTTAAGGTTGGAATACGAAAGGTTTGAGCTGGTTGGATGGTTCAATGTGGGTCGTCCTGCCTTGATGATCTGGTTCGGCCTTGGAGGCATGGATCGGTCGAGGAGTGGAGAGGAGGCATGGTTCGGTCGGCATCGCTCGTTCGGTCTAGAAGTCATGGTTCGGTTGGCATTGGTGGCTCGGTGCAGGTGGGTCGGCATTGGTGGCTCGGCCTAGTTAAATGGTGGTTCGGCCTGGATTGTCGCTCGGTAACTTCGAGTCCTGAGGCATGTGACTTCGGGTCATCACTCGAGTAGCTCGGTGGAGTATCAGGTGGATCGGCATGGTTGCTCGGGGTGTCGCTCGGTATCCTCTAGCTCCTTGCTTCGAGTCTTTGTGGTTCGGCTCCTAGGATGTGGGTTGGTATGATGGAAGGTGGATCAACGATTGAAGGTGGTTCAGCATGCTATGGATCGGTCTTAGGGGTATGGGTCGGTCTGGATGATGTGGTTCGGTGTGGTATTCTGGGTCGGTCGTGGAAAAGTGGATCGGCATCATGGTGGTTCGGTCAATGTGGGTCAGCGTATGTGGCTCGGCATAGCAGGAGGTCGATGTTTTAAGGAAGGAGGTTCAGCACTTGGTTGCTCCGAGTCGTGGGAAGGCCTGCTTCGAGTCATGCTCGGGGGAGATCGGTTCGGCATGTTATGAACTCAGGGTCGGTCATAGTGTTTGAGGTTTGGTTCGGCTATGGCCTTGATGGGCCTGAATCACTCAGGAAGCCCAGCAACTCAGGCTTTGCCTATAAATACAGCATGCAGGGCTTCAGAAAAAGGATCTTCATTCTGTTTCCCTTCGTCTTCTATACTAAGGCTGTTTTGCCATTGTTGTTCTAAAAACTTTGGATTGTAACTGTAATTGATTCTAACTTCAATATAAAGGAAATTTCTGGAGTGGACGTAGGCTGGAGGCAGCCGAACCACTATAAATCCTATGTTCTTACTGCTTTCTTTTTAATTTTGACTGTTCTTCATATTTATAGTCTCTACATACATTCTGTCTGGGATCTGTAACTGCAATTTGGTGCTTTCAACGACGTTTGGGTGTTAGTGACCAATTTTGGTGCTAACAACAAACAACAATAATGGAATTTTTACAAACGTCCAAATCTGACTACGAAACTTGCATCATTGAGTTTATAGCGATTTTCTAGACAATTTTCATATATAACATTTTGAAATCTAAGTTAATATATGAAGAAGTTATTAAATTGGTAGAGTATGGATTTAAAAAAAATTAAATAAAAAATATAATAGCAATCGATATCTTGGGTTGGGCCGATCGAGTGGTCGACCGCCAAAAACCTAAGCGATTGACCGGTGAGGTGATGTGGCTAGGTTTGGGTTGGCCGAACGGTTGGATTGAACATATCTTTTCATGGATGCTTAGATTTTAGCTTAACATTTGGATAAACTGGATGGGCCATATCTTTTTTGGTGAACAGACGAGATGAAGTGTTGTGTCTATGAATACACTATTAATCAAACCCTAATTCACCAAAAAATAAACAATATACCAAAATGCTGCAAAATTCTTTTCTCTGCAAACAAAATTTCTTCAACCAAATTAAAATAAATTTTAAATCAAGAAGAAGAAGAAGCAATTATATCAAATCAACCGAAAATCTGGCAACAGAGGAGATTCCTGATGTAATTCGGAGGGGATAGCTTGGATTTAAAGGAGTGGGTATATTGTTAGTTAGATGATTACATACAGTTAATTTTAGAATACCCTATTTGATCTAGGTAGTTAAAATCGAATTGAAAACATTATTAATGGAAATTGGAAGTTTACTAGTTGTTATATGAATATAATTTCCCTCCTACAATCCAGATCTGATTTATGTTAACCTATAAATTAAGAAAATTGATGAATCTATAAATAACCATTTTTCAAATTGATAAGAATTGATTGCTATGCAAACGTGAAATTGAATAGGAAGTTTTTAACATTTACAGATCATATATTCACAAGTTTGGTTAACTAAAATCAAGGTTATAGTATGATAATGCACGATTGAAGTTTATTGTAGTAGATTTAGGAACGACTAATTAAAATCGCTAATTAAGATCAAAATGAATTAAAAATCCTTAATCAAAAACCCTAAATAGCGGCGTTCCATTGACCGCACTAGGTAGAACAGTCGACCGCTCCATAAGAATAGGTGGTCGATTGGTTGGCATTTCCAAAGCACAGTACGAACCTCGGCATGAGGCCCATGTTATAAATAAAAAAAGTTAGTGTATATTATATATATGTATGTATGTGTACATATATATGGATGTTAGTATAGGTAGGGAAGCTAGTTCCCTATGTAGTGACACTAGGACACCGTGGGACTGGATAAATGCTATTTATTCAGTAGGGGTCAATATTTGACTAGGGGGCGATTCCATCACAAATTTGCACACACAGGAGGTTCTACAGTGGATGCGCAATACTAATGATGATGCCTGAGGAAGTGTGTGGCTCGGCACCAACAGGATTTTTTGGTATTCATGTGTTGAGATGTGATGCTATGTTGTTTTGGATCTCAATGTCGTGCGATATGAGGCGTTACGTTACAATTGAAAGGTGGACACAGATGCAGACGATAAGACACTTCATGGGTCGATATTGCGAGTTCCCCCTCAATTCATAATTGGGATACGTGTAGTCATAGTTGTGGATAGTTCTAGTAGATATAGCCATTGGAAATTGGAGGGAAACCTATGTGGGATAGTTTTAGTAGCTATTAGTCGATCATTAGTTGTCTTGAGGTACGATTAGTTGTTCGACAATAAGTATGAGCCTGCACAAGTTGTTAATGTAGGTTTGTTTGAGATAAACCCCTTAAGTAACGAAAACAAGCAACTCACGGACACTTGTAGGACATTCTAGGTCACATAGAATATTATTAAAGTCAATTCCATGTGATCATCATATATTAATGAAGTACTCATTCACCAAACTTTTATCTGACCCATCCCCTTTTCCTTCCTTCTTATCTACCATAAGAGGACAGGCCAGCATGTCATAGGCCCGAGATCAGTATGTGAAGTGACGAGCTTAGCTTTGGAGTTTCTATATATTTTCCATTTTTCTCTATGTATTTACTTATCGTATTCAATACTTAATATTTATCAGACTATGTATCGTATTTCTATGTACTCTGGATTTGAGTATGTACTGTTTCCTGAGAAAGTGTTTTGAGATATTTTCTAAGATGGTTATTTTTTGTATTTATATTTTGATGCCTTCCACTATGACATCAAGAAATGTAGAATGTCTTAAATCATATCTAATTATTTTAGTCTCTATGATGTTTAAAAAACCCTGACAGCTTATACTTTTCGGCATCGACTCAAGTCCAAAAGTCACCATAAACATTTGATCAATGTGTGGGAAGGTGCAGGTTGTCACAGGTGCATGTCCTATTCGGAACCTACACTACTAGGAGGTGTCATGCATCCAGGCATAACCCTAGTATATCTACTAACTACTCTAGGACCGATGACGCTCTCGACTTATGTGTACAACCCTACTCCTCGCATATACAGTACCAACCTTGCTGACATAGCGCCCAACCTACACCCACCATCCTATTTAGATTTCCTAATGTAATCAAGTAAATGCCCACTAGGTTACTTAGTACCCCCTATAAGGATTGAAGTAGGCTCTCTTTGGCCATTTAAGACTTCAATCCAAGGTGTAACCCTTTTGGTACACGAAAGTATATCCCCACGGATCTTACAGTTGGAGATGTCCCACATCATAAAAATGTATACATAACTATTGGTAGCCCCTTTTGGAGGGTAGACTTCTATTGCACAACATTACTAACCTTGCATTACAACCTTTATTAATGACTACGTCACTTATAGTTAATTTAAATCAACAGCAAGATCTAATAATTCGCACCCGTCATAACATATGCTTCAAGCTATATAAATTTAACCGTAAAATTACCATGCATGTAACAACCTGGAATTTCATCACTTAAATCTAGAATATTTAATTAATTTTTAATATTCAAATAATTTGTTTTAAATATTAAATAATACATTTTGATTAATTATATAGTGATAATAATTCATTTCGAATAGATCTATAAATATATGAACTCATTTTAGAAAGAAATTAGCTTCTTTGCGTTTTTGCAATTAGAAAATATACGTTTCTAAAACTTAATAAATGTTATAAATATAATAGCCTTAATAAATTTCATATAGTTGTTATATAATTATAATAAGTTATTTATAATGGTTTTATAAATATATATACTTGTTTTATAAAAATATACAAACTTCATCGCATTTTGGCAGATCGACATCGTATTTTTACAATTGGGTTTTCATATTTGTAAATATCGTTTTATGACTTAAATAATCTTGTTTTAATAATTTAGAGATGATAAGAATTTTTTTCAAGTTTCATTTATATAAATAAATAGTTTGATTAAAAACTGAATATGTGATCGGGATTCAACTTTCGAATTTCCAATCTTTTGTCAGATGGAAGTTGTTTCAAATCATCACAACGTTATTTGATACACATACACACATGCATGTACATACATATACATTCACAATTAGTCAAATGAAGGCAAAAGAAAATATCTAAAATAAAGTATACATATTCCTTACATGTATATAAACATATTTCACCCTTAAGTCTCAAAAACTAACCCTCAAATCAATTACACATCGTGACATGAGAGGGACAAATGCACATGGGGGTACAAGTGGGGTTGGCATGAGCATCATGGTAATGGAGGGGGTATTTTGGCCCATTTGCTAGCTTAAGGGCTAAGGCTTCTCACCCTATAAATACATCCATATCCCTTCACAAATTTATTCATTCCATCTTCATCTTCTCTTCTTCTTCCTTAACCTCTTCAGTGGCCTCTTCTTCTCTAAGAAAATAAGGTAAAATTATAGCAAAATAAAACAAAATTATATACAAAGTTATTTGACTTACGGAATGTTTCCAAACTCTTTCTCTTCTCCCCTATAGTGCACGACCACCCCCATCTCCACATTTGGCCAAGCAACCACCTCCCAAAAAGGCAAGGCCGAGCATCCCTAGGTGGAGGAGAAAGCTTCTACAAGCTTAGGTATGGAGAGAGGTTTTTTTTGTTAATTCCGGAGTGCTTAAGAAAGGAAAGCATGAAAGTGAGAACATATCCTAACTTTAGTTTCTTTAAATCTTAAATTGATTTTAAATGATGATATGCATGATTAATTTGTTAATTAAAATTTTGGATAAATATTTAGATAAATATTGGTTGATTTGATTGGTTGATAACTTGGTTGTGATTGGTTGATAACTTGGTTGTAATAAAAAGAACTATTATAACTAATGATGTGAAAATCATATCCTATGGAATAGAAATGATTACTTTGAATAGCCATGGTTAATTCATGAAAAATAATCCATACTATACTCTAAAATAATATGTGTATGTGAAGTACTAAGCCTCTTTGATATATAAATCAAGAAAGCATCATTTTACAAAGGTTGGAATTTAGTTTCGAAATAAAAGAAATTGGAAAGGAGGAGTTCTTAAATTATTTGTAAAATATTTTTTATGATTTGATTTTGAAAAATAATAGTTTTAAAAGATGAAAATGATATAAAAATATCATACGGTTATATAAAAGAATTATAAATGGAAAAAATAGTAATTGAATATTACAACGATGTAATATTATAATATTTAGAAACAAAGTGAAAATGGGTTTTGGAATCAGGTAAAATAGTAAAATATGGGTTTAAAATGGTTTAAAATGTAATATAGAAGTTTTATAAGTGTTTCGATAAGGTTTGGTGAAGTTTGAAAAATTGAGAAAAAATGAGCTCGTCGCGTACCGGCAGGTCGCAATTTCGCACTGTAAAAAGTTAAATCAATGTGCAAAATGAAATATAATCGGAATTTATTGAAATTAAAATTTTCTAAACCCTTATAGCTATTGCTATCAAATGAAAGAGAAAAATCAGGATTTCATCCAGTAAAGTTGAGATATGTCTAAAACAAGTTTTCAAAATCGTCCCATTTTGGCAGTTCGTATAATATTGTTTTCGACTCTTTAAAAATGGATATTTTTAATCTTTAAAAATATGAAATAAGTTCTATAATTATGTTAAAATGTTTTAAAAGGGATTTGAGTTATTAAAATGGACATATATATAATGAAATTGGTGTTTTGATCTATAAAGCTTTAAAATCACTATTCACCGGCAATTTAGCAACGGAATTTGACAAATTTTGAATAAATGTTTTAAATTTGGGTGTTTCTTCATGAATCTTTTGGAAATGTTTTTCAAATAATTGCACAGGTATTTTAAGGTTTAGAGTCGAACAAATAACTGGACCGCCTTTTGGGTGACAGAGAGATAGTCTCTAGGCTGGAGTTTGGGAAACTAGTTGTCTGCTCCCCCTAGCTATTTGGACTGGCCCGACGGAGGGGATAGTTAATTTTATTTACTCGAACTGCATTTTCTTAAGATAAAAGAAAAGAGATTTAGAGTTTTCCAAAAGTTAAACAAGATTTAAAATAGGATTTTGGTTGTTAAAAAAAACATTCTAGTTAAACTCTGTATTACATTCCCAAGATGGAACCCGTGCTATCCGTATGAATTTAAAAGGTGATTTTTGTTATTCGATGAATAGTACAGGTTGAATATGAAAATTAGTATTGAGTATAATTAGTCTAAAAATTTATAGATCCATTTTATACATTACTAGCTGCTTTGGGTTTACAGTAAACGATGTCCTAAATAACTTTGTTTTTAACCCATTAAAGATATGATTTGGGAATATGAAATCCCCGATAAGATTGTAATTATACTAATATTAGAAGATGGAAATATCTTTCCTATATAATTAAAGAAAAAAATTTGGTATTTCCAAAGATAAAAAGAGGTTTTCATTAACCAAAGGATTCGATAAAAGAGGCTTAATAATCCTATATTTTCTTAAAAAAATAAAAATGGTTTAAAGCTTATTCTCTAAAGAGATATTTATTTGGATGAAAATATTTATAAATTGGATGATGTTTAATAATCACCTACATACTTGACAACTTTTTATCGATGACTGGTTCAGAGAGACCGGGATCGGATTTGGGTAATTCCTATCCGAAAACCACTTCGAACCAATATACACATTCGAAAGTGAAGACATGTTGAAGACAATGATTGTGAAGACGGAGATCTTCTTAATGTAGGGCTAATTGCCACTAACCTCTAGGGTGAATCCTATATTATATATCTAGTGGCAGTAGTGCCTCCGTTTTGAAAAATCTTCGTTTGGCAAGGACTACTCGCTACTAATCCTAAGGGTGATTCCTAAATAGGATGTATTAGGAGGAGTGCCTTCGGTTTGTCCTTTATCTGGACAACATGTATGGATGAATGTCTGACATTGCATTTCTAAGACCACGTACACTAGTTTTTACAAACATAGATCTGTTTAGTGGTGTAGGAGGTAACATATCTTATACTTAACACTCTTCCTTGAGGCGTATTACTCGGGGGTTGTACTTTTGTGGAAATCAATATCGTGTTGTTAGAAATGGCAATGTGGCATTCTAAATGAAATTTGCTTTGTGAAAAGTAAAGCATGGCTTTGTGAAAAGTAAAGCATGGCTTTGTGGAAAGTAAAGCGTGGCCTCATGAGCCTCATATCCCGGAGATGATATATGAAACTATGTAGTCCCCAAGAAATGTTACAGTATTACGGGCTATGGATAATCGCAGATAAAAGGTGTTGTAGCCTTAGAATTTAAAATGGAGTAGTGTAATGGCTACCCTGAAACAGGTGAAAAGTCACCGGGCATTGTGATCTTTTGGTGTAATCGTAGATAAAAGGGCTAAATGCCTCGGAATCACGCCGCTGAGCCTCGGAAATACGACCTAAAAGAGAAGGTCGAGCTTCCATACTGAATAATAAGACAGGTGAATCGAAAGAAGAAGCTCGATCACGAATATCGCAATAAAATAAAGTTTCAAGGACATCCCATTCGGCTAACATCATTGAAACAACAGCCGAATGCTTGCGACTAAGCGCATCTGCCACACGATTCCCCTTCCCCGGGGTATACTGAATATCAAAATCATATGAGGCGAGAAACTCAAGCCAACGCTGCTGCCTCATGTTAAGCTCCTTCTGAGAGAACAGATATTTCAAAGACTTATGGTCGGTAAAAAGAATGAAGTGCTCTCCCAAAAGATAATGACGCCAAATCTTCAAGGCGAAGACTATGGCTGCAAGCTCTAAATCATGAGTAGCGTACCGAACCTCATTCGGACGCAATTGCCTAGAAGCATAGGCAACTACCCGATCTCTCTGCATTAGAACAGCACCGAGGCCACTATGGCTGGCATCGGTATAAACGATAAGATCTTGGTTCCCTTCAGGAACCACAAGGACGGGAGCATTAGTGAGAAGCTCCTTTAATTTCTGAAAAGAAGCCTCACACTTATCAGACCAAATGAAACGAACGTCTTTCCTCGTAAGGCTAGTCAATGGAAGCACGATACGGGAAAAGTCTTTGATGAAACGGCGATAATAACCAGCCAAATCAAGAAAACTACGAATCTCATGAACATTCTCAGGCCTCTTCCAACTCTGAATAGCCTCGACCTTAGAAGGGTCAACGGAAATACCTTCTGAAGACACTACATGGCCTAAGAACTTCACTTGCTTTTCCCAAAAGTGACACTTAGAAAGTTTTGCTTTAAGCCGATGCTTTCGGAGAGTACTCAAAACAATTCTAAGATGTCGAGCATGGTCCTCTTCGGGCTTCGAATATACTAGAATGTCATCAATGAAAACAAGCACGAACTTATCGAGATATTCTCAGAATACTCGATTCATAAGATCGACAAAGTAGGCAGGTGCGTTTGTCAATCCGAACGGCATGACGAGCCACTTATAAGAACCATAGCGAGTGCGAAATGCGGTGAGAGGAATACTATCTTCCACAACTCGGAGCTGATGAAAACCAGTGGCAAGGTCTAACTGTGAAAAGACCTTAGCACCACTTAACTGATCGAACATGTCGTCGATCCTTGGTAAAGGGTAACGATTCTTGATGGTTAACTCATTAAGCTTGCGATAGTCGACGCAAAGCCTAAGAGTCTCATCGGACTTCTTCACAAATACCACTGCGGCTCCCCACGGTGAAGAACTAGAACGAATAAAATGCTTAGCTTCAAGCTCGAGAAGTTGCTTTTTGAGTTCCTCATTCTCTCGTGTAGACATCCTCGTGGGGGGACAACTAACTGGCTGCGCGCCAGGAATAAGATCAATACGGAACTCAATAGCTCTCTTAGGAGGTAAACCGAAAACGGGCTCGAATAAATATGAAAAGTCGCAAACAATAGGAATACGGGATACATCATCATCGTCTCGAGAATCAAGGGCAAATAAAGAAGCCATGGAATCACAATCGGAATCACGAAGCGAAAGAGATAATTGATCAGAAGAATCAGGATGTCGAATATATAAGACTCGCTCCAAACATAAAATCCTGGCCTCGTATCGAACTAGCCAGTCCATTCCCAATATCATATCAAATCCAAGAAAAGGAATAACGTGCAGATTCGCATGGAAAGAAAAGCCACAAATCGAAAACTCAACATCATCACAAAGCAAACTAAGAGTTGCAGATCCTCCGATAGGATTCGCAATCCGTAAAGAAGTAAGCATATAAGAAACATCTAACTGCAAAGAATCAACGAGTTCTTTCGATTTGAATGAGTGAGATGCACCCGTATCGAAAAGCACTCGAATATAACGATCATGGAATAAAATAGAGCCCTCTAGAATGGAAGGAAAAGTACCTCGAGGCTGAGAAGCATCTCTAGAAGTAGTAGCCACACTAAGATGACCCTGACGAGAACCCTTCTCCTTTTTGGGACAAGCTGAAACCAAATGTCCCTCCTTCTTACAATAAAGACAACGCTTAGGCTTGGGACACTCCCTCACTGGATGGTCAGGTGCACCACAATTAAAGCATGCAAAAGGCTTAGTTGAAGGAGTAGACTGAGACTGAGAAGAAGATCCCATATGTTTCTTCTTCTTACTGGGATGGAACGGCTTTGTCTTGCGGAAAAACTTCTTCTTATTCGGGTTTCCCCGAACATTACCCTCATCATCACTATCTTTCTCCTTCTCGACCGCTTCAAGCTGAAGGGCCGCATCCACAAGCTTTCAAAGCTGAGCTCAAGGCGAAGCATGAGAGACTTCTTCAGATATTTCTTAAGCCCGAAGACGAACTTAAGATTCTTCTTATAAGGAGTAGAGATGTGCTCAAGACCATATTTAGACAAGGCTTCAAAGGATGCAACATAGTCAGAAACGGTCGACTTTCCTTGTTTGAAATCAAGGAAACGTCGAGTAAGAATAGCCTTCTCGGATTCTGGAATAAACTTGAGTTCGAATCTCTCACGGAACTGATCCCACTCTAGAGTGGACTCATCAATCTCAGAAACAAGAAGATCATACCAATGTAAAGCTCGTTCTTGCAACATACTAGATGCTACAAGGACTCGGTGATGACTAGAGATCTCCATACGACTAAAGATACGCTCACAAGAACTGAGCCATGCCTTAACATCTAAAACAGTCTCGGTGCCTTTAAAGATCTTTCCACCAAGATGTGTGAAGTCGCTACACATGCGCGCAAATGTGGATTTGCGCGGAAGAGAAGAGTGTGCGGGAGCAGGAGGCTGAGTGCTCCGAATAAGCTCAAGGATCTGGTCGGTAGACATATATACACCTTCAGGATGAGAACCACTGGACGGTCCCACCACCGAAGAGCGTCCTCTACCTCTACTCGACATAGCTGAAAGATAAGCTAAGATAGGATTATTCACAGGGTAAATAGATAAATTAGCAATTCAAGTGCAGAAGTTAAGGAATATTACGGAATATAATTAACATTCCTAGACATATTCCTTTCTATCTACCCCAAAGGAATCGAAAGGGACACATGGATCAAAACGGAAGTAAGGACACACTTAAGGTCAAAGTGAAACGAATCGGGATTATGGGATGATACATGTAGATATATTATACTTCGATGTATGCTATCTCGTGTGATGTTATATATATATATCTCATTATTTCTGAAACGACGCTCTGATACCAAGCTGTGACGCCCCACTCCGAGACCCACGTTAGTAAAGGGAATTAACAAGTAATTCTGTCTACTAACGCAGAGAATAGGGCTGGATAAGGGCGACCAACATAGCATACACTAGCTATGAACTAAACATGTCAATTATGTGCTGAATTTTTTTTTCATTTACCTCATGAGTGGTTGACACGTCTAGTACATAACTATTGCACACTATGATGGCTATGAAATATTTCAGAAATAATGTAATATGCTATGCGGAAGTAAATACAGTCACAGAACAGTAGACTCAGATCAAACATATACATACATATACTCCACCATACATACACATATAATACATCATACATACGTAGCCGAAAGGTAGCTGAGTATCAAAATATACATCCCAAAAATATACATATAATCATAATAAAGCCGTCCCATAAGATGAAAGATGAACAAGCTAACAAAGGCATGTGTCCCACACAAAAATACCAAGCTGGACCAAAGATAAAGCAATCCGATCTAACCTGCAACTCGGTCTGACCCGAGTGAAAAACACACGGGTCAGGCAACTAAACTCATCAGTAGATAAGGTTCTCGAATGTAATAATCAATAGGGAAACATTCATTCTGTTGTTCCCGACAGAATAAACGAAAGGTGTAATGTGATAATCGTGAGAGGTGTCATCATATATATATGAGAGTCATGAATCATATGGGTGTTAACAAGTTGCATAAATCAATCATAAACATCCATAAAATCAATAAAACTCATAAATCTCAATAAATCATGCAATGGTCGTAGACCATAAAATCACATCGCCTTATGTATATATAAGGCTATCGAAATCATCAAATCTAGATAAATCATGAAAACATCAATAGAAATTCTGCACGTGCTTCTAATAATCCACTAGTACTATACTTCGGTACCATACATCGTGATGATCAGGATCATGTCATCTAGATAATTCTTGATAAATCTTGACGACTACGTAGCCTATACTTTCATCAATCCCAATCTGTGACGTCAAAGACTCGAGTAATAATAAAATCTTGATTGGGGTATAATTCGCAAATCTTGATTTCCCCAGATACTCGTAGTCTCATAGTACTAGTCCAATCTTGAATGTGTATCAACATCGAGAATAGGAACCCATAGGGGTATAACACACGTCCCATACCATGTGTTATCACCGAATGGTTTACTAGTCTTCCGTCGGTTCCACATCATGAAAATCAAAAATCAATGAAATCACATCGCCTCATATCATCGGCGAGTATCAATACTCAAGTCATAGCAATTCCGCTACTAATATTCCAAAATAAATCCAGACTTGTCTCATATCCTCGACAAGTAAAACTTAATTGAAATCATGAAATTACACTCAACCAACTAATGGATTCGCCTTGTTTTATCGGCAAGAGCATCCCAATCTAGATAGTCCATAATCAAATATACTCCCATTCCGGAGTTTCGAGGCTACATTCGCATATTAGCAAAATCCTGCTAATATAAGAACAATGCTCAAATGAAATCTAGAAATACCACATAGTGGTTAATAATCTTGGAGAAATCAAGTGATTTCTCGAAATCAACTCGATCATATGAGTTCATACTTAAGCGATAAAGCAAATACGCACGAGTCCCATACCTCGCGGTTTTTACCAAATCGTTTAATATATTTTCTCACACGTTCGAATATTCATAGAAGTGATTAAAATAATTAATTTTACCATACAAATATTTTTATAGCGAAAATAGAATTTATAAAACTATTTGTAATAAATTCCAGGATTTTTAATAAAGAAAACACTATTTTTAAGGTCATAAAACAATTTATAGAAACCTTTTAAATATAATAATAATAGCTTAAAATCCTTTACTTTTGCATAAAAACATTTATAAGACAAGCCATGATTTTTAAATCCAAGAAAACTACTAATTTACTTAATATCGATATAAGTCGATATATAAAAACAATTTGAATTTGAATAAAATTTAAATCCAAAAATTCATGTAAACTTGGCTAATCCATTGCTGGATATCATGGCCAAATATTGGCATCAATTTCATGTAATATTTGCAAAAGAATGCAAATAGAATTGTCAAAATCGAACAAAACACATTAATATTGCGGCTGTCATTGACAGGCCAGCAGTAAATATTCATAATTTCAACATAGAAAACATCAAAATTTGGCAAAGTGATTCAAAGAAAAGTTGTAGCTTAGTTTCTAAGGTTTCCGAAATGGCCAAGAACGCTAAATTCTGATCAACAGTTCAAAAGTTATGGCCATTTTACAAAAAAATCACAAACTCAGCCTGAACTTGTGTATTTACAGGACAGCGAGAAACAATTGAAATTTTCGGATAGTAAACCTCAAAATTTGGCAAAGTGATTCAAATAAAAGTTGTAGCTAACGAAATAAGCTTTCCGAAACATACAAAATTATTGAATTCCGCTCAGAAACGAAAAAGTTATGGCAATAATGGTTTCTGCTTCCTGTACGCACTTTTGTGCTTCGAATTTCCAGCGAACTTTAGTTCGCTCCGGCCACTTCCGGCACTGATTTGGACGACCAAACGTGCCCATAAAAATCTAAAAATTTGCAGGAACATACTAGACTCAGTTAGCTTCGAAACGTGACCAAAAACGCATCAATGCGACACCGGATGAGCAAGAAATAAATTATCGAAGCGAGACCATTTTCAGGCATGAAATCAAACAACAGAGATAAAATGAACGAACTGAAACTTATTTCTACAGACAATTCTTCTTTTTAGCTGATGTAAGTTGTAACTTACCTTTCTTTAGCAAAAGCAAATGAGTTGGCCAAGAAGATGCAAGCTTTTAGCAATTAGGTGCCTTGATTTCAACTGTAGGAGCTATAAAAACGACATGCAACAAGAAAAGAGACTGTAATTAACAATTACATTAAATCAAGATCGGATTCTCCTCAAATTGGAGAGATAATAGGTTTAGAGATTACCTTCTTAAGATTTTGGACTAGGAATCTATCAATTTGAGCAAGAAAAAGGAATGTTTGGGCAAAACGTAGGTTGAGGAGGAGGACATGAAAGGTTTCTGGAGTTCTTTGAGCGAGGAGAAGAAACTGAGGAAAAAGAGAACGTACTTTTTTTTTCCTGTTCTCCCTCCTTCCAGATTTCTCTTCAGCCAAATGGGTTTGGCCCAAATCAATCTGCATTTCAAATCCAAATTCGACAAATTTGAACTCGTTGGAATCGTCTCAATACATTGATTCCAAATAAAATAACAAAAACCCAAATTTATCATTTTTTATAATTATTTTACTGATATCATCCAATTTAACCAAATTACCCACTTTTGCAAAATAAATTGCAATACTACATAAATTGGTTAAATAAAAATATATATTACATTCTAATGAATGTAAATACATGTTTATAACATCAATAAAATAATTTCCATCATTATTAATCATATTTCTATACTTAATTATTTTATTAGCCAATTCTCTAATATCTAAATTAATAAAATGGCAATATATGCAAAAACCATAATATTGCACACATTATTAAATAAAATCGAATGTATCCAAAACAATATTCTAAAATTCATGAAACAATGTAAAACTTTATTTCACTCACGTCCAACGTTCATATTAGCTCAAATTAACCCAAATTCATTGTTTATTAAAATAAACGACATTTTCTACTTATTAGTCCCAATTAATTCCAATATTAAATTATAATTACCATTATAATTTAATATTCATGGTAATCTCAAAAACAGGGTTATTACAGACTCCCCCCCTTAATAAAATTGCGTCCACCCAATTCCTAAGGGAAAAGTCTACAATAACTCAATAATTCAGCGAAAGAAATAAGAAATAACTTGAGATAAATAAACACTCACCGACATCAAATGAAGAAAGAAAATCCGGAAAGGAACGCTCAATCGATTCTTTGGTTTCCCAAATGCAATCATTGGAATTATCGGACCATTGAATCTTAACAAGAGAAACACTCTTGCTTCGAAGGCGTTTCACTTCCGAACCAAGAACTCGAATAGGCCGCTGAACGGTAGATAAACTCGGTGAGATCTCAAGCTCAAGATGATCGGATGGATTAATAATGGAATCAGAATCTCGAAGACACTTCCTAAGCTGAGAGATGTGGAAGACATCATGAATACCGGATAAATGAGATGGAAGTGATAATCGATAAGCAACCGGACCAAGGCGCTCAATAATCGGAAATGATCCTATATAGCGAGGAGCCAATTTCCCTGTAGAGCTAAAGCGCATCACTCCCTTCATCGGAGAAACACGGATAAAGACATGATCACAGACATCGAACTCAAGAGGCCTCCTACGGTTGTTCGCTTAGGACTTTTGACGATCCTGTGCCTCTTTCATTCTCTGTCTAATAAGAGAAATCTTCTCAGAAGAATCACGAACCAAATCCGGTCCAAGAATAAGCTTCTCGCCGGATTCTAACCAACAAGAAGGAGAACGACATGACCTACCATAAAGAGCTTCAAACGGTGTCATGCCAATGCTAGACTGAAAGCTATAATTATAGGAGAACTCAACTAATGGAATATGATCCTCCCATGATCCACCGAAGTCAAGAATACATGCATGAAGAAGATCCTCAAGGATACGATTCACCCTCTCAGTCTGTCCATCCGACTGAGGATGATAAACTGTAGAAAGATTAAGCTTTGTGCCCAAAGCTTGCTGAAAACTCGACCAGAAATGACTAGTGAATAAAGGATCACGGTCACAAACAATAGAAGATGGAACACCATGTAACCGCACTATTTCCTTTATATAAAGCCTAGCCAAGAAAGGAGCACTACGAGTAGACTTGATGGGAATGAAGTGAGCAGACTTCGTAAGACGATCAACAACGACCTAGATGCTAGAATGACCCGACCTCGAACGAGGTAGGCCATCAACAAAATCCATCGAAACTTGATCCCACTTCCACAGTGGAATCTCAAGAGGCTGAAGGAGACCAGACGGACGTTGATGCTTGGCTTTAACAAGCTGACAAGTCATGCAATTACTTACATAACTTGCGACATCACGCTTTATGCCTTCCCAATAGTAAAGACGACGCATATCCGCATACATCTTACTACTACCTGGATGAATAGTATACTTAGAGCGATGACAATCATCAAGTATGTCACGCCTAAGTGCTGAATCAGAAGGCACAACAATACGGTCCTTCATACGAAGACAACCGTGAGAATCAATACTAAAATCCCTCATCTCATCATCACGGGATTCAGATTCACAAAGACGAATAAGGCGCAACGCCTCGGAATCACGCCGCTGAGCCTCGGAAATACGACCTAAAAGAGAAGGTCGAGCTTCCATACTGAATAATAAGACAGGTGAATCGAAAGAAGAAGCTCGATCACGAATATCACAATAAGATAAAGTTTCAAGGACATCCCATTCGGCTAACATCATTGAAACAACAGCCGAATGCTTGCGACTAAGCGCATCTGCCACACGATTCCCCTTCCCTGGGGTATACTGAATATCAAAATCATATGAGACGAGAAACTCAAGCCAACGCCGCTGCCTCATATTAAGCTCCTTCTGAGAGAACAGATATTTCAAAGACTTATGGTCGGTAAAAAGAATGAAGTGCTCTCCCAAAAGATAATGACGCCAAATCTTCAAGGCGAAGACTATGGCTGCAAGCTCTAAATCATGAGTAGCGTACCGAACCTCATTCGGACGCAATTGCCTAGAAGCATAGGCAACTACCCGATCACTCTTCATCAGAACAACACCGAGGCAACTATGGCTGGCATCGGTATAAACGATAAGATCTTGGTTCCCTTCAGGAACCACAAGGACGCGAGCATTAGTGAGAAGCTCCTTTAATTTTTGAAAAGAAGCCTCACACTTATCAGACCAAATGAAACGAACGCCTTTCCTCATAAGGCTAGTCAATGGAAGCACGATACGGGAAAAGTCTTTGATGAAACGGCGATAATAACCAGCCAAACCAAGAAAACTACGAATCTCGTGAACATTCTCAGGCCTCTTCCAACTCTGAATAGCCTCGACCTTAGAAGGGTCAATGGAAATACCTTCTGAAGACACTACATGGCCTAAGAACTTCACTTGTTTTTCCCAGAAGTGACACTTAGAAAATTTTGCTTTAAGCTGATGCTTTCGGAGAGTACTCAAAACAATTCTAAGATGTCAAGCATGGTCCTCTTCAGACTTCGAATATACTAGAATGTCATCAATGAAAACAAGCACGAACTTATCGAGATATTCTCGGAATACTCGATTCATAAGATCGACAAAGTAGGCAGGTGCGTTTGTCAATCCGAACGGCATGACAAGCCACTTATAAGAACCATAGCGAGTGCGGAATGCGGTGAGAGGAATACTATCTTCCGCAACTCGGAGCTGATGAAAACCAGTGGCAAGGTCTAACTGTGAAAAGACCTTAGCACCACTTAACTGATCGAATATGTCGTCGATCCTTGGTAAAGGGTAATGATTCTTGATGGTTAACTCATTAAGCTTGCGATAGTCGACGCAAAGCCTAAGAGTCCCATCGGACTTCTTCACAAATACCACTATGGCTCCCCACGGTGAAGAACTAGAACGAATAAAATGCTTAGCTTCAAGCTCGAGAAGTTGCTTTTTGAGTTCCTCATTCTCTCGTGTAGACATCCTCATGGGAGGACAACTAACTGGCTGCGCGCCAGGAATAAGATCAATACGGAACTCAATAGCTCTCTTAGGAGGTAAACCGGAAACGGGCTCGAATAAATCTGAAAAGTCGCAAACAATAAGAATACGGGATACATCATCATCGTCTCGAGAATCAAGGGCAAATAAAGAAGCCATGGAATCACAATCAGAATCACGAAGCGAAAGAGATAATTGATCAGAAGAATCAGGATGTCGAATATATAAGACTCGCTCCAAACATAAAATCCTGGCCTCGTATTGAACTAGCCAGTCCATTCCCAATATCATATCAAATCCAAGAAAAGGAATAACGTGCAGATTCGCACGGAAAGAAAAGCCACAAATCGAAAACTCAACATCATCACAAAGCAAACTAAGAGTTGCAGATCCTCCGATAGGATTCGCAATCCGTAAAGAAGTAAGCATATAAGAAACATCTAACTGCAAAGCATCAACGAGTTCTTTCGATACGAATGAGTGAGATGCACCCGTATCGAAAAGCACTCGAATATAACGATCATGGAATAAAATAGAGCCTTCTAGAATGGAAGGAAAAGTACCTCGAGGCTGAGAAGCATCTCTAGAAGTAGTAGCCACACTAAGATGACCCTGACGAGAACCCTTCTCCTTTTTGGGACAAGCTGAAACCAAATGTCCCTCCTTCTTACAATAAAGACAACGCTTAGGCTTGGGACACTCCCTCACTGGATGGTCAGGTGCACCACAATTAAAGCATGCAAAAGGCTTAGTTGAAGGAGTAGACTGAGACTGAGAAGAAGATCCCATATGTTTCTTCTTCTTACTGGGATGGAACGGCTTTGTCTTGCGGAAAAACTTCTTCTTATTCGGGTTTCCCCGAACATTACCCTCATCATCACTATCTTTCTCCTTCTCGACCGCTTCAAGCTGAAGGGCCGCATCCACAAGCTTTCAAAGCTGAGCTCAAGGCGAAGCATGAGAGACTTCTTCAGATATTTCTTAAGCCCAAAGACGAACTTAAGATTCTTCTTATAAGGAGTAGAGATGTGCTCAAGACCATATTTAGACAAGGCTTCAAAGGATGCAACATAGTCAGAAACGGTCGACTTTTCTTGTTTGAAATCAAGGAAACGTCGAGTAAGAATAGCCTTCTCGGATTCTGGAATAAACTTGAGTTCGAATCTCTCACGGAACTGATCCCACTCTAGAGTGGACTCATCAATCTCAGAAACAAGAAGATCATACCAATGTAAAGCTCGTTCTTGCAACATACTAGATGCTACAAGGACTCGGTGATGACTAGAGATCTCCATACGACTAAAGATACGCTCACAAGAACTGAACCATGCCTCAACATCTAAAACAGTCTCGGTGCCTTTAAAGATCTTTCCACCAAGATGTGTGAAGTCTCTACACATGCGCGCAAATGTGGATTTGCGCGGAGGAGAAGAGTGAGCTGGAGCGGGAGGCTGAGTGCTCCGAATAAGCTCAAGGATCTGGTCGGTAGACATATATACACCTTCAAGACGAGAACCACTGGACGGTCCCGCCACCGAAGAGCGTCCTCTACCTCTACTCGACATAGCTGAAAGATACGATAAGATAGGATTATTCACAGGGTAAATAGATAAATTAGCAATTCAAGTGCAGAAGTTAAGGAATATTACGGAATATAATTAACATTCCTAGACATATTCCTTTCTATCTACCCCAAAGGAATCGAAAGGGACACATGGATCAAAACGAAAGTAAGGACACACTTAAGGTCAAAGTGAAACGAATCGGGATTATGGGATGATACTTGTAGATATATTATACTTCGATGTATGGTATCTCGTGTGTTGTTCTATATATATCCCATTATTTCTGAAACGACGCTCTGATACCAAGCTGTGACGCCTCATCCCGAGACCCACGTTAGTAAAGGGAATTAACAAGTAATTCTGTCTACTAACGCAGAGAATAGGGCTGGATAAGGGGGACCAACATAGCATACACTAGCTATGAACTAAACATGTCAATTATGTGCTGAATTTTTTTTCATTTACCTCATGTGTGGTTGACACGTCTAGTACATAACTATTGCACACTATGATGGCTATGAAACATTTCAGAAATAATGTAATATGCTATGCGGAAATAAATACAATCACAGAACAGCAGACTCAGATCAGACATATACATACATATACTCCACCATACATACACATATAATACATCATACATACGTAGCCGAAAGGTAGCTGAGTATCAAAATATACATCCCAAAAATATACATATGATCATAATAAAGTCGTCCCATAAGATGAAAGATGAACAAGCTAACAAAGGCATGTGTCCCACAAAAAAATACCAAGCTGGACCAAAGATAAAGCAATCCGATCTAACCTGCAACTCGGTCTGACCCGAGTGAAAAACACACGGGTCAGGCAACTAAACTCATCAGTAGATAAGGTTCTCGAATGTAATAATCAATAGGGAAACATTCATTCTGTTGTTCCCGACAGAATAAACGAAAGGTGTAATGTGATAATCGTGAGAGGTGTCATCATATATATATATATATATAAGAGTCATGAATCATATGGATGTTAACAAGTTGCATAAATCAATCATAAACATCCATAAAATCAATAAAACTCATAAATCTCAATAAATCATGCAATGGTCGTAGACCATAAAATCACATCGCCTTATGTATATATAAGGCTATCAAAATCATCAAATCTAGATAAATCATGAAAACATCAATAGAAATTCTGCACGTGCTTCTAATAATCCACTAGTACTATACTTCGGTACCATACATCGTGATGATCAGGATCATGTCATCTAGATAATTCTTGATAAATCTTGACGACTACATAGCCTATAATTTCATCAATCCCAATCTGTGACGTCAAAGACTCGAGTAATAATAAAATCTTGATTGGGGTATAATTCGCAAATCTTGATTTCCCCAGATACTCGTAGTCTCATAGTACTAGTCCAATCTTGAATGTGTATCAACATCGAGAATAGGAACCCATAGGGGTATAACACACGTCCCATACCATGTGTTATCACCGAATGGTTTACTAGTCTTCCGTCGGTTCCACATCATGAAAATCAGAAATCAATGAAATCACATCGCCTCATATCATCGGCGAGTATCAATACTCAAGTCATAGCAATTCCGCTACTAATATTCCAAAATAAATCCAGACTTGTCTCATATCATCGACAAGTAAAACTTAATTGAAATCATGAAATTACACTCAACCAACTAATGGATTCGCCTCGTTTTATCGGCAAGAGCATCCCAATCTAGATAGTCCATAATCAAATATACTCCCATTCCGGAGTTTCGAGGCTACATTCGCATATTAGCAAAATCCTGCTAATATAAGAACAATGCTCAAATGAAATCTAGAAATACCACATAGTGGTTAATAATCTTGGAGAAATCAAGTGATTTCTCGAAATCAACTCGATCATATGAGTTCATACTTAAGCGATAAAGCAAATACGCACGAGTCCCATACCTCGCGGTTTTTACCAAATCGTTTAATATATTTTCTCACACGTTCGAATATTCATAGAAGTGATTAAAATAATTAATTTTACCATACAAATATTTTTATAGCGAAAATAGAATTTATAAAACTATTTGTAATAAATTCCAAGATTTTTAATAAAGAAAACACTATTTTTAAGGTCATAAAACAATTTATAGAAACCTTTTAAATATAATAATAATAGCTTAAAATCCTTTACTTTTGCATAAAAACATTTATAAGACAAGCCATGATTTTTAAATCCAAGAAAACTCTAATTTACTTAATATCGATATAAGTCGATATATAAAAACAATTTGAATTTGAATAAAATATAAATCCAAAAATTCATGTAAACTTGGCTAATCCATTGCTGGATATCATGGCCAAATATTGGCATCAATTTCATGTAATATTTGCAAAAGAATGCAAATAGAATTGTCAAAATCGAACAAAACACATTAATATTGCGGCTGTCATTGACAGGCCAGCAGTAAATATTCATAATTTCAACATAGAAAACATCAAAATTTGGCAAAGTGATTCAAAGAAAAGTTGTAGCTTAGTTTCTAAGGTTTCCGAAATGGCCAAGAACGCTAAATTCTGATCAACAGTTCAAAAGTTATGGCCATTTTACAAAAAAATCACAAACTCAGCCTGAACTTGTGTATTTACAGGACAGCGAGAAACAATTGAAATTTTCGGATAGTAAACCTCAAAATTTGGCAAAGTGATTCAAATAAAAGTTGTAGCTAACGAAATAAGCTTTCCGAAACATCCAAAATTATTGAATTCCGATCAGAAACGAAAAAGTTATGGCAATTTTGGTTTCTGCTTCCTGTACGCACTTTTGTGCTTCGAATTTCCGGCGAACTTTAGTTCGCTCCGGCCACTTCCGGCACTGATTTGGACGACCAAACGTGCCCATAAAAATCTAAAAATTTGCAGGAACATACTAGACTCAGTTAGCTTCGAAACGTGACCAAAAACGCATCAATGCGACACCGGATGAGCAAGAAATAAATTATCGAAGCGAGACCATTTTCAGGCATGAAATCAAACAACAGAGATAAAATGAACGAACTGAAACTTATTTCTACATGCAATTCTTCTTTTTAGCTGATGTAAGTTGTAACTTACCTTTCTTTAGCAAAAGCAAATGAGTTGGCCAAGAAGATGCAAGCTTTTAGCAATTAGGTGCCTTGATTTCAACTGTAGGAGCTATAAAAACGACATGCAACAAGAAAAGAGACTGTAATTAACAATTACATTAAATCAAGATCGGATTCTCCTCAAATTGGAGAGATAATAGGTTTAGAGATTACCTTCTTAAGATTTTGGACTAGGAATCTATCAATTTGAGCAAGAAAAAGGAATGTTTGGGCAAAACGTAGGTTGAGGAGGAGGACATGAAAGGTTTGTGGAGTTCTTTGAGCGAGGAGAAGAAACTGAGGAAAAAGAGAACGTACTTTTTTTTTTCCTGTTCTCCCTCCTTCCAGATTTCTCTTCAGCCAAATGGGTTTGGCCCAAATCAATCTGCATTTCAAATCCAAATTCGACAAATTTGGACTCGTTGGAATCGTCTCAATACATTGATTCCAAATAAAATAACAAAAACCCAAATTTATCATTTTTTATAATTATTTTACTGATATCATCCAATTTAACCAAATTACCCACTTTTGCAAAATAAATTGCAATACTACATAAATTGGTTAAATAAAAATATATATTACATTCTAAAGAATGTAAATACATGTTTATAACATCAATAAAATAATTTCCATCATTATTAATCATATTTCTATACTTAATTATTTTATTAGCCAATTCTCTAATATCTAAATTAATAAAATGGCAATATATGCAAAAACCATAATATTGCACACATTATTAAATAAAATCGAATGTATCCAAAACAATACATTCTAAAATTCATGAAACAAAGTAAAACTTTATTTCACTCACGTCCAACGTTCATATTAGCTCAAATTAACCCAAATTCATTGTTTATTAAAATAAACGACATTTTCTACTTATTAGTACAATTAATTCCAATATTAAATTATAATTACCATTATAATTTAATATTCATGGTAATCTCAAAAACAGGGTTATTACATTTATTATTTTGATTGTATTCCCAAAATAACCGTAATGCCTTACAAACATTTTAGTTACCCCTTAGTATCATATACCCCGTGCTCGGGTATTGATACCTTCTTTATATATTTATTCGAAAAGTGTTTGCAAACCCATGTCATTAAAGATAATATCAACATATTTCACTATAAAGTATTTTGGTTATCGTAATGTAAAAACTTTTCCGTGTTTATGTGCGGCGTGGTCTTACGAGATACCCTTTATTTTCAAAAAGGTTTTGTTTGGCATCGATCTAATTTATGACATTGGCATATATATTTACAATTCGCATTTCTCACGCTGGTTTCTAAGCCTGATCCAGGTATTTTTAATATTCGGGTCAGATCTGAGTAGTTTCAGGTTTAGCTTTAGATGCTTGGAGTTTCTAGAGGAGAGCTGGAGATATTCATAAACATATGGATGTAGATTATATTTCCACTGCATTTGTTTTATTGTTTTGGGTTTTTAGCATTTTTAAAACTATAGTAACAGTTAATATTGTAACTTCTTTTTAAATGTGGGTAGTAATGTTACTGTGTAATATCAATTTTTGTTTCTTTAAATAAATATAGTTTTGTATATAACTATTCATAATGTTATTTTATAGTAGCATTTTATTAATTGTCCCAGGCGTCAATTGTCAATTTTCAACAAAGCGGACGCAGAGAGATTCCTCTATGCCCTTTCCTTTTTCTCTCGTTGCGCATCTCGCAGCTCGGCAACATAACAGGCTCGTCCAGCAGCTTGATCTCCTCGAACGACTCCAACCCCATGATCGGTGGGGAACTTTAGAGTCAGACACCATGGGGAAATAGCAGCCTTGAACTCGGCTAGGACTAGTCAGCCTAAGAAAGCATTATACGGTGAGTCTATATCCAACACCACAAATTGTAACATCTGGACTCTCCGGCGTTCTCCAATTCCTAACTCCACTGGCAATTCCACCACTCCAGCGGGTATAGTTGCACTCCCATTGAAACCATGGATATGGTACTAACAAGGCTTTAAATCTTTAGTTTCCATTTTCATCTAGTCATAGGCTCACTTGAACAATATATTCACAGAACTTCCACTGTCTACCAAGATCCTCTTCATCCAAGCAGGACCTACTTGAGCCCCATCTTCCAAACTACTACAACACTCGAAGCTCGCATGCCTAATAGAACTGCCATACGACTCCATTTCCTTCTAGCTTTGGTCTGCTAGATGAGGACCACCACTAACAGTATTTATCACGAACCTCCCGCTAGTATGTGCGGGTTCCTCCTGTCTTGCCTGATTTGGTACATGATTCTGGTTTGATCGGCCCGCACCTCCAAACTGCGGTGCCCTCACAAACTGCTCCAACTTTCTCTCACGTATCAACTTTTCAATGAGATCCTGCTAGTGACGGCACTCGTTCGTGTTATGGCCGTAGCTTTCGTGGAATCTACAAAACTTCCCTGTCTGAATCTGTTTCTCCGATTCGAAGCAAGCTTCTTATACTGAATAGTATTGCAGGTCTATAAATATACATTCTCTAGCAACGTATTCAAAGGAGTATAAGTATCAAACATAGGAACCCTACGTCGTAGACCACGACTTTGATCCCATTTCCTATTTTGGTTACCATTGCCTTTTTGCTGATTTGGTTTATTCTGAATGTTCAATTGCACTTTCCCAGAGCTCTCTTCGGTTTATTTAACAGCAACATTACTCTGAATTCCTTCCACACTAGGCCCTGCGTCATCCTTTTTCCTAGACTGTTTCGCATCCTCCCTTCTCAAGAATTGGGCTGCCTTGGAATAGAAACGGTCCAATGGTGCAGGAGATTTTTCGGCCAAACAGTTACCGAACTCAAAATCAGGATCAATCCCCTTAGTCGTTGCCATCAGAATCAAATTATCATTAGGGTTACTAATTTCAGCGCATGCAGCATGAAATCTCTCCAGATAATGTCTGAGTGTCTCTCCAGGAGCTTGAGTGACACTAGACAAAGTATTAACATATTTTGTTCTTGCGACATGCATGCGAAACTGCTCAATAAACTTGGTTGCCAACTGGTCAAAACAAGAGATAGATCGAGGCGGTAAACGGGTAGACCACATAGTTGTTATGCCCCCAGAGAGATCGGGAAGCTTCGGCACTTAACTGCATCATTAGCTCGTGCATCATTCATCAACCACTCATACTTTAAGATGTGTTGATTAGGATCGGAGCTCCCTTCATCAATCGATAAAGTCGGCATCCTGAATCGCCGAGGTGGTTCAGGATAGAGTATCTCATCAGTAAAAGGGTATGACTTTGGGAGATTTCCCAATCGTCATTAGTAAGACCCTGACTTTCACGGATCATTTGAGGGATCATCGTCAGAATGTCGGGCATCTGGACATTTTGAGCATGTTGGGCCAAGGTGTGGTCGGGTTCCACAATGCGAGGAGGGGCCGGTCACTGTCGACGGTCCATGTCTCGCCTCCTTGGTTCTATGTCTTCGGGGACATAAAGCTCAGGAGTATGGTTGCGTTGGTGGTGGGTCGGATCCATTCGGTTTCGAGCGTCAACTCCCAAATCGGTAGCAGTGGTAGTGCGGTTGTCAGCAATATGGTATGAGGCAGCACCTCCTTGGAAGGAGGGTCCAGTCTGATGGCTGGTTGACGGGCCAACTCTTGGTTGCCCAAGGTTCAATGAATGCTGATGCCCGGTGGCCTGTGTGTAACTTTTGTCCAGTCGCCGGCGCATGGATCTATGATGGTAGTCAGAAGAGGCATAACTCTCGGTGGATGAATATGAAGTCTGATCCCTTTTGGATCTCCTTCGTCGTTGACGGTTCAGTTGGTTGGTCAGTTCCGCATTAGCACGGAGCTGTTAGCGGCTCTAAGTCGGTTCTTGCATTAATAACTAAAACTCTTCCCTGGTGACAGGGCCTTGCGGATCTGATGGTCCGACAGCATTCTGGTCGACAGGAGGTGGTTGTACGGGGTTCTGTCTGTCCCGTCCTTCTGGATCTGCGGTAGTTGAGGTAGTCCTGGTGTTAACCATGATGGGTAGCGAAGCTCTTTCATAGACTTGATGCAAATCTGAATAGGATGGAAGAACTTTAAACTGGAAATCTGGATCTTCTTTTTAGATTTATGCAATCCGATATCGATAGTAGATCCAACGAGCAGGATAAAAACTAGGTTTCTCTCAGTGAAAGCACCAAAGTGTTTGTACCAAAATTGGGCACAACACTCTTCGGAAGTGTTTGAAGAGAAAAAATGAAGAAAGTAAATGTAAAAAGAGGATCATCTAACAAACACTCCAAACAATAATCAAAAAAACAGAAAAAGAACACAGAGATTTAGAGTGGTTCGGCGTGTCACCTACGTCCACTATGAAATGATTGACTTTTATTAATTTTTTCTTGTTAGTTACAGCGGATTACGACACTAAATTTCGAGTACAACAGTGATTTTCGAGTGCAACGGTGATTTCGGTAGAGTCTGGACGTCGAAGAGCCAAAAGTCCCTTTTCGGTAGGTCCTGGGCTGCTATTTATAGGCGTAGTTAGCAAATATCTCGCTCAGATCTCGGGAGACCTCTTCTTGCACGTGGGTGGGCCCACGCGATCGATCCCATGTGGTTTGCACTCGATCTGTGGTCGATACAAACGAGCTTCATATCGATCAATATTTTATCCAACTGAGTTGGGATCGATCGTGAACGTTTTTGAGGATGTAAGCAAGCTCCTGTGAAAATTTAGTGGCATTTGGACTTGCAGATTTTGAGTTATGATCGATGCAAGTTTGAATTTATCAAAGGCTGCTGAATTCGCATCGATCTGCTTCGCTCTGTTCGTATCGATCCAAGCACGTGCCTGCATGTTGATGTGGCACTAACTCCTCAGATCGATCCACTTTTCGTGCCGAGTGATTGAGTCTTTCATAGGGATGTATCTTGTTCGTATTGATCCAATTGAGCCTTGTTCGTATTGAGCTAAACTGTTCTATTCGTATCGATTGTCTTTACTCAGTTCGTATCGATCGATTGCATCTCACTTCGTATCGATGGCTGGAGACCATTTCGTATCGATAGTTGGAGGTCATTTTTGTATCGTTCGTTCGATGTTTCATTCATATCGATCGTTGATCGATCCATATGAGCTGTGCAATTAGAATCGATACGAATTGACTCCAGTTGATGGGTACGAAGTCAAGCCAATTTGATGGATACGAAGTAGAAACAGGCCAAGTGGACACGAAGTTGAGCATACATGATGGATGCGAATAGATGGATGTGAAATGATGGATACGGCCCGATCGATGCGAAATGATGGATGTGTGTGAGTTGATTTCCTTGGTTTGCATCGATCGTATCTTGAGCATATTAACTCCGATTGAATTGAAATTTGGAACGTTGGCTTTCATAGTTTTGCTAGTCCTGTCATATCAATTATAGCTCGATCCAGACTCGGATAAAATTTATCGACATCCATAGTGAGCCTGCGTATAACCGATCTTCGGGACGGACTGTCCTCGGTTTCCAGTTAAGTTCCTGGTGTCACGGCCTTGCCAAAAGGCAGGATAACAGAAACAAAGTGACAATGGGTTTTGGAATCAGGTAAAATAGTAAAATATGGGTTTAAAATGGTTTAAAATGTTATATAAAAGTTTTAAAAGTGTTTCGGCAAAGTTTGTTGAAGTTTGAAAATATGAGTAAAAATGAGCTCGTTGCGTAGCAGTAGTTCGTGACTTCGCGCCGTAAAAAGTTAAATTAGTGTGTAAAATGAAATATAAGTCGGAATTTATTGAAATAAGAATTTTCCGGACGCTTATACCTATAGTTTTTAAATGAAAGATAAAAATAAAGATTTCATTTAGTAAAGTTTGAGATGTGTCCAAAACTAGTTTTCAAAATCGTCGCGTTTTGGCAGTTCGTAAACATTGTTTTCGACTCTTTATAAATGGATAGTTTTAATCTTTAAAAATATGAAACAAATTCCTTAAATATATTAAAATGTTTTAAAAGCGATTTGAGTTATTAAAATTGACATATATATAATGAAATTGGTGTTTTGATCTATAAAGCTTTAAAATCACTATTCACCAACAATTTAGCAACGGAATTTGACAACTTTTGAATAAATATTTTAAACTTGGGTTTCTCTTCCCGAGTCTTTTGGAAATGTTTTTCAATTAATTGCGCAAGTATTTTAAAAGGTTTAAAGTCGATTAAATAACTTGACCGACTTATGGGTGACAGAGAGATAGTCTCAAGGTTGGAGTTTGGGAAACTAGTTGCCTGCTCCCCCTAGCTATCCGGACTGGCCCGACGGAGAGGATAGTTAATGTGATTTACTCGGACTTCATTTTCTTAAGATAAAAGAAAAGAGATTTGGGATTTTCCGAAACCAAGATTTAAAATAGGATTTTGGTTGTTAAGAAAACATTCTAGTTAAACTCTGTATTTAATTCCTAGAAGGGAATTCATAATATCAATATGAATTTAAAAGGTAATTTCATCGTTATTTGATGAATAGTATAGGTTGAATATGGAAATTAGTATTGAGTATAATTAGTCTAAAATTTATGAATCCCTTTTATTGTCTTAAATAACATTGTTTTAACCCATTAAAGATATGTTTTGGGAATATGAAATCCCTGTTAAGATTGGATTTATACTAATATTAGAAGATGGAAATATTTTTTCTAAGTAATTAAAGAGAAATGATTTGGTATTTCCAAAGATAAAAAAGGGTTTTAATTAACCAATAAATTTGATAAAAGTGGCATGATAACCCCATACATACTAAAAGAAATAAAATTGTTTAAAGCTTATATCTCTTAAGAGATATTTATTTGGATGAAAAGATTTATAAATTGGATGATGTTTAAAAATCACCTACGTATCTGACATCTTTCTACTGATGATTGGTTCGGGGAAACCGGGATCGAATTTGGGTGATTCTTATCTAAAAACCACTTCGAACCAATATACGCGTTCGAAAGTGAAGACATGTTAAAGATAATGATTTTTAAGACGGAGATCTTTATAATGTAGGGCTGCCTGCTACTAACCTCTGGGGTGATTCTTATATTATATATATGGTGGAAGCAGTGCCTTCGTCCTGAAAATCTTTGAATTGCAAGGACTACTCGCTACTAATCCTAAGGGTGATTCCCATATAGGATGTCTTAGAAGGAGTGCCTTTGGTTTGTCCTTCATCTAGACAACTAGTATTGGCGAATGTTTGACATTGCATTTCTAAGACCATGTACATTGGTTTCTACAAATGTACATCTGTTTTATGGTGTAGGAGGTAACCCTCTTATACTTAACACACTTCCTTGAGGCATATGAACTCGGGAGGTCGTACTTTTATGGAAATCAACAGTGTGTTGTTAGAAATGGCAATGTGGCATTCTAAGTGAAATTTTCTTTGTGAAAAGTAAAGCATAGCTTTGTGAAAAGTAAAGCGTGGTTCCATAAAGCAAAACATGGCCTCATGAGCCTCACATCCCGGAGATGATATAGGAAACTATGTGGTCCGCAGGAAATATTACAATATCATGGGCTATCGGATAATGGCGGATAAAAGGTGCTGCAACCTTAGAATTTAAAATGGAGTAGTGTACTGGTTAGCCCGAGACAGGTAAAAAGTCACCAGGCACTACGATCCATCGGTGTTGAACAATATAGTGTAGTGGCTAGCCTAAGACAGGTGAAAAGTCACCGGGCATTATGATTGTCAATAGAGTGTCTGCAAGGAGACAAATGGCCACTAGTTCCCTATCATGTTGGAAATCCAATTCCAATACGAACTTTATGGTTTTGATTGTTTTCCCAAAATAGCTGTAATGCCTTGCAAACATTTTAGCTACCCCTTAGTATCATATACCCCATGCTCAAGTATTGGTACGTTCTTTATAAATTTATTTGAAAAGTGTTTTCAAACCCATGTCATTAATGATAATACCAAGATATTTCGGTATAAAACATTTTGGTTATTGTAAGGTAAAAACCTGTCTGTTTTTATGTACGGTGTGGTCTTACAAGATACCCTTTCTTTTCAAAAAGGTTTTGTTTGGCATCAATCTGATCCATGACACTACCATATATATTTATAATACGCGTTTCTAATGCGGGTTTTCCAAGTCTGATTTGGGTATTTTTAACAGTCGGGTCAAATCCAAGTTGTTTTAAGTTTAGCTTTATATGCTTGGAGTTTCTAGAGGAGAGTTGGAGATCTTCGTCAACGTATGGACGTAGATTATATTTCCATTGCATTTGTTTTCATTGTTTTGGTTTTTCAGCATTTGTAAGGACATGTGTTTATAACTGTCCAGGCTGAGCTTAGTTTAGACTCTGATATATGTATTTTAATTTTTTCGCTATAAATATTATTGATATTAGAAATTATTCCATTCATGTGAGATTTTGTTCTTTCTTTATTTTCATTTACCCTTAACAATTTTTTTTCCGGCACTTGAATGCTCGACACGCAATACAGCTGGCGTATTAGTGTCGATTTTCAAGGGTCGAAAATCCATTTCGTTACAATGCCCGTTAAGTTAAATTATTAGTATTTAGAAAGTTTTACATGAACTTACTTTTTTTTTCTTTTTTTGATGAAAGAGTGATCCATTTAAATGGAGAGCAATCATAGTTTTATTAAATGTGCAAAATCAAAACCGTACAAATTATTCACTATTCAATACAAGATTGGATGATCATCACTTTGATGATTGGTAAAAGATATATGCAAGAGTAAGAAAATAAAAATAGAAAAACAAAAAACAACAAAAACATATATATACAGTCTATTCAAATGAGCATTTATTTGGTATAAAAATGATGTCTGTAGCAGGTGTGATGAATCGTGAAGGCAAGTAGCTCGAAGATTTGTATAAATTGATATTGAGTGATTCACAGGCTAGAAGAATGATGGGGACTGTTTTCATAGTTGAGTATGAGATCACAACAGATGTGGAGCGCAGGTTGTAAAGTTGAGTATGTATAAGTATAAGCAAATGCGAAGACCAGATGCATAGTTGTTATGGTAGCTGACGGATGCATGTGCTCTTAATAGTTAAAAGCAAGTTGATGGATGCTGAGTTTAGAATAGAATAGAGAATGCATGCATGCGATCCTTGAGCAATGGTAAGAATTTTGATAGAGTGCGTGGACACGGTCTAAAGGAATGTGCAATCTATATTGAGATAGAATACATTGCCTGTTGACAGTGTGTACTGTTAGATGTGCATATTAATCTAAAAAATACACACCCTGACTGATGTATGTGTGTACTGAAGAATAGCTATGAATATGTAGAGTCTGTTTGATGTTGATGAAAAGCATTGGTTTCTCCCTACAGATTCATGCAGTTGACAAGTAGCAACCTATAAGTTGAACTAGTAGTGCTGAAAAGAAGACGGATGCTGTTTAAAAGAGAGGGAGAGTCTTTGATAGAACTAGTTTCCGATGTTGTGAGCACACGTGAGGAGCGAAAAGCCAGAGTGAATTACAAAGTCTTCATTGATCTTGTGTAAGCGCACCTTCCAATTTGAGTGCCCATCGCGAACACCTGTCCAAAGAGAGATTTGCAAGCCAATAAAATAGAGGATGCCTACGGAATTTTATAAGTGTAGTTAAATAATATTTGATTGCGTTCATGCCAGAGGCTTCAGCAAGTGGTTAAATAAACAATGTCTAGTGATTTTCTAGTAATTTTATCATATTTGAATCTAAATCTTGAACAATATTCATACGGAGAAGGTATAATACCATTATTGTCAAATCCAAAGATATGAAAGATTTTATGAATAATATATTGAGTGAAACGACAATCGAAAAGGAGGTGTGTATTGGTTTCAAGGGATATGTTACAAAAATATCAAGGATCATGATTATGATTGCCTATTAATTTAAAGTTTAAATTGCTAATAGTGTTTAATTTGTCATGCAAAACAATCCACATATGAATCTTGATTCTAAGTGCAATGTTCATCTTCCAAATTGGTTTTAAAATTGTCAAAAGAGGAGGTACCAGAATAAATTAAGAATTTGTACATAGATTTGGATGTATATACTTAGTTTTTATCCTAGCTCCTTTTGATTTGATTAGATTTCTCACCCATATTAAATATATCAATAATATTAATGAGTTTTACATATTGATTTAAAACATTTCCAACTAAGTTTTTACTAAAGGAAATATTCCATTGAAATATCTCGTGTGACCTAAAGACGTTTATGATAAGGTCATTTTTATTATTTGAGGTAGAGTAGAGATCAAGAAGTTCATGTTTTATTGTAATAAGGGAAGCCCAATGATCATTTCAGAAAGATGTTTTATTCCCCAAACGAACTTTAAGGCTGAGCCCAATCTTAAAAATGTGATAGATTTTGAATATCTCTTTCCAAAAGAAAGATAATAGCAAGTTGTTGGGTGAATATAGATTTTTGGTTCTATTATAGTAAAAGTTTATAATTATTTCCATCCATATTGTATTGTTGCCATCTAAAAATTTCCAAATCCACTTAAATAGCAAAGAGATATTTAAAATTTTAAGTTTATAAGGCCTGGCCCACCTTGTGACTTAGGTTTACATGAACTTACTTCTTTAATAATATTAAATATTATTTATTGCTTATTAATAGATCAATACTTTTTACTACTTGATTTTCAATCAATACTTTAGATATATTTTATTATTCCTTTTTAACTAACAGATACCTTTCTTTGATTAATATAACTTTCCTAATTTCTTATTCCGTTGTCTTATTACTAATTTCATCACTTTTTGTTTATTTCCTAACTAATCTTAAAACATGTATATTAAGTTAATAATGGAATTATTATTATTATCTCTATTTATAATAACATGGTTTTATATTTAGGGGTTTCCATATTTTAATGCATTAGAACTACGTCTTCCCAAAAGGTAATGTTAACGCTGTAATTTCCCATAAATTAACTAATGGAGGATTTTTGTTATGTTTGGAGTTGCAAAACATTATCTTTTCTTTATTTATTGAAATAGATGGTACAAAATATGGTAATCATCCCTATTTTGTATAACCTTTTCTTTTGGCCATATTCCTTGTTGTTTCGAATAGTACACCTTCATACCTAATTATGAAGTTGGATAATTTACTGAAATTTACATTGTAGCATACTATATTCCATTGAATTAAAATATTACTTAAATCCCAATCAAATTGGTAAAAATCTTCAATTTATGTTAAATAACATATAACATTCAAATAACAACCCTAGAATTTATAGTATTACCAGCAATCCATGATTTTTGCAAACCATGATGAATCCATGGCCATTGCAAATCTTTCTTCTCTTCAGCTTGCTTTGGGTAACGTTTCTTATCTGGGTGTTCCCGTTACTATCAGGAAAAATTTCATTGAACAATGCATGCCTGTGTATGACAAATTTATTAAGAAGCTTGGTTCATGGCCTTCTAACCAGTTATCTTCTACTGGTAAGCTTGTTGTTGCAAAATTCATAGCTACCTCTATGTGTGTATTATTCTAGTCTTTAAATTCTTCTTGCAAAATTGATTGCAATGTTAAATAAGGCTTTAAGCCGCTACATATGGCATGCAACCCCCTACTCTAAGAAGGTTATTCCTATCTCATTCAAGAAAATTACCCAACCTTATGAAAGGGGAGGCATTGCTACTATGTTCATTAAACTGTGGAACAAGGCAGCTATTTCAAAACATAGAGATAGATTACTTGAGAATAATGACCTTCTATCCTCTTAGCTCCAGGAAAATCACATCAAAAGCTTAAACTTCTGGACTATGGATCCTCCTCATGATTGTAGGTGGTTTTGGAAAAATTTATTAAGAGCTAGAAGCTATCTTCTTCCTCTATATTAAAGCAGAATAACCGAATCTACATCTTTCTGGCACTCATCATGGTTTTGTAAGGGTTTCATCCTTCTGCTTTTCTGTACCATGGTCTAAGAGTTATGTCTGGTATTCCTGAATAAGCTAAAGTCCTAACTTATTATAACGAAAGTTTCATTAATCTGCCACATACGAGTTCCCATATTACTAGGCATATTTGGGATAAAATACACAGCTCTTCTTTTTCAAACAATGTTAATATCTCTAGATGGAATAATAAAGCTCACTCAATCAGCAAAGTATATAAAGCCTTAGCTACTCAATCTCAAAACCCTTTATTCCCATGGCATTCAAGAATTTGGTCCAGGAAATTTAATCAGAAGAAAAGTTGATGCTCTGGAAAATAATCAACAATGTTAATCATACCCCAAACAAATTAGTTGCTAGAGGTCTTAACATTATCTCTTGATGTGCTCTATGTAATAAATATCCAGAAAATAACATGCATTTATTTTTTGAATGTTGTTATAGCTATTATATATGGAGATTTATTCTTCTTCACTTAGGTCTTCATAACCCCATTATAAATTCTAATGTGGAATGCTATAATATTTTTAAAGCTACAAGATGGAAGAGCTGTAGAAGTGAGATTCTCATTTGTTATCTCAAGAAATCTATTTACATGATACGGGGTGAAAGGAATAATCGTATTTTAAAGAATGAAAGCAGTCATGTTGATTGCTTAATTCATAAAATTTAAAAATAGGTGATGTTGTATTTTGGCTTAGGGTTTTGAGTGTGTGGCTAGGTTGCTTAGGGTTTCCTTTTCTTGAGTTTTTATTAGGCAGTTATTATCCTTTATGATGTACTTTTATTTAATTTTTATTGCCTTAGTAGGTTACTACTAGGGCATTTTATTTTCTTTCTATATAAATCCGGTCGGGGCTGATTCCTCCTTGTTAGCTTTTTTAAAACAACCCTAGAGTTTACACAAAATCTTATTAATGAATTGTTTATAACTTTTAGGGGGTACTTTCATCCTTACTTTCCAGATTTAGGTATATACGATATTTTAATTAGAATTAGAAATTCATAGAATATGTAAGCAAGGTTCTCAAATTTATTACATATATATTTTTAAGCCTACAACTCCAAAATCTACAATTAGGCATATAAGGTGTTATCCCGCTTTTTGATCAGGAAATATACGGACAGACTGAATGAAATGAACTTGGAAACTATCAAGGCAGGAAGTCCAAAGAGATAGGCAGGAGTCCAAAAGCCAAGTACAGACAAAGCTACGAGACAAAGACCAAGCCAACACAAGAAGCAAAGCACAAAAATCCACAAAAGTGTTGGATCGGACCGATCTAGCAAAATTCACCCAATCCAACCCCAACTTCTCTTATACACAAGTGATGATGCTAGTAGCTTATTCGAGGTTCCATTTCATCGATCCTATGCAATTCTCTATCGGTCTAACCGAGCACTTAAAGTCAGCAACTCCATTCATCTATAAATCCTTCATTTGGATGTAGAAACAAGCTAATAATGGTGCAAATAAGATTGGAATCACAAAGCTAATCATGAGTCAAGCTAGGATAAAATATTCAAAACATCCCATTTGGCCATTTCATGGATTGATACCGATCCAAGACCATGGATCGGTACTGATTCACGAACCTTGATGTGGTGGCACACCACTTTTTCTAGAGAATTTGTCTTTGGCATGGAGAATGATGTGGAGATCATGGGGGCGAGATTCTAGGCTTCCTATAGCTATAAATAGAGGGGCAAGGCTCATTTTTAAGTATCATTTGGCTTCTCTATAACTTTTCTCTAATCTCTTGTAATCACTCATGGATTTATACCGGTCCGCAATGGATTTATACCGATCTGTAAGAACCTTACTTGAAAAACAACAAGATAATAAAAGGACTTGAAGTGGACGTAGGCCGTAGTACGCCAGACCACTTTAAATCTTGTATGTTCTATTTCTTACTCATTTTCATTTATTTTCTTCACTTTTTATTCTCTACTCGATCTATTGGGTGTTTGTGCCATTTTTGGTACAAATATTTTGTGTATTCATAGAGAAACACTTCAATTCATTAATTTGAGACTTTTAAAGATTCAAAATGACAAGACAATCAACTAGGAAGGCCGTTACTCAAGGAAACCAACAAGGGGGTAGGCAGGAGGCATCCTCAAAAGCTAACCCCCCATCCATCTATATAACCAGGTATGAGACGAAGACTATAATGAATAGATTATATTAAAGGATGATTGCTCGCCAGGAAGAGATGATGGAGAATTTCTTTAGGAGAATGGGACAAACAGGAACAGCTGGAGCTGCTGCAAACCAACCAAAGACCTGAAACCGGAGTGCAGGCACCTAGAAGCGGAGTAGAGCAAGCTGGAGCAAACCCCGACCAAGCTGCACGAATCGGTACCGATCCACAAAAGCATGGGGGCATGGCAGGCGTTGACTTAGGCAGGAACAATGCATGTCCAGGGAATGACGCTGAGTGTATAAATGCAAATCAGAATGCGGAAGCACGAGTGGAGGAGTATGTGCTTGAATTCCCTCATTGAAACAGGGGGCATGCTGGGAATGAAAATTTGAGAATTGCTTTAGACAATGACTTACTTGCTGAGATTGTGAGACAAACAATGAGCGGTGGATTTCCCAACCGAAGCTTAAAGGATGTAAACCGGAGTCAATTCACTCCGAATATTTGACACGTTAGGAATACACTTGATTTCATGTTACCTACATTGGAGATGTATGATGGAAAGACTAATCTAATAGTTCATTTAATGAGGTACATTCGGCACATAGAGGTGCTAGGTGCGTCTAAAGAGGTCATGGGAAATGGTATTTCCCTTTATATCTAACAGGTTTGAGGGCATTATGGTTTAGGAAGTTGGAGAACGGTTCCATTAGTACACGGGCCGAGTTAGTCAATAGATTCATGAAGCAGTTTCGGGTCCATATTTCATGACTTAAGAATGTAATAACACTATTAAGTGTGAAGCAGAGGGCTAGAGAGACCCTCTGAAGTTTTTTTAACAAGATTTAATGCAGCTGATGCTACAGTTGATAGCCTAGATCCATCGGTGATTCTGATGGTGACGGTTTTGAAAGTAGCAGATAAGACAGCTTTCAATGTTACTTTAGAGCGGGATCCACTGATGGACCTTGTCGAATTTTTTCATGAGGCCGTTAGATACCTGGGTCAGGAAGAGGCTGAAGCCGATAAGGAAGAAATTAATACTATGGATGGTAGAGGATCGTAAAGCAAGATCTGGCAAGGATAAAGGGAAGAGAAAGATGGATGATGGCTTTGAAGGATCAAAGTGGGAAAGAAGGGAATTTAAATTCTCTTTTTACATGGATTTGAATAAAACCCTAGAGTGGTCTACCTGGATACCAGAGGACAGATCCCTTATCGGAGGCCGTCGAGGAGAGCGCCCACATACCATGAGAGAACTTCCATAAAATATTGCCTATTCCATGAGCTAGATGGGAATAACACAAAAGATTGCAGACACTTGCATGATCTGATCGAAGAACAGGTCAGAAAAAACCAATTACAGCAATATGTGAGAAGCCGAACTACAGTGGTGGAACAGGAATAGCCATCAACCGCAGCAAATGGAAACGGCCTTGGATCAAGGTCAAGGATAATCATCTCTTGACTGAGATTGCAAGAAATCAGGTTTGGTTCTCACACTCTATTTCCCCTTTCAATAAATAATGTAGTAATACAGTCTGGCCACTTACTCGTGTATGGGATCTCAATCGGTCCCTAGGCATACTTAAGTCGGATGCTAGGCTGTAACGCTCGGTGAGGCGACTACCATAATGTCTGACTTTATGTTTCTTAATACTTGAATTCGATTCCATTAGATGAATGCCTGATTATTGAAATCCACTTGAATGCAATGATTGAAATTGATCGCTTTAAAGTCCCGTCTGGAGAGATGGGACTAGAGTGCAGGGTGCAAGTCCCCTTATCGAAGAGTGAGTGGATGGGCTTGAATGATATTGATCGCTTTTGGCCCCATCCGGAGAGATTGGACCGGAGTGCAAGAAGTAAGTCACTTCACTGGAGCATGAGTGGATGGGCTTGCTTGTCGCTAAGTCCCTTCATCGGAGAGTGATTAGATTGTTCTCAGCAAGGTTTCGGAGAGACCATGGATTTAGATCGCTTTACGTCTTATCCGAAGAGATGGGCCGGAGTGAAGGAAGTAAGTCACCTTGCTAGAGCATGAGTGGATGAGCTCGCTTGTTGTTAAGTCCCCTCGCCGAAGAGTGATGGACTGGCTCAACAAGGGTTTGGAGAGACCATGGATTTGATTAATGATCCAGAGAGATCAGGGATTTAACTATCGGTCCTGAATAGCCACTGATTTGATTAACAATCCGAAGAGACCGTGGATTTAACTATTGGTGTTGAAGGGCTACAGATTTGATTAACAATTCAAAGAGATCGAGAATTTGATTATCGGCCTTGAACGGCCATGGATTTGATTAACGATCCAGAGAAATCATGGATTTTATTATCTTTCCTCGAACCGCCAAGGATTTCGTTAACGATCTGGAGAGATCGAGGTTTTGACGTACAACTGCTAACTCCCGGATGAACACAGAATGATCTTCAGTTTACAGGCAAATACAAAGGAACAAGATGGTTTGCACCGACTAATCGGTTGATAACCAGAAGATTCGATTACTAAAATCCCATCGACTTTTATGTTTGTTTTTTGGCAAAGCACCTCTCTCATTCGCATGGCGTGCTTTGGGAAGCAAGTGTTATCTCGCCTTTTGACCAGGCAGTATACGGACATATTAGACGAAACAAACTTGATGACTATCAAGGCAGGAAGTCCAGAGAGATAGCCCAGGAGTCTAAAACCAAATATAAACAGAGCTATATGAGGAAGACTAAGCTAACAAAAGAAGCAAAACACTAAAATCCAAAAAAAGTGTAGGATCGATACCGAGTCAACACCATGGATTGGTACCGATCCAGCAAAATTCCCCCAATCTAACCCCAAATTCTCCTATACACAAGCGATGATGCTAGTTACTTATTCCAAGTTCCATAATCGATCCCATGCAATTATCTATCGATCTCAACAAGCACTTGAAGTCAGCAACTCCATTCATCTATAAATCCATCATTTGGACTCAGAAGCAAGCTAATAATGGTGCAAACAAGATTGGAATCACGAAGCTAACCATGGAGTCGAGCTAGGAAAAAATATTCAAAACATCCCATTTGGCCATTTCATGGATCGGTACCGATCCAAGACCATGGATTGGCACCGATCTATAAATCTTGATGAGGTGGCCACCACTTTTCTAGAGAATTAGCCTTTGGCATAGAGAACGATGTGGAGATCATGGGGGCGAGATTCTAAGCTTCCTACAGCTATAAATAGAGGGACACGGCTCATTTTTAAGGATTCTTTGGCTTCTCTACAACTTTTTTCTAATCTCTTATAATCACTCATGAATTTATACCAATCAATAATGGATTTATACCGATCCGTAAGAACTACACTTGGAAAACAACAAGATAATAAAAGGAAACTTGAAGTGGACGTAGGTCGGAGTATGCTGAACCATTATAAATCTTGTATGTTCTATTTATTCGTTTATTATTTATTTTCTTCACTTTTTATTCTCTGCTCAATCTATTGAGCGTGTGACATTTTTAGTTCAAACATAAGGAACAGATTCAAAACAATATAATCAAATATTATATAAAAATATGTAATTTCCCACTTATCTCTAACTTCTAAATCTCTAGATCTAAATCCATTATTCCTGATTGACTCCCTTTCTTTCTACCAAAATATATACAAAAAGTATATACATATTTATTAGAATTATAAATCTGAGAAGAGATTTGAATTAAATATTGATTTTAATTTAGATTTACCATTTACCTTTGGCTTTGGCGATTTGATTAGACCCTATTCTTCTCTATTATTTTCCGCTATTCTCCACTTATATACATATGTATACTTTATACTTTATATAATTTTTATGATTTGTGGAGAGAAGGAAATGGCATAGCTTCGCTGTTGATTCAGAAAATATGAAAAGAAAAGTGATGGGCTAGGCCTTATTTATAAGGGTTCAAATTAATCCTAGCCGGTAGATTAGATTATATTAAATTCGAGCCATTTGGCCAAGATTTAATATCAACCGCCAGTGCACCACTGGTCGACCGGTTGTCTTTATATGTTAACTATAGATTTTTGTTTGCTTTGTTTACTAATTAAACTGATTTAATTTAATCTGGTTAATGTTAATGTTGCCTAGCCATTAAGTATCCGGTTAAAGTTAATTTAACATTAATCAATAACATTTATTTCCTTAATACAAATATAATTATTTTCAATCTGAATTTTAAAACGTTAATAACTTTTTAGTTTGAACTCCGATCGTAAAACTTTATATATGAAAATTGATCAGAAAATCACCACAAACACAACAGTGCAAGGTTCGTAGCCAAATTATCACATGTTTGAAAATTCAATTTTTAGGCTCTAATAATTATTTATTAATTTTTTATAATTATTTATCGTTTAATTTACGAGGTTTTACATCGACTAATAGTGTGTATTCCTTAATTGGATGCACAAATTGTTCAGAAAATGCATCGGAAGTTCAATGAATGTTGACCATCTATTTTGATCCAATGTTTAAACTAATGACATCACGGTCAGGAAGTATAGATGTGTAGAGGAGGTTGAGCAGGTCATCGTGGTAGTAACAGATCGATCTAGATGGTCGTGAGTTGGTTGGAACTCACCAAAGAATGGTCAGTGGTTGTATATCAGGGTGGAGTGTCGCATTGCTGGCTGAATCAAGGAAGATGCTAGACTCTGTTCAACGCTAAGAGCCATTGTGGTGGTAGATTGAAGGTGTAGCAGCTAAAGTGAAGCGATACATGATTAATGTAGTGGCTAGTTGAGGTCTATGGGGCTTGGAGTATTATTGTAGCAAAAAGGAGAAGGAAAAGAAACTTACATAATAAAATAAATATAGAAATATAATAACTAAATTATTAATTAAATAATTCCTAAACTTTAAACACCCATAGCTCTTGCATAAGGACTCTGTTTCATGCGCAGTTAATGGCAATTTGATCACGGTAAGACAAGGAAATTTTTAACATGTTGTTTGCTACGTTTTAAAGATACTTCAGGAAAGTGTCTTAATTTGGTTAGGTCCTTATACGTTGTTCAACTAGCAATTCAAATAGCGTGGCATACGGTAGGTGTTACGGTATATTTTATAAAGGAAATGAGTTCTCGGTTTAACTAGTAATGTAGGATATGCATTACCATATATTTTTCTAAGGAAATCGGTTATCCATGTAACCGATAACGTCCTAAGACAGCATTTCGATGCATCTATACTATATTATTATTAGTGAGTTAAATTTCGAGCTCACACAGGCCCCCTTGAAATTTGGCAACTGAACCGTCTCCATATTTGTCTTTCTCTACGATGTCCGTATTTTTATCTTTCCCCTTTTCCTTCACCTAAACCTTCCATTCTATCTAGCCCTTTTCTTCTCCTCCTAATTTCCTCCCCCGAAATCGATCGATTCGCCTTCCTCTTCTCTCCTCTTCCACTTTTCCTTCGATGGGAATCGATAAATTCCCTTCGATTTCTAACTCAGCCGTTCCTTTACCCCCTCTTTCTGCCCCACATCGCCCAGTATTGTACAAACCCTACCTTGCTTTTACCTTCTTTTCGATTCATGTTTATCATCTACGTTGGCTACAGAATACACGATAGACAGTTAGCGACTTCGTACAATCGATTCGCTATCCCTATTTGAGGTTATTCCTTCGATTTTGTTTAAATATTTTTTTGATCATTTTGTATCATTGACTATTTTGTTTTTAGAAACAACCAATTACTTGGATCGTTCATGCTTGGGGGTGTGAATGATTCCAACATATAAGTTTATTTTCATCACTACTAATTCTTAGAAGTGTAACACTAAGATAGCTTCTGTGACACTAAAATTAATTTCCTCCTATCAACCGCTACAATTTCTTCTATAGAACAAAGTAGGAAATTGGTTTTCTTAATTTTTCAATCAAAGTCAATATTATAAGCAATGAGAGGAAGTTTATAATGAACCTGGAATTATAATATTGGAACAGTTATTAATGAAACCGAGCTTTTTGGATATTAAAATATTGGAACAATTATTAATCAAACCGAACTTTTGGATAAATATGGAAATAGTTCATTTTCTTGAATGAAAAAGAATAGATACATTTATAGATCATTTAAAATGATATATTGGTTAATTAAGCCACTATATTGTGTTATGCAAATTACGTTGTACTTAAGAATGTCATTTCGTAGCATAACCAATCTTCATTATTATGCAAATTACGCTGTACTTAAGAATGTCATTTCGTAGCAGAACTAATCTTCATTATAGCTAGAACAATCTCCTCCTTTTAGTGTGCTTTTATTTAATTATCATTTTGATATCTTACAATTACTAAATAGTGGACATTTAGTTGGGAACATGGGGACGCACAATATGGGAATTGAGGTATCTATATGGTTGCTTATTAAGTGCGTTAGCATGTTGAAACATAATTTATAGTTAAATTGCACTATGTATCTAAACTTTGTAGAATCATACATTTGGAGTTTAATTTATAACCTACGCACACCTTTAGGATTCCTTCTGGGAGTTGTAGTCCATCGATTGTTCTAATTTCAATATAATTATTTGTTTGTTCTCTTGTAGTTGAAAGAGGAATGATGATTGTCTTTTTTGATTACTTTTGATTCTTTGAACAATGAAACTGCAACAGGGGAATGATTTCTTGATACAAATTACCCTTTCCATTTTTCAACAGTCTTTCCTCAATTTTGAATTTATAGGTAATTAACGGCTTCATTTTCCTAATCCTTTAAAATTCATACTTTATACTGATTGTGGTTTCACTTCTTATTTTTTTTGGTCAGATATCATACTCTGTGCATCATCCTCTCTTACTGGAGCAGTAGCTTGATTGTGGATTACGGTACAGTTGAAGTTGTAACCATCTATGATTTATTTTTGGTTTTTGCATATGTTCATTTATGTCAAAAGGGAACAGTAGGTATGTGGCTAATTGGCACAACTGAATATAGTTGGCTTTTATAATCTCAGTTCTTAAGTAGTTTTACATTTTGCTTGGTAGAAAAATTGAAGACACTTCATTTTACAAATTGTAAAAGTTTCTACAAAACAGTACTAATTTTAAGTGAGTCAAGTCATGGTTTTAATATGTTATTTTGTTTTATTTTAAATAATTTTCTATTAGAAGATTATTCCTATTATAGTATCTCTCTTTATGTTCTTAATGATGCAAGGATCTAGGATAAAGAGTGATCCATGTAAGAGGCATCTGCAAATATGTTAGCTATATTATATAGTGTGCCATATATTACAAAGTGGAAAAGCATGCAATTTTCAACCATCTCCTAAGGCACTTGCTTCTTACGTTTGCAACCAATTTGCACCATGCTGAAAATGAGAATCAACCTACATTAAAATGTTGCACGAGAATGAAATAGCTAAGTTTGAAACATATGATTTCTTAAATGTATTACTAGGCATGTAGTTACATCACAGTGCAATAGCTATCATTCATTCACACATACATCTAAATAGCATAAATCAAATCTAATATAATATTAATTTTCTATAGAATGATCCCAAGAAATGGTTTACTCATACTGCTCAGGTACTCTGTTACTGGTAACAACACTATTGTTATGGGTCATTGACATTTGATCTTAGCATTAATTGCTTATACTATTTACCACAAGTATTGACCTTTTAGAAGAAGCTTCTTAGATATCCCATTTATGTCATATATATATATACATATATATTCCTGCTCTAACATACCTAGGTAGTATTCCAACAAAATTTAAATGAGTGTTGCAACTAAATTAGTTTATATTCAAACAACTAACGTTAAATGATAATCGACCTATTTGGTTTTTTATGTTCTTTTGTTATACGAGCTTCATTAGTCACATAACTCATCTATACATCACTATTTGTTGAATTTTAGAGGAGAAGAGAGAATACGATGAATAGTTAATTTTATTGCAAAAAATTTCTTCGATTCTACAAGCTCTTTGTACATGACTATATATAGCTTAATTCTACTAATCGTTGCTTATTTCCTTAATTATAATTCCACTACCTGTTGCTTATTTTCCAAATTATAATTCTACTAGCTGTTGCTTATTTCCTAAATTATAGTTGCCTAATTACACCATAATTACGACAAAGTACCAAGTATATCTAACAGTTGCATAATGGATGCTAGCCTTTTATATGTTTACTGTTTTCAGCCCAGATGAAATATTCTGAGGCTATCATTCCTATTTATCAACACTCCCCGTCAAGTGGTTTGTATTTTCCCTTTTTATTATTTCACTTTTCCAATACAATAATGATTGTTTGTAAAATATTAACAATTCTACTTGAAAAAAAAGGTAAATGGTCCATGGATTGGGTATATTGACAAGACAAATATACTTTTTACTGTAACTATTATTTATTCAAATTTGATTGCCTTTAAATTACTAAAACATAACTTTTTAATAAGAGTTGAAGCATGTGGCATGCTACCTATGAAGATATATAAACGAGAATTTCCCCTCATAGTCTTTCCATTATAGCTCTCGAAACTTGCCATGTGATATTTTATTCTTATTCAACAATTAATGGTTTGAAAATAGTGCATTTACCATGCTAATATCAAACAAACGGTCTATAAATATATATCCTTCTTAAATTAATATGTTTTTACAACGAATAACTCATTATTATTTTTTATTTTTCAGTTGCAAACATCATAGGCTGTTAAGTGATTATGTCTAAGTTCGGAACTACTGGAAATATTCTATAGGTAAGTCTTTCTTATATAGATTTTTTTCCAATGAGCACTTTTTTGTCGCACACACATCGTAGTTCTGTGTAAAAGATATGAATAAACTGTTTGATTAGGCATCTTTTCTTTGAAATTTTAGGAAAAATGGTCCTTTGATGTATGTTACAAATTTAAAAAACCATGCAAATAGGAGAGCAATAGTGAAGTAATGATCCAACGTTTTTCTTTCATTAACATATTTTATGTAAAATAATTTTTTAAGATACAAAATGGGCGAAGTAGTATTGGACTACCTATGATGTTTTTTTTTGAAATTTCGATTTACACATGATGTTATGGTTCATTGAGTTCCAAATCATTTTTTGTTGTAGTACTATGAAGTTTGATTGAGCTGTACATACATACGTACATACGTACATATACATACAGACACACACACTCAAATAGAATGAAGCTTAACTAAGCATAGTGGGTTATGTTTTCTATTCCATGTACTTTCACGCATCATAATCATTTTTCCTTTTTGAGATAACTAACAATTGTCAATGAGGTTTTGCTACTTATCATCCTTATTTTGTGTTTTTCCTTTTTATTATTTCACTTTTCCAATATGATAATGATCGTTTGTAAAATATTAACAATTCTACTTGAGGAAAAAAGATAAATGGTCCATGGATTAGGTATATTGACAAGACAAATATACTTTTTACCGTAACTATTATTTATTCAAATTTGATTGCCTTTAAATTACTAAAACATAACTTTTTATTAAGAGTTGAAGCATGTGGCATGCTACCTATGAAGATATATAAATGAGAATTTCCCCTCATAGTCTTTCATTATAGCTCTCGAAACTTGCCATGTGATATTTTATTCTTATTCAACAATTAATGATTTGAAAATAGTGCATTTACCATGCTAATATCAAACAAACGGTCTATAAATATATATCCTTCTTAAATTAATATGTTTTTATAACGAATAACTCATTATTATTTTTTATTTTTTTCGGTTGCAAACATCATAGGCTGTTAAGGGATTGTGTCTAAGTTCGGAACTATTGGAAATATTCTGTAGGTAAGTCTTTCTCATATAGAAATTTTTTCCAATGAGCACTTTTTTGTCGCACACACATCGTAGTTCTGTATAAAAGATATGAACAAACTATTTGATTAGGCATCTTTTCTTTGAAATATTAGGAAAAATGGTCCTCTGATGTATGTTATAAATTAAATAAATCATGCAAATGGGAGAGCAATAGTGCAGTAATGATCCAATGATTTTCTTTCATTAACATATTTTATGTGAAATAATTTTTTAAGATATAAAATGGGCAAAGTAATCCACACACACTCGTATAGAATGAAGCTTAACTAAGAATAGTGGGTTATATTTTCTATTCCATGTACTTTCATGCATCATAATCATTTTTCCTTTTTGAGATGACTAACAATTGTCTCACGCATAACATAAAAATACATATACTTTGATATATTGCTTAGCTAATTTAGTTTAATGATATCATGCTTTATAGATATCACTACTGTAAATATCAAATCCTTATTCTTCTTCAAAAGGAATAAGATATTTGGAATATTTTTCTAATTTAAGAGATGGCCTATGTCATCTCTTTTAGTTCGAGGATGTCATAGTGAGTGAGTTTAGCTTTTGAGTTTGATTTTACTTATATATTTTCCTCTTATTGGTTAACTATATCTTGATTGCGAATTGTCCAAATAAATTTCCATTAAATTTGAATTCTTATAGCTAAAAAGTGTAAGAAGACTAATATGGCAAGCTATTATATAAGTATGTCCATAAATCATTTGGGCTTATATGGGTGAGTCCTTTAAATTTAATTACTTTTACATATCAGCACATTTATATGATACATATCAACTAACTCATCTTAAAGATGATCACAATGGTTCTTAGGGCATTTAAAATTTAAAATACATTATTATTTGTATCAAACTATAAAACTAAGTATGAATATTATGTAATAAAGAAAAAGATATGTTTGATTTTTCAAGACTATCAAACTGTCATTATTAGCTTATATAAATTCAGTTTAACATAGTTAAACTCAATCATTTTTAGTAAGTATATTGTGATATATACATGATTTTCTAATTTTAATTTGCATAAGTATTGTATACGACTATACTTCGTCTCCTTACAAAACAAATAAATATAATTTGTCCCAGTGCTTTTAAACTTACAAAAAATAAACATTGCTCCTTATTGCATATTGATGAAACTTTTAACGTTCCAATCATCGCATGACTGAGCTGGGCATTTCTGTATCTTCAATGCATATTTTATTTCCACTTAATGCTACGCATTAAGAGAATTTCTTAGTTTAGCCATATATTTAATAAATAATAGGAATTTTCTCTTTGGCCTGCTTTATTTACAACTGTCACATTTTCTAAGACTTAAATTTGATTTTAAAAATTATAATTACTTTTTGATACATATTGAAAATTAATACTAATTATGGTCATTATGGTTTTGTATTTTTATTTATCCCTAATTCATGCTTTCGACAACTTAGATATTGCTTAAACAATGCATTTAATGAAAATAAGAACTTTAAGGCGGTCCTCATGCTTTCCTCCTAAGTCTTTCTTTACTTTGATTTTTGGTTATTTGTTGATATCATCTTTATACGTTGATGGTAGATCTGTATTATATATATAGTTGTGTTAGGTAGAAAGAACAATCCAAAATGGCCTCTTGAAAAATCTCCAGTATTGATTTTACCTTTTATAGAAGTGATCAATATATAAGATAAACATTGCATCCATTCACACAAATAACTAAGCAACTTCTATTAAAACACATGATCCTCTATTATAACTAAAAAGAAACACGATCCTCTATTCCACCATTGGTACAATAACTTCTATAAAATTTTACAAATTTGTTTACATCCTGCTAGCTTCATTTATTGGTAAATCATCTTATTGCACTTCTATTACTAGCTTTTCGGTCATTTTATGATTGCATCATTGACAATATATTCCAGTCTTACTAAGTTAAACATAAAGGAACATTTTCATTGTTTGTTCTACACGCTTCTATTTTGTTGTGGAATTTACGTTTACGTAACATTCCTTAATCTTATATTAAAAGCAATATAGCTAAATTTATTCTTGCCGAAAAAAGAAAGGAAAAACATTTTATCCATTGTTCCATTAATTCTGTCCTATAGCCTTAAAATTTTGAATCTGTACAGGTTGTTTTTATTGCCAATACATGACCGTCCACTAAACCAGAGTAATTTTTTTTTGCTTTCTTGATTGCAGATGTACATAAAAGTAAAAGTTCACTCATGCTTTTACATATTGCTTCTGTTTTTTAGAAAAAAAATTACAACTATCACTGTTATTTTGTTTTTTGCTAAGTTGTTGAAGTATCCATTACTACTGACATTGTTACTGAGTTTAACAAAATTCAATTTCAGGAACACAATCAATAAGACCAACTGACTATACAGCTTGCATCTGCAGCCAAAGAAAAAGATGAAAAATAATTTCTTCTCGCGCGCTTGGTTGCTTTTTGAAATGAACATGGTCCTACCAAATGCATTATTAGTTTATTACTATTCTGTTTTTGTTAAGCTGTAATAATAACACAAATAAATCTTATTTTCGTCTCCAAAGGTCCACTTTCTTTGTTACTTTTTGATTCATTAATGTTTTGACCATTTCTGCTAATTTTGTATGGTTGTGTATAAATATTTTGCATGTGAATTGTTTGTGGGTAACACATTACTTTAATTCTACTTTTCCTTTTAACTGTCTACATGTGCGGCGCAGTGGAAAGGAGGCTTGGGTTCTGGTAAAAAGACGCAGGTTCGATTCCTACCATGCGCTTCCCTATCCTATATAAATTTATCCGGGGGTATGGGGGCTTGGATCAGCGGACGGCTTTACTATACCCTCCTCAGGAGTTTACCGGCCCGCCGGGTTCTCCTGGGTTTTCAAAAAAAATACTTTTCCTATTAACTGTTGAGATATTGTTTACATTTTCTGTGCGGTTTTCTCAGTTCGTTGTCAACACTTATCATGTATATCGACAATACCATACATCGATTGTTCTGTCTATGTTATAAAACCATTTAAAAGAAAAGGTTTACACAACCAAACATATATCACGTTTTCTGTGTTGCATTAAATTATGATTCTATTTAGTGAACGATAAACTTTTAGTGGAAACATTCTTTTATGATACGCCTTTAGTCCTAATTTATAGGACCTATGCTATTTAATGCTTTCGTATTTCACTACCGACAAGTCCACTTTGCCATTTATGTTTTTCACTGGCAAATATGTTTGAAAGCATTCAGTCTTATTACTACGTTATATCAATAACGATTATGTATTAATTTTAAAACTTATATTTGATATTGTAGTAATGTTTTTAATTACTTTGAGTAATATTATATTCTAATTATTTATCAAAATAATTTAATTTTCTAACTACAACAATTATATTTTTTCCATACCCGTGTGCGAAGCACGGGTTCACACTAGTTTTTCATAGGAACCGAGTTCTCGATGCATGATTTGATGATGATGATATGAGGCAATGTTACTACACACTTTGTAAAGGAACCGAGTTCTCGATGTACGAAGTGCTACAGTGCATATTTCAAAGGAACTAAGTTCTTGGTGCATGATTAGATGATGATGATATGATAATGCGTTACGGTACACATTTCAGAGGAACTAAAATCCTGATGTATGATTTGACGATGACGGATTAAGATATGCATTTCTCAATAGTGAATTACACATGATTTCAACGATAATTAGTATGGTACACTTTTTAGAGGAACCAAGTCCTTGGTAGACATGACATCTAGCACGATCAGTTGGAACTAGACCCTAGTAGTATTATACTGTAGTGACTCCAATAGGTTAGGAGTTATGGTACACTAGGTCATTATTATACCCATAGTATTATATTGTGTTTAGCTAACTTGTTAGGTGCCGGTGACACCGGGTAAGTTGTGGTTTTCAAGCATAAGTGTTGTTTTACTAGCTTATTAATATTATAGTTATATGGTGCATTTCAATCACCAAACGTATGTCTAACCCCTTCTATTCTTTCCTCCTTTTTGTTTACTCTAATGTGTAGGAAATGAGGACATGTGGTGATTTTAGAGACGTACTGGTATGATGGAGGCATGATTTTATCTATTAGCTATTTGATATTTATTTTATTTTAGTTATTCCCAGACATTAGACTATCTTCATTAAAGGTTTAAAGAGATGTTGTGGTTGGATTTTAGATACTCTATTCTTTTTATCTGGGATTTTATTATTGATTACAACCATATTTTATTCCTTCCACTGCAAGTTTCCAGAAAAGTGTAAAATATTGTATATCTCTATGATCTATTATATATTTTATCTTAAACGATCCACCATAAACAGCATCCGCGATGTTAATGCTACTTTTGGGTGCAAATTGGGACATTGTAAATAGCGGGTTATTACAATACCATAGTAGATGTACCATTCGGTAAATTAAAAATAAGAAACACTTTTCAGCATGACCTCTACGCATAACTCATAGCTAAAAAAATATAATATGACAAATATATACTAGTGCATGAAGGCACTAAATAAACTTAGTCTATATAAACTCCATACATATGGAGCACCGAATAGATACTTCGAGTATAGTACACATTTTCATACATGAATAAAATATCTAATGCATATAGCCATAGATGGACTAATCATAAATAAATCAATAAATAAGCAACATCTTCATATCTCAAAAGTCTAACTCTCCAGCTAGCCCGTCACCAAAATAAACCTATCACCGAGACTACTTTGGTAGGATTAATCACAAGTTCCAAATAGGAAATTTCCAAAATAAACCTGTCACTCTGACTACTTTGATAATAGTAATCTCGAGTTCCGAATAGGAAATAAAAGAGAGAAAACGAGGGGGTCAAGTGAAGGGAATCAACTTCGCAATGTACTTTGTACCATACACATACACATCATAGCATGCAATGGGTCTATGTGAAAATATCATAAGTTAAAACAAAATGTTTTAACTATATATGGTATTAACAACATGAATAGACGAGCGTAAGGGTAATAATGCACTCCATAGTCAAATTTTTCATAGATCTCCCAATCATGGTCAAACTCGAAATGTAAAGCAAATACAACTATATAACGATGATATATATCTAAGCATTTCCATACCCAAAAACTCCGTAAGAATCGTATATGAGTCCTACCTTATGCTAGTGTTGTTCGAATATCCATAACCAATATCTGTGTGTTGAATTGTCATTAGCTACCAAGAGCGACATACCTAGAGCCGCAAATAGCCTGTGACCCCTAGTTAAGACCTAGGGTTTTTGACCTATTGAAACTATTCCAACACCTAATTGTGCTATAGACAATATATAACCTAGTCTAGAATGGTGTACCAATCTCTCTCAGCCCTTGCTCTAGGACCAAGTCTACAGGTCGTGTCGTCACTCATGGTACAATGGTTTACTTTTACTAACGGTGTGTCTCTCAAATATGATCAAACAACCCGGATTTATGTGTAACCGCTATATCCATGTACACACTACACTACATATATACACAACATTGTAATCTCGTTGTTCCCATGTGATCACTAGACATTCCTTGAGTTAACTCGAACTCCATCAAGCCGACCACCATTCATTTTGACTTTACCAGATCAAATTCAAGGCCTTATCATGCTCTAGTCAAGGCCCAAGCAAGGTTCAATCCATGATGTTCCTCGTGCAACAATGCTTGCCCCGCACTACTATGCGAATAGTAATGCAGAGTAGCAGTACAGTGCACTACTGCCAGCAGCAATGTATGTTTGCATTACAAGGAGCATTGCACAAAATTTACTACTACAGGTTTGCAATATCGTACCCATGCACAGTTGCAGGATTGCAGTAGCGTATGTATGCACTATGCAAGCTTGCATCAGTGCTGTGGGCACTGCTAAAGGCAGTACTGTAGGTTTGCACTGCTGGCTTGCTGTAGCATTGGTTTGCACAACTACATGAAATAGCGTAGGTTCGATTGATGCCTTTTAGTAGTGAATGACTTGCTTTGGAATAAGTTTGAGGCTTCATCGTGCTCCGACCAAGGTCGGAGCGAGGTTTTATCTATGTTGGTCTTCTTCCACCTACTTCTAGTTTTTTGCTCTCTCATAGATGCTTCCGCATGGTGTGTTACTTTTTATTATTTATCTACTACTCTTCATGAAACATTTGACTGACCTCATCGTTTAAATTCATTTACAATCAAGCTTACTTTATAAAAATCCTAATTTTACTAACTCTCCCAAATCTCTTTCATTTACCCTCAAAGTAGCTAGGTAATTAATTTCTTATCCAATGATACTTTTATTAGCTTCTTACAAATCAAGTTGATCAAAGTTTTTTATTTAAATACAAATTACTCACAACCTACATACTTGCTAGTTGTTAACGGTCAATTTTTTTTATCAATATCACTTCAAATTAACTTCATATATCAACTAACAGTAATCCAATATCAACTAATAGTAATCAAATATCAAGTGGATATCATCTCATTGCTCACTAACTTTATTAAATGTCCATCATTTGTCAACATTACTTCATTTTAATGGTACTTATGTGTCTGTATATGATAATTACTATCATCCTATCCATTTATATTTCATAAAGTCGTTTTTTCTTGCATGTAATCCCCAAACAATACCAAATCAATCTCTACCTTAATGTGAATTGGACCTAAAGCATTCATTTGACATTCCATAGCGAAACATGTATTTTTATATAGCCACAAGCTAAAAAAATTATATCCACCTACCTGGCAGTCATTAGTAATCCCAAAGCAATAAGAACCCCTTCTCTAGGCATATTTCTCTTCATAGCCAAAAATCAAATCACCTTCAAATTCTCCAATACCAATAGAGTTTGTAAAGGAAGACAAGAGAGGAATTTTGGTAGCTTGATTTTAGGGAATTAACTTCATTGGTTTTGGTTGGATCAAGGGCTTGAATCTTTTGAGGTTTTGTAACACCCTTAATTTTAAATAGCATTATTCAGGAGTTTTAATTAGATAAATTAAATATAATAATGTGGAGACTAGAGTGATAAGGGGATTGGGATTTGGTAACTAATTAGAGTCGTGTCATAACTAAATGGATTTATAAAATGGTTTATAAGTAAATACCTAAGAAATTAAGGCAATGGTAATATGGGAATAGCCGTGTACCATAACCCCTAAACCCTTACCTCATTCTCATTCATAAAACAAAAACATAAGCAAAGGAGAATCAAGGTCAGCCATTACCCTTGGGGAAGAAGAGCTTAAAATCAATTAGAAGCTAAGATTCATGCTAAAAATATTAAAGCAAGAACAAATCTCAAGTTCATATCCAAGCAAGGTGAATAATAATCTAAACCATCTCATATATGTCTTTTTGAACATTTTAATTTCGGGTTTAAGGTTTAAAACTGTTTAGATGGATGAATAATGATATGCTTTGAGTATATGCCATGTTTTGATTTAAACAAGGATTTTTGTGTAATGATATATCTCGATTTTAAGGTTAAAATCATGTAAATTGATTTTGAATGCCATGATGGTTGAATATGTTATGTAAAACATTATTTTGGAGGTGGGTTTAAATTTTTATAATATTCCAAGCTATGGATAATTTATTATGAATTTTGGATGGAAGAAATATACAATTTTGGGTTTAAATTATTTAAGACAATTGTATGATGATTACAGGTCTGAAATTTATATATGTTAGAAAACATATTAAAAGTGAATTTTGGTGATTTTTGGGGAATTTTCCAAGTGTTTAATATGGTTATTAAATTATTTAAGTTAAAGGACTTAAATGTTTCGTTGAAGGGAATGGCTTATTTGTTAAAAAGATTTCAATTATAAATTATTGAATTCAGCATGTTTTTTAGAAAAGGATTTTGATAAAGAATTTGCCAACCAATCGTATTCTAACAAATTGGGCAAGTTAGGTAAAAAGGAATTTCTTTGAAAGCCGACAAAACCAGTTTTGTTTTTATTTACCACTTCGCCACTTCCATCAGCTAGCTTTCGTCACCATACTTCTACTAAGGAACCCTTTCGAAACCAATACCCATGGTATGAAGCCATTGATACATATTGGATTAGAGAAAGGCAGAAAGGGCTGTATCGAAGGCAAGCTTTCGAAGGGGTTTAAGTCATTCTTATAAGCTTTCAAATACATGACTTGCCCTTGTTGTTAAAAGATGCTTTCAAAGGGGTTTCATTACCTTTGTTCAAAAAGAAAGAACCTTTCGAACAAGTTGCCACTTACATATGACTTTAGAAAGGAGCTTTCGAAAGAGTTGCCGCTTACTTTGTTTTAAAAGAAGCTTTTGAATAAGTTGTCGCATTTTGAACCTATTCGTTATCTAGCTACCACCTTCATGCCTTTTGAATTGGTTAACGGCCGCTTTTCTTTATAGCTTTATAACAATATGAGTCCAAAAGGAAGGTTTCGGTTTATTAATATTAATGCCGCCTTCCTAATGCTTTCAAAAGGGTCCTTATAGCCACTTTTATAAATGGTTTCGAAAGGTTTGTTTCGAAGCTATCATTTTCCCCAATTCTTTTATTTGAAGACCAATGCTTTCGAAAGGGTTATTTCACTTCTGTTTTCATTGACCCAGAAGTTATATTTAATGTTAAACCCAATGATTTCGAAAGAGATACTTTCAAATGGTTTCGAAGTTATGCTTCCATTAATTTTCTTTGGACTAAGTGCCTTCGAAAGATAAGCTGTAATGCTTTAGAAAGGTATATCTTTAATGGTTTTAAAAGGAATGTTTCAATTCTTTCGAAAGGAAAGTTTGAGTGTTTGGAAAGGTATATCTTTAAGTGTTTTGGAAGGAAGGTTTGAATACTTTTGACAGGTTTGTTTTTAACGGTTTCGAAATAGAAGGCCTAAGGTTTCGAAAGCCTTACTTTTCAAACAAGAAACCCAATCTCATTTTTAAAGATATATCCATGGCAATATGAAAGAGTTTTGAAATGGTATTTAAATTTGGAGTTTTTAAAGTGGTTTTCCTTACTAAAGATAGTAGGTTAACGATATTAACCATGTTTCATTTCAAAAATGATTACAAGGAAATTAAACCATAGACGATTATATTATTATGTTATGATCAGTTACATGTATGCTTCTTCAGTAAACATATTCACTTTATAATTAACCCATAGCTTCATTTCGGGATGTTAAGGGCATAATAACCAGCTAGGTTGACTCAGTAGTGAATATACATTGAGTTAACTTCTATGTGTGTAGAATTGCATCCAGGAGATCAGGTAGGCCAGAATATAGGATGCCCAAAAACTGATTAAAGGATTTTTGATTAGGCAGGTTCTTATTTTACTATGAAAACTATGTATGGAAACATTTATTGGCAAGGGCCAATATTTGCAAGGACCCACAATTTATCACTTGGATAAATTATATTTATTTTTAAAATATTTAGATATGAGTTTAAAAGTAAGAAATAATTATTTTTAAGTGGTAAATAATAATAGTTATTTTGTTTAGGAAAAATATTTGCGGACAAATCACCGAGGTAAAATATTGATAATTTGTAAATATCGATAAAACCGCCGGAAATCGTTTTATCAATAAAACTGCTTTTAAACAATAAAGATCGTGCATGGCTCTAGATACATACACTAATATTTGTATTCAAACAAGGTTATGAAATAAAATAATTTATTTTATTTTTTGAAAATAAAATGTATTTATGACATCGAGGGTTGATATCATCGGTTCTTTACATTCTTTGGAAATTCAAGTTAAGTTTAAATATTAAATAAATGGGGTTTTATTTACAAATAAACCTATTTTAATTATTTAATAATGATAGTAAAATAGTTTTTAATTTTTTTTACAAAATAGGTAGTTCGTAGAAAAATAGAAAATGTGACTGAAGTACGTTTTCCGGAATTTCGACTTTTCGACACTGGAAAGTTGTCGGGAATGTTGTTCGCCTTTGTGCCCCATATATACACATAAATAATAGATAATTAACGATATAATAATACACTTAATTATAGATTATCTTATGTTAAATATGTTTAGATAGTGATGTGACAAGTCATGGTTTAATTTATAACATATATATACACACATGCACTTTATATATATATATATATATATATAATACACCTTATCTCTTGTCATTTCTTTAAAATCATCATCATTATTAAGCATGCAATCGTAGCCTAGGGGATGGAACAAGAGGGGGAATGATGGATGTGACTAGAGAGGGGGGTAGGTGGTGATGTGAGCTTACAAAATCATGACATGTTATGTTAATTAATTCAAAGGATAGTTTAGTAATTTCCTTACTTTCTTTTGTCTATAAATACACATCCCCTTCACTGTATTTTCATTTACTTCTCTATCTCCATTTTCCCAAATCTTTCTTCATAATTTCATGGTCTCTTATGTTAGTTTTAATTTGTTTTAAATCAAAAGATTTAAATTGTTTTAAAGATGCAAACTTGTTTTAAAACTCTTTCTTCTCCATTTTTTCTCCCCTTTATTCGACCACAACTTCCTCTATTTTATACTCAATCAAGTTTTCGTTTTTTTTTCAAATCGTATAAAATTTTAGTAGCTATAACTTTTTATTTTAACACATTTTCTAATTTCAAGCTTAGGTATGTCAAAATCTCGTTTCTTTGCAGTGTACTTTTAAACTCAGAAATTCAGGTCTGAAAATAGCTCTCCTTCTTTTGACCATATCTACCTCAAACGGAATCTGATTTGAGTGATTCTTTTTTTAAATTTGTAGAGAAAAGAATTTTCTATAACATTTCTTTTGATTACTTTTCAAAATCTGAGAGTAATATGTCCAAAAATCACGTGGAAGATGACATAATTTTGGGATGATTTTTGTGCATCTAAGGCATTTCAGGTGTCACTGATTTTCGATGAGTAAACTATCTCATTTATAGAAAGAACTAAATTTATTTGCATATATTATATGTTGTGGAAATCCATAGTTCATGTTGTTAAAATATCATGCTAAGATAATGATATACGTTTGCAATTTGTGGTTAGCGTAGTTTGGATGTTAAATATTGTGTTTGAATGTTAAGCATCATGTTTGGATGTTAAAAGTGGTATGTTTTGCTGTAAGAATGTGATGATGGTGTATGGAATGTTGGTGGTATGGTTGTGATCAAAACTAGTTGTATGTTGTGTAAAAATTACAAAGTTTACACCTTTGTATGTTGCGACAGATGTGAGATCTGATTTGGAATCAAAACTAAGTTTTTTGGTTTTAAATTTTGGAAATGGTTTCAAAGGTTTTATCTTTGTTTTTAAGTTTCAAAAACTTTCAAAATTAGGTTTCAAAACTTGTAATACCAAGGAATAAGCAAAGTATTTTGCTTAAAGTAAGTTTAAGCGTACTACGCTCGTAGCGATAGTTGCTATGGACGCAGTTCGATAAAATTGTCGATTTTTGTTTTAAAATGTTTTCTTTTGGAATGTTTTGCAAAAGTTTTCCGAACTTCACTAGTAAAATAAAAGGAGTTAAGTTTAGATAATTTAATAATTTATTAATTTAATAAATTAATTAAAGTAATTAGTACTTAATTGGTAATTAAGTAAGTGATTAAGGTTTAAGTAACACTTAAGGAAGGTTAATGATTAATTAGTGATTAATAAAGTTTTTAATCAATGATTTATGAAGTTAAGAAGTAATTAAATGGTTAATTATTATTTAATTAAGTTAATTAGTTGATTAATTATTATTTAATTAAGTGAGTATTTAATTAATTTTAAATTAATTAAGGTTTAACTAATAATGAATTGTTTAAACCTTAACAAAGATAAAATAGGAAGTTAATTAGGACTTAACCAAGTTCATTAAGTTAATTAAAGTTTAATTATGAATTAATCTTGATTTAATTAAGATATAATTATGTTTTTAATCTAATTAAATATACTTTAATCTTTTCAAAGTTTTTTTTAAACTTAATCGGTTATGTTTTAAATCAATTTTCTTTATAAGGTCAATTGGTTTCAAATCAAAGGTTCTCTCGTCTGGACCATTAAGTAGCCAAATGAATTAAAGTAGTGATTATAAAACGTTGACACGTTTTATGAGAAGTAAGTTGATTTGTGTTTAGCACAAATGTTGTATATCGGTAATGTGATAAATACAAGGAAGTTAATTTCAATAAGCGGGTCATGGTAACTTAAGCATATAGAATATACTTCTATATGTACATTTTTCACCGATAATGAATGTATCTATATTTGCAACCTGGACATCTAACTATGATTGGTTGTATGTTATGTGTGAATCCCTTACATATTTGATGTTAGGCAATACCCATGATATAACTTGGATAAGTAAACCCAAATTTAATGATCCATTGTAGTCATTAAGCCTCGTTTGTTTTAGAAAGTTAATATTTCATTTTCTTTTAAAATGGTCTTCAAGGTTATTCTATTTTGAACAAGATATTTGAAGAATGGTTTGACAATTGTTTGGAATATTATATAAAGAAGTTTATGAATAATTTTAGGGTATTCATAGAAGGAGTTTTAGAAATATTTTTGAATGTTTATAAAAAGATTTTATAAATGGGTTTGGATGTCTATAAAGGAAAGTTTTATACAAGGTTTGAAAGTTTATAAACAAGTTTATATAACCGGGTTTGAATATTTATAAAGAGTTTCATAAATGAGTGTGGAGGTTGATAAATGTTTTGTAAACAAATTTGGGTTAAAGCAAAAAGGATTTCATGGGTAAGGGAAATTTATACAAGGATTTATTGAAGATAATTACAATAGGAATTCGACATTTGGGTTTCTCGAGGTTGGCCTTTTAAAAAATGGTGGTATGGAACATCCATTCTGTTATCCCGCCTTTTGGCAAGGCCAGGATACCGAGGAATTGATTGGATTCCAATGTCGCTCGTCATGGATATCGATGAATTTTGTCCGAGTCCAGATCAAGCTACAATTGATAAGACATGACTAAGAAAGCAAAGGAAGCCAACGTCCCAAGTTTCAAGTCAATCCGAGTTCATATGCTCAGGTTATGATGGATACAAGTTGGAGGGAAAAAACATGTTTTCGTATCCATCAATAAGCTCCATTTCGTACCCATCAGGGAGCATCGTTTCGTATCGATAGAGGTAGCCGTGTTTCGAATCCATCGAGTTCGTATTGATGGATTTCGTGTCCATCGATAGTTAGTACAACTCGTATCGATTGGCCAAGTGTCTGTTTCGTATCCATTATGGAAATCTCTCTTCGTGTCCATCAGGTTACCTTACTCCGTATCCATCCAGCCCATGTCCATCATCCGCTTCGCATCGGCAAGTTCCCATGATTTTGTATCGATGGAGTTGGCAATGTTCGAACCCATCGAGTTCGCATCGATCGGGTTCGTATCCATTGACAGATGACATGCCTCACAACAATCAGCTAATGACTACTTCGAATCCATGCCCACTGGCTTATTCGTATCCAACAAGTCAACAAACTAGGGTGACGTGTCATCCATCGAAGCAAACGAGGCAAGATCTATGGAGTCGAAGCGGTCAACACGGCTTGAAGACTGGATTGAAACGAAGTGCGCGTGCCACATCATCTCAGAAACACGTGCACTGATCGATATGGGGGTATCGAGTCGAATCCATGGAGTCGAACAGAACAGCCACTGAGGAATTCCATTTCGTATCGACGAGATCTCATAATCCACTGATCCAAATTCAATGAAATTTTCACAAAAGCTCACGCACACATTGAAGAATGTCCCTACCAAATTTCAGCTTAATTGGACATCATCTTGATCGATACGAAATGGATTCGTATCGATCGCAGATCGAGGCAAAACTTGCTGGAAACGGTCATGTGGGTCCCCTTACGTGCCAGACCAAGTCTCCCGAAGTTTGAGCGAAATCTCAGCCTCCTACGCCTATAAATAGAGCCCCAGAGCATACAGAAAAGGGGACTTTTTGATTCTCAAGCGCCCAGACTCTGCCGGATCGAGACTTGCATCTTAATCTTACCATTGAATTCGAATTCTAAGTTGTAATTCGCTATTGTTCGCTGTAATCATCTGTAATCATTGAAAGAGAATCAATAAAATCATCAAAACTTCACAGTGGATGTAGGTAATACGCCGAACCACTCTAAATCGCTTGTCTTTGCATTTTACATTTCTGTTTGTTGGAGTTTTTGTTAGATAATCTCTGTTTTATATTTATCTTCTTCATTTTATCTCTTCAAAAAACTTTCGAAGAGTGTTGTGCCCATTTTTGGTACAAACACTTTGGTGCTTTCACTAAGAAAACCAGTTTTTTCTCCTGCTCCTTGGATCTACCATCGATACCGGATTGCATAAATCCAAGAGGAAGATCTAGATCTCTAATCCGGAATCCTTCTCTATTCAGATTTGCGTAAAGTCTAGGAAATGACTCCACCACTAAAAATGGTTAGTACAAGAACTTCCGCTACAGCTGCTGATCAAGACGGTCGGGATAGACAGAATCATGCACAGCATCAACCATCCAATCAAGACAACACTGCTCACTCAGATCCGTCGGGACCAGTCACCAGACAAGAGTTCCAAGTGTTGCTTCAAGAGCTGACTCAAAGTCGGCAACAGTTGGCTGAGCAATTGCGCGCTAATGTTGAATTGACCAACCAACTAAATCGCCAAAGCCGCAGAAGGTCCAGGAGGGATGATGTTTCCCGTGCGTCTACTGAAAGTTCCACCTCGTCTGACTATCACCACAGGTCTACCCGTCTCCGATTAGATGGGAGTCACGCACAAACTACTGGATATCAACCCGCCTTGACCGTTGGACAATTAAGGACAGGGTCGTCGACCAGCTTCCAGACAGGACCCTCAACACGAGGAGGCACTGCTCCACAGTATACCATGGACAACCGCGCTACAACCGCCGCGGTAGAAACGAGAGTTGATACCCGAAATCTGTCAAATCCGAACAATCAACAGTGTGGACATACTCCTGAACCATATGTCCCAGAAGATGCTGAGCCAAGGAGGCGAAATACGGACCGTCGACAGCGCCCGGTCCAAACTCGCACTGTGGAACCCGACCACACCTTAGCTCAGCATGCCCAGAATGTGCCAGTGTCGGATATTTCGACCATGATACGTCAGATGATTTGCGAGAGTCAGGGGCTCACTAATGACGATTGGGGAATCTCCCGTAGTCATACCCCTTTTACAAATGAGATATTATACGCTGAACCCCCTCGGCGATTCAGAATGCCAACTCTCCCAATGTACAAAGGAAATAGTGACCCCAATCAACATATTTTGAAATATGAGTGGTCAATGAGCGCTGCAAGGGCTGATGATGCAGTGAAGTGTCGGAGTTTCCCCATCTCTCTGGGGGGAATTGCAACAATGTGGTTTACAAGGTTACCGCCTAGATCTATTTCTTCGTTCGATCAACTGGCTAAGTGGTTTGTAGAACAGTTTCGTATGCATGTTGCTAGACCGAAAGACGTTAACACCCTGTCTAGTGTCACCCAAGCTCATGGAGAGACGCTCAGGCGTTATTTAGAGAGGTTCCACGCAGCATGTGTTGAAATTAGTAACCCCAACGATAACTCGATCTTGATGGCATTAACCAAAGGGATCGATCCCGATTCTGAATTTGGAAATTGGTTAGCCGGGAAACCACCCGCATCGTTGGACCGTTTCTACTCCAAAGCCGCTCAATTCTTACGGCAAGAGGACGCGAAACAGTCTAGGAAGCAGGACGATGTGAGGCCCAGTAGTGAGGGAATACAAAGTAACGTAGCAGTTTAGCAGTCCGGTGAGAGTTCCGGAAAAGTTCAGTTGAACATACAGAACAAACAAACCCAGCCGAGGAGCAACAACGACCAGGATAAGAAAAGAGATCAGAACCGAGGCCCACGGCGTAGGGCTCCAATGTTTGACAATTACACGTCGTTGAATACGTCATTGGAGAACGTATACCTACAAACTTGTAACACTGTGCAGTATAAGAAGCCTGCTCCGAAACCCTCGTCAGAGAGGCAAGTTCAAACAGGGAAGTTCTGTAGGTTCCACGAAAGCTACGGCCACAACACCAATGAGTGTCGACATTTACAGGACCTCATCGAGAAGTTGATCAGGGAGAGGAAGTTAGATCAGTTTGTGCGGGCGCCGCAGTCTGGTGGTGCGGGCCCTTCAAATCAAAACCATTCACAAAATCAAGAAAGACAGGAAGAACCCGCTCGTACGGGCAGAAGGTTAGTTATCAACACGATAAGTGGTGGTCCCCACCCAGCGGACAGAAGCTGGGGGGAAATGGAATCGTATGCTAGTTCGGTCAGGCATGCAGACTTCGAATGTTGCAGTAATTGTGAAGATGGAACTCCGGCTAAACAACAGAAGATAATGTCTGATGATATTGTATTTAGAAGCCGAGACGCTGATAAGGTCGAAGCCCCTACAATTGACCCACTAGTCATATCTGTCCAGGTAGGTCCTGCTTGGATGAAGAGGATCTTGATTGACAGTGGGAGCTCTGTAAACATCTTACTTAAGCGGGCTTACGATCTAATGAAAATGGAAGCGAAAGATTTGAAACCCTGCCAATCCCGAATCCACGGTTTTAACGGGAGTGCTACAATACCCATTAGAGTAACAGAACTACCAGTGGAATTGGGAGTTGGAGAACGCCGGAGAGTTCGGATGTTACAGTTTGTTGTTTTAGAAATTGATTCACCTTATAACGCATTTTTGGGCCGACCAGCCCTTGCTGAGTTCAGGGTGGCCATTGCCCCATGGTGTTTGACTCTGAAGTTCCCCACCGATCGCAGGATTGGAGTCATCTAAGGAGATCAGGCAACGGGGAGGGTTTGTTATGTTGCTGAGCTGCGCGGGGCGCAGCGAAAGGAGAAGGGAAAGGACGTAGAGGAATCTCTCTGCGTCCGTTCTATTGATAATTGACAATTGATGCCTGGGCCTCGGCCCGTGCACCACAACCAATTCCAGAAAGACCTTGACCCTAGGGACGATGAAGATAAAGACGAATCTAAGGAGAATCAAGCTTCTCCGGCCGAACTGACTGTGGACGTCCCAATCAGTGAGGATGATGATTCGAGGATGCTAAAAGTTGGGTCTCAACTGGGCAAACAGACGCAACATGAATTGGTTGAATTTCTCTGGGCAAATCTCGACTTCTTCACCTGGACACACTCTGACATGTGCGGGATCTCGTCGAACATTGCAAGTCACTCCCTAAATATTGATCCGCGGTATGTCCCGGTCAAGCAGAAAAGGCGCGGTATGGATCCAGAGAGATCTGCCGCCCTTAAAGAGGAGGTTGATAAGTTACAATCAAATGGGTTTATCCGAGATGCCTTGTATCCAGAATGGGTGTCCAACCCCGTACTGGTTCGAAAGCCGAACGGGAAATGGAGAACTTGCGTCGATTACTCTGACTTAAACAAAGCTTGTCCGAAAGATAGCTTTCCACTTCCTCGAATTGACCAGCTTGTAGATTCGACAGCTGGGCACGAATTACCATCTTTTATGGATGCTTATTCTGGCTATAATCAAATACCCATGCATTTGCCTGATCAAGAGCATACCAGCTTCGTAACCGATCTAGGACTCTACTGTTACAAAGTCTGCCATTTGGTCTAAAGAACGCCGGAGCAACATACCAACGCTTAGTCAACCGGATGTTCACTAACCAGATCAGAAAGACCATGGAGGTTTATGTGGATGACATGCTAGTAAAATCTCGATTCTCCACAGACCACGTCAGAGATTTAAATTTGATGTTATGCATCCTTCGGGAATATGGAATGTAGCTCAACCCATTAAAGTGTCACTTCGGTGTCGCATCAGGAAAGTTCCTCGGGTTTATCGTTAACGCTCGAGGGATAGAAGCGAATCCCGAAAAGATCTGGGCAATAAGGAACCTGCAAACCCCAAGAACCATAAAGCAAGTCCAGAGTCTCAACGGGAAGGTAGCAGCATTGAGCAGGTTCATTTCAAAGTCCACCGATAAATGCATTCCTTTCTTCGATCTAATCCGGAAGGGAAAGCGAAACTTTGAATGGACCATGGAGTGTGAAGACGCATTCCGATCACTGGTTCAGCATCTTTCAACTCACAACGGTACGGGTCGATCGATGCGAACATTAATTTCGTGTCCATCAAAGGCCTATCGATACGAATGAGCATTTCGTATCCATCAACTTGACCCACATCGCTATGAAAAACTACATTTCAACCTTCTATGTCGATTCAGGAGAGGATCGATACGAAGGAACTACTCGAAAACAACCATCAAGCGTTGTTTCAACTCGAATTTCAAATCGGTTCAGGAGAGAATCAATATGAAATTCGATAACGAGCTAAACTGGCAACGACTCGTGAACTTGCAACGTTAACGAGAGTCAGCTAATCATTATCTCACGGCAGTCAATTACGAGCAGTAATGAGTACAACTTTCAACAAAAGATATGATAATTGTTCAGAGGGAACCTGCAGCTTTTCAAAGCACGTCATGTTTCCACAAGACGTACTTTGGGGGGCAAATGTTATCCCGCCTTTTGGCAAGGCCAGGATACCGAGGAATTGATTGGATTCCAAATGTCGCTCGTCATGGATATCGATGAATTTTGTCCGAGTCCGGATCAAGCTACAATTGATAAGACATGACTAAGAAAGCAAAGGAAGCCAACGTCCCAAGTTTCAAGTCAATCCGAGTTCATATGCTCAGGTTATGATGGATACAAGTTGGAGGGAAAAAACATGTTTTCGTATCCATCAATAAGCTCCATTTCGTACCCATCAGGGAGCATCGTTTCGTATCAAAAGAGGTAGCCGTGTTTCGAATCCATCGAGTTCGTATCGATGGATTTCGTGTCAACCGATAGTTAGTACAACTCGTATCGATTGGCCAAGTGTCTGTTTCGTATCCATCATGTAAATCTCTCTTCGTGTCCATCAGGTTACCTTACTCAGTATCCATCCAGCCCGTGTCCATCATCCGCTTCGCATCGGCAAGTTCCCATGATTTCGTATCGATGGAGTTGGCAATGTTCGATCCCATCGAGTTCGCATCGATCGGGTTCGTATCCATCGACAGATGACGTGCCTCACAACAATCAGCTAATGACTACTTCGAATCCATGCCCACTGGCTTATTCGTATCCAACAAGTCAACAAACTAGGGTGACGTGTCATCCATCGAAGCAAACGAGGCGAGATCTATGGAGTCAAAGCGGTCAACACGGCTTGAAGACTGGATCGAAACGAAGTGCGCGCGCCACATCATCTCAGAAACACGTGCAGTAATCGATACGGGGGGATCGAGTCGAATCCATGGAGTCGAACAGAACAGCCACTGAGGAATTCCATTTCGTATCGACGAGATCTCATAATCCACTGATCCAAATTCAATGAAATTTTCACAAAAGCTCACGCACACACTGAAGAATGTCCCTGCCGAATTTCAGCTTAATTGGACAAAATCTTGATCGATACGAAATGGATTCGTATCGATCGCAGATCGAGGCGAAACTTGCTGGAAATGGTCGTGTTGGTCCCCTCACGTGCCAGACCAAGTCTCCCGAAGTTTGAGTGAAATCTCAGCCTCCTACGCCTATAAATAGAGCCCCAGAGCATACAGAAAAGGGGACTTTTTGATTCTCAAGCGCCCAGACTCTGCCAGATCGAGACTTGCATCTTAATCTTACTGTTGAATTCAAATTCCAAGTTGTAATTCGCTGTTGTTCGCTGTAATCATCTGTAATCATGGAAAGAGAATCAATAAAATCATCAAAACTTCACAGTGAACGTAGGCAATACGCCGAACCACTCTAAATCGCTTGTCTTTGCATTTTACATTTCTGTTTGTTGGAGTTTTTGTTAGATAATCTCTGTTTTATATTTATCTTCTTCATTTTATCTCTTCAAAAAACTTCCGAAGAGTGTTGTGCCCATTTTTGGTACAAACACATTCCACACTTAACACTGAAGGAATAGTGCTTAGAGTTATCTTTTTCTCCAGTTTAAATAATGTAGTTAAATCCATTTAGAGATTTAGAAATGGGAAATCATATAAATTTTTTATGAATATACTTATGTAAAGGAGATAAGTATGAATATTGACAAATGTTTGGGAAAGGAGATTTATTAATGAAAATGGTTTTGAGGCTTAGTGATTGCTTTGGGTAATTAAATCTCTAGATTTTGTTGTTATTATTTGAGAGTTAAATAACCGACTACCAAATTTGGCCTAATTTGACTTAGGAATTATGAATGTAAATTCGAGTTTCCGATAAGGACTTGAATACTCACTTCCAAAAGAACCGAGAATGAGTCAACCGGAAATTATCGGTTTGTTGGTACGGAGAGACCAGGATCGGATTTATAAATTCGAAAACTACTCCGAACCAACATATAGTTTTGAGTGAAAGACATCTTGATGATGATTGAAGACGGTGCTCTTTGAAGTGCAAGGGTTGCTGCTACTAATCCTGATGGTGATTCCAAAATGGACGTAGTACAGTTAGTGCCTTCGGTTTCGTTTAGACCCAGAATGAACTTGTATGGATGAATGCTAGCATTACATTGACACATGGAGGGCAGTGTTAGCATTCCAAGATGGATTGCTATTTAGAAAGGTAAAACGTAGCCTCAGACCTCATCAATCGGGAATGACTAAAACAGAGGATATGCAGCAGGGTTAGGTGGGTCGCACCCATAAGGGTATATCATCCCCTTCTAGATATATACATAATCATAAATGAATTTGTGTACGTGGGAGCTCTCGATTAATGGTTGCAAAGAAATCGGGGTGATGGTATATTCGGTACTATCCAGCAAGGGGTAGGTTGGTTCTGTGTTGGCTGGGGTCGTTAGGTACGACCTCGGTACATTTTTCTAGAGGTGTACTATGGTTAGCGGTACCCTAGTAAACCAGTCATTAGTTGGAATCCAATCTCCAATACGTGTCTTACGTTTTTGATTGTAGAGCCTAGTATGTTGGAATGTGAGATGCAAGCATTTCAGCTATTTTATCTATTAACTTTAAACCTAGAAACTATGATAATATCACTAGATTTTGATATAAAATGTTTTGGTTATCGTAAGGTAAAAGCACGTCTGTTTTTATGTGCGGAATGGACTTACGAGATACCCTTGTTTGAACAAATATAGAAATCAATTTGGTTGTTACTTGTTATCGAGTTTTACTCACACTGTGTTAACCCAAAAAATGAATCAACGCCTTCGTTTGAGTTTGAAAGCACCAGCCCTGTTCTTACAGAGCAATAACGTAGATAATAGATATAGAAAAGAGCAGTACAAGAAAGAATACAAGCAGATTTTTATAGTGTTTCGGCTGTTAACGAAGCCTACGTCCACTTTATAGCTTTTATTATATACTGATTGTTGTTACAAGTAGTGTTTGATTACAGGGCTTTTAATTATCCTTAGCTACGTTGAATCCCCAGAGTTAGAATCCACTGGAGAATCACATTGGATGCCTTTGGAGATTGTTGTGATGGAGTTGAAGAGTGAAGAAAGTTTCCAACAGAGCTTCAGTAACCAGTCTGACGAAGATCCTGTTTGTGTCATAGGTAGGATGGTATTTACAGATATCGGAGAGCTTCTAGGCCAGGCCTATTCGCTAGCTGCTTGCAGATGATCCTAGGAAAATGCCACAAAGCTTAGCACGCGACCCGAACCAAAAAACATGGATTGCTAGCGATCCATAGACTTGGCTCGGATGCGAGCCAACCACTTGGCTCATTCTTCCCTATGCTTCGCTGTATTGGATCATACTTACTCCATGGTTAATTATGGATCGCTAGCGATCCATAACATTAGCGTATTTCTGCATTCTATCTTCTTGGCCTTCTTTGCTCATACGTACCAGGGCGACCTATTGGTGTTGTTTGAATCGCTGGCGATCCATAGAGCATGGATCGCTACCGACCCATGCACTTAGAGTTTATCTGGACTTTGATGTTTGGAATGCCTTCGTTGCCTTGTATCGACGTTGTTCCTGTAATCTCGTTGCGCGTTGTTTTGCTTTGATGATGATCTACTTGTTAGTTGTGTTTGTCTGCTGATTGGACTGGACAGATGCTGGTCTCTTGGTTTAGTCAAACTCAGTCGTTGCTTTAGTAATATGGCTTGGCTCTCTTTAACTTGTTGCTTTAGTCCTTTTGGTTGAGTTCTAAGCCATTCTGACTTCATCAAGTCGTTCCATATTCTCTTGGATCCTCATGGGTTAAAGACCCGGATAACATTTGCCCCTCAGAGTACGTCTTCGTTGGAAACAAGGCATGCTCTGGAAGTTATCGCCTTTAGTCTCTGCTTGTTGAATTCCAAGTGATTGTGTTAGAGTTTTGCAGACATGAGTTGGGCCATGCTGCTGATCACTTAGGTTTTGTCTCGACCACTACCGCTTGTCATGACGGGTCAAATTTCTTTCACGACTTCTCGATATACCTTGAAATAGTTTGTGGATGTCACAATGCAAATTCAAAGTCAGGGATGAGCAACTCTATGGATTGCTAGCAATCCATAGTTGATGGATCGCTAGCGATCCGAGTACTTAAATATTTTTCGTGTTTTTTATTTCCATTTTCCTATAAAGTGAGTCGAGTTGATTCATTTCTTACCTCTACGCGACTTGAAGCTTTCTTCCTTCATGTGATCTGAGCCTTCTTGCAGCGATTCGATCTAACTTGTTCGATTGAATCCAGTGTTTCCTAAGATCTGATCTAACCTAAGCTTTCCTCCGTGATTTCTTCTGCGTTGTCACCATCTGAGCATCGCCACTGCCTTCTCAGGCCACCTCCGACCAAAACCCTTGCTCGCCATTACCTTAGGTCGCCGTCGATCCATCCCTAAGGTTGACTCCGACCCAATTATAGTTTGCTGATTCTAAGTCTCTGACCACTTCTGTGTTTTAGAGTTCAATCTGAGGTGGGTTTGCTAATCGCAGTGTTCGTTTATTGATTTGATGGCGAGATTTCATTTGTCATGTTGGTCGTGAGGAGTTTGAGTTGATTGCGGCTTAATGGAGGAAGATAGTAAATCGAGTCTTGGGTTTCTCCTAGAATGACATTCGGGCCTTGTCCCGGTGCTTGACACGTTTTGCTTTCTTCGTCCTTTAAGCCAGAATTGACTTGTGCCAAGTTCCATAGCTGATATTGCACGACACATCATGAATCAGTCCCGGCTTTTTTGAAGAATTTGGACTTATTTTACTTGTCTTTTGCACGCTCGGTTTTCCTGTAATGAAAAGAATCTTCCGTGTCGTTTCGAACAGCGAATCTGTTACCGACGTTGATCGATAACGGGAAAGTGTAGAGGAAGTAAAAACAAATGGAAATGATATGGGAAGTCCTTTTCCTTTTCCACTACGAGCGAACTATCTACACACGATAGAGCGTTTGTAGTATTTCACGCACCGAGCTCACTCCTATAGGTAGCATACTGCACTTGCTCCGGTACATACTTGAACTCCATTGTGTCGGCACGAATCAATATCTCTTTGGAATTCAAGTGCTGTATGGGAAATTATTAGTTTAGAATAGAATCTCCTGACCGTTTTGAATGCGAGTTCCGTTGTATTAGAATGAAGCATCCATCTTCGCGCCGTAAATCAAGCGGAGGAAGCCCGGCACTTTCGGCAGCCGAGTCGTCGTCCGTTGCCCTTTCTTTTTCCACTTCACAGGCAGAATATGGCCAGTTAGTCCCGGTAGGTCCGGTCTTGGATCGAACTCCTCCCAATTTTAGGGTTCTTCTCAATCCACCAGAAAGAGCTTCTTCCGTGGTTTCAGCTAAGGTTCTGCATAACATCTGCGTCCTGCACGGCATACCAAAGGAGGATATACGCCTCACAAAAAAGAACGAGTTTGCTCACATGCCTCCCCCAGGATATACCACTTGCCATCGGTATATGTGCCTGAATGGGGTTGTGCCCCCTTTCAATGACTTCTTGTGTGAAACTCTCTCAAGTCTAGGCATTGCCCCATTCCAGATTCATCCCAACAGCTACGCCATCCTAACTTGCCTGCATGTCCTTTTCATGTGCACATTCAATCACGCTCCAAGCTTCGACGAGCTATGGTACTTTCTTTCATTCAAGAGAAGGGATGAGTGTCTGTATCTGGTCGTAATCGAAGCTCAAAGGAATTGCAAAATTGTATTACAACTGCAGAGCAACCTGTCCCAGTTTAAGATCCAATATTTCTTCGTTAGGTGCTCCAAAGGGTTTAATCGTCTGTGGACGACGGGGGGTAAGTTCTTTTCTCTATTCATTGAATTCCGACGTGTCGCTGCGGGGCTTCTAACAAGTTGAACATTTCTTGCAGTTATCCCAAGGCCGAATAGGGACCTATCTCTTGATGAAGTTTGTCGAACCCTAAAGGCCATCGATGTTGAGGAATGGTCCGTTAAAGTGTTGCTGACTGACGAGAATTACACCGATATGGGTTGTTGCATCCGGGGAGGTCCTCCATCCCAGTTGAGGCCCCCTCTCCTTCTCGATCTAGGGTTCGCACGTGATCCACTTCCTCTTCTCACGGGACCGAAGAAGGCGCTTCTCAAGAAAGAGAGGGCTTGTCCGGAGAATCAGCCGTAGAGGCTCGTGATGGAAGAGACGTTGCTGCGACCATAGTCACCCAGCCAAAATGCCTCTGATCCCAGAGGAAGGAGAAGAAGAGCTCAAATAGAGGGAAGGCAAAGCCGCCCAAGACTTAGAAAAAGAGGAGGGGGAAGTCGGGAGTAGTAGCCACGAGTCCACTTCTAGCGATGACTTCTACGTAGAATCCGATGTTGGGGATTCTGAATCGTGTGATGAGACTTTAGGGATGAGCCCCATTGTCCCGAGCTCACCTCCTCCACACACAGGTGATAAAGAAAATGCCTCAGGGATTGGGAAACGTTAAGATTCTCCAAGCAAAGATGTTGGCCTGGAGTTTTGGGATTTAAGCGATGTTTATGTCGATTTCGACGCGCTTATGGGGGAATATTTCAGATTTGAGGAGGTGCACCCTCGTTCAAGCCACATCGCATTCGAAGTCAGTTTGATTCCTTTCGCGGTGCCTGCCCGATCCGGTTTGTGACATTGTTTTAGGCTATCCTCTCAAACACTCCACATGCTTTACTAGGGCCACACTCACTTGTACACACACTTTCCATGTTTTATTTTCCGTTCCTAAAGCCTTTTATTTATGCTTCATGTCAGGTATGATGAGAGGGCACAGCCTTTATGATGACTTCGAAGCAATCACCGACTCCCAGCGCTGGTCTAAGCGTCCTTCCGGCCGTCATTAGCCCCGAGAAACGGAGTAAGAGTACAGGAGAAGAAAGGATCGAGAGGCTGAAGCCCGTCGCTAAGACGAGAGAGAACGAGGACGGTCATACAAAGGCGGGTATGAGAAAAGGAAGTCTTTTGATGAGAGGGAGGAGCCATCGAAGAGGTCAAAATTCGATCATCGTTCGCATTCTTCGGAACAGCAGGTCCTTGCTCTGACACACCCTTCAAAAGGTCATAAAATCCCTGTTACTTATGCCCATGTTCCGCCTTCAACTTACATCCCACCATCTTCTGTTGTGCTTGCCCCCGGTGCTTCGTGTCCCCACCGGAGACCTGCCTATATTCTTCCGTCTGGTCTCCCAAGCTTGAGGCGGCGCTCCCCAGGTGGTTTCTAAGGGGAGTTAAGTTCGATCGAGATCTTCGTCCAGTCCATAGAGATTCTTACATGCTACATCTTCAGGCTATTCAAAACGATTTAGACCAGGCCAAAGGGTGGGAAAGATTGTGTAAGCAGCTGGCAAATACCAATCACAACAACTACCAGGAAATCCTCTCTTTTGAGTTAGAGAATGATGATTTTGAAAGAGCGTTGTCAGAATGTGATGCTAGGATTAAACAACTGGAGGAGCATAAAGAAGCGACGCTGCGAGAAAGCAAAAGGAATGCCGACTTGCTGAAAGAAGTAAAAGAGGCCCATGAAAGAATTGAGATCGTCTACATGGATGAAATAAAGAAGGCTCATGCCGAGGAGGCCAAATTGAAAGAAGAGGTGGTCGCTTGTAGCACAACGATTGAAGCCCAGAAGAAAACTATCTCTGACCATGACCTTATCGTTGAGGGGCACATTAAGACCATCTCTGACCAAGCTGCGAAGATCGCCCAACTACAAGACCAAGTTGCGCAGCTCGCTGATAAGTCTCGCGTTGAGGTCAAAAAGGCCGTCGTTACGGTGGATTATCTGGAGCTTCAAAATGCTTTCGAGAGGAAGATGGAAAAGATGGATGAGACCATCCTGAATTTCTATGTTGATTCTCTACTTCATCAGGGGAGCCTTAGCTGCTTGGGCCCGAAATTTCCGCGCACTCTCGTCGTGGTCTGGGTAGAAATCTTGACCTGCTTTCGTGTCAGTGGTGACTTCTACACCGAGCGAGAGTTAGAAAATGCCTATCTTAACGAAGAATCAAAGAAGGCGTTGCTGGAGGGCCATGAGATATTTGGGATTGAGAGGGAGAAAGAAGCTGCCGATGCCACCATGACTACGGCTGCCGAAGCACTTACAGAGCCTTTCATTTTTAGCGCCGACGAGACATCGGAGTAGCGCCGCAATATTCCAACAAGTTCTGGGCTTGGGGCTTCCCTCGGGTAATAGAAACGTCTAAGGAGGGTGAAGGCGGTGAATATGAAGTTGACATTCTTGGCCACTCTTCAGGTGCAGGTAATCCTCTCGCTTCTCCCGAGTTCGGGAGCTTTTAGCTTACGCCGCAAGAGCAGGAAGAATTTAATGCTTTCATTTTTGATCTTATAGGTCCGTCTACTTTTCCTATTGATGTGCCACCTTCCTTGGCGCTCGGACCTACTGCAATTTCCACAGCCTCCATGCTCATTTCTGTTCCTATTTCAGTTTCCATGTCCGTGTCTGGCTCGCAGCTAGGACCGAAGTCTGAATAGATAGCCGCACTTCATGGCTTGGATGACCCTTCTGTATCTTTGGAAGGTGACGTAACAGTGACATAAGTTAAGGAGCAGGAAGTTTAAACGGAGCAGCCTCGTAAAACTCAACACGAATTGGTCGCTGTCAAGAAAGAGAAGGTTGAAGTGATCAAAGCCTCGAAGAGCTCCCGTAAGTCATGGAAGCACAAAGTGAAGGGCGAGTCTTCTGAGAAGGTTGTAGAGCAAAAGGAGGATGTTAGCGCTGAGGAGTTTTTTGATATTATTGGCAGCGACACCACTCCCGAGACAAGGCAAAAACTTCGAACAAAGGGCGGAAAGAAGAGTGGTGGAAAAAAGCGCTGAGGTGTTTAGGTGGCGACTGATCTGATTTTGGTCCTTTTTGAATCATTTTGTTCAAGTGCAGAGTCTGCCCTTAGTGTTTTTGTTGTGGAGTTTGTGTTTTCTTTTTGTTGGCCGGTGTTGAATGGGTACGCCCCCCACGTTTTGACCCCGTATAAAGAAAATTATAAGTAATACATTGATATTTCAACTGTACTCTTATTTGTCTGTTCATATGTGTTATGTGCACTTGTGCTTGTTTTGTGTACACTTATCCAGTTCTTGTGATGGCTACCAAAATTCTTTATTTGGAGTAACAATTCTTTGTTTGGAGTAACAAAACTTGTGAAATTATTATTTTCAAGTGTTTTTACTTAAGTGCCAGTGTATGCCCCCTAGTTCACAGGGCTGTTTACTTCAAACAATTGACAAATGAACGGTAACTTAGGATTTAAATAGTCTACACATTAGCACTTGAAATTTGACTAAATCACAACTCGACTTTTTGTTTTTCATAAGTTTGTGACTTAAGCATGTGGTCCGAGTTTTTTATGATATTTTAGTATGTATGCAACATATGCATGTTTGAGATGTGCACATTGCATAAGTTGACTGTGGGTAGGTACACGTTGTCAATGTTTAATGTAATAGTCTGTCGTACTCCAGTTTGGTTGGAGTCATCCCCATTATTTTTGACAGTTGGAGTGGCTTAATTCTGGTTATTCATGTATGGATAAGTTCCCTGGCATTGCCGGGGCAATTTTGGGACTTGAAAGTGCGCATAGCTTACGGGATGCGCGGATTTTAGGATCGATATGTCCCGTCGATTTGGAACGGTTCTTGCGCTCCTCGGTGTTGCCTATCTTTGGGCAACATGGGGAGTTTATGTTTTAGGAGCGTGATTTCACAGCTTCGAGAGTTAATGCACGGCTTATGAAATGCGGGGCTTTTGGGATGATATGACCCGTCAGTCCGGAACGGTTTTAGTGCTCCTCAATGTTTCCTATCTTCGGGCAACGTGAGAAGTTTGAGTTTAAGAGTCAGTGCACGACTTATGGAGTGTGTGGCTTTTCATACTCCTCGGTGTTTCCTATCTTCGGGGCAATGTGAGGAGTTGGTATTTTGAAATTTAGTGCACGGCTTTTCGTACTCCTCGATGTTGCCTATCTTCGGGCAACGTAAGGAGTGTAATTTTTAAGAGTTAGTGCACGGCTTATGGAATGCGTGGCTTTTCATACTCTTCGGTGTTGCCTATCTTCCAGCAACATGAAGAGTTTAATTTTTAAGAGTTAGTGCATGGTTTATGGAATGCGTGGCTTTTCATACTCCTCGGTGTTGCCTATCTTCGAGCAACGTGAGGGGTTTAATTTTAAAAGTTAGTGCACGGCTTATGGAATGCGTGGCTTTTCGTACTCCTCGATGTTTCCTATCTTCGGGCAACATGATGAGTGTTTATTTTAGCTTTCCCAATGTTGCCGGAGTAACACAGGTTTTTAGAAGGCAAAGATCGGGTTCTGCTGATCCAACGGTTTGAGTCGATTTGCTTCCGTCGATCCGGCGGGTGTTTATTATGTACATAGCTTTGTTGGTTCAAAAAGCGAATCAAATTTTATTAAGGAAAGTAAGGTAGGCTTTTGCCTATTTACAATGCCCTCGGCATCCCGGAATGGCTTATTTGCTGAAAAATAAGGAGTACATAAGGTAGTTTTCAAATGAAGTAACATCAGAGTGATTCGCTATTCCATGCCCTGGGAATTTGGATTCCATCGATGGTTGTTAGCCTGAAAGTTCCGTCCCTTAGCTTTAGATTGATGATGTACGGACCACGGTCCTTCCCAGTTTGGTCCGAAGGCCCCTGGAATAGGGTAGACTCGCTTGAGCATAAGATCTCCCACTTCAAAGGTTTGATTATGAACTTTGGAGTTGTAGTACCATGCGACCCTTTTTTGGTGGGCGACCGTTCTCGACACAGATTCTTCTCTTCTTTTATCGATCATATCTAGCGATTCAAGTAGAAGCTACTTGTTTTGCTGTTGATTAAAAATTTCCCTTTGGTGCGAGGGGACTTCTAATTCAACGAGAATCATTGCTTTTGAGCCATATGCCATAGCGAATGGAGTGTGGCCGGTTGCCGCTTTGTGGGTAGTTATGTAAGCCCATAGTGCGAGTGGAAGTTCATCAACCCAGTTTCCTTTTTCTTTAATTAGTTGTTTTTTGATGGTAGATTTGATGATCTTGTTTATTGCTTCCACTTGCCCGTTTGCTTGCGGATGAGCTACTGCTGAGAAGCTTTTCTCAATCCGGAAGCATTTGCAGAAGTCTTTGAACTCGACGCTTTTGAATTGAGTTCTGTTGTCAATGATGATTTTCTATGGCACGCCAAACCTGCAAATAATGTTTCTAGTAACAAAATTAATGACTTTCTTTGTGGTTATGGTGGCCAGCGGTTCTGCTTCAACCCATTTCATGAAATAATCAACAGCAACTATAGCATATTTGGCCCCTCCTTTCGCTATTGGAAGGACACCAATCAAATCGATCCCCCATATTGAAAATGGCCATGGATTGACCATCTACGTTAGCTCTGTTGAAGGAGTTCTTTTAATTTGGTTGAATCTTTGGCAGTGATCACATTTTCTGGCGTAGTCTGCAGCGTCGCAGTTTATTATTGGCGAGAAGTATCCATAGTTGGGGACTTTCTTCACAAGGGTTTGCCCTCCAGTATGGTCTCCGCATTCGCCTTCGTGCACTTCCTTTAGGATTCGTCGGGCTTCATTATCGGACACACATCTAAGAAGGGGGGTTGAGAATGCCCTTCAATAGAGTACTCCATCTTGTATCATGAATCACGGTGCCTTTCGGAGGAGCTTTTTTCGTTGATTCTGGTCTGTCGGGAGAGTCCCTGCAAGTAAATATTCCTTTATAGTTGTCATCCATGTATCTGGTTCGAAAATGATAATGAGGATCTAGTTGACGTCTATTTCGTCTATGCTTGGGTTGATTAGAGTCTCAACTGGGACTAGCCCCAATGACTGAGCTTCTCCGGAGCTGTCAGTTTAGCCAAATAATCTACCTTGGTGTTTTGCTCCTGTGGAATGTGAGTTATGGTGTAGTGTTCGATGTCTCTTAGCAATTTTTGCACTTTGGATAGGTACGAGGCAAGATTCTCCCCTCGAGCCTGGTATTCCCCTTTTACTTGATAAACGACCAACTGGGAGTCGATGTATATGTGAATAATTTTATCTTGAGTTCTTTCACAACTTTCAGTCCTGCAATCAGTGCTTCGTATTACGCTTCGTTGTTTGTAGCAGCGATTTCCAAGCGTAGAACGTAGCTAATGGCTCATCCTTCGGGGGTTTCAAGCACTACTCCTGCCCCCAAACATAGGTTGTTAGATGCACCATCGACAAAGAGCTTCCATTGTGTGTCTACTTCCAGCTGAACTTCTTCCTCGTCATCTCGTATAGTAAATTCGGCGATGATGTCTGCTAACGCTTGCCCATTGATGGCTTTCCTTAGGTGGTATGTGATATCATATTGACTTAGTTCTATATTCCACTTGAGAAGTCGCTCGGAAGTTTCAGTTCGATATAATACTTGCTTCAGAGGCTGGTCAGTCAAAACTTTAATTGGATGAGCCTGAAAGTATGGTCGTAACTTCCTATATGCGATCAAGAGGCAATAGGCTAGTTTTTCCAATTTCGAGTAATTTTTCTCTGCTCTAGTGAACCGCTTACTAATGTAATACACGAGTCACTAGATTTTTGCTTCTTCACGCACAAGAGCGGCGCTCAATGCATGGGGTGAGATCGCTAGATAAATGAATAGGTATTCTCCATCCACGGGCTTCGATAGGATTGGCGGAGCCTCCATGTGTTGTAGAAATTCTTCGAATGTTGTTTGACAAGCTTCGCTCCATTTGAAGTTCTTCTTTCCTTTCTTCAGTGCATCGAAGAATGGTATACACTTGTCGATAGCTTTCGAGATAAATCGACTTAGTGCTGCAACTTTTCCAGTCAAGCTTTGCAGTTCCTTCTTATTTTTCGGAGCTTGGACTTCTTGTAGTGCCGTTATTTGTTCTGGATTTGCTTCGATGCCCCTGGCACTTATGATGTATCCTAAGAATTTCTCGAAGGCTACCCCGAAGTGACATTTGAGTGGATTGAGTTTCATTCCGTACTTTCGGAGTATTTCGAACATTTCAGCAAGATTATCAAGGTGGTTAACAGCTACTCGAGATTTGACCAACATGTCGTCCGCGTAAATCTCCATCATTCTCCTGATCTGACGCTTGAACATGGTATTTACCAACCTTTGATAAGTTGTCCCAGCGTTCTTCAAACCGAATGGCATTACCCTGTAGCAGTACAGTCCTAGGTCGGTGATGAAGCTGGTGTTTTCTTGATCAGGTTCATGCATTAGGATTTGGTTGTACACGGAGTATGCGTCCATGAATGATAGAATCTCGTGTCCTATCGTTCCGTCCAAAAGTTAGTCTATTCTGGGGAGAGGGAAGCTATCTTTTGGGCAAGCTTTGATTAAGTCTGAGTAGTCAATATAGGTTCGCCACTTCCCATTAGACTTTTTGACTAAGACCGGATTAGATACCCACTCTGGATAAGTTGCATCACGGATGAAACCGTTGGCCATTAACTTGTCCACCTCTTCTCTTAGCGCCTTGGACCGTTCAGGACCCAGGCTGCGCCTCTTTTACTTTGCTGGTGTGAACTTAGGATCAATGTTGAGCACGTGACATGCGATTTCTGGAGACCCCCCACACATATCGGAATGCGTCCATGCGAACACATTCAAGTTGGCGCGAAGAAACTTAGTAAACTCTAAACGCATCTTGTTTCCAAGGTGCGACCCAATTTTCAAGACTTTGGTTGGGTCATCCATATCGACAGGGACAGACACCGTCAATTCTGCCAGTGCTGCCCATTCCTCCACTGAACTCTTCTTTCAATGGTCCAAAGCCTTGTCGAATCGGCTATGGTCCCCAAGCCAGGGGCAGCCCTGTAGTTGTTATTCCGAAGGTTCACGGATGTGGAGAGTTCTCCCCACGTCCTTCCCTTTTTTCTTCTTATGGATTCACGTAAGTCCGCAATGTAACATTCTCTTGCGATGCACTGATCTCCTTTCACCACTCCAATTCCATTTGTAGTAGAAAACTTCATGGTTAGACACCATTAGGCCAGAGCTATTCTGAAATTTTCTAAAGTGGGCCATCCTAAGAAGGCATTATATGCAGACATTCGTTCACAATTACAAAAGTCTGAATGAGGGTTACTCTTCGATCACCCTCTCCAAGCTCCACTGGCAGGTCGATTATTCCCACAGGTTGCTTGGGTTTGCCAGTGAACCATTGGATCTTTATTTGGCATGCAGACACGCTTTTCATGCCCATTTTCATTTGATCAAAAGTACATTTGAAAAGTATATTAACAGAGCTACCACTATCAACCAACACTCACCGAACAACAGCGGGACTGATTCCTACTGTTACCACCATTGGATCAAGAGTCGGGGCTTTGATCCCATCGATGTCCCGATTTTGGGACACCATGTCATCACTCAATACTTTATGCAGCTTGGCTGGAGTTTCATCTTCTAGTACAAGACATGATTCCTTTGGAGCATGCTTCAACGAACTTGCATATCGCTCCATCTCTCCCCAACTTCTTTATGCAGGGTGTGGTTCCCCAGATATTGTTCCAATAATGAGTCTTTGGTCAGTTCGCTTGGACCTTTCCTCCGTAGTCCCAGCTTGATTCCTTCATTCCTTAGGGGGCTAAGCAGCCGTGGGTTGGTTAGGGGTCTATGGCTTTCTCTCGTACTGTTGGAGCTTGTTTTCCCGAATCAACTCTTCAATGAGATTCTTCAGATGGCGGCATTCGTTTGTGTTATGACCATGAGTCTCGTGGAAGCGACCGAACTTTCCCGAGCGTTTTTACTGCTTGGTCGCTTCCCTCCTAGGGGGTTTCTTGTATTCCTCGGTCCCATGTGTTGTGAGATAAATATTCTCCGGGGTGTCATTTAGAGGGGTATGATCTTCCTTCTTGAACCCTTTAAGCCTTTTATTGCTGCCATTACCATTTCATTTATTGGAGTTCAGATTTTTTCTCTTTTGATTTCCATCTTTCCCTGTGACTTGAGCAGTTCCAAAGGCGTGTGCATTTTGATTCATTGCTACATCGCTCTGTCTGATGTCTATCGGTTACACACCAGTAGACTTTCTTTCTAGCTTCTGCGCTTCCTCCAATCTTAAGTACTGACTTGCTTTTCGATTAAAGTATTTCCTCTAGGTAGGTTGCTTTATCATAATCCACTTTCTGAATTCAGTCTCTGGGTGAATGGCACGGAATAATGCCATAAAAACCATATCCTTGTTGGGGTTTCTTAATTCCATCACTGCGGTGTTGAACCGGTTCATGAAATATTTCAACGATTCATTACATCCTTGGAACAATCCGAATAAGGATATGACATCTTTTGGTTGTGCAGTATGGAGCCTGAATTGGTCAAGGAATCTCGTTGCTAATTGGCCAAAAGTAGAGATGGATCACAGTGGAATCCTGGTGAACCACAATGATGCAACTCCTTCTAGAAAGATGGGGAAGAATCCGCAACGAACAACCTCTGAAGCATTGGCTCTATCCATATACCAACTATACTTGTATAAGTATGGTTTTGGGTTCTTTGTCCCATCATAGGATGGGATAGTTGGCATTGTGAATTTATCTAGATATTTCTCATTCAAGATTTCATCTGTAAAGGGGGTCCGACTTGGGGCGGATCCCTATTCATCATCTCTTTGATTTTTACTTTCGTCCATCAATCGCTTGACCATGTCTACTATGTATGCCTCTAATGTTTGGTGATCCTGGGGACGACAGTCAGTCACTACACCAAGAGTTTGGCTTTGTAAACGGTCTTAGCGCGTGGGTTGAAGCCTAGGCTCTCTTGTCTTTGGGAGAGCCACTCTCACAGGACCCCGTCGGCTTGCAGTTGGCCTGATTGAGGAAGTTGGGGCGTTCCTAGCATCATCGAATGCGTTGACATTCTCTTCCAATTGGTTGTCTTGCTCTCCATCTTCTGAATCGGAGAGATCCATAGCTATATCTTCTTGTTAGGTCTTGGCCCCTTGATTTAAGTTCAGACTTGGTTGCCTTGCGGCGGGTGGAGTATTCGTATTTCCTTCCACATTGTGTCCCATGATTCTCGTTGTTACCCTTTTTGCGGCTATTTTCTGTTTCTTCGGTTTAGACCGGAAACGGAAGAATTTTCTTATTCTATAGCGGCCGTAGGTTCAGGCATAGTTCTTGAAGCAGGATTTGACTATAAGGTTAGAAGAGCATTAAGCTCCTCCATCATAGCCTTCTAGCTATTTTCCATTCTTTGGTTGATTTCGTCAACCATCTTATTCAACTCATCCCTAGTAACAACTTCGTGTTGACTGGAGGATGTTGGCACCTAATTTCCCAAGTTAGCATCATTTACTTCAGTATGTTGAGGATTAACATCTTCTCCCGCTATCACTGCCCCTTTGGATCTTTTAGAGGCAGTTCTTCTTCTTCGAGGAGCCATGGATTCCAAGTTGTGGATTTTCCAGGAAGAGATTGAGGATCTAATTTCTAGACCTATGGTATCCAAAGTAGATAGCTAGATCTGAATCCCGAGTTGGAGTTCTCAGTGAAAGCATAAAAATGTTAACCTAAAAAATGAATCAACACTTTGGTTTGAGTTTGAAAGCACTGGCCCTATTCTTACAGAGCAATAAACGTAGATAATAGGTATAGAAAAGAGCGGTACAAGAAAGAATACAAGAAGATTTTTATAGTGGTTTGGCTGTTAACGAAGCCAACATCCACTTTATAGATTTTATTATCAACTGATTGTTGTTACAATGAGTGTTTGATTACAGGGCTTTTGATTATCCTTAGCTAGATTGAACCTCCAGAGTTAGAATCCACTAGAGAATCACAGTGGATGCCTTTAGAGATTGTTGTGATGGAGATAAAGAGTGAAGAAAGTTTCTAGCAGAGCTTCGACAACCAATCCGGCGAAGATCCCATTTGTGTTGCAGGTAGGATGGTATTTATAGAGATCGAAGAGCTTCTGGGCCAGGCCTGTTCGCTAGCTGCTTACAGATGATCCTAGGAAAATGCCACAAAGCTTAGCACACAACCCGAACCAAAAACATAGATCACTAGCGATTCATGGTCTATGGATTCCTAGCGATCCATGGACTTGGCTCGGATGCGAGCCAACCACTTGGCTCCTTCTTCCCTATGCTTCATTGTATTAGATCGTACTTACTCCAGGGTTAAGTATGGATCGCTGGCAATCCATAGTGTATGGATCGCTAGCGATCCATACACTTAACGTATCATGGTGACCTATTGGTGTTGTTTGGATCGTTGGCGATCCATAGAGTATGGATCACTAGCGACCCATGCACTTAGAATTTTTCTAGACTTTAATGTCTGGAATGCCTTCATTGCCTTGTTTCAACGTTGTTCATGTAATCTCGTTGCGCGTTGCTCTGCTTTGATGACGATCTACTTGCTAGTTGTGTTTGTCTGTTGATTGGACTGGACAGACGCTGGTCTCTAGGTTTAGTCAAACTCAGTAGTTGCTTTAGTAATGTGGCTTGGGTCTCTATCACTTGTTGCTTTAGTCCTTTTGGTTGAGTTCTGACCCATTCTGACTTCTTCAACTCATTCCATATTCTCTTGGATCCTCATGGGTTAAAGACCCGAATAACATTTTCCCCCTAGAGCACGTCTTCATTATAAACAAGGCGTGCTCTGGAAGTTATCTCCTTTAGTCTCTTCTTGTTGAATTCCAAGTAATCATGTCAGAGTTTTGCGGACGTGAGCTGGGTCACGCTGCCGATCACTTATTTTTGGTCTCGACCACTACTGCTTGTCATGACGGGTCAAATTTCATTTTCGACTTCCTGTTATACCTTGAAATAGTAGGTGGATGTCGCAATGTAAATCCGAAGTTAGCGATCCGAGTACTTAGAGATTTTCCATGGTTTTTATTTCCATTTTCCTACATAGAGAGTCGAGCCGATTCATTTCTTACCTCTACGTGGCTCGAACCTTTCTTCCTTCGTGAGATCCGAGCCTTCTTATAGCGATTCGATCTAACTTATTCGATTCAATCCAGTGTTTCCTAAGATTCGATCTTGCCCAAGCTTTCCACCATGATTTCATCTGCATTGCCACCATATAAGCATCGCCACTGCCTTCTCAGGCAACATCCGACCAAAACCCTAGCTCGCCATTGCCTTAAGTCACCGCCGATCCATCCCTTAGGTCACCTCCGACCCGATTACAGTTTGCTAATTCTAAGTCTCCGACCACTTTTGTGTTTTAGAGTTCAATCTGAGGTGGGTTTGCTAATCGCGATGTTCATTTATCGATTTGATGGCGAGATTTCATTTGTAATGTTGGCTGTGAGGAGTTTGAGTTGATTGCGGCTTAATGGAGGAAGATAGTAAATCGAGTCTTGAGTTTCTCCCAGAACGACATTTGGACCTTGTCCCAGTGCTTGACATGTTTTGCTATCTTTATCCATTAAGCCAGAATTGACTTGTGCCAAGTTCCATAGCTGATATTGCACGACACATCGTGAATCGGTCCTCGCTTTTCTGAAGAATTTGGACGTATTTTACTTGTCTTTTGCACGCTCGGTTTTCTGCAACAAAAAGAGTCTTCCGTGATGCTTCAGACAGTGATCTATTACCGATCGTTGATCGATAATGGGTAAGTGTAGAGGAAGTAAAAAAAATGGAAATGATACGAGAAGTCCTTTTCCTTTTCCACTGCGAGCAAACTATCTAAACGGGATAGAGCGTTTGTATTGTTTCAGATACCAAGGTCACTCCTATAGATAGCACACTGCACTTGCCCCCATACATAATTGAACTCCGATATGTCAGCATGAATCAATATCTCTCCGGAATTCAAGTGTTGTAGGGGAAATTATTAGTTTAGAATAGAATCACCTAATAGTTTTGAATGCAAGTTCCATTTTATTAGAATGAAGCATCCATCTTCGCGCCATAAATCGAGTGGAGGAAGCCTGACACTTTCAGTAGTCGAGTCGTCGTCCGTTGCCCTTTCTCTTTCCACTTCATAGGCAGAATACGACCAGTTGGTCCCGGTAGGTCCGGTCTTGGATCGAACTCCTCCCAATTTTAGGTTTCTTCTCAATCCACCAGAAAGAGCTTCTTCCGTGGTTTCAGCTAAGGTTCTGCATAACATCTGCATGCAGAACGGCATACCAGAGGAGGATGTACGCCTCCCAGAAAAGAACGAGTTTGCTCACATGCCTCCCCCTAGATATACCGCTTGCCATCGGTATATGTGTCTAAATGGAGCCATGCCCCCTTTCAATGACTTCTTGCGTGAAATTCTCTCAAGTCTAGGCATTGCCCTGTTCCAGATTCATCCTGACGACTACGCCATCCTAACTTGCTTGCATGTCCTTTTCATGCGCACATTCAATCGCGCTCCAAGCTTCGATGAGCTGCGGTACTTTCTTTCATTCAAGAGAAGGGACGAGTGTCCGTTTCCGGTTGTAATTGAAGCTCAAAGGAATCGCAAAATCGTATTATGACTGTAGAGCAACCTGTCCCAGTTTAAGATCCAATATTTCTTCGTCGGGTGCCCAGAAGGGTTTAATCGTCTGCGGACGACGGGGGGTAAGTTCTTTTCCTTATTCACCGAGTTTCGACGTGTCGCTGTGGGGCTTCTAACAAGTTGAACATTTCTTGCAGTTATCCTAAGGCCGAATAGGGACCTATCTCTTGATGAATTTTATCGAACCCTGAAGACCATCGATGTTGAGGAAAGGTCCATTAAAGTCTTGCTGACTGACGAGAACTTACACCGATATGGGTTGTTGCATCCGGGGAGGTCCACCATCTCAGTTGAGGTCCCCTCTCTTTCTCGATCCAGAGTTCGCACGCGATCCACTTCCTCTTCTCATGGGTCCGAAGAAGGCACTTCTCAAGAAAGAGAGGGCTTGTTCGATGAATCAGTCGAAGAGGCTTGTGATCGAAGAGACGTTGCTGCGACCGGAGTCGCCCAGCCAGAATGCCTCTGATCCCAAAGGAAGGAGAAGAAGAGTTCAAATAGAGGGAAGGCAAAGCCGCCCTAGACTTAGAAATAGAGGAGGGGGAAGTCGGGAGTAGTAGCGACGAGTCCACTTCTAGCGATGACTTCTATGCAGAATCCGATGATGGGGATTCTGAATCGTGTGATGAGACTTTGGGGATGAGCCCCATTGTCCCAAGCTCACCTCCTCCAGACACAGGTGATAAAGAAAATGCCTCAGGGATCAGGGAATGTCGGGATTCTCCGAGCAAAGATGCTGGAGCGGAGTTTGGTGATTTAAGCGATGTTTTCATAAATTTCGACGCGCTTATGGGGAAGATTTCATATTTGAGGAGGTGCACCCTCACTCGAACCACGTCGCATCCGAAGTCAGTCTGATTCCCTTCGCGGCGCTTGCCCGATCCGGTTTGTGACATCGTTTTAAGCTATCCTCCCAAACACTCCACACGCTTCACCTAGGGCCACACTCTTGTACACACACTTTATATCTTTTATTTTCTATTCCTAAAGCCTTTTATTTATGCTTCGTTTCAGGTATGATGAGAGGGCACATCCTTTATGACGACTTCGAAGAAATCACTAACTCCCAGTGCTGTTCTAAGCGTCTTTCCGGCAGTCATCAGCCCTGAGAAACGGAGGAAGAGTACAGGATAAGAAAGGATCTAGAGGCATGTTTGCATATCATCATATTACATTTTACTATGTTTTCTTAACCACTATAGATGCATGTGCATAGTATATGGTTATTATAAGTTGGGTTAAGATACTAGTGAGGGGAAACCCCGTTCCGCTAAGTGGCGTGGTCTCACTAGATTTCTATATGGTTCGAGATGGTAGGTTGTTATTCATACTAGCCTATTTGTCTGACTCGAAGTTTATGTTTTCCCCTTAAACTCTTGGGTGCTCAATTGATTTTGAGTAGTTTGAGAGTTAAGGTTTTCAGGTTCTCCTTTAGACGAATAAGCTTCTGGAGACATAAAGGAGGCAAGCTAGCTTGTAGGAGTTCTTTCTGTTTGATTCCACTATGTTTTGAATGTAATGGCATGTTGTTTAATTGCCTATATTTAGACTCTGATCAACCAAGGGGACATCTTCTTATTTTGCTCTTGGTGTATTTTGTAATAATTAAATTTCTCTGAACATGGTTTACGATTTGGGATTATGTAATGAATTTGATATGTGATTTGAAGAGGAACGAGAAATTTGTTTTATGATATTAAAAAAATTAATATCCAAATGTTTCTGTTATATCAATGTATTTATCATTACCACATTTGGTCATCAAGAATTAATAACTATAGATGACTGTAGCATTCGTAGCAGTTAGTGTTGGGCCTCCAAATGGGGGATGTTACAAGTTGGTATCAAAGCATAGGTTTATGCAAATTTAAAATAAATTTGTACCTAAAGGATTTTCAAAACATAATCAAATGAATCAGAAAATGAGATCGGGTTTTGGGTTAACGCTATAGTAACGTACTTCCATTAGATATATATATATATATAAGTATGTATTCCCTCTCTCTTAGACCATTCTTCTGTATCTTACTAAGGCTTGAATGCAGATTTACGAGAAAGGAAGATATGGAGGTAGGAAACAGAACAGGAAATCTACGCGGAGGAAGCACCACAATTAACGGAAATGCTCGCCCTAACACTAGGAGAAACCTAGGTCGATAGGCAAATGCTAATCAAAATGCAAATGCCAACGTAGGTGCTGGAACCTCGCCAGTAGATATGGGGATGATATATTAGTTCTTTTTCATTCTGATGCAAGCTGGAGCAGATGCAGGAGTAGCTGGAGGTAATGTTTTTGGAGAATCTAATCCCATGGCCTCAGTTGGCAATAATTATGCTAAGTTGAGCAGGGATTACACAACTCTTGGTGGGAAGCCATTTTTGGGAATAGAGGATGCTATTGAAGTGGAAAACTAGTTATTGCACTATGAAAGGATTTTTGCTGACTTGTGATTAGATGATGGGCGGAAGAGGAGACTTGCTTCTAGATAGTTGCAAGGAGCAGCACTTTATTGATGGAATAGTGTTACCGCGGGAGTTCCCGAGGAAGAGTTAACTTGGGCAGAATTTCGAATGAGATCCGAATAGAGGTTTTTGTCTGAAGTTTCCAAGTCAGTATTACTGAGAAAGTTCATGGACTTAGTGTAGGGTGAAATGTCGGTGATTGAGTATGCTATGAAGTTTGATGAGTTGTCCAGATATAGATATGCTACCATTGACACCGTCATTAAAAGAAACGAGAAGTTTATTCGAAGACCTGAGATTGCTAGGGCGACTATGCCACATCTCTGGGATCCAAGTACAGTTGTAGTGGAGATGGCATTTCTACTTATGGGAAGGAGAAGTAGGTCGGAACCCATGATTCTCAGGGAAAGAAGAGGAAATTCTTTAAAAAGAAAGGAGCTCAAAAAGGAGAAGCTACCAAGAAGGCAAAAGCTGATTTGGTTTGTTTTAAGTGTGATAAGAAGGGAGTGAAGTGCTTCAACTGTGACCAGATTGGACACTACACGAATCAATGTCCAGAACTAGTCAGAGCAGACAGGGGGAAAGTTTTTTCTTTGGAACCATCTTCTTCTAGAGCAAATGCTGTTGAGAAAGGAAAGATTATGATGGAAGGTACGCTTTTGATTCATAGTATACCAGTTAGGGTACTTTTGATACAGGTGCATTGCATTCATTTATATCCCAGTGTTTGGTAGATAAGTTATGTTTAGAACCATTATACCTTATTACTTCCTTAAGGACTGCAAATCCGATAGGAGGGTATGCAACTCTAGGGATGAGACGTGACCAATTAGAACTTGATTTGTTAGGTCATAAGTTTGCATGCAGTTTGTATGTTTTTGATTTCGTAAGCTTCAGGATCATTTTGAGTATGGATTGGTTAAATAGATATGATGCTATGATATTTTGCCAAGATAAGGAAATATTGCTAAGACATCCTAATAGTCATAAGTGAATTGTATATTCAGTAGAGAATTTAGATCTGAGTGCTTATGCCTTGTTGGGTGCTATGGAAGTAGAAGAAGAATTGAATCAGGTTTTGATAGTAAGAGAGTTTGCAGATGTTTTTGAGCTAGTCACAGGACTACCACCAAAGCGACCCATTAAGTTTCGGATAGATCTTGTGCCAGGAACGGAACCTATAAGTAGACCACCTAGTGGATGACACGTACTGAGATGAAGGAATTGAAGGTGCAGCTAGTGGAATAAGACCAAGCGGTTCGCTTTGGGGAGCAGCTGCGGTGTTCGTGAGGAAACTGGATGGGTCGTTAAGAATGTGTATCGACTATCGTAAGTTGAATGAGAAGACGATTAAGAATATGTATCCAATATCGAGAATCGATGATTTATCTGATCAATTGAGTGGAGCTAGAATATTTTCCCAATTGGATTTGGCGATAGGTTTCCATCAACTAAGAGTGGCAGAGGACAGTATTCCATTGACGGCGTTTCATAGTAGGTATGGTTCGTACGAGTGGTTATTAATACCATTCAGATTAACGAATGCGCCAGCTTTCTTCGTGAATTTGATGAACTGAGTTTTTCGAAAGCAGATTAATAGGTTCGTATTGGTATTCATAGATGACATTTTAATATACTCTAAGGATGAAAGAGAGCATGAAGTTCATCTTAGAGTAGTGTTTGAGACACTGAGGTAGCATCAATTGAAAGCGAAGTTTTCAAAGTATCAAATCTAGAAGAAAGAGATTAAGTTTCTTGGTCAAGTGGTTTCAGAGAAGGTTTGTCAGTAGACCCGACTGAGATTGAGGCAGTAAATAGTTGGAAGAGACCAGAGACGGTGACTGAGATCAGAAGTTTTCTTATACTCGTTGGATATTACTGGAGATTCATTAAGGATTTCTCGTGGATAGCAGCGCCTTTGGCTAAGCTAACCAGGAAGGACGTGAGGTTTATTTGGTCTGACAAATGTGAGGAAGCATTCCTTAAGTTAAAGCATTTGTTGACTAACATGCCTATGTTAGTGGTTCCAGACAGAAACCCAGGGTTAGTAGTGTATACCGATGCATGTGGAACCGGATTAGGGGTTGTGTTGATGCAGAAAGGTAAAGTTATTACCTATGCTTCACAACAGCTTAAACCACATGAAGTGAGATATCCTACTCATGATCTAGAGTTGGCAGCGGTGATCTTTGCACTGAAAGTATGGAGACATTATCTCTTCGGGGATAGATTGGAGTTATACACAAATCATATGTCCTTAAGGTATTTATTCTCTTAGAAGGAGTTGAATATAAGACAGTAGAGGTGACTGGAGTTTTTAGCAGCTTATGATTTTGGTATAGTGTATACACCTGGAAATGGAAATAAAGTGGTGGATGCTCTTAGCAGAAAACATCAGAATATGGTGTTAGTTATGTTAACAGAATGGAAGGATCTAGGGCCTTGACTACTTATAGTGTGCAGTTAAGATCGACTGCTAGTTCTAGTCAGAGCACCGCCATGTTATCCTACTTGGAAGTTCGACCAGTACTGATCGAAAGTATTTCTTTTAAGAAGAAAGAGGATCCATAGTTAGCTAAGAAGATTAAAAGGCTTCTGGTTAGATCGGAGACTGATGATTTAAAAGATTTTAATCTTGACTAGAGGGGATGGTTGAGAAAGAAGGGACGATTGTGTGTTCCGAATGATGAGGACTTAAGGAAAGAAGTTCTTAAGAAATGTCATCGATCCAAATTTACGATTCATCCTGGGGAAGCAAGATGTATCACGACATAAAGAGGAGTTTCTACTGGGAAGGTATGAAGAATGATGTTGGCTTGTGGGTAAAGCATGTGTGAATAGTCAATAAGTGAAGGTCGAACATTAGAAGCCGGGTGGGTTACTTCAATCTTTGAAGAAACTAGTTTGGAAATGGGATTCAATATCCATGGATTTTATAGACGGGTTGCCAATGTCGAATCGAGGAAATGAAAGTATATGGGTCATAGTGGACAGGTTGACCAAGAGTGCCCATTTCGTTCCAGTTAAGTCAACTAGGACGGCACTTGTTGTAGCTAAATTGTTTATGAAGAACATAGTTAGACTGCATGGAATTCCTAGTAGTATAGTAAGCGATAGAGATACTTTATTTACTAGCGAGTTCTGGAAGAGTCTACAGGATGTGTTACGTACCAAGCTCAAGATGATTACTGCTTATCACCCTTAGACAGATGGGCAGACAAAGAGAGTCAACAGGGTACTCGAGGATTTCTAAGAGCTTGTGTGTTAGATTTTGGTGGATCTTGGGAAGATCACCTAAACCTGGTTAAGTTTTCCTATAATAACAGTTTCCAGACTAGTATAGGAATGGCGCCTTTCGAAGCTTTGTATGGAAGGCCATGCAAGTCACCAGCATGTTGGTCGAAAATTGGAGACAGATTAGTCATAGGTCTAGATCTGGTAAGAGAGGCAATAGAGAAGATTGAGTTAATACGAGGTAAGATGAGGGAAGCTTAGTTTAGACAAAAGAGTTACGCAGATAAGAGGCGTAAGGATCTAGAGTTCTCGGTTGGAGATAGGGTTTTCATTCAAGTATCACCGATGAAGGGTGTGGTATGATTCAAAAAGTCAGGGAAACTGGCACTGAGATATGTTGGACCATTCGTAGTTATAGAGAGGATCTGAAAGTTCGCATACAGAGTAAAGTTGCCAAGCAGTTTGGAAGGTGTCCATAATGTGTTTCATGTGTCTCATCTTCGTAAGTGGATGCATGGTCCAGAGACTACTATTCCTCTAACTGCATTGGAAGATGTAATAATAGAACCGGATCTGACTTTTGTTAGGCAACCAGTTCCGGTTGTAGCAAGAGATGAGAAGAAGTTAAGAAACAAGACAGTCAAGTTGGTGAAAGTTCAGTGGAGCGACAACGAGGACTGCACTTGGGAGGTAGAAGACAGGATTAGAAATACTTATCCCGATCTGCTTTAAGGGTAGGTTCTATATTTGCTTTATATAGACTATTTGCTAGTCAGGTAGGCTACTATGGTAGTTAGGAGATGTTATCGATGATTACTATGATTGGTATTTAGTCCTTGCTGAATTTCAAGGACGTAAATCTTTAAGGTGGGGAGCCTATAACACCCCTAATTTTAAATAGTATTAATCAAGAGATTTAATTAGATAAATTAAATAGAATAACATAGAGACTAGACTGGTAAGGGGATTGAGATTTGAAAACTAATCAGGGACGTGCCTTAATTAAATGAATTTATAAAATGGTTTATAAGTAGATACCTAAGAGATTAAGGCAAGGGTAATATGGGAATGGTCGTATACCATAACCCCTAAACCCTTACCTCATTCTCATTCATACTTTCATAAAACAAAACATAAGCAAAGGAGAATCAAGGCCAGCCATTACCATAGGGGAAGAAGAGCTTAAAATCGATTAGAAGCTAAGATTCAAGCTAAGAAGATTAAAGCAAGAACAAATCTCAAGTTCTTATCCAAACAAGGTGAATAATAATCTAAACCATCTCATACATGTCTTTTTGAACATTTTAATTTTGGATTTAAGGTTTAAAACCGTTTAGATGGATGAATAATGATATGCTTTGATTATATGCCATGTTTTGATTTAAACAATGATTTTTGGGTAATGATATATATCGATTTTAAGGTTAAAATCGTGTAAATTGATTTCGAATGCCATGATGGTTGAATATGTAGTAAAACGTTATTTTGGAGATGGGTTTTAATTTTCATAATATTCCATGCCATGGATAATTTATTATGAATTTTGGATGGAAGAAATAGACAATTTTGGGTTTAAATTATTTAAGACAATTATTGTGATAACCCAGGATTTTTGGACAATTGTTAATTGATAATTAACTGGATTGAATCAATAGAAACAATGATTTATAAGTCAAACAAATAAATCTGTTAATAAAATTTATATATGGATAAATATTTATTTGATAATCTACCAATATAATCATTTACCATTGGCAAATTATTCTTTTAGAACAAATAATGTGTTGTTAAATATATATATATGAGTTGATTTTAATTAAGTTGAATTTGAATTTGAGATTGAAATTTAAAAGATAAAATATCTTAAAATAAATTGGATTTAAAAATAATGTATATTTGATTTTTTTAGTATATAATTAGTTCTATATTATTTTCTTTAAAGGATTTTATAAATATAAATTAAGAAAATGTAATTACCAAATAGATATCTTAGAAATAAATTAGATTTGAAACCCTACATTTTTAAACATTAGTATATATATACTTAGTTATTGATTTAAAATATTATTAATCTTAGTTTAAAATTAAATAAGGATAAATATAAAAGCTTTTATTAACATTTTAAAATAATTTAAAAAGAATTGCATAAGGACAAATGTAAGTAAAGGAATAAGGTCTAATGACAAGTGTAATTAGTTACTTAACAATTTAACAAGTGTCTTTTATATTTTTATTTTTCAAAATAATTAATAAGAGATAATATAAACATTTTCATACCTATCTCTCATTCTCTTGAATCAGTTCAAATTCTAAAACAAAGAAGAAAAAGAAAATCTGTAAAAAAATTCTCAAACCAGAAAAGTATCAAACAAGATTTTATCTTCAAAATGCAATCTGTAGCAAAATCAAAAGCCTGTGACCAAATTTGCAAACCTGAAATCAGAAGAAAATACAACATCAGTTTCCAAGTTTTTATACCTGAGATCAAGCTAGCGATTCAATCAAACATCAAAAACAAGTTGTAAGCTTCAGTTTTAAAGGATTCTCAGATCTTGAGTAATCAAGTTTTCAATTTTCAAAAGAGCAGTAGCTTCCAGTTTTCAGGCTTTTGTTTCAAAGCTCTGTCCTTCAAACGGTAAGTAAACAACTAACCTTTATTTTAATTTGTGGTTTGTGATGTATTTAGTAAGTAGGTGATGTGAAAATTGTTTGCATGTGTGTAATTTTGGTTTGTACGCTATAAATATGTAGCAGTATATGTGTGCTTGTCTGGAATCTGAGTAAATCCCTGTTTTATAACTGACAGGCCTAAATCTTGATCTAAGATCAAGTGCTCTTCAATCATTCATCTATAGGTTGTGACATTTGAACAAAATGTGTTTGTTTTTACCTATGCTAAGTATTAAAAATATAATTAAGCATGATAAGAATGAATATGTCTGTAAATTTAGAAATACAGTAGAAATTTATAAAAAAAAACTTTAGGTTATATCTTAGTTCAAAATTAAATTCTAATTGTTTTGATCACTTTTAGCCAATGATGTAAAAATAAAATATGTTCAAAATCATCAGAATTTAATTTTATAAATATAATTTCAATATAATATGGAATGGTTTTTGACTGAATGAAGAAGTACAGTGAACTTCAAAGTTTTACCCATTTTTCGATTTGCATGAATTCCAGATTGGATTACATCACGTAAACTATTTCGGAAATGACGAGTTTTAAAACAAAAATCAGAATTTTTAGTGGTGAATTGGGGACGAATTGGATGGTTGAACGGAGAATGGGTTATTGCGAAAATCTAATGATCGGCGTGATAATGTTTGGCGAGATTTGGCCTAGAAGTGGCTAGAGTGTTGTAGATCATAGGAAAAATGGATGAGAATTTTTCTGATGAACGGAGCGGTGAGTCGAAGCCAAACTAGGGTTAGAAGGGTGGATTTGGACGATGATGTTTGTGAGGCAACGGCGATGGCCATGGGATATCGGAGCTTTCGTGAGAGTCGTTAGCGACTTGTAGGCGTCGTCGAAGCTGATCAGAACGGCGGTGGTGGTTCGTGCACGTGCACACGAGAAGATGTGCATCTGTTGATCTTTGGAAGATCGGAGAAGAAGGGGAGCACGGGGTCGATCTCGATGATGAAGCGCGTTTGACTCGAAGCAAGGGACAAGAGCGAGTGGCATGGGTTAGGGCTCGGGTAAAATTGAGTTTGTCTCGGAGTGATCTCGAGTGTGTTGGTGTGAGCGATTTTAACTTAACAGTTTTTAAATTTAAACCAGTTTTAAAAAGAAGAGGAGGAAGCTCGGGGAAAAGGGTGAGAAAACTCGGGTTTTGGTTCGAGTAACCCTAAGATTTTCTCGCTAAAATGATTATGTTTCAAATATTAAAGATAACATAATTAAGCTTTTAATAATTCCCTTGATCATTCTTTTAAAAAAAAATTGTTTATTTAAATGTTTGATTAATTAAGATGTATAATTTATTTTAACTTAGTAAGTTAATTCTTAAAGTTTATTTAAAACTTAATTAAAGATATAATTAATTAAGAAGATTAAATGTGTTTAATCATTAATTAAACTTAAGGGTTTAAATTAAGATATAGGTTAATGATAATTATTTCTATGATTTATTAAATAAGATCTTAATAATGATTAAGAAATAAATAAGGATAAATGGTTTATCTTAAAATTTATGAAGATCTTGAGTAAGTAAGGATTAATAAATTAGTAATTAAAGATAATTACTTAATGGAAGTAATTAAAAGGTTGATCACTTAAAGTAAGTAATTAAAGAGAAATTAATTTATTAATGATTAAGAATTTATTAATTTATAATTAAAGGTTATAATTAATTAATTAGAGATTAATCAATTGGTAATTAGGGATTAATTAATGTAAGTAATTAGAGATTAATCATTTAAATGATAATTACTTAATGTAAGTAATTAAAGGATAAATTTGATAAGGGTTAATTAATTTGATTAGCAATTAAAGGTTAAATTAATTAATAATTAAAGGTTAATTAATTTGAGGATAATTAACCAGTGGGATAATTTCTTCATGAAAGTAATTATGGATGATTTATTGGTTTGAAATTAATTATGTTAAGTATGTAGGATTTAAAGGTAATTAAAGTAATTAATTTTAATTCAATTGGTGGTTAATTAAATTAATTAGAGATGGTGTAGTAGATTAATCTTGCTTATGTATGATTGAATGATATTGAATGCCTTGGATTATGTGATATCTCTGATATGTGATATGTGCTGCTTTGTGATATGAGATGAATGGTTGTATATATTATATTGTTTAAACTTAAACTTTTGGTTAATGAATAATATTGGATTCGAAGAGACCGGGGTCGGGTACTAGTAAATACCCGAAACCACTTCGATTTGGAATCTTCTATAAATTCTTTATAAATTGATATGTGAAATCAATAGGTCAGTTTGGGATAATATGGACCATTTAAACCAGGTTGGATACTTAGATATTGTTTTGTGAAAATAAGTGTTGACTATATAAGTTATTTACTTATAGTAAAGTACGAGTTACCCCGGGTTTAAATAAGTTATATGGATTGAAATTTCATGTTAGATGAGTTTACTCACGCTGGTTTCCTGCCTTACTCGGGTGTTACTTTGATGTAATGCTCAGGTCAAACCGAGTATTACAGCTTTTCAGGTTAGGACGTTCTAGAGCTCAGGAGGCGAGCTGGATGGCAGGAACGTATGGAGTGTATTCCGCTGTGATATATTGTTATTTATTGGGACGAGTTATTTTAACTGTCTAGTGATTGTGAAATGTTGTAACTCTGATGTATTAAAATGTAATTGACTGATACAGTTTTCTTTGTATAACTGATATTATTATTTGATATTGTATTTTAATCCACTGCGAATGTGAGAATCTGTGTCGTGTTCTGTTTCTTCCTCTTCTTCTATCTCTTTCTTCTTTTTCCCTAACTATCTGGGATTTTCGGGACGGAAAATCCCGGGTTGTTACAATTATATGTTGATTACGGGTCTGAAATTTACATATGTTAGAAAACATATTAAAAGTGAATTTTGGTGATTTTTGGGGAATTTTCCTCAGTGTTTGATGTGGTTATTAAATTATTTAAGTTAAAAGGCTTAAATATTTAAATGTTTTGTTGAAGGGAATGGCTTAAAAAGATTTCAATTATTAATTATTGAATTCGGCAGCCTTTTTAGAAAAGGATTTTGATAAAGAATTTGGCAGCCAATCATATTCTGACAAATTGGGCAAGTTAGGTAAAAAGGAATTTCTTTGAAAGGCAACAAAACTAGTTTTGTTTTGATGTATCACTTCACTAGTTTTGTTTTGATGTACCACTTCGCCACTTCCATCGGCTAGCTTTCGTCACCATACTTTTGCTAATAAACCATTTCAAAACTAATACCCATGGTATCAAGCCATTGATAGATAGTGGATTGGAGAAAGGCGGAAGGAACTATGTCGAAGGCAAGCTTTTGAAGGGGTTAAAGCCGTTCTTATAAGCTTTCGAATACATGACTTGCCTTTGTTTTTAAAAGATGCTTTCGAACGAGTTTCATTACCATTGTTCAAAGAAGCTTTCAAACAAGTTGCCGCTTACCTTTGACTTTAAAAAGGAGCTTTCGAAAGAGTTGCCGCTTACTTTGTTTTAAAAGAAGCTTTTGAATAAGTTGCCGCGTTTTGAACCTATTTGTTACCTAGTTGCCACCTTCATGCCTTTTGAATTGGTTAAAGGCTGCTTTTCTTTATAGCCTTATAGCAATGAGTTCGAAAGGAAGGATTTCGTTTTATTAATAGTAAAGTCGTCTTCCCAATGCTTTCGAAAGGGTCCTTATAGCTGCTTTTATAAATGGTTTCGAAAGGTTTGTTTTGAAGCTATCATTTTCCCCAATTCTTTTATTTGAAGACCAATGCTTTCGAAATGGTTACTTTCACTTTTGTTTTCTTTGGCCCAGAAGTTATATTTAATGTTAAACCCAATTATTTCGAAAGAGATACTTTCAAATAGTTTCAAAACTAAGTTCCATTAATTTTCTTTGAACCAAGTGCCTTCAAAAGATAAGCTTTAATGCTTCCGAAAGGTATATCTGTAATGGTTTCGAAAGGAAGGTTTCAATGTTTCGAAAGGAATGTTTTGAGTGTTTCTAAAGGTATATCTTTATGTGTTTTGAAAGGAAGGTTTGAATACTTTCAAAGGCTTTGTTTTTAATGGTTTCGAAAGAGAAGGCCTAAAGTTTCGAAAGCCTTAGTTTTCAAACAAGAAACCCAATCTCATTTTTAAAGATAAATCCATGTTAATATGAAAGAGTTTTGAAATGGCATTTAACTTTGGAGTTTTTGAAGAGGTTTTCCTTGCTAAAGATAGTGGGTTAAGGGTATTAACCATGTTTCATTTGAAAAATGATTACAAGGAAATTAAAACATAGATAGTTATATTATTATGTTATGATTAGTTATCATGTATGTTTCTTCTGTAAACTTATTCACTTTATAATTAACCCATAGCTGCATTTTGGGTGTTAAGGGCAGAATAACCAGCTAGGTTGACCCAGTAGTAAATATACGTTGAGTTAACTCCTGTATGAGTAGAATTTCATCCGGGTGGTCAAGTAGGCCAGAATATAGGATGCCCAAAGACCGATCAAAGGATTTTTGGTTAGACGGGTTCTTAGTAAGCCCATGAAAATTATGTATGGAAATAGTTATTGGCAGGAGCCAATAGGTTCCTAGTGATGCCATGAAAACTATGTCAAGATAAAGTTATTGAAAGAGATTAATAGGTTCATAGTGATCCCATGAAAACTGTGACATGAGAGAAGTTATTTGAGAATCCAATAGGTTCATAGTAAGCCAAAGAAAACTATAATTGGAAAAAGTTGTTGGTAGATAACAATAAGTTCATAGAGATCCCATGAAAACTATGATTGGATGACAGTATTGGTAGGAACAAATAGGTTCATAGTGATCCCATGAAAACTATGAAGGTGGATTGGAATTCCATAAGAATTAACACGTTATTAGTCGGTCTATAAAACTAATAGGATAATAGTGGCCTTAGAAACTATATTTTGAGATAGATTGTCAAGTTAATGGGGATGGGTAATCCAAAGCATATTGCATGTTTGCGTATCATCATATTACCTTTGATTATGTTATGTCTTAACCATTGTGGATGCAGGTGCACAGTATATGGTTATCATAAGTTGGGTTAAGATACTAGTGAAGGGAAAATCCGTTCCGCTAAGCGGCGTGGTCTCACTAGATATCTATATGGTTCGAGATGGTAGGTTATTATTCATACTAGACTTTTTGTTTGACTCGAAGTTTATGTTTTCCCCTTAAACTCTCGGGTGTTCAATTGATTTTGAGTAGTTTGAGAGTTAAGGTTTTCAGGTTCTTCTTTAGACGAATAAGCTTCTAGAGACGTGCAGGAGGCAAGCTAGCTAGTAGGAGTTATTTCTGTTTGATTCCTCTATGTTTTGAATGTAATGGCAAGTTGTTTAATTGCTTATATTTAGACTCTGATCAACCATAGAGGCATCTTCATATATCGCTCTTGGCATATTTTGTAATAATTATATTTCTCTGAACGTGGTTTCCCAAAATTGAGATTATGTAATGAATTTGAAATGTGATTTTAAGTGGAATGAGAATTTTTTTTATGATATTAACTTTTTTTCATATCCATGTGTTTATGGTATATCAATGTATCTAACATTACCACATTTGGTCACCGAGAGTTAATAACTATGGATGACTGCAACATCCGTAGCAGTTAGTTTTGGGCCTCCAAATGGAGGATGTTACAGTTTTGGAAGAGAAAGCACTGAAGGAAATCTAACTTTTTCGCAGCGAGTGAAATGGGTAGATTTTAAAAATCCCTAACTGGATCGTAGTAGGTCTATGAAATCTAATGTTTAATACTAGATCCAATCTAGTGGTTTACTAAAATTATATTTTATTAAGATTATTTCATTCTTGATTAATTAAATATATATTAATTGACTGTGACATTTGATTAAGTATGAATACATCCAACGTGTTCGTACATACATACATATATATAAGATTTGACATGCATATGAAACATATATAGTGAATATGATCATTTGGTGTTAAATTATAATAAATCTTATATGCATTCATAATATAACTTGATATCAAATAGATATAGACATGTGTATAACCATACATATATACATATAGATATCGACATTTTTATATATATTGCATATACATATATATTACACTTACATGTGTATACGACAATTTCATCTACAAATCAGGAATATAAATCCCGAAGTATTTACATATGTTTAAATGCGCTATAATATTTATGTATATGGTTTGTATACACATATTAATAGTACCATGTATAATGTGTGCGTGCGCGTGTATGCGTGCTTCATATGTTTATATATTATATATCGCCATTTTTATTTGTATATATAGTTAAGAAAGTAAATCTATGTAATTGAATTAGAAATGGTTCAGTAATTAAAGAAGAAATGGAAGGGACTTTTAACCTTCTCCTTTTGCAGATTTCTAGCTGTATTTAAATCTAATCACTAGATGAAATTGGAAATATGTTTCCATATTTAGTCATAATCAAAATGTTTAGGCATTAAATATTAGATTTGAATTATCACATAAACATATAAACCAAAAGCACCTTAAAATGGTATCATAGTTAAATTATTCCAACACTTGTAATTTTCATGTTCATGTTCATATTCAAATCGATTGTTCTATCGCATATGTTCCAAAAAATTTAAAAAGGAGAAAAATTAAGTTTAAACATCAAACATTTTAAATATTAATATGCATACATACATACAACTTTATTGTTTAATTACGACATAATACGCCATAACATGAAATATTAAACATATGTGAACATACATAAATACATACATATACATATATATAAATGTATATGTTCATAAATAAATTTATTTTGTTGAAACTAACCTTAATTAAAAAAACTTTAAATCCAAACTTTCATGAAACATTGAGATCTAATATATATACATATTGTCTTCTGTAATTGCAGTGATTTACAATTTAAACACAAATCAGAAACTCACGATTAAAATTCAATGGCCAAAAATAATAATTAGAAAAGGTATTTCATAATACAAATGTATATAAGGGATGGTGATGTAAAATAAAATATGAAGAATTACCTAAGTAGATTTAGCCTTTTGTAACACCTTGATCTAAAAATTATTCCCTAGATTCCTAAATCAACATCTAGTTTTGCAGGAATCAGATGAATCGCTTGTTTAAATTTATTTGATTCAGTTTTGCGTAAGAAGACAAAAGTTTTGGCTATGAATGGGGTTAAGAGGTGGCTGTATTTGATGGAGCAAAAAAACAGGAAGAAAAATAAGTTTCAAAGGAAATAAATGAAATCAGGGGATCTGTTTTAATAGGGAGAATGAAATTTTCCAATTCTCCTTATTAAAAATTAACTTCTTCAATTCCCATTTAATTCTCAATCATGCCACCTCATCCCCTATTAAACATGGTCGACCATTTTATTTTCCTTGATTGGAGAAAAGTTTCCAAATGCCCTTTGAGTAATATCTCTATTTAAACCTTGTTAAATATATACCGGTATCGTAAATCGGTACATATATATATATAACTTTCATACACACATCCTAGTAATGACTAGCAATGCCAAAAACATCAAATAAATATTTAATATTTCCTAAATATAAATTAATTTAATAAATTTACAACATTTGATAAACCAACTTAATTGTGTGGTTTTTTTGGAGAATTCACAGATCTAGTTGTGTGTCTCGGAGGTGTGAATTCAGTTAACAATTAATATTAAATAATTCAAATATTAACGTTCGCACGTCACCATAGCTATTGGCGTGACCGTTTAGTCGAATTCATCGCTTACATAGACCTTTTCAATAAAAAATCATATTATATATTATTGGGATACCAATAGTGATAATAATTTACACATGTTAATTTAGCCAATATTACATCACATTAGGATGTATGGAATTTAGTATTGGTCAAAACTCCAATATTATCCACATTCAACATGGTTAGTCCATAAACAAAGTTTTTGGTTCAATAATAATATTAATTATTAATCATTCTGCTCTGACCATAGATTTTAACTTTAAAATGACCACGGTTGACTGTAATACTAAACTTATATAATTGAGGAGACGAATTATCTATTGAATAATGATTCACTTTCGATGCTTCAACTCAGACGCAAATATAGTCATTCGATGGATCGCCATGCCATGGTTTAACTATAATAAAATTGGATTATTCGCATTAAAGTTCCACAGTATTTTGTAACATCGTCACACTGAGATATCCTATTTGACATAGTTGTTATCAAGCAATAAGTAACTCTCGGAAGAGCCATTCCATGGTTATCTGATAAATATAAGTACATAATCCCTTAGTGCCCCTAGCAGCCATGAGTAATATACTGCCAACATTTGGAGAGCGTTACACTCTCTGGTCTCAATGGATGAATTGATATCCTTTTCTCAAAAAAAACTTGACCGGGAATATTTAAAACAAAATGTCATTTTATTTTGCGATTAATTACTCACAGTTGCTACTATTTGCATCTACAATCACATAACATTTTATTTAAGGAATTTCTTATTATATATAATTTAAATTAAGTACTTAATTAATTATATCATAATACAGCAAAGTATATCAAATACCGTTACCACAAACAAGATTGACTATAGAGTTAGATATATGTATCAAATTACATATTTTTCCCTAGAAAATATCCCTAACTCTCTCAACCTCCCACTTACACTTAGGGTCACTTATGAAATCATAATCTCATTCCTCCAATCAATTGAGAATTGATCGAGCTAGTTCGTTAGTGAATGGATCTACTATGTTTTATTACTATCTACTCTATCAGCCAGCATCTCTTCATCGTAGATAAACTGCCTTGATCATTTTGAACTTTCGTCATATGGTTCGAAATATCTTATAAGCCTTAGTTACTTTTACATTATGTATCGCAACATTATTTTTACAAAACAACATCGTGGGATACTTAACATTTGAAATCACTCCTAACTGAGTTATAAATTTGGTACTTATATTTAAAGTACTTTTATTGCGGCACTTTTCAAGGTGATGTCCTTAGCCTTTTGGATGAATCAACAATCATCTCTTGTTTGGAACATTTCCAACTCGAAGCTCCTTATTAGGGTTGAATATAAATTTAGGATTGACATAATATATTTAATATCACTTATGAAGTTTGCGTCCGAACTCTCTTTCATCTGGAGTTCATTTTTTCTATAAACAACTCTCTAGTATTTCATAAATACTCGAGAACATTCACAACTACATTTAGCTATTTTAATTTGGGTTTGAAACTCGCTCAATATGCCAATTATATAAGTGAATTGCAATATAATAGACAGTATGACACATATGATAATTCTTCTTGCCGATGCATGAGGAATCCATGTCATATATTCTTTATTAAACATTTTAATATAGTGTCCATATATATCGTTTGCAACAATTCCAACATCCTTACTTAGAGTTTTAGAAATATTTTAGTACCTCATAATATTTTTTCTTAGACACATGCTTCCTTTGCATTTTGACTAATAATCAAACTATTTGATTTCTTTGTCAAAATATTTTCTCAACTCAACGATACCATTGTATCCGTTCTTGGATCTTATCCAATAATTACAAACTCGGCTATCGCAACCATTGGCATCTTGAATTTTAGGTTATCATGTGCAAAAATTCTATTCTAAATCATTATTCATGCTTTATGTTTTAGTTAAGATGCACCAAAATTCAAAGTTGTATAGGACGACAATTTTGCGAATATAATCCGAATTAACTTAAGCAACTTGACTAACGGATCTGCTATGTTAATTTCAGCAATTGAAATTTGTGAGGTTACTCTCATCAATGTTGCTTTCTATATTCCAACTGCATTAGTCTTCCTTGCGAAGACACATCTATGTTCAATGGTATATCCCTTCGAGTACAGCTATCAAAATCATATTTCGATAATTTACTTAGAATCTATTCCAGATTTAGGCATCGTTCCATATGGTTGAGTCTATATTCATCATTGATTACTGAAACTGAGGAAATTGTTATTACTAACAAATCTTTTTCTCGACATTGATAAGAAACTCATAGTTTCTCCTCAATGTGCATGATTTATATTAGACATTCTAATGGGTTGTGTCTATTTTAGACTGAGTTAATTTCATTTTATTTAATCGATTATTATGTTAGAGTCTTCGAATCATATCCAATATTTACATAAAATTGATTCAATTAAGAATTTACGAGACTTATGTTCATAACATAAATTTGTCAACCATTGTTGGTTGTGTGAGTTGCGGAATTATGGACCTTAAGGCTAATTAAATAATAAAGGAGGGTGAATAGTGTTTTCTAATTTTTGTAAATCTTTTTAAAATTGTTTTAAGATTATTATTAAACAATGTAGTGAATAATCATAGATGCAAACTCAGATAAGTATAAGTGCAATAAAGTAAAAAAAAAATAGAGAACTAGAGAGCTCATACCAGGGATTTTTATACTGGTTTGGAGTTACCCTATGTCCAGTCCCATACAATTTCTTGTACAGATTTCTTTTCAAAATGCCAATCTTTTAATGGGTAGAAAGAAAACCCAATACAATCTCGATTTCAAGGCTACGAGACACGCCTTTCTGTTTTTCGAGCTCAGGGTACACCACTTGATTTGGATGGGCTACAAGCACACCCACTTGGATTTTCAGGTTACCAAACACACCCAATTGATTTGGACGGGCCACAATCACATCCAAGCAAGTATAACTAGAGTTTGATGGTTTTTCCAAAGACAATTTCTTGATCTTTGATTACAATGAATCTTATAGCCTCTTGGACAACACTTTGATCTTTGATTAACAAAGAGTGATGATTGAAATTGGAGAATAAATAGTAGAAAATCAATAAAATGAAGATTGAATTGATTCTGGTTGAAATTGAGAAGATTTGAATAAGTTTTTCACTAGTATTTTGGCAGAGTAAGAGGAGAGAAGATAATAAGAAAGTAGTTGTTAAAAAATTCATTTGAAACCCCTATATATAGCGAATAAATAGTCATGTCCATTCGCAAAGAGTTACGATGAATAGATACTTCATTTCAAAATTTGAATTTCACATTGCGGCATGTATGTCGACATACTATATATTGATATGTTGACATATCCCTTTCAAATTTGAAAATTCTTTTGGTTTAAAATGTTTTGAAAATCTTATGTTTTGTAATATATTTTGATACATTGTAAAATAATTTAAACATAGTTTATAAACATTTTAAACTTTGAAAAACTTTTATAAAATATTTTAATATATATTTTTGTTTTAAAAATAAAGGATAAGAAAATGAGAAATAAAGATCAAATGTTACAACCAGGGACTAACAATATTTTATGACTCTATATATTATACTATTGCCTTGAGATCTTCATATGTTGGTCTTTATACTCATGAGTCCTCATGTCCATTCCTTGAGTCTTTATATTGTACGGTCCTCGATTCAACACTTGTATAATATTCTGCACTATATACTATATAACTTGGCAAAACATCAGTATCCATATTTTATATGAATGTATTTTTGCTATCATGGTTGTTATCATCAAAATCAATAACCGAGGTATTAACAATCTCCCCCATTTTGATGATGACAACAATTAATATCCTATATATAAAATATGATATAACTCCCTCTGAGTTAGATAACTCCCCCTGAATATAGGCATATGTATATTTTATATTTTTCGCCCCCTTTATCATCAAAAAAATGGGTGAAGATAAAAACTCCCCCTAAATGAAATACTTAGAAACTATAGATTCAAAATCAATAAAAAAATAATATATACGTGATATATGATGAATATATGATAAAAAATACACTATTCTATATTAAGCATGATGATGTATGATAACAAAGTAGATTTTATTTATGTAATTCAAACAAATCCAATTATGTACAAGTCAATTAAAATAAATCAGGCATACAAATTCAAACAATCCAAACCAAATCCTAACAAACCAAATTAATACGCACTAAACTTAAGTTTATGGTTTTCTTTTTTATTATGGGGGACTTATGGTTAGGACAGAAAGGGTAGTGAAGACAAAAGTTCCCCTTTTGTTCGATGAGATTTCCATCTCGATCGAAGCATACTTCACCCACACATTTGACCTCATCAACCTTTTCCTCTTCATCTTCCTTTTCTTCCTCTTCCTCTTACTCTTCCTTTTCCTCCTCTTCTTCGTTGATAGGACTGTGAATGACAAGATGGGACTATCATCTTTGATTACAATTGGATGATTATCCAATAGATATTTCTAGAGATTACGAATAATTTTCCCTTGCTTCTCTTATTCTTTCAAGAAGCGTAGTTGAACAACCTCTATTTCTGAAAGCATATTGAATATATGCTTCAGGTCTTCTTCAATCTTGGTTACTTTTGCCATGGTGGTGGTTTGGAAGGGGCCTAGAGTGGGAGCTTGGAAGGAAAAGGGTGCATTCTCTTCTCTTGGATGTTTGAAACTCAAGGAAGCCATTAATATATATATATATATATTTTTTTAGAATTTACATAAGAGAGAAGACAAAGAAATGGGTTTAATTTCGAAATTTGATGGTTATATAGTTGCATTTTGAATTTTGAATTTAGGAGGGAAATCTGTTTTCCAAAATTACTCGTATATGTCGACATATGAGTAGAAGTATGTCGACAAATGTAGTGTATTTTGATTTTTTTAATATTTTTTTATTACTAATTTTTATTTTATTATATTTATATTTCAGGGAAAGAACATATTCCTTACTCTCTTTTAAGTTTAATAAAAGATGTTCGAAACAATGGTTTTGTTAAAATATCGGCTATTTGATATTCAGTATTTATAAATTTAAGTGAAATTACTTCCTTATTTACGTTATCTCTCGAAAAATGATGTCTTATATCTATATGTTTGGTTCTAGCATGATTTGTTGGATTTTTAGATAGATTTATTGCACTAGTTTTATCACAGTATATTGGTGATTTAGTAAAATTTAAACCAAATTTTTTTAACGTTTGTTGCATTTAAATAACCTATGAACAGGCTAATGCGGCCGAATATATTTTTGATTCTGTTGTAGATAGAGATACAGAATTTTGCTTTTTGCTAAACCAAAAAACTTGAGAATGACCTAGAAAGTGACAATTTCACTTGTACTTTTTGGTCTGATTTGCATCCAGCATAGTCAGCATCACTATATGAAATTAAATCAAAAGAATCCTCTTTTGGATAAAACAGTCCGAGTCTAGGGTATTGTTCACACATTTTAATATTCTTTTTACTAATTTTAGATGAGTTTCTTTAGGTTGAGATTGATAGCTTGCACATAGACAAACACTATGCACTATATCTGGTCTACTAGCAGTTATATAGAGTAATGATCCTATCATTCCTCTATATAAATTTTGATCTACATATTTTGAGTTTTCTTCTTTATTTAATTTCTCATTTGTTGCCATAGGAGTTGGTTTTCCACTAGTATTCGACATACCAAATTCCTTAACTAAGTCTTTGGCATATTTTTCTTGACTTATAAAAATTCCATTATTTAATTTCCTTATTTGTAGTCCTAGAAAGAATGTCAGTTCTCCCATATGATCCATTTCAAATTCCTTAGTCATTATATCTGAAAATTCTTTATTTAATTATTCATTTGTTGATCCAAAAATAATATCGTCTACACATATTTGTATAAGTTGAATATCATTATTATTTCTTTTAATAAATAAAGTACTATCTACCTTTCCTATTCCAAAATTAGATTGTAATAAATAAGATTTTAATCTATCATACCATTCTCTAGAAGCTTGTTTTAGACCATATAAAGTTTTCTTTAATTTGTAAACGTGATTAGGTAATTTTTTATCTTCAAAAATTTGGGGTTGTTCTACATAGACATCTTCTTTAATAAATCCATTTAAAATGACACTTTTGACATCCATTTGAAATAATTTAAAGTCATTATGATTTGCAAATCAAGTAAAATTCTGATAGCCTCCAATCTGACTATAGGAGCAAAAGTTTCATCAAATCCATATCTTATTCTTGACTATAACCTTGAGCAACTAAACGTGCTTTGTTTCTAATAACTTATCCTTATTCGTTCATTTTATTTCTATACACCCATTTAGTTCCTATTATGGAATTTTCTTCAGGTCTTGGGACTAATTCCTAAACATTAATTCTTGTAAACTGATTCAGTTCTTCTTGCGTAGCAAGAATCCAAGAATAATCTAATGATGCTTCTTTTGGATTTTTGGGTTCCTTGGTTGAGATAAAAGCAACATAACTCGTTTTATTTAATTGATTTCTTGTTTTTATAATATATTCTATATTTCCTACAATATTTTCTATAGGCCGATCTTTTAAATATTTTGTTCATTTATTTGATGTATATTTTCAGAGTTATTATTATTTTCATCGTTACTGATTTCATTATTTGTAATTTCATTAGTTTTTTCAATATTTTCTTCTTCATCAAAATTGGAATTAATGAATTTAAAATTTTCAACAAATGAAACATGTAATGTTTCTTCAATGGTGTTAGTTCTGGCGTTGAAAACTCTATAAGCTTTACCTCTATTAGATAAACCAAAAAAAATTCCTTTATCTGATTTAGCATCAAACTTATCTGGATAACCTTTTGTGTTTAATATAAAACATTTACTACCAAAAACTCTAAAATATGATATTTTAGGCTTTTTATTATAAAATAATTCATATAGAGTTTTCTTAGTTAAAGGTCGTAATAAAATTCTATTTAGAATATAGCATGCCGTAGCAACTGCTTTAGCCCAAAAAAAATTTAGTCGATTCACTATCATTTAATATTATTCTAGAAAATTCTTGTATAGTTCTATTCTTACGTTCTACCACTCCATTTTGTTGTTGTGTTCTTGAAAATGAAAAATTATGTGTTATTCCTTTCTTATTACAAAAGTTTTCAAAGCGACCATTTTCGACTTCTCCTCTATGATTGCTTCTAATCGTTTTAATTTTAGTTGACATTTGATTTTTAATTTTTTAGTAAAAAATCTACACATATCAAAAGATTCACTTTTAAATTTCAAGAAGATTGTTTGCGCCAAAATTGGCCACAAACCCCGAATGTCATGAAAGCGCCAGTGTATAAACACAAATCAGCAGTATATAATCACAGATCACAGATCTAAGTAATGTAGAGGATAAAAAGTGAAGAATAATGAACTTAAAACGGAAAGAAAGAGACAAAGACACAAGATTTATAGTGGTTCGGCTATCTCCGGCCTACGTCCACTCCAAAAGTTAATCTTTTATTGATGTTCTTCGCTGATTGCAGTGGATTATAGGGGATTACAATGAAGAAATTCGAGTACAACAGCAGCTGTGGAGGTTAGAATTAAATTCGGCAGAGTCTGGGTGTTGGAGCGTCCAAAGATCCCTTTTATGTAGGCTCTAGGGTGCTATTTATAGGCGTTCCATGCAAATATCTCGCTCAAACTTCGGGAGACTTCTTCTGGCACGTGAGTGGGCCCACGCGATCGATCCCATGGAGTTTCGACTCGATCCGTGATCGATACGAATGTAATTCGTATCGATCAAGATTTAGTCCGATGGAGTCGAAACTTGGTGTGAACATTCCTTAGCTTGTACTTAAGCTCCTGTGAAAATTTCATAGCATTTGGACTTGTGAATTAGGAGATATGATCGATACGAGTTGGAGTTCTATTTAGGCTGTTTCGTTCGACTCGATACATTCGTATCGATCTCGTCGACTTGATCTAAAGCATGCGTGCGCGAGATGACATGGCACGAAATTCCTAGATCGGTCCACCCTTCTCACCGAGTCGACCGAGTTATATTTGCGCCTTGTTCGTATCGATGGTTCGGCGCTGTTCGTATCGATCACAATGTACTGTTCGAACCGATCGATTGTGGCTCTGTTCGTATCGATATAAGTTATCTTGCATATTGGTCCTGTTTGTATCGATGGGAGATTTCGTATCGATACGAAGCGTGTGTAAGTGGTCGATACGAAATGTACAAATCAATGGATACGAAGTGATGCTTTTTCATGGACGTTGATCAGTAGACCCGATGGATATGAAACCATTTGATGGCTCCGCTCGATCGATGCGAACACGATGGATATGAGGCGAGGTTACTCTGATACGAACACGATGGATACGAGGCCCCTGATCGATACGAACACGATGGATTCGAACAGTGCGGTCATGGATGAATTCGAACAGATCGACTCGATTATGGATCACTGATTGATACGAACAGCGTGCTTTCCTCAACTTGCATCGATCATATCTCGTTCATACGTACTTCGATTGACCTGAAATTTGAAACGTCATCTTTAATGGCTTTGCTTGTCATGCCATGTTAATTGTAGCTCATTACGGACTCGGACAAAATTCATCAACATCCATAGTGAACCTGTGATGTATAACCGATATTTGGGATGAATAATCACCGATTTTCAGTCAGTTTCTTGATATCTCAGTTTTTCTAAAAAGTGGGATAACAAAGATTGTCCATGTAAATCTAGAAAAATCATCTACAATTACAAAGACATATCTATTATGATTTATTGATTGTATTTGCAAAGGTCCGAAAAGATCTAAGTGAAGAAGTTCAAGAGGATGAGAAGTAGAAATCATATCTTTAGATTTGAAAGAGCTTTTAAGAAGTTTTCCTAATTGACAAGTGTCACATAAGTTATTGATATTAAAACTCATTTTAGGAAGGCCCCTAAAAAGTTTATATTTAGCCATTTTTGAAAGGTGTTTAAAATTCAAACAACCAAATCTTTTGTGCCAAATCCAAGGGTCATTAGTTTTATCCAATAGGCATAAATTATCATTGGACACCTTCATACTTAAAATATAGATGTTACATTTATTAATACCTTCGAAGATAATGTTTGACTCATTATCTTCGATATGGCAATTTTCTTTTTCAAACTCAATTTTAATACCCTTGCCACACAATTGACTAATACTAAGCAAGTTATGTTTTAGATTCTTAACTAGCAAGGCATTAGAAATAGTAGAAGTTTTAAAGTTACTGACATTGCCGATGCCAATCACATATCCTTTTGAGTTATCTTTGAAGTTAGTTGATCCACCATCTTTATAGATAATATCTTTCAAGATCTCTAGATTTTCAGTCATTTTCTTGAGCATTCACTATCCAGTATCCACTAGTCCTTCTTGATTTGTGATGTTTGATTTTCAAGTGTTTGTTTACCATTAGCCATTTAACAAACTTGTTCCTATAATTCAAAATCATTCCTTTCCAAGAAATCAAGTGACTTATCAAAACAATTAGTTTTTAATAACATATTGGTTTCACAAAACTGTTTTTCTATAAAAGTATTACAAATATTACTAGCCACTTAAACTTTTCAAAAATTAAATTACGAGTTTTTGAAAACCTAGTGCTCTAATACCAAGTGTGGGTAGCAGAATTATGGATCTTAAGGCTAATTAAACACTAGAGGGGGGTGAATAGTGTTTTCTAGTTATTGTAAATCTTTTTAAAACTGTTTTAAGATTATTATTGACGAATGTAGAATGAACAATCACAGATACAAACACATATAAGTATAAATGCAATAAAGTAAAAAATAGAGAATTAGAGAGATCATAGCATGGATTTTTACACTGATTCGGAGTTACTCTACGTCCAGTTTCATACAATTGCTTGTATAGATTCCTTTTCAAAATGCCAATCTTTCAACCAACAAAAGGCAAACTCAATATAATCTCGATTTCAAGGCTACGAGACACACCCTCCTGATTTTTCGGGCTTAGGGTACACCTACTTGATTTGGACGGACCACAAGCACACCCACTCGGATTATCGAGCTACCTAGCACACCCAATTGATTTGAATGAGCTACAATCACACTAAGCAAATACAACTAGATTTTAATGGTTTTTCCGAAGATAATTTCTTAATCTTTAATTATAATGGATCCTAAGCCTCTTGGACAGCACTTTGATCTTTGATTGAGAGAGAGATGATTGAAATCAAAAAGTAAATAATAGAGAATTAATAAAACGAAGATTGAATTGATTCTGATTGAAATTGAGAAGATTTGAATAAGTTTTTCACTGGAAATTTTGGCAGAGTAAGGGAAGAGAAGATTATAAGAAAGTACTTGTTGAAAATTTCATTTGGAACCCCTATATAGAGAGAACAAATAGACATATCCATTCACGAAGAGTTAGGACGAATAGACACTTCATTTCAAAATTTGAATTTCAAATGTGCGGCATGTATGTCGACATACTACATATGGATATGTCGACATATCCCTTTGAAATTTGAAAATTACTTTGTTTTAAAACGTTTTGAAATTTATGCTTTGTAAAATATTTTGATACTTTGTAAAATAATTTATACATGCTTTATAAACATTTTAAACTTTGAATTTTTTTTATAAAATATTGTTAAATATATTTTACATATTCATTTTAAAAATAAAGGATAAGAAAATGGGAAATAGAGATCAAAGATTGCTACCAGGGACTTTAACAATATTTTATGACTCTATATACTATACTATAATCTTTAAATCTTCATATTTTGACCTTTATACTCATGAGTCTTCATGTCCATTCTTTGAGTCTTTGTACGGTACAGTCTTCGATTAAATACCTGTATAATATACTGCACTATATACTATATAACTTGGCAAAACATTAGTATCCACATTTTATATGAATGTATTTTTGTTATCAAGGTTATTATCATCAAAATCAATAACTGAGGTATTAACAGGTTGGTCCCGAACTCTTTTGAAGTGATCCATACAAGATTGCTCACGAGCAAAAATTTTTACATGTAATTCTTTGACCTAGGACATGTAGGGTTTCATTCATATCTTATATGTTTTTGTAAGCTATGCTTTAGATGAAATTATATTTAACATATGTACTTACACTTAAGTACATATCCTTATAGAAAATTTTATCTTAACGTCACTCATCATTAAATGCATTTTGCCCAACAAAATCTGATTACTCCTTATTGACACATCATTATGTATCATAAGGAGGAGTTATTTTAAGACTGAATCTTATTCATTTTTTGGTACTTTTGAAACTCTTTCCAATATACTCACCTAATCAATCAAATTGAATTCCATTATTTCCATAGCATGTTATTTCCTACTTTCGTTTTATGTTCTATGAACCTATTAATGATATACTACTTCTGTATCAAATACACTTGTTTGTGTCTATGATGGTTCATTAGTGAATTTCAACAAAGTAAGTGGATTCGTTTTGGTATTATTTGACATTCGATTCCATACATCTATATGTATTAATCTGAATTGTTCATTAAAAAAATTTGTTGCTTGCAATAAATGAGTACTTAGCACTTAATTCTTGAGATACAATTCACCAATATCATATGATTTACAGTTATATAATTGAAAGAATTATTCCATCAAGACATGTTTAATCTATAGTCCTAAAAATAATTATTAAAATTTTGGATACTTGTGTATTATGTAGCTAATGCAACAAATATCGTTATTCTAGATTTAAATGAACATTCATAATATTCATAATAAAATAAAACTATAAATATTTTCGGTCAATACTAAAACATTTATTATTTCATAAATAATATTTGTTATGTATATAAAAACAATCTTTCATGTCTTGCGGCTTCCATTTCAAGTGTCATATGGTATGCCTGATTATTTCTGTCATTACTATAATATTGCATGAAATTCGAAGCTCCATTCAATTACTCATTATGGGCTATATATTTCTTTTATGGTAACTAGTTTATAGTCAAGAGTTCAAATATCTAAAACTCATATAAATAAATCTTATAGAAAAAAGTTTTCTGCAATATAATACATTTGAAATAAAACTTGTAATACCCTATAAAACAAAGAGTAATTAACTAAAAATAGATAATAAATAATTACTAAAGTTTAAAAATGGAATTTGAACAAATATAAGAATTTGACCACAAAACTTGCACCATTGCATTAATGGCGCTCTTCCGATCATCTTTAATATATAAAGCTCCCCTATCGGAGTTCAAACGAAGAAGTTATTAGCATTTAAATTTTTTGGTTCAGATAGAGCTAAAAGATATTCAAAATGATTTAAATAATAAAATATTTAACATCATTATAACATTAACAGTGTAATTAAGCTCCAGGACCACCACTGATCGACCACTAGGAATAGTCGGTCAACCGCTAGCGGTCGATAGCAATATAGGGGTGGTCGATTGGGAACCTCGACGTAAATAGCCCGGATTTAGTAAATAATAATCTAACGAATATTGATTTGAGCGTCTATGAGTATAGGCCTAGCCCTTCACTTTCTTCTCGTATTTTCTGAACTGAGCAACGGAGCTCTACCTTGCTTTCTTCTCCACTACATCTAGAAATTATAAAAATACTATATATATTGGAGAATGACAGAAAATAAAAGAGAAGAAAGGAAGGAGAGAATCAATTCTTCAAATAAGGTAAATTCAAGAATTATAAATTTAGACTCCATTTAACTCAAATCTCACATCGAATATGTAATTCTAATAAGTATGTATAAATACATATTTTTTATTGAAAAGGAAAGAGTTAAGTTAGAAGAATGGATTTGAATATGGGGATTTAAAGCTAATAGGTGAGTGGAACATTTATGCAATTTATATAATACTAAATCATATCATTGAAATTCTATTTTTGTTATTATGCCTATACGAAAACTATTAAATTATAGGCTTAAATAAATAAATATAACTTGAAATCCTTGCTTACATGTTCAGTAAATTGTTAAACTTTGAAGAATTGGTATATACACCCTAGATCTTGAATTTTAGGAGAAAATCCCTTAAAATTTATGAAATATGATGTTGATAGGATTATGTAGTTACTTCCAGATTTCTGTTATTTCGATTATAAAATGTTAAACTTGTTGCAAATCCATTAGGAATGTTTTAATTTGAGTTAGGATTTAAATTTTCTATATTTTAATTCATTGGATTTGTAGAATGTATAATTTAGTTGTATTGATTGCAATGTGAATTTCCATAAACTTTCCAACCGCACAGTTATATATGAAAAGTGCATCATTTGAAATGAATAGAAATGTGTCCAAATGAAAGAGACGTGCAAGGTAGGGGTGTCATTTTCATAGTTTACACTGTTTATTTCAATGAATAAAAAAGATAATTCCTTGAAATTGCAAATGCAGCAAAATCCTACTTTTTGGTAGTTCATGGAAAGGTTGCAGTGGTAATATTTAATTCTAGGGAAAGATATGACTCTAATGCATTAAAATGTAGAAATAAATGTCTTACGGGAATTTACATATAAGCGCATATCCAAAAATCCATAAATATAGAAACTAAAAAGTTACAAATAGAAATATAAATAATCTCATTTACGAATTATATACATATATATAAAGTAAAGTATAAGTTTAAGAAATAAATAAATAAACATTAGTTACAACATAAATATATATGGTAATACATAATTGATTGTACATTATTATATTATAAAACGTTAAAATATGAATAATATAATAAATTTAGGAGTTATAAACATTACAATGATAATGGACAATAATTACATAGCTATTGTGAAGTTACAGTAATCAAGCCAATATGGCTATTAACCCATTTATTGAATTTAATTATAAGGATGAATATAACATTAATGAAGGAAATTACATAGGCGTGATAAATTAATTCTGGAACACATAAATAATTGCAATTAATACTTGTCCAATTTGAATATAAAAGACCATTTATAAATCGGCATTAATTAGGGGTAAAAGAAATAATAAATGACATTTAATAACATGAATGGAAATGAGATATAAATGCTTTAAACGTATAAAACAAGAAGAGGTTTATAACAAGTAAATAAATGAATACTAGTAAATGAAATTAGGAGGTATAATAATTTCCATAGTAGAAATTACATGGCCTCAATAATACGTTTGCGATAGATGTGAATTAGTGGATCTAGCCCAATATTTAGATTAATTATAAATGACATGGTTTAGGATGGGTTGGCATGCAAGGTCAGTAAATTACATAATGGAAGTCTGTCCTCCACAAGGGGCTACCAGCAGTTGTGTATACTTACTACTGATGTAGGACATCTCCAACTATAGGACCCATGGGTGGTATACCTTTGCGTATAGGTTTAGGGAAAATATACCAAGGGGTTCGCCTCAGATTTGAAGTATTAAATGGCTAAGTACCTTTAGGATGGTCAAGGGGTTTGCTTCGGAGTTGAGGTATTAAATGGTCATTGGGTTTGCCTCTTCACTATTTAAGAAGTCCTAAATAACCTACAACGGTGCCTAATTGGGAAAGTGGGGTCTGCTTCAATTCCAAACCAGAGGTACTAAGTAACCGGAAGTAGGCATTTTTCTTGATTTGATTAGGAAAATCTAAATGGATTTTAGGTTTGGAGGTCGATGCTATGTTCACATTATTGGTAAACCAGTATTTATGTAATAAGGCTGGACATAGGTAAAGGCTACCACCGATCCTGAGTGTTTGTTAGCAAAGACATGGGTTAAGCCTGGAAGGACTACACTTCCTACTGGTGTAGAGAGGATTTTCAAAGGTTGTTTGCACCATATTTACAAATTTGTTTCAAAGAATGCATTCATATATGAGGCAACGGTTTAGTATTATTCAACATACATATCACATATGTTGTGATACACTGTGCACTTATACACGATTTGCTGCAAAATTGACTGTACACTAATTGGTTGGAAGTTTAGAATGGTTGTGCGTAATGTTACATGTTCAGTCCTTAAGGAACTTCGAGAATGAAATTCTTTTAAGGAAGGAAGAACGTAACAACCCGTAAAACAAACAGTAATTAATTGAAAAAAGTTACTAAATAATTATTAAAGCTCTAACCAGGAATTTGAGCAAACATCCGAACTTGGCCACGAAACTTATCCCATGCATCAACTTTCAGATATAAAAATTCACGATCAGAGTTCAAACGAAGAAGTTATCAGTGTTTGAAAAATAATTAAAAAGAATTCAAAATTATTTAAATAATAATAAATTTAACGTTGTTATAATGTTAACGGCGTAATTAAGCCCCGGGATCACCATCAATCGACCATTAGGAATAGCCAGTCAACCGGTCGATTAGGGTCGACGTACGTTGAACCTAGGCTTAAACGACTCAAATTTAACAAATAATAATCTAATGGACATAATTGATTCGAGCGTCTATAAAATTAGGCTCGGCCCCTTACTTTTCTTCATATATTTTCTGAACCGAGTAGCGGAGATCTACTATTCTTCCTTCTCCATTATTTCTAAATATTATAAAAATAATATATATATATATATATATGAGAAGAAAATAAAATAAAAGAGAAGAAAGAAAGGAGTGAATCAATTTTGCAAAAAAGGTAATTCTAGAATTATAAATTTAGACTTCACTTAACTCAAATCTCCTATCAGATCTGTAATTCTAATGGGTATATATACATTTTTAAATACATATTTTTAGTTGAAAAGAAAAGGAGTCAAGTAAGAAGAATAGAGTTGGATATGGGGATTTAAAGCTAATATGTGAGTGGGGAAACGATGTTAATTGCATAATAATAAATTTATATCATTGAAATTCTATTATTTTACTATGCATATGTGAAAATCATTGAATTATAGGCTTAAATAAATAAATCTAACTTGAAATCCCTGCCTATATATTCAAAAAATTGTTTAACTTTGATGAAATGGTATATACTCTAAATCTGAAATTCAGGGAGAATAGTCCCTAAAATTTGTGAAATATGACGCTGATAGAATTGCATAATTATGTCTAAATTTTTATTATTTAGGCTGTAAACTGTTAGACTTGTTACTCATCCATTTGGGATATTTTAATTTAATTTGGGATTTAAATTTTTTATATTTTAATTTATTGGGTTTGTAGAACGTACAATTTAGTTGTATTGATTGTCATGTGAATTTTCATAAACTGTCCGACCTCATATTTATATGTGAAATGTGCATCTTTTGAAATAATAATAAATATGTCCAAACGAAAGAGATGTGCAAGGTAGCGGTGTCTTTTTCGCAGTTTGCACTATCTATTTCAATAAAAAAAAGATAATTCCTTGAAATCGCAAACGCAGCACAATCTCACTTTTTGATAGTTTATGGAAAGTTTGCAATGGTAACATTTCCTTCTAGGGAAAGATACGGTTCCTACACATTAAAATGTTGAAATAAATATCTTAGGGGAAACACCAATCACAACATAAATATATATGTATGTATGTATGTATATGGATACATATATGTATGGTACAGTGCAATTAATTGTAGTTATCTTATTAATTACAAATAAAAATAACATGCAGATAATGTAATAAATTAAGGAGTTATGAAAATTACTACACAATTAATGTGAAGTTACAGCAATCAAGCCAATATAGATATTAACCCATTTAATAAATTTAATTATAGAGACGAATATGACATTAATGAAAATTAAATAGGCATGGTAAATTAATTTTGAAATGTACAAATAAATGCCATTAATACTTGTCCAATTTGAATATAAAATACAAAGGGTATTAATTGGGGGTAAAAGAAACCGTAAATGACATCTAATAACATCAATGGAAATGAGAGACAAAAGGCAATAGACGTATAAAACAAGAAGAAGTTCATAGCAAGTAAATAAATGAATACAATAAATGAACTTGGGATGTGTAATGATTTCCACGGTTGAAATTATATGGTCTCAATAATATGTTTGCGACAGATGTGAATTAGTGGGCCTAGCCCAATATTTTGATTAATTATAAATGATTTGGTTTAGTATGTGCTAGGATGCGAGGTTAGTAGAGTTACACAATGGAAGACTGCCCTTCGCAAGGGGCTACCAACAATTTTGTTTATGTAGTTCTGATGTGTAATATCTCCAACTATAGGACCGATGAGAGATATACGTTCATGTACAGATTTGGAGAAAATATCAAAGGGGTTCGCCTCGGACTTGAAGTATCAAATGGCTAAGTACCTTTAGGATGGTCAAAGGGTCTACTTTGGAGTCGATGTAACACCCCTTAGTAGGAAATAGCCGTATACCATAATCCCATAACCTTTAAACCCTTACCTCATTCTCATTCACGTTTTCACAAAAATAAAAACATAAACAAAGGAGCTTCAAGGCCGACCATAACCATAGGGAAAAAAGGGATAAAAATTAACTAGAAGCTAAGGATTCAAGCAAGGAAGAATTAGGCAAGATCAGATCTTAAGTTCCTTATCCAAACAAGGTGAATAATAATCTAAATCATCTCATATATGTTTTAATGAACATCTTAATTTCAGGTTTAAATGTTTAAAACCATTTGGGTGATTTGAATGATGATATGCTTGTATTATATGCCAAGTTTGATTTAAAATGTATGTTTGAAAAAGGTTTGATTTGATTTTAAGGTTAAAATCGTATAAAATGGGTTTCGGATGCCATGAGGATTTAATATGTGATGTAAAACATTATTTCGAAGATAGGTTTAAACTTTCATAATTTTCCAAGCTATGGATAATTTATTATGAATTTTGAATGGAAGGAATAGATAATTTGGGTTTAAAATTGATTTTTGGCAATTATATAAAGAATTTTGGGTCTGAAATTTATATATGTCAGAAGACATATTAAAAGTGAATTAAGATGATTTTTGGGGATTTTTCCTAAGTGATTTACTATGGAAATTAAATTAATAAATTTTGGGGACTTAAATGTCTTAATTGTTTTGTTAAAGGGAAAGGCTACTTTGCTAAAATAATTTTAATTATTAATGGATGAATTCGGAAGCCTTTTTAGAAAAGATTTTGGTAAAGGATTTGGCAACCAATCATATTTTGACAAATAAGGCAAGTTAGGTACAAAGGAGTTTCTTTTAAAGGAAAAAAATCAGTTTCCTTCAAATTATAAGCTTGCCACTTCCATTTGCTTGCTTCTGAAATCATCCCAGATTGCCTTTTGAACTCATTCGAAACCAATACACATGATAACAAATAGCTGGTATGTAGTGTATTGGAGAAAGGCGAAAGGGATGGTGTCGAAAGCTACCTTTCAAAGGGGTTGATGCCATTTTAATAACTTTAGAATCAACCAACTTGCTTTTGTTTTGCTTTCGAAAGAGATGCCTCTTACTTTGTTTTTAAAGAAGCTTTCAAAAGGGTTGAAGTGCTATTATATATCTTTCAAAGGGATTGCCGCTTACCTTTATTTTAAGAGTAGCTTTCGATTGAGTTGCCGCATATTAAGTTTTAAAAAAGATCTTTCTAAAGGGTAGTTGCTTTTGAACCAAGTCGAAACCTAGCTGCCATCTTCATACCTTTCGAAGGGGTTAAAGGCCATTTATATAGCCTTATAACAATGAGTTCGAAAGGGAAGCTTTTGTTTTATTAAAATTTAAGCCACTTCATAATTCCTTCGAAAGGGTCCCTATAGTCATTTATATTAAAGGTTTCGAAGGCAATAGTTTCGAAAGGTCGTCTCGTAGCTATCCATTCCCTTATTATTTTACTTAAAGATTGTTGCTTTCGAAAGAGTGATTTCGAGGCCATCTGTTTCCCCAAACTCTTTTGCTTTGAGATTAATGTTTTTGAAAGGGTTACTTTCGCCTATGTTCACTTTGACCCAGAAGTTATATTTAAGGTTAATCCCTAAGATTTCGAAAGAGATACTTTCAAATGGTTTCGAAGCTATGCTTTTATAAAACTTACTTGGACTAAGTGGTTTTGAAAAATGAGCTTTAATACTTTCGAAAGGAAAGTTTTAATGGTTTCGAAAGGAAGGTTTTGATGCTTTCGAAAGTGATTTTTTGAGTGTTTCGAAAGGCATATATTTGGATGTTTTAAAAGAAGGTTCAAATACTTTCGAAAGATATATTTTAATGGTTTCGAAAGAGAGAGTCTAAGGTTTTGAAAGCCTTAGTTTTCAAAAAAGGAACTCGATCTCAATTTTTAAAATAAACCCATGGCAATATGAAAGTGTTTTTGAAATGGCATTTAAATTTGGTGTTTTGAAGAAGCTTTCCTTGCTAAAGATAATAGGTTAAATGTATTAACCATGTTTCATTTGGAAAATGATTACATGGAAATTAAACTATAAATGTTTATATTGTTATTTTATGATCAACTATCATGTGTGTTTCTTCTATAAACATATTCACTTTATAATAAACCCATAACTGCATTTTGCGGTATCAAGGGCAGAAGAACCAGTTAGGTTAACCAAGTAGTGAATATATATTGAGTAAACTCCTATATGAGTAGAGTTGCATCTAGGAGGTTAGGTAGACCAGAACATAGGATGCCCAGAGACTGATCAAAGAGTTGTTAGTTTAGGTAGATTCATAGTAAATCCATGAAAACTATATATGGAAAAAGTTATTGGCAGGGGCCAATGATCCCATGAATGCTATATCCGGATTAAGTTATTGATAGAGAACAATATGTTCATAGTTAACCCATGAAAACTATGATATGAGAGAAGTTATTGGAGAACCCAATAGGTTCATAGTGAACCCATAAAAACTATAATAGGATGAAGTTATTGGCATGGGCCAATAGGTTCTAAGTGAACCCATGAAAACTATGAAACTGGGAAGGTAGTCCGTTAGCTTGGAACAGGTTATTAGATAGCCCATGAAAACTAATAGGGTAATAGTGACCCTAGAAACTATAACTTGAGACAGATGGTCAGATGAATGGGGATGGGAAATCCAGAATATATTGTATAATTGCATATAATCATATTATGTTATGTTTTAACCATTGTGGATGCAGGTGCATAGTATATGGTTAATTAGTTTTTGGTCAAGATACTAGCGAGGGGAAAACTCGTTCCGCTCAGCGGTGTGGTCTCGCTTGAAATCTATTTGGTTGGAGATGGTATATTTTTATTCACACCAGACTTTTTGTTTGACTCGAAGTTTATGTTTTCCCCTTAAACTCTTGGGTGCTCAAAATTAATTTGAGTAAGCTGAGGTAAGGGCTTTCAGGTTATTAGTTGACGAATAAGCTTCCGGAGACATGTAGGAGGCAAGCTAGCTATTTAGAAGATTCTATCTATTGTCCGCTGTGTTATTTGGATGTAAGGATAAATTTGTTTAATTGCCTATATTTAGACTCTGATCAACAAAGGGGGTATTTTCATATGTCGCTCTTGGCGTATTTTGTAATAAATTGTAATTTCTCTGAATGTGGCTTACGTATGGGATTATGTAATGAATCTAAAATGCTATTTGTAATGAAATGATAAATTTGTTTTAAATTGAGTTTAAATTTTTTTTATATTCATGTGTTTCTGGTATATCAATGTATCTAACATTACCGCATTTGGTCATCAAAAATTAATAACTATGGATGACTGCAACATCCATAGCAGTTAGTTTTGGGCCTCCAAATGAGGGATGTTACAAGTGACGAGGCCTTTTGAGGAACAAAACCCACACCTTGACTTGGCCCGTAAAGCGGACGTGTCTAAGTTGGGGACAATATCTTTCATGAATAAAGAGAGGGTTGTTAAAGTTGAGGTATTAATTGGTCATTGGGTCTGCCTCTTCCCCATTTAAGGAGTCTTTACGATGCCTAATTGGGGAATTATGGTCTGCTTCAATTCCAAACCAGAGATACGAAGTAATTGGAGGTGGGCATTTTCCTTGATTTGCATTTGGAAAATCTAAATGGAATTTGGGTTTTGAGGTCAATGCTATGTCAACATTGTTGGTAAACCAATATTTATGGAGTAGGGCTGGACATAGGTCAAGGCCACCATCGGTCCTGAGAGGTTGTTAGCAAAGACTTGGGTTAAGCCTGAACGGACTCCACTTCTTACTGGTGTAAGGTTTGAATGAGATATGCACTGACCTTAAATTTTGGTCGCTTGTTTGCATGGTCAGAGATTGGCTAATTAACCTTTAGATAAGTCTTTGACATGCATTAGTAATACGCCTTATTAAATTATAAAACCATATTTGGAGTCATCGGCCTTCGTAATTAGAGCTGGTTGACCATTGATTATGTTGTAAAGGGGTCTGCTTTGGGGCAAGGTATTAAATAGCTGTTGGATCTGCATCTTCCCTATTTAAAAGTATTAAATGGCTGTTACATAGGGCCCACTTTGGGGTTGAGGTTTTAAATGACCGTTCGGTCTGCCTCTTTCTTATTTAAGAAGTATTAAGCGGCTGGAGTTCCCTATGCGAGTACAGCGATGCTTTTATACACACACACACACAAATATATATATATATATATACTTATACCTCAGAGTAGATTGGAAATATCATACGCACATATAAGGTTAAATGGCTAATCCATGAATAGTAGACATAACACCTAAATGAAAATCAATCAGCATAAAACAGTGTTATGAATAAAGTATGTAATTTATCAGTCACCAGAGCGTTGTTCTGACCCCTACTCATTACAACCCACTAGATAGGATTAGAAGGACATGATACTAGTACAAGACGGGAACGGTAGGTGGAAAAGTCTTCTCATTCATGCTCTTCACTAACAAAGCAACTAGATATCCAAGGAATAATATTGATTCCAAGGTATTATCTTTCCTAATTTTATATAATTCTCATTTTCGATGTCCTTTATGAAGGAGAAGATCATTCACTCTTTTCATCCCAACTGTGCCTATTTTACATCCACTCTTGAATATTTGTATTCTTTTCAAATGGCCAAACCATTCAAAAGGTAACTATACTATAAGGCTGCACCAATTTTTTTATAGAAGTGCATTCAGTTATTCTTAACATTTTAAGAATATCGAATAGGTTGCACTTAAGTAAACTGATTGAAACTGACATTTCAATGATTGAATTCCTAGGTCGGTCTTTATCCTCGGTCTTTTATTGTTTTCATGCAACAAAATTCTCATCGCATTCAATCATATTGAACATATGATTTTGCACTATTGTTTACTTGCTCATCTAGAGTGAACCAACTTCATCACGATTTTGAACATTACAAACACGACCGTTCACCATACAATTTTTGTATGTGATCCAGTACGGACCAAACATCCATAACCTTGTATCGCTTTAGAGTTCAAAACTCATAAAAGATACTCTATAGTTTCATGCAAATAAATAGTTAAATGACCAAGTTATGAATGCATTTAGTAGTTGTATAATTTTGGCACTTGTATGGGTCTTAAAATGAAAACAAGCTAAAAGATTGTTAGTAGGTATATTCTATATTTCTTTGTCAATCTTAATTCAGTTCATTAGTATATTCTTATTGATAAAGAATTTTACCTATTTAGTTGCAAAGCTTTATCAATGTAAGTAATTTTAGATTATATGACATGCGTTCTTACAGTATTAAAAATGTTAACTATTGACATTTCATTTACAAATAAGACTCCCAGTAGATTTTAATACTCCTCAAAACCATAAGAAATCTTTTGATTCCTCTACCAGGTGTTAGGATTCGCTTGGCTTAGGATTTTGACCTTGATTTTTCTCAACAAGTCAAAGGCCCACATGTGATGGATAACCCTTTTATCGTATCATATGCAACTACTAACCGTGGTCTTTGTCCTAATCTCAATCTCAATCTGGGGTTTGCTCCGCAAATCGAAAGAGATTATTCACTTGCACCTACAATTTTTCAATGACCTAAGTATAATGCACATACCTTAAGTTTGCACAACAAATACATGCATGTATCTTACCACGTATAGCAATATATTGATAACACCATACATAACATTCCAGGCTTGAGTTTGCTCAATAACTAAAGAGTATGCAAGTAACCTATTAATATATAAATGGTAGAGTACAACTCTATATTAGAGATTCATAATCTTTAATAATTTAAGTGATATCAACTTAAGCAATAATGTTTTCTAAATTAATACCATCATGATTCAAGTATCGGACACGTCTGAAATCACGATACACATATTATACATATGTATTTACTTCAAATATCTATTTTGGGTTTATTTCGGTTCCATTTTCATCATGTTTAAATATGTATATAGTTATATAAATTTATTTTTTTGTAGCTATTAAACTTAGTTAACTTATATAATTAACTTGTTCATCTTAAACAATTTAAGATGAATAACCATTATAACGTTCATAGTTTGTTAATATATACATATCAACTATTAACTTTTAACGTATTAATTTATTTGATAAATTATTTTATTTAATTAAACAATTTAACTAATAATTTAAATTAAATCGAAAATTTTGTTTCATTCATCTTAAACAAATTTAAGTAAACATATGGCTATAACAATTATAGTTACAAACATATATCCTGTATATGTATATGTTTACAATGATTAACATTTAATTAATTTATTTATCAGACAAATTATTCATTAACTAAAACATTTTTTAATTCAATATTTTTAGTAAATTCAAATTGTATATATTTTTTATCTTAAAAAATTTAAGATAAATATATATAAATATATTATTATATATATTATTTAATTAAATAACCTTTATTTATTTATGTATTTAATATTAATTAAAAAATAAATAATTTTCAAAATTATTAAACTCGTCTTCTAAACCACTTAGAAATATTTTATACCTTTTATAAAATTTCTTTTTTAATAGATAAAGGATATATGGTCCAAGGACTATACAGCCATACTATGTGTGTGTGTAAAGATATAGAAGTCTAGGACCTAGAGGTCCGCCAAACAATCACAAAGCCAAAATGTTTAGCTCGATAACATAAAGAGAAACAAGTTAAAGCTAACATGCCTCGTAGAATAGAAAAAAGAGTATCAATATCCAAAAATTACATAATGGCAAACTCAGTAGCAAATGACATCCCAGAATGAAACAAATGAAGGTAAATTCTAGTGCATCTACGGAACCAACCGATAATCTCAAGGTAGAAACCTGGTGTACGGGGCTAAAAAATGAATTTGCTGTTCGAGTCCTATGCAGCTAAAATCTCTTTGTTGTTAGCGCCGAACTCACCATCATTGCAGAGGACTAACTCATCATTTAAGAGCCTATAGAAAAGCTCCCGCTCATCTTTTTCATCATTAGAAATCAATTTTGAGAAAACCTTCCACTCTGGCCACTATTCCTATGCGTCCAGGTCTCAACCTTCCCGTACCAATCTAAAGGAATATTTTTTGAGATTTATCTACAAGCTCCTGAGCAATGAGCTTAGCACTAGGAGGGTCTGAAATCAAGGCATAAACAAAACGCTTCTTAAGAGATTAGATCGAGGAGTCAATGTTAGAAGAGGGAACCAAATCCGAAGTCCAATGTGGCATATCTGAAGGAGCCAAGATGCAAGCATGTGAAGGTTGGATCTCGACACAGGTTGTGATGGCCTGAAGGACTGCAATAGGAGGAGCAGTGGGAAGCGGGGCTAGATCTGCCATCCTGGGAGAATCTAAAGCAATGGAGGATATGTGACATGTTGAAGGTTGGGAGGCTTAGGGAGCTTTGACCTACCAATGCCTACTAGGGGGCTTTGTTAGGGGATTCTTAGAAGGTAGGTGAGTAGAATCAGTACTAGAGTGAGGGCAGCTGGGAATTTCATAGCCAACAGAATGGCATAGGTCGCAAATAGGCAGTTTTCACTGGTATGAGACGTTGATGTAGGCAATCCTCCGCTCAACAAGGGAGATGCGAATGCGGGATGACAACAGCCTAGAGGGGGAAATCTTAATCATAGCTTTGGCATAATGGAGAAGCTGTCTACTTTCGGTGGAAATGTCAGAACAAATCAACTGTCTAATATGGTTGGCAATCTAATTTACTCCCTTTGGCCCCGAGCGCCCAAATGGGAATAGATAAAACTTGCTCACGGACAAGGTCGACAGATGGGTTCCATTGAGTAATGATAAAAACTTTACCCTCAATAATAATAGGGTCCGATTCAAAAACATGGGATCTCTCCCCTAGGCAAGAAAATTTGGAAAAATATATCGAACTATCACACCTGACATTAACGGAACCACACAATCGCCACTAACCAAGGACATAATTTTTCACAACCGAGTAGTTGGGAGCTTCATCCAAAAAGAAACCCATTAAATAGTCTTTTCAGAATTCGATACCAGCATCAATTATCTCCTTGGGGGCACAATAGGCTTAGCAGTAAAATTAACATCAGTTGTTTAGGAGCACATGAGCATGCATTCCCAGTCCTCTTCTTGACCAAAGAAGACCAACGACTAACCATCGTTGGCTTTACAACAACATTTTGGAGAAGAGATTGGTTCCAACAAAAGAAAAATCATGTTCAGGAAGTATCTTCGATTGCAGTGTAACATTAGAAGCATTCAGCCTAGAAAATGAATGTGCAACATTCGCCAAACCCCTACTAGCAAACTTGGAGAAACCTCCGCAAACTAACCAGCAGTAGCCCTAGACTTTGATTGAGGATCACCTGAAGCGTGAGAAGAAGTCCCAAGATAAGCAGTCACTGGATAAGCACCTGAAGCTACATATTTGGAGCCCAAAGCCAATTTAAGAGAAGACGGATTAGTAAGCAGGCAGAGGGAAAGCTAGAGCTATCAAAAGACACTATGATGCAGAAACGAAGGCCCAAAAAAGCAGAAAGCGCCCAAGATTGAACATGGCCTGAAGACGTGCCAGAAGATGCGAAGCTTTAGTAGGAGGAAGAGTGAAATCAAATTAGGGATAGGCGAGATTGGAAGAATAAGTTGGGGAAATCCAACTGGGTTTTCCTAGAGAGGAAATCATGATTCAAATTAGGGGTAGGAATATCCATTCGCCTTCAAGTTGTTGATTTAAAATGGTAACTTTTATAAAATTTCATTTCATATTTTAAACTTAACTTTCAAACAGAATTTGAAAAATTAACCGAACACCCAAAATCAATTTAGGGCTTAAATCTAGACCAACCTTTTGGACTTACTCCACCAATTGGGCCATGCTGATAGCCAAGAAGGGAAGAGTACTTCATTATTCAACCATAAGATTAGACAATACTTCTCTAGACGCCTTTCAAACATATAAATTTAATTACTTGGCCCTAAATGTTGACTAATTAGACCGCACATACCATTTGGGCTCTGATACCATTGAAGGTCCAATCCAAACTACTTTGGGGGTAACCTAACTAGGTACCTCATGAGCAAGTTTTAGGTGGAGCCTCTCGACTAGCACAACCATCATAGGACATTAAGGGGTAAGAGGCAATGCTTCATCGCAGATCATAATGTGAGAACCTCCTATCATGCTAGCTACAGAGATTGATCCTGGGACAACCAACGTACTAGGTTAATGCCTTAACCAACCTCGCTCTAGTACCATTAAAGGAACCCAGTTCGTTTCGCAGTGGGTGAAATGAGTAGATTTCAAAAAAAAAGTCCCTACTTGGATTTTAATGGTCATATGAAATCTTATGTTTAATACTAGATCCAATCTAGTGGTATATTAAAATCATGTTTTATTAAGATTATTTAATTCCTGATTAATTAAACTATGTTAATTAATTATGACATTTGATTAAGTATGAATACATGTAATGTATTCATGTATGTGTATATAAGGTTTGACATGCAGGTGAAATATAATATAGTGAATATGATTGTTTGGTGTTTAATTTAAATATATATATATATATATTGTATGTGTCATGACTTGATATTAAATAGATATATAAATGTGTATAACCATATTTATATGCATATAGATATTGGGATTTATATCTATTATATATACAAATATATTACACTAACATATGTATATGATAATTTCACACACATATCAAGAATATAAATACCAAAGTATATACATATATTTAGACACACTGTAATATATGTGTATGATTCGTATTCATATATTAATAGTACTATACATACATACATACATAGTTTAGTCATTTATATGTACATATATTATGTATTTCCATTTTTATTTGTATATAAATATATAATTAAGAAAGTAAATCTATGTGATTGGACTAGAAAAGTTTTGGTAATCAAAGAGGAAACGGAAAGGACTTTCAACATTCTCTTTTTGCAGACTTCTAATTAAATCTAAATTAATGTCTAAGACAAAATTTGAAATCTTCTTTCATAGTTATTAATTTAAAAAATTAGGCATTAAGTATTATATTTAAAGCTTCACATAAACATATAAATTTAAATCATCTTAAAACAATATCATAATTAAAATTATTCCAACAATTATAATTTCTTGTTCATGTTAACATTCAAATTCATTGCTTTGTCACATATGTTTCAAAAAAAATTAAAAGAGCAAAATTAAGTTTAAACATCAAATACTTTAAATATAAATATACATATATACATATAACTTTATTGTCTAATTAGAACATGATACACCATGACATGAAATGTAACGACCCGTAAATTTCAATGGTTTTATTTATTTAATTAATTGAAATTTTGTGAAATTTTAAACAATAAATTTTTGAAATAAAAATTTGATATTTGAAATACGTCTAATTAAACATAGCAACTGGTAAATTTTCATCAGATAATTTGGAAGTTTATTTTCTAGTATAATTTTATTCCAATTTATATCAGTTAAAAATTGATGGTAATAAAATGTTTTCCAAACTTGAATATTTTTCTATAGAAAATTTGTAAATCATCTTCTGAGTGAGACGCCATCTTTCGTTTCGTCAAATTTGGACTTCTATTGCTCCGTTCATCTTAATTCTGGAAAATTAGCAGCATTCTGGTACCGATTATCGATTTTGATGGGATGATCGTACCGCGGATATCTGTATACCATTTTGATCGTCTCGTCGTGCTGATCACCACGGTATATTCATTTGTGTGTTTCGTTGTTCAGTGCACGACGAAACCGGTAGAATAACAAATCGTATCGGTAACCATTTCACACCTTTTGGCTTTCTTTTGTCTTTTCAAATTTCCACCGTACAACCTATAGCTATTTTCATTTTTTCCAATCGGTGTCCTTTGCTATTTCTTTAGCTTTGGATATTTAGAACTTGCCAGTTCACTTTCATTTTGATTTGTTAATATTCATTTCCGCCTGTTCACATTTGCAACTACTAGTAAATACTATATTAAGTATTCGTTTATATCTTTGCCTCTGCTTCTCTTTCCAATTTCTTCTCCAGATCCACACGCGTGTAGCCTTCCTCCTTCCTCCCTTACAACTGCTCGGCCACGCTTCCACTTGCCTCGAAGCCACCAAAGCCCTCCACTCCAGCCCCTCTCTTCTCCACCGAAACAGTGCCCTCTCCTCACCAACCTTTCTCCCCTGCCTCCGCCTTCAATACAACCCAACCACCAATTACCGATCCACCCCTCCGCAGCCAAACACCAATACCCGCCACCTCCCTAAGCAACAGCGACCACAACCCACAATCTTCGACCACCCGGTCCCTGCTGCCCACTCCCAAACCGCCTCCTCAGATCCGAGCAACCCATACAACCCGCCTGAGCCGCTCCACCGTCAGTCCTCTCTGCCACAACCTAGACCCAAGGAAGCCACCACTGCTCACCCGATTCCATCGTGCTTCCTTCTCCTTGAACCATCAACGGCCGTGACTCCGTTGGCTTCCTTTTCATTGCCTTGCCACATGAGTATTGTAGCCTCCCTTGCTATTATATATTCTTGCACATATATAGTGCCTACTGAATTTAATATGTATATATATTTAGGTGTTTTGTTATATACTTTAGTTTACATTGTAATATTATAAGATATATATATGTTTGTATATAAGATCTGCTGTTGGGTATATCTATATTTATAAGTATGGAATATTTTTTTTTATGAAACTAGATAAACTAATGTATTATTTGTGGCGTTTTATAAGCTTGGTTATATATACATATACATCTGTTGTATTAGTATATTTGTTTCTATAGTATGTTAAACAATATACATGTCGAAATTTATAAAACTGGGTTCATTTGTGTGATATATGGCCCTATATATATGTTTTGTACACACTTATATATGGAGTCAGTTTTCTAAAGTTTTCTAATATAGTATATATGTTACTGTATATAGACTTACAACATATTATTATAGGTAGCATACTTATTTACAGGGTTATACATATGTTTAGTCTGTAACCTATGTATTTTACCATGCTAAGTTCGCATATATTTAGTTGTATATATAAATATATAGGTTACACAATATTTTGTAATATGTTCAATAGTATATATGAGTTTGTAAAAATATAAGAGCTTTGCCGGTCCGATTGGTTCAGAGAACATAGGATATGGTACTTGTCAGAAAAGAAAATATGAGGTTAGATTATACTTATGTATTGGAATTTTAGTATTAAGTGTTAAAATTTATGTGACTTTAAAGATCTGTATATATATAAAATATATGTTTTATAATATCAGATCTTATTTAAGTTATTGTTTAACATAAACCACAAGTTTATATAGGCAGCTGCTATTTTATTTGTATATAAGTCTGACATGTTTAAATTATAACAAAAGTTGTTGATGAGTTAATTGTAGATGAGTTTTGATATTTGTTTAAAGCTGTTTATATATGTACATGTACTTTTATAAGCTATTTACCATTGTATATGTCAGGCTAGTTATTTAAGTTATGAAGGTTAATGAAAAAAAACATGCATATGATCAGTTGCTTTCATATATAGGTCATTTATAAATTAGTACAGATATATATTTGTACTATATATAGTTTGGTTACATAAGTTGTATAACATGTGTGTGTGTTTATTTATTTATTTAAAATCTTACTATTTAGATATATGTTGTCTATATGGGTTTTATTTAAAAACAATGATTTCGAAATATATATATATATTTAATATAATTTGTGTTTAAATTTATTTTGATTTGAAAATAAATATAATATATGTATATATATATATATATCTTATTTTAAATATATGTCTAAAATCGAGTTAGAGAAAAGCTATAATATATATTTTGTTCGATTATATCTAGACGATTCTGATTCGTTTCCATCATCTCTATCTTTCAGCTTTGCCCCTCAAATCCACTTTCTCCTTACTTCGCTTTGAGATTATTGTTCGGATTTGTTCGATTGTCTAGATCGTGACCCAATTCGTAGCCCAATTTTTTGTCAAATCTATCCAGCTTCGAAAGGTGAGCAATCACTCTGATTAACGTTCTTATATTTATTAAATTTGATTTCAATTGAAACGTTAATTGAAATATGCTGCTGTTAGTTATTCACATTGTTATATATATGTCATTATCTGTATCTGTTCACCTATGACACCTCACACCATTATCTGTTATTTATATTGATGATATATTGCCTGTTACTATTTTATCATATCTGTTATCACTCTGCAAGTTCCCTGTTAGTATAGAATCACTATGGGTTGAAATGATACATACCCGAATGATCTTGTAGAATAGGAGAAAATCGTTATGGGTTGAAATGATAAACCCAAGCGGTTTTCAATTAATTGAATTTGGGATTGCGGGTTGAAAAGATATATACCCGTATATATATTTAAAATTTCGGATTGAAATGATAAATATCCGTATCACTTGACCATAGGATAGAAAATTATATACAGACACCGTTGGTCTATATATAAATGTTTTGAAAATGATTTCTTTGGTTTTTGAAAAGAAATATATGGTTTTGATAAATATTGATTTTAAAGATTCATTAAAGTTGATTTAATAAAGTTGATAAATAATATGTTTAAGTATTTATTTAATATCTATATTTTCAAATATAGAATTTATAATGATTTGAAATTGATTGAAATTATATTTATTTAAGAATTAAACTTAAATAAGTTGATTTGAAATGTATTGAATTTGAAATTTAAAGAAGTGTTTTACAACTTGAAATTTGAAAAGGTGACTTAAATGGATATTTCAAACTTATATATATTTAAATGGGATATTTTTTTATTTAAATTTGTAAATTGAATTGCATTTAAATGTTATGGAAATGATTAAGTTAATATTTCAAAACTAAATAATTTTAAAGTGAATCTGATATGTATATAAATTTATCGAATTTAGTTTTGAAATGTTGAATATTTAAAGCTTTGAAATATATTAAAAATTGAAATGGCTTATTTTATGGTTCAGATATGTATTTGAAATCGATAATTTGAAATGGTTTATTTAAAAGCTGAATCGAGTTGAAACTGATGATTTGTGATTTGATTAAATTAAATTTTTGGAATTCGAGTTAATTTGAATCGATTTGTGAAATTTGAGGAAACTATTTTATTTTATAGAGAAATTTTAATATCTAAACTGTTTAAAAGGAAAGTGTTATGATTTCCAAAATACTATGATTTCAAAGCTGTGATTTCCAATGTGTTTTGATTTTTAAAAAAGACTATGATTTCGAAAGCGTTGTAACTTTGGAAAGTGATATGATTTTGAAAATGGATATATTTGAAGTGAAAAATGATATCGTATTAAATTGGGTCTTGAAATGATAATGATATTTTGGTTTTGAAGTATAAACTATTTTGAAATGACCACGGTGTTATAATAACGATTGGTTGGCAAAGAGACCGGGATCGGATATGGACATACTCTCTGTCGATACCGAAAACCACTTTGACAACCGTGTACGCGGTGGAGATTCCAGAATGAAGTAGGATGGTGGCGACGACCCTAAGGTATATACGTGGACCCAACTCCCGTGAGTTGGCATAAGGTGGCTAAAACAGGAGCGATCTCGGACCAGTGAGGTAGCACCTCGTATCGAACGCACTTCTTCGATTTCATTCTATTACTTGTTGATTTTTGGTGGCCACCCTTCGATTTGGGAGTGTTGTTCGAGGTGGAATGGTAGTGGCTGCTATGCGTATCCATCAGTCCGTGTGCGTAATTGGTATATCTACCCTGGCATTGCCTTGTGTGCCATGTCACCTACCATATCGAGCTTTACTACGATTATAATTTTAAGATCCGACCGCGTTAAGGTTCTCCATCCCCTTAACGCTATTTTCTATATGATTATACTTTACTAATTAGACACTACTGTATATAGCGTATATTACTACATAGTAAATAGTTTAACGGACCTTAGAGGATGGTTATCCCAAACATCCTTTAAGTTACTGGTATTTCAGTTGATATTTCACTTGAGTTGGATTTATTGATATAAGAATGTTAATCCTGACTCGAGTGTTTTGTGTTTTGCTTTACGCTCGGGTCAGACTGAGTGATATAGCATTTGGGACTCACCTTTGGAGTTGGAGCTTCGCTTGGAGATCCAGCTATCTATCGATCCTGCTTTCAGTTATTCAGTTGATTCCAGTGATGTATCCAGATCTTGTATTTGATTATTGTATTGAGACATCTATTGTATTCGAGACTTCTGTTGTATCTTGTTTAACTCTGTTATATATAGTAGCTTCATGAACTACTATCCTTTTGTTTCCGCTGCATTATTGTTATATTACTCTGTGTCTGTGATCTGTAATTATTTTATTTACTGTATATTCTGAGTTTTGCCAAATTTTATTTACAATCCATCGTTTTGAATTATTCAAGTCCGACATGTGTGGATTTATTGTCGATTTGAATGGTCCAAAACACTGGGTCGTTACATGTGGTATCAGAGCTCTGGTTTTAGGCAAAACGCAACATATAGAGTAAAATTCAATTACAGAATCACTTTCGTTCGGGCTTGAATTCCTTCTTCTTTGACTCGGTTTCTTTGAATTCTGGAACATTCCCTTCGGTTCCAAAGTTCATTCTTGTCTCCCCTATTCGTGTCTTCTTAATTCTGGAGTATCCCATAACCCCACTTCGAAGGATCTTTATAAAAAAATCGGCGGTTTCGCCAATCTTTGAATAATTTGTACAGGGGTGAAACTCCTTTACAATCGGTATTGATTTACCGGAGATTTCTGTATCCTCGGTTTACGATGCTGTTATCTTATGCTATACCCGAATTCTACCTCTGGTGATCGAATGTCGATTTGCTTCAGAATTCTACATCGATCTTATCTATGAAGTCACGGTTGACCCGGTTAAGGTTGCCCGCGATTTATACAACTTTGTCCATCTTCCTGTTTGAAATGCAATCATCTAACCTTCGTTTCGAGCCTATCTATTTTAGATTAGAATTCTCTTTGATTAGAGTCCCTCTATATTTGGATCTCTATCCTTATGTTGGGATCCAATTCTGGAATCATTGTGTGAGGGAGTGTATTTGTAATTAATATAAAATAGTTTATGTTTATAGTGTGTTGTTTGAGTTGTTGATGTTGGTTTGGATTTTCGATCGATTCGTCTGATCAACGCTATCGATAGAAATCCCAAAACACTTGAACAGAGCAAACTAACACCATATAATTTTCAAATTTGATAAATGAAATAAATTTGTACGATTATATTATAAATATATAAGAAAAATTTTCTGGAATTAAAAGTTAAATAATTTGGTTGTTGAAAATGATAATATTTGATTATCATTTTATTGTTTTGTAAGTCATTGACTATTGCAAAATGACTATTGTTTATAAATTTATTTGGAATTGAAATGAATTTAAATTGAGAATTTAAGAATTAAATTTCTGGTGATTTCAAACTTTGTTTTAAAGTCTTAAAATGTATATTATTTAAAGTATTTTCGAATAAAAAGAGTTTTCAAAGAATTTTAAATGTTTAAATAAGTGCTCTTCTCTTTATCGCTGGAAAATAATTTCGGTGATGACGGCCGCATCATCGACATTCATTTTCGAGTTTTGAAGTGGAGATACCATTATGTAGTTTTGCTACATTTTTATTTTGAAAAAAAAAATTGATTGAATTTCTGAAGTATGACTTGATTTATAATATATATATTGGTATATGATCATAGATTTAATTTGATATATCTAGTGTATATATATAATTATATCTAAATGGTTTAAATTGAAATCGGAAATTTAAATCTTAAATTCTTGAATAAATATTTAAATTGGAATAGTTAAATGGGAAAATTTTACTTGTATAATACCCAATTTCATTCTAATATAACTTATCTAAATTATTCAGAAGTTGAAAATGTAATTGGATAATATACAATATAAAGAAATTTATAAGTAAAATTTGAATGGTTATAATAAATGTTATATACTTAAAGTTTATTATAATGATGTTAATAGAGAGAAATAGAATAATAATTTAATTGAATAATAGATGAGGCAAATAAATTTGTTTTGCAGGAATTAATAAATTGAAATTAGATTAACCTATGGAAATACTTTGAATTTAAGGTCAATTATTGAATATAAATTAATTTAAATTGAAATTTATATGGTTTAAATTAATTTATATGGTTTAAATATATGTGGTAAGACATATTAAGTGGAATAAACTTAATAATAATTTGGAATAAAAGAATTAAATTTGTTGAATAAAATAAGAGTATAATAAATGATTATACAAATTGATGATTTAGACATTTTAATTGAGGATGACTAGATAATACGATAATGAATTGAGAAATAGATAGATTGATTTAACTTAAGAAGAAACCAAGTGGATTAAACCAAATTGTTAATTAATTAAATTCGAGATCTATATGGTTTAAATTAATTATTTTGTCCTGTTTTAAATCTATTTTGCTTTCTGGTTGTTTCTATTCTCCTACCTCCTTCCTTTTCGGGGACGAAAAGTTTTGAGTGGGGGAGAATGTAACGACCCGTAAATTTCAATGGTTTTATTTATTTAATTAATTGAAATTTTGTGAAATTTTAAACAATAAATTTTTGAAATAAAAATTTGATATTTGAAATACGTCTAATTAAACATAGCAACTGGTAAATTTTCATCAGATAATTTGGAAGTTTATTTTCTAGTGTAATTTTATTCCAATTTATATCAGTTAAAAATTGATGGTAATAAAATGTTTTCCAAACTTGAATATTTTTCTATAGAAAATTTGTAAATCATCTTCTGAGTGAGACGCCATCTTTCGTTTCATCAGATTTGGACTTCTATTGCTCCGTTCATCTTAATTCTGGCAAATTAGCAGCATTCTGGTACCGATTATCGATTTTGATGGGATGATCGTACCACAGATATCTATATACCGTTTTAATCGTCTCGTCGTGCTAATCACCACGGTATATTCATTTGTGTGTTTCGTTGTTCAGTGCACGACGGAACCGGCAGAACAACAAATCGTATCGGTAACCATTTCACACCTTTTGGCTTTCTTTTGTCTTTTCAAATTTCCACCATACAACCTAAAGCTATTTTCATTTTTTCCAATCGGTGTCCTTTGCTATTTATTTAGCTTTGGATATTTAGAACTTGCCAGTTCACTTTTATTTTGATTTGTTAATATTCATTTCCGCCTGTTCACATTTGCAACTACTAGTAAATACTATATTAAGTATTCGTTTATATCTTTGCCTCTGCTTCTCTTTCCAATTTCTTCTCCAGATCCACACGCATGTAGCCTTCCTCCTTCCTCCCTTACAACTGCTCGGCCACGCTTCCACTCGCCTCGAAGCCACCAAAGCCCTCCACTCTAGCCCCTCTCTTCTCCATCGAAACAGTGCCCTCTCCTCACCAACCTTTCTCCCCTGCCTCCGCCTTCAATACAACCCAACCACTAATTACCGATCCACCCCTCCGCAGCCAAACACCAATACCCGCCACCTCCCTAAGCAACAGCAACCACAACCCACGATCTTCGACCACCCAGTCCCTGCTGCCCACTCCTAAACCGCCTCCTCAGATCTGAGCAACCCATCCAACCCGCCTGAGCCGCTCCACTGTCAGTCCTCTCTGCCACAACCTAGACCCAAGGCAGCCACCACTGCTCACCCAATTCCATCGTGCTTCCTTCTCCTTGAACCATCAACGGCCGTGACTCCGTTGGCTTCCTTTTCATTGCCTTGCCACGTGAGTATAGTAGCCTCCCTTGCTATTATATATTCTTGCACATATATAGTGCCTACTGAATTTAATATGTATATATATTTAGGTGTTTTGTTATATACTTTAGTTTACATTGTAATGTTATAAGATATATATATATGTTTGTATATAAGATCTGCTGTTGGGTATATCCATATTTATAAGTATGGAATATATTTTTTATGAAACTAGATAAACTAATGTATTATTTGTGGCGTTTTATAAGCTTGGTTATATATACATATACATCTGTTGTATTAGTATATTTGTTTCTATAGTATGTTAAACACTATACATGTCGAAATTTATAAAACTGGGTTCATTTGTGTGATATATGGCCCTATATATATGTTTTGTACACATTTATATATGGAGTCAGTTTTCTAAAGTTTTCTAATATAGTATATATGTTACTGTATATAGACTTACAACATATTATTATAGGTAGCATACTTATTTACAGGGTTATACATATGTTTAGTCTGTAACCTATGTATTTTACCATGCTAAGTTCGCATATATTTAGTTGTATATATAAATATATAGGTTACACAATATTTTGTAATATGTTCAATAGTATATATGAGTTTGTAAAAATATAAGAGCTTTGCCGGTCCGATTGGTTCAGAGAACATAGGATTTGGTACTTGTCAGAAAAGAAAATATGAGGTTAGATTATACTTATGTATTGGAATTTTAGTATTAAGTGTTAAAATTTATGTGACTTTAAAGATCTGTATATATATAAAATATATGTTTTATGATATCAGATCTTATTTAAGTTATTGTTTAACATAAACCACAAGTTTATATAGGCAGCTGCTATTTTATTTGTATATAAGTCTGACATGTTTAAATTATAACAAAAGTTGTTGATGAGTTAATTGTAGATGAGTTTTGATATTTGTTTAAAGCTGTTTATATATGTACATGTACTTTTATAAGCTATTTACCATTGTATATGTCAGGCTAGTTATTTAAGTTATGAAGGTTAATGAAAAAAAACATGCATATGATCAGTTGCTTTCATATATAGGTCATTTATAAATTAGTACAGATCTATATTTGTACTATATATAGTTTGGTTACATAAGTTGTATAACATGTGTGTGTGTTTATTTATTTATTTAAAATCTTACTATTTAGATATATGTTGTCTATAAGGGTTTTATTTAAAAACAATGATTTCGAAATATATATATATTTAATATAATTTGTGTTTAAATTTATTTTGATTTGAAAATAAATATAATATATGTATATATATATATATATATCTTATTTTAAATATATGTCTAAAATCGAGTTAGAGAGAAGCTATAATATATATTTTGTTCGATTATATCTAGACGATTCTGATTCGTTTCCATCATCTCTATCTTTCAGCTTTGTCCCTCAAATCCACTTTCAGCTTACTTTGCTTTGAGATTATTGTTCGGATTTGTTCGATTGTCTAGATCATGACCCAATTCGTAGCTCAATTTTTTGTCAAATCTATCCAGCTTCGAAAGGTGAGCAATCACTCTGATTAACGTTCTTATATTTATTAAATTTGATTTCAATTGAAACGTTAATTGAAATATGCTGCTGTTAGTTATTCACATTGTTATATATATATGTCATTATCTGTATCTGTTCACCTATGACACCTCACACCATTATCTGTTATTTAATTGATGATATATTGCCTGTTACTATTTTATCATATCTGTTATCACTCTGCAAGTTCCTTGTTAGTATAGAATCACTATGGGTTGAAATGACACATACCCAAACGATCTTGTAGAATAGGAGAAAATCGTTATGGGTTGAAATGATAAACCCAAGCGGTTTTCAATTAATTGAATTTGGGATTGCGGGTTGAAAAGATATATACCCGTATATATATTTAAAATTTCGGATTGAAATGATAAATATCCGTATCACTTGACCATAGGATAGAAAATTATATACAGACACCGTTGGTCTATATATAAATGTTTTGAAAATGATTTCTTTGGTTTTTGAAAAGAAATATATGGTTTTGATAAATATTGATTTTAAAGATTCATTAAAGTTGATTTAATAAAGTTGATAAATAATATGTTTAAGTATTTATTTAATATCTATATTTTCAAATATAGAATTTATAATGATTTGAAATTGATTGAAATTATATTTATTTAAGAATTAAACTTAAATAAGTTGATTTGAAATGTATTGAATTTGAAATTTAAAGAAGTGTTTTACAACTTGAAATTTGAAAAGGTGACTTAAATGGATATTTCAAACTTATATATATTTAAATGGGATATTTTTTTTATTTAAATTTGTAAATTGAAATTGCATTTAAATGTTATGGAAATGATTAAGTTAATATTTCAAAACTAAATAATTTTAAAGTGAATCTGATATGTATATAAATTTATCGAATTTAGTTTTGAAATGTTGAATATTTAAAGCTTTGAAATATATTAAAAATTGAAATGGCTTATTTTATGGTTCAGATATGTATTTGAAATCGATAATTTGAAATGGTTTATTTAGAAGCTGAATCGAGTTGAAACTGATGATTTGTGATTTGATTAAATTTAATTTTTGGAATTCGAGTTAATTTGAATCGATTTGTGAAATTTGAGGAAACTATTTTATTTTATAGAGAAATTTTAATATCTAAACTGTTTAAAAGGAAAGTGTTATGATTTCCAAAATACTATGATTTCAAAGCTGTGATTTCCAATGTGTTTTGATTTTTAAAAAAGACTATGATTTCGAAAGCGTTGTAACTTTGGAAAGTGATATGATTTTGAAAATGGATATATTTGAAGTGAAAAATGATATCGTATTAAATTGGGTCTTGAAATGATAATGATATTTTGGTTTTGAAGTATAAACTATTTTGAAATGACCACGGTGTTATAATAACGATTGGTTGGCAAAGAGACCGGGATCGGATATGGACATACTCTCTGTCGATACCGAAAACCACTTTGACAACCGTGTACGCGGTGGAGATTCCAGAATGAAGTAGGATGGTGGCGACGACCCTAAGGTATATACGTGGACCCAACTCCCGTGAGTTGGCATAAGGTGGCTAAAACAGGAGCGATCTCGGACCAGTGAGGTAGCACCTCGTATCGGACGCACTTCTTCGATTTCATTCTATTACTTGTTGATTTTTGGTGGCCACCCTTCGATTTGGGAGTGTTGTTCGAGGTGGAACGGTAGTGGCTGCTATGCGCATCCATCAGTCCGTGTGCGTAATTGGTATATCTACCCTGGCATTGCCTTATGTGCCATGTCACCTACCATATCGAGCTTTACTACGATTATGATTTTAAGATCCGACCGCGTTAAGGTTCTCCATCCCCTTAACGCTATTTTCTATATGATTATACTTTACTAATTAGACACTACTGTATATAGTGTATATTACTACATAGTAAATAGTTTAACGGACCTTAGAGGATGGTTATCCCAAACATCCTTTAAGTTACTGGTATTTCAGTTGATATTTCACTTGAGTTGGATTTATTGATATAAGAATGTTAATCCTGACTCGAGTGTTTTGTGTTTTGCTTTACGCTCGGGTCAGACTGAGTGATACAGCATTTGGGACTCACCTTTGGAGTTGGAGCTTCGCTTGGAGATCCAGCTATCTATCGATCCTGCTTTCAGTTATTCAGTTGATTCCAGTGATGTATCTAGATCTTGTATTTGATTATTGTATTGAGACATCTATTGTATTTGAGACTTCTGTTGTATCTTGTTTAACTCTGTTATATATATAGTAGCTTCATGAACTACTACCCTTTTGTTTCCGCTGCATTATTGTTATATTACTCTGTGTCTGTGATCTGTAATTATTTTATTTACTGTATATTCTGAGTTTTGCCAAATTTTATTTACAATCCATCGTTTTGAATTATTCAAGTCCGACATGTGTGGATTTATTGTCGATTTGAATAATCCAAAACACTGGGTCGTTACATGAAATATTAAATGTATATGAATATATATATATATATATCTGTGTGTGCGTAACATATGTATATGTGCATAAATAAATTTATTTGCTGAAACTAGCCTTACATAAAACAACTTTAAATTCAAATTTTCATGAAATGTTGATATCTAATTCAAACATCATATATATATATATTGTACTTTTGTAATTGCAAAGATTTATAGTCTGCAAACAAATTAGAAGCTTATAATTAAAATTCGATTACTAAATAAAATAATAAGAAAAGGTATTTGGTAATACAAATATACATACAAAGGATAGTGACATGTGTAAAATAAGATACAAAAAATTACCTAAGTAGATCCATCCCTTTTTAACTCCTTGATCTAATAATTCTTTTCAAATTCCTAGAGTCAACATCCAATTTCCTAGTAATTAGATGCACTACTTGTTTTAATTTTTTTTGATTAAATCTTAGGCAAGAAGAAAAAAAAATTCGACCATAAATGAGGCTAGGGGGTGACAGCCATGAATGGAGCAAAGAAAGACGAAGAAAATTAAATTAAAAGGAAAGAAATGAAATCAAGGGATTTGTTTTTATTGGGAGAATGAAACCTTTCCAATTCTCCTTATTAAACTTCTTTTCTTTAATTCCCACTCAATTGCCAATCATGACACCTCATCCCTTATTAAACATGGTTAGCTATTTTTTGCCTTGAATGGAGCAAAGTTTCCAACTGCATGTTTGATTAATTATCTCTATTTAAACCATTTTATATATATACCGATGTCATGCAAATAACACCCAAAACATCAAATAAATAAGTAATTAATATTATTAAATATTAACTAATTTAATTAATGTATAACACTTTATAAACCTAAATTGTGTGGTTTTTTTGGAGAATTCACAAATGCCGCTGTGTGACTCGGAGACGTGAATTAAGTCTATGATTAATATTGAACAATTCAAATATTAACGTTCACACTTCACCTTAGCTAGTGGTGTGATAATTTAGTCGAATTCATCACTAACAAACATTTTCAATAAGTTTCATATTTTATATTATGTTAAGCGGTACCAATAGTGATAATAATTTACATATGTTCTCTTTGCCAACACTACATCACATTTGAATGTATGGAATTTGGCATTGGTCAAAACTCTAATATTATCCACATTCAACTCGATCGGTTCATAAACAAAGCCCTTAGTTCAATAAGAACATTTATTATTAACCATTCTACTCTAGCTAAAGATTTTTACTTTGAGTTGACCATAGTTGGCAAAGATACGAACCTCAAACAACCAAGGAGACGAATTCTCTATTGAATAGTGCTTTACTTCCAATGCTTCAACTCAAACTCAACTATAGTGACTCTATGGATCGCCATGCCATGATTTAACTATAATCAAATTGAAGTATTCACATTGAAGTTCCTCGGTACGGTGATGTAATTATGTAACTTTATCACATTGAGATTTCCTATTTAACCTAGTTGCTATCTACCAATAAGAAACTCTTAGAGGATTTGTTCCATAATCATCCAATAACTAAAAGTACATAACCCATTAGTGTCTCTAGTAGCCATAAGTAATACGGTGCCCAACATTTGGAAAATGTGACACTCTGGTCTTAATGGATAAATTGATATCCTTTTCTCGAGAAATCTTGACCAAGATTATTTAAAACAAAATGTCCTTTTATTTTATGATTAGTTAATCACGATTTTAGCTATTTGAAACTACAATCACATGACATTTTATTTAAGGATTTTCTTATTATAAATATTTTAAATTAATTATATTAATTATATCATAACATAACAAAATATATCAAAGAAAACAAACACCGTTACCACGAATAAGATTGACTACAAAGTTAGATATATGTAACAAATTACATGATTTTCCTTAGGGAATATGCCTAACTCTTTTAAGAGTAAGAGAGAAAGTAACATGAAAATGAAAAGTTAAAGAGAGAGAGGGTGTGGCTCTTTATACATAATGCTATTTGGCATTGAGTCCAACACCATTCTCTCTAAACCTTAATAAATTCATACCCTTCATACCTCAAAATCCATAACTTTAAAGGTGACGATGTTTACACTCAAAAGACTTGAAAACATCATTCCAAACACAATGGAAGTGGCCTCAAGCTCTGATTCCATCATGTGCAAAAGTTAGCATTTTTGATCACTTATGTATTAAGTCTTAACTCTTGACCAAAAATCTATAAATCCAAATATATTGAAGCTTATACCTAAAAAACAAAAATGTCATTTTGGATATAACAAAGAGATCACATCACCAATTAAAGTAATACTAACCTTTTATTCAAAAAAAGAATCCTCCATTGAACAGTATTTCACTTAAATGTTCAATTTATACCCAACTATAGTCTTAACACGATCATCTTATCGTAGGTTGACCATAATTAAAGTATAGTTTAGACAATTGAGTTTCACAATATTCTCAGTAAAAAGACTACTACATATCATCACGTAAGATATTCTCTGGATTTTTAACTTATAGAAGAATCTTGATGAGTCATTCTGATTGTTCCAAACAATCACATGCACGTAACCTTTGGTGCCCCTAATCGTCATGTGTAAGTAATCATTTATCGTATAGAGAGCTTTACATATAGTCTCAACAGATGTATCAATATCACATTATTAACACATCTTGACTACAAACGTTTAAGGTAAGTATTTGTTAATACGATTCAATACACATGGTTATGAACACCTTTATAACTACAATTGATTAATTACTTTTCATAATGATTTTCTACTTGTATATATCTATGTGATGACCACCCCACACCACCGATATAGGATGAAAGTCAAAGGACAGAAAAGAAGTCAAGAAGGGAAATAGAAGAGAAGAGAATAGTAAAGAAAGAAAATATCATAATAATCACATAAACTGTAGTATTTCTCACAGCACATCGAATAAAATATAATAATCATCACAGATATAAAACAGGCGAGATAGCAACAACTACATTAACCACAGAATCAGAGAACATAAGTTCATAAAGTTATACAAAATAGTAATAGAGTTTATACATATGATAAATAAACTCAGCTAATAAACTGTCTCTAATAGTAGTAACTCAAACATTGTCAAGGCTCCATAGTATTGCACAGTGAAATATGCAATAATAAGCCCAAAATATAAGTATGAGAAGCGTCGCCTCTAGCTAGCCCATCTGCAGAACTCCATGTGCCGTTTACACCTGTTATCTAGTCTACTCATTTAAGAGAACCCAAGGTAATAAGAAGCAAAGCATAAAACCTGGAGTTAGACAACAATCTGGTGTGAGCGATAAACAATCTCAAAATACTATAAAAGTCAATATAGTATATGGAACAAAGGGTACGGGAATCATACCCGACCTATCCCTTCATCCAAAGAGTTAGCAAATAATAATCAATATATGCTAATTGTTGAATATGATAGTATATGATTTTTGTTTGATGATAATAAACATATATATATATATTCATTTAAATGTATTTGCTAATGTACTATTTTATTTTTTACATAATTAAATAAATATTTGCTGAATAAAATAAATAACATAGAATTTAAATTCAAACAAATATTTTATTCAAACAAATATTTTAATACAATTTTGAATAGTACAAATTTGAGCTCTCACTATATATATACAATTTTCAATTACATTACAATTTTAAATTACAACACAATTTTTCACTATACAATTGTTACATACATTTGCACCTCACTACATATCACTCATTCGTTCGTATTTGATCTTCAACCCTATTCCAGATTGAATCCAGCATCTGAGTTATCTGCAAAATAAACACTGACGCAGTAAAATTGAAAAAGAAATATTTTTTGCAGTGTAAAATAAAATGTGTTTTTGAAAATATTATTTGCCTCAGTTATTTGGTAGTTTGTCATCATTTAATTTTGAACTCATCTTACACGAACAACCTGTGACATGCATAGTGTATCACTGTACATGCCACAAGGCCGTGCACACCGACATACACTTGATAAAACTACAGGGACAGGTGAGCACAAGGTCAAACCCGAGCCAAAGCTAGGTTCAACTCAGGTGCAATACAAAAACAAAAATAGAATGGTCAAGTTTTAATGACTGGAACAAGCCTCGACCAAAAATTCAATGTGCACATGAAAACAACTCAACCATTCAAATTCAAGTATGAACACGGTTGTGCCTAGACAACTTAATAAAAAACCAGACTGTAAATATCAAAGTGAAAAATGAATGCAACCAGACCAGATACAAGAAAGATATGCCAGAAAATCAAGGAATACAACATTAATTTACATGGAACCAGACCACAATGCATCAGAGTAATGAAATGTCCAGACCAGACTTCAAGTTGACACAGAACAGATTTCAAAAAGACTTCCAATGGAACCGGAATCAAAATGTACAAAATCGATATGTGCATAAACCAAAGTGACTGTGATCAAGCAACAAGGAAACAAATGATTTCAGACTTCAACAGAAAAGACTAAAAGAACATAAAAACCAATAGACCACATACATATATACACGCAGTCAGACATATCATCCAAACAGTTGTCTAAAGCAAACAAGTGCAAGTACACAAGTGAATGGCAACATGCAACAAAAATGAAGTACACAGCATACATAGATGCATGTGTGTACATATATATATGTATGTATGTATGTATGTATGTATATGTAGTGATAACCAGTACAGCAAGGCTAGACAGTCCAACCAAGTTCAATAGTGTTTTTCAAGAGGAAACAGCATATATGCAGTGATGAATAAGACTGCAATATCAAACTACATGGTGCAACAAACATACATATATATATATATATACACATGTGCATACACACTTGTATATATATATATATATATATATATATCTGTGACAACCAGATGAAGATTGAACCATGATCAAGGAAAACTACGAACACAGTGACTTCAACCAAGACACAATGAAGACAACAGCTCGAATGAGCAAGTGCAGACTCAAACATCAATTGCACCAGGGAAGTGCACAAAAAGACAGTGAATAATGATGTGCGATAGTTCAAACCAGAATAATGTCATAGGGGATTTCAAACCAAAGTCAAGTTTAAATCTCAAATAACAAAGCCAAAGCCATAGTGGTCAAAGTGATAACAAGAATCGATCAAGTCAGAGTCAAAACCAGAAAATAACAAAAGTCGAAAGAATCTAGATTATCACAATTTCAAAGTGGTCGAAGTCAAAAGAAAAAAGAACGGAACAAAATTCCAAAGCAAATGCAAGCCGTGGTGACCAATCAAGCATATCAGAAAATATACGAATTTGAACTAGTTTAATCAAATCGTATGCACTCAAGCAAAATCGAACGGTAGAAAAATTTATCGGACGAATTCATTTGATCGAAAATTTAGGGAATTAAACCCTATAAATACCGTCAACATCATCGGCATTAAAGATCATTGAGTTCAAGCATATCAACGAAAGAAACAAAGCAAAATTGCATACCGGATTTATTCAAATCGAACTCGACGTAGTGAAGCAGCCGAAGGCAAATCGTAGATAGGAGACGATTGACAGAGCAAAGCGAAGAAAATCACTTCAATTACATGAAATTCAAGCGGCGACTTCAACAAATCATGAGCCCTAATTTTGAACGAAGAGGAACGAGGCAGCCATTTCTCGAGCAAAGGAAAAAGAAGCAGATACGAAAAAGAATATAGGCCGAAGACATAAAAAAAGGGATTCTCTTTTAATATTTAAATTGGGTCGGTCTTATTTATTATTTTGGGCCTTAAGTTTTAATTTACGGTTTCTATTTTTATTCAGTTGTTTTTATTTTTCATTTCTACTTTTAAACGTTTGTAAATTCTAGTCGTGTGACTAGGGGATGAACTACGGTGGTGTAGTTCGAGAATTCGCAACTCAGTGGCTGAGTTATGGCAGGGTTCTGAGCATAGAGTTAGGTTAGTCGATAGTGGGTGTCGCGAGTTTACGTGTGTAAGCGTCTGACTACTTAATTTCTAGTAGAAACCATGGTGGCAGCACGTAGGCAGGTTTTTGCCGAAGCTGTGTAAATCTGTGTTGTTCTGTTCCTGCTTTTAATATTCTGCTATTATCTATGCTGCTATTATTCTGCTATTATCAGTGCTGGAATTATTTTATATATTTCCGCATTAAATATTTATAATTAATAGTATCACCCTATTCACCCCACCTCTAGTGTGAAATCGATCCTACACTAATCCACTATCATAGCCATATAATTGTACTATAGTCGAAGTACAATGTCCAACATCTAGGTATACGGTCGAAAATACCTACATTGTGTAACACCCAAGAGAAAATATGCAATCATGGCGAACATTGCATCCATCAAACAATCCTCACCATCACTCATGTTCATTGGATATACGATAACTCGTATGGCACAATCACAAACCAGGGACTCGATCGAAATTCCATCTTCATTGGTGCTTGAATCCATGCCACTCCGAAAGATTAGGAACCAGGCTCACAACCGCAAAAGCCCAAGGTAATCTACAATCGTAAGATCCAGACACAATCGCAAATCCAGGTGGGAGCTACCCACATGCCATTTCTTTACGAGCACACTAGAAACCTTCAAGCTATCAACTATCGCATTGCACATGTCTTCGGAATGGAACACAATCGTTATTCCATCACGGCTACTATAACGACCCCGAATTTTAATTAAATTTAAATTGATAATTAATTGAAATTTTGAATTAAAATGGTGAAATTAAATGATAAAGTGATGCGAGTTTCCCCGAATTCAAATAAATTCGGTATAAATCATTTAAACTTTAAAATATTGTATATATATATATTTGGGCATATATGAGTAAATTTGAAATCATAAATATATGTATATATATATTAAATACATTGGATAAAAATCTAATAACAAATTAAAATCTAGAAATTCACTTATAAAACAAAAAAAATACATTAAATAAACTATAACAGCATATTAAATATAAAAATACATTCAAATATAAATAAAATTAAATAAATTTTATAGTTTTATACAACGTAAAGTAAAATATAAATCTTAATATCATATTAATAAATCAATACCAAATAGTACAAAAAAGAATTTCATTTACATTGTAAAGTAATGAAACAAATGCATTTAAATATGAAACCAGACTTGAGAAACAAACCAAAGTTAATTAATACCAAAAATTTTAGTACACAAATATATATCTCAGCCACCAAAAACATATCATATCAGCCAAGAAGAAGGAAAATCTCTGATATAATTGTACAAAAGAAAATTAAAATATATAAGATCACCCTGTATACTTATTTTATATATCAAGCTATTCATTTTTATTCGTTCATTCTTAGCCAATAATCTGAAGCAATACCACCTCACTCTTAAACAAACTATAACTTAAACAACAAATTTAAAGCCTGGTGATCAAAGTTTGAATTCAACAGGAAGCATAGCAAATCATTTCAGCCGAAATCAAATTAGCATAGTCAAAGCAAGCAAATATAAAAAATAGTATGTACAAACAAAGGCAAAAAAGATAAGTATATTGTACAACATCATTAATGCAAGCCATCACAACAAATTAATGCTCAGCCCTCAAATGAAAAATATCACTGACTATTGTACTAAACAAATAATATCATTTTGTACAAAACCAATAACATTACACTGTAAACCTCATTTCTATATATACATACATCTACTCTTTGTTCCGGTTCGATCATCAAACATAGCATTCCAGAAAAAAAATGAACATCACTATATTTGCAAACTTGAACAACAATAATTCAACCAACTACAAACCAGAGATCAAAAGATTCCAGCTTGCCAGTTTTCAAAGAATAAGCTCTGTTCTTCTTTCTTCTGGAAATGAGGTGAGTAAACCTTGGTTTTAACAATTTAAATCTGGTGATAAATGAATATATATATACCTTGATGCAGGTAACAGTGATATAGTATATATATAGTTTATATGAATATTTGGGTGAGAATGCAATGATACATGAATGTGACATGTCTGTGTATATATAATCATTTAGGTAGCCTCTGTTCTTAATTTGCAGGCTAAAATTCAGTTTCAAAAAAAATTCAATCCTTTTGTTTCAATGACTTTCAGATCATGATCATTAGAAGAAAACTGTTTGTATCAACCCAATCTTGTTTTTAAAATATTTATAAGTATAAGTTGAGGGTAATTAACTAGTAAATAGAAATTTACAGTGAAAACTTAATTCAAGTTAAAATTCAATTTTTAAATTTACTTGTTTTGATTGTAAATATGGAATCGTGTCTAGAAACCATGAATTTTAGTGTATAAATCAAGATTTTTAGGTCTGTGATTAACGGGGAATTTCGAGTTAAACGGAAAATGGAAAAGCTTCGAATTCCGGCGATCTACGTAATAAGGGTGGTCGGGGTTCAGGTTAGAGGTGTCTAGTGGGTCGATGATGGTAGGAAAAATGGCGAATGATTTTTTTAAATAGCCCTGATGGGCGCGGCGAAGCTATTTAGGGTTTTGGGTACTGATTGTAATCTCTGGGTTCGCGAGAGGTTTGCGACGTCGTTGGAAAACTGGACTCGATCGGTCGTGGGGGGATGAGTGTGAGGGTTCATGGCGAGGCTGTGGCCGGAATTGCGAAGCTTCAGGTGATCGGAATCGTCGTAGTCGAGGCATTTTTCGATGATGGTTGGGTTCCAGTGGGAGCTGTCATGTTCGATTTCGATTGGGTGATGTTTTCTGGTTTCTGGGTGGTCGAGTCGAACCGGGGTGACAACGGCGACTTGCCGGTGGTAGTGGCGATGATCAGAGCTGCGGCGAAGCTGTGTGCACGTGGTAGTTTTGTATCTGGGTGTTGGGGAAGAAAGGTATTTCTCGGAGTCGAACTGTAACAACCCGCATATTTGTCGATTTTATATTTAAATATTTTATTTGGATATTTTATCGTTAATCGGATTTTGGTCCGAAAAGCTACTTTTTGCATACGGTCAAATTAGGACTCGAGACCACTTCCATTGAGTTCAAAATGACGTTTGCGATCTTTTTGAGTGTAAACTTTGATATGTTTAGAGTTAGTGGAATTCTCGCTACTTTTTCCCGCCTGTGACTTTGGTTTGGACTGCACCTTCTTTAGTTCAGCCCAACCCTCTTCCTCACTTGATTCATCATTTGTTTTAACATTCAAGCTTCATCAAAAATGGTGGTGGGAAGGGGAAATTAAAACTCCAAACTCAAATTCAATTGCAAATCCAACATTCAACTCCAAATTCAAATAAAAGATATTGGATTCAAGCTTTGGATTGCTTCTCCTTGCTTTCAAGCTTCATCTTCATAAATTTTAGTGGAAAGGTGAGATTTTTATCTCACATTCTTGCCTATATCTATCTTGGATCTGTTGGGGATGATTTCCTATCATTTTAGCATGCACGATTGCTTTTGGTTTGGATCGAATCGGCGAAAAACTCCAATTTTCAGTGTTTTGGCAAAAATCTGGGCTTAGGTCGTTCTGTTTGTGCTAGGTCGTTCGGCGTGAAAAGTCTCTGCTTGCATATACAGCGTTCTGCGCTTAGGTCGTAGGTCGCTCGGGGGAGTTAGGTTGTAGGTCGCTCGGCATTGTTTAACCCTGAGGTCGCGTGCAATGTTAGGTCGTGCACCCCTTTAAGTCGCGCGCAATGTTAGATTGCGTACCCCTTTAGGTAGCGAACCCTTTAGGTCGCGTACCCCTTTAGGTCACATGACCTTGTTTTACGTTAGGTCGCTCAGCCCATTTTTCCTTAGGTCGTTAACTCTTTAGGTCGTATGACCTACTTATCTCGTGAAGGCTTAGGTCGTTGACTACTTAGGTCGTTCATCCCCAAGCCCTTCTACCATTAGGTCGTTCCACTTCTTAGGTCTCACCTCGATAGGTCGCATCTTTGTTTAGCTCGGCCATGAGTTAGGTCGCTCGACCTGTTTAACCCTTAGGTCGCTCACCACTTGACCTCGTTAGGTCGCTCCCCACTGTACTTCGATAGGTCGCTCGCCCCTTATGATGTTAAGTCGCTGGACCATATGCTATTTTAGGTCGCATGACCTTGTTCTCTTTAGGTCGCATGACCATACTTCCCTTAGGTCGTTTGACCTGTATTTCACTAGGTCGCTCGACCTGTTCTTCTGCTAGGTCGCACGGCAGTCTACCCTTAGGTCGTTCGATCTATTTGACTTAAAGCCGTTGCACTTTAATTCGACCACGTTTGGTCGCAAGTTTATTTCTACTATGATGGATTTGGATTTGATTTCCTTGGATTTTTCTCACGTCTTCGAATGTGAAATTTTGTGATGCGATTTGTTTCAACAATCGTGTTGTGACTTGTCACTTTAAAAATGTGAAGGCTTCAATACTAGTAGTGAATATCAAAACTCTTTCATTAAAGCGATTTCAACACTGTTTTAACTACAAAGCTCTTTTCTTCAAACTGTTTTCCAATCTACTAGTATATACAAGCCTTTACTTCACTCGGATGAGAAATCTAATTAAACGGCTTAGTAAAACGAGTGGTATGAAACGCTTGCGTTCACTTCGTCGGTTAATTCTTGGACTTGTTCGATTGAACTTTTTGTGACAATTTTCTAGTGAAGATTTACAGCTTGTTCGTAAATATTTAAGTTAAGCAAGTGGTTATGGGACATGAAGCTAAACTCATATATTTACTAGCTTGGTGTGATCGACACTTCCTTATGATCATGACGATCATTTTTGTGATTTAGACTAGCGATTGAGCGATGTCTCTTTGTCTGCGAGGGAGACTAGACCCCGCTTGTGTGATGTTTCTACTCACACATATGGGGTAGCACCCCATGGTCTTCAGGCCGTTCATGTGTCAAAGGCCTTCGGGCCATTCGTGTGTTCGAAAAATTAAATGGATAGCTTCCATGAGATAGCTTCTCGTCCGTGTGCTCGGACTTCCCCCTTTTAAGTGATTTCTGGATTTCGTGTGTTGATTTCTGGGATTTGTTCTGGATTTCGTGTGTTGATTTCTGGATTTTGTACTTCACCAATTTTTGTGATTTTTATTGATATGTTTTATCAATTTTCGTGTATTGGTGAATTCGTGTGTCATTACCTTTTTATGGGTTTGGATCTTTGAGAAGATTCTTGTGATATTGATTAATCTCTCGTTGATTATCATTTACATACTTATAGTAGTATGCCATTAGGGTTATTATATGTTTATGCCATACCCCTTATTCCATATCATGTCATCTGATATTTATAGTTAGACTGATCCGTTTATTATTTTCTTATAAATAATACTAGGGTCAGACCGAGATGTTACAGGTGCTTCTGCTTGACTTCTCTCCTGGATTATTCTGACTTTTAGCTAACTACTTAGATTAGTAGTTTTTGGTTGTACACATTTGAGATATATACTCTATGTTGTGTACTTATTCTTTTGTATAGCACGTGTTGCTATTTTTTTGTATTATCGTGGATCTTTCTGACCACTACTCTGATGTACACTTTCATGTGTTATATATATATATTCATATCTTTTTCTGCCTTTGTGATATGGATGTCTGTGACTGATTTATGTTATGTTTATTTCTATGTTTGTTTCCGAAGATTATATATAGCCACCGTGTGATAGCATTGATTTGTATCGATATGTCGGATTTCCTCCTTAAATAAAGTTCATGCTATACTATCTGACATATCGTTGCTCGCTTAAAGAAGTTACATGGATGGTCGCTCCTCAACAGCCTTATTCTCCACGCTAGTTGACAGCATTACACCGTAGTGTTCTTGGCTAGAGTGGGTATAGAGGTGGGGCGTCACAGCTTGGTATCAGAGCCAAACTTCGGAACAATGTAGAATAACTTAACAAGGATCATCGTCCTAAGTCCAACTTAGGAGTCGTGCCTTAGGATTTAATTCGGGTCTTCGTACCGATTTATCCTATTTCCTCTTATGAATCCTTGTTTTATCTATCAAGACTTGCTTGATATTTATTTGGAGAATAACTTTTCTTCTTTTCTCTTCTTTAAGAAAGAGAATGTCTAGACCAGGCCGTCCCAGAGCTAGACCATCTACTGTTACTCCTCAGGATGGAGTTTTTATGACTACTCAACAGCTTCTTGATTTAGTAAAGAATGCTCAGGCAGCTGGTCCTAATCTGGAACCAACTCACCCTAAGTCTGGATTTGCACGTTTGTGCAACGATTATACCAACTTGGGTGGGAAACCGTTCAAAGGTTCCAAAACTATTATCGAGGTCCAGGCTTGGTTAAGAACATGCGATCGAATCTTTTCTCGCATGAATCTTGTCGATCTTCACCGTGTTCAGGTGGCTTCCAGTATGCTCCAAGAGAGAGCATTGGATTGGTACGAACTCCTTATTTCTGAGATTAATGAAGCGGATCTTACCTGGGAGCAATTCTGGGAACGCTTCGAATTAAAATTCGTACCAGAAGCAGAGAAGGTGACATTGGCTCATCGTTTTATAGACCTTGTTCAAGGTGAATCCTCTGTGACAGATTATGTCGCATCCTTTGAGTCACTGTCCAAATATGGGGTTGAATACATCAACACTCCATTGAAGAAGAACCAGAGGTTCGTCTATGGCTTAAACAAGAATCTCAAAAAGCCATTACTTCTAAAGTTAGAAGTTTCGTTCAACCAACTCATTGATATCGCTCTTCGTCTTGAAGAGGCTGATAAGGACAGTGATGTTGAAGTGGTGGCTTCCAAACCAAACTTCAACAACAAGAAGAGGCCAAACAAATTCAAAGGTCCTTATCCCAACAAAAAGGGTAAGCAAGGAACTCCTGCTGCAAAGACTTTTTCCTCTAGTGATGGGAAATGCTACAACTGTGGTGCTAGGGGTCATTTTGCAAACAAGTGTTCAAAGCCCCATTCTTGTCGCTACTGTAAAAGTCCGGATCATTGTATGCATCTATGCCCTAAGCTTCCAAGCAAGAAGGAGGGAAAGTTAAACGTTGCTCAAGCTCCTGGCAACACATCTCGCGGTCAAGTATGTCTCATTCTGTCCTTGATGGCATTATTATATTTCATCAATCAATCTGTAACAACGAGGAAATAATCCTTTCTCTATCAATCTCTTTTGTTCAGCATCTCTTCTTAATTCTTCGATAATTTCTGGTAGATCCAGGAAGAGATTCGATATATTTATATGGGACATAAACTCTGGATGGACCAAAATTGTTTGTTTGGATGAATTGGTTGGTATAGTTGATAGGTATAATTTAGTTTCTAAACTGAAAATTTTGAAAATTGCATCCATATATCTATCTATTCTTTGGGTCCCAATATATTCTACGGATGGTTAGTTATCCTTTCGAACTAACCGATGCCACTGCATATTTCGTAGATCTGGATAACCCGGGTATCGTGTGAAAAATTAAACAGGTTTGTTCTTGACATTCTGATTTGGTGAGCCAAATGCAGAATAAATATTCAGTTTGATTTGATGAAATATTCTTCATCTATCTTTGTGTCTCTCTGGCAAATTTCGAGGACGAAATTCTTTTAAAGGGGGAAGTCTGTAACGACCCCAAATTTTAATTAAATTTAAATTGATAATTAATTGAATTTTTTAATTAAAATGGTGAAATTAAATGATAAAGTGATGCGAGTTTCCCCGAATTCAAATAAATTCGGTATAAATCATTTTAAACTTTAAAATAATGTATATATATATTTTGGCATATATGAGTAAATTTGAAATCATAAATATATGTATATATATATTAAATACATTGGATAAAAATCTAATAACAAATTCAAATCTAGAAATTCACTTATAAAACAAAATAAAATAAATACATTAAATAAAGTATAACAACATATTAAATATAAAAATACATTCAAATACAAATAAAAATAAATAAATTTTATAGTTTTATACAACGTAAAGTAAAATATAAATCTTAATATCATATTAATAAATCAATACCAAATAGTACAAAATAGAATTTCATTTACATTGTAAAGTAATGAAACAAATGCATATGAAACCAGACTTGAGAAACAAACCAAAGTTAATTAATACCAAAAATTTTAGTACACAAATATATATCTCAGCCACCAAAAACATATCATATCAGCCAAGAAGAAGGAAAATCTCTTATATAATTGTACAAAATAAAATTAAAATATATAACATCACCCTGTATACTTATTTTATATATCAAGCTATTCATTTTTATTCGTTCATTCTTAGCCAAGAATCTGAAGGAATACCACCTCACTCTTAAACAAACTACAACTTAAACAACAAATTTAAAGCCTGGTAATCAAAGTTTGAATTCAACAGGAAGCATAGCAAATCATTTCAGCCGAAATCAAATTAGCATAGTCAAAGCAAGCAAATATAAAAAATAGTATGTACAAACAAAGGCAAAAAAGATAAGTATATTGTACAACATCATTAATGCAAGCCATCACAACAAATTAATGCTCAGCCCTCAAATGAAAAATATCACTGACTATTGTACTAAACAAATAATATCATTTTGTACAAAACCAATAACATTACACTGTAAACCTCATTACTATATATACGTACATCTACTCTTTGTTCCAGTTCGATCATCAAACATAGCATTCCAGAAGAAAAAAAGAAAAAAAAATGAACATCACTATATTTGCAAACTTGAACAACAATAATTCAATCAACTACAAACCAGAGATCAAAAGATTCTAGCTTGCCAGTTTTCAAAGAATAAGCTCTGTTCTTCTTTCTTCTAGAAATGAGGTGAGTAAACCTTGGTTTTAACAATTTAAATCTGGTGATAAATGAATATATATACCTTGATGCAGGTAACAGTGATATAGTATATATATAGTTTATATGAATATTTGGGTGAGAATGCAATGATACATGAATGTGACATGTCTATGTATATATAATCATTTAGGTAGCCTCTGTTCTTAGTTTGCAGGTTAAAATTCAGTTTCAAAAAAAAATCAATCCTTTTGTTTCAATGACTTTCAAATCATGATCATTAGAAGAAAACTGTTTGTATCAACCCAATCTTGTTTTTAAAATATTTATAAGTATAAGTTGAGGGTAATTAACTAGTAAATAGAAATTTACAGTGAAAACTTAATTCAAGTTAAAATTCGATTTTTAAATTTACTAGTTTTGATTGTAAATATGGATTCGTGACTAGAAACCATGAATTTTAGTGTATAAATCAAGATTTTTAGATCTATGATTAACAGGGAATTTTGAGTTAAACGGAAAATGGAAGAGCTTCGAATTCCGGCGATCTACGTAACAAGGGTGGTCGGGTTCAGGTCAGAGGTGGCTAGTAGGTCGATGATGGTAGGAAAAATGGCGAATGATTTTTTTAAATAGCCCTGATGGGTGCTGCGAAGCTATTTATGGTTTTGGGTACTGATTGTAATCTCTGGGTTCGCGAGAGTTTTGCAACGTCGTTGGAAACCTGGACTCGATCGGTCGTGGGGGGATGAGTGTGAGGGTTCATGGCGAGGCTGTGGCCGGAATTGCGAAGCTTCAAGTGATCAGAATCGTCATAGTCGAGGCATTTTTGGATGATGGTTGGGTTCCAGTGGGAGCTGTCATGTTCGATTTCGATTGGGTGATGTTTTCTAGTTTCTGGGTGGTCGAGTCGAACGGGGGTGACAACGGCGACTTGCCGGTGGTAGTGGCGATGATCGGAGCTGTGGCGAAGCTGTGGCGAAGCTGTGTGCACGTGCACGTGGTAGTTTTATATCTGGGTGTTGGGGAATAAAGGTATTTCTCGGAGTCGAACGCGAAGTGGATATGGGTTTGTCTCGAAGGAAATGATGGAGCGAGTTGCTTCGGGTCGAGCTCGGGGAAATGATGGGATTGCTTCAGGTTTAGTTATGATAGCAGGGTTTGAATAAAAGAGTATAATAAGTTCTTTTTTAAAACTCAGTCAAGTTCAAACAACTTCTTAACCAATTTCCTTTTGAATAATAAATGTTGATTTAACTAAAGGTTTTAAAACAAATTATCTTAAGTTTAAAATGTTTATATATATAACCTTTATTTTAAAAAGTTTATTTTAAATAAACTTAATTATGGTAATTAAGTAAGTAATTAAGAAAATGAAATGTTTCCTAGTCATTAAGCCAACTTAAACATTTTTAAGTTAATCTATGTGTTAATGATGATTAATTATGAGGTTTATTAATTAAAGATTTTAATGATAATAAAGTGATTAATTAAGATAAATGATTTATCTTTGAATTAATTAAGTAATTAAAAGTAATTAAAGGGTAATAAACCACTTAAAGATAATTGCTTAATGAAAGTAACTAAGGATAAGTATTTAATGATTTAAGGTTGATAAATCTAGTGTTTAAAGAATAATTAATTAGGTGTAATTAATTAAATGGTAATCAATTAAGGGTTAATTAATTAAATTAATGTGATTAATTAAGATTTATTAAATAATTAAAAGTTAATTGATTCATTAATTAAGATTGGTTAGTTAATAATTAAAGGTTAACTAATAAATGATGAAAGAGAAATTATTTCAAATAATTTGTATTTAACTCATGATAATTAACCTGCATTAATGATTCATTCCTAAATAATAAATCTGATTTAAATTAATCAGTCGAGTAATAAAAATTTACTTGTTAATGTTTGGACTTGACTGAATGATTGAATTGTTGATATCCCCTGATATGTGATGCTTTGTGATATATCCTGATTTGTTGTGATCTGTAATGTAATGTATTTATCTGGGATGACTACAATTTATTATCTGTGATATATATGTATATCTGTGATCTGTGAATGAAAAGATAAGCGTTATAGTTTATATCGCTTATCAACTATATTTCTGTATTTTAATCTGGGATGATTAAATGATGTTGCACTACTGTGTAAAACCCCTGGACTACACCTTTACACACACAAATATGGATTTCACGTGGAAATCGGTTAAGTCACAGATAATTTAAAATTAATGTTTTTTTTGAAATTGAAAATTTAATTTCAATTGATTTTGAAAATGGATTTGGGTTAAATGTTAAAGCTTTTGAAATGGGGTTTTTAAGAGGAAAGTTATTTTGAATAAATTGGTAAAATTCCCAATTTAAATAATTTAATTTGAATTTGAATTCGAAATTTTAAATTGAATTCCATGTTTGGAAATTTTGGTTAAGATATTATAAATGTGTTTATATGAATTCAAACCATTTTAAAAGTATGGTTTTGAGAATTTGAATTTAACCCAAAGGTTTTAACTCGTATAAGTGAATCTGATTTTCCAAAATGAAAATTATTTGTTTTCAAATAATAGAAGCTTTCATATAAGGAATGAATTTCCAATTTGTGTTAAAAGAATTTCAAATCGAAATGGAATTGTTTTGAAAGCTATTAGTTAAATCTTTGTTTTAAATATTTAATGAGTTAATTCAAATCGAAACAGAATTGTTTTGAAAGCTATCAATTAAATCTTTGATTTAAAGATTGGACGAGTTAATCTAATTGAAATGGAAATCTATTTGAAAATCTATGAGTAGATCTTTGTGAAACTGAGTGAATTTTGGGAATTGAATCTTTTTATTTAAAAAGATTAAAATGGTAATGCGTTTAAACCATTTGAAGAAATGTTTTGGGTAATAAGTTGTGACTTAATTGAAATCCCAATATCCATATGTTTTTAAAGATTGCGCTCATTATTCGGTTTAGCCGGGAGAGGACCTTTGTGTCATATAACCCATTCCGAATAATGATACGTCGTATATGGATAGCATTTGAAGACCGGTTGTGAAGACCGGATATTTTCGAAAATGAATGGACAACTCGTCGAATGTCTCTGCATCGACTGGTCCCCGGTATAGAGATTTTAGCACCCTTTGTGATGGGAAGTCCGGACGTGATTAGAAAATTATCCGGATTTGCAAGGGCTTCTTCGGAAGTGCCTTCGGTTCTGTTCAAACCTGGAACAAACTTGTATGGTTACATGTATGACATTACACTTTGAGATATAAAGCTGATTTCTTTCAAATACATTTCTGTTTGGTGGCGGAGAATTTATTCTCTTAGCTTAACACCCTTCTCTGAGACGTACGAGCTTAGAGGTTATGTAGTTGAAAGTTATCAGCGATATACTCCAAATTTGGTAATGTGGCATGCTGAGTGTTGCTGTGTGATGATTATTTATTGATCATTTGTGATCAAAGCGTGGCTTTGTGAAAAAGCGTAGCTTTGTGGACGAGACCTCATCAAACCTCACAGACCGGAAATGGTCGAAACAGGAAAGATGCAGCAAGGTTATGAGGGTCGCGCCCTTTAGGGTATGTCATTTCCTTATGGAAAAGGGTGGTATCAGGTATGGAGCCCTGGCATTTAACCTATGTGGATACTCCAATCTCATTTACTGTGTGATTGTTTTTTGATCGAGGCACCTCGGATAAAGGTCCCAAAGGACCGGGGGGTGGCATATTCATGTAGTAGTTACCTAGTTATAGAGGTAACCCGGCCTTGTGTTGGCAGAGAGCTAGTTAGTTCTCGGGACGTCCCGCCAGAGGCGTTCCCATGTGGCATAGGAAGTTCCTTAGCCTGACCATTTGTTGGAAAATCCAAAGAAACAATAAGAGCTCTTTACGATTGCAATTTGTATAACCTGTCTCCTTAGGCGGCAGCTATAGCAGGCATAATATAATGGTACCTATGCTGGTTAAGATTAATATTGTATTTTCGAAATGATTTTGAACACTATGCACTAGTAATAATATCAAAAGAGTTTTCTTTTGCGTAGTAAGCATATTTGACTATCATAAGAAGAAATCTCCTCCAAGTCTGGGATTGCATTGTGTGTGTGGTGGGAGGTCTTATGGTAGTTTCATTTTCCAAAAGCATTGCGGATTTCAATGTTTAAAAGTCTTTTGTTGTTTGTTTTAAAGATAAACTGTTTTTGTTTGCTCATACCAGTCCCATGACTGACCTGGAGTTTATTGTTCCCTTCCTAAACTCTAGGTTCCCACAATTTTCCACACGGGCAGTCTAGAGTTGGGTTTTTTCAGATAGTCGGGTTCAGTAGAGTATTTGGAGCTAGTTCAATCCATCGGAGATCAGGACTAACGTTGCTTGTCTTGGTGCAACGTGATGGTGGTTCGAGCTGATGTTGGAGTTGTTGGAGTTATTCTCTTTTGTAGATCATTTGGAGTGATCTCTTTCATTGTTGTTATTTCTGCTGTAGCACTGTATCATTATTTACCTCTGATATTGTTGTATCATATTGATATCATTGTTGTATATTATTCTGGATATTGGATTTATTGGAATTGTATACGATATCATTCATTTCTTTCTTCCGCTGTGTTGTTATACTTACTGTGTTATAAGCTTCGGCGAGCCAGATTCGGCGTTTAAATCTGCGGCATTTTGAGTACAAGTGAAGTACGGGTGCCGATTTTCGAAGGCCGAGTTCAGGATCGTCACAGCTACTTCCAAGCAGGACACAAACGCAAATCCCAATCACAAGCCCATCATCGATCTTGACCTTGTGGATCACCATCATGGCTCCCATCGTTAATTCGTCATCTTCGAAACACTTCCAAACACCCATCATAAGTCATAGATCCATTATACAAATGTCCCAAAGTCGTCACGTCGAAGCGTTACATTACCACTTCACCATCGAAATCGTTCATCGTAGAGTAATAACATCAAGACCAAGAATTGTCCACATGAACAAACCACTACATCATGCTCCTCGAAGCCTCCTTACCGTCCATGACAAAGATTGGCCAAATCGGCCATCATCAATAGTGGTAGATATCGACCACTCCAGAGAAATTGATAATGACCACTTTGCTTCTGTACTTAGCCAAAAATAACTAGGTAAAAACAAATGAAAATGTTCGGCATCCATCCCGAAATCTGAAGCATATCCCCAAGTCCATCTTTCGTCTTCAAAACAATCGGTATGCACGAAACTCTATGCATGAAATCCTATCCTATGGGAAATTTTCTAATACTATATCGCCTACAAACAGCGTTTTCAACCAACTAAGCAACCAAGCACACATGCAACTAACAGGCATACGTACATCCAATATAGTATACACTCAACATGTATAATGCATCTATATAAGCCAATGTGGGATTCATATCAAAAACGGCCTAAAACTAGAAATCTCCAAATAGCACATCAATGGGAAAAATGTGATAATCAATTTAAAATCATTTAATAAACTTTAATTCTTTTTTAAAATAAGATGTAGGTTTAAATATGTTAGAAATCATGTTTTAAAGTTAGAAATCATTCCAAAATGTCATTTTTATACTATACTAACAATCATAGTACGGTGAGAGTAAATATCACTTACCTCAACAAAAACTGACCAAACCAACGTTAAGTTGTAGAGCTCTCCATCACGAGCACAATGCAAGAATCTGCATCAAAAGCAGACCTCGTTTTCAAAAAATATTGGTTTTATAAGATTTGAGATTAATTAAATAATTAATTAAATTTGTTAAACACTAATTACCTTTTAACCATTCTTCCCCAATCACTAACCCATGCACACATACATGTCTGCACATTGATACCCATTGTCAAAAACTTCATCCCTTGATTTCTCCTCCTCCACTCGATTCGACGAACCGATTCCTCCAATAAGTTCTTCCTCTAAATCTCTCCACCCCGGACCCATTAGGAAGAAGCTCAGTCTCTCCCCTCGAATCGATGACCTAAAGCATGCACGGCCTCCCCTAACATGATGTGATTTCTCAGTGCTACCAGAGTTCACTTCGTTAGTGGCAAATGGTGTGCCTTTCGTAGAGAAGAAGAATCATATTCAATGGAAGTGCTCTCGAGTCCAATCGTATGTGAAAAATCGTATTTTTGGACCTTCAATTAATTAATGGTTCAATATTTAAATCAATTATTTAAATATCCTATCATTAAAAATACGGATCGTTACACTCTCCCCTCCTTAAAAGGATTTCATCCTCGAAATTCCTAAGGTTTGGAAAACGTCTTCTTACCCATAGGATTTCAAAGCCCCTTCATATTTCGGAAAATTTTGGCAGCACCTCCTTTGCACGGCTAGGTCCGGAAAATCCCAAAACAATATAGATATATATACATCTCATATTCGAGGCATCTCGTTTCCTAGGACATGTATACCCAAATCTACACTAAAGATGTTACATACCTCTTCTATAGCAAGAGCATACCATTTAGATGTGAATAAAAGCAAGTAAGCATCCAAATAGCCAACACTTGCTTCCATGTACCTGAATATGTACTAAGCAAAGAGGGTTAAACACAATACCAACATCATCATGTATTTAAACATACTAAATCATATATATAGCAATCGCCTCAAATAAATATGCTATATCAAAACATAGCTACCCGCATGCCTAACAACCATATAAGCATAAGAAATCATATCAAATGCTAACAATCAAACATCAAACAGGCATATATAAGATCAAACATAAAAAAGTAACATCCATGCCTATCCTAGTATGTCGGATACTAAAATATCTAGTATAAGACATCAAATATGATATCCAATATGCAAGCTGGCAAAAAATGGAAATCTCCCCAAGTGTAGAGCTCCGAACAAGCGATCCTCATGCTCTCATCGGTCTCCCATGTGTAATCACCTTCGCTCTCACTCCACTGAACCTTTACTACAACACTGCCTTCCTCCTAACCTGTCTCATACCATGTCTATCGGTATGAATAAGCCTACAAGGTCTCGAAGTTTCTGGTTCAGTCTCGATATCATCTAGTCAATTTTCTGCCAAGTTTCCAAACGCCCCTTGTAAGTTCTCCCAAAACCCACTAGTGAACAATAAGTTTCGACCACCTACAATGCTCTTAGCACACAATGGAATCACACTATCCATTCCACATATAACTTGACTAATTTAGATGTTTTTCTATCGAATTTAAAAGGATATAAATTTAGCATTCTTTGTCAGTCTATCAACTATGATCCAAATGCTATCGTACTCTCCTCTCGTCCTCGGCAATCCATCGACGAAGTTTATCAATATCCATTCTCATATCCATGTAGAATATTAAGAGATTGTAGTAATCACTTGACCTCTTCTGTTCAACACTTACTAGCTAACAAATCGTTCATCTCGAAATGGATGCTCGACCATAATTATTCAGCATGAATCTCAAGCGATTGTAGTAACCGTTGGGTATTGATGTGTGATTGTTGCTTTTGTTGCTCGTGTTAGTATTTTGGAGACAAAATTTTTTTAGGGAAGGGGGGGAATATAATGACCTGGATTTATAAATGTTTTATAATTAAATATCAAAATAATTTAAATATTTAAATCTTGGATTTCATATGAATAATACTGATTTCGAAAGCTTATTTAAATTCTTCTTAAATAATAAGTGATGATGGTAAAACGTTAATTTATAATTTATGTGATTAAATTTGTTTTAACAATAACTCGTTTTAATTAACGTGCGAAATTATCATTTTAGGGCACTGTCTTGGATTTTGACAACATCAATGCAATTGGATCCAGAATATTGAGGTGTTATACGCCGACGAGTTTCGTAATGATCGGACGTGTTGTGTGGTCGTGCATGCTCGAAATGTGTAGCATTTAATTAAAGAGAATAAAATATAATAAATATTTTTCTATTAATACTCCTCCCCCTTAACCTATTTACTCATCCTCTCTTCTTCACTCAAGTCGGTAGTCGCGACCCCATTCCTCCCTTCAAATAATTAAATCGAGTGAAATGTTAACAGAATCGAGTGTTGTTGGATCAGTTAGCTTCGTGTGGTTGAGAGCTTCACTTCCCTACGTGTCATTTTGCACGTGACAGCGTTCGGTTGTGTTCGACCTAGGGTTAGACGTTTGGTGGTGCTAGGGGCAGTGATAGGTGAAGGCATTTATAGATTTGGGGTTTCGAAGTGTAGACAAACTCATGGTTGTGATTTGGTGAGGCGTAGTGAGGCAATGGGTGGTGCGACTAGTAGTTGTCCCTTACCAGTGGTTGTGATCGCGAATCAGCAGAGGACGTTGGAGGAGAAACAAATGGTATGGTTGAACTCATGGGGGCCCAATGAGTTGATCGGTGGTGGTTTGAGGGTGAATGGTGGTTTGAGATAAATACAACAATGGCAGAGGAAGTTTAGGGCATCAGTTCGCATTCGAATTGGGGTCGCTAGAGGAGAAGTTTATGGTGCCATCGCGTCGAGTGTGTGAAGAGGGGATTAACGGAGAAAGCGACGTCGGATTTAGCGGAGCATAGCTCCATATCTCTAGAAATTGTGCATGCAAATTTAAGATTGAAGAATATCGGTGTCCACACAGGGAAGAAAGAGGATAATGAGTGGATTAAGGTAAATTAACCTAATAATTTATTAAATAATTTTTTTTTAAATCTTTGTATCTTGTTCATACGAGGTTCGATTGAGGCGCCGTTTTCACTATTGTGCTCGTATCAGGATAATTTATGTCTGGGATTAATTTGATGCTTAGGCGAATTTACTCACCCGTTGATTGTATATTAATGTGTACATAATTGTTGTTGTATAAAAATATAAATAATATAATGCACAATGCAATCTATTACTTTTGGGCCCCGCCTTGTTTGTAAAACAAGTGACAACATTATTATTGAGTATAATCTCTTTTTTTTATCATCTATAACATGTATTATGGCCCAGACTACTTGTTTACATGTTTGATAGTGCGTTATAAATGTTTGAAGTGATATAATCATTATAAATATGGTTTAAAGACTTGATCGTTATAAACAAGTATGAAATGGGTTTTGGGTGGTTGTGACAATGTTCAATTACATTTGTCATTAACCTTTTTTGATTATATTTGTGAATGTAAATAGATCTCTGAAAAGAATGTTTTCAAGATAATCATAAGTGAAATGGTTTTGGGTTTGTAGTGCCAATGTTTGAGTAACATTTGTCTTAAGCCCTTTGAAATTGATTTGTGAATATGCTTTTACGATTGAGATAAGTATATGAATACTTTTGAGAGTATCAAAATGTGTTGAAATGAATAGTGATGTTTATTCAAATAGCGAACTTTAATTAAGAAGTGGAGCTTCATTTATAAAAAGTTTATTGAGTAAAAATGAGTTTTGCTAGTAAAAAAGTTTTTAATTAATAAAGGAAGATTAATTAAAAAAGGGATTAGAAGTTTTTTATATGACTTGATCGTGCTTGTGTGTTTCGATCATGCTTTGTGTGTTACTTGCTTATGGACATTATACGGGACTTAGTTTCCCATATGCAATATTCTTTATTGGACTTGACCAAATATACTTAGGAAATATTAGAAGAAACATGGGGATTATATGGTACAGTTATCTTCGGTGATTCTATACTGTATGTATAAACTCATTTTGCTCATCTAGGGCAAATGATAAGGAAATTCGTCCGCTTAAACGGTTAGGAGGTGATCTTTGATCTTATGTATTGTCTGTTTATTTCCCATAGAATCGGAGTTGAGATTATTGGAAAATCGATCGATCGGTTTTGGAGTACTTGGTAAGCAGGGGAGTGCACTTATTATATGTGATAACCTGAAACCGTAACCACTCCAAACCTATATACATGTTATATGCTTTGGAAGAGGTTCACGATTGGTTCGTGATTGGTTCGATATGTTGTATGTGGAGATTCGAGCTCTGTTTGGGATGCTCGAACACATGTAGTTGTTCGTGATCAATTCAGGATGTGGGAATCCATGTGTGATTCTAAGATCTGTTGAGATATGGGAATCCATGTGTGATTTCGAGATCTGTTGAGGAATCGTTGTGTGATTCCGAGATCTGTTGATATATGCTAACCCATTTGTGGTTTTGATATCTATTCAAGTTGGGGACTTGTGTGTTGAGATTTGTTTGAGTTGTGACTCATGTGCTAGGATGTTGAACGTGACTTCACCATCGGTAATGACAGAAACCAGAGATATGAGACATAGCCTACGGGGTTTAGCTAACTTAAAGGGTGAGGACACTCCATTCTACTGATGCTTACGGACATGCATGCAGGAGTGATGTGACCTGGGGCCACGTGTTCAGGAGTGAAGCAGCTATGTTTTTCCTATAGTATATTTTATCTAGAGATATACGAAGCTCGGAAGGATATCTCTGATCCTTGTGTAGGCGGACCGTTCTCGAACTATTGAGAGCACCTTCATGGAATCCTACACAATTAGTGAATGCGCCTTAGTAGTTGTGATTGTATACCTATTATTGTTGTGATGTACACTCACATGCATTATAGCTATGTGATTATTTATATTTCACACTTTAGACATTATCATACTATCATTGGATTTTATAATAGAAATGGTTTGGTTATCGTAAGGTAAAAGCCCATTTGCGTTTATTGGCGGCGTGGTCCTACGAGATACTTTTACATTTAAAGGGATTTCTAAATATAGCAATCCATATGATTTGAGTTTCTCATGCTGGTTTACTAGACTGATCCGGGTGTTATTCTCCAATAAATATAGCAACTAGAAACATCTTTGAAATAATAAATGTCTAATCTATTATTTTGGGATGATAATTGAGTTTTTGAATGTTTTGTGTTAAAGTTCCTATTTTAAAGCGGAGTAATCCTTTATTAGTAAGTCATTCAAAAATGAAGTTTTTCCTAGTTCCTTTTTGAAAACCTAGCAATTTTTGAATACTATGAATTAAGAGTCTAACTTTTAAAGGAATAAATCCTTGGTAAAGAAAGTTCTAAAAAAGAGAAATTGTTTTGCTCCTTTTTGGAACTAAGAAATTTTGAATTCTTGATAAGAATTTGAATTTAGTACTTCATGTTTGTGAAATTTTAAGTTTTACAAGAAAAGGGTAATAACTACTGGTTTTAAATTTAATGAAATAAGTTTATTTGTATGAAAATAGTTTATTTAAAATTATTTTGTATGTTGTTGAAATTCTTGTTTTATAAAGAATATTGGAAACCAAATTTTTATGGAGTAGAAAGGAATCACTACCTAGATTGGACAAATTAAAAGTTTCTTGGATACGCATAAAATAGGAATAGAGTGTACAATTTGATCTGAAAATTTGAAATCAGTTCCAAACCTTTGTTTGAAGAAGTTGGTAAAGTGTAAAGATATTCCAGATCTATAATTGGGTTGTAAATTATGTTGCCCTAGATAGCTTAGAATGTAACATTCTTTGTTTCAATTTATTTAAAGTGATTTCCCTACAATTTTAATAAATTACCGTATTCCAAAATATGTATAAAAGCGCGTTGTTTGAATTAACAAAGGATGTACTAAAGAGGGAAAGAGATGTATAGGATATGGATATTGTCTTTCATAGTTTACACTATCTATCTCAATAAAAGAAAAGAAATAATTCTTTGTAAATTCAAACAAAGCAAAATTTTCATTTGTGGTTATTTTATAGGAAATTATAATGGTAGTCCTTTTTAAAGATAGCCCTAATAAATTAAAGATGTGGAATAAGCGTTCTAGTTTAGAATTTAGTATGCACGTGCAACCACCCCTAATGACTAAAAATAAGAATGTATATAAATAGTATAAATTACGGCTATATATGTTTTAATTAGTAATTAACAAATTATTATTTATGGAAATTAATTACAAATTTAATGGTAATAAGTTTGTAATTAATAAAAGGAAATAAATTAAATGGGGACTAATTAGAGAAACTCAATATAGCATTTATACAAGAATTGAATTGGAGTAATGGATGAATTTTGGAATTTGAAAATGGTTAAAGGGTTTAAATAAGGATTAATTAGTGATGGTTCAAATTTTGATAGGATAATCAAGCAATGGATGAGCCACATTTATTAAAAACCAAAAAAGAAAATGGGCAACAATGGAATGACATATTAGAAATACCCATCTTAATTTAGTAAGAAGTGTTAGGACCTCAGCATTATTTATATCAGTTGATGATAAATGGAAGCATCTAGAAAAATTTTCTTTTAAGAGTTTTTGGTTGCAATCGCTAGTTGTTTCCCTTGGTTATTGAAAAATTGAGTGATGTTGTGTAACATATATCTCTATTTTATTCCTGTGTTAATTTTATAAATGGGATCAAACCACTTGGTAAATAAATACATATTGAGAAGCAATGTTAGTAAGAATGTTTTATATGGATACTTAACTAGCGTAAGACTGGAAGTTGATAAGGATATTTGGTTAGCAACCTGAAGTAAATGAATGTTTCAATCCCAAAACTTTAGAATTTTGGAAAAAATAAATTTTAGCTTCTATAATGTCACCACTCAATAAAGAGATAAATTATATATGGGCATGTGAAGAAAATTTTCTATTGAACAAGAACGAAGAAAAAAGGTAGTAGAATTTGCCGTTGGGTGTTGACTTAAAAAAAACCTTTCATTCCCAATAGGACCGCAGCGTCTTTAGCATCATTGGTAATAAGGATTCCTTATTTGCTAGCAAAATTTTGAGGAGTTTGCAGGTAGCTTTAGGAAATTCGTTAAATCTTGGCAGCACTTGCCCTTAGTAGAATTCACGTATAATAGTAGTCAACAATAGATGATTAGTATGGCACCCTCGAAGCACTTTATGGGAAGCCATGCAAACCCCCAAATTGTTGAAGGGAAACCACCAAAAAAACTCTACTCGAACCAGATTTGAATTAAGAGACTTCAGAAGTTAGAGTTGATTAGGCAGCATATGAAGATTGTAAGATTTGGAATGTAGCAAAAGTTGGCACTAAGATCTATTAGGGCTTTCCTAATATTGGGAAAAAAGAAACTTATAAGTTGGTCGGAGTCCATTATGTTTTTCATGTTTTGCATTTGAGGAAATACCTTCATAGCATAGCGTTGTGGTAGAGCCTAATCAATTAGGGGATACTAAAACGAAGCCAATAGCACCATGTGCTACTGCATGCATTATGGAGTGCGGAACTAGGAAGCTTCGCAACAAAGAAATTAGATTGGTCTGAGTATGATGGGGAGAAAATCCGGTGGAAGGCATGAGGACTTCTAGTCTTAAGCTTTTCTCCGGTAAAGTTTTCTCTCTAAAATTAGGATTTTGGTTGCATCATGGTTACTAGATTGGATGGTAGAAAATGGTTACTACACTTTTTACAATCACTTTACACTTATGTAGTAATTTTATGCATGTTTAGGGTATTTGCATACATATTTGCATGACACGATCACACTCGTTGTGACGACCCACCTTTTTGGATGGTTTAAATCGATAATAAACCACACATGTCAAACTCAAACCATTCAAAAGGGAGGATTGTCAATGGGGTAAATAAGAAAATAAGGGAAAAGAAGGAGAAAACAAAACACAAAATCTCACAGCGGAATGACAAAATATAATAATCAAATAAACAGTTCATGAAGCTGTTTTATAATATACATTTGATTACACAATTTTTACAACAATCAGAGTACAAACAATGACATACCAAAAATGATATAGCGGAAATTTTTTTATAATATAATACACCAAACCCCGTCTTCGTCCTCAAGAAATAAAGTCTTCAACACTGAAATGCTCAGGCTGACCCGAGCGTAATGAAAAGACAAAACACTCGAGTCAAAACTAAAAGATCTTATGTAAGTTAAATCAACAATAAGTAAATATGAGTGTAATGGATTCAGAGATGTTTACGTGACTTTACATCTCCTATCCAATGTATAACATGCGTGCAATAACTTAAGAGATGTTTCGGGAATTTCCATCTCCTAAGGATCCATTAAACTATCTATATGTACTAAAATACAATATATGTATGTAGTGTCTATCAGTAAAGTAAAGTATTAAAATAGCGTTAAGGTATTACCCATATCCCCCTTAACACTTTCTTATAGGCATCGTGGTCTATACAGTACTATAAACTCCACCGTAAACTGGTAGGCTATCAAGGAGCACTCCATAGGTACGACATAAACCAAAATCGTAGTGGGCTCGATAAGGCAGATGACAAGTCATGCGAGGCAATGCCCAGAGTAGGTATCTATCGTTTTGCATGCCCGGAATGGTGGTAACGCATAGCAGCTACTACCGCCCACCTCAAAACACACACCCATAATAAAATCGAAGGTGGCCACCAGTCAATCACAAAGTAACGGATATGGTATCGAAGAAGCGTGTCCGATAGGAGGAGCGACCTCATACCAGTAGCGTTCGCCAAACCATCGTACTTCATTCTGTATTCTCCACCACGTGCACAGTTGTTAAAGTGGTTTCGGAATTGGCAGAGAGTATGACAATATCAGACCCCGGTCTCTTTAACAACCAACCGCATATTTCACACCGTGGTCATTTTATAAAACATTTTTAATAATAAATCTAGAAAACAATTTATACCTTCATATCAAGACCATATACTTATTCCAAAAGTATAAATATATTCATAAATACCGAGGAAGATTTTCTTTCAATCAATTTCAAAATAATTTATAAATCTCTCTTAAACCATTTATAAACTATTTATATGCTTTAGAACCATTTATAAAGCTATTTATAAATTCCAAAACAGTTTACAACTCTTCCCCTTTTCATAAACTTCTACGCAAATTCCTTTAAAACGCTTCCAAATCCCTTAGTACAAGTTTTTTATAAAACCCTTATAAAATCCTTTAAAACCTTTATAACTCATTTATAAAACCATTATAAAATCCTTTATAAAAAATCTTTTATAAAAATCCTTTATAAAATCCATTATAAAATCTCTTACAAAACTTTTATAAATTCCTTACAAAATTCTAAAATCTTTTACAAAATCTTATATCTATTAAAGTTATTATAAAAGTCTATATTTATTATCTTAAATCAAACCTATATTTATTATATTAAATTAAATTTAAAAAATATATATTAAAACTATATTAAATATTTTATTAAATTAAATTTTATACTATTTAAAATATATATTTAAAACAAAATAAAATTATAAGCTAAAATCTTAAATTTACATTTAAAACCATATATTAACTTATAATTTGAAGCTTTAAAACATACAAAATAAATTATTTTCCAAATATAAATTTTTAAATAAAATCATTGAATTAAATTTAAAAATCAAATTTAAAAATCAAACATACTTTACCATTTAGAAAATAATTTAAAACCGACCAACAGTGTCCGTATATAATTTTCTACTCTATGGTCAAGTGATTGGGTATGTATCATTTCAACCCAAAATAGTTAAATTTTCCAGGTATATATCATTTCAACCTGTATCCCAAATCAGTAATTTCCAAATTAATAAAATCGCTCTGGTATGTATCATTTCAACCCATAATGATTTTTCCTAATCTATAAGATCATTTGGGTATGTATCCATAGTGATAACAGGGATATATAAAATAAATAAACATCCAAAATTTCCATAAATAAACATCCATCACAATCAACATCCAAATTAGCCAATAAATCACAACAATTAATCGGTTATCATTATCATGTATTTAATCAACAATTTAAATTCAATATTAATTTAAATGGCAATTTAATTAAATATAAATTCAAATTAAATTTAAATGACATTTTAAATTACCAACCAGCAATCAATAAATTTCTTATCACATCATAAACTTAATTCTACTAACATAAGAAGGTTTAGTATTTCGTGAGTGGGTTAAATCACTCACCTTTGATTTAGTCGATTTAAAATCCAAATAAAGCCCAAAATTCCAATAGTCTCAGAATTCAACCAAACTAGTTCCATGTTGTTTGGAATTTCGATACGATAGCAATAGAAGAAACCGCATGGCAATCGGAGCTCGTATGAAAAAGTTATGATAGTTATAACATCGAAAATTTAAATTTAAATTAAAATAAATCGAAGGGCAAACACATAATTATCCTAACCTCTCAAAACCCTAACGGAGCATAACATCGAATGATTCGAACCCATAGCCACCACCCCTCACCTTCTGCCACATGCCCCTACGACCAACATCGCCTGGATCTGGCCTCACTATGAGATGTGCCTAGTCGCGTCGCACCACCAGGCCAAGCACAGCCTACTCCGGCGTCCCCAATCAACCTCCACCGCCGCCGCCTATCTACATCGTTTCTGGCGAACTCGAGCCAATCCACAACGAACGAACACCACTGATCGCCTCAGCTCACCATCCTCTTCCAAACACCACTCCCCGATCGTCGAATGGTCGACGATCCATCGTCGATCACGAAACCCTAATATGGACGGCCGAGAATAAACTGCTAATTTCTGGCCAAACCAAACCTCCAATCAAAAAATGAATTGCAGCAGTAGATTGCGCTCGTCGAGAGCTTCGCAACGATATATAATTTGATATAGTTTGAGGAGTTTTAATTTTGAAGTTTGATTTTGGGAATTGGGAATTAGGGTTTTGGAAGGACAGTCATTGGAAAAGGAACCGATGAGAATAAAAGTACGTATAGAAATAAAATAAAAGTCTGCTAGGGTTTCAAGAGAAATTTATTTATATAGATAGAGACAGATAAGAATGAATGGATAGATCGAATTGGGTCGAAACGATAACAACGACCTGAAAAGCCTGTTTTGTTCCCGAAATGAAAGTAGGTCATCTCATATATCAAAATATAGGTTTTTGATATTTTTTAAACTCAATAGAACTAGTTTCATACCCTAATTCCATTGTATACAGGAGTTAGCTTTCAGAATCAATTTATATTGATTTAAATTCTTTAATTTGATTTTTACGTGTTTCGAGCTCGCACGAACAAACGATAAGTCCGATCGTTACGAAACTTGAAATCCTATAATAATTCACTGTTACGGATCCGATGAAACTGGTTTCGTCGAAATCCGAGATAGTGCCGAAAAACCCAATTTTACATGTTAATTAAATAAATTATTAATTTAAAATCAATTTAATCACCTTTAAATTCTAGATTAAAGTTAACAATTTTCATCATTCTTGATTAACCAGAAATTTATAATCTTTTAAAAATACAATTTTCCATATTAAATCCAAGATTTAAATATTACATTAATTTCAGCGTTCAACTACAACTGAAATAAATCCATTCATTATAATTTAAATTCCAAACGAAATCTTTTATTCAGATTTAAATTCTTATATTAAATCACCATTTCCTTATGAATAAATTTAACATAAGTTTCCATCTACTATTCTCTTCACTTAACAGTTAACTTCTTTTACCATATTAATTGTAATATTTCAATTATATTAATTTTGTTAATTCCCAAATTAATTTCAAATGGATTTAATGATAAAATAATAATTAAAATAATTATTACACATTAGTAATTCAAACACATTTCTGAATTTATTGTTTACAAATAAAAGCTAATAAATTTATGTACTAATTAATTATAACCAAATTAACTTTATAATTATTTCAATTGATTGAAATTACATTAAAATAGTTGTCAATAACATTCAAACAACACTATTAAATCATATTCTAATTATTTTTCTCATTAATAAATCATAAATTTTAATTTCTCACAATATTAAATTTCAAAATCTTATTTAATTTAATAGTTTTTAATTATAAAAAATATGGGTCGTTACACTCTCCCCCACTCAAAACTTTTCGTCCTCGAAAATGAACAAGAAGAAATTAAAAAACTTAATATAATTTTATTCAAATTATTCAACTTATAAACACTTTAAATTTACATCATTAAGTTTTAACATATCTTTGAAAATAACCACGTTTTCACAAAAAATTTCTAAGTCCTAAATTTACGGAAAATTTCGGCAGAGTATCCTTTGCGCGGTTAGGTCCGAAAAAAATAATAATTACAATATATATCATATTTCAATAATAAACACCCGAAACCATGGGTAAAACAATAAAATATCATTCCAAAACCGTAATCTAAAAACGTACCTATTTGTCGGGCAAACAACTTTATTTATAAAACCAAAAGGAGCAGCTATTGCTTCCATAATCCTGTATTTCACTTATAAAATCCAAAAGAGTTAAAATTATGTAAAAGAATAATATTTTAGTTGTTTCAGTCATTAGCACAAGCAACATACAATATGTAATAATCATATGCAAACAAAAAGAAGTACAACCACTATATGCAACCAAAGAATCCACCATACATCCATAGCAACCAAAACTAATGGTTTGTTCACGTTTAGAAACTTTTTATTGTACAAGAGTGATAAATAAACTACCAAGTGTACCTTACGCTCAACAGCCTTAGATAATTACTTAATAGATTATTCATACATCCTTAAACAATTTGAAGTATCATTTCCCAAACTTTCCATCAGCTAAAACAACAAAGAATTTAAGTATATTTTAAATTTGCACGATGTACATAAATATTTTATACACAATATCAATTCTAATCGCTTGCTTGAATACACACATTCCACTTTTGAACTAGTATTGTTAACCCGACCACTCTAGTGCGGACTCACATCCGATTTCTTGATTCGAAATCTATGTTTCCTTGCATAGCCATAAACCATGGTAGAAAACTTCAAATTCATATCAAAAATTCGTATCAATTGTTCGCCATCAAGAATCGAGCGAAAGTCCTAATTCGAACTGGTGTGAAATCTTGTATTCAAATATAAATCAGAACTGTTATGCGAATAAAATGATTTACACATAATTTACATATTTTATTCTATTGGTTTCTTTTCACATCATTATTTACTTTTCATTTGTTTTAATTCATTCATACAATAATTGTCTTTTATTAATTTTCCTTCATTACTTACCCAATTTATTTCCTATTTAATATTTGAAATCATCAATGAATCCATTATTAAAGTATTGCGTACATTTCATTGCGGTTTATTCCACATTTAGTATTTACTTATAACATTGATGTCCATTTTTATATTAATATTCATCAATGAATCATTTCAGTCATTTTCTTGAGTTTATAATCGTTTACTTAAACAGTATTTATTCTTTTCTATTTAATTTAATTACTAGCATTTCAAATTATTAACTTATGCTTAAAATATTTCTTGTACATCATAATTCTTATTTGTAGACATAACTCCATTACTTAAGTTTTACTTGTATAAAATTCTATTACATATTCATATTAACATTTCAACTTTTAAACATTTCTGGTAAGTTTTATATATGTATTGAGTGTTATACAAATTTATCTTATTCATTTTAGTTAGCAAAACTATTCAATAATCTACATCTTCTAAATTTCATTACCCTTTAATATACAAGTGACCAATCTCCATTTCTTCACAGTTTCATTAATCACGTAGCTTTTAATTTCTTGTTTCTCATTTTAGGAGTTTCCAACAATTAAAATAGTTAAGATTCCTTTTCATTCCGATAATTGAAATCCCTAATTCATAGAAAACTTAAGAACTAAATATTGGGTTCATTTCAAATCATTTTGAAATAATAAATATATATTCATATCTTTTATGTATATATATATCAAATCATACTTATAAATTTAAATTTAAAATTTGTTTTACCAAACAACTGGATAACAAAGCTACTATAGTGGTCTTCCCACTTTGAAACTCGGAAATGAACGTTGATGATGTCGCGATCATCATCGAAATTATTTTCCAACGACGGAAGAGGGGAGTATAGAACTTATTTCCGTTTAAAATTCTTTTAAAACATTTCTTTCAAATCATATTGAAAATATTTATATCCGAAAATACATTAAATAATACTATTTTTTTTCCAAAATCTTTGAAAACCAATTTCAAAACACCAGCATTTTAGTTCTCAAATATCCATTTAAATTCATTTTATTTGTAAATCATAATTAATGCCATATTTATAAAATTACATTTTCTATAACATACAATAGTCAATAGTTTTAATAACCTTGACTATCCAAACAATAAATGACAATAATTGAATATTATCATTTCCTAACAACCAACACAACAAATAACAAAAATCAATTTATGAAAAATTATATACATATATTTTTATATATATAAAATATATTGCTACGTAAAATTATTTCATTTACCTTTTTTTTAAAACAATATTGTGTCGGTCTGCCCTATTAAGTGTTTAGAAATCCCTATCGATGCCATGGCATCCCCTGTTCTGACCAGAATTTATAAATACAAAATAGAATAAACTAAGACAATATAAAAACATTTTTTAACACTAACAAATACACTCTCTCATATATATACTCTCAAACTCATTCTAGGGTATTAATCACCCTATCTCTAATGAGTTAACCCCGAACAAACTAAGGTATCCATAAATCAAAGCTCTGATACCAACTGTGATGACCTATCTTTTTGGACGGTTTAAATCGACAATAAACCACACATGTCAAAATCAAACCATTCAAAAGGAAGGATTGTCAATGGGGTAAATAAGAAAATAAGAGAAAAGAAGGAGAAAACAAAACACAAAATCTCACAGCGGAATGATAAAATATAATAATCAAATAAACAGTTCATGAAGCTATTTTATAATATACATTTGATTACACAATTTTTACAACAATCAGAGTACAAACAATGACATACCAAAAATGATGCAGCGGAAATTTTTTTATAATATAATATACCAAACTCCGTCTTCGTCCTCAAGAAATAAAGTCTTCAACACTGAAATGCTCAGGCTGACCCGAGCGTAATGAAAAGACAAAACACTCGAGTCGGAACTAAAAGATCTTATGTAAGTTAAATCAACAATAAGTAAATATGAGTGTAATGGCTTCAGAGATGTTTACGGGTCTTTACTTTTCCTATCCAATGTTTAACATGCATGCAATAACTTAAGAGATGTTTCGAGAATTTCCATCTCCTAAGGATCCATTAAACTATCTATATGTAGTAAAATACGATATATGTATGTAGTGTCTATTAGTAAAGTAAAGTATTAAAATACCGTTAAGGCATTACCCATATCCCCCTTAACACTTTCTTATAGGCACCGTGGTCTATACAGTACTATAAACTCCACCGTAAACTGGTGGGCTATCAGGGAGCACTCCATAGGTACGACACAAACCAAAATCGTAGTGGGCTCGATAAGGCATATGACAAGGCACGCGAGGCAATGCCCAGGGTAGGACTCTACTGTTTTGCATGCCTGGACTGGTGGTAACACATAGCAGCTACTACCGCCCACCTCGAAACACACACCCATAATCAAATCGAAGGTGGCCACCAATCAATCACAAAGTAACAGATATGGTATCGAAGAAGCGTGTCAGATAGGAGGAGCGACCTCACTTGGCTCGGGATAGCTCCTACTTTAGCCATATCAAGCTGACCCGAAGGTCAGGGCTGCGTTCTTACCTCATACCAGTAGCGTTCGCCAAACCATCATACTTCGTTCTTGATTCTCCACCACGTGCACAGTTGTTAAAGTGGTTTCGGAATTGGCAGAGAGTATGACAATATCTGACCCCGGTCTCTTTAACAACCAACCTCTTATTTCACACCATGGTCATTTTATAAAACATTTTAATGATAAATCCAGAAAAAAATTTGTACCTTCATATCAAGACCATATACTTATTCCAAAAGTATAAATATATTCATAAATACCGAGGAAGATTTTCTTTCAATCAATTTCAAAAATAATTTATAAATCTCTCTTATACCATTTATAAACTATTAATATGATTTAGAACCATTTATAAAACTATTTATAAATTCAAAAACAGTTTACAACTCTTCCTCCTTTCATAAACTTCTACGCAAATTCCTTTAAAACGCTTCCAAATCCCTTAGTACAAGTTCTTTATAAAACCCTTATAAAATCCTTTAAAACCTTTATAACTCCTTTATAAAACCATTACAAAATCCTTTATAAAAAATCTTTTATAAAAATCCATTATAAAATGTCTTACAAAACTTTTATAAATTCCTTACAAAACCTATACTGAATTCTAAAATCTTCTACAAAATCTTTTATCTATTAAAATTATTATAAAGTCTAGATTTATTATCTTAAATCCAAACTATATTTATTATATTAAATTAAATTTAAAATATACATATTAAAACTATATTAAATATTTTATTAAATTTAATTTTATACTATTTAAAATATATATTTAAAACAAAATAAAATTATAAGTTAGAATCTTAAATTTACATTTAAAACCATATATTAACTTATAATTTGAAGCTTTAAAACATACAAAATATATTATTTTCCAAATATAAATTTTTAAATAAAATCATTAAATTAAATTTAAAAGTCAAATTTATAAATCAAACATACTTTACCATTTAGAAAATAATTTAAAACCGGCTAACGGTGTCCGTATATAATTTTCTACCCTATGGTCAAGTGATTGGGTATGTATCATTTCAACCCAAAATAGTTAAATTTTCCGGGTATATATCGTTTCAACCCATATCCTGAATCGGTAATTTCCAAATTAATAAAATCGCTCGGGTATGTATCATTTCAACACATAATGATTTTTCATAATCTATAAGTTCATTCGGGTATGTATCATTTCAACCCATATTGATAATAGGGATATATAAAATAAATAAACATCCAATTATCCAAAATTTCAATAAATAAACATCCATCACAATCAACATCCAAATCAGCCAATAAATCACAATAATTAACTGGTTATCATTATCATGTATTTAATTAACAATTTAAATTCAATATTAATTTAGATGGCAATTTAATTCAATATAAATTCAAATTAAATTGAAATGACAATTTAAATTACCAAACAGCAATCAATAAATTTCTTATCACATCATAAACTTAATTCAACTAACATAAGAAGGTTTAGTATTTCATGAGTGGGTTAAATCACCCACCTTTGATTTAGTCAATTTAAAATCTAAATAAAGCCCAAAATTCTAATAGTCTCGGAATTCAACCAAACTAGTTCCTTGTTGTCCGTAATTTCGGTACGATCACAACTGAAGAAACCGCGCAGCAATCGGAGCTCGCATGAAAAAATTATGATAGGTAAAGCATTGAAAAATTAAATCAAAATTAAAGTAAATCGAAGGGAAAATATGTAATTATCCTTACCTCTCAAAACCCTAACGGAGCACTGCATCGAACGATACGAACCCATAGCCGCCGCCCCTCACCTTCTATCGCACGCCCCTACGATCCACAATGCCTGGATCCGGCCCCACCACGAGACGCGCCTAGTCACGCCGCACCATCAAGCCAAGCGCGGACTACTCCGGTGTCCCCATCAACCTCCACCGCTACCTCCTATCTACATCGTTTCTGGCGAACTTGAGCCAATCCACGACAAACACCACCGATCGCCTCTGCTCACTATCCTCTTCCAGACGCCACTCCCCGATCGTCGAATGGTCGACGATCTACCGTCGATCACGAAACCCTAATATGGACCGCCAAGAATAAACTGCTGATTTCTGGCCAAACCGGACCTCTAATCGAAAAACGAATTACAGCAGTAGATTGCGCTCGTCGAGAGCTTCACAACAATATATAATTTGATATAGTTTGAGGAGTTTGAATTTTGAAGATTGATTTTGGGAATTAGGGTTTTGGAAAGACATCCATTGGAGAAGGAACTGATGAGAATAAAAGTACGTACGAAAATAAAATAAAAGTCTGCTAGGGTTTCAGAAGAAATTTATTTATATAGATAGAGATGGATAAGAATGAAAGGACAGACTGAATTGGGTCGAAACGATAACAATGACCTAAAAAGCCCATTTTGTTCTCGAAACGAAAGTAGGTCATCCCATATATCAAAATATAGGTTTTCGATATTTTTTAAACTCAATGGAACTAGTTTCAAACCCTAATTCCATTGTATACAGAAGTTAGCTTTCAAAATCAAATTATATTCATTTAAATTCTTTTAATTGATTTCTACGCGTTTCGAGCTCGCACGATCAAACGATAAGTCCGATCGTTACGAAACTTGAAATCTTATAATAATTCACTGTTACGGATCCGATGAAGCTGGTTTCGTCGAAATCCGAGAAAGTGCCAAAAAACCCAATTTTACACGTTAATTAAATAAATTATTAATATAAAATCAATTTAATCACCTTTAAATTCTAGATTAAAAGTTCATAATTTTCGTCATTCTTGATTAACCAGGAATTTATAATCTTTTAAAAATACAATTTTCCATATTAAATCCAGGATTTAAATACTACATTAATTTCAGCGTTCAATTACAACTGAAATAAATCCATTCATTATAGTTTAAATTCCAAACAAAATCTTTTATTTAGATTTAAATTTTTATATTAAATCACCATTTCCTTATGAATAAATTTAACATAACTTTCCACCTTACTATTCTCATCACTCAATAGTTAACTTCATTTACCGTATTAACTACAATATTTCAATTATATTAATTTTGTTGATTCCCAAATTAATTTCAAACGGATTTAACAATAAAATAATAATCAAAACAATTATTGCACAGTAGTAATTCAAACACATTTCTGAATTTATTGTTTACAAACAAAACTAATAAATTTATGTACTAATTAATTATAACCAAATTAACTTTACAATTATTTCAATTGATTGAAATTACATTAAAATAGTTGTCAATAACATTTAAACAACATTATTAAATCATATTCTAATTATTTTTCTCATTAATAAATCATAAATTTTAATTTCTCACAATATTAAATTTCAAAATCTTATTTAATTTAATAGTTTTTAATTATAAAAAATATGAGTCGTTACACTCATGCTAGGATTGAGCTCATTTTTGCATGTCTGTAGTACATAATCACATTACACTTTGGTTGAATATATATTGTTGTATAGATAACTAGATTGTATAAAATGGACGTTTTTTGGTTACGATGTTCGCCCCTTGACAAGATTTCGGGATGAAATACTTTTAAGGCGTGGAGAATGTAATACTCCATAAAATTTATCATAAGTAAACTAGTAAATAAGTGAATAAATTAAATAACTAAGATAGGGGTAAAAATGGAAATTTTACAAAAGTTGGAATTTGGCCATGAAATTTTTACCGTTGCGTTCGTGGTGAAATTCTAATCAATTTTCGTAAATAATATGCTAAAAACGGAGCTCAAATAAAGAAGTCATAAGCCTTTAAAGTTTTTGGGTTTAAAATAATTTAAATAGAATTCAAAATCAAATAAATAATTAATTCTCAAATTTGAATTCCAAAAATCAACTATGATTCGACTTGGGGGTTAAGTAAACATTAACTTTAATGTGAACATTAAGTATAATTAAGGAATCAAAATTAATTAAGCAACGAAAATAAATAAATGTTCCCGAATAAAGGAGAGCGGCGACCTATAGACCCAACCTGTCGACGCCTGACGGTCGACCAGTGTATATAGGGTAGTTAATCGCTACTAATGGTGGCAGTCGACCGCTACATTTTGTGGCGGCTAGGGTTTTTAGAGAATAAACGTTCCAGATTTATCCGTTTTTAACCTATTTTCATCTTACGGTTCTGGTACGTTTCAACCACTATAAATAGAACCCTACCCTCTCCACTTTCATTCATAAGAATATTTGGAAATTCAGCTAAACTCTGCCAATTTTTGTCTCTCCAATAGATTCAGAAACTCCATTAGAAATTCAGGTAAGAATTCTATTTAGTCTTCTATTAATTCTTCCAACCTATTCTCCTCCAACTTTTCTAAATCTAACAAATATATATACACGTCCCTTGTTGTGTTTATAAATATCAAAAGAGAGATCTGGAAAGGTTTATAAGGCGTTACAAATCCAAAGAAGAAAAAGCTAAGCTAAGGATATTCTATGAGTAGAAATCTTAACATTTTTATTTTAGTAATTGATTACTATAATATGGATTTGAATATGCCTTAGGGGTTTTGGGTTTACGAAAATAAAACAGAATAAAACCCCTCAAAACTCTTTTAATTAGAAATGTCAATTTTCATTGGAATTCTCAAATGTTTACATTTAATTGTTGGAATTATATAGTTCTTGCAGTTTTTGGTGATTTCAAATTCTATTCCACTCCTCTTTAATTCTAATTTGATTATGAAATCTCTATTAATGAACTGGGTGTAAAGTATGCATTTATTCGTAATTTACACTATTTATTCTATATGAAAATAAAAGAGAAATTCCTTTTTTAATTCTTTGTAAAAGAAGGTTTGAATAGAAGTAGAAACTAGAATTGAAGTTTATATTTTTTAGATGTAAAGATTATGATAGAGAATTGATTAAGCTTTCAGAATATAATGAGAGAAGAAGATATAACAAGAGATTGAATCAATTGAATTTGAATTTGATCATCTTTATTAAAATCAGATACGGCATTAAAAACCCTTATTACAAAAAGCTTGTACATGTACAGCTTAAATAAGAAAAGGAAGATACAAAAATATGCACAACAAATCGGTTCAAATCCTGAAGTAACCCGCAAGCAAACAACGCCCAAAGCCCAAACTCTAAGCAAATAATGAAGCAGCTGCACCCACACACTAATCACCATGTACACAGCCTCAATATATCAACCTATATCATTATATTCATTACACTCCTCCTCAAGTTGGGTTATAAATATCTATCAGACCCAACTTGCTCTTCAAATATTTCAATCTATCTCCACTCACAGCCTTAGTTAAGACATCTGCAGGTTGCTCTTGTGTATTGACATAATGTGTAGTTACTTCTCCATTTTGGATTTTGTCTCGAATAAAATGACAATCTATTTCTATATGCTTTGTTCTTTCATGAAAGATAGGGTTAGAAGCAATATGAATTGCTGCCTTATTATCACACCATAATCTGGCTAGTTCCTCAAACTCAAGTTTACACTCCTTTAGTAAGTGTTTGATCCACATAATCTCACATACAGCCTTGGACATAGCCCTGTACTCAGATTCAGCACTAGATCTGGATACAATATGTTGTTTCTTGCTCTTCCAGGACACTAAATTTCCTCCAAGATATACACAAAAACCAGTTGTTGACCTTCTATCATCTCTTGAACCTGCCCAGTCAGCATCTGCAAAGCTCTCAATCTTCATGTGACCATGATTAGTATACATAATTCCTTGTCCAGCTGACCCCTTTAGATATCCAAGTATATGTTCTAATGCTAACCAGTGTTGTTTTGTGGGTGAAGCCATATACTGACTTACCATGCTTACTGCAAAGGATAGATCTGGTCTAGTTATGGTAAGATAATTTAATTTGCCTACTAATCTCCTATATCTTTCTGGATCTTCAAAGGGTTCTCCTTCAGATGTTAAATAGTTGTTGGGGATGATTGGTGAACTTTGAGGTTTAGCTCCTAATTTACCAGTTTCTGTCAGTATATCCATCACATACTTCCTTTGATTCAGTAATATTCCTTTGTTGCTTCTTAACACTTCTACTCCCAAGAAATATTTTAGTTCTCCTAAGTCTTTAGTTTGAAACTTTTGATGAATGAACTGTTTAAATAAGGTAACTCCTTGTTCATCATTGCCAGTTATGATTATATCATCCACATATACAACTAATAAGATGATACCTTGGTCTGAATGTTTGTAGAACACTGAGTGATCACTTTTGCACCTGGTTACACCAAATTCCTCTAAAGTTTGGCTAAATTTTCCAAACCAAGCTCGTGGACTTTGTTTAAGTCCATAGAGAGTTTTCTTGAACTTACACACAAGTCCTTCTTCTCCTTGTGCAATGAAACCAGGTGGCTGAGTCATATAAATCTCCTCCTTAAGGTCACCATGTAGGAATGCATTTTTAATATCTAATTGGTGAAGATGCCAGTTAAAGTGTGCTACTAATGCTATGAATACTCGGATAGAGGTCATTTTGGCTACAGGAGAAAAGGTTTTAGCATAATCCATACCATACACTTGTGCATATCCTTTAGCCACTAGCCTTGCTTTAAATCTGTTGATGGTTCCATTTGGGTTCATCTTCATTGAGTATATCCATCTACAACCAATTACCCTCTTATTTTCTGGTAATTTCACCAGATCCCATGTATTATTCCTTTCTAAGGCATTCATTTCATCAACCATAGCTTCCCTCCATTCTTGTTTGACTAAAGCCTCAGCTACATTTTTAGGAATTCCAATAGTGTCTAGAGTGGTAGCAAAAGTATAAGATGTGTGTGAAAGGTTATCATATGACATATAGTTAGAGATGGGGTAGGTGCACTTTCTCTTTTCTTTTCTAAGAGCAATGGGAAGATTAAGGCTTGGGTCTTCAGCAATGGGAATTTCACCAGAAGGTGCAGGATCACTATCATTCTCAACTATTGGTTCAATTTCTGGAGTCTGCATGTTAGACTTAATTACATATTCCTCAATCTCCTCCTGATTTGATGTGTGAATTATTTCCTCACTCTCACCCAGACTAGATGTGTTAACTTTTTGATAGAATGGTCTGTCCTCCATAAAGTTTACATCTATAGATACTATATACTTTCTTAAACTTGGACAATAACATTTATATCCCTTCTGTAGTCTTGAGTAACCAACAAAAATGCACTTGAGAGCTTTGGGATCCAGTTTTCCTATCTGAGGGTTAACATTCCTTACAAAGCATACACACCCAAATATTTTGGGTTTAATTGGATATATATCTTTGTTAGGACATAACACTTGGTAGGGTATACTAAAATTCAGGACTGTTGAAGGCATCCTATTTATAAGAAAACAGGCAGTTAAAACAGCATCCCCCCATAATGATTTTGGTACATTCATTTGAAACATCAATGCCCTAGCTGTTTCAAGGAGGTGTCTATTCTTCCTTTCTGCTACCCCATTTTGGGCAGCAGTATCTACACATGATGTTTCATGTAGAATCCTATGCTGACTTAGGTATGAGTTGAATGCAAAGGATGTATACTCCTTAGCATTATCACTTCTTAATGTTCTAATGCAAGTATTAAACTGATTTTGAATTTCATTATGAAAAGTACAAAAAATTGAAAACAATTCTGATCTATTAGTCATCAAAAATACCCAAGTAACCATTGAATAGTCATCAACAAATGTCACAAAGTACTTATAACCAGATTTAGACACAATAGAGGATGGCCCCCAAATATCAGAATGCACTAATTCAAATGGTGCATTAGCACATTTATTTATTCTAGGCTTTAAGCTACTCCTATGTAGTTTAGCATATTGACATGGCTCACAATTGAGATGAGTTAGAGACTTGTACTGAGGATAAAGATGCTTGAGCAAAGTAAGTGAAGGGTGCCCCAATTGCTGATGAAGCTTGATGGCATTCCCTATACTTGAGCATGCTACAGGTGAATTTTCCAAAATGTAAAGTCCCCCTGCTTCATATCCCTTACCAATAATCTGTCTCGTTGTAAGATCCTGAAATATACATTCTTCAGAAGAAAATTCTACTCTACAATTCAAGTCTCTGGTGAGTTTGCTTACAGATAGCAGATTATATGATAAAGTAGGTGTAAATAGAGCAGATTTCAATGGGACCATAGTAACTATATTACCAACTCCATGAACATGTGCTTGTGACCCATCTGCTAAAGTGACTGCATGACCTTTTATATGTTCATTAATCCCTGCAAACAGTTTAGAGTTACCTGACATGTGGTATGTTGCTCCAGAACCAATGATCCACTTTGAAGTTTGTTTATCAGAACTTGCAATAGTAGAGATAGCTGGTTTGTTTTGAGATTCCTGATACTTTGTGTATTTATCAAACTCCTCAGCAGTCATAAGAACAGTTTTGGGTGCATTATTGTTATTAGTAGTTCCTTGATTCTTTTGCTGATTGATGTATTGGAGCTTTCTACACTCACCAATTAGATGTCCTGGTTTCTTGCAGTATTAGCATATTTTATTGCTTGGTCTCCATCCACCTCGTTGTGGTCTCCAGGATGGAGATGATGGGGGTCTCCATGATTCAGGCCTTTGTGATGAACTCCATGGTGGTCTGAAGTCAGATGGAGATCTCCAAGTGGAAGGTGAAGGATTTGTATTAGAGCTTGAACTTATTAAAGCACTATTATTCACATTTGTAGTGGGTGGAGTTGTTTCAGTCCTAAGCACTCTGCTGAACACTTCATGAAGGGATGTTATGGTGGATCCAGACAATATTTGAGATTTTGCAGATTCAAATTGTGATGGCAACCCGGCAAGGAAGGACATAATGGCCATCTATTCACGTTGAAGTTGTTGTATCTTCACATCAGGACTCATTGGTAGTAATACATTGAATTCTTCATAAGTCTTTTTAAAATTCATGAAATAACTTGTAAGAGATTGATCCAGCATCTCAGCTCTATAAAATGATTTACACACTTCAAACATACGAGTCAGATTTCCTTTTCCAGAATACAAAAATTCGAGGTATTCGATTAGTTCCTTCACAAACTCACAGTGATTAATCAAACAGATCACTTCATCGTCTATTGAATTTCGAATTTGCAAAAACAGTCGAGCATCTTCTCGCAACCAGATCAGATCCTTTTCTTCAGATGTTGTTGGTGGATTTGTTGTTAGGTGATCATCTTTATCAATGCTTCGAAGGTATAATCTGACAGTTTTGCTCCACTCCAGGAAATTAGTATTCGTTAACTTGCGATCTGTGATCTTGGATGTAATTGGTAGAACATCGATCATGGTAGAACTCTTGGTTTCAGACATATTGTGAGGATAAGAACTTTGGTAGATTGAATTTGAGTTTTGAGGTAAGATGCAGAAACCCTAGATCGAGATCCGATGCTCTGATACCATGTAAAGATTAGGATAGAGAATTGATTAAGCTTTCAGAATATAATGAGAGAAGAAGATATAACAAGAGATTGAATCAATTGAATTTGAATTTGATCATCTTTATTAAAATCAGATACAGCAGTAAAAACCCTTATTACAAAAAGCATGTACATGTACAACTTAAATAAGAAAAGGAAGATACAAAAATATGCACAACAAATCAGTTCAAATCCTGAAGTAACCCGCAAGCAAACAAGGCCCAAAGCCCAAACTTTAAGCAAATAATGAAGCAGCTGCACCCACACACTAATCACCATGTACACAGCCTCAATATATCAACCTATATCATTATATTCATTACATTAGATTCCATTAATTTGATGTGATAGATAGAGTTTAAAATTTTATCATGCACAAGTCTATTTATTGACATTTTTGCATATAAATGTTGAATCCTTTGTTAAGGATATTGAAATCCCTTATTATGGATATTGGAAATTTAGCACCATTGATAATATGGAAAAGGACTTGTATTATTGTTATTAAAAAGGAATGGACATTTAACGTGAGTTAGGGTGTACTCTCCGCACGTATAGAAAATAATAAGTACGTATTTATTTATTCATTAATTATCGTAAATAGTACAATTATAATGTATAATTGTGTAGTTAATTAGGTAAGAATTGTCATCAAATCCTCATTAGGAAAGTAATTGATGGTTAAGGCAAAATAAGAAGGAATTCTTATACAGCCTAAATAATAAATACGGTGGGGTGTGTGATAATATAATAAGAGTGTTGGAAAAATGACTAAGTCCTTGTGATGTGAGGTCAGTCAAGGGACACGCGGAAGTCTACCCAGCTAATCTAGCTACCATCGGTGTGACTTTGGGCCTGATGTGAGACATCTTCTATGATAAGTAACTATGATGACGTTAGGTTAGTCCCAAATTTGTAGGGTAAATCTGCCCAGCGGCTACCAGTACCTACAGATAGTCGGACTAATGTAAGACATTACCGTGGGGTATAGGTCATAAGGCGAAGGACCTACTTTGGGGTTTTGGAGGTATCAAGTGGTTGTTTGAGGGTCCGCCTCATCCCAAATGAAGTATTAAATGGTCATGGGTTAGTTATTTAGGCACGGCAGGTGCTATTTGGGGAAAGGTCCAATTTAGGATAAGGTATTAAGTTGTTGTTTAAGGGTCCGTCTTCCCATAAAGAAGTATTAAGTGGCTCAAAGAGATTCCATGCAATGTCAACTAGATGGGCACCTATGAGGAGTCTACCTTAGGAATAGGTATTAAATGATGGAGGCCTACCTTAGTTGAGGTCCTAAATGGTCGGAGTCTGCTTATTTCCAGCAAAGGGTATTCAACGACTTGGGTATTATCTCACACGTTGTTAGACATTTATGACGTTGGTTATGGGTTATGAAATTGGGAAACCTGCTTCGGAAATGGAAGGTATTAAGTGGTTGTTTAAGGGCCTACCTCCTTCCTAATATGAAGTATTAAATGGCTTTATTTTAACCAAAAATGGTACAAACACCCAGAAGTTATAGAAGAGAATAAAATATGAAGATATATATATATATATATATATATGTGAAAGCAAGGAAATAACAAGACACGGTCATTTATAGTGGCTTGGAAAACCTTGGCCGATGTCCACTATAATATTTTATTGCTGATTTTTGATTTAGAGGCAGAAGTTCTTAGGACTCGGTACAACTCCAACACTTAGAATTTTAGAGTTATAAGAATATAAGAAATAATGGAGCTAGAGCCAAAAGATCCTCAAAAATGAGTCATGCCCTCCTATTTCTAGAGGGAGGGGGCCTGAAATCTCGCATAAAAGATCTCTTAGCTGTTGTACCTGATTTAGACTGATTCCTCTATGAAAACAGGTGACACATCGGTAGGAGTTGGGAGTCGGTACCGATCCTCAAGTGGAAGTCGGTACCGATCCCCACGATGGCCAAATTGGTCTTCTCCAACTCTTCATCTCGGATCGTCTTATAGTTAGCTTCATGGTTCCATAGTTGTTTGTACCAATATTATCTTATTTCTGAGTCCAAATGATGGAGTTATGGGAGAACAAAGTTGCAGTTTCAAGTGTTCGCAGAGATCGATGGAGAATTGCACTAAACCAACAAAGTGACTTTGGAAATAGGCTCTTGACGTCAAGTTAGGCTTATAGGCAGAAGATGGGGTCCACCCAAGGAGGATTTGGGAGTCGATACTAATCCCTATCTAGGGGTCGGTACCGATCTCTAACTTGGGGGATTATTGTTCTCCTTGGTTTGGGTTGTTTTGGCTTTGGTTGAACTTGCTTGGATTCCGACCCGAGAAATTTGAGTGTTTGCTTATGGCTCGACCTGAAGATTCTCTGAGATTTTTGTGTCCTAAGTTTTTCTTCGTCTGCTTGGAGTCAAACTCGAAATTTTTGTATATCTGACCCGAGTCCAACCCAAGTTCGCTTGCTTTGGGTTAGACCCGAGATTTCTATGTGTCTGACTCGAGTTTTCAGAAGTCGGTACCGATTCCCATAGCGGGGTCGGTGCCGACCCCTAACTTGGGGTTTCTGCATGAGTTGCTCTGGGTCACGCTTGGAGTTTTTTCAAGACTATCCTGCTTCGAGTCAAACTTGAGGATTTTGTGAGTTTGCTTCGAGTCAACCCTTCCAAATACTTGAACTTCCAAATTTTCAACTTTTTTCGCTCATTTTTTATATTTCTCTTTTCTTACCTTTTTATGATATTTCCAAAGTCCTTGGGTCCTTTTTTTGTCATTCGCTCGTCCGATCTGATCCACTAAGTATGTTCAAATACTGCCTGGTCAAAAGGTTGTATAACATTTGCCCCCCAAAGTACATCTTTTTTCAAACATGATGTGCTTTAATTCGATACAAGCCAGGATTGTCGTAATGGACTCCACAATGTGCTTTGAATGGTCGTTACTGTTAGAACCTCCACTCTATGGTTTCAATGAAAATAACTATACAATCACATTTATTATATATCTTACCAGTATACATGTATACACTGCAAGAGATTGCTATGCTCAAAGATATCGGGACTCGAAGACAAACAAAGATTTATGGACCATACTAAGGTCATACTAATGTGTTAATAGTCTTAGATAAATAATGTAAGATCTCCTTGAGTACACACACACACACACACAAATTCGAATACACAAAGATTTACACTAAAACAAGCTTTATTTTTGGAATTGCTAGCAACAGAAGTCTATGGAAAACTAATAGACGTCTATGACAAGGCTCGAGATTATTATCCCTAAAGCCATAGACGTCTGTGGTTTTTCCAACAGGCATCTATCATCTGGGCAACTGCAATATCATGAACGGATGCTTCTGTTCATATTGAAAGAACTCCTCTCTTCCTCAAAAGTTGCAGACATTAGATCAAAGAGATCTTATCTAGTAGTAACAACTCTTCATTTACATCTCGTTGATTCTATGAGTACATCAAAGATTGAGATTACAAGTTTAACTATTCTATTGATTTCTACTACTTTCTATCTTCATATTTTTACACTCTTTGCTTACATATCCTCAATCAATTATAACCAAAATATTATTTTGGTTAGATCACTTCCTATAATTCAAAGCATTGGCTTTCATATATTCAAAGGAGATTATAGGAAGAATTGTACTATTATTCAATATATGTATTATTTGGAACACAAGATTGTCGAAGAAATACTTTTGTATTAGCCTATTCCTCCGAACGAAGTGAGGGTTATTGGTTAAAGGAATTATCGAAGGGGAGCTTCGGGACTGGACATAGGATGGGAGGTCTGAACCAGTATAAAAACTCTGATGTGCTCGCATTTATTATCTATCTTATTTATACTCTGTTAATTTACTCTACTTAGTATATACTCTCACATTAGTATATAAGTTGCATTATATAAGATCCTATAGACTTTCATTCGGTATAAGAGCAAGGTTATTTCAATTTATAGTAACATGTGATTGAAAACTCTTTAATATGGCAAGTACATTTCAAGAAGGTCAATCAACTGCTCATCCCCTACTATTTACTAGTTCTAATTATTGTGAGAAATGCGGATTAAGGATCTTAAGGCTAGAATTAACACTAGAGGGGGGGTGAATAGTGTTTTAAGAAATTTGTTAATCTTTTTGAGTTTATCTTAATTTGTTAACAATGTATACACTAATCATACACAGATATGAACACAGAATCAAACACAGATGCAAATATAAAGTAAAAGCAGTAAAGGAAAGAACACACTGGATTTTATACTGGTTCGGAGTTACCCTGCATCCAATCCCGCACAACTAAGTACGGATTTCCTTTTAAAAGCAATTAAACAATTACAACCCTCGGTTTCAAGGCTACGAGGTACACCCTCCAGAATCACAATCCTATGGGTAGAGATACTTGATTTCCGGGGCAACAAGTTCACCCAATTGATTTCTAGGGCTACAATTCTCTCGCTCAATTGATTACAAAAAGTCTATAACTCAGATTAGCACTTGGATCTTGTAGAGATAGTTGAGAGAATCAAAACCAGAAATTATCTAGTTAGATTCGATATTGATTTCGGCAGAGTAATGGTGTAATTTGTAAATAAGAAAGTGGAGAAGAAGAAGAGAAGTTAAATCAGAGAAAAAGTCATTAAAATTCATTGAAAACACCTTTTATTTATAGTAGATCAATAGCCATGTCCATTGGTGAAGGGATGTGGCAAATAGACACTTCTTTTTTAAAAAAACATTTTAACTGTCACCATGTTGACAGGGGTACATGTGACCATGTCGACATGCCCTTGTAATTTTTGATGATTTGTTTTTCTTTGAAAATAATTTCTATATTATATTATACTTATATTTAAAATATACTTATATATAGTTATAATACATAAATAGCTATAGAGAATAATATTAAAATATATATAATAATTTTCTATACTTTTATATTTAAATCTTAAGTATAAATATATAAAACAGCTAAATATATTATAGTTTAAAAACTTAGGATAATAATTTAAAATCAAAGATATTTAAAATTAAGGATATTTAAAACTAAGAATATTTTTGAGGCTAAAATATATTGAAAAACCAGGACAGATGATTTTGGTTTTTAAACAGGAATATTTAAAATCATTTTGAAAAACAAGCTATATATATTTTGAAAATCATTTTGAAATAAAAGTAAGTGGATACAAAAAGATGTTCCACTAGATTTTTCGTAGGTTCCATCCTACTTGGGGTTCCATCCCTTTAACGAGCACGAAGTGGATTCCATTCCACGAATAAAATAGATTTTAAGGTGTCAGTGCCTTTCTATGAGTTTTAACAATATTCCTAACTATATAACTTATCTTGGAAACTTGAACTCTTGGAATTCTTGATACTCATGAGTCTTGAATCTTTGATATCTTCAATCTTTGATCTTGAATCTTTATATTGTACAGTTCTTCATTCTTTATTACCTGCAAATATATCTATATATATCTACACAATAATGTTAGTATTATATATTTTATAATCTAATTCTAAGTAAGGTTGTTGTCATCAAAACCAACTCCTCATGGACTAACAATTATACTTATTGGTCAACATGTATGAGAATTTTTATGGAAGCTAATGGTTTAGAAATTTAGCAAACTACTCAAACTAGATATGAAGAACCTACCACGGACATAAGCACTTGGACCGATGCATAAAAAACACAGCAACTAATAATGCCAAAGCCATGAATATTTTATTTTGTTCACTTGATTAAAATGAATTTTCATGAGTTATGCTTTGCACTACTGCATATGATATATGGCGCACTTTGCAAGTTACTCATGAAGGCACGACAAAAGTCAAGCAAACAAAAATCTATATTTTACAAAATCAATGTTCATCATTTAAAATGAAAATAAATGAATCTATTAGTGACATTTATTCTATATTTCAAACTATACAACACGATCTCATGGCACTAGGGGTCAAATTCACTGATTTTGATTTAGTTACACGAATCTTAAAGTCTTTGACTGTCGAATGGGAAAGAAAGGTTTTAGCCATAGAAGAGGCTAACGATCTCTTTCACCTCAAAATCGAAGTACTAATAGGAAATTTGATGTCATATGAAGCTAATTTGTAGGCAAGAAAGGAGCAAAATCAAGAAAAGAAGAATATTGCTTTTCAAGCAAATAATGACAGTTCCAACTTGGATGAAGAAGAAATTGTATCCATTGCTAAGAACTACAACAAATTCATGAAATTCAAAAGGATGACAAAATTTCAAAATGGTGGCAATTCAAACTCATCAAATCAAACTTCAATCAAATGTATGGATGTGACAAGTTCGGTCATATGAAGAAAGATTGTCTACAACTCAATAATGACAAAAGGAAAAGCAAGTTAGAGAAATTCAAAAAGAAGCAAAGAGCTTTTCAAGTAACTTGGGATGACTCCAGTTCTTCTTCTTCCTTTAACAGTGATAGTGAAAGCGACACAGAACAAGGTAATGTATGTTTTATGGCCAATACTAATGAGGTACGTCCTGAATTAACATATGGTGAAATTTTGGAAATTAGCATAGAATTAGATGATAAATATAGAGAATCCAAGAAACTAAATAAAGAATAAATAAGAAAGATAAACAAAGCAGAGATAGAAATTGGTTTATTAAAAGGTGAAAAAATAATTTTAGAAGAAGAACTAGAAATTGCTCAAAAAGAATTCAAAAGCTTATCTTCTTAAAATGTTTTATTACATGATTTAGAAAACAGTAGATTTGAAGACACCAAACTTGAAAAAGAAAAACAGAACTTAAGGTAAGTGTAGATTTTAACGATATTGAAATTTGTCATCTTAAGAACAAGTTGGATAAAATAACTAATAATGTATCAAAATTTAATAAAGGAAAACCAAACTTAGAAAATTTAATCAAAATATCAAGACCGTCAGGTAATTGAAATGGGTTAGAATTTAACGCTAAGCAAAAACATAAAAACTATAGTACACTATATACTAAATTCAATAAACCTATTTCAAAAATTAAGATTAATACTCCTGAAACAAGTAGTATCAAAATATGGAACCCTAAATCAAATAACAAATTTATTAGGCAAAAACATATAGATGAATACTTGAAAAATATTGCTTATAATAAAAATTATGTCTTTAAAGGTCCCAAGCCCACTTGGGTATGGCTACCTTCACCCATTAACACATATGACCCTAATAAGAGGAAGTGGGTACCATTTAAATCTTTACTATTTTTGAGGTACTCAAAAATAAAATAAAAAGTAAAAAGAATCGGATACTCGACAGTGGATGCTCTAAGCATATGATGGGAAATGCACACATGTTATCAAATATAACATATATCAATGGCGGCACAGTGACATTTGGAGGAAAATCAAAAGGATTTTTCATCGGCATTGGAGATGTTATCCACGTTGGTATATCCACTTCTCCTCTTATTACTAATGTTTTGTAAGTAGAAAATCTTAAACATAACTTACTAAGTATAAGCCAATTATGTGATAAAGGATTTAAAATTGATCTCGAAAAAGAAAAATGCGGTATATTTGATCAAAATAAAATTTTAATTTTTGAAGAATTAAGAAAGAAAAATATTTATGTATTAAATATGAATATTAAAAATAATAGTGATTTATGCCTAACTGCTATTATCCCGCCTTTTGGCAAGGTCGTGACACCAAGGACTTGACTAGAAACTAAAGACAATCTGCCTCGGAGTTCTGTTATCTACAGGTCCACGATGGATACAGGCAAACTTGGTCCGAGTCCAGATCGAGCTACAATTAGTATGGTATGACAAGCAAGCTATGAAAGGCAACATTCCAAATTTTAGGTCAACCGGAGTTCGTATGCTCAGGTTACGGATCGATCAAGATCCATGAAGAACACCCATTTCGTATCCATCAGCCCACATCCATCATTTTGTATCCATCCAGATCGATATGAAATAAGCACAAGTCCATCACTCAGCATCCATCCACTTCGTATCCATCAAGCAGTAGTGCCTCTCGGATCGATCATAATCCATTTTCTCAACAACTACTCATTTCATATTGATCACACTTTTGTATATTTCGTATCGATCAACCAATCGATCGATACGAAGCAAGGGGCCAAGCGTCGATACGAAACCACAGACAAGCATCGATACGAAGAGCGTGAACTCAGATGGATATGAAGGAATAAGTCAAACCAAAGGAAACGGTTTATAAGCATGAAATGTGGATCTCCAACGCCACATCATCGATATGCAATTGATCGATACGCATTGTATCGATACGAAGACCATCGATATGCACGTATCGATACGAATCCTTCAACCTCCTTAGCAACTTCAATCTTGGATCGATCATATCTCACAAACTACAAGTCTAAATGCCATGAAATTTTCACGGGAGCTTACATATCAACTAAAGAATGTCCATGATCGATCGCAGCTCAATTGGAGCCAATCTTGATCGATACGAAGACGACAGGGATCGATCCCAAACAACCCCAGATCGATATGGTTGGGCCACCTACGCACGAGAAAGGGTATTCCGAGTTTTGGGGCAGATATTTCCAGATCTACTCCTATAAATAGCACTCCTACACTAACTAAAAAAGGACTTTTGGGACTTCTAGGCTGTTACTCTGCTGAAACTCCATTTTAATTTGAGTGTTAGCTATCATACTATTGTAACTCAATTGAGAATCATCAATAAACAACAAACTATTCAAAGTGGACGTAGGCTACAATGCCGAATCACTATAAATTCTTGTCGTTTTCTATTACAGCTTACTTTTCTTGGTGTGATTGTTAGATTAGCCTTTTTTCCATTTAATTTCTTCATTCTAATTTCTTCAATTACATCCGAAGAGTGTTATGCCCAATTTTGGTACAAACAACTGCCAATCATAATGATCCATGGCTATGGCATAAACGCTTTTGTCATGAAAATTTTAAATATATAAATAAATTAGCAAAGAATGATTTAGTAAGAGGATTACCCAAAATATATTATAAAGTTAAAAAACTATGTGATGCTTGTCAAGTTGGAAAATTAAAAAAAAAAAGCTCTTTTAAATCTACGAAAGAAATTACTACCAAACAACCGCTTGAATTACTTCATCTAGATTTATTTGGCCCAACTCAAATAAGATCAATAAATCATAACGGATATGTATTTGTTATCGTCGATGATTTTTCACGGTACATTTGGACACTATTTTTAAAACATAAAAGTGATACGTTTGAAATGTTTAAAATTTCGCTAAGAGAACTAAAAATTTAATGAACTTAAAAATTAAAAGTATAAGAAGCGATCATGGTAGTGAATTTGAAAATGATATCTTTGAAAATTTTTGCAATAAAAAGGGAGTTAGTCATAATTTTTCTTTTTCCCTAACACCACAACAAAATGGCATAATAGAAAGGGAAAACTGAACACTACAAGAATTTGCACGAACACTACTTCGTAGTAGTAGTTTACCAAAAAATTTATGGGCCGAAGCTGTTGCTACTGCATGCTATGTATTAAATCGTGTAATAATTCGACCTATGACTGAGAATACATGTTAGGAAATGTTTTTTGGGAAGAAAACTAAAGTATCATATTTTTGTATTTTTGGTTCTAAATGCTTTATTTTGAATACTAAGATAATCTTGGAAATTTTGATCCAAAAGCTGATGAAGTAATTTTTGTTGGATATTCAGATCGTTGCAAAGCATATAGAATCTTTAATATAAAAACTAACATTATTGAAGAAAGTGTTCATGTTTCTTTTTACGAAAATTTTCATAATAGCAAAAATGACGACGATAGTGAAATCTATAATAACAATAGTATTAATAATACTTCTGTAACTAAAAACAATAATACCATAAAAAATAATAACAATCTTTTAAGAACACCACCTCAAATCTTAAAAGATCATCCAATTAACAATATAATTAGTGATTTAAACATAAGAGTTTCAACAAGAAATAAAATAATCCATGTTGCATTTATATCTAATTTATAAAGAAACATCAAAAAATGATTTATGGATTATCGCAATGCAAGAAGAACTTAACCAATTTGAAAGAAATGATGTATGAGAACTTGTACCAAGACCAAATGATTAAACCGTAATAGGAACAAAATGGGTTTTTAAAAACAAGGCAAATGAAAATGGAAACATTGTTCGTAATAAAGCAAGATTAGTCGCTCAAGGATACAACCAAGAAGAAGGAGTTGACTATGAAGAAACATTCGCTATTGTAGCATGACTTGAAGCTATACGAACATTGCTTACTTTTTCATGTCATCATAATTTTAAATTATTTCAAATGGATGTTAAGAGTGCATTTTTAAACGGTTAATAAATTAATGGTTAAAACAACTCTATCCATACAAAGTTCTAACTATAAATAGACTATATAATCTATTTATACATGATTAAAGAAAAATAAAAACAGAAATATTATTTATCAATTTACAAAGATAATCATGTCTTCTAATCACGACTCCACTTATTCAACTATCGACTTTAGCTCACCCTCTTCAAATAGCACCTACATATCACTAACTAAAACCACAACTTCAGCAACTCGTTCGGCCTCGCTAAACATTATGGCATCACCTATATATCACACCGGATTCTCCTCTAAGGAAAAGAAAGACAAACAAGCGATTAATCTAGAATCAGCATCTCTCAACACCAAAGTTGATGCAATATATCGCTATTAACAAGAAATGATAGGAGTTCAATGAGAAATGTATTACGAACAACGATGTCAATGATCTCACCTTAACTTTCTCGAAAAATGTATTCTAGCAATTTGTGGTCATTCACCAACAAAAAATTGCATTCATCAAAAATCTCCTCATTTAATAGTATCTCCTGTAAAGACTCGTAACATTACTCTAAGAAATATATGCAAGGCAGGGCCATCAAACCAAGACTGGATTGATACTCCAGCTCGTCGAAAATGGTCTCTACTTAAGCCTCAAGATAAGCAAAATAGCACAAACTCTTAGGATCAATCTAAAATCAAAAATTCTTTCGAAGAGATTAATTCTATGTACCTACACAGACACACACACACTCTTATATATAGAAATAAATATATAAACCATATAATATATAGTTTTTTGTATGTTTATTGGTTATAATAATTGTTTCTTACGATGAATCTATGAAAATATTCAGTTAAAAAAAATTCAACCATCAAAACTGATTATTCAATTCTGCCTCCCACAAATGTCTGTGAATAAGAGACAGACGTCTGTCATACTGCTTGGGTAAACAATACCGAGTGATCGCAGACATCTTTTGCTCCTTCTCAGAGGTATGAGCCAAGTTTAGGCTGCTACCTAAGGCCACTTCATATATATTTCTTTTAACATCACTTCAACTATTACCAATCTAACTTCAAATCTAAAACTCCAACTCTAAAACCCTAACTTACCAAAACCCTATTTCATTAAAAATGGCTCCTAAAGCAAAAAATCCTGTTAGCAAAAGGTCAAAGAGAGGTCAATCTTCCTCCTCTCAAACCCATCTTGTCACCGATGCCTACATTAGAGAATGGCTTTGAAATAGCCAATTGCAAACAAAAGATTTGAAGAATTGAAGCAAAAGAGGCTTCATTCCGATCCGTTCTACCGATTGTGCAAATTTGGAGAATATGGTATTCAAGAACTCACCATCGCCTCCGGTTGTCGAGATTTAATCGATTTTGATGAAAATGAGGTACAAATTGATCAATTGGCCATCTATCTTTTTTTGCAAACTTATGTAGTAATGATATTTTGATACATGAGAATGAAGATGGTTGGTTTTGGACTAGTGTTTACGACTGCATTTTGAAAATTAGCGTAAACACAATTGGTCGTTTACTCGATTGTTCCTCCACTTGACTTGATTTTGAGGAAATTCCCGACCAAAGAAATCTGCCATGTGATGAAATAACACATCAAATTTGGGAGAATAGATTGCCGCAATGGAAATCCCTTTATTTACGACCAAAAGCTAGGCTATTAAATCGTATGATAATTAATACGATAATTCTCCATTTAGGAAGTCATGAACAAATATATGAAAATGACCACAAAGCCCTCTATGCTATATTTGTGGGATTCAAGTAAATTGGGCAAAATTATTCATGAAGAAATCAAAATCTTCTGGTCTCACCACCGATGCACAATTATATATGCTCCATACATCATGAGTCCCTTACACGGTCTTAGGGTACCTTCTCATATTTCTCATTTCGAAGAAATTCCTATCAAAGAAAGTGGTCTAAGGTTTTTATCCTTTATGCATCTTCCCGAAAGACCACTCCAATCATGTCCTGGCTCAATGGACTGCGCAGCACCAGCAACAAATGCATTCGGTCCCTACTCAACAAGCTCAAAATCTTCCTCCTCCACAATAAACTCATTCACCTCATCCTCCACGACAACCTGGTTCCTCTCATCATACTACCGAATACTATTCTGATTTGGAGATTCATGAAGCTTGCAGTGAACCAACACAAAATGAATCCAACCGTGATTTAACGCTTCAAAATCATAAATTAATCATGGTCAACCAGAAAGCTTTGAACACTAAAATGACGGGTTTAGAACAATCCTTTTTATCAAGAATGACTAAAATGGAGAAAACTTTGGAAAAGGTTGTGTCCACTTTAGGAAAAGTAATGAGAAAAGTACATGGTAGGTCATCTTCTCGATCATCATCTTCTTCTTCACCTACACCACCTTCTCGAGCACAAACACCAATCTATCATGCTCATACCTCTCATAAAGGAACTTCTCAAGATAAAGGAAAAAATATTAAGCAAGAATAACCGGTAGAAGAGGAAGACGATAGTGACGATATGTCTTTGTCCGATCCTAACCAATCTCACCAACAACATTATATGGCTTTCCAAGGGCTCTCAATTCAAGAAAATGAAGAATATAATAATCAAACTCAATGGCCAACGAATACCAACAAGATCGATCTGCTTATTGAGAATATTATGAAAACTATGGCGGACTGTCCTATTCAACAAACCGGCATCACTAGCTTCTTTCATTTACTCTCTTTTCCTTTGAACTACGCTATTTAACATTAATGTATTGTTCTACTGCTTATATTTTTGTTATGTCAATTGTTGAACTCGTGTTTTTTATCGTTGAATTATCTTATGTTCTATTTGTGTTTGACATGTCTATATGTTGTTTATATATCTATTTTATGTTGTGTATAATTTCTTTTATTATGTTTTGATAATGAAAAAGGAGGAGAAATATATGCATATACATGGGGGGAGATAAAATTAAGGGGGAGTTATTTTCATCATAACTAACGATTGTATAGTTGTCATCGTCAAAAAAGGGGAGAATGTTAGAACCTCCACTCTATGGTTTCAATGACAACAACTATAATATATTATATATCAGTTTGCAACTAAATTGGTCACAAACACCCAAGAATAGATTTTGTAGAGAAGTAAGTGAAGAAAAATTAAATTAAACTGAGGAAATGATTGAGCTAATAACATATAAAAGCAATAATCAGAGATACAGAGATTTATAGTGGTTCAGCGTTGTACGCCTACATCCACTTTGAAGATTATCCTTTATTAATCACTTATAAATCTGATAACAACGGTAGGAAATAGCAAACACTTGATTATAATAGAGTCTAGAGTAATAAGCAGTGTAAAAGATCCTCAGAATAACCCATCAGGCCAGTATTTTTGAATGAAAATGACCACTAATCTCTTTGAAACTTCGGCTGAAGGAGTAATCCATAAGGGCCCACGAGAGGGATCGCTAGGCCCAATTCCCAATGAGGAGGGATCGGTACCGATCCCTTCATTGGTCGATTTTTGGGCAGCGATCCCTATGACGGCTTCTCCATGCTAAAATATGTTTAGCCTTCAATTTTCATGTCATTTGGACCATTGGAACTCGAGTTATTGCTCGATCTTTGATTTGGTATGACTTGTGTACTGCTTGCTGTCGAACCCTCTACAGGGATGTATGTGGTTCCCTCCCATTTTGTCATTTTGATATGCGATCCCTAGGGTAGGTTACCTAGGGTCCATATACCTTGCTCTCCAAATTTCATAGGGACTTGACTTGTAGATCTCGTGATATTGATCATTGTATGCAAGAATGCACATGCACTCTGATGCACGCCGACTCCTCTTCAATATAGCCTATCGACCCCTCTCGATTGAGTATGTCGATCCCTCCTAATGAGCCAATCTATGTCAGACCCTTCCATTTATTCAGCCATATTCCATGCTTTGAGCATCCTACATTGTACATCTATCAAATCCATTCAGTTCTGACTTCATATAATCATCTGTACTTAACTTTTGGGCCTCATAATCATCATTCTGGAATCATCGGCCTTGATGGCAGTCGGATCTAACTCATGCAATTAGTTCAATATAGCCAGGCTAGAATGCTGGGTAACACTTACCCCCCAAAGTACGTCTTCTGATTAACATGACGTGCTTTGAATCATTGAGAATGAGATCCATCTAGCTTTCTGCATAGTTGTTATTCCTTTATCGAATCATTTTTCCAAGGTGTCGAATTCCTTATTAATTGTCATGACGCTTGGTCGATTTCCAATAATATAAATCTAGTGCTATATTCCGTCAATTGATATATATAAGTCCGGTTTGCGAGACTAATAAGCTTTTGTTATCTGGTCCAGCCTCGAACTTGAAAGTTTCAGGTTCGACTTCAATTTCTGTCGATTCAAAAATTGAACTTTTAGGTCATACACATGCACGCTCATATATACGTTTTTGTTGTTGGTTACTAGACGTGCTCGCACGTTCACGGGTTGTCGCCAATTTCCCTGCATTTTGTATGTATATGCTTTCAGTAATTTCTATGCCTACATTTATTTTGCACATACTTATAGTCGAACCCTCATAATCATTTTTTCATTCAATTCAGATTTTTTTAATTAATTTTTTTTAGAAACATTTGTGGGGTTCGGCATGCATTATGTCGATCCCTCATTTCCACTTCTCACTTCTATAGGGATCGGCATACCTCTTGCCCGTCCCTCTCTATCTTCAAATGCCAGCACATGGGCCGAACCATTAATCCACATATATAAAGTAGTACTACAACTTCCCTTTATCTTTACTTGCTTCATTTTCTTGCCATCCTCCTATTTTCCCACAACCGAACTCTCTCCAGCTAAAAAAAAGAGAAGCCGACCTATTCCCCTCCACTCAACCATCGCTCTAACCAATTAATCCACCTTCCTACTTAATCTTAGACCATCGTTCCACCTTCCAATCAAATCATAGCCCAATCCTTGTCCCATTACACAGTTTACTTTCAATAAATTTAGGTAAGCTTCCTTTTTCAGTTTCAATTTTAAGACGAGGCAATGGATTCTACTTCGTTGATGATAGTTTGATATGTGACGAAGTGGACGACTGAGGGCATAGGTTGTTTAGGGAAGACGAGGTGTGGGAAGGAGTAAGGCTCGGCAAAATGATGGAGGAGGAAGAAGAAGAGGGAGCGGAGGAGGGATCAGTGTCAAAGGTTTGGGTATAAACCAATCCTTTGTTTGTCGATAAGGGATCGGTAGTGTTTGTTAGGAGAGAGGGTTCGACCATGTTGCTTAAGGAGAGGGATCAGTGGGATTTGTAGAAAAAAAGGGTCGATACTACTAGTTTGAGGAAAGGGGTCGATTGAAAGGCTTTAAGATAGGGATCAGTATAAAGGGTTCGGCATGAACATAGGGATCGGCATTACTATAGGGATCAGTATTGATATAGGGATAAACATAAGGAACTTTTAAACTTACAATCTGATCCAACTTTACTTGCTTGGACAATCATCACTAATTCACCTTGGCGAACTTGGATATACAATGATGATGAACAATAAAACTTGCATACTCACTATTAAACTTAAGATTGAATAATCAAATCCCTAGAACTTTCAACACAGACTAAAAACTTGCATATGGACTTAAACCACAAACTTTACACTTTGACATGCTAATAGTCGATCCCAAAGCTTTCGCAATCGATCAGTCTTCTTGCCAGTAGTGATGGTCAGCGATGACGGTCACTTTGGTCGAAACCTAAAGTTCCATTATTTAACTTCATCTTCTGAATTCAAATTGTTTATTTTTGCTATACATTTCACTACACTGCACTAGCTTACACTTAACACAGAGGGAATAGGTAAACTTTTCTAACCTCGATTATCTACCAAGTATAGCTAATATGGACTCCAGACGCTTAGAGCGTTTAGCTGGTATGTCTTCTGAACTGGCCATGCAACACATCAATCTTGAAGCAAAATAAAGTTCAGCAACTATATCCGGCAGGATTTCTCCCAGTCATCAAGTAGAACAGACGAAAGTTTTTGGCCCGTCGGTCGACCTTTTCTTAGATGTTCTGGTCCTTCCGACGGAGGATATAAGTCCTGCTCCTGATGTAGTAGAGGGTGCCATTCTTCTAGATAACCTGATAGATTCTCAGCCCTCCCGAGTTAGTGAGGCTGCCCTTCGTCGGCTGTGTTCCATACATGGAATTCCATTTGTAGACATCTTGGTTCCTTCAATAAATGATACACCTCACTTGCCCCCAGAGGGGTACATGGCATGTAACAAATTTATGTGCTGGGCCAGATGTGCACCGCCCTTTAATTCATTTATTCGAGAGATGTTGAGATATCATCGAATAGCTCCCACTCAACTCCATCCAAACAGTTACACCTTCCTACATGGAACCTTTCTGCTATTCATGAGTGTTCTATTTCATCCGCCAACTCCCCAAGACATAAGATTCATCTACAACTTTAAATGGTGGTCAGGAAGTCCTTCCTATGTTTTTCTTGAACCTTCACCTAACTGCCAAGTCTTAACAGGTGCTTGAAATAACTCTCTCTATTCAAGCATGAGTGGTTCTATGTTCGATGTCCACCTGGTTTCGCGAGGCGATGGTTGGAAGGACGTAAGTGTTATTTTCATTTCATTCTTAAGTCCAATAATCTGAGTCATATTTTCGAATCTATTAACATCCAGGATTCCTTCAAGTGTCCGCCCACGTCCTGAAGGCATTAATTTTTCAAGAGCGGTCACCGCTATTAATGCTACCCCTGTCAAAGACAGGGGCATCAAACTTCTTGTAATCGATGAGTTACTATTGTTATTCGGGTTATTGGAAGAGGGTCATAGCATTGGGCTCCCTGGAAGTGCAGCATTGCCGAGAAACATCATAGAGCAAGAAAAGGATGCCATCAGTCCTGTCGTGCCCCGAACCGAGGGGACTTGGGATGATATTGAAGAAGGTGAGATTAGGGATTCCCGGGCCAATAAACCCAGCGACGCTGATGCAGGCCCATGCAAGGCGCTTGTGACCGAACCGCCGCAAGGCATGCAATCTCAAACACCCACCAAGAAAAAGAAGAAACCGGTATACAAACTTCGCAGAAGAAAAACCGCCGTAGATTAACAATTTGTCATTACTTCTATTGAAGAAGAATCATCTTCCCAACTCTTGGGAAGTTCACTGAAGGGGTTTTCAATCTCCAAATACCACATGATATTATGATGTAAGACTTTTCAAATATCATTATCGAAGGGCTCAATTCTCCTACTAAGAGCGGTGAAGGAATTCATCCTACCGATAAAGGAGAGAGAACAGCCATAAGAAAGGCTACATCCACCGGTCTGTTAGGGGGGGACACTAGGACACTCACGACCACGTGCACTTCACCACACACTCTTCATTAATCCTTCGCACAATAGTTACTCATATGTTCTTAATTGGTCTTTGCAGGTGCAATGACTCAGTCCCGGGCCTTCGATCGTTTAAGAGGTTCTTCGAGATATCATCGATCAAGCCGCAACTTAGCGTCTGGTAGGCACAGGGAAAAACACGATGGATGGGAAAAAAGCTATCATTCAAGGGAATCCTCCTCTTTCGAGCGCAAATCCCAATCTCAGACATCTCGCCAGGGAGATCAGCCTAATTTTCCTGCTTATAGCGGAGACTAGCCTCCCTACCGCGGCCCTCAAATCACCACATTACATGAGCAACACTCTGGTTCTTCAAGCTCTAAGCTGTCTCGCGACCGTAGATCTAGCAATCATCTGATTGCCAGTTCCGATCCATCCTTGTCGGCTACTGCTTCTGACACTTCTACAGCGGAGAAATTGGTCGAGCTTAAGGCCACTTTCCCAAAAATCTATTTCGATAGGCTTAAATTCCTTCCCACCATACATATGATCTCAGGGCACACCAAAGCAAGTTCTCTTGCATGTGTTAATGATGTGTTCGTGCAGCATGAATCATTTCAATACTTGATGGAAAAAATCTCTGAAGTGTCAATCGAGCGACAATATGAAATAAATTGTCTCATGCTAGAGGCGATACATGATAAAGAAATAATTAAACACCATGATGACAAACTGTCGGAATTGACAACAAAACTTTCTGAGGTGGAGAAAAGTGCCAAAGAATCATCGGAGGCAGTGAGCCATTTAGAAGCTTCCCATATGAAAGAACTCGATGCTGCCCTCAATCGCAGCGAGGCACTTGCTCTGGAAAAAGATTCCTTGCAAAAGGAAAAAGATGTCTTGGCCTATCATGTCGAGGAACTTGAGGAGCTTCTCAAGAAAGAAAGGGACGAGAAAATTAAGGCTCGGGAAGAATCACAAAGGTACTACGAAGAGGCTGTCAAAGCCAGGAGCCTGAAAATTAAACTTAATGAGTAATTCGCCAAGCTCTTAAAGAGGAGGCACGAGAGGAAGGCCGCAAGGAGATGATGGGAGAAATTAAAACCCGATAAGAAGATGCCAAAGAGTCCGGTCGGAATGAAATCAAGGACTTGTTTGATACATTGATCATCGAATATAAGGCCAAAGTCATCATCCACTGCGACTTGAGTTTTATTGGCGAAGGTTATCTCGAATCATTTGTTGAAGCCTGGGAGCACATCATTGAGATGAAAAAGAGGGAGTTCGGTGGAGCTGAATTTGATGAAGAAAAATTAGTGCGAGAGATCCTACATGGAAACGAACCTCTAGATCTGGCTGTCACAAGACTCCGATACTTTAACGTTTCTACGCCTTCTGACTAAGGAGAACATATTTTCGAATCCTCGAAGGCCGATCCTAAGGGTCCCTCTTCTTCCCAAGCGACTAGAGCATCAGTTTCCTTCGGCTTGGATCAGGACTTGAGCTACGATCCAGATAAGCCCGGTTATCAATCCAAAGTGTTGTCCCCTATTTTGGAAGGGGGCACTCCAACTACTACCGAGAGCCGGTCGGATACCGTTATTCCACTTTACTCTCCAATTTACGAGAGGTTTTGTTCTTCGCGCCCAATGGTTTTAGGCTTATCTTCTCATTTTAACAAATTTTTAGGTCTTTCGGGTCCCGGTTAAACCCCTAAAAGCGGTGTTTCTGTGGAGCAACAAGGGAAACTAGTAGAAATTCCGGGGGCCACTGATGTATCGGGGCTCGATGCTCAAGTCATCGGAGCTCTTGATGATGATAAGGTTGAAGATCCACTCCCAATGGATGAATCCAACGGAGTTGTGATTACCGGTGCCTCCAAACACACTGATGAGATTAGCTTGAAAGGGCGTATCGAGAAAGATCGGTTGTTGAAGAAAAGACTAAAGCTGAGCTCTTCGAGGTGGACATCAATGATCCACACCTTGTGCCACTACAAGTTATTCCACCTGGTGGGTCGATTCCCAGTGAACTCCCTCCTACCTTTGTAAGCTCCCCTACAAAAGGTGGTAAAGGATCCATGAAGAGAAACATCGGGGGCTCAAGTGGCACCACTCCCAAAAAATCCAAAAAGGAGAGGAGGTCGAAGAAATAGTTGTTACTTTGGCTCGATGTGTACATCTTTTGCATAGCTGTTTGTTTGTCATTTCTTTTATTAGTTGTGGTTGTATGATTCCCGGTTTTTTGAAATAACTTGTACCACAACCTTGAAACCTATCATGTGAATAAAAGTTTTTGTTTTCTGTTGAGCTTTTGTGAGAACTGCTATCTAAGTAGTTGAACTATCACTTTCCATTCAATGTACTTGTAATTCATTGTTCATTAACTCTGGTAACAATCCACTAGCTCTATCCCAATGCCTCCATGTGGTCGTGGCCTTGAGTCGTATTAAATGCTAGGCTTGAGCCTTATTGTTACGCCGTCAAATTCCGCGATTTTTGAGTAACTATACTCCTTTACCCAGTCTTAGGTTAGCCAGGTTATACGTTGGATGGTCGAACTCCATCCTTAGCAAGTTTATACTCCTCCTATCGGTTTCAGGCTGGAGTTCATGGAATAGTGAATGGTCGAACCTCATTCAGCTATTAGTTTATGCTCATATCTCCACACTGGAGATAAGAGTTAGTTGATGGGTGATCGAATCACACCTAATTTGTGTTTATACTATAGTCCACACTCTAGGGACTTAGAATTATTTCAGGGGTGGTCGATTCACACCCGATTACGTTTATACTCTGGTCCGCACTCTGCAGACTTAGAGTTATTTTGCAAGTGGTCGATTCTCACCTGATTTACGTTTATACCCCGGTCCGCACTCTGGGGACTTTAGAGTTATTTTAGAGAGCAGTCGGATCATACTCTCCTTAATTGATTGATTTTTCCCCCAGGGTCTGAGGTTTGATTTAGCAAGTGATCGGCCATGTCATGGTCGCTCTCATTTCACTTAAGTTTTATAGTTTGGCAAGATTTATTCGATCATCAAATGGTCGAGCTACTTTTATTCCTCATTGTGTATCCCGTCTGTTGGATTATGAATGGGAGTTATCAAATGAAAAAGTGGACCAAGCTCATCTTGTTTAGTCCCATGGGGAACTAGCGCAATTGATTAATTTCAAACTCTGGGAGCCTGTTCATACATATCGACATCAATCAGTTTTGCCATGTAACTAATACATAATGTTACAGCAAACATAAATATAAAGGAAGTCCAAAACTTTATTCGTTAAATGGAGAGGAATAACATAAATTGTCTTATTAGACATATGGAAAATCAAATTCTAAAGAAAATTCTGAAAGCAAATACAACTAAAATGAAAAAGAAATAAATTAAGTTAAATAGCATCGTAGATGCTCGCTATTCTACACCCTTGGAAGCGTGATGCCATCGATAGTCGCTAGCTTGAAAGTTCCCACTCCAAGCCTCTGTTCAATGACATATGGTCCTTCCCAGATTGGATTCATGTGCAATGGGGTAGGAAAAACCCGTTTCAGGATGAGATCGCTGATTTCAAAGGTTCTAGGTCGGAATTTAATGTTGTAATAATGGGCGACTCGGTGTCGATGCACAACTGCCCTCAAATCGGCTTCCTCGCGCTTCTCATCTATAAAATTGAGAGACTCCAAGAGAAGATCTTTATTCGTTTTGGGATCGTAATAAGCCACTCGATGAGAATGAACTTTGACCTCAACAGGAATGACGGCTTCAGAACCGTAAGCAAGAGCGAATGGAGTATGGCCAGTCGTGGACTTGTAGGTGGACCTGTAAGCCCACAGTGTTGTAGGGAGTTCATCCACCCATCTGCCTCTAGCCTTCTCCATATGCTTCTCCATAATGGACTTTATGATTTTGTTCACAGCTTCAACATGTCCATTTGCTTGAGGGTGAGCGACCGTCGCAAATCTCTTTTCAATATGATACTTCCTACAAAAGTCCTTGAATTCAACGTTGTCGAATTGAGTTCCATTGTCTGTTACAATAGTTCGTGGTAGACTAAAACGACATATGATGTTTTCGACAATAAAGTTGATTACTTTCTTGGTTTTGATCGTTGCTAAAGATTTTGGTTCGGCCCTTTTGTTGAAGTAATCGACTACAATGATAGCGTACTTTGTGCCACCTTTAGAGATCGATAAGGAACCGATAATGTCTATAACCCACATGGCAAATGGCCATGGGCTAACCATTTGCGTGATTTCCGTTGGCGGCGCCCTTGGAACTTTTGTGTAATGACCCTAATTTTAACTAACATTACTTAGGTCATTTAATTAGATAAATTAAATGAAATAATGTAAATGGTTAAGGGATTGAGATTTGAATAATTTAGGGTAGGCATGCCTTAATTAACTTATAAGCCAAAGAGAATTAAAATGAAATAAGTAAGAGGAATAAAATAAGGGCAAAATAGGAATGAACTAAGTTCTTATACTCTAAACCCTTCTTACTTTCACTCCTTATCCATTCTAAACATTTGCAAACAAAACTAAGAATGTTCTAAGCTTGGCCGGCCGCCATTAAGGGAAAACAAAAGGGAAGATAAGCAAGAATTCAAGTAGGAAGCTTAATCAAATCAATTCAAGAGCGAATCTCCACCTCCTTAACAACAAGCTAAGGTGAATGATAGATTACATCTCATTTTTATTATATTCGGTTTCTAAATGAGATCCAAATTTATTTTGCAAGTAAAATTCCATGATTTGATTGTTTATATGGATATATAAGCTTGTTGATGATTTATGTGCTTCATATAGATTTTCTGATAAGTTTTGATTTGAAAAACCTGTTAAATGACATCCTAATGACTTGCTTTTTTGATAAGGTCAAAAACATTATTTTAGAGATGGGTTTCAAGTTTCATAATTTTCTAAGTTAATGTGGATTTATTATGAATTTTCTAGGAAAGAAAATGGTAAAATTGGGTTTAAATTATTTTGACAAATATATGATATCCTTGGGTCTGAAATTTAAATATGTTAGAAAACATATTAAAAATGATTTATGAGAATTTTTGGAGAATTTTCCTAAGTATTTTATTATGGATACAAAATTATTTAAGGTATGGGACTTAAATGTTTTATATGCTTCTAAAAGGAGAAGGGGCTAATTTGGTAAATGTTTTTAATTGTTAATTACTGAATTTGGTAGCACTTATGGAAAAATATTTGAAAAGAATTGGCAACCAATTGTATGTTGACAAATAAGGCAAGTTAGTTGGAAAGATATTACTTTAAAAGGCTAATAATCAGTTTTGCAAAGAATTACTGCTTTGCCACTTACAGCAGCTACCTTTCGACCCTATACTTTCACCCCGACCAAGTCGAAACCAATACACATGGTATCAATGCCTTGGTACGTAGTGGATTGGGGTTAGGAGGAAGGTATAGAGTCGAAACATGCTTTCGAAGGGGTAGAAGCTACTATTTTTGACTACGAATCACTTATGTTTATAAAGGAGGCTTTTGAAGCAGTTATATTAGCTTTCGACTTAGTTAAATGTGCCTTTGTTTTATCAAAAGAACTTTCAAAAGGAGTTGCCGCCTTTTTATTTTAAAATGAAGCTTTCGAAGGGGTTCGAAACCCATGCTGCCACATTCAACCCTTCGAATCAATGCTTTCGAAAGGGTATTTTTGCCTTTAAACTTTGAAGCCGCTTCTCCATGCTTTCGAAAGGGTTGGTTTCAAAACCATCCACTTTCTTTTACTTAGGAATAATGCTTTTGAAAGCAATGCTTTCGCCTCTGTTCTTTTAAGACCCTTTGTTCTATTAAAAAGATAAACCTAAAGGTTTCAAAAGGAATGGTTTTAAATGGTTTCAAAACTATGTTCCACAAACTTTTACTTGGACCTAATGCTTTCGAAAGGTTTGTTTTAAGTAAGGATTTTAATACTTTTGAAAGTATATAATGTAGGTTTCGAAGGGGAGGTACCTTAATGTTTTCGAAAGGTTTACTTGAGTCTTCAAATGGAAGGTTTCCAATGCTTTCGAAAGGCAAGTTTAAAGTATTTTGAAAAGAGGATGTCTAAGGTTTTATAAAGCTTTCGAAGGGATATTTTCAATGATTTCGAAAGGTCTATTTTTAAAGATTTCAAAAGGTATGTTTTGGCCTTTCGGACTAGTATTTCAAGATACAGTACTTAACCTATTTTGAAATGGGGACTTTCAATGGATTCAAAAGGGACTGTTTAAAGTTTTTAAACTAGGGTTTCGAAGGTGATATCTAGGATTTAAAACCTAATGTTTTCTAAGTTAAAGAAGGGCTTTAACTTGTTCTAAAGGGATAGATAACCCTATTGATTTAGGTTTTCATCAACATTGTTTTTTGTAAAGCATATATCATGGCAAAGATATTTGAGTAAAGCAAAAAGTATATTTTCCTTTTTTAAGTATGATTTAGAGGGTTAAATCAATTTGAAAGAAATATTTTCAAGTAAAATTTGATGGGTAGTTAACCCTAAGTAAATGACTCAAATATTAGAATACCATATGGGACTGGTATTGGGTCGTGCCCTATACTTTAGCTAGCAGCCCCTAGCTAATATAAGTCCAAAATTCCAGTGTGTAGGGCTTTGTCACAGGTAAGACTAAATTGATGTCACACACAGAAAGGAATATACAGAAAAGGATAGGTTATTGGTGAGCTCGCAAAACCATTAGGTTCAGTTGACCCTGGAAGAAGTAAGTTAAGGACAGACCATACAGGAGTGTGTCTAACAGAAGTTAGATTATTTATTATGTCTGGTAGGCCCGAGTCAGCCAATAGTTAGTAGTTAGCCAAACAAAACTATATTGTTCAGACAAATAGTCCATTGATTACCTGATTTATGTGCAAATATGATATTATTGCTTTAATCAATTTGATTGTAGGATTCTGATTTGCAAAAGACATGTTTTAAAAGGGATAATAATGAAGGGAAACTCCTTCCGTTAAGCGACGTGGTCTCATTTAATATCAGTATACCGAGATGTAATAGTATTATTCACACCAGGCTTTATGTCTGACTCGAAGTTTATGTTTTCTCCTCAAACTCTCGGGTGCTCAAAATTAATTTGAGTAGATTGAGAGTTAGGGTTTTACAGGTTTAGTAGGTGGACAAATAAGCTTCCGAGGATGTGCAGGAGGCAAAGTTAGCTATATAGGAGTAGTTAGATTTTATTTCCGCCGTGATGTATTTAAGGCTGACGTGTCTATTGAGTACTCTGATAATCCAAGGGGACATCTTCATATGTCGCTCTTGGCATAAATTGTAATAATTATATTTGATCGAAATCTGGGAATCATTTGGGATTGTGTAATGGAATATGAAACATGGAATTAAAATGTAATCAATAAAATTGTTTCTTTGAATCTGTGATTTTGTTTCATATTCAAGTGCTTCTGATATTATGGATACCATTAACATTACCGTATTTTGTCACTGGAAGTTAATGCTATAGATGACTACAGCATATGTAGCGCTTAGCTTCGGGCCTCAAGATAGGGGATGTTACATTTTGCATATATATGGCACTTATCACATCATCTTACATAGTCAGCGCCATCTCGATTTATGGTTGACCAATAATACCCATAACGGAGTATTTTCTTTGGAGTCCGCCCCCTAGTGTGGTTGCCACATTCCCCTTCATGGACTTCTTTTAGGACATGTTTTATCTCATCATGAGTGACACACTAGAGTAGGGGGACTGAAAAACCTTTTCTGTACATAATTCCTTCTTACATGACATACCGTGAAGCTTTACGAAGGATTGTCACTTTTCATTTCTTTTATCTGGTAGGACTCCATGTAGCAACTAGTCTTTGATTGGAGTCATCCACGATTCCCTCTCAGGTTCCGCTTCCAGTGTCTGGTAAATTTCTATCATCTTTATACTTGGGGCATTTAATACTTCGATCGGAAACAAGCCTATCTACCGTGCGTCACCGGTGCAAGCAAACATTGCCAATGAATTAGCTTCTCTGTTTCAATCCCGTGGAATATGCGAAATGTCATAGTACTCAAATTCTGCTAACAACTCTTGGACTTGGGCAAGGTATGGGGCAAGCCATTGTCCCTTAGCCCGATAATCTCCCCTAATTTGGTACACTACCAACTGCGAATCGCAAAAGATTTCAAGAGATTTTATTCCGAGTTCTCTAGCGAGTTTAAGTCTAGCGATTAGAGCTTCATACTCAGCTTCGTTGTTTGTCGCTGGGAAATCAAGCTTTAAAGCATAACAGATTGACCGATCCTCAGGAGTTACAAGCACAATTCATGCTCCAAAACAATGATAATTAGATGCTCCATTAGTATAGAATTTCCACCGTATGGTAGTGATTTCTTTGCCTTCTAGAGAATCATCATGTGCAGTAAAATCTGCTATAAAATCTGCCAGTGCCGGACCCTGGATAGCCTTTTGAGGGAGATATATAATATTTAATTGATTGAGCTCGATTTTCCACTTGAGTAACCTTTTGAACGTCTCAGGTCGTTGTAGGACCTGTCGTAATGGCTGGTCAGTGTAAACATTGATCGAATGTGCCTGGAAGTATGGACGAAGCTTTCGTGATGCAATCAGTAAGCAGTATGTTAGTTTCTTTATTTTCAGATAGTTCCTTTCAGCTCCTATCAATCATTTGCTGGCATGATACACCGGCCTCTGGATTCGATCCTCCTCGCGAAGCAATGCGGCACTTATAACATGTGCCGATACGGCCAAATAAATGTACAAATCTTCATGATCCATCGACTTCGACAAGATGGGGGGTCTCTCCAAATGATTCACCAAAGCATGAAACGCATCTTTACAATCATGCATCCATTCGAAGTTTCTTTTCCCTTTCCTAATCAAATCAAAGAAAGGAATGCATTTGTCGATAGCTCTGGAGATAAATCGGCTTAAGGCAGCAACTTTCCCATTCAGACTTTGCACTTGTTTAATAGTCCTCGACGCTTGGATATCGCAGATAGCCTAAATCTACTCGGGATTAGCTTCAATTCCATGGGCATTAACAATAAAACCAAAGAATTTCCCTAATACAACACCAAAAGAACACTTCAAAAGATTAATTTTCATCTTGTAATATCGGAGGATGTCGAACATTTTTACCAAGTCTCTAATGTGGTTGCTTGATCGTCGTGACTTTATGAGCATATCATCCACGTACACTTCCATCATTTTTCCAATTTGATCTTTAAACATCCTGTTGATTAAGCATTGATAAGTCGCTCCTGCATTCTTTAATCCAAACGGTATTACTACATAGCAATACAATCCAACATCGGTAATGAAACTGGTGTGCTCCCGATCAAGAATATGCATCGAGATTTGGTTATATCCCGAGTATGCATCCATGAAAGATAGTAATTCGTGTCCCGTGATTGAATCCACCAGCTGGTCAATCCTTGGAAGGGGGAAACTACCTTTTGGACACACCTTGTTCAAATCTGAATAATCAATGCATTTTATCCATTTCCCATTTGCTATTTTCACAGGTACAGGATTAGATACCCACTTAGAGTAGAGGGTGTCGCAGATAAACCCGTTGTCTTTTAGTCTATCCACCTCCTCTTTGAGACAAGCAGATCTCTCTGGATATATGTCGTGCCTTTTTGCTTAACCAGAATATGCCTCGGGTCGATATTCAATGCATGGCTTGCAATGACAGGTGAGATTCCACACATGTCAGAGTGAGTCCAAGCGAACACGTCTAGATTCGCTCAGAGAAAACCATCAAGTTATTTCATCATCGGGGGGCTGAGCTGTGATCCAATCTTTAGGACTCGTGATGGGTCGTCATGCTGACCGTGATATCAATTGTGGCTCAGCCAGTGCAGCCTTGGTCTCTTTAGGCTCCTCTTCATCATATCTCAGATCTATATCTCTATAGAACCAACTATAGCGCTCGAGCCAAGGCTCAGGCACTAGTTATCAATCTTCGGTAGCTTAGATGCAGACAGTCTTGTCTATACCCTTACCTTTTTATTTGCACCGAGCATCCCTCAATTCAGCTACATAACAGGCACGTCCAATCGCCTGATCACCATGAACAACTCCAACACTATTATCTTGAAGAAATTTCAAAGTCAAACACCATGGGGCAAGAGCTGCCCGGAGTTCAGCTAGGGCCATTCGATCCCGAAAAACATTGTATGAAGAGTCAACATCGAAAACAACAAACGGAAAGATCCGCACTCTCCTTCATTCAACTTCTCCCAATTCCACGGGTAGTTCCACATAACCAACAGCTTCAGTTGTAATGCCGTTAAAACCGTGTATATGATTTAGACGGTTTTAAATCTTTGGCTTCCATCCTCATCTGATTATAAGCTTTTTTGAAGATTATATTTACTGAACTTCCACAATCAATCAATATCCTTCTCACCAAAACGGGGCCAATCATGGCCAAAATGACCATTGGGTGATTGTCGGTGCCTCTACCTTATCTACATCTATGTTCCTAAACAGAATATCATCTACCATCATACATTGTTGTTTTGCCGGAGCTCCATCTTCCGTATTCGAACAGCATTCAAAATCCACATGCCTAATCGCACTAGCATAGCGCTCCATCTCTTGCCAACTCTTATCTGCGTATGGTCCTCCGACTATCGTATTTATCACCAGTCTTCCACCAGTCTGCGTAGGCTCCTCGGGCCTATGCGGTGCTTGTCCTCGGTTGGGGTCAGATGTCCCATGTCCGCCATCCTGCGGGGCTTTCATAAACTGTTGTAATTTCCTTTCGAACCAGCTTTTCTATAACATTCTGGGAATGCCTGCATTCATTTGTATTGTGCCCATAGCACTCGTGAAACCGACAATATTTCCTGATCTGTTTCTGCTTCTCTGTTGATTCCTTTGGAGGTGGCTTCCTATACTACATGGTATTGCAAGTAGATAGATAGATATTCTCCAAGGACGTATTCAACGGCATGTAAGTATTATACATCAGAGTCCTAAGCTTCCCTCATCCAGAATCCCTCTTTCGTTCACGGTTCCTATCTCTACCTCCCTTTTGTTGATTTGGTTTATTCTAGACATTCACTTGGACTTTTCCAGAACTGGCATCAAACAATTTTATTGCAATGTTACTCTATACTCCTTCTCTACTTGGTCCTGCAACATTCTTTTTCCTGGAGGACCTGGCTTCCTCCTTTCTCAAATACTGAGTCGCCTTTGCGTAAAAGCGTTCCAATGTTTCGGGCGGCTTATTGGCTAACCAATTTCCAAACTCGAACTCTGGATCAATCCCTCTCATCACGACCATGAGTATCGCATGGTCATTCGGACTACTGACCACCATAAAAACTATATGAAATCTCTCCAAATAATCTTTCAACGACTCTTCTGGAGCCTGAATCACACTATAAAGGGACAGCACATCTTTGGGACGAGTCAAGTGCATCCGGAACTGCTCCATAAACTTGGTTGCCAAATCATCAAATCTAGAAATTGATCGTAGGGTGAGTCTTGTGAACCACATCGTTGCTATTCCAGAGAGAGTTATGGGAAAGCATCCACACTTGGTTGCATCATCAGCTCATGCAGAATCCATCAGCCATTCATATCTCATGATATGCTGCCTGGGGTCAGTTTTTCCTCGTAGGCAGGCATTGATGGCATATTGAACCTCCTCGGATATTCCACATGTAAAACATTATCAGTAAACGGGGTATGGCTTCTCGAAATTCCCCAGTCATCGTTAGTCAAGCCCTGGCTCTATCTCACCAACTGTCTGACCATTACCAATAAGTCCAACGTTTGGATAGTTAATGCCAAGCGGTGGTCGCGCTCCACCTCACGTGAATGGTCCGGTCGATGTCTGTAGGCCATTTCACGCCTTCTTGGTTCACCATCTTCCCGATGTGTATCTTGGAAATTCACTTCATCGTCATTCCGGGGAAGAACTTGGTCAAGATTCAATTGAACTCCAGCATACAAACCAACCGTAGCAGCTCCAACTTTATTACCATAAGGCATAGATGAATTCCTTCTTCTGGTGGAGGGATCGGTACCGATCCCTATGGAAGGGTCGGCACCGATCGATCCCGGTAGACCACGATGGTCTGCCAGTTGATGTCCCAAAGTTTTTGCACGATATTCATATGTTCTATTATGCTTATGCCTATGATACTGATCTGATGAGCTAGAACTCTCGGATGTTGAGTGAGGAGTAGGGTCCCTCCTAGCTTCCCCCGCTGCTGCTGATTGATTTGACTCATCAAGTTGATATTGGTCTGAATTTGTTGATTTAGTTATCGATGGCTCTCAATCTGCTCTCTCATTAAATTATGAAATCCAGCTATTATAATAGAATCAGTGGGATTTTAAACTTTAACCGGATCAGCATTCACATTTGTTGGTTAATTGCTTGGGTCTCCTTGTTGAATGCTGGCAGTCTCATTTCCATTCACGTTCTGAGAAGTAGATCTAGTATGTCTCGCCATTCTAAATAGCCTTGCTTAGATTTCTACAAATCTGAGTAGTATTAGCAACTTCTTGAAGATAACTGCAGATCTCCTTTAGGGTATTTATCCAATCCAGTAGCAACAGAGGGATCCTAGCAAGATGAGAATCAAGGTTCTTAGTGAAAGCACCAAAATATTTGCAACTAAATAGGTCACAAATACCCAAGAATAGATTTTTGTAGAGAAGTAAGTGAAGAAAAATTAAATTAAACTGAGGAAATGATTGAGCTAATAACAAATAAAAGCAATAATCAAAGACACATAAATTTATAGTGGTTTGGCGTTGCATGCCTACGTCCACTTTGAAGATTATCCTTTATTAATCACTGAAAAATCTGACTACAGCAGTAGGAAATAGTAAACACTTGACTTGATTACAATAGAGTCTAAAGTAATAAGCAGCGTAAAAGACCCTTAGAATGACCCACTAAGCTAGTATTTATAGGTGAAGACGACTACCAATCTCTCTGAAACTTCGGCTGAAGGATCTTCTAATCTACATGGGCCCACTAGAGGGATCATTGGGCCCAATTCCGGAGGGATCGGTACCGATCCCTTCATTGGTCAATTTTTGGGCAGCGATTCCTATGATGGTCTCTTCATGCTAAAATATGTTTAGCCTCCAATTTTCATGTCATTTGGACCATTGGAAGTCGAGTAATTGCTCGATCTTCGATTTGGTATGACTTGTGTACTGCTTATTGCCGAACCCTATACAAGGATGTATGCCGATCCCTCCCATTCTGTCATTTTGATATGTGATCCCTATGGTAGGTTCCCTAGGATTCACATACCTTGCTCCCTATAGGGATTTTACTTGTAGATCTCGTGATATTGATCATTGTATGCAAGAATGCACTTGGACTCTAATGCACGTCGACACTCTTCAGTAGAGCCTGTCGACCCCTCTTGATTGAGTATATCTGAAATGACCCTCCTTATTTTGCTTAATTTTTTTTTTTACATTACTATAATTAATATTCTCAGAGTCATTTTCTTTTCAAACAATTCATCCAAGATCCAATATTTTCTACCAATATAAATATATCAGTTTATTCCTAAAAATATACACATACATATGAGGATGTATGTGTTCCTCTTGTTTAAAATCAGAGTATGTTATTAATTCCATTTGTTAGACAAGAGCATGATGTTTAGTTTGGATTTAAAGAAATCTGCATATAGTTAATTACCTTGTTCTTTTGAATGTTTATAATATGATAATAATTTCTTTCCATATTTGGTTAAAGTATTTGTGATTTTTTTTCATAGTTCAAATATATTGATATTTGGCTAAGACCAGAAAATGATATATTATCTTATCATTTTCCACTTATTTATTTTCTGGAAACTTTCTTATTTTTGATTCAATCTATATGACTTGTTTATTTTTAATCTTAGCCTGTATAACACATTGTAGGTTGAGTATTTGCATAAGATTTGCTGTGACAAGCATTTGAGCTTAAAAAATATATTTAAAAAGGTTAATGAGTGTTTCCAAGTTCTAATAGTGCAGACCTGTCCAGATTGCATATTTGGTATAGCTTTTAAAAGTTGATTGTGGTGAAACAATTTCTAAAAAAAATCTAAAGCTTTTGAAATGTATTTTTCATTCAAAATAACATCAAATATGGTCGACCAAAACCTCACTCCTTTGAAGCTGGTTAACCCATAAGTCTTGTGTCTAACAGGCACTTATTCAAGGCAATGGCATTATATCTGAAGCCTTGCAAAATATTTACTTTTCTTAAAACAATTCAAAAAGTGGTATTAAACTGGTTTACAAAGTTTCACAGTAAAAATGATTTAAATCTTTATAAGTTTACCTCTAGATAAATCCAAATTTTATTCTAAAACTTAGTGCATTGCTATATCACAAGAATTTGTCCAATACATGATATAAATTAAGAAATATATTTGTTCACATATATATATATATATATATATATATATATGTATATTTCATTTCCTAGGCTTTCATATCTAATACTTGAGCATATTTTTCTGATTCTCAACCCAGATATTTCTTTTAATTTTTAAACCTTAATGCATAGCAATATTTAACAGATAAACAACCAGTTCAATCAAACATAGCAAGTTCATTACATAACATCAAGTTCAAACACAACTGTCTCATGAATACATGCAGATAAAAACATATTAGGCTCTTATTAAAATTAGCAAGCATGTTCATTCAATCTCTTTTCATTTGTCATTATTTCACTTTCTACTTAGATCCTGCATTTCCTGAAAGAGCATTGGTGGCTGCCTCATTTTAAAGTGAGACACCCCCATATGCCATGAGAAAATAAGGGTCAAATCTATGATCTGGTATGAGCAACATCAGTATAATCATGATATTAAACAACAGAGAATATGAGTGTAATAACTTGTCATTTGAATGAATTTCTGCAATCAATTATTATATCATTGTGTAAATAAAATGACTCAGATGTGATAACTCCATCTATCATTCCTTTATCTGCATTCATAATCAAGCAAACATAATTATCTGTTTGCAACATGTGCAATCACTGGAACAATCATAGTTCCATGCCAACCAATCCTAAGAAATATTCATAATCCTATCTCTTCATGTACAGGTTGTATAAGTTCATTTTAAATTCCTTCCTCATCTGCCATTAAGGAATCACAGGGACACATTGCAATGAACTAATTCACATCATTGCACAAAGATCTCAGGGCTTAAACAAACCATGTGCCAACTTGCATAAATCAAATATAACAAGTATTCCAGCAGCCTTCTTGGCCTTACCTTCCCTAGTTTATTTACTAGTGTATTGATTTAAATATTATCATCAGATAGCTAAGAGAACTTGTCACTACAAACATGGAAATATCCATAAATTTTTCTAGCATAATTTACTCAGAAATTTAGTAGACCCAAAGATGTAGACATTTTGTCTTGATCTTAATAAAAATATAAGAATATTTTCAACTGTGAAAGAAACATGGCATGTCTTGTTATATTGATTGCAAGCCTTTATGATTGAATCAGATTCATGATCTGGCTCAATCATAGTTTTAGCTTGTGAGCTCTTTTTATATATATATATATATATATATATATTTGATTAAGGGCTCAGCACCTAGAAAACTTCTATTGCACCCTTAATTTCTTTCTCTTCAAGCCTCAGCACTTATACCAAGTATAATGCAGCTCCAAATATTTTTCTTTGGTAAAATTTCCATGCCATAGATCTATAACAATTGAGAGTATTCTATAAATATTTTTTTTTAAGATTTTGGATCTTAACATTTCTGTGTACAATAAAACAGTAAGATGCACATCCAAAGGCAAACATCTCAATAAATCAAAGATCACCAACAACATCCATAATAAAATCATATCAGAGTTAAAATAAAACGTCCAAAAAAAAGCATTGATAATTTCATATCAAAACCAGCAATATGTAAATGGCAATATAAAAAGTGGTTGCCTCATCTCAGGTCTTAATGCCATGAATTTAGTGAGGTTACTCACCTAAGTTCTTCATTCTCTTATTTCGGAAAATCCTTATGTGTGTGTTTTCTTCTCCCTTTCAATATTTTCCTTTCTTTCTTATTATTTTTGAGCAACTCTGGGTAAAATGTTTTCCTGGCCAAAACTGCCTATTTATACCTGTGTTTCCTCTTAGGGTTTTGTTACAACAAAATTCCATTTCTATCCCAACCATCTTCTTGCATTTTGCATTTTCACATTTTTTTTCTCCTTAATGTCCCGGCCACTTTAATCTACTATAGCTAGTACCCCTTTTTTTCCTTTTACTTTTTCAGAAAAATGGCTATCTTTAATTAGTTACCCAAGTCATGCTAAATGTGTGATTTAGTTTTTATTTATGTTTTTATTCTTTTCTGGAAATCTCCTTTTCTATTTTTACCTACACAAGCATATTGACTTGTATTACATTTCATGTCATTTTGATGTTTCTTTTAACACTTTCTGCTCACAGAAAATATACATGCACATGGGTGTATATATTTTTATTTGATCTCTCTTGCCTTTCAGAAATTATACATATATATCCCAATTAAATGAGTTAGATCTGGTAAAAGAAAACCCTATGCTAAGTAAGAATTACTTCTTTGCTCACATAAAATCTTTCTGCCTCTTTATTACTTTAGTTAATTCCTTATGCTTCACAGAAAAAATGTATATAGTCATATCTCCCATATTTAACTTGGTTAAGTTAAATTCCAATATTTTAAATAAGAATTTTACTTCCTTATTTCAAATAAAAATTTTCTGTCCCCTTTTTTTTCTAAATTCTTGGATTTCCCTTGTGCCATTTTCCAGTGTGCACGTGCACACATATCCTTGTACACTATTTAATCCCAAGAATTTCACCATATTTAAATCTAAATGTTTCAAAATTAAATCATTTTATCAAAAATGATTTTTCACAAAATTTTGGGGTATTACATTCACCCCTCCTTTTAGGAATTGTGTCCTCACAATTTTCTTAGTACTTATAACAAGCATCATCTTATTTTCTGAAAATCTATCAAACACATGCATAAGCAAGCAAAATCAATCATGGCAACCATACATATTAGATTTTCTAAAAATTTAAAATTACCTTTAATCTGCAAAAAGCTTAGGATAATCTATCCTAATCTTGTCTTCTAGCTCCCATGTACAATCATTAGGATCAAGACTCCACTGAATCTTTACCAGTTTCAAAGTTTTACTCCTTAATTTCTTTTCTTCTTTGGCTAAAATCCCCACTGGTTCTTTCTCATAAACCAAGTTAGGATTTATTTGAATTTGGGTAGGTTTTTCCAGAATTTCTTCTCTATCATGTACCCATCTTCTAAGTTGTGACACATGAAAAACATTATGCATTGCTTTCATCTCCTCTGGCAGTTCCAGTTTGTATGCTAATGAACCAATTCTTTCCAGAATTTTATAGGGTCCTACATACCTTGGTGTGAGCTCACCTTGCTTGCCAAATCTCAAGACCTTTTTCATAGGTGAAACTTTGATAAAAACAAAGTCATCCACTTCATATTCCACTTGCTTTCTCTTCCTATCTGCAAACTTATTTTTCCTGTCTTGAGCTGCAGCAATTCTTTTCCTCACCAATTTAATTTTCTCTGTAGTTTCTTGTATGTACTCAGGTCCTAAAATATTCCTTTCTCCTGTTTCTACCCAACACACAGGTGATAAACATGGCTTGCCATATAAGGCTTCAAATGGTGCCATCCCTATGGTGCTTTGGTAACTGTTATTGTATGTGAACTCAGCTAAATGGAGATGGTCTTCCCAGTTGCCTCCAAAGTCCAGTGCACATGCTCTCAACAAGTCCTCTAAAACTTTGTTCACCACCTCAGTTTGTCCATCTGATTGTGGATGGTAGGCAGTGCTTAAGCACAATTCACTCCCCATGGCCTCTTGAAAACTTTTCCAAAACCTTGAGGTGAAGATGGTATCCCTATCACTCACAATGGTTTTGGGTATGCCATGCAATCTTACCACCTCTTTCATGAATATTTGAGCCAATTTTGGGGCATTTCTTTCTGATTTTACTAGGATAAAATGTGCTACTTTAGTTAGCCTATCCACTATTACCCATATACTTGTGTTTCCTCTCTTAGATCTAGGCAGACCATCTATGAAATCCATAGATATATCCTCCCACTTCCACTGTGGTATGCTAAGGGGTTGCAACAGTCCTGATGGCCTTTGTGTCTCTGCCTTGACTTGTTGGCAAATCATATACTTTGCAACATGTTTGGCCACATCTGACTTCATTCCCTTCCACCAAAGATTTCTTTTCAAATTTTGATACATCTTGGTACTGCCTGGGTGTATGGAGTACTTACTCCTATGGTATTCATTTAATATTTCCTCCTTCAATTCTATGTTTTCTGGAACACATATCCTATTCTTGTTCCTTAAATAACCATCTTTATCAACTTGATAATTTACTACTTCCTCCCCTTTTGATAAGAACATTTTCTTTTCCAATAGGTTTAGGTCTTGTTCCTGCATTTTCCCAACCTTTAGAAGTAAATCTGATTGCAGAGATACCATACTCAATTTTCCTTTACTTTCATCTTCTTCAATTGGTACCATTTGTATCTCACTATTTGTTTCCATTTCCAAATCAGTCAGTATAGACAAATCCTTAAACTCTTCCATCATCAACATGGCTACTTTAGCATGTTGTCTACTCAAGGCATCTGCAACTTTATTTGCCTTACCTGGTGTACAGAGTATATCTAGATCATAGGCAGTTAGGAACTCCACCCATCTATGTTGCCTCATGTTCAAATCTTTTTGTGAGAATAAATATTTCAGTGCCTTATGATCAGTGTACAAAATAAATTTGGCACCTAACAAGTAATGTCTCCAAAGTTTCAAGGCATACACAACTGCTGCTAGTTCAAGACCATGGGTTGCATACCTTGTTTCATGTGGCTTTAATTGCCTAGATGCATAGGCTACCACCTGGTCTTGCTGCATCAACACAGCCCCTAGCCCAGAGCCACTTGCATTAGTGTACACAATTAAGTTTTCATTCCCCTCTGGCACCCTCAATACTGGTGCATTAATTAAAGCTTCTTTTATTTTGATAAAAGCTTGCTCACATTTTTCTGTCCATACAAAGGCTTGGTTATTTCTGGTTAAATTGGTAAGTGGTGATGATATTTTCGAAAAATCTTTTATAAATCTCCTATAATATCCTGCCATCCCCATAAATGATCTAATCTCACTGGTTGTGCTAGGCCTTTTCCATGCTTGGATAGCTACTACCTTATTGGGGTTTACTGATATTCCTTTGGCAGAGATAACATGCCCAAGAAAATGTACTTCTTCTTTCCAAAATGCACATTTTAAAAATTTTGCCTTTACATCATTTTCTCTTAATCTTGACAAAACTAAATGCAAATGATTTTTATGCTCTTCCACTGTTTTGGAATAAATCAAAATGTCATCAATAAAAATCAGTACAAACTTGTCTAAATAATCTATGAATATTCTATTCATTAAATCTACAAAACATGAAGGAGCATTTGTCAAGCCAAATGGCATAACCATAAATTCATATAAGCCATATCTAGTGTTAAATGCAGTATACTTAACACTTGAGTCTTCAACCTTTATTTGATGAAATCCTGATGCTAAGTCTAATCTAGAAAATATTTTAGCTTCACTGAGTTGATCAAAGAGATCATCTATTCTAGGCAATGGATATTTGTTCTTGATGGTTACTTTATTTAGTTCTCTATAATCTATGTAAATTCTCAAAGTACCATCATGTTTTCTTACAAACACTACTGGAGCACCCCAACATGAATTACTTGGCCTTATAAATCCTTTGCCTTCTAATTCTTCCAACTGATTTTTCATTTCTTTCAGTTCACTTGGCCCCATTCTATAAGGTTTCTTGATTATTAGACTTGCTCCTGGAATGAGATTAATTTGAAACTCAACTGGTATGTGGTGTGGAAGACCCTTAACTTCCCCAAACACATCCAAGTATTCATTGACTATGGGAATTTCTTCATTGGTTAGTTCACTGAAATCTTTTTCTGAGTTAACTAAATGATATAATTTTCCTTCCTTAGCTACTTCACATAAAACTGTGATCCTCTGGCCTCTAGAATTTTGCAATGATATGGTGGATGAGTCTAAATTAATTATGGCTTTAAATTGCCTTAACCAGTCTACCCCCAATATAACACAAATATTTAGGTAATTCAAAACATATAAATTGGAAATAAAAATATTTCCTCCTATGTTTAACTCCACATCCACACAATTCATGTTCAAAACACTAGAACTCCCCAATGGACTTTTTATAAGCAGTGGGGTTTCAACCAATATGCAATTTAATTTTAGCATTTTAACTAATTCATAGGAAATCAAGGAGTGGGTTGCCCCAGTGTCATATACTACTGCTATGGGTATGGTGCAAATAAGTAGTGTACCTTCCACTTGACCATGATTCTCAGCTCTACTCTCCACTGTGGATTTGCCTTTACCTCCCAAACTTGCTATTTTCCCTTGCTGTTTGTACTCAGGACAATTCCTTTTCATATGCCCCTCTTTCCCACATAGGTAGCACTTGAAAGCTCCTCCTTTTAATTCTGGGCACCTTGGTTTGATGTGTCCTTTTCCACAATGATGGCAAACCAACTTCTTTTTAACATCATTAGCTTTAGTGTCTTTGTCCTTCTTGTTGTCTGTCTCCTTCTTTTTATCATAAGGGTGATATCTTCCCTTATTCTTCTTGTTGTTGTTGCTCTTAAAATTCCTATACTTCTCTCTTTCCTTGTCATGCTATTCCAATTTCAATGCCAGATCAATTACTTGATCAAAAGTTCTATCTGCATATGGTAGCATGGCTCTGCTAAGTCCTGGGTTCAAACCTCTAATGTACCTATCATTTTTGGATGCTTCATCTGCCACTAGCATTGCTCCATATTTGGATAATCCCTCAAATTTTTGTGTATACTCAGTAACATTCAAAGTTCCCTGCCTAAGTCTGATAAATTCTTCAAGCAAAATGGTCTTGGCTGATGCTGGTACAAACCTTGCCTCCAACATCTCCTTGAATTGATTCCGAGTGATTTCATTTTCAATTCTCCCAGCTATGATCACCTCCCACCAGCCTAATGCCACTCCTTTCAGCTGTCTTGAAGCTACTTGCCTTCTCCTCTGATCATCAAGCTGCATGTCATTGAAAATTCTATCCAGTGTTCTCAACCATGCTTGAATTTCCATCACATTCTCAGTCCCTTCAAAACTTCTGCCTCCCAAATTGGTGTAAGTCTTAAGTAGTTTTGAAAGTTCTTTATGTGGGTTCTCAGGCCTATGCCCAATTCCATCCCTTAAAACTCTTACAAACTCTTGCATATCAAGCATCTGTGGTGCACTTGTCCCTGCATGATGTGATCCCCTTCCTACCATGGTTTGCTAACCAAGTTTATGGGAAAATAGTATTAGTGTAGTGTAAGTATTTTCTATGGTTAATATTTTCCTATCTAAATTATTTCATCCAAGCAACCAGATATAATACATTTCTATAGCATTCAATCAATCAATGCAATCATTTGCTCTGATACCAACTGATATGACCCTCCTTATTTTGCTTAATTTTTTTTTACATTACTATAATTAATATTCTCGGAGTCATTTTCTTTTCAAACAATTCATCCAGGATCCAATATTTTCTACCAATATAAATATATCAGTTTATTCCTAAAAATGTACACATACATATGAGGATGTATGTGTTCCTCTTGTTTAAAATCAGAGTATGTTATTAATTCCATTTGTTAGACAAGAGCATGTTGTTTAGTTTGGATTTGAAGAAATCTGCATATAGTTAATTACCTTGTTCTTTTGAATATTTATAATATGATAATAATTTCTGTCCATATTTGGTTAAAGTATTTGTGATTTTTTTTCATAGTTCAAATATATTGATATTTGGCTAAGACCAGAAAATGATATATTCTCTTATCATTTTCCACTTATTTATTTTTTGGAAACTTTCTTATTTTTGATTCAATCTATATGATTTGTTTATTTTTAATCTTAGCCTGTATAACACATTGTAGGTTGAGTATTTGCATAAGATTTGCTGTGACAAGCATTTGAGCTTAAAAAAATATTTAAAAAGGTTAATGCGTGTTTCCAAGTTCTAATAGTGCAGACCTGTCCAGATTGCATATCTGGTATAGCTTTTAAAAGTTGATTGTGGTGAAACAATTTCTAAAAAAATCTAAAGCTTTTGAAATGTATTTTTCATTCAAAATAACATCAAATATGGTCGACCAAAACCTCACTCCTTTGAAGCTGGTTAACCCATAAGTCTTGTGTCTAACAGGCACTTATTCAAGGCAATGGCATTATATCTGAAGCCTTGCAAAATATTTACTTTTCTTAAAACAATTCAAAAAGTGGTATTAAACTGGTTTACAAAGTTTCACAGTAAAAATGATTTAAATCTTTATAAGTTTACCTCTAGATAAATCCAGATTTTATTCTAAAACTTAGTGCATTGCTATATCACAAGAATTTGTCCAATACATGATATAAATTAAGCAATATATTTGTTCACATATATATATGTATATTTCATTTCCTAGGCTTTCATATCTAATACTTGAGCATATTTTTCTGATTCTCAACCCAGATATTTCTTTTAATTTTTAAACCTTAATGCATAGCAATATTCAACAGATAAACAACCAGTTCAATCAAACATAGCAAGTTCATTAAATAACATCAAGTTCAAACACAACTGTCTCATGAATACATGCAGATAAAAACATATTAGGCTCTTATTAAAATTAGCAAGCATGTTCATTCAATCTCTTTTCATTTGTCATTATTTCACTTTCTACTTAGTTCCTGCATTTCCTGAAAGAGCATTGGTGGCTGCCTCATTTTAAAGTGAGACACCCCCATATGCCATGAGCAAATAAGGGTCAGATCTATGATCTGGTATGAGCAACATCAGTATAATCATGATATTAAACAACAGAGAATATGAGTGTAATAACTTGTCATTTGAATGAATTTCTGCAATCAATTATTATATCATTGTGTAAATAAAATGACTCAGATGTGATAACTCCATCTATCATTCCTTTATCTCCATTCATAATCAGGCAAACATAATTATCTGTTTGCAACATGTGCAATCACTGGAACAATCATAGTTCCATGCCAACCAATCCTAAGAATATTCATAATCCTATCTCTTCATGTACAGGTTGTATAAGTTCAGTTTAAATTCCTGCCTCATCTGCCATCAAGGAATCACAGGGACACATTGCAATGAACTAATTCACATCATTGCACAAAGATCTCAGGGCTTAAACAAACCATGTGCCAACTTGCATAAATCAAATATAACAAGCATTCCAGCAGCCTTCTTGGCCTTCCCTTCCCTAGTTTATTTACTAGTGCATTGATTTAAATATTATCATCAGATAGCTAAGAGAACTTGTCACTACAAACATGGAAATATCCATAAATTTTTCTAGCATAATTTACTCAGAAATTTAGTAGACCCAAAGATGTAGACATTTTGTCTTGATCTTAATAAAAATATAAGAATATTTTCAACTGTGAAAGAAACATGGCATGTCTTGTTATATTGATCTGCAAGCCTTTATGATTGAATCAGATTCATGATCTGGCTCAATCATAGTTTTAGCTTGTGAGCTCTTTATATATATATATTTGATTAAGGGCTCAGCACCTAGAAAACTTCTATTGCACCCTTAATTTCTTTCTCTTCAAGCCTCAGCACTTATACCAAGTATAATGCAGCTCCCAATATTTTCTTTGGTAAAATTTCCATGCCATAGATCTATAACAGTTAAGAGTATTCTATAAATAATTTTTTTAAGATTCTGGATCTTAACATTTCTGTGTACAATAAAACAGTAAGATGCACATCCAAAGGCAAACATCTCAACAAATCAAAGATCACCAAAAACATCCATAATAAAATCATATCAGAGTTAAAATAAAACATCCAAAAAAAAAGCATTGATAAATTCATATCAAAACCAGCAATATGTAAATGGCAATATAAAAAGTGGCTACCTCATCTCAGGTCTTAATGCCATGAATTTAGTGAGGTTACTCACCTAAGTTCTTCCTTCTCTTGTTTCAGAAAATCCTTATGTGTGTGTTTTCTTCTCCCTTTCAATATTTTCCTTTCTTTCTTATTATTTTTGAGCAACTCTGGGTAAAATGTTTTCCTGGCCAAAACTGCCTATTTATACCTATGTTTCCTCTTAGGGCTTTGTTACAACAAAATTCCATTTCTATCCTAACCATCTTCATGCATTTTGCATTTTCACATTTTTTTCTCCTTAATGTCCCGGCCACTTTAATCTACTATAGCTAGTACCCCTTTTTTTCCTTTTACTTTTTCAGAAAAATGGCTATCTTTAATTACTTACCCAAGTCATGCTAAATGTGTGATTCAGTTTTTATTTATGTTTTTATTCTTTTCTAGAAATCTCCTTTTCTATTTTTACCTACACAAGCATATTGACTTGTATTACATTTCATGTCATTTTGATGTTTCTTTTAACACTTTCTGCTCACAGAAAATATACATGCACATGGGTGTATATATTTTTATTTGATCTCTCTTGCCTTTCAGAAATTATACACACACACACATATGTATATCCCAATTAAATGAGTTAGATCTGGTAAAAGAAAACCCTATGCTAAGTAAGAATTACTTCTTTGCTCACATAAAATCTTTCTGCCTCTTTATTACTTTAGTTAATTCCTTATGCTTCACAGAAAAAATGTATATAGACATATCTCCCATATTTAACTTGGTTAAGTTAAATTCCAATATTTTAAATAAGAATTTTACTTCCTTATTTCAAATAAAAATTTTCTGTCCCCTTTTTTTTCTAAATTCTTGGATTTCCCTTGTGCCATTTTCTAGTGTGCACGTGCACACATATCCTTGTACACTATTTAATCCCAAGAATTTCACCATATTTAAATCTAAATGTTTCAAAATTAAATCATTTTATCAAAAATGATTTTTCACAAAATTTTGGGGTATTACAATATCAATCCCTCCTAATGAGCCAATCAACACCAAACCCTTCCATTCATTGAGCCATATTCCATGCTTTGAGCATCCTACATTGTACATCCATCAAATCCATTCAATTCTGACTTTATATAATCATCTGTACTTGACTTTCGAGCCCCACAATCATCATTCTGGGGTCTTGATGGCAGTCAGATCTAACTCATGCAATTGGTTTAATATAGCCGGGCTAGAATGTCGGGTAACAATATCTCACCAATTTAGAGGTATACACTACTAGAGATTACTATGCTCAATGATATCGGGACTCGAAGACAAACAAAGATTTATGGACCATACTAAGGTCGTACTAATGTGTTAATAGTCTTAGATAAACAAAGTAAGATCTCCTTGAGTACACATACACACAAATTCAAATATACCAAGATTTGCATCAAAACAAGCTTTATTTCTAGAATTGCCAGCAGCAAACGTCTGTGGAAAACCAATAGACATCTGTGACAAGGCTCGGGATTATTATCTCTGAAGCCATAGACATCTGTGGTTTTTCCAACAGATTCTATCATCTGGGCAACTGCAATATCATGAACGGATGCTTCTGTTCATATTGAAAGAACTCCTCTCTTCCTCAAAAGTTACAAACATCGGATCAAAGAGATCTTATCTAGCAGTAACAACTCTTCATTTACATCTTGCTGATTCTATAAATACATCAAAGATTGAGATTACAAGTTTACTATTCTCTTGATTTCTACTAGTTTCTATCTTCTATTTATACACTTTTTGCTTACATATCCTCAACCAATCATAACCAAAATATTATTTTGGTTAGATCACTTCCTACAATTCAAAGCATTCACTTCCATATACTCGAAGGAGATTATAGGAAGAATTGTACTATTAGTTGATCTCTGTGTTATTTAGAACACAAGATTGTTGAAGAAATACTTTTGTATTAGCCTATTCCTCCAGGCGAAGTGAGGGTTATTGATTAAAGGAATTACCGAAGGGGAGCTTCAGGACTGGACATAGGACGGGAGGTCCGAACCAGTGTAAAAAATCTGGTGTGCTTGCTTTTATTATCTCTATTATTTATACTATGTTAATTTACTCTACTTAGTATAATTATTAGTACATACTCTCACATTAATATATAAGTTGCATTATATAAGATCATATAGACTTTCGGTTACCTTTCTCGTGGATTGCTTCTGTGAAAGATATGTTCATAGCTATTCGTCGCGACGCTTGACCGACGTCCAGTGTTATAGATTTAGAGAGTGCTCCCCTGATCTATTGTTGCGAGCTTAGTAATTTTGAACTGGTTTATCTTATGGATTTTCCAGGTATGTGTCCGCTTTTCTTTGACTCTAATAGTTGGGTGTCGAATATGATTATGTACAGGTATACACGTGTACTCCCTTGTAGAAGTCTCGATTATATGCATGTACTTATGTAGGCATATGTAGGTCATCATCTTTATTGTTGTCGTTGTTTGTTTTGTGTAGCTAGACTTGCTTTTGGTTTGCAGTTGTAGGATTGTTTTTGTTTTAGGCCGGCGTTGTGTGGGTTTGGCCCCCGCTTTTGTTTTCAGCTTAGATGTAGATAAAACATATACTTTTCTTTCCAAGTTCTATTTCGAATGTGAATAACAAAGACTTTTGTTTTTCCCAATATTTGTATGAATTTGTCTAAGTATTTGAGAAGTCCGCTTTCCATTCAATGTACTTGCGTTCCATTTTGTATCAAGATTATTGTTGGAGTAAGTCATTAGCCCATTCTGTGCTTTGTCGGCCTTTCATCGTAAAGCAATCATTGAAGTGCCAATCTATAGGCATTCGCATGTAACAATATCTAATTTTGGAACTTGGTCGAATTTCGATCATTTGGAAAGGTGATTCAAGCATTCCTTTTGGAGGAACTTTAAATGTGATTGCGCCTGCCTCCAAGCAATGATTGAAGTAAATTTCCTTGAATAGCAAGTCGTACATCCTTCTTTGAGATGCTTGTTTCAACCATGTCGAACGCCAGGCGTTGTTCGAGGCTAACCACCTAAGTTCAAGGTTTAGGTATCCTTTTTTTTAGAGTAGTAACATTCGATCACGCCAGACTTGGGGCATCGATCAAAGTTTATAAGTAAGATCCTGCCTTTCGTCGGGCACGTATCCTTTGCCTCGCCTACTCCGAGCAAGGCATTGATGCTCCGCCAAACTCTAGACATGAGCTAATTAATGGGCCATTGGGTCACATCCATTTTGATATGTGCCCATGCCAAGGGCTGAAAGATTTGACTGGTATCTACCTTCGGACGCCAAGGAAGGTTGAACTTCAAGGGCTCGATCATGGACCATAGAAGTTTGGTCGGCACCTAACTCCGGGTGCCTGCACACCTTGGTGTTGTAATATCAGACGACTTAATATCGGTGTGCGGCTGCTCTCAACTTAACTTCATCGTGCTTCTCATTAATCATATCAAGAGACTCCAATAGGAGTTACTCATTTGTTTTTGGATTGTAGTGAGTCATTCGATGAGAAGGCACCTTTAGTTCATCGGAATCATAGCCTTTGATCTGTAGGCTAACGTGAATGGGGAGTGGCAAGTCACTGACTTGTGGGTCGTTCTTTAAGCCCATAGTACTAATGGAAGTTCATCGACCCACTTGCCCTTGGCCTTTTCCAATTGTTCTTAAGAATGGACCTGATAATCTTGTTTACAGCTTTAACCTGTCTATTCGCTTAGGGTGTGCCACCATAGCGAATCTCCTTTCTATGTTGAATTTAGTGTTGTCGAACTGAGTCCTGTTGCCAGTAATGATTTCCTATGGAACTTCAAAGCGATAGATGATATTTCAAACTACGAAGTTGATTACTTTCTTTGTGATGATGGTTGCTAACGGCTCTGCCTCAGCTTATTTGGTGAAGTAGTCAACTAGACAATGATGTACTTTGCACCGCCTTTAGATATCGGCAACACACTGATGATATCAATTCCCTAAACTACAAACTACCGAGGACTAACCATTTGAGTAATCTCCATTGTCGGGGCTCTCGGAATTTTACCAAATCTTTGGCACTTGTCACACTTTCAGGTGTAATCGGCCCCATCTCAGTTGACGGTTGGCCAGAAGTATCCGTAGCAAAGGATCTTCTTCGCAAGGGTTTGCCCCAGGTGTAGTCTCCACAGGCCTTTTCTTGAACTTTACTCGGGACTCATTTGGCCTCGTCGTTAGCGACATATAGTAGCATTAGGACTGAGAATCCCTTTCGATCAAGTGCTCCTTGTTGAAGAATATATCTTGAAGCTTGGTGAAGGATCTTCCGTCGCTCATTCCTTTTGTCTATAAGGATTCCTCTTTATAAGTAGCCTTTTATTGGAGTTATCCATGACTCCTTTTCTGGATCAGCCTCTAAGACTCAATCGACATCCATCTGGTCGATGCTTGCAGCTGATAGTACTTCCACCGAAACCAAGGCCATAAGCTGCGCGTCCCCAGAACTAACCAACTTAGCCAGTGAGTCAGCCTTTTCCTTTTCCTCTCTGGGATTTTAAGTGTGATCGCACCTGCCTTTGGGTGTCGATCAAGATTAACCACTTAGGATAGTAGTTCAAGTACCCTTTTCTGGGATAGCGATTTTTGATTGCGCCAAGATCCAGGTGCTGGTTTAAGTTAGCTACTTAAGAATGTAGTTCATACGCCCTTAGCCAGGATGTTTATTTCCAATTGTGCCTAACTTCGAGCATTGGTTCAAAGTCATAGCTAAGATTCCACCTTATGATGGGTATGGATCTTTCATTATGCTTACTTCGGGCAAAATGTCCGGGATTGGATTATCTTGGTACATCCATCTTTTGTTTATACTCCTGCCCCCAATCTGAGGACAAGAGTTGAGCGAGCGAATGATCGTATCACGTTCGTTTTGATTTATACTCCTACCCCTACTCCGGGAGCGATAGTTAGCATCCAGATAGTCGTATAACATCCATTTAGGTTTATACTCCTTCCCCTACTCCGAGAGCAAGAGTAAGCGAATAATCGGTCAAATCATGTTCATTTAGTTTATACTCCTACCCCCTATCTGAGGAGAAGGGTTGGTGTACGGATGGTCATGTTGCGTCCGGTTTAAGTTTATACTCCTGCTTCGGGAGCAAGAGTTAAGGTATGGATGGTTATGTCATGTCCGGATTGATTTTATACATCTGCCCCCAATCCGAAGACAAGAGTTAAGGTATGGACGGTAATGTTTTATCCGGCTTAAGTTTATACTCCTGCTCCTATTCTAAGAATGAGAGTTAAGGTGCGGACAGTCATGTCACGTCCGGCTTGAGTTTATACTCCTGCCCCCAATCCGAAGGCAAGAGTTAGGGTGTGAATGGTCATGTTACATCCTACTTCAGCTTATACTCATGCCTCTAATATAAAGGCAAGAGTCAGCTGGTATAAATCTCCAAACACCAAGAAGAACTTCAAGGGTCCGATCATGGACCGCTGAAGTTAGGTTAGCACCTATCTTCAAGCACCTACGTACTTGCATTATTCACATGCAGATTCATTTGAGTTGGTATAGTCACAATTTTTAAGTAACGGAAAAACAAAGTATCGGACTCATAAAGCCGTTTTATTTTATAAAAGACGAGAACTGACAGGTTCTATTTTGGACCTTCCCAACATTGCTGGGGAAACGCAAGTTCTCAAAAGGTTAGGGATCGAATGTGACCGTCAACCCAATGGTTAGGACCTTCCTAGAGTTGTTGGAGCAACGTTGGTTCTCCAAAGGTTAGGGATTGAATATGACCATCGACTCGACGGCTAGGAACTTCCCAGCATTGCCGAAGCAACGCCGGTTCTTAGAAGGTTAGGGGTCGAATGTAACCGCCGACCCGATAGTTAGGGGTCTACACCTCTCGTCCGTTAGTTGAAGACAAAGGAGCATTTCTTTGGTCATCCCGATGGCTTCAAGGCATGGAGATCCCTCTTGCAAGAACACAGTTTTATTGGATCAAGAAGCTAATTTTATTAATAAGTGAAAGAAATGGCATGTCCTGCCTATTACAGTGCCCCCAGTCTCTTTGGGAGGCTTATTTGCAAAAGGGAAAACTAGATAGTGATTGATGTGGCACAATGGCTATCGGCTGCTACTCCATCCCCAAGTGACTGGTCTATTATTAGCTTGTCTTTGCTCCTATCTACTGAGCTCGGCCTGTTCACTTAAAGCAAGTAGACCGTGGGGTCTCACGGTTTCTCCATTGTTTGCTTGTTCCTTAACATACTGTTGGAGCTTGTTATTCTTTATCAACTCCTCAATCACATTTTTCAAATGTCGACATTCATTAGTATTATGTCCATGAGTTTTATGGAAATGATAATACTTTCCCGAGCACTTTTACATCAGTCGCCTCTCCCCGGGGTGTCTTTTTATATTGTTCCATCCCTTGCGTGGCAAGGTAGATATGCTCCAATGTATCGTTCAGAGGTGTATATTCCTAGGGTTTCGAGCTTCTCAGGCACTTGCTGTTCTCACTTTATTGGCCACTTGGAACTGGATTCTTCTTTCTTTGATTGTCAATCTTATTACCAACCTTCACATCTATATTACGAGAATTGCCTCTAGATTGCTTTACAACAACAATGTTTTGTACCACCTCATTTAGGTTTCCAGGAACGGTCCTCCGTGGACGCTTGCACACATCCTCCCAACGCAAATAATCATTGGCTTTCCTGTAAAAAAGCTTACATTGTTGACGATTGCTCCCTTTCTATCCAGTCTTTGAAATCCGAGTTGTGGTGAATTCCCCTACAAAGCGCCATCAGCACCATGTCTTCCTTGGATCCGTTATTTTAGTTATAGGTGTGTGGAACTGATTCAAATAGTTCCTCAACGACTCCCCTTCAACTTGATAAACATTAGACAATGACATCACGTGCTTCAGACGTAAAGTGTGTAAGCAGAACTGCTCCATGAACTTTCACGACGACTCAGCGAAAGATGATATGGACCTCGATGGAAGCCGAGTGAACCACATTTTTGCCACCCCTTCTAAGAAAATTAGGAAACGGTGACACTTTACAACATCTAAAGCTCTGGTTGAATCCAGGTGCTATTCATATCTTAATAAGTGTTGCCTAGGATCTATTGTTCCTCCATACAACTACATCATTGGCATATTAAATCTTTTGGGATATCTTCGTGAACGATATCCTCTGTAAATGGATTCTAGCTCACATAGGTACCCAATTCATCATTAGTTTTGAATATTTTTTTCACTAACCAACCTCCTAACCATATCCTTCAGGTAGCCCTGGTCAACGGATTCGACTGAACAACGGTAATCAGGTCCTGCCCCGAGTGTTCGACCCGGTGATCATTCTCAGGAAGGTGCTCGATACCCAGGCTCGGAAGGGTATCACTGATCCTTGTGCAGGTGGACCATTCTCGAACTACTGAAAGCATCTTAGTGGAATCCTACATAATAAGTGAACGCGCCTTAGCGGTTGTGATTGTATACCTATTATTGTTGTGATGTATACGCACATGCACCATAGCTATGTGATTATTTATATTTCACACCTTAGACATTATATTATCACTGGATTTTATAATAGAAATGGTTTGGTTATGGTAAGGTAAAAGCCCATCCGCGTTTATTGGTGGCATGGTCTTATAAGATACCTTTACATTTGAAGGGTTTTATAAATTTAGCAATCCATATGATTTGAGTTTCTCACGCTGGTTTACCAGACTGATCCAAGTGTTATTCTCTTATAATGTTCAGGTTAGCTCGAGTATGTTTCCAGATTTAGTTGTGGTTCATTGAAACTCTTGGAGAGGAGCTAGATAATTTCTTACCATATTTTATTTCCACTGCATTACTTGTTTTGTATCTATTAGCATTTGTGAGGACATGCTGTTATAACTATCCAGGCTAATGATAGGTTGTTTTCTCTGATTAATGTATGTATATTAAAGTTTTCTTTTAGTAAAGACCTTTTGAGATATTATATATTATCGTTCCGCATGTGAGATTCTGATATTGTGTTCTTCTTCCTTATTCTGTTTCTTTTACTTTTACCCTAACATTCTGTCTTTTCGGCACTTGGGTGCTCAACATTTGAATATCGTGGATGTATTAGTATCGATATTTGGAGGACGGAAAGGCAAACCATTACATGTGGTAGCAGAGCTGAAGGTTAAGCGAGAACCTTGGCTTTAGTGGGTATAACTCATTTAGAGATAGGGTAATGCCTTATTATGAGTTGAGCGTATACATACGAGAGTGCGTATTGTTATTGTTATAAAAATGTTCTGTATTATGTTGATTGGTTTTTATAGTGGTTATGGATTCTAGCAATACGTGTTGCTAACATTATTGATAGGGATCTCTAAACATTTAAACAAGGCAAACTAACACAGTATTACTTTTGAAAATTGTAAATGAAATAATTTTACCTAGGATTATATTTTATATATAAAAGATTAATTTTCATAAATTGATATAGTTATTTATGATATATTTGTTTGTTAGGAAATTATAATATTCGATTATTATCATTTATAGTTTGATTAATTGTGCTCGACCAGCTTATGAGCAGTTTTACCTTTTCACTACATGGGTTGGGTAGATAGTAACTCATAGGAACATTGAAATGAACACCTTATGAATTAAGTTTCACTGTTTGAAGATAAGGCATTCAGTGATAATGTTGGGTTAAAATTTAATTTTTAATAAGAGTTGTTTATTATAGTCTTAATGAAAAGTAAGATATTTTAAAGATAAACACTTATGTGGTAGTTTTATATAAGAAAGTGACTTATATAAATATGAAAAAGGATTTAAACTGAGAATTTGAGAATTTAAATCCTGGTGTTCTGGAAATTGATTTTTTAAGATTTTGGAAAACAATACTAGTATTATTTGAAAGTAAATATTTAAAAAATTGGTTTATGTAATTGATATCATGGTACTTAGTAATATTTACGAAGTATTTGATACCGTTTTGGAAATGATTGGTTAAGTCCGAAAGGCATGAGTTAGGAGTATTGAACTCACTTCTGTCGCTGGAAAATAATTCTAATGATGACTACAGCATCATCGACGTTTGTTTTTGAGTTTCTAAGTGGGGGGATGCTACTATAGTAGCTTTTCTATGAAAGTGTTTTAGGTAAAATAGATTTTGATTTAAATACCGAAAGTACGATTAGGTATACAAAAGATGTATATATTACTATTTCAAAATGATTTGAAATGAAAATCGGGTGTTTAGTTCTGAAGTTTTCTGTTAAGATATTTTATGGACTCATGTATCCTATGTATTAGGGTAGTTTGGTTTGTGCATCTCACTATGATATGTTGTTTAGTAGCTTTCATTTGTTGGAATGAAATGGAATTTTTGATGATTTTGGACAGTCGAAACTTCGAAATTTGTATAAGAAATTGAAGCTAAGTGTTTGTAAAAGTTAAGTTTTATGTAACGCTTGATTTGAAAACATGGTAGAATTTAAATAAGTTTTAAATTGATTGAATATCCATGTTAACTAAAATGAATTAGATGTTTTTGTATATACTCTAAGGATGTAGTGGAGGATTATACGTATGAATTTAAGTTATATAATATTTAATAACTTGAAGTAAATTTCATGAAATGATTAATAAATGATTTTAGTATTAAATGAGGAATACTAAGTGAAAATAAATGTGAATTACAATGAAAAGTAATTGAAACCGATTGGAATAAAATACGTAAGTTGTACGTAGATCATTTTATTCGCATACCGACTTTTGATCTAGGATTCGAGCACATGGATTTCAAGGTGATTTACACCGGTCCGAATAAGGATTTTTCACTCATTCTCGACGGCGAACACTTTATACGAATTCTTGATATGATCCTGGAGTCTTCTATCATAGTATATGGCTATGTAAGGAATGGATGTTTCTAATCAAGAAACTTGATCAGAGTTTGCACTAGAGAGGTCAAATGAGATATTATAGTTCGAAAGTGAAGTCTATGTCATCGAGCTAGGGATCAGATTTGATATTGTGTACGGATGATATATATACATCGTACGGGCTTTTAATAATATTTGTATGCTATGTTTGTTGATTTGTGGAGAGTTTGGGGAATGACTCTTTGAATTTTTTAGGGTAGCATGAGTGATCGACTGGGTAATAGCTGAGGTTGTTGAGCGTAAGGTAACGCTTAGTGGATTGTTTGTCATCCTTGTGCGATGAGGGATTTTTGAACCAGGACAAACTGTGAGCTTGTTTGCTAGTGATTGTAGTACTGTGTAGTATTGTTATGTGATTATTTCTTAGGTTGCTAGTGATTGCAATATTGTTGGATACTAATGTGTGATTGTCGCTTTTGTTGCTCGGGTTAGTCTTGCGGGGACGAAATTCTTTTACGGAGGGAGAATGCGACGACCTGGATTTTTGAATGTTTTATAATTAAATATTGAAACTATTTAAATATTTAAATCATGGATTTAATGTGAATAAAAATGATTTCGAAAGCTTATTTAAATTCTTTTTAAATAATAAGTGATAATGGTAAAACATTAATTTATAATTTAAGTGATTAAATTTATTTTAATGATAATTCGTTTTAATTAACATGTGAAATTATCATTCCGGGGCATTGTTTCGTATTTTGACAAAACTAGTGTCATTGGATCCGGAATATTAAGTTGTTATACACCAACGAGTTTCATGACGATCGAACGTGCTGTGTGGTCATGCGTTCTTGAAATGAATAGCGTTTAATTAAAGAGAATAAATATTTTTCTATAACAACCCTAAATTTTAGTTGTTTGAATTTCAAATATTTAATGGATTTTAAATATGGAATTTTTGGTTGAACAAGTGAGATAATTAAAAATTTCAAATATAGCGATTAATTGGAGTTCGTGGATTGTGAATTTAAAATTGGTAAATAATTGAAATTTTACTTGTAAAACTGAAATTGGAAATTTTATATATTAATTTAACGGTGAAATAGCGATTCGGGGCACAATCTTAGAATTGAACGAAACCAGTTTCATTGGACCGTAATACAATATTATTGTAGGATTTCAAATTTCGTGGCAATTGGACTTATCGTTTGATTGTGCGAGCTTGAAACACTTAGAATTTATTGCACTAATAAACTATTCGAATAGCAGTTAGAATAATTAATCGGAAATAAAAAAATTAGGATGTATTTTTAATTTATTTGATTGGATTTTTCCTTAATTTTTAATTGGAAAATATTGAGATTTGTTGTTTGACGTTTCATCGACAAACGACGGTGTTTTGTAATTTTACAGAACTCAATACCGATATATATTATTTTTGATTTGGTATCGTCTCACTGATCTGAGCATGACGGTATATTTGTTTTGTCAATTCGGAGTCCATAGACGGACAGAAAGTGGTGTAGTGAAATGCCAAAAATAACATCTAAGATAATCCAAATCTCAAACGTAAAGCACTCAGGCGCACATCATACTTTTCCTATTCGTACCTCCAGCCGAATTCGTGTTTAGCTCGTACACTTCAAACTAAATTTGTGTTGGAGCAAGGGAAAAGGGCTGACTAACATATTCATTTTGTTCCCCTAAATTTTGTATATAAAGGCGAAGGAAAAACAGGAAAAAGAACTTAGTTGTTCTATCATCTGTTCTTCTTCCCTTCCTTTTGTTCACCTCAGATTAAAAATGGTCGCATCCTCTTATATAAAAAAATGGAAAAAAGAGCTTCTTCAAAAATTCAAATCTAAGACTCTGCTCGGCCTCTTTATTGCCTACCTGTACTCCTCCGTTCTATTATGTCGTCCTCTCTGTTTCACCATTCATTGTTCCAGTGTGCAAACAAAATGAAAACAAGAAAATCTTCTTATTCAAAAATTTCAAACAAATAGAAATAAAATCATGGAAAAAGGGAAAGCTTGTTGCTTTAAGTTTAAATTGAAAAATCTATGAGCTATGAAAATTGCAAGGGGTGCGTTCGTGATTTCAGTGGCTGGACAGTTTGATGAGGCAAGTTAAGGTTAGCGATTTGGTGAGGTATAAGAGGAGATGGAGGGAAAGAAGTGTGGCAAAGGGTCTGTGGTAGCAAGGGGAGTCGGAGACTGGAGTTTGGTCGCGTATGGGTTTCTTAGGCAAAACGCGTCGAGTAAAAATGGTGGTTTACTATAATAGGTCGCGACTTTGGTTTGTTTGACCGTACCCTATGTATTTGTGACCATCAAGAAACTCTCGTGAAGAGCATATGAATGGAGGTGGTTTCCGTGGTTTCCGTGGTTTGTGGAGTGCGGTGGAAGGAGAGAAGGAAGTCGGCATGGTGAAAACATGAGATACTGAGAGCGGGAGAAGTGAAAAAGAGGAAGAAAGGATTAGTATTATAGGGTAACTAAATTAATTGGAATTAAGAAATTAATTGTTTAATTAATTTATTCAATAACTTATATAATGTGTAACTCTCTCATACAAGGTCCGTTCGATACGCCGTCAGTCGTGTTGGCATTGAGCCGTCATCATCCATGCGATGGAGTTGAATAAGTTGCATTTGGAACTAGCTGAATCTGGAGCTATAGTCGAACGTTGTTCGACTATTGACCAAACTGAACGCGAAAGCGATAGTTGAAATAAATGTGAGTTAGACTCACCTTTCTGATTTACAAGTATGTTATTGTGTAGATTAAATTTATTTATGTCTGCTTAAATTGATTAAATTGGCTGATTGATTGAATATCATCAAGGATGACGATATAGCATCTTGAAATGCTATTAGATTGTTTGAACCTGATCTAGGATCATGATATAGCATCTTGAAATGCTATTAGATGTTTGAGTTTAAATTTGTATTCAAATTAGTTTAAATTAATGGATTGTATACGAAGTGATAAAGTGATATTGATTTGATTAATTTAATTACGTTGTTTAATTAATGACGTAGTTAATTTAAATATACTGTGTTGGTGTTATCTATTTAGCCAAATAAACACCGTTGAATAATCAATAAATTTTTTTTATCGTGAATGGCATTTGGTTAGCAGAATCAATCCATGTGCTGTTATTAGATTAAGTTGGACATTTATTTAAGTGCCACTTGATGTATACTAAATAATTGATGTGTTACAATTGATTGTTAATTATGGATTGGTATACATATATGCATGTTATTATTTAAATGCATGTAATTTAACTTAGAAAATTAAATTGGAATTAAATGGTAGCTTGTTAAGTACCATTGTGATCGTTAAGCCTCTTTCAGAATTTGGAAAGTTACGAATATTGTTTAACTTCAAATTGTATAATTTGAAGTAAAAGGTTTTATTTAATTATTATATATATAAATTGTTTTGTTTAATAATTGTTTTACAAATGTTTTGTAAAATCATTCCTTTAGTAAAGTTAATTATGTTTTAAAATTAATTGTTTATTTGATTTTGTTCAAAGATAATAAATTATTTTATTATTAGTTATTTAAACTAGATAATTATTTCATTAAATAATACTATTTAAAAGTTAATAAATTTTATTTTAAAGTTGACTAAATTTATATTATTATATTAAGATCTTTAAAATGTTAAAGGTTAAATTATTATATTATTAATAAATGTTTTAAAAGTATTTTTATATTATCAAAAATGGTTAAGATATTTTTTATGATGCTTAAAATCTTATTTATTATAATTATGTAATAAATTGTTTATAAAAGGAACCCTTTATGTAAAAAAATTGGTTAAAGGAGTTTATAAATGTGAATGTGGTTTTAAATTTGAAAAGGGAAGTTTTACAAATGGTTTGAGATTATAAAGAAATATTTTTCTAAATCAAACTTGGAAATTTATAAAGAAGCTTTATAAATAGATTTAGGAGATATATATAATAAAGAGATTTTGGAAAGAAATGGTTAAATTTCATAGCGTAATTCGAGGGGCAGAGATTGCCTACCGTCTGTTATGGATTTGCTGGGATAGCGATGTAACCATTGTACAAACTGTGATCTATGAAATTTCATGGCGTAATTCGAGAGGCAGAGATTGCCTGCAGTTAAGTTTGGATTTCTTTGGGATAGAGATGTAACCATTGTGCTGCGATCCATGATCGATACCGAACGGTGTTTTCCATATTTATTTTCAAAAGTTTTCAAGTAATTTTGAAAGGAATGGTTTGTGAATATACTTATTCCGGTGAGATAAGTATATGACTATTTTTGATAAATATATTCAATTTATCAAATTTGAATTAAATGAGGCTTAATGATTTCAGTGGGACATGTAATCTTGGTTGAATGTTTGTTTATTTAATAGTTAAATAACCGACTATCAAATCTTGGCCCAAATATGTAATCCTTCTTAATTTTGGTGGTAGGGAAACGATTACCTACTTAACACCGAAGGAATTTAACTCTGGAAATATCTAAGAGAAACATGAGAATTATATGGTACAGTTACCATCGGTGGTGTTATACTGTACATATAAGCTCGTTATTCTACTATGATAAATGATAAGGAGATCCGTCCACTTAAACGGTTAGGGAGTGATCCCCGCTCTTACGTATTGTCTGATTATTTTCTAAAGAACCGGTATTGAGCATTCCAGAATATCGACGAATGGTTTATGGAGCGCCCGGGAAGTGGAAGAATGTACTCGTAAGAGATTATTTGAATCCATAACACTCTGAAACCACATACGGTTCTATGGAGGAGTTTCATGTTTATTGAGATGTTGGAATCTATGCGTGGTTCCGAGACCCGTTGGGGTATAGGAATCCATGCGTGATTCTAAGATCTATTTGAGATGAGGGAATACATATGTGATTCCAAGACCCGTTGGGTGTGGGAATCCATGTGGGATTCCATGATCTATTTTGGTGCGGTGCATAATCTGGAACACCAGACGTAGCCTCATCAGCAGAAATGACTAAAACTAGAGATAGGAGACATGGCCAGTAGGGTTGGCAAACCCATAGGGTGTAGTTGGCTCCCTTTTTCTAGTAATATATCTATCGTTTTGGCATGCCGGGAGCGATGTATTCGGTCTTAGCAAGACTAGTTATGTTTTTCCTATAAAACCCAGCTAGACTAATATGCTGCTTTGGAAGGATATCTTTGATCCTTGTACAGGAGGACCATTCTCGAAGTACTGAGGGCACCTGCGTGGAAATCCTGCGCAATTAGCAAACGAGCCTTATCAAGTTTTGATTTTATACCCAGTATTATTGTGATGTGCACCCACGAGCATCACGGCTACTTAATTATTATTATTTTCACCTTAGGCATTATTACAATATCACTGGATTTTATATATAAATGGTTTGGTTATCGTAAGGTAAAAACCTGTCCGTGTTTATGTGTGGCATGGTCTTACGAATAGCTTTGTTTGGAAAGGGTTTTGGTAACTTTAAAATCAAATTGGGTGTGTTTTTCTCACACTGGTTTACCAGACTGATCCATGTGTTATTATTTTATAATAATGCTCGGGTCAGATCGAGCATATTACAGATTTAGATTTGGATGCTTTAGAGCTCAGGAGACGAGCTAGAGGCCTGAGACGTATTCTTGTACTTGTTTATTCCGCCGTAGTATTTGTTTAGAATTATCAGCATTTGTGAGGACAGGTTGTTATAACTGTCCAGGCTGATGATTTGTGATTTGTGTACTCTGATTGGGGGTGTGTATATTACAGTTTTCCTTTGTGTAAAGATCAGTTGTTATATTATATATATTCATTCCGCTAAGAGATTCTGTGTTGTTTAGTTTTTTCTTATCTTCTATCTTCTTTCTTTTCCCTAACAATCCGCATTTTCGTTCAATTTGAGCTAGAGATGTGTGGTTTATTGTCGGCTTAAACTGTACGGAAAAGTGGGTCGTTACATTTTCTATAAATACTCCTCCCCCTTAACCTATTTACTCATACTCTCTTCTTCACTCAAGTCGACAGTCGCTGCCACATTCCTCCCTTCAATCAATTAAATTGAGTGAAATAGTTAATGGAATCGGGTGTCATTTGATCTGTTAGTTTTGTGTGGTCGAGAGCTTCGCTTTCCTATATGTCATTTTACGCACGATGGTGTTAGGTTATGTTTGACTTGGAACAGCCGAACTAGGGTTAGACGTTTGGTGGTGGTAGAGGCGGCGATGGATGAAGGCGTTTGTGGATTTGGGGTTGTGGAGTGTAGACAAACTCACGGCTGCGATTTGGTAAAGCACAGTGAGGCATTGGGTGGTGTGACCTGTAGTTGTTGTTTACTGGAGGCTGTAGTTGTGAATTAGTAGAGGATGCCGGAAGAGAAACAAATGGCATGGTTGAACTTGTGGGGGCCCAAGGAGTCGATCTGTGGTGGTTTGAGGGTAAATGGTGGTCGGATATGAATCATGACAATAGCAAAGGCATTTTAGGGCATCAGGTCGCATTCGAATTGGAGTCGCCAAAGGGGAAGTTGATGGTGGCATCGCGTCGAGCGTGCGGAGAGGAGATCAACGGAGAAGACGGTGTCGGATTTAATGGAGCATAGCTTTGTATCGCTGGAGATCATGCATGCGAATTTAGGATTGAAGAATATCACTGTGCACGCGGGGAAGAAAGTGGATAAGGGAGTGGATTAAGGTAAATTAGCCTAATTAATTTATTAGTTAATGTTTTAAATCTCAAATTCTTATAAATCTGTATCTTGTTCATACGAGGTCCAATTGAGGTGTCATTTTCGCCGTTGTGCTCATATCGGGATAACTTACGTCTAGAGTTGATTTGGAACTTGGATGAGTTTACTCACCAGTTAATTGTATATTGATGTGTGCATAATTATTGTTGTATAAAAATATAAATAGTATAACGAACAATGCAAGTTATTACTTTTGGACACCGCCTTGTTTTCTAAAACAAGTGACAACATTATTATTTGGTATAATTTCTCTTTTGATCACCTATAACTTGTATCATGGCCCAACCTACTTATTTACAGGTTTGATAGTGTGTTATAAATGTTTAAAGCGATATACTCGTTATAAACGTGCTTTGAAATCCTTGAGATTTGACATATATTAAATTGCGATATATTGTGGAAATATATAGATGTATATATATTTGGCTACACACGTTTTGGTGTGTTTGACATAAAGGAATTGGTTTGGACATTTTTGTAAATTGGAATTGGAAGTTATAAATGGTAGAAGAGAAAAGGTCGCTATGGAGGCACTTTGAAATCGCGATGATTAGCGATTTTAAAGTTAACTTTGGAAGACATCCTAGGTCATATTCGTATTTTTAATAAGTACTGTAAGCATACTTATTACCGAAAAATATCAAGGTTTAAATATATTACTGATAATCACTTATGAATTTTTAAAGTAATAGTTTAAAATTATATAATAGGTTTTTATGGTCTTTAAATAAATGTTTTAAAATTTAGTATAAGTATTTTAAAAGTATATTTTTAGTATATATAGTTTTAGAAAATTGGTTAAAGATTTTATTTAATAAACAAAAGGCTTTTATATTATAATATTTTACAAATGGTTTATAGGATTTTATTAAATATCTTAGTTTTATAAATAAATTAGTATATGTATATATATATAGATCTTTTTAAAGGTATTTTAGTATATTTAGAAGTTTTAAAAAGGAAGTTTGGATTTGTAAAAGAATATAAAGGAGTTTTTGGATTATAACACTTATGTTATAATAGGACGTTTATAAATTGATTAAAAAGGTATATAACCTTGTTTAATAAGTGAAGTTATACTTAGAGCTTTAGATGAATGTTTCAAGTTAATGGCAAGTTTTAAAGTGATTTTGGGTTTATATTAACGGTGTTTGGGCAACATTTGTTTTAACCCATTTAACTATACTTTTGAAAAGTGATTAGATCTTTAAAATGGAGTTTTAAAGATAATGGTTAAGTAAAGTGATTTAAGGTCTGTCGTAAACAATGTTTTAGTAACATTTGTTTTTAACCCCTTGACTATATTTTAAAGAGGTAAAATATTGGTAATGATTTTGGAAAATACTTAGATCTTTAATAATGGAATCTTAAAGAGATTAACAAGTATGAAATGGGTTTTGGGTTGTTGTGACAATTTTCAGTTACATTCATCATTAACCCTTTTTTATTATATTTATGAATGTAAATAGATCTCTGAAAAGATTGTTTTAAAGCTAATCATAAGTGAAATGGTTTTGGGTTTGTAGTGCAAATGTTTGAGTAACATTTGTCTTAAGCCCTTTGAAATTGATTTGTGAATATGCTTATATGGTTGAGATAAGTATATGAATACTTTTGTGAGTATCAAAATGTGTTGAAATGAATAGTGATATTTTAATTAAATAGCTAAGTTTAATTAACAAGTGGAGCTTCAACTATAAAGAGTTTACTGAGTAAAAATGAGTTTTACTAATAAAAGAGGGTTTTAATTAATGAAGAAAGATTAATTAAAAAGGGGATTAGAAGTCGTTTATATGACTTGATCGTGCTTGTGTGTTTCGATCGTGCTTTGTGTGTTACTTGCTTATGGATAGTATACATGACTTAGTTTCCCGTATACGATTGTTTTCTTTATTGGATTTGACCAAATATACTCTGGAAATATCTAGAAGAAACGCAGGGATTATATGGTACAGTTATCTTATGTTATACTGTATATATAAACTCATTTTTCTCTTCTAGGGAAAATGATAAGGAAATTCGTCCGCTTAAACGATTAGGAGGTGATCTCCGATCTTATGTATTGTCTATTTATTTCCCACAAAACCGAAGTTGAGATTACTGGGAAATCGATCAATTAGTTTTGGTTTACTCGATAAAGAGGTAAGTGTACTTATATGAGATGACTTGAAACCGTAACCAATCCAAACCCATATACGTGTTCTATGCTTTGGAAGAGGTTCGCGATTGGTTCGAGATTGGTTTGATATGCTGGAATCTATGTGGAGATTCGAGATCTATTTGAGATGCTCGAACACATGTATTTGTTCGTGATATATTCAATGTGGGAATCCATGTGTGATTTCAAGATCTATTGAGATATGAGAATCCTTGTGTGATTTCGAGTTCTTTTGAGGAATCCATGTGTGATTCTGATATCTGTTGATATATGGGAATCCATGTGTGGTTTCGAGATTTGTTCGAGTTAGGGACTCATGCGTTAAGATCTGTTCGAGTTGTGACTTGTGTGCTGGGATGCTGAACGTGACTTCACCATCGGTAATAATAGAAACTAGAGACAGTAGACATAGCCTATAGGGTTTAGCTAACTTAAAGGGTGTAGACACTCCATTTTAGTGAAACTTTCGGATATGCATGCAGGAGTGATGTGACCCGATGCCATGTATTCGAGCAAGGACCAGCTAAATTTTTCCTATAGTATATTTTATCTAGAGATTTACGATGCTCGGAAGGATATCTCTGATCCTTGTATAGGTGGATCGTTCTTGAGCTACTGAGAGCACCTTTGTGCAATCCTGCACAATCAGCGAACGCACCTTAACGGTTGTGATTGTATACCTATTATTGTTGTGGTGTACACACGCATGCATCATAGCTATGCGATTATTTATATTTCATATCTTAGTCATCATTATATTATCACTAGATTTTATAATAGAAATGGTTTGGTTATCGTAAGGTAAAAGCCCATCCATATTTATTGGCGGCGTGATCTTATGAGATACCTTTACTTTTGAAGAGTTTTGTAAATATAGCAATCCATATGATTTGAGTTTCTTACGCTGGTTTACAAGACTGATCCTGGTGTTATTCTCTTATAAATATAGCAACTAGAAACATCTTTGAAATAATAAATGTCTAATCTATTATTTCGGGATGATAATTGAGTTTTTGAATGTTTTGTGTTAAACTTCCTATTTTAAAGAGGAGTAATTCTTTATTATAGTAAGTCATTAAAAAGGGAAGTTTTTCGTAGTTCCTTTTTGAAAACCAAGCAAATTTTGAATACTATGAATTAAGAGTAACTTTCAAAAGAATAAATTTTTGGTGAAGAAAGTCCTAAAAAAGCAAAATTATTCTGCTACCTTTTGAAACTAAGTAATTTTGAATTCTTGACAAGATTTTGAATTTAGTACTTCATGTTTGTGAAATTTTAAGTTTTAAAGAGATGGGTAATAAATGCTGATTTTAAATTTAATGAAATAAGTTTATTTGTATGAAAATAGTTTATTTAAAATTATTTTTATGCTGTTGAAATTCTTGTCTTATAAAGAATATTGGAAACTAAATTTTTATGGAGTAGATAGGAATCACTACCTAGGTAGGACAAATTAAAAGTTTCTAGGATATGAAAAAAATGGGAATATAGTGTACAACCCGATCTGGAAATTTGAAATCAGTCCCAGACCTCTTTTTAAAAAAGTTGGTAAAGTGTAAAGATATTCTAGATCTATAATTGGGTTGTAAATTGGGTTGCCCTAAATAGCTTAGAACACAACTTTCTATGTTTCAGTTTAGTTAGAGCGGTTTCCGTGTAATTTCCATAAATTACCATATTCCAAAATATGTATAAAGGCGCATTGTTTGAATCAACAAAGGAGAAACCAAAGAGGGAAAGAGATATGTAGGATATGGATATTCTTTTTCATAGTTTACACTATATATCTCAATAAAAGAAAAGAAATAATTCTTTGTAAATTCAAACAAAGCAAGAATTTCATTTGTAGTTAATTTATGAGAAATTATAACGGTAGTCTTTTTTAAGATTAGCCCTAATAAATTAAAAATGTGGAAATAAGCGTTTTAGTTTAGAAATTATACACGTAACCACACCTAACAATTAAAAATAAGAATGTATATAAATAGCATAAATTGCGACTATATATGTATTAATTAGTAATTAACGGATTAGGATTTATGGACATTAATTATAAATTGAATGGGCAATAAATTTATAATTAATGAGAGGAAATGAATTAAATGAGGACTGGTCAGGGAAACTCAATATGGCATTTATGAAAGAATTGAATTGGAGTAATGGATGAATTTGGAATTTGAAAAAGGTTAAAGGGATTAAATTAGGATTAATTAGAGATGGTCTAAATTTTGACAAGGATAATCAACCACTATTGATATATATTAACTGAAACAATGGATGAACCACAATTACTAGAAACCAGAAAGGAAAATGGGTAACAATGGAATGACATATTATAAATACCCATCTTAGTTTAATAAGAATTGTTAGGACCTCGACACCATTTATACCAGCTGATGATAAATGGTAGCTTTCAGCAAAATTTTCTTTTAGAGTTTTTGGGTTGTAATTACTAGTTGTTTCCCTTGGTTATTGAAAAAGTGAGTGATGTGCTGTAAGATATATCCCTATTTTATTCCTATGTTAATTTTATGAATGGGATTAAACCACTTGGTAAATATATGCATATGAGAAGCAATGTAAGTAAGGATGTTTTATAGGGACACTTAACTAGTGTAAGACTGGAAGTTAATGATGATATTTGGTTAGCAACCTGAAGTAAACGAATGTTTTAATCCCAAAACTTTAGAATTTTGGAAATAAATAAATTTTATCCCGTTGAATGTCACCAATCAATAAAGAGATAAAATATATATAGAAATGTGGAGAATTTTCTACTGAACAGGAATGAAGAAAAAAAGGGAGTAGAATTTACCGCTTGGTGTTTGACTTAAAAAAACTTTTGTCCCCATTAGGGCAATAGGGACAGAGTGTCTTTAGCATCATTGGTAATAGGGATCCCTTATTTGCTAGCAAATTTTGGAGGAGTTTGCAAGCAGCTTTAGGACTTTGTTAAATCTTAGCAGCACTTACCCTTAGTAGAATTCGCATATAATAGTAGTCAACAATAGATGATTGGTATGACACCCTTGAAGCACTTTATGGAAGGCCATGCAAATCGCCAAATTATTGAAGGGAAACCACCGACAAAATTCTACTCAGACCAGATTTGAATTAAGAGACTTTGGAAGTTAGAGTTGATTAGGCAACATATGAAGGTCGTAAGATTTGAAATATTGCAAAAGTTGGCACTAAGATCTATTGGGCCTTTCCCAATATTGGAAAAAACAAAACAAAAAACATGTAAGTTAGCCAGAGTCCATGATGTTTTTCACATTTTGCATTTGAAGAAATACCTTCATAGCATAACATTGTGGTAGAGCCTAAGCAATTGGGGGATATTGAGACGGAGCCAATATCGTCCTGTGCCACTACATGCATTGTGGAGCACGGAACTAGCATGCTTCGCAACAAAGAAATTAGATTGGTCCGAGTATAATGGGGAGAAAATCCGGTGGAAGGCATGAGGACTTCTCATCGTAAGCTTTTCTCTGGTAAACTTTTCTCTCTAAAATTAGAATTTTGGTTGCATCGTGGTTACTAGATTGGATGGTAGGAGTGGTTATTACACTTTTTCACGATCACTTTACACTCATGTAGTAATTTTATGCATGTTTAGGGTATTTTCATACATATTTATATGACATGATCACACACTCATGCTAGAATTGAGCTCATTTTAGCACGTCTACAGTACATAATCACATTACACTTTGGTTGAGTAGATGGTTGTATAGATAACTAGGTTGTATAAAATAGATTTTACTGTGCGTTATAATGTTCACCTCTTGAAAAGATTTCGAGACAATATCCTTTTAAGACGCGTAGAATATAACACCCCGTAAAATTTACCATGAGTAAATAAGTAAACTAGTAAATAAAGTGAATAAATTAAATAAATAAGACAAGGGTAAAAATGGAAATTTTGCAAAAGTTGGAATTTGGCTACAAAATTTGTACTATTGCGTTCATGGCAAAATTCTAATCAATTTCTATAAATAATATGCTGAAAACGGATCTCAAACGAAGAAGTTATGAGCATTCGAAGTTTTTGGGTTTAAAATAAATGAAATAGAATTCAAAATCAAATAAATAACTAATTCTCAAATTTGAAATTCAAATATTAGCTATGATTAGACTTGGGGTTAAGTAAACGTTAACTTTAATGTGAACGTTAAGTATAATTAAGGAATAAAATTAATTAAACAATGAAAATAAATAAACGTTCCTGAATGAAGGGGAGCGGCGACCTATAGACCCAACCAGTTGACCCCGAGCGGTCGACCTGTGTATATAGGGAGATCGACCGCTACTTTTGGTGGCGGACGATCGCTACTTTTTATGGTGGCTAGGGATTTTAGAGAATAAACGTTCCAGATTTATCCGTTTTTAACTTGTTTTCATTCTATGGTTTTGGTACGTTTCAACCTCTATAAATAAAACCTTACCCTCTCCACTTTCTTCATAAGAATATTTGGGAATTCAGCGAACCTCTGCCATTTCTATCTCTCCAATAAATTTAGAAACTCCATTAGAAATTCAGGTAAGAAGTCTATTTAATCTTCCATTAATTCTTCCGACCTATTCTCCTCCAACTTTTCTGAATCTAACAAATATATATATATATATTTACCCCTGGCTGTGTATATAAATATCAAAAGAGAGATCTGGAAGGGGTTATAAGGCGTTACAAATCCAAAGAAGACAAAGCTAAGCTAAGGATATTCTGTGATTGGAAATCTTAGCATTTTTATTTCAACAATTGATTAGTATATTATGGATTTGAATATGCCTTAGGGGTTTTTGGTTACGAAAATAAAATATAATAAAACCCACCAAAACTCCTTTAACTCGAAATGTCAATTCTTGTTGGAATTCTCAAATGTTTAATTTAATTGTTGGAATTATATAGTTCTTACAGTTTTTAGTGATTTCAAATTCTATTCCACTCCTCTTTAATTCTAATTTGATTATGAAATCTCAATTAAGGAATATGGTGTAAAGTATGGATTTATTTGTAGTTTACACCATTTATTCCATATGAAAATAAAAGGGAAATTCCATTATTTAATTCTTTGTAAAAGAGGGGTTGAATAAAAGTAGAAACCAGAATTGCAATTTCTATTTTTGAGATTATTCCATTGATTTGAGGTGATAGATTGAGTTGAAATTTTTATTATGTATATGTATATTTATTTACAGTAATTGAATCCTTTGTTAAGGATATTGAAATCTCTTGTTATGGATACTGGAAATTTAGCACCAATGTATGGAAATGGACTTGTATTATTGTTATTAACAAGGAATTGACACTTAATGTCAGTTAGAGCATAATCTTCGTACGTATAGAAAATAATAAGTGCGTATATATTTATATATTAATTACCGTAAATAACATACAATTATAACGTATAATTGCATAGTTAATTAGGTAAGAATTGTCATCAAATCCTACTTAGGATAGTAATTAATGGTAAAGAAAAATAAGAAGGAATTCTTATACAGCCTAAATAATAACACGATGGGATGTGTAATAATATGATAAGAGTGTTGGAAAAATGACTAAGTCCTAGTGATGTGAGGTCAGTCAAGGGACACACGAAAGTCTGCCCAGCTAATCTGGCTACCATTAGTGTGACTTTGGGGCTGATGTGAGACATCACCTATGATAAGTAACTACTATGAAGCGAGGTTAGTCCTAATTCTGTAGGGTAAATCTACCCAACTAATCTGGCTACTGGTACCTATGAATAGTCGGATTAATATGAGACATCACCGTGAGTACGGGTCATAAGACGAAGGACCTGCTTCGAGGTTTGGAGGTATTAAGTGGTTGTTTGAGGGCCTACCTATTTTCTCCAAATGAAGTATTAAATGGTCAAGGGTTAGTTATTTAGGCATGGTAAGTGGTATCTCGAGAAGGGTCCGCTTCGGGATAAGGTATTAAGTGGTTGTTTGAGGGTCTACCTTCCCATAAAGAAGTATTAAGTGGCTCAAAGAGATTCCATGCAATATCAGCTAAATAAGCTCCTATGAGGAGTCTACCTTAGGAATATGTATTAAATGATGTCGGCCTACCTCAATTGAGGTCTTAAATGGTTAGAGTCTGCCTATTTCCAGTAATGGGTATTAAGTGATTTGGGTACTATCTCTCGCATTGTTAGACATTTATGACGTTGGTTATAGGTTATGGTATTTGGAGACCTGCTTTGGGAATGGAAGGTATTAAGTGGTTGTTTGAGGGTTCGCCCCCTTTCCTTATATGAAGTATTAAATGGTTTCAAGAATACGTAAGATATATTCTTATTTTGAAATATACTGCTTAAGTACTGGAATAGTAATGCTCGAGGTTTTTATTCACCAGACACTTGTTGTTCTGACTTCCTCCTCATTACAACATAGGTTAGAGTATGAGTTGATGATGCTTGAAGATGGCAGAGTGAAGCTTGTGGTAGTTGTTATCTATCTTTTCATGTTATTTTCTATTTGTACCCATAAAATGTATTTTTGGAACAAAATGATGCAACGGATGTTGTTGACATTATGTTATGTTTTGTGACATTTAAACTGATTTAAAATAAATGGGGTACTATTATTGTTATTATATTTTGTTCCTTCCATTGTGAGTTCTAAAAGAATAGATAAAAAGCTCTGTTTTGTTTTTTTTACCAACCAACAGCCAGCTTTGGAATGAGACTAAGTTTCGATGAGCCTTTTCTGGGTCAGAATTTGGTTCTAATTTGGGATAGGTTGTTACAGTAGCACCCTTGGGTCTTCTCAAATCATGGACTATAATACTCGTAGGATCCATCGCAATATCCTGCCCTAAAACAACATGACCTAAGCATCCCACTTTCCTCCTTCAGAAGTGATACTTCAAAAATCTCACCATCAATCGGTGTTTTCTCAAACACCCCAACACAATCATCAAACATGTCTTGTGCTTATCTTTCGTCCATGAGTAAACGAAAATACCATCAATAAGCACAAGCATAACTTACCCAAGTGATCCCTCGAAACACTGTCCATGAGATCAACAAAGCATGTCGACTCATTGGTTAGCCCAAACGGCATAACCAACCAATCAAAAATCAAAGTAGTGTACAAAATGAAGTGACCGACACACTCCCTCTAGCTACCCTCAGTTGATGAAACCCATTGTGAAGTCCAACTGAGAGAACACCTTCGTGCCATAGAGCTGATCGAACAAGCCATCAATAAGCGGGTGTAGATACTTATTCGTCATCTCATTTAGCTCATGGTAATCAACATACAACCTCAAAGAGCCATTCGCCTTAGTGGCGAGCACTATAGGTGCAATCCACTAAAATATGGTCCTACGAATGAACCCTCGCCTCAAAGGTCATCCGCTCGCACCTTTAACTTCCTCTTCTCTTTGGGCATCATATGCCTTAAAGGCATAACCATTGGTCTAACACCTCTAACCAGATCGATACAGAACTCAATCTATATATGGTGGTATTCCGATCACCTCATCGAATGTGTTCAGACACTCTCTAGCTACATGCATAGATGGAAACCCATTGTGTGAGATATTGAGCGAATATAGAAAGCTAACCATCACCTCATCACTAGGTGGGCAGCCGAGCACTACCTTCCACTCGTCGTCAGTCCCTATCGTCACGAACAGCCTCTTACAATCACCGCTATTTCGTACCCATTCAGCCAGTCCATTCCTATACTATAATACCGAACCCTGTTAAACTCAAAACAAATCAATAACAAACAAACAAGCATCCATAACTCGATAAGGCTAAGTCTCGACAAACCATGCATAGGAAGGTTGAGCCCCCAATAAGGTTCGTCATAATTTAAAGGTCAGTTAACTATCTTGGGTCTCAATCTCAATCTGTCTATCAAATCACTAGATAGGAAGGAATGTGAAACCTCAATGTAGAATAAAACACATACAGAAACGCCATAAAGGGAAAGCATACCCCATATGGTAATGCCCTTTCCCTTCTCTTTCGTCGATGGAGCACTCGACGAAATCAAAATGGCGTTCAATGCATATGCTTCCATTATCCGCCCTTGCTTAACTAGTTTGGGACGGTCCTTCTATACTGAGTATAGGCCCTCAAGTCGTAGAGCCTTCTCAATTAACTCCTCGAAGCTCTCGTTAATATAACCAATCAATCGCTTCCCAAGATGATCGCCCAACCCAATGATAACTTTTCATTCCTTCTGAGTGGAGTATCAATGAAGATATACCATACTTTGACAACACAGACATACCGCCTTACTTCAAGTCGGCGGACTTCCTAAACAACATCGACTTTCAAAAAGTCGAGATCAATTTCTCTATGATGCGAACTATAAACAAATCCCAACTAAAATGATCCTCAAGAATCAAAGCTTTAATGGCACTCCACTAGTTCATTGTTTGTCCCTAGAGACATCAAGAGGTCAACTACTACCTCATTGCATCATCTAACTTTAAGTCATCGAAGATCCTTTCACAAACATCCATCATGTCTTGCACCTCAATAGCCGACTTCATTCCAAGGAACAGTCTACCTCCTAGACTCACGTAGTCTTTGTACAACTCGGCAAAGTCGACTCTAGGCATTTGCACTTGAGCACCATAATTATTTGGAGCAACTTAGGCATTCCAGATAATGTTTTGCACTATCTTAGCAAACATATTATGTAAATCGAGGTTAGTAGTCCTCGATCCTGCTCACTCCTCAACTCTTGAGATAGAGTCATTAGTAGCATTTCTCATGCCAGATCATTCCAAATCTACAATAAGGATGATCAGTCTCTCATAAAGAAAACTACATTAATAGTGTTCATGTGCAATACAACTTATATACTATAAATACTACTATATAGTTTTGAAAACCAAAATATATAATAAATACACACTTTGTCGTATACACACACTCTAGATCTAGTCTAAGGTGATAACTCCTACCCTATCTCTACTAAATCCTATTATTAACTCAGGTTGAGCACGTAACCTAAGCTCTGATATCAAATGTGACGACTGCCCCACACCAACGATGTAGGACGCTAGTCAAAGGAAAGAAAATAAGTAAAGAAGGGAAATAGAAAAGAAAGAAAACATTATAATAATAATAGAACCTATAGTATATCTCACAGCACATCGAATAAAATAAAATATTCATCATAGATTTAAAACAGACGAGATAGCAGTAACTAATTGAACCACAAAATCAGAATACACAGGTTCTATATAGTTATACAAAATAGTAATAGAGTTTATACAAATGTTAAATAAACTCAACTAATAAATTGTCTCTAATAGTAGTAAGTCAAACACTATCAAGGTTCCACAGTGTTGCACATCGGAATATGCAATAATAAGCCCAAAATATAAGCATGAGAAAGTGTCGCCTCCTGCTAGTCCATCTGTAGAACTCCATGTGCCATTTACACCTATTACCTAGTCTACTCATTTAAGAGCACCCAAGGTAATAAGAAGCAAAGCATAAAACCCTGAGTCAAACAACAGTCTGGTGTGAGCAATAAACAATCTCAAAATACTATAAAAGTTGATATAGTATATGGAACCGAGGGTATGAGAAATCATACCTGACCTGTCACTACATCCAAAGAGTTAGCACATAACAGTCGATATATGCTGATCTACTATCATAGCCATATAACTGTACTACAGTTGAAGTAAAATGTCTAGTATTTAGGTATACGGTCGAGAATACCTACATCGTGTGACACTCTAGAGAGAATAAGCAATCATGGCGAACATAACATCCATTAAACAATCTTTACCATCACTCGTGTGCATTAGATATATGATAACTCGTATGACACAATCGCAAACCAGAGACTCAATCAAAATCTCAACTTCATTGGTGCTCGAATCCATGCCACTACGAAAGGCTAGGAACCAGGCTCACAACCGCAAGGTACGGACACAATCGCAAATCCAGATGGGAGCTACCCACATACCCCTTCTTTACAAGCATACCAGAAACCTCCAAGTTATCAACAATCCCTTTGCACGTGTCTCCAGAATGGAACTCAATCGTTATTCCATCACGACTATCTCCACAGTAGGACATAATCACAAATCCTACTCGCAAGCCTCCATCATCAAGCTTGCCCTTGTGGATCACCATCATGACTCCCATTATTAAGCCATCATCTTTCGAACATCTTTAAACACACATCCTAAGTCGCAGAGCCATCGTACCAAGGTCCTGAAGTCGTCATGTTGAAGTGTCACGTAACTGCTTCACCATCGAAATCGCTCGTCGTAGAGCAATAACATCAAGACAATGAGTCGACTACACGAACAAACCATACATCGCGCTCCTCGAAGACTCCTCATCGTCCATGTCAAAGATTGGCTAAATCGGCCATCATCAATAATAGTAGATATCGACCACTTCAAAAAGCAGTCGATAACGACCACTTTGGTCATCTACTTAGCCAAAAATGGCTAGGTACAAACCAAGTGAAAACATTCGGCATCCATCCCGAAACCTGAAAGCATATCCCCAAGTCCATCTTTCATCTTCAGATCAATCTGTATGCACGAAACTCTGTGCACGAAATCATATCCTATGAGATATTTTCTGATTATATATTGCCTACGAATGTCGTATTCAACCAAACTAAGCAAACAAGCATACATGCAACCAACAGATGTACACATATCCAATATAGTATACACACAACATGTGTAATGCATCTGTATCAGCCAATGTGGGATTTATATCAAAAACAGCCTAAAACTAGAAGTCTCCTAAAATAGCACGTCAATGGGAAAATTATGGTATTCAATTTAAAACCATTTGAAAACACTTTTAAATTCTTTTATAAAATAAGTTGTAGGTTTAAATATATTAGAAGTCATGTTTTAAAGTTAGAAATCATTCCAAAATGCCTTTTTATACTATATTAACAATCATAGTACAATGAGAGAAAATATCACTCACCTCAATAAAAGCTGATCAAACCAATGTCAAGTTGTAGAGCTCTCCATCATGAGCACAACGTAAGAAACCGCATCCAAAACAGACCTTATTTGCAAAAAATACGGGGTTTATAAGATTTGAGATTAATTAAATAATCAATTAACTTAATTAAACACTAATTACCTTTTAACCATTCTTCCCCAATCACTAATATGTGCACACGTACATGTCTGCACATTGATACCATTGCCAAAAACTTCATCCTCTGATTTCTCCTCTTCTAATTGACGATTCGACGAACCAATTCCTCCGACAAGATCTTCTTCCAAATCTCTCCGCTCCGGACCCATTGGGAAGAAGCTTGGTCGCTCCCTCGGATGGAGACCTAAAGCACGCATAACCTCCTCTAGACATGTGGCGATTTGCTCGATGCCACCGGAGTTCACTTCGTTGGTAGCCAAAGGTATGCCTTACGAAGAGAAGAAGAAGGGCGCTCTCTGTTTTGTTCAACTCCTCCTCTACCGTCAATAATCCCAAACCCTAGTTCGTCGTGACTATGTCGAGCTTGGCCAGACATCGTCGTAGCCAAATCTAACATGGATGTGAAGCTCTCTGCAGCACAAATTGAACGAACCCGGTGTCATCAATTTTCATTGAGTAAATCGCTCGATTTAAATTTTTGACTGATTTGAAGGAGTCGCGGCCATTCTTTAGTCACATGCAATGAATCAATGATTTGTGAAAGAGGGAAAGGGTTTAAATATATTTATATAATATTATTATTTACTTGATTTCTCAAATAAACCGTCGTACGTTTCGAGCTTGTACGATCACACGGCGCGTTCAATCGCAACGAAACTCATCTGCGTACATCATCTCATTTTTCCTATCCTAATGGTATAAATTTCATCGCTATTCGAGACAACGCTCCAGAATGATAATTTCGCGCTTTCCAAAATCGTTTTGGCCATAGCGATGCTTATAATCTTTTTATTTCCAAAGTCGATCCGAACTCAACAGAAGTGGTCTCGAGTCCTGATTCGATCGTATACGAAAAATTATATTTTTGGACCTTCAATTAATTAACGATTTAATATTTAAATCAATTATTTAAATATCCTATCGTTAAAAATACGGGTCATTACAATTTATGTATTTAAAAACATTATTTATATCCCAATATAGTATGTACAATAGAAAATAAAACCAAAAGCTTATTTTATTTCGAACAAGGTTCGCTATAAGAGTTAAATTATATAATCAAATTACATATTTGTCCATAAGACACAGTGTTAACTCTATCACTTTGAAATTATAATTATGGACATCTAAATGTAAAGATAAATTCTATTCATGTTTCAAAAATCACTAACATACACCATTATTTTCCTAAATTAACACATTACTAAAATACCCTTTTTTTTTCTTAATTGCATTTTAAATCTTTTCTAATAATTCATCAAATTAAAACTTTAAAATTAATGAAATTTGGTAAAATACGTACATTTTAATAAGACATGAGTTTTCTTACCATGAAATCTAAAATATCAATTAGGATAGCTTTCACTACTAATTTTTGTGATTTAAAAGTATTTAATTTTTTCTAAATTAGAATTGATTTTGTTGGAATCGAAATGCTTTTAAAAAATTTAGGAAGTTAAAATGTTAATGTCAAAATTAATGCTTTTTTTTTGAATTTTAACTTAATTTAGTGTAAGAATTTCTAGTTTTGTATGAATGAGTTTTAATTTGAAGGATGGAATATAAAAGAAGATGGAAATATGGGTAATACGATGTATTTTAAGTAATATTTAAACCATACTAGTTTATTATTGTTATTATTATTATTTTATGTAAGTTGAGCACGTATGAATAGATGAAGCAATGTAAAATAAGGAACAGAAAGAAAAAGAAAAAGTGACCGGTATTTGTATACAAAATAAAGCGAAGTTAACTTCTTACTCATGTACTACAAGCGGCGATACTCCCACTGCTCTTCCATCCTCGTTTTTTCCGCCCCCTTCTCCTCTGAATTATATTTACAAAAAAGGAAACATCAATTGTCCAAATCTCATTCTATCCCTCTTTTTCCCTATTCTTCAATTCAACAATGGCGACCTCATTCTCCTCATCCATCTCCACCACACGCCCTCTTCTTCTCTCTCGCCCCACTGCCCACCGTCCACGTGCCAGAACACTGACAGTCCATGCTAAGATCCGCGAGATCTTTATGCCGGCCCTTTCCTCGACGATGACGGAGGGAAAAATCGTTTCCTGGATCAAATCAGAGGGTGACAAGCTCTCCAAAGGTGAGTCTGTCGTAGTCGTGGAGTCCGACAAGGCCGACATGGACGTCGAGACCTTCTATGACGGAATCCTCGCCGCCATCGTCGTCCCTGAAGGTGAGACCGCTCCCGTTGGGTCTCCGATCGGACTTCTGGCAGAATCCGAGGAGGAAGTGGCTCAGGCAAAGGCGCAGGCTGCGTCTTCTTCCTCAAAGAAAGAGGCTGTAATTGAGCCGCCTAGCAATGAGCAGGAAAGTATGCCAGAGAATCCAGCACCTGGGATACAGACACCACCTGCTGCTGTGGCGACACCCGCTGTGAGTTCCGGTAAGAAGGTTGCTTCTCCTTATGCGAAAAAGCTAGCGAAGCAGCATAAGGTGGATGTTACGAGTTTGGTTGGGACAGGTATTGGCCTTTTAGAGTACAACCATCGTATTATAGAGTCTATCGTGTTTCATTTTATTCGTGTATCGGTGTAATATATAAATGTCAGATAGCATTCTAGAATTGTAGTTGACTACAAGTATAGCATTTTTGGTAAAATTTATGATTTTTTTTACTAGTGCTATGTTATAGAAAATCCATTACTGTACATATGGGAACAATTAGCATATGTTACTTATGTTTTTAAGGAATATTATTATAATTTGGTAGGTGTAAGGTGACCAAAATAATTTTTAGGCAGTCTTGGAGCGGGAACATTTTTATAGGTCTGGTTATGTTTATGCTTATGCACTTTGATAAAAAGAGATATACATGCAATTTGGTGACAACTGAGACATAATAGTGTTCTCATTCCATGACCGTGTATCAATGGATCATAAAACTTCTCAGGCCATTGATTCTCTCGCTTTATTATTCATGCCTTTTCCATTCCCTTTTTGTTTAGAAACCGAGTCAAGTGACTGCATCAAATAACTGCATATGAAATCAAGTTTATTGTTTACAAATCAGGGCCTTATGGAAGGGTTACGGCAGCTGATGTGGAGAAGGCAGCAGGCATTGAGACGAAAAAGGCAACAGTTCCTGCACCTGCTGCTGAGCCAGTGAAAATGGCAACATCAGCAAGTAAAGTGGCAGCAGAGTTGCCACCAATCCCAGGGGCAACTATTGTGCCATTTACAACAATGCAGAGTGCCGTGTCAAAGAATATGGTGGAGAGTTTGAATGTGCCAACTTTTAGGGTTGGATACCCGATTATGACTGATGCGCTTGATGCTCTTTATGACAGGGTACAGCCTTTTGTTACAAGACTTATTTCTTATATTTAGTTGTTCTTTCACAAATGCATCATTGTTATGCATGCACATGATTTTTCAAATCAATCTTGTCTTAGTGTCAACCTTCAGCCTGGTGTTAATCATGTGCACAATGTGCTGGTTCATGGATGCAATTTTGGACATTTGTCACTGGATAGTTAGTAGAAGATGGTATTTGTGTATGTTGTTCAACGGAAACTGTAAACTAGTTATAAAAAATATTAGGAAAAATAAATTGTTTGTTTTTGTTTTATAAAAAACTCATAAAATGATTACAATTTTTGTATTTATTTTTCTTCTATTATCCGTACAATCGGTTAAATGGTGTTATTTAATCGTCCGACCTAAGCTCTGATTCGATGGGCAGAACTTTTGTCCTACATCAGATACGATTTTTTGTTTTTCAGAATGTTCATCAGTGTAGCCAATTTTTTTTTTTTTTTTTGCCATAAGCTAGTGTCTAGTGATTATCTGACATACATTCAGATTTCATTAGTCATTATTTGATGTAGTGTGTTGCATGGAATTATTTGGAAGAAACTGAAAGAGTAGGTTTAACAATATCTGGAAGGGTTAATTTGCACTTATTAATTGTTATATTAATGTTTGATATGCAAGAGCAAAATTTTGATGTGTCAACTTTTTGTAGTTTAAACTAGTACGAGTATCTTTGTTTCCTTGAAAAACTATATCTTTGTGTTAAATTTATGTTATGAAATCCTTCATCAAATTGAATGCTTATCGATAAATATGTGTCGTGCATGTTCAATGTAAGTCATTTGATAAACTATTTCAATTTTATTTCCAATTTGGTTGCTTAGTTGGTGATATAGTTAATTTTGTTCTTCCTGATGCATTTTGAGTTACACTGCAATCTAATTTCTTTAGTTCGTAGGCAAAATGTTTACTGGTACTGTTAAGTCTTACAATTTGAGAAACAACCTTAAATTTATTGCCAAATTATTTTCACATTTATTCTTTTGCTTGATATGATTATCTTTCTGACCAGTTATATCCTCTTACTGAGAGCCAGAGCCTTGTCAATATCTTGGCATGTTATTTAAAATATGTTATTCTCATCTATTGTCATAACAGTTACATAATTTACATTCTAATTTTACGATGGACGTATTCTTTGGCATGTAAAATGTTTTAATTTTTCTTCTGACCTATAAATTCATTAGATATAAAAACCTGATGCTGATAGATTAGCTATAACTAAAACAATTTAATTCTCCTACTTACAAAGCAATGATTATGCATGGTAATAAAAATAGGTAAAGTCAAAAGGTGTCACGATGACAGTGCTTTTGGCCAAAGCTGCTGCAATGGCGCTTGCACAACATCCAGTTGTGAATGCAAGCTGCAAGGACGGAAAAAGTTTTACTTACAACAGCAACATTAACATTGCTGTTGCAGTTGCAATTGATGGCGGTCTTATCACTCCTGTTCTCCAAGATGCAGACAAGGTACTTAATCAGAGACTTCAATATTTATCTGCACTTGTCATGTTTTACAGTGAACTAATTGTTTCATGTGCAGCTTGATATCTATTTGTTGTCGCAAAAATGGAAAGAATTGGTAGGCAAGGCTCGTTCTAAGCAGCTTTCACCAAATGAGTATAATTCAGGTCATTGGTTCAATCTTTTAAAAAGAAGCATGTGTAGTTATAACATCATGCACTCATTATTTTACCTGTCAGAATTGCCATTGCTTAAAATGAAATATACAACTAATTGCATTAGATGTTTCATTGAATTAGATGTTTCATTGAATAATGTATGCATAAAATTGTAAATAAGATGTATGGGAAAACACAAACATATCATGTGATTTCAAATAGAAGTTTGTTCCAGGTAATTAAGCATTGTAGTACCAATACGAATGTGTTATTGAAGGTTGACTTGTTTTTACAGGAACATTTACCTTATCGAACTTGGGTATGTTTGGAGTGGACAGATTTGATGCTATACTTCCTCCAGGCCAGGTGAGTACAAAACTATTAGTTTCAAATAAATATACCTTTGATGCTTGCCAATGTGAATTGCAATAAGTTGAATGAATGGATGGATTTGAAGGGGGCTATTATGGCCGTGGGAGCATCAAAGCCTACTCCAATTGCTGGCAAGGATGGCTTCTTCTCGGTTAAAAACAAAATGCTGGTAAGTTTTCATATCAATGCTATTTTTCTTGATTCCCAACATATTTATATCCACAGCACATCACTTCATATGTTATTTGTGGCCATAACACATCCATTGATCCTGTAAGTCTGATGTGCTCAAACTGTAAACTTCAATTTACTGATTTATACGTTTAAATTTACATATATGATATATGCACAATACTATTTTGATTGCTTGCCTTCCTTAGACGCTACTTGTATATTCCTCGGGTATGAAGTTACACTTGCACTATGAGTTGGGTTTTGTATCAACTATAGCTGCAGTTTGACATCATGTTGAATGACGATAAACGAGTCAACTCTTTTTTTCCTTTTCTTTTCTACATGTGGCACTTTTAGGCAAAGATGAAAAACAGGTTGACAATTGCAAGTTTATAACGTTATACATATATCCGTGTGTGCATTGTTGTTTAGGTGAATGTGACAGCGGACCACAGAATCGTGTATGGTGCTGATCTCGCTGCTTTCCTTCAGACATTTTCCAAGATTATCGAGAACCCAGACAGCCTTACATTATAGATGCCTTTCTATTTGATTCCTTCTGATTAATCCTGTTCAGTGGTATGAAATCTACGCCCAAATGAAATTTTGTTATTTGTCAACAAGAGAGCTCGGTTAGTAGCATTGTATTGTAAGCCATTTTGTTTGCATTGTTTTTCCTTTGTGATTTAAACCTTTGAATCTTGTTTGTCAATGCTGTTTTATAAGTCGTTAATAAGAATGGATGGATAGAGATCAAATTATTGATTTGGATGGGAAACTGTATTTTACAAGTATGAAGCTTTTGATTGCTTAGTTTAGTGGAACGTAAATAACATCTATGTCAATACATGCTATGCTAAACCATTTACAAGCCTAGTATAAAAATAAAATTGACTAAAAAACCGGACATTGCATTAACTAGGCTACTCTCTATAGATCCATACTAGTCTGTATATACGAGAAGGCATGGCAGATGGCGCTGCTTTGTTGAAGTTCAATTTTGTTGTTGGTAATGGTAGATTAACATCATGTAATGATGGCAAGGACCTTTTTTGTCTACATCTTTGCTGGTGTTAAATTAACTCTTATTGTAATGATTTTGGTTTTCAAATAGGGGTACTATTTCTGTTGTTGTTATAAGAAAAATCCCTATAGAAATTGGTATGTAAATTAAGTCCTGTTTTTTTTAAATCAAAAAACGCAAATCAACTTGCGCTTTTTATACATTAAGGGGTCGTTTGATTTATTTTGTATTTTATGTTTTGAGTTTTCAACATTAATTACAAAATATGAGAAGAATGAAGGAAGGTCGGAAGGGATGAACGGAAAATTGGAGGGGACCACAAAGTGGATGGAGGAACGACGGAAGGATGAATTGTTGCTCGTGCTTTTGTATTTTCTCAAAACATGAAAAATGAAAAAAAGTTGTTTTCTATTTTGTATGTTAAATTCGTTTTCTAAAATGGTCATTTTTTATAATATACATGCGTCGTGCATATTTTTGTATGGACGAAAACTCAAAACTAAAAACGGTAAACCAAACACAACCTAATTTTTTTTGAAAAATTCAAAAATTTAAAAATATTTCAAAATCAAAAAACGCAAACTAGCTTGTGTTTTCTAATAGAAAGCGCAAATTACCTTGTACTTTTCAAAAATTTTGAAATGTTCAAAATCAGAAAGCGCAAACTAGCTTGCGCTTTCCTATAAAAAGTGCAAGTTAACTTGCGCTTTTTAAAATTTTAAAAAAATTTAAAATTTCGAAAAAAATTCCAAAATTAAAAAAGTGCAAGTTATCTTGTATTTTCTGTCAGAAAAGTGCAAGGCACTTTGCGTTTTTTATTTTTTAAAAATATGAACCAAATTTACATATTCATTTCTGCAGGGACTTTTCCTAACAACATCCAAAACAGAGACCTGTGACTCTTATCTTGTTTCAAATATTTGTATGTGCATATTTAAACAAGATTAAGATATTATGGTGATAGAAAAATATATTATAATTAATCAAGTTTGGATAAGCTAAAAGTAGCATTCCAATCCATTAACCCAACTAATTTACCCTACTTATAAATGACTTGGATTAACCCATTTATGAATTTATTAAATGGGTCATAAACAGGTTAATCCATTTTTAAAAGGGTATAAATGTAACCAATTTATTAAAAACAAAAAATTCAAAAATATAAACTTTGAAAATAAGAATTTTGAAATTTATTTTTTTTACTTGGATGTTTCATCTTATGAACGCACGCCATAAACGGGTTAATCCATTTTTAAATGGGTATAAATGTAACCAATTTATTAAAAACAAAAAATTCAAAAATATAGACTTTAAAAATAAGAATTTTGAAATTTAATTTTTTTACTTGGATGTTTCATCTTATGAACGCACGCTGTAGTTCTCCATGGTCACTAACGGTTGTACTTAAATAATAACAGGTTACATCCTCATATTTGAACTTCGCCAAAGCAGAAGTTGCTATTTTTTTTTGCTCGGACCGTAATAACTTCTTCATAGAAATCAGGCGAGACTTCGATTGATGAACTTCCACTTAAATTACGGATAATATGAAACACTCGGATACTATCTTGTGAACGCACACTTTAGTTCTCCATGGAGACTAATAATTGTACTAAGAAATAACATGCTACATCCCATATTTGAATTCCGTCTAGGTAGAAACCACTATTTTTTTGTTCGGACTGCGGTAACTTCTTCATACTAACTCAGAATCAGGCGGGACTTCAACCGATGAACTCCCACCTACATTACGGACAATATGGAACATTCGGATACTTCATCTTTTAACGCACATTGTAGTTCTCCATGGTAACTAATAGTTATGCTTAAAAAATAACAGGCTATATCTCCATATTTGAACTTCGCCGAGGTAGAAGCCGTTGTTTTTTTGTTCAAACTGCAATAACTCCTTGATACTAACTCGGAATCAGCCGAGACTTGGACCGATGAACCCCCTTTAAAATTACAGACAATATAGAATACTCGGATGCTTCAGCTTATGAACACACACTGTAGTTCTCCATGGTTACTAACAGTTGTAAGTAGAAAATAACATACTATTTCCCCATATTTGAACTCCGTCTAAGCAGAAGCTGCTAATTTTTTTGTTCAGACTGCAGTAACTTCTTAATACTAACTCGGAATCAGACGAGACTTCGACAGATGAACTCTCATCTAAATTACGGACGATATGGAACACTCGAATACTTCATCATATGTACGCATGTTGTAGTTCTGCACAGTAATTAACGGTTGCACTTAGCAAATAACAGTCTACATCCCCACATTTGATTTTTGATGAAAATTGGTATTTAAATTTTGAAATTTTGATTTTTATCGAAATTCAAAACGTAAAAATCAGAATTAGAATTATTTTATATATGTTTGTTTTTCATTAGTAAAATCAAATTTAATTTTTTAAATTGATAACACGCTTATTAAATGGGTTGGATCAGACTGATTCTTATATTAAATGGATCAAAAGGAATGAGTAATAAATGGGTTGAGTCAAAAAACGACCGAATCCATTTTGATCCAACCCAACCCGATAGGCCTAACTAAAAGTTAATAAAGAAGTATAAAAATACATTTTGGTAAATGTTGTAACATATTAAAGAGGTTGCATGAATGAGAATAAGGATGAAATAAGATATTTGCGACAGAAGGTGTTTTAGATGGAAACTAGCATATAAATTACCCATCCAGTATTCCATAAAGGAGCCGAATGAAACAAAAAAATTTCTTCGGTTTTGAAATACCATATACCAAAACAAGGACATTTTTATTATCTAATACATTATAAATCCAAAAAGAGTCGGTAAGCTTTATTGCCCACCAAATTACTTGCATATTCCTCAATCTGGTTGCCAAGAACCTAAATTGAATTGTTTAAGTGGAAATAAGTGCAGTAAGGTGACACAAGTGAGGCGTAGGTGGAAATTGGTTGAAGTTTAATTGAGTTTACTCACCAGTCGCTAATCCACTACTTAACTTGTTATATGTTTATACTACGTGTTATTTACGTTGTATTGCAATATAGATGAATACCAGTAATTTGGTATGTTCATGAAGTTAAAAGAGAACATATTTAACATGTTTTGAAAAGCATACATTATTCCTAAGTAAATTAAGCGTACACTTATCCCCTTTGTTGTTATTTGTTGTCAAGCATTGTTTATGTTGCTTTAACCATATGTTTACATGTGTACTGGTGTCATGTAGTTGAATATGGGTATTAGGATGAGTATGATATGTCTAGGAAGTTAAAAGAGACATGTTTAACTAGTTTGATAGGTTGGAATAATCGTATGTTCTTGACAAGTAATTAACAAAATTGTACATGTTAAAGTGGTTTAATGGGTTAAATTGACATGACATATTTTGTGTATGTTCATGGGTTAAAATGAAACATGTTGCGTGTGGAAATAGGTTGAATATATTCAGGGGTTTAACAGTTAAGTAGCACAATGGTAAAGTTGCTTTATAACACTTTTTATAGCATTTACCCCTTTAAACATGTTAAAGATAATAAATTTGACCTTAGAGCTATTATACAAGTTTCTCACTTATTAGAAATTGATTTGTGCTAAAATAAACATTTTATGATTTAACAGAAATTAACTTTGATCCGTACAAGTCATGGGATGTATTGTTAAGTTAAAACCACATTTTATGATAACCTTTAGTTGATTTTTTGGGTGCATTTTTTGTATTTGTTTTGATCCCCTAAACTTATGAACTTAAATCGTGAATGTGGAAGTTTGACTTTAGTAAAGTTGAACTTGAACCGTTTAGTCAGCCGTTGACCATTGGTTTTCCAATTTTGAAAGAAAAAGCGATGATGTTGATAATGTTTGGAGTCCTCGATCCGTTTCTATAAGTATAAACCATGTTTTTTCTTTAAGTTTGATTCAGATTTGCAAACCTTCTAGTGAGACTCTTCCAAACATATTGACTGTTAATTTCTAAAAGAATCAAAATTGAATTGATCCGACTTAATCGAACGTTGATTTCGTAACAATTGAATCGGAAAAATACATCGAATATGGCTTGATTGATACCACTTTGAAACTAATGACAAATTAAGTTGAACGACAATGTCAGTTCAAACTCGAGTTGAAGTGCATAGAATGAATTACGGTTTGAGGCACATGAATTATAGCTCGAGGCACATGGTATTTGTGATTGATTCGGGAGTGTGAGAGTGATTGATTCTTGCATTCAACAAAGGGTGGAGTTGATGAACAAGGTGTAGTAAATGGGAGATGTAGGGAAATATGTGAGGGGAAGTAAGAGCTACGATGAGGACTATAGCAAAGGGAAAGGGATTGAGGGAGGAACGAATGGTGGCGACATTGTTGGGGGTTGCGTAGATGGAGATGGAAGTGTCGATGTTGTTGCCGAGGAGTACTTCATTGCTACCAGTGATGTCGATGACTTTGGTTTTAGGGAAAAGGGGTTTAATATTGGTGGGAAAGGTACTCAGAGGAGCCATAGAAATAGGTAGAGGAAAGGTGGGAGTGGAATGAGGTTTCATAGGCAAAGAGGGAGTTGTTGCTGTTGTGATTGTTGGCGTTGTTAGGCTTTGGGAAGTAGAAGTAAGGACTTGTGGTTGGAGTTGTCGTAGTGGAGGAAGGGAAAGTTGTGCAGGAGATATAGAGTTGATGTTGAGTGGAGTGGTTTTGGATGAGAGTTTGAGTGATGAAAGGTGAATGAGACTCATGGAGGTGTGGTATTGGAGCATGTCGACTTAATGAATGAGAATGGCGTTTTGTTGGGAGAGGATGGCAACTTGTTGGTTGATTTTGTCAAGGAGTTGCTGCAAAGTTGGAGTTTAATCCATGGCAATAGAATAATAGGGCGGAGGTGAGAGAATCAGTGAGAGCATCAGTGAAAGCACCAATTGATAAGGCAACATTAGAACAAAATAAGAAAAGGAGGAAAATATGGAGGAAGAAGAGGAAGGAGAAACAATATTTTCATTCAGCATGAGCACATTTACATACACACAATGCCTATATAGACAGATACAAGGAATCTTTTCATGCTAGTTGTCAAAATACTAGTGGCTGCAACTTGTAAATGGTCACTCACGTTCTAACCAACTGGCAGTACAATTAATAGAAAATGCAGCCCATTGTTTGTAACAACTTTTACTTTTCATGGGTACTGCTTAATTTGCTTGCTTCCCAAGTCACTGTGATTTGCATTAGTCCAGAAAACGTGATGGCACCCTGCGCGCGCGCTGTGGACGAGTTGTGGATCAGCCTTCAAGGTGGGTTGCTGCTTCATTGCCTTGTGACCATATCAGTTACTTATAAGACAGACGCACTAAGGGAGTAGGATAACAATAGAGCTAAGAGGTTATTCGATAAGGTGCAAAGGCCAATCGATATATATTAAAGAGGACTAGAAAATTTAGTAAACAGGAAAGGCTTTTCAAAGCTATATACATTGGCGATGTTTGTCGCTATCAATTGTGATAACCTTAGAGGTCATGGATTTCATGTATATGAGGCCGCGTGAAACCATTTTGGGGATTTACCGAGTCCTTGTGGATTCTCGTGGATGTTTTCTTGGAATTAGAAATAGTCCATCTTATCATGTTAAATTTTGTTATGTTAAACATAAAACACTTAACAGAAACAGAAAAATAGGCACAAGGACAAACTTAAAAAAAAAATTAGGCTGAAGGACAACAAGTTTGTTTTTTTAGACTGAAGGACAATGCTAGTTATAACCAGCATTTTGTATAGTGTAAAACTGAATAAAATGCTAGATATAACTAGCATTTTGTATAGTGTAAAAGTTGAATATAATGCTAATTATAACTAGCATTTGTCCTTCAGCCTAAAAATGAAACTTGGTGTCCTTCAATCTAATTTTTTTCGAAGTTTGTCATTTTCCCTAGTTCCCTCTAACAGGAATATGTAGGTGCGGTAATGAGTCGTAAATCATATAGAGGCATGTGCTTGATTGATGAGCGATAGTTTGAGTAAGATAGGTAGTAAATAGGACGATGATGACACTAACCTTATCGCATCGAGTACCATTGCCCTTGTATGATCTTTATTGTATGAATTTGTCAAATATGACTTGAGTTTTTTACATCAGACTTATAGTCCACTTGAAGTTTATCTTTTGCCTTGAACTCTCGAACACTCTTCTAAAAAGGATGAGAATACAAGCTTAGGTTGGATATCCTAAATCTGACTGATGACAGTAGAAGGCTTTGGATTATTTGTTACATATATTTATGCTACATTAGTAGATCTTTATGTAATAACATTGTGAGGACAGATTGTTAGAAATATTCATAAAGTTGGCCCTTTTTACTATCTGTATTAGAGTATGTTATATTATATTCCATCGTACGATGTGAACAGTTTTTGTTTTATTTTATTACCCTTAGTGATGCTTCACTCAAAAGAATAAGATCAATACTGAGTATAAGTGGATGATATTATACGCTAATCTTGGGTGTTAAAATGGAAAGTTGTTTCATATTGTATAACATATTTCAACCATCTACTTTGAATGCTATATCACACAAAAAAACACCAATACTAACTCCACCTTCAACAAGTAGTCTCAACCAATAGAATATGACACTTTCCAAACGGGTTTCGACATGATCATCACGCGTTACACTGTTGGATTAGGAGCACTTGTAACGGGGTAAAAGTAGAAAATTTCAAAAAGAAATATTTCCTTTTAAATTTGTAGAAGATCTTTAATTTTATATTTGTTGTAGCACAAGCATTGGCGAGGAGTTAAAATGGTGAATTTAAAAAAAATCTTTTATTAATTTGCACAAAATCTTATTTTGTGATTACGCAAATACTGTTTGTTTATATGAAATCAAATTTAGTACTTATTAATAAAAAGGTTTGAGAAATATTTTAATTTATTTAATTTAATTTAAAATATTTATTTATTTATTTATTTATTTATTTATTATTGAATAATATTATTTTAATTAAAATTAATTTATTAATTTATGTTTACTTTAATATATGTTTTAATATTTTGAGACGTTCGTATTCAAAATACACACATCTTAACTATATAAAAGGTATAATCTAACCTATGGGTTATATGAGAACAAGTGAATAAATTAACCGTTGTGACCTACGATTAATAAATGTATAGGTGATAACATATATCAATGATAATGCCAAACGAACATACATGAATATCAAATAATCAAATTTATATTTATACTAATATTAACTAATTTATTCGTTTTAATTATGAATTTTTTCGACCATTTTATTTAGTTAATATGTATATATAATAACTATAAATATAAATATATATTCATTGTAAAATATTATTTAAAATTAGTTTGTTGCTGTGAATATATATGTTTTAATGTATATATATAAAATAATATTTAAATATTTTGTTTATTAATATTTGGTTTTTAAAATATGTTTATCAAAATTAAATATTTACTAAAACATATTTATTATTGAAAGCCGCCAGTGACATATGATTTTTTTATTAAAATAAATCTAATTGGATTTATTGGATTTCAAAATTTAAAACTAGTTTGACTTTTAAACAAAATATCAAAATACAAAAAGGAGTATTTTTGCTTTGTGTTTTGAAACTCGAAATCAATAAACTAAATGTTTTTTATTAATAAATATCCATATGGATATTTATTAATGTGTATATATATATATATAAATCAAAACCAAGGTTTTTTTATTTATAGAAAACTCAAACCAAAAGTTGATATTTTTTTAATTTTATACAACCAAAAACTATTTTAGTAACCCTATAAATAAAACAATTATTATAAAATATATAAAAACAAATATATATATATATATATATAACCAGATCTTAAAATATATTTTTAAATGTTGAAAGCAAATATATATACATACATAATTTTTTATTAATTAAATATTAAAATAATATTTAATTTTGAATTTTTTTAAACATGTCCAAATATAAAATTAAACGATTGCATACGTATAGAGATGATTGTGTGTGTATGGACAAGGATCGACTACACCTCATTTTGGCTACAACTCTATTCTCTCCTGATTTCCACTACACGTTCCCCTTTAAATAATAGCATGAAGTGACAAGAGAGAACAATAATTAATTAAATGGGAACTTGTGGTGGAAATCTAGAGGGATTTATGGTGTAGCCAAAATGAGGTGTAGTCGATCCTTGCCATATGTATATGTATACACACACAAACGTACATATATACATGTATACACATGAATATATGCATAAAAATAATCTATACCTTTCTCCTTAAGATATGGCCGATAATCGAACACGTTCTTTGTTGGTTGTTTCCTCCTCGAATGCTTTGTTCTTTTCCTTGTTTAGGTTGCAACGTTCCCCTTTGCTTTACCAATGTCCAGTGAGGGTGATATCTATATGGGTTAAGTGTAAAGAGAAATAGAATGGAGGCTACCTATATTTATAGCAAAAGCAAAATATATCCTTCTTTCTCTTAAACTCAAGAAGGCTAGGCCAAAACCCCCACTTCATGTATAGTCGGCCTATACATTGACCTAGCATGCCAAAATGCCCATTAACTCCTATTTGAATCAATAACTTAATTATGTTATTCATGCCTCCTTTTCAATCGAATAAACGTACAACTTATATGCATCATTCTGAATGACTTTAGGCCTCAAATAAAAATGTCATCCAATTTTAATACAATATTTGTCTTAATTTATTATTAGTTTATAACATTTATAAATTAGTTTAACATTAGTCGAATTTGAAAATAATGAACAACGCGGTTGTGTTGACTCTCCGGTGTGAATTTGGTCCTCACTCAAAATTTAAACAATCTAAATTGTGAGGCCTGTATGGATTCTGTTAAAGTACAATATTAAGCATAAGTTTAATACTTACAGATCATTTAGGGAAAATCCAGTTTATAATCTATCACAAGCTCACCTAGTAATGACATTTTGTACGCGTATTATTTTTGTCATCGTTGTATCACTTATATATATATGTATAATTTGGTCTAAGATCAAAAACTCTATTAATATCCGTATTTAATTGCATAAAGCATTTTAAAGTCTTTGATTCAATCCGATAGCATTTATTAATTAACCGATTTACTCAGCCAAAGATTTTTACTTTAAGTTGACTACCAATTACAGTGGTATCGACCTTCTATAACGAAGGATTCCTTTCTTGAGCAGTCTTTCATTTAACGTAGTTCAACGTGTATCCAATTATGGCCATAACATGGTCTCCATGGCATGTAGTTGACCATAGTCAAAGTACAATCTTCCTACTTAAGGTCGACGGTACTCTCAAGTCAGAAGACCACTATATGTAATTACCACGAGAACTTCTATTTTGGCTTAGTCATGTTAATCTATAGAAGACTCCTATCAAGTAGTTCTATGATTATTACAAATAATCACAAGTACGTAACCCCTTGGTGCCTCCAGTGGTCATGAGTAAATCATCGTTCATCGTATAGAGAGTGCTACGTACACTAATCTCAATGGATGTATCAATATCCTTTTCTAGATACATCTTGGTTAGGAACATTTAAGGAGTTAGTGTTTTTGTATATTTCGACTCGGTACTCATGGTTACTAACACATTCATAACTGCAGTCGATAAAACACTTCTTTGAAGGATTTTCTATTCATATATGTTTAATATGATTAATTCATTATTTATATCACTATATAAAAACACATATAACGGAAAATAAAACCAAAAACATAATTTATTTCAAACAAGATTGTTTATAGAGTTAAGTTTATATAATAAATTGCATAATTGCCCCTAGGGCACACCCTTAACTCTATCAATCTACCTCTTGAACTTGCCCCTAGGCACATGATCAGTCTTCCTAAATTAGACCGAGAACACCTTAGTGAATGAATCAGCTATGTTATCTTTGATATCTACCCTCACAATCACGATCTCTCCATCATTGATAAACTGCCTTATCATGTGGAACTTTCGAAGGATGTGTCTCGACTTCCAGTGAGCTCGTGGTTCCTTGGCAATCTATATTGTTGTATTATTGTCACAGCACATGAGCATTAAACCTTCAATGATTGGGATCACTCCTGGCTCTTTAATGAATTTGCACATCCATACCGCTTCTTTTGCAGCATCGTTTAAGTCGATGTACTCAGCCTCCATGGTAGAATAATCCAACACTTCTTATTTAGAGCTTCCCCAAGTAACAACCCCTCTATTAAGGGCAAACATAAAATCTAAGACCGACTTACTATCGTCGATATTGCTTTGAAAGATAGAGTCTGAATACCCTTTCATAAGGAGTTCGTTGTTTCCATACATCAGAAACAAATCCTTAGCATTTCTTAAATACTGAAGGATCACCTTAACTGTCGTTTAGTGATTTTCTCCTGGGTATGATTGATATCGACTTACTATTGGATCTGAACCAGCACGCAACGGGCTAAATGGGTGAATTTCAAATATTTTTACATTTTGGATCTTACTAGGTCTAGGAAGTCTAAATTAATTTAGATCTAATCTGAATAAATTATAAATAAAATCATTATTTTATTTAATTAGTTAATAAAAGGATTTTGTTTGATTGTATAACTGATATATAATGTGTACTGTGTATCTAATATACATGTACGTGTATGTGCATGTGCAGCGTATAAAGCGTGCATGGTTTAATGTGCCGTATCTAAGTGCGGAGTTTTGCACCACAACGGACACATTTACCCCTTCATATACGTATTTATTGTCAATTATTATATAACACTAAAATATAATAAAACATACTTATTATATACACATATAACTATTAAAGTAACTATTTATACACACATACACATATTCATATGCAAAATAATTAGTCATAAATTAAAATATAAACAGTTTAAAAATCGAAATTTAAATCTTATAAATATCGGATTTTGAAAATTAGATCTAGATTTATACATCCTTTAAAATTCGAATTCAAATTTTGAGTTTACAAATAAGTTATAATCATATTTATAAACATATACAAAAAAAATTTAATTCGAAAATATGTAAATATGAATGTATACATAAATATATTTCAAAATTACGCAAAATTTAAAATCATTTATTTATTTCAAAATATTGTATATATATATAATAAAATTATACATGTGAACATTTATTTTTGGCCATGTATTAGTTTTGAAAAAAAATCATTTTTTTATATAATATATCCATGCGGATTTATCTTAAGTTTTTTTTTAAATTTGAAATTGTATGGAATTTTTTTCAATTGCATTTTCGTACAAAACTATATTTTATAAATAGGAAAATAGTATGGAGGACAAATTTCCTCCTTTTTTTGCCCCGAGGACACATTTATTTTTTAGCCAGAAGGGCAAATAATTTTTGAAAATACAACCGACATCCAAAAGTTTTGTTTCAAGGCCACGTTAAATTAGGGCTTCCATCATTTCACGCGACTAACCTGAATGATGGAGGAGCGAGTCATCGATGGTGCAGCAGCTCTCGATGATGGTGGCAGAGTCGAGCTCGACAGCGACAATGATGGAGAGAGGCGCGACGAGTTTGACGGTGATGGAAAGTGGAGATGGTGATGGAGATTGTACCAACCCGCATATTTTACGATTGTATATTTAAATATTTTATTTAAATATAGCATCGTTAATCGGATTAAAGTCCGAAAAGCTACTTTTTGCAAACAGTCGGATTAGGACTCGAGACCACTTCCATTGAGTTCAAAATGCCGTTTGTGACCTTTTTTAGTATAAGCTTCGATAGGTTTGGAGTAAGTTGAATTTTGCTATTTTCTGTTGGGCTTTGGGTTTGGGTTTCACCCCAACTCACTCTATAACCTAGTTCAGCCCCTCTCCTCTCCTCCTCACTTCATTTCTATTTTCTTAAACTCTAGCAAAACTGAAAATGGGGGAAAAGAATGGGAAATAGGAATTGCCAAGCCCTAGTTCCTCTTTCAAACTCAAATTCTTGCTCCAAATTCAAGGTGAAGCTTTGGTAAGCATCTCCTCCTTCTTCTCCAACTCATTCTCTCCTTAATTTCAGAAATTTCCTAAACCTAACTTAGGAAATGTTCTTCTTTTAAGCTTAGATTCAAGCTTCTAGAGTTGAAGTTGAAGAGTAGTTGATCTTCCTTTGCTTTCAAGCTTCTCCTTCATCATTTTTGAGATTAAAGGTGAGTTCTTTAACTCACATCTACGTCTATAACTTTCATTGTTGTTAGGTATGAATTCCTAACGCTTGTTCATGTTCATTTGCTTTTAATTTGAGTTGATTTGGTGAATTTTCCAATTTTGGTGTTTTGAAGTCAAAATCTTTAAAAATCCTATCTTGGATGTTTTGACATGTTTTGGTGGTGTTTCGGAGAGCCTATAAGGCTGGGTTGTCGCTTGGCATAAATCCCTAGTCTCCGTTGCTCATCCGATCGCTTCCGGTTTGGATTTTCGCCCATTTTGGGCAAGGCTGATTTTTGCCTAGTAGGAAATTTCAGACGTCTGGAACAAATCCAGACGTCTGGATTCAAATTCAGACGTCTGGATTGGAAATCCAGACGCCTGGAATTGGTCCCTGGAAAACGCAAAAAGGCAGAGGAAAAATCCAGACGTCTGGTTGGAATTTCAAACGTCTAAAATGTGCAGTTTTGCCTATTTTGGGCCAGAACCTAGGGCCAGACGTCTGGATCAACCCCCCAGACGTCTGGAACTGTTCACTTTGCATATTTTGAGCTGTTTTGAGTGGATTTCCAATTTTTAATCGATATTTGTTGATCCGGTTATTTGTTATCACTTATTATCGACTTTGATGACTTCTTTCTTTGGATTTTTTGGAATATCCATTTTGATGGATTTGGTATCGATTTCTTTGGATTTAATTCACGTCTTCGTATGTGAATTTTTGGTGATTGATTGTTCCTACAATCATTTCTATGGTTTGTCACTTTAAAATGCAAAGGTTTCTATACTAGTAGTAAATACTAAAACTCTTTCATTAAAACAATTTCAACGTTTACTTTTAATATCAAACTCGTTTATAAAACCGTTTTCCAATCTATTAGTATATACAAACCTTTACCTCACTCGTTCGAGAAATCCAATTAAACGGCTCAGCAAAACAAGTGGTATGAAACGCTTGCATTTACTTTGTCGGTTAATTCTTAGACTTGTTCGATTGAAACTCTTGCGACAACTTTCGAGTGGAAATCTACAATTTGTTCGTAAATATTTAAGTTAAGCTAGTGGTTATGGGACATGAAGCTAAACTCATATATTTACTATATTAGTGTAATTGACACTTCTTGATGATCGATGATGATCATTTATGGTTTAGACTAGCAATGTGCGATGTCTCTTTGTCCACGTGGGGGACAGTACCTCGTCCTAATGAGCTTCGTCTCATTTTTATGGGCTAGCGACCCATGGTCTTTGGACCGTTCGTGGAGCAATCGGCTCAATAAGTCGGAGCATCGGGCGTATCTTTCTAGGTGCGTCGATGTTCGTCTATGCATGGGGCGTATCTTTCTAGGTGCGTCAATGTTCGACTTTGCATAAGGCGTATCTTTCTAGGTGCGTCGATGTTAGACTTTACATGGGGCGTATCTTTCTAGGTGCGTCGATGTTTATTTATGCATGGGGCATATCTTTCTAGGTGCGTCGATGTTAGACTTTACATGGGGCGTATCTTTCTAGGTGCGTCGATGTTTATTTATGCATGGGGCGTATCTTTCTAGGTGCGTCGATGTTCGACTGTGCATGGGGCGTATCTTTCTAGGTGCGTCGATGTTCAGTTTATGGGATAGCGTCTCGTTTATGATACACGTGTTGGGAGTTTTCATGCTCCCATTTGTAATAGGCCTCCCCTTTGTGATTTCTGTATTTCTAATTGATGATTTCTGGAATTTATGTTTCACCAATTTTTGCGATTGGCAACAATATGTTTGTCAATATTCATGGCTTGGTGAATAAAATAAAGAATATGACATTCTTTTTGATGTTATGAGATTTTTGAGATAGTTGTATGACTTTTCTTTGTTGTTAAATGTATACTTGTCATGGTATGACATTTTTGGTTATCATACGTATTTGGTCATATCTCTTATCCTATATCATTTTATCTGATATTTATAGCTAGACTGATCCGTTTATTATTTTCTTCTTAAATAATACTCGGGTCAGACCGAGATATTTCAGGTGCTTCTGCTTGACTTCCTATCAGGGATTATCATCTGATTTTTGGCTAACTACTTTAGATTAGTAGTTTTTGTTATTATACATTTGAGATATAGACTCCTTGATGTATAATTATTCTTTTGTCTAGCACTTGTATCTATTCTTTTGTGATGTAGTGGGTCTTGTTTGACCACTACTTTGATGTACACTTTTATGTGTTATATTCATATCTGATTCCGCCTTTGTGATATGAATATCTGTGACTGATTTGTGTTATGTTTATTTCTATATTTGTTTCCGAGGTCCACATAGCCACTGTGTGGTAGCTTTGAGTTTGAATCGGTATGTCGAATTTCCTCCAGAGACGAAATGCAAGTTATATTATCTGACATATCGGTACTCGCACAAAGCAATTGCACAGATGGTCGCTCCTCAACAGCCTTATTCTTCGTGCTAGTGGACGGCATTACCCCGTAGTGTCCTTGGCTAGCGTGAGTATAGAGGTGGGGCATCACAGCATGGTATCAGGGCCAAACTTCGGAACAATGTAGAATAATCTAGCAAGGATCATTGTCCTAAGTCTTTCTTAGGAATCGTGCTATATGATTTAATTCGAGTCTTCGTACCGTTTTACCCTATTTTCTTTTGTGATGCCTTGCTTTATCAATCAAGGTTGTTTGATATTCATTTTGAGAATAACCTTTTTCCTCTTCTTTCTTTCTTTCTTAGAGAAGAGAAATGGTTAGACCTGGCCGTCCCAGCGCCGGTCAATCTAGTGCTACTCCTCAGGATGGAGTATTTATGTCAGCTCAATAACTTTTAGATCTTGTGAACAATGCCCGAGCTACCGGACCCGTTCCAGCGCCAACTCACCCTAAATCCGGGTTTGCACGTTTGTGCAGAGATTATACCGCTTTGGGTGGAAGGCCATTCAAGGGTTCTGAAACCGTTATAGAAATTCAAGCTTGGCTTAGATCATGCGATCGCATCTTTTCCTGCATGGATCTTATTGATTCACTTCGAGTCCAAGTGGCTTCTAGCATGCTCCAAGAAAGAGCATTAGATTGGTATGAGCTTTTGGTTTCTGAGATTATCGAAGCGGATCTTACTTGGGAGCAATTCCGGGAAAGATTCGAATTGAAGTTTGTGCCGGAGGCTGAAAAAGTAACTTTAGCCCGACGCTTTATTGACCTTGTTCAAGGTGAATCTTCTGTGACGGATTACGTCGCATCTTTTGAATCTCTCTCTAAATATGGGGTCGAATATATTAATACCCCATTGAAGAAAAATCAGAGATTTGTCTATGGGTTGAATAAGAACCTCAAAAAGCCTTTACTTCTGAAACTGGAAGTTTCTTTCGATCAGCTTGTTGATATCGCTCTTCGACTTGAAGAGGCCGATAATGAAGGTAATGTTGAAGTTGTGGGTGCCAAACAGAACTTCAACAATAACATGAAGAGGCCTATTAAATTCAAAGGCCCTAATCCCGACAAGAAAGGGAAGCAAGAAACTTCTGTAGCAAAGACTCCTACCACTAGTTGTGGACGATGCTACAATTTTGACTCTATGGACCACTATGCAAATGAGTGTCCGCAACCCCTCTATTGTCGCTATTGCAAAAGTTTGAGTCATCATATATCCGCGTGTCCCATACTTCAAGCAAGAAGGAGGGAGAGCTAAAGGTTGTGCAAGCCTCTACTAGCACTTCTCTTGGTCAAGGTATTTTCTATCCTTGAGGATATTTGTTTTATGATTATCTTATTCGAGTTCTTTTTGATTTGGTGTCATTTCATTATTTTATATCAAAAGAACTTGATGATTCTTTCTCTTTTTAATTTTTATGGGCTTGATGATTTCATTGAGAATTGCGAGTTCGATTGATGGATCCGCAACACTCAATTTACTTTTTGAAAATGTCGAGATTATTTTATGTGATTATTCTTTTCGAGCCGATTTGCATGTTATGCGTTACTTAGGCTTCGAAATTGATTTTTTGAAAATGATTGGCTTTATTTTTATGAAGCCCACATTCTATGTCCCGAGCGGACTTTATATCTTCAACATTCTCAATCTGTTAAGCAGATTTCTATTGTTTTTAAAGATTTTGATTTCCAAATTTGGTGGCAACATTTTATTCTTTAAACCCACTTGATGAGAAAAGTGTTATTTCTCTCATTGAAGTAATTTGTGAATTTTCCGGTATTTTTGTGCTTGTCTTAGGATTACCACCTAAGCAATCTATTAGGTGGTGCTAAGGTCTTTTCAGCTCGACCTTGCCACCGGTTTTCATCGGCTACGAGTTGCGGAGGGTAGCACTCTACTTACCGCATTCCGTACTCGTTATGATTCTTGTGAGTGGTTCGTTATGTCATTCGGTTTGACGAACCTTCTACCTTTTTTCATCCATCTTATGAATCGAGTATTCTACGAATATCTCGATAAGTTTATCCTTGAATTCATTGATTATGGATGAAAACAACAATCTAAAATTTGCAAATATTTTTAATAAGATATTTATAAGCATAATTGGATTTTGTCCTTAAAACGAACAAAGAATGTTTGTAAATTTTAAAGAGACATGTTTATCAAATAGAAGATGATTTTGTGTTATTTTTCCCATTGAGTGTTTTAAGAATTCTGGTCGATGCGCTTGATCAACGTTATCGATAGGAATCTCCTAAACGCTATGATGAGACAGTCAAACACAGTAAATTCTTGTAAAAATTTAATTTTTCTAAAAAGACGAATATATATAAAGTTAATTATGATTTTGAAAATCTTAGCTTTTCGGAAAAGGGAATCGATCAAAGGAACTCTTTTCCGATGCTTTTATTCTTGCGGTTCCCGAAGGGAACCAAGACTTTATTGTTTGTACCGATACTAGTCGTATTGGTTTTGGTGTCATTCTCTTGCGAAGGGAATGTGTTATCGCATTTGCTTCTTGACAATTAAAGCTTGTCGAGACTAGATATGCCATTCATGATCTAGTGCTCGCGGCCATTGTTTTCGCTCTTAGAATTTGGCGACATTATCTTTTGGGAGAGAAATTTGTCATCTTCTCCGATCATAAATCTTTGAAATATTTATTTTCTCAAAAGGAACTTAATTTGCGTCAACAACGTTGGCTCGAGTTCCTTGCGTCTTATGATCTTGATCTTCTTTGTACTCCGGAAAAGGGTAATCGTGTTGCCGATGCCCTTAGCCGAAAGCAACAAGCAGTTGTTTCAATGATGATATCCGAATGGAATGATCTCGAGACTTTATCCACTTGTGAGATTCGAGATCGTGAATCCGATTTCTGTTCATTTCTTGTTTTGTGTAGCCTTGAGGCTCGTCCTTCTCTTTTGGACCGTACCTCTTTTGGCTAAACTCTATGTCAAATTAAATTGCATGGAGTCCCTACTTCTATTGTTAGCAATCGTGATCCATTATTTTACTAGTGGATTTTGGTAAGGTTTTCAAAAGCTTTGGGAACAAAGCTTAATTCTTGCACCACTTATCGTCCTCGATCCGATGGACAAATAGAGCGTGTGAAATCAAATTCTTGAAGATCTTTTTCGTGCATGTGTTCTTGAATTTGGTGGAAGTTGGGAAGATCATATTTCTCTTGTTGAGTTTTCTTCCTATAATAGCTTCCAATCTTGTATTGGTATGGCACCTTTCGAGGCACTCTACGGAAGGCTATGCCGATTTCCTTCGTATTAGCTTGAAGCCGGTGAGAAGCTGGTTTTAGGTCCAGATTTTATTGGTATTCATTCGTGTTTCACCTATGATGGGTGTTGTGCGTTTCAGTTGATCGGGAAAGTTAGCACCTCGATATTTTGGTCCATTTCCCATCACCGAACGTATTTGTTCCGTGGCTTATCGCCTTTTATTACCGGCTCAATCTTTTGCTATTTATGACGTTTTCCACGTCTCTCTACTGCGGAAACACCTTAGGGATTCTGATTTCTATTCTTGAGCCCGGTGTAATTGTAGAAATTGAAGTTTCACCAATTTTGACTTATGAGCAACGTTCTATTCGTATCATTGCTTCGGAGGTTGAACGCCTTCGAAATAAAGATATTTTCTTGTGAAAGTTCAATGGTCCTCAAATCCTAAGCATTGCTCTTGGGAATCTTGAGAATTCATCGAGCAAACACATCCGGACTTACTCTTTCGTGCTCTTTATCGTGGACCTCTTATTTCAAATTTTCTTTTGTGATGATACGCTTTTATGGTTGTTACTTTTTATTTTCCTCTTAATTATTACGAGGATGCAATTTCTTTAAGGAGGGGAGTCTGTAACAACCCGCATATTTTACGATTGTATATTTAAATATTTTATTTAAATATAGCATCGTTAATCGGATTAAAGTCCGAAAAGCTACTTTTTGAAAACAGTCGGATTAGTACTCGAGACCACTTCCATTGAGTTCAAAATGTCGTTTGCGACCTTTTTGAGTATAAGCTTCGATAGGTTTGGAGTAAGTTGAATTTTGCTATTTTCTGTTGGGCTTTGGGTTTGGGTTTCACCCCAACTCACTCTATAACCTAGTTCAGCCCCTCTCCTCTCCTCCTCACTTCATTTCTATTTTCTTAAACTCTAGCAAAACTGAAAATGGGGGAAAAGAATGGGAAATAGGAATTGCCAAGCCCTAGTTTCTCTTTCAAACTCAAATTCTTGCTCCAAATTCAAGGTGAAGCTTTGGTAAGAATCTCCTCCTTCTTCTCCAACTCATTCTCTCCTTAATTTCAGAAATTTCCTAAACCTAACTTAGGAAATGTTCTTCTTTTAAGCTTAGATTCAAGCTTCTAGAGTTGAAGTTGAAGAGTAGTTGACATTCCTTTGCTTTCAAGCTTCTCCTTCATCGTTTTTGAGATTAAAGGTGAGTTCTTTAACTCACATCTACGTCTATAACTTTCATTGTTGTTAGGTATGAATTCCTAACGCTTGTTCATGTTCATTTGCTTTTGATTTGAGTTGATTTGGTGAATTTTCCAATTTTGGTGTTTTGAAGTCAAAATCTTTAAAAATCCTATCTTGGATGTTTTGACATGTTTTGGTGGTGTTTCGGAGAGCCTATAAGGCTGGGTTGTCGCTTGGCATAAATCCCTAGTCTCCGTTGCTCATCCGATCGCTTTTGGTTTGGATTTTCGCCCATTTTGGGCAAGGCTGATTTTTGCCTAGCAGGCAATTTCAGACGTCGGGAACAAAATCCAAACGCCTGGAATTGGTCCCTGGAAAACGCAAAAAGGCAGAGGAAAGATCCAAACGTTTGGAAATCCAACCAGACGTCTGGTTGGAATTTCAGACGTCTGAAATGCGCAATTTTGCCTATTTTGGGCCAGAACCTACGGCCAAACGTCTGGATCAACCCCCCATACGTCTGGAACTGTTCACTTTGCCTGTTTTGAGCTGTTTTGAGTGGATTTACAATTTTTAATCGATATTTGTTGATCCGGTTAGTTGTTATCACTTATTATCAACTTTGATGACTTCTTTCTTTGGATTTTTTGGAATATCCATTTTGATGGATTTGGTATCGATTTCTTTGGATTTAATTCACGTCTTCGTATGTGAATTTTTGGTGATTGATTGTTCCTACAATCATTTCTATGGTTTGTCACTTTAAAATGCAAAGGTTTCTATACTAGTAGTAAATACTAAAACTCTTTCATTAAAACAATTTCAACGTTTACTTTCAATATCAAACTCGTTTATAAAACCGTTTTCCAATCTATTAGTATATACAAACCTTTACCTCACTCGTTCGAGAAATCCAATGAAACGCTTGCATTTACTTTGTCGGTTAATTCTTAGACTTGTTCGATTGAAACTCTTGTGACAACTTTCGAGTGGAAATCTACAATTTGTTCGTAAATATTTAAGTTAAGCTAGTGGTTATGGGACATGAAGCTAAACTCATATATTTACTAGCTTAGTGTAATTGACACTTCTTGATGATCGATGATGATCATTTTATGGTTTAGACTAGCAATGTGCGATGTCTCTTTGTCCACGTGGGGGACAGTACCTCGTCCTAATGAGCTTCGTCTCATTTTTATGGGCTAGCGACCCATGGTCTTTGGACCGTTCGTGGAGCAATCAGCTCAATAAGTCGGTGCATGGGGCGTATCTTTCTAGGTGCGTCGATGTTCGTCTATGCATGGGGTGTATCTTTCTAGGTGCGTCAATGTTCGACTTTGCATAGGGCGTATCTTTCTAGGTGCGTCGATGTTAGACTTTACATGGGGCGTATCTTTCTAGGTGCGTCGATGTTTATTTATGCATGGGGCGTATCTTTCTAGGTGCGTCGATGTTAAACTTTACATGTGGCGTATCTTTCTAGGTGCATCGATGTTTATTTATGCATGGGGCGTATCTTTCTAGGTGCGTCGGTGTTAGACTTTACATGAGGCGTATCTTTCTAGGTGCGTCGATGTTTATTTATGCATGGGGCGTATCTTTCTAGGTGCATCGATGTTCGACTGTGCATAGGGCGTATCTTTCTAGGTGCGTCGATGTTCAGTTTATGGGATAGCGTCTCGTTTGTGATACACGTGTTGGGAGTTTTCATGCTCCCGTTTGTAATAGGCCTCTCCCTTGTGATTTCTGTATTTTTTATTGATGATTTCTAGAATTTATGTTTCACCAATTTTTGCGATTGGCAACGATATGTTTGTCAATATTCGTGGCTTGGTGAATAAAATAAAGAATATGACATTCTTTTTGATGTTATGAGATTTTTGAGATATTTGTATGACTTTTCTTTGTTGTTAAATGTATACTTGTCATGGTATGACATTTTTGGTTATCATACGTATTTGGTCATATCTCTTATCCTATATCATTTTATCTGATATTTATAGCTAGACTGATCCGTTTATTATTTTCTTCTTAAATAATACTCGGGTCAGACCGAAATATTTCAGGTGCTTCTGCTTGACTTCCTATCAGGGATTATCATCTGATTTTTGGCTAACTACTTTAGATTAGTAGTTTTTGTTATTATACATTTGAGATATAGACTCCTTGATGTATAATTATTCTTTTGTCTAGCACTTGTATCTATTCTTTTGTGATGTAGTGGGTCTTGTTTGACCACTACTTTGATGTACACTTTTATGTGTTATATTCATATCCGATTCCACCTTTGTGATATGAATATCTGTGACTGATTTGTGTTATGTTTATTTCTATATTTGTTTCCGAGGTCCACATAGCCACTGTGTGGTAGCTTTGAGTTTGAATCGGTATGTCGAATTTCCTCCAAAGACGAAATGCAAGTTATATTATCTGACATATCGGTACTCGCATAAAGCAATTGCACAGATGGTCGCTCCTCAACAGCCTTATTCTTCGTGCTAGTGGACGGCATTACCCCGTAGTGTCCTTGGCTAGCGTGAGTATAGAGGTGGGGCGTCACAGAGATCGACCTGAAGATGATTGAAGCATCAACGTGTTGCAGCAACGATAGAGGAGTGCCTTTTGTATGGTTAGAGCTGGAGGTGGAGAAGAAGCAACATGGAATTGGGGAAGAAGAAGATAACAGCCGATAATAATACTGTTTAGTATCATTTTTTTGACAAAAATAATTATTTATATGTCTGCTCTTAGTACGATTTTGTAGTATCATTTTTGATAATAAATGTATATTTTAGCTCACAATGTTATTTAGTAGTATAATTTTATGGATTATAGTAGCAGTTTATGAATTGTAATAACATTTCTTGAACAACCGTAAAATTTTGCGAATGAAATGTGTATTTTATCTCATAATATCATATAGTAACATGAATTGTAGTAGTAGTTCTGAGTTGTAGTAGTATATTTTGAATTGTAGTAGAGGTTCATAAACAAATACTGTAGCATATATTTAGATGTGTGTAGTAATGCAACTTATAGTGTCATTTTTTTATTATAATCTTACTAAAATATAATTATGTTAACGATATTTTATAGTAGCATTTTATAAATTGCAGCATTAGTTTTTGAATTATAATAGTATTTTTTAAATTGTAACAGCAGTTTATAAACACTTGTAGCATCTTTTTAGATGGGTATAGTAATGCTACTGTGTAGTATCATCTTTTTGTTTTTTAATAAATATAATTATGTATTTTTCTGTTCATAGTCCTATTATATAGTAGTATTTTATAAATTGTAGTGGCAGTTTCTAAGTTGTAATATTATTTTTTAAGTTATAACAGCAGCTTATAAACAATAGTGGCATTTTTTAGATATGCGTTATGCTACTATGTAATATATCACTTTTTTAAATAAATATAATTATGAATATTTTGTCCCTAGGCCTAGTGCGGTTGGCAAGAGCGTACGTTTCCCTCGTTGTAGGTTGAGAGTTCGAGTCTTGGCACCCGCACCAAGTCGCTCAAAATTGCTAGCTTAATTTGGGGATTCAGTTGTAGCATACCAGCGCGTATTCCCCCTGGTTGTTACCGGCGAAGCCAAATTTCTGGGATTCCTAAAAAAAGATTATGAATATTCCTATTTATAATACTATTTTATAGTAGCATTTTATTAATTGTAGTAGTAGTTTCTGAATTATAGAAGTATATTTTAAATTGTACTAGCGGTTTATAAACAATTGTAGCATCTTTTAAGAAGAAGTATACAGTGTATCTCATAACATTATTTTATAGTAGTATCTATGAATTGTAGTATCAGTTTATGAAGTATATTAACATTTTTAAGTTTGTAGTAGGTTTTTATGAATCATAATATCATTTTTGAGTTAAGATTTATAAATTCCACCTTCCAGTATCAGTGGTATCCTGTGTAGTTAAAGCGCTTAGCAGTTCTATAACGATGAAGATGCAAAAAGTTATAGCAGGGATAAAGTGGACATATAGCAGAAAATAGCGAAGGTGCAAAAAGCTTCATTATATATAAAACCAAATATTTGAAGTTAATTTATTCTCGTTCTCACGCCATTTATGTAGGATAAAAAATAAGTTTTAATCTTATATAACAAACCTAAAGAATATCATGATTTATGCAGACTAGATTTGGTGACTACAATATATTTCTAACATATATTGAGCATTTATGCCTTAAAATTAGGTCTCTAACTTAACTTTGTTGATTTAATTTAAAAGAAAACCATTCAAATCAACCTTTGTATATTAATGTTGCTTAAGTTGGTGCTAAAAACTTTGATTTAGCGGGTGTGGCAGAAAATAGCGGGACTTAAAGCGGATCTACTGTTAAATAGCGCTAAATTAAAATATCGTAGCAGTTAGAGAGCGCTATGCGCTATAGCTAGATTTTGGGGGGCTTTAGCGGCACATGTAGTATCATTTTTCTTTTATTTTTTAAAAGTTTGTAATACCATTTTTCATAAATTAATTTGTAATGCTACCGCTTAGTTTTGTAAAAGTGGTAACATTTTTATTTAATTTTTTGAATATTTATCATGCTGTTTTTTATAAATTATTATTTAATGCTACCATATAGTATCAATTTTGTATTTATTAAATTTAAAAATAAATAAAACTCTTATATTTTAATTTTATCGTGTAATTGTTAATCTTAATATATGATGGCATTTTATGATTAAATGACACGACTCGGTAGAATTTTGTACTTGTTTTATTTTTTTTACATCGTTTTCTCATATAATAATACTGTAATCATTTTTTTACCTGTTGATATTTCTGCAGTAATTAATGATTAGCGAGCATGATGAGATGAGAAACATTGATGTGATGTGATGAAAGATGCAGATGGCACGGTAGACGACAACATGCATTGAGTATAAACTAGGGCTTCATATGGTGCGATGTAAGTCAACGTTGAGAAAATTAGGGGTTCTAGTTAGTGAGGCGATGGTTGAGGCAGGCGATGGATAGATGTCGATGGCGGCCTAGACAACAGTGCGAGGAGTTGTGTCAGTTGATGTGGCAGTGGTAGAGGAGAGCCTATTGAAGGTGGGATGGCTAGGTCTAAGAAAGAAAGGAAAATATGTAACATATATGTTGTCCTTTTAACTAATTACAAAAGTTGGTGCCATAGAAACTAAAAAGGTCCGTAGGTTTGTCCTTTAAACAAAATATCTCTTTTATAAAATACATGTAAATTTATATTTATATACATAAATGTAAATACTAACAAATTTTAATTTAAAGTAAATTAATACATACAAATGATATATTTTGAATAAAATAAATATGTACTAAAAAAAGTTCTTTTTAATTTATGTACATTCAAAAAAAATGTATAATATGTATTAATATCATTTATAAACATATATATATATATATATACTGGTTTAAAATTTCAATTTTTTAATTTAATTTTTTTTAAATTAACTTTAATTTCAATTTTTTAATAATGTGGTCGAAAGTAGAATGAACATTTATATATATATATATATATTAATTATAATTACATATATATAAATCGATAACAAATACATATAAGAATTCGTGATATAATCTATCCTATTCAGATTTATTAAGATAATTAATTACATCTATAAAATTGATATAAATAAAAACATTACCTTAACTCTAGCCTAATTATAATGCTTGGAATGTTGAATCGGTAGAACTCCTAGAATCGGGTTCGATCTCTTCCAGAAATGCTAGTAATCGAAGAGATCTACACACCTTTAGGTATAATTTGTTTTGAATTTGTATTTGGTTTCAAAATAAAAGGGAATAGAGCTATGGTGCTTGCGGCTTATAGGGTAAAGGAGCAAGGGAGAGTAAAATAAAAATAAAAGAAGAAGGTGGGTTTAAATAAGAAAAGAGAAGGAGAGAAAATGTGAGATCTATATCTAATCCTTTACGACTTCTTTCTCCACCAATTCAGACCCAAATAACTAAAATATCTCACCTCCTTAACCCTCTGATATAGCCGGCCATATCCCAGACTTTATGGGCCTATATGCTACTTCAAACCATTTCCGTAAATTCACATTTAAATCAAATTTAAATCCACATCGATATATTATATTGATGTATATGTATATAACTATTATATTCGTACTATTTTCAATACCAATTCAAATAAATCAAATAAAATTTTATAATTAACATTTCCCAAATATCAATTATTTTAATTAATTTACAACAATTATATTTCAATTAAATCAAGTGGTATTCGGAGTATTCAACATTGCGGTTATGTGACTCATAGGTGTAAATTCAGTCAGCGATTAATATCGAACAATTTAAATATTAACGTTCACATGTTACTTTAGCTAGTGGTCTAATAGTTTAGCTCAATTTATCGCTTACATGGTTTTAGTGAAATCCAATTTTACTTATTTTAAGTGGTCCTCGGTAGTGACAGTTATTTACACTAGTTCTTTTTGTTAAAACTATATTACATCATGACTTATGGAATTTGGTATTGGTAAAAATTCCAATATCGTCCACATTCAACTAGCACAGTCCAAACACAAAGTCCTTTTTTCAATAATAACAATTATTTTTAACCAAACTGCTTTGGCCAGAGACTTTGACTTTAAGTTAACTACAGTTGACCGTGGTACTAACCACATATAACTAAGTTGACGAATTCTCTATTAAATAGTGCCTTCCAATGCTTCAACTCAGAGCTAACTATACTCGTTCGATGGACGTCTTGCCATGATTTAACTATAATCAAAGTGGATTGTCCACATTGAAGTTCAACTGTATTCTCAAGTCGAGAGAACTATGTAGTATTGTCACATCGATATTTTTTGTTTGACCTTAGTTACATTAACTAATAGAAAACTATCGAGTTAGTCATTTCATAGTTATCCAGTAACTAGTATTACATAATCCCGCGGTGTCCCCAGTAGCCATGAGTAATACACTACCAACATTGGATAGCGTTATGTACTCTATTCTCAATGGATACATACATACGTATTCATAATATAACAAAAAAATTAAACCACTAAATAAATTAAATATTAGTTTACAAAATAATTTTAACATATACATACGTATTCATAATATAATATGAAAGCCATGAATAATTTAATAAAATAATATTTTATTATAAATTGATTTATAAAATACGTGTAAATATATATAACTAGATACACACACATATTAACAAAAATAATAAAATTAAAACTTTTAAATATATTTCTGCAAATTTTGCTCTCGGCCAAAATTATATAATTTTTTTTGTTAATTTTTTTTGGATTTTGCATTTTAAAATTAAATAACCATGTAAAATTTAAAATAACTATTATTTTTGAAAGTTTAACATGCAATAAATGTTAATGCAAATTTTTTTGCAAAATATATATTATTCATAATATATATATATAAACATTTTAAATTACATAATCAATTTTAGGTTAAATAATTGATTAAATATATTTATTCAAAATAAAAAACTTTTTTTATTCTTTCTACTGAATGTTATTTTATATAATAAATTATATAAAATTTAAAACAAGTAATGTATGATTTATAATCTTTAGAAATAATTACTAGTTTATCGAAATCAATTGTAATAATATTTTATTATATAAATAAATTATTTATTTATTTTTCTGGCCGTGAGCACTATGTACAATAAATTTTCGCAGAAATAATTTTCTTATATTTATTTATATAGATACAATAATATAGATAACCAACCAATTTGTGACAGCATTTCGATATACAAGATACGTAATATAATATAACATCCTATCATATAAATAATACAGCATACAAATGTGATACAACATAGATAAAATAGAGATTTATCTTTCAACAAAAGCCACGCGCACACGTTGAAACATTGAATTGATCTCCTTGAATCTGTTCACAAATCAGAAGTTGCTAGCTCCCGAACTATCTTACCATCGACGATGGAATCGAAGAGTTTTGGTGTAATTTGTACTTGGATTTTTGGGATTTGGAGAGGATGGTTACTGGCCAAAATTATCTGAGAGGAAGGAGAGAAAAGGTCTAAAAAGAAATGGGGTAAAAGGTGGCATATAAATAGGAAGTCAAGGAAGAGAAAAGTGGATCACATCCTAATATCTCTCTTACCAATTCCACTCTTTTTAACCATTCAAATCCTCTCCAATTTCCATCATATGGCCGCCCAAACCATGGACCCTATAGCCAAAAATATCATGCCCATATGGGCCCCAAATTCGATCTAAATCCAAACAATATTCAATGCAATTTTAAATCTTATTTAACTACATACCGATATCGTATATCGATCGATATATTTATAACTATTATAAACACACTATTTAATATTGTTCAAAATACATCAAATAAAATTTTATAATTTATATTTCATAAGTATTAATTAATTTAATTAATTTATAAAATTTTATAAATTAATTAAATCAGATGGTAAAAGGATTACTCAATGTTTCGGTTGTGTGACTCTTAGGTGTAAATTTGGTCAGTGGTTAATATTGAACATTTCAAGTATTAATGTTCGCAATACACTTAACAGATGGTGTGGTAAAATCCAATTTTACTTTATTAAGCGTTACTTGGTACTGGTAGTGACAATTATTTACACTAATTTTATAACAACCTACCTCGAAACATACCTAAATTTTGACCCAGAAAGGCCCATAGAAACTTAGACTCATTCTAAAGCTAGCTGTTAGTTGGATAAAGAACAAAACACAGAGCTATTTATCTACATATTCAGAAACTCACAGCGGAAGAATAAAACATAATATCATAATTGTACCCATTATATTTAAAAATTCAAACCGTCAAAATAACAACAACAACATAATCCCTCTCAACAACACCAAATTTTCATGATTCAATATTCCAAAGTTACAACACCATTCAATGAGTACATCAGAAATAAAGAAAATAACACAAATAGATAAATAGTAACTACCACAAGTCTGTGTCTCTGCCACCACCTCACAAAATCTGCATCAACACCTCTAACCTATGTTGTAATGAGGAGGGAGTCAGAACAACAATATCCGGTGAATAAAATCTCGAGCCTTTCTATAATAGTACTTGGGCAGCATAATTTAAAGAAGAATATGTCTTACGTATCTTAACCATATTATAAGTTTTTCAGACCATAAGCCTTAGGCTTTTCCAATCCGTTATTCTTTCAACCCAAAAACCCATATCTATCGTCAATAATGTCTTAACAATGCAAGAGGTAGTACCCAAGCCACTTAATACCTATTTAATGGAAGTTAGGAAGACTCTGATCATTTAATACCTCACTTAAAGCAGGACCTCATCATTTACTACCTATCCCAAGGCGGACTCCTCTCTGGTACTATCTAGCTAACATTACATAGAATCTCTTCAGGCCATTTACTACTTCAAATCTGAAGCGGGCCCTCTCTGAGATATCCTCTACCACCCTCAACCGTTTACCCTGACCATTTAATACTTCTATTATGGGCAAGAGGCGGGCCCTCAATCAGCCACTTACTACCTTCAATCCTCGAAGCAGGTCCTCCGTATTATGACCCGTAACCCAACCGAGACGTCTCACATTAGTCCGACTATTCATTGGTACTGATAGCCAGTTTAACTAGGCAAGTTTACCCTAAAAAATAGGGACTAAACTCGCGTCCTCCGTGTTTACTTATTATAGGAGACATCTCACATCGTTCCTAAAGTCACACCACAGGTAACCAGATTAGCTGGGCAGAATTATGTATACTTTTGACAGACCTCGCATCCCTTAACTTAGTCATAATCTAAAACACTCTCTTCATATATTATCCCACATCTCACCGCATTAAAAATCAAGGACTTCTAAGAAAAAAAATCTTATTTCGCATTTACAATTAATTACTTTCCTAAAGGGATTTAATGATAATTAATACTATAATAACCACACAATTGGCATGTTATACTTGTATGTTATTAACGCATATGTGTATGCCCATATATATATATATATATGTGTGTGTGTGTGTGTGTGTGTGTGTGTGTGTGCGCATCTAAAATAAGCGTGCGAAGATTGCGCACTATACTATCGTTTAAATTTCAAACTTCAAATTTATACAAGTTCAATTCTATATCAGCACATATTCCATATATCCAATATCCACAATTAAATCAACAGACTTATATAAATTTGAATCCATAACCCACTTATTTTATACTAAAATAACAGAATCAATCATTAATAAAAACTTACAATTCAAATACTTTTACGCTCTCTTCAACTTCTTTGTATAAAACAGAAAAGAGAATTTCTATTTATATTGTGGAATAGGCGATGTAAACTATGAATAAAAGAATCTGTACCTTACACACCATTTCCAAATTATTCTTTTCAAAACCCTTAATCAAATCCAAAGAAAAAGATAAGAAGTGAAATAGAATGTAAAAAATTAAATTGCAATACTTACACGATTCCATTATTTTAATATAGAGCAACCGAGATTCAAACTTAAGAATTAACATTTCACTTTAGGGGAATTTTGGGGTTTTAGTGTGATGTTTGCGTAAATAAAATTCCCCAAAGGCATATATCAGATCCAGGTTATACTATACAATTACTAAAATAGGAAAAACTAAGATTTCCACTCACAATCAGTATTAGCTCTTCCCTTTTTGGATTTGATATGCATGCTTTAATCTCTTACAAATCTCTCCTGAAACCCTAAGTATTTTTTGAATCTTTGAGGAGAGACTGGCAAAGCTTCGCTTGGTTCCCAATATAATTTGTAAATAAAAGTGAGAGGGCTAGGCTATTATTTATAGTGGTTAGAAAGCACCAGAATTGTTGTATTTAAGTCGGTTTAAAATAATTAAATCGAAACCGTTAAAATCCTAGCCGTAAACATATCTATCGGTCAACCAGGCCTAGGTGGGGGTCGACCGGTCAACCTATTTTGGGAATGATATTATTGTTGTCGTTGATAATTTATTTAATCCCTTAATTAATCTTTTAAAGTTAACGTTGATTTAATGTATACTTAACCTCCAAGTCTAATTGATGTTACTTTTTGAATTTCAAATTTAAGAATTATTTATTTATTTGAATTTTAATTTTATTTAAATAAATTCGAACCTGAAACTTCAAATGTCCATAATCTTTTCATTTGAGCTTCGTTTTCAAAACATTATATATGGAAATTGATTAGAAAATCGCAAAGAACGCAACGACATAACTTCCATGGTCAAATTCGAACTTTTACAAAATTTTCATTTTTAGCCTTATCTTATATAATTAATTAATTTATTTATTTATTCTCATTAATTTTAAGGAGTGTTACAAATTATCTTCGTCAAAACTATATCACTTTCAACTTTTGTAATTTGGTAATGGTTAAAATTCCAATATTGTCCATATTCAACTCTATAGTCCAAATGCAAAGTCCTTGATTCAATAATAACAATTATTATTAATTGAACTACTCTGACTACAGACTTTGACTTTGAGTTGACTTCAGCTGTCTATGATACTAACCTCCTATAACCGAGAAGAGGAATTCTCTCTTAAAAAGTGTTTCGCTTCCAATACTTCCACTTGAACTAACTATAGTCGTTCGATGGATGTCATGCCGTGATCTAGTTATAATCAAAGCAGAGTTTCCACATTGAAGATCAACAATATTTGTAAGTTAGGAGAAGTATGCAATACTATCACATCGATACTTTCTGTTTGACCTTAGTTATATTAACCAAAAGAAAACTATCGAGTGAGTCTTTCCATAGTTATTCGATAACTATCAGTACGTAACCACTTGGTGCCCCCAATAGTCATGAGTAATATTGTAACGACCCAGAATTTTCGATCCTGAAATTTCCAGATAGTTAGGAAAGAAGAAAGAGATAGAAGAAGAAGAAACATGAAACAAGTCACAGAATCTCACATTCGCAGCGGATCAAAATATAATATCATATAATATCATTTATACAAAGAAACTGTATCAGTTAAATTACACTTTAATACATCAGAGTTACAACATATATACAATCACTGGACATATATAATCAACATGTCTCAATATACAACAAAAATATCATAGCGGAAACACTCCATACGTTCCTGCCATCCAGCTCGCCTCTTGAGCTCCGAAACGTCCTTACCTGAAAATATGTAATACTCGGTCTGACCCGAGCATTACATCAAAGTAACACCCGGGTCAGGCTGGAAACCAGCGTGAGTAAACCCATCTAACATGGAATGCACAAGCATACAACTTATATAACCCGGGGTAACTTATATCAATCTTACAACTTCACAAGTTGTTATAAACGTCAACCATTTCACACGACAATTTCTAGGTGCCAAACTTAGATTTAAATAGTCCAATTTACTTAAGTCATTACACTTCAGGTATTTTGTTTCACATATCAAATTATAGGAATCGAAGTGGTTTCGGGTATGTACTGATACCCGACTCCGGTCTCTTCGAATCCAATGTCATCTTAACTCAGCAATCCATTATTAACACATAACCATATTACCCGCGCCCATCCAACACATCATATCACGAATCATTTCATATCAGGGGTATCAATTCAATTCATGACATCTAATATTCATCTAATCATACATAAGCAAGACAAATCAATCACCTATTAAGTCCTGTTTATTAATTAATCTCAGCCCAATTGATTAACCATCCCATAACCATTCATCTTAATTTATCCTCCTTGATTAATTATTCCTTAATTACATCATTATCTAATTTCTTTCATTAAGTAATTATACTTGACCACATTTCATGAATGATTATCCTTAATTAATTGTATCCATAAATGAACCCCAATTACTCATAAACAGTAATTACCCCTATGAAAATTTCTTACTTAAAAGATTAACCCCTTACTTAATTATTAATTCTTTTTGATTAATTACTCCACATACTTTATCCTTAATTACTTCTACTAAGTAATTACCCTTTTATTTCTTCCCATTAAGTAATTCCTTTAATTTATTTCATCCTATAATTATGAATTACTTCGCTAAAATCTCATCAAGCATTTATTATTTAATTACTCATCGAGAGATTACAAATAAATTTCAATCGGGTAATCCATCTCTTAATTACCCCTAAACCCAATTAATAAATCCTAATTGCAGATTAATTGTTCTCCAACCATTTATTAATAACCCGTAATTATTGATTAACACTACTTAATTACAAATTAAGTAGCCTTAATCACCGGTTAATTAGATTACTTAATTTATTTAACTACTAATAATTCGTTAATTAACTTTAAGTAGTTAATTATAAATTTATTTATCATTTAATCATTAATTAATCCAAACTCTAAATTCAAATATGAAGTAATTATTCTTAATTTTTCTTCAAAGTAATTAATTGATATTAAGTACTCAACTTAGCTTAACTTAAAATAATAATTAGGTGTTAAAACATTGTTATTGACTAAATTACTCAAAACTCGTATTAAGGACTTAATTGTTAATCCTTTAGTAGGTTTACAATGCTTAACTTGTTTTTAAAAAAACAAGAAGCCTACTTTATTTTTATATAATACTGCATAAAAAAAAAGGAACTCGAGACTGCCCCTCATTATCTCGAGTCACACTTCGAGTCGCTCCAGCATTTTCCCGAGTCACACAAATTTTGCTTTGAGTCAAATCCAAATAAACCCGAGCAAACCATCAAATTACTACGAGTAAAACTCGAGCAATTCTTCCCTGCCAAACCAGAAACGACAATCACCAGAAATGTCCACCGTGCACGTGTACCACCGGCTGAAGCTCCTCCGTCCCTCAGCGAACCTTCCAGCACTTCAACTATCTTCCAGACCTTCGTTCCTTACCCTCGAATCATTCATATACATTTCCAGTTAAAATCGAGCAAGGTAGGTGAAAAACTGGGACACATACTCATCACCAGAATTCCCTTCGACACCTCGCCTCCGATCACCTGAGCATCTACGACCCCGGCCACGCCTTCGCCTAACTTCCACGCACCCAATGCCAAAGCCCGACGACACTCGATCACCCAGAGGCCTCGCATTACTCCAGTTACCAGACTCGGCCAAAATTAGGTTTTTAAACCTAAATTACTTCGCCGCTGACGCCACAACGATCAGAAACCACTCCATGAAATTTTCCTATGCTCGCCGTACATCCTTCCACCTTCAGACGAAGCCCCGACCTCCCAACAACTGTCGATCACCAGAGATCCCTCAAAACCCCTTCTCTGGTTAACTTGAAATTTCACACAAGATCCCAAACTAAAAATCATGTTTTCTATCTTAAAAATCATATTTTGTAAAGAGGATTCAGACTATATATGTGAATTAACAAATCGATGTACTTGATTTTTAACAAAAACTAAAGTTCCTCTGTTCTTTATATTTTTCCAGACAATATTTTTGTTTATTAAACTTAAAAATAGTTTTAAATCTTAGTTTAACCTTAAACAAACATAATTTGTTTAAATACCCTAGCCTAACAAAGATTAGAATAAGAGGAATTGAAATTTTCCTTAGTTTGGTACTCTGTACTTTTTAAATAGGGAAGAACTTTTATATATCAACACATGCACACAAAAAAAATCCACTCATATACATCCACACAATATATAACTATTACAGAGATTATCATGCAACAGATATCCATACTTAAGATTTTCTTTTTTTATAAAAAGGGTGTCACTCACTGTTATAATATGTTTGAACAGAGGCTTGAAAACTGTTGTATAACAGAGGCATAAATATTTGTATATAAACAGATGCATACATATCCTTTTACTTAATACTCATTAACATATGAATTTATCCATGCAAACCTATATTCCCACATCACACAAAAGACTATGCATCAGATCAAACATTAAAGGAGGAAGTTTACTCACCAAAAATTTTGAACAGAAAGCAAGTTGTTGATGAATAAAACTGCAGATTTGAATCACAGGAAAAACTTCTCTGCCTTGATGATGAATGAATGAAAACAGCAGATGATGTTTATTTTCCTTTGTTCTTTATATTCTTTTCAGGTTTGCTCTTAGGTTTTTGTTAAGTTCTATCAACGAACACAATAATATGATGGATATATATAGGAAGGACTTGGATAGACAGGTTGTATCTAGACAGCCTTACATGTTTGACCAGGTTAATTTTGTATTAAATTTCTGCAAAGATGATACAGAAATTTCGGCTGTAAGATTTTATTTGACAAATAGTTGTGCTAGCATTAAATGCAAGAGTCCTTTATGCTTGTATATGTGTTCATAGATATTTCTTTGATCCTTTACAGTAATTGTTATTGCCTTCTCTTCCAAGTTTACATATTTATTCTTTATTTGTTTGTACAAATCTTGTATATATTTTGTCTTGTTTAGCCTACATACTCATCCAGTTTGTACATATATATTACTGTTTTGTTGCTTTGTAACTAAATGAATTCCTATAGTTATCATGATGCTAGAATTTATCAAAGGTGTTTACTTTATGTTGTCATGTAACCATATATACTGAATTCTATTTCTATCACAAATATTTATTTCTAACTTAATACTTATTATCTTGTATGATTACATGTATATATATTTATTTTTAACAATATACTTGTTTTATATCTAGATTTAATATTGATAAGATTTATTTTACTTGAACTATTATTGTCCCGACTATATCATATATATATATTCGTTTTAAAAATAATAACCTGTATTTTAATTAATTCAATTAAATATTGATTAGAATAATACTGCCAAAAATCCGGGATGTCACATCCCTCCCCCCTTAAAACTTTTCGTCCTCGAAAAGGAACGAAGTCAGAATTTATGAAAATGTTTAAAACCAGATAAATTTTCTTTGATCATTTTTAAACCACATTAAAAATCTATATAATATTTCTAAAACAGTTTTATAAAAATACTTTTATAACTCGATGTTTCGACAAGTCTATCTTCGTTCTCATAGAAATTCGGTCATACGTTGATCAGGCGTAGGACTGAAAATCTGTAAGTACTTAGCAGACCCATTTTCAACATCCAGTGAAAATACTCGGAAAATAATTTTATTGAAAATATAGAAAACGGTTTCGAAAATAGAGGAAATATCTTTGGTAAAAATGCTCTGGAAATCATCACCCCCATCCATGGTCACAGTTACATCCTGGGTTACGTTGCCGTCGCAGCAAAAGTCCATATAACTGATTACACCATAGAACCCACAACAGATCGCGGTTACACCCAGGGTTACGTTGCCATCACAGCAAAAGTCCATGTAACTGTTGGCTCTCAGCGGCACACACGATTTTCGCTGTCAAAATGAAACTTCTCCACTCTTACATAGGTCTCAGTCTACCGATATAAAATCAAACGCAGACTGTTGGCTCTCGCGGCACACATGACTTTCGCTATGTTACCATAGTGTCGCAGTCTACCGATATAAAATCAAACGTAGACTGTTGGCTCTCAGCGGCTCACGCGACTTTCGCTATGGTCTGCAGTAGATCGCAGTGACATCGAGTTACACTGTCGTCACAGCATAACCCAAATGCCTCTGTGGGCACCAGCCCCTCGACTTTCGCTACACAAATAATCCTCATGAACTAGTTTTGTCCGGACTCCTCACAGGATCAACTTTAGAAACCCCCCCTTGGGGCTCAAGGCAGTACCACCCAGTGGCACTCCTGAGAAGTTCATTTCAAGGGAGCGCCTTTTTCCCCAGAGCAAATCTCAAAACACTTTATACTATACACATATAGTATTTTCCAAATCATACACCTAGTATGAATCTCATATAAATGCTTTTACACAAAATCGATTCTCAAAATCGATAATTCACAAATCAGGCTTTCCCAAATCCCAATATTGATTTTATCCAAAAATCAAAAGCCTTTTCCAAATCCAAAGGTTCCCAAAACCTTTTTCTCAAAACCATTTCCATAAAATCTTATATATATATATATTCATATATATAATTTTCTTGAGAAATCTTTAAATCACTTTATACTTATATAAGTTTCCTTTGTATACTTCAAAACCTTCAAAAACCTTTTTCTTTTGGCAATGGATTCAATAAGGGGAGTTTTATCATATATAACAAAGATACGTAACTTTGTTTATTTCCAATCAAATATTCAAATTTGATTACTTTATAAAGTCACTTGCCAAATTTCTTCCTTTTATTATAAAGTAAACTTTAACTCAGAAAAATATTCAATTTCCACTTTATTTCCATAAAGTTAATTTCTATCTTTATTCATTGTCAATTTCTCAAAATATACTTTCAATTTCAAAAATCTTTTCGGTTTTTATCCACAAATTTTCAATGCCAATTTCATTCAAGCCCGTACGATGTCCCCATATCATTCGTACGCAATATCAATCTGATCGCTTACTCGATCACACAATTTCACTTCCGAACTAGTATCGTCCACTTGACTTCCTAGTGCGGACTCAGATCTGGTTTCTTGATCAGAAACCGTCATTCTCCTTACATAGTCACACCTATGATAGAGAATATCCAGAACCAATCAAAAATCCATATCCAGGTTCGCCGTCGAAAATCGAGCGAAAAATCCCAACTCGGATCGATAATACTATCTCGAAATTCTATGCTCGAATCTAGATCAAATCACTATGCGAATAGAATAGTATACGTACATCCTACGTATTTATCTTCATTGATTATCAGTTAAATCAATTTCCTTTCTATTCACCCTCACTTTGATTTTATTCACTTATTCACATTTGGCTAAATCCCCACTTGGATTATCACTTCAATTCTTATCTCAGTTGGGTATATAATCAATAACAGTTTGAACTCCGACCAGTTTATATTTAGAAAATAGCTTGAAAATTTTTGAAGAATAGATAAGTAGTTGAAAAATAATTATCAGTTGAAAAATAGATAGTAAAATAGTTAAGTAGTTGTAAGATAGTTGAAAAATAGTAATTATTTATAAAACAGTTGAAAACAGTAATCAGTTTATAAATCAGTTGTAAAATAGTTAAATAGTTCCAAAAGTAATTGTAAAACAAGCTTAAGATAGTTTTAGGTTTAAAAAGAAAAGTTGTAGTAAATAGTTGGGAAAAATAGATTTATATTAGAACAATTTATTTTGAAAATAGTCCAGAGTCAAACTGTTTAATACCCCATCTCCATTTCCATCAATTCAATTTAAATTTCCACTTTCATTTAAATTGACTCAATCCCAATTTGAATAACTTCAATTTTATTTCAAATTAATCCAATTCAAATTTCCCATTTGAATTTTATACTTATCCATCATAAATCACAATTCCCATTAATTCAAATCAAATTCAGTTTGAACTAATTCAATTTAAATCTCAATTTCAAACCATCTCGAATTATATAAATTCGAGTTAAATTTTCAAATGCTGATTTATTCCCTTAATCCAATTAACATTTATCTTCAATCAATATCTTTAAACAATTTAATTTTTGAGTTCAATTCTCAAAATTCCATTTTAAGTTATCTTTACTTAACTTATTTCAAAGTTCAAATGATAATTCAAACCCCTTTTAAACAATTAAATCTTTGAATTTCAATTTATTACCCAAATTCAATCTTGGAACTAATCCTTAATCATTTCAGTTTACATGTTCATTTTAAACATTCAAATCTTAATGTTCAAAGTGATCCCATTTTTAATTTTTATCTTTAAAATCAAAATTTACTTAAGTAGTTTCAAATTAAAGTTTAATTCCATTTAATTCCAATATTGGGATAGATATTACCCCAATCTATCATCCAATTTATTTAAAACATTCATCATCCACTACCCATTCCAGATCTCATTCCTATCTGAGACCACATATAGTTCCCTACCAAATCAACCCATTTAACTTTCCTAAGTTAAACCTCAATTTCATTTTGAAATTTCCAATTCAGGTTGTTTATTCCAAACTTATTTAACTTCCCTTAAGTTAAATTCAATTTAATCTCGCCAAACTTACTCAAATTTGAATTCCCACTTCAAATTTTAAACTTCACATTAATAAATCTTATAAGTTCAAAAACTTATTACCTTGCATATCACACCTCATTTCCCAAATTTAAAACTCAACATTTAGAGTTTATTTTCAAACCATCTTTGGTTTTAATTTAAGACAGACCCCTCTTTTTTTTTTAAAGTTTTCAAACAGCTTCTTATTTTAAAATAAGATCACATTCAAGTATATTCTAACAATATTATTTATTCTTTTCTTTTAACACTTTGAAACAATTCAAATGTTTCTAAACTTAGGTTTAAACTTCACAATTTAAATCTGTTCTAATTTACAAGTTATACTCATCTAAGTTTATATCCTTAACACATTTTATTTTGCTTACTCATTAACACATATTCCATTATTAAATACAACAACCATTTATGATAATAACCAAGATTATCATATCTGGAAACCAATTCATTATCATCTTTATTCTGAAAACATTTTTTTTTACAAATTTGGAATTTTAATTTTAGTTTGGATCCATTTCAATATTTATCTTTATTCAATTACAATTTGGTTGTATTACTATTAACACTTAATTCTCATTATTCTATTTGATTCCAATGATTTAACAACCAATTACCTTAATATTTATTAAAAGGAATATTGCTTTATATATCAAATATAATCTTATATAAAACTCATTTGAAATCTTTATATATGAAAATAACAAGTACGCTCTCATATATATATACACTCAACTCATTCTAGGGTACTATTGACCCTATCTATATGAGTATACCCACCAGAGCCAAGGTTCTCGCTTAACCTTCGCTCTGATGCCAACTGTAACGACCCGGAATTTTCGATCCTGAAATTTCCAGATAGTTAGGAAAGAAGAAAGAGATAGAAGAAGAAGAAACATGAAACAAGTCACAGAATCTCACATTCGCAGCGGATCAAAATATAATATCATATAATATCATTTATACAAAGAAACTGTATCAGTTAAATTACACTTTAATACATCAGAGTTACAACATATATACAATCACTGGACATATATAATCAACATGTCTCAATATACAACAAAAATATCATAGCGGAAACACTCCATACGTTCCTGCCATCCAGCTCGCCTCTTGAGCTCCGAAACGTCCTTACCTGAAAATATGTAATACTCGGTCTGACCCGAGCATTACATCAAAGTAACACCCGGGTCAGGCTGGAAACCAGCGTGAGTAAACCCATCTAACATGGAATGCACAAGCATACAACTTATATAAACCCGGGGTAACTTATATCAATCTTACAACTTCACAAGTTGTTATAAACGTCAACCATTTCACACGACAATTTCTAGGTGCCAAACTTAGATTTAAATAGTCCAATTTACTTAAGTCATTACACTTCAAGTATTTTGTTTCACATATCAAATTATAGGAATCAAAGTGGTTTCGGGTATGTACTGATACCCGACTCCGGTCTCTTCGAATCCAATGTCATCTTAACTCAGCAATCCATTATTAACACATAACCATATTACCCGCGCCCATCCAACACATCATATCACGAATCATTTCATATCAGGGGTATCAATTCAATTCATGACATCTAATATTCATCTAATCATACATAAGCAAGACAAATCAATCACCTATTAAGTCCTGTTTATTAATTAATCTCAGCCCAATTGATTAACCATCCCATAACCATTCATCTTAATTTATCCTCCTTGATTAATTATTCCTTAATTACATCATTATCTAATTTCTTTCATTAAGTAATTATACTTGACCACATTTCATGAATGATTATCCTTAATTAATTGTATCCATAAATGAACCCCAATTACTCATAAACAGTAATTACCCCTCTGAAAATTTCTTACTTAAAAGATTAACCCCTTACTTAATTATTAATTCTTTTTGATTAATTACTCCACATACTTTATCCTTAATTACTTCTACTAAGTAATTACCCTTTTATTTCTTCCCATTAAGTAATTCCTTTAATTTATTTCATCCTATAATTATGAATTACTTCGCTAAAATCTCATCAAGCATTTATTATTTAATTACTCATCGAGAGATTACAAATAAATTTCAATCGGGTAATCCATCTCTTAATTACCCCTAAACCCAATTAATAAATCCTAATTGCAGATTAATTGTTCTCCAACCATTTATTAATAACCCGTAATTATTGATTAACACTACTTAATTACAAATTAAGTAGCCTTAATCACCGGTTAATTAGATTACTTAATTTATTTAACTACTAATAATTCGTTAATTAACTTTAAGTAGTTAATTATAAATTTATTTATCATTTAATCATTAATTAATCCAAACTCTAAATTCAAATATGAAGTAATTATTCTTAATTTTTCTTCAAAGTAATTAATTGATATTAAGTACTCAACTTAGCTTAACTTAAAATAATAATTAGGTGTTAAAACATTGTTATTGACTAAATTACTCAAAACTCGTATTAAGGACTTAATTGTTAATCCTTTAGTAGGTTTACAATGCTTAACTTGTTTTTAAAAAAACAAGAAGCCTACTTTATTTTTATATAATACTGCATAAAAAAAAAGGAACTCGAGACTGCCCCTCATTATCTCGAGTCACACTTCGAGTCGCTCCAGCATTTTCCCGAGTCACACAAATTTTGCTTTGAGTCAAATCCAAATAAACCCGAGCAAACCATCAAATTACTACGAGTAAAACTCGAGCAATTCTTCCCTGCCAAACCAGAAACGACAATCACCAGAAATGTCCACCGTGCACGTGTACCACCGGCTGAAGCTCCTCCGTCCCTCAGCGAACCTTCCGGCACTTCAACTATCTTCCAGACCTTCGTTCCTTACCCTCGAATCATTCATATACATTTCCAGTTAAAATCGAGCAAGGTAGGTGAAAAACTGGGACACATACTCATCATTAGAATTCCCTTCGACACCTCGCCTCCGATCACCTGAGCATCTACGACCCCGGCCACGCCTTCGCCTAACTTCCACGCACCCAATGCCAAAGCCCGACGACACTCGATCACCCAGAGGCCTCGCATTACTCCAGTTACCAGAATCGGCCAAAATTAGGTTTTTAAACCTAAATTACTTCGCCGCTGACGCCACGACGATCAGAAACCACTCCATGAAATTTTCCTATGCTCGCCGTACATCCTTCCAACTTCAGACGAAGCCCCGACCTCCCAACAACTGTCGATCACCAGAGATCCCTCAAAACCCCTTCTCTGGTTAACTTGAAATTTCACACAAGATCCCAAACTAAAAATCATGTTTTCTATCTTAAAAATCATATTTTGTAAAGAGGATTCAGACTATATATGTGAATTAACAAATCGATGTACTTGATTTTTAACAAAAACTAAAGTTCCTCTGTTCTTTATATTTTTCCAGACAATATTTTTGTTTATTAAACTTAAAAATAGTTTTAAATCTTAGTTTAACCTTAAACAAACATAATTTGTTTAAATACCCTAGCCTAACAAAGATTAGAATAAGAGGAATTGAAATTTTCCTTAGTTTGGTACTCTGTACTTTTTAAATAGGGATGAACTTTTATATATCAACACATGCACACAAAAAAAATCCACTCATATACATCCACACAATATATAACTATTACAGAGATTATCATGCAACAGATATCCATACTTAAGATTTTCTTTTTTTATAAAAAGGGTGTCACTCACTGTTATAATATGTTTGAACAGAGGCTTGAAAACTGTTGTATAACAGAGGCATAAATATTTGTATATAAACAGATGCGTACATATCCTTTTACTTAATACTCATTAACATATGAATTTATCCATGCAAACCTATATTCCCACATCACACAAAAGACTATGCATCAGATCAAACATTAAAGGAGGAAGTTTACTCACCAAAAATTTTGAACAGAAAGCAAGTTGTTGATGAATAAAACTGCAGATTTGAATCACAGGAAAAACTTCTCTGCCTTGATGATGAATGAATGAAAACAGCAGATGATGTTTATTTTCCTTTGTTCTTTATATTCTTTTCAGGTTTGCTCTTAGGTTTTTGTTAAGTTCTATCAACGAACACAATAATATGATGGATATATATAGGAAGGACTTGGATAGACAGGTTGTATCTAGACAGCCTTACATGTTTGACCAGGTTAATTTTGTATTAAATTTCTGCAAAGATGATACAGAAATTTCGGCTGTAAGATTTTATTTGACAAATAGTTGTGCTAGCATTAAATGCAAGAGTCCTTTATGCTTGTATATGTGTTCATAGATATTTCTTTGATCCTTTACAGTAATTGTTATTGCCTTCTCTTCCAAGTTTACATATTTATTCTTTATTTGTTTGTACAAATCTTGTATATATTTTGTCTTGTTTAGCCTACATACTCATCCAGTTTGTACATATATATTACTGTTTTGTTGCTTTGTAACTAAATGAATTCCTATAGTTATCATGATGCTAGAATTTATCAAAGGTGTTTACTTTATGTTGTCATGTAACCATATATACTGAATTCTATTTCTATCACAAATATTTATTTCTAACTTAATACTTATTATCTTGTATGATTACATGTATATATATTTATTTTTAACAATATACTTGTTTTATATCTAGATTTAATATTGATAAGATTTATTTTACTTGAACTATTATTGTCCCGACTATATCATATATATATATTCGTTTTAAAAATAATAACCTGTATTTTAATTAATTCAATTAAATATTGATTAGAATAATACTGCCAAAAATCCGGGATGTCACAAATATACTGGCCAACATTTGGAGAGCGTTATGTACTCTAGTCTTAAGGATGTATCGATATCCAGTCTTGATACATCTTGACTAAGAATATTTAAAACTGTATGTTTAATTTCATTATGATAAATTACTCTTGGTTATAACACTTCGTAACTACTATAGTAAAACATATCATTTATGGATTTTCTATTATATATACTTTTAATTAAATTAATTAATATAACACATTATATCAAATATATAATAGAAAGAAAACACCTTTTGTTTTGAACAAGATTGGTTGTCGAGTTATATTTATGTAACGGTTACATAATTGCCCCTAGGGCATACCCCTAACTCTATCAATCTTCCACTTGCACTTAGGGCCAATTATGGAATCTCTATCCCATCCCTTCTATCAGTTTGATGGAAACTGATCATGTTAGACCTTTCATGAATGGATCTATTATGTTGTTTTAATTATCTGCTATATCCATTAACTCTCTTCAATGCTGATAAACTAACTTTATCACATGGAACTGTTTGAAGTATGTTTCTCGACCTCTAGCAAGCTCTTATTCTTACTATAACGACCTAGAATTTAATCGCTTTGATTTGTGAATATCTAATTAATTTTAGATATTTAATTAATGGTTTTTAATGGTCAAATAACCCTCTTTTAATTAATAAATATTGATGGTCAACTCAATTTGAATTTTTTTTACATAAATAAATAGTTCGGTGCAAAATTAAGAATGTGACCAAAAATTGTTTTTTGGATTCTTGACATTTCATCGAATGAAAGTTGTTGAAACGTTGTTTGACATAGACACAAATATTGTGTGCATACACACACACACACACACACACACACACACACACACATATATATATATATTGCAAATAAGAATTCAATAGGAACAAAAGGAAATTAATTAAAGTTAAGATAAATACATCTAAAATATAATTAAATAAAGTAATAAAGTAAAGGGAAGACTTTTCTTCCTTATATTTTTATAATATAGTACTAAGTAGTACATGTCATTATGATATAAGTACATAGCCATGTGCTTACATTAGAAAGTGGAAAAGGTGTATGGAAAAGGAATGGTAGTTTTGCAATTTGGTTAAGGGGTAAGTGGTTTAATTTGCCATTTTTGAAGTGTTTATAAAAAGGGCCTTTCCATTTTCATTTCTCACTTTCCATTTCTTTATCTCTTTCTTTCATTACCCCTTCTTCATCTATTTTCTAAAAGAAAATTCACATCAATATCACTTCTTTTCTCCTCTAACTTCTGGCATAAGCTTGTATACACTTAGCACAGATCGCCATATTGCTAAAGGTCAAAGTTTTGAAGGCAAGCTCATCTATTTCTACCATGGGAATGAGCAATAAGGGATCTAGGGGGGTTGGAGCCATGTGCGTGAGCAATAGGGGAGGAGAGGAGTTTTCAAGGGCTAAGCAAGGGGTTGTGTTGCCAAGTGAAGTTTGTTGGTTAGTAGGAGGAAGTAGTGGCCTTTTTGGCAAGGCTTGGTCTAATTTAAAGTGAGCTAAACTTACTTCAAAAAGCAACTTTAAAATGAATTAATTTTTTGTAATAATTATTCATTGTTTTGCTTATATTGTATTTACATACATATGTAATATGTATACTTGTTTGTTTGGATTCTCCTACTTGAAAGCGGAGGATATATATGGTTTAGACAGGGGACAAGCTAAATGAATGAAAGTCGAAGTGGTCGTAGCGAATAGGTCACAACGATACACTTATAAGTGCATATATGCAAGGATTTACAAGGGCCTATATTGTAGATTTGCTTTGATGATTGGTTTTTATGCGACATTAAAATCTTATGCTTTCTTTTAAGTGGTTTACCACTTTGTTTTCTAAAGTATTTTGAAATGTTTTCCAAACTTGACTTTTTTTCAAACCTTTTTGCAAAGGTATTAAAGTGGTTTAATGTATAGAATGAAATGTGGTTTAGAAGATTTGATTTACAAAACCTAGTTTTAAAATTTACGGTCCATATAGCGATAGTCGGTATGAATGCAGTTTGGAAATCTATGTTCTTAATAAAGTATAAAAGGTTGTCTACTTTAGATATTTTGTAAATTCTTTTCAAATGTGTTTTATAAAAGTAGTATAAGTATTTAAAAATGAGTTTGAAGATTTAAATATATTTTTAAAATTTTATTTGAGGTATTTAAACAAAAGGTTTTAATTTTATAAAGGAAGCTGCTTTGTTTCAAAAGTCAAGTTTTGTTTGAAAAAGTGACCATCTTTGAAGGGGTGTTTTAAATACAAGTTTCAAACTATGTTTTAAAGAGTTTTAAAAGTAATTTTAAAAGAGGAAGGAAGCATGGATTACAACACTATTGTTGTAATAAATGTTTCTGAGAAAAGGAAAAGAGATTATGGACTATAACATTCTTATTATAGTAAATGGTTTCGCGAAATTGGAAAGAAAGTTTGGTTTACAACTCTTTGTTATTATTAAATAAGTGTTCACTTTTATAAAGGAAAGGTGTTGCATTTTAAATCAAATTTTGGTTTAAATTGGTGATTTTGGAAGATGTTTTTAATAACAAGTATATTGGAACTCTCAGATCCTATTTTAATTTCTAGACTTCGAGGTAAGGAAACTTGTTTCTATTTTGAAAGTTAAAAGTGAATGTTGAGCCAAGGTTTGAGATGTAATAATACTCCAACTTGGACGGTTTCATTTCTAACAGATAAAATGTACAGATTTGAAATCGAAGACTAGAAATAAGTTTATGGAGTTGGTTTTCCGATTGTTTTAAAAAGACTTTGTTTTATGCAAGGGATTTTTTTTATCGGTGCCATTAAGTAACATAAAAAATATGATAAGTAGTGCTAAAATGTTGACACGTTTATGGAAAGTAAGTCATCTTATATTTAGCACTACAACCCAATAAGTAGATTTCATGTATCTGTGATATCTAGAATTAGAGTGCTTTAACTAAGCCAGGACTAGGAGCAACCAGTGCCCTGACTTACTTGGCTTCGATTTTGGACGAGGGATAGAGAATTCAAAATGTTAGAAGTGTGATAAGTATAAGAGGGTTAATTTCTATAACTAGGTCATGATTAATTAAGTATATGGAAGGTAATTCATCTTATACTCGACACTAAATTTCGAGTTATAGAAGCCCGTTTCTATCTATGAGAGCTTAAGAATGTGCATCGAGACAAGGGTAGTTCTCTAACTTATCCAACTTCCTTGTTAATTGAGGGATAGTACAGGGTTGAAATCGAAAAGTGTTTATAAGTATATGAAGTCATATTTTTCCATATGCAAACTATATACTTACACTAGATAGTGGTTTGTCCACTATCGACAACACGACCTATTTTGACTTGGGAAGTATATAAAAGCTTCGCGATTTCATACGGTTTGAGATTCCGTTAGGGGAACTATTTCTAGTGAAACATCTCTCGCTTTAAAGGAGGATATTCGAGATCCCTTTGGGACTCTTATATCGTCCGCTTACTTTTGAAAGAACCAGGATTGAGTCAACTGGAAACTATCGATTGTTGGTTTGGAGAGACTAGGAACAGATAAGTTATCCAAAAACCACTTCGAATCGGCATAAGCATTCGAATTGAGCATCTTGAAGATGCTGGAATCAAAGATGGATTTCTTTGAAGTGCAAGGGCTACTTGCTACTAATCCTGAGCATGATTCCAAAAAGGATGTAGTAGGTGTAGTGCCTTCGGTTTATCCATATCCTGAACAACTTATATGGATGAATGCTGGCATTGCATTGGTGTATGAAGGGAGATGTTAACATTCCAAGTGTGATTGCTAATAATGGTAAAATGTGGCCTCAAGCCTCACACCAGTAAATGACTGAAACATGAGATGTGTGGCAGGGCTATGTGATTCGCTACCATTAGAGTATGGTCATCACACTTCTAGATCGATATTTATGGATTTGGTATGTGCACGTGAGCTTACAAGGAAAAATTTGCAAAGCAACCGGGGTGATGACGTATTTGGTACTATCTAGGAAGGGTAGGTCGGTTCTGTGTTGGTAGAGGGTCCATGTGAGTCTCACAGTATATTTTTCTAGAGATGTACCATGGCAGGCGATACCCTGGTGCCTTGTCATTGTATGGAATCCATTTTCCAATACGTGCCTTTACGGATTTATTTTTATACTAAATGTGCCATTGAATGTAGTTAATGTAACCATTCCGGCTATGATTCTTTATCTATTTTAAACCCTAAATATTATTATAATATCATTGGACTTCTTATAAAATGGTTTGTTATTATAAGGTAAAAACACATCCGTGTTTATGTGCGGCGTGGTCTTACGAGATACCTTTATTTTTGAAAGGATTTTATAAATATAACAATCCACATGATTTGACTTTCTCATGTTGGTTTACCAGACTGATCCGGGTGTTATTTTCTTATAATATTTGGTCAGATCCAAGTACTTTTTCCTAGATTTAGTGATGGACGCTTGGAGTTTTAGGAGATGAGCTGGACGCCTCTAAGACCTGACGTATTTTATCTTCCACTGTATTTCTTGTTTTCTATTTATCAGCATTTGTAAGGATAGACTATTAAAACTGTCAAGGATGATGATAGGTTAGACTTTGATTGTTGTATGTATATCAAAGTTTTCTTTTGTAAGGATCATTTGGATATTATACATTACTCATCATGATATGATATTTTTTTCTGTCTTTTCTTTTCTTTTACCCTAATAACCTATCTTTCCAGCACTTGGATGTTCGGCACGTGAATACCATGGATGTATTAGTGTCAACTTTTGAGGGTCGAAAAGGCAGGTTGTTACATTTACATTCTTATCATATAACAATGATGTAGTATTCTTAATCCTTCATAAGGAGTTTGTTGTTTTTATAAACAATTCTGTAATACTTGGAAAATACTCGAGAACACTCTAAACTACCATTTAGTGATATTTATTTGGATTTGATATTTGCTTCATGCATCAAATACATAAATAAATTACGATATTGTAGACAATTCAACACGTATGATAATTACTACTGTCAATACATATGGAATCAATCTTACATATTCCATATTAAACATTTTAATATGGTTTCTTTGCATATCATTTGGGACATTCCCAACACCTTTTATACTTATTATAAAAGATATAATTTACAAATTCAATATCGAATATTAAAAAACCAAACTATTACTGTTTTTAACAAAAGTACATCATTAACAATCAGCAGTATGTTGTTTACTTATAATCTAGAAATAGCTATGTACCTTTTAGTGTTCTTTCCTATGGGCACATGCTTCCTGTGCATTTTGACTGAAAATAAAACTATTCGATATTTCTATCAAAATACTTATTCAATTCTAATGCTTATAAAATGATACTATTGTATCGTTGCTTGGATCATATCCAAAAACTCATAAACTCAACATCGCTCCCTCTAACTTCGAGACACTTTGGTTGTTATATGCAAACAATCCATTCTAAATCATTATTTAGAATTTTCCATTTCAACACATATGTACCAAACACAATGTCATAATAAGCAATAATTTTGTTAGTAAATCCGAATTAACTTGAGCTCATTGAATAACGAATCTACTATGAAAATGTCAACAATTGAAATTTACGATGTTATTCTTATTAACGTTGCTTGCTATATTCCAACTGCATTAGTCTTACTATTGAAGACTCATTCACTGTCGATGGATCATATCCCTTCGGGTATAGGTATGAAAATCATATTTTGATAACATACTTAGAATCGATTTCGGATTTGCGCTTCATACCATATCGTGGAGTCAATACACTTAATGGTTTAATTGACAAATGAGGATTATCTATCTCAAATTAATAAGAAACTCATAATTTCTCTTCAATATGTAGACATTCTAATGCATTATATTCATTAGGTTTGGTCAATTTCATTTCATCCCTCGTAGTCAGTTTTATCATTGGATCGTATCCAAATCCATTTTACTGCCAATAATTTCTTAAAGGAATTCATTCACTACGAGGTTGGTATTTCTTGAAACAACAGTTATTTCTTCGTGCAACAGAACATGTATTCATAAAAACTTTAAGAATTACCTTGTATAAAAAACTGATTTTGTTTTAGTTTACAATACTTATGTTCAAAACATAAGTCTGATATCTAATGACGATCATTCCTAAATTTATTTTGGGGCGATTAATACAAGTCGCTTACGTACAATTATTACGTGCAGTCTTTTGATTCATAAAACCTACCAACTCCTTGTCTAGGATATGTTGAGGTTTCTTATAAATCCTTATCTTGTATGATTTTCTAAACTATTATTACGATAAAATTAATTTTAATCTTCTGTGCTACTCTTAAGTACATGACCTTATAGCAAGAAGGTAACTCAACTTCACTCACCATTAATCATACCTTGTTAAACAAAGTTCGATTACTCCTTATCGATACATCATTATGTATCATAGAGAAGAGTGACTTTTGAGATTGAATCTTTATTCATTTTTACATACATTCGAAACTCTTTCCAATATGCTCACCTTTTCGATCAAATTGAACCAATTTTATTTTCTATTGCACGTTATTTTATTTACTTCCATTTTATACTCTAAGCTTATCATAGACATACAACATATATATCAAATGCACATGTCCTTGATGGTGATAACTCATTAGTAAATATAACGAAGTATGTGGAACCATTTTAATATTAATAGACTTGTGATCGCATACATCTATATGTATCAATCCGTAGAGTTCATCAACTCTTATCATGCTCCCACTAAATGGGTGCTTTTGCTCTTTATTGTTTGAGATATAATCATAAGTATCATATGATTCATAATCATATACTTAAAGAATTATTTCTCTAAACCGTGGCTTAGTCCATAATTCCAAAATAATTGTAAATAAATATTTATACTTAAGTATTTCTAATGCATCACAAATACCAGTACTATAGTTTTATTCTACAATGAATATTCATAATATTTACACTGAAATAAAACTATGTCTATTTTTAAATCAATACTAAAAAACAATTATTATTTCCTGAATAATGTTTGGTAGTTTTACGAAAATAATTTTCGTAACTTGATGCAACTAAATAAATGTTTTATGGTATGCTTCCACTATTTCCGCTATTACTATAATAACGTATGAAATGCGAAGCTCAATTCAGCCACATAATATAGGCTATTTATTTCATTTATTGTAACTAGTTTACAGTCGAGAACTTTCAGATCAAGTATTTAAATTCAAAGAAATAAATTTCATAGAAAACAATTTTCCATGTGAAAATACATTTTGGAGTAGAAATCATATTTCACATTCCAATGTTAAGTATCAACTATTATTTTACAATTCTCGTTTCTGATGTTTCTTTATGAAGCAGAAGTGATCATTCACTTTCTACATCCCAACCGTACCTTAGGTTAAATCCACTATTATACATTCGATTTTCTTCCTAAACAATCAAACTATTCAAAGGAAATCCTTACTATAATATCATAACGAACTCTTTACAAAATTGTATTTGGTCATCCTTAACTTTTAAGAATATCAAATAAATTGCACTTTATCTAAATTGATCAAACCGATATTTCAGTGATCGAATTCTTAGGTTTATCTTATGGTCTTTGATCGAATGTTACATTTAACATAATAAGATCATTATTATAATCAATCATATTGAATACACGATCTTACACTACAGTTTACTTGCTTATTTCAATGAACTAATTTCATCGAGGTTTCGTGCATTACGAATTGAGACCATTCGCCATATACCATTTATATGTGATCGTATATGGATCAAATATCTATATTCTTGGATTGTTTTAGAGTTCGAAACTCGTTTAAGACAATAGACAGCCTCGGGTAAGTAAATTCATAAATGACCAAGTTACAAATGTATTTAGTGGCTGTATAATTAAGTGCTTGCATGGGTCAACATGCAAAAATTTACTAGAAAGTATATTTTATATTCCTATTTGTCAATGTTAATTCAATTCATTTGTATATTTTAATTGATAAACATTTTATCAATTATATTAATTGCAAAGATTTATCAATAGATATTATTATAATTTATATACAGTGGATGTTTTTACAATATTAGAATGGTTAAATGTTACCATTTTATTTTTTTAATAAGGCTCCCACTAGTCTTTTATATTTCTCCAAATCCTAAGATGAAACATATAAGTCTTTCAACTTCACTAGTGGGTGTTAGGACTCGTCTGTCTTGGGTTTTCAACATTGAGTTTGTTCAACAAGTCATATTCCCAAAACAATGGATAACCCTTTTTTGGTTATATCACATACAACTCCTAACCTATAGTTCCTTGTCCTAATCTCATTTCGATCTTGATTTTGCTCAATAGATTAAAAGAGATTATTCACCCGCACCTATCATTTCGTGATGGCCCAAGTATAATATATGTACTTTGAGTTTGCTCAACAAATACATATAGTTATCTTACCTCATCTAGTTAATATATTAATAATACTACACATAACATCTCTAGCTTGAGTTTGCTCAACAACCAAAGAGTATGCAAGTAATCTATTAATATATAAATGGCAGAGGACAACACTTATATTAAATATTAATAATCTTCGATATATTTAATGAGTGATATTAACTTATGGAATAATGTATTTCTTATGAAATACCCCAGTGATTCAAGTGTCGGACACATCAGAAATCACGGTATACGTACTATATGTATGTATTTATTCCTTAAGTCTAATTGGGTTTCTCACTGTTCAATTTTTAGTTTATACATTCATATTATATAAGTTTTATTATTATATAACTTTTATACTTTATCTAACTTATATAATATTTTATGTATAACATTGTATTAATTAGATCTTATTTAATTAATTTAATTAACTAACACTTTAATTAATTTAATCAATTAACACTTAAATTAATTATTATATTAGTCAATTGTAACGTATCATGTTGAATCTATATATACTATAACCTTTATAGTAATACACATATATCTTATTATTATTTTTAATTTATCAATTAAATTTTAATTAATCTATTTAATTAAACAGTTTTAATTAAATTTTATTAATTTTAGAAATTCTTTTATCCACACATGTACACTTATATTGTGTTAACAATTCAAAACGACATAACATGTATTATTATATATATTGTACATGTACATGTATGTATATATTTATTTAATTAACTAAATTATTTATTTTATTAATCTTATTAATAAATAATCTTTTCGAAATTAATTTTATAACATTTTCAAACATTTGGAAAAATCATATTATAACTTTTATAATATGTGTCTTATTTTAAATTTAAATTTTAAATTTAAAAAATTTATTTTAATTTCCAAAACAATTTGAAAATCATATTATAACATTTAGAATATTTTTCTTATTTTACATTTAACTTTTAAATTTATAACTTTTATTTTAAATTCAAAATAATTTTGAAATTAGCCCAAGGCCCAATTCAAATTAGGTCTTTCCTATTAGGGGCAACCTTTAGGTTTACATAACTGGTCGGGCAAGACCAGTAGCCAGGGAGGACATGGTACATGATTACTCAACAATCCAGCCTAGATACTACCTTTCTTAAACACCCTACTAACTGAATTGTAAGCTTAATTAGTTATCCCTAATATGACTATTTGAGACCGTATAAGTTATTTGGCTTTAATACCATTGTTGGAACTGGACCAGCCTGTAGTAGAGTAATCAGACAAATTTCAAAAAAAATTACCTTTTGGATCTTTACTGGGCCTATGTAGTCTAAATTTATTTTGAATTTTTCTAAATTTTCTGTTAAATAAAACCAATATTTTATTTGGATTTATAAACAAAGTTTTATTTTATATATAAAACATTATTTGGGTTTGATCTTTATTTAAATCGAAGGATCTTTATTTGGATTTGATCTCTTCTAGAAAATGCTAGTAATTGAATAGATCTACACATTTTAGATATAATTTGATTTGAATTTTTATTTGGTTTGAAAAGAGAAGGGAATAAGGCTATAGTGCTTGCGACGTATAGGGGAGAAGAGGAGCTAGAGAGAGTAAAATCAAAATAGACTAGGGTAGTGGGTTTAAATAAGAAGAGAGAAGGAGAGTAAAGAGGAGATCTGGATCAAATACTATACCACTTCTTTCTCCACTAATTCAAACCCAAATATCTAAAATATCTCACCCCTTGCCCCTTATCTATGGCTTGCCATATCCCATACTTTATGGGCCTATATGCTACTTCAAACCATATAAGTAAATTAACATTTAAATCAAATTTAAATGTACATCAATATCGCATATCGATACGTACATATACAACTTTTATATTCACACTGTTTTCAACACTATTTCAAATAAATCAAATAAAATTTTATAATTAATATTTCTCAAATGTTAATTAATTTAATTAGTTTATAACAATTATAATTTAATTAGATCAGGTGGTATTCAGAGTATTCAACATTGTCGTTGTGCGATTCTTAGGTGTAAAATCAATCAACGATTAATATCGAACTTTTCGAATATTAAGGTTCACACATCACTTTAGCTAGTGGTGTGACAGTTTAGCTGAATTTATCGCTTACACGGTTTCGGTGAAATCCAATTTTACTTATTTTAAGCGGTCCACAATAGTGACAATTATCTACACCAATTCTCTTCGTCAAAATTATATCGGCTTATGACTTATGAAATTTGGTATCAACCAATCAATATCTTCCATATTCAATTAGTATAGTCCAAACACAAAGTCCTTGGTTCAATAATTACAATTATTAATCGAACAGATCTAGCCAAAGGCTTTGACTTTGAGTTAACTACAATTGATGGTGATACTAACCTCATATAATCGAGGAGACAAATTCTCTATTGACTAGTGTTTCTCTTCCAATGCTTCAACTCAAACCCAACTATAGCCGTTCAATGAACTCCGTGCCATGATTTAACTATAACCTAAGTAGAGTGTCCATATTGAAGTTTAACATTATTTTCAAGTCGAAAGAATTGTGTAATATTGTCACATCAATATTTTTTATTTGACTTTAGTTATATTAACCAATAGAAAACTGTCAAGAGAGTCATTCCATAGTTATCCAATAACTACTAGTAGGTAACCTTTTGGTGCCTCCCAACAGCCATAAATAATATGATATCCACATTTAGAGGGTGTTACGTACTCTTGTCCCACTATATGTATCGATATCCTGTCTCAATACATCTTGACTAGGAATAATTAATGCGATGTGTTTATTATATTATGATAAATTGCTCATGATTACAACATATTGTAACTAATATCGCAAAACATACCATTTATGGATTTTCTATTAAATCCACTTAAATTAAATAATTAATTAATTTAACACGTTATAACAAGCATATAATAAAAAGGAAAACACTTTTTATTTCGAACGAGATTTTATTACAGATTTAATAGTTTATAATAAATTACAGAATTTCCCTTAGGGCATACTCCTAACTCTCACTTACTACACGTAGTGCAAAAGCACCATTTTGCTCCTTATATATGTATATTTCATAGCTGAGTGCTCAAGCCCGGACAATGGCGGTGAGGAGACTATCACCGATCAACAAACTTGGTACATGTATGTGGACGAAGCGCTAAATGAAAATGGGCAGGGGCCAGCATGGTCCTTATCACCCCCGAAGGAAGAGAACTATGTTTTGAGGTTGGACTCACTTTCAAGGTAACCAACAATAAAGCCGAATATGAGGCTGTCCTGGCACCCCCGCTATGAATCATGAGCAATAACAATGGAAATTGACACGCCGTCCATGGACAACAGGATGGCTCCCATGATCAAATTGTTGGTGAATGAAGAACTTCATGCTGACTGCAAGGAAGTTCAAAAAGTAATTTACCAGGCTCCTCGTTATACAACCATGGACAGGAAGCTCTATGGACAGGGGTACTCCATACCACTTCAGCGGTGCGTGTCTGAAGATGAAGCCGGCCAGAATCTGGAAGAGCTACACGAAAGGTTTTATAGGGATCAAGCCGGGGGCCAAAGGATAGCAAAGAAAGCCACTGGCACGGCTACTACTATCTTACTATGATCAAGGACTTAATGGACTATGTTAATTAGTGCGACAGTGTGAGAAATTCGCCAAGGTCCCCAAATCCTCTTCAACCCTTCTCACTCCTATGACTTCCCTATATTTGTTCAATACTAGGTAAATTGACCTAATAGTAAAGCCGCAAAATGCAAAGGGAGGCTACAACCACACCATAGTTATTTTCGACTACTTTGTAAAATAGGTCATGGACAAGCCCCTCACTAGGGCCATCACCTCCGAGATACTAAATTTCATAACAAAATACATTGTTTGTCGGTTGGGCCTGCCAAAGAAGATCATCACTGACAATAGTACTCAGTTTGAAGACCAGCCATTTCCAAGGCTTTTGCGAAAAAAATGAGAATGAGAAGTGCTTCTCTTCCATCATCCATCCTCTAGAAAATAGCTGGGTGAAGGCCATCAATAAAACCATTAAATCAACACTCAAGAAGTGCCTTGCAAAAGCCAAGGGAAACTGGGCTAAGGAACTGCCGCTCATCCACTAGTCATATCGCACCTCTAACCGCACTTCAGCCGTCCACACTCCCTTCTCTTTTTCTTATGGGTATGAGCCTTGCTACCCATCGAAGTAGGCATCCCCTCACCTAGGCATCTCATATATGATCCTAAACAAAACGACGAGCTAATCAACCTCGGGCTTGACACCATTGAAGGACGAAGAGCTGAAGTTGAACTCCACAACGAAGCCTACTAGTGGAAGATAGCCAAGTGATACAACTTCAGCGTAAAGCTCTAGAAATTCATCATCTGCGATCTAGTACTACGCCGACTGTTCACAAACACCAAGAACCCTACCGAGGGAGTGTTCCGGCCAAATTGGGAGGGATTGCATTTCATCAGCACCACCTTGTCAAACAGTGATCACCGCCACTCTCGCCTGGATGGAACCCACATACCCCGCACATAAAACAAAGAGCACCTTCGGGCCTACCATATTTGAACCAAAATTATAAGGCTGTTGTAATAACTTTTGTGAAGAATATAACGAAGACTTCAAAGCCAATTATGTCTAATACATCAAGGTTATTCGCTAGGGACGAACAACATTACTCTTCCATATCGGGGACTGCCATCACCATAGGCTATTTAATAAGGATGAGTTATTATGTGCTTATTGCTTTGTATTGGGATTGCTGACCACTTCTGCCAAGGACCGGGCAAGTCATTCAACACTCCCATCCTTGCCAAACGAATATCCAGTGAGGGTAAATTATCATGCATTCACTTCCTTGTTCAGGGACTGCCAACCTCTCCCGCAAAGGACCATGCAAGCTATTAACCACTCCTCTCCTTACCAGCACTGTTGTCGAGACTGGCGTTATTACCCGGAGTGAAGCCGAGGTCCGACATATGTAGTGCACTCGCACAAAAATAAGCCAGGCAACATATCAATTGGCCATGAGTCTCCCAGGAGAACTCTCGAGCTACTCAGAGCTTTGGTTCATGTCGAGACCAACCACCACTTAATCTTTCCGCTTATCGCCTAGGAGAACCCTCAAGCCACTTGGCGCTCCGGTTCAAGCCGGGACCACCCACTACTTAATGTTATCCCATGGCGCCAAGGAGAACCCTCAAGACACTTAGCACTGTGGTACGTGCTGGGACCACCCAACATCGTAAAACAACACGAAAAGGCTCGACAACCATGTGCTTACCTCCATGTTTAACTACGACCGGGTTAGTCAGCAAGTACGCATATTCGACCACAAATGACAGCCTAGTCTATCATTGAGATAAGTTTTACTTACAATTAGTTTTGGTGTTTTACATGAACGGGCTGCAATCACCACCCTTCTTCTTACCATACACTGTTATTTATCTATCTTCTGAGAAGTTAAAAGTGCAAATAACATAGGACTATGCCAACTACTCAAAGCACACCACCTTACTAATCATGCATGGATAAGCAATGAAAGATAAATACGAAAGTACTTGACAAATTTCACATGCTAATAAAATGGTTCAGTTCATTCACACCAAAAACGCGAGGCACAAAGCCTGCCCCATTGGGCTTACAAAAGATAGAAGACAAATATTTACAAAGCCGGTCCACCAACCAACCGAATGGAGTCTTTTTCTCCTGCATTAAACTAGTTAGCACGACCAACCCAACTGCCTCCATCTCGGTTGCCACTTCATCTTAGGTCTTAGCGATGACCTCAACCTTGAAGTTGCTTATGGAAATCGAGAGGTGGAAATTTTCCCAAAACAAGGCCTTCACAATATTCTTCAGACGGTTCCTCCATATGTCCTCCTACGCTACCCAAGCGGTCTCCACATCTGCAAACGAACGACATCTAGTTAATTGTTGATTTAGGTCATTCCGTAAAGTTTTGACCTCCTTCTTGACCTTCCCTAAGCTCTCCATGAGGTCCTTGATTGCCCTCTCCTCCTTCTCCCTTTCCTTGGCATATGCCTTCGCCATGATCTCCACCTTCTTCCTTACCTTGGCATATGCCTTCGCCATGATCTACGCCTTCTCCACTGCCTCTTCACCTCGACGACTTCATCCCTAGCCATCTACAATGCCTCATTCACCTCATACTAGGCAGCATTTCTAAACTCGACACTCTCTTGGTTTTTAGGAGTTTATCTCGAATGCGGATGGAGCGTTGTGCTGTCTAAACAACCAACATTAGGGAAGTATCGTTTGCAAAAAAGAATTAAAGTTTGAAAGCTTATTAGTAGAGTGTTCCAGATGTGCGCGTTAACCGCAACCTTTAGGGGGGTGCTAGTTTTAGCTAGATCTAGGTGCTTAGGTGTATATTAGGGACATAATGATTATAAACTAGAAGGCCCTCAGCTAGCAGTCTAGGTCATCATAGTCCTAGGCATGGAGATATCAACATACCCGATCGGCACCATCTTGTCCCCCTCAGTAATTCCCTCTACATCAAAAAATTCCTATCGTTTAGCATTAGGAACAATGGCCTCAGAAGACGAAGGCCATCTCGCTTGGTCCTCTTCCTTTTCTTACAATGATAGGGGAGGCCCAAACGCTCAGGGTTGGTGGGCACTTCAGTTATCTCCTTGTTTAAGAGGGCGTCACCTATAAAGAAACTTCAGAAGCAGTTTGGATAGTGGAGTTGATGACATCTTTAGATCATCTGCCACCGAAACAATAAAAAGCCATGATTAGATCAAGTATAAGAAAAAAGAAGTAAAAAAACAAATTTACCATTTGGACTTGTCCGACCCTGCCTTCTAACAAGGGGCGAGCATGATGAGACCGGGCCGCCTATGTTAAATTAATCCATCCTAGCATAGGACATACCCGATGGCACAACATCGTAACCGGGATACAAAGGATCATAGGCAGGATAGGGTTCGAAGGAGGGACCGATGTCTCCACCAACGATTGGTTCGTGTGGCCATCCCTTACACTGCCTTCCTCGGAAATCTCATTAATATCCGAAGAGATGGGCAACATCCTATGCCGTTGGACCACAATGTCAACCAGCTATTGTGGGTCAAAAGTTTCTTACCGAGGCATCGACACAACATCACTAAGCTTATTGTAATCGAACTATTGTCATTCTCCCAACCCCTCACCCTTGTTTGCATCATGATATGCCTAGTTCTCATTCATAACATGCCCAACGTTGGGGGTTCAAGAACTTAATCTTTGTGTAGAGCCACTTCTTCTTGGTTAGTTTATTTGCTGGGGCGACCCTCTCCGCCACCATTGTCTAAGTTCCCCCCAACAACCTGACCCAATAAAGATTCCCGTAGGTCACTGTGACCTTCAGTTTTTGGATGTCATCGGAGGTCATCTTTAGCCATTTTGGGTATTCACTAAGCACCCTAAGGTCGACGCCAGCAGAGACAAGAGAGGCCCCTATCAATGGAAATATAAGCAAGAGAAGAAAAGAAAGTTAAAAGAAAGAAAAGCATTAAGGACTTACTAAGGATTCAAAACTTAGTGTTCCTTAGATTGAGGTTGACCTCGTGGGAACGAAGAAGTACTTCCCCATCCAGCTTAGGAAAGCTTTGCTAAGAATGCTCATAAAGATAGTGGGCTTGGTGTTTTCTTGGAAGTGGAAGTAGCTGTTGATCAGATACCCAACTTCCCTTTGGAGCTGAAAGAGCATATTGATTAGGTGAGTGGTCAGCTCGGGAAGGTTAAGATCTATGCAACTGATGTAGACGCTATATAAGAATCAAAAGCTCTTAAAGATAAGCTGACCAATGCAAGTTCAAAGGAATTAAGCATAGAGATGAGAAAGTGGTAGACAGGAAGAAAGGCCCCGACTTTGAAGTATCCAAGAGACCAAGCAAAGTAGCCGGATAGAGGATGATCCGATCAGTCTGTAGTTGTGGGACATCTTACCATCCCAATAATACATCCATGTTTGGCTAGGCACTCAGCTAATTTCACTGCCCCCTCCACTATCTTGGATGCTTTAAGGCAAGAGGCGTCCACCGAGGTCGATCCAGAAGTAGCCATTTGTTACATAAGCGGCCTAAGTTAAGCTATTGTCCCAACACCTAAGTAAGACCCAGGGGCAACATCTTGGGGGGAGGGGGAGGGTAGCTGGACAACTATCTTCATGGCATGCTCGAGGCGGATATCCTATGAAGGCCGACTTGAGACTCAAACTTCATGCCTCTAAGCAAAGTTATTGGCCTTATGGTCCATGTCTACTACTACCTTTGGGCTTAAAGCCCGGGGCTTCTAGTTTGGGCCTAAAACTACGGCCCAAGACACTAATACATTTACTAGATTTGTAAGGCATCGAAAAGTTAGCCAACATTAATCGACCACTGCTAACATGGCAGTGATAGTCGATTGTCATCCAGAAGATGACAAGAAAACATAGATTTCGGCTAAGCAATGACACAAAATCAACTCCAAATCAAAATGCTTTCAAAATAGCGAAACAAAAGAAACAAAAAAGCAAAAAACAACAAAGCAAAATGACATTTTTTCTATGGAAAAAACAGTTAACATTCATTCAAAAATGAAGAAGCGTCAAAGAGGAAGAAGAAACTTACTTCTGTGAAAACAGAAGCTTTAAACGTTTTGAGAGAGCTTGAAGGTTTCTAATAGCAGAAAATGTTCTTATTTTCGGTAAAGAGTAAGGAAGAATAAGGAGAGAGGCATTTATATAACTACCCCTTCGATCATAGCCATTAGATTCAAAATGCAAGAACATCTCAGCATCTAGGTATAACTAAGGATGTTGTCACAATAATGGTTCCCACTACTAAAATATCATGGTGTCACTTTGAAATATAAATCGTCTCGACCAATCATGTGTTAACACATTATGTATGCATTAATTGCAAAGCAGAAAGTCCGAGCGACGTGATCTTCGTGATTTGACAAGCCCTCCTCTACTCATAGAAATAGGCTTGGAGGGTAAAATTTTGCTCAATTTTCTCACAAGTAAAAGATTAGCCAACCAACACTCATTAACCCAACTTGGACCAAGCACATCCAGTATGCAAGCAAGCAAACGTCAATGATGGGCCGGCTTGGATTTCTAAACCTAGCCCGACTAGATCGATATGCATAACATGGCTCAAGCCATTAAAACCAGCCGACCAACACCTCTGAGCCCAGCCCATTCCAAGCTGGCCAGCACTTCTAAGCCCAACCCAGCACAAGCCCTTTAACTCAACAACACTCTAGAGCTACAACCACTCGGATCATCTCAGGATGACACAGCCAACTCGTTTGACTTGACTAGGCTCAAAATCGACTAGTCTTTGGCTTGGCTCCATCTTAACCCGACAAATGACCGATCCCATGTAGCCTCTCTCATCACCACATGGTCGGGTCTGCTTGTCCCCTTCATCTTTTTCCTTAGCAATATTCATCTTTTTTCTCAGCAAACTTCAACAACAAGCAACCAACCATCACTCTGCATAAGAAGGAATATAAACTTGAAGGTGCCATTGGTCAAGAGCAATGTTAAATCTGAAGATGTCACTCACAATTTCAGTATCGTAAGAGGCTTAGATAGCAATGACAAACTAAAACAAAATGACGTAACTATATATTAGCGAAGGATTTAATAGTGATGGTTACGACAATAGTTTGTGAATACCACTTCGTACTATTTTTAGTGGTAAGCTAAAATTCCATTTGTTATCGTTACTACTATGTGTATATACCAAAGGTGGGTATAAAATAATCTTGTAACCATTATACATTTCATCGTGTCACTTAATAAAAGGCATTAGTGAAAAAGAAAAGAAATGTAATTAGCATCATTTGAACTAAATTCTAGAACTAAATTGGAATTTTTTTTGCTTCTAGCACATAACACAACTGATCTTAAGAATGGTCATGTATTATAAATGAAATGATAAATTATCGAGCCACCGGTTTTGAAAAAATATCCCTAATGTTTTACTGTTAAAAAATAGTAAATTTATTATTGCCTTAGCAATTGCACTAGTATGCTAGTTTAACACAAAAATGTAAACAGTTTATTAGTAATGTTGTGGTAATGAAAAGTTACCGTTACCTTAACATTCTTAAGATTAGCAGTGCAACAATTTGATGTGATAATATTAAATTTAGGCCTAAGCGGATAATGGACTTAAGGATGTTACATAGGTTTTTATAGAGGGATATTGATCTTTTGTGATTTGCAAGGGAAATGAGGGTAAATTGAAACTACTGAATTTTGGATAGAGACTAGTACTTTTACACATGATTGTTTGGGTTAACTTGAATTAGGTAATTAAACTATGAATTGTTTAACACCAGATCGAATTCTAAGATATATGGTCTGGTTGTTTAGCATAAAAGTTATATACGTTTGTTATGTATTATATGTAACTATAATGTTGTGGGAGAAGAGAAGGTGGAGGTATGAGTGATTACTCATTATAACCTTTGTATCATGTTTTCTATTATATGCAATAATTATTAACAAATCAAACATCAATGCCGACCAACCCTAACCCTAACCTTAACCCAATTTTTTTCATCCAAATTCTTCCAAAAAAACACAGCATCAAGAATCAAAACTGACCCCCAGATTGAGGCATAGAAGTGGAAGATGGAGAGGGATGGTAGGAGGTGAGAAGAAGGAAGGGTAAATAGAAAATTAATGAAGTTTATGGTGGAGACAATAGGGGATTGTCTGGCATTGGTCTACTTAGGGCGGATGGAGGCCGTGGTCAAACACCCTCGGCTGATCCGGGTAGAGTGGATACTGGTGGCTTTGGAGTTGCGTTTCAAAGTGGATCGATGGTTGGAGAAAATGGTTGATCTAAGGTTAGAGTAAACTCATATGTGAACTCCTCTAAAATAAATAATCCCAGGTCAAAGAATGAAAAGTCACTAGGTTTCCTATCATGTTTACTATGACTAACAAAGCAAATTGGAGTGAGGTAGCTAGAGGAATGGCCTCAAAAAGTCATCCAATGACAAAACTACACTTTATCAATCCAACTAACGTCAAAAATCTAAAGTTGTGCTTATCAAAGAAGAAACAATTAACCAAGGAGGTAGAATGGATAAACTCCATTATGGTGTATGTGCTTGGTCCAAGACCTTATTATGCACATTTTAAAGCTTTTTTTAGTAAGATTGTTCAAACCCAAAGAGGAATTATAAATTTTCTCACGAGCCAATGGTTTTTATATGATTTCATTTCAAATGGAAGACAACTGTAAATAGGCATAGGAAGAAGGACCATATTTTTTTGATGGTAGAATCCTAGTGGTGAAAAAATGGCATCCTTCGCTCGAAACAAATAAAGACATGCTTTCCTCTATCCCTATTTGGGTAAGGTTTTCAGACATTAACTTATGCTTGTTAAATCTAGAAAGTCTTGGTGCTATATCTAGTGTACTAGGAATCCTCCAAAATCAGATCTTTCTACTGCTATAAGGAAGAGAATTGGCTTCGTCAGATGTCTTATTGAAACAAAAGTAGACTTAACTTTTCTAAAAAGAAGTTCTACTTGCTTTATACAACGGCGAAGTATTTTATCAACTGGTAGTATATGAATGGATTCCACCGAAATGTAAATCTTATGTTTGTTTTGGGCATTATAGATCTAATTATCCGTCTAAAAAGGCATTGAAAGAGAAAAAGGCTGAGCAAGAAGTAGTCAATATTGATGAATCGGAGGAGCTTATGAATGAGAATGATAAAAATTCTGATTGGAATGACGTTTCAAACCATGGTCCAAATTATGCAAATGAAGATTTACAAAACTCTAAGCAAACAATGAAACTGATGCATATGAGCATGATGCAGTAGAAAGTAATGCAGATCTGTCTAAAAATGGTCAATTGCAACCCAATCAAAGAGATTCCGATCATCGAATTATATTCAAATAAAACTGACAAAAGACACAATAATAATACATATCAAAATGTTTCATAAATTTCCAATGAAGAAGGTACTAATAACTAGGAAATAGCAATAATAAAGAATTCAAGTAAGCAACAAACTGTAGACAAGCATCAAAAAGCAAGTGAAAGTCTCTATCATCAAAAAATGCAACAAGTGCAAAAAAAAACTCTCAAAATTCAGGATGTTTCATCAGCTCTCACATTCAAATGAGGCTCAAAAGGTGGACAATGCTACGCCTGAAATAACATAGCGCCATGTTCAAAGTTTGTACCAGGTGAACATAGAACCGATGATATGCAGGCTGCATCAATCACCACCAAGTGCACCCCACTCACAATAAGAATAGAAACCATTAAAGAAACGCATGATAACCCGAAATCATCATCGAGCAAAGAAATCCAAGCCACTTCTTCTTCTTTATTACATAACAATTCACATAATTTTGAGCCAATATACAACACTACTAACGATAACTATGTTGTCTTACTGGCACCAAATGACACTACTACTATAGTTGCAGACACTCCTATGGAGGACAAAGCTAACTCAAAATTTGAGACTTCAACTCATGCTGACCCCCCACCTCCACCAAAAGTTCCACCCGTTGACTTGTTAGTAAGCAAAAATGAGCTATGGAAAGCTTTGTATGATGCCCAGAAACGTAAAAATAAGAAGGGTAGTGAGTCATTAGACCTTAGTTCTCCTCGGAGAAGGAGAAATGATAGACTTGCAAAAATCAATGACCATTCTAACATGGAATGTTAAAGAAGCTAACGGACATGATAGATGGTTGGACATAAATAAAGTTGTTAGAGAAAATAAATGTACCGTGGTTGCTTTACTAGAAACCAAAATTAATAAAAGCAATCTACCTCAGTATAATAATGTGTGGTAACACAATTGGGATGTTTGGATAACACTGAATTTTGTCATAAATGCATAATTCTAGTGTATATCAATAAACAAAATTGGTCTACTATTGTTTTAGCCACAAGTATTCAAAATATTTTTGTCATTCTTAGAAATAATGGAGGTGCATAATTAATCATTTCACTCACTTATGCTGAAAATCATGAAAATCTCAGGAAAGGTTTATGGAATAAGTTTGAAACAGAAAGTGCATCACTAAACTTCCCCTGGTTAATATTAGGATATTTTAACCGTATGAGGTTGTCCAAAGACAAAATGGGTGGCAGAGTGTTGCCTACTAGTGAAATTAATGAGCTAAATAAGTGTCTAATTAAATGTAGACTTATGGATCATGATGTGAGTGGAGTAAAATTTACTTGGAGATCAGGTCCTCAAAAAGACATAGGATGTAGATTAGATAGAATACTAGTTGATTACGTGTAACAAACGAGGATTTTCGACCCTCAAAAATTGACACTAATATGTCCACTGTATTGTGTGCCGAGAAATCGAATGCCGGAAAACCCGATTATTAGGGGAAAATAAGAAGGAAGAAGACAAGAAGAAACTAAATAACATATAATCTTACAGCGGAATGAATAATCTATAATATATAACAAATCTTTACACAACGAAAAACTATAATATGCATACATCGATCAAAGCACACTAACCTATTTCAGCCGGACAGTTATAATAGTCTGCCCTTACAATTGCTGATAAATACAACCAAAAGACAACACATCGGAACACAAAGAAATACGTAGATAGGTCTTGGACCTCTAGCTCGTCCCCTGAGCTCCAATGCATCCAAAGCAATCTGTAAATATGCTTAGTCTGAACCGAACATTGAAAGGGAAGAACGCTCGGATCAGTCTGGTAAACTAGTGTGAGAAAAACACACCCAATGGATTTTAAAGTTATCAAACACTTTCTAAAATAAAGGTATCTCGTAAGACAATGCCATATATAAACACAGACGAGTTTTTATCTTATGATAACAAAAACATTTTTTATGGAAAATCCAGTGATATTATAATAATGTCAAGGAATCAAAGTAAAATTGAATATAACTGAAATGCTTGCATCTCACGTTTCAACATAGTTGGGCGCAACTAAGTCTGTATGACGCTTGTTGGAGAATGGATTTCATACAATAACTAAGCTACTGGGGTACTGCCTATCACGGTGCATCTCTAGATAAAATAACACCGAGGTCGAACCTATCGACCCCTGCCAACACAGAACCGGCTTACCTCTTACTAGATAGTACCGAATATGATCACCCCTTGGTTAATGGCCCCGAAGCATACAAATGGGAGATAATATCGACTCTGGATAGTGATGATCATACCCTAATAGGAGAGACCAACCTAGCCCTACTGCATCTCCCAAGTTTTAGTCATTCCCGGTTGATGAGGCTTGAGGCTACATTGTACCTTTTATATAGCACTTCCCACTTGGAATGGTAACACTGCCCTCCAGGCAACAATGCAATGTCAGCATTCATCCATACAAGTTATACAGGGGATGGACAAAACGAAGGCACTACTTCTACTACATCCTTTTTGGAATCACCCTCAGGATTAGTAGCAAGCAGCCCTTGCACTTCAAAGAACTCCGTCTTCAATTCCAACATCTTCAAGATGTCTTCACTTTGAAATGCTTGAGTTGGATCGAAGTGGTTTTTAGATAACATATTTGATCCCGGTCACTTCGAAACAACATTCGATAGTTTTCGGTAAACTCAACCCCAGTTCTTTAGGAAATAAACAGTCAAAGATAAGAGCGGAGATCACCTCCTAATCATTAGTGGACAAATTTCCTTATCTTTTGTCCTAAAAGAACAAAACGAGATTTATACGCATAGTACAGCACCATCGGAGATGACTGTGCCATATAATTCGCATGTTTCTCCTAGATATTTCCAGAGTTACATTTTGGGTCCATATTTGATAGTCGGTTGTCTAACTATCAACAAACGCACATTCAAATTAGGGATTTAATTCCATAAGGAAAACCAACATTGGTTAAGCACATAAGGAACCACTAGCATTCTTAATTAATCTTTTTATTAATTTAATTAACCTTTTCATTAATTAAATTCATCTTGTAAATATTTGTATCAAAATACTTTTACTAAGATATATTCACAATCCTTATATTTTGAATACTTGGAAAAATATCCATATACTTATCTCAACGGTATAAGTATATTCACAGAACGGAGGAAAATTTCTGTTTTAGAAAACCATTTATAAAACTCTTTTATAAATTCTTAAAATCATTTATAACCCCTTTATAAATCCATAAAACCATTTACAAAACTCCTTTTATAAATCTATAAACCCATTTCTAAAATTCTTTTAAAAATATCTAAAACCATTTATAAAACTCTTTTTGTACATTGCAAATAATCTTCCTTTAAGCCTCCAAACCATTTTAAAAACTCCTCTTATAACCCAAGTATGTTTATAAACTCTATTTATAAATCTCAAAAACATTTGTAAACAAATACCAATCATTTTCTTCAAAACACTATTATATAATAATAATTATTGATAACAAAAATTATAATTAAATAATAATATCTCAAAAATTATTATTAATAATTTCAAAAATATTATTAATAAAATAATAATAATTAATATTCAACATTATTATGAATAATAATAATTAATTTCCAAAACATTATAAATAAATAATTATGAATAATTTCAAACCATATTAATAATTTAAATAATTAACCTTTCAACTATTAAAATAATGATAAATAACTTTAAAAAATATTAAATATAAATAAATAATTTTTTAAACCATTTCTAAATAACTTAGAAAAGACAGAAAATAAGGTTGGAGTAAAATAGAAATTAAATCCTTTAAAACAAAATATTTTCGAAACCCAATTTCAGATTTAAAATCATTTCCTACCTTAAAAACCAACTTCAACTCAAATGGCAATTTATAGTATTTTTAAAATACTAATTAGAGGTCAATAGCTACCCAACGTTTAACCAATATCGATGTTGATTTTCTTTTACTACAGTGTTTAAGTTTGAACATATAAAAATGTCATAATCAATGGAGCCAATAATCAAGTTTAATATCCAATGATTCATATGACAGGAATATTATTGAAATTAAAATCAAAAATGGCGAGGAGTCCTATTGGATCCCTCCAACAAGGCCCCCAACATCACAAATAGTATATAATCATATAATATGGGTCATCCGCTACTAGGCGGGTATATAAAAAAGATCATCCGACCCAGGGGCGGGAATAAAACCAAACCAACTGATAAAACAGTAAATCGTCCAAACATCCAATCAACAACTTTTATCAACTATATAACATTTCCTTTTAACCAAAAAGGTTGGTTTAACTCACCGAAATCCCTGTTTTCACCGAGGCGTTCCGGTTTGGATTAAAATCAAACCGGCGTTCAATTTTAAACCAAATTCCTACTAGCTTCAATCGTCGCCAATCCAATTCCATTGCAAAGATAATGCTGATACGAGTACAACACAACTCGTCGTGCTCGATTTAGACATTGCATGAAATAGTTACAACATTTATAAGATTAACAATATTCAAATTAATTATAAAAAAAATTCCTTAATTACATTAATTAGCCGCCAAACACCTTCGTTTATTTTTTAACCCAGGCCGCTCGTTTCAAATTTCGACACCCCACTTCGATCGATCGCCACCGCCGCCTCGTGTTACCTGCCATTGCTACACGCTCACCGTCGACTTGCCTAGCCCAGCCGTACCTCACGCCACCAGTGCCGCCTCCCAATGCCACATCACCGTTGCAAAAATGAGAAAACCACCATGCCATTCAACATCGTTTTTCGATCGCCACATTTGATCGATCGCCACCAAACTTCGCCAGCGCCTCGCCCTCCTTGTCCTCTGCACTTTTTCTTCATGTCACATCGCCTGAAAGCGAGCCAAATCACCGAAATTTGTGAAAATAGATTCCACGTTCATCTCAAAACTGGTGCCACCTCACCATGACTCAGCCCAATCCAACCGTTGAATGAGTCGAGCTCCTCCCTACGATCATCTTTGCAGTTGAACTCGAGGGTCGATACTACCTTTGGTGGTCCAAAAAATAGATGGTCGTTCGATTTAATGGGTTAAATTTTTGAATTTGGGCCAGCGATGAATAGGGCGGACGTAAATAAAGGGGAACGAACATGGTAAAACGGTGGGGTATGGCCTTGGTATAGTACACGGTATGGATATGGTATGGGTGAATATATATTTATATTCAAAAATATCTATATCGATGCATTCAAATATCTTGAACCCCAATCGAGGCATGCTCACTGGCGTTCTATACTAAATACCCCTATTCCAAACTCAATGGAACTACTATCGGGACCTAATTCGATCATATGCAGAAGTTAGTGTCCAAAATCGAATTATATTAAATTAAACTCCTGTAATTCATTTCTGCACGTTTTCGAGTTCGCACGACCAAATGGTATGTCCGATCGTCACAAAATTGGATGCATACAATAATTCACTATTACGGATTCAATGGCTCTAGTTTCGTCAAAATCCGAGTTAGTGTCCTAGAATGATAATTTCACACGTTAATTAAAACGAGTTATTATTAAAACCATTTTAAATCACTTTTAATTATAATTTAAAATTTATTATTATCATTCTTATCTAAACAGAATTTAAATCAACCTTCGAAATCATTTTTATTCACAACAAATTCACAAATCACATTTTCAAATAATCCCTTATATTTGAAATTTTAAGCCGTTGGACTCATAAAACTAATATTTCAATATTTAAAATTAATTAAATATTTCAAAATCAATTGGCAAAAATCTGGGTCGTTACATTCTTCCCCCTTAAAATAATTTCGTCCCTGAAATTTCCAAGGTAAGAAAAATGCCACAAAACCCTTTATCTATTCAAAACCAATTAGTTGAAATAGATTACCAAATTCTATTAAGCCTTTAACTTTTCCAAAATCAATTTGTTGAAACTTTGTTATCACCTTTTCTAAGTCTTTAAATTCATTCATAGTTACTAACTAATACCATTCCAATTTATAACATAAATATCAAATTTTAGTTATTAATTTTTTTTCAAAATTCTCAAAAAAATTTCTTACACCTTAAATTTACGGAAAATTTCGCTTAGAGTCTCCTTTGCGCTATTCGATCAGAAAAGTTTACAATATATATATATATAATCACAAATATATCTCATCTTCAAGGATGAGGCATCCTATAGGGACAAATATAAAAATACAATATGTAATCCGAGATGTGTAGCTTTTATTAGCATTAGCAAGTATATACAATCAATATAATGCAAAAGCGAGCTCCAAATGCAAAGCATACACCATTCGATTTGCTAATCACTCAACAATCAATAAGAACAAGTATAGGGAAAGTAGTATCAATATATAACATGTACTAATACAAAACTATATGCAAATGTAACAAATGTAACCAGAGAAACCATCAAACAAATTATATCCATTCAATTAATTCATTATCAATTTACATTTTCCGATGTCAACATTTAATTTATAAAAGCCCGTACGATGTACATATATCATCTGTACGCAAAAACATACTTGATTGCTCGCTCGATCACACAATTTCACTTCCGAAACTAGTATCGTTCACACGACCACTCTAGTGCGGACTTAGATTTGGTTCCTTGGTTATAAATTTCAATTCTCCTTACATAGCCATATACTATGATGGAGAACTCTAGAATCAATCAAAAATCCATATCCAGTGTTCACCGTCGAGAATCGAGTGAAACATTCTAACTCGGATCTGTGTAAATTCAAAATCGTATATTCGAATCTGGATCAAACAGTTATGCGAATAAAATAATATACGTACAACTTACGTATTTATTTCAATTGGTTTCTTATTATATCCCATTGTTTTTCTATTCAGATTCTTTTATTTACATCCATCTATTACTTAGTATATTTCTTTCAATACTAATATCACTTAAGAACCATTCCTTCAAATTTTACTTAAGTTTATTATTGACATTTTATACAACCCAACTCATTTTTATTATCACTTCACAACTTAAGTTCATATCCATTACTAATCAAATTCAACTTCTTTTAACTCATTTCATTAATCAATTTCATTAATTCATTTCAAATAACGATCAATTTCATTTCAAAATCATTTCATTTAACTAAAATTAAGTTAAATTTCATTTCAAATTTCCTTTTCTTAACATTTATATGCAACAATTTAAAACTTTGTTTTAACTTATTATTCCTCAATTGATAAGTTACAAAATGTGATTTCTTATAATTTCAACGAAATACTTAGATAAAAAATATCAGAATTTAAACACTCTGTCTTATTTCAACTATTTTAAAATAATACATAATACAATATATATATCTCTTTTTGTATAACAAATCACATTTGGGATTTAAATCAAAACTTCTTTTACCAAAACTAAACTCCTATGGTAGCAATTCCCTTCTTGGAAATCTGAAAATGAACGTCGATAATGTTGTAGTCATCATCGAAATTATTTTCTAGCGACCGAAGTTAGTTCAGTGCTTTCTTAACACTTTTATATTCCATTTTAAAATATTTCCATTCAAAAATATTTTCCAAATAATATTATTAGTATTTTCCAAAACTTTGAATTTTTTTCAAAATCAACGGGATGTAAATTCTCAAATTCTCAGCTTTTATATCCTTTTTATTTACAAATCATATTTATCAATTTTCCTTATATATATAATTTCACTATGGTTATATAAAACCATTCCTTAATTATTTATTTTTGTTTACATTATAATAATAATAACTTTTGATAGAACACAAACAACAAACAACTAATGATAGTAATCAATATTATCATTCACTAACAACCAAACACCACATATATACTACAATAATTCCTGAAAAATTATTCCTTTATATATAAAATATAATCAAGATAAATTTAATTCATTTACCCAATTTAAAAACAATAATGCGTCAATTGACCTTGTTCAAGTGTTTAGAGACCCCTATCAATAACGCTAAATACTCGTATTGACCAGAATCCATAAGCCACTCAATAGATCAATCAAAAAAATATAAAACATTTTTATATCACTAACAATTACACGCTCATATATATATACACACACACTCAAACTCATTCTAGGATGCTACCGAGCCTATCTATAATGAGTACCCCACACAAACCAAGTGCAACAAACCGGGATTTTCGACCCTCGAAAATCAACACTAATACGTCCACTGTATTGTGTGCCGAGCAGTCGAATGCCAGAAAACCCAATTTTTAGGGGAAAATAAGAAGGAAGAAGATTACAAGAAACTAAACAACACAGAATCTCATAGCGGAAGAATAATCTATAATATACAAAAAAATCTTTACACAAAGAAAAAATGTAATATACATACATCAATCAGAGTACACTAACCTATTTCAGCCTGGACAATTACAACAGTCTACCCTTACAATTGCTAATAAATACAACCAACAGACAACATAGCGGAACACAAGAAATACGTAGATAACTCTTAGACCTTTATCTCGTCTCCTGAGCTCCAATGCATCCAAAGTAATATGTAAATATGTTATGTCTGACACGAGCGTTGAAAGGGAAGAACGCTCGGATCAGCCTGTTAAACCAACGTGAGAAAAACACACCCATTGGATTTTAAAATTATCAAACTCTTTCCAAAATAAAGGTAAACTCAACCTTGGTTCTTTAGGAAATAAATAGTCAAAGGTAAGAGCGGAGATAACCTCCTAACCATTAGTGGACAAATTTCCTTATCTTTTGTCCTAGGAGAACGAAACGAGATATATATGTATAGTACAACACCATTAGAGATGACTGTGCCATATAACTCATGTGTTTCTCCTAGATATTTCCAGAGTTACGTTTTGGGTCCATATTTGACAGTTTGTTGTTTAACTATCAACAAACACACATTCAAATCAGGTATTTAATTCCATATGGAAAACCAACATTGGTTAAGCACATAAGTAACCACTGGCCTCCTTAATTAATCTTTTCATTAATTAAATTAATCTTGTAAATATTTGTATCAAAATACTTTTACAAAGATATATTCACAATCCCAATATTTTGAATACTTGGAAAAATATCAATATACTTATCTCAACGGTATAAGTATATTCAACAGAATGGAGGAAGATATCCTTTTATACAATTCTAAAACCAATTATAAATTCTTTTATAAATTTCTAAAACCACTTATAAACTATTTTATAAATCTCTGGAACCATTCATAAAACTCTTTTATACATTCTTAAAATCATTTATAACCCCTTATAAATCCATAAAACCATTTACAAAACTCCTTTTATAAATCTATAAACCCATTTCTAAAATTATTTTATAAATATCTAAAACCAATTATAAAGCTCATTTTATACACTGCAAATAATCTTCCTTTAAGCCTCCAAACCATTTTAAAAACTCCTCTTATAACCCAACTCTGTATATAAACTCTATTTATAAATCTCGGAAACATTTATAAATAAATACTAATCATTTTCTTCAAAACACTATTATATAATAATAATTATTGATAATAAATATTATAATTAAATTATAATATCTTAAAAATAATAATTAATAATTTCAAAAACATTATTAATAAAACGATAATAATTAATATTCAACATTATTATAAATAATAATAATTAATTTTCAAAACATTATAAATAAATAATTATAATTAATTTCAAACCATATTAATAATTTAAATAATTAACCTTTCAAAATATTAAAATAATGATAAATAACCTTAAAACAATATTAAATATAAATAAATAATCCTTTAAACCATTTCTAAATGACTTAGAAACGAAAGATAATAAGGTTGGAGTAAAATAGAAATTAAAACAAAATATTTCCAAAACCTAATTTCAGATTTAAAATCATTTCTTGTCTCAAAAACCAACGTCAACTCAAATGGCGATTTATAGTATTTTTAAAAAACTAATTTGAGGCCAATAGCTACCCAACGTTTAATCAATATCGATGTTGATTTTCTACCACTACATGGTTTAAGTTTGAACATATAATATGTCATAATCAATAGAGCAAACAATAAGGTTTAATTTCCAATAATTCATATGACAAGAATATTATTGAAATTAAAATCAACAATGGCAAGGAATCCTGTTGGATCCCACCAACCTGTCCCCTTGCATCACAAATAGTAATAATCATATAATATGGGTCATCCGCTACTAGGAGGGTATATAAAAAGGTCATCCACTTCAGGGGCGCAATAAAACCAAACCAACTGATAAAACATTAAATCATCCAAACATCTAATCAATAATTTTTATCAACATAACATTTTTGGTTAACAAAAAAGTAAGTTTAACTCACCGAAATCCCTGTTGTCGCTTAGGCGTTCCGGTTTGGATTAAAATCGAATAAGCATTCAATTTTAACCCAAATTCCTACTAGCTTCAATTGTCGCCAATCCAATTCCATCGCAAAGCTAATGTTGATACGAGTACAACGCAACTCGTCACGCTCGATTCCGACCTCGTATGAATTAGTTACAACATTTATAAGATTTACAATATTAATATATTTACAATATTCAAATTAATTAGAAAAAAAATAAATTCCTTAATTAAATTAGTTAGCTGCCAGACACCTTCGTTTATATTTTAACCCAGGCCGCTCGTTTCAAATTTCGACACCCCAATTCAATCGATCGTCATCGCCGCCTCGTGCCACATGCCGCTGCCGCAAGCTCGCAGTTGACTCGCCTAGCCCAGCCGCGCCTCATGCCACCGGTGCCGCCTCCCATTGTTTTGCGATCGCCACAGTTGATCGATCGCCACCGAACTTCGCCAGCGCCTCGCCCTCCTTACCCTCTACACTTTTCCTTCACGTCGCATCGCCTGAAAGCGAACCAAATCATCGGAATTCATGAAAATAGATTCCATGTTCATCTTGAAACTGCTGCCACGTCATCCGTGACTCGGCCCAATCCAACCGTTGAATGAGTCAAGCTCCTCCTGCGATTATCTTTGCAGTTGAACTCGAGGGTCGATACGACCTTTGGTGGTCCAAAACAACGATGGCCGTTCGATTTAATGGGTTAAATTTTTGAATTTGGGCCAGCAATGAAGATGGCAAACATAATAAAGCGGAACGAACATGGTAAAACAGTGGGGTATGGCCTTGATATAGTACATGGTATGGTTAGGATATGGGTGAATGTATATTTATATTTAAAAACATCTATCTCAATGCATTCAAAAATATCGAACCCCAATCGAGGCGTGCTCACTGGCATTCTATACTAAATACCCCTATTCCAAACTCAATGGAACTACTACCAGGACCTAATTCGATCATATGCGGAAGTTAGCTTCCAAAATCGAAATATATTAAATTAAACTCCTGTAATTAATTTCTACTCGTTTTCGAGTTCGCACGACCAAACGGTATGTCCGATCGTCACGAAATTCGATGGCGTACAATAATTCACTATACTGACCAATGGCACTAGTTTTGTCAAAATCCAAGATAGTGTCCAAAAATGATAATTTCACACGTTAATTAAAACAAGTTATTATTCAAGCCATTTTAAATCACTTTTAGTTATAATTTAAAAATTACTCGTTCTTATTTAAACGGAATTTAAATCAGCCTTCGAAATCATTTTATTCATAACAAATTCACAATTCACATTTTCAAATAATCCCTTATATTTGAAATTTTATGATGTTTGACTCATAATACTAATATTTCAGTATTTAAAATTAATTAAATATTTCAAAATCAATTGAAAAAATATAGGTCGTTACATTATGACTGGTTTTCTATTTTTCCCAATTCAAAAGCCTCTGTATTAACATCAATGTATAGAGATCACTCTCCATTAATTGTTTGACTTAATCGGGAATTAAAATTGAAGGTGCAAGACCATTTAAACATTGTAATCATTGGTGCCATTATGATGATTACATGTCCATTATACAAGATCATCTGTGTGTATCCCCAATTGGAAATCATTTATTTAATCTGCTACATGTCCAAAAATAGATCAAGATCATCCTAAAGGAATAGAGTCACAATAAAGTAAAGGACAATTTTTTGATCAAGACTTCTTAGAGTAACAAATTATCAAAATAAGCATCATTAAAAACTAATTAGCAAAATAGGCCTGGTTTTCATTTGAACTTGCGCAAAAATGGAATGCGCAAGGCCATTTTTTTTTATACGGAGCTTGCGCATTCCATTTTTGCGCAGGCTATAGTTTAATGCTTGCGCAAATATGGAATGCGCAAGCTCTTTTTCGGGCATCAAAAGGACAGAGAGCTAATTCTGGGGTCATTCCTCAACCCTACCCCTTTCTTCCCAAAACCCTCCCCATTTCCAACTTCAAACCCATTTCAAATCCAATTATCTCAAGTCAAAATCATTTTTTCTCATCTATTTCTTCAAACAAACACTCTATTGCCCATAAAATGGAAGCTAGCTCTTCATCTACGTTGATTAGAGGTAATTATAAATCATTTTTTTGAAAATTAAGATGTAATTTTTGTTGAAAATGAAGAGTTATTGGTGGTGGTGGTGTTAATTATTATACAATGATGTTGTTGTTGAATTGGTTGTTAGTGTTTGATGAATTGGGAAACCCTATTTAAATAGTAGTAAATTAAAAACCCTAATTTACATCTTAATTGTTTATTGTTTATGATGACGGTAGACATTAATGATTGGGAGATAGATGACGAAACATTGATGAAACATTTTGATGAGCTTGAAGAGAAAACCGGAGTTACAAGTTCAAGTCATATTGACTTTGATGTCGATCATGTTCTGGAAACACAGTTTGAACCAGTACCGCGTAAATTTCATTCAGGATCATCAACCTTACACGGTCGTTTATGTGAAGTTGTTTCTGCGGAAATGCCCGGCCATCAACATAGAGTTGGTGGGAATTTGCTGACGCCTATACATCCTGTTGGTCCATCCGTGCCTAGGGGGCAACGATCATATCCAACTTGTTATTGCGGAGTTATGTGTGTAGTGGTTGTTTGCAGAAAGGAAAAGAATGCTGGACGAAGGTTTTTCGGGTGTAGTTCGTACAACGAACATAGATTGAATCCTCGTGAATATGATTGTTGCAATTATTTTAAATGGATTGATCAACCCCTGTGCGAAAGGGGACTTAAGTATGCCCACGAATTGCAAGTCGAAATAAGTCGTTTGAAAATTGTGAATGAAGAACTAAGGACGAACATTGGAAGGCCTAGAATGTGGTAGATGTTTGTGGTTTGGTTAAGTTGTAATATTTGGATTTTATGTTGTACCGTTGGATTTGTATTGAGTTGTTGCGAAAATGTGTGTATTTGTTGTAACCCGTATTGTGAGCATGGTGGAAAGTTTATTATGTTTTTGAAATTCATTTGATAGTGTTGACTTCAATGACAACATATATTGGTTGTATTATTATATTGATTTGCTTGTTTTGGTTTTTTTAAAGATTGAGCTGACTGCTTTTGGTTGAAGATTGCATGCGGAAGCAAAATCTACTTTGAAAAAATAGGTAATAATTCATTAAATTGATGTTTATACTTATGTCAGTGAACAAAAACTTTAAATGTAGTATTGGAACATATTTTGCAGATAATGTCAAAGGTTCCGACCATATTTTACTTTGATGGCGAATTGTTGGTTGATGATGAAGGTAAACCTAGATATGTGGGCGGGAGGCGTAAAGGATCGACAATAAAAAATCATTGTAGTTTCGAAGAGCTTAAACAAAGGGCATTTGAAGTGACAAAAGCAAATCATGTGATATATGATTTAAAATTAGCGGTGAAATGGGTTCGGGATGATGGTGCATCCGCTATTGATTTGGAAGACGACGACGATTTGAAGTCCACTTTTTCAGTTGGAATGAGAGTGATAGAAATATACGTTGTGAGAGTGGAACATGAAAATGTGGTTGAAACACAAGCGGCAGTAATCTCTGGGGATGAGTGTATGCACACTACACAGTTACAAGAAACACAATGTTCGGCGTATCCGTCGTATTTTTCAAGCCATCAAGGTGGAGAGTTTACAAATTTACTTCAAAGGTACAGCGGAGTGGTTGGAGTCTCTTCTAGTCAGGAACAACATATGATGCCTAACGTTATAAATCCAAATCAGTCGCAGGCGTTTGAAAAGTGAGTACTATTATACGTTTGCACTTGTATTTTGACTTACGTTAATGCTAAATATATGACCTTTGTTTTTTGTTTTCCTAGTGTAGAAGATGAATTTACTGGTTGTGACGACGATGGTGCCGATGATCATGTTCTTACTCCACACGAGATTTCTAGACAATTGGATAGCATGGAAGTAGCTTGTGCGGATGATGAGGATAGAACTTGGATCTATCAAATGCAAGTTAACAATGATGCAATCATATATGCAGACATTGAGGAGACTGATGATGTAAATGTGGAAGAAGAACAAATCACATATGAAGAGGCTCTAGCCGATGATTTATGCACGGCATCAATGATGGCGAAATCGTTAATGCAAAATTGTCATCAAGACGTGGAAGTTTTTGGAAGAGAATGTGCGGAGAACGGTCCACGAGTTGGGTTAATTTTTGAAAGTAAGCAGAAGCTTGTTGAACAGTTATGTGAATGGTCGATTAAATGTTCAGTTTCGTTCCAAGTTCTGAAATCGCGTGCAAATCAATACACGGTCCGTTGTGCTGTGGAAGAAACATGCCCTTGGCGAGTTCATGCAAGCCTTTCGATAAGAAAAAAATCAAACTGGTGGAAGATAACCACATATGGCGGCGATCACACTTGTTTAAATGCAACCATCAACTCAAACCATCGACAGGCAACTGCTAAGTTTATATGCAGCAAAATACTTCCGTTGATTAAAGCTGAAACAAACATGACTGCAAGAACTGTTCAAGAGACAATGTTCAACATGTTTCATATTAAAGTGAGTTATTATCGAGCCTGGCACGGACTGCAGAAAGCTGTTGCAATGATTTATGGCGATTGGGAATCGTCGTACGCAGAATTGCCGAAATATCTTAGAGCCCTACAACATACCAACCCCGGAACCGTATATGATGTTATTCATAGTCATGGTGTTTTTGATGGTGCTTTTTGGGCTTTCGGACCTTCTATTCAAGGCTTCGACCACTGTCGACCCATATTGTCTATTGATGGCACTCATTTATACGGGAAGTATCTGGGTACGTTACTAGTAGCAACTGGAGTGGATGGAAATCAAGGGTTATTTCCTTTAGCTTTTGCTATTGTGCAAACAGAGTCGTGGCAAACGTGGAGTTGGTTTGTTCGTTTCATATGGAATTATATTCCATCCGTACGTACTAGATGTATCACCTTTGTCTCGGATCGTATGAAAGGAATTCCACGTGCGCTTAGAGAAGGTTGGCCAGTTGAACATCATCATCGTTTTTGTATCCGTCATATTAAAGCAAATTTTAAGAAAGCGGGATTTGGCACGGATGAGCTACAAAATTTATTACACGCATGTGCCACGGCATCGGAGGTCGTAAAATATAATGATTTTCGAAAACAGATGAAGGATGTAAATCGAGATGCCGATGCGTGGATTGAAAGAAGTTTGAAAGACCAGGAATCAAGCTGGACTCTTTGTCACGACGGCGGAGTAAGATTCAATATGATGACGACCAATGTTTCTGAAAGCTTTAACGGTGTGCTCAAAGGAACTAGGAATTTACCTGTTAGATCATTGGTTGCACGTACTTTTCATCGACTGAACCATTACTTCGTCGAAAGACGTACTCAAGGTGAAGAGTGGACGTCGCAGCTCGCACCTAGGTGGGAAGCATTAGCGCGGAGAAGAATGGAAGAATCGAGGCTCATGTCTATAGAGAGATATAGCTTCGTTGAATGGCAGGTGAAAGATGTGCATATGTTTGATTATACGGTGAATATCGAAGATAATGTTGCCAAATGTTCGTGCAACATGCCAACGTTCCGCCTATGCTACAAAATGCGCAAGCTATATTTTTGGTGAAACTGAGTAATATGCAGCGTTCCGCCTATGCTACAAAATATCAAATGTAGCATTTGCGGGCTGCTGCAAATATCCAAAATATGGCTTGCGCATATGTGGAATGCGCAAGCTATATTACCAAAATAGCTTGCGCATTCCACATATACGCAAGCTATATTTTTGGCAGCAGCTCTCTGTTCGGAGCAGACCCATATTATAGCTTGCGCATTTGTGGAATGCGCAAGCTATATTGATAATATAGCCTGCGCATTCCACAAATGCGCAAGCTATAATAAGGGACTGCTCCAAACAGAGAACTGTTTCCACGCAACAACATTAACAACAAGGCAACAATAACATAGACACATTAACAACAAGGCAACAATAACATAGACACATTAACAATACCATTAAAAACAAAATAATTACCACAAACTAACTGACAATTTAAAATCATCCAAATAACATGTCATGCAAAAACATAGACACATACAAAGCACCAACCCCTAACCTAACCCAACCAAAAGAAACAACAGCAATATGACCAACGCCGTCAATCATGAATCCTTCTAAGCTCAAGTGGGGTGTCTCTTTTCTTCTTCTTCCGTCATGCAAGGCAACGTTCGATAACTCACTATACAAATAGCATAGAACAGCACTACCCCAAGAATGATAACCACAGTCAGCCAAATCATCCAAAAATGGTAAAAATTTCAAACTCAATCTCCCTTTTGAATGATCGGGAAATAATCGGCAACTCAAAAAATACAATATCACGGCACGAGTGCGGCGAAGTATATCTAAATCGGTCGCCCCTTCGGGTAGTGGTTCAGAAAATTCGCTTTTAAACCAAGTCATTGACAAATCACTTTTAGACTTAACCGCCTCTCTTGGCGGAAAAATACCAAGCAAGTCATGAGCCAATTCGATGTAATCGATATCTAAATTTTGCACACATACCGGACGACCGTCTCCTTTAAGACCGAAAAGAAAATGCACATCCGCTAGAGTCACTGTCATCTCCCCGACTCTCATATGAAACGTATTTGTTTCCGGCCTCCATCTATCGCACAAAGCGGTAAGAAGGTGATGATCGAGCCGAATGTAGTCGATTTGCATAGCTTTCCAAAATCTGGAGATTCGTAAATTCGGCTCCAATCTTGGATCTTTAAAATCGATCTCCTTGAGCTTGCTCGAATGATCGCATATCTTCACAGTTTCAACACCCTACAATATATAAACAAATTATAATTAGGACTTCATATTTGACTTCCCCGGTTTACCAATATCGAACATTTACCTCCATTAATGTGTCGTTTTGGCTCCTATGGTGTTCTTGAAGATAGAGAACACTTCTATCTTCGGGCCCAGGAGACAATTCTACAAACAACAACAACCGTTTATCAATACAAAAACAATGTACAAAGTTAGGGTTTTTGCTATATTACTACTTCAAATCCTTTTGCATTGTCATCAAAGAAACCAACAATGTGAGTACATCCACATCAACATCACCAACACTACCTCTTCCGCAAACAACAACAATCATTTCTAAAGTAGCATCTTAATTTTCAAAAAAATGATTTATAATTACCTCTAATCAACGTAGATGAAGAGCTAGCTTCAATTTTATGAGCAATAGAGTGTTTGTTTGAAGAAATGGATGAGAAAAAATGATTTTGACTTTAGATAATTGGATTTGAAATGGGTTTGAAGTTGGAAATGGGGAGGGTTTTGGGAAGAAAGGGGTAGGGTTGAGGAATGACCCCAGAATCAGCTCTCTGTCCTTTTGATGCCCGAAAAAGAGCTTGCGCATTCCATATTTGCGCAAGCATTAAAATATAGCTTGCGCAAAAATGGAATGCGCAAGCTCCGTATAAAAAAAATGGCCTTGCGCATTCCATTTTTGCGCAAGTTCAAATGAAAACCAGGCCTATTTTGCTAATTAGTTTTTAATGATGCTTATTTTGATAATTTGTTACTCTGAGAAGTCTTGATCAAAAAATTGTCCTAAAGTAAATTTACAAAAGGAAGTTGATATATGCAGAAAGACATGCAGTGCTTCATAGGTTATTCTAGATGCAAATCATGATAAAAATAACTCAAAACTGTTTATGCAGCAAAAGTAGACTATCAAAGAAAGCTTCACATGCTAGCTACTTCACTTAAACAAAAGTCTAAATGTGATTAGTTAACATAAACGATTATAATACAAAGCTTTGTTTTATGCTTTTCTGTCCAGAAAGGCTTAAAACAACTCTTTCATCAATCTAATAGGATCAGATGGGAGTAATCCTAAATATGATAATGAGTTATCTATGGAGGCAATCTCATATTTCAAGGACCTATATAACAAAGAGAATTATTCTAATGAATTTCCAGACATAACCTGTAAAGCAAAAAGTTTAGAATATGGAAAAAATTACTTAACCAATGCTTTCTCTTTACAGGAATTAAAGTAAGTTGTTTTCAGCATTCATAAAGACAGAGCTTCTAGACCCGATGGCTTCTCTTTAAAATTTTATCAACTGCATTGGAACAAACTTAAAGACGCTTTTACTTGTTGCAATGCAAGGCTGCTACGAGGAAGGAAAAATCATCAAAGAAATTAATCGCACCTTTTTGACCCTTATCCCCAAAAAAACCCTCAGTATCAATGAATGATTATAGGCCTATTGCTTGCTATAATTTTTTATACAAAGTACTTACTAAATTACTTTGTTATAAAATAAAAACCACTCTCCAATTACTCATTTCAGAAAACCAGCAAGCTTACCTCCTAGAAAGAAATATTACATAAGGAATTATGCTAGCACATGAACATGCCAGGGGATTCAACACTATCAGTGGTAGTAAAATATGCATCAAAGTGGAAATCATAAAAGCACATGATTCTGTTAACATAAAATTCACCATTCATATGACGCATCAAATGGATTTTCCTGTCAAAATGATTAGAATGGTTAATGAAATGATTAGCACTACCTCCTTTTCTATGCTGCACAAAGGCATTCCCAAAGGTTTCTCTAACAACAGTAATGGTATTAGACAAGGGGGCCTACTATCCCCTTATCTCTACACCATAATAATGGAGTACTTATAATTCTCATAGACCCAAAAGTTAGCAGTGGTAAAATCAAACCCATTCACAAAGGTGATCCTGAACTCACTCATTTAATATATGTAGATGATCTACTTATCATTTGTAAGGCAGACTGTTGTGCAACCATCTCCATTAAAAAGATATTTGATAAAATGCACAAATATGAAGGATTGCAAATGAATGTATCAAAAACAAAAATCATTTTCAGCAAAGGATGTACTCAAAATGAAGAAATTTGCAATATTTTTGGTCTGCAAGAGGGCGAACTACTTGTTAAATATTTAGGCCTTCCATTGTTCAGCTAATACCTTAAAGTGGATGCATGCAACAATTTGATAAACAAAATTAGATCTAAAGTAGAAGGATGGGCGTGCAAATGTTTAAGTAATGCACGTAGAATTGAACTTGTACAATCTACTATTCAACCTTTGGTTATATTTTGGTATCAAAGTTTTCAAATTCCAATTACTATCTTAAACAAAATCATAAAAATCTATTCTGATTTCATATGGAAAAGAAAATTCAGAAAAATCCCTTGGGATATCATGTGTCAAGAAAAGCTTAAGAGGGGATATGTTTATACAATTTACTAGAGATCAATAAGGCTTGTGGTTTAAAAATGGTGTGAAATTTCCTTAATAAAAATAACCGCCGGTCCAAGTGGATGAAAAAAAAGTATTTACAACATAATTCCTTATGAGATTTTTCAATAAATGCAACACATTTAGACAACTGGAAAATAGTGCTAGAACTAAGACACTTTGCCCTGAATGGAATGGAAAGAAGAATTGTAGAGGGTCAATCGACTAGTCTATGGTTTGACAATTGGCTTAATGGGTCTAAACTATTAGTCAGATTGGGTTACACTTCTCTAGAACTACTGGAAGGAGAAGAGCTCAAAGTGAGTAGCATACTTTGCAATGGAAAATGGCAATCGGGTAATTTAACTCAAACCAACTCACTCGCTACTGAAATTCAACAAATCACTATTTATCACGGCATCAGTGATTATTGGTACTGGTTAAAAGAGCATAATGGTTGTTATACTTTCAAAAGTGCAATTGATCTAATCAAGCATCACCATAACTTAGTCAGCTGGAATAAGTTGGTTTGGGATAAGATTCACTGTCACAAATGAGAATATGTTTGTTCAAGGCTATTAACAACATACTATCAACAAAACACAGACTCATCCAAAGATAGGTTAGTTTTTATAATGACTACTATGTTTTATGCAATCTAAAAATAGAAGATATCAATTGTTTATTTTTTGACTGTAATTACACTACATGCATATAAAGTTGGTGCAAACTAAAATTTGGGCTTCAAGAAAGTGACAGTAATATACTTCATACTGAAATTGATTTTTTCATGCAAAATTTCAATCATAAAGATAGACTTAGAGACATGACCAGATTAGCAACTTCAATCACAATATGGATTATTTGGAAAGAGAGGAATGCTAGAATTTTCACCGATAAACCAAAAGACAATTTTGCTATCTGTCAAGAAATTGAGATATACTTGAAAATCCTTATGCTTAAATCTAACAAAAAAGCTAGTACCTCGCCACTTTATAGTAGAGCTATTGAATTTTGGGGTATTCCATTTGATTGTAAACAGAAACTACCATATCCATCTTAACCCATGCATGAGTTGAGTCGATGAATGAGGGGAAACTTTGATAGAGTTAGGTGTATGCTCTAAAGGCAATTATGTAATTTGTTACATATATCTAACTCGATAACCAATCTTGTTCAAAATAAAAGGTGTTTTCTTTCTATTATATACTTGATATAATGTGTTATATTAATAAAACAATTTAATTAAAAGTAATTAAACAGAAAATACAAAAATGACATGTTTTGTGATAGAGGTTACAAAGTGTTGTAACCGTGAGTAATTTATCACAATAAAAATAAATATACCATTTTAACTATTCCTAGTCAAGATGTATCGAGACTGGATATCGATACATCGATTGAGAATAGAGTATGTAATGCTCTCCAAATGTTGGACAGTGTATTATACATGACTGCTGGGGGCATTAAGGGGTTACGTACTGATAGTTATTGCATAACTATGGAATGCCTTATTCGATATTTTTCTGTTGGTTAATATATAATAAGGTTAGAAAATATCAGTGCGACTTATTTAAATAGTTCTCTCGACTTGAGAATACTGTTAATCTTCAATATGAAAGCTTCGGTTTGATTACAGTCAAATCATGGCATGACGTCTATCGAGTGACTATAATTGGGTCGAATGGAAGTATTGGAAGTGAAACACTATTCAAAAGAGGACTCATCTCCTTAGTTATATAGGGTTTGTATCAAGGTCAACTGAAGTCAACTTAAAGTCAAAGTATCTGGCAAGAGCATTGTGGTTAAAAATAATTGTTATTTTTGAACCAACTACTTTGTGTTTGGACTTTAGATTTGAATGTGGATGATACTGGAATTTTGACCATTACCAAATTCCATAAGTCCAAAGTGATATAGCTTTGACGAAGAGAATTAGTGTAAATAAAAGTCATAATAGGGTAACGCTTAACAAAGTAAAATTGGATTTTACCGAAACCAGGTAAGCGATAAATTTGACAAAAATATCACACCACCTGGTAAGTGACATGTGAACGTTAATATTTGAATTGTTCAAAAATTAATTACTGACCATATTTACACTAAACGAGTCACACAATCGAAACGATGAATACTCCTTTGACCAAAATGATTTAATTAATTTGTAATTGTTATAAATTAATTAATATTTATTAAATATAAATTATAAAGTTTGATTTTGATTTGATGAATAAATATTATTAAATATATTTATAATAATTCTAAATATATTAATCGATATACGATATCGATAAGCGTTAAATTGGATTTAATTGCATAATATTTTATTCGAGCTCTAAATGGGTTCAAATCCTATTAAGGGGGCTGATAAGATCGGCTCATATGTGGGGTTATAGGAGGCTATGACATAGGCTAGACGGGCTTGATTTTGGATGGCTAAGATGGAAGAAGATTGAGTAAAAGATGAGATCTCAAATTCTCTCCTTTCCTTTCTCTCAATCTTTTACTCAATCTCCTATTATCTCAGCCATCCAAAATCAAGCCTCTCCAGGTTATACAAATTATATTCGATGTGCTCAAGTTGGTTCAGATATTACTCACAAAGTTATCGTCTGGTATGACTTTGTGTTTTGGTATATATGTATTGAAATAGAAAGTTATGAATATAGATTTAGACTAGCATGTTCGCACATAACAACCAATGTGTTTCAAAGTTGGTAGGAACAATATTGAGTTTGTGGGTTTTTCGGATACGATCCAAGAATGGATATGAAAGTATCATTCTAAAAAGAATCAAAATTGAACAAACGTTTTGTAACATGTATCAAATAGTTTAATTATCAATCAAAATGCATAGGAATCATGTACTCATAAGAAAGAAAGTCAACTAATGCATAGATATTTCTAAACCATAAGTAGACAACACACTGTTGATTGTTAACGATGTACTTATGGTAAAATAAGTTTTAGTTATTTTAATACTCGACGCTGGATTTGTAAATGACGTTTTTTATAGTAAGTATAAAAGATATTGGGAATGTCCCAACATGATATGCAAGGATACCTTATTAATATGGTTAATATAGAACATGTAAAATGGATCCCTTATACATTGGCTATAGCTCATACATGTTATGCCGTCTACGATATCCTGATTTGTTAATGTATTTGATACGTTAAGAAAATATCAGATCCAAATTAATATCACTAAATGGTAATTTGGAGTGTTCTCGTGTATTTACAAAATACTGTAGAATTGTTTATAGAAATAATAAACTCCTTATGAAATAATTTACATAAATATATATAAATATAAATGCACAAATTTATAACTGAGCTGAGGGTGATTCCAAATGTTAAGAATCTCATAACATTGCTATATGATAATGTAATGCCCCACCCCGAGACCCATAGTAACAAAGGTTATTATAGAGTAATACTATCTGTTAGTGCAGAGAATAGGGCTTGTTAGGAGCGACCATCCTTAAAATTGATTTGGGTGAGTATCGATACGTCGAATAATATAACTATATTTTTATTTCTTTCCTTACAAGTGGTAATTCAACGTATCTGATCCAGGCACAAAACAATAATACAGAGGTTTAATATAATTCAGAACAATGCACAATATAATATACAACACAGAGTCGAACATCGCAACGGAAATAATACACATCAGTATCTCTCAAAAGTACGAGTCTACAAAAGAAAATACTAGACTCGCATTCATATGCATATACATATACAAAGACGGGTCTCAAATATACATCAAAAATGTAAATAACATCAAAATAGACTTCTTAAGCTAGCTCACATCCAAGGTCGCTGAGTCCATGTACATGTCAAGCCTCGCTCTGACCCAAGCACTAAATAACACCCGGGTCGGACTATCTCCAATCATCACAAAAGGTGAGATACCAATAATAATAACTTGTATAAATGCCAAGGATAATGTCCATAAATGTACTTCACTAGCACAATAATACTTTATTTAATGATTCACGATTTTATAATTAAGTTATGCTCATTTACAATATTCGTCAAAGTCAAAGAAACCACTACAATAAGAGCATAGATAATCACATCCATATATGCAAGCAATAGACTTGTACTTCACAAGTCGACACAATATACACGCACTTCGTGTGCCAACATAAGAGGTTGCACTTCTCAAATTACATCTAGGTAGAAACTGAGCATCACAAGATGGGCCTAAAAACCCATTTAATCCATCTAAATGGATTTCCCAAGGCCGAGTCTAAAGACAAGACAAATAAATGTCATCCACTTTGGATTAGTAATCATAAGAGTGTAGAATAATATCTCACAACCACTTGATGATGCTCAAATGGTTACTAAAGCTAATAATTCCACTCATGCAAATAAATATTCATTTAAAAAAATCCATGAATTAACTGGTAAAATAAACGGAAGCATTTCATACCACTTGTTTTACTAGACCGTTTAATTCGATTACTCATCCAAGCGAAATAGTGTGTTTTTACAATAAAATAGTTTTGCTCTAAACTCTAATTTAATAATATTGATTTAAAAATATTTATAATATATATAGTAGAAAACACGATTTAATTCATATTTATATTTATAGAAAACTTGGTTCAAAATAACTTTGAAATTTAAATTATTTATAAATATATATTCTTCAAAAACCTTCTTATCTAAACTATATATATTTTCCCTATATATATAATTGAAATCAATTTATTTCCAAAAGGAATTCCTTTATAAATAAATTCACAAACCGGTGCAATAAAATTGTGTGTTTGGCAACAAAACATAGAGCAAGAATTCCTTGCAACCAATGTCATCAAAGTTGAGTTCAAGCACTAAAAAATGCCTAAGTAATTCATCACAACAAAGCTTTAAAACAATGCTAAAATCATCACAAACATTGAGACAAACAAATAAATAACATCTAAGAGTCAAATGGGCGGAGGAACGGGCAAACTGGAGCATTCAGAGGCCAAAATGGTGTGACCTAGAGCTCAGCCCACATCTCGACTGGTGGACCGATCGTGTGGACCGGTCCACCGATCGCAGCGCTTGGGTTGATCCCAAGGCTATGCCGGTGGCCTCCCATTGCTCCGTTCATCCCCGTTTTTTCGTATTGATCATCTTGAGTCTTAGGGTTCTGATTCAACATCCATGCAAGCATACAAACATCAATAATTAAATGCAAACCATGATCATCTGAAGTGGGTTTTTATAAACTGAAAATAGGGTTTCAACTATCAGATAATAAGGCACCAAGATATGAAATTATCACAACCAAATTTGAGATAATTCAACAATGATTCATCCAAATAGCAAATTCAGTGTATAAATATGAAAAGAGATAGCTGTGAGTGATTAGCTCACCTTTCCTCTTTACTTAGCTTGCCAAACAACAAATTCTACCTTGCTTCTTAAGATTTCAGAAAACCCTAGATTTTATTTCAACCCCAAAATGAAAACAAACAACAATCAAAACATATTGTAACTAAAATCAATTTGACTAAAGAGCGAACTAGAGCTATGAGAACTTACTTTTGATTTTATCTAAATTTTCTAGAATTTATTTTGACTTTTCCATGTTGAATTTCTTTCTAGGTTTTAAGGAAGAACTTTGTTTTTCTTTCTAATGTTAAGTACATTCAGAACATAGAAAGTGAGGAAATGAGAAGGCTCCTTCTCTTATTTGCTTAGAAATGGATATGGGTTTAATCTAAGCCCATTTAATATAACAGGAAATTATTGTCAAGGACAAAATTTCTCAGCGTTTTTGCCTCAAGGACAGGCCTTCAATATTTTATCCTTAAGGACAACTTTCTTTAGGTATCAGTTTTTAGTCATTGATAGCAGTTTTTAGGTATCAGTTTGTAGTTATCGGTATCAGTTTTTAGGTATCAGTTTTTAGCTTGGTAGCAGTTTTGTTGTCCTTATGAATAATTTTGAAAAATGTTTGTCCTTATGAATAATTTTTTGAAGAATGTTTGTCCTTATGGTAAAAATATTGAGGTTGTGTCCTTGAGGCAAAAAATATACAAATCTTTGTCCTTTAAATTCTTATTTCTTTTATTCCTTATATTTACTTCTAATTATTCTAGACCAACTAATGATTCCACAAAATAATTTGTCTAAGTGTTTTAGTATAGTATCAAAACCCATCATAACTAAATAACTTCTTAAATTGTTTTTAACAATTTAACACCATTTAATTTAATTTTTATTCAAAATGAATTACAAAATTTAAAATACACTAGTCACTTCTTTAACAAGTTTTAAACAAGAAATTTACATCAATAAATTACATAAATTGCTTATCTAATAAATACACATTTTAAAATTCTCATTTCAATTATTATTCTAATAAAACTCCTAAATTCTAATTTCTCCAACTTCAATAAATGAGAAATCAAATTTCTCATTTAAATTTCCAGTTTAAATCTTTATTTAATTTATATAAGCAATACTGAAAAATCAGGGTTGTTACAAATAACATTGTCATGATATAGTTCAGAACAGAACTTAGAGCTCATTGGAAGTCGAGAGACATACTCTGAATTGTTCCAAATAATATAGGTAGTTTATCAGCATTGGATAGAGTTGATTGACATAGTAGATAATTAAAATATAATAGTATACTCATTCACTAAGGGACCGACCCAATTGGTTTTGAGAAACCGATTGGAGAAGTTGGAATAAGATTCTATAATTGACCCCAAGTGCAAGTAGGAGATTGATAGAGTTAGGAACATGCCCTAGGGGTAACTATGTAATTTGTTACATATATCTAACTCGATAACCAATTTTATTCGAAATAAAAGGTGTTTTCTTTCTATTATATACTTGATATAATGTGTTGTATTAATTAATTAATTTAATTAAAAGTATATTTAATAGAAAATCCATAAATGATATATTTTGTGATAGTAGTTACAAAGCGTTGTAATCATGAATAATTTATCACAATGAAAATAAATATACCATTTTAAATATTCCTAGTCAAGATGTATCGAGACTGGATATTGATACATCCATTGAGACTTGACTATGTAACGCTCTTCAATTGTTGGGCAGTGTATCACTCATGGCTGCGGGGGGGAACCAAGTGGTTACGTACGGATAGTTATTGGATAACTATGGAATGACTCACTCGATAATTTTCTGTTGGTTAATATAACTAAGGTCAAACATAAAATATCGATCGGACGGATTTACTCAGTTCTCTCGAGTTGAGGATACTATTAATCTTCAATATGAAAGTTTCGCTTTGATTATAATCAAATCATGACACAACGTCCATCGAGTGATTATAGTTGTGTCGAGTGGAAGTGTTGGAAGTGAAAAACAATTCAAGAAAGGGTTCGTCTCTTTAGTTATATGAGGTTAGTATCACGGTCAACTGAAGTCAACCCAAAGTCAAAGTCTCTAGCCAGAGCATTTTGTTTAATAATAATTGTTATTATTGAACCAAGGACTTTATGTTTGGACTTTAGAGTTGAATGTGGACGATATTGGAATTTTGACCGTTACCAAATTCCATAAGTCGAAGTGATATAGTTTTGACGAAGAGAATTGGTATAAATAAAAGTCACAACCGGGTAACGCAGAGCAAAGTAAAATGAGATTTTACCAAAACTAAGTAAGCGATAAATTTGGTCAAAATGTCACACTACTTGCTGAGTGATGTGTGAACGTTAATATTCGAATAGTTCGATATTAATCACTAACCAAATTTACGCCGAACGAGTCACATAACCGAAACAATGAATAGTCCTTTGACTAAAATGATTTAATTAATTTGTAATTATTATAAATTAATTAAGTCAATTAATATTTATGTAATATTATATAAAATTTAATTTTGATTTGATGAATAAATATTATTAAATATATTTATAACAACTATAAATATATTAATCGATATACGATATTGATAAGTGTTAAATTAGATTTAATTGCATAAACTTTTATTCGGGCTTTAAATTGGTTTAAAGCCCATCAAGAGGGCTGATAGGATCGGCTCATATGGAGGGTTATAGGCGGCTATAACGTAGGCTAGAGAGGCTTGATTTTGGATGGCTGAGATGGAAGTAGATTGAGTAAAAGATGAGATCCCAAATTCTCTCATTTCATTCCTCTATTTAAGCATCTCTTCCTTCATTTGATACGGATCTTTTTTTGAAGTCTCCATCCCTACACTTGCTGGCTGAACTCCCCCTCTCGTCTCTCCGTTATCTCAAGCTCAAATCAAATCAATTCAACTGCTATTCGATAGTTAATGGTCATTGTTTCAAGGACTAGCTCTCTTTTGGATCAGAAATTGTTTCAAGGAGCATACTTCATCATTTCATGGTATAATTCAAGGCATTGGAAGTAAGGTATATCTCAGACCAAAATATAATTGTCCATGCCTAGATATAAAGTTTTATTATATACATATTTTATATTGCTAGTTAGGTGACGATTCTGATATTCAAATTATATTGTGACGGTTGTTTTTTGTTGTATGTATATAATATATAAAATAAATAATAAATTTACTTTGTTATGTTCATACCTATAATAGCACGGCTCGGAAATTTTAAAAAACATTTATATTCATTTTAATATATATATATATATATACTGTATATATATATATGAATATAAATATAGTTTATAATTAACTACTTCACATAACTTTATATATAAATTTTAGATATAGTGTATTATGCATATATTATACTCAGTAGTAATAAAATATTTTATATACATATTTATTATTATTTAAATATTATTCAAATCATTTAATTACATAAATTAAATATATTAATATTTGTTTTATATAAAAATTATGTTTCACAGTTTATAAAATTATATTATCACAAAATACATGCTCAATAAAATTAACGTTTTTTATTATTTAAAAATATTTCAAATATAAGCCAAAAATCAATAATTAATTATAAAATTATTTTTAAAGCACAAAATTACGAAATAAATTTCCCAAGTACAAAATATTATTTAGAATTTTATTGGAAATTTAAATTTCAAAATTATTTTATAGTAATATTTTAAATTAAAACCGTACAAAAATTGATTGAAATAATATCTAAAATTAATTAATTAATTATTTCTGAGTCATGTGCAAGATCAAGTAAATATTTTTTATTATTAAAAATATTTTTGTGTATTTATAAGTGTAAATCTATATGTTAATATATTATTATTCATCTACAAATAAGTAATTAATATAATACATATATATAATTAAAAATATATTTACATATGTATATATTGTTTACGGTTTTAAAAAATTAATATTTATTTTATTTAATATATTTATAATTGATTTATACATTTTCACATAATTATAAATATATATAGTTAAAATTTCATAATTATGTTTATAAATATACATACATTTATATACTTTTATATTTATAAAAAAATTAATTAAAGTTTATATATATTTAAAATATTTTACATATGTAAAGAAAAGTATATAAGAATACATTCAAACAATATATTTGCATATTGGATGAGCTAACGTGTCAGTTGCGATATAAATCCCAGTATTTATACACGGGCATGTTATACCTTGCATGGATTGATATATTACACATGCACACACACGTATATATGTGTATAAGATACACGTATGTATGTATGTATGTATGTATGTATCATAACATAAATTAAATAAAGGGGCATTTCAGCAGAAGGACAAACTATGCAGTCCAATTAGTTTCTAGGACACACATTCAAAGAAATTACTTTCAAGGCCAAAGTCAGCAGAATAATTACTTTCAAGGACAAAGTCAGCAGTTCAAATACTTTCAAAGACATAATTTCATAGGTTTTTAGGCCCTAGAAACTAATGATTTTACGTTTTGTCCTTGAAAGTAATTATTTCAGTTGTGTGTCCTAGAAACTAATTCCACTTACTAAAGAGGCCCTTGTGGCTAATTTCCACTTAAATAAACTATATCAATTTATAAATTTATAAATTTAAATAAAATAAAATATTTTATTAAAATAAAATTTAGAAATATTCTAAATAAATTAGACTTCATAGGCCCAATAAAGATCTAATATGGTAAAAAAATTGAAATCTACCCATAACTTCCGCTACGGACTGGTCCAGTTCCAACAAACTTCATCTTCGGAAGAGCTATGCGATGAAAGTATGGTGTCTACGGTGCTTAATTTTCACAGTTTTTCATTTTTAAATGGTATTTTGCTCAATATTTAGACAGTGGCTATTATTGGAAAATCTAGTTCGAGTAAATGAACTAGCTTTATTTCCTTTTCTATATAGTTGCTATTTTTTTATTATATACACGTTGGCCTATTTTGATGTTTTTGGGGGCGAACTTCAATGTAAAATTTATTCATACCAAATAAAAATATTAGAGCTTCTTCAAAATTGTTTTCTATTATATTTTGGATAAACCCCTCGTCCTTTCTGTACTTGAGCTGCGGTTATTTGTGATTTTTTCCCACTCTTGGATACGTGTAAGAGTAGACTAATGGGTTATGGGTTTAGACACTAGGTTAGGAACTGGTACTGGAGCCTATGAGGTTGTTTAGTTTGCTTTTATATGTTTTTCTAGGTTGTTAGGATTAAGTCTTATTATGAAAAACAATGTTCTTTTTATGTTTTGCTTTATGCAATGTGCAGTAGCAAACGCCTACGTGTATTGATTGTGCATTGTTGTTAAGATTTTGTTTTGATTCCGGTATGTTAGTCAAAATAAAGAGCATATAGTACTGTGTTGTTGTATATTTCTAATTCTGGGAAAATCCTCATTTCAATTCATGATGCCAAATGTGTGTACATGTCTTTCGAGTGTATTCGATGTTACCAGCCATGTTAACCTTGAGTGGATCACATAAACCTAAAAAAAATTAAAAACCAAATTTGCGCTTCTACACAGCCGTGACTTCTCCTCTTCAACTCTTCTTTCCAGTCGCAAGCACAACTATCATCTCTTCTCCCCAGTCGTTGCAACCCGCAAGTTGCAACTTCTTCCCTTGTTTTGACATCCGTCGACATAGCCAATCTCCTCCTAACAGTGGTATAGGTCGAGCTCCATAATGGGTAACCCAAGTTTATTCAGATTTGTTTTATTTGTTAATTTTGCCAAATTTGCCTAATTGGTTTAATTTGTTTATCAGTTGAACTGTTAGATATGAAATTTAATTTAGATATGAATGTTTAAAATGCTTCAAATAGCTTCAAATTTAAATTGTTTAAATTGTAATTACTAATTGCTTCAAATATAGATTAGGTTATTAGTTTATAAATTACTGTAATTACTGCAATTGTGTAATTAGATTATAAATTTATAAATTAGATTATTAGTTTAAATTGTAATTACTGTAATTGTATTTAACGTGATTTGTTTAATGTTATTAGTGTATAAATTAGATTATTGAAATACTCAAACACGTCAAATAATTAAAGTTTAGTGAAGGTTTTAATGATTTAATTTGTTTACTTTAGATTTGCGAGCATATTTTAAAAGATCGTTTAATGAGATTTGATCTTCTGGAATTTCTCTTCTAATAGTATCGCATATTTAAAAAGATTTAAAATATGTCGTTTTTATAATGAAATATTTTTGTATCAGTAATTACTTTTGGTTGGTTATGAGAACTTTTTATTACTACTTGAATATCCATAAAAAAATCAGGGCTAACCCCCCGAACCCCATGTTGTTTTCAAACTTTGAGCACCAACCCCCCCCCCCCCCCCCGTTATTTTCTAGCTACGCCACTGGATGTTACCATAACAAGTTCGGAGTGGATGATCACTATATTTACTCTTTGTACTTTAAATCAGTAAACTTCCTTCAATATTGTATATATAGATGGATTGTTACACTACCCCGCCATTATTATATCCTGAATACTAAATTTTTTAACTCTAGGAAATAATTGATTTTACACCTTGTGTCAGAGTCTGATTTTTATTTTCTCCTTTTTGGAGTAATGCACTCTAACTATTATGTTGTGATGCTCATATTTATAGTTTTTTTACATTCTTGTTTTCCTTTGGCTTTTTTTCCTTTCTAGTCCTGTACCTGCTGGAGATAATTTTGAAGCAATGATCATTGTGGTTAAATTCTTCTGTTTTCCTCTTGTCTGTTCCACGTGCCACAATAACCTCAGCAATTTATTTTATATCATCGGTCATTCATCAAATAAGGTATGTTCTGTTAATTCATCAATTTGTAGTGATGAATGCTAAGACTTTTTGTGGCACATGGAAACAGAAAATACGGGAATAGAGGATTTGATCTAGATGTTGTCGTGGGTTGAGATTCTGATATTGGGAATGATTTCAATCTTGCAATTACCACTGATATTGGGGATTATTCATATTTTGTATTTAACAAAACCGTAAGTCTACCGAAATGAAAAAGCGGCGAAAACGTGAAATGGGGAAATTGATTCGATTTTTTAATATTTCAACTGAAATGAGCATACATCCATGGCCAAAAAATGAGAAATTTCATAAATTTATCATCTTTAACAAAAGTGTTTCTAGATTTTTTTTCTGAAACAATGGACAATAATTACGACTGTGACAACCCATGCCATTGGGCCAGCTTCGCTTGTGAATCAAGAAAATTAAATTTTCTTTTATGTTCTCATACTAAAAGGGAATAGTTGGTTTGGATATACGGGAAATGGAAAATGAATATTTTAAGTCAAAAATTTGTTAAGAGAAGAATCAACTATTTTATTGTTTATTATAAAAGCAAAGTTAAATTACCAAACTGTCATTTTATAATTATCTTGTTTTTTATTTTGTTACCACATTCATCGTGTTATTATCTATCTGTTCATCTCTCGACCTCAAAGTATATTTTTTTAAATGAAAAACATATGTTAAAAGTTATGATGGAGGAACTAATTCCAATCTTCATTTTTTTTCAATTTAACATTCTTTGTTCCATATTCTACTAAATTAACGTAGAAACTAAGGTTTAAAACTTAAGATCTTTAGTAAAATATGTTTTAAGGATTTGGAGAAAGGAGCAAGGAGGAAACAGAGGTGAAGAATGAAGGCAAGGAGGAAACAGAGGTGAAGAATGAAGTTATGTCAAATTAAAAGAGTATGGAGTGTGGGATTTTGGAAGTAGCAACAACTGATTTTGAGAGGGGCGATGGAACTTTGAAGAATAAGTAAAATAATACCTCGTGTTAAATAAAGAACGAGGGAAGAAAATGAGAATAGGTAATGTTGAAAGGAATCAATATTCTTCTAGAGTAAGAGCACAAACAACAATGACTTGTTCAGTTGCAATACTAGCCACGGAGCAACTAGGTGTGGCTTGTTCAGTTTGTTGTGGCTGGTTCAAACCAGTTTTGTGGCTACTGGGTTGAACAGGGACTGGTTTTTATAACGACGAAGTCTTTGCCGTTATAAATATATAACGGCTAAGTCTTCGCCGTTATATATTTATAACGACAAAGACTTCACCGTTATATATTTATAACGACAAAGACTTCACCGTTATATATTTATAACGGCAAAGACTTCACCGTTATAAGTAATAGCCGTTGAGCACCAACGGCTAGCTCAACGGCTAGTATTTTTCCCCTTTTATAAACTCCCCCCTATTCCTCCTCCTTTCACACCACCCCTTCCCCATTTCGTTCTCCTCCAACACCAATTTTAAAAATATCTTCTTCATCTTATAACGGCAAAGACTTCACCGTTATATATTTATAACAGCAAAGACTTCACCGTTATAAGTAATAGCCGTTGAGCACCAACGGCTAGCTCAACGGCTAGTATTTTTCCCCTTTTATAAACTCCCCCTATTCCTCCTCCTTCCACACCACCTCTTCCCCATTTCGTTCTCCTCCAACACCAATTTTAAAAATATCTTCTTCATCTAAGCGCGCCGGAAAAAAAAGTCGAGCAAAAAAACAATGTCCACGTATCCTTCCGTCGGCTATTCCGACCAACGTCTACCTAACCAACTTCAATCCCTCGTCCGTCGCACGAATATGGCTATACGCCATATTCAAACCTTCCTTATAGCCAACCATACTAACTGCATGCTCCTCTTAGTTTTCCTCCCGAACAACCACCTTACTTCCATTCTACCGCTCCACAACCATATTACCAATAACGTCATACTTTTGGCACGTACGAAGACCACTCATCGTATATGTCGTTGATGATCCAGAATGACCAACTTCAACAACAACATCTTAGCGCAAAGGAGATGGAGATTCGTGATCGAGAAGCCATGCAGAATTTGTCTAGGAAATATCCATATGCACGCAATGATCCTACAACCGAAGAAATAAGTAGCAGTTCAGACAAGGAAGAAGGCCAAGATCAAGAAGGCGATGCCGAAGACACGGAAGACGGCAACGAAGAAACCGTTGCAGAGATGACTGGGCCTCAAAGCCTAGAATATAGCAAGAAGAAGAAATGGAAATCATTAAGAGACATTTTTAGAAATCACCGTATGGAATCAGCTGCAGTTGATGTAGACATTGGCATAGAAGACATCGACACGGAAAATGCTGAAGAGGAAGCTGCAGCAGCTGACGGTAGAAAAAAGCAAATTAAGTTCACTTTCCAACTGTATGTTTCTCTTGCTAAATCATGGATATGTATTTCACAAGCCAGTTATTACTGGAAATAACACGAAAGGGAAAAAATTTTGGGAAAAAGTAGGGGATTATTATAACACCATAGAGCCGTTGGAGAGAACCTATGCTTCGCTTAGAGGTGGATATCGAGTAATGAACCCTGCATGCCAAAACTATCTGGCTATATTATCAATGTTAGAGAGTAGGCAACGAAGCGGTGCAACTCCGTATGGCATTGTAAGTTTTGTTTATGTTTTATTACATACTTTTTAAAAAATCATACTTTTTGAATATTATCGTTTATTCATACATTTTTTACTTCGTTCTATAGATAGTAGAAGCACGCAAGGCGTAGCAACAGAAATACGGTCATCCATTCAAGTTTCAGGAATGCTTTGAGCTTCTTTTCGTTCTATCGAAATGGAAGAATCCCAACAACTACATGTTCGAGCAGCAAAATAAGGCAAGAAGAATGAACTACTCGATTCAAGTCTAGGCAGCGATCCTAGTTCTCAGGAAAGATCGCCATTGTTTGGGAACACGGATGCACGTCCTCTTGGTAGAAACAAATCAATTCAGTTGGTGCAGCGGAGTGCCGAATTTTCAAGATCGTAGGTACTTTAGAGACACCACTAAGGAAACAAGAGAGCATAGAGCCAATTTTTCAGCACAAAGAAATCGCAACGGAATGGAGTTTCAAAAGGCTATCATGGAAGATCGAGAGTTAAGAAGACAAGCCCAAGAGCGAAAAGAGGCTTTGATAAGAGAGAAGAACTACATCAGACTGATGACCTGTGATTTTAGTAAGCTCTCTCCTCTCTGGCAAAAACTTATAATAGAGCAGTTGGAAAACTATAAGAATGCGCGAGACAATGGAAGTGGAAGTGGCGCGTCTAGAGATGGGTTTTATATGGGTATTTGTGCTGTACTTGTTTAGTGTTGCTTTGTATGTTATGTCTGGAAGTGTATTAGATGTGTATTTGGTATTTGTTGTTTGGGTTATAATATTATCGAATTAGTATGTAGTTCAGACTAAGGTTTTTCAACATCTAAGTAAACAAGTTCCATAATAATATTACTAAACGCTGAACCTTAAAACTTTAAAACATGGTACAACATTCGCAATAATAAACCTATTATACTGAAACTAAGTACAACATACACCGTAAAGCAAACATGGTATGATAAACAAACAACTTCATCAATAACTTCATAACAAACATCATCAACAACGTCATTAACAACTCCATCAACAACTCAATAAACAAACACCTAAGAATTCCTGTTGTTCCTTCCTCTGTGTCCCCACAAATGATAAACCAATTGGTCACGCAATTGAAAGTGTGCAGCTTGATCTTCAATATGCTGAACCATAGAAACATATTCCTCCATCGAATTAATGTTTCATTCTGGTTTTTCGTTAGAACCCTTAAACATGTCTAGGTAAATGATTTTTTTGATTTTTATACCCACCTCTTTCGCTCTCCACAATCATGTTATGAATTATTATACAAGCTGTGACGACCCGCAAATCCATACCCTTTGAATCGACAATAATCCACACATGTCCGATCCAAGAAGCATAGACTGACGGAAAGTCAAGAGAAAGAAAAGAAGAGAGAAGAGGAGAAGAGAAGAAAGAGAGAAGATAGAACAAAACAGAACAATATAGAATCTCACATCGCAGCGGAAAACATATAATATCATATCAATGATCTTTACAAAACAGAAACTGTATATACATACATCAGTCAGAGTTCAACAATCAATCAATAGTTATCAGCCTAGATAGTTATAATAACCTGTCCTCACAATTGCCGACAATATACAACAACTAAGCAACAATGCAGCGGACAAAATCAAGCAAAACAGATACGTGTATACGAAATAAAGATCTCCAGCTCTCCTGCTGAAGCTCCAATAGCAGCAATCTGAACCTGTAAATATACTCGGTCTGACCCGAGCATTGAAAGGGAAGAACACCCGGATCAGTCTGGTAAACCAGCATGAGAAACACACTCAACTGAATTTATTAAATTACCAAAACTTTTCCTTTATCAAAACAAAAGTATCTCGTAAGACAAGTCCACACATAAACACGGACATGTTTTTACCTTACGATAACTAAAACATTTCATATCAAATCCTCTTATATTATACTAGTGTCTAGTATATACAAATAATATTAATCATAGTCGAAATGGTTATCCATATAGCATTTCGAGGCTATTCATTACGCCTTTACAAACAAAATCGCAGCTCGTAGTGGGGTTTGGATTTCCATACAAATGACCATGTGAAGGGACTACCTTCCGGCAGTACATCTCTAGAAGAATGTACCGAGAAACCATCAAAAGTTTCTCTACCAACACAAGACCGTCCCACCTCTATAACTAGATGGTACCGAATATGTCATCCTCCGGTCGTTACTGACCTTTACCGAGGGCCCTCTAGCGTACAAACCACAATAATCAGGTACACGACGTCATAGCGTGTAAAGATATATCTAGAAGAGGATGATCATACCCTAATTGGGAGCGACCCACTTAGCCCTGCTGCATCTAACCCTGTTTCGGTCATTTCTGGTTGATTAGGCCTGAGGTAACGATTACCTTTCACAATCACATATCACATCACTTTGAATGCCACACGACCATTTCCGTTGAATACTAATTGCCTTCCACAAAAATACAACCCTTGAGCTCGTACGTCTCAAGGAGCGTGTTAAGCTAAGAGAAGTTGCCTTCTCCGCCACCACCGATGTACGTTTGTAAAAACCAATGTACGTAATCTATAGAAATGCAATGTCAGACAAACATCCATACAAGTTGTCCAGGAACAGGACAAACCGAAGGTACTTTCCTACCACATCCTGTCGGGAAATCCCTAGGATTAGTAGCGAATAGTCCTTGCATTGGATATTTCATAACGAAGAGACTACTGCTACTGGATGTATATTGGGATTTTAACCCCAAACGATCAACAAGCAGTCCCCCACTATGAAACTCCAGAAATATCAATATCATCACAAGCAACCTGCACAATCGTCGCATATACGTTGGTCCGAAGTGGTTTTCAGATAAATCTGATCCCGGTCTCTTCGCACCAACAACGCAAAAGCATTTCTCAAGCTCACATGGAAACTAAGTCTCGTAGACTTATCACGTCTCCAACTTTCAACTTGCTATCCTTCGGGCCAAGAAGGAAGCTCGATAGATTGAAGTAATACTCCGCACTATACGAATCATCATCCTCAACACAAACGATAATCAAGCCTACACAGAAGGCTGCGTACTAAGTGTACGACTAAATAGTTCCCACATCAAGTCGAGGAACTAAAATATGGCCAAATTTGATAGTCGGTTATTTAACTATCAAAACAAACAGACAAAATATTTAGCACTATATACAATCACTAGGCCCTTTAATTATTCTTTTATTTATTTAAATCACTTGCCAAATATTCACTTCAAATTATCTTTGAAAAGATACATTCTCAAAATCATTTCAATATTGGAAAACATTTCCATATACTTATGTAAAAATAAGTAATTCACGATTCTCTTTATTTTCAATACTTCGAAAATATTCCATATACTTAAATTACGATTAAGTATATATATTTCATTCTATAAGGAAAACGTTCTCTTTAATATCTTTTATTTGGGTTAAAACGAATGTTGCATAAAACATCGTTACGACAACCCAAAATCACTAGTATAGGGATTCAAAAATTAGATAGATATATGAATCCCAATACTATATAAAATCATTTGCTTTTGAAAATCATTTACTATAACAACAGTGTTATAGTCCATCATTTCCTTATTTATCGAAAACGTCTATTTCAACAATGAATGTTGAAATCTATGGTTTCGATACTCAACACCTTTTAAAACATCTTTAAACCATTTAACTCTATTTAAAATATCACTTAGCAAAACATTTATTTAATTGAAAATATTATTCACTGTCCAAAATCGTGAATATAACTCTCTAACCAAATTCAAACTTCTACACATTATTTATTAAAGGATTATCCACTGTCCAAAATCATGGATTTACTTCATTTACCAAATCCAATATTTCTAAACATTTATTAAAGGATAATCCACTGTTCAAAATCGTGGATATAATAATTTAATAATCTTCTATATTTAATTTATCAAAATCAATTGGTTTCGGATTTATAAAAAAATGTTTATAATTCCATTTATATATTATAAAACTTCAAGTTATAAAATCCCTTTATTAACCAATTCTATATATATATATATCTCTTTTACACCCAAAATCCAAATTATAAGTAAATTACTTATAATTCTGTTTATTTCCAAAATTCGTTCTTTTTATAACTTCACAAAATTTATAAATCTTATTTACTTATAACACAACTATAAGTTCATTTTAACAATTACAAAACTCCTTTATAATTTCATAAAAATTCAATTGATAAATCTTATGTATAAATTACTTATAATAAATTCCAAAAATAACCATTTAAACTATTTTATAAAATAATCAACTTTATATTTCCAAAAATCACATTTTTGATATATTTCACAAAAATCATAATTTTTATAACATAAAAATTATAACATTTATTTATTCAAAATAAATCTTTTTACTTAACAATTCAAAAATCAACAAAACGAATATTTTCAAAATCACTTTTAAAATCCTTTTAAATTTGGAAATCATCACTTAATCATTTTCAAATTACCAAAAATAGGCCCAATGCTGCAACAGCACCAAATACATCAATCACGGCAATCAAATCATCACATATCACATCATAACAGAATATATCACAATATCTGTAAATAAATCAACAGTGGTGAGGAATCCAGTTGGATCCCTCCAACCTGTCATCTGCAACAAATATATATATTAGAAATATATGTACAATGTCCGCTTCGAGGCAGACGCGTGTACAAAAGGTCATCCGCTCATACACGGGAACGTATATGGTCTCATCTGCTCCAATAGGCAGGTATATATCCAAATAACAATCAATATATAGATAATATATCATATCTCATCCAAAAAATCATCAATCAACATAAATAATATTTATTTTACTTATATAAAAATATCAGTGAGTCAGAAAGAGTGAATTGTACTCACATTGATTCCAATAGCAGTTGCAGTGTTTTATTCTGAATAAAATTAAACGACCGTTCAATTTTACCCAAAATTTACACTAGCTCCAAGCAACTCCAAACCAGCTCTAAAATGTAGCGCTCGTCAATACGGACCCAACGCAATTCGTTTCATCAGAAACGGACCTCGTATAACAAAGTTATAACGTTTTAAACATTATACGAATTAATATAAATCAATTTACAATTTTATTTATTATTTTTAAACCTAGAAATGATCTCAGCCATTGATTACGAAAGGCAAGATCTAGGCCGCTGAATTTGCTTCTCCTTCTTCCCAGGTTTTCACGTATACAAGTAAACCCATAGCCGCCAACGCTTCATCAAATTATACTCCACCACCGTTCACCTATTCAACGATCAACAACCACCGCCGCCTTCGCAACCACGTGCGCCACCCACAGCCCAAACCCGGTCGAGCTCGGCCCTCCATTCGCCTCGGAAAACGTGCACAATACTCACGACTTCGAACGCCAATTTCCATCGATCCACTACGCCATATCACATCGTAGCCGTTGGATTTGTAGATCTTAACGTGCTCTACAATTTGCTAGTTGAAGGTTTTTCGTATAGATGGATGGATTTGAAGATAATGAAGGAGAATGGATCGAGCATTTCTGGCCATCGAAATGAAAAGTGGCGGCTTGACCTAGCTGAATTAGGGTTTAGTGAAAATGAAGAAATATGGAGAAAAGATGAGTTTGATTTGAAGAGAATGAACATTGATTTCTTTTGAATATTTTGTAAATATTTTGACATTATTTCTTTCTAATTTTTTCTTATGGCATGGAAGCCATTAAAGAGGAGAGAGGAAGAAGATGAAGAAGCTTGAGAAAAGAAGAAGAATAAATGTGAATGAAAGTGAAGAAGGAGGTGGGTATTTATAGAAAAAGAAAGAAGTGGTAATTTACCAAAATAACCTCTTACCAAATTACCAAAATAACCTTACTTCAACCTAAAGTAATCTCCACTTTTTCAATACTTAACATCACCTTTCACATCCTTAATTTATGTTTTAGTCACTTAAAGATTAAGTAAAGAATATCATAATTATGTTGGTTTTGATTTGTTGTGATTTGATGTTTACTTTTTCTTACTTTTGTTAATTCTTACTTACTTTTACTAATGACTTCTAGAAGTTTTCTAATCCTATTTAGTAAAAGTAAATTTCATTAGTGAATTAATTAATATTTATACTATATGAATATATGTTCCCATATAAGAAAATAAAGGTGCGACGACGTTGCAATAACTTTTAATCGATAAAACGTTGATTTTCGACAAAATGTTTTACGGTCACATTTTGACGTTTTAGTTAAACTATTTATTTATGTAAACCAAATTTAAAAATAAATTTTTATAATGTTATTTAAAAATATAAACACTCATAAATTAATTAAAATAATTTATTTAACCATTGAAACTTACTTTTCTAAAATCAGCATTTTGTCACTTTTGTCGATATAGGCAAATGTTACTATTTTTGTGTATACTTCTCTTCCCAAACCCTATCTAATTTTGTTTGAATCATATAACCTTACTTAATTCATATTGAAAATCACTTTAAATAGTATATTTTAAACTGGTCAAATTCTGGGTCGTTACACAAGCACACATAATTTCAGAGAGAACTCTTGCGTCATGAAATCGAGTAGGGTTTCGTAAAATCTAAAACCTTGCTTGTAAGACACCGAACGTACATTCGATGTCCTTTCTATAACTTGCCACTTTTTCAGTGAAATAGCTCTCTTTGTCGTTTCTTGGTACCCTATAACCTTGCATTAAAGTACGCCACTTGGATAAATGCCATCCACTAGGTAATATCCATTTTTATGCTCAGTGTTACCAATTTTGAACGAAACTTCCTTCGACAGTCCGTTAGATAGTTCGGAGAATAGTTATGACTGTTTTAAAATATTTATATCGTTTAACGAACCTGGCACTCCAAAGAAAGCATGCCGAATCCATAAATCATCGGAAGCTACTACTTCAAGAATCATTGTTGGCGCATTTTTGTGTCTGGTGAACATTCCTTTCTAACCCATCGGACAGTTCTTTCAAGCCCAATGCATGCAGTCCAAACTTCCAAGCATACCTGGAAAACCTCAAGCTTTCCCTCTAGATAGTATTCTAGCTACATCATTTGGTCCCGACGTTCGTAAGTATTCCTCGTCAAACTGTATGATCACTGTCTTGTAGAATTCCTTTAAGCACTCTATTGTTGTCGATGATGCGGTTCTGAAATATTCATACAATTGATCACTAGATGTTTCATAGCTTAACATACATAAAGCAGTCGAGATTTTGATGCGGGGCGAATGCCCGGGTTCTAGTGCTCCATTAAGCCTGTAAGTGAAATATGGGTTATTTTCATGAAGTTTAAGATAAATTTTGAAGAAAACATCCGGGCCCATGCGAAATCGACAATGGAACAAAGTTATGTCGTAGGTTGGATTCTCAATGAAATAGTCCTTCATCGGCCTTTCATGTCCTCCTACATAGTCCCTCTTATATCGACGGTCAATCCGTCTAGGCATACTACCATGACGATTGCTCGTAGATCCTTCTCCAAAAAAGTAAGAATATCCTACTACAGCTTGTTTTATTTGCAGCTCGACGGTTTCATCATCCACTTCCTGTTCATCGTCGAAGCTTTGGTTTATTTCATGGTTATACTAGTAGTAATGGTAAGGATCCATTACTGTAGAGAGGCAAAAGTAATTTGATTTCTATACTTGCAATAGTTTTCGTTGTTATTTTCTTACTCCACGTAGCTAGGAAAGGACACACCATTCATTGGTCACAGCTTGCTCCACATAGCTATGAAAGGACACACCATTCATCGGTCACAGCTTGCTCCATGTAGCAAGGAAAGGACACAGCACTCATTGGTATTTGCTTGCTCCACGTAGCAAGGAAAGGACACGACATTCATTGGTATTTTCTTAGGAAAGGACACACCATTCATCGGTCTCAGCTTGTTTAACGTAGCTAGGAAAGGGCACAGCATTCATTGGTATTTGCTTGCTCCACGTAGCTAGAAAAGGACACAACATTCATTGGTATTTCCTTGCTCCACGTAGCTAGGATAGGACACAACAGTAATGGCTACCGTCCGTCCAATTAATATTTATACTGTTAGTGATGCCATAAGAAGTTCATAGGATTCCAAATGGCTAATCCAGCATGGACTCACCATGATTACTTGGTGTTGATTAAAGCTTGCATTCAAGCTGATCAGAGACACATGGAAGACGCGATCGATGAGGATTTTTGGATAACCGTCAACAAAGCTTATAATAACCATCCATAATGTATGGTAATAAGACAAAATTTGGATACTAGAAGTACGTTTGTGACATTTACTAAAGCTTTCCAAAGGTATCAGAAAATTATAATCGAGGTAGAATGAGAGAATGTTTTCCAACCGACTCGGTCTACTTTTGACTCCCTGTATTTTATGGATCATCAAACACACTTTGTCGGTCATGCTACGTATGATTTGTGGGTGAGCTATATTAGACAGTTTGAGTGAGTTCTTTGGTTTGTGGTTGACAATCTCTATATTCTAAGCGTCTATGTCAGGTATTTGTACTAGTTGTGCTTCTTCCCATGTTTCTGTAACTATGTAATTTAAGGTTGTCTGCGTGTATTAATATAACTTGTGTCTGTCTACGTGTACAATCACGTGTAATTTAGGTATTTCCAAATGACTCGATCAACTTTCTATGAGTTATATTAGATAAAAATCCAAACACTTAAACAAACCACATATTTAAACAAACAGCATAGATAAACATCCAAATACTTAAACATCTGAAAGACTTAAATATACAACGTACTTAAATAGCATAAACAAAATCAGCTTAGTTATGGCCACCACGTTGAAATTCCATTGAACTTAGCCTATTGCGAAGTGCAGTTAGTTCCTATTCCGGTTCGGTTGCATATTCTACTGCTTGACGAGGGAATGGATCATCAATCCATTCCCATAACCCACAACCATTTGGAATTTTTGGTATCTGTAATGATGCCGCCCAATGTCATTTCCGCTTCACACGATGGAATACGTAACCGATAGTCTGCAAACGCAAACTGTTGGACTAGAGTCAACCTCTTGTTCCATCTATATTCGTTGATTATAAACTTGTCAGCGTTCTTGTGTGTTTCTACGGTGAAGTCTTCGTACATCAGTAAGCCTTCGTCGCTCCTCTCTCAACCAATGCTCTTGCTCCTCTCTTTCATGTTCCCTCAAATTTTCTAGTGTCTTTCCTGCATTTGCACATACCATTCCGTCGGTGGTTCTGGGGAAGAAGGATTTGGTGGGAGTTTGTGATTCAATGGACCTCCGTATGAGTATGAAGAAGGATATGAAATGTGGCTGTAGTCCACCATTATGATATACAATATGGAAAGTTGGAAGAGTTGAGTGTATATCTCAATGGTAGAAGGAAATTATTTATATTATAAGAGGAGCGTGTTTAGTAACCAAATATTACCGTTGGATAGATAATTCACAGTATATATAGCTACAGTGTAGGAGAGGATGCTGCACTGAATGGTTATGGATTGCTCTACGTGGCTAGGAGGGGACAATGCACTGAATGGCTACAGTGTGCTTATAGCTATAGTGTAGGAGAGGACGCTGCACTGAATGGTTATGGATTGCTCTACGTGGCTAGGAGGGGACAAGGCATTGAATGGCTACAGTGTACGTATAGCTACAGTGTAGGAGAGGACGTTGCACTAAATGGTTATGGATTGCTCTACGTGGCTAGGAGGGGACAAGGCACTAAGTGGCTACAGTGTAGGGGAGGACGCTGCACTGAATGGTTATGGATTACTCTACGTGGCTAGGAGGGGACAAGATACTGAATGGTATAGTGTACGTATAGCTACAACATGAGTAAGATAAGAGTGGTTGGCACCTAAGTACTTATAAATAACACCTAGCTTGAGAGTGGTTACTCCTCATCTTCTACCATTTATATTCACACTTCATATTCTCTTTAATGTCGAACTCATAGTGGTCACCAACTGAGCTATTGATACTCAAAAAAGCGTACGTTCAATGTTACGACCTGGAACCCATTGAAATGTGGTTGATGTTGAACCAAAAGGTTAATACTCATCTAGAATGTATGTAACGACCCAGAATTTTGAACAAATTAAATTGAGAATATTTAATTAATTTTAAATATTTGAACGATGATTTAATTTGAATCCCCAATATAACTTTGAATTTGGCGATTGAATTATATAATTTAATCTATTGAACTGGATAAAAATTTGAATCTTCAATTTAAAGCTGAAGAAAAATATTTCAAAGGCTTTGAAAATTCATATTGATAATACCGAAGATAATTGAATTTTCAGAATTGAATTTTAAACTGTTTTGCTCAGTTTTGAATTTAATTGTTTGAACCGATATTTAAAAATAGTCATTTTTCAAAGAGTCTCGGAATTCGACGAAACCAGTTCCATTGAGTCCGTAATATTGAATTATTGTCGGATTTCAATTTTCGTATTTTTCGGAGTTAATACGCGACCGTACGGCGAATAAACGCATGAGATTTAAAACGAATTCAATTTGAATTTAATTTTTTAAATAATGGGTCAACTGCAACACGTTCTCTTCCTTGAACCACGCAGAGGATTACGGAAGAAAATCGTGCTTCTCCCTTTTAAAAACACGATACCAAATCGTGATGGCCATACTTCGTCCAATTTTAAAATAACCCCCTTCCCCGTATAATTCAAAATAATCTCGTTCAAAAGTATAATGGCTACTGCCTTCAAAATTTCAACAGTGAAACTTTCCCCCTCTCCTCTAATTCATTCACGAAACCAGATTGAATCAAACAAAAAAAAAATCATCAAACGATGACCGCGTTCTTTCCCCTTTCAGTTTAAACGAATGAATCAAAGAAGTCGTGGAACCTGGAATCGACAGGGGCGACTCGCGAGTGATTTAGGGTTCGCGATGAATCAAGGCGCGAGGCTGAGGCAATGGCGAGCTAGGGCGGCGACGATCGATGTTGGCTCGCGAATCTGGGATTGGTCGCAATCTTCGGCGGCGCGTTGTCGTGGTGTTTGGTGGATATTGGGGTGGTCTCGAGGTCGAGCGGCAGGTCTGGAAGACATCGGCAAATCTATGACGTGTTTGATTGGGTTTCGCGGCTATTGGCGTTCGCGATGAAGGAAGACAAGAGTCGCGGTATGACTTGGGGTTGGTAGCTGATGAACAGCTGCAGGAGGCGATGTATTTCTGGTGGGTGGTCGATGGAGTTCGTCGAAGTTTGGGTTGCTCGATTGATAGTAAGATAATTTTTATATTTGTTTTATTCAATTTGAATTTAAAAATGAATTTGAATACTTGTATATAGACAGTAAAGTAAATTCATCTTTTTGTTGCAAACTGAAAATGAAATATATACACAGTTTGATTTCCTTTTTACTATAAATACCATATGTCTGCCAGTATATATAGATTTTTGGAAACTATATAGGGTTAAAACAAGAGTTTTAAAATATTCTGATTTGAGCAGTTATATAAAAAATTGGACTTTCGGGTATATAGATTATTTTATAAAAAAATGGTATATGTATGTAATGGTAATTAACTCATTCAAATTAACTTATAAATTTTTTTTTTACTAAGGAAGTATATTTAAAAGAAAATTTGTTAGAAATTCAATTTATTAGGTGAAACGATTTATTGAAGGAAATTTTTGGTTTAAAATTAAGTTAATAAATTCGTTGGATAATTTAAATTACCAAATGAAAATTTGAATTGTTCGATTTAATTCAAATATTGATCAATTGTATAATTATTTATACAAGGTTAAAAATCAAGATAATCGAGTCAAAATGGGAAATGGGATGGCAAATTAAAAGCCAAGGTGAGATTTTTCTCACTCAAAATTAATTGCAGTTTTTGATTGATATGATTGCTATTGGATGTGATATTAGATATAGTAGGATATATCTATCTATATATAGCAATATATACATATTGGCATATGTATATATTGGATTGATTGATTTCCCGCCTCGTATAGCGGATGAGACCCTATTGCGCCGTTAGTAAGCGGATTATTTTTATAAAACCCATATACCGCGATATTCCACCTCGAAGTGGAATTGGTATTGTGCTAACGTCTTTGGATGTAGGGAAACAGGTTGGAGGGATCCAACTGGATTCCTCAACAGTATTTATTTATTTACAGATATTGATGTATATTCTGTTATCATATTGATATATGATGTTTGTTGTTGTGATTGACCAATTGGTGCTGTAGCATCATCGGATTCAAGTTTTGGAATTTAAAAATAACGACTTTTACTTTAAAAGGATTTTAAAGTGATTTTTGAAAATAGACGTTTTATTGAATTTTTGAATTGATTTATTTCAAATGAATAAACGTTTAAAATCTTAAAGTTATAAAAGTTAAGATTTTTGGTGAAATTTAACCAAAGTGTGATTTTTGAAATAAATAGTTGATTTATTTATAAAATGGTTTAAGTTGGGACTTTTGAATAACTATAAATGATTTGTATAAAAAGGTTTATAAATTTGATAATTTATAAATCAAAATATTAGACTTATAAAACGAATTTTTTTATAAGTGTTAAAAAGAAGTATAAGTGAATGAAATAGATAGATTTATAATGTGAAGTTATAAAGTGAATAGATACCGTAGAATAAAGGATTTATAAGAAATTTACTTATAAATTTGACTTTTACACTTAGATGAGATATGAATAGAAATTGCTAAATGAAATGATTTTATAAGTTGAAATTGTTATAAAGTATAAATGCGATTTATAAACGTTGTTTATAAATCCGAAATCACTTATTTTGATAAGTAAATTATAGAAGTAAATAAAAGAAAATTTATAAGTCGAAGTTGTTATTAAAATAGAAATAGAATTTATAAACGTGTTTATAAATTCAAAATCAGTTGAATTTGAGAAATTAAATATAGAAGATTTTTAAAGAAGATATATTCGCGATTTTGGATAGCGAATTTTTATTGAGATAAAATGTGTAGAAAATATTGAAATTGGGTTAAGTGAATTATATTCACGATTTTGGACAGTGAATATATTATTAAATAAAATGGATTTATTTTTGAAGAAGTGATATTAAAAATGAAGTTAAACATTTTAAAGATGTTTTAAAATGTATTATGAATCGAAAGCATAGATTTCCACAGTTCTTGTTGAAATAGACGTTTTCGAGATATAAGGAAATGGTGGACTATAACACTGTTGTTATAGTAAATGATTTCCGAAAGGAAATGTTTTTATGTAGTATTGGGATTTATACATCTATCTAAATTTCGAATCCCTATACTAGTGATTTTGAGTCGTCGTAACGATGTTTTACGTAACATTCGTTTTGACTCAAATAAATGTTGTTATAGTAAATGGTTTCCTTAAAGAGCGAAATATATACTTAATATTGATTTAAGTATGTCGAATATTTTCCAAGTGTTGAAAATAAAAGATTTGTGAAATACTTATTATTAAATAAGTATGGAATGTTTTCCAAATATGAAATGAAACGTTTTGAGATTTTATCTTCTTAAAGATAAAATGAAATTGAATATTTGAAATCGATTTGAAAATCGTATATCAGTAGATATTTTGAAAATATAAATTCATATGAAATTTATAAAAGAAAGGGAAATTGTTTTAGAAAAATAAACGTCGATTTATTTTTGAAGTGTGGAAATTATATATCTAGTAAAGATATTTTGGAAGATAAAATAATTTGGGAAAATTATTTGGAACCTGATGATGTTGCGCATCTTTATTGATAGTTAAATAACCGACTATCAATAATTACCTTTAGATAGGTATTTGTTGTGAATTGGATGAATTTGAATGCCACACTTATTTTTGAATAATCGCTCACTATTCGGGTTAGCCGGGAAAGGACCATGGGGTCGTATAACCCATTCCGAATATGTGATACGTCGTTATGAATTGCATTCGAAGACCGGTGTTGAAGACCGGATATTTTTGAAAACGGAAGGATTACCGTCGAGTTACTCTACATCGGCTGATCTCCGATTAGAGGTTTTATCACCCTTAGTGACGGGAAGTCCGGACGTGATTAGAAATTTATCCGGATATGCAAGGGCTTCGTGAGAAGTGCCTTCGGTTCTGTTCGATCCCGGAACAGACTTGTATGGATTGTGTGTCTGACGTTACAATTTGAGATATAAAGCTGATTTCTTTCAAATACATTTCTGTTGGTGGCGGAGAATTTATTCTCTTAGCTTAACACCCTTCTCTGAGACGTACGAGCTCAGAGGTTATGTAGTTGAAATTTATCAGCGATATATTCCCAATTTGGTAACGTGGCATACTGAGTGTTGCTGTGAAATGATCAGTGTTTGATCATTTGCGATATGATCATTTGTTTGATCTTATATCTTTGTGATCATAGGTTGATCATTTGTTTGACCCGAAGCATGGCTTTTTGTAGAAAGCGTAGCTTTGTAGACGAGACTTCGTCGAGCCTCACACCCCGGAAATGGTCAAAACAGGAAGGATGCAGCAAGGTTCTAGGGAGTAGCGCCCCTTAGTGTATGTCATTCCTTCTAGATAGAGGTGGTATCATGGTATGGAGCCCAGATACTTAACCTATGTGGTTGCTGCATTTTTACTATGTGGTTTGTTGGAAATCGGGGATCCTCGGGAAGATCGGTTACGATCGGGGGATGACATACGCGTGTCAGTAGTTACCTATTTTTGCAGAGGTAACCCAGCCTTGTGTTGGCAGAGATCTAACCGTAACGTTAGGTTCTCGGGTCGTCTATTCCAGGGACGTACCCATCGTGGAAAAGAAAGTTCCTTAGCCTGACCATTTGTTGGAAATCCAAAGAAACAATACGTGACTTGTACGGTTTTAGTTGTATTACCTGCTATGGAATGTGGCGGTAACCTGCTATTGAACATAGTAGCTATAGTAGGCATAAGTGCGGAATGCCTATGCTGGCTAAGATTAATATTATACTTTCGAAATGATTTCTACACTATGCACTAATAATACTATCAAAAATGATTTGATTTTGCGTAGTAAGCATCTTTGACTATCATAAGAAGAAATCTCCTCCAATTCTGCGTTTGCATTGTGTGTGTGGCGGGAGGTCTTATGGTAGTTTCATTTTCCAAAAGCATTGCGAATTTGTTTTATTTTCTTTGTGAAAGAATAACTGTTTTACGATCTCACACCAGTCACCATGACTGACTCGGAGTTTATTGTTCCCTTCTAAACTCTGAGTGCCCACCAATTTCCACACGGGCAGCCTAGAGTTATGTTATCAGGATATTCTGGATATTCTGGAGCTTTGGAAGCAAGCTGGATGGCGTAACGTATCATTCGTATTTGTTTATTTATTCCGCTGTGTATTCTGTATGAGGACAAGTTTATATAACTGTCCATTGTTGTATATTGACTCTGATGATTGATGTATGTATAAACTGATATAGTTCTTTGTTTTAAAAGACTAGTGTTATCTATTATATATTGTTCCGCTGCGATATGTGAGATTCTGATATTGCTTCTGTTCTGATGTTGTTCTATTGTTCTTCTTTCTCTTCTTCTTTCTTCTTCCTCTTTTCTTCTTCTTCTACCTTTTTCTTCTTTTTAAAACCATAACTTTTCGGAGTTTCCGGCATTCGATGGCTCGGCAGTCGATAAAGTGAGTATCGATGTCGAATTTTCGAAAGTCGAAAATTCGGGATGTTACAATGTATTTATCAACGCACGTATGATAGTACGTTAATTCGTTGGGAGCAACTATGGGTTAAAATTGAAAGATACCATGCAGTCGTAGAAGAGTTGAAATATGAAGAACCAACAACTTGCAAACCGTGATAGGTGTGATTCGTATTATCAAGACTTGTATGACATTTGTTTCACTACCCACGAAGCTTACAATGACTACATGTACTGGATTCACTAGGGAGTAGCACTATGGCCGTAATAAGACGATACTTACGTATTCGCCCATTATATCGTAGAAATGTCTTTTCATTTATATCACAACTAAGTATTCGCTTATTTTACTCAAGTATTCGCTAATTGTATCCTAGAAATGTATTTTGCTACGTATCCTATATATGGATTTAACTTTGTATCACGTTTATGTCTTGAACTTTTAGGTGTGGACAATGATATGATTTTTATCTGACTGCATTGTACCAAAAAATAAACAGTAATGTACCAATAAAGGAGTACGTAATGCTGTAGTGTAGACATGATACAGCATTGAATGGTTGTTGGAAAATCAACGTGGTTACACTATCCTTTATCGAGTACTGTTAAATGAGCTGATACAAAATGAATACATGGATAATAACATCAAAGACAGTATAGACATGGAAAATAATGAGATCGATGTACAAAATAAGTACAGTAGATATATCATCAACTACAATGCGTGAATAATAACATGAACTGTAGATATACAGTAGAAAAAAAATGAAATATAGAAACATCGATGTATAAAATGAGTACACCAGATATATCATCTAGTAGAATACGTGAATAAAAACATCAACCGCAAAATAAACATGAAACATAATAGTCGATGTCATAGTACATGAATAATAACATCTGTCACGGTACATGAATAATAACACCAACAACAACATAAACAAGGGACGGTACATAAGATCAATCATCTGTATGTGGACGGGGTCGACGATGGGGACGTGTCTCGTCATCAGCGTCTCTGCTACCACTTAGGCCAGTTAACTGGCCATAGTACATACCAAAGTCAGCAAATCTCTAACGCTCTGACTCAAGCAATGCCTGCAGTCGTGCTGTTTCGGCTGCCTGTTGTTGCATCTCAGCATTATAATAGTCAATGCTACTCTTGTGCTCTACATATCCTATGTGTCGGATACCCATCTGCATGTCGTATAGATCGATGTACAATATATGTGAGGGATCAAGATACTGGTCATGTGCTGGAGGATGATAAATGTCAACGTAGCAGTCTGCTCCTGAAGTAGTAGGCACTGCCTGGTCCAACCAAAGTGAGAAGCAGCGGCCACGTGATCTGGTGCACGGTAGCTCTGACTAGGCTGGATAAGATCCTTGATAACCAGAGGTGCAATACCATGTCGTATAGCAGATGGACCAACCAAATCTATCGTCGATGCATGGGTAATCGTATCACCAAATGCATCGTAAAATCTACGTCAAAAATCAACGTATAATGGACCAACAATAACAAAGCTCTCTACCGGCCACCAACTAGCTGCTCTCGTCATGTCCAACTGATCAGTAGGGTAAATCATACATCGATAGGTATGAGGATGTGGATCATCGGAAATGACATCGTAATCATAAAACTGTCTCCAACGCCTCTCACCAAGATACCAATATGCACCAAACTCCGAGGGGTACGATAATAGGGAAATCTACGCCCGTCAAGCATCCTAGCAATCTGTATGAACTCAAGATCGATTGATATACTGGAATGAAATGGATGCCAAATAATCTCCTCTATACATCCTCAAATCAATCTGGTTGTGGGCAACCGAATAAACATGGCGGGATTCATTATCCCTAGGCCCCATGTTGGTCACGCACCAAAATGTCAAACGAGGGAAGAAAGTAGATGCGTCTGTGATCAGTGTAACGAAATTAAAGTTATGACTGTACTCAAAGTACCAGTACTGCAATAACTCCCAAAATCCATACAAGGAAACCCTGTGAGTCAGAGATGGTGCACCGCGCATCTAGACATCTGTAAAGGTACGCAAGAATAGACGTACCTCAATCATACTGAACAGCACTATCAAAATCCAAATGACAAACCACCTCAATAAAGTCGACCGATAAGCTACTGCTACTGGTGCTAAAAAACAAGTTTCCCATGAGGTATAAAACAAATAATCCAGCGAGCTCCAAATCGTGCTCTGAAGAATAGTCGCTCAAGATGTTGTCCATGGCAGCAGTAATTGCACTAACTCGAATAGCGCCGGCAGCCTGATACGATGCCGACGAAGTGTCAAAGTGTGGCAGAAGATCCCGAACAAGGGCGGAATCACGCCATTGAGAGTCGTATGGGATCGGTGGAAAAGTGGTCGCTCCTATGCTTATGCCGATAAGCATAGAAAAGTCGAAAGGTGTAATTGCTAGCTCACTGCAGGGAAAGTGAAATGTAGGAGTGGTTTTATACAACCATAAAGCAATAACGGCACACAATTGCACATCACCTTTGATTACGTTACTGATGCCTAGAATTATTAATTACATAACAAGTTAAAGTAAGCTACAGTAAATTAAGGGATTTTTTAACGTAATGGGGTTATTTAGATTACCTAACAAATGATGAAATCCAAGCTCATGTAAAAGTGTTATGACTGTATCAATGCTTGCCAAATTGCTATGGAAATATCTTAGGGTGTTGGCTAATGAACCACGTGAACGGATATTCCGCGATTGTTTATGTTAAATGAATTTTTCAACATAAATTTGAAGCGATAAATTATTTAACTATTTTAAATTTTAAAAAAATACATACAGCCAAGCTTGTCTGCGTGCTGACGTGCACTTTCCCTTCTGGAAGCACTCGAAAGTTAGTAAGTGTCGTCTACTTCGTCGCGTTAAGGTTCGGATCCTGAATACCGTTAAGCTCGACAACTCTAGCGGAAGTCCGTCCCACTTCCCTTTGCGTTCTACCTGAACGAGCACCCCTGCGGCCTCCGCGACCTCGATGACCGCCGTCTTCTTCGACTCCGCCCTGATTATCAAGATTTTCGACGGCTTCTAGCAGATCTATTCCTTGCTCGTGCCCGTACGGTACAATAATCTGTTCTTCACCGTCTCCGCCGGCGCTACTAGTGTATTTTCTGTGCATGAACTTTTGGCGAATTTTTTTAGCATTCTAGACATTTCTTCGAGCGTGGATCTCAAAAACGAGCCTTAATTTGGGTATAGAGTGACGAATTTGGACTATTGCGGGTGGAAATGGGTGATTTTGAAGGTTTGATAGTGATGGAGTCGGCTGAAAACAAAATTGGAGGAAGATGATGAATGAACAAGGCAGTGACGAGGGTTTTAGGGTTCGCCGTTATAAATATATAACGGCGTAGTCTTCGCCGTTATATATTTATAACGGTGAAAACTTCGCCGTTATAATTGGGACCAAACCGGTCCTGTGGCTGGTTCTACCCTTACTTGAGCGAGCAGCTCGTTCGTTCAGTTGAAAAATAAAAGAAAGAGTAAAGTAAACAAGTTGGATTGTTGGTAATAGGGCTATCAATGGATACCCGAAAAATCCGAAATCCGTCCGCATCCGCATCTGCATCCGAAAAACGGATAGATATCCGATATCCGGAAAAACGGATGCGGATACGAAGACATCCGCATCCGAAAACTATCCGTCCGGTTTTTGTCAAGATTATAGTTCAAATTATGTATATTTTAGTTTAGTGAAAGATATTTGTTTATTATTTTATTAAGTTAGTAGTTGATATTATATGCACAGAATACTGCTCGAAACTATTTATTATCATCATATTTGTTAATTTTTAACACTTTTATAATCGATGGGATTGAAAAATATTTACGTTAAACTAAAATTTTCTTTCTATAATTCTTGATTTATCGATCGTTAACGGATAGGATAATTATCTGATATCCGTCCGTATCCACGGATATCCGATATTCGAAAATGATTTCGGATGCGGATATGACACTATCCGCATCCGAAAACATCCGTTGACAGGCCTAGTTGGTAATGGTCTAAAAGATATAACCATCTAATTTCCCCTCCTGTAAACTTCCACCTTTTTAAAAAAATTCCCAAAAAGATATATTTGCTTTAACCAATTTAATTCCCTCTTTAACAAATTTTCAACCAAGCACGGAACTAAATGACCATGTTTTGAGCGGCAAAGTTGTACTCCAGACTAACGGATTTTACAAGACTAATAGACCAGTAGTCATCATTTATCACAACAAATACAACAATAATGTTAAAACACACAAGAAAATTACAAGTGTAAGCATGTGTCAGTAGAACATTTTACTATGACTGGCAGTAATATTCTAGAGAAATATATTCGTTTTATCACCCATACAATCATTATAATTATAACAATACACGATATGCAGTAACATACAACAGTTTAACAACTTTCTAATTTGTGATCTCAGACAAGTAATTCATCAATCAACATTTTTACGAAATCCACTGTCAAGCAAATGCTGCAAACTATCCGAGTTAATAAACCTCAATCTCAAGTCCTCCAATTGTAACATTACCAGCTCGTGGCACAATCGTAACAAGCAATGTTTCATCATTCTCTGCCTCGATGTCTTCAAGCAAATCTGTAATCCCAAGCCTTAGTTTAGCACCTGCTTCCATCATCTCATTTTCCACATTCCCAATCTTATGTGGCAAATTTGCAAAACTGCCAGCAAAGTTACTAGCCTCTGGACCGACTTCTCTATGATCAGTTGTATTAATGTAGACATCAAACTTGATGTATGTGTCCCTACTTAACTCAGCAATGTCCACACGAAGCACTTCCTCTTTCTTCTTTTTCACTGTTTTGCTGCTCAGTGTATTCTCCCTTTTCACAGTTGCAAACATTGCTGAGTCTAGAGCGAAGGGAAATGTAGTATTAGCTGTGGCTTTCATGCAGTCAAGGAGCATCTTGTTCGTGTTGGTGATTGGAGTAGGTTTGCTGTACAGCCAAGGTATGCCAACTTCTTCATATGTATATCTGTTGCCATAAAGAATAGGAGCTCTTGAGCTATTGCTAGTACAAAAATAAATAAAAATAAAAATGTAAAATAAAAATAAGTCAAAATAAAAATGCAAAAGTTAGTTACCCTAGTGATTCAGACATCAAGCAATCTTTCACCTTAACCCTAACCAGTTGTGCATTTTCATCAAAGAAAAGAAACTCGGTATTAAGGTAATCTGGGTCATCAAAATCTTTGTGCCCGAGCCTTTTCCATATGCTCCACATTCGATCGACATTTGCATGATGTACAAAGAATATAGGGTCCCTTCCCGATGAATAGAATGCTCCCATGTCCTCACCGTAAGGCTCTTTCGGGTCTCCAGTCCAACTATGCACTGAAGCATGTGGACCAATTTCAAAGGTACCCGACCCAGGACTAGGTTCATCGCCTGCACGGTATGGCTTACCCAGAAACAATTCTGTTGTCTTGGCATTTGAAATCATCGCTCTGTGCATTACCTAGTATGCAGACATATTACTAGTTATTTTATATTGGATGATTATACATGAAATCTGCATTTACCATGTGCGGAGCAGCACATAAAGTATTGACAGAATTGAACTGAGATGGAGCTTCAAGAATCAAGTAGTAGTGAGTGCTCACCAAGTGAAGCAGACCAAGTTTCCGACTCTAACTTTAGTCTATACTTTTGAAAACCATGCACTATAGATCACAAGAAATTACATCCATCTTAAATTGCACATCAACTTATTGATAAGAACTGATAAACTTAAAACTTAGCACTTGTTTAACTTAAAACTTAGCGCTTGTTTAAGTTCTTAAAAGCAACAAAATTTTCAACCACGTTCTTGCACCATTATAAAATTCTTAGCGAGGTTCAAAGCATAAGTAAATATTTATATTTCAAAAAGGGAACGAGTTACCTTGAGATTAAGATCAATTTGTTGATTCTTGGAGATTGATCTATCTGTCCCATTGTAATCAAGGTCAACTGTGATGGGAGGTTGATGATTTGGATTTCTCAAGGCATCATACAGAGAAGACGAGGGATTTGCAAATGCTTTAGGTATAGTCATAGCGCTAGGATTATCCCAATTCCAAAAAGGTAGTGCAAATGTGTCATCTCCAATAAGTTTCCCCAATATCCTCTCATAAAAGTAAATATATAAACGGTGCCAAGGGAAAAAGATCCAGCATCCATGCACCTGAATCGGAAGATTAGGAAACCCAACCTGGCCATAAGCTGAATCACAGTATGCACAATGCACATTAGCTTGTTGCATGAAACTTCTAGGATCATCTGCAGGCAATGCCCTCATGAGCTCGACTGCCTTCTCATATTTGGAAATATATTCATCGGTCATCGAGTGTAACGCAGGGCGTACCTTTAGAGGCGCCCATTTAGGTGGTGGTTTAAAGTCGATTATGGTAGAATCGAATTTTGGTGGACAACAGTTTATGGTTGAGCCAGAAGGAGTATCTGCTGGGTTGCATTCATGAGCGATGTCTGGAGTTATGATTGGACTCGATAAGGCAGATTGGTTGATTACAGACAGACCTGTGGCAGATCCTGCAAGACTAATCAAAACATTTCTTCGATCAATTCGACTGGCTACCGACTTCTCTTTGTTTGAAACTCTATCCAAGTCTTCTATATCTGGGTCATTTTTCGCATTCAATGAGCGTTTGGGTCTTAAACTCGATGAAAGGAGCATGTTTTTGTTGTAAAAATTGAGTGCAAGGGAGGGAGAGGAATACAAACTAGCCATTTTGGTGTGCATGCATATAGCAGAATCCTAGAAATGTATATATAGATCGAGGAAGAATGGTAGGTTTGTACTAATCCTATGAATCAAGGTCATTTAACTGCAGGAATTAGTGTATCAACATCCAATGTTAGATTATAGAATGGTAGGTTTGCACTAATCCTATGAATCAAGGTCATTTAATTAGTGTATCAATATCCAATGTCAGATTATAGAATAGTAGGTTTGTATTGTACTAATCCTATGAATCAAGATCATTTAACTACAGGAATTAGTGTATCAATATCCTACGCTAGATTATAGAAGGCAAATAGTATCTTGACGTACAGACCCTAACCTCTACTGTATGTCATCTGCAAATTGATTATGACTTATGATGTACATATACAAACTAAAAATATTACATCTTAAAATCCAGAAAAACCAACATACCTAGACTTGTTCTGGAACCGAGTCTTTACAATCATCAATATTTTTCAGAATAATACCGTTAAACAACACAAATTACTGTAGTTCATGATGAAGTAACTAAAACTTACATCCAAACAAACATGATTGACGTATTCAGCTACCCCTGCAAAATGAGTAATAGAAAGCTAAGTATGTAGCCCGAACTGATAATCAGTATATCAATTTAAAACCGAAAATAGGTGTTTTTATTCTTCTTCATAGTGGCCGCTTCTATATGCTACTGACATGGAGAAGGAAACTCGCTTTGTTACCAGAATATCTGTGAAACAAGATTTAAATAAAAACAAAGTAGACTGAACAGCAATTCAATATATAATTTCTCCACTTTCTGGTATACAATTTGTATACTAGGGTTACAAGGTCAACATGGTCCACTGTCTGCATTATTTCACTTCTTCAGACTCTGCGATATTTTTCTGCGCAAAAGATAGAAAGACAGAAATGTTGGTTTCCTTCATGAAATACTCGAAGAATATTCGATGATTACAAACTGTACTCTGGAATATGAAGATGCTTATAAATATGGTTTGGTCCTAAAAAGATAATGCATGCAAGATTCATGTATATTAATTATGTCTAATACCAATCACGACAGTTAATTCATAATGTCCACATAATGTTTCTTCCGCTTCCACTTGATATATTTTAATCATAGAAATAAGGTTTTGCAACCCAACAATATGCTGCTTTGTCCTTAAACAATTCTAACCACTTGCCTAACCCACTAATAAATATATATGCTTAGATGGCTTATATCACTCATGAGCTTTTTCTACCTTTATCTTTGTATTATAATAATAATAAGAAGATATCTGTAAGATATTTTTAGTTATATTACCTCATTTCCTATGTCAACATGATGCTATTGTTTAATAATGATTATCTGATTAATTACCAGACCAATAGCAATTAACACGCTACTACATGACACCATGTTTGGATAGTCATAAAAATATTGAAAACAACAAAAAAATATTTCTTATCAGTCAAGGGGATCAAAAAAGAGACTCAGCCAATGGTTTCTACACTATCAAAAGTTTTTACGGTTCGAGCCCTGGCAGCTTCATTTTAGCAGCCTGTTATTCGCGGAGGCATGCAATAATCCCTATCAAAGGAATAAATCCACATGATCGAAAAGTGTCACCGTGAAGGCCCAGGCAGAAGAGAGTGGGGTGGGGGCGGGCCCTCCTATATCCCTAGCCTATGAAAGTAGGTTTTAAAAATTTAAAAAAAATTACGGTAGCCTAATAAACCTTTCTAGTTTAATTTGTTGGGAACACGTGTCAGTGATCGACAAGGCGTATGATATTATGTTGATAACCTTTACTGTACTTCTATAATTAGAAAGAAAAGAATAATTAAGTAATCAAAATAGGAAAACCAGCAGGATTAAGAGATTAATATAAAAGAAGATAACAGAGCTTAGTCTATAATTGGATGCTTAATCTTAATCTAGTACTAATTGCTTTGAGATCTGAAAGAGCCACAGCGCATCTCTGTTCAAGTTTCAGGTGAGCATTTACTCCGTTTATAAACAACGAATGAATTCTAGACTAATCATGTTATTCATTCTCTGCCCAACAAAAGTTCTGCAGATCTGAAACATTTGAAAGCATACTAATCACTATTTAGTTGAACTTCATATTCAATTAATGGGGAGAGGAAAGATTGTGATTAGGAGGATCGATAACTCGACAAGCAGACAAGTGACTTTCTCGAAGCGAAGAAATGGACTGCTCAAAAAAGCCAAAGAGCTGGCTATCCTTTGTGATGCAGAGGTTGGGTTGATCATATTTTCAAGCACGGGCAGACTCTATGAATTTGCTAATACCAGGTTATTTATCCCTGATAAATATTTATACTTATAAATTCTTGTTTTGATGAATTTTTTTGATTGTTTTAGTTATTTTAGTTTGTTATAGTAAATCACAGTGACAGTAGATTATTTAGTTTTTATAAGAATATTAATCAAAATCTGCTACATCAATCAACATGCTACTGTTTAAAGATTATGGGACGTCTTATAAGACAAATTCCTGTTCATATAGAGACCAACAGCCAGCTAACCTTATCTTGTATTCTTTTAAACAAAATAATATAGGATTATACATATACATATATTTTGATAAGGAAAATGCTTCTGCACATCATTTTTGCCAAATTATTTCATGTGCAAAAAAGAGAACTACACAGAATAACATTTTCGATTTAACAAGGAATATATTTATCTACTTTAAGACAGACTGTTAATGTACTAGTTCAAATTTTGCAGATAATACTAGATGTTGGATGCGTAAGCATATTATTTTATACATACCGAGTCACTAATACACATTAGGGGGATTTTTGCTGCTACAACTGGTGCTGCAAAAAATTTCTACTCGAAACCAAACCCTGTTACCTAAATTTGTAAAATAACAGAGTTCTGCTTAAGGCGCCTATGATTATTCTTACTAATCCAGTATTCAAAAATACAAGTAGAACATATCAGAACAATCAAAAACACCGGGAAACCATCGTTAATTATAATTTTCCTTCTCTCCCGTTCACTAACATTATTCTTCTTCCTCCACACCAAAATCCTAGTTAACAACGCAACACAAAAGTTTAGCAACAGTTATTGAAATCAATGAGGAAGCTAACGTGATTGAAAAAAAAAATCAGCTGCATGAAAGCCATAACACACACGCGTGCGCGCGTATGTACGTACGTATGTATATATGTCTGTGTGTGTGTGTATATACATACATACATATATATAGATGTATGCATGCATGTATGTATGATTGCTCGTGTTTGGATTTATGATTGAAGTGCTTTATTGTATGGTTTGGGTAACTTAACTTTTTGTTTAATGGAATTTGAATTCGCAAATCGGGAAGATTGAACTGAGAACGCTGAATTTGAGACAGTTGAACTAACCAGCACAAAGTTAGGCAACTGACTGTGAATGAATTTGAGATAAGATGTCGAGAGGAAAAAATAAGTAGACATTTAGGTATTATGAAGTCTAATCAATAAATTTTCATTTTAGACCGATTGTAAAACCATTGACAAAAATATGTCATATTTTAAACCAAGATTTTCAAAATGGGATTTAAATCATAGACCGTGAAATTCATACTTTAAATCTAAACGGGATTCAAATCGTAAATCACCGATTCAAATGATTCATATTTTATTGTTTGTACACACTTTGAAATTTATTTTGATGTTTGAATTTCTACATCTAAACTTATAACTCAAATTTCTCTCTTGTTGCATTTTTATTTTGTTTTGAAAACATTAGAATTGAAATTGTGGATTCAAATAAGTATATTAAATAAATTAGTATGCATTGAATGATTGTTATAAATTGTTGTTTTAACTAAGTTTGAATCGGAATATAAATCGAATCGTAATGGGAGAGATCCAGTTCGAAACAAGATTTAAATCGTTAGATTTTAACATTTTTGTTAACAATGTTTTAAACTATTTGTGAATAACTTAGTTGTTTAACTATACTAAAAACCAATAATAAAAAATAAAAATAAAAGAAATAAATAAATCGGTATATGAGCGCAACTGTTAATTGTGTCAATGCAAAAATGCATTGGAGCAATTGACAATTGCGCTTTGATATTTTTTGTATTATGCTTTTATATTTTTGTATTGAAGCAACTGATAATTGTGCGCGTATAGTTTTGTATCAGAGCAATTCCCAACCACACCCAAATAATCTTTTCGATACAAACTTCTCACAAATGGCTAAATTATTATATAAAAAAACTAACATATATTTGCCAATGGAGTGGCTATTTTGACGCAAATTGAAAAACAATTGGCGACATGACGGATTTTAACATATGGATCTTCATTAGATCTAAGATATTAATGAAAACACATGATATCTAAAGGTTGAGATATACTGTGTCACCAATTGTGTCTCAATATGCCTTCCATTCCAAGTAGTTTAAAATATGATCTGTTTTGCTAATAGTTTCAAAATGGTCTAAATAGAAATTTTATCCAGTAAATAGTTTTATACTTTGGGAACTAGGGATTAGTAAGAAGTCATGGTCCCCCTAGCAACACAATAATGATATCAATGACACATTAATAAGAAAAAAGAACTTGCAAGTTAATACATGACAAAGTCAACTTAAGGAAGAACGAATGTAATAAACGAATGTTTGAAGCAGATAATTTACTGCTCAAGGTGGAGCAACAGTAAAAATATAAACTTTATGGGTCTGTTGGTCGTCGTAGAAACAAAATAAGAACTCCCATGTATTAATCAGGCAACCCTAAAACAGAACATAAACTTTCATATATGCACACACGCATTTGCATGCATATACATGTGTGCACGCACACATGCATGCATGCATACATTCATACATGCACATGCATGCACAGACGCACACAAATGTGTGTGCACATGCACACACGCACACAAATGAGTATATGATAGAGTCTAGATGGCCTCTTTGTAGCCGCTAAATATTGATTATTGCATTGAGTAACCCAATAGATGGATGTAACAAAGATATTCAATATTCTATCATAATACATTCACATTCCTTCTCACGTCATCATTTATTAAGAGCATTGGTTTGTTCGGTACAGAGACCAATATTGAAGGGCTAAAAATAGAAAGGCTGTATGTATGTATGTATCACAAAATCGATTTCCGATCCCCAATTAATAATTAAATGTAAAGTGGATCGTCTTCTAATAATTTATGCAAATTAAGTCCCTTCTATGTTACCATCGCTCGCTATATCTTTCAAACTCAATGAATCCATTTATTTTCAATCTTTAAAATGCGACAATTTTATAAGAGTATTGGATTTTAAATTCATTTTCACCATTGAATTGCATATTTAATACTCTTTCTAATGATAAACACCGTTAACACATAAATCTGAAAGCCATTTTTCTCAAATACAGTTTTGACTATTCCAGACAAACACAATTCTAATTGCATCAGACAGATACGGTTAAAACCGCATCATAGAATGCATTCATAAATGCATCTAGCAACTAAAATAGCATCAGACAGATGTTGTTAAAATATCTCCAGGCATATGCAGTTAAATTAGCATCCAAATGAATGAAGTTAAAGCTGCATCAAACAGATGCTGTTAAACAACATTAAACAGATGCAGTTAATATCTTATTAGCCAGATGCATTTTAACTGCACAAAGACTTCAATTTCTGTCAATTTTATGCTGTGTTTCCAAGAAGATATGATTAACGTCAATTTGCTAAACAGCATACAGTAATTTTTTCTATCGCGAGCTTTGCCCCCCTCTACCCCCACAAAGAGCAGCTTACCCTTGACCCACGCTACTTGAACCGCCAAGTCAACCACGGCAAGGGGCTACTTGCCCTCCTTAGACTCCTTCAGAGGGTGGACAATATAGAGAAAACCAGAAAAAATACCAAATTTAAATCTGATTGTTTAATATGCATAGAACCTAACATCGAAAGTTCATAATTTTGTGTTTCAATAATTAAAGTGGTTTGTCAATCTGATGTTTTTATGAAAAGCTTATAGTATTATAAAGATTCTGATTAAAATGAAGAGTAAAATGTTAATAGAAGATTTGAGAATCACAACCGAATACGAAGAGAAATAAGATACATGAACTTGATTTATAAATTATCATGGGAACGTACTTTTGTCTATTAAAATTAATGATAGGGACCTACCGTGTAAAATCACATATGTATGGGGAATGATCCACGGCCCCTTTTGTTTATCTCCTCTCAAATCCTTTTTAAATTTGATGTATCTAGAAGATTTGAAATGCAAAAATATTTTGTAGTTACGATCTTAAAACTTTTCAAGATCATCCATACAAAATTCTATGGCATTTTGAAACTTCTATCTCGCTCAAAAATACAAGTTAAATGAACCATCGAAAATATTTATTTTAAAACCTTTGATTTCAAATGTAAGATTTCAATTTTATTTATACAAAAGTTTGTTTAGATGGACTCGATAGAAAATGAATCATATCTACAAAATTTTGGACCATGAAATTCATTTCAGATCGATTATTAATTTACATATTTCGACACCTTATATTCACTTGCGATTTCAAAGGGGTTAAATTTTTTGAAATGATTCAAATTTGTGTATAAAGGTGGAACCTTGGCGCAACGGTTGGGTCACCCGCATGGTGATCTGGGCGCGCACAGGTTCGAGTATGGAAACAGCATCTTCGCAGTGCGAGGGAAAGGTCGCGTACATTATCGACCTCCACAGAGCCCGTTGGAGCCTCGTGTACTGGGTTCCACCTTATTCAAATTTGTGTACAGATGATCTTTCTAACAAATAGAGCATTTATACAAAAGTTCATTTCAATCCATTTCTATTTTATTTTTTGCATAAAAAGGCGCAAGGGGTGGGAGGGAGATTATAAGGAGTGGATTTTGATTTCTCCACGTGTGTGTATATCAAAGTTTTAAAACGTGAAAACAAGGCATTCTCTTACCCACGAGGTGAGACGTAACCCTCAAAACGTTGAGGCATAAGTTTTTGGGTAAGCATTGGGGCGTAAGTTATTATTGCTTTATTATTATTAATTTTAATTAATAAATAAAACTTAACAAGTAATCATATAAAACTGTAAATAAATAACAATATAAACACTTAACCTTGAAAAGTATAGTCCTAATCATTTTTTGTTATTCATTCACAAAAATATAAATAATTAAAACTACAAATGATTCAATCATTTGAAGAATCCTTGTTCTGTTTTTAGCTCCGCAACGGTATGTATTCTATTTTTTTCTTCCTCCCTTTATTAGTCTTCAAAAAAATTCTAAATTATTGAAAATAAACTTTGATCGATTTTAGTAGAATCGCTCTATTACAAGCAGAAGGAAATCATGTACATTGTTATTTTATTTATTTTTCCTTCTACCAATTTAAATCGATCCATAAAATTTATTCGGAGATCAGTGATGACAATTCAATTTAAATCACTCTCGTTCCAATTTTTAAGAATAAAGGAGACATCCAAAGTTGCACAAACTACAGAGGAATTAAGCTTATGAGTCATACAATGAAGCTTTGGGAGAGAGTCATTGAGCATAGACTAAGGAGAATGACAAGTGTTTCAAAAAACCAATTTGGCTTCATGCCCCGGAGGTCGACCACAGAGACGATTTTCTTGATAAGACAACTTATGGAGAAGTTTAGAGAGCAAAAGAAGGATCTACACATGGTATTTATCGATTTGGAGAAAGCTTATGACAAGGTACCGCGAAAGATGATGTGGTGGGCCCTGGAAAAGAAGAGAGTCCCAACAAAGTACATTACACTTATCAAGAATATGTACGATGATGTTGTGACTAGTGTCAGAGCATGCGATGGTGAAACCGGTGACTTTCCCATTAACATAGGATTACATCAAGGGTCATTTTTGAGCCCCTACATGTTTGCTCTAGTGATGGATGAGATTACGAAGGGTATACAAGGTGAGATTCCTTGGTGTATGCTATTTGCCGATGATGTTGTGCTAATTGATGAAAGTAGGATTGAGGTTGATAGACAACTGGAGCTGTGGAGACACTTTAGAATCAAAGGATTTTAGGCTTAGCAGAACTAAAACAGAGTATATGAAGTGCGGGTTCAGCGGTGTCAGGTCAGAAGATGGAGATGTCACTCTGGCTGGACAAATAGTTCCCAAGAAGGAATCATTTCGATATTTAGGATCAATGTTGCAGTATAATGGTGAGATTGATGAAGATGTTAGTTTTAGAATTCGAGCGGGATGGGTGAAATGATGACAAGCGTCTGGGATTCTCTGTGACAGGAAGGTCCCACAAAAGCTTAAAGGAAAGTTCTACAAAACGACAATCAGGCCTGCGATGTTGTATGGTGCAGAATGTTGGCCTACTAAAAGCCAACACGTCCAAAAGATAAGCGTAGCAGAGATGCGTATGCTACGATGGAGCTGCAGTCATACAAGAAGAGACCGAATTAGAAATGATAATATACGTGATAAACTTGGAGTAGCACCAATTGAGGAGAAACTAATTCAACATCGCTTAAGATGGTTTGGACACCTTCAACGAAGGCCGCCCGAGGCACCTGTGCGTGTTGGAATTATAGGCCGTGTTGAATGCCCAAAGAGAGGTAGAGGTCGACCAAGGTTGACATGGGAGGAAGTAGTAAAAAGAGATTTGAAGGATTGGGGTATATCCGAAGAGCTGGTGACGGATCGGAGCGAATGGAAGTTAGCGATTCACATACCAAAACCATGAGCGTCGAGTTTCATAAGTTTTAGATTATAGGACTAGGAAACATGAGCCTAAGACGTAGGTTTGGTCTTTGACCAATATTACTGTTAGTATCATTATCGCTATTAGTATTATTATTATAATTCCTCTTATATATATACATATATATTTTTATTTTATTTTACTTTACTTAGCTATTATTATTAATTTACTTATTTAACTTTATTTTATTATTGCTATTGTTATTATTATAACTTTTAAATTAATTTTTTTCATTTAGTTTTGGGTTCCATCTCTAGCCGACCCCAACTTGTTTGGGAATAATGGCTTAGTAGTTGTTGTATCAGTGATGACAATTCAGAAACTTTTTTAAAAATAACAATTGAGAAAATCCTTTACGTAACTCCCAACTTTGTCTCAAAAATAATTTCACTTAATCATGTTGATATTGAGATTGAAAAGTAAAAAAGCACCAACTTCCAGTTTATTAAATTTTATTCTTTTTTTGCTTTCTATTAAATAATTGAAGTTTAATCACTTCTATTCAAGGTTTTAAATTTGCGATTTTGATCACGTTTCGTCTTGGAGTTTTCACAAGCTATCTCGTATCAGAGGTGATCTCAAACGAGATGAATGTACCTAGGGTGTACGTCTCATGTTTTAAAGTACATGTCGAAAATATTTCGGAGTGACTCATGTGTCTAAAATTGATGTTTTAACGATTTATTTAACAACTATAATTCTCAAAATAAACATAAATTTTTTAACATACTTGATTTGCATAGAAAAATGAATTGAAATTAATGTTTTGACGAAGGATGGTAGCTTGATTAGCTTAATTTATCTGGGAATGATCAAATAATATTATCTTATTTGAACATAAAAAAGAAATAAAGTCTTTGGTTGTGATTTACCAGGATAAAAAGAAAAAAAATATGTTCAGGAAGTTGATAAATAATAATTGGATTGAGTAGTTTCATTTGAATCTATATGAGAATGAGAAAATATTATGTAAAAGAAGAAAAAAGATATAAATTCGGGTGAGATTTAAATATTTCAGACGAGCTGAGTGTCGAGAAAGATATGAGTAAGATTTGATGTCTCATTTCATCTAAGTATGAAAAAAGATCCCGTAGGGTATCTAGGTGAGATATAGAAGATATTGTTAGTGTCAATATTTACATAAAAAAAATTCTTGAGTTGCATGCCTCGAGACATGCGAGACGAGACGTACATTTTGTACACTTTGTATACCTCAAGTTGCTGAAGCATAAGCCTGTGAGGTAAAAAGCCTTTATAAGAAAGCCTCAAGGTGTTTTATCTCCTCTTGCCTTGATGCACTTTTTAAAGTGAGTATCGAGACAGATTTTTTAAAACAATGGTGTATATAAGTACATTTGTGTGCATGAACGCACGCATGTAAGTACACAATTCACTAAACATGTGTGCGCACGTGCGCCCACGCATGTGAGTATATATTGCACTAAACATATGAGTAATTGCCTTTACACATGCAATATGGGTGTCAATCATTTGTAGTATAACAACATGGTAAGTTGATATCATCAACCAATATAGCTCTACATTCACCACCACACATTAAGGCACATGCTATGACTATATTTCCAATTGAAAATATGCTTAGGTATCAGTTGTAATGCACCTGACTCGAAGTACATAGATAATGTATCAAGCTCAACGACTTCAACCCAAGTTTTAAATATCGGATTTCAGTCACGTTTCGTCTCGGAATTTTTACACAGGTTATCTCGTATCGGGGGAGATCTCGTACGAGATGAGTACATATCGGGTGTACATCTCGGATTGACATCTCGGATCTTATAATGCATCTCGGGAATATCTCGGATGTACTTATGTGTCTAAAATTGATGTGTCAAAAATTTATTTAACGGTTATAACTTTCTTAGTAAAAATAAAAATGGTAACATACTTGATTTACATGGAAAAATGAATATTTTTAGAAGAGTAGTAGCTTGATTAGCTTAATTGATTTGGTAATGATTGAATAATATCATTTTATTTGAACATAATAAAGAAGTGAAACCTTTCGCTACGACTCATTAAGATAAAAAGTAAAGAATATGTTCAAGAAGTTGGTAAATTATAATTGGATTGAGTAGTTTCTTTTGAATCAATATGAAAATAAAAAATATTATGCAAAATAAGAAAATTGTATAATTTTGGATGAGATCTCGAATTGAGATTTTGATCCATATTTTGGGTGAGATTTAAATATCTCGGACGAGATGAGTGTCGAGAGAGATATGAAGAAGATTTGATGTCTCGTCTCGTTTAAGTGTGAAAAGGAGATCTCGGAGGAGATCTCGGGCAATATATAGGAGATTTAAAACCATGCTTCAACCGCTAGTCAATTAAGAAGATCTTTTTTATATTGTTTCCCATAACTTATGGATCAAATAACAAAGTAGCTACTGTCAAAATAAATCAATTATGTATACTATTGTACTAGTGTGTAGCACATGCGTTGCACACGGTAATATTGAAAAATATAGAATTGATACATTTAATCAAGGTTCGAGATTTCAATTTCGATCTTTTGTAATTTTAGGAATTTCGATGTAATTTGAAATTTTAAGGAATTTTGATTCTAGTTTCGGTTTCCGATCTCATTATTTATTTTTCATATAATTCAACGTACATTTGTTTAATTTATTGAAACAGAACATATAATTTATATTTAATTCAAAAATAAGATATAAACGACCAATACTGATTGATTATAAATATTTAAAGCATTAAAAAATATTAACTCATCATTTTTTTTAATTACAACATTTATATATTTTGTAAATTTGTATGTTTCCCAAGTTAAAATTTTAAATTTTGAATATGCATGTATTTGGAACTTAAATTAATTATTTTTCCGAGTTTCTTCTGTAAAATTTGAAGTTCTAGCATTTTTTATTGAACTGGAATTTCAGTTAGTTTCATTTTGGTTCAAACTGAAATCTAAACAACGACCGAAATCTCAGTGTTTCGGTAGAAACCTCAAACCACGCTTTAATGTTAAAATTAAGACATTGTCATGCAAAGTATTATAAATTTAGTGAAATGAATCATAAATTAAAAAATTTGTTATTATTTAAATATAATTTATGTTATGTATGTTATATTTGAGTACAAATTAATATTACCCTTTTTTTAGTAAGAATATACATGTTAAAATTAACATATTTTTATGATTTACTAGATAAATTAATAAATATGATTCAACTGAATTTGATTGAATAAGTTAAAATAAATTACATAATTAGTTTAAATATACGGACTTGAATGTAAATGGTAAGAAAAAATTGAGAAGGCTTTTGTAGAAAATTTTAGAAATTTTAATGCGAATTTTTTTTTGATATAACGGGTGATACTTTATTCAAGCAGAGCACACTTTTTGATGTCTCGGAGGTTCGAACCCATATCCTTTAGAACCTCTGTCTAAAGCGCCACACCCCTAACTATTAGAGCTAGAGGTCCTCGACTAATGCGGGGTTATTTGAAGTTAAAAATGGAATTTGGTAATGAAGTGTATTACAAACTTTTGAGATAAATGAGTTAAAATTGATTTACAACTAACTGTGTCCTTATTGTTTATACACATAATTTATGTTATGTAATCTATATATCTTTACAGTTGAATGGAAAAAATAATTCCACCATTTTTGCTCACACGTATGTATCTATTAAACTGGGCATATATTTTTAGGATTTATCACAAGAATAGACTAACTATTTACAAAGATCATTCAAATATTTTAAACTTTAGATTTTGTAAGTAGTTTACGTACATAGATATAAATATAAAATATTATGACATAATAGAGGGAGTTTGTAAATAATTGTAGAAATGTTAAAATGCAGGTATTTGAAGCTAATTAAAAACAACATTTTTCAATACAATGTATGATAAATTTATTGAGATAAATAAATAATAAATTAAATTTGTTAAGATTGCCTATGTATATTATTTACGTTACGTGGTTTATATATCTTATTTGAATGTAAAAGTATTTTTACCACTTTTATTAATATGAACATGGTACACATTGATACCGTCATATTTAGGATTTATAAGATAAACTAACAAATATTTGTTAATTGAATATATACGAATAAGTTAAATCCAATATTACATAACTAATTTAAATATACTGACATAGATGTACAATATAAACCGATATTCAGGAAAGTTTTGTAAATAACTGTAGAAATTTCAAAATGTAGGGCTTGATGTTTAAAAAAGAATTTTACAGTACAATGCATGGTAAATTTATTAGTATAAATGAACTATAAATTGGATTTTCAACTAATATTTATGTATATAATTGATGTATTATATATTTAAACAATATTTTTACCATTTTTGTTAGAGCATCTCCAACAGTTCGGAGCGCAGAAATACGATTTTCCACACTTCGAAATGTTGGAAGCCTCATTTCTGAGAAATGAGGCCAGGCGCCTATTGAATAGGCGTATGTACAACAGGCGCCTGATGATCAAGCGTCCGAATTCTTTTAGAGAATTAAAGGCGCATGTTGAACAGGCGCCTCAATATCACCCCCGCTTTCCACACTATCCACATTTATGCACTCTGTTGGAACGAATTTTGGGTGCAGATTTGCGATTTTCTCACTTGTTGGAGAAGCTCTTAAATGAATATGGTATCAATGTTATATTTTTAATATTTTACTGATTATTAGGCGAATCCATAGATAACGGTTTATTGAATTTATTTACATAGTTTAAGGGTACCTAATTAATTCTAATATATAGACTTAAATGAAAATATTAAAAGGGAACCTAAGGGAATTTTGTAAATTATTATACAAATTTCAAATTTGGGTTTTTGAAGTAAATAAATATAATTTTCTAAAGCGTTACATGATAAGTTATTGAGATAAATGAATCTTAGATTGAATTTGTTATTGTTTATGTATAACTTTATGTTATGTGACTTATGTAACTTCAATGAAAAATAATCAAACATTTTTGTTAACGGAAAAATAGGCACAAGGACAAACTTAAAAAAACTAGGTTGAAGGAAATCAAGTTTTATTTTTAGGCTGAAGGACAATGTTTGTTATAACTAGAATTTTTTATAGTGTAAAACCGAATATAATACTAGTTACAACTAGCATTTTGTATAGTGTAAAAGTTGAATATAATGCTAATTATAACTAGCATTTGTCCTTCGGCCTAAAAATAAAACTTGATATATTTAAGTCTAATTTTTTTTAAAGTTTGTCTTTTTTCTAATTTCTCCAAATATGAATATTACATATTGAAATATTCATATTTCCATGATTTATAAAACGAATTAATGAATATTAATTAGTTGGAATTATCCAGTTAGTTTAAATTAAGATTGCATAATTAATTTAGCTATATGAACCGAAATGTAAAATATTAAAAAAAAAGTGAGATAGGTTTTGTAAATAATTGTGATGATTTTAAATGTAGGTATTTTAAGTTAAAAGTAGAATTTTAAAATGCAATATATGATAAATTTATTAAGATAAATGAATTACAAACTAAATCTGTTGTTATTGTTTTTACATCTTTATAGTTGGGTGATAAATGAGAAATTAATTTTATAATTTTTGTTGGTAGAATAGTGGTATACATATTGAAATTGTCGTTCTTTAGTATTTATAAAAAAATATGATATGTATAATATATGTGTGTGTGTGTTAAATACATTTATATTAAGTAGTTTAAATTTTGGATTATATAATTAACCTTAATATACGGCCTTGAATATAAAATATTATGAGGTAATTATGAGTTATTTGTAACTAATTGTATAAACTTTAAAATGTTTGTATCGAAACGTAAAATAATGTAAGAGAATTAGTAAAATAAGTGTAAAAAGGTAAATCTAAAGAGATTTGAAAATAAAATATTAAGAAAGAATTAAGGAGAAGAGAGAAAACTTCTATATTTAATATAAAATCTAAAGTTATTTTGTTTTACTATTATTTAGCTAATGTGTAATTCATGAGTTGCACATGGTAATATTGTAAAATATGATATTTATACATATTAATGTTAAATTAGACCTTTGTTATAATGTACAATAAATTCAATGAAATAAATATACTATAAGTTAAATTTATTATTACTGTTTATGTATAATTTATGTATTGTAGCTTATATATCTTTATATTTGAATAAAAAATAATTTCATCATTTTTGTTCTTATGAATATGGTACACATATTGAAACCGATATATTTTAATGATTTATTAAATGAATTGACAAATATTATTCATCCATTTTTTTCTAATAGGTTAAATTTAAAATTACATAATTAGTTTAAATGTATAGACCTAAAGGTAAATAATAATAAAAAATTGCGAAGGATTTTGTAAAAATAATTGTAGAAACCTTAATCGGATAATTGAAGTTTATTTTTAAAAATATGATAAAATTTTGAGATAAACAATTATAATCGATTTACAAATTAACTTTATCATTATTATTTATGTACCTAATTTAATTATATGATTTATATCTTTATAGTTGAATGAAAACTTTTTTTATTGTTTTTGTTAATATGAATATATATGTGTGTGTGTTAAAATGGACGTATATTTTAGGATTTATTAGAAGAATTGAATAACTATTGACGGAGATTAATTATTTAAATAATCTAAATTTGAGATTTCGAAAGCAAATTAAATACATAGATTTGAACATAAAATATTAGGAAGGAATTGATGTAGGGGGTTGTAAATAATTGTAGAAATGTTAAAAATGTTGATATTTGAACCTAAAAACAGAATTTTACAATGCAGTGTATGATAAATTTATTGAGATAAATGAATAATAATTTGTTAATATTGTTTATGTATATTATTTACATTATATGATTTATAAATCTTTACATTTGAATAAAAAACAATCTTACCACATTTGTTGATATAAATATGGTACACATTGAAACAGTCATATTTTAGGATTTATTCGATAAATTAACAAATATTTGTTAATTGAATTTGTTCAAATAGTTTAAATTCAAGATTATGCAATTAATTAACATATATTGACTTTAATGTACAATATTAGATGATATTGCGTAGGGTTTTGTATACAACTACAGAAATTTCAAAACGCGATACATTTAAATATATTGATATAAATGAACTATAAAATAAATTCACAGTTATTATTTGTGTATATAATTATGTTATGTGGTTGATGTATTTATATATCCAAATGAATTTTATACCTTTTTGTTAATATGAACATGATATAAATATAGAAACTTTCGTATTTTTGTGATTTATTAAACAAATCAATGAATTAATAGTTTACTAAATTATTTAATTAGTATTAAGATTACACGATTAATTTTAATACAAGGAATTAAACGTAAAATATTAAAATGGAACTGAGGGTGGTTTTGTAAATGGTTATAAATTTTTTAAAATGAAGGTATTTGAAATAAAAAAACATAATTTTGTAATGCACTATATGATGAATTTCTTGAGATAAACTGAATTATAAATTGAATTTGTTATTATTGTTTATGTATGTACTGTATGTGATTTATGTATCTTAATTCAATGCAAAGATAATGTTATTGTTTTGGTTTATATGAGTATAGTGTGCATATTGAATTTCATATTTGTAGGTATTTGAAATTAAATGTAGAATTTTGCAATGCAATGTATGATAAATTTATTGAGATAAATAACTTACAGATTAAATTTGTATTATTGTTTTATGTGATTTATATATCGTAATAGAATATAAAAATTAGTTTACCATTTTGGTTAGTATAGTAGTGGTATACTATTGAAATTGTCATTATTCGGTGTTTATTTGAAATATTAATAAATATCAGTTAACTATATTTATTTAAATAGTTTTAATTTTCGATTATATAATTAATCTAAATATATGGACTTGAATATAAAATGTTAGGAGGTAATTGATAAATTATTTGAAAATAAATTTTATAAAATTTTAATTATACGTACCAAAATGTAAAATGTTGAGAGAAATTTAGTGAAATAAATGTAAATTTATAAATTAGAAGATTTGAAAATAAAATATCAAGAGAGAATTAAGTAGAAGAGAAAAAACTCCTACAACTAATAAGAGAGCTAAAAAAATTTTTGTTTTACTATTATTTAATAAATTCATTGTCATCGTAATACGATGGAAAGTTCATAATCGACCTCGATGTTCATAGATTTTGATCGTTGTTTTGTATTCAAGATCATCTCCGTAGAATTTTGGATCATTTCAAAACTTTTACATATGAAAAACGACATTATATGGACTATAGATCTACTACATCCTTATGTTTTTAGTGCTACAATATTTGAAATCAAATGGAACTTGTGGGTGTTCAAGAACATCATGTTCACAAAAAATGATATCATTATGAAACTTCTAACATGTACAAAATGTTAAGTCAATATCAACCGTTAAACGTTTATTTTAAGCGCTGATTTAAAATATTATTTTGGATATATCAAGATTGTCAAACTATCCAAATTTTATGGAGATGATCTTGAGGATATAAGAAGGGAATTGTTAAAGGGACTCCACAAATTATTAGAATGGTTTTTTTTTAATTGTCATTTGTTACGAGGGATACAAAAAAATTCAACCCCTTCGTAACAAAATTAAACCCAATTACATAATCACCCATTTTCAATCGACATTTCAGTTTATAACAGACCACTGCCATGTTTTTATGCAATTTTCGATAGACCCTTGTATTACTGTTTCGACAATACCATAAGTTTTATGTAGATTTTTTCGATACACCACTGCCTTTTTTCTTTTTAAATTTCGATGAGATGTTACCGAATTTGCTTGAAGTGGGTAAAATGGTAGATTGCTTGGAGTGATGGCCTCTATATTGTTCCCTTAACAAATTTTTTATGGTTGGAGTTCTCCTAAAATTACCCATCCCTAATCATTTTTGGAGTCTCTTTAACAATTCCTTATAAGATTGTATTTACGAGTTTTGTTCAATTTCAAATCGTGTAGATTGAAAGATTATAAGGTGTTTATGGAGTATAGTGAAACTCATCCTTTTCGAATCAAGATGATATTTTGTAAATATGTTTTATTTATTAGTAAGATTATATATACAAAATTTTGAATCATTTCAAAGCATTTTACCCATTCAAAATCGCAAATCAATATGAAACATTAGAATATATTTATTTGAACTGTCGATTTGAAAATTAATTTTGAAGGGGTTTAAATAAGGTGGAACCCAGTGCACGAGGCTCCCGCACGATAGCGGACTCTGGGAAGGTCGATAATGTACGCAGTCTTTCCCTCGCATCGCGAGGGGTTTAAATGTTTAGAAATAATTCAAAGTTTTGCATAAATGATCTTATTAATAAATAAAACATATCTAAATAGGTGTTGCACTATACGGGGTGTCATTGAACACTCCTATATATGTGTTTGCGCGCGCGTGCATGCAAAGATCGGCTATACCTCATTCTTGCTACACCTCTATTTCCTCTACTTTCAACTACACATTCCGATTTAAATATAATGATGTGACAAGAGAGGGCAAGTGTATCATTTAAATTGGAATGTGTGGTTGAAATCGAAGTGGAATTGAGGTGCAACACAAATGAGGTGTAGCCGATTTTTGCCTATATATATATTGAAGGAGTGTATGGAAACAAACATGAAGAATAAATATTTCATAAAAAATATGTGTTGATAATAACACATTAATACACTGGAAAAATAGAAGGGAGAAAGATATGACCAATTTGTCAAAATGGTGATTTGAATATATGACCTCGTTTATATATCAAATTTTTAACTAAAAAACAATTTTTGTTATGCACTGAGATTGAAACTCGTAACATCTGTAAACCAAGGACATTTAAAAAAAATGTCGAATCAAAAGTTTATGAAAGTGTTACAGTTGTTCGTAATACTAGTACTTGGACATGAGTGTATAAAACATGTTCCAAAAACTATGTTAAACCAAATAATCAAAGTCTAATATCAGTTAAGTAATAACAAATTTATATCGTAATATAGGAGAAATATGCAATTCCAAGTGAATTAAATTTGTATCGGCTTAACTGTAAATGTATTTTAAATCAAATGATTCGAAAATTAAAAAATTATAATGTTAAGTTTATTATTAAATTCACATCATGACATAAGATTTTTATTTATTTATCCATCTATTTTTTTAAATCGATGCCATGGAGAATCAATCCAATACCTCTAATCCATAATCAATAGTCTTACCACTAAGCTAGCGGTCCTCAAAATATCATGACATAAGTTTTTTTTACAAAATTCTAACTTTGTCAAGTTGTTTTTGGTAAATGTATTCCTTTATTCACATGATTACATGATTTTTAAATTTAATTTTATCATACTATTCTTTATTATTTTGAGTTGCTTGACCACAAATTATAATAATACACTATTTCCATTTTGGTTGAATTTAGTATTATCCCTAATTTTTAGTTTAATCACATTATTTATTTATGTTCTGATCGAACCAAAATGCCATGACTAATTCTATTCATACACCGTAAATTACTATAGATACACTGAAATATTTACCATAATCGTATACATCATTTTTTACTTAACATACATTATACATATTACAAAACTACCCTCATTTTTGGAATAAAACAAAACACTTATCTCATTTCACTAACTTTTTCTCATATACATTAATTAAATTAAGGAACCTATTCCTAAATTCACTTTTCAAAAAATTAAATTTCATATTCAAATATTTCAAATGGAATTTAAATATATTTAATTATTTATTTATAGAAATTTGAATTTAATTTTTCAATGTTAAAATCTTAAACTTTTTAAATTTAGATGTTAGATTTAAACTTGATTCAATTTAAGTAAAAGATAGAGAAGAATTTTGTGCTCTATGAATCATAGTAGTTTGAATATTGAATTTTTTGTCTAATTTGACGTGAAAAATGTCAGAATTGATTATACATGAATACAACTTGATAGTCTATGGATAGAATTTCATACTTGAAAGAAATTTAAATTTAATTCAATTGACGATGTAATGAAATTTTAGTTACTTAAGCTGAAAAAATTATTTTGACTATATACCTGTGCAGTTAAAACGCTTAGCAGTTGCAAAACGATGGAGGTGCAAAAAGCTATAGCGGGGATAAAACGGAAAATAACGGAGGTGCAAAAAGTTTTATTAAATAAAAAGCCAAATATTTAAAGTTAATTTATTATTATTCTCACATAATTTGTGTTGAAAAAAGAAATATTGTATAATCTTATATAACAAAACCGAAGAATTTATTGATTTATGCAGACTAGATTTGGTGACTACAATAGATTTTTAACTTAAATTGAGCATTTATGCCTTAAAATTATGTCTTTATCCAAACTTTGTTGATTTTGTTCACAAGAGAACTAGTCAAATCAACCTTTTTATATTAATGTTGCTAAAGCGGGTGCTAGAAAGCCTTGATTTAGCAGGTGTAGCGGAAAATAGCGGGGCATACAGCAGATCTACTGTTTAATAGCGCTAAACTGAAATAGCATAGCAGTCGAAGAGCGCTATGCATTATAACGGGGATTTAGCGGGGCTTTAACTGCACATCTATATACAATGTGGATATAGAGGATTTGTATATCATGAATTCTTCATTCTTTAATATTGGTTTTAATATTTTGTTAACTATGGGCGTTTTTGTCATAAATTTTATTAATTTTTTTATGGTGTAGGTAAAGTTATTTATGGTGTATGAATAGAATTTGTCAAATGTAATATTTTGAAGTTCACTAAGTTACAACGAAAGAGGTATATATAATGGCTAAAAAAGTTCACAAACTATTATAAAGATACACACCCATACCCTATTTGGCCAAAATAACTGTGTGTGTTACTTTTATTCTTTAGCTATTAATGAAATTTAAGAGGGGATGTAAAATAATTTATGCAGAGTTTATTGTATTACAAATTATACCACCAATGGAGCAAATCATTTAGTTACCCGTACACAGTATACTGCTATTTTTAGAGTTCATAACCGACATCTATGCACACTATAGGTATGTGGGGGCATGTGCTTACACACCTTATACCAGAATCAAGTAAACTAATTAGCCCATCTATACTTACATGTCCAAACACTGTTACATGTTTTTATATGTTTTCCGGCTGTTGACCGTGCAGTATGAAGTCGGTGATTGAGAAATACAACAAGGCAAAAGAGGAGCAGCAACAATTAACAGCAAATGCAATCTCGGAAACTATGGTATTTGCTTTAAAATCAATATTGCTTGTTTATTTGACAGCGTAACTTGGTATTTGGTTATTATTGCATTTTGTCGTATAACCCAGTGTTTGGATGTGCATAATATTAACTGGTCTGAAACAAAAATAAGCACATTAAGACCTGTTTATTTACCCAAGGCACCTATAAGTCTCAAGAGAATTTCCTTTATTGTCGTATATATAGTTGGAATAGCTTTGGTATAAGGAAACAAAAGCTTGAAAAAAATGAATTATATATATATATATATATATATATATATATATGAAAAAATAAAATAAAACATTTCAGAATGACAGCTTTGATTACCTCGGCATGTCATTGTGCAGTGCACATTTCCACCATCACATGATGCCAGAAACACCTAGAGAAAGGGCAATTTTTAGGAAGGTCGGGTATCATTGTATAATTCGGATAAAACAGACTTAATCGATTACAATATAACTAATGAAAAACACCATTTGCCTAAAATTTTAGGGGTTCAACTGACCCATATGAGCAAAAAACCAAAAAGTTAGCTTTCGCCAACGTCTACCATAACAATCATGAAAAATGAAATGATGAATTAACCAAGTTTTGGAGGAAAAGAAACTAATATTTTTACAATACAAAAGGAAATATGTTGTCATGCAGAAGAGAGGGCTTACTATGCGATCCTTGGAAAGTTTACTGTCGATAAATATTACAGTGCCAATAGGAAGATATCAAAGCATGGTGCAACTGTGCAAGATATACAATTCGCGAGGCTATTGCTAGCTTCATGTACCTTTGCTAAATTTTCATTTGTAACCGAAAATGGAGAATATCTTAGGTCAGCTTCGTCCATGAGACAATTACTTGATGTATAACCAAAATGGATAATCAGACATTAAAATAAATTTCAAATTTATTCGGATATTGTTTAATATTCAAGGAATTAACTTAGACTTGAATACATCATAGAAAATGAATTTAAAATGATCAGTTGTTGCTTGAACAAGGAAAACTTCAGAATCAATATGACATACAATTGACTGAAAGTGATTTCTACTGAAGTATGACAAGAAAATTGTACGAAATCAATTTTGAAGCTTTTTGCCAGTTCAATAAATACTAGCACCGACAACGGAGAAGGTTCAAGCCTTGGCAACGGCACTTTAGCAACATGTTATTTGCGGAGGCATGCAATAATCCCATATGTGAGTTTAAAATCTCGGGATCGAAAAGTGTCGGTGTGAAGGCCTAAGTTAAAAGGAGGTGAGACGGTGATGGATCTCTCTACATCCCTGGCCTCCACAAGTAGGTTTTTGAAATAAATACTAGCACTGACAAGCATAGCCACAAGCTTCAGATATATATATTAAATAAAGTATGTTTGGAAACTAATTTTAAAATCTCAGTAAACAGTTGGCTAACTCGATCCATAATATATATAATTTGTATCGCCTAAATATTGTGCATTTTACCTAATAGTTCTGGCAGAGGGAGGCAGCGAGCTTGAGACAGCAACTTCATAGCTTACAGGAGCACCACAGGTACGATCCTTTCCCCATATGGAGAAAACATTGAAACTTGGGATGTATTTGAAGTTTTGAACCACTTAGTTGTTAAAAATGGTGCTCCAAGTCAATACAATAGCATGGTGAATACTGCATATAAATAAACTGACATTAGCACCAGAATTAAATCCCATCATATGGTTGCATTGGCGTAATGGATACCAATGGTTCATATTACTATTACATTCACAATCAAACACAAAACGAAACAAAATAAAATCTCATTTTTGACACTATGGTTCATTTTAACAGAAGTAGGTACAAACATATGCGGATTACATAGACTGATTTCGTTTTTTCTTTAAAAGTTCCAAAGCATAACAATTAGCCGTTACTGGATAGCAAATTATTAGTTTCTCAATGTTACATGGATTGCGTGTATATATCAACCAGTATATCATCGCGTGATACACTAACTTAAATCAAAACATAGAGAATAACCTTTTAAGATACGACTTAATGTAAAACGAATGAAACGTTCACAAGTTGACGAGAACTGAAATTTGATCAACGTTGTAATAAATAGCACAATTTAATAGTGCTGAAAGTAAAGAATGATGAACATGAGAGGGGTAAACTTTATGTGTGTATGTGAGCATATGTACATATATGTGTGTGTGTGTGTCTGTCTGTCTGTGTGTGCACATGGAGGGGTAGACGAAGGTTCAATGACCTCTATTTGGAGCATCTCAAATGTCTCATACTACTAACCTTTGGATTTCAACAAATACAAGGTTGGAATTGAAAAAAACAAAGTGAATGATGACAAAATATTTTTTTGCCTTTATTCACTTTGTTTTAATTAAATTTCACCGTAGATTTACTGAATCCAAAGGTAGATATTAGGGGGCATTTGAGGTGTTCCAATAGAGGTGTCATTGAATTTTTCTCATTTATATACATGCATGTGTGTAGCCCTGCACATCTGGGTCTATCAACTTCACTAGAGGATTTAAAAAATGTCTCATGTTTATGTATGCATTAGCAATGCAGCACTGTACAATTATTGAACAATTAACAAAAGTTAAAAGGGTGTTAACTGTGCATTTTATATTAGTAGTACCATGGCACAACCACACAAGTATACATATTTCAAGCCAAACCAAAGACTGACTACTGCTTTCACATGACAGGCAAATAATGGGGGACGACCTCTCTGGACTAAACATTAATGACCTAAAAATTTTAGAAAATCAGTTGGAGTCAAGTTTGCAAAGCATCCGGATGAAGAAGGTCCATAAAAACACAGTCAATGTAACTGATATTTACATTTTAAAAACCAGCTGTTTAGTTTCTAATTTGCAAACATTTCAAACTGTGTAGGAAAAAAGTCTGATGGATGAAATTCAAGAAATAAATCAAAAGGTCAGAAAAAACAAATACTAGTAAATACCCTTTCAATATGTGCCATAGTACTTCCAATAGATGGAAAGCATCATGTTTCTTGCAGGGAATGCAAATTCACCAAGAAAATGTGGAGTTGTACAAAAAGTTAAACCTAGTTCATGAAGAAAATATGGAACTGAAGAAGGTAGAGTTAAAATGTAAAAATGCAGACTTGTCAAATGCAGTTCTTACCAGATAATATGCTAATTTATGCTTACTCATGTGTTCACAGATTTATGGAAAGAGGGTAAATGGCTCAGTCAGAAGTGGCTTGTGTGCTCAAAACAATGTCCATATGGATGATAACAACGATGCAGTACCCACTACACTAGAACTTAGTCAGCCAATTCAGCAAACAGATAGATCGCAATCAGAAACTCCAAAACTGGGGTAATATGTGGCTAATTATAAATTAAAATAATTTCCAAATATTATAGATTATAATGGGAAAACATGCTACTGAAAATTGCAGCAGTCTTCAGCTAAATTAAGAACATGATGATTTACAAAGCTGAGTTGATCTGCCTTCACGAATGAATGACGGTGAGACGTCTGACTGCATTGGGAGTTATGAGAGAATATGTATTAATAAAAAATAACTATATATATGTGTGTGTTGTTACAATGGTGAAGTAACCAGGCTACCAATGCATTATATCCCTTAGTCGTGTGATGGTTAAGTTACGGAATTGATTTACTAAAATGGACATCCAATATTTAAGTTATTACATTTTGTGACCATGATTTTGTGAGGTTTGGTAACATTTAATTTATTACATTTTCAAATGTAAACAATCAGCATAATAATCTACAATGTAGGTAAGCTTTATGTGAGATAGTTTATCATTTTGAGATAAGTAGGAAGTAGCACTGCAGCCATAATCGCAATAGATGGTGGTAATCATGACAATAATCTAAATTTTCGTTAAAAACACCAAATGTACTGACAGTAATCCAAATTTTCATTACAAACACCATGTATAGTAACTTATTCCCAGTCATTATCAAGAGTCAAGATTATTGAGTCAAAAAATCACAAATGGTAAAATTATCTAAATTCTACCAAAAAAATCATAAATTTTTAAACAAAGTAATGCATTTACAGTTTTCTACTATCTTCAATAAACTTAATATAATTTGATATCACAACTTTTTGGTTAAATTTTTTTTATATAGTGCGAAAAAAAAGTATAAAGATATCTAACAACTTTTATTTTTTAAAAGAAACAAGAGTTCAGTGTCATAAGTTAGATAATTTTATATTTTGTAAAAATTATTCATTAATATTCAAAAATACCAATGATTAATTATAAATTATAGATAAAAATTCATGAAATTTGAAAAGGAACACATATTTTATCTATTAGCTAGGCTTCCAAAAAACTCACTAATTTTACACACTAAAACAATAAACTTCAGTTTTTTTATTTTTCCTTTTATTTTTTACAAATTATTTTTTAGCAAAACATAAATTTATGAAATATAACACGTAATTATTAGGGCTTTATTAAAGGGACCTATAATAAGTTCGGTGAGCCCTATAGCAACTACCTGATTATTTTTGTTAGCTCCGATCCTGAAAGCTAAACAACTACCGAGAACTCTAAAATCTTCGCCTCTGTGGGCGGATAAATAGAAGTAATATTGTACTGGTAGAGAACCTTTAGAAGAATGGCTAGCATCAGGGAATCAAGCACATAAAATACGCCAATGAATATGACAATTGTCGACTAACGTTATCTAATGTGGACGAATGAATTTCCTTTCAAACAAATCTTCTTATGAAATAATAATCATTTGCACTCTTGTTATTTTCTTATCATTCATTACACTACCAAAGGAATGTTTCCAAACTACAACGTTTTTATAGATAATGGTATGCTTAAGGTTTAACTTACATAGCAAGACAGAGTACTAAAGTCTTGTATGAAAAAAAATTCCAACCATAACATTTTTCATAATTTACCATGTTATTTTATCATTGGATCGATTAGTATATTTTTTTAACGACGATTTTAGTCTTTAAAAAAAAAGTAATTGCATGAAATAAAAAAGGATATATTGATGCACTCAACATAGACTTGAACGTTTACAAACCATTAAAAATAATAAAACGAACATAATTTCCATATAACATGAACCGCCATAACTTATGGATGTCCCTTTAATAGAAAGATCTCATTAAGTGTCAAGGATCACTATCTCACCTGGTTTGAGGTACGACACTCTCTATTTAGGTTCTAAAAGTCATGGGTTCGAATACATCAAAATGAGTGTTTTGCTTAAATAAAGTACCACTCTTTCTATAAAAAAGAAAGACCTCGTTAAGTATTCTTCTAAACAAATACGTCTGTTTTCAAATAATTTGAGGAAAAAAATTAAATCAAATTAAGTTTTTTTGCAATGAGTGTTTAGATGATGGTCGTCACTCCCCTAATGACGCGCTACATCGACGCCTAGCAAGGGTCTTCGCACTTTACTCGGCGGGTGCGAAGGAAAAGAAAACTAATCAATGAAAGTAGGATTCAATTAGGTAGTTGGAATGTAGGGTCTTTAACAGAAAAGTTAAGAGAGATAGTTGATATTATGACTAGGAGACATGTAAATATCTTATGCGTTCAAGAGACCAAATGGACGGGCCAGAAGGCGAAAAATGTGGAGAACACAGGCTTCAAGTTATGGTACATGAAAAAAAGAACGTAACAAGAACGGGATAGACATCTTAATTGACAAGAACCTTAAAAACAGAGTGATCGACGTTAGAAGACAAGGGAACGGGATTATCCTAGTCAAACTGGTAGTCGGTGATATTGTCCTAAACGTCATTAGTGCATATGCCCCACAAGTAGTCCTAAGTGAAGCCGCCAAAAGGAATTTCTAGGAAGAGTTAAATGTCATGGTTAAAGATGTGCCTAGTAGCGAGAAACTTTTCATAGTAGGAGATTTCAATGGTCATGTCGGTGCAACTAGTGGAGGGTTTGAGAGAGTACATGGTGGTTTTGGATATGGCAATAAGAACCAAGAAGGAGAAGAATTATTGAATTTCGATATTGCTTATGACCTTATGATAGCTAATACATTCTTTAGAAAAATACAATCACATTTAGTTACTTTCAGTAGTGGTCAATACTCTAGTCAGATTGACTTTGTCCTTACTAGAAGAGATGACAAACGAGCTTGTGTATATTGGAAAGTTATACCTGAAGAATGTGTTGTCTCACAACATCAACTTTTGATATCTGAATTTCGTCTTCGGATACGTATTCGACAGAATAGAGGAGCCAAGATTAGCCGGATGAAATGTTGGAAGCTCAAAGGAGACACCTCACGGGTGTTTAAATATAGAGTGATGGGAGAAGGAGATTGGAACATGAAAGGAGAAGCAAATGACATGTGGGATGAGATGACAACGTGCATTCGAAAAGTGGCTACTGAGGTGTTTGGGATAACAAAAGGAAATAAACGCGAACATAAATATTCGTGGTGGTGGAACAGTGATGTGCAAAAGATTATCAAAGAGAAGGAATGCTATAAATGCTTGCATCATCACAGGAGCAAGGACAACCTACAAAAGTACAAAGCAGCAAAGAATGCAAAATGAGTGGTGAGTGAAGCAAGGGGTCGGGCGTATAAAGATCTATATCAAAAGCTAAGTACGAAGAATGGTGGAAAAAAACGTTTATACGATAGCTAAGCTCCGCGGGAGGAAGACGGGAGACTTCAACCAAGTTAAATGTATCAAAGATGAGAATAATAGACTTTTGATGAAGGACGAGAAGATAAAAAATAGATGGAGAAAATACTTCGACAAGCTATTCAATGAAGAAGGTGGTAACACTACAGTTGAGCTGGACAACTCTCTTAATGACACCAGTAGACATTTTGTACGGAGAATTCAAGAGTCTGAGGTAAAGGAGGCGCTAAAATGGATGAAAACAGACAAGGCGTTGGAGCCTGATGACATCCCCATTGAAGTATGGAGGTGCTTTGGAGATGCAGGGATAGCCTGGCAAACTAAGTTATTTAATAATATTTTCAAATCAAACAAGATGGCAGACAAGTAGAGGAGAAGCATATTAGTTCCAATCTTCAAGAATAAAGAAGATATCCAAAGTTGCACAAACTACAGAGAAATTAAACTTATGAGTCATACAATAAAGCTTTGGAAGAGAGTCATTAAACATCGATTAAGAAGGATGACAAGCATTTCAAAAAACCAATTTGGTTTCATGCTTGGGAGGTCGACCACAGAGACGATTTTCTTGATAAGACAACTTATGGAGAGATTTAGAAAGCAAAATAAGGATCTACACATGCTATTTATCGATTTGGAAAAAACTTATGACAAAGTACCGAGAAATGTTATGTGATGGGCTCTGGAAAAGAAAAGAGTCCCAACAAAGTACATTACCCTTATCAAGGATATGTACGATGATGTTGTGACTAGTGTCAGAGCATGTGATGGTGAAACCAATGACTTCCTCATCAACATAGGATTACATCAAGGGTCAGCTTTGAGCCCCTACATTTTTGCTCTACTGATGGATGAGATTACGAAGGGTATACAAGATAAGATTTCTTGGTGTATGCTTTTTACTGATGATGTTGTGCTAATTGACGAAAGTAGGATACAACTGGAGTTGTGGAGGCAGATTTTATAATCAAAGGGTTTTAGGCTTAGCAGAACTAAAACAGAGTGTATGAAATGCAAGTTTAGCGGTGTCAGGTCAGAGGATGGAGATGTCACTCTGGACGGACAAGCAGTGCATAAGAATGAATCCTTTCGATATTTAGGATTAATGTTGCAATATGATGGCAAGATTGATGAAGATGTAAGTTTTAGAATTCAAGCGGGATGGGTAAAATGACGACTAGCGTCTTGCATTCTATGTGACAGGAAAGTCTCACAAAAGCTTAAAGGAAAATTCTACAGAACGGCAATCAGGCCTGTGATGTTGTATGGTGCAGAATGTTGATCTACTAAAAGACAACATGCTCAAAAGATAAGTGTAGCAGAGATGCATATGCTGTGATGGAGCGGTGGCCATATAAAACGAGACCGAATTAGAAATGATGATATACGTGACAAACTTGGAGTAGCACCAATTGAAGAGAAGCTAATCCAACACCGCTTAAGATGGTTTGGACATCTCCAATGGAAGCCTTCCTAAGCACCTGTGAGCATTGGAATTATAGGCCACATCGAATACTCAAAGAGAGGTAGAGATCGACCAAGGTTGACATAAGAGAAAGTAGTAGAAAGAAACTTGAAGGATTAAAATATATCCGAAGACATGGTGTCAAACAGAAGCGCGTGAAAGTTGACGATCCACATACCAGAATCATAAGATAAGATTTTTTGGCTTAGGATTGATTTAGGGGTAGTGTTATAAGTTTTATGTTGTAAGACTAGTGAATAGAAGCCTAAGACGTAGTGTTTGATCTTCGGTCCCTATCACTATTAGTATCATTATTACTATTAGTTTTTTATTATTATCATGGTTTTTTTTAATTTCTTTATATATTTTTAATTTTTATTTTACTTATTTATTATTATTATTATTTGTTTAATTATTTTACTTTATTTTATTATTATTATCATGATTTTTTATTATTGTTATTGTTATTACTTTTAAATTGACTGTCATTTAGTTTTGGGTTCCATCTCTAGCCGACCCCAACTTATTTGAGAATAATGGCTTATTTGTTGTTAAGTTTTTTGAAATGAAAAAACAAACAAAAAATCACAGAATATACTAAGAAACGCTGATAATCAATATAATTTATAACTGCTACAAAAAAAATTCTGAACTAAATTTTGTCTGTATTTTCAAAAAGGAAAATTCAATCTAGACACAATATGTAGACACAAACAGTAACATAAGAGATCTTAACGATTAAATTTCCCCCCGATTTCCACATCTCACATAAGGACAAAAACATCCAACGGTCCATATTTATTGTGTGTGTTTTATTTTGTGTCCAATTAATCAATCCCTTTCGAAAGTGATAGATATACTTTAAAACATCTCTAACTGAATATTTCTTTGAACCATGAATTCCTTTAAAAATACAACTTAAATTTTAAAAATAGCATAACTTTAATTTTTTCAAAAAAATATTTATAATCTTAAACATAGTTATTTATGGCACGCAACGCATAAAGACGGAAAATCTTTTTGAAGCCTTGGTGCTCAGCGCCCCAAAAGGCGGGCACCTTTTTGAATTACTATGCATGTATCATATAGTTACATATATACATTAATTGAAGAAAAAGACTATAATTAATATTTGTAGATGTATCCAACAAAGTTTTTATATATATATATATAACCATTTCATAAAGTATCTCAAAATATTATGTTATAAACATAAAATTTCAAGTACAAAAATCATGTTAAAAGCAAAACTTCAAAATATTGTCGAATGTCAGTTGTTTAGAAGTTCAATTTCGAATTGAAAGTTTATAACTATCGTTAACGACCAAATTTCATGTTATAAGCTTGTACCTCATTTTGTACATCTTAAGTGCAAAAAATAGCAAGATCTGACATTTCATTAAATTTTTCTTTGTATCGTGTTATTTTGGTACTTTTTTTATGATTCTGATATCTTTATTTTGTACTACATTTTCAATATTTAGTCTATTTTGATCGTATCGAACTAGAGAAGCCTATAATATAAATCTTACTCGAGTTTGTCCATATATAATATATATGATAAAGTTCTATCACATCCATGGTTTTAAAACTCCTGTATCTCCTCCGATATCTCCTTTCCACGTTTAGATAAAATGAGACATCGAACCACATTCATATCTCCACTGACACTCGTCTCGTCCGAAATATTCAAATCTCATCCAAAATATGGATTAGAATCTCAATATGAGATCTCATCCGAAATTATACGTTTTTCTTCTTTTATATAATATTTTCTCGTTCTCGTATAGATTCAAAAGAACCACTTAATCCAATACTATTTATCAACTCTCTCAGCATAATTTTTTACTTTTTATCTTGATAAGTCACAACAAAAGACTTTAATTCTTTTTTATTTTCAAATAGGAGGATATTATTTAATCATAACCAAATAAATTAAGTTAATCAAGCTACCACTTTTCTTTAAAATATTAATTTTGTTTTTTTCCTATGTAAGAATGTTACAATTTTCATAATTACTTTGAGAATTATAGTTGTTATATAAATCATTAAAACATCTATTATAGTCATATAAATTACTCCGAGATATCAATCGGAGATGTGCACCCGAGATATACTCATACCGTTTGAGATCTCCAATATGAGATAACTTGTGTGAAAATTCCAAGACAAAACGTGACCGAAATCCAAGATTTAAAACCTTGAATGCATCTTTATATAAATAAATATATGATAAATTCAAAATTATTTTGTTCAAAAATTATAATGGAAGATGAAACAATAAAGTACATAGCTTAGCTTTGAAAGCATGACATAAAAGGAATTAGTTTATTCATATCAAATACCACATGTTTTCTCTTTAAGCAAAGAGAATTCAATAAAAAAATCATCCTTTGGAAATTAAGGAAAAAAATACTAAACGGAATTATAAGATGAATACTAATTTTTATGCATTTTTTAGATCATGAAAAAAGAAGACAAAAATATGAGATACATCTTTTTTGCATCGTGCGCCATGTGCACTTAGTGCACTCTATGCACGATTTAGCGAGCTTAATCGTGTGTGTCGCACTATAGGTGCAAAAGACACAATCGTCATGTTGCACCAAGCTCCACGGCACGCCTGTCATAACTATGAATTTGAAATATGTTTTTTTATTCAAATATTTTAAAAACAATTCTCATTTAGTTGGTGAAGCTTCCCCAAAAACTTGGTCTAAAAAATCATTAATTTTCTGAAAGTGTTCACTTTATATATATATATAAGGCACAAGACTTTGGTGAAAAAATTAATTTAAATATCCATGCTACTTGAACATTCAAAATGTGTAGTAAACACGTTTTAGCTTTATAACAAAGGTTTCCAAAATAAGATTTAAATTGTAAATCATAAAGTTTAATATTTCAATCGAAACGAGATTTAAACTGTAAATCGTAGATTCGAATATTCATATTTTAAAGTTTGTGCACGCTTTGAGATTGATTCTGATGTTTGAACTTCTACAATTAAACTTAAAACTTGAATCTCTCTCTCTAATTCTATTTTTGTTTTAAAGACATGGGAATTGTGAATCTGGATAAGCATATTAAATATGTTAGTATGCATTGAATGTGCTTTTAATTGCGGTTTTCACTAAATTTGAATAGGAATGTAAATCGAATTGTAAATAAAGGGATCCGATCTGAATTTGGATTTAAATCGTAAGATTTTAAAATTTTTGACAACAATTATAACCATCATATGTTAATTCTATATACATGCACATTTTATGTGTCAAAATACTCTTAATTATAAAATATAAACGACCTTATAAGAACATCTTTTTTTAAATTCAAATTTTAATAAACTTTCCAGCTAACCGATTCTATATGTTGAAAGACATGTTATTTTGTGTTAAAGATAAGTTGAATGCATGCTAATACCTATATATAGAGAGGGGGGTCCCAAACATGGGGAAAAAGAGCATGTTATGGGGGACATATTCAAAATTGTGCAAACTATAATGTAATTAATTTAACGAGTCACGCAATGAAGTTATGGCAAAGAGTGACATAATAATGATTAAGAAACGGGCCATCGATGTTGCATAATCAATTTGACTTTACAACAGAAGCATAGACAATAGAAGTAGTATACATTTAATAAGAGGATTAATAGAGCAATTTAGCAGTAAGCCAACATATAAAGATTTTTAAGAACTTATGATTGGTGGACGCAAGTAAAAAACAAATTTCAACACAAATGATAAAACTAATTCAAGATATGTTTGAAATCTATGGGACAAAAATATAATCTAAATTGTGAGAGACTATTGAGTTCACATGAAGGTAGGGCTACACCAATGGTCGTTTTTAAATCCTTATTTATTTGCATAAGTATTAAATGAAATAACAAAAGAAACTCGGACGAATGTATTCGTCCGTGGTGTATGATTTTTGCAGACGGCATTGTTTAAAGAAATGAAGAAATACAAATCAGAAGGCTTGAAATTTAGTAAATTAAAACCGAGTATATAACATACAACTTTATTTTAAAAAAATATGAATAACAAGACAATAAAATGCAAATTCAAATGATTAGCAAAATAGATAGGTTTAAACATCTAGACTTGATAATACAAAAAGATGCAAAATTAGAAAATGACATAACATAACGCATTAACATTGGTTGAATGAAATGAAGACAGTCTAGTGTCATTCTATATAGCAGGAAAATAACAGATGGACTAAAAGAAAATTTTATAGAACAGTTATTAGACCTGCTCTATTTCACGAAACAGAATGTTGAGCTTTAAAAAAGAAGCATGAAAACAGAATGAATGTAGAAGAAGTGAGAAGGGGAAGAAGACACCCATAAATGAGAAAAATGTGAGAAACTAGACTTAGATGATACAAATACATATAAACAAGACCAAGTGAGAAACCGACAAGAGATAAGATAATATTTACATTGAAAGGAAAAGACAAAAAAGGAAGATCGAAATTGACATGAGAAGAAAGTATTAAAAATGGTATAAGAAAATTAAAGTGAACTGAGATGTGATTCAAGATAGAAAATTTTGGAAAATTAGGATTCATGTGGTCGACCGCAATCATTTGAAAAAAACAAGGATGATGATGATAATGAGATAAGTTGGATGCAAGATGACGTGGAGTGCATAAAAGTACACTCGTTCTTTCTTTGATGTTAGGAATAACGTTATCCGGTATTTCTAAAGCGACATTTCGATATAATTGAACTAGAAAATGATGAAGGAATGGACTCGGAACTTGGGAACGACTGACTACAAATGGCTATAAGGAAGAAGGAAGGATATTTTGTCCAAGTCCATAAATCGGTACCGATCCGTTGATAAATCGGTATTGATCCATCAAAAAGATTAATTTGTCCCTAAGCTTTTGTATTACGGATATTTAGACAAAGATGTAGAAAATGATAAGTTTTGGTAATGGGTATGGATCGGTACCATTCCATCAAAAAAAACCATTTTGCCCTTGAAGTTATAAAGCATGAAAACTAAGGCATGGGTGAAGAAAAACACAAATTTGAAACAAGATCATGGATCGGTACCAATCCATCGTGCCTCGAGATTTGATCCAAAATCGACTTGGTCTTCTCCTACTATCACGGATTTCACTGACTGACGATTTCAAACTGGGACTGACGAGTATTTAGGCTTGGAAAAGTCCAAATCAACTATAAATAGTCATCTACTTCAACTAGAAAATGATTTTTAGCACTTTAATCAAACTTTGGCTAGGTGAGAGGCTGCCATTTTCGAATCTCGAATTTGTATTTTCGAAATTCCATTGTAACTTTGGTGTTTCAAGCATAAAGTAATCGATAGAAACGATAAAGTGGATGTATGCTAACAATTTGTCGAACCACTATAAAATTATTGTGTTCATTTGCTTACTTGTTTCTTTTAATTCTTTCAATTTTCCATTTTTCTATCGATTGAGAATGTTAATCCAAAAATTTGGCTACAAATAACTTTATTACAAGTCCACTTGGCGGGTCAAATATGTGGGTTAATGAGATGGCTATATGATTACCCAACAATGTAAAACTGTTATGTTATTGGTCAAATTTTCATTACCATATAATTATCAATCGATAGGTTATTATTTTGAGCTATATCGGTATACCTGTACAATTGGTACGATAATGCCAATTTTGTCATTTTTAATAATAAAACATTAGTAATATTTACGGTAGTTTACCAATCCATTTATAAAACAAGGATATTCATATAATTGGTTGTATTACATACATTTAGAAGCAAGCATAAGGGATGTAGTTCAAGATTTCCGTTCAAATAATATTGTTAGCCAAAAAATTGGTCTAACACCCCCAATTGATTGATTTCGTGAATATGATGATTGCAAATCGTTATATCAAACCAAATAGCAGCAGATCAATAAAAATATGTAAAACTATGAAGAAAAAAAATAAAAAGCAAGACACAAGAAATTTATAGTGGTTCGATTATGCCCACGTTCACTATGATGATTTTCTATAACAAATTACAGACTAGATCCATAAGAAATAACTATTACAATCTCAAAATTCAGTAAGAAATTGCAATGACAGCACTTCTCCTAAGATATATAACACCAATTTGCCAAGATCGTCTTTTTGTTACAAGTAGACTTGTATTTATAGTAGTAATTGGTTGCTATCGGACATGTCGTCAATTTTCATTGTTGGTTCATTAGAATTCGTCACGGATCAAGATCCAAGAGAATAGAAGAAATAACAGGTCCAAAAAGACCAAGTTGATGGATTGGTACTCATCCATACATGGATCGATACCCTGACCCATAGGCAAATTGCCCTTCCTTGCTTTTCTTCAACATGTGTGTTTCTTCTTCCTGTGTTGATCTTCCTATGTTGAGTTTTATACCATGTTCACCAAGAATGTTGATGGAATAAGGAACTTTATGGATCGATACCGATCCATGGAGTTAATCAAATTCCTCCGCTTTTTCTTATGTTGTACTTCATACTCGATCATCTTTGAGTCTAGCATCCATTCCTTCACTGTTTTGAAGTCCAATATCATTAAATTATCGTTTGTGAAAAATCCCTGATAACAGACCTTAATTGAATTTTATTCTCATTTTCATTGATGTGTTTTATTAAGTGACGAGAAGAAACAATAACAATGTAAAAAAAGCCTTCAAACTTTTTTTTGACAATCGTTAATTTATCATTACCAGTGTAACGGTTACTAATGATAATAACCTTTGGCATACTAACAGATCAGTAATTGCTTCAATTTCAATTCACCAGTAAAAATGGCATGATAATGATGTTTGCAAAATGATAAAGGCAACCACCACCATTAGCCCTTCGCATGAGTTCTTTGTATTTTTTTATCCAAGTATGACAACAAAATACGATCATCTACCATTTGACTTAGTTAAACAAAAGTATTGATTGATGATTTAGCATCGCCGCAATTTTGAGCTGACATGAAACGTCTAAAAAGCAGCAAAAACATAGAGTAGTTCAGGTGTTGGAATGATATCATGGTTATATTATTAGTTTGAATATCTATGCAACTGATTAAGTGTCAAGAAGACTGGTAAAGTTAGGGTTACACAATTGCATATTTACTGAGAGGAAAAAAAAGGCGAACACAAAATTTAAAGTAGAACGTGAAACATTTTAAAAAGAATGTACAATACTACAATGGTATCGTACTACAATGGTTTTAGTTATTAGAAGGATGTCAAAGGTTATTTATTTGAATATCTATGTGACTGATTTAATACATAAACAATGCCACAGGATAACTCGGTAATTTTTTTAAAAAAAAAGGAGATAAGTCGGTAGAAACAACAAAAGGCTCTGGTATTATTTTCAAATAAAACAAATAGCTAACCAATTCAAAACAATAATATAGTTCTTTTTGCATATTAAATATGCAGTTATGCACCAAAACCAAAGTTATAAAATAGTCATGGAACGTGCATATCGTAAACAACCGGTTAACTTCTATGTAATATCAGACTCACTTGATCATCAGTTCCTTCTCTGCTAAAAAGTGCCTTACCGCAAAACAGCCAATAATTATCATCTATGACCACATAGGATACATGAGTTTGAAGTCATTTAACTGATTATAGATATCCTAGGGATGGCAACGGGGCGGGTCTAGGGTCCAAACCCGGTTGACCCGCCCCTGTTTTGGCCCGCCCAGACCCGCCCCATTGGGTCATCGGGGCGGGTAGACCCGTGACCCGTTCTTGAGAGGTCCGGGTCTAGGGTCGGGGCTTGGCTGACCCGCCCCAACCCGACCCGCACTTCTAAGATCTCATGAAATCGCTTTAGTATTATAACGATGATTTGTTAATCTATATATATATATATATATATATATATGTCTGTGTATGTTTGATTATGACATGGATATTATAATGTTCTAATCAATAAGATATAAAAAGTTTATAGTATTAAGCCGCATCATTGATATTTATAAAATAACATATGCATATTTTTTTGAATTATTTTGTACACCACATTTTTATTATCTTCCTTTATAATTGTAAACACATTGTAATTTGTATTTAATGTATCATTTAGTGACAACAAATATAAATACTTGTACATTAGTACACAATTTTGAATCAATACAAAAACCTTCACCGGGTCTCGGGGCGGGGCGGGTCTACCCTGACCCGTACGGGTCTCGGGTTGGGGCAAAATTCTGGACCCGCACCGGGTCTACGGGGCGGGTCTGGGGCGGGGTCTAAAAACCCCGGGGCGGGCCTGGGGCACAAGAAACCCGCCCCAACTCGCCCCATTGCCATTCCTAAGATATCCACAGTAGTGAAACCGTTAAAACACCACTTATCTGTTGTTTAATTGAACACTAAGTTATGAAAATACTTTATAAAGAACTTTTGTCCAATGTTCAAAAGATAAACAGTAAGTTGTCAATTTTGTGTCTTAACGAGTGGAAGCCCGTGCGTTGCACGGGTGCGTAGATTATAGAGTTTTATAGTTTATAGGTACTAACCGGTTGTTCGAATATATTGGATGGACATACATATTTTACAGTTTTATGTATACCCTTAATTGTAATAATGGTGTGGCTATTCAGTTGATGTATATTAACTACGTGCAACAGTAATTCATGTAATTTTGAATTTGTTTATGTGCATAATTGAATAATTAGAATTCCATAGTCAACTTCACCTTATTTTTCAATGTACTTTAAAAATTTCTTGCATGTATAAATGAATACTTAAAATTCAATAGACAACTCCCACTCGACTCTTCTCTTACATTATTGTGTATAATTAGAAATTAAGTTGGATATATGACAATAATCAGTCCAGATCAACTGTTTTTGTTATAACAATGGTCTAATAGTTGAATCATGAAAACAAAAGGTTGTACTTCCAGCAAATTGATTTCTATAATTTGTACAAAAGATACACGCATGTCTTTGTTGTGTTATCATTTCATAAATATCTAACTTGATTTTGACGCTTTACATATGTTGTTATTGCAATAATATATTTTATATATATTCATAGTAAAAATATGATATAACGTTAGAATAACAATATGATTATTCACCTTATGACTAATTTTGTAATATGAGTAGTCAGTTGAATGGAACAATCAGTGATCCATAAAGTTTAGTCGTGCAGTTTAAGTCATTTGGTTAAATTTGTTTGTTTTGTAAAGACCGCATGTCCATAAAGCATTCATTTTTCTTGCAATACTGTGTTGCATGTCACATATAATGCATGTAACTACTAATTTAGCATCATAAGCACATAATTCACCTTACATGATTGAATATGCAGATAAAGCTAAGAAAAATGTTACTAATAATGTGCATTTATTATTCTTACCTGAATGTTGGTGTAATATAGCATGCATAACTATTAGGTCAGGTTTGTTAGGAAACATAATTCAAATAATACATTCCTAGTTTAAGCTTAATTTAACTCAATTCAATTTAAAATTAGTTGCCTCCTATGGTTCTTGGAAAATTCATAACAATCTATTAAGTTGTGCAGAAATTTGACTTCACTTAGCATGCCCAAAATACAAAATAACTTCTCATAATAAGAGTTGAATAAAGAAAAATGATCTGATTGTACATGAATAGAATGTTAAATTATAAAGAGTCAAAGCTTATAAAAGCAATGATCGTGACAGCAATAAGTATAATTTAATCACAATCAAAGAACGGAAAGTATTTAATCAATATCATATTTGACAAACTGAAACTGTTTGCAACTTGTACACTTAGTACAACCATTTTATCCAAGTGGAAATTTGAAATTAGGCACGATTTTAAACAGAGCACAAATTTGAATTTGACCATAATTTCAGAAATTAAAATTAATAATATAATTTTGCAACTGGATAAATTTTGAGTGCCTCTATCAAATCCATTACATCTAATTACATCTCATCACTATAGTGGTAAAACTGATAATCACCTCAAAAACTAATAATATAAAGCTTGGAAGAAAAACAATATGAGTAAAATATATATACCAATAAGAATTGAAAAACAGGGTTAAACAACAGACGATGCTATAGTCTTCTTCATTTCGATTGTCAATTCTTTCCCTTGATCCAAATTAGGGTTCGAGAAATACACTGACAAAACAATTGGGAAAGGAGGCTAAAGAATTTTGGTGGAGTGGGAAAATTGTAGAAATGAGAGATAATAAATATAGAAGCAAAAGATGAAATATGGCATGCGGAAATTAAAGTTGATTAACAAATTACGCGGTGATGCAAGTAATGTGAAGAGATCGTGGCAGATCGTGTGAATAAATCAGTATCTGTGTATAAATGAGAGCCACTTGATATGTATGCTGAGAGTAAATCTCAGCCTCTTTGTCTTTCATAACTAACCAAGCTGTTTTATTATATAGATTCATTACAAGTATTATCCATACCATATTCACACCAGAAAGTTACTAAACCCATCGTCAATTAAAAAGCCAGCAGAGTACATAATTTGATAATTTCCTCAGTTGTCTCTTTTTTGCTTGAAGATTAATTCTAGTGCATTCAAACTGAGATGTCATAAGTTTAGGACATACATTCTAACTAAACAAAGAACAATACATGGATTGTTATACTAAGAAATACCATCAAGTTGTTTCATGTACTTAAAGGTAAAAAAAGGACTAGTGAGGAATTCTTTCGCTACAATAACATGGGAATCATTATACCAAAATAATTAGATGTTATTAGATACATGATTCTCTCCCAAGTCTATGTTATTAGATACTTTGAAGGAGCAAAAACATCTTAGCAGCCAGAGGAAAGGAAAAGCAGTCAGGATTCACAATCATGAATCTAAATAAATTAAACTCAGGCTAAGAGAAAATAGACATTAGCTTATGTGAAGGAGAAAATCACTAGAACTATTAGAAAGTTATGCCACTACATTCGTTCATTATAATGTTAATTATGAAATGTTAATAGGTGTATTATATATAATAAATATTTTACACAACAGACATTGAGAAAGTCATTTGCAGTAGTAGCTGTCCATGCAAGCAAATCAGTTAAGATCCACTTGTCATCAACTAAGGAACGTAAAAAAGATAGCATGATGGACTGACTAATAAAAAACTTGCCTTGTTAGCATGCCTAGCATACAAATGCCATGATATCATTTACAACAAAATATGCTCCTGAAGATAATTTACCAAGCAATGAACAAAAAAGACTGTCCTGTCTTGAAACTTTTGGTTTATAGATCTTGGTTTGCAGCACATAGCCGATTGACATTCACAATATCAATGATAATCATGACCGTGAATGGATCAAACGGTCTGTTAACTGGGTTTTTTAACCCAACGAAATTCAAAGGAAGTCAGAACATCTACGACAAGTCAAAACAACTCAAGAATCAACCAAGAGGACCAAAAGAAGGAATGAAGAAAGACTCAAGAGGAGGAAACCAAAATTTGACCAAGATGATGGATCACATAAGGTTCGCTCGTAGATCCTCCAATCCTCTTGCATCATAATCTAATATGTTCCCTAGAGACACTTGCCAAGTTTCATAGCATGCCAAACAATCTAGCTCGAGAAGTGAAGACTCATCTGATTTAAGTTGTTTGACCAAAAGCACCTAACTTAAAATGAACCTACGAAACTCACACGAAGTTGGATTGACTTGAAATTTTGCGAGAACACTTAGAAGACATAATAGAAGGCTCACAGAAAAAATGAGATCGTTTGGAGTTGATTTGATGGATCGCTAGTGACCTAACTAGATGGATCGCTAGCGACCAATGTAGATTGGACCTCACCACCTCAAATTTTTATGGTAGGTCTCACACACCTTAGAGAGAGTACCTGCAAAGTTTCGTCTGATTTCATTAAGTTTTCAGCGAGTTGTGGACGATTCTTCTGGACCAAATGACCCATGAAGACGGATGATCAAACTAACTTCAAACGACTTGATATTTGAACAGCGCACTTAAATAGAAGATAGGAAGACAACCAAACAAATATCACTCAAAAATATGCTAAGTGGATGGATAGCTAGCGATCCATCCTCTATGGATAGCTAGCGATCCATCAAGATAGGTCGGATCGCCCTCAAACTTTCCGAGCTCCTTCGTAGCACTAAGTAAAGGCTTCTGGTAGAAAAATATGCTAAGTTGATGGATAGCTGGCGACTCATCCTCTATGGATAGCTAGCGATCCATAGAAATGACTCAGATTGATTTGAGATTTTCAGTGACGACTTTGCATAACTGGACTCTTCTACACCTGAACTTCTGGCTCAATACTCACTGAATTTCTCTACAAATACTCACCTACCTACAACTAGTGATGGATCTTTTCCGGGGAGAGAGCCGTCATTACTCTATTGGAATTCCTTCACTTCTTCAACTTTCTTCTGCTCACAACAGTCATCAAGGGAGTTACTGTGATTCTCCAGTCAACTCTTGTACTTGTGACTTATTCTAACTCATTGTAACTTAGATCTAAGGATTAACTAGTTGATATCTAGAGAGATTCAACTAGTATAATCATAATAAAGATTGATTAAAGTGGACGTAGGCCAGAGTCAGTCGAACCACTATAAAAATTATGTCTTTTTTCTTACTTCTGCTTTTTATTTGTTGTTTATCTGAGATTTGTGCTGCTGATTATCTGCATTGGTGCTTTTACACTTGATCCAAGGTGTTGATCCATTTTTTGGGTTAAAATGGTCGAATCCACTTAATTTCATCAAAGGTTTTTTCATACGTTATTCTGTGCAAAATCAATGATCAATCAGCGTTGTATAATTGGACCTCAATAACACGCATCAGCACAAAAGGCTAAAGTAATTAATTTTTTGAATCTGTCAGATGATGCAAATTTTAAAAAACAAGTGTCTTGCTACAGATGTGAGATCTCTCTCATGTACACACATATTACACAGTACACACACGTGTATGTATGTCTATATGCATTTGTACGTGAGTATGTATATGTACGTGTATAGAGGAGGGATCATAGTCCTCTTTTATGTAGTCCTTCTATTTCTTTTGTGCAAAATTATTCCAAAACGAAACACAATTTTGTAAATATAATCTATTTGTTATTGGGGATCATCTATATGAAAATTAGGATCGTTTTGAAACTTTTAACTACTTAAAAACATAAATCAATGTGAGCCATCTTACATGTACGCATTTACCATCGATTGCAAATGTAATTTTAGAACGAGGCAGAAGTTTCTAAATCATTCAATTTGTTGTCTAGATGATTTCAATAGCAAATTGACCATATCTACAAAAGATTGTTTCATTTCAGAATATTTCTGACAAAGAAGGGGTTACATAAGGTAACACACGTGTGTGTATTTGATAGTAAGAGTGGTGTTTTATTCAAGCAGAGCACATATTTTGATGTCTCGGAGTTTCAAGTCTATGACCTCTAGAACCTGAGTCTATAGCATCATAACACTAACCAGTTGAGCTAGTGATCCTTGACGCATGTGTGTGTGCACGCGCGTGCATGCATGTGTATATGTACGCGTATGGAGGACAGCTTTTCCGTTGAGATCAATTTTGATTGCTATTAACAAAATATAGCATTTTTTAAACTATTCACAATAATAAATCGGTTTTTAACAACTCAAAACATTTAATTATTTTGGAAAAGAAAAGAAAAAAAGGATGTACGTAACAAAGTCCATTGCACCCATATGAAAACATAACTACACGCATATGGAAAAAAATTCTATTGAGATTAGTTTTGATGATCATTTACAGAAATAGGACTTTTTTAAACAATTTAAAAGCATATGCTAGTTTTTAATGACTTATCCATTTAATTTTTTATTAAAAAAGGTGGAACCCGGTTTACGAGGCTCTCGCACGATAGCAAGCTCTGGGGAGGTCAATAATGCACGTAGCATTTCTCTCGCATTGCGAAAAGGCTTTTTTCGGATTCGAACATGTACGTCCAGATCACCATGAGAGTGACATAACCGTTGCGCCAAGACTCCACCTCCCATTTAATTTTTTATTAAAGGTACATATGGACAACAACCGTCGGTTGTGTCGACATAAAAACATAATTGCACCCATATGAAAAGACATTGGTGGAACAATCCAAGTACAATTTCTTTATTTTCTGTATGGAAGCTATTGCCAATATTCGAAAATAGTTTGAAAAGTGGTTTGCTTTTGTAAATGGCTGAAAAAAATCTGAATAGAAATGTTCGTACATAAATTATAATCCTACCAGAAGAGAGATTGTCCTTGATTGGATTGTCTTGCGTGATAGGAAATTGGAATGACGGTTCAAAAATGAAATAGTTTCCCTCGCAAATAACTTGAAGATTTGGTATATAAACACGAGCCGGTGGGCAAATAACATTGGAGATTTTGTTTGTTACACTACCATGTGACAACTCATATGTATACGCCAAACGTAAGAGATGGTTGAGCTTGATCTGACCGTCAGAACTTAACACGGTATCAAAGCCCGATGTTACGAACTACGTCATGCGAACAAAGAAACATTGCTCTCAAAATACTCTAAGGGAATGCAAATCAAGGGAGAGACTGTTAGAGTTGTCTCACATCATTGGAAATTGAAACGACGGTTCAGAAATGAAATAGTCTCACATTGTCAAATAACTTGAAAATGTAATGTATATATATGAATTTGTAGTCCCGTAATATTGAGTAATCCTTTTGTTGCACTATTGTGTACCGAACTCATGTGTATATCATATGTAGGAGACATGGGAGTTTGGTCCGACAATCGAAACTAAACCATCCTTGTGTATAAAGATCCATAAACATATTTAAACTCTTTTGAGATCAATACAAAAACTCATACAAATGTATCACATTGTTCCATAAGACAAATAAAACCTCCTAATTCGATTACTACACAAAATTTAATATATATGGCAGAAATTTGTTACTAACCATGGGTGAAGAAATGCGTATATGGATAGGAAAATTTTACAATAGCACCTCAAATTCAAACCTTTTATCCATCCTACCCAAAGTCGTCAAGGCAAAAAAAAGCCTGGGCTGACATCTACCGCTTTTGTACGCCTAGGGCTTTTTTGGAAGCCTTGAACATCGTTTTTTCTGAAGAGATGAATGCGTTGATGCAAGCAGGTGAGGGCGACAGGCGAGGTCCACAGTATAAACATTGGCGACAGCCAGTGGCTCGAGTTTGAAGGGGGCAGTATGTCGAGTTCGTCAACGACGGCAACAGATGCAAGGTCGAGAGTCAAGACGGTTTTTTCCTTAGACAATCAGTATCGATATGCCCTAATTTGATCGATATTTGCCAAATAACCTCAATTGCGCTTGATTTCAGGCTTAAGCCCTTAATTTTCTCCAAAAAAACGAGTTAACAATAATGCGCGCTTTTTTAAGCATGTTGATTTTTCGGTGCTTCAGCGTCGACGCCTTTTCGATTGTCGACGCCTAGAGGAGCAGAAAAGCCCTAGGCAATCACTTTGATAATAGAGATCATGCCACACTGATCATTTCCTCGATAATTTCATAAATATTTTCATTAGTGGTCAAAAACTTGTTATTTTTATATGCACAAACAATTCAAAAACAAAAAAATAATTTGTGGTGTCAGGGTTAAAAACAATTCTACACATTAAACAAATTAACAAAGAGTTATCAGATTAGTCCATATTAAACATTGACTAACAAGTCCTAAAACATGTTTAATATCTATAACATACATACAAAATGATAAAAGAAATACTAACCGTAGTTAAATTCAAAATTAACGATGTTACATCATTGCCCTCTTTGAAAAAAACATTGATCCTCAAAATTTGCGCCAGTTATTCATCAAAGTAACAAGGATGTGATACAACTCCCAAATTCACAAGTAATCAAGTATTATCATATATGTTTTGTAAAAACCGATATCATGAAGCTATAATATTTTTATAAAGTCTAGTACCCTCATTGCACATTTCAAAACCATATTTCTTTACCATCATCCATAAGCGTTAAGCGAATATAATCCAACAATGATTAAAAACATACATTGATTTTCTATTAACTAATGAGAAAAAATAAGTTGATAAAAATAACATATGTCCTCGCATCTTTACCAACCCGTTTCAGTGAGTCAATCAAATAAGTTATTATTATTTCAACTACGACTTTGATAAAGTTTTTCAATTTTTAAAGAGCAAACCCATGAACATATAAAAATAGCGATGTCCTACTTTGTTTAAAAACTAACTAAAAATACAATTTTAATTTTTTTTTCAGTGCAGTGTATTTCTACTACGCATAATTATGATTTGGTTATGTGTGTCATCTTATTATATAAATAGTAAAGATGAATGTTGAATATTTGTAGTCTTTAAAAAGATTTTAGAACATGTTTAAATAATTCAAGTAAAATAACAACAATGGCTTCAAATGTAGTCAAATAAAAATAACAATCATACGTGCACAGTTTAACTGCAATAATTGAGATCCATTGTCCATGCATAGAGGGACTTTTTTTTATATGAACTAGTCAGCAAAACTTACTAACGAAGTAGGCTGGTTTTGGAAAAAATCATCGAAACAAAGTAGGCATATTCTAGTCGCGACAGCAACCACATCAACAAACTGTAATTGCCTGCTCTTAAGAGCAACTATTAATTGCGTATAAGAAGCTATAATATTAAGCGCTACTAAGAATGCATAAAAAATTTCAAAACTCGACGTATTTCTAATAGAATGGGTGCAACTATCAGATGTGCTTCCGTGGACTACGGAATAAGCGCAACATGAAGTAGTGCCTATCTGTATATATATCCATATAGCATTGGCCCACGCTTTATTTTTCTCCATTTATCTCCATTCACGTGAGACCTACTCAAATCAACTCTAAACCCCCCACTTCAAAGCCATGTTTTTCATATAAAACATCAAAATTTTCAACAACAAAAAAAAGGTTCTTAAATAAAAAAAATCTAAAACATAATGGAAGGGGTTTTTCTTTGCACCGCATGAAATTGGTGATTTCTAAAACCCTAGCCTGTTTATAGATGGATTTTGTAGTTTATTTATGGTGTTTTTAATACTATTTTAAATATATGAATGCAAATTTTTTGAAGTAGTTCTAGTTTGTTGTGAATGCAAAATCCATAATGTAAATGCAACATCTCTATTGGTTCCCTTTTTCATGCATAGAGCCGATGATTGGAACTGTGAATGCTAGCGTATGACGTCTACAAAATAAGCAATTTCCTTTGTTAGCTTTAGTTTCATTCAATATTGCGGATAAGATAATTTATATTAAATAATAGTTGATTTTACTGTAGTACAACTTGTTTAAAAATAACAAAAACTCACTTGCTGTTTAGACGACTCTTAAAGTTTTGATGAATTAAGTAGTTAACTTTCTAATCTTTGAGTACAAGAGTTACTCAAACAAACCGCTTTTTGGCACTTTATACATATTAAGTACATTCGATTTGACGATCTTTGTATCACCGTCTTATGCAATAAACGGCGACAAGAGACTAACAATTCATTTTTTGGTTAAAGAAATGATAACTATTTTAGTAGATATTGGTATATCATTGGATTTCCCTATAGAAGACCTCTTTGTTAACTATTTTTTATATATCGATATTAATGAGACTTGTGAAGAGTCATTAGGCATGGTTCCACCTAACGACGTCAAGATGAATGAGGGAGAAATTAAAGTTGGTTGAATAGAAGGCTTTTTGATAGAATTTAATCTTGTCGTTGACTCATCAATTCTAGATATAGAACAATACATTTGGGTTGGCATAGTTCTTATAGCTTCTAAACTTTTACTGAATCAATCAAATTCCAAAAGATCAAGTATCAAGGGGTTATATCTCTTACAAAATTTCAATACATGTACTACATACTCATGTATAGATTGTGTTATGTGCATTATATCATGACTTTGATAGTGTGGATTTGAGAAAGACAAGTAGCATGATTGGTTGGTTGTATAATGCTTTTGCTTGTATAACTCTTTAAATTGTATTTACATTTGAATACACTGAAAAATGATAATCTGAATGCATTGATATATGTTGACACTATGGAGCTGTGGGCATGAACTCATTTTATCGATCATCGAAACATCCTTGATTATACCATCAGTGATTTACCTTATGAAGCTTGGTAAATTTAATTTCTTTATTCGAATTGCTAACTTTGAGTAGCATATCCCGACAATATTTAACTAACATTTTTGTGCTTATTCATTATACGGAAATGAGTTGGATTTTATGGAGTAGAATAACATAAAATAGAATCCATACACTCAATATATTTTAGATACTCTACCACATTTTTCAGACGGAAGGCAAAGTTGGTTGTTACAAACATCAATCGTTTGCTTACAAAGTGTCGGCATACATTATCCTTGCGAGTTAATGAGACAGGTTGGATTAGATCGACATATACCCGATGCAACTGAAGTGGCATTCCCAAATGGATGGGATGGATCTATATCAATCATATGTTGTCAAATCCGATCACATATTAGATTTTATCCAACACCAACGCTAGCTCTTTACGAGCATAGAAGAATATCATAGCTGGTATTGGCATATCATTTCATGATATACCCTTAAAGCAACGCCTATTGTTCTTAAAGAATTGTTCAAAAGTTTATCTAATTATACTCCACGAAGGAAGGGTCATTAACATGAATTGATAAGCGTTAGGATTAAAGCTTAAGCAGTGGTACTTGAATATAATCAAATATTGTTTTATTTCACATTGAAGAGCTTCATCTGATTTCATACATAGTTATGATATTACAGGCAATCTTATGAAAGAAAAGTGGAATAAAAACAAATGTTCTACATAAAAAATCAATAAAAACAATACTTAAAAAAATAGACTAGAACGATCTACCTCCACCTCATGTTGAAGCACCAACATAGGCACCGAAGAGATGTTTCTTTACATCCATCACAACTGCCTTTAACACAAGTATAAGATGAAGTTGATGTTGGAAGCGGGACAAGAACACCGCAAGAAGCTAGGCGACTATTAAATATAAACTTAAGTTTTATATTGTTATTGAATGCTTGTGTGACGACCCGGAATTTTAGATATTTGAAATTGGAATATTTAATTGATTTTAAATATTCAGGTGTTGATTTTTAAACTTGAATTTCAAATATCTCTATTTATTGGATAGTTTAATTATTTGATTAAATAATTGAAAATTGGGTAAAATGTGAAATCTTGGTTTTTAAGCTCGCTAAAAATAATTTGAAGGCTTATAAAATTTATATTGATAATACTGAAGATAATAAAAATGTTAAAATTGAATTTAAAAGTGGTTTGTTCAGTTTTAAAAATATATTGTTTAAATTGATATTTAAAAATAGCCTTCCGAGGCACAGTCTCGGATTTCGACGAAACCAGTTCCATTGGATCCGTAATGGTGTATTATTATCGGATTTCAAACTTCATAACGTTTGGAGAGAACGCGTGGTCGTACGATATATAAACGCGCTGAAATTTATATCGAAAACTCAATATAATAATTGGGTCCAAAAAGCTATCTTCTTCATACGATCGAATTAGGACTCGAAACATTTTCCATTGCGTTCGGAATAAGGGCATAACATTATGAACGCCTGGCGGCACGCCTCGATAGGATGTCAAAATTTCAAACTACAATTTCAAGACGATTTAAATTTAAAAAATATGTATATATATTTTTCAATCTTTCAAAATCTGTATTCCCATCAGACCTTTTTGCTTTCATTTCGTTGTCACTGTAGCATCCCTCTAACACGCCACCTTCCTTTCAAAAGCCCACGTTCCCACTTGTTTTTTTTCTTTTCAAAGCCGAAAGAAGAAAAAAATTAAAAAAAACAAGAATTACAACTATTTAAAAATCGCAGTCTTCATTCTCCTTTCTCATTCTTTTTCTGTCTGCTGTTCAAAATGGCGGAACGAAGAATTCAAATCGAATCGTTCGTAAAAAAATATCACGTCGCATTTCTTCCTCATTCAAATTCAGTACGAGATTAAATCCTTCTTCCTGCCAGTCGATTCGAACTCTAGTGCGGTTGCGAGCGAGCAAGGCAAAAAGGGGAATTGAACGAAGTCGCGTGACCGAGGGGAAGGCATGCATGGCTGGGGAAGCTCGGGTACGAGCGCGACTGGGTGGTCTGATTGGAATTCGTGACGATGGGGGTGACTCGCTCGCGAGGATTTGGGGAGGAGTGCATTGTCGTGATTGATTTGGGGAGGCTATCTTAGCTGAGAATGCGGTGGCATGATAATCGAAGTCGCGATGTGGATAGGAGCGGCGGTGTTGTGCTCTCGCGATGGTCGGCAGGGGGATGCGGCGTCTGGTCCTTTTTAGGTAATTCGATTTTAAACATTTTTAATTTAATGTTTACTTAAGTTTAAATTGTAATTTAATTGTGATTATGATTTCAATTATCAGAGGATTTTTTTTAACAGGGTTGAAAATGTTTTGATTCAAAGAAAAAATATACAGCAACTTACTGTTTAAAATTTAAAAATATGTACATATGTGTATATACAGAAATAATATAAGTATAAATATATATAAATACACATACATATTTTAATTTAAATATATGTAGATGATCAGAGAAATATATATATATATAAGATTTTGGAAAAAAATATAGGAGTTTTAAAATGTTTGAAAGTATATAAAATTGGATTTTTGAATCTATATAGATTATTTTTAGTATGTCGGTTTCAAAAAAAAGAAAAAAAAGAGGAGAAAAGAAAAGAAATATACATATAAATATAGATATAGATATATGGAAATATACACGCATATTTTCACTTACTAGTTTATTTTAAAATAATGGGTTATGGTGATTTACTTGTTTAATCAACTTATTTAATTATTTTAGTTACTAGGAAATTATTAAAGGAAAATTTGTTTAAATTAAATTTATTAAAAAGGAAATTGATTGTTCGATTAGTTCAAATATTAATAAACCATATAATGTTTGTACAAGGTCTAGAATCGTGGAGAGACAAGCCGGTTTGGATCGGATTGCAAATTAAAGTCAAAGGTGAGTTAATCTCACTCAAATTGGATTACTGGATAATTTAATTAATTAAAATTAAATTATTGGATGATTGATTGAATTTGATAATTATTATCAGTCTGGATGTGATATTATATATAGTAATATATATATATATATATTGGAGTGATTGATATTCCCGCATTATATAGCGGATGAGACCCTATGCGCCCGCATAATAGCGGATGACCCTCTATACCGCGATATCTCCCTCGAAGTGGGATTGGTATTTTTATATTGTGCTAACATCTGTGGATGCAGGGAAACAGGTTGGAGGGATCCAACTGGATTCCTCAAAAGTATTGAAATTTATTTTCATATTCTGTGATATGATTTATTTGGTAATCTGTGATCTGTGATAGATTATAGTGTAAATTGAATTATTGAAAGCTATGGTTAGGATGAATATATTTTGAAATTTTAAGATATCAAAAATATAAAGATTGGATTTTTAAAGGAAAATAAAGGGAAAATTGTATGTAAAATATTTATAGTGAGTGGATAAATTAAAAGAGTAAATTTGGGAAAAAGGGTAAGAGTTTGATTTTGGAAGTCCTATTAATAAATTCCGAGTAGGGAAAAATAGGGATTTTTGAATAAATGGGAAATAAAGAGTTTTGAGGACTTAAGCGATATTGTTTAAGAATTAAAGGATTTATTTTTAAATCCAAGATTTCAATGGTTTGGGAGAAATAAAAAGGAGAATTTTGAAATAAAGTGTGGAATTGATGTTCCAGATCTAAATAAGATTTTAAATCGTGATAAAGGAGTGAATATGGAATTAATGGATTTTGGAATAGATTTGAGTAAATCAAGAAATAAAATTCAAATGGAATTGATTCAGAAAATCGATTTGAAATCGATTAAGTGTTTTTGAAACGGTGGTTATAAAGGAAAAGGAGGCTATGGGATTTATAAATTGGGTTTATAAATAAAGTGAATATTTATCAGTGGATAATTTGAATGGGTAAATTCACGTTGGGAATTTATAAGGAGATGAGTAAATCGTTTTAAAAATAAAAGAGAGTTTTATTTTTAAAAAGTATGGGAAAGAAAATTTACGGGATTTGGGACGTAAATTAAATTGGAGATAAACCGAGAAGGATTTAAAAATGGTTAGACCGTTTTTATTAGAGTGGAAAGGGTATTTTCCTAGAAAGCTAAGTATATTTTCAAAGAAAGATTTCTAAGTATAAATTAGAAGTTTCTAAGATGTTTTAAAGGAATGTTTAGAAAAGTTTATTATTTAGTTAATTTAAAAATTTTAAAGTAAATATTTATTAAGTAAGTTACAGTAGTTAGTTATTTTTAAAGGTTAAATTAGTATTATGATTTAAAGGATAACTATTTAATATTTATACTTTATACAATAGTTTTGTTTTATTTTAAAAGTAGTTTTTGGCTAAAGTTTTAACTTGGGAAATTATTATAGAATTTCATAGCTATTATTTTGAATAAAGGGATTTAAGTAGTTTTATTTTAAATGTTTTAAGCGTATATTTTTGGGTAAAGTGATTTAACTTGTTTAAAATCTAAATTTAATAAGGCTTGGTGTTTTTCAGTGGAAATAAAATAATCGGTTGAATGTGTTTAATTTGATAGTTAAATAACCGACTATCAATATTGATCAATGCGCTGATCGTTTCGAAGAGACCGAGATCTGATTTAATTATCTGAAAACCACTTCGATCTGATTTGAACGTAGCAAATGAATACCGTGAAGATGATGAAGACGGTGATTCGGTTTGTCCAGACCCAGAACAACTTGTATGGACGAATGCTATCAGAACATCGTCATTGGAGGACGATGAGCATTCTAAGTGAAATTCGTTCCTAAAAGGTAACGTTTAGCCTCAAGCCTCATCAACCGGGAATGGCTAAAACAGGGGAGGTGCAGCAAGGCTAAGTGTGTAACAACCCGGAGTTTTATAACAATTAATTATCGTTGTTAAACGATTAATGTTGATAGCTAATGGCTATTTGGAGTTTTTAATCGGATTGAAATTCTTTTATAATTTGGTGAATGATATGTGGACTTTAAAATTTAATATTGCAGCCCATGTTTTCATTTGTTTGTTTTATGCTGTGATAACTATCAAAGGCAAACCCGACCCCTTCATTCATTTTCAAACCCTAAACCAAACTAACGAACGAAATAATGGTGGCTTTGTCTTCGTTCGTTCCTCTTTGCAAAATTAGGGCTTCGATACATTGAGGCTGCCGACTTCAATTTCTCGATCGAATGAAGGCGCTGCTTGTTTTTAAGTCGACTGAAGGGGCGTTGCGAGTTTGGCTTTGTCGATCGCTCAATTTCTCGATTGCTTGGCTGTTTCAATTTTGCTTCGAAACAAAGGTGAGTGATTTTCTCACTCACATCTGTAATTCAAACCCTTTATTCTCGTTCGTATGAACCTGTTTGAATTTGTCGATCGATTTTGCTTGGCCGCTTGATTATTCTTCAATGATGCTGATGATTTCTGACTTTTTCATATGCGTATATTTCCGTATATTTCTTACTTGATTACTTGATACACACGGCTTTGGGTTATTTCGTGATTGCCACGGCGTTGAATTCGTTGTCGTTGAACTTTGAATTTCTGAAGACTTCGACAACATTGATTTTGTGAAAATATTTTGTATTTATGAAATTCTTCGGTCTTGAGAACTTTATCGTGGTTGATTTCGATTGACTGTTGCTTACATCCCTGTGCTTCGACTCTGGCCATTCCAGATTGTACTTTGTCGAGCACCTACTTATTCATGGTTGCTGATGCTACTGTATACTTTTGCATATTTGTCTGGTCATTGTGTATCTCCATTCTCTTGTATAGTTTGGTCACTTGGAATGATTTTGTTCATCCTGTCATTGCCAAAATGGTTCTGACTTGATGCTGTAGTTGCCGATGATGTTGATTGCAATTTATAGGAGTCGAACTCCTAAATTTTCGTTCGTTTGATTTTTTTCAATATTATGCTTTTGGCCGTTTGATCATTGCTTGGATGCTTGAGATTTTACTGACTGATTCAAATTCGTATATTTTCGTATATTTTGATACTTGTTTCCCACGGCTTTGAATCTGAACTGTTCGTTTCCTTACCACCACGTCTCTGACCTGTTCAACTTTGATTTCGATCACTAGATTTGGTTTCTTGACAACCACGGCTTTTGAAACTGCTGTTGACATTTCTTTGTGCTCGACTCTGGTTATTTGTGTTCATCCCTGACTTCGGCTTTGACCTTTTCTGATGATGTTGATTTCACTGTGACTTTGGTTACACCTTGCTTCGTTCACTGTGACTTTGGTTACACCTTTTTGACTTTGGCTTGATTCTTTGATTTGAAACTGCAGTTCCATGACTTTGGCATGATTATTCTGTATCATACTCGACTTTGGCCATGACTTGTTCAACATGAAATTCCTGACCTGAAGCTTGAACTTGTAATATATACACAGTCTTCAAGTTTGAGTTTGCATTGTGATCTTTGACACTGCCTGACTATATGCATACATTTAGCTGGTACACATTTGTGATGAGTTGCACTGAGATATACATGTGCATCATTGTTGTATCACCATATAGTTTGTATTTGTACATTTGTCTCTGGTTTCACTTTTGTTTACTTGTGCAGTTCTCTGGTCTAATCAGTATTGCATGTATGCTTCATTGTATCCATCTTGTTGTCATTTGGTCTTGATGTTGTACTTGATTGTGCACTTGAATATGTACAGATGTGACTGCACTTGCTTGGCCATTTTGTACTTCTGGTCTGGTATACATGTGCACTGTCTATATCTTAGTACATGTTGTAGCTTGAGAATGATTTGTGCTTGATCATTTCATGTTGATTTTTGAAATTGTACCTATGTTGAATCCAGTTTCACAACTCGGGTTTGACCTTGTGCTCGTTTATGAATTTTCATTGTGCATTCATGTGCACTTTGTTCATTTGATGGTTACTGGGTGGATGTTGTACGTTGTAGTTCCATCTGGTTCATTCCGATTTGAGTTGGTGTCATTTGATGTTTTTGATTTACTGAGCTTTTGTGTATTTCATCACTGTTGTGGCGAGGCAGTGCACGCGTGCGTGTACCGCAGCCACACAGAAATGATGTTGTGATTGATATTTCAATTGCTTGAATTGTTTTGTGTGTTCAATTCAATATTTTGAAAGCGTATTTTGATTTGGTTTGACTGGATTATTTTGTTGTCTAATTATCTAATTGATAATTAGATTATGAGTTTCTAATTATTTATTTAATAATTAGATTTTGTCGTTAATTGCCGTATAGGCAATTCAGTTGTTTTCTAAATTATCTTCATTGATAATCTTTCTATTTATCCTTGTTGATGAGTTGAATTTGCTGATTTGTTGTTTAACACTGTTTAGTGTTATATCTACCGTTATCCGATTCTCTTATTGAAGGGTTGGATATACGAGATTTGTTGTGACTGTCGTCTATTTGCTATCGTCTATTTGCTATTTGATTATTATTGCTTCTGTGCATTAATAACTGAGTTTGAATTAGACTGGCCCGTGTATTATTTTCTTTTGAATTTAATACTCGGGTCAGACCGAGTTATTACAGGTTGTAGATATCTTGCTTTGGGTTGCTGCTTGAGCTATGAAGTCTCTTCATATCTTTTGGAGTAGTCGTCGTCATTTTGTAGTAGTCAGTGTATCTGATCTAGGATGATATGTATTCATGTATATTATTGTCAATAATGTACTTGTATATGTAACTTCCAGTGTCGACAGTTGTAGTTGTATCATATGTATTGTATCACATGTATTATAACTGCCTTCAGTTGTATATATATGAGATTTTTATATTAGCTGTGTTCCGCATTTAGTTTATCTGTGTTATTATTATATATATTGTCCTAAACTATTATGAACCATTGTAGTTCGTTTTATACTGGAATTGGATATATCGATGGGAGTAAATAAACAGAGATGAAAAATATATATCACTTCTATCGAGATAACCAACACTAGTGTAAGGCCTAACTACGGATGGCCGCTCCTATCCAGCCTTATTCTTCGTAATAACAGACAGTATTTCTTTTAATACTCTTTGTTATTATGAGCATAGAGGTGGGGCGTCACAGTTGGTATCAGAGTTTGGGGTTTATGGACATAATATAAAACATAACTTAGATGGAACATGTGTTACAACTATTTGTCGATGTTTTTAGTTGTGCTTTGAGTCAAAACTAAAGTTTTGAAATTATGATGAAATTTTTTTAAATATCTTTATTTTAAATATAAAAAAAGGAAAATTGTGTTTTGATGAGATATTAATTTGTGTTCTGTTTATCAGAGTGCGCAGCGGAAACAGTACGACTGCTTTCGCTGAGTACAGCTGATAACCCTTTTGATTTAAAAAAAATCAAAATATGAAAATGAAATAAATTTCATTGTGATGTTACATAGATGTGTTTATTTTGTTTTCTTTGAAAATTTCGAATCCGATTTGAGGATCCGAAGTGATTGCTGCTATGTGGTTTTGTTGAGAATTTTGTTGTTTTGAATTATCTTCATTGAAGATATAATCGAGTGATTTCTTTGTTTGTTTTGTAGTGTACGTGCAAATTTAAGTTGCACGTTACTACATTAATTATACGTTGAACCGGTGTTTGGTTTAAACGTATTTTGTTGCCGTTATTCTTATAACGGGATTTTTACATTGGTGCTAAATTTTTGAAGCAAGGTGTTTTGTTGACATTTTTAATGAATGAAAATTCACTGGTATTATATTTTGATGTGAATTATTTGATGAGATTTTGACGTATAAAAATTACTGTCGCTTTGACTTCAGTAACCGTCAATTTTAAAGTGGATTTTCAAGCGGTAATTCCGCAATGCTAATTTTGAGATCCGATTTTACGGTGTTTTGGAAAGTACAATTTCCTTTTCGAAATTGCTACTGATATTGCTGTTTTAATCACGTGTTATGAAAATTGTTTTAAAAATTTTACAGTTTGCGCTTTCAAAAGAATGAGGAAGCGATTTAAACGCTTCAGCCAAATTGAGGACTATGAACCCTCACTTTTACTGTTTCGCTTAATTCCGGACTTGTCTGTTTGAGAACGTAAAATGTTATTTATTTAAAATACAAAATTTTACAGTTTACGCTTTCAAAAGAATGAGGAAGCGATTTAAACGCTTCAGCAAAATTGAGGACTACGAACCCTTACTTTTACTAATTCGCTTAATTCCGAACTTGTCTGTTTGAGATTGTAAAATATTATTTTTACAAAATACACAATTTTGCACTTTCAAGGAAACGATGAAGAGAATCAAACGATTTAGTAAAACTCGTGGTATGGGACATGTGCGTTTGCTATTTTGGTTAATTCCGGACTCGTTAATTGAAACATCTGTTGTTTGATGATTTTGATGATTTTGTGTGCTTTCGAGCCACTATGATGGACCTTCGGGTCATATGTTGGACCTTCGGGTCATATGATGGACCTTCGGGTCAAATACCAGTAGTAGACCTTCGGATCACTCTGCGGACCTTCGGGTCATTTGTTGGGCGCCAAAATTATGATGACAGTACTTGGTAGGCTTCGGCCATTTGTTGATGCACGTGCGGCGTAGCTAAAAACTCACCATCTGATGGGATCAATCCACCTTTTATGTTGATTTTCTAGATTATCTTAATTGATTTCTAGATATTTGTTGTTTCTAATTATCTGCAGGTAATTAGATATTTGCTGTTATGAGATTTAATTACCGTTTTTGATAATTAGATATTTGTTGATTTGTGATTTCTGATTATCGTTTTTGATAATTAGATATTTGAGATTCTGATTATCGTTTTTGATAATTAGATATTTGTTGATTTGTGATTTCTGATTATCGTTTTTGATAATTAGATATTTGAGATTCTGATTATCGTTTTTGATAATTAGATATTTGTTGATTTGTGATTTCTGATTATCGTTTTTGATAATTAGATAATTGAGATTTTTTATTATCGTTTTTGATAATTAGATATTTGAGATTCTGATTATCGTTTTTGATAATTAGATATTTGAGATTTCTGATTATCGTTTTTGATAATTAGATATTTGAGAGATTTCTGATTATCGTTTTTGATAATTAGATAATTGAGATTTCTGATTATCGTTTTTGATAATTAGATATTTGAGATTCTGATTATCGTTTTTGATAATTAGATATTTGTTGATTTCTGATTTCTGATTATCGTTTTTGATAATTAGATATTTGAGATTCTGATTATCGTTTTTGATAATTAGATATTTGAGATTTCTGATTATCGTTTTTGATAATTAGATATTTGAGAGATTTCTGATTATCGTTTTTGATAATTAGATATTTGTTGATTTGTGATTTCTGATTATCGTTTTTGATATTTAGATATTTGTGATTTCTGATTATCGTTTTTGATAATTAGATATTTGAGATTTCTGATTATCGTTTTTGATAATTAGATATTTGTTGATTTGTGATTTCTGATTATCGTTTTTGATATTTAGATATTTGTGATTTCTGATTATCGTTTTTGATAATTAGATATTTGAGATTTCTGATTATCGTTTTTGATAATTAGATATTTGTTGATTTGTGATTTCTGATTATCGATTTTGATAATTAGATATTTGTTGATTTCTGATTATCATTTTTGATAATTAGATATTTGAGATTTCTGATTATCGTTTTTGATAATTAGATATTTGAGATTTCTGATTATCGTTTTTAAGATATTTGTTGATTTCTGATTATCGTTTTTGATAATTAGATATTTGTGATTTCTGATTATCGTTTTTGATAATTAGATATTTGAGATTCTGATTATCGTTTTTGATAATTAGATATTTGTTGATTTGTGATTTCTGATTATCGTTTGATAATTAGATATTTGTTGATTTGTGATTTCTGATTATCGTTTTTGATAATTAGATATTTGAGATTCTGATTATCGTTTTTGATAAGTAGATATTTGTTGATTTGTGATTTCTGATTATCGTTTTTGATAATTATATATTTGAGATTTCTGATTATCGTTTTTGATAATTAGATATTTGTTGATTTGTGATTTCTGATTACCGTTTTTGATAATTAGATATTTGTTGATTTGTGATATCTGATTATCGTTTTTGATAATTAGATATTTGAGATTCTGATTATCGTTTTTGATAATTATATATTTGTTGATTTGTGATTTCTGATTATCGTTTTTGATAATTAGATATTTGAGTTTTCTGATTAGCGTTTTTGATAATTAGATATTTGTGTTTTCTGATTATCGTTTTTGATAATGGGATATTTGCTAGTTTTGCTGATTATGAGATTTTCTAAGTCTCTGATTGATTCTAGATTATGTTGATTATATTGAATTGTTGTTTCCTATATATCTTTGTTGATAGTTAGAGTTTGCTGATTATGAAGTTCGTGTTTTCTAGTTATTTGTTGGATAACTAGATATTTGCAGTTTTGCGATTTGTGATTTGTGTTTTCTAATTATCTTTGCTGATAATTAGATTTTGCTGTTTTCTAATTATTGTGTCGATAATTAGGTATTGCTGTTTTGTGATTTCTGTATTCAAATTATCTAATTGATAATTGAATATTGCTGATAATTGTATTTATCCAGTTTGGATTGTCTTCTGATTATCTATTTGATAATTAGACTTTGTTGAGAAATTGGTGAATTTCTTTTATGAAATTAAAAGATTTCTTTGGTGTTTGTGTTCTCGATCTTTATTTTTCTAGCTTAACCAGTTTATGTTAGAAAAATAATTGTTATAGACGACTTTAATTATGAAAATTGCGGGGACGTAATTTTTATAAGGAGGGAAGTCTGTAACAACCCGGAGTTTTATAACAATTAATTATCGTTGTTAAACGATTAATATTGATAGCTAATGGCTATTTGGAGTTTTTAATCGGATTGAAATTCTTTTATAATTTGGTGAATGATATGTGGACTTTAAAATTTAATATTGCAGCCCATGTTTTCATTTGTTTGTTTATGCTGTGATAACTATCAAAGGCAAACCCGACCCCTTCATTCATTTTCAAACCCTAAACCAAACTAACGAACGAAATAATGGCGGCTTTGTCTTCGTTCGTTCCTCTTTGCAAAATTAGGGCTTCGATAAATTGAGGCTGCCGACTTCAATTTCTCGATCGAATGAAGGCGCTGCTTGTTTTTAAGTCGACTGAAGGGGCGTTGCGAGTTTGGCTTTGTCGATCGCTCAATTTCTCGATTGCTTGGCTGTTTCAATTTTGCTTCGAAACAAAGGTGAGTGATTTTCTCACTCACATCTGTAATTCAAACCCTTTATTCTCGTTCGTATGAACCTGTTTGAATTTGTCGATCGATTTTGCTTGGCCGCTTGATTATTCTTCATTGATGCTGATGATTTCTGACTTTTTCATATGCGTATATTTCCGTATATTTCTTACTTGATTACTTGATACACACGGCTTTGGGTTATTTCGTGATTGCCACGGCGTTGAATTCGTTGTCGTTGAACTTTGAATTTCTGAAGACTTCGGCAACATTGATTTTGTGAAAATATTTTGTATTTGTGAAATTCTTCGGTCTTGAGAACTTTATCGTGGTTGATTTCGATTGACTGTTGCTTACATCCCTGTGCTTCGACTCTGGCCATTCCAGTTTGTACTTTGTCGAGCACCTACTTATTCATGGTTGCTGATGCTACTGTATACTTTTGCATATTTGTCTGGTCATTGTGTATCTCCATTCTCTTGTATAGTTTGGTCACTTGGAATGATTTTGTTCATCCTGTCATTGCCACCATGGTTCTGACTTGATGTTGTAGTTCCGATGATGTTGATTGCAATTTATAGGAGTCGAACTCCTAAATTTTCGTTCGTCTGATTTTTTTCAATATTATGCTATTGGCCGTTTGATCATTGCTTGGATGCTTGAGATTTTACTGACTGATTCAAATTCGTATATTTTCGTATATTTTGATACTTGTTTCCCACGGCTTTGAATCTGAACTGTTCGTTTCCTTACCACCACGTCTCTGACATGTTCAACTTTGATTTCGATCACTAGATTTGGTTTCTTGACAACCACGGCTTTTGAAACTGCTGTTGACATTTCTTTGTGCTCGACTCTGGTTATTTGTGTTCATCCCTGACTTCGGCTTTGACCTTTTCTAATGATGTTGATTTCACTGTGACTTTGGTTACACCTTGCTTCGTTCACTGTGACTTTGGTTACACCTTTTTGACTTTGGCTTGATTCTTTGATTTGAAACTGCAGTTCCATGACTTTGGCATGATTATTCTGTATCATACTCGACTTTGGCCATGACTTGTTCAACATGAAATTCCTGACCTGAAGCTTGAACTTGTAATATATACACAGTCTTCAAGTTTGAGTTTGCATTGTGATCTTTGACACTGCCTGACTATATGCATACATTTAGCTGGTACACATTTGTGATGAGTTGCACTGAGATATACATGTGCATCATTGTTGTATCACCATATAGTTTGTATTTATACATTTGTCTCTGGTTTCACTTTTGTTTACTTGTGCAGTTCTCTGGTCTAATCAGTATTGCATGTATGCTTCATTGTATCCATCTTGTTGTCATTTGGTCTTGATGTTGTACTTGATTGTGCACTTGAATATGTACAGATGTGACTGCACTTGCTTGGCCATTTTGTACTTCTGGTCTGGTATACATGTGCACTGCCTATATCTTAGTACATGTTGTAGCTTGAGAATGATTTGTGCTTGATCATTTCATGTTGATTTTTGAAATTGTATCTGTGTTGAATCCAGTTTCACAACTCGGGTTTGACCTGGTGCTCGTTTATGAATTTTCATTGTGCATTCATGTGCACTTTGTTCATTTGATGGTTACTGGGTGGATGTTGTACGTTGTAGTTCCATCTGGTTCATTCCGATTTGAGTTGGTGTCATTTGATGTTTTTGATTTACTGAGCTTTTGTGTATTTCATCACTGTTGTGGCGAGGCAGTGCACGCGTGTGTGTACCGCAGTCACACAGAAATGATGTTGTGATTGATATTTCAATTGCTTGAATTGTTTTGTGTGTTCAATTCAATATTTTGAAAGCGTATTTTGATTTGGTTTGACTGGATTATTTTGTTGTCTAATTATCTAATTGATAATTAGATTATGAGTTTCTAATTATTTATTTAATAATTAGATTTTGTAGTTAATTGTCGTATAGGCAATTCAGTTGTTTTCTAAATTATCTTCATTGATAATCTTTCTATTTATCCTTGTTGATGAGTTGAATTTGCTGATTTGTTGTTTAACACTGTTTAGTGTTATATCTACCGTTATCCGATTCTCTTATTGAAGGGTTGGATATACGAGATTTGTTGTGACTGTCGTCTATTTGCTATTTGATTATTATTGCTTCTGTGCATTAATAACTGAGTTTGAATTAGACTGGCCCGTGTATTATTTTCTTTTGAATTTAATACTCGGGTCAGACCGAGTTATTACAGATTGTAGATATCTTGCTTTGGGTTGCTGCTTGAGCTATGAAGTCTCTTCATATCTTTTGGAGTAGTCGTCGTCATTTTGTAGTAGTCAGTGTATCTGATCTAGGATGATATGTATTCATGTATATTATTGTCAATAATGTACTTGTATATGTAACTTCCAGTGTCGACAGTTGTAGTTTTATCATATGTATTGTATCACATGTATTATAACTGCCTTCAGTTGTATATATATGAGATTTTTATATTAGTTGTGTTCCGCATTTAGTTTATCTGTGTTATTATTATATATATTGTCCTAAACTATTATGTACCATTGTAGTTCGTTTTATACTAGAATTGGATATGTCGATGGGAGTAAATAAACAGAGATGAAAAATATATACCACTCCTATCGAGATAACCAACACTAGTGTAAGGCCTAACTACGGATGGCCGCTCCTATCCAGTCTTATTCTTCGTAATAACAGACAGTGTTTCTTTTAATACTCTTTGTTATTGTGAGCATAGAGGTGGGGCGTCACAAAGTGGGTAGCACCAATTAGAGTAAGGTCATCTCTGTCTAAAGTCCCTTTTATTTCGGCTGTGTGACGGTTGCTGATCCCAACCGCGGGGTGATCTTATTCAGACTATCCAGTAAGGGGTAGTCCGGTCTTGTGTTGCAGGGGATCGGGAGTGATCCTCGGTACTCTGATGTAGGCCAGGTACTGTGACGGGCAATACCCCAGTAGCCCTGCCATTGTATGGAATCCAATCTCCAATAAGCGCCCGTACGGTTTTGATTGTGCCCAACTATGCTGGAACGTGAGATGTAAGAATTTCAGCTAGATTCTATTTTACTTTCTATAGACACTAATACAATATCAGACGGTTTTGATATAAAGTGTGTTGGTTATCGTAAGGTAAAAACCCGACATGTTTATTTGTGGCGTGGTCTTACGAGATACCTATGATTTCAAAGGATTTTGAAAACTTTAATAATTCAATTGAGTGTGTTTTCTCACGCTGGTTTTCCAGACTGACTCGGGTGTTATTTTATTATAATCCTCGGGTTAAACCGAGTATTATAGATACAGGATATGATGCTATGGAGCTCAGAAGACGAGCTGGATGACGGAGACGTATTTCACGTATCTAACTTATATTCCGCGGTGTATGGTATGCTGTATATTCAGCTTTGTGAGAACAAGTTATTATAACTGTCCAGTATAGTGTTTTATGTTGTGTTGTACTCTGATGATGTAATCTATAAACAGTTATAGTTCTTTTTGTATAAAGATCAATTGTTATCTATTATATATTGTTCCGCTGCGACTGTGAGACTGTGTTTTTTTTTTCTATTTTCTTCTTCTACCTCTTTCTTCTTTCCCTTACGGTCGGGTATTTCCGGCATTCGATTGTTCGACATTTAATACGGTGGACGTATTTATGTCGATTTTCGGAGGTCGAAAAACCGGATCGTGACATTGTGGTATCAGAGTTGAAGGTTAAGCGAGGACCTTGGCTCTGGTAGGGAGTACTCATTAGAGATAGAGTCAGTAGCACTCTAGAATGAGTTTGAGTATATTAATAGATATGAGCGCGTATTTGTTAGTGAATATAAAATTGTTTTATATTGTGTTGATTGGTTTGTTGAATGGCTTATGGATTCTGGTCAATACGAGTAATTAACGTTATTGATAGGGATCTCTAAACACTTGAATAGAACAATTCGACATAGTATTGTTTTAAAATGGGATAAATAAAATAATTTTGTCCAAAATTATTTTCGTATATAAAAGAAATAATTTTTGTAAAATATTATAGTATATGTGTGCTTGGTTGTTAGGAAATGATAATATTAAATTGTTATCATTGTGTTATGGAAATTGAATAAAAGATGATATTATAACCAAAAGTTAAGAAATAAATTCATATAACAAAATGGAGTTTGTAAATGTGTATTATAAATGTGATTTATAATTGGAATGAGATAAAATTCCAGAGTAATATTTGAATATAGATTGAAAGGATTTGAAATTTGAAAATTCGGGAAAATTTAATTTCCTTTGAGTTTGAAAATGATTTTCAAAGGCTTTGGAGGAATAATAGTGATATTATTCGAAAATATTTTTGAATTGGATATGAAATCTGGTGAGATTTGGAATTAAAAATATTTGAAATGTTTTTAAAAGAAGTAAAAGCACTAAACTCGCTTCGGTCGCTGGAAAATAATTTCGATGATGACTGCAGCATCATCGATATTCATTTTCGAGTTTCCAAGGGAGAAATTGCTACCTGAGTGTTTTAAATTGGAGTTGTTTGCAAAACTGGGTTTGGTTTTGAAATTCAAAGAATAATTTGATATACAAAAGGACTTGGATATATATGTTTTCAAAAATGATTTTGAAATGCTTAAGTAATTGTTTGAACTCTGGGAGTTTAATTAAAAATGTTTATGGAAATACAAATGGGTTTGATAACTTATAAATTTGAAATTTGTTAGAATAAAATTCAACTTGGAAAGAGTTAAATAAAAGTAAGTGTGAAAACGAAATAAGTTAGAAAAGTAAAGCCAATTAGATGAAGTGAATTGGAAGAGAGTAGTGAATGGAATTTAAAATAAGATTGGAAAACTTATGGAAGTTTAAAAATTTAAATGGAGATGGAATGTAACTGAATCAAGTAAAATAAAAAGTGAGTTTGAGGAAAAAGTCTAAGTAGACTAAATGGAATGGACATTGGAAAAAAAATTTATCAAGTTGGAAATAATTTGGGATTGAACAAATTAATGTAGTGTAACTAAATGGAATGGGAACTGAATATATGGATGATATTTAATTTGAGTTGTGTTAAAATAAGGTGGAATTGAAAATTTAGTTTGAGTTGGGCTAAATAAAATGAAAGGTTTGAAAATAAAAATTGATTGAGATATACATAAATGAGTTAGTGGAACTAATTAAGCGAATTGGTTAATTAAATGTGGTTTGAGAGGGGGTCGGTAAAATTCAATATTGGAAAATTGGAAGATAAATAGAGTCCAAAAGGAATTGAAAATGCAAAGTGAACAAAAATGGATATAAAACCAAAGTGATAAAAAGGAAATAAATATAAGAGTTGTATAAAATATTTATAATAGACTTAAGAAATGGATGGTGAAATTCTTAAGTAAATTTGGAATTGAGAAATATACTAAGTTAATATTAGAATGAAGGTTTAATAAAAAAGGGGTGGAAAAGAGAAATTGTGAATAGGTGTACGGAAATCAAAATAAATGTGAATAAAAAGGAAATTGATATGAATAATAATCAATTAGGATAAATACGTAGGATGTACATATATTATTTTATTCGCATAACGATTTGATCCAGATTCGAGCACAGAATTTTGAGATATTTATATCAATTCGAATTGGGATTTTTCACTCGATTTTCGACGGCGAACCCTGGATATGGATTTTTGGTTGATTCTGGAAAGTCTCTATCATAGTATATGGCTATGCAAGGAGAAGGACGGTTTCTGATCAAGGAACCAGATCTGAGTCCACACTAGAGAATCGTGTGAACGATACTAGTTCGGAAGTGAAATTGTGTGATCGAGTGAGCAATCGAATTTGGTATTGCGTACGGATGATATATGTATATCGTACGGGCTTAAGTAAAGCAAATTTTGAAAATTTTGAAAAGAAATGAATAAGATGATTTTGAAATTATGTGATTGGATATTATTGCTAAGTAGGATGCAGGTATTTAAAAGCAAAAGAAAATTGGCGTTTTTGGTTTCAGAAGATAAAATTTAATTGCCCGACAAAAGGTATGTATTTAAATTAGCATATGAAATTTGATGATTTTCTGATCCAGCCACTTGGATTTGTTTTCTTTTGAAATTTGGGGCCCATAGAGGCATTTTGTAGTTGTTTCGATCTAGACGCGAAAAGGAGACGTTGGCGAAATTTTTCGAAAATTTAGAGAGTTAGAAAAATTTTGAAGAAATTTTGATAATTTAAATTTGGTTTTAAATTATAGTTTGAAAGGGTTGTGTAAATAATATTGGTTGAAATCTATGGATGAATGTGGGAATTAGAAAAGCGACAGTGGGTTTCAATAAATTGTTTGAAAAGTTGTTAGAACTGTGTGGTTTTGGTAAAATAGTAAACGGGTATTGGACCATTCTTCTTAACTAGTAATTTCGGGGACGAAATTCTTTTAAGGGGGAAGGAATGTGACGACCCGGAATTTTGGATATTTGAAATTGGAATATTTAATTGATTTTAAATATTTAGGTGTTGATTTTTAAACTTGAATTTCAAATATCTCTATTTATTGGATAGTTTAATTATTGGATTAAATAATTGAAAATTGGGTAAAATATGAAATCTTGGTTTTTAAGCTCATTAAAAATAATTTGAAGGCTTATAAAATTTATATTAATAATACTGAAGATAATAATAGTGTTAAAATTGAATTTAAAAGTGGTTTGTTCAGTTTTAAAAATATATTGTTTAAATTGATATTTAAAAATAGCCTTCCGAAGCACAGTCTCGGATTTCGACGAAACCAGTTCCATTGGATCCGTAATGGTGTATTATTATCGGATTTCAAATTTCGTAACGTTTGGAGAGAACGCGTGGTCGTACGATATATAAACGCGCTGAAAATTATATCGAAAACTCAATATAATAATTGGGTCCAAAAAGCTATCTTCTCCATACGATCGAATTAGGACTCGAAACATTTTCCAATGCGTTCGGAATAGGGGTATAACATTATGAACGCCTGGCGGCACGCCTCAATAGGATGTCAAAATTTAAAGCTACGATTTCGAGAGGATTTAAATTTAAAATATATGTATATATATTTTTCAATCTTTCAAAATCTGTATTCCCATCAGACCTTTTTGCTTTCATTTCGTTGTCATTGTAGCATCACTCTAACATGCCACCTTCCTTTCAAAAGCCCACGTTCCCTCTTGTTTTTTTTCTTTTCACAACCGAAAGAAGAAAAATTAAAAAAAACAAGAATTACGACTATTTAAAAATCGCAGTCTTCATTCTCCTTTCTCATTCTTTTTCTGTCTGCTGTTCAAAATGGCGGAACGAAGAATTCAAATCAAATCGTTCGTAATAAAATAAAATAAATCGCGTCACATTTCTTCCTCATTCAAATTCAATACGAGATTAAATCCTTCTTCCTGCCAGTCGATTCGAACTCTAGTGTGGTTGCGAGCGAGCAAGGCGTAAAGGGGAATCGAACGAAGTCGCGTGACCGAGGGGAAGGCGCGCATGGTTGGAGAAGCTCGGGTACGAGCGCAGCTGGGTGGTCTGATTGGAATTCGTGACGATGGGGGCGACTCGTTCGCGAGGATTTGGGGAGGAGTGCATTGTCGTGATCGATTTGGGGAGGCTGTCTTGGCTGAGAATGCGGTGGCATGATAATCGAAGTCACGATGTGGATAGGAGCGGAGGTGCTGTGCTCTCGCGATGGTAGGCGGGGGATGCGGCGTCTGGTCCTTTTTAGGTAATTCGATTTTAAACATTTTTAATTTAATGTTTACTTAAGTTTAAATTGTAATTTAATTGTGATTATGATTTCAATTATCAGAAGGTTTTTTTTAACAGGGTTGAAAATGTTTTGATTCAAAGAAAAAAATATACAGCAACTTACTGTTTAAAATTTAAAAATATGTACATGTGTATATACAGAAATAATATAAGTATAAATATATATATATAAATACACATACATATTTTAATTTAAATATATGTAGATGATAAGAGAAATATATATATATATATATATATAAGATTTTGAAAAAATATATAGGAGTTTTAAAATGTTTGAAAGTACATAAAATTGGATTTTTGAATCTATATAGATTATTTTTAGTACGTGGGTTCAAAAAAAAGAAAAAAAAAGAGGAGAAAAAAAAAGAAATATACATATAAATATAGATATATCTATATGGAAATATACACGCATATTTTCACTTACTAGTTTATTTTAAAATAATGGGTTATGGTGATTTACTTGTTTAATCAACTTATTTAATTATTTTAGTTACTAGGAAATTATTAAAGGAAAATTTGTTTAAATTAAATTTATTAAAAAGGAAATTGATTGTTCGATTAGTTCAAATATTAATAAACCATATAATGTTTGTACAAGGTCTAGAATCGTGGAGAGACAAGCCGGTTTGGATCGGATTGCAAATTAAAGTCAAAGGTGAGTTAATCTCACTCAAATTGGATTACTGGATAATTTAATTAGTTAAAATTAATTTATTGGATGATTGATTGAATTTGATAATTATTATCAATCTGGATGTGATATTATATATAGTAGTATATATATATATATATTGGAGTGATTGATATTCCCGCATTATATAGCGGATGAGACCTTATGCGTCCCACATAATAGCGGATGACCCTATATATCGCGATATCCCCCTCGAAGTGGGATTGGTATTTTTATATTGTGCTAACATCTGTGGAGGCAGGGAAACAGGTTGGAGGGATCCAACTGGATTCCTCAAAAGTATTGAAATTTATTTTCATATTCTGTGATATGATTTATTTGGTAATCTGTGATAGATTATAGTGTAAATTGAATTATTGAATGTTATGGTTGGGCTGAATATATTTTGGAATTTTAAGATATCAAAAATATAAAGATTGGATTTTTAAAGGAAAATAAAGGGAAAATTGTATATAAAATATTTATAGTGAGTGGATAAATTAAAAGAGTAAATTTGGGAAAAAGGGTAAGAGTTTGATTTTGGAAGTCCTATTAATAAATTTCCGAGTAGGGGAAATAGGGATTTTTGAATAAATGGGAAATAAAAAGTTTTGACTTAAGAGATATCGTTTAAGAATTAAAGGATTTATTTTTAAATCCAAGATTTAAATGGTTTGGGAGAAATAAAAAGGGGAATTTTGAAATAAAGTGTGGAATTGATGTTCCAGATTTAAATAAGATTTTAAATCGTGATAAAGGAGTGAATATGGAATTAATGGATTTTGGAATAGATTTGAGTAAATCAAGAAATAAAATTCAAATGGAATTGATTCAAAAAATCGATTTGAAATCGATTAAGTGTTTTTGATTTAAAGGTTAACTATTTAATATTTATACTTTATATAATAGTTTTATTTTATTTTAAAAGTAGTTTTTGGCTAAAGTTTTACTTGGGAAATTATTATAGAATTTCATAGCTATTATTTTGAATAAAGGGATTTAAGTAGTTTTATTTTAAATGTTTTAAGCGTATATTTTTGGGTAAAGTGATTTAACTTGTTTAAAATCTAAATTTAATAAGGCTTGGTGTTTTTCAGTGGAAATAAAATAATTGGTTGAATGATTGTTTAATTTGATAGTTAAATAACCGACTATCAATATTGGCAAATGCGCTGATCGTTACGAAGAGACCGGGATCAGATTTAATTATCCGAAAACCACTTCGATTCGATTTGAACGTAGCGAATGAATACCGTGAAGATGATGAAGACGGTGATTCGGTTTGTCCAGACCCAGGACAGCTTGTATTGATAAATGCTATCAGAACATCGTCATTGGAGGACGATGAGCATTCTAAGTGAAATTCGTTCCTAAAAGGTAACGTTTAACCTCAAGCCTCATCAACCGGGAATGGCTAAAACTAGGGCTGTTATGGTAACGGTAAGTTTACCATTACCATACCATTACCATCCAACCGGTTACCATTTTCGAGTGAAATCGGTATACCAGTTTAATCGGTATGGTAACGGTAAATTTACCATTTTCTACGGTAAATCATCGGTAACATTTCTTCAATACCAGCGGTAACGGTAATTTTACCAGCTAATTTATAATACATGTATATTCATGTAATATGCTTTATTATAGGCGTTCAAAATCAAGCAAATGATTAAATTTAGTTTATTAACCAGGTGAAATAATGTTAAATACACTTCACTTCTTTCTCATTTATGTCTTTTATTAAGTAACACTATAAATTGTATAATGAAGCACCGTTATGGTGTGAATACGTGTTATGTTACTAACCTTTTTTAGACAAATGGTAATTTACCATTACCAGTGTCACGGTTACCAGATTATCGGTATACCAGCCTATCGGTAATGGTAACGGTAAGCAATTTTCGCTTACCAGTAAAAATGGTACGGTAACGGTATTTGTGAAATGGTAACGGTAACCATTACCATAACAGCCCTAGCTAAAACAGGGGAGGTGCAGCAAGGCTAAATGGGTAGCACCAATTAGGGTAAGGTCATCCCTGTCTAGAGTCCCTTTTATTTCGGCTGTGTGGCGGTTGCAAATCCCAACCGCGGGGTGATCTTATTCGGACTATCCAGTAAGGGGTAGTCCGATATTGTGTTGCAGGGGATCGAAAGTGATCCTCGGTACTCTGATCTAGGCCAAGTACTGTGACGGGCGGTACCCCAATAGCCCTGCCATTGTATGGAATCCAATCTCCAATAAGCGCCCGTACGGTTTTGATTGTGTTCAACTATGCTAGAACATGAGATGTAAGCATTTCAGCTAGATTCTATTTTACTTTCTATAGACACTAGTACAATATCAGACGGTTTTGATATAAAGTGTGTTGGTTATCGTAAGGTAAAAACCCGGCATGTTTATTTGTGGCGTGGTCCAAGGTTTTAAATCTCGCTCATCTCGGGCGAGATCTCGTTTTCAAGCCTGGGCGATTCGAAACAACTAATTTCGTTTGAATCTCGTCTGACCCAAATCTCGGACGAGATTTCAGTATCTCGTCCGGTATCTCGAACGAGATTTAACAGCGAGATATCGACCGAATTTTTGAATTTTGGAAAAAATCAACTCTTTTTCCGTATTGGGCTAGCTCATCCTTTACCTTAATTTAAGCCTTCTTAATTGTACTTTTTTAACCCTTATTTCTTATATAAATCTCATTTAATCTTCGTCTCTTATTTTACGGCAGTGACAAGTGTAAGAAGATGATAAAATCTACATCGATTATGGTAAGTATTTCACTTTATGATTTTCATTTAGGTTTCTGATCCAAATTAATTTACATCCGATTTCTTTTTTCTTTTTTCGACACTTTCTTGAGTTTTTTTCCTAACCCTATTTTTTTGCGGCTATAAATTTTGGGCTTCACTTATTTAACTTTATGTTCTAAATGGATTCCCAATTTGATTTCATTTAGTCTTTGCTGCTATACTTTTTTTCCTCAAGGCTTATTTTTAAGCAATAAAGGAATTCTCTTTCATCTATTAATTTCATTTGAAGATTACATGTTCATTCGTACATCATTTTTTTGCTTTTCTTATAATATTACTAAATGTTTGAAATTGTTTGTACTATGTATGTTATTTTCTATATTTGTTTGAAATATCTATGCTATTAGTTGCTTAATGAGATTTTGTTTGCTAATAATTAAATACTATAATCAGACATAGAATATCTTAATTCTACTTGTAGACTTTTGTATTTGAAGTTATAAAATTAAGATTTCCCTTGTAGCACTATAAATCATAAAAGGTAGAAATGAGACATTATATTGTGTAGGAAAGTTAAGTAAATGATCAAACAAAGTAAAGATGCATATGTTATGGTTTGTTTCTTGTCTACTTTATCTCATATGATATTATATTGAACATTATTCATGAAATCTAGTTATTTGTTTATTTTACATGATACAAGTGATATTTTTCCATACTAAATTACTAATGATAAGCGTGTGATATATTCAAGGTAAGTGCATAGTGTTTTCCTTAAGGTAGTGACTAGTATTATAAATTTAGGTGTATGAAAACTAATTTTCGACATGACATATACTCCGAGATAACTCCGAAATGAATTTTAGAAACCGAGATGTAAATCCGAGATGGACGACCGAGATGCACTCATCTCGTTCGAGATCTCACCCGATATGAGATAAGCTATCTAAATTCTTCGAGACGAGACGTGACCGAAATCCGAGATTTAAAACCTTGGCGTGGTCTTACGAGATACCTTTGATTTCAAAGGATTTTGAAAACTTTAATAATTCAATTGAGTGTGTTTTCTCACGCTGGTTTTCCAGATGACTCGGGTGTTATTTTATTATAATGCTCGGGTCAGACCGAGTATTACAGATACAGGATAGGATGCTATGGAGCTCAGGAAACGAGCTGGATGACGAAGACGTATTTCACGTATCTGACTTATATTCCGCTGTGTATGGTATGTTGTATATTCAGTTTTGTGAGGACAAGTTATTATAACTGTCCAGTATAGTGTTTTATGTTGTGTTATACTCTGATGATGTAATCTATAAACAGTTATAGTTCTTTTTGTATAAAGGTCAATTGTTATCTATTATATATTGTTCCGCTGCGACTGTGAGACTCTGTGTTGTTTTTTTATATTTTCTTTTTCTATCTCTTTCTTCTTTCCCTTACGGTCGGGTATTTCCGGCATTCAATTGTTCAACATTTAATACGGTGGACGTATTTATGTCGATTTTCGGAGGTCGAAAAACCGAGTCGTGACAGCTTGAACAAGTAGTAGTGATTATGAATGGCGTAAAAGGTAAAGTAATATATAAGTATATTTGTTTATTTTAGTCTTTTTAAATTACTAAGATAGTATATCAAAATCATGAAACCTTACAACTTGAATCTCGTTCCAAATCGAAACTCTCCTATTACAATTTGATTCTTATATTTTGATTCAAATTTAGAATTGCAATAGAGAAGAAGATCAAAATTTCCATCACAACTGCATGTAACACAAGTATAAGATGAAGTTGATGTTGGAAGCAGGATAGGAACACCGCAAGAAGCTAGGCGTCTATTAAATATAAACTTAAAGTTTTATATTGTTATTGAATGCTTGAACAAGTAGTAGTGATTATGAATGGCGTAAAAGGTAGAGTAATATATAAGTATATTTGTTTATTTTAGTCTTTTTAAATGACTAAGATAGTTTATCAAAATCATGAAACCTTACAGTTTGAATCTCATTCCAAATCGAAACTCTCCTATTACAATTTGATTCTCATATTTTGATTCAAATTTAGAATTGCAATAGAGAAGAAGATCAATCCACTGAAATTAAAAATATCAAGTATTTGTGTGGATCTAGACTTTCAAACTTACCAATTTATAACAAAAACATAGAAGAAGAAAAAATTGAGTTTTAAATTTAGATGTAGAGGTTAAAACCTAGAAAAGAAAAGAAATTTGTTACCGAGAAAGAAGTATTGATAGTTTTACACAATAAAATGTCATTTAATAAACATACATAGAGTAAAATTTCTACGATACAAGTATGTATATATATTGAAATATAAACATTTCAAACCTACAATGTATGATCAAATAAAATTTTGATTTTAAATTTGAACCCAAGGTCTTTCGATTGAATCCTAATTTGAAAACCTTGGACTACAATATCATACTCACACGACACATATAAATGATCATAACCTCTATAAATTTTCCCTAGAGATCCTAACTACATAAGGTTGGGTTGGATATTAATTTAAGTTTATCATTCGTGTTAAATGTTTTCATTTTTCTTATTTGAAATGATAAGAAAGTATATGCAACTTGTAGAATTGCATGCAATCACTTGAAATAGATCCAGATAAAAGGCCCGGTCGACGACATCGATCTATAATAGTTTGTTTATTACATAATCAATTAGTGCATAAATGATTTGACCGAAGGAAAAATTGCCCTCTTCAAATAGGATAATGGCTTCTATTTGTAAACAAATAGCGTAAATCCATTTCTATTTCCTTTTATGATGAGTACATGTATTTGACTAACCAATTTACTTGAGCCTTTTTATAGGTCATGATGTCATTTATTTTGTTTTTGCTATCCAGCTCCATTGATCAACTTTGATTAAAACTCACATATGATGGAATTTAGTTTTAAAAACTATATTGCACCATTTAAACTGCTTTATATTTATATTTATATTTTCACACGCACTCGCATATATATATCATATAGCCATAAATTCTCATTAAAAACATCCATAACCAAATAATGGACCTCTTAGTTGACTGCAATGCAACTATAATACTCTTGGCCATTGTGTGTTCAAAATGTAAACACGCACACGAGCGTGTGCGCGCACACGCACATATATACACACACGCATGTGTGTGGGCAGTTACGTTCAAACATAACAACCTTGACATATTATTTGACGTGTATTTCACGTCGAGTATCATTAAGACAACAGTAAACACAAGAGTCTATCTCTATACTAATGGCATGGGTGATATACTATTTATAAAGGTGTAACCCAGTGCACGAGGCTTCCGCACGATAGTGGACTCTGAGAAGGTCAATAATATATGCAGCATTTTCCTCGCATTGCGAAGAGACTGTTTTCGGACTCGAACATGGACGTCCAGATCACCCTGCAGGTGACCTAACCGTTTCGTCAAGGCTCCACCTCTCAAAGGTGAAACCCAGTGCACGAGACTCCCGCACGATAGCGGGCTCTGGGAAAATCGATAATGTACGCAGTCTTTCCTCGCATTGCGAAAAAACTGTTTTCGGACTCGAACCTGGGCGCTCAGATCACCATGCGGATGATATACTATTTTTATATTCTAAAAAAGTTAACCACTATTACTATTGAGGATAAGGATAGGGAAAGTTCATATTTCATGTAATCAGATGGTGTTCATCAAAATGGATAAGAAAGTGTTTTTCTTGCTTACTGACTCTGCTTGTGCTCGTCAGGTCTTGTAGTGGGAGACAGCGAGTTTGAGACGACAAATGAAAGCTTAAACTCTTATGTCCTGCTCCTGCATTAATCAAAATAAGTAGGAAGATATTAGGATTATCATCCACTCAAAAGTTTTCAATTATCTGTGCATTACATGTTATCGGTGATTTTTTGATTCTGGTGCATAAATATAGATAGCAGATGTCGAAGTAGTACAGAGACGAGTTAATTGATGTGGTTGTTGAAAGTAAGGGGGAAAAAGGAAAATGTCCAGTAGATAAAACAAAATTTGGATGTAAAACGGAACGTGATGCGAAGCCACAATAGGTGATAAGGAACAGACAAAAGCATGCATTGGCTGAAACCGACGATTAAGAAATAACAGTATCCCAAAGCACAAACCTCTAAAGAAAAAGAAAATTCATATGATGTGGCATAATAGGATCGACTATTTATAAGAACACGTGCAGCATATGAAATAAACATGATTATTACACTGCTTGAAGTTTCTGCAGAGTTAAATATATTGGTTTTTTATTCAGAATTTTGTGCTATTTTGTCAATTGCTATGGTCAATGAAGTACATTAAACTTGTAACTGCAAGGATTTGAGTATGATACAGGTTATATTTGAACTTTTATCAATATTCCACCATAGAGAAATCAGCAATAAATAAACAGGTCTAAGAGACAGGTATAACCACATCCATTTCTGCTAAAGATAGCCATCACGATAATCTTTTTAACAAGGTCAATAGATCCACCTATGTCAAGATATGCACCTTGAATTTTTAGAATCAACAATTTTTTGTCATAGGATGTCTCAGGTGCCGCTCAGGTGCTGCCAAGGCGGGTGACTTTCTGGATAATATATTGACACTTTGCTTCTTTACATGAACGCTTAAATGTGTAGCTTTCTGGGTGCCACCCGGATACTCATGGCGCCAAGCAGCGCTAACGAGTGATGTTCGCTGTTTTTGAAGCATTTTTTTTCTTTTGAAACTGTGTTAACGCTATTGTGATTGAACTATTAATATAATCTATATAATTACATAACCGAATGTAGTAATATAATAATAAAAAACTGAATCTTATTAGCTAATGAGACCCTACCTAAGTTGGGCTCTATTTGGACTCAAGAGACATCCTTTGTGCCTAGCGCCTAGAGCTATGCTCTGCCCTAGGCAAGCTAGTTTCTATTGTACATTTGATATTTTACTAAATATGAATATTTTTGTATCTATAGCATGCCTATCATACAAATGGTTTCGTTGTTGAAGAAGCTGTAATTGCAACCATAAATTTATATAGGAGAAGAAATAGAAGTGCCAAAGAACTGAAAATATTCAATTAAACACTGTGTTGACTTGGAAGTTGCAAACCTAAGGGTTTGTTGCACGTCCAAGATAGTTGTTTCCAAAACTACTGACTAGACAACAAAAGCATTCTGATATCACTTCTTACTATTTAAATTTATATCCTTCTTACAAACATAATATTTTGACAAGAAGCTATAGTAAATGATAATGGAAGGAAACATTGCAACACATACATTCCATTTGCCTTCCATATCCTCTAAGCAATGAAGATATGATAGTTGTTTGATTAAACAAACGATCATTGAGAGGGTAAAAAAAAAAACTGTTACTATCCTTTACATCCCTACATTTAAGAGCAAAAATGCTTCTATGCTAAAATAAATATGTGTGCATTTCTAAGCTCATTTTAATTCAAACATAAAGCAACGGTGGGGTTGAATCTTTTTGGTCAGCATTCAAGGTCGTATGGTGCAACGCTTAAGTGTGCTTAAGTTCAAAAAGGCTCAAGGTGCGGCCTTTGCGCTTTTCTATCTCTAAAGGCTTGGTTATCAATGGACGCGCTTCTTTGTCAATAAAAACCATAAAACAACAAGCCAAGTTTATATTGGCTTTAAGAATAATGTGATCTTTCAGTTTTCATATATTCTTTTTCATTTTTTATTCTTTTGCTGTTCAACATTTTTTGCCATTTTCTTTTAGAATCTCTTTCTTTCTGCTCAAGAATATTGTAATTAGAAGAAAAAAAATCACTCGTTACCATTGAACTATTTATTTTTTCTTGAAAGTTTTAATGAAGTTGAAACCATTTGAAGGAATAATTTATTAAATTATATTTTTGATTTATTAATTGTATTTTTATATTATTATGAATTTTTCCGCTTAGAATATTAGTAATCTATTAGAATGAAAATTTAGACTATACTGATTCATAATGTTATTAATTAATTTTATTATGATTCTATATTTGATTTCCAGAACTGCTTAGATAAAAAATTACACAAAATCAGCAAAAAAAAAACATTAACTTTTCATCACCCATAATAAAAATAACAAATAGACCTAACTAACTAACATTTGCGGTTTCGCACAAAAAACCACACTTAAGATCATCTTGCTGCGCGTTGTTAAATTAACTACCTTCGGATTCAACATACATCCCTAGCTTGGTCAAAATTATTGACAACAGTACTAACCATTCCCACACTATGTAACATAAAATGCAAGATCTTACCATGGAGATGAGCTAAGGATTCCCTTGCAATATATACAATTGTTGTCACAAACCAGCTGTCTCCTCCTTCAAGAGCTAAGAGTTCAAACATGAGATTTTAGATTGCTAGAATGCAATGACAAAAAATTGAAGGAAAGCTACCACAAATATGCCATTGTCAATGTCAAACTAGGAGCAAATATTACATAAAAAAAAAGAGCAAATATGTAAATGGCAAAATGGTGAAGAACAAAAACATTTACATGAGATCTAAAACTGTGTATATGATAACAAGAGGGCATAAAATCAAAACATTTACATGACATCTACATAGGTTAAGGGATAATAATAGCTGATTGGTAAAATGGATAATGTATGACATATACATAGGTTCAAAACCCCAAATCTTTACTCATCCTCGTATATAACGTGTGTATATATAGGTCTGTCAACGGATGCTTTCGGATGCGGATGGTGCGATAGTGCCATATCCGCATCCGCATCCGAAATCATTTTCGGATATCGGATATCCGCATCCGCGGATACGGACGAATATCGGATAATTATCTTATCCGCTAACGACCGATAAATCAAGAATTACAAAAAGAAAATTTTAGTTTAACATAAATGTTTTTCAATCTCATTGATTATAAAAGTGTGAAAAATTAACAAATATGATGATAATAAATAGTTTCGAGCAGTTAATAAGCATTAAGTGCATATAATATAAACTACTAACTTAATAAAATAATAGACGAATATCATTTGCTGCATTAAAATACACATAATTTGAATTATAATCTTGACATAAACCGGACGGATAATTTTCGGATGCGGATGTCTTCGTATCCGCATCCGCATCCGTTTTTCCGGATATCGGATATTTATCCGCTTTTCGAATGCGGATGCGGACGGATTTCGGATTTTTCGGGTATCCATTAACAGTCCTATTATATATTCTAATAATAATAGCTAATTGGTAAAATGGATAATGTATGTCCAGCTTAAAAAATGTAGCAATATATTACCTAAAATACATAATCCGCTGTAATGGTTGCAACCGGTTTTAATTGATTGGCTAATATATATAATAGATGGTTTACTAAAAGATAGGTTAACCACATATATTCTTTTAATTTAAAATTTCTGTGCAAGGTGAAAATAAAAACAATAGTAGATCCAAAGAATACATTCAAATGAACCAACTTTGGCGCACCTAAACTACAAATGTAAGATAGCTAGACAGAATTGCACCGATCAAACATTCAAATAAAATCATTTAGCATTACAGCGTAATATCTAAAAAAATGAAAATAATCGTAGTACAACTACAGGCTCAAATAATCCATCTCAAGAATACATGCAAACCGGTAAAATTACAAAGCCATAAATGCTAAATTAATAAATGCGGACTAAAAATTAAGAAACAGATTCACCTGTAATATGATCTTCCACGACATTAGGGTTCGAAGTTATAAAAACAAAGGTCAAAGATCAATGGATCTAGAAAATGAACTGAATATATCGACAGAATTCTCACAACAATTAAATAACCGAAGAAAAGAAGCCGTGTGAATTAAGCCACGTCGCCAGCATCAAATTTAAATGACAAATAACAGGGAAGATGTAAAGGTAGTGAAATTTGTGCAAGCTGAAGAAGCGTTTGTGATATAATAATGAAGGTCGGGTGTTTGGGTACAAAAAATATGATTAAAATAATTATGTGATGTAGTGGGGAGAAAGTGTGTCTGCTGGATTCATCCCGAGGAAAAGTTCTGCAAATTTGGATCCTAACGGTGAGGAGAAATCAACACGACCCAAAATTCTTTACGTTTTGATTGGCTAGTCACATCGGGACAGAGAATTTTGAGAAGGTTGCAAATCATACATCCTTTTGTTTTGAAATTCAACAATAATTTCTGATTCATGTTCCTTTTACTTCTTTCTTACTTTAGGTTCTTTGTACTGCTCTTTCCCTCCAAAAACCAAACCTAGCAATTTCAAACCAAATAACGGAAAGAAGTAAGTGAAGAGGTTGATGTTAAAAAAAAGAACAAAGCAGCACCACAGTAAATCCCTTCTATAATTTCACGTTTTTACTGTCTAGTCAGTCGTCTTCTATTCGAATTGAAGCAATCAACACTTGTAATCAACGCCCAACCGAAGTGTTGCTTGATTCCAACAAACGCCCCCTACAGGCGTTGGTTGATTTTAATCATCACCGACACCCATTTGTTGGCAATTTATGTCTTAGTTATAGCAGTGATTTTAAACAAAGTTTCAACCATGTTAAAACTAGTTTTTCTACCTTTTTAAAATGTTTATTAAGTGAAGTTCAATCTTGTTCCTTTGCTTAAATTTAGTTCCTTTGCTTAAATCTTAATCGATAAGCTATTTTAATCTTTCTACCTTTGCTTAAATGCTTATTACACTGTGCGCTAAAACCAAAAGATCATGCATTTTTAAATCATTATTTTTTGGTGGACTATGAAATAACTGAAATTAAAAACAATGATCTTATTCCTGCCTTCAATCAACTATAAATCAAATTATCTTGCTCTACTTTTCTATATTTGTTGGGTTGAAAATCTGAAGTTTGTTTTAAATGTTATTTATAGATATTTCTGAAGTTCCTGAAGCTACTATTTATGCCCAAACTCAATTAGCAGCATCGGAAAGAAATGGACGAGTGAAAGCAAGAAAACAAAGTCAGAACAAACAATCAAAGAGCAAAATGTCAACATAGACAATGAAGAACGGTCAAATATTGAAGACCAACATGTTGTTTTTTCCTCTCTTAATAAAAGTCTAAACAAAAAATGGCACGTTGCATGGGCGTGAGTTTGCGTGATGAACACTACACCTCCATGCATGCACTCGAATCGAAGCGCTTATCGTTCTCCCAATAAAGCTAATTTCTTGGAATGTAAGGGGGTTGGGGGACCCCGGTAAAAGACATTCTGTTAACCTTATAATAGCCCCACACAGAATCGACATCTTTTTCCTACAAGAATCTAAACTATCAGATTCATCCCTTAACCTACTCAGACAAATTGGTGGGCCATTCCTATCTGGGTGGGCCCACCTGAATGCTGTCGGCTCTAGTGGAGGCATTATGACAGCCTGGAATGAATCCGTGTGGTCCCACTGCCAAACTTTTTACCACACATCAGCTCTACACGTAGCCCTTCGTCACTTGCAAACTGGGACGATCTTTTTTTTGTAACGACCCGTATTTTTAACACTTTAAAAATACGAATTAAAATGAAAATTTTGGATAAAAATCTGAAAGAAATAAAATTTTGTGTTGTTAAATGTGAATTACAAGTTAAAATACAAAACTGAATTCTGAAATAACTTATTTATAAATTAAGTATGGATGTTAACTTGTAGTGAATGTAAATAACGAATCGAATTTGATTGTAAACAACGAAATAAATAAAATGTTACATTTAATATTGAAGTTATAATATGGAAATAAACGTAATGAATGTAATTTAATATTACTCTGAATTTAAATAAGATGATAGCTGAAGAAAATGAAAGTAAATGAATTATAAACTATTGATAATAATGTATAAGTAAATGGTTGATTCAATAATGAAAGTGTAAATCGAAATAAAAGAATTCATTTGGAATTAAATAACTTGAATTTGAATTACAATATAATTGAACGTGGAATCTAATATAATCTTTTATATTGGATTTATAATGGAAAATTGCATTGTAAAAGATTGTTAATTACTATGAAATTAAAAATGGAATTTGTGAACAATTGAAATTTGATTTAAAAGTTAATAATTTAAAATTGGGAATTTTATATTGAAATTAAACAGTCGAATAATTTATTTTTCGAGTATTGGATTTAATTAGACAATTAAATCGATAATTTAATAAGTTAAATTTCAAAAATAATTGAAAATCGAGTTGAATATGATTGAAAATGATTTGTAAAATTTTATCTTATCATATTGGAGTTATAGTAATGTTATATAACTTTTAAAATTGAATTTAAAGTTAATTTGTGAAAATTGAATATTTTTAATATTTAATTATCGACTGAAAAATAGCCATTTTTCGAACAGTCTCAGAATTGAACGAAACTAGTTCCATTGGATCCGTAATAGTTTGTTATTGTCAAATTTCAATTTTCGTAGCAATCTGTAACATTCCCCCTTTTGACCGCCTCCAGTCGGTAATTAAACCAACTCGAAACGTTCAAAAAGACGAATTGTTATTTAGTTTATAACGTTTAAACAGAATTAGCCACAGAAACACAGATAATAACAATCAATTAAAACAAATGAGGATTTATTTCATTACTATAAATCTTTTTGAATACATCAGAGTTTATACAATTTTAATACTGATACAGCGGAATATCTTAAAAATACAATTTTCTTCTGAAAACAAAAGTGATTCTTTACTCTCTCTCTCTAACTTCGCTGCTCGAAAATCTTCAAGCTGTAGAAATACTCGGTCTGACCCGAGTATTATATTCAAAAGAAAATAATACACAGGTCAGTCTAATTCAAACCAGTTTATGAGTGCATAGAGGCAATAAGAATTTAAATAGACGACAGTCACAATAATTCTCGTCTATCCGACTCTTTAAACAAAGAAACCGGATAACGAAAATTTTAACACTAAACAGTGTTAAACAATAAATCAGCAGATTTAAATCATCAACGGAGATAAATAAACAATTTATCAAAACGACTAAATCAATTTAAGACGATTGCAGTTGTCACTTTACAACCATCAGAGTTCGGTTGGCTGCCGTACACGCACGTGTGTACGGCCTCGCCAATACAGCATAAAAGATCAATGCATCACGACGCAAAGAAATATCAATTCGAAATTGTCGAGTTGGGTGGCTGCAGTGCACGCACGCGTGCACTGCCTCGCCACTATCGCAAGAGATACGCAAAAGCTCAGTGAAAGTCACAAATGATTACAAGGTCAAACCCAAATTTATTTTTTTTTTTTTTTTTGGGTTCAACACAAGAAAGTTTGAAAATAGATCCAATATCTCAAGTGGTCAAGACAGCTATTTCATATGCAAGCCATCTCAACACAACTGTAATTCAACTCAACTCGAATGACCAAGTGAAACAAGAAAACAAGTGTACCCCAAAAATATGACCAAAGCCAAACAACACAAGTGTACAACGAAAATGGAATATTGCAGCTATACTTGAAGACAATGCCCGCATTGACAAGCTACCCATAAGTGCAGACATGCAAATGAACAGGTGGAGCATATTCCCAATAAATGAAATTAGAAACAATTATTTCAGAGAGCAGTTCAATATCGGACAAGCATATTTCAGAATGAAATAAACAAGTCCAAATCAAGTTTAAAAATAGTCAAGGCCGAAGCCAGCCAAAATTCTTTTTTTTTTTTTAAACTAAGTTTGCAGATTTCCAAAAATGATCAACAGGTAAAACTCACCCTGCACACATTAAAATAAAATGAACCTGGAACTCCCAAAACAGCTAGTCAACTACTAGTGAACAGTAAGATGTAAGGCCCAAATACTACATGAAACCAATGCAGTGATGTTCAGGTAGAAACACATATAGGGGATGCAACTGCGAAACTGGGCAATGCAAGCACCAGACTCGAGTACAAGAACTACAAACTCAAGTGCAGTGAACCCAATTATTTAAATTCAAATCATGGTATGAAATATACTCGAACATTTTTAAAGTTATTTGAATACTTCGAATTTTATAAGACTTCATTCCTCTCGAAAGTAAATTTGAATTCCATTTTTTTTTCTCCAACCACTTTTCAATTATTTAACACTTTTAATAAATAAAACAGTTTTTTTTTTGAATTGTAAAACTTGATTTATTTACAAACTAGGTTTCAGACAATCTTGAATTTATCATTAAACCTTTGATCTAAAACCTAGTTTAAACCTTGTTTAAAAATTGAAATTAAATTGAAAAATCTAAAATAGAATCAGTTTTAAATCCTATTCAAAATACTGGAGACAAACCCGAGATTGTCCAAACATTTCCAAAATGAATTTCTTCCCAAAAAAACTTAATCACCCTGACATACAAGTGCACAAGCAAAATAGAATTAAGGAATACTGCTGCAGACTAACAAATACCATACATAACTCGAACACAATGAAGCCAACCTTCAAAGGGTACAAGGAAATGACCAAAAGTAATAACAATCATATATATATATACATGAATGCATATATATACATATATGTACGACTGAAGATACAGCAAGGCCAGAAGACCTGAAAAAGGGTACAATTTAAGTCTGGTAACGACAACACAACTACAAACAAAACAGCTGTAGCAATCTACAAACTCTAATGAACAAACTGCCCCAGAGATAATGAAACTGAAGGGGACCAAGCATAGAAAATGTTTCAAAGCCGAAGCCCAAAAGAAGTATGCAGTTCAACATAAAAAAAATCAAGTTTTATGGTCGAAGACAACTGCAATGCAAAACCATGGCTATTGAGCAAGCACATGGATTCACAAATCAATTTCAAGTAAAAAGAATCAAGACCGAAGTCATGGGAGCATATCGAGGTCAACGAGAAATTCTCGATACCAAAAATGGCCAAAGACAATTTGAACACCAACATATACTTACGAACGAGCATCCAAACGAAAATCGAACACGAATAACTTGAGCTGGAATTAGATGTGAGTAACTAGGGTTACTCACCTTAGATCGAAGCACGTAGGACCAGCGGCGAGTGAAGAGGAAGATGGAGACGAAGCCCTTAAATTTCCAGATCGAAGCCGCCGAAGCCCTAGATTTCGAAAGCCCTAATTGCTGACGAGGAACGAACGAGAAGACGTACGAGTTTGAAGACGAATGAACACGAGGACGAGCGAACGAAATTCTTTCCTTTAGGCCGCCATTTATTTTCTTTCTCTCGTTCGATTTCGTTGTTTTATATTTAATTTGTTTTGTTAAAATCTAAATTATGTATATATATTCATTTCGTATTAATAAAATTTGATAAAAGAATTTTAATCGATTACAATTTCCAAATTCAAACAGAAATTAACGATCGATATTAAATCGTTAATTTACGAAGATTTTATCGTTATAAAATTTTCCAACAATAAACAACAAATTATCTGTCAACTTTAATCGTTTATCGATGATTATAATTCGGGCGAAAATCCAGGTTGTTACAGAAATTCAATTTGAATTCGATTAAATTCTCTACGCGTTTATACGCCGTATGTTCATAAAACAATTCCGATAAATACGAAAATTGAAATCCAGTAATAATTCAATATTACGGACCCAATGAAACTCGTTTCGTCAAATTCCGAGACTGTGCCTCGGAAGGCTAATTTTAAATTCAATTCAAACGATAAAATTTCAAAACTGCACAAATCGCTTTCAAATTCAATTCTGAAGCTTCAATTATCTTCAGTATTATCAATATGAATTTTCTAAGCCTTTAAATTATTTTTAACCGGCTTAAAATTGAAGATTCAAATTTATTCAACTTTCAATAGATTAAATTCAAAAATTTAATCGCCAATTCATTCTGATAATTTGAAATTCAAGTCAAATCATCATTCAAATATTTAAAATTAATTAAATATTCTCAAATTAAATTGTTCAAAATTCAGGGTCGTTACAAACTCCCCTCCTTAAAAACTTTTTGTCCACGAAAAGGAAAAGTTGTTAAAATTTCATCGATATTTATACTCTACTCAATTTTTTCTAAGCTCGATATTTATTACAAATAGATGAATACAGGATTCATTCCATTTGTTTAATCTCACTTGTGACGACCGCCCATGACCCCTGCACCGAATCTAGAGAAAGTGCGCTGTAAAGTGTGCCAGGCGACCATGGACGATTGTCAAGGTAAGATTTAAAACAACAGAATCTATCGTATTACTCACAGCGCATGGACAAAATACAATAGAACATATGTATAGTGAAGCTTTACAGAACAAAATGACATCATATAAAACCCCATAATAGTTGAATACAAGCATCCACATAGTCAATACATCCAGCCTCACTACAAATTTCTCAGAGAATACAAAACAGCGGAATATCCAGTACATATAATAAGAAGATAACATGCAATCCTCCAGCTCGTCTTCGATATCAGCATCGTGAAAAGAGAACAGCACCTGTCACCTGCTACCTAGTCTGCCCGTCCCAAAATGGACGAACAGCCCAAGGCAATAAGAATTAAAACATAAAGCCTTGAGTCAGACAACAGTCTTAGTGAGCAGTAAATTAACTAACAACATACCAAAAGAGCATAAAGGAAAAGGAATAGGAATACAACCCTCCCACTCCAACCTCATTCTACAGTGATAGCCCCCAGACACACACTAAACAGAAGCAAACATAGCAGAGCATACAATTTAAAGTAAAGCTACTATCACTCGAGTCAAGGGCGATGTTTTCCAAGTACCAAGGCCTAAATCAGATAAGCACCCAGAAAATACCGCTCTTGAGTCCGAATGACGATACAACCAAACATCCATGACTCTGGCTATCACTGTTATCATTGCTTCAATATCACCGTTAATTGAATGACCGGCACATTCTTTCAGCCGTCCGTCAAGGGCTAATGAAAACCCCGGTTCTAGACATAACTCCCGCACGTCGTCGCAGCCCGTGCCTAGGACTATCGAATCTGCCCAGAGTACTCGACCATCAACAGTTGGCCGTTGGGACTATCGAATCTGCCCAAACGTACCCTTGCTTAGAGCATGCTAGAACCTTCAACAACGATGTTACCCAAGCCTCCTAGTCATCCTCCTCGACGACTATTCTCATATCCATTCATTATCTTCAACTCGAATCATATCACCGAGTTATCAACATGCTTGGAATGATCCCGTCTGGATTAGACCAAGTCTTCATCATATGATTGCTTCGCTTCATTACATCCTCGCAAAGCCTCATCTCATCATCACATCATCAAATCTATGCATAAGAGCTTCATCATCCCGCTACATATGCCACGAGCAGCTTTTCCAATTCAAGAGCCTTTCCCTTAGCTTTTGAATCATCTTCGATCTAATCTAATCATCAATCATCTAGTTCATAACAATCAATCAAATCAAACATCAATCCAAGCAATCAAGCATTCAAATATGATCTAAGTAGACAATTATAACAATAATGGCATTTTCGTAATTAAAGAGTTGAAAGTCCAATAAGCATGAAAACATGGATTATATCTCTACAACTTGATGAATGAACTTGCATAGGTTAACATATGTTAAAATGGATGCAACATCATCATGAACAATGGATCTACAAGGATCTACACATAGGATGAAGAAAATGCATGGAAATCACTAATTTAACACCAAATTGAGCCAACAATCCGATCTACTCCTTTGGATCCGTGTGAGAGATAATCACCACTCACCAAATCACCTAAACAATCCAAAAGATAACAACTTCAGATCTGGACAACGAAGAACTAAGCTAGATCCGACAAGATCTCACTTCAAACGATGAAATCTCTCTTGAAAAGATGAAGATCTTCAATCCAAGCTCTTGAATCTTCAATCTTGATCTTCGATTTGGATGGAAGGAAGCACTAGATTAAAGTGGAGAAAAGAAGTGAAGAAGTGTAGAAGTCGAGCTCTCAAAATGGCAGCACTTCGTCGCTTCAAAAATCCGGATCCCAAAAAGTGAGAACAACCCCTCCTATTTATAGCTGAAATCTGTCCTTAAGTCGAAATCTGGCTATCTCCCTAGGTCGTTTCCGACCTAAGCCTCTCCGACCTAATAGATGCACGCGACATAACAGTCTTCGACCTAACGACTTAGCCAGACCCAGCGACTCATCGCACGCGCGACCTAACCTCTTACGCGCTTAGCGACCTAACAGGCCTCCCCATCTTACGACCTAACGATGTTACGACCTAACACTTAACTTCTAGGTCGCTTTCGACTTAAAGCATAGGCTACGACCCAACACTTAAACTATCTAAGCGACTTAACAACCTACGACTCAGTTGGGTTGCGACCTAACAACTTAGGCTCCTACGCGACCTAACACATGTCGACCTAAAACAACATACGACCTAACAGTTAGATCCACGCGACCTAATACTTAAACTATTCTAGCGACCTAACAACTCACGCGACCTACGACTCAGCAAACTCGCGACCTAACACACACGCGACCTAACCATCTTAGGTCGCCTTCGACCTAACTCAACACAGATCTAACGACCTAACTACGCTAACACTTAGGTCGGTCAATCCCATAGGTCGCTAACTCTTATAGGTCGCAAACTGCTTATTCCCTAAGTCGTTAACTCTACTAGGTCGCTAACTCGAACTGCCGACCTAACACTTGACTCACCCAAACACTTAGGTCGCTCACACATTTTCTTAGGTCGCCTGAACCTCTTAAGTCGGTCACGACTTAACCCCTTAGGTCGCCTACGACCTAACCAAAGCCAACAACTAGTCTTCCTTAAGTCGTCTAACGACCTAACTCCAAACCCTGAGTCAACACTCCCACCTCCTAAGTCGTATACGACTTACGACTTATGCTAAGTCGTGAACGACTTAGGACTTAGCCAAAAATTTCCTAAAATCTGAAATGGCTAAAAAAAATGCTAAAACTCCAGATTTGACGAACTTTTCGATCCGTGAAAATACGGGTCGTTACATTCTCTCCCCCTTAGGAATTTCGCCCCCGAAATTCCAAGCAATCAAAAACTATTCTGTACGCCTACCATCCATAGCAATCAACAAACCATGCATCCAATTCTAACTTAGCGTACAGAATTCTAAAATTAGAACAAGTTACAATATCGCGAGATGACACGACACCTTAGGGCCATACCTTGAAGAGTTCAGGATGAGCTGCTTTCATCCTCTCTTCCACCTCCCACGTACAGTCGTTATCATCTTCACTCCATTGTATCTTGAGCAACTTAACTACCTTTCTCCTAAGCTGTTTCGTGTCGGTTTCAACAACACGAAGCGGCTTACGAGGTCTTCTATCAACTGGATCAACTTCTAAGTCTTCACAGCTATCAGCAGAAACCACCGTTCTCGAGTCGTGCACATACTTCCGTAGATACGATACATGAAAAACATTGTGCACACCCGACATCTTCTCCGGTAACTCCAATCTGTAGGCGAGCTTTCCAATTCGCTCGATGATCGGGAATGGTCCAACAAATCTCGGGGTCAATTTTCCTTTCTTCCCGAATCGAATAACATTCTTCAGTGGAGAAATCTTCACAAAAACCATATCTCCCACGTCGAACTCCAAATCCTTTCGACGCTTATCAGCATAACTCTTCTGACGGTCTTGGGCTGCCTTCATTCGTTGCCGAATGATCTCTATGCAATCCGAAGTCTGTCGAATCATCTCTGGCCCAAGTATCAGCTTTTCCCCAGTTTCCAACCAACATGTCGGAGAGTTACACGGTCTTCCATACAATGCCTCATATGGTGCCATACCAATACTTGACTGGTAACTGTTGTTGTACGCAAACTCCACCAAATGAAGGTGATCTTCCCATGATCCTCCGAAGTCCAAAACACATGCTCTAAGAAGATCTTCCAAAACTCGGTTGACTCTCTCGGTCTGACCATCTGTCTGAGGGTGATAAGCTGTACTCAAACACAACTCGGTTCCCAAAACTTCCTGGAAGCTCTTCCAAAATCCACTAGTGAACAATGGATCTCGATCGCTCACTATACTCTTCGGAATACCATGGAATCGAACTATCCACTTCACATACAACTCAGCCAACTTTGATGCAGTCCTAGTCGATCGAACAGGAATGAATCGTGCACTCTTAGTCAGACGATCCACAATGACCCAAATCCCTTCATTCCCCGTTCTGGTTCTAGGCAATCCATCAATAAAATCCATCGACACTTGTTCCCACTTCCATGTAGGAACTTCTAAGGGTTGAAGCAATCCACTTGGCTTCTTCTGTTCAGCCTTTACCAACTGACAGTTCATACACTTGGAAATGAAATCTCCAACATCCTTCTTCATGCCTTCCCAGTAGTAGGTTCTCTTCATATCCCGATACATCTTATTCCCACCTGGATGAATTGTCAACTTCGAGTGATGACTTTCCTTCAGAACTTCAGTCCTCAACTCATCTATATCGGGAACCACTAGTCGCCCTTGCTTTCGAAGCCAACCTTCTCTATCGACCTCGAATCCTTTATCCTTTTCTGGCTCCAATCCAGATTCCAATTCACGGATAATCTTGACAAGCTTATCATCTCGCTTTTGACTCTCGCCAATCCTTTCCACAAGAGTCGGTCTTATCGATAAGTTTGCCAACATTTCAGGTTCCAATTCGCATCTAGGCCTGAAGTCAAATCCAGCTAAATACTCGAGATTCTTCCATTCAGAAAACATGGCTCCCAATCCTGCATGTCTTCGACTTAACGCATCTGCCACTGCGTTACCTTTTCCCGGAGTATAAGCTATACCAAAATCATACGATGCCAAAAACTCTAACCAACGTTGCTGCCGAAGATTCAAATCCTTCTGGGAGAAAAGATACTTCAACGACTTATGATCCGTAAACAACTCGAATCGAACTCCCAACAGATAATGTCTCCACATCTTCAGAGCAAATACAATCGCCGCCAATTCCAAATCATGAGTTGGGTAATTCCTTTCATGCGGCTTCAGTTGTCGACTGGCATACGCAACAACTTTATCCTTTTGCATCAGCACTGCTCCAAGTCCAGTACCACATGCATCGGTGTAAACCACCATCTCATCATTCCCACTTGGAATAGTCAAAACAGGAGCACTCGTCAATCTCTCCTTCAGGATTCCGAAAGCTTGCTCACACTTAGCATCCCAACTGAACACTTTGTTCTTCTTCGTCAATCCTGTTAATGGTGCAGCTACCTTGGAGAAGTCTTTGATAAACCGTCGATAATATCCTGCTAATCCAAGAAAACTCCTCACATCCGACGCATTCTTAGGTCTAACCCAATCCTGGATTGCTGCCACTTTAGCGGGATCAACCGCTATTCCATTTCCAGAAATCACATGGCCTAAGAACCTCACTTCACTCTTCCAGAAGTGACACTTCGAAAACTTAGCCTTCAGCTGATGTTTCCGTAAGATCTCCAAAACAATACGCAAGTGCGTCTTGTGCTCTTCCTCCGTTCTGGAATAAATCAGAATATCATCCACGAACACAAGTACGAACTTGTTCAACTGATCTCTGAACACTCTATTCATAAGATCCACAAAATATGCTGGCGCGTTAGTCAATCCAAACGGCATTACCAGCCACTCAAAGAAACCGGATGGTGTTCGAAAAGCAGTCTTCGGCACACTATCCTTAGCAACTCTCAACTGGTGAAATCCCGTTGCCAGATCCATCTGAGAAAACACCTTAGCTTCGTGAAGCTGATCAAACAAGTCATCTATTCTCGGCAATGGATACTTGTTCTTCTTAGTCACCTTATTCAGCTCACGATAATCGACGCACAGTCTCAACGACCCATCTGCCTTGGTTGCAAACACAACTGGTGCACCCCACTCGGACACACTACGCCGAATGAATCCTTTCTGCAAAAGATCATCAACTTGCACCCTCAACTCTTGCTGTTCTCTAGGCGCCATCCGCCTAAGAGGCATCACAACAGGTCTGGCTCCTTCAACTAGATCTATTCGAAACTCGATCTCTCTATGCGGCGGCAACCCTTTGACTTCGTCAAAGACATCCTCGAATCCATTAGCGATCGGCACTGATGACAGTCCATCCCGTGGAACAACTAGCGAATACATGAAGCTCATGAAGACGCCTTCTTCATGCTTACATCGTATCACAATCTTTCGCCCTTCCACATTCTCGACTGTCACTTCCAACCTTTCGCAATCAACCTTAGCCGCATACTTCCTAAGCCAGTCCATACCCAAAATAATTCCGAACCCCGCAAAGTTCAGAACAAAGCAATCACAAACAAAAGAGCAACCATGACTCGACACAACCAGACCACGGCATAACATACACAAACAAGATGAACCCCCAACTGGATTAGTCACGACCAATGGCCTATCAACAATATCCGGTGTCAAACCTAACCGGCCAACGAGTTCATTACAAACAAACGAATGCGACGCTCCAGTATCAAACAGAACTCTAACTGGAACACCACATAGGAAAAGAGTACCTTGAACAACCACACTCTTTCCCTTTTCTTCAGCAGTAGGAGCTTTCGAAGACGACGGAACAGCCCCCAAAGCATAGGCTTGCACAATCTGCCTGTCCTTCCTTGGTTCTGGACAATTCTTCCTGAAATGTCCCGGCTTGTCACAGTTATGACACTTCATCGGTACCTTCGGATTCTTACAATCCTTAGAGAAATGGCCCTTCTGCTGACAATTGTAGCAAGTCACCTCGCCTTTCGGCTTCTTCTGGCCATCCTTACCCTTCTGCTGCTGCTGCTTCCTCTTCTGGTTTCCACCTTGCTGTGGTTTAGATTCTCCCTTGGTCACAGCAACAACAGATCCTTCCTTAGGAAACAGACTCTCATGCCTAAGAGCTTTCTCCACAAGCTTCTCAAATGAATCATCCAAATGATCCACCAACTGTCTCCCAAGATAACTATCCAAACCAGTCACGAACTTCTCATTCTTCTGGTAAGCAGACTCAATATATGACCGAGCATACTTGGACAAAGCTTCAAACTCAGAAACATACTCAAGAACAGATCTCCCTCCCTGCTTGAGCTCCACAAACTTCTTGAACAGAACAGACTTCTGAGCTGTAGAAATGAACTTAGCTTCAAATCTAGCTTGGAATTGTTCCCAAGTAATCTCTTCCTCCGCAGTATTGATGGTAATAGAGTTCCACCAATCAGAAGCTCTCCCTTGAAGCTGCCTTGATGCCAACTTCCTCTTAGTTGCATCATCAATTCCCAAATCACCAAAGATCCTTCTACAAGCATCTATCCACCTCTGGACCTCAATGGTAGATTCTGTTCCCAAGAAAACCTTCCCTCCAAGAGCAGTATAATCCTTGCACAGCTTAGCAAAATCCACTGGTTTCGGAGTTTGGACTTGAACTCCAACATCAACTGCCGCCCCCGGAACTGGTATCCTTCTCATGATCGAAGTCATCATAGCTTCGAACATGGCTGCATAATCAGCAGTCTCTTCAGTAGCACGACCTCCCCTAGCAGCTGGTCTCCCTCTTCGACTCATTCTCAATATCTATAAAAAGGAATGATTAGAACATCTAGAGAAACAACTGCATAAAGGACTCAAACTCTACTAAGCTACTATATTATATATAGTAATCATCCATCATAATACAATTACGTCTCTCATACGTAGTTACGACAGCGAGCGTTGGGTAAAATCGATTAACCAATGCTCTGATACCAAATGTGACGACCGCCCATGACCCCTGCACCGAATCTAGAGAAAGTGCGCTGTAAAGTGTGCCAGGCGACCATGGACGATTGTCAAGGTAAGATTTAAAACAACAGAATCTATCGTATTACTCACAGCGCATGGACAAAATACAATAGAACATATGTATAGTGAAGCTTTACAGAACAAAATGACATCATATAAAACCCCATAATAGTTGAATACAAGCATCCACATAGTCAATACATCCAGCCTCACTACAAATTTCTCAGAGAATACAAAACAGCGGAATATCCAGTACATATAATAAGAAGATAACATGCAATCCTCCAGCTCGTCTTCGATATCAGCATCGTGAAAAGAGAACAGCACCTGTCACCTGCTACCTAGTCTGCCCGTCCCAAAATGGACGAACAGCCCAAGGCAATAAGAATTAAAACATAAAGCCTTGAGTCAGACAACAGTCTTAGTGAGCAGTAAATTAACTAACAACATACCAAAAGAGCATAAAGGAAAAGGAATAGGAATACAACCCTCCCACTCCAACCTCATTCTACAGTGATAGCCCCCAGACACACACTAAACAGAAGCAAACATAGCAGAGCATACAATTTAAAGTAAAGCTACTATCACTCGAGTCAAGGGCGATGTTTTCCAAGTACCAAGGCCTAAATCAGATAAGCACCCAGAAAATACCGCTCTTGAGTCCGAATGACGATACAACCAAACATCCATGACTCTGGCTATCACTGTTATCATTGCTTCAATATCACCGTTAATTGAATGACCGGCACATTCTTTCAGCCGTCCGTCAAGGGCTAATGAAAACCCCGGTTCTAGACATAACTCCCGCACGTCGTCGCAGCCCGTGCCTAGGACTATCGAATCTGCCCAGAGTACTCGACCATCAACAGTTGGCCGTTGGGACTATCGAATCTGCCCAAACGTACCCTTGCTTAGAGCATGCTAGAACCTTCAACAACGATGTTACCCAAGCCTCCTAGTCATCCTCCTCGACGACTATTCTCATATCCATTCATTATCTTCAACTCGAATCATATCACCGAGTTATCAACATGCTTGGAATGATCCCGTCTGGATTAGACCAAGTCTTCATCATATGATTGCTTCGCTTCATTACATCCTCGCAAAGCCTCATCTCATCATCACATCATCAAATCTATGCATAAGAGCTTCATCATCCCGCTACATATGCCACGAGCAGCTTTTCCAATTCAAGAGCCTTTCCCTTAGCTTTTGAATCATCTTCGATCTAATCTAATCATCAATCATCTAGTTCATAACAATCAATCAAATCAAACATCAATCCAAGCAATCAAGCATTCAAATATGATCTAAGTAGACAATTATAACAATAATGGCATTTTCGTAATTAAAGAGTTGAAAGTCCAATAAGCATGAAAACATGGATTATATCTCTACAACTTGATGAATGAACTTGCATAGGTTAACATATGTTAAAATGGATGCAACATCATCATGAACAATGGATCTACAAGGATCTACACATAGGATGAAGAAAATGCATGGAAATCACTAATTTAACACCAAATTGAGCCAACAATCCGATCTACTCCTTTGGATCCGTGTGAGAGATAATCACCACTCACCAAATCACCTAAACAATCCAAAAGATAACAACTTCAGATCTGGACAACGAAGAACTAAGCTAGATCCGACAAGATCTCACTTCAAACGATGAAATCTCTCTTGAAAAGATGAAGATCTTCAATCCAAGCTCTTGAATCTTCAATCTTGATCTTCGATTTGGATGGAAGGAAGCACTAGATTAAAGTGGAGAAAAGAAGTGAAGAAGTGTAGAAGTCGAGCTCTCAAAATGGCAGCACTTCGTCGCTTCAAAAATCCGGATCCCAAAAAGTGAGAACAACCCCTCCTATTTATAGCTGAAATCTGTCCTTAAGTCGAAATCTGGCTATCTCCCTAGGTCGTTTCCGACCTAAGCCTCTCCGACCTAATAGATGCACGCGACATAACAGTCTTCGACCTAACGACTTAGCCAGACCCAGCGACTCATCGCACGCGCGACCTAACCTCTTACGCGCTTAGCGACCTAACAGGCCTCCCCATCTTACGACCTAACGATGTTACGACCTAACACTTAACTTCTAGGTCGCTTTCGACTTAAAGCATAGGCTACGACCCAACACTTAAACTATCTAAGCGACTTAACAACCTACGACTCAGTTGGGTTGCGACCTAACAACTTAGGCTCCTACGCGACCTAACACATGTCGACCTAAAACAACATACGACCTAACAGTTAGATCCACGCGACCTAATACTTAAACTATTCTAGCGACCTAACAACTCACGCGACCTACGACTCAGCAAACTCGCGACCTAACACACACGCGACCTAACCATCTTAGGTCGCCTTCGACCTAACTCAACACAGATCTAACGACCTAACTACGCTAACACTTAGGTCGGTCAATCCCATAGGTCGCTAACTCTTATAGGTCGCAAACTGCTTATTCCCTAAGTCGTTAACTCTACTAGGTCGCTAACTCGAACTGCCGACCTAACACTTGACTCACCCAAACACTTAGGTCGCTCACACATTTTCTTAGGTCGCCTGAACCTCTTAAGTCGGTCACGACTTAACCCCTTAGGTCGCCTACGACCTAACCAAAGCCAACAACTAGTCTTCCTTAAGTCGTCTAACGACCTAACTCCAAACCCTGAGTCAACACTCCCACCTCCTAAGTCGTATACGACTTACGACTTATGCTAAGTCGTGAACGACTTAGGACTTAGCCAAAAATTTCCTAAAATCTGAAATGGCTAAAAAAAATGCTAAAACTCCAGATTTGACGAACTTTTCGATCCGTGAAAATACGGGTCGTTACATCACTAGCTTTGTTCATTATCTCCTTTTGTTCATTGATTTTCTAAAATCAAAACCCAAAAGTCTTTTACTAACATTTTTTTTTTATTTACAACACTCAGATTCAAACTTAAAATTCTTCACATTAGAGATTTATATAATATATCTCTTCCAAAGCTGTGGACTTTCAAAACATTTCAAAGATCTTCTTCCTTAGTTCATTAAGTAGGAATTTTGAAATTTTAATTTCAAATCATTGATTCACTATTTACAGTTTGAAAATACTTGCTAACTCGAAATTTAACAAGTCCATCTTCGTTCTCACAGACATTAGGCATACGCTGGCCAGGCGCAGGTCTAAAAATCTCCAAGTACTAAACATACTTGCTTCAATTCCCAGTGAAAATACTTTTAAAAATTCTTTTAAAAAAATGGATATGGAAAGCACGTTCCCCCATGGATTACAGTTCCACCCGGCGGTTACGCTACTATCCCAGTAGAGTCGCTTGTGGCTGTAGATTTCTCATCTCTTAAATTTCGCCATGGTTGTCGCCATAGATTGCAGTACACACGGCGGTTACGCTACTATCCCAGTAGAGTCGCTCGTGTTTGTAGGCATCACGCCCCTCAAATTTCGCCTGGCATTAGATTGCAGTTTACTCGGCGGTTACGCCACTATCCCAGTGGAATCGCTTGTAACTGTGGGCATCTCGCCCCTCAAATTACGCTAATCATCAATCAAATCTAATCTCATCGCGATGAACTATCGCGAAGGATTTCCGATTCAAATAGTCACTCTGACTAAAATTCTACGTAGCTACGAATTTCAAATGGATACTCTTCACGAGTTCCAATACCTTCTCCAATAATAAATGGAAGGTACTTTTCCACATCCTCAGTTTAGAAAACATAATATCATATATGTAGTACTTTCATTTCCCATTTCGTACATATAACATCTATGTAAACATACATAAGATTTCCATAACAATGTCTTTCTAAACTAACGGTTTCAAATTTACCGTATTCATATATATAAGTTCTAAAAACTTACATATCCATATTCATAACAAAATACAGGATTTCAAAATTTTCCTCTAAGTCGATTTGGAAATTTAAGGTTATCTCAAACCTAATTCATATTCACAATTCCATTCATTATCGACTTTCACATTCGATTTGAATTACACGCTACATCGTCAATTCTCAACACAGAATTGATGTCTATCGATATATAACCTCTGAGCTCGTACGTCTCAGAGAAGGGTGTTAAGCTAAGAGAATAAATTCTCCGCCACCAACAGATATATATTTAATAGAGATCAATTGCTATGTCATCAATTCACAATGTTAGACATACAATCCAAATCATCATCTGAAATTCAAAGCTCAACTTATATTGTCTTTGATGTCGAAGTTAAACTCAATTTTAACTTAACGATTCAATCTTTTGAAAAATTTCAAATTGAACAAATTGTTCAAATCCTCATTTAACTTTTCAACTTCGACTTCAAAAATGAATTTCAAATCATTTATTCCTTACGGAATATATTCACAACATTTCATATTTGGAAAAACATTTCCATACTTATTTAAAAATAAGTAATTCACAAATCCATTCTATTTTCAACATTTGAAAATATTCGATATACTTACATCAAAATTAAGTATATATTTCATCTTTAAGGAAATCATTCTCTTTCACATTTTTATTTGAGTCAAAACGAATGTTACGTAAAACATCGTTACGACAACTCAAAATCATTAGTATAGGGATTCGAAATTTAGATAGATGTATAAATCCCAATACTATACAAAACATTTCCTTTCGGAAATCATTTACTATAACAACAGTGTTATAGTCCACCATTTCCTTATATTCGAAAACGTCTATTTCAACAATGAATGTTGAAATCTATGGTTTCGATATTCAATGCCTTGAAAACATCTTTTAAAACAATTAACTTCGTTTTAAAATATCACTTTCCCAAACATGTCCATTTAATTCAATAATATATTCACGGTCCAAAATTGTGAATATACTTCTTTTAACAAACTATAAGAATTTACTTATCAAAATAAGTCAGTTTCGGATTTATAAACAACGTTTATAAATTCTATTCCTATTTATAAAGATTTCAATTCAAAAAAAAATCACTTTATTAACCATTCCTTTATAACTCAGTTTTATATCAAAAATTTAATTTATAAGTAAATTACTTATAAATTCTTTTATTTCGCAACTTTGATTCATTTTATAACTTCACATTATAAAACTTTTAATTCTGAAACTTTTCATCCACTTATGAAATCCATTAAATATTTCACTTTAACACTTATACAATTCCAATATTTTATTAACACTTTTCAAATCTTCTATTTAAGCCGTTTATAATAATTCAAAATTCCATTTTAAACTATTATATAAATTTATCAGTTTTCCATTTCCAAGATAATCAACTAGTTCTTTAATAAACCATTCATCGACTTGATTTCCAATTTAATCACATTTGATTCATTCACATTGGATTTTTTTTACTAACATTCATTCATATCCAATTAGTTCACATTCACTAATATATATTCAAGTTAGTTTGCTTCAATTCAAATCAAATTTGATTCTCTTTAAATTTACTTATCTTTCAATTTGAATTCAATTACATAGCTTTCAATTTCCATTTATTCGATTTCATTAACACTTAATGAATTTCTATACGATCAACTGGCAAAACCAAATTTATTTACTTTGCTTAACATTCAATTTGGTTTAACACACTTAATTTCAATTGGTTTATATTCTAATTCAGATTAAATTCTAATATTCACTATATTCACAACTTCTTAACTTAAGTTTTATTCAACTCTTAACAACATTTCTAATCCACGTTTATTCACTTTTACAAAATAAAGTTGAATTTTCTTTATATAACTCAAATTCATTTTGATATCAAATTCAATTTGATTCAACATTACTTAAGCTATATTTCATTTTATCTTCACTTTCATTTATTTTCACCATACAACTTAAGTTCGTCTCAAATTTATCTGAAATTCTATTTTATTTAACTTCACTAAAGTCAAATTCATATCACTATTCAAAATTCAGATTTTGTTTTACTTAACAAAACTATTTAACCATTTTAACAATTGGTTTGATTCAAATTTCTTCATTTTATAAGTTATACAACTTATAAATTTAAACTTTCCAATTCATATTATATAATCATTTATCTTTCAAGTTTAACTTTCCATCTCAATAATTTATCAAATCAAGTACGATTTATTTAACTTCCTTTAGTTAAATTTCAAATCCATTCATTTATTAATACTAATTCAATTCAATTTAACTTTTCTTAAGTTAAAAATCTTCATTTCCAAAAAAAATTTTATACTTCTTTGGATTTGAAAAACGTTCTCCTTTAAAGTGTTTCTAGTAACTATTCATATTAAACATCATAAACTAAGCTTTGTGTAAACCAAAGCTCTGATACCACTCTGTAACATTCCCCCTTTTGACCGCCTCCAGTCGGTAATCAAACCAACTCGAAACGTTCAAAAAGACGAATTGTTATTTAGTTTATAACGTTTAAACAGAATCAGCCACAGAAACACAGATAATAACAATCAATTAAAACAAATGAGGATTTATTTCATTACTATAAATCTTTTTGAATACATCAGAGTTTATACAATTTTAATACTGATACAGCGGAATATCTTAAAAATACAATTTTCTTCTGAAAACAAAAGTGATTCTTTACTCTCTCTCTCTCTAACTTCGCTGCTCGAAAATATTCAAGCTGTAGAAATACTCGGTCTGACCCGAGTATTATATTCAAAAGAAAATAATACACAGGTCAGTCTAATTCAAACCAGTTTATGAGTGCATAGAGGCAATAAGAATTTAAATAGACGACAGTCACAATAATTCTCGTCTATCCGACTCTTTAAACAAAGAAACCGGATAACGAAAATTTTAACACTAAACAGTGTTAAACAATAAATCAGCAGATTTAAATCATCAACGGAGATAAATAAACAATTTATCAAAACGACTAAATCAATTTAAGACGATTGCAGTTGTCACTTTACAACCATCAGAGTTCGGTTGTCTGCCGTACACGCACGCGTGTACGGCCTCGCCAATACAGCATAAAAGATCAATGCATCACGACGCAAAGAAATATCAATTCGAAACTGTCGAGTTGGGTGGCTGCAGTGCACGCACGCGTGCACTGCCTCGCCACTATCGCAAGAGATACGCAAAAGCTCAGTGAAAGTCACAAATGATTACAAGGTCAAACCCAATTTTTTTTTTTTTTTTTGGGTTCAACACAAGAAAGTTTGAAAATAGATCCAATATCTCAAGTGGTCAAGACAGCTATTTCATATGCAAGCCATCTCAACACAACTGTAATTCAACTCAACTCGAATGACCAAGTGAAACAAGAAAACAAGTGTACCCCAAAAATATGACCAAAGCCAAACAACACAAGTGTACAACGAAAATGGAATATTGCAGCTATACTTGAAGACAATGCCCGCATTGACAAGCTACCCATAAGTGCAGACATGCAAATGAACAGGTGGAGCATATTCCCAATAAATGAAATTAGAAACAATTATTTCAGAGAGCAGTTCAATATCGGACAAGCATATTTCAGAATGAAATAAACAAGTCCAAATCAAGTTTAAAAATAGTCAAGGCCGAAGCCAGCCAAAATTCTTTTTTTTTTAAACTAAGTTTGCAGATTTCCAAAAATGATCAACAGGTAAAACTCACCCTGCACACATTAAAATAAAATGAACCTGGAACTCCCAAAACAGCTAGTCAACTACTAGTGAACAGTAAGATGTAAGGCCCAAATACTACATGAAACCAATGCAGTGATGTTCAGGTAGAAACACATATAGGGGATGCAACTGCGAAACTGGGCAATGCAAGCACCAGACTCGAGTACAAGAACTACAAACTCAAGTGCAGTGAACCCAATTATTTAAATTCAAATCATGGTATGAAATATACTCGAACATTTTTAAAGTTATTTGAATACTTCGAATTTTATAAGACTTCATTCCTCTCGAAAGTAAATTTGAATTCCATTTTTTTTTCTCCAACCTCTTTTCAATTATTTAACACTTTTAATAAATAAAACAGTTTTTTTTTTTAATTGTAAAACTTGATTTATTTACAAACTAGGTTTCAGACAATCTTGAATTTATCATTAAACCTTTGATCTAAAACCTAGTTTAAACCTTGTTTAAAAATTGAAATTAAATTGAAAAATCTAAAATAGAATCAGTTTTAAATCCTATTCAAAATACTGGAGACAAACCCGAGATTGTCCAAACATTTCCAAAATGAATTTCTTCCCAAAAAAACTTAATCACCCTGACATACAAGTGCACAAGCAAAATAGAATTAAGGAATACTACTGCAGACTAACAAATACCATACATAACTCGAACACAATGAAGCCAACCTTCAAAGGGTACAAGGAAATGACCAAAAGTAATAACAATCATATATATATATATATACATGAATGCATATATATACATATATGTACGACTGAAGATACAGCAAGGCCAGAAGACCTGAAAAAGGGTACAATTTAAGTCTGGTAACGACAACACAACTACAAACAAAACAGGTGTAGCAATCTACAAACTCTAATGAACAAACTGCCCCAGAGATAATGAAACTGAAGGGGACCAAGCATAGAAAATGTTTCAAAGCCGAAGCCCAAAAGAAGTATGCAGTTCAACATAAAAAAAATCAAGTTTTATGGTCGAAGACAACTGCAATGCAAAACCATGGCTATTGAGCAAGCACATGGATTCACAAATCAATTTCAAGTAAAAAGAATCAAGACCGAAGTCATGGGAGCATATCGAGGTCAACGAGAAATTCTCGATACCAAAAATGGCCAAAGACAATTTGAACACCAACATATACTTACGAACGAGCATCCAAACGAAAATCGAACACGAATAACTTGAGCTGGAATTAGATGTGAGTAACTAGGGTTACTCACCTTAGATCGAAGCACGTAGGACCAGCGGCGAGTGAAGAGGAAGATGGAGACGAAGCCCTTAAATTTCCAGATCGAAGCCGCCGAAGCCCTAGATTTCGAAAGCCCTAATTGCTGACGAGGAACGAACGAGAAGACGTACGAGTTTGAAGACGAATGAACACGAGGACGAGCGAACGAAATTCTTTCCTTTAGGCCGCCATTTATTTTCTTTCTCTCGTTCGATTTCGTTGTTTTATATTTAATTTGTTTTGTTAAAATCTAAATTATGTATATATATTCATTTCGTATTAATAAAATTTGATAAAAGAATTTTAATCGATTACAATTTCCAGATTCAAACAGAAATTAACGATCGATATTAAATCGTTAATTTACGAAGATTTTATCGTTATAAAATTTTCCAACAATAAACAACAAATTATCTGTCAACTTTAATCGTTTATCGATGATTATAATTCGGGTGAAAATCCAGGTTGTTACAGAAATTCAATTTGAATTCGATTAAATTCTCTACGCGTTTATACGCCGTATGTTCATAAAACAATTCCGATAAATACGAAAATTGAAATCCAGTAATAATTCAATATTACGGACCCAATGAAACTCGTTTCGTCAAATTCCGAGACTGTGCCTCGGAAGGCTAATTTTAAATTCAATTCAAACGATAAAATTTCAAAACTGCACAAATCGCTTTCAAATTCAATTCTGAAGCTTCAATTATCTTCAGTATTATCAATATGAATTTTCTAAGCCTTTAAATTATTTTTAACCGGCTTAAAATTGAAGATTCAAATTTATTCAACTTTCAATAGATTAAATTCAAAAATTTAATCGCCAATTCATTCTGATAATTTGAAATTCAAGTCAAATCATCATTCAAATATTTAAAATTAATTAAATATTCTCAAATTAAATTGTTCAAAATTCAGGGTCGTTACACAATCGGACTTGTCGTTTGGTCGTGCAAGCTTGAAACGCGTAGAAATTTAACGTCATTAATTAAAATAATCGACTTCAAAACGCTATCTTTCACATACGATTGAATTAGGCCTTGGGACTAGTTCCATTGCGTTCGGAACGGAGGTAAAACCTTATAAACGCCTAGCGGCACGTCTCGATTGGAGTTCGGACGACTTTGGACCTACCTATATAAATACACACACAAACCAAGACAGTTTTACTGTCATTTTAATCCAGAAACCCTAATTCTATCTCATGGCCGCCACCTATTCAATGGCTAAAATCGCTCGAACTTCTTTCCTTAATATCTCTCAATCCGTTCAACGAAATCAAAAAATTCCAAAAGAAAAGTTGTAGATCTCGACGAGCTCTTCAAATCCATACGGTTGATCTATGCTTTTACGTCATGGATTCGCCCAGATCTGACTTGGAAGCGTGTACGGTTTTTCTCGGTTTGCGTGCAAACGGTGGCGAATGGGGTGGCGAAACTTGGCGCGGAGGTGGAGCAAGGAGAGGCGCACGCGATGGCATCCCCTGATCAACGTCCGGTCGCTCCTAGTTGCGTGCGTATGGAAGAAAGGGGCGTGCGTGAGTGGGTTTCGTTCGCGTGCTCCTGTACGTGTTTGGGAAGATGAAGATGAGGCCAGATTTCTTCAATTCTTTTGTGCGGCCAGATCTGATCTGGTATATAATTTATTTTTTTATTTATATACAAACTTTAAAATGTCATATCTCATCCGTGCGAGGTCGGAATTGGACGAAACCGGCGACATTAGAATCGCAGCGACGAGAGCTACGCTGCAGTGTAGATCCGAAGTCATTTGGAGCTTGTTAAAGTTTTAGGTTAAATCGAACGTTGTTCGATTTGATTTAAAAATCGAAACTCAAGGTGAGTGTTTATACGCTCACAATTGACTAAAATAACTTTTGTTAGTTAAATTTATATTCTGAAGTGATATGAAATTTATTGGCTGTTGTTTGGTAGGTTTAATTATCATCTGTATTGATATATGAATTAATTGATAGAATTTAAATTGACCGTTAAAATAAATTTAAATTTAAATTGGCAGTATATTGTTCGATATTGATAATTATAAAATTGTTGTGAATGTTGTTGGCTTTATGGTTGATTGGTTGTGATGGATGCTATTGGTCGATATTGGTTGTTTATTTATATCATGCTATCATCATGTATATTGTTTATTGCATATAAAACTGTAAACTGAATCATTTCGAATAAATTAAGGAATAGGTTGAAATGATATACCTATGACATCTATTTGGATTGAAATGATATATATCCATCCTTGAAATTAAAATTGAAATCATTATCCACTTGGCCATAGGTTAGAAAATTATATACGGACACTGGGTTGGTTAAATTAAATGATTTTAAAAGTTGTTTTGAAATTATTTAAATGAATTGATTTTAAGAATAAAATCCAATTTATGGAAATTGAATTATTTTGAATTGAAGCTCGAGATGTTGGAATTTAAAGTTGGTAAATGAAATTGTTTAATTATTCGAAGTTTAGATTTTTAAGAAAAAGATTGAAATACGACGTAAATTTTCGAAAGTTGATTTGTTTTAAAAGATTGGACTTTTAATCGAACTCTGAATATTTCTAGGAAAATTTATATGAAATGATATTTCAAGTTTGAGTTTGGAATTGAAAATTAATTTGAAATTGAGATTTAATTAATTTAGAATTTAATTGAAATTCAAAGAAATTTGTGAATTGGACTAAATCGAAACTATTGAATTAAATTTGAAGATAAAATTGATTTGAATAGGATTTGAACTGAAATCGATTTGGAATGTAATACTTAAATGAATTCTTGAAATCCGAATGTTTATTGAATTGGAATTGTTCCAGAGATTAAGTAAACTACTTAATACGGATGTTTAATTTGAAGTATGTTCTAATTTGAATACGAAATGGTTTTAAAGCGAATCTTATATTCTTATATAAATATATGAAATGTTTTGAAATGTGAAATATTTAAAGTTTCGAAATATATTGGAAGTGAAATTGTTTATTTTGTGGTTCAAATATGTATTTGAAATTGATAATTTGAAATGGTTTATTGAGAAGCTGAATCGAGTTGAAATTGATGATTTGAGATTTGATTAAATTTTAAATTTTGGAATTCGAGTTTATGTGAATCGTTTTGCGAAATGAGATATTGAGGCGAAAAATGATTTTGAAATCGAAATGAGATATTGAGGCGAAAAATGATTTTTGAAATGAAATCGTATATTTTGAGTAGATATGATGATTTTGAAATGGCTTTGATTTTTGAAGCGAATATGATATTTTTGATAATCAATTGTGAGTTGATTTTGAAAATGTAAAAGAGCCATCGGTGTAATAATACGTAGTTATTAAAGAGACCGGGATCGGATATGGAAATACTCTCTGTCGATACCGAAAACCACTTTAATAACTAATACACGCGGAGTGTTGATCCAGAATGAAGTGGATGGTTTTGGTGAACGCGCTGACTGAAGAAAGAGAACGATTTTGGATGACCCCTGACATGACTAAAACAGGAGCCCTGCCGGGCCATTGAGGTTCGCCACCTCTAGCGGACACACTTCTTCGTTACCATATCTATTACTTTGTGATTCGATTTGGGTGCACCCCTCGATTATGGGAGTGTTGTTTCGCGGTGTTGGGGTAGTAGCTGCTATGCCCAACATCAGTCCGGATGACGCAACTACTAGTATTCTAGTTGGTATCGCCTCATGTACCTTGTCATACTGATTATCCTATTCGCGACCACTACGTTTTGGTTTGTACCTTTAGTATATGGATTGCCCTCTGGTGACTTCCGGTTTTGGGGAAACTACGGTCTTGTATATGCTCTTGGGAATATAAACTGTGTTAAGGGTGGAATGGGCCATGGCTTAACGCTATTTTAATACTTTTACTTTAATGTAGACATATTATAATAGCGTATTGTACTACATAGTAGATAGTTTAACGGATCCTTGAGAGATGGAAAATCCCGTAACATCTCTTAAGTTATTACACTCAAGTTGACACTGGATAGGAGATGTCAAACCCCGTAAACATCTCTGACGCCGTCACACTCATATTTTCTTATTCGATTTAACTTACATGAGATATTTTAGTCCTGACTCGAGTGTTTTGTCTTTTCATTACGCTCGGGTTAGCCTGAGCATTTCAGATAAGGTTGAAGGTCTATTATGGAGGACGAAGATGAAGTTTGATATTACATCATTTGTATTCTACTACCATATTATTTTTCCGCTGCATTGTTGTATTATCTCTGATATGTATGTAACTCTGATTTATGATGTATAATAATAATCAAATTTATTTATTTAACAGCTTCATGAACTGTTATTTTATTACTATATCTTGTTCCTTCCGCTGCGAGATTCTGAGTTTGTTTCTGTTCTTTCCTTTCTTTTCTTATTTAACCCTAATAACCATCTGCCTTTTTGAACGGTTTGAGTTGGACATGTGTGGATTATTGTCGACTTGCACGGTCGAAAATGGCGGGTCGTTACAGTTGGTATCAGAGCTTTGGTTTAGCGATAAACCTTGGCTCTAGTGGGGAATAACTCATTGAAATAGAGGTAAACTATATGAATGAGTTGAGTGTATATGAGAGAGCGTATTTGTAATTTTGATATAAAAATGATTTTATATTGTGTTAATTTGTTCCGTTGAGTATTTATGAATTCTGGTTGGTACTTGGGACGCCAAGGCATCGATAGGAATTTCTAAACACTCGAATAGGACAGATTGACATAATATTGTTTTGGATTATATTCTATATATAAAAGACTTATCTTGAAAATTTATAAATTTTGATTGTATTGGTTGTTAGGAGATGATAATATTAGATTATCATCGTTTATTGTTGATTAGTCAATATTTCTAACTATTGACTATTGGATGATTTTAAGAAATGAAACTTGTAAATATGATTGACAATGAATATAAATGGTAAATAAAATGAAATAAAAATGAATTTAAATTAAGATGGAGAATTTAAATTCCGGTGTTTTGAAAATTTATTAACAAAAATTTGAAATGTATAATATAAGTATTATATGATAATATATTCGATTAGAAATTGTTTTCAAAGGATTTCAAATGAAGTAAGTGTCATACTCCCCTCTTGACACTAGAGAATGATTTCGGTGATGAGTGCACGCATCATCGACGTTTATTTTCGAGAGTCTAAGTGGGGGAGATCACTTAATAGCTTTTTCTAAACCCTGTTTTGATTAAAATTGAATTTTATTTTGTATTCTCTATAGTATGACTTGATACACATTAATATAAGTATATATTATTTCAAACTTGATTTGAAATGAAACCGGAGATGAAATTCTTAAGTTCTTTAATATTTAATGACTTTAAACTATTGAGATAAACAAATACTTGAATCATTACGGAACTTCTGAATTGTGAAATGAGAAATGAACCTAAGAGCTAAGTGAAAATATCAGTTGAAGTAGAAATCCTTAGAATTAGGAAATTATGAATTTAAAATAAAATTGAAACTGTAAAACTCGCATAGTATTAAATTTCATTCTATAGCATAGATATAACTTACCAAAATATTTGAGAAGTTCAAAAATGTTATATGAATTGTTAATTGGATAATATACAAGTATAGGTTTGAATAATGAAATATGCATTTAATTAATGGTTTGCAAATATAAATAAATTGTTAGTAAATAATTGGAATTTAAATTAACATTTAAGGGTGATTCACAATTATGTTAATATAAAATGGAAATACTATATGTGAATGTAAATGTGAAATTAAATTATAGTGAAATTTAAGTAATGACTTAAGAATTAATTAATTGAAAATTCAACTTTGAATGAAAAGAGGTTGTATGTTGTTTAACTACATTCTATTTGCATAACTATAACTTACCAAATACTTAAAAAGTTTAAAATGCTAATAAGGATAAGTAGAGGAATAATATACCAGTGTGAGAGTGAATAATAAAATGTGAAGATCTATTGACAGTTGTAAATATAAAAGAAATTTAAGCTGTAAAATGAATGATATATACAAGTGAATGAATAAAATTTAAAATTAATGAAATATAAAATTTGTAAATGGAAACTAATTAAAGTTGAATATAACTAAATGTCAATAAACTTGGAAGTGTATGGAAAAAAAAAATTGACTTGGAAATGTATAATTGATTTAGTGTAGACTCTGGATGGATGGTAATTGATTTAGTAGAATTCATTAGTGTTAATGGAATTGAATAAACGAAATAAAATTTTAAAATAATTAAATTCAAATTTGAAGCAAAGTGAAATTAAATATAATTGAATCCAATTTAAATTGAAGCAAATTGACTTGAATTTAAAATGTGAATGAAACAAACTTGAATAAATCGGAAACAAATTGAATGTAAACGTATTTCATGGATAAATAAGAAAATAAACGACTTTATGTTTATGATTGTTTCTTTAGAAAATTTAAAGTTTGATGGTTTGTACTTTGAAATAATAAAAGCAAAATTTTGGAAAAAAAATCCAAAATTGTCCAATATATGCTGAAACGAAAACAACCATAACTTTTAAATGTCTGGACGAAATTCAACGATATTAGACTTTTCGGAAAGCTTAGAAACTGTAGCACGACTTTTGTTTAGACTGTCTTGAAAAATTCCTTCATTTACTTAGTTAAAAATTTGAATCTTCTCGCTGGCCGGTGTAAAAAGGGAAGCAAAATCAGTAGCATATACTCTTAGTATTTTTGCCATAACTTTTTACTGGTGTATCGGATTTTGATGATCTTGCACTTTATGGAAAGCTTAGAACTTAAGCTAAAACTTTTGTTTTAAGCATTTGGTGTTTTGCTGTCGTTTAGAAGGTCAAAAACGTGACCAAACGTCGCTGACCTGCGCAATTCATTGCCAGGCTGAGGCGTATCTATTTAGTAAAACGGTCGTAACTTTTGAACGGAATGTCCGAATTCAATGATTTTGGACATTCCGGAAAGCCTGAAACGAATGCAACAACTTTTGTTTAGATTCCATTGTCAAATTTTATCGTTTAGGTGACCAAAAACTGAGATTCGTTTGCTGTCCTGGAATTGGAATTTCAGTTTTGAAGCTAAACATGTTATATGTGTGTTGTTTATGATAAGTATATCGATCTATCTTTATATGCATGGTTCTAACTTAGTTATTGAGCATTTTAGTAGGTAGCAAAGGGGTTGCGCTTCGCTTGTGGAGCTCGCTTCTGCGCTTAATGCAAAATGTAAGTTAAAATGCTAATAAACGCTAAATAAAATGTATGTTCTCGGATTACGGTTTATGCTGTGGTATATTATTGTGTTCCCCATGTTTTGGGATGCCTCATTTTTGTAATGAGATGTATATCATGCAATTATTACCACTGTGAAATTTTTCGGTCCTAGCCACGCAAAGGAGGTGCTGCCGAAATTTTTCAAAAATCCGGGAGTTAGAAAATTTTGTGAAAAAAAATAATCCTATAACTAAATTTTGCAAATAAGTAGAATATTTTGAATAAATTATATCTAAATGATGGTTTCCCCTTCTCCGTTCCTTTTCGAGGACGAAAAGTTTTAAGTGGGGGAGAATGTAACGACCCGTATTTTTAACACTTTAAAAATACGAATTAAAATGAAAATTTTGGATAAAAATCCGAAGGAAATAAAATTTTGTGTTGTTAAATGTGAATTACAAGTTAAAATACAAAACTGAATTCTGAAATAACTTATTTATAAATTAAATATGGATGTTAACTTGTAGTGAATGTAAATAACGAATCGAATTTGATTGTAAACAACGAAATAAATAAAATGTTACATTTAATATTGAAGTTATAATATGGAAATAAACGTAATGAATGTAATTTAATATTACTGTGAATTTAAATAAGATGATAGCTGAAGAAAATGAAAGTAAATGAATTATAAACTATTGATAATAATGTATATGTAAATGGTTGATTCAATAATGAAAGTGTAAATCGAAATAAAAGAATTCATTTGGAATTAAATAACTTGAATTTGAATTACAATATAATTGAATGTGGAATCTAATATAATCTTTTATATTGGATTTATAATGGAAAATTGCATTGTAAAAGATTGTTAATTACTGTGAAATTAAAAATGGAATTTGTGAACAATTGAAATTTGATTTAAAAGTTAATAATTTAAAATTGGGAATTTTATATTGAAATTAAACAGTCGAATAATTTATTTTTCGAATATTGGATTTAATTAGACAATTAAATCGATAATTTAATAAGTTAAATTTCAGAAATAATTGAAAATCCAGTTGAATATGATTGAAAATGATTTGTAAAATTTATCTTATCATATTGGAGTTATAGTAATGTTATAGAACTTTTAAAATTGAATTTAAAGTTAATTTATGAAAATTGAATATTTTTAATATTTAATTATCGACTGAAAAATAGCCATTTTTCGAACAGTCTCAGAATTGAACGAAACTAGTTCCATTGGATCCGTAATAGTTTGTTATTGTCGGATTTCAATTTTCGTAGCAATCGGACTTGTTGTTTGGTCGTGCGAGCTTGAAACGCGTAGAAATTTAACGTCATTAATTAAAATAATCGACTTCAAAACGCTATCTTCCACATACGATTGAATTAGGCCTTGGGACTAGTTCCATTGTGTCCGGAACAGGGGTAAAACCTTATAAACGCCTGGCGGCACGTCTCGATTGGAGTTCGGACGACTTTGGACCTACCTATATAAATACACACACAAACCAAGACAGTTTTACTGTCATTTTAATCCAGAAACCCTAATTCTATCTCATGGCCGCCACCTATTCAATGGCCAAAATCGCTCGAACTTCTTTCCTTAATATCTCTCAATCCGTTCAACGAAATCAAAAAATTCCAAAAGCAAAGTTGTACATCTCGGCGAGCTCTTCAAATCCATACGGTTGATCTATGCTTTTACGTCACGGATTCGCCCAGATCTGACTTGGAAGCATGTACGGTTTTTCTCGATTTGCGTGCAAACGGTGGCGAATGGGGTGGCGAAACTTGGCGCGAATGGGAATTTGCTCAACTGTAACATCGCGCAATTTCCTATCTCATACCTCGGTATTCCCCTCCGCCCAACCAAACTACTCAGAGCAGATTGGCTCCCCCTCATTACCAAAATTGAAAACAGGCTTCTTTCCTGGAAGGCACATTCCCTTTCTTCAACTGGTCGCCTTGTCCTTGTTAAGTCAGTCTTATCGGCCATCCCTTCATATTAGATGTCATTTTACAAGCTTCCAACCTGGGTAATCAAAAGAATCAACACGATCAGAAGTTCCTTTCTATGGACTGGGGGAAGAATAAAGAAGCTCATAAACTGGCGGACCGTTTGCCTGCACACTGACAACGGTGGTCTTGGAATTGTTAACTTATACTACTTCAATCTCGCGATTCTCTCAAAATGGCTCTGGCGATTTCTCACCCCCGGAACCTTCCTTTGGAAAACATGGATTACCACACTTCACTACCACTCCAATCCACACCTTGTCCTTCACTCCACCACCAGCCTTAAACCATCCCCATTCTGGACTGGAGTCCTCGCCACCCTCCCCCGTGTTAAATCACTCTTCCATGTCAATTTAGGTAATGGGGCAAAATGCCTCTTCTGGTTAGATATCTAGCACGGCCAACTACCCCTTTCCTCTATCCTCCCCAACTTATATTCTCACTCAGCCACAATCCATGCTACCACATCCGACTCCTTTAGCTTGGGCCCTGACCACCTCTTTCCATCCACCTACTTTGACCTTGCCACCTTAGCCGAGCTTCACCAAGCAGCCTCCATCCTCCAATCCATTCAATTCCACCCCTTGCCAGATGAGTTCATATGGGCCCCAAATCCCACAACTGGCTTCTCCGTCGCCTCCTGCTATGCTCACCTAAACAACCTTGGACGCCTCTTCAACTTCCCCAGACTTTGGAAATGTCAGCTCCAACCTCGCATCGCTTTCTTCCAATGGTGCCTTATCCACGGCCGCATCAACACCAGAGACAGACTCATTCGTAATTACATCGCGGTGGACCCAAACTGTGCCTTATGCTCTAACGCAACCGAAAGTATCCAACATCTATTCATAGAATGTGATTTTTCTTTTAGGGTAACGTCCGTTCACATACTCGGCTATATCCCAACAATCACTTCATTTTTCGAATATTGGCAGCATAACCCACCCCCCCAACAAGCACTTAGATCCCTTTGTGGCTATATTCAGTTGGTGCATTTGGGCCGAGCGAAATGCACACATGTTCAGTAGGCCCAAATCTCACTTCAATGGAACATGCAGGCGTATTATTTACTATTTCTCATCTTTATCAGGCCACAGTTTCTCAGCTCCATTCAAGCTTAGACTGCCATTCTCCAGATCACCGCCAGTTGAATCGGCTGGCAGCTCTTCCGCAACTCCTACCCGAAGGCAACCTGGACACCACCGCTGAACATTCTACAATACTTATCTACTTTATATACCGATATATGTATTAAGCTGTTATGTATCTATGGCTCTGCTATGTAGTTGACTGTCTGTGTGACTGTTGTGTAGTCTTCTCCCATTTTGGCCAGCGATCAGGCTTGTTGATCGTACTATTTACATATTATTATGCTATATAACCGGCTGTGTAGTGACACGCTACACAACCGTCTTGCTAAAAAAAAGACCAAAATGTATAGCAAAACATTAATATAGGCAATGAAGATCAGTCAAATATTGAAGAACAAAATGTAGAGCAAAATATTAAAGACCAAAATCTTGAAGAGCATGATATCGAACAACAGACTCATGATGTCATCTGTACCTCTTCAGCAAGATCCACCACACCAACAACTTTTGGTGGACCATAAATTACCGACATCGTTAGTAGTAATGACATCCATATTGCTTCATCGATATGGAGTGGCAAGGTATGTCCTACTAATTAAAAAATAATACATTATTTTTTTTAAAACTTTAATTTAGTTCAGTATTTTTGTTGGGAACGTGAGACTCTTACATGCATAAATCATGGAACAAAAATTTTAAGTTGGGAAATACCTGATGATGCGACGATTTTTGGGGGATATTTGGAATCTTCGGAATTATATCCTAGTTTATTTATAGCACGGTTAATAAGTACCTTATCTCTACTTTTATCGAGCGTCGGCCGCCCGAATCAAATATTTTTCACTCACCATTTAGAGAGATGACTATAACATTAGATGATATGGTGCTTCGACTTTGGTGCGAGAGGTCACAAGTTCGAAACTTGCGTAGCGTGATTCGAACATATATTGACATGTGATGTGTGATATGTTGTATCTAAGTACCCAGTTTCAAAAAAAACATTAGATGATGTTGTTTCTTTACTCCATATTCTAGTCGAAGGTTTAGCAATACAAATATTTGACCATCCCGAAAATGACATGGTAGATTTGGTGGTGAAGAACTTAGGAATTAGCAAGGAAGAAATAAAAGAAATAATGAAGGATAGTGTTGGATATAAAATAACATTTACTAAGTTGTATGAAATTTTTGATAGTGTTGTGATGAATGGGAACCTGAAAAAATCAAACAAGCTGCTCATGCATATCTTTTATATTTAGTTGGAAACATAGTATTTGTGGATAAAAGTAAGTTGCATGTATCCGTACAATACTTGAAACAATTTGCTAATTTTGATGAAATACGTAATTACTCTTGGGGGTCAGCAACGCTATGCTGGTTGTGTAGACAACTTGGGTTAGCGAGTGGATTGGAGGTGAAACAAATAGCCGGGTACTTATGATTATTGGAATCTTTGATCTACAAGCATTTTCTACCTTTGCATCCATCGTTAAATTTTATAACGAAAATTCACCAAGAACATCACGTTGGGATCCCGCAAATGATTATTGGTATTCAGTTAAGGCTCTACGAATTTATCTTAATAATATTCAAGAACATGAGGTATTCTCTAAATCAAAAATCTACAACATATTTTTTTTATTCTATCATATTACGATTAGGATAAAAATTTATTGTTTGTGTAATTTAGGTAATATTTGATACATACATGCATGCACAATTTCATCCTTTTCCACAAATTGCTTGCCTGCTTGGTACTATAGTTGTTTGTTATGCTTAAGTGTTATTGAACTGTGTCATCCTACTTGAGTTTTGAGGCAATTTGGCAGGGTTTAAAATATTCCAAGACTTATTATTCCATCGAAAAGTAAAAGGAGAGGTGCTACTTCGACAACTTATAAAGTGCTTTATGACTTTGTGGAAAACTTATGGAATGAATGGAAAAATCAATGGTGAGTGAGCAGTGTCGTTCTATTCCACTTTTCGAGTCGGATGTTACGGTAACCAACGATTATTTTGAGTGATTTTTTCCTTATATCGTATTAAAATTTCACTTGGGCAATGAACAACCACCTCAACGAACTACTCTTCCATCCTATGATCATTTATATATGGTGAGCATACATTTCAAATTTTATACTATTTTTTTTCTAGTATACTATCGTTTCAAATTATAGAGCTATGAAGAACTTCATAATGTGCTTGATGAAGGAATAACTTTGGCTTCATCACAACCGGAAAGTTCGTGCTTATCTCATCTTAGTAGGATCCACAAAGCTCTACCCAAAGCAAGAAAGATATGTGTTCGATTTGCTAAAAGGGATGCTTAGTTTTCAGAAGATTGTTGAAACTTTTTATATCTATGTACTGAATTTGATGTCAGTTTGTTATTATGTAATTGACTTTATGTAATTGAATACTCTACTCTATTAGTAATGCTATTTTGATGTTACTTTGATTATTATTTTCATCTTTTTTTATAGTAACTTTGACTGTTATTTTGTTGTTGTTTTAAAATACTATTGACTGAAAGTGTTGTTGTGGTTCGAGTCTTCTATGTATGTAAAGCATAGCTTCTGTTTCAATAAACCTGTAAACTATGTGGAATAAATAATTTCAACGCCTATGTTATAATGACCAATGCTTTCAACGCTTTCGATACTTAATCCTAACGTGGTTTATATTTTCCCAAGCAACCACCAGAATATCAACAAACGTTATCAGAGGATCATCAAATTCATTGTCAGGAGATCAATGACACAGTTTCAAGCAATAACACTGAATGATCCAACATTGATTTTCAACAATTTCAAGCACCAATACTGAATGATTCAACGTTGATTTTCAACAATTTCAAGCAAGAACTATATTCAAAATGATATTCAACAATGAAATCTCAAACTGCAATTTAGTTTCAAATAACATTGCCAGTACATTAGCTCAAGCTTGACAGTACTTCAAACAAACTTAACAACTACATAATATTCAACTAACCTCACCTAGCCATATTGTCACAAATTTCCAAGTTTTCCTATTGTTCTCTTCTATCTCGTAATATATGTTCTCATTGTTCAGCTTCAATATAACGATTAGCAAACTACTTGATATATATTGGTGGTATCGGATGGTTCGCTTGTAAGATGGCCTATACAAATAAAAATATTACATTGTAAGTGAAAATCCTTCATCTGTTGATTAAAAATAAAATGCATAATATATAATACCAGGACAAAATGATCATTGTTTACATGAAGAATCCTTAATTCATGATGTTCCAATGGAGATGGAATTTTTTCTCTTAAAGGTGGTATAGTCAAACTCTCGCTAATACTAAAAACGACAACATTATATTTAGTGGTTGTTATGTACCCAGTCTTGGGCATAATCATCCATTTACTTGGTTCGACATCGCAAAATTCATGGTTAAGCACATTTAGCAAATAATGGTTCTATCTTTTTCAATAAACACTTGTTCATAAAACTCTTGATGTTCTTCATTTTCTTCCATTAATTATTTACGAACTTGCCACCAACGGTCTTCTCCCAATCCTAAAAAAGAAGCAACACATCTAATCCACAATTATCATTCATATACACATCTACAATTCCTTTAATATATGGCCCCACTCCTTTCGTATACAATTTCCATACACACCTAAATTTATATTTTTAGGTCTATGAACAATCAACTTTTCGTTTTTCACCAAAATACAAGGATCAACCTTTTGTTTTTAGTTATGCTACATTGGGTCGAAGCACATTCACCTAGCTCAAATGAGGAAGGCAACCTTTTTGTTGAAATATCAGTTTTATCATGAGATCTTCCACGGGTTTTGACTTTGCCAATCGGAGATGCAAGAGTTGACGTTTGGGGATAAATAACCGCTTTTATTTTCTTATAGACTTGCTTTTCATGCAGTAATTCCAATTTCATAACATAATTTAGCATTTCTTCAAGCTTTTTCTTCATATTAAAATCACTTTTCTCTCTTGTGATGACCCACCTCCTCGACCCTCAAAAATCGACAATAATACATTCTCGGTATTCACGTGCCGCAAATCTAAGTGCCGAAGAGGCGGACTATCATGGGGTGAAAGGAAATAAAGGCAGAATAGAATCTTACACAGATTGGAATAACATATATTATTTTAATATGTATGATCTTTACAGTGGAAATTTTAAATACATTTATCAGAGTCTATCTTATAAATCAACTTGCACGGTCATAAATCTCTGTCCTTATAAATGATGAATACAATCAGTAAACTAATGCGGCGGGAAAGGAAATGGAGAACTATTTACAGGAATATCTTCAGCTCCAAACTTCAAGCTTCATCACAATGCTCTAAGTTAAACCTGACTACTTAGCTGCCTGAGAAAATAAAGAACCCAAAGTTTAAGGGAAAAAGAAAATAAACTCCGGGTCAATCATGAGACTAGTGTGAGAAACTCAAAATATAAATATTTGAAAACAAAGGTTATCTCATAAGACTACGCCGCACATAAACCCGGAACGGGTTTTTACAACGATAACCAAAATCTTTACTACGTAGAATCTGAGAATATTATTTTTAATGACATTCTTTTGAAAACACTTTTCAAGTAAACTTATATAATCTTAGCCGAAATTGTTACATTGATTAAATTCAAGCATAATAGGTTCTACAATCAAGTTCGAAGGCACTTATTGGAGAATGGATTTCCATATAATGGCAAGGTGAGGAACTACCTTCCGTACAGTACATCTCTAGAGGGATGTACCGAGGATCAACACCTATGAAACCTCTACACCTGGCAAGACCGGCCTACCGTAGACCCATTTGGTGGCAGATAGAACCAGAGCTCTCATAGCATACACAGCATACCCGATATATAAAGGGTAATCTAGAAAGGTGATGACCATGCCCTAATGGTTGCAAACCACATAGCCTTATAACATGCCATGTTTAAGCCATTTCCGGGTGATGAGGCTCGAAGTAATGATTACCTTTCACATAGCACATTCCACTTTGAATGCCACATTGCCAATTTCATCACACACTATTGATTTTCACAAATGTACAACCTCCAAGCTCATACGTCTCAGAGAAGGATGTTAAGTGTAAGAGAGTTACTTCCTACACCACCAAACATATGTACATTTGTAAAAATCAATGTACGTGTATGTGAGAAATGCAATGTCAGACATTCGTCAATACAAGTTGTATAGAAATAGGACAAATCGAAGGAACTCTCCTACTACATTATGTCGGGAATCACCCCTAAGATTAGTAGCAAGCAGCCCTTGCATCGAATATCTAATAAAGATACTACTACCACATATATATGGTATGGAAAAATTTCCCCCGATGGTTAGTGACAAGCAGCCCTACATTCCATCTTCTAATTTATTATCATTTCATGTCTTTACCTTTGAATGCTTAAATTGGTTCGAAGTAGTTTTTAGATAGGGATCGCCTAAATCCGATCCCGATTACTTCGAACCAATCATCGATAAAAGATGTTAAGTTTGAGGGTGATTATCATTTCATTTATTAATATCTTTTATCAAATAAAATCTCTTTTAGAGATATAAATCTTTAAATCATATTTTTTTTCCAGTATATACAGAATCATTAAACCTCGCTTTAACTTTGGAAATATCAAATCAAAATCAACTCTCATAAATCACATTGCAAAACCTTATTGACTAAAAAGTGTCGATAGAAATTATACTAATTCTACTCAATATCAATTTCCGTATTCAACCTTTACTATCCATCGAATAACGATGGACTCGCTTTTTAAATTCACATCGATAGTACAGGTTCCCTCGTCGGAATTTAATACCAAGTATATGAAGACTATTTATATACAATCCAACTTATATTAAATTTGGAAATATTAAATCTTTATACTTGCCTCGTTTCCGACATTTCAACCTTATCTATTCCTTGCCCAAGAAAGATGCCAGGTGAGCGAGGGCACTGGTTGCTCCTGAAAATCTCCTTAGTTTACGCACCTCACATCTGGATTTCATGAATAGAAAAATCTAGTCTAATCATAGGCTTTTAGAGCGAAGATTAAATCACTTAATTATAACAACTTTTCTTTAAATCATTGATTTAAACTCCTTTAAAATAAATTATAAAACCTCCAAATCATCTTCAAAATAATTATTTATTTATTGGAAAATGTTTATAAAAGAAGAATACTTAAGTTTAAAGCCATATTTCAAAAGCTATTAAAAACTGCTGCAAAAAGTGTTGCGATTAGTGCTGCGAGTAATGCTTTTAAGGCTTATTTGATCAAAACAATTTTTCTATCATTTAGAAATCCATTGTTATAACTCAAATCTCTTTTAGAACATTTTAAAATATTTATAGAATTTATTACATGTTTTTAAAGAATTAAAAATATCTCTTTTAAAGAATTTAACGATTTGGTTTTTTAACTGCCAAACACCGACTGTTTTGAAAACTTGATTTGCTCATATTTCAAAATCTACTAAATGAAATCTCAATCATTTTTTTGTTTGAAAGCTATGACTATAAGAGTTTAGAAAATTCTTATTCTAAAGAATTCCGACTTTGAATCCATCGTATAAATAGATTTAAACTTTTACGGCGCGAAATCGCGAACTACCGTTACACGAAGCACCTATTTTAACTAATTTTCCACATCCTTTCCAAACTTTGTCGAAACACTTTTTAAAATCTACTAAAGAATTTAACGATTTGGTTTTTTAACTGCCAAACACCTATTTTAAAATCTTTTAAAGAATTTAACGATTTGGTTTTTTAACTGCCAAACACCGACTGTTTTGAAAACTTGATTTGCTCATATTTCAAAATCTACTAAATGAAATCTCAATCATTTTTTTGTTTGAAAGCTATGACTATAAGAGTTCAGAAAATTCTTATTCTAAAGAATTCCGACTTTGAATCCATCGTATAAATAGATTTAAACTTTTACGGCGCGAAATCGCGAACTACCGTTATACGAAGCACCTATTTTAACTAATTTTCCACATCCTTTCCAAACTTTGTCGAAACACTTTTAAATGTTATAAAAAATTTCTAAACCATTTTAAAGAGGTTTAACAATCTCATATACACTGTTTCATTTATTAAATGAAAGCGATTCACTTTGTGATATTCGACGTGTATTAAACGTGAATTGTTTACACATCCAAACAAACATATTATCATATCCAAACATGGTTCACAATCATCACAACCAAGCATAGCCAAACATGTATATCATCCAATATATATAAATATAAATAGAGTTTCTCATCTTCATTGGTTTCTAACTTTACGAAAATTCGTTATAGCTTTGCTACGATCGAATCAAAGCCTATGGAATCGAGCCTTGGACCTTTGGATAGCCATGGCCTAAGCTTGCAAGTGGAGATGGGCTCGGCCTTGGGTGGTAGGAGGTGTGGCCATGGGTTTAGTAGGAAGAGATGAATGGTTTGAGCTTGTTTTAAAGTGGATTGTTAATGTATATATACTTATATAAATTTGTTTTCTTTTTGCTAATTTTTCTTCCTAAAATTTTCCTAAGGTAGGAAGATATTAAAGTGGAGTATAAAAAGGTTAAGAAGCTTAGGAAAATGAAGAAGAAAATGTGAATGGAAGTGAAGATGGATGGTGGGTATTTATAGGCAAAAATGTGAACTAATATATCATGATATTTATTTGCCATTTCATCACCATTGCCTCATCCCCTTGCCTCCTTCCTCCATCACCGTGCATGGTTGAACACTCCCCCTATGTGGCTCCATGTGTGTGAGTTGATGTGTGTAAGAGTGAAGTGAAGTTTGCTTTTTAAGTGTGAAAATATCTTAGATATTTTTGTTATATATATATATAAGTGTATATGTATATTTGTATATATATATATATATATTAGGGTGTGCATGTGTATTTTATATATGTGCACAAGACATATAAACAAGGTTGCAACAACTTTAAATAACTTTCGTTCGTTAAACCGTTGAAAATCTGAAAACCGATTCCCGGTCACATTTTCACTCATTAATTAATTTACATATAAATGTAAATGAAATTCAAAAACTAATTTCCTATCATGATTAATTAATTATAACGATCTCATTTTGAATTATAAAACCATATAAATTAATGTTAAACAATTGTATACGGAAAGTGCTATTATATCGATAAAGCGATATCAATTTTCCTTATAATTTCAAGTCAAATATATATCTTTATAAAACCATTATAAATGATTCATTATTACTTCATAACTAATTAAAACGAATTATTACCATTTAATCACAACCAATTACTTGTGAATAATTATAATAATTATTAAATAGTTAAATCTCAATTTAAATTCATAAATCAATTATTAAATATGATGCCATTATTGATGAGGTCATAAATACATTTTATTCCTAAAAATAAAATAAATGATTTTATTTCATATTCATGATTAAATGGATAAAATAGTGTATGTATCCAGCTCCATGTGCGACTTCTGATAATTATAGAGCTGTTTATTGACAAAACGATTTTTGACCATTTTATCGATATTTTTCCAAAGTATATATTTTTGTAAATACTTATTTAAAATAAGATTACCACCATTCTTGTTCAAAATATCATAATCTATGTTTTTAAAAAAAATCTTATATTCGACTATTTAAAAATAAATATAATTTATCAAATTGATAAATTTGCGGGTCGTTACATCTTCCATTTTTATAATATGCAATCTAGTCCAATGAACATGAATCCAATCCAATGGTATTTCTACATTTCGACCGAGTTTTGTTGATGCATGAAAGTATAAAAGGCCGTGTGTCTTACGAACAACTCATCTGCGTAAGTCATCTACCACAATTCCATAAGAATTTATTTGTAGAAGCTCGGAATGAAGTAGCCCTAATGTTGCAAGTGAAACAATACCACGTAAGTTAATTCTTTTTTATGATAAACATGAGCTGCTTTTAATAGACTTGTTTCAAATGAAGAGCAGTGAATGCATACTCTCCCATGCTCTTTCGAAGTTGCATTGACTCATAGCCAAATGTATTTTCAATTTAGCATGTGCAGCCTCGGCTCTAAAAAGGAAATAGATGCTAAGTTATTGTTATAAAAAATTTAGAATAATTACATAAATATAAAAGTAAGTTTTTTACCTATTTGACGTGTAATTTCCAAAGTGCATAAAATTGTTTATCCAAGCATGTACAAATTGATCTTTCCATGTCTCATGCCAATTTTCATTAATATATCTTATTAACTTTGGGAACTCATCATACTGCACATGCAAATCTTGTAAATTATTATTGTATGGCTCAATATTTCTAGACTCGCATAAATTGGCCCAATCTTGAAAAAATTGTTTTTTAACTTCTTTTTTCATACCTGTAACTCTTCTTTGAATATAAGCAAGAGTATATTTTTCGATATGCCACTTGCATGGGATATGAGCTGCTTGGGGAAAACAATTGCATTAATGAATGCTGTCTCTCTATCCGTGGCAATGACATTTGGCATTTCTACTTCACAATCAATCATTATCAACTGAAGACGATTTAAGGTCCAAAGATAGAAATTTTCATGTTTGGATACAAGGTATGCAATAACAACACAAAAGGTTTGATTATTTGACGTGACACCGACAATCTCCAACAACGACATTCTATATTCGTTTGTTTTGTAAGTACAATCCATAACAAGAAGATGAGAATTGTTCTTAACAAATCTATACTCGTAGGATGAGCCCAAAATAGGTCAGTAATTACGTCACTTCCATATAAGGTACTATGATGCCTGTGAAGTAATTTTTTTCTTTAAGCCCGCTTAAGAGATATTGAGACCGACCCGACCCGTTCTGTCCATTTTCTTATGCCTAGAAAGGACATTATAAATTGTGTTGCTATTGAACGGATCATTTAGTTTTATGTTGTGCAAAATGGCTTTTGGATTCATCATATTTTTGTACATTTCAATGACAAATTTTCCTCAGCTTTCATTAGTCTACCTAGAAAAGAGTGGTCTTCTGAACTGTAAAGTATAGAATGATTATGAACACCGCATATTACTTCTAATCTCCACTTATCTGAACCAAGAAGTTTAACACTTTTCAAACGGAATGGACGATTGCACTTATTTGTACTTGTTAATATAATATTGTTAGATTTCTTGCCTTTGTACTCTTTATATGCTCCACTTCTCTCATATCCAAATATGAATCTTGGATTTCTATTGCTACTGTTAATATCTGATTTTAATACTACCACTGCCGTCGTACTTCTTCTAGCTGTGGAATCAATCCATTCTTTATTTTTATATCTATTTGGAATTACCTTCATACGATAAAAAGAATGAGAAAATTTCAATTTAGAAAATTATTCGATTCACATAATATTAAAATAAATTACATGCATCATATGTTATGAACTCATTACTATAATCCATAACCATTTCTTCGTCTTCTTCGGTCGTCCATGCAAGCTAAAAAATAAAAAACAAACATAATTTATTGAACAATGTTTTCATCACTTCTAAGTATATATTAAACTAGGTTTTGAGCAATTTCTAGTGTTTATGGCCCCATGATTATACTAATTCCTAGTAAAGTAGCAGCCATGAAGGAACCTTTCCTGACTTTGTTGTATGTCATCTGTAAAATCTGTCGTCGACTCACTTCCATCATTCATAACAATTTCAACCAGGTAAAGATGGAGATGAATAGACACATTAGAGAAGATATCTAATTAATTATTAAAGGGTATAATTGGAATTAAAATTTTAATCGGGGAGTGAAGAGTAGATAATGGGGTGGCAACAGACGGACCCTATAATTTTCCTTAAATAAAAGGATCTACCTAGTTGTAAGAAAGAGCATCACTTTTGGAAGCATGGGAATTATGATTATACATTACAGAGTTTGATTAAGCAAGAGCTAGTTGAATAAGCCTCCAACAAGACAACTCAGTTACCATTCGGCACATTTTCTTGCCCTACTCCTGTTCCTAATGCCGTAATGGGTTATTTCTGGGAAGCACGAGAAAATGGTGCATCCATACAAAATGGACCCTATTATACATATATCCTTTTATAATTATAACTCACTCAACCAACTTTCCTATCAACCAAACACATTCCTCTTTCAATCAACTTCCCTGCTTAAATACTCCGCTCAAATGTCACGCTCGCTTCGTAAAGAACAGATACTTAAACGTTGGTTCAACTAGCGTCGTAGTGAAGACGTTTGTTAAATCAAAAATCTACAGCAGTTTGCAGCTATATTGTAATTCTATATCAACACATCACCAACCCTATTTTCACACAATGTAATTAGTTTCTTTAATATTCTCCTGTATCTTTCGCATAACATTTAAAAAAGTTAACAATTTTGATGTTGGTACACAAAATGATAGTTATTTAGCATTTGAACCAAACAACATCTCGATAGATTTGCACTTCAATGTGATGAAGAAATGAATAAAGAAACTTAGAAGGTGTTTTAGAATAATGAACAAGTGGAGCATGAAAATTTTTAAGTAAGAACTGCATGGAAAATCATGCCGGTACCGACATTATTGGTCATGTCGGCACCAACATGATTGAATAAGTTGACACCGACTTGTTTGAAGACATGGGATCCACTTTGGAACAATATATGAAGTTGCTTTATACTTGAAAAAATGACAAAAACTCAAATAGGACAAATCATGTCGGCATAGACATGATTTGGAGGGGCAATTTTGCCAACAAAGGTTAGAAGCTTGAGGAATTGAACAAATATAAAGAAGAGTTAAAGATGCAAGTTCAAAAATCATGTTGGCATCAACATGATCTTGTCGGTATCGGTTATTGTCAATGTCAAATTTTACTCATTCTTCATACCTTAAAGCGTGGGTTTGACTTTTACATGTTATTTCGCAAACTAACGACTTTAAAGGGCAAACTCGCATATAAATATCCATCCTTTAGCAATGAAAAGGAGATCTTTTGGACTTTTGCAAGGAGATACTGCCATTTTCGAGATCTACCTTACTTGAGGTATGAAATTGTCTATAATCTGCTTGTACTTGTGAAAAATCAAAACAAAAATAATAGTGACCGTAGGTAATCAGATCATGCTGAACCACTTCAAAAATCTTGTGTCTCCTCATTTTAGTTTCATTTTTATCAGAATCATCTTGTTTTTAGTTGATTTGGGGGTGTTTTAGCATAACATTTTTGTGCTTTCATTAAGAGCAAAGAATCTCAGGTGTAGATATGTGCTTTAACTTTGGATTTGAAGAATCCAAAAGCCAGGTCTAGAGCTATTTTTGAAGATTTGTTATTATTTGGATTTAGATAAAGTTGTTAGTGGCGGAGTTATGGATCTCAAGGCTTAACTAAACGCTAAACGGTGGGTGAATAGTGTTTTCTAACTTTAATGATTTCCTTTTTTATTCTTTTAAGATTATACTTAATTAACATAGAAAAAACAATCACAGATTCAAACATAGATAAATATAAATGCAGTAAAGTAAAAGTAGAGAATTGGGGAAATCACATTAGGGATTTTATACTGGTTACATCCAGTCCCGTACAATTGTTTGTATAAATTTCCTTTCAAATGCCAATCTTTCAATGGGTAGAAGACAAACCTAATATAATCTCGATTTCAAGGCTACAAGGCACCCCGATCCGATTTTTCGAGCTCCAGTATACTCACTTGATTTGACTTGGGACACAAGTACACCCATTTGGATTTCCGAGACACCAAGCACACTCAATAGATTTGTATCGGGACACAATCACGCCCAATCAACTATACCTAGAGTTTTAATGGTTTTTCCACAAACAATGTTTTATCTTTGGATACAATTGATCCTATAGCCTCTTGAATAGCACTTTGATCTTTGATTGAGTGAGAGAGATGTTGAAATCATGGAGTAAATAGTAGAGAATCAATACAATGAAGATTGAATTGATTATGGTTTGAATTTGAGAAATTTTGAATATATTTTCAATAGAATTTTGGCAGAGTAAGTGGAGAGAGGATAATAAGAAAGTAGTTGTTAAAAATTCATTTGGAAACCCCCTATATATAGAGAACAAACAAACATGTCCATTCGCAAAGAGTAACGACGAATAAACACTTCATTTCAATTTTGAATTTTGAATTTTGAAAACTGCGGCATGTATGTCGACATACAATCTGCCTATGTGTTGACATATCCTAGTATATTTTGAAATCTTGTTTATTTTAAAATGTTTTGAAAATCTAATGCTTTGTAAAATATTTTGATATTTGTAAAATAATTTAAACATAGTTTATAAACATTTTAAACTTTAGAAAACTTTTATAGGATATTTTTATATTTTAATTTAAAAATAAATGATAAGAAAAAAAGAAATTGAGATCAAAGATTGCTACCAGGGTTTTTAACAATATTTTATGACTCTATACACTTTACTATAGCCTTGAAATCTTCATATCTTGATTTTTATACTCATGTATCATCATGTCCAGTTCTTGAGTCTTTATACTGTAGTCTTCAATTCAAAACCTATATAATATCCTGCACCATATACTATATAAGTTGGAAAAATAATTGGAATCCATATTTTATATGAATGTATATTTATTACCAAGGTTGTTATCATCAAAATCAATATCTGAGGTACTAACAATCTCCCCCTTTTTGATGATGACAACCATTGTTATTTTGTATATATAAAATATAATATAACTCCCCATCAATATGTGCATATGTATATTTTGTATTTTTCTCCCCCTTTGTCATCAACAAAAATGGATGAAAAACAAACAGTTACTCACCCTAAATAAAAGACATAATGATATATGATAATATATTTAATTCAAAATCAATAATCTAAGTAAAAATGATAATATATAACTATACATAAGCGATAATGATATATGATATACTAGTAAACATGATGGTATATGATAAAGAAAATTTTATTAATATAACATTACACTATATATAAGTAAATCCAATACACACCAATTTAATTTCAAATCAAACCAAACTAAAACATACAAATTTGTACAATCCAATCCAATCAAACATTCAATGTTAAGCAATCCAAACCAATCAAAAATACACATCAATCAAATCCTAAGAGTGTGTATGTGTGTGTGTGTGTTTGTGTGTGTGTATTTACATATTAAATTAAAACCTAATGACTAGACATTTCGAGGAACTTTAACCCAACCATCAGCCCCAAAGATTGGATCTGCTTTAATGGCATCCCAATCTTTATTATCCTCATTGATGGTGCACTCTAGATTATTAGATGGTTTGTCTTTGATTAGGGAAGAAATCATCCATCGAATAGCGTTAAAATGCTTCTCTTGTTCTTTTATCATCTGCATTTGACTTAATTCTAAGTGTCTCTAATTACGTAAGACAAAAGAGAGAATATTTTTGAAAGGATGGAGAGTTTGTTTGAGATTTTCACATAGTTTTTGATGTGGAGAAGACATATTTGTGAAAATATGTTTGAGAATGAAAATAGAGTATGGAATAAAATGTTAAATAAGTTTTTTGAAAGAAACAGACTTATATAAGAGTAGAAAGTCGTTTGAAATCAATAAGTGGTTGGTAGTTATTTTTATTTTGAAAATTTAAAATTTTCATTTCTGGTCATTATATGTCGACATATACAATATTGTATGTCGACATACATACCATAATTTTCAAAACTATCTTATTCGCTATAACTTTTATTTTTATCTTATACCATTATACTTTTATGACTTTCAAAAACTAAATGAACCATATAACACAGTAGGAAACATATTTCATTGATTGAAATTAGAGGGTTACATGGATTTCATTGGAAATAAGAGAAAAATACATGAGAACAACATAAACTTAATGCAAAGTACGAGGCTAGATAATATAAGCAAACTACTAGATAAACTTTAAAGGATGTGGATGAAGATGATGAAGAGCCACCAAGCTTGCAAATGACCTTTCCAAAGAATTTGTCCATTTTGTTGGAAATAGAAGTTAGATTTTTACTAAAGGAATGTTTAAGCTTCTTTTGGTTTTTAAGAAGCTTCTCTCGATTCCTTAGTATCACTTTGTTTGTAGGGTTGGGTGGTTTTTCAAAACTTTCCAAAGAAGAATCTTCTTCCTCCTCCTCCTCCTCCTCCTCTTCTTCCACTTCCATTTCATCTCCTTCTTCCTCTTCTTGTTCTTCTTCCTATGCCAACCTTTGCTCCTTTTCGGGAAGAGTTTCAAATTGTAACGAACCAAGACCCTCGAAAATCGACACTGATACGTCCACTGTATCACATGCCGAACATTCAAGTGTCGGAAATATTGATTTGTTATAGTGAAATAAGAAGGTAGAAGATAGAAGAAAACTAAACAACACAGAATCTCACAATGCAGTGGATAATATATAATACAACAATGATCTTTACAAAAAGGAAACATCTTTATTCATATATACAACATCAGAGTACACTATACTTATCCTAAATTTGGACAGTTATAGAAACATGCCCTTACATTGACAACATATGGACTTTATAATATGGTGGAAGCAAAACATACATGAATAATCTTGACCATCCAACTCCTCTCCAACTCTAAAGTATCCAGCTAAACCTGGGAAAAACATGCTCGGTCTGACCCGAGCATTACATGGAATAACGCCCGGGTCAGTCTAGTAAACCAGCGTGAGTAAAACTCGATAACAAGTAACAACCAAATTGATTTCTACATTTGAAAAACTTTTCAAACAAAGGGTATCTCGTAAGACCACACCGCACATAAAAATGGACGAGTTTTTACATTACGATAACCAAAACATTTTATATCAAAATCCAGTGATATTATCATAGTGTCTAGTTTTAAATTAAATAGATAAAATAGCTGAAATGCTTGCATCTCACATTCCAACATACTAGGCTTTACAATCGAAAACATAAGGCACGTATCGGAGAATGGATTCCAACTAACGACCGGGCTACTGGGTACCGCCCGCCACAGTACACGTCTAGAAAAATGTACCGAGGTCGTACCTAACGACCCCTGCCAAAAAAGAGCCGGCCTACACCTTGCTGGATAGTATCGAATATATCATCACCGTGGTTGCTTTGCAATCCTTTAACCGAGCGCTCCTACGTACAAGAATTCATTGATGATTGTGTGTATATCCAGAAGGGTGATGATATACCCTAAAGGGTGCGACCCACATAACCCTGCTGCATATCCCCTATCTTAGCCATTCTGGTTGATGAGGCTTGAGGCTACATTTTACCTTTCTGAATAGCAATCCATCTTGGAATGCTAGCACTGCCCTCCAAGCATCAATGCAATGCCAGCATTCATCTATACAAGTTCATTCTGGGTCTGAACGAAACCGAAGGCACTAACTCTACTACATCTATTTTGGAATTACCCTCAGGATTAGTAGCAGTAGCCCTTGCACTTCAAAGAGCACCATCTTCGATCATCATCAAGATGCCTTCCACTCGAACGTACATGTTGGTTCGGAGTGGTTTTCAAATATAGATCCGATCTCGATCTCTCCGTATCAACAACCGATAATTTCTGGTTGACTCATTCCCGGTTCTTTTGGAAGTAACTTTTCGAGTCCTCATCGGGGAACTCGAATTTACATTCATACTTCCTAAGTCAAATTGGGTCAAACTTGATAGTTGGTTATTTAACTAACAAATAAACAAACAACAACCAATTCCATTTGAGATTTATTTATCCATAGAAACCACTAAGCCTTAAAACATATCTTTGTTTAATAAATCTCTTTCAAAAACATTCATATACTTATCTTTCTGACATAGGTATATTCACAAAACATTTGTAAGATTTCCCATTACCAAATCACTAAAAAGGATTTAACTACATTATTTAAATTGGAGAAAAGGATAACTCTAAGCATTATTCTTTCGGTGTAAAGTGTGGAGCGGATGTTCCATACCACCATTTTTTAAAAGGTCAGCCTTGAGAAATCAAAACCTCAATTTCCTATTGTAATTATTTTCAATAAATTCTATTATAAATTTCCCTTACCTATGAAATCCTTTTTGCTTTAACCCAAACCCGTTTACAAAACATTTATCAACCTCCATACTCATTTATGAGACTCTTTATAAATATTCAAACCCGGTTATATAATTTTTTTATAAACTTTCAAACCTTGTATAAAACTTCCCTTTATAGACATCCAAACCCATTTATAAAATCTTTTTATAGTCATTCAAAACTATTTCTAAAACTTCTTTTATGAATACCCCAAAATGATTCATAAACTTCTCTATATAATATTGTTTGTCGACGGTTTTTCTATCGGTTTAGAAAACCGTCGAACGAATTTAGAAATAAAATAACCGCAAGCGCACGGCGTACAATTGTTAGTACGTGGCGAGTATGGGTCGATCCATAGGGAATTGTTGATTTTAAAAATCTATTCAATCAAATTATACCAAAATAGAGAGAGTGTTAAGCTAAAAACGTAAGAAACTAACTAAAAGAAAGTGATAAAAATATGAGAGTGCGAAGGCAATTTAGAGGCAATTTCCACTCTCAAGGTCACATAAATCAACAAAATGAAGTTATGATCTCTCTTTTCTTGTCATTAGTGTAATTAGTTGATGTGCTTATCATAAGTATGGTATATTTGTGCTATTAATTAGCCAATATAAACCATCAAACTATAACACAACCACTAATACACATTTAATTCTCATGAAATATGACAACAAAGTTGAAAACAAAATCTATTTTAAGCATGGCCTATTAACTATTGTTTAGAAATATAAGCCATCAAATTTTAATTTCAACAATCGCTTCATTACCATCATCATATGTAGATGAAGAGGTAATTATTGTTTATGATTGTTTAAGCATAGCCTATTTGGTGTCAACAATATAAGCTATCAAATTCAAATCAAAAACAACAAGTTAAACCATTTCAAATGTTTCATTAAGCACAAAAAGATAACATAAACATCAAAATGTTGCATCTACATACTAGAGAGCTTCATTACCCCCAAATTGAAGGGATTAGCCTCTCATATTTGTTATCATTTCAACAAATGTAGCATGCAACATGAAAGAAAAAGAAAAGGAAAAAGGGAGCAAATTAAAGGAAAAACTAATCTAATTGCATAAATGTAAATCTACACTACTAACATGAAAAGAAAAGAGCATGTAATAAAAGAGAACATGAATTAAATTGCATAAAAAATTTACATAAGAATAAAATGGCTAAGTAGCCATGAAAAGAGAAAGAGAGCTTTCTTTTATTTTCCTAAACTAAGAGGCTAAAGAAGAGAGTAAGAGACGAAGAGAGGTTACATGAAGCATAAGGGGTATTTATACATGTATGAAATCCTAATCATTTTTTTGGGAAATGCCCAAAATACCCTCTTAGGAAGTGTGGTGACAAAGTAATCATTAGCATCAAATAATCATCATTTAAGTGTGCATGAAGCTTTAAACTCTATTAGCATGTGTATTAGCCTCTAATTTGTACATTAAGATAGGTGGGTAGGTGGGGTCCTCCATGATCCATGAAATGAATTATTTCCATCTCCATTCCTTTGTATTCACTTTTGTGCATGCATATATCTTCATGAAACCACTTGTATATGAAGCCAAATTCCTACAAAGTAATATAGAAATTTCCAATTAAATTTTCTCAAATTAATATATGCACAAAAATGACCATTTTGCTCTTGGATGAAGATGAATATGTGACGATTTGAAAATAATTTGAATTTTGGTTTAAACATGTTAAAACACCCAATATGATCATTTATTTAATTTAAATAGATTAAATATAGTGGTAAAAATATGCACATTTACGTGCACATCAAATATCCCCACACTTATCTTTTTATTCGTTCTCGAATAAAGAAAAACTAAGATAAATCCGTTTTCGTAGGGAGCACGATTGCATTGAGCGTATGCAACAAGCCATTAAACCTCTGCGTATCCCCAGTAGGACGAGTGTTGTCTCGTGAGGGTTTTCAACGGATACTACCCACAAAATCCAAATGCGATATGAAAATATTTACAAAATGCAAGATTTATTTACAAAGAGATGAATGTAAGTTTTTGAAAATGTTTACAAATGATGGATTTACTTTTAAATCGACACAAATAAGTTAAATATAGGTTTTGGTCATTATCTTGAAAATTTAAGCCATTTACTCGTCAAAATTTCCAATAAAAACGAAGTTATCGTAACAAATAGACTATAGTTTAACTCGTTGTTTTGGTCGATAACACGGTGTAACTATGAAATAGATCCTTATTGTAACGACCCAGAATTTTGGATATTTGAAATTGGAATATTTAGTTGACTTTAAATATTTAAAAGTTAATTTTTAACTTGAATTTCAAATATAACTATTTATTTGATAATTTAATTATTGAATTAAATAATTGGAAATTGGCTAAATTATTAAATCTTGAGTTTTAAGCTTGTTAGAAATAATTTAAAGGCTTATAAAAATTATATTGATAATACTGAAGATAATAAAAGCTTTAAAATTGAATTTAAAAGTGGTTTGTTTGGTTTTAAAAATATATCGTTTAAATTGACATTTAAAAATAGCCTTCCGTGGCACGGTCTTAGAATTTGACGAAACCAGTTCCATTGGATCCGTAATAGTGTATTATTGTCGGATTTCAAATTTCGTAACGTTTGGAGTTATCGTTTGGCCGTACGGGATATAAACGCGCTGAAATTTATATCGAAAATTCAATATAATAATTGGGTCTAAAAAGCTATCTTCTCCATACGATCAAATTAGGACTCGAAACATTTTCTATTGCGTTCAGAATAGGGGTGTAATATTATAAACGCCTAGCGGCATGCCTCGATAGGAGGTCGAGATTTTAAGTTGCGAAATCGAGACGATTTAAATTTAAATAATATATATATATATATATTCATTGACTTGACAAATATTTCACATCAGTTTTTCTCCCTTTCAAATCACTATAGGTTAGCCATTCAAACACGTTTTCCCCCTATTAAATCACGTCGTCCCTTCCATCACAATTCAAACGCAAATAGTTCAAAACCAAGAAAAAAACACTTCAAAGAAATGCCGTTCCCATTTAAAACACTAAATCAAAAATTTAGACTCCATCAAAAATTGGGAATCTCATATCTGGGCAATCATTTGAGCAAGGCTTTCGACCTGGGGAAGTAGGGGGAGTCGTGGTCGAGTTTGGGAAGGTTATGTGCGTCAATGGCAGAGCTAGGGTTCGAGCTTAGGTTCTTCGTGGTCGTCGATGACTCGTTTGGAGGCTGGGGTTGTATTCGTGGAAGCAAGGGGAGTTGGAGGGGGAAGTTTGGGAGCGTGCGGTGGCTTCGGTGGCGATGCGAGTTGATGTGGTCGACGCAGCGATTTGGTGATGTCGCGATTAAAGTGGAGGTGACGTACGTCGACTCGAAGGGATGGGCGAGTTCGTGGTGATGAGTAGAGGCGTTCGACGATGATGGTTTGGCCGTAGGTGGTCAATGGCAGTGTGCCAGTGCATGCGTGCACGATTTGGAGGAGTAGGTGATATTTTTGATTTGGGGAAGAAAGCATGTTTTGGGTCAGGTCTAGCTGCCGTGGGTCTTATAAGTTATTGTTTAAAATAAATGTGTTAACTTATAATCGAATATCTTGTTTGTTTTAAATCAGAATCTGACGCGGTCAGTCGCGTTGGGTCCGTAATAGGGAAATCTTTGCTATGGAGTCAGCTTGTTCGAATTTGGAGCTTCTAAAATTTTCAGATAAATTCAAACACGTTCAAATTAATCGAAACCGGAATGCGAAGCGACAACGAAGATCAAGGTGAGTTAATCTCACTCAAATTTGGATTACCGTAATTAATTTTAAATAGTTAAAATTAATTGTTGGTTGATTGATAGAATTGGTAAATTTTTATCAGTTGGATGTGATATTATATATAGTAGTATATATATATATATATTGGAGTGATTGATATTCCCGCATATATATATATAGCGGATGAGACCCTATGCGCCCCGCATAATAGCGGATGACCCTATATACCGCGATATCTCCCTCGAAGTGGGATTTATATTTTTTATGTTGTATTAACATCTGTGGATGTTGGGAAACAGGTTGGGGGGATCCAACTGGATTCCTCAAAAATGTTGAAATTATTTTCATATTCAGTGATATGATTTATTTGAATAATCTGTGATAGGTTATATTGGAACTTGAATCTATTGGATGCTATGGTATTGCTGGATAGATTTTTGGCATTTTAAAATACCATAAATATAAATATTGAATTTTTAAAAGAAAATAAAAAGGGAATTTTAAAGTAAATTATTTATAGGAAGTTGGATAAATTAAAAGTAATGAATTTGGAAAAAATAAATAGTTTGGTTTTAAAATTCTATAATTCTAAAATATGGAAAAAGAAGAAGGAGAGATTTGAATAAATGTAAATAAAAGGATTTTAAAAGTAGTACTTAAGTGATATTGTTTAAGAATAAAGAGGATTTATTTTTAGAATCGAGGTTTAAAATAGTTTTTGGAAAAATAAAAAAAGAAATCTGAAAATAAAATATGAAATTGATATTCTAGATTTAAAAAATATTCTAAATTATGACAATGGAGAGGAAATCAGAATTTAGTTGGGTTTTGTAATATATTTGGGTTATTTAAGAAATTAATTTAAAAATGGAATTTAATTTAGGAAATCGACTTAAATCGATTAAGTGTTGTGAACAGGGATAAACGGGAAATGAGACTATGAAATTTATAAACGAAGTTTATAAATTAAGTAAAGTAAATCATCAGTGGATAAATGGGAATTATAAATTCACAATGAGGATTTATAAGGAGATGGGTAAATTGGTTTTAAAAATAAATGGTGGATTTATTTTTAGAAATGTGGAAAAAGGGAATTTACGAAATTTGAATGTAAATCAAGCTGGAAATAAATCGAGAGGGATTTATAAATAATTAGACTGGCTATATTGGAGTTGAAAATATATTTTTTTGGAAAAGTTAAGTTTATTTTAAAAAGGAGGATTTTAAGTATTAACTAGAAAATTTAGAAGTGTTAAAGAATAATTCAGAAAATTAATTATTTATTATTTTAAATTGTTAAAGTATATATTAAATAGCTATCAAGTTAGTTATAGTAAGTTAATTTTTATTTAAAGATTAATCGATATTATTATTTTAAAGGGATAAATTACTCCATATTCAATATTTTATAATATCCTTATTGGAAAAGAGCATCTGCCTAAAATTAACCTAAAAATTTGTTATAGAAATTTAATAAGTATTATTTTGAATTTTTTTAAAATAAAGGTTTCGGGAAGTAATGGTATACTCGCATGGCGTAAATCGGAGGCAGTGAGTGCCTGCAGTTAAGTCTTGAATTTCTCTGGATAGAGACGTAACCATTGAGCTGTGAATCCATGGTTTGATACCGCAATGGTACTTTCCAAATTATTTTAAAGTTTTCCCAAATATCTTTGAAAAGAATAGTTTTGTGAATATACTAAATTCGCTAAGAAAGTATATATTTTGGAAAAAAGAGATTTAATTTATTAAAATTTAATTGAAAAGAGATTTGGAGTTTTTCAGTGGAAAATAGAATATTTGGTTGAATGATTGTTTATTTGATAGTTAAAATAATCGACTATCAAATCTGGACCCAAAATATAACTTTGGGAATATCTAGGAGAAATACGGGAATTATATGGTACGGTTACCATTCGAGGTGCTATACTGTACGTATAAACTCATTTCGTTCTTCTAGGATGTTGATAAGGAAATCCGTCCACTAACGGTTAGGAGGTGATCTCTGATCTTATTTCGTTTGTTTATTACCTAAAGAACCGGGGTTAAGTTTACCGGTGAATATCGAAAGTTGTTTCGAAGAGACCAGGATCAGATTTGTTATCCGAAAACCACTTTGATCCAACGAGTACGTTTTCGATGTGAAAACAAGAGCATGGAGTCGAAGATGGAGCAGTAAAGTGCAAGGGCTAATCGCTACTAATCCTGAGGATTTTTTTCCAAAATGGATGTAATAGGAATAGTGCCTTCGGTTCCGTTCGAACCCAAAACGGACTTGTATGGATGAATGCTATCAGAACATTGTCATTGGAGGACAATGAGCATTCTAAGTGAAAAACTTCCTTAAAAGGTAATCGTAGCCTCTAGCCTCATCAACCGGGAATGACTGAAAATCAGGGGAGATACAGCAAGGCTAAGTGGGTCGCACCCAATTAGGGTATGTTTATCACCTTTCTAGATAACCTCAGATATTATTTATCACTACGATATATGGAAGGAGCTCGAGAGAGGGTAGGAACACCCAGGGTGATAGCATATTCGGCCTATCCAGGTTAGGGATGGTCCGGTCTTGTGTGGCAGGGGATCCTGGCGTGGTCCTCGGTACGCTATTTCTAGACGTGTACTATGACAGGTGATACCCCAGTACCTAGTCATTCATATGGAATCCATTATCCAATAAGTGCCACACGGTTTTGATTGTGCCCAACTATGCTGGAACATGAGATGCAAGCATTTCAGCTATTTGAATAAGTACTTGTACTTAGACACTATTATAATATCAGAGGAATTGGTATGAAATGTTTTGGTTATCGTAAGGTAAAAACCCGTCGTGTTTATTTGTGGCGTGGTCTTACGAGATACCTTTGATTTTCAAAGGATTTTGATAACTTTAATAATTCAATTTGAGTGTGTTTTCTCACGCTGGTTTTCCAGACTGACTCGGGTGTTATTTTATTATAATGCTCGGGTCAGACCGAGTATTACAAATACATGATAGGATGCTATGGAGCTCAGGAGACGAGCTGGATGACGAAGACGTATCACACATACTTGATTCTTATTCTACTGTGTATTATAGGCTGTATTTTCAGATTTTGTGAGGACAAGTTATTATAACTGTCCAGTATTGTGTTATTGATGTATTGTACTCTGACGATGTGATGTATAAATAACAGTTATAGTTTTTTTATATAAAAACCTGTTGTTATCTATTATATATTGTTCCGCTGCGATTGTGAGATTTCTGTGTTGTTGTTTCTATTTCCTTCTTCTACCTCTTTCTTCTTTTCCCTAACGATCTGGTATTTCCGGCATTCGATTGTTTGGCATGTAATACAGTGGACGTACTGATGTCGATTTTCGAAGGTTGAAAATCCGGGCTTTGACATTTGGTATTAGAGCTGAAGGTTAAGTGAGAACCTTGGCTCTGGTGGGGATTACTTATTAGAGATAGGGTCAGTAGCACCCTAAAATGAGTTTGAGTGTATTAATAGATATGAGCGCGTATTTGTTAGTGAATATAAAATTGTTTTATATTGTGTTGATTGGTTTGTTGAGTGGCTTATGGATTCTGATCAATACGAGTAATTAACGTTATTGATAGGGATCTCTAAACACTTTAACAGAGCAATTCGATACAATATTGTTTTGAAAATAAGGTAGATGAAATAATTTTACCCAAATTATTTTTATATAAGGAAGAAATAATTTTATAGAAATTATTATAGTTATATATGGTTTGCTTAGTTATTAGGAAATGATAATATTAAACTATTATCAATGGTGTGTTGTGGTAATTGAATAAAAGTTGAAGTTATAACCTAAAGTTAAGAAGTAATTTGAATAACAAAATGGAGTTTGTATATGAGTTTATAAATGTGATTTATAATTTGAAATGGAATGAAATTCCAGGGGAATATTTAAATAAAGATTTAAAAGGATTTGAAATTTGGGAATTTAATTCCAATTGGTTTTGAAATGTTTTTCAAGTCTTGGAAAATAAAAGTGATATTATTTGGAAATATTTTTGAATTGGAAATGAAATCTATGGAGATTTGGAATCGAGATATTTAAAATGGTTTTAAAAAGAGGAAAAAGCACTGAACTCACTTCGGTGGCTGGAAAATGCGATGATGATCGCGACATCATCGGTGTTCATTTTCGAGTTTTCAAGGGAGGAATTGCTACCTCAACGATTTGAATTGGAGTTGTTTGCAAAAGCTGGTTTGGTTTTGAAATGCAAAGGAATAATTTGATATACCAAAGGATTTTGGGTATATATGATCACAAAAATGATTTTGAAATATTAAGCAATTGTTTAAAACTCTGGAATCTTATTTAAAATGTTTTATGGAATATAAATAAGTTTAAAAAATCATAAGAATTTGAAATTGGTTTAGAATAAAATTTAACTTAAGAAGAGTTAAATGGAAACAAGTGTGATAATGAAATAAATTAGTAAAGTAAATCAATTAAATGAAGTGAATTGGAAGAATTGGTGAATAGAATATTAGTAAGTTGGATAACTTAAAAAAATTTGAAATTTGATTTTGTGGAGTGAAATTTAACTTGAATTAAGTTAAATAAGAGTGAATTTTGGGAAAATTAGCCTAAGCAGGCTAAATGGAATAGTTATTGAAATAGAATTTATTAAGTTGGAAATAAATTAGTGGATGAACAAATTGATTTAATTTGTAAGAAAATGGAATTGAAATTGAATGTTGGAATGATATTTAATTTGAATTATGTTGAATAAAGTGAAATTGAAAAATTAGTTTGAGTGGACTAAATAAAAGAAAAGTTTGGAAATAAAATTTGATTGAGATATGAAATAAATTAGTGAATGGAACTAATTAAAGTAATTAGTTAATTAAATATGGTTTGAGATATGGTCGGTAAAATTCAATATTTAAAATTTGGAAGATAAATTGAGTCCAAATTGGAATTGGAATTGAATTTGAATTAAAATGGGTGTAAAATTTAGTGATGAAGTGAAAATATATATAATAACTTGTATAAAATATTTATAGTAGACTTAAAAAATTGATGGTGAAATTCTTAAGTAAAAGTTGGTATTGGGAAATATACTGAGTAAGTATTTGAATGAAGATTAAATAAAAGTTGTGGAAAAGGATAACTGTGAATAAGTAAATGGAATTAAAATAAATGTGAATAGAAGGAATTGGATATAACTAATAATCAATTGGAAATTAATACGTAAGTTGTAGGTATATTATTTTATTCGCATAACAATTTGATCTAGATTTGAGCACAGAATTTCAAGATAATTTATATCGATCCGAGTTGGGATTTTTCGCTCGATTTTCGATGGCGAACCCTGGATATGGATTTTTGATCGATCTTGCAAATTCTCTATCATATTATATGGCTATGCAAGGAGAATGACGGTTTCTAATCAAGAAACCAGATCTAAGTCCGCACTAGAGAGTCGTGTGAACGATACTAGTTCGGAAACGAAATTGTGTGATCGAGTGAGCGATCAGATTTGATATTGCATACGGATGATATATGTTCATCGTATGGGCTTAAGTAAATTAAATATTGGAAATTTGAAAGTGCTGAATAAAATGATCTTGAGTAATATGATTGGATATCATTAGTAAATTAGATACAGGTATATAAAAGCAAGAAAAATTGGATTGCCCGACAAAAAGGTACATGGTTAAATTATTGTATGAAATTGATGATTTATGATTGAGCCACTTGGCTTTTGTTTTCTTTTGATGATTTGGGCCCGTAGAGGCGTTTTGTAGTTTTTTGGATCTAGCCACGCAAAGGAGACGCTGGCAAAAAATTTCGAAAATTTAAGGAGTCAGAAATTTTTTGATGAAATTTTGATAATTTAAAATTAGGTTTTAAATTATAACTTGAATGGTTGAGTAAAATATATTCTTTGGAATCTGTGGATGAAATTGGAAAGTAGTAAAGGTGATAAGGTGTTTTCAATAAATTGATTCCGAAAGCTGTTTGAACTGATTGGTTTTGGAAAAAAATAGTTAACGGGTTTTGGACATTCCTCTTACCTAGCAATTTCGAGGACGAAATTCTTATAAGGGGGGAGGAATGTAACGACCCAGAATTTTGGATATTTGAAATTGGAATATTTAATTGACTTTAAATATTTAAAAGTTAATTTTTAACTTGAATTTCAAATATAACTATTTATTTGATAATTTAATTATTGAATTTAATAATTGGAAATTGGCTTAATTATTAAATTCAATAATTAAATTATCAAATAAATAGTTGTATTTGAAATTCAAGTTAAAAATTAACTTTTAAATATTTAAAGTCAATTAAATATTCCAGTTTCAAATATCCAAAATTCTGGGTCGTTAGATTCCTCTCCCCTTATAAGAATTTCGTCCTCGAAATTGCTAGGTAAGAGAATGTCCAAAACCCGTTAACTATTTTTTCCAAAACCAATCAGTTTAAACAGCTTTCCGAATCAATTTATTGAAAACACCTTATCACCATTACTACTTTCCAATTTCATCCACAGATTCCAAAGAATATATTTTACTCAACCATTCAAGTTATAATTTAAAACCGAATTTTAAATTATCAAAATTTCTTCAAAAATTTTCTAACTCCTTAAATTTTTGAAAAATTTCGCCAGCGTCTCCTTTGCGCGACTAGATCCGAAAAACTACAAAATGTCTCTACGGGCATAAATCATCAAAAGAAAACAAAAGCTAAGTGGCTCAATCATAAAATCATCAATTTCATACAATAATTTAAATATGTACCTTTTTGTCGGGCAATCCAATTTTTCTTGCTTTTATATACCTGTATCTAATTTACTAATGATATCCAATCATATAATTCAAGATCATTTTATTCAGCACTTTCAAATTTCCAATATTTATTTTACTTAAGCCCGTGCGATGTACGTATATCATCCGTATGCAATATCAAATCTGATCGCTCACTCGATCACACGATTTCACTTTCGAACTAGTATCGTTCACACGACTCTCTGGTGCGGACTCAGATCTGGAATGTAACGACCCAGAATTTTGGATATTTGAAACATCTCGACCCTAGGAGCGTAGCGGCTCGTTCGGGGGTGAAAGTCAAATTGGAATATTTAATTGACTTTAAATATTTAAAAGTTAATTTTTAACTTGAATTTCAAATATAACTATTTATTTGATAAATTAATTATTGAATTTAATAATTGGAAATTGGCTAGCTAAAATTTTGGACCGAAACAGATCTGGAGTCGATCGGAGCTAGCTAAAATTTTGGGTTAAATCGAACGTGTTCGATTTAATTTAAAATTTGAACGTTGGCCAATTAAAAATCAAGGTGAGTTAATCTCACTCAATTTTGGACTGCTGGCTTTAATTTTAAATAGTTATAATAATTAATGATTTATTGGTTGAATTGATAAATTTTTGTCAGTGAATGTGATATTATATATATGGTAGTATATATATATATATATATTGGAGTGATTGATATTCCCGCATATATATAGCGGATAAGACCTTATGCGCCCCGCATAATAGCGGATGACCCTATATACCATGATATTCCGCCTTGAAGCGGAATTGGTATTTTTATTGTTGTATTAACATATGTGGATGTAGGGAAACAGGTTGGAGGGATCCAACTGGATTTCTCAAAATGTTGACTTTTTATTTCATATATAGTGATATATGTTTTGTTGGAATAATCAATGATAGATTATTGTGTGTTTTGAATTGATTGGATGCCGTGGCAGGTTTTGACCTAGATTTGGGTATTTTTAAATACCAGTAATATATGTTTTGAATTGGAAAAGAATTTTAAAGGGATTTTTGAAGTAAAACATTTATCTCAAAATTTAGGCTAATTGATCTGATGAAATAAAAGGTTTTGGAATTTGTACTTAACAAATTCGGGATATTATAAACAGGGATTTTGGAATAAAGTATACAAAAGGGATTTATTAAAATAATAAATTCTTAAGTGGGATATTGTTAAATATAAAAGGATTAAAATCGTGATTTTAAATATTTTGAAGAATAGAAGTGAATTCGGAAATAGGTATAAAATTGGTTATACTGGAGTTCAAGTAAGATTTCCAAATTTACGAAGTGAAATTAAAATCGACGAATTGGCCTTGTTTTAAAAAGAAGATTTTTAATTATTAACTAAGTAACTTTAAAGGTGTTAAAAATATTCTGGAAATCAGTTATTTAATTATTTTAAATTGTTTAAAGCATATTTAAATATTAATCAGTTACCTTATAAAGATTGTTAAAGATTTATTTTATTTATTATTTAAAAATTAGTCAACATTGCTGTTTTAAAAGATGAATTGTTAAATATTAATATGGCTTTGTATAATAACTTTTATTTGGGTATATTTACCCAGATTAAACTTGGAAATTTATTTAAGTAAACTTATAAGCATTATTTTGAGGTAATTATTAAATAAAGTTTTTGGAAAGTAAATGGTTTACTCGTGTGGCGTAAATCGGAGGTAGTGAGTGCCTGCAGTTAAGTCTTGGATTTCTCTGGGATAGAGACGCAACCATTGAGCTGTGATCCATGGTTTAATACCGCAGTGGTACTTTCCACATTATTTTAAAAAAGGGTTTTCAAATATTTTTGAAAAGGATAATTTGTGAATATACTGAATTCGATAAGATAAGTACATATATTTGGATAAGGAAAATTTAAGTGATTGAAATATAAATTAAATTGAAAAGAGATTTAATGTTTTCAGTGGAAAATGGATTATTTGGTTGAATGATTGTTTTATTTGATAGTTAAATAACCGACTATCAAATCTGGACCAAAAATGTAACTTTGGAAATATTTGGGAGAAATACGGGAATTATATGGTACAGTTACTGTTCGAGATGCTATACTGTACGTGTAAACTCATTTCGTTCTTCTAGGACGATGATAAGGAAAACCGTCCACTAATGGTTAGGAGGTGGTCTCTGATCTTATTTTCATCTGTTTATTTCCAAAAGAACTGGGGCTGAGTTTACCGGAAATATCGAACGTTGTTTCGAAGAGACCGGGATCGGATTTGCGATCCGAAAACCACTTCGATCCAACGAGTACATTTTCGAAATGAAGACAAAACCATGGAGTCGAAGATGGAGCAGTGAAGTGCAAGGGCTAATCGCTACTAATCCTGAGGGTGATTCCAAAATGGATGTAGTAGGAATAGTGTGTAACGACCCGTAAATTTCTAATAATTTTTATTTGTATATATTTAATTAAAATTTTGTGAAATTTTAAACAATAAAATTTTGAAATTTAAATTTTATATTTGGAATGCGTCTAGTTAAACATAGCAACTGGTAAATTTTCATCTGATGATATGGAAGTTTATTTTCTAGTGTAATTTTATTTCAATTTATATCAGTTAAAAATCAATGGTAATAAAATGTTTTCCAAACCTGAATATTTTTATACAAAAAAATTGTAAATCATCTTCTGAGTGAGACGTCATATTTCGTTTCTTCAAATTTAGACTTCTATTACTCCGTTCATCTTATTTCTGACATTTTAGCAGCATTTTGGTACCGATATCGACTTTTGATCGGATGATCGTACCATTGGTATCTATATACCATTTTGATCGTCTCGTCGTGCTGATCTCTACTGTATATTCAATTCTGTGTTTTAAAGTCCAGTACAGAGCGGAATCCGCGAAACCGATAACCGTATCGGTACCGGATCCGTGACCTTTTGTTTTCTTTTGAATTTCAAACTTTAGCCAAATTAGAGGGGACCGTTGCCATACTTTTCGCTTTATTATTTATTGACCTGTCTATCACTATTCCACTACCTTTTATATATTTTGGTCCGCCTCTTCACGTCCTTTGAACTGTTCACTTATAAAAGTATATTCATTTTGCTTAAACTATTCCATTTCCTCCGAGGCAACTCAAAATCTCTTCTCCTCCAGTTTTCTTTCTTTGTTTGCTCTTTTTCTTCCTTCCTCCCAATGAGTAGTAGGCTTTCTCTTCGGGCCAGCAAAAGTTTTAGTAAAGTAAGCTTTGTAAACTATGACATGTTTTTGAAACTGGGTGCGTTATTGTCCTGCTATCGATTTTTATTTTTTATATTTAAGTATTGCTCGTCTATACTTATATATGGAATGCGAGAGTTTCAATATGACAGTTGAGTCTATGTATATTTTATATTAAAGCATGGTTATATTGATTCCATATTAGATATGGACCTTGATATCGGTTACTGATTTATGCATAGGGATGTTTACATAGTAATTCATATACTAGTTATATATTATTACCTTAGACATTAGTTTGTATATATTTAAAGTTATATTAGTTTACTGTTAAGTCTATATAATCTATTGGTTATATATAAGTTATGTATACAGGCTTTGTTTGTTTACATGAAATATATACTCTAAGACCTGTTTTGACTTTAGTTCAAATTATATGGATATTCATATCTCTATATATGTATATAGGTTTTAATGTATACATCATAAATGGGTATTTTGATCTGGACATTATGTATAGATCTACATATAAGTATCTTGCATTTTTGCTAAGTATCATATGCATGTTAGTTTATACTAATTAGTTGAATATACATATAGGTGGATACCAAATATATGTTTACTAGATGTATAGTTGCCTTTCAGTAGTTTGCAGTTTGGAAAATAATTTTCTAATCTGATAGTATATATATATTTTTAGTTATTTTAATACGTGTAAGTTATCTTGTTTAATGAAGAAGAAATTTTATATATTTTATATCCTATCTATACCCACCTTTGAGAATGCATAGGACCTGCATGTATAATTCATTAGTACATTTGAGTCTGCATATTACTTTATTAGCAGTGCTTACATTTCTAATCTGATGGGTGTATTTTTTTTTATATATAGATTTGTTTTGATTTGTTTAAAGTGTAGATATAATAATACGGTAAGTTTGTATTGTGTCATAATAAATATTGTTGAATAATATTGTTGAATATAATAGGTATATAAGTTATGTGCAGTCTGTTAGTTTGTCTAGGTTGCATAGTTTATATGTATGTAGGATCTGGTTGAGTCTGGAAATACAGTATGGTCTGGTAAACTTATATTGACGTTTAATTTTGCATGTGTTTAATTTAAACAAGGATTTTTAATGATATATATATATAGCTATATATGATTTGCTGGGTTCACATATATTAAATTTTATTGATTTCTTTTAAAAAATTGTTGATTTTAAATATAGTATGTATGTACGTTTATACCTACGTTTTTACCTTTGTTTATATTCATAAGTATATGAGTATTGTTTTAAATTATAGTATATGTTATAATGAAAAGTTTGTTCTTTTGGTTTGATGGTTTTATTGTATGAGTTATATAAATTTATATAAATTAGTTGGATATATATATAGGTAGTTATTTCAAAAATTTAGATGTATACATGCTGATTTTAATATATATGTTTTAATTTAAAATAGTGATTTTTGAAATACGCATATATTTAATATGTGTTTGGAATTTAGAATATGATTTTATATAGATAGTTGTATATGGATATATATAATTTCACTTATACCAATTTTACTCATCGATCCAGTTTTGATTTGATTTCATCGATTCCTATCATCAGCTTTGATCGTTGAATTCATGCCGATTTTGCTTTGCTTGGATTCATAATTCAATTTCAGTGTCCCTATATTCTCTAGCCTCGAAAGGTGAGCAATCACTCACGATTAACGTCCTTATATTTATTAAATTTAATTTCAATTGAAATGACAATTGAAATATGCTGCTGTTAGTTATTTACATTGATATATGCTATTATCTGTATCTGTTCACCTATGACATCTGACACCATTATCTGTTATTTTCATTGATGATATATTCCTGTTATATTATTATCATATATGTTATCACTCTGCAAGTTCCCTGTTAGTATAGAATTCACTATGGATTGAAATGATACATACCCGAACGATCTATAGAATATGAGAAAATCGTTATGGGTTGAAATGATAAACCCAAGCGATTTTCATTGAATTGAATTTGGGATTGCGGGTTGAAAATATATATACCCGTATATATTTAAATTGCGGATTGAAATGATAAATATTTGTATCACCTAACCATAGGATAGAAAATTATATACAGACACCGTTGGTCTATATATAAATATTTTGAAAATGATTTCTATGGTTTTGAAAAGAAATATATGATTTTAATAAATATTGATTGTTTAAGATTTATTAAAGTTGATTTAATAAGTTGATATATAATATGCTTAAGTATTTATTTAAAATATATATTTTCAAATATAGAGTTTAAAATGATTCGGGTTGGAAAGATAAATTTGAAATTGATTTGAAATTATATTTATTTATGAACTTTACTTAAATAAATTTGATTTGAAATTATTAAATTTGAGATTTTAAAGATATGTTTTATAACTTGAATTTGATTAAAAGTGACTTAAATGAATATTTCAAACTTATATAAATTTAAATGGGAAATTTTGTTTATTTAAATTTGTAAATTAAAGTTGTATTTAGATATTATTGAAATGATTAAGTAAATATTTCAAAACTAAATAATAGTAAAGTGAATTTGATATATATATATATATATATATGAAATTATTGAATTTAGTTTTAAAAATGTTGAATATTTAAAGCTTTGAAATATATTGAAATTGAAATGGCTTATTTTATGGTTCAAATATGTATTTGAAATCGATAATTTGAAATGGTTTATTAAGAAACTGAATTGAGTTGAAATTTATGAATTGAGATTGAATTAAAATTGAATTTTGGAATTCGAGTTGATTTGAATCGATTTGTGAAATTTGAGGAAGCTATTTTATTATATAAAGTATTTTTAAACTATATCCAAAACTATTTATATTTTACTTTATAAATTATTTTAATATAAACTATTTTAATATAAATCATTTTTAATATAAATTATTTTATTATAAACTATTTTAACTTATAACTATTTTATATAAACTATTTTTATTTTTATAAACAATTTTATTATATACACTAAGATTAATATCTAAAATGTTTGAAGGAAAGTGTTATGATTTCATGGTGTTATGATTTCCAAAGTTATGAATTTCAAAGTATTATGATTTCCAAAGTATTATTATTTCAAATTGTTTTGGTTTCGAAAGTATTATATCTTTGAAAGTACTATGATTTTGGAAGTGAATATTTTTGAAATGGAAATGATATCGTATTGATATGTTTTTGAAATGAAAATGATATTTTGGTTTTGAAGTATAGACTACTTTGAAATGACCGCAGTGTTATAATAACGATTGGTTGTTAAAGAGACCAGGATCGGATATGGGCATACTCTCTGTCGATACCAAAAACCACTTTAACAACTGTGTACGCGGTGGAGATTCCAGAATGAAGTAGGATGGTGGCGACGATCCTATATGAGGTATATACGTGGACCCAACTCCCGTGAGTTGGCATAAGGTGGCTAAAAAAGGAGCAATCGACGGGTTAATGAGGTAGCTCCTCTGATCGGACACACTCCATCATATGCCATGCTATTACTTCGTGATTGATTTGGTGCGCACCCTTGATTCGGGAGTGTGGCTCGAGGTGGGCGATTGCTGCGGTTCTGCGTTACCACCGACCCAGAAGTGTAATTGGTATATCTACCCTGGCATTGCCTAGTTGTGCCGTGTCACCTACCCTAGCGTGCTTTACTACGAGTTTGATTTGTGTCGTACCTATGGAGTATCCTCTGGTAGCTCCAGTTTACAGGGTATTACAGTAAAGTGCCTTCGGTTTCGTTCGGACCCGAAACAGACTTGTATGGATGAATGCTATAAGTACATTGTCATTGGAGGACAATGAGCATTCTAAGTGAATATTCCTTCAAAAGGTAATCGTAGCCTCTAGCCTCATCAACCTGAAATGACTGAAAAGCAAGGGAGATGCAGCAAGGCTAAGTGGGTAGCACCCAATTAAGGTATGTTTATCACCTTTCTAGATACCCTCGGATATTATTATTACTATGATTTATGGAAGGAGCTCGATAAAGGGTGGGAACACCCGAGGTGATAGCATATCCGGTCTATCCAGGTTAGGGATAGTCCGGTCTTGTGTGGCAGGGGATCCCGGCGTGGTCCTCGGTACATTGTTTCTAGACACGAGTATGTATGCATGCCCAGGTGGGGCCTGCATGTATTCACAATGTTCATGTTTTAAATCATGTATAATGTTTTGTTTACAAATATAGTACAAATTCTCCATTCATGCCATAATGTCTTTAAATTCAGTTTATTTTTTAGGCATGGACCACGTCTAGGCATTATAAAGCATTGATGAGTAGAAGGCTATATATATAGCAGTATTATCATAATTTGATAGTGGCTTATTTCATATTTATTTTCACATATAAAATGAGAATATAATGATTTTATATTTGCCAAGTACATCTTTAATACTATCTATAATTTCTACCCTCTGAAACCACACATGTTTGGATAATCAACTATATTGGAAATGCTCTACCCTCATTTTCACTACAAACAATACTACTACATCATCAAATTTATTAATTAAAGAACTCAATTTTTTTGGTTTGATTTCTGAAGGAGCATTATGAGGGATATTTACTAAGAGATTCTCATATATTACTTTCTCTGCACCAAATTAGGTGGATGCAACCACACACACCACCAACCAATGTGGGATGAATAACTGTACAGAAAAGAGCAAAGCTGAAGGCACTGACGTAATATCTAATAGGGATAACAATAGTTTGTTTCGATATATACATTGTTTAAAAACCAAATATGTGCTTACTATTAACTGGAAGATAAAACTGTGTTGTATGTACCATTTTCATAATTACCATTGCAAATGTTACACTCTTATCTGCATACGCAGATTTCATAAAATAAGGAGCAGCATGGACTGCACAACTTAAAATTGCAAGAAGCTTTAGGACAATATATGACGAAGATTTGTGCACTTGAAGACCGTCTTCTCTACAGTTTAAACGCTGTTATAGATTCATCTTCTTCTATATTTTATTTGTTTATATTAAAATAACAGTACATGTGGTTTATAACAAAATAAGTGCACGGGCAGGAGAATAAAAGAATATATACTACATATTTTTTTTACTACTGACTAACTGACCATGCACTGTCGAAATTTTAGATGCATTTTGTAATACCCGATTTACCTATACTACAACACTATTCTACTAACATCCACGGTCCACCATCACACTTGAATTCTTATTCCTACGTTGATGCATGATTTTATTGGGTATTTTGGATGCATGTGCTGACTATTTCAGCCTTTGAACCAACTGACTATAAAAAATGGTCCACTGCACGTTTTTCAACCATAATTTTATTCAAAACACACAATAGTCAGCCAGCACATTTTTGAAATGTTGTTACTCATCATCTTCAACTAAGAATTAAACATGCCATTTTGTTTAGAAATAAAAAATGCATTATGAAATGATGCTATAAATAAAGAATTAAAACATGAATCATTTACCTTCAATGAACAAAAAAATAAAATAAAAAAACTTCATTCCACACTCCCTTGCATTTAATTTCCACCATAGCTGATTATCCAAACTTGCGGTGCCATGAAGAAGCGGTATTATAAAAAAAAAAGACCATTCTCAACCACATGAATGTATGCTAGTATGACCAAAGCATGGCCAATGGGTGCGGGTTAGATATGTGATATGTTGTTTGAAAAGATGTAACAATATCTACATATTTAGTTCCTAGCTAACAATACTCCAGAAGCGATATGTTTTCTTTAACTTGCGAAAAAACACAATATACATTAAGAATTTTAGTATAAACAGTAATAGGCAACAACATAGGGGCCCATTAGAGTACCATTTTGAATACAACAACAGAGGTTATCAAACATAGGTATATAAATAATTCACAACAGTCCAATAATGGTGCATAGGATACCATCCTCTTATTCCTTATCTCTACCAAGTAATGCTCAGCTTTTAATCCATCTAAAGAGTGAATTTTTTTTTATTCGTAAATTTTTCCTTCAACTGTCAACTTTAGAAGTAATTAACATAACGACGTTTAAGATCAGAGGAGATACAATGCCAAAAATTATAGCATCCTTTATTATATGATCGTTCGAGCAAACCCAATATTCAATTTTTTTGTTGGTAACAGAAGGCCGTAGAATGCACATGCGAACATATAATATCAAGTACAAAATGAATTAATAATAAAAATACCACTGAATCGTCTTCATAAAAAAAATCTAATAAAAAATATACATATATGAACAAAACTACAACACATCGTTCTCCACTAAGAAAAACAATAAAGATAAGAAAAGGTAGCTAGCAAAGGTCAATTTGGTTGCACTTTGATCACATGCAAAACAGTACTGATAACACTACAAAAATAATTGGCACGCATGCGATCACTTTCTTCTCCCCTGTAGCGAATTCGTCAAACCCTTGTTGGAAGATCAACTTTACCAATTTCTGTAAATAAACATTTTTACAATAATGTTAGAAACAATTGACACAGCATGATGCAAATGTGTTTAGTACCTATTCTAATGTGGCAAAATTAAGTGCAATGTTTTCCTGCTTTTTACAGAACTTATATATGCAAATCCAGTATAGATTTTGACAGGCTCATTTTTTATAATTTTCAATCACTACTTCAATGAGAGAAATGCAAAAGTTTTGGAAACATGATCATTTTTTGAACTTATACATTTATGATAACTCATAATTCAATCAGTATTCATTTAAAGAATTATAGCAAAAAATTCATTTGTTAAAATAGATACCTAACAGTTGATCATTTGTCTTAAATTCATTTGAAAGGTGGGGTTTAGGCTGAGTTCACCGCAACGTTAACAGCCTCGACCTTCATCCGCCTTCCAACCATATCCCCTTTCAGAACTTAGAATAATAAAAAATGCAATAACATTAATAGAATATTATATTACAATCAATACTTAAGCATAGCATCAAATTACAAACAAACAATATTATTCTACTTCCAATTCATAGAAAAACACTTCAACTTAAAATGACAGCATGGATCAATATTCAAAGCTCTACTATTGCACAAACTATAAAACTTAGTATCATCTATAATAGTACTACTATTATACCTTATTATTTTGTTAAATAATTGAAGGCGTATTAAATACGTTATAAAACTTAGTATCACACTTTCCTCCTTTGTTAAATAATAACTCTTGACTACAATTTCACATAAATAATTAATACTAAGAAATCAATGAAGTGGGGAAACGATACTTACCTTCACCAGTTTCACTTGAGGAGATTAAAGCAGCAGTACACTCTATAGATGATGAAAAAAGCAAGGACCAGATGACTTCTCTGCAAAATTCTAAAAAATTCATTAGGATTTGATTAGTGCAGAGTTATTTGTTGTTATAACAGAAAATTTTTAGACTGGTAAACGTGCAAGGGGTTTGAACCACAATTTCATTACTTTGGTCCCTTAGAAAGATAAGCATCCAACTATTTCTGATTACAGACCTATATCATGTGCTAATGTGCTAAATTAAACTGTGACCAAAATTTTGTGTAACAGGTTGAAGGGTTTTCTTCCTTAGTTGATGAAAATCAGACTACTTTTATAACATCAAGAAATATTGACGAAAATATTCTACTTGCTCATGATTGTATGAGATTTCAAAAAAGGGAAAGGAAAATTGTGCATTAAAATTGATCTACAAAAGGCATATGATATGGTGAACATAAGTTTTGTTTGTCACGTGATGTTTTCCACTTTCAGTGACTATTCTTATTTATATCAACACTCCTGCCTTTTCTATTTTAGTTGATGGAATTCCTAAAGACTTTATTTCTTCTAATAGAGGTTTGATATCCCCTTTTGATTTTTCATAGCAATGGAATTTTTTTTTCACTACATATGGAGGATGCATTGTCATTTCATCAATTGGAGCCTATCTCAAATGTGAAGCCTATTATCTCTCATTTACTACATACAGATGATGTGATGATTTTTTTGGCAGCTAACTCAAAAAATGCTATAGGAATGAAAGATGTATTCAACAAACTAAGTGCTGCTGTGGGTTTACATATTAATCATATGAAATCAAAGGTATTTTTCAATAGAGATGCAGCTAAAACAGAAGAGATTTTGGTTATCCTGCAAATGAGCAAAAATAATTTAACTGTCAAGTATTTAAGAATTAGGAGTGCCACTATCTGCAGATTACCTTCAAGCCTCACATTTTTTTACCCTTAATTAATAGAATAAGAAAGGGATTAGAAAGGTAGGATAGTGCTTTACTATTCACTGCAGGCAGAGTTGAATTAATACAGAGTACTATCATTCCTATTGTGACCAGGTAACAAAGCAATACCACTGCAATATATAATATATATCATTGTCCCAACTGATAAACACATTACATCATAAACAGTGTAAAGTAGGCTATAAGCAAATTTGGCAGTTAAATTACTATCATAAGCATTCAAAATCATGATAATTGTTTCAGGTATACAAAGCTAGTGATTGGATCATCATATGGTGAGTGGTGAGGTATAATCCCAAAAAAACATGGTCATGAGATTACACATTTACCGTCGCCATATTAGTAGTTAATAACAAAAAATGCAGAACGCCATATCTTAGCAGCAAAAAAAGGGACCGGTGTGTACTTTTTACGAAGATTTTTAGCATTGTCCTAAATAGATCTAACCTTGGTTGGTAGTAGATCAAAAATCATTCAGTCGATAATCAGAAGATCTGGAGGCGAGTTGGAGACGCTTGATAATCGCAATTTGAGATGGTAGATCTGGATTTGCTAGATCTTGAGTTGGTTGATAATCGGTCGATAATCGTAGGTTAGAACGTTCAATCGGATATCGGAGTGGGCTAACGTAGTTTGTGTCTACGAAGGAGATGAAATCCAATTACGTCATTTTGCAGCGATGAAGGTCTGAGAGTTAGGTTTTTTGTTTCATGAAGAAGCATCATATGGGATAAAAATGAATAATGGGCGAACGGTATAATCGGTAATTCAAAAAGACGCGGTTGATGCCCTATTCTTTGAATTCTTATTATTAGTAGTAAAGATGTACTGTGACAGGTGATACCCCAGTACCTAGTCGTTCGGATGGATTCCATACGAATGACTAGGTACTGGGGTATCACCTGTCACAGTACATGTCTAGAAACAATGTACCGAGGACCACACCGGGATCCCTTGCCTCACAAGACCGAACTATCCCTGACCTGGATAGACCGAATATGCTATCACCCCGGGTGTTCCCACCCTCCTTCGAGCTCCTTTCATGTACCATAGTAATAAATAATATTTGAGGTTATCTAGAAGGGTGATAAACATACCCTAATTGGGTGCTACCCACTTAGCCTTGCTGCATCTCCCCTCCTTTTCAGTCATTCCCGGTTGATGAGGCTAAAGGCTACAATTACCTTTTTAAGGAATCTTTCACTTAGAATGCTCATTGTCCCCTAATGACAATGTTCTGATAGCATTCATCCATACAAGTCCGTTCCGGGTCTGAACGAAACCGAAGGCACTACTCCTACTACATCCATTTGGAATCATCCTTAGGATTAGTAGCGTTTATTTAGATACTGAATAGGCAAACTACTTTAAATAAAAGTTATTATATAAATATTAATATTGAATAGTTTATCCCTTTAAAATAATAATACTAATAAATTTTTAAATAATAATTAACTTACTATAAACTAACTGTACTAATTATTTAGATATACTTTAACAATTTAAAACAACTAAATAATTATTTTTTAGAAATATTCTTAAACACTTTTAAATTTTCTACTTAATACTTAAAAATCCTTCTTTTTAAAATAAACTTAACTTTTTCGGAAAAATATAATTTCAACTCCAATATAGCCAATCTAATTATTTATAAATCCCTCTTGATTTATTTCCAGTTTGATTTACGTTCCAATTCCGTAAATTTCCTTTCTCACATTTCTAAAAATAAAACTACTATTTATTTTTAAAACAATTTAACCATCTCCTTATAAATTCCCACCATGAATTTATAATTTCAAATTATCCACTGATAATTACTTCACTTTATTTTATAAACTTCGATTATAATTTCCATAATCTCATTTCCCGTTTTATCACTGTTTCACAACACTTAATCGATTTTAAATCGATTTTCTAAATTAAATTCCATTTTAAAATTAATTTCTTAGTTAACCCAAATTTATTCCAAAACCCACTAATTTTAGATTCACTTCCTTTTTATGATTTAAAATCTTATTTAAATCTGGAAAGTCAATTTCATATTTTATTTTCAAAATTCCCCTTTTATTTTTCCCAAACTATTTAAATTTTAAATTTAAAAATACATTCTTTTATACTTAAACAATATTGCTTAAGTCCTTATTTTAAAAAACCCTCTTATTCACATTTATTCAAAAATCTCCATTTTTTCTATATTCCGGAATTATTAAATAGGATTTTAAAATCAAACTATTTATTTTTCCCAAATTCATTACTTTTTAATTTATCCAACGGCACTATAAATATTTTACTTTAAAATTCCCTTTTTATTTTCTTTTAAAAATTCAATATTCATATTTATTGTGTTTTAAAATGCCAAAAATCTATCCAGCAATACCATTGCATCAAATAAATTTAATTTCCAATATTCGATCACAGGTTATTCAAATAAATCATATCACTGAATATGAATTTTTTTTCAACATTTTGAGGAATCCCGTTGGATCCCTCCAACCTGTTTTCCCTGCATCCACAGATGTTAATACAATATAAAAATACCAATCCCACTTCGAGGGTGATATCGCGGTATATAGGGTCATCCGCTATTATGCGGGGCACATAGGGTCTCATCCGCTATATATATGCGGGAACATCAATCACTCCAATATATATGTACTACTATATATAATATCACATCCAACTGATAATAATTATCAATTCTATCAATCAATCAATAATTAATTTTAACTATTTAAAATTAATTACGGAAATCCAAAGTTGAGTGAGATTAACTCATCTTGATTTTTAATTTCAATCCATTCCAATTTTAAATCCACTGCATAGATTTCCCAGCCACGAATCCCATACGACCCATTTCGTCCGATTTTAACCTCGTATAAATGAATTACGGGTTTACTAACAATTCAAGATGATATAAATTTATTTAATAACTCAATAAAATAAAATTAAACTAATTACCAATTTGTGAATTAATTTGACCTACTGTTAACAAAAAAAGCAACCTAATTACCTCACTCTCGCGACCAAGTTCCAGACCTAATGTTCAATTTTAAAAATAGTTGTTCAAATTGACATTTAAAATTAGCCATCCGGGACACAGTCTCGGAATTCGACGAAACTAGTTCCATTGGATCCGTAATAGTGTATTATTATCGGATTTCAAATTTCGTAGCGTTTTGAGTTATCGTTTGGTCGTAAGAGATATAAACGCGCTGAAATTTATATCGAAAATTCAATATAATAATTGGGTCCAAAAAGCTATCTTCTCCATATGATCGAATTAGGACTCAAAACCTTTTCCATTGGGTTCAGAATAGCAGTATAACATTAGGAACGCCTGGCGGCATGCCTCGATAGGGGTTTGAATTTTAAGTTACGTAAATCGAAAACATTTTGAGAATTTATTAATATATATTGGCATGCCAACCTTTCTTTTCAGCGTATGTTCTATCTTTCACCGTTCCTTCTAAAACCGCCTCCTTCTTATCAATCACTTTCCCTTTTCATCTTTTTAAATGACAATGCAAAAAAAAAGAATATACGAAATCTTATTCATTCGATCAGTATAAAAAAGGGAAGGGGGCGAACGAAATCAAATCAAACTGGATAAATCATGTCTTCTTCCTTCTCCAGAGATATTCCAATTTGTAAAAAAAAATATGTCGAACGAGCAAGGCCTGTACGTGCGTGCGAGGCAGTGGAACCGCGACTTCGCCTTGGAGTCGTGCACGCGAAGGCAGAGGAGGGGGGACTCGGGGTCGTTGGTGTGGGATTTTGGTAGTCGCGAGTTGGGTTCGGTCGTGAGGGCTCACGTTCGACTTCGAGCTTAAGATTTTGAGTGGCCGGCGAATGTTCGTCTAGGCGCGTGGCAGGTAGAGGCGGTCGTGTTTTGGGTCGGAGTCGCGTTCAGGTGGGGTCGTGATAGAGGGGGTTTTGGAGGACGGCGAATCGAGACTGGAGGGGCGAGCAGAGGTAGAAGAGTGGCGACGATGTCTGGAGCGTACGACGAGAATGCTGGGAGGGTGATTGCAGGCTGGAGAAGTGGGTAACGTTCTGTTTTCTTTGTTTTGTTTAAAGTGTTAATGATGCGATTAAATAATAAATTATATTATATAAGATTTTTAATTTATAAATGCAATATTTAGTTTACGGTGATTAGAAAGTTAATTAATTTAATTACTGAATTTGGTTTAGTTAATTATATCAATAAAAATCGAAATTTTTTTATCAATGTATGTGGTTTCAAAAGGGAAATTTAATTAGTTAAAACAGTTTAAAATTTAAGCTAACTTTAATTCAAAACAAATTTAATTATCTCGATGTTAATAAAATCTGTAATTTGCTTGTACGAGGTCGGAAATTCGCAAGAGACAGTGGTATTGGATCCATAATGACTTAGGCTATGCAATGGGATTAAAATTTGGGATGGATTATAATTAAAAATAAAGGTGAGTAAATCTCACTCCTTTTGGATTGCTAGATTTTAATTTTAAATAGTTAAAATTAATTCTGGATGTTTGGTTGAATTAATTATCTGTTGAATGATATTATATATATATATATTAGTACATATACTAGTATTTGGAGTGATATTCCCGCACATTATAGCGGATGATACCATATGCGCCCCGCATAATAGCGGATGACCCTATATACCGCGATATCCCCCTCGAAGTGGGATTGGTATTTATTTTATGTTGTATTAACATCTGTGGATGCATGGAAATAGGTTGGAGGGATCCAACTGGATTCCTCAAATTTATTGTTTATCTTTCATATATAGTAATATATGATCTGTGTAGTATAATCTATTATAGATTATTGTAGTGATTGGAATTATTGGATGCTATTGTAGCACTGGCCTGAATTTTGATAATTTAAATACTATAAATATATTTTTAAAATTTATGGAATTGAAGGGAATTTGATAATAAATATATATATATTGGAATTGGAGTTATTTTAAAGAAATTGAATTAGAAAAAAGAAAAAAAAATATTTGAGTTTGGTTATACTTAACTGTTGTGAATTAGTAAATGGAGATTTTTAAAAATAAATTATATAAAAGTATTTATAAATGATATTCTAGAAATATAAAAAGGAGTTAAAGTCAATTTTAAAATAGATTGAAAGTATAAAAGGAATTTATAAAGAATGAATGTATATAACGGAATTTTATAAATAAGATTTGTTCTATAAATAGGTAAAACCAAGGGATTATAAAATTGATAAATGATGTTTATAAATAAAGGAATTCGATATCGGATGATAATTGGAAATATAAATTCATAGGGTGAATTTATATTAGAATATGGAAACAGGGTTGAGAAAAATAGTAGATTCTATTTTTGAAATGGAAATGGTTAGAAAATCGACAATGAATCGATATGTTGTGAAATCGAGAGAAAGTTAAAATTGGTTATTGAGATTTAAAAAAAGATATTTTAAATTTTAAGAAGTGAGTTTGTTTTAAAAGGAAAATTTAATTATTTTAAAATTATGAAATTTTAAACTAGTTGAGATTGAAATACTTCGGTAAGTAGATTTTCAAATGTTAAGTATTTATTAAATGAATTCTAACTTTTAAATTTAGCTTTGGAAATTTATTTGTTCACCTAAAAATGAGTTATAAATGTTATTAAAGAGTTTTAAATATTTTAAATAATAACTTAAAACATATTTTAAATAAAGGGTTTTTAGGCTTAAAGGAAAAAGTTGAAAAAAATTTTAGTTTCAGGGACAACAAGTTTGCTTTTTAGGCTGAAAGACACTTTCTAGTGTAAATCACAGAATGATAGTTATAACTATCATTTTCTGTTTACACTAAAAAGTGTCCTTCAAACTAAAAATCAAACTTGTTGTCCCTAAGACTAAATTTTTTTGCAACTTCTTCCCTGTGCCCATTTTCTTGTTAAATAAACTACTATTCTTTTAAGAAAATACTCGTTATATATATATCGTTTTGAAATGATTGCAAATTTGTTTTTAAATTCTCTCGAGATGTGTAGACGGGTTTATTAAGAGATGAGATTTTTATAAGAGAAATCTTATAAATGGAATTTTAGAGACTTAAGAGAATTTCCGATGCCTAGGTGCGATAACTTCGGGAAGATTTTGAATTCTTTTAAAGGGGTTATAAATGGTTGGTTGGGATTATAAATAAGTATAAGCGGTTTGGAAATCGTAGGAAGGATTTATTAAAATCCCGGATACTTATGAGATAAGTATGAAATATTTTCAAGTTAAATATTAAAAATGATTTTGGAAATTATACGAATAAATATTTTCATAAGTATTGAAAGGAAGGTTTTGGAAATTTTTTTAGTGGAAAGTGATTTGGAATAGAAATATTTTCTAAGTGTTGTAAAAATAGAATGAAAATATTTCTAAGTATTGAAATGGTAAAATATCCTGTTATGGATACAAGTGTTGAAATTGTTTCAAATATAGAATTTTGAAGAGGTTGATTATATATATCTTGGAGAAGATGTTTGGAATAAATATTTTGGAGATTTATAAAATTTGGCCTAGTGACTGCTTATGGATGTTTTATTGATAGTTAAATAACCGACTATCAATATTGGCCAATTTCGTTAATCGTTTTGAAGAGACCGAGATCAGATTTAATTATCCGAAAACCACTTCGATCCGGTTTGAAAGTAACGAATGAATACCGTGAAGATGATGAAGACGGTGATTCGGATTGTCCAAACTCAGGACAACTTGTATGGATGAACGCTATTAGAACATCGTCATTGGAGGACGATGAGCATTGTAAGTAAAATTGTTATTGAAAGGTAACGCTTAGCCTCGAACCTTATCAACCGGGAATGACTAAAGCAGGGGAGATGCAGCAAGGCTAAGTGGGTCGCACCCAAGTAGGGTATGTTATCACTTTTCTAGATGTCCTCTGAACTCTATTTATCTTAGATATGGGTATGCATGAAAGAAGAAGCGCTCCATAGTAAGGGTAGGAACACCCGGGGTGATAACATATTCAGTCTATCCAAGTTAGGGGTAGGTCGGTCTTGTGTAGCAGGGGATCCCGACGTGGTCCTCGGTACGTTGTTCTAGAGGTGTACTGTGACGGGCGGTACCCAGTGGCCCAGTCATTCATTGGAATTCATTCTCCAATATGAGCTTACGGTTTTGGTTGTAGAACCTAGTATGCTGGAATTTAATTAATGTAACAATTTCAGCTATTTGAATAAGTATTTGTATTTAGACATTATTATAATATCACTGGATTTTATATAAAATGTTTTGGTTATCGTAAGATAAAAACTCATCGTGTTTATGTATGACGCGGTCTTACGAGATACCTTTGTTTTTCAAAGGATTTTGATAACTCTAGTAATTCAAATTGAGTGTGTTTTCTCATGCTGGGTTTCCAGATTGACTCGGGTGTTATTTTATTATAATGCTCGGGTCAGACCGAGTATTACAGATTCAGGATAGGATGCTATGGAGCTTAGGAGACGAGCTGGATGACAAGACGTATTTCCGTAGATTTGTATTTCCGCCGTGTGAGGACAAGTTATTATAACTGTCCAGATTGATAATTAATTAATGTACTATGATAATGAAATGTATATTAACAGTACATTTCTTGTATTAAAAATATATTACTATATATTATATTTTGTTCCGCTGCAATTGTGAGACTTTGATGTTGTTGTTCTATTTTTCTTCTACCTGTTACTTCTTCACCCCTAATGAACTGGTATTTCCAGCACTCGATTGCTCGGCATTTTATACAACGGACGTATTAATGTCGATTTTTGAGGATTGAAAATCTGGTTCGTTACAGTATACCAAATGTCACAAACGCGATTTTCGACACCGAAAATCGACATCAATACGGCCACTGTATTACATGTCGAGCAATCGAATGCCGGAAATACCAGATCGTTAGGGAAAATAAGAAATAGGAAGAAGAAAATAGAAACAACAACATAGAATCTCATAATCGCAGCGGAACAATATATAATAGATATAACATGTCTATATACAAAAAGAAATATAACTGTTATTTATACATTACATCATCAGAGTACAATATATATACAACACCATACTGGACAGTTATAATAACCTGTCCTCACAAAAGTTGAATATATTGCCTACAATACACAGCGGAATATAAACCAGATACGTGTGATACGTCTCGTCATCCAGCTCGTCTTCTGAGCTCCATAGCACCATATCATGTATCTGTAATACTCGGTCTGACCCGAGCATTATAATAAAATAACACCCGAGTCAGTCTGGAAACCCAATGTGAGAAAACACACTCAATTTGAATTACTAGAGTTATCAAAATCCTTTGAAAAACAAAGGTATCTCGTAAGACCGCGTCAGACATAAACACGATGAGTTTTTACCATACGATAACCAAAACATTTCATATCAAATCCAGTGATATTATAATAATGTCCAAGTACAAATACTTATTCAAATAGCTAAAATTGTTACATTAATTAAATTCCAGCATACTAGGCTCTACAATCAAAACCGTAAAGGCACGTATTGGAGAATGGATTCCATACGAATGACTAGGGGTGGGAGTGGAAGACTTCCGTACCAACCGAGATATTTTCCGTTTCTTCCGATCATTGACGGAATGATATTACATATTTCCTATTCCGTACCGCTAGCCCTATAATTCCATCAAGTGGAAACCGAAAGAAACGGAAGAAAACATGGAATTCCACTTTTCCGACAGGAATTTTTTTAAATGCAGAAATTGAAGCTGAAGACTAAAGCATGAAGCATTAAAGAAATGAAGCAGCAACTGCTACTTGTCTACTACTTATCATATAATCAGTTAAGATTTAAAATTCAGAAGTATTTCAGTAACAGAACATTGGGTTAACAACATTATGCCCAACAACTTCACTCTAAATTATTAAAAATATCTAAACGTTATATTATCAAAAGTAAATACATATATAGAAATGTCCCAGGAAAATTCAAAAATCCTTCCTCCTATTTGCTACAGTTTTTGTTCCTTCAAATATAGCCAGGAAGAACAAACTCTGAACCATGCATAAGCAAACACCTGCTAAGAAACAGGTTACGAACTCAGATACACTGTTGTTCTAAATAAACTTTCTTCTCAAATTCATGCAAGACTATGCGATACACTTTTATGATGTACATTCAAGTAAATATGAAAATTGAAATATGCATATATAAATTGAAAGAACGGTAGAAAAGCTTTAGGTTATTCATTGCACTACATGTATCTTCTTAATCTATGGTCATATAATTCAAGGAATTACAGAATTGACAATGTAATATGATAACAAATGTAGCAAGTTTGGTAAATCAGAAGGGTTGTCTGAAGCAGAATATTACACATACATACATCATACATGTTACCTTTACAAAACAAATGTATTTAATCATGAAATAATCAACCATCAGTAATCCAAATACATACATGTTCATAAATGATGGGACTGTAATCTTTGAACATAATTTGTTTGATGCAAATGAGACATGACACTAGTGCACAACTTAACTTTCTAAGTTGTAGGTGGAACATGACATGACACTACTTTATTTGAACACTGACATGTAAATATAATATTTTTCACTGTCAGATATCTAGTGCACAGCTTAACTCTCTAATACTAATATTTTTCAATGATCTTTTACATGATGAAAAAACCATCATTTTAGTCCCAAGAATACTGATATAAATTCGAAGTAATCGAACAGTTATACCAATATATAAAACCTCCTTGAAGAAATAAAATTTCAACCTGACTTTGAAGCAAAAACATCTAATACAGCTAATCAACCAGTACAGATTAAGAAAAGAGCATAAAGATAGTACCTTTAAACATAATAAATTCCATAAGCTACCAAATCCGAACAAAAATGAAAAAAGGAAAAACAAAACGAACTGAAATTTAAGCTATGATGTACCTGAGTGAGAAGTTTGATGGCAAAATAAAATGATCAAATCCAATTTGCGTTAGGGCTTCGTGGTTGAGTGGAGAAGAGAGAAATATGGGTAGGTTTTTTCTCATGTTATTTGATGGTTGGAGCGTCAGGAACTAGTTTCGAACATATGTACAATTAAATTATTTGGTCCACGGTTTTGGCTCAATTATTACAATTCGGAAGGAAAGGAATTCCGTGAAAATCATGGAATATTTCCGACTTTTTCCGTGAAAATCAATTATTACAATTCGAAATTATTTTCTTGGAAAAGGACGGAAATCGAAAATTTCGGAAATAGTCGAAAGGAAATTGACGGAAAACCGGAAATATGGAAAAATACCCAGCCTTACGAATGACTTGGCACTGGGGTACCACCTGTCACAGTACAAGTCTAGAAACAACGTACCGAGGACCACGTCGGCTTCCCCTGCCACACATGACCGGACTATCCCTGACCTGGATAGACTGAATATGCTATCACCCCGGGTGTTCCCACCCTCTTTCGAGCTCCTTCTATATACCGTAGTAATAAATAATATCCGAGGTTATCTAGAAAGGTGATAAACATACCCTAATTGGGTGCTACCCACTTAGCCTTGCTGCATCTCCCTTGCTTTTCAGTCATTCCCGGTTGATGAGGCTAGAGGCTACGATTACCTTTTTAAGGAATTTTCACTTAGAATGCTCATTGTCCTCAGATGACAATGTACCGATAGCATTCATTCATACAAGTCTGTTCTGGGTCCGAACGGAACCGAAGGTACTACTCCTACTACATCCATTTTGGAATAATCCTCAGGATTAGTAGCGATTAGCCCTTGTACTTCACTGCTCCATCTTCGACTCCATGCTCTTGTTTTCATATCGAAAACGTACTCGTTGGATCGAAGTGGTTTTCGGATAACAAATCTGATCCCGGTCTCTTCGAAACAACGTTCAATATTTTCGGTAAACTCAACCCCGATTCTTTAGGAAATACACAGACGAAAATAAGATCGGAGATCACCTCCTAACCGTTAGTGGACGGATTTCCTTATAAACGTCCTAGAAGAACGAAACGAGTTTATACGTACAATATAGCACCTCGAACGGTAACTGTACCATATAATTCCCGTATTTCTTCTAGATATTCCCAAAGTTATATTTTGGGTCTAGATTTGATAGTCGGTTATTTAACTATCAAATAAACAATAATTCAACCAATTATTCCATTTCCCATTGAATAACTCCAAATCTCTTTTAAATTCAATTTTAATAAATTAAACCTCTTTATCCTAAAATATATGCTTATCTTATCGAATTTAGTATATTTACAAAAACTATTCCTTTTTCAAAAGAATATTTGAAAACCTTTAAAATAGTTTGGAAAGTACCACTGTAGTATCAAACCATGGATTAACAGCTCAATGGTTACGTCTCTATCCCAGAGAAATTCAAGACTTAACTGCAGGCACTCACTGCCTCCGATTACGCCATGCGGGTATACCAATACTTCCCAACTTCATTTGAATTTTTTTAAAATAATACTTATGAAATTTCAATAATAATTTCCCAAGTTAATTTTAGGCAATTACACTTTAAAATAAAAAGTTATCATATAATATAAATATTGAATAATTTATCCCTTTAAAATAATAATACTGGTTAATTCTTTAAATAAAAATTGACTTAATGTCAACCATTTATAAAACTACTAAATTAATACTTAAATATACTTGAAGCAATTTTTAAAATAACTAAATAATTAATCTATTGAAATATTCCTTAACACTTTTAAATTTCTAGTTAATACTTAAAAATCCTTCTTTAAAAATAAACTTAACTTTTCCGGAAAATATATTTTCAACTCCAATATAGCCAGTCTAATTATTTATAAATCCCTCTCGATTTATTTCCAGCTTGCTTTACATTCCAATTCCGTAAATTTCCTTTTTCACATTTCTAAAAATAAAACTACTATTTATTTTTAAAACAATTTGCCCATCTCCTTATAAATTCCTACTGTGAATTTATAATTTCAAATTATCCACTGATAATTACTTCACTTTATTTTATAAACTTCGTTATAATTCCCATAGTCTCATTTCCCGTTTATAACGGTTTCACAACACTTAATCGATTTTAAATCGATTTTCTAAATTAAATTCCGTTTTTAAATTAATTTCTTAGTTAACCCAAATATATCCCAAAACCCACTAATTTCAGATTCACTTCCTTTTTATGATTTAAAATCTTATTCAAATCTGGAACATCAATTTCATATTTTATTTTCAAATTTCCCTTCTTATTTTCCCAAACTATTTAAATCTCAAATTTAAAAATAAATCATTTTATACTTAAACCATATCGCTTAAGTTCTTATTTTAAAAAACCCTTTTATTCACATTTATTAAAAAATCTCTATTTTTTTCCATACTACGGAATTATTAAATAGGATTTTAAAATCAAACTATTTATTTTTCCCAAATTCATTACTTTTAGTTTATCCAACTTCACTATAAATATTTTACTTTAAAATTTCCTTTTTTTTTCCTTTAAAAATTTAATATTCATATTTATGGTATTTAAAAATACCAAAAATCTATCCAGCAATACCATAACATCCAATAAATTCAATTTCCAATATAATCTATCACAGATCATTCAAATAAATCATATCACTGGATATGAAAATAATTTCAACATTTTGAGGAATCCCATTGGATCCCTCCAACATGTTTCCCTGCATCCACAGATGTTAACACAATATAAAAATACCAATCCCACTTCGAGGGGGATATCGCTGTATATAGGGTCATCCGCTATTATGCGAGGCGCATAGGGTCTCATCCGCTATATATATGCGGGAATATCAATCACTCCAATACACACACACACACTTCTATATATAATATCACATCCACTGATGATAACTACCAAATTTAACAATCAACCAATAATTAATTTTAACTACTTAAAATTAATTGCAGTATTCCAAATTTGAGTAAGATTAACTCACCTCTATTTTTGAATTTGACGATCGATCCAATTTTGACTCTATTGCACATTTCGTTCGATTTTAACCTCGTATAAAAAAATTCGAATAATAAAAAATTACGATTACAATCATAGTTTTAAATAATCAACTAATTTCTTAATTTAAATTAATTACTTATTAATGAATCTAATTAACCTTTCCTTTAGCTGCTTCCAAAATCATCCCTCTCAACCGAACGTAGCCTCGGCTGCCACCTTTCCTCCACCGTCGGCTACCACCAGCACTCGCTCACACAATCGCCCACACCTCCTGCTCGAACTTCCATCAGGCCGCCCACATCCTCACGTCGCCCGCCACCGGAGTCGACCCCACTACTTGACTGTAGTGCCTCCTCCTCGACGAAGACCGACACCCCAAAACATTCAATGATTCCACCCCATGCCGCCTTCGACTCCTTCGCGCCACCATCCCACAACCAACGTCGCCGGCCCCCATCCTCTGGCCACCAGCATCGCATACGACTTCCACTATCGTGGCTCATCTCCTCCTCACGCACCATATATGACGAGCGCGACCTCGAATTGAAAAGAGACGGGCTCGCGATTTGTTCACAAGGGAAGGGAAGAAGCAGCTCTTCGATTTATCTACTTTGATTTCAATCTAAGGCTTGCGTTTCCTCTTTTTTTTTAAATATCATCAGTGCGATTTCAAATTTGACAGGGAAGAGATGAAACGAGTTCAAACTGGAAAGGATGTAAGGGTGTTTGTGATTTTTTGAGTAAGCGTGGTGGGCCCATAAGTTATTTTTAATTAAAATATGAAATTGATGCTTCGGATTTAAATAACATTTTAAATTACAAAAAGAAGGGAAATCTGAAATTAGTGAGCTTTGGAATATATTTGGGTTATTTAAAGAATTAAATTAGAATGGAATTTAATTTAGAAAATTGATTTTGAAATCGATTAAGTGTTGTGAAAACAGTGATAAAACGGGAAATGAGACTATGGAATTTATAAACAAAGTTTATAAATAAAGTAAAGTAAATTATTAGTGGATAAATGGAAATTATAAATTCACGATGGGAATTTATAAGGAGATGGGTAAATCGGTTTAAAAATAAATTAATGTGGAAAAGGGAATTTACGGAATTAGAACGTAAATCAAACTGGAAGTAAATCTTGAGGGATTTATAAATAATTAGACTGGCTATATTGTAGTGGAAAATGTATTTTTCTGAGAAAATAAGTTATTAAAAAAAGGTTTTTAAGTATTAATTAGAAAATTTAAAAGTGTTAAAAGAATGTTTTAGAAAAATTTATTATTTAATTGTTTAAATTTTTTTAAAGTAAATATTAATTAAGTTAGTTATAGTAATTTATTATTATTAAAGGTTTAATCAGTATTGTTATTTTAAAAGGATAACTATTCAATATTAATATTTTATATAATAGCTTTTATTTAAAAAGTAGTTTTGTCTAAAGTTAACTTGGAAAATTATTATAGAAATTTCATAAGTATTATTTTGAAAATTTTTAAACAAAGTTTTCAGGAAGTATCGGTATACTCGCATGGTGAAATCGGAGGCAGTGAGTGCCTGTAGTTAAGTCTTGGATTTCTCCGGGATAGAGACGTAACCATTGAGCTATGAATCCATGGTTTGATACCGCAGTGGTACTTTCCAAATTATTTTAAAGTTTTCCAAATATCTCCAAAAAGAATAGTTTTGTGAATATACTAAATTCGATAAGAAGGTATATATTTTGGATAAAGAGATTTAATTTATTAAAATTCAATTAAAAAGAGATTTGGAGTTTTAAGTGGAAAATAGAATATTTGGTTGAATGATTGTTTATTTGATAGTTAAATAACCGACTATCAAAATCTGGACCCAAAATATAACTTTGGAAATATCTAGAAGAAATACGGAAATTATATGGTATAGTTACCGTTCGAGGTGCTATACTGTACTTATAAACTCGTTTTTGTTCTTCTAGGACATTTATAAGGAAATCCGTCCACTAACGGTTAGGAGGTGATCTCCGATCTTACTATGTCTGTTTATTTCCGAAAGAACTGGGGTTGAGTTTACCGAAAATATCGAACGTTGTTTCGAAGAGATCGGGATCGGATTTGTTATCCGAAAACCACTTCGATCCAACGAGTATGTTTTCGGAATGAAGACAAGAGCATGAAGTCGAAGATGGAGCAGTGAAGTGCAAGGGCTAATCGCTACTAATCCTGAGGATTATTCTAAAATGGATGTAGTAGGAATAGTGCCTTCGGTTTCGTTCGGACCCGGAACAGACTTGTATGGATGAATGCCATCAGAACATTGTCATCGGAGGACAATGAGCATTCTAAGTGAAAAACATTCCTTAAAAAGGTGATCGTAGCCTCTAGCCTCATCAACTGGGAATGATTGAAAAGCAGGGGAGATGCAGCAAGGCTAAGTGGGTAGCACCGAATTAGGGTATGTTTATCACCTTTCTAGATACCCTCGAAAATTACTATTACTACGATTTATGGAAGGAGCTCGATAAAGGGTGGGAACACCCAGGGATAATCCGGTCTTGTGTAGCAGGAAATCCCGGCGTGGTCCTCGGTACGCTGTTCTAGACTTGTACTGTGACAGGTGATACCCTAGTACCTAGTCATTCGTATGTAATTCATTCTCCAATAAGCGCCGTACGGTTTTGATTGTGCCCAACTATGCTGAAACGAGAGATGCAAGCATTTCAGCTATTTGAATAAGTATTTGTACTTAGACACTATTATAATATCGGAGGGTTTGATATGAAGTGTTTTGGTTATCGTAAGGTAAAAACCCATCGTGTTTATGTGTGGCGTGGTCTTACGAGATACCTTTGTTTTTCAAAGGATTTTGATAACGTTAATAATTCAAATTGAATGTGTTTTTCTCACGCTGGTTTTCCAAACTGACTCGGGTGTTATTTTATTATAATGCTCGGGTCAGACCGAGTATTACAGATTCAGGATAGGATGCTATGGAGCTCAGGAGACGAGTTGGATGACGAAGACGTATCACACATACTTGATTTTATTCTACTGTGTATTGTAGTCTGTATATTCAGCATTTATGAGGACATGTTATTATAACTGTCTAGTTTTGTGTTATTGATGTATTGTACTCTGATGATGCAATGTATAAATATCAGTTATAGTTCTTTTTGTATAAAGACCTGTTGTTATCTATTATATATTGTTCCGCTGCGATTGTGAGATTCTGTGTTGTTGTTTCTATTTTCTTCTTCTACCTCTTTCTCCTTTTCCCTAACGATCTTGTATTTCTGGCATTCGATTGCTCAAAATTCTTTACAGTTGACTTATTGATGTCGATTTTCGGTGTCGAAAATCCCGGTCGTGACATTTGAAAAATATTTCTATTCCAAATCACTTTCCACTAAAAATATTTCCAAAACCTTCCTTTCAATACTTATGAAAATATTTAGTCATATAATTTCCAAAATCGTTTTTAATATTTAACTTGAAAATATTTTATACTTATCTCATAAGTCTCCGGGATTTTAATAAATCCTTCCTACGATTTCCAAACTGCTTATACTTATTTATAACCCCAACCAACCATTTATAACTCCTTTAAAAGAATTCAAAATCTTCCCAAAGTTATCGCACCTAGACATCGAAAACTCTCTTAAGTCTCTAACATTCCATTTATAAGACTTCTCTTATAAAAATCTCATCTCTTAATAAACCCGTCTACACATCTCGAGAGAATTTAAAAATAAATTTGCAATCATTTCAAAACGATATATATATATAATAAGTATTTTCTTAAAAGAATAGTAGTTTATTTAAAATATGATTAAGTTATTATTTAAAATATTTACAACTCTTTAATAACATCTATAACTCATTTTTAGGTGAACAAATAAATTTCCAAAGCTAAATTTAAAAGTTAGAATTCATTTAATAAATACTTAACATTTGAAAATCTACTTAACATTTGAATTCATTTTTTTCTTTTTTTCTAATTCAATTTCTTTAAAATAAGTCCAATTCCAATATATATATTTTTATTATCAAATTCCCTTCAATTTCATAAATTTAAAAAAAAATATTTATAGTATTTAAATTATCAAAATTCAGTCCAGTGCTACAATATCATCCAATAATTCCAATCACTACAATAATCTATAATAGATTATTCTACACAGATCATATATCACTATATATGAAAGATAAACAATAAATTTGAGGAATCCTGTTGGATCCCTCCAACCTGTTTCCCTGCATCCACAGATGTTAATACAGCATAAATAAATACCAATCCCACTTCGAGGGGGATATCATGGTATATATGGTCATCCACTATTATGCGGGGCGCATAGGGTCTCATCCGCTATAATGTGCGGGAATATCACTCCAAATACTAGTATATATACTACTATATATATATAATATAATATCATTCAACATATAATTAATTCAACCAAACATCCAGAATTAATTTTAACTATTTAAAATAAAATCTAGCAATCCAAAAAGAGTGAGATTTACTCACCTTTATTTTTAATTGCAATCCGTCCCAAATTTTAATCCCATTGCATAGCCTAAGTCATTATGGATCCAATACCACTGTCTCTTGCGAATTTCCGACCTCGTACAAGAAAATTACGGATTTTATTAACATCGAGATAATTAATTAATTTTTATATTAAAGTTAGCTTAAATTTTAAACTGTTTTAACTAATTAAATTTCCCTTTTGACACCACATACATTGATAAAAAAATTCCGCATTCGATTTTTAATGATATATTTAACTAAACCAAATTCAGTAATTAAATAAATTAACTTTCCAATCACCGTAAATTAAATATTGCATTTATAAGTTAAAAATATTGTATAATATAATTATTTATTATTTAATCACATCATTAACACTTTAAACAAAACAAAGAAAACATAACGTTACCCACTTTTCCAGCCTACGATCACCCTCCCAGCATTCTCGTCGTACGCTCCAGACATCGTCGCCGCTCTTCTACCTCTGCTCACCCCTCCAGTCTCGATTCGCCGTCCTCCAAAACCCCCTCTATCGCGACCCCACCTGAATGTGACTTTGACCCAAAACACGACCGCCTCCGCCTACTGCGCTTAGACGATCCTTAGCCAGCCACTCGAAATCTTAACCTCGAAGTCGAACGCAAGCCCTCACAACCGAATCCAACCCAGGAATTATGGCATTTTGGTTCGAGTGAACGTAACCAGATGATTGGAGTTCGGTTTTGGTTCGTGGGTTTTAAATTTAAATTTAAATTTTCTTTTTAAACTGGAATAAAAGGTAAAAAAAGTAAAAAAGTAAAACGGTAGGCAAGAACCATTGCTAGGTCAGGTAATTAAGTAAAAGGAAAAACAAAATATAACTGGTAAAAATGAAAAAAAGAAGATATATACATATGCTTGCCTGGCCAAAAGTAGTAAAAACTAAAACATTCATCTTAACATCTTTTCATCTCAAAACCATATATCATCTCAAACATTTTATCACTGCAGCCACCTCAATTCAAATCCATCAACCCATCAAAACATTGTGTAGGTCTGCATTTTTGTTAAAGCCAAATATTATTTCGTATGTATCACCACATAATTGTATGTGTATATAGGCTTGTATATATGTGTTATGCTCAGTTTTGTAAAGCCTGTAAACAAAGTAAAACCTTTATAAACAAACAAAAAAGCTTTGTAAAACAAAAACTGTTAAGTAAAAAGAAAAAGGAAGCAAACTCTTTCAAATCCAAAGCAAACAAGGTGATTCAAGATTTCAGATCGAAGACTAAAATTTCAACTTGAAGTTTCAAAGATTAAAGCGATATGGAAGGTGAGGATTTAAAGTTAACACCTGAGATGATTAAAAACATTTGCTCTGTCATGTATAACAGAGGTGAATATTTATGCATGCTTGAGACGTCAAAAATCTTGGGTCGTTACATCGTGGTATCAGAGCTTAGGTTGAGCGAATACCTAGGCTTTGGTGGGGTTACTCATTAAAGATAGGGTCAGTAGTACCCTAGAATGAGTCTGAGTGTGTGTGTATATATATATATATACGAGAGCGCATAATTGTTAGTGATATAAAAATGTTTTTATATTGTGTTCTGGTGGTGGAACAAGGCAGGATGAGGTCGACTTGGGGACGGTGGTTGAAAATCTGGGTTGGACATGGGTATGTTGATGGGCTTCGGCCCAAAACAATGAGAAAGAAAATCTTTAATAAAAATGTTAATTTATATATTTATATTTTGTAAATTTCAAAATGATAGAACTCATTCGTACGAAACCCGATCATCGCGACTCTTTTTGCGATGGGTTCGTATCGTCGAGTGTTTCGATGTCACGAAGTTTGTTGTTGGATTTGACTTAGTGATGATTTATAGTATTTTAATACGGTCAAGTTTTAAATATTAAATGTTAATTTATATTTACTTGTTAAATTTTAAAACTCCATAACTAATGCATACGAATTTCGATTGAAGCGAAATTCGTTGTGACGGGTCCGTATCGACGAACATTACATCATCATATGAATGGTGATCGAGTCTGAATAAGTGAAAAATTATGGTATATTTAAACGGATGGAAATTTAATTACCTGATTTTAAACAAATGATGTCATTTAAATTTATATGACGTGTCATTCAAATTTATTTGCCAGATAAAAATAACGATAAGTTAATTTAAGTCAATCTTGATGTTTTTGACATCTGTTTTAGCGAAATCAAACACCGTTCCGCTAATTATATTTATTTGATTCCTGTTGGCAGAATAAATCACCGTTTTGCCATTATTACTGAATATATTTGTTTATGGACATTTACTAGCAGAAATAAAACCCTATTCTGTTGTTATATTTGTACGGACACCTATTTATTTTCCAGATAAATTATATTAGCAATATGGTGTTGAATTAATTAAAGTGAATATCTGTATCTGTTATTCTGGGCTGTTTGAAGTTGGATGGTAACTTGATTAAGTACCATTGAAATTATTAAGCCTTCTTTTTCCGATTTGGGGTTGATTTTGAACCAAAATTGTTTAAAGATGGTTATTATTTATTAATGATATTTTTAAGGTTAAGGGGTAAATGTTTTGATAATGATATAAAGTGATTAATTTATTATTCTGAAAAATTATTTTAAAATATTAATTATTGTTTAAAAGTTATTAATTATCTAAATTGTTTAAGGAATATTATTTATTAATTAAAGTTATTTTATAGTGATTGTTCAAAATAAATTATTACTTAAAGGATTAATTAGTATTAAAGTATATTTGTTTCAAGGATAAATTTATTAAATATTAATAATGTTTTAGAATAATATGTTATACAGTAGACTTTTATAAATAAGTATTTTACTTGGTTAGAACTTGAAAAGATTATACTGAAAACTGTATTTATTTTGGTATAATTATTAAACAAGTTTTCGAAAAGTAATGGTATACTTTATTGGCGTAATCGGAGGCAGTGAGTGCCTGCAGTTAAGTTTTGGATTTCTTTGGGATAGAGATGTAACCATTAAGCTATGAATCCATGGTTGATACCGTAGTGGTGCTTTACCAGATTATTTAAAAATATTTTGAAATGAATGGTTTGTGAATATACTTATCCGGTGAGATAAGTATATGCGGTTTTGATTAGGAAATTTTAATTTACGGAAATTTTAATTAATAAGGCTTAATGTTTTCAATGGGAAATGAAACCTTGGTTTGGATGATTGTATATTTGATAGTTAAATAACCGACTATTAATTCTGGACCCAAAAGCATAACTTTGGGAATATCTAGAAGAAATGCGAGAATTATGTGGTACAGTTACCGTTCGAGGTGTTATACTGTACGTATAAACTCGTTTTCATTCTTCTAGGATGATGATAAGGAAATCCGTCCACAAAATGGTAGGAGGTGATCTTCGATCTTATTTTCGTCTGTTTATTTTCTAAAGAACCGGGGTTGAGTTTACCCGAAAATATCGAACGTTGTTCCGAAGAGACCGGGATCAGATAAGTTATCCGAAAACCACTTCGATCCAACGAGTACGTTTTCAAGTGAAGACAAGAGCATGGAGTCAAAGATGGAGCAGTGAAGTGCAAGGGCTAATCGCTACAAATCCTGAGGATTATTCAAAAACGGATGTAGTAGGAATAGTGCCTTCGGTTCCGTTCGGACCCAGAACGGACTTGTATGGACGAATGCTAACAGTACATTGTCACTGGAGGACAATGAGCATTCTAAGTAAATATCCCATAAAAAGGTAATCGTAGCCTCTAAGCCTCATTAACCGGGAATGACTGAAAATCAGGGGAGATGTAGCAAGGCTAAGTGGGTCGCACCTAAGTAGGGTATGTTTATCACCCTTCTAGATAACCTCGGATATCATTATTCACTATGATACATGGAAGGAGCTCAGAGAGGGTGGGATCACCCGGGGTGATAGCATATTCGGTCTATCCAGGTTAGGGATAGTCCGGTCTTATGTTGCAAGGATCCCGGCGTGGTCCTCGGTATGCTATTTCTAGACATGTACTGTGACAGGTGGTACCCTAGTGCCTAGTCATTCGTATGGAATCCATTCTCCAATAAGCGCAGTACGGTTTTGATTGTGCCCAACTATGCTGAAATGTGAGATGCAAGCATTTCAGCTATTTGAATAAGTATTTGTACATAAACACTATTATAATATCATTGGATTTTCTATAAAAGTGTTTTGGTTACCGTAAGGGAAAAACCCATCGTGTTTACGTGTGGCGTGGTCTTACGAGATACTTTTGGCTTTGAAAGGATTTTGAAAATTATAACGAATACAATTCCTTGTGTTTTAAATTCTCACACTGGTTTTACCAGACTGACCTGGGCGTGGTTTTTCCTATATGCTCGGGTCAGACCGAGCATATTTTCAGGTTTAGCTGGAAGGAGTAGAGCTTCAGGAGAGGAGCTGGAGACCGAGAGTCGTATTCACGTAGATGATTATATTCCGTTGCATTTAGTTGTGTATATCAGTAAATTGTAAGGACAGGTTGTTAAAACTGTCCGTGCTGAGTGGGTTGTATACTCTGATTGATGTCTGTATAAGTTAAGTTACAATTTTTTGTTTTATGTAAAGACTTGTTCTATATTATAGATTATTCGTTCCGTTGTGAGATTCTGTGTTGCTCTATTTTCTTTCTATCTTCTTTCAACTTTCTTTCCTTACTATCCGCTTTTCTATTCAATTTGGACTGGACAAGTGTGGTTAAGTGTCAGTTCGAACCATATGGAAAAGGCGGGTCAAATTATTAAATTCAATAATTAAATTATCAAATAAATAGTTATATTTGAAATTCAAGTTAAAAATTAACTTTTAAATATTTAAAGTCAATTAAATATTCCAATTTCAAATATCCAAAATTCTGGGTCGTTACATCCCTCCCCCCTTATAAGAATTTCATCCTCGAAAATGCTAGGTAAGAAGAATGTCCAAAACCCGTTAACTATTTTTTTCCAAAATCAATCAGTTTAAACAGCTTTCCGAATCAATTTATTGAAAACGCCTTATCACCTTTACTACTTTCCAATTTCATCCACATATTCCAAAGAATATATTTTACTCAACCATTCAAGTTCTAATTTAAAACCGAATTTTAAATTATCAAAATTTCTTCAAAAAATTTCTAACTCCTTAAATTTTCGAAAACTTTCGCCAGCGTCTCCTTTGCACGGCTAGATCTGAAAAACTACAAAACGCCTCTACGGGCCCAAATCATCAAAAGAAAACAAAAGCCAAGTGGCTCAATCATAAAATCATCAATTTCATACAATAATTTAAACATGTACTTTTTTGTTGGACAATCCAATTTTTCTTGCTTTTATATACCTGTATCTAATTTACTAATGATATCCAATCATATAATTCAAGATCATTTTATTCATCACTTTCAAATTTCCAATATTTATTTTACTTAAGCCCGTACGATGTACATATATCATCCGTATGCAATATCAAATCTGATTGCTCACTCGATCACACAATTTCACTTCCGATCTAGTATCGTTCACACGACTCTCTAATGCGGACTCAGATCTGGAATGTAACGACCCGGAATTTTGGATATTTGAAATTGGAATATTTAATTGACTTTAAATATTTAAAATTTAATTTTTAACTTGAATTTAAAATACAACTATTTATTTGATAATTTAATTATTGAATTTAATAATTGGAAATTGGCTAAATTATTAAATTCAATAATTAAATTATCAAATAAATAGTTATATTTGAAATTGAAGTTAAAAATTAACTTTTAAATATTTAAAGTCAATTAAATATTCCAATTTCAAATATCCAAAATTCTGGGTCGTTACACTTATTGATTGTCAAAGTTCATCAAAGTGGTATTTTCATTTCTTTTCAATAACAAGTCAAATCAAACAAGTTAAAAACAGTGCTTGGATTTCAATTGCTTACTCTCTCTTTTTTTTATTTGAATTTTTTTTGATATTAACAATATTTACATATGCCTAACTCAGATAAAATGAGGCCAGATATATTACCCATGCACTGCCTTGCGGACTTATGTGAGGGGAATACAGAGCGTGGCGAGTGAACACACGAGTGTGAACACCTATCGACTGTAGGCATTATTAAAAAGAATTTTTATATACATACACCTAACTCAGATAAATTGAGGCCAGATATACCGATCGTGCACTGCCTTTTGGGCTTACGTTAGAAGGGTACAGAGCATGGCGAGCGAACACACGAGTGTGAACACATGACTCTAGGTGTTTATTTAGGAAAATATATGAACAAGATTCTTTTTGTTTTTGTTTTTTTGTGTGTCTTTTTTAATATTTTTTTTTATATTTTGAAGAGAGAGTTTTGCAAAATCATCTTAGCACCATTTAACTTAGAAGACAATTTTTCTATATCTTTACTTTAAATCCACCACTTTTTAAAACAAAGATTTTCAATTAGGATATATTTCATAATTAACACTTATGAACTTTTCTATATACTAGTTAAACCATCGTTAATTGTAATCAACTTCATTTTTATTTTTGTTAAGACAAATAAATTTTCAAAAATTTTAGTTTAATCAACCAAAACCATATATTTATCCTATAGCGTTTCTTCAAAAGTAATTAAAAAAATTATTTTTGGGATTTTTTTATTTTTTTTTCTTTTTTCCGAGTTTTTGAAAGAAAAAAAAAACCATGAAAAATTAAAAATGAAGATGAGCTCTCCCCACACTTGATTTTGACTGTCCCCACAGTCAACCCAAGTGAGAGGGGAAAAATAAAATAAAAACAAGACCAATATTTACATGAAATGATTATCATTTACATGACATCAGAAAGTATATCGTCAAAAAGTAAATGAAACGGTCTTCCAAAGACCGATTCATTTGTCTTGTCAAGTATACGAGACACAGCTTAAGCGCAGGAAACCAAACCATAAAAGATTTTGAATTTGAATGTGGATTTCGAAAAACGAATGTCGTTTTATTAAAAATCTTATGAGTTGTTTCCTTTTCGATGATTTTCGGGGTGATAAAACAATTGATTGAAGTTCAAGTTTATTTTCACCAAATTGAAATTCAAGTTTGTCATTGATTTTTTTCAGAATTATTGATTTCAAAATCAAAATGGTGATTTAAATCTTTCCCTTTAGAATTCGACAACTCGTTTTCGAAAAGTCCAAAGAAATCGTGTTCATTGAATCCGTCTTCCTTTATTGAATTATCAACAACTTCATTGCATTTGTCAAGTTCTAAATTCAAAGCTGTTGTATTCAAATTTTCAAAATCGGGAAAAGGAAGATTGAATTTTAAATCGAGTTTCTCACCCTCAAAAGAATTGAAACCCAACTCAATTACCATTTTTTCAACAACTTCATTAAGATTGTCATTTTCAATTTTAAAAGTTGTTATTTGAAAATCGTCAATTGTGGTAAAAGATTGATTATTACTCGACTCATCACATGTTCGGATTTGGTTTAGTTGTTCACGTAATTTTTTATATGTTTCAGTCAACAAATCTGTGTGATCATTGTAAATTTTGTTCATTTGCTCAACAAAGTCAAATTTGTAATTATTAACTTGAAAATTTTCTCTTTGAACTTGTTGAGGACAAAAATTGTCAATTTCAATAAATGGTGAATTATTATTTGATTCTTCACAAATCACAAGTTGGGATTTGTTTTTGTTTCTCATGAAGTTTTTTGTATGTTTCACGCAACAAATCCTCATAACCTTTTTCCATTTGCTCATCTAAATGAAATTCATGATTATTAATTTGAGAATTTTCAATTTGAATTTGTTGAGAACAAAAATTGTCAGTTGCACCATTATTGAAACTATTCCCATTGCCAAATTCATTTAAAAAGTGGTTCACATTTCCATTTTGAGTTTGAAATTCATTTTGGAGTTCGAAATTGAATTGGCATGGGTTATAATCAAAATCATTTGAATTTTGAAGTGAATTCAAATTTTGATTATTTTGAAATCCTTGACTTGAGTTATTGCACAAATCGTTCAAAAGTTTAGAATTCCTTTGATTTTGTAGTGTAATAAGTTCAAGTAAAGATTCCATTCTTGTTTCAAAAGTTGAGAATTGATCGTTATTTTGAAAAAAATTTAGTGCAAAATCCGAATTATTTGTACAATAGCTGTTACTAAAATATCCATAAGAATTTGAAGTGAAATTATATGAATTATATTAATTTTCACAACTATCGTAAAATTCACGTGGAAATTTGGACATTTTCAAGGATGTTTTTGTTTTTTTTGTGGATATTTTTATAAAAGAAAACTATATACCAAAAGAAATTTATTTTACAAAAGGAAATTTTGATTTTTAAATTTTTTTGGTAAAGGTTTTTAAATTTTTTAGATTTTTGTTTTTCTATAAAAAAAATCTAACTTAATTTTTTTTTTGATTTTTGATCTTGATAAATTTCAAAAGAAAAGGATTAAAAAAAAACTAAGTTGAAGAATATATACCATTTTTAATTTTGGATTTTGAAAGTTTTTTTTTGTTTTTTTTAAATATGCATGAACTAATGCAACTAAATGAATGCAAGGTTTTAATTACAAATGATTTATCCTAAGTAGATCCTAACCAAAAATTGCATAATAACACATTGTCTTAATCCAACAAGATAGTTCTCAGCCAGGTAATGGGCAGGATTTATCGGTGCACCACGAATCACCGTAGCAATGCAGTCGAAGGTTTAAGTACCTTCAGAGGAACAACCGCTATAATATTTATGAATCACCGTAATATTTATAAATGGTTATTACTCTGCCGTAGTTTAGACACCAAGAAGATAAATTGTTCAAAGAAAATAATTTGTCAATATACAATTAAGCGTTATCAATGTCTAACCATTATTATTAATCAAAATATAAGATGAAATGCAAAGAAGAAATTAAACGTGTATTAACAATGCAACTACGAATGAATTTTTGTTTTTGTTTTTGTATTTTTTTTTTGGATTTTGTATTTTTTTTAATACACAAATGAAAGTGCAAGCAATCAACAATGCCAGGCAGATAAGACAATGGATAGGGGTTAAAAGCAGCAGAATTTTTATAAGCAAGCACTTTATTTTTTTGGCAAGCTAAGCGAATCAAGCAACTCTTCCAATCTGCTTTGGCAACCTGAAATTTAGAAACAAGATATATACAATTTTTTTTATATATTTATCAAAGAAGAAAACAAAACAAGTGAAAAAAAAAAAATTGAAAATAAAATAAATGAAAACTAAAACAAGTAAAACTAAAACAAGTGAAAACAAATGAAAAATAAAAATCTAAACAAAGCGAAACTTGTTTTTTTAGACTAAAACAAATGGAAAACAAAACAATTGAATCAAAATAAACAGAACAAATGAACAAGGTAATTTTTTTTAAAGAAAACTTTCAAACAAATAAATAACTTAACCAAATATATGTTTTTTGTTAACTACACACGGGCCCGGCACAAATCAAAACCACGACATTTAAGTTTAATTATACGAATCAACTTCTCCCTTTATCAATTTGAGCTGCAAATCTCCTCTTTTTTTTCTTTTCAAAATCAAATCGAAAGTCGATTATGATAATCAAAATCGGATTTCAGAAAATAAAAATCCTAAATCAACTCTTCTCTACCATCAGTAGTTCAATTCGAAGGCGGTTTCAAGTTGGTCGTGTTGATCGATTCAGGGGCGCTAGTCTATGCTAAGGCGATGAGAGTTGCTGGTTCGAGGTGGAGTTTGGGTTTTCGCGATTGGTTTCTGGTTTAAGGTGGTGGTGAGCGTAGGTGATCGTAGGATGTTTAGGGGGGCTCTGGTGAATCGTTGGTGAGGAGAAGGGCACGGGGAAGAGGGATACTGCAATTATGTGGTTGGTGATGAATTGGGCGAATTGTGCAGTGGTCTCTAACGCTACTATTGATGGTCAGGCGAAAGCAGTTGCAGGGTTGTAAGGTGCTGTTGTGTGTTGACAGTTTGAGTCATTATGTGAAGAGGAGTATGGTGGCTGATCAGAGATGGAAGCTGGGTGCTGTTGCAAGGTTAGTAGGGGGTAGTGGTACAGTTGGCACCGTGGTTGAGTGTTTCGGGTATGTGTCAGTGAGCAGAAGTGAAGGAAGTGGAGTTTGTCGAGAATTGAAATTAGGGGTGGTATGAAGTGGCAGGCTGAGGAGTTCGAATGTAAGTTGTTGTTTGGTTGAATGTACTCACTACTGTTGTTGGATGTTGAGATGATAGGTAGTAGGAATGGTTTGATGGCACGGTGATGATGTTGGATGTTGAGTTGTGATGAATGCTGGTTGTAGTTGTTATTGCCAGAGAAGATGAAGTTATGGCTATGTGGTTGAAGGATGGATGGTTGAAGGGGATGTTTGGTTTTGTATGATGAGTGTAGAGTCGCCAGGCAGTAGTGACAGTAGAGAGTATATGATAGCAGTTTTGTTCGTCGATTGCTACAACTTGTTCGTCGACAGCAGCAGTTTTGATGATAAAAGTGGAGTTGCAGTTGTCATGTGGTCGTGGTGGAGTTGTGGTTGCAAAGCAGTAAGGTGATGATGGTATGGTCAGTTGTGTGAAATGGTGACAGCAGTGGGTTCAAATAAGGTTGAGATTGTAGGCAGTAAGGTTGGAAAATGTATGCAGTGGGTTTGGGCAGTTGAATGTGATGGAATGAATTTTGCAAATGGTGATGTATGTATGCAGCCAACAATGTATATGGGGTTAAAGGGAACTGTGCACTATTAGGAGGTGGAAATGGAACAATTTGCAGCAGCTATCTGGTTGTGTCGATGTAGTGATTGTTGATGGGTATTTGGCAGCTATTGTATATAAATGGGTTTATATGGCAGTAGGTCGTGGTTGTGTTTCAGTGCACAATGGGGGAATGGAAGTTGGAGATTGTGGGGATTTGAAGATGATAGTGCAATTTGAATGGTGAGGTATGATATGTAAGAATTTAGGTGATGAAAGAGTTTGTATGATGGTGGCAGTATGCTATGTATGGTTAGGTATAAGAAGTGGGTAGTTGAGACAAAGGTCAGTGGTGAAATGTATGTTAAAGCTTGTATTGTAGAGTGAAACAGAAGTTAGTGATGAACGGTTGATGGTAGATGAAAGGCAGGGGTTAAGTGAGGCAGATTAATTTGTGGGAAAGTAGATTAGAATGTAAACTTGTAAATAGAAAAAGAAAATTGTAAATGCACAATGAAATGGATTTTTTTTTAAAAATCGTGTATGCTCTTTATATATATATATAATGTGCATGTAAAATAGAAAAGCTACAAATGCACAAACAAATGCAAGCACAAATCAAACACACACAATAATTTTTTATATAAAAAAAATGCACTCAACACACACAAAACAAACGCACAATAAAATCAAAAGGACATAATTCGAAGAATAGAAAATTAAAATCAAAGCAAATTCCCCGGCAACGGTACCAAAAACTTGTTTGTCGATGGTTTTTCTATCGGTTTAGAAAACCGTCAAACGAATTTAGAAATAAAATAACCGCAAGCGCACGGCATACAATTGTTAGTATGTGGCGAGTACGGGTCGATCCGCAGGGAATTGTTGATTTTAAAAATCTATTCAATCAAATTATACCAAGGTAGAGAGAGTGTTAAGCTAAAAACGTAAGAAACTAACAAAAAAAATGATAAAAATATGAGAGTGTGAAGGCAATTTAGAGGCAATTTCCACCCTCTAGATCACATAAATCAACAAAATGAAGTTATGATCTCTCTTTTCTTGTCATTAGTGTAATTAGTTGATGTGCTTATCATAAGTATGGTATATTTGTGCTATTAATTAGCCCAATATAAACCATCAAACTATAACACAACTACTAATACACATTTAACTCTTATGAAATATGACAACAAAGTTGAAAGAAAAATCTATTTTAAGCATGGCTTATTAACTATTGTTTAGAAATATAGACCATCAAATTTTAATTTCAACAATCACTTAATTACCATCATCATATGTAGATGAAGAGGTAATTATTGTTTGTGATTGTTTAAGCATGGCCTATTTGGTGTCAACAATATAGGCTATCAAATTCAAATAAAAAACAATAAGTTAAACCACTTCAAATGTTTCATTAAGCACAAAAAGAGAACATAAACATCAAAATGTTGCAACTACATAATAGAGAGCTTCATTACCCCAAACTGAAGGGATTAGCCTCTCATATTTGTTATCATTTCAACAAATGTAGCATGCAACATGAAAGAAAAAGAAAAGGAAAAAGGGAGCAAAGTAAAGGAAAAACTAATCTAATTGCATAAATGTAAATCTACACTACTAACATGAAAAGAAAAGAGCATGTAATAAAAGAGAACATGAATTAAATTGCATAAAAAAAATTACATAAGAAGAAAATGGCTAAGTCGCCATGAAAAGAGAAAGAGAGCTTTCTTTTATTTTCCTAAACTAAGAGGCTAAAGAAGAGAGTAAGAGAGGAAGAGAGGTTGCATGAAGCATAAAGGGTATTTATACATGTATGAAACCCTAATCCATTTTTTTGGGAAATGCCCAAAATACCCTCTTCGGAAGTGTGGAGGCCAAGTAATCATTAGCATCAAATAATCATCATTTAAGTGTGCATGAAGTTTTAAACTCTATTAGCACGTGCATTAGCCTCTAATTTGTACATTAAGGTAGGTGGGTAGGTGGGGTCCTCCATGATCCATGAAATGAATTATTTCCATCTCCATTCCTTTGTATTCACTCTTGTGTTTGCATATATCTACATGAAACCACTTGTATATGAAGCCAAAATCCTACGAAATAATATAGAAATTTCCAATTAAATTTTCTCAAATTAATATATGCACAAAAATGACTATTTTGCCCTTGGATGAAGATGAATATGTGACGATTTGAAAATAATTTGAATTTTGGTTTAAACATGTTAAAACACCCAATATGATCATTTATTTAATTTAAATAGATTAAATATGGTGGTAAAAATATGTACATTTACGTGCACATCAAATATCAAAACAATTATCAAATCATTCTTCAAATTTCTTATTCAAAATAGAATAACCTTGAAGACCATTTTAAAAGAAAATGAAATATTAACTTTCCAAAACCAAATGGAGGCTTAACGACTACAATGGATCATTAAATTTGGATTTACTTATCCAAGGTATATCATGGGTATTGCCTAACATCAGATATGTAGGGGATTCACACATAACATACAATCAATCATAGGTAGATGTCTAAGTTACAAATATAGATACATCCAGTATTAGGTGTAATTTTTTTACATATAGAAGTATATTTCATATGCTTAAGTTATCATGACCCTCTTATTGAACTTATCTTCCTTGTGTTTATCACATTATCGATATTCGACATTTGTGCTAAACACAAGTCACTTACTTCCCATAAAACGTGTAAACGTTTTATAATCAGTACTTCAATTCATTTGGCCACTTAATGGTCTAGATGAGAGATCCTTTGATTTAAAATCAATTAATCTTAAAAAGAAAATTGGTTTAAAATATTACCGATTGGGTTTAAAACAACCTTTGAAAAGATTAAAGTATATTTAGTTGGCTTAACCCTAATTATATCTTAATTAATCATAATTAAATCAAGATTAAATCATAATTAAACTTTAACTTAATGAACTTAGTTAAGTCCTAATTAACTTCTTAATGCATCTTAGTTAAGGTTTAAACAATTCATTATTAGTTAAACCGTAATTAATTAAAAATTAATTAAATAATCACTTAATTAAATAATAATTAATCAACCAATTAACTTAATTAACTAATAATTAACCATTTAATTACTTCTTAACTTCATTAATCACTAATTAAAACTTTATTAATCACTAACTGGTCATTAACCTTCCTTAAGTGTTACTTAAACCTTAATCACTTACTTAATAACTAATTAAGTACTAATTACTTTTAATTAATTTATTAAATAAATAAATTATTAAATTATCTTAACTTAACTCTTTTTATGTTACTAATCAAGTTCAAAAAACTTTTGCAAAACATTCCAAAAGAAATCATTTTAAAACGAAAATCGACAATTTCGTCGAACTACGTCCATAGCGACTATCGCTATGTGCGTAGTTCGCTAAAACTTCCTTTACGAGAAATACTTCGTTTATTTCTTGCTATTACAAGTTTGAAAACCTAAATTTGAATGTTTTTGGAACTTAAAAACAAACATAAAAACTTTGAAACCATTTTCAAAATTTAAAACTAGAAAACTTAGTTTTGATTCAAAATCGGATCTCACGTCCGTCGCAACATACAAAGTTGTAAACATTGTAATTCTTACACAACATACAACTAGTTTTGACCAAAACCATACCATAAACATACCATCCTCCAACATGACATTTTACAACCAAACATACCACTTTAAACATCCAAACATGATACTTAACATCCAAACTATGCTAACCACAAATCGCAAATGTATATCATTATCATAGCATGATATTTTAACAACATGAACTATAGATTTACACAACTTATAATCTATGGAAATAAAGTTAGTTCTTTCTAAAAATGAGATAGTTTTACTCACCGAAAATTTTGAAACCTAAAATGCCTTAGATGCACAAAAATCATCCCAAAAATATGTCATCTTTCACGTGATTTTTGGACATATTACTCTTGGATTTTTAAAAAAGTGATCAAAAGGAAAGTTTTAGAAAATTATTTTCTCTACAAATTAAAAAAAAGAATCACTCAAATTTGATTTCGTTTGAGGTGGATATGGTCAAAAGAAGGAGAGCTATTTTCGGACCTGAATTTCTGAGTTTAAAAGTACACTGCAAAGAAATGAGATTTTTACAAAACTAAGCTTAAAATTGGAAAAAGTGGTAGAAAAGGAAGTTGTAGCTACTGAAGTTTTATACGATTTGAAGAAAATAAAATCTTGATTTGGTGTAAAATAGAGGAAGTTATGGCCGAATAAAGTGGGGAAAAAATGGAGAAGAAAGAATTTAAAAACAAGTTTGCATCTTTAAAACAATTTAAATCTTTTGATTTAAAAAAAAAACTTAAAACTAACATAAGAAGACATGAAACATGAAGAAAGCTTTAGGAAAATGGAAATGGAGAAATAAATGAAAATATGGTGAAGGGGATGTGTATTTATAGATGAAAGAAAGAAGGAAAATTACCATTTTAACCTTAGTTTTAAAATATTCTAACATGTCATTATTTTGACAAGTCACACCACATTCCTCCCCCTCATATGTGACATCCCCCTCCCTCTCTAGTACATCCTCTAGGTCATGGGATAATGATGATAATGTTAAGATATGACAAGAGATAATGATATATACTTATATATATATGAGATATTATTTTTAAAACCATGACTTGTCACATCACTTGCTAAACATAATTAAAATAAGATAATATACTATTAGTGTATTATTATTTGGTTAATTATCTACTATATATGTGTGTATATAGTGCATAAAGGTGAAAAACGTTCCCGACAACTTTCCGGCATCGAAAAGTCGAAATTCCGAAAAACGTTCTTCCGTCACATTTTCTATTTTTCTATGAACTATCTATTTTGGTAAACAAATTTTAAAAATGATTTTACCATCATTATTATATAATTAAAATAGGTTTATTTGTAAATAAAAACTCATTTATTTAATATTTAAACTTAACTTGAATTCTTGAAGAAACATATAAAACCGATGATATCAACGGTCGATGTCATAAACATTTTATTTTCAAAAAATAAAATAAATTATTTCATTTCATAATATTGTTTGAATAGATATATTAGTGTATGAATTCATAGTCATGCACGATTCTTATTGTTTAAAAGTAGTTTTATTGATAAAAAAAATTTCGACTATTTTATTGATATTTTACCCAGGACGATATTTACAAAATATCAATATTTTGCCTCTTTAATTTGTCCACAAATATTTTTCCCAAACAAAATAACCATTATTATTTACTACTTAAAACATGATTATTTCTTACTTCTAAACCCATATCTAAACATCTTAAAAATAAATATAATTTATCCAAGTGATAATTTTACGGGTCATTACACATATGGGTCAAAGAATGGTGGAATGTGTAAGGGGGATATTTACTTTGTTGAACACTTTTCAAGGAATGGATTTTTCTCCTCTTAAATCTGTAACGACCCGGTAATTTTAATGGTTATAATAACGTAATTAACTGAAATTTTTCTTTAAATTAAACAATAAAATTTAACAATGGAAATTTGATATTTGGAATACGTCTATCTTAACATAGCAACTGGTAAATTTTTTTATTGGAAAATATGAAAGAAAATTTTGTTGTGTAATTTTCAATTTAAAATCAGTTAATTAGATGAAATTAAAATATTTTTGAAACCTGAATATTTTTGTATAATAAAATTTTAAATCAAATTTCTGAGTGAGACGTCATAATTTGTTTCGTCAAATTTGGACCTCTTCAGCCCCGTTTATTTTATTTTCGATGTTTTAGCAGCATTTTCGGTAGTGAAAAATTGAGTTTTTATAACTTGGTCATATCGCTGATATCTATGTACCATTCTGTTTGTCTCGTCGTGCTGATCTCCGCAGTATATTCATTTGTGTGTTTCGGCATTTGGTACACGGTGAAATCGACAAAACGATTTTCCATATCGTTCCGTATTTGGGTCCCTTGGGTTTCTATGACCTTTCATTTCTTCACCGTGAAATACCAATAGCCTCTAGCCTTTTTTAATTCCCAGAATACAGTTGTTAACCTTTTCCATTCCTTCTGTTTCCATATAGTGGTGTTGTCCCTTCATTTCTATTTTCTGGTTCTTCCTCTTTGTCCTTCATTCTGTTCTGACGTGCTCCATTCTATTTCAAAATAAAAATAAAATATATGAAGCGTTTATATATATTTTAATCTGAACCATACACTTGCTCCTATTCCTTCTTTCTTTTTTTTGCTTTCGTTCTAAAATAATAATATATATAGACACACACACACACACACACATACAGTTATGTATTGTGTTGCCTGAGATGCTGCTCGACCATTCCATCTCTCCCCACCACCCTCCAACCACATAGCCTTCCACACCTAGCTCGCCTCGCACACAATCCGCCCTCACCACCTGCCGCCTGCGACCCTGTCCTTCGACCACCTTTCTCGGCCTCCCAGCCATCTGCTTCTCCGCCTTCCTCTCCAAGTTCTGCCGAAAGAAATAGCTTTCTCCACGTGAACCGCTCCTCAACCACCACCATGTCAGCCATCAAGCTCTCCGACCCATCACCCTAGTCCCCTCGGCCCATTATTTCATCGCCTAACCCTTGCCTCCACCAGCAGCAACCTCCCCTATGGCCTCAACTTCCGCTTCCCTGGCTCACGCATAGCTCCAACCGCACGCGCCTCCTTGTGCCTCACCATGATCCGCACTTCCACCATCATCACCGCCCCATCCAAACGACCGACCCAAACCACGCCCTAACAGCTGTTCCACCACTGCCACCGCCTTTCACTCACCATCGCAGTTAGCCACTACCCTGAGATCCACCTCCCTTTGCATCCCTGGTCGAGCAACCGCGCAGCGAGATTCTTTGTATGTATATAAAGAGTTATATGCGTATAGGTCATATATAATAGTAGTATGATCTATTGGGTTTAATGTATTAGTTATATATATAACGTGTTCATTTATATATAAGTATAAAAGCTGATTGTTTAGATATAAGTATATATAATGTATGTATGTATGTATATAAGTCTGTAGGTTATATATATTGATTTGTTTATTGATTTTGAATTTTATTATATAAAGTTCTTGTTTGATTTTAAGTATAATATACAAATGTCGACATGTTCATTTATAAACTATATATATTGATATTTCAAATTTTTAATTTTTGTTTTAAGGTTTAACCTAGATATTGATTTTAAAGTATACATATGTATATGAGAATTTTATTTTACAAGTGTTTTGATATGTATGCACATTCAGATTCTGTGGTTGCAGTTTATACTAAAAGGTGAGTTATGTTTTTGTTATATATATATATATTTCCAGTTTGATAAGCATACTTTAATTGTAATATATATGTTAGTTATATATATATATAAAGTTTACGTCAGTTGTGTATATGTTAGTTTATATATATAAGCTTACGGAAGTTATACAATACGTTAGTTTATATATAAGTTGTTTTTTCCTGCTCATTTTTGTTTCAATTCCAGTTCTGCTTTTCTAATGGGTATGTTGATCTGTACATTTTGTATAGATTTATATATATATATATATTATATAGGCATTATGATGTGTATGTATATACAATCTGTTTGATTTTTTTAAGTTATATATAAGTTGTCTGTTAGTATACATAAGTTTACATAATTTATATATAAGATTTGTTTGAGTTTAGAGATATTATAACCAGGTAAGTTTATATTGTTTTTCTTATAAATATTGATTTTTAAATAAAATAAGTATGTAAGTTTATATATATGTTTATATATTAGTGTGTGTGTATATATATATAAGTATATATGTGAGTTTGGGTTTTTCAAATATATATATGGAGATTTATTCTATAGGTGTTTGAATTAAATAATAATTTGAAATTATATGTTTTAAATTGATCTTAGAATATATGGATATATATATATATAAGATATATTTTGTTTCATTGATCTCTTATCCATCTCATCTTACTTTCCCAATATCGAATTTGTCACAGTAATTCCTAGCTTGTTGCTGTCCCGCTAGTCCATGTTCGTATCTGTGCACGTGTCTGTATCATCTTCTTGTCCTCTAGCCTCGAAAGGTGAGCAATCACTCACGATTAACATTCTTATATTTAATAAATTTAATTCACATTGAAATGACAATTGAAATATGATGTTAAATTTGAACTGCTTATTATTTAATTGCTATATATGATAGGCCATTATCTGTAACCGTTCACATATGCCAGCTGACACTATCACCTGTTGTTTATATTATATTTAATTTGTTACTGATGATATATGCCTGTTGTTGATATGTTATATTATTACCATATTTGTTCTCACTCTGCAAGTTCCTTGTTAGTTTAGAAATTCCCTATGGTTGAAATGATACATACCCGAACGATATTCTATAATAGGGGAAAATCGTTATGGGTTGAAATGATAAACCCAAGCGATTTTCATTGATTTGGAAATTTGGGATTTGCGGGTTGAAATGATATATACCCGTAAATCACTACAACAAAAAGACCCTTTAATAGCGTTTAAAAAACGCTATTAGAAGCTATTATAGCGTTTTTTCTTACGCTGTATATTAACATGTTGTAATAGGTCAGTGACCTATAACAGCAACATACAAAACGCTATAAGAGACGCTATGGACAAGGACATTTCATAGCATTTTATGAGTGCTGTAAACATGACTTTTAATAGCCTTGAAAAGTCGCTATGAAGTGAAACTATAGCGTTTTCTTGACTGCTATGTAAAAACAGGCTGGCACACATATGAAATATACAACAGCGTCTATAGACGCTATAGAATACAATATTTTATAGCGTTATCTGCTGTAATAGTACACTGTATGTATAAGTACAGCTACTTTCTATAGCGGTTTGCTGTCTTTTATTGCGTTGTTTTTTGTTATGAAAATTGTTTATAGCACTATCTTAATGCTGTAGTATATAAAACTAGAAAAAACAACCTTTCCATAGCACAGTTAAAACGCTATAAATTTTTATCCCTGCGGTTTTTTTACTAGGTACATCCAAGCTTACAATTCTACTAATATATTATAAAATTTCAAAAAACACAATTATCACATAATGATGTACGTAATCAAATGAAGACATAAGCCAAACCACAATATATATTTAAATATATATCCATAATATTTCGTACACAAAGTTTCAAATATTTGTGATCTTAAAAAAAACAATATATACAACCATAGCTGACCAAAACGATACATACTAAAAGCAAAGATATATGAATGTTAATACAAAATACGTTAATCCAAGCATGACCGATTTGAAAGAGAATGAATGCAGCAAAATAATTTTTCCTTCCTTCCAGCTTGTAGTAACCCCGGTATCATCATACAACACCTGTCAAAACGAAGCACATAAGTTATTTTTCAAATCCAAACATCATCTGCAAGTTATATCATTTTTCATAATTAAAGACTGTTAGTACATCATTTTAACTAAATAGACTGCCAGTACATCAGTTTAACTAAACAGACATTGACGTGAAATAAAACAAAAATAACTCACTTTCAGTACCTATGGTTGTGCATATTTTTGCCATCACATTTTTCATTTGTGCTTTTTGGTGGAAGTCGCAAGATAGAATCCAGGATCAGGTTTTTTTTTGTCCAATAAATATTCTTTCTATCTTGTTGGTTTATTATTATTATATATTCACCGTCTTTCAGTATCCATACATGAAAGGTTCACTGATTTAGGATTAAATTTTACACAACGCATATTTTAAAAACTTTGCATATTCAGCAAACAGAAGCAACCGTATACTTCTATAATTTGAATAGGCTCCTATCTACATCATATGGAAAAGCTTCAATTTGTTCCAAAACAGTAATAATTTTATGTGGTATAAGTATAACACATGCAAAATTGATGTGTCATTACACAAATAATATTGCTCATTTTTTATAAAACTTCAGTACTAATGTATGGCAGGTTGGATTTCTTTACTACATGCTGAGCTTCTGGGGTTACATCCCATTGTTCAAAGCAATACAAACATTTCCACAGGAGAGAATGATGTTAACAAAGGAGCGCTCATCACGCATGTATCGTCTATCTGCATACTTCTTTTCTACAATGGTAGTTGACTTGCTGATGGAGTTTTCACTTCCAACCATTTTTATGTTAATCGCATACTGGACCGTAGGATTGAGTAATAATGCTACTGCCTTCTTCTTAACTCTATGTAATCTTTTACTACAAGTACTTGTAGCACAAGGGCTTGGATTAGCACTTGGTGCACTTGTCATGGACTTAAAAGCAGCATCCACACTGCTACTACTACGTACCCTTGTGTCGGTACAGGAATTCAAGTACAACGTACTGCTACTACTACGTACCCTTGTGCCGGTACAGGAATTTGTAGAGTCGTAGATATACCTTCGGTAAAACTAGTTGGATTTACTCAATTGTGGTTGTCAGTTGTAATAATGTTTGCCATGCTAATAGTATGCAGGCTTGTTGCTTTCTTGGCATTGATGAGAATTGGTGTAGGTAAATAATGCTTTTCTTTTTTATCTATTTTGGATGTACTAGCTGGCATCTTTTTGATAATCTGTGAGGTTTTTTTTATAAAGCTTTTTGATGTTGTAAATTTACTAACACCATTCCTTTTTTGAAACTTCCGAACTTAACCTTAGATTACTCCTGAAATACGTTGAATAAAACTGGAGTTCTTAATGTATAGCTTATGATCTCTATGATCTTCTTATATGTTCTCATTTTTATTTGGCATATGCTGGATGAATTACTCTAGTTGAATTCAAGTACATGGGTTACCGATACCAGTAGAATCTAATAGCTAGAATTTAGCTGATTAATGGATAAAAAATAGCGAGTTAATTATTATACTTGGTCGATTATCTTATAATATTGCTTTTAACTTTCCATGCTGATTTAACTGAGGCACTACAAGACACATAAGGTTTAGCGATGACAATTTATCATCGACGACCGCTGTTAGCCATCGCTAATCGATGAAAATAGCCGTTGCTTTTTAAGCGTCGATCGAAGAAAAAACGACGGCTTTAGCGACGGTCCTGTAATTAACTTTTCGACAGCTAGAGACGGCATAATCATCGCTAACCGATGATAATTGATGTACACGTGAAATGAATCTGTCCATCACGTACATACCAATTAGGGGTCAATAGTCATCGCTAACCTGTGACGAATGGGCCGTCGCAAACCCAATCACCCACTTCCTCTCACTGTCGCAAATGTCATATGCCAAACTCGAACTTAACCCTCTTAAGGTATCATTAAACTGACATTGATGCCTTTTTATGTTTCAAATTTTGACACATGAACTAAAAAATAAAATAAAAATAAATTAAAGAAGTTATACTTTCTAGAATTTGATTCCAGTATAACGTTCGCAATAGGCCAAGCTATCGTAGTGCCAAGAGCATCTTCAGTGACTTCTAATTCGGATGTTGTTCTCCATAGACGTGCTTTTGGAATTTTTACAATTTCTACCCAAACTTTAATTGCATTTTTACCCAAAGGAACACAATGAACCATTGAAGTTGGATCGGTTGAAGACACGCGTCCTAATGCAACTATTTCTCTCTTTCCCGACCAATCAATCAGCTTGCATTTACCATTTACCATAAAATTTGCACTCTATCAATAAATAAAAAGGCTATTTTATTATATGCTTCAACAATTCGTAAGATGAAAAAAAAGTGAATCAATTATAAATAAGTTTACCTTCTCGACAACTCCGACATTACTCCTATGATCATCCGATGATGCACCGTTAACGGTCTCGATAACTACTTTTGACTCAGGCCATGCGACTTTGATACCAACGACTTCCCCAACTCGTGTCAAACCTTTAGTGGGCCTCCATAGAAAAGCATCTTCCACTTTTGCATTATCTATCCAAACTGCAATGGCATCTGGTCCAAGAGGGAGATCATTCACAAGTTGTTTTGGATCACTCGAAAGTATTTGTCCTTCTGCAACTAATTTTTCGCTCTCACTCCAATCGATTAATTTGCATTTATGATGTGTGCTGCTACTTTTACTCTATTAAAAAAACATATTGGTTATTATTTTTATACATTCAAACTAAAACTTAAATAATATAAAGATGAAAGATTACCGTATGATCTTCTTTGTCAAAGTTATCTAAGTTATGCAAAACAACTCTAGTAGCTGGCCACGCTACTATATCACCTTCAACTTCTCCAATACGTGTCAAATAAAGTGAAGGTCTCCACAAGAAAGCATCTGGTTTTCTCACAGTGTCTATTATAATTTTCTTGGCATCAGACCCTAAAGGGATTTGTTGGACAAGCTCCTTTGGATCACTTGACACAACTCTTCCTTCCACAATAATTTCGTCTGTCTCACTCCAATCCAATAAATCACATGTGCCATATTTTTTTATCATAATTGTTCTACAATTAATCAAATGAAAATTATATTAATAATAAATTAAATGTCAAATGTAATGATATCGATAGTAATATAAATAACTTTTACCGCTTGAGGTACATTTGCTTCATCCCGGCTTTCTTTTCTTTGTCAAACAAATATAAAAACAACATTAGCCCAGCACTGCCTCTCTAAGGTACACTATATACAAAAGGGAAATGGATATCCACAAGTGCACATTTCATGTGGCTGTAGTGATAGGATTTCAGGTGAAACAGCAAAGAAAATTTTGCAGTTTTGTGTAAAATTTTCAGGTGAAACAGCAAACAAGGACAGGACATAAATTTTTGTACAATTTCAGGTGAAACAAAAACAACATTACCATGCACACTTTTCATATCTTTGTATGAGGACAGGTGAAACTTTTCAGGTGTACATCTGTTTTTTATGATTATAAAATATAAACAACTAAAATGTGAGTATGGTCATATATTTGGGCATGCAACTCAGAAATTTTTGAAGAAAACAGAACAATAATGGATGTAGCCAACAAATGTTAAAGATGAAATCAATTATAAAAGAAATATAATATGAAGATAAGAAATTTACAATAAACTTAATCTCAAACTTAATCTCTTCTTTTTTTCTATATGCTAGCAACAATAACTGAATTGAATAGTGCATTATGCGCTCTTTATTTTCGACTATATTTCAGCACCAAGCATTAATCTTGGTGTAGTATTTCTTTGCTTTTAGATGTGTGCATATATAAATAGCTTTTGGTTTAATTATGACAGAGCTGAAAATAAGGAAAAAGAAAGTGTGAAGTAGTGGAGTGAGTTTTACTGATAATTAAGGGAAGAAGAAATCAAGCCCATCATCAACAAAATTGGAAGATATATATATACCCAGGTACCATGTACATTTTCTGATTTTAATGTTAGAATTAACCTATGATTTCCAATTAGTAATTTTTTTTAATATCCTTACTTATGGTTTTAATGTTAGAATTAAATATATTTTGAATGGTAGAATCATATTTTGGAACCGACTGCATAGCAGATTCAAACAAAGCCAGTTAAATGTTTTGAAATCTTGCTTTAAAAGCTTTCTTTCTTTTGAAATATTGTATTTATGTTTTTGTTAAGAGGACTTGCTTTCAATATTCAATTTTGAATGGCAAATTTGATGTGTATTTGTCCAGAAGATGATATCATTGAAGCTTTCCAGCTACTCTTTGTTTATTTCTTTTTTGTATTTTCTAAGTTTCTAAAATTTAAAAATACTTTAAGATCTCTTATGTTAGAAAAGAAATATATTTCATTATCAAAATATATTTAATCCATTTATTCCTAGACTTTTTTCTCGGTATTATTTATTTTTCTATTAATAAGTTGTGTGTTAAACATAGGTTTCTTGTATAATAAGAATTTTGGTAGGTTCATTAAAACGTAGAAATGAAACCAAAGAAATAAAATTTATGGTCTCAATTTTCAGCTGCCTATAACCAATAAGTTATTTTTATTTTATTTTACTGGCATTTTGTGATTATTAAACAGGGAAATGAAATATATTTTGAGCTATATGAGTCAATATGCCTTTGATTTTATTTTAATTCAAACAGAGTCAATATGCCTTAATATCACAGTGCATACCTGATTTTTCACAAGCATTTGAACCATCGCGGTTAATTCTGAAATTTGATTTTGCATGACGATGGTTTGTTTATCCCTTATGTGTGACCATATTGCCTTGCTGTAGTTCATACCTCTTCCCATTCCTCTCAATCGTCCTGGTCTGTCTTGTCCCAACACTTTTGCAAGCGCATCTTCTTTGTAATTAGTTGTTGAGCTAGAATTTGATTCATTGTTGATTTGTTTAATTTTTTCCTACACAAGTTGTCGTAATGCATATTATACACAATCGAACTACCACAGCAGCAAACAAATTGTTACCTAATAAAATTTCAAAGTACTTACGATAGCCTCTGCAGCAGTCACATTTACTGGTTCGCCATTTTTTCGAGTGTGGGATTTGATCCAAACGTGAGATCGACTGACAGAAGATGGATGAGGACTCGTCTTTCTCTATGTTTAAAGAATATTTATTACAACATATCACATTGAAAAACTAGTTAATAAATATTATGGTAAATAAATTAGCAATTCTTACCAAATCATCGGCCACTCAAGCCATTCCTTTACGACTACATGTGTGTGGTATCTGATTGTTTCTAATAGCTTTATATTTCTGACTCAGTTCCTAAGAAAAAACACATTATTTATGTTGTCTAAAGCATACAATCTCATCAACAGTAAATGTGTAACTACTGCTTAATTTCATCAACAGAACCTGAAACTGACTTTACCTTAAACTCTGGAGTTGTTTTGGACTTGACAAACTTCTTCCACTCATTCATGCTTAGGTTGTCGGGTTTCAACTGATTTCTTTCTTCTTCATTCCTTGCAATTGCTATTTTGCGAACTAATCTAGCTTTTGAAGCTCTAAAAATGCACCCCATTTGCTGAAATATGCACTCTTTTTTCCATTGCTCATCCAATTTAAATCTAACCTGCAACACAACACATTAGCAAAGTTGACGTTGAATAAGTGTACATTTGAAATTAATGCCAAAAAATTGTGAGCAACAACATAAAAAATGAGAAGCCGTGAGATCTACAAATTTGCAAACAAAAGAATGGAAGATCAATAGAAGATGCATGAATGGCACATCATTGTTTTATTTGTTTTCCTTTCCTGCACAACATTGTTTTATTTGTTGAGAAATGGTGCTGAATTGTTTAGATTTGGCATTGAGGGGTTATACATATTTGTAGATATCATATCCATTGATGTGAAACTATTTTTTAAATATTTACTAAATGTAAAAATTTAACATTCAATTTTATTTTTTCATACTAAATGCATCACTGATATTGTACAGGATCAAAGCAGCAGTCTCATGAAGATTACATGGAGAAAGCAGAGAGAGCACGACGTGAAAGGCTGTCCTCTTCTGGACAATCAATGACACCTCCTCCTAATTAGTTGCACCAGCATTTTGTTTTGATAATAAGTTATTGTTGTATTTTACTATTGGCAAGTATCTTAATTTCATTTCAGAAGTGCAGTTTTCTTCTCTTCTATAACTTATCTCATTTGTTAACAATTTTGTTTTGGATCTCTAAAATAAAAATAGGGAGAAAAAAAATTAACAAAGCACTCTGTCTTCATTAAGAAAAAGGAATTTGTTTCAGCTATGAGCTTTGAAAAATATCATTTGGGAGCTGCTTTAGCTGTATAAAAATTACAAGTGTTCTAGCACTTCCATTAAATGAATTTTGCTGTGCTTCCACTTTGTAAAAAAGCCGGACTCACAAAAAAGTTAAGTACTGCAATTCTTATATATATCTCAGGACATATATGGAATAGTAATGCAAAAGCAAATTTGTTTATTTCAAAATAACTTTATATTGCTGCATATAATTCAGTCTAAAGATGCTTCATATAATATGCATATTTATTATTCATAGTAAGGACGCACCAGTTATATTAAAAAAAATATCATTATATTTAAATTAAAATATGTATTAGGCCTTGTTCCTTTTCTTTTTAAATCCAAAAGCTGGGAGGATGAGGAATACCTGTTGTATGTGCAAAGATATAATTTAAAGCAGAGGTAGTGGATGTCTTAGTTTTGGCCTTCTGTTTCAAATTTGTTAATCTCAGATAGTGTCTCAATTAATCTGAGGCCCTTGACACAAATAAATTATGGCAAGTGCCTCAGTTTAACTAGGGCATGTGCCTCGGAGTAAACGAGGCAACATAGTCATTAAAATTGTACAACCATTTGAAGTGTAACCGGAACAGTACAATCATTATATCAGAACATGCAACTGTATAGCTAATTAGTAAATATAAACAGTTTATACCTGAATGCATCCCCACAAAGCAACTTGTAATTCATTACTTAGTTCCTTCCACTTATCAAGTGTAACGGGAACATGTTCCCTTACTAGCGGACCTAAATATGAAGACAGTTTAACAGATCCATATCCTATTGGTTTGCCATCCGCATCAAATTCGACTTCAATACGATTCAAGATTTGCTGGAAGTCTTTTCACTTTGGTTGGACCCCTATATTTGCGCTTCGCAGTCGAAATTGCAGCAACATCTCTAGTAGTTCCCTCATTAACATCAACTTCAAAATTTTCTTGCATTGTATCTTCGTCACCTGCTTCAGCGTTGCCTTTGATTTGAGCATCGTTGTTCTCTTCCGTTTGTATGACTCGGTTTTCACTTTCTTGCGAGTTGTCTTTGGTATGAATTTCACTGACTGCTTTTAGCCATTTTAGAGCAGCCCTCTTCCTTTTAGTCATTGGAAATTATCAACCTGCTCCTGAATTGATTAAGTAGAAGCATGCGATTTATTGGATTAAGTACTTACAAAATTGATTAAGTACTTACAAAATTATATACGAAACTATTCCCCAAAAGCATGTATATCAAATTTAAAATGTGTGGTATTATCATGCAGTGTGTTTTTAGCCTGAACTATACAAAAAACCATACTTTATTTGCTTAGACAAAACATTTCTGGCCTGAACTATTTTTTTGCAGTGTGTTTTCTCATGCAAACAAATTCCTAACTTGAATTTAGCCAACTTAATGACACATGTAGATACAAAACCTGGTCTTTTAAGTACTAGATTGCTGGTCTTTTAAGTACTAGATTGCTAACAATAACATAGCTCATGGAAATATGACTAGTATCACTTGTATTATCCAGCGATGAACAAGTAGTGAGTGTCAGAATTATACACATGCATAGTGAGTGTCAAAATAAATTGCAGGTGTTCTATTTGTTATGACATACATGCATGCATAAATTGTAACTGATGTACCTATATACATATAACAAGAATTCTGAAAATACATCGTTCATGTCTCGATTTTGTCAGTTCTATGTTTCTATATCCTGTTTTTGAAAATAACCAAAGATAATAAATACAAAATTGAGCCACTACTTAAAAGAGCAAGATTCTTGATTCAACTCTTAAGAATTATACTGTTAAATACTTAAATTTAGAAAGAATATTATAATACATTATTGCTTAATTATGTACAACATAGAGATAGGTTAGGTGGTGGTAAGAACTAATATATGAAGAATATCCTATCATTTTGCAAATCCAATGCATTCCTACTCACCTTAAAAATAAGAATGCCAGTTTTAACTATATTTGCAGCACTGTACTATAGACAAATGGTTGCATCTATCAGGTTAAAGGAGATAATATAATTAAATGTGAACATAATCATACTCATCAAGTCATGATATCAAAGGATTTGTTGATAATATAAAAAATGTCGCTTGTGCTTATATTTTCTACGAATGTATACTTACATACAGTAGCAAACTAATCCAAGCATAATCAATGATGATTTGGATTTTTTTTTTCAAGTATGCCTTCACAATCCTCCCTAACATAGCTAGCATCTTCCACATAATCAACAACCATCTCGTTTTCTTCACAATCTTGTACAACATAGCTTGTGCCCTCAATATAATCGATTGTTTCTAATTCATGAAAACCTCTTGGTGGTGCCTTCATTACAACATACCAATTAGAAGAGTCATTCTCTCTTGAATAAAAAATTTGTTTCGCCTGAGATGCAAGGATATACGGATCCCTCGAAAATGAAGCTTGATTTTGATGTAAATTAACAAGAGTAAATCCATCTTCAACTTTCACTCCGTTTCCAATATTTTCCCAATGACACTTAAAAATTGGAATATAAAATTTATGATAGTCTAACAGGATTATGTCAGTCAAAATCCCATAATAAGTGACCACATCAACTATTTGAGAAACATCTTTTGCACTTGCTCTACACATGGTAGTAGCATCATAAGCCACTCCAGAATTTTGAGTTTCTCTCTCAACATCTTTTGTGTGAAAACGTAACCCATTAATTATATATCCTTTGCAGAACAAAGCAGTACTACTTGGACCATAAGCAATCCATTTTAGCAAATCATCATGTTCATTTGAGTTTAAAGATATCTGAAAAAAATTCAATCCATTCAATATTGAGTCAAAAAATATATTTTCAAAGCTAAAAAAAAAGTTAAAAGATTTGATCAACCTTCTTTTTAATCCATTCAGCAAAGTTTTTTGTGTGAATTTTCCTTAGCAATGTAGCATTTCTTTCCAAGCGCTTATCCGAACTTTGTAGCTCTTCCAAATGCATACTATCATAATATAAAAGGTGCTAAGTCACATTTATAAATACACATATATTAAGACAATAAAAAGAAACAATATGTGCTTACTCTAAAAATGGCTCGGTTATAGCCATATTCATTAGCACAGCCAAATGAGCAACTTCCTTCTCATTAGCCGTCAATGTAAATGTTTTGCATGTTGATATCGGATGTCCTTCGAGTATTGCATCATCATTCTCATAATCTTTGTTTCTACCTTCTTTCTCCCATAATTGTGATGATTTCTTTAGAAAATCACCAAAGAATCTCATAGATTCTTCGGCGAGATAATTCTCTGCAATGCATCCTTCAGGTCTTGAATAGTTCCTTACATAATCCTTAAGTGTTTTCATATACCTTTCGAAAGGATACATCCAACGTAAATGAACCAGTCCACATAATCGAGCTTCTTTTCCAAGATGAATTGTTAAATGTATCATTTTGTTGAAAAATGAAGGTGGAAAATATCTTTCAAGATCACATATAATTCTGACAATCTCATCATCCATTTGTTGTAGCTTTTCTCTATCAAGAACACGCTGACATAGATTATTAAAAAATGCACATAAACGAGTTATTACTTTCCTTGGCCTCTTTGGAAGCAATCATCTAATTGCAACCGATAGCATCTGTTGCATCAAAACATGATAATCATGCGACTTCAATCCACTAACTTTGCAATCCTCCAACGACACACATCTTTTGAAATTTGAGCAATAACCATCAGGCCCCTTAAAATCATACAATCTTCTACAAATTTTTTTTTCTTCAGAACTAGACAAAGTATACGGAGCCGGTGGAAGATATGTTTTTTCCCACGAGGTTGTGCATATAAAGCATGTCGAATTCCCCAATCCTCTAAGTCTTTTCTAGAATTAATGCCATCTTTTGATTTGCTATCATGCAACATTGTGCTGAGTAAACTTTCACCAACGTTTTTCTCAACATGCATCACATCTAAATTGTGGCGGAGTGGAAGTTCCTATAAACATCAATAATATGACAATTAAACGTTATAAAATTTATAGTTATATTTTTATGAATAAGATAAATTTTGAATACTAACCTTCCAGTATGGTAATTCAAAGAAAATAGATTTTTTTTCCACCGTGATAGCTCTCTTTTTGTAGGATCGTTTTCACCTTCTTTATTGTCAGTACATTTTCTTTTCTTACTCGTAATCGTTATAATTTGCTTCTTATTTAGCTTCTTCTTATTCTTTCTCTTCTTGTCCTTATCTATTTCTTCATTTTTAAATTTTCCAAAATCATTTGAAAAATCTTTCAAAATAACAGAAATATCTCTACCTGTAAGAATTCTAGGCTTGTTACCTTTCTCCACAGTATTATCAAACCAAGCCTTTTGTTTTCTTAATGGATCGGATGAAGGTAGAAATCTTCTGTGTCCCATATAGACATTTTTTCGACTATGATTTAGCCATCGATGGTGAGTATTAATACCACATAATGGACAACCTTGTTTGCCTTTTACACAACATCCAGCGAGATTTCCATAAGCTGGAAAATCGTTTATGGTCCATAACAAAATTGCTTTTAAGTTAAATAATGTCTTGCTAAATGCATCATAAATCTCCACTCCGTTACTCCATAAGTACTGCAAATCTTCTACCAAAGGAGCTAAATATACATCAATATCATTTCCAGGTTGCTTAGGGCCGGGAATTAATAATGTTAACATAATATTCTCATTTTTCATACATAGTACAGGCGAGAGATTATATGTCACAAGCATCACTGGCCAACAACTATACTTGGAACCCTTAATATCAAATGGGTTGAAACCATTAGTAGCAAGACCAAGTCGAAGGTTGCGTGGATCACTTGAAAATGATTTCCATTTATCATCCACCATGCTCCATGTCAAAGAATCCACAGGATGACGCATTTTATCATCATTACTTTTATTACTAAAATGCCACCTTAGATCTTCTGCCATCTGCTCAGATCTAAACATTCTTTTAAATCTTGGAATAATTGGAAAATATATCAACACTTTGACTGGAATACCTTTCATTACCTCTTTCGTCCGCTCATTTATCTTCCATCTCGAAGAACCGCATTTGGGACAACTAGTCAAATCTTTGTATTCTTTTCTGAAAAGACAACAATCATTTTTGCAAGCATGAATCTTCTCAAATCCCATATCGAAACTTTGAGGAACTTCTTTAGTTCATATAAAGTCTTCGGAAGGACATTATTTTTGGGTAATAACAATTGCTGCATGCTTAGAAGCTTATCAAAACCAGTATCAGATAATCCGATTTCACATTTCAAATTATACAACGTAGTGATAGCAGATAATTTTGTTTGATCTACGCAATCAGGATATAATGGAGTTTCTGCATCTTCCAAATTTTTAAGGAAATCATCTGTTCGCTTTTGTGCATCATCATCGTTTTTATTCTCGGAGAAAAGAGTATGGTTGACAAACTCTTCATCTTCAAAGTGAATGGCTTGAAGTAACTCATATGTGTCATCCAATTTCACTTTTTTAGCTACATTTATTTGCTCACTGTGACTATACCACTTACTGCACTTGTATAAAGGATCCATTCCTCTAATAATCAAATGCTCAACAACAATGTTATCATATTGATGAGTAAGATTTCGACAATCTAAGCAAGGACACAATTTTTTTTTCATATTTCCTAAATTTCTCTTAACGGCATGCACAAAATTCCATGCTCCTTGCTCGTACTCCCTACTAGTTCTAAATTAAAATTAAAATTAAAAAACAAAGTTATTGACATAAAAAATCAAATTTTAATATTAATTTCCAAGTTAAATATTAATCCAAATATTGTATTCTTACCTATGCAAATGCACCCAATCTTTTTCCATCGCCATATATATTATTGCAACAAGCAAATTTCTAAAAAAACAGAAGCACAATATGTGAGGAAGACTTTATTACCGATGCACAATCTGTCAAATTAGAGGGAAAATTTTCTAAAAAAAACAAAAGTTAAATATTATTTCTTATGTCAACTGAGTTTAGCATACTATGTCAACTGAGTTTACTTCAAATTCATAATAAAATAGCATTCTACAGCAGGGTTTAGTTGTCAACTAAGTTTCTATTTTGGCAATGATTAGACTGAATTGTAAACTGAGTTGTTTTCATGTTAAATAAATTGCATATTCACGCTTTTTGACGCCTGAGGCTTTTTTGGAATATTGAGAATAAATTAACATACGATCATCATAAACTCAATTAAGAAGGCAACAAGGCGTTCAATTCACGTCTACAAACAAAAAAACATACTTAAAATAAAGAAACTGCAACATCAGTACTTAGTCTTAAATAAATTTTCGAAATTCCATAAACTTTTGGTCACTTTAAAAAACTGCATTTAAAAAAAAACAGAAACTGCACTAAAAAACTGCATTAAAAAAAACAGAAACTGTATTTAAAAGAAAAACTGTATTTTAATTTTGTTTTAAATTACATTTAAAAAAACAAAAACTGCATTTTTAAATTTTAGGTTAAAATTTTAACAGAAAACTTCAAATTCAATTTAAAATTTTAATATAGAACTTCAAAATTAAGATTCAATTATGATTAAGCTAAATCAAAACATGTAAAGTAAGCTTAATTTAATTATATAAAACTAACTTAGACTTGATTTAAAATCAAAATTTTATAAATTATAACTTAAACTTAATTTTAAAATAATTCTGGTATGTTATACGATTCATATGTAGTTTACTTGTATTGTTTGTTTCAAAATAATGCTATTTTAGGTCTTCTCCTTTCTAATAACATCTCCTTTCATTGGAGCTATTCTCATGTTTATTGGCTATATTCTCTTTGACGCTCGGTATGATGCTACAAACTAGCATAAAGAATTCGGGCATCACGTGTTGGTTGATACTGTATTTAGTTATATACACATATTATGTTTGATGATGTTAGATTTGGAGCTGATATTTTCTAATTTTGGAACCCTGACATGACATAAAAGTTATATTTTGAAACTCTCAACGTAATATGTATAAAAGTTATCTTTTACTTTGGTTCGGTGAATGTAACTCAATAAAATGGTTTTAAAAAATCAAATGAAAAGCTACCTTGAAGATTCACGCTCAGTATTATTTATTCCTAGACTTTTTTCTCAGTATTATTTATTTTTCTATTAATAAGTTGTGTGTTAAACATAGGTTTCTTGTATAATAAGAATTTTGGCAGGTTCATTAAAATATATTGACTTTTTGCGTTATGTTACAGGTCACCTTAGTCTATACATTGTTTGGCATTTTACAGCATATTAAACTCATAATCTTAAGTCCTATATATTAATAAATCATCTTAATTTTTGTTAAATGCATACATTCAAAATACTATAATATTCATTATTCTTCCTTATACTACCATCACATATTTTTCTTTGATGTAGCTGTATCAATTTTTTATACCAAGACCATCATCCAGGAAAAAGGAGTGAATATTCAAATAGCACCTATTTTAACTTAAATGGTCAAGGTAACTGCATAAAATATATAAGTTTCAGAACTACTTGTATATACAAATAAATGCAGAATCTCAACCATGAAGTGTTCAAAAAACTAAATTAATTTCATAAAGATTAAAAATACATCATGATGATTATCACTCAGCAAAACATAGCATTGGTGGCTCATAGAATGAAATAACAAAAAATATCTTATAAAATCAGAATAAAATAGATACAAAATAGTCGAAGTTATACCATATTTCAAATATCATGCCTCATACAACCACTTTATCATCACAACAAATATGATCTAGATTTGTACATACCAAAAAATAGTCTAAGTGTTGATTTATAGCGAAATGCATTCAGTTTGAAATGGTACTTATGATAATCTTGATAAATATACCTTACAAATATAAACTTTAAATACATATCTGCATTCACTCTTTCCAACTCACAAAAAAATAAACTTAAATTTTCATTTCTACCATCTAGAATATGGAAGCCACACCGAAGAAGCAAATGCAAAAAATAAAAACATTCTTCAACAAATGCTTCAGTGCAGTTAAGGAATCGCAAGTGTGTACTATAACATTATTTTGGACTTTGTCTTAATATTGGAAAATTCTTTTGAAAATGATCAAAAAAACACTTTAATCGCTAGTGCGTACTGTAACTTCACTAAATCAAGACTAAGTATTAATGGCAAATTCTTCTTAAAATTATCATAAAAGAAAAAATTGCTGGAATAAATCTTAGCAATCTTATCTCCTTCAATAATAACAATACAAATGCAAAGTGTGTATTTAATAATATGGTATGTAATTCGCGCGTTCAGTTTTGTCTAGTAATAGCTAACGTCCTAAAAGGAACTCAACGCTCCATAAAAAAAGCAAAATTGAAAAATATACCTAAAGTGTCGAGTTCAGTACCACTCAACGCTTCGACTAAGTTAACGAATCGTGCTTCAACGAAATTGAGAATAGAGCTTAAGTGAGGTGGAGGAATCGAGCTTCAACGAGTTGGAGGGATTGAGCTTAAGCAAGGTGGAGTAATCGAGCTTTGGCAAGCTGGACAAGAGAAGGACGATCATGAAGTTTGTGGATTTTTAAGCGAAGAGGGATTTGTGAAGTTTGTAACTTTGTAATTTTGGATTTGGAAGTTTTAGGTAAAAAGAGGGGTTCTTGGTGGTATGAAGGAGGGAAGAGTAAATTGTACCGCCAATTTTTTGTTTTTTGTTAATAATAGCGTGATCAGGAGCCATCTTTTAACCTAAATGACCACTGACCGCCCAACCATAGCAATTTATGTTTCCGTGCTATCCCCGCTTGCTATTAATAGAACACTTTCTTGTAGTGAATATTAGATTTGCAGATTGAAATGATAAATACCTGTATCACTTGACCATAGGATAGAAAATTATATATGGACACCGTTGGTCTATTTTGAAAAATGATTGCCAAATTTAAAAGGAAATATATGGATTTTATTAAATATTGAATTTTAAATTAATTATATAAAGAATTTATTTTAAATGTGAAAATTTTAGATTTTTAAAATAGTATGTTTTGGAAATTTTAAATTATAAGTTAGTTTTGAAAATATAATTTTTAAGATTTTTCTTAAATTTTATTATTTTAAAATATATAAAAAAGATTTAATACAAAATACATTTAATAATAAGATTTAATTTAATAAAATTTAATTTAATTTGTTTTTTTTTTGGCAAGGCCGACGGGGTTGGATGGACCCCGACCATTTTATTGCAGCACCAAAAGGATTACAACAGAAACTACAGAGAGCTAGGCTCAGAAAAAACAGAGAAGAACTAAGTGCTACAAACTAACTGGATACTAAAGAAATAAAAAAGGAAGAAAGGAAAAAAGGAAAAAGTCAGAATGAATTGTAAATCCCTGGGTCAATGGCAAAAGTGAGCATTCCCAGAGAGCATCTGATCTCTTGCAGAACCCTTTGCTTGAACACTAAATTAGATTTTCCATTGATGGTATCAAACACCCGGGTGTTTCGTTCTCTCCATACCGCGACAATAAAACTCTTCAGAACAGAGAGTAAAATTCTCCTATCAACTTTCTTGAGCCCAGTTTTCGCGTGTAGTATATTCCACTCATTCTGATTGTTATGTGAAATATTATTTCTACCTAGCTTTGCCATAACCGTAGACCATACTTGATTGATTTCAGTACATTCAAAGAACAAATGTTCCGCTGTTTCAACCTCTTCATGGCAGAAAGTACAGAGAACGTCAACAGTCATACCAATGCTCGCTAGTTTGGCTTTAGTTAGGATAACACGATTAAGCACTTTCCACAGTAATAGGTTTTCTCTCATACTACTATCCCTATTCCATATTCTCTTACTCCATTTCCATGTTGGATGAGCAGTATTCGCCATCATATACACATTAACATTACCAGTTTTAAACTTAGTCTTTTGCTCACCCCAAACAAGTTTATCGGAGTTGGAGGAGATTGGAGTAAAACTTCTGATCATATTCCAAATATACTGTATTCGCTGATTAGAAGAAAAAGTATGAGAACTTTGTATATTAAAAAGAACATCCCTAACCTTAGCTGCCTGGTGAATGCCTGTCTGAATTAATTCATTGTATTCCAGTTGTCTCCGAAGAATCAGACCGCTGGCAAGCCACGGATCATCCCAGAAACTCACAGTGTAAGTTGGGTTAGTATTCATTTGGCTGAGAGGGAGTATTTCCTCCTTTATCTTGAAAATACACTGCCACGTCCAGCTAAGGTTTTGTGGCTTAGACATATTCCAAAAACTCTTTCGTTTAACAACATTTTGACGAGACCACTCAGCCCATAACCTGTCAGAACTGTTGATGAAGGTGTCAATGTGTTTAGCAAACGCCGCTTTATTCCATTGCCTCACGTTGATGATACCAAGTCCTCCTTTATTCATGGGTTGTTCAACTCTGCTAAACCTGATCGGGGAAATATACCTTCCAGTTGTCCTTCCCATCCACAAAAATCGCATAAAAGCACTTCTAATCATTTTCATTAACTTAAAAGGTAGCACATATGTTCTTGCCCAGTATACTTGCATTGCAAAGATAACAGATTTGACTAAAGTTAGCTTACCAGCTTGGCTCAACTTCCTAGTGGTCCAGCAGTTAAGTCTCGCTGTAATCCTCTCAAACAGCGGAAGACATTGATTGGCAGTTATTTTTGATGTTGCCAGGGGAAGGCCCAAATAGGAAACAGTGGTTGGAGATGGAGACAGGCCAATAGCAAGAGAAATTTCGGCAACTTGATCCATGTTGACTCCAGCTAAAATGATCTCATATTTCTGAATATTAACTTTCAGCCCAGTCATCACATAAAACTGATTTAGGGTATTCATTATATTGTTGACAGTTGAGATTTCCGACGAACAGAACACAACTAGATCATCATCAAACATCAACGAAGAGATCTGAGGATTACTGCACATCTGATGGACCTTAAACTTTCCTTGGTTTATTAGCTTGTCTATCATTCTGGACAGAAGTTCCATAACTATGATGAAGACATACGCTGATATCGGGTCTCCCTGCCTTATTCCCTGTTTACTTCTAAAGAATCCAACAGCTATACTATTGACAATGATTGAATAAGTTGGTGTAGAGATACATTCATATATCCAAGCAATAAAATGGGGTGGGAAGTTCATATATCCCATGATGCGTATTATACTATCCCATTGTAACATATCAAAAGCTTTCATGATATCAAGTTTTAACATAGCTTTCGGGGTAGCATTCTTACGATTATATCCTTTAAGGAGCTCATGAGTGAGAAGGATATGATCAAGAATGTTCCTGCCAGGAAGGAAAGCTGCTTGGTTGTTGGAAACCAGAGAAGGAAGAACAAGCTTGAGCCTGGAAGCAATAACTTTAGAGATGCATTTATATATGGTGTTACAGCAAGATATAGGACGAAAATCATTAACATGATGTGCATTTTTAATTTTGGGGATTAAAGCTATATTGGTGTAATTGTAAGACCTGAAAAGCTTGGACTTCTTGAAGAACAGCTTAATGGCATTGATTACATCAGTAGAAACAAATGACCAACATGCAGTATAGAACTTTGCATTCAACCCATCAGGGCCTCCGCAGGAGTTACTGTTCAAAGAAAACATCGCTTTCTCAATTTCTTCAGAGGAAACTTCAGAGCATAGCATGATATAGTCATCATCAGTTAATCGAGGAAGAATGTCGGTTGGGATATCGTCAATTTTAGGGATGAAGTTGTTCTCGTTGCCATAGATGGATGAGAAATTTTGTATAAAAGCATTCTGCACTTCATCAACAGTAGAATGGAGCACACCATTCCTATCTTTGATAGTGGTAATATTTTCCCTACGCTGTTTGTTTTTGAGATTTTCATGAAAGAACTCAGTATTTCTATCTCCTTGTTGTCTCCATTTTATTCTTGTTTTTTGCCTGACCATCTCGTTCTCTTTGGATAATGCCTCACAGTATTGTTGTGCCAAGTTATACTCAACAGAAGAAAGTTCAGTGTTATCAACATTATTCATCATTTCAGTTTGTACCTCTGCAAGTTTCTCTCCTATAGTAGTGCTCAGTTTGTCTCCATCGCCAAATCTAGTATACGACCACAGCTTCAAGTCTTTTTTAATGTCTTTTATTTTTTCCTGCAAAATAAATAAGGGATTACCATTTTTAACTTTATCCCACGCATTGAAAGCAGTAATTTTAAAAGCAGTAATTGAAAGCAGTAATATGTTTAAGTATTTATTCAAATTTATATTAATATTTTAAAAATAGATTTTTATAACTTTAATAATAAAGGTTGGGAAGATAAATTAATGTTGACTTGGAATTTAAATTGGTTAAAAATTGAATTTAAATAAGAATTGATTTGAACTTATTGATTTTGAGGTTTTGAAAGATATGATTCATAACTTGATTTGATAAAAAATGATTAAATGAATATTCTAAACTTTAAATAAAATTGAGACTGAATATTTAATATTGATTTAAATTTGTAATTTTAGATTTTATTTAATGTTATTAAATTGATTAAATGAATATTTTCCATTTTGAATAAAATTAAAGTTAAATGTTGAAATATAAATGCAACTTATATTGAAATTGTTTGAATATTTAAACCTTGAATCTTATTGGAATTGAAATGATAGTTCAACCCTAGATATGAAATTGGTAAAGATTGAAATGGTTTATTAAGAATTTGAATAGAATCTTTAACCTTTTAAATTTAAAGTGTTGAACATGGATTGATTTAAATTGAATTTTGGAATTTAAGCTGATTTGAATCGATTTTGTGAAATTGGAGGAAACTATTTTTATTATATAAAGTATTTTTAATATATATAAACTATTTTAATATATAAATTATTTTAATATATAAACTATTTTAATTTATAACTATTGTAAGATATATATACTATTTCAATATCTAAACTGTTTAAGTCAAAAGTGTTATGATTTCCAAAGTGTTATGATTTCAAAAGTGTTATGATTTCCAAAGTGTTATGATTTCAAAATGTTATGATTTCAAAAGGGTTATAATTTTGAAAGTGTTACGATTCTGGAAATGAATATTATTTAAAGTGAATAATGATATCGAATTGATATAGTTTTGAAATGAATATGATATTTTGATATGAAGTATGAACTATTTGAAATGAAATGACCACGGTATGAAATAAGCGTTTGATTGTTAAAGAGACCAGGATCAGATATTGTCATACTCTCTGCCAATACTGAAAACCACTTTAACAACTGTGTACGTGGTGTAGATTCCAGAACGAAGTAGGATGGTTTGGCGAACGATTCTGTATGGTATTTACGTAGCCCCGATTCCCGTGAGTCAGCTTGATGTGGCTAAAACAGGAGCTATATCGGGCCAAGTGGGGTCATTACCCCAATCGGGCACATTTCTTCGATACCATTCTATTGCTTTTGTGATTTGATTGGGTGCACCTTTGATTTGGGAGTGTGTCACGAGGTGGGTGGTAGTAGCTGCTATGCGTTACCACTAGTCCGGGAGTGCAAATGGTATATCTACCCTGGCATTGCCTCGCGTGCCTTATCACATGCCCTATCACGCCTTCTACGAGTTTGTTTTGTGTTGTACCTATGGAGTGCTCCCTGATAGCCCACCCGTGGGTGGAGTTTACAGTATCTGTATAGACTATGACATTATATAAAATGTGTTAAGGGGGATATGGGTAACGCTTTAATGCTATTTTAATAGTTTACTTTACTATAGACATGTTATAATAGCGTATTATACTACATAGTAGATAGTTCCACGGATCCTTAGAGGATGAAAATCCCAAACATCCTTTAAGTTACTTGTATTTTAGTTGACATTTCACTTGAGTTAAATTTACCAATATAAGAATGTTAATCCTGACTCGAGTGTTTTGTGTTTTGCTTTATGCTTAGGTCAGACTGAGTGTCACAGCTTTTGAGACTCACCTTTGGAGTTTGGAGCTTTGCTCGAAGATCTGTCTTTGTCTATCCAACTTTCAGTTATTTCAGTTTATTCCAGTCATTTATGTTCAGACTCATCAGTTGCTTATGTATTAGAGATCCATTTATATTTGAGATTCTGTTGTATTTTGTTTCGAACTCTGATGTTTATAGTAGCTTCATGAACTACTATTTATCTATTCTGCTGCTTATTGTTGTAACACTCTGTGTCTGTGATTCTGTGATTTATTTATTTACTGTATATGCTGAGTTTTGCCAAATATAAATTAATAATCTATTGTTTCGAGCAATTCAAGTCCGACATGTGCGGATGTGAAAAGTTCGAAATACCCAGGTCGTTACAAAATCCATACCAAAATATAAGAAAATTCTAGTATGAGACGCACACCATGGAAAAGTGTGTTCTTGTGTCTAGAAATATTCTTTTGGACAAAGTCATCTAAAATGACTTATGCCCAATTTATGTCATAGCGACCATAAATAGCAAAAAGCACTTTGAAAACTTTTTGAGTCAGGTTATTATAATTTCCCGTTCTCGGTGTTATACTTTTTCTAAGAATGAGACTCATAAGTCTCAATTTAGGTCGAAGATTAGTATGTTTAAATTCAAAATCATCATCACTTTCAAAAATGTTGTGAAGAACTTCACAATTTTGAATATCAATTTAAAAAGTGGAGGGGTTAATTCCAGTAGATTTACAACCAAGTATATGACCCAAAAGTTCACAATTTAAAACTATTAGAGTGCAATTAACGCTACTCCAAATTTGACCTTCTTCCCCTTGATAAAACTTTCCATTTAAATTTACATAAAACATTTTTATGAAATTAGGGTAGCAAACAGAATCATTTTAGGAAGATTCAACCAAACTAAGAATATTATTTTCAAAACAAAGTTCATGTAAACATAAGAAGAAAAATCATTAAATATAGCAAACCTTTCGGGAGAAACTTTTCCGAAAGTTAAATATTCCATTTGGGCCTCAATTGCATCTTTCTCATTGAAGAGAAAGTTTTAGTTTTCTTCGAGAGCTTAATAGATTTTGGATTTGAACTAGAGGAAGCCATTGATGAATTGTTTGAGGAGTTAAGGGAGTTTAATGGATTTTTGAATTTTTAAAAATGAGAGTGAAATGAATGGATGAAGATATAATAATTAAATAGAGAATCAATAGTCATGTTCTCTGGTCAAAATACACCTTTTTAGAATATAGGGGTTGGTGAAAGGGTGGAAGGAAATTCAAAATTTGAAATTGAAATGAAAAGCCAAATTTCAGAATTCTAGAGCATATGTTGAAACATAGAGAATGGGTATGTCGGCATATAGCCAGTAATTTCCAAATTACAAAGTTGAACAAATTATTCCTATTCGCTTAAATATATTTCTAATTATCGTATAATTATTACTAATGTATATAATCAGCCAAAAAATAAAAGAAATTAATTTTTGAAATATTTATATATATTATCTTTTAATTAATATTATATTCCTATTAACCAAAATAAATTTCGAAGATTTACTTAATATTTATACTATATTCATCCATCATTATTATATTATTAGTCTATAGGTTATTCCTAACAATCAAAAGCAAAAAAAATGGAAATAAAATGTAAAGCTTACTAATTTTGCTGTTTTTTTGTTGATCAGTATTGACTAGTCTGTTGTTGTAGTGAAACACATATTCAAATTTTCAGTATCAGTTTCATTGTCGCCAGAGGAGGTATTTGAATCATCCAAAGTTGCTCTATAAGCCCTTTTTCTTTTTCTGATAATTTATTTGCCAGTGAGAACTTTGATTTATTTGGATGCGGATAGTCTCTCAGAAAATGATCGAGTTCATCACTGTTAAAGCATCTAATCGTAATTCTAGTTCCATTGGTTTTTTTCCAGGTTTTCGAAAGTTGTTCAACTTTCTATAATTCAAGGATTTTCTGTTCTGGTCATAAAGGCAATTTCCTCATCATTTTCATCGTCTGAATCTTGGTCGTCAATTATAGCATTGAAAGTATTGGATTTCTTTTCTATTGCCTTGCTTTCTCTTCTACCTTGCATTTGTGCTTTATAGGTGTAACGACCCGCCAATCCGCATAGTTTAGGCTGACAATAAACCACACATGTCCAACCTAAATTGAATGGAAGGACGGATAGTTATGGGGAAGAAAGAAGAAAGAAGAAGAGAAGAAGAGAAAAAGAAAACTGAAACAACACAGAATTTTACAATCCCAGTGGAACAATATATAATATAATACCAATGATCTTTACAAAGAGAGAAACTGCTATATACATACATCAATCGAGTATAACAAAAAACACAATCATCAACCTAGACAGTTATAACAACCCGTCCTTACAAATGCTGATGATTTCAACAACAAAGCCGCGGAAAATGAACATATACGTGAATACGACTTGAAGACTTCCAACTCGTCTCCTGAGCTCCAATGCATCTATAGCCGTCTGTAAATATGCTCGGTCTGACCCGAGCATTATAATAGAATAACACCCGAGTTAGTCTAGAAAACCAGCGTGATAAAACATACCCAACTGGATTTTAAAGTTATAGAAAACCTTGAAATCGAAAGCATCTTGTAAGACCATGCCACACATAAACACGGACAGGTTTTTACCTTACGATGACCAAAACATTTCAGATGAAATTCTCTGGTATTATAATAGTTTTTAAGATACAAATACTTGATAATCATAGCCGAAATGGTTACATTATTAAATTCCAGCATAATAGGTATACGACTAAAACCATAAAGGTTCATATTGGAGAATGGATTCCATACTATGACAAGGTAAGGAACTACCTTCCGATGGTACATCTCTAGATAAACTGCACCGGGGTTTGACAAGAACATCTTATACCCCTGCCACACAGGACTAGCCTACCACTTGACTAGTAGTACCGAATATGATCAACCCTTTCGTTAATGGGCCCCGAAGCATACATGAGTAGATAGTAATCAATCTAGATTTGGAATGACCATAACTTGATGGGAGCGACCCACTAAGCTCTACTGCATGCCCGATTTTGTCATTTCCCAATTGATGAAGATTGAGGCTACATTTTATCTTTATATAGCACTTCCCACTTGGAATGCTAACACTGCCCTCCAGGCAATAATGCAATACCAGCATTCATCCATACAAGTTCATTCTGGGACTGAATGAAACGCTTGAGAGCTTCTTCTTCAATTCCATCATCATTAAGATGTTTTCACTTCAAAACGCTTGAGTCGGATCGAAGTGGTTTTCAGATAACATATCCAATCCCAGTCCCTTCGAAACAACGTTCGATAGTTTATGGTAAACTCAACCCTGGTTCTTTAGGAAATAAACAGTAAAAGATAAGAGCGGAGATCACCTCCTAACCATTAGTGGGTGAATTTCCTTATCGTTTGTCTTAGGAGAACGAAACAAGATTTATATGCACAGTACATCACCATCGAAGATGACCATGCGATATAACTCATGTGTTTCTCCTAGATATTTTCAAAGTTCGTTTTGGGTCCAAATTCGATAATCGGTTATTTAACTATCAAATAACAACATTCAATCAGAGATTTAATTCCATAGGAAAACTAACATTGGTTAAAAAAATAAGTAACCACTAACCTCTTTAATTTATATTTTCATTAATTAAAATCACTTATAAACAATTGTATAAAAATTTATTTATGAAGATATACCCACAATCCTTATATCTTCAATGCTTAGAGAATATCCATATGCTTATTTCAACGGTGTAAGTATATTCACGAACGCTGAGGAAGATTTCCTTTCTTATACAATTATAAATCATTTATAAACTCCATTATAAATTTCTAAAACCATTTATAAACCATTTCATAAATCTCCGAGAATCGTTTATAATTTCTTTAATCAATTTCAATCACTTATAAATTCTGTTTATACACTTCTAAAATCATTTATAAACCCTTTATAAATCCTTAAAACCATTCATAAAAACCCTTTTATAATCTATAAACTCATTTCTAAAATTGGTTTTCAAACATCTAACCATTTACAAAACTCTTTTACCCTTTTTCAATCTTCCTTTAAGTTTTCCAAACCCCTGTTATAAGATTCCTCTTATAAAATTCACATCTTTTTATAAAACCCGATTTACAAACCTTGAAAACATTCATAAATAAATTCTAATCATCTACTTTAAAACACTATTATATAATAATGACATTTTAAATAAAAAATAATTAACTTCAAAACATCTTAAAAATAAAAATTAATAATTTCAACAACGTTCTTACTAAAACAAAAAAAATTTATCTTCAACGTTACTATAAATAATAATAATTAATTTCCAAAACTTTATTGATAAATAACTATAATTACTTTCAAACCATATTAATAATTTAAATAATTAGCATTTCAAAATATTAAAATATTGATAAACAACTTTAAAACAACATTAATATAAATAAACAACCTTTAAAACATAAATATACTTCCTTAATAAAAATCCATACTTAAATTTCAACAGAATCATTTCCATATTTATAAAACTATGTTTATAAATCTCTTCTATTTTATAACATATCGTTTAACATCTCCAAATCTATCCTCACTTTCAATTCCCAAAATAGAATCAACTATTTTTCTAAAACAACATCTCACATATTATCTTAAATCCACAATTTGATTTATTTTCCCTCAATCTATCCAATGATAATAGTTTTCCTTTTATTTATAAAACACCGTTTATAAATCTATTCTTTTATTAATAAAATACAATTTTACAAATCTTCACTCTATTTGTATAATGCCACATTCATACACTATCACATTTATAAATTCCCACATTTATAAATAAATTTTAATATATGTATATATATGTACATGTATATCACTCTATATAAAATGGTTAATAATTATTTATACCAAAATATTTCTATCTTTTTCTCAACCGTATTCCTTTATTATAAAGACGGACTTATTCTTAAGATTTTAAAAGTCTTTACTTTACAGTTCAAAAATCTCTCTTTAAAATATTTCATAAACTATTAATTTATACTATCTAAAAATCATACCTTTTATTATAAAATAAATTCCTTCTTTAAATAAATTTCCAGAATAATCACTAAAACATATAAATTTTCGAAATCACTTAAAATCCTTTTAGAAACTATATCTTCCTTTTTATAGTATCACAAAATACTAAAAATATGGCCCAATGCTATTACAACACTAAATAGGGAAAAATCATCCACGTCATCAAATATAGCATCCAACACATCATATATCAAAATATATGGAAAATAAAATCAACAGTGTGAGGAATCATGTTGGATCCCTCTAACCTGTCCCCCGCATCACATATAGTATATAATCATAAAATATAAATCAACCACTTCGAGGCGGGACTGTATACAAAGGGTCATCCGCTCTTACACGGGAACATATAGGGTCTCATCCGCTCCAGGGGCGGGAATACATCCAAACTAATAATATAAAATAATAAATCATCCAAACACTCAGTCAACAATTCATTATCATTATATAATATTACTGGTTAATCAAAAAAGTGAGTTTAACTCACATTGATTCCAGTTTGTTAAAATGCTCTGGGTTTGAATTAAAATTGAACAAGCATTCAAATTTTACCCAAATTCCACTAGCTTTAAATCCATCCAATCCAACTCCATAGCATAGAATTTGTCGATATGAGCACAAACGCAACTTGTCGCGTTCGATTTGGACCTCGTAGGAAAAAGTTATAGCATTTATAAGTTCTCAATTTAATTAAAATAATTTATTACACTTAATTACAACTATTAGCTTAATTTAAACTTACCCAAATTATCGCGTCTCTCTTCACCATTCGTGTTTTTTCCAGTATTCAAATGCGACCTCGAATCATCCACCGCCCCGCCATCGTTCGCCACCGTTCATCGCGCGACACCTCCCATCCACGCGCCAACACTCGCTTCGCCTCCAGCACCCATGCGACCACCCTAAAACACCATAAATCCCCGAAATTTCCTCCAACCTACTGCCATGAACGTGGCCCTATCCCGGCCACCACGAGCCTCGATTCGACGATCCTAGATCGCCATTCGATTTGAGCCACTGGGTGAAGCTAATTAGGAATGGGGGTTGGTACTTATTTCAATTAGGTTCACAAATGAAGATAGCTAACGCCGTTTTATAGAAAATTTCCAAGGCACTATTCACTGCTAAATTTTCAAACTCCAAACGAGGCGTGCCACCTGGCGTTTTATATGTTATACCCCTATTACGAACACAATGGAACTAGTATTGAGACCCAATTTCATCATATATAGAAGTTAGCTTTTCAAAATCGAATTATATTAATTTAAATTCCTTAAATTAATCTCTACGCATTTCGAGCTCGCACGATCTAACGATAAATCCAATCGCCACAAAATTCGACGGCATACTATAGTTCACTATTACGGATCCAATAGAACTGGTTTCGTCCAATTCTAAGATAGTGCCTCGAAAGGCTATTTTACACGTTAATTAAAACAAATTATTATAAAAACTAAATTAATCACTTTTAAATCTAAATTAAAAGTTTACTATCTTCATTCTTATTCAAATAGAATTCATATCAACTTTCGAACATTCTTATTCACAATAAATTCAATTTTCAGTTATTTAAACAATTCCGAATATTCAAATAACCTTTATTTTTGAAATTCAAATTTTTTAACTTATAAAATAAACTTTTCAATATTTAAAATCTGTAACGACCAGAAAATTTTAATAGTTTTTTTAACGTAATTAACTGAAATTTTGTGAAAAATAAAACAATAAAATTTAACAATGAAAATATGATATTTGGAATACGTCTAATTAAACGTAGTAAATGTCAGATTTTCGTCTGAAAATATGAAAGTTAGTTCTGTTGTGTAATTTCCAATTTCAATTTAAATCAGTTAAATTGATGAAAATTAAATGTTTCTGAAATCTGAATATTTTTATATAATGAAAATGCAAACTATTTTCTAAATAAGACGTTAGAATTCTTTTTGTCAAATTTGGTATTCTCTAGCCCCGTTTATCTTATTTTCGGCAAGTTAGCAGCAGTTTTGGCACCGAAATTTGAGTTTTGATAGAATGGTTGTATTGCTGATATCTGTGTACCATTCTATTCGTCTCGTCACGCTGATTTCCATAGTATATTCATTTGTGTGCTTTGGAGTTCAGTACGTGACGAAATTGACAAAACGGCTCGCCGTATCGGTACCCGTTTTGAGCCTTTTCGTTTTCCCGTGTCCTTTCGTGTGTTCCCGAGACAACCAATAGACAACAACCTTTAATATTTCCAGAAATTTAACTCTGACCTTTTCTATTCTCCCTGGTTAATATATGTTTGTTCGTTTGGAAACTCCTTTCTTTCATTTCAGTCTGTTGATTTCTTTAGAAACAAACAAATATATATATATATATATGTATATGTATTTATGTATGTATGTATATGTATATGTATATGTATGTATATGTATATATAATAAAATATAAACTATTATATGTTTCGATTTCCTGTTCCGTCTTCCTCCTCCATTTCATTTTTTTTGCCTCTGCTAGTTTAGTTTCTCTGGTCTTACTTTTATATATAAAAAAACAAAAATTATAAAATATATATAATATGAAAGTCTATATGTCAGAGAGCAGCTTTTGTATATTATTTGAGATTGGTTGCTCCTTTTTTGCCGAGCATCCTCCCTCCCAGAGCGCCTTTACCACAGCCGCTTCTCCTTCGTGATAACAACCCGACGCGCCACCTCACCGAGCTGCAAACCCGACCCATGTCCTCGCCCCATGCAATGACCCACCTTCATCCGCGCCCATCCCTCCCATATGACCTACCGCCCACCAGCAACCCAAAGCAAAAACCGAACCCACACCCCTTGCGACCTCTCCATCCACGTCCCCACTCCACAGAGCCGAAGCAACCACCTTCCCTCTCCCGACCGCCTACTGCTTTCGCCGCCACCATCCTCTCCTTTACTCGACCTAACTCCACCGCCCTCCTGACCAAACGCTCGCCCATCCTCCCTCATCTCTGTCTGCCACGGCCATAGCCTCTGCCTCGCCTCAGCCCGGTGCATCTCCTTTCAAATGTATGTCATATTTGGTTTCGTTGATATAGTATTATATTTATATGATTAGATTTGTTGTTTTGTTTATAGAAAAGGGTTATATGATATGTATAAAGCATAAGTTTATATTAGTTTACTATATATACGATCTGGTTATTTATGTATAAGTTTATATAAGCTATAAAATCTAAAGTTTAGGTATATAATATAATCTATTATTTATACGAGTTTATACATGCATGTTTGTTTGTATATGCAAATTTTATTAGTTATATATATGATCTGTTGACTTATATTTATATTACAATAGAGTAAGCTTGTGTTGTTTTATAACAAATACTGACTTAAAATATAATATGTATGTATGTTTATAAATATATATATTATAATAATAATAACATCAACAAAGTATGTTATATATATATATATATGTGTGCTATAGCAGATATATATGTTATATATACAAAGATCTGAGCATACATGTTATATATAATGCATAAATATATGAAGTTGCATATATATTTTGTTGGATATGTATAATCTAATGTTTAGTCTGCATGCATCTACGTTTAACCTGAGTACATACTTTTGTTTTGTTTTGTTTAACCTGTATACATATTATTGTTTTGTTTTTATGGTCCGCATATATGTATGTATATATTAACCTGCATATGTATATTTTGTTGTATATCTTATAAATAGTGGTCTGCATATACACTTATTTGAATGACCTGCATATATATATTTGTTTGTATATATATAGCATGCATGTATATTTATCTGAAGCTTACCATACATATCAAGTCATACGTTTTGTTAGAAACCTGTTCTAATTTAAGTTATATATTTACATATATATATATATATATATTTAAGAATTTGTTTAAATTTATATTAATATTTTAAAGTTTTTTTTAAAACTTATATTAATATTTTAAATGGATTTTGTAATAAATTCTATATATATGATATATTTAGAATTTATATATTTTGTTCCATCATCTAGGTTCAAATTGCTTTGTTTCGCCGCTGCCCAGATTTACAATAGTCCAACCTTGTCACTGTCCCGCCCGTTCGATCCGTGTACTTGTTCGTGTCCATTCACTCTCATTCTCGTTCATTTCTCTAGCCTCGAAAGGCGAACAATCACTCACGATTAACATTCTTATATGAAATAAATTTAATTCACATGAAATGACGATTGAAATATGCTGTCAGATTTGAATTGTTAAATTTTTAATTGTTAAATATGATATGAAATTATCTGCCATTGTTTACCTGAGATATATGACACCATCACCTGTTGTTTATATTATAATCAAATTTGTTATTGATGTTATATGTCTGTTGTTGATATGTTATATTTTTATCATATCTGTTCTCACCCTACAAGTTCCTGTTAGTTTAGAAATCCCTATGGGTTGAAATGATACATACTCGAACGATATTATAGATTAAGGGAAAATCTCTATGGGTTGAAATGATAAACCCAAGCAATTTTCATTGATTTTAAATTTTGGGGTTGCGGGTTGAAATGATATATATCCGTAAATATTTAATTTTCGGATTGAAATAATAAATATCCGTATCACTTGACCATAGGATAGAAAATTATATACAGACACCGTTGGTCTATATTTTGAAAATGATTTTCAAAGTTTGAAAGGAAATATATGGGTTTTAATGAATGTTGATTTTAAAATAAAATATATAAATGCGATTTTATATATGTATAAACTTTAGATTTTTAAATTATGTTTTGGAAATTTTAAATTTATAAGTTAGTTTTGAAATATAATTTTTATGATTTTTTTAAAATTTTATTATTTTAAAAATATATAAAACAAGATTTAATACAAAATACATTTAATAATTAGATTTAATTTAATACAATTTAATATAATTGGTTTATAATAGGTTTAATTATTTATTTAAATTTATATTAATATTTTAAAAATAGATTTTTATAACTTTAATGATAAAGGTTCGGAAGATAAATAAATGTTGACTTGGAATTTAGATTGGTTAATAACTGGATTTAAAGAAGAATTGATTTAAACTTATTGATTTTTGAGATTTTGAAAGATATGATTTATAACTTGATTTGATAAAAAGTGATTAAATGAATATTCTCAATTTTAAATAAAGTTGAGACTGAATATTTAATATTGATTTAAATTTATAAATTAAGATTTTATTTACTTGTTATTAAAATGATTATGTGAGTATTTTCCAATTTAAATAAAATTAAAGCTAAATGTTGAAATATAAATGAAACTTATATTGTAAATGTATGAATAATTACTTTGAATCTTATTGGAATTGAAGTGATAGTTCAATACGTGGATTTGAAATCGATATGAATTGAAATGGGTTTTTGAGAAGTTGAATTGAATTGAAATTGATGAACTAGGATTGAATTAAATTAAAATTTTGAAATTTAAGTTGATTTGAATCGATTTATGAAATTGGAGGAAACTATTTTTATATAAAGTATGTTTAATATATATAAACTATTTTTAATCTACAACTATTTTAATATATATATTATTTTAATATATAAATTATTTTAATTTATAAGTATTTTAATATAAATACTATTTTCAATATCTAAACTATTTAAGTTGGAACTGTTATGATTGCGAAAATGCTATGCTTTGAAAAGTGTTATAATTTCAAAGGTGTTATGATTTCCAAAGTGTTATAATCTCGAAAGTGTTATGATTTCCAAAGTGTTATAATCTCGAAAGTGTGACGACCCGGAATTTTTGAGCATTTGAAATTGGAATATTTAATTAATTTAAAATATTCAGAGGTTAATTATAAACTTAAATTTCAAATATCCCTGTTATTGAGTAATTTAATAATTAAATTAAATTTATTTGATGTTGGATAAAATAGTAAATCTGGTATTCTAGGCTGATTAAAAATATTTCAAAAGCTTGTAAAATTCATATTGATAGTACTGAAGATAGTAAAAGTGTTGAAACTGAATTTGGAAGTAATTTGTTAAGTTTTAAAAATATATTGTTTAAATTGAATTTAAAAATAGCCTTCCGAGGCACAGTCTCGGAATTCGACGAAACCAGTTCCATTGGATCCGTAATATTGAATTATTATCGGATTTCAAATTTCGTATTTTTCGGAGTTGTTATGTGAGCACACGGTGAGTAAACGCGTTGAAAATTAAATCGAATTCAATTTAAATTTAATTTTTAAATTTGTCAACATCAGCTGAAAATCCTTCTCCATCAACACGTTTCAAAACACTGCTTCAACACTCAACCCATCCTTCTCCCTTCTTTTCGCCAGGAATCACGATACGAAATCATGCAAGCTTGTCTCAGTTCATTTTTAAATACCTTTCCCCTTTTCTTCATTTTGTCAATTCAAAACCAGTTTCGAAAAATGGCCGAGCATTTCACTTGAGCTCTCGAAGTCGACTTCCCTTTCCTCCTCTATTTGAAATCAGCAAACAAAATTCCAACTCGTTCAAATAAAAAAAAATGGGTGCGCGAGCACGATGAAATCGCGAGGCTGGGATTTGATGGCGAGTAGTCGCCACCAGTGGGGGGTAGGTGCGTGCGACATGGTGGTTGCGATGACGACGCCTAGGGCTTTGGTCGATTAGGGCTGGACGTTGGAAGTTCGTCGAGGAACAGGCGCGTGGGTGGTCGCGATGTGATGCTCTCGCGATCGAGACTGCGGAAAGGGCGAGGTGGCTTGGCGTTTGTATGGACGAGTTCGCGATGGGATGCCTGGACTCGCGTGAAGTTGGAAGTCGAGGCTGGGTGGAGATGTTGTCAAAGGCAGACGCGAGCTAGGTTATGCTCGAATCGATTGATGTCAGTAAGTAAGCATCCATTTCTTTCAATTTATATGTTATTAAGATTTAATCTGGTAATTAAAGTTGCTGGTTCACTATTCCATCATCAGAAGAAAAAAAAATGTAGAAAAGTTTATTTTAAAATTTCAGTAAGTTATAAAACTCCAGATTTGTTAAAATATGCTTATTGTACGCTTTCAGATTTGAAGATATTCGGGAAGAAAATATATTGGATGGGTTCAGATTTATATATATATAAGCTTTTAAATATAGGAGTATGCGTTTTAAGGAAGAAGATAATAAATACATGTTAATAGGTTGTTCGGTTAGTTCGAATGAAATTACTAATTAATTGAAGTTATATTAAATGATAATCGATTATTCGTATATTAATAAAATCATCTAATATTTTTACAAGGTCTGAAATCAAGGAAATCAAGCCGGAAATGGTAATGGGTTACAAATAAATCAAAGGTGAGTTAATCTCACTCAGTTTAATTTTATTTAAATTTAATTGGTTAAATTTAAATAGGGATGAATGATTGAATTGATTGATTTGATTGATATGGTATATAGTAGTATATAGCAATATACACATATTGGCATATGTGTATATTGGAATTGTTGATATTCCCGCATTGTATAGCGGATGAGACCCTATGTGCCGCATAATAGCGGATGATATTTTATAAAACCCATATACCGCGGTATTCCACCTCGAAGTGGAATTGGTATTGTGCTAACATCTGTGGATGCAGGGAAACAGGTTGGAGGGATCCAACTGGATCCCTCAAAATATTTAATTTTGTTTAAATATTCTGTGATATGATTTTTGATATCCTGTGATGAATTATATGGATAATTGGATGTTATGGTTTGGTTGGATCGATTTGGATGTGCTGAATTATCAAAATCTCTAGAATGGAATTTTTGAAAAGAAATAAAAGAGTAAATTTTAAGTAAAATAATTATAAAGAGTTTGGAATAAATTTGAGAATAAATCTGATTAAGAATAAAAGTGATTTCCAAAATTCTAATAAATATGGAAAAGAGGAATTTTGAATAAATAGAGAAATATTGAATTTAAAGAGAACTTATGTGATATTATTTAAAGGAATAAATAATTTATTTTAATTCAATGTTTAAATGTAATTAAAAAGAAAGAAGGAATTTGGGAAATCTGAAACTTGTGTTTCAGTTTAAAGATTTTAAATCATAATGAGAAATAAAATCTGGAAGTTAATGAATTTGGAAATAAATGGATTAAGTAAGGAAATTTATTTCAAAGTAAATTGGGAAATCAATTGTAAATTGATTTAAATATTTTGGGATTTGAAATTTAAGAGAAATGAGATTTTGGAGATATAAACTGGGTTTATGAAGTGAAATGGAAATATCAGAGGATATTTGAAATATAAATTCAAGGTGGGAATTTATAAAGGAATATGAATTGGTTTAAAAATAAATGTTGATTTATTTTTAAAAGATGGAAATGAGAAGTGTATTTCTCTGGATAGCCAAGTACGTTTTCAAAGAAATTTTTAATATAAGTTAAAAGTTCTAATTGTGTTTTTAAAAGCATGTTTTAGAAAATTGATTATTTCTAAATGTTAATTTCCTAAGTAAGTATGTTTGGAAAAATCTATTCTTTTTAAATGTTTAAACTTTAAAGTAAGATTTTCAAAATCTATTATTGTAGTAATTATATAAAGGTGATTTGCTATTATGTTTTAAAAGGAGAAATTTAGTTTATATTATAAAGTGGTTTATTTTAAAGTATATATTTTTAATAAAGTATTAAAGTAGTTTGATTTCAATGTTATAAAATATATTTAAAATAAAGTGTTTTTAAATTTATTTTAAAATTTAAAAGTATTTTGTACTTGGTGATTCAGTGGAAATAATTATTTGGGAAATGTATTCCGTAAGCGGAAACTGTTTTGAAATTGTTTTCAAATGAGCTTTGAAAATTTGGAATATATATCTTGTAAAAGATATTTGAGACAAATAAATAATGTGGAAAATTATTTATTGTGTGATGGTTGCTTGTGAATGTTAATTGATAGTTAAATAACCGACTATCAATATTGGCCAAATGCGTTGATCGTTTCGAAGAGACCGGGATCGGGTTTCCGTATACCGGGATTTCAGGTCTGGAGACTCGAATACCACTTCGATTCGGTTTGTACGTTTCGTGTAACGATTTCGGAGTCGAAGATGGAGCAGTGAAGTGCAAGGGCTAGTCGCTACTAATCCTGAGGATATTTCCAAAATGGATGTAATAGGAATAGTGCCTTCGGTTCCGTTCGAACCCGGGACGGACTTGTATGGACGAATGCTTTCGTGACATCGTCAGGTGGACGATGGGCATTCTAAGGGATATGTTCTGAAAAAGGTATCGTTTAGCCTCGAGCCTCATCAACCGGGAATGACTGAAAATCAGGGGTTATGCAGCAAGGCTTCGTGGGTAGCCCCCACTTGAGAGTAAGGTCATCCCTATCTAGATGTCCCTTTTTATTTCGGCTTAGTGGTGCGGTTGCTGATCCCAACCGTGGGGTGATTTTATTTGGAATTATCCAGTAAGGGATGATTCCGGCCTTGTGTTGCAGGGGAGCGGGCGTACTCCTCGGTACGGTGATCTAGGCCACGTACTGTGACAGGTGGTACCCCAGTGCCTAGTCATTCGTTGGAAATCCATTCTCCCTACGTGCCTTGTACGATTTTTGTTTGTATTACCCACTTTGTGGCTAGTATGCCGGAATTTAATAGATGTAACAATTTCGGCTATTTTAATAAGTATTTGTGAATAGACACTATTATAATATCAGAGGATTTTTATAAAAAGTGTTTTAGCTATCGTAAGGTAAAAACCCGGCATGTTTATTTGTGGCGTGGTCTTACGAGATGCTTTTATTTCAAAAGGATTTTGAAACTTTAATAATCAATTTGAGTGTGATTTTCTCACGCTGGTTTTCCAGACTGACTCGGGTATTGTTTTATATGATGCTCGGGTCAGACCGAGATAAACAGGTTTAGGATATGATGCTGTGGAGCTCAGGAGATGAGCTGGATGACGATACGTACTCTCGTACTTGCTATTATTTTTCCGCTGTGTTGATTGTTGTACTCTGTTGTATTGAGGACATGATATGGTTATTGTCCAGTTGTATGTTATGTGTTCTCTGGTGTATACTCTGATGCTATATTATATAAAACTGATATAGTTTTGATTTGTGTAAAGATCTGTTAATATATATTATATTTTGTTCCGCTGCGATGGTTAGATTCTGATGTTGTTTTCTATTTTTCTTCTTCTACCTCTTCTTCTTAACTAAAATGGTTCGATTTTCCGGGGTCTGGAAACTCGGGTCGTTACAGAAAGTGTTATGAATTTGAAAGTGTTACGATTCTGGAAATGAATATTGTTTAAAGTGAATAATGATATCAAAATTTATATGGTTTTGAAATGAATATGATATTTTGATATGAAGTATGAACTATTTGAAATGAAATGACCACGGTGTGAAATAAGCGTTTGGTTGTTAAAGAGACCGGGATCAGATATTGTCATACTCTCTGCCAATATCGAAAACCACTTTAACAACTGTGTACGTGGTGGAGATTCCAGAACGAAGTAGGATGGGTTGGCGACGATTCTATATGAGGTATTAGCGCAGCTATGAATCCCACGAGTCAGCTGGATGTGGCTAAAACAAGAGCCACGCTAGGCCAAGTGAGGTCATTCCTCCTATCGGACACATTTCTTTGATACCATTCTATTACTTTGTGATTTGATTGGGTGCACCTTTGATTTGGGAGTGTGTCTCGAGGTGGGTGGTAGTAGCTGCTATGCGTTACCACCAGTCCAGATCCACAAACGGTATATCTACCCTGACATTGCCTCGCGTGCCTTGTCACATGCCCTATCGCGCCTTCTACGAGTTTGTTTTGTACCGTACCTATGTGGTGTCCTCTGGGTAAACCATCGGTTTGGTGGAGCATACGGCATTGTATAAACTATGGGAATATATAAAATGTGTTAAGGGGGATATGGGTAATGCTTTAACGCTATTTTAATAGTTTACTTTACTATAGACATATTATAATAACGTATATTAATACATAGTAGATAGTTCCACGGATCCTTAGAGGATGGGTATCCCAAACATCCTTTAAGTTAGTTGTATTTCAGTTGATATTTCACTTGAGTTGAATTTACTGGTATAAGAATGTTAATCCCGACTCTAGTGTTTTGTGTTTTGCTTTATGCTCGGGTCAGACTGAGTGCCATGGCATTTGAGACTCACCTTTGGAGATTGGAGCCTTGTTTAAGATCTATCTATCCAGCTTTCAGTTATTTCAGTTTATTCCAGTCATTTATGTTCAGACTCGTTAGTAGCTTGTGTATTAGAGATTCATTTGTATTTTAGATTCTATTGTATTTTGTTTCAGACTCTGATGTTTTGTAGTAGCTTCATGAACTACTATTTATCTATTCCGCTGCTTATTGTTGTAATAATCTGGGTCTGTGATTCTGTGATTGATTTATTTACTGTGTATGCTGAATTTTGCCAAATATAAAATAACAATCTGTTCTTTTGAGCAATTCAAGTCCGACATGTGCGGATGCGAATGGTTCAAAATACCGGGTCGTTACAAAATCAATTAAATATTCCAAATTAGAGTGATTGAAATTCTGGGTTGTTACAATAGGACAATAAATTGCCTATTAGCTCTTCAATTGCAAGTGTCTTTTTATCCCACTCCGAAGAGAGTGAATTTAGGATTTTTCTGACTTTATCCTCTTTAAAAAAGTTTTTCCTAATGCAACTAATGAATGGACTATATCTTTGAAATCTACAGTACCTGTCAGAAATGGACTCATTTGGATTCATTTTAAATAATTGAAACTGATTAGTTAACATGGAAATTTTAATCTGTTTTACTTTACTAGTGCCATCATGAGTAACTTGTAGTGTTCTTCAATTTTCATATGTAGACTTACAAATAGATACTCTATAGAATTCATTCTTATCTATGAGAAAAACAAAATATTCATGGGTTTGGAATTATTTTGAACAAGTGCCTTTTGGTCAGCAGTCCAAGATGAAAAATCAGTCCGGGGTTCAATGTGCTCATTTTGTGTAATATTCCAAATGTCTAGAAAACTTGGCTGTAAATAAATTTTCATTCTATATGACCAATAAGTGTAATTACTGCAGTGTTGACAAATGAACTGACAATGTTACTAATATAATTACTAACAGTGTTGTTAGCCATTTAAGCTTTTCAAAAATCAAATTACGAATTTTTTGAAAACCAAATGCTCTAAGACCAAATGTTATTGATGGAATTATGGATCTTAAGGCTTAACTAAACACTAGAGGGGGGTGAATAGTGTTTTCTAGCTTTAATGAATTTATTTTTGATTCTTTTAAGATTATACTTAATTAACACATAATAAACAATCACAGATTCAGACACAGATAAATATAAATATAGTAATGTAAAAGTAGAGAATTAGAGAGATCACACTGGGGATTTTATACTGGTTCAGAGTTACCCTCCATCCAGTCACATACAATTGCTTGTACTAATTTTTTTTCAAATTCCAACTTTCAATGGGCAAAAGGTAATCCCAATACAATATCGATTTCAAGGCTACAAGACACACTCTCTATATTTTCTGAGTTTTAGGTACACTCTATTGATTTGACTCGAGACATAAGCACAACCACTTGGATTTTCGGGACACCAAACACACGCAATAGGTTTGAATCGGGACATAATCACACCCAATCAACTATAACTACAGTTTTAATGGGTTTTCCAAAGATAATGTTTGATCTTCGAATATAGTTGATCATATAGCCTCTTGGACAACACTTTGATCTTTGATTGAGTGAGAGAGATGATTGAAATCAGAGAGTAAATAGTAGAGAATCAATACAATGAAGATTGAATTGATTCTGATTTGAATTTGAGAAAATTTGAATATATTTTCAATATAAATTTTGACAGAGTAAGAGGAGAGAAGATAATAAGAAAGTAGTTGTTAAAAATTCATTTGGAGATCCCCTATATATTGGGAACAAATAGACATTTCCATTTGCGAAGAGTTACGACAAATAGACACTTCATTTCAAATTTGAATTTTGAAAACTGTGGCATGTATGTCGACATACAATCTGCATATATGTCAACATATCCTAGTATATTTGAAAAACCTGTTTATTTTAAAACGTTTTGAAAATCTAATGCTTTGTAAAATATTTTGATACTTTGTAAAATAGTTTAAACATAGTTTATAAACATTTTAAACTTTAGAAAACATTTTTAAATATATTTCAAATATATATTTTGATTTAAAAATAAATGATAAGAAAACGAGAAATTGAGACCAAATTGCTACCAGGGACTTTAACAATATTCTATGACTCTATACACTGTACCATAGTCTTGAAATCTTCATATCTTGATCTTTATACTCAAAAGTCTTCATGTCTAGTTCTTCAATCTTTGTACTATATAGTCTTCAATTCAAAACCCGTATAATATCCTACACTATATACTATATAACTTGGCAAAATCATTAGTATCCATATTTTATATGAATGTATATTTCTTACCAAGGTTGTTATCATCAAAATCAATATCTAAGGTACTAACAAAAGTCTACTATCATATATGAAAGAAAATGGTCCTAAAAAAGGATAAGGAGAGACCCAATTTCCGAGCGATCATTGAAGATGATGCTGAAGATGAAACAACTAAACCTTTGACTGTTCAACCAGGATCTTCATCTCAGCCGATTAAAGTTATGACAAGAGCTAATGGAAAAGATGATGCTAGATGTGAATGCAAAGATGCTAGAACAACAAAGGACCTAGATAGAACTGATGAAAAGTATGTAGGATCAATTGATGGCGCTGACCAGTCCTGACAAAGGATTAAATTGTAAAGGCAAAGGAAAAGCAGAAGAGAATCATCATCTTTTGGTTCTAGTGAAAAAAGCTTGCCTTCGATAAAATGGAACAAAAGAGATGTCAAACAACCAATGTAGAGAGAGGAAGGAGAAGCACAGAGGAGAGTTGCAAAAGATGGAGCAGATCATATAAGATCAAAATAGGTCGGTACTGGGATGACCCATCAGGTCGATACCAACATGTTTGCTGAAGCATTAAATTTGTTTGATAGTGAAGAAGAGTTGCAGGATGTTGATGCTGGTAAAGGGCAAGCTATTGGTGCTTAGACTGGTGATGTTCAAATAAGTGGTGTTCATATGAATATCGTAGAGCCGGTTAGGAGGGAACATAGCCCAACAAGATGTTTGATAGAGTTAGGGGTATGCCATGGGGGCAATTATGTAATTTGTTACATATATCTAACTCGTTGACCAATCTTGTTCGAAATAAATGTATTTTCTTTCTATTATATACTTGATATAATGTAGTTATATTAATTAATCAATTTAATTAGAAGAATATTTAATAGAAAATCCATAAATGGTATGTTTTGTGATAGTAGTTACAAAGTGTTGTAACCGTCAGCAATTTATCATAATGAAACAAATATACCATTTCAAATGTTTATAGTGAAGATGCATTGAAACTGGATATCGATGTATCCGTTGAGACTAGAGTACGTAACGCTCTCCAAATGTTGGATAGTGAATTACTCATGACTGCCAGGGGTACCAAGGGGTTACGTATTGATAGTTATTGGATAACTTTTGAATGACTCACTCGATAATTTTCTGTTGGTTAATACAACTAAGGTCAAGCAGAGAATAACAATGTGACTAATTTACATAGTTCTCTCGACTTGAGAATACCGTTGATCTTTAATGTGGAAGATCCACTTTGATTATAGTTAAATCATGGCATCAAATGACTATAGTTAGGTCGAGTGGAAGCATTAGAAGTGATACACTATTCAAGAGAGGATTCGTCTCCTCGGTTATATGAGGTTAGTATCACATTTAACCGAAGTCAACTCAAAGTCAAAGTCTCTGGTTAGAGCATTTCGGTTAATAATAATTGTTATTATTGAACCAAGGACTTTGTGTTTAGATCATAAAGTTGAATGTGGACGATATTGGAATTTTGACCATTACCAAATTTCATAAATCCTAATGTGATATAGTTTTAGAGAATTGGTGTAAATAATTGTCCCTAATTAGGTATCTCTTATAATAGGTAAAATTGGATTCTACCAAAAGATGTGTAAGCGATAAATTTGGCAAAAATGTCACACCACCTACTAAGTGTCATGTGAAAATTAATATTCGAATAGTTTGATATTAATCATTGACTGAATTTACACCATTGTGTCGCACAACAACAATGATGAATTCTTTGAAAAACCACATGATTTAATTAATTTATAAAATGTTGTAAATTGATCAAATTAATTGATATTTGAGACATATTAATTATTATTTATATGATCTTCAGAAGTTTTTTGTAATTATTTTAGTGCATTTATAAAATTTATATTTGCGCGCATTGATACACGGTATCGATGTAATTTAAAGACAATTGTATGAAATGATTTATGGAAATTTTATGTCGTTCGATGACATGATTTATGGAAATTTTATGTCATTTAATGACATACATGTAAAGAAAGGATTGGAGAGAGAGAAACAGTCAAGGGAGTTAATTAGGGAAGTTTTAATTAAAGAATGAGAAAATTTTCATTCTTTTAAATAAAACACATTCCCTAATTCATTCGTTACGCACAATTCTTTTTCCTCATTCAGTCTGTTTCTTTCTCTCCTTATAAAAAAGAAAACTTTTCATGGTAGAATTTTTTTTCCAAAAATCTTTCAACTCCATATAAAAACATCAAATAAAATAAATCAAAAGTAGTTCATCCATCTCTTGCAAGGATAGGATGAGGATCTTTAAGATCTGAGGAGATATCATCATTCAAGGTGTGATTTCTAGGCAACATTCTAAGGTGATTCAGTCGGATCTAGTAGCATTCTTCATTCAATGTGCAAATCAAAGGCAATATCATCAAGGTTCATTTTAAGGATTAGGTAGAAAGGTATGTCATTTTCTATATATAGATATCTATTTTGCAATGTTTGATGGAATTGAATTTGACTTTCATAATTTGTATGATGTATTACTCTCTTGCTTAATTAAAAATTGTTTATGAAGATTGAATTATTTGTTGAACGGTATGATTGAATTTTCATTTGATAGATCAAAATTAATTATGTTTATGTTTATGTTTTAAAATAGTATTTAAGTGTAGATCTATGTTTTTAAACATTCTAATTAAAGTGTAATTCTTCAAATCTGAATGTTTACATGTTCGAATTGATTAGCTGCTTTTCTTTACTTTGTTAAATTGAAACAAAATCTATATATTTAAAATACAATGTTTTATTTTAGTTCTATGTTTTAACATTTAATTTAAATTCCATTACTTTAAATCTGAAAATTTACATTTTCATGTTGATTGATTTAATTATATTTAAAGTTAAAAATGAAATATATATGGAATTAATACAATGTTTCAATTGTAGATCTATGTTTTAATCTTTCATAACAAAGTGTAATTTTAGTTTTGAATATAAATATATGTATGTTTGTAAGCATGTATTACATACATTTTTTATTGCATTAGATATTTACATATGAATAAAAGGAATTTTAACAACAAATCAAAATTTTGAAATTGTCTGTAATAACTATCTAATTTATATTATTATAAAGCTTTGATTGAATTCCATATATACATATTTGGATCTACTTGTATGTGTTCATATAAAATTTATTTTTCTTTATGTATATTGTCATATATGAAATCATTTCTCTTTTTTAATTAAGACAATAATGTATACATACAATTCATTATTTACCTTCTATATTCTTACATTATGGTACCTATTGATTGTTATTAATATATTACATTAATTAAGTTCACTAAAAGGATAACTGTATCAATTACCCTTGTCATCCCTTATTTATTTCCATTTCAATTCCTATGTAATAACCATTCAATTTGTTTTTGTTTATTTTATGTATACATATCAATTACCACTGACTATGCATACTCCCTATATGTTGCACTTGCATAATATTTACTTTGGATATATTTACAATTCTTGTTATATTTAGATTAGTCATTAGTGTTATCTTATTAATCAATTATTTAATTTAATTAAGAGAAGGAAATGAATTTTTTTTTCTCTAACTCAATTTATGATCCCTCATTAATTGAATAATATAAGAGAAAGGAAATGAAAATTTTCCTTCTCCAAATAAATTTATGCCCCCTCATTAATTGAATAAGTTAAAAGAAAGGAAATGAAATATTTACTTTTCTGAATAAATTTGAAAAGTAAACATTACACACAAATTTGTACATAAGAGTATATTTGATATACTCTAACTTAACATACACATTAAATTAAAGTGAAACTTTATTTATGAAGTTAAATAAAATATTGATTTATTTAAAAGAAATTTAGAAAAGTTTTAAGTATATCTAGACTTTATAGGCCCATTAAAGATCCAAAATGGCTAATTTTTTTGAAATTCACTCATTTCTTCCGCTACAGGCTAGCCTAGTTCCAACAACGGCAAAATAGTGGGTTAGGGTGAGTGGTTCCTCCAAAGATAAGGGAAAGTAGACGTCATGCAACTAACCGAGAATGCTTATAGAGTCAAACACTTGTAGATGCTCCTAACGATCGTTGTCCAATCGCCTATAGCAACGAAGAGTATATTTTTGATATGGTGAAAAGATTGTTGGGTTAGAGCTAGTTTAGAAGGGATGAGGAGTGGGGTTTATTATCAAGTCAGACCCTATTCATTGAGAACATCCTCGAAGTGAAGTATCAAAAGAAATATCGATAATGTCAACTTATAATGAAGCAACTGCGAAAAGGCAGCATCTATTGAAGTACGGATGGCATATGAATAGTGCTCAAGCAAAGGATGGTATTAGATGTAGGTGTTTTCTGATATTCCTAGATGGGTAGCAACGTCATGGTTCACTCGGCTCACGACGTGGACCATATCATTATTTGACCAACTGACCAAGAAGTTTATGAAGCAGTTCTAGGTCCACACCGTGCAAACAAAAAACGTGATATCATTATCTAACATGCACCAAAGTTCCAGAGAGACTCTAAATAATTTTTTTAAAGAGGTTCAGTGCTACGGTTATTGAGGTGAGCAATCCTAGAGAGGATATTGTATTGATGGCATTGATCAATGGGGATCACCCAATGATAGACTTTGGTAAATGGTTCAAATACTATGGAAGAGTTTTACTAAAAGGCATCCCAATTTCTATGCTTAAAGGTAGATTTGGCTACCAACAGTCAAGAGGATTGAGTAGTGTGATATAGAGCAACATTGCTGTTAAACAAAGTGGTGACAATGTTAGAAACACTGCTGTGAATGTTGGAAATAATAACAGTAAGAGGAAGAACCAAGGCATTGGTGGTAAGAAGAAAGACACCAAAGCGCACGAGGTATACCAAACTAGGAGATCATACTCCATTGAGCGATACGGTTGAACATATACCTTGATATCCAAGGCGCTAAGCATTATAAGAAACCGTTTATGAGGGAGGCAATTGAAGAAGAAAGAAATTCATGAAAATATTGTTGCTTCCATGAGACATAGGAATGGGTGTAGGCATTTGAGGGGTGTCATTAAAGATTTGATACGTAAGAAAAAACTATAGTAATATGTTGGGAACCTGCAAGCTGGTAGATAGACGACAATAGACCCAAAGGCAACCTACCTAAGTGAACCAAGCTGGGTCCAGTGGAGAGGGATCGTGACAGCCCATAAAAGGAATTGTGACCAATACCATCTCTGGAGGTCCCCATCTTGCGGAGAAAAGTTGGAATGAGATGGAGCATAATGGCAGCTCGCTAAGGCATGTGCCTCAAAAGCATTTTTTTCCATAGAATATAAGACTCTAGCGAAGCAACAAAGAACTATTGATGATTATATGTATTTCAAAACCGAGATGTCGATGGGGTTGAAATACCGACCTCGGAATGATATGAGTGCATTGTGAAAAGCAAAGATTACTTGCTATTCACTTGGCTTAAAAATAGAAAAATGAGGAGTTAAATACGCAATTGAAAGGTAAATAAATTTACCATAAGATATAGAGTGGTTCAGCAAAGCTACCTACATCCATTGTGAAGTTCTCTTACTACATATTTCTCTCATAACCATAGGTTATTACAAGAGAATAATAAGAAGGAAAAAAAAGGAACACTCAAGACTAGTAAAGCTATATAATCCGAAGGATTTATGTAGTAAAAAGAATGTTGAATTGTGCATAGTATTCAGGATTCTTGAATGTTTCAACAAGAATTCAACCACTTTGAAGTTGCAAAGTTAGGGTATGTAGAGTGGTTGAAGTGGATGGTGGACGTTGAGATCGCGTTGTTGAGCTGGCGGGAAAAGTGCTCGACCATTGATCTAACTGTAGAGGTGGATGGTAGAAAATTGTAAAGCATGTCAGAAGATGTGTGGTGAATGAGAATGTACTCATTGCCTCTTTGTACCAAGCGTGGGCTTACATTAAATGGACATTTAATACTGATACAAAGCTACATCAGTTTAGCCGCCCAACTACGGTGTTTCAAGTGGATAGATGGGAAGTTTTATCGTTCACGTAAATGCCTACATAGCCGAGCTGGCTGACCAGTAATATGAATGGATTTGGAATCTTGTTGAGGAGTATGTGAGGGAGACAACTAATAACCGACCTCTAGGCGATCGGGAGGGAGGTCTGATGCTAGTTGGAGTTAGTTGCACTGAAGGCATGTTAAAGATGGGCCATGCTAGGGCCATTCTATGTTGATGTGCCGCCTGTTAGGGTGGGCTTAGATAGGAGCTGGCCATTAGCTAATGTGATTTTGGGTGATTTGCATTGGCTTTTAACTGCTGCTGAAGGCTTTTAACTGCGAGCTAGTGGCAGATCAATTGGCCTAGCTTTGATTGGGCCAGAATGCCTTTAATTGGCATGCTAACTACTTGTGAGAAAATTGAGCAACATTTTGATAGAGCAAGGGGTATGCCCTAGAGCAATTATGTAATTTGTTACATAAATCTAACTCGATAACCAATCTTGTTCAAAATAAAAGGCGTTTTTTGTTATAATATGTTATAAATGATTGATTGTTCAGTTAATGTATATTTAATATAAAATCCATAAATGGTATGTTTTGTAATAGTTGTTACAAAGTGTTGTAACAGTGAGTAATTTATCATAATATATAATAAACTTACCATTTTAAATATTCCTTGTCAAGGTATATCGAGACTGGATATCGATACATCCATTGAGACCAGAGTATGTAACGCTTTCCAAATGTTAGACTTTGTATTACTCATGACTGCTAGGGACACCAAAAGGTTACATACTGATAGTTATTAGGTAACCATGGAATGACTCACTTGATAGTTTTCTATTGGTTAATATAACTAAGGTCAAATAGAGAATATCGATGTGACAATATTACACAATTCCCTTGACTTGAGAATACTATCAAGCTTCAATATCGAAACTTCGCTGTGATTATAGTTAAATCATGGTATGACGTCCATCAAACGACTATAGTTGGATTGAGTGGAAGTATTGGAAGTGAAACATTATTCAAGATATAATTTGTCTCCTAGTTTATATGGGGTTAGTATTACATGGTCAAATTAAGTCAACTAAAAGTCAAAATCTCTAACTAGTGCATTTCGGTTAATGATAATTATTGCTATTGAACCAAGGATTTTGCATTTGGACTTACAAAGTTAAATGTGGACAATGTTGGAATTTTGACCAAAAACCAAATTCCATTAATTTTAATGCGATATAGTTTTGACAAAGAGAATTGGTGTAAATAATTATCACCGCTGGGTAACACTTAAATAAGTAAAATGGGATTTTACCAATAAAGATGTGTAGGCGATAAATTTAACCAAAATGTCGCACCACTAGCTAAGGTGATATGTGAAAGTTAATGTTTGAATTGTTCAACATTAATTGCTGATTGAATTTACACCTTTGAGTCACACAACCAAAATGTGAATATTCTATATAAACCACACTATTCAATTAACTTTTTAATCGTTAAAAGTTAATTAAATTAATTAATATTTATGAAATATTAATTATTAAACTTTATTTGACTTGTTTGGATACCATTAATATTTTGCATATATAAAAGTTATAAACGCGTGTACGGTATGTGTAACACCCCGTAAAATTAATGGTAATTAATAAATAATTAATAAGGCTCAAAATGGAATTTGCGCAAATATCAAAATTTGACCAGAAAGCTTGTATCATTGTGTTCGTGATGATTTTCTGAGCAACTTTCATATATAAAATTTTATGATTGGAGTTCAAACGAAGAAGTTATCGATGTTTGAAGTTTTCGGAATGAAAATAATTAAAAACAAACAAAAGGTCATAAATAATAATAATTACGTGGACCCCACCGGTCGACTCCCTCCTTGGGCTGGTCGACCGCTGGCCATTGGCCATCTATAAGGGAGCGGTCGATCGGTTGTCGTGTGGCGGCTAGGGTTGAACCTTAGTCGAATGACCAGATTTAATTATTTTAAATCTAACGAATACGATTGATTCGAGAGCCTATAAATACAAGCCTAGCCCCTCGGTTTTCTTTTCATATAATCTGATCAAAGCAGTAGAGCTATTCTATTTTTCCTTCTTCGCTATTTCTATTAATTATAAAATATTAACACACACACACATATATATTCGGAGAAGAGCGGAAAATAAAAGAGAAGAAGAGAAGGAGGGAATCAATACTGTGGAAAAAGGTAAATTTCATTATTATAAATCTATATTCCACTTAAGCCAATTCTCTTCTTAGATCTATAATTCTAATAGTATGTGTGTATATATATCTTGTTATACATATTTTTTGATTGAAAAAGAAAAGGAGTCTGCTAAAGGGATGGATACAAATTGGGAGATTTGGAAAGCTTGAAAGATGAATGGGAAATTATATGATTTATATATAATATTGAAATTTATATCGTTGAGTTTTATTTAATCATTATGCCTATACAAGATTTATGGCGTTGTAGGCTTAGAAAGAATGTGTTCAATTGAAATCTCACCTACATATTCTGTAAGTTGGGCAATAAAAATAGAAATGATATTTACACCCTAATCTGAATGTTTGGAAATCAACCCCAGATTGTTAAAAGTAGAATATTGATAAGATTGCAAGATTTATTCCAGATTTATGATAATTAGGGTGTAAGTTGTTAGTATAGATTTAGGTTGCCCTAATTTGACTTAGAATGTGAATTTTCGTGTTTTAATTTACGGGAGCATTTTGGGTACAATTTAATTGTATCTATTTTCGTGTAATTTCATAAATTATCTAATTCCACAACTATGTATAAAAAGTATGTCTTTTGAAATAATAAGGGATACACCAAAAAAGGAAAGAGATTTGTAAAGTACGGAGGTTCTCCTTCATAGTTTGCACTGTCTATTTCAGTAAAAGAAAAGAGATGATTCCTTGTAATTTCGAACGGAGCAAAGTCTCATTTTTGGTTAATTTTTGGAAAGTTATAATGGCGATCCTTTTGGGAAGGGTAATCCTAATATATCAAAATGTGGAAATAAACATTCCTTACAGATGCACATATAAGTTTGTTCTGGAATTCCTAAGCGTAAGAATTAATGAGTTAGAAATAAGAATATATATATATATATATATATCTGTGTTTTCTGTGTACGTATAACCGCACCTGCTAATTAAATATATATATATATATATATAACATAATATACGATGATATTCGTATTAGTTATAATTAGAATGACTAGTTATTAATAGTGTAGTAAATTATAGGATTAGGAAATGTAGATGAAAAGGAGATAGTAACTCTAAAATTAGTATGACAAAAAATGTGTAGTTAGTAACGAGTTACAGGAATTAAAATGGGATATATATGCGTTTTATGAGACTGATTGAGGAGTTTAATATATATTTATGGGGAAATGAAATAAGCATAAAAGGTTGTATTAGAACGAATAAATAAATGTCATTAACGGTTGTCCAATTTGAATAATAATGACACTTTATTACGGACAATTGATATTTATGGGATGTAAGAGAGAAATAGAAAATATACGTAATAAGTATACAAATAGGAATTAAATGCTAGGAGGCAGTATAATTTTCATAGTAGGAAATTATATAGCCTTAATAGTACGTTTAGGACTAGCGTGAATTAGTAGGCCTAGCCTAATATTTAGGCCTATGATAATTGGTTTGGTTTAGAATTGGTTGGGATGCGAGGTTAGTAGAGTTACACAATAAAAGTCTACCCTTCACTTAGAGGCTACCAATAGTTGTTGTAATGACCCGTAAATTTTAATGGTTTACTAATTTAGTTTATTGAATTTTTTTGAAATTTTAAATTAATAAAATTTTGAATTGAAAATTTGATATTTGGAATACGTCTAATTAAACATAGCAAATGGTAAATTTTCATCTAATGATATTGAAGTTTATTTTCTTGTGTAATTTCAATTCAAATCAGTCAATAATTGATAATGCTAAAATATTTTCCAAACCTGAATATTTTTACATAATAAATTTGTAAATCATCTTCTGAGTGAGACGTCATATTTCGTTTCTCCAAATTTGTACTGCTATTGCTCCGTTTATCTTAATTTCGACAAATTAGCAGCACTTTTGATACCGATTATCGATTTTTGATAGGATGATCGTACCACTGATATCTTTGTACCATTTTGATCGTCTCGTCATGCTGATCGCTGTGGTATATTCACTTCTGTGTTTCGGTGTATGGTACGCGGTGGAACCTGCGTAACAGATATCCGTATCGATACTCATTTTGAACCTTTTGTATTCCTTTGTCCTTTCGTGTCTTTTGTATGATAGCTGTCAGCCATTAGCAATCAATACTTTTTGAATTCATCAAAGTGACCGTTGCTTTTCTCAGGATTGATTATTATATGCTGGTTCACTTTCTTTCTTTGGCATTTTATATTGTTCATCTTCTTTTAAGCTAATAAATATGTATAACATCATATAGGATGCATCTGGTTCGTCACTTCTTCTTTCCAATTCCTCTCCCTTCCACCTTCACTTGGCCAAGACCCCACTTCCATTACCGCCCCACTCGAACTTGCTCCCTGACCCGCAGTTTTTCCCGAACTCAACCTCCACCCATCCACTTTAGCCGAGCCTCCACCCTCACCGAAGCCACATGTCTGCAATCTGACACCACAACCGAGCATCTCCACTACCTCACCTCGCCATCTCCTTCGTCCCACCGTGCTCATCATCATGCTCGACCCACCTAGCAGCCAACCTACCCGAGCCATGCTCGAGCCCTCCACCTTGCCGTGTGTAGCCAACCCATCGCCGAGCAACCAACTCATTTTCCCAAGCCTGAGTCACTTCTGCCATGCCTCTTTTCCAATGCTCGCAGCATCTCTTGTATTCTTATCCTCTGCCACTTTTTTTCTTCAAATAAAAGGTATTTGTATGATAGATTTATATAAAATTTTCATATATGTCTGTTTGCATTCATATATATATATATATATATATATATATATGGATATAATGAATCTGTTATCTTGTTTTCGAAAGATAAGAAGGTGTTATATATATTTCAATAGTTAGTTCGTATATATATGTCTGGAGGTAAGTTTCAAATAGTATTTTGTTTATTTTCGGGTTGTATAAATTGTATTAGTATTATATATGATCTGATTGTTTATCAGATTTTTGTTATTTTATTTATATTAAACTGTATTAGTGGTTTTCTGTTTGCACAGTAGCTTGATACATATATAGTTATTTTACTTTAGGTACTGTATATATATATATATATATATATATATATATATATATATGTTTAAACCTCTTCTGTAACAACCCGCATATTTTAACGATTGAGTATTTAAATAATTTATTTAAATATTTCATCGTTAATCGGATTAAAGTCCGAAAAGCTACTTTTTGCAAACTGTCGAATTGGGACTCGGGACCCCTTCCATTGAGTCCAAAATGACGTTTGCGACCTTTTTGAGTATAAACTTTGATATGTTTGGAGCTAGCTAAAATTTTGACCTTTTTCACTTTGGGTTTGGGTTTGGGTTCAGCCCACTAGTCCACATAATACCCCAAACTGAAACACTTCTCTTCATCCACTCCCGTTTCTTTACCTTTTCAGTTCTGAAAGAGAATAATGGAGGAAGAGAAAAAGAATTAAAATCCTAAACCCTAGTTTTCATTTGCAAATCCAAATTCTTGCTCCAAATCCAAAGAGAAGCTAAGGTATGCATCTCCATCTTCTTCTCCAACTCATTCTCTTTTTGATTTCAGAAAATTCCTAAACCTAATTTGGGAAGTGTTTCCTTTTTAAGCTTAGATTCAAGCTTCTTGTGTTGAGATTGAAGTGTGGTTGATCTTCCCTTGTCTTCAAGCTTCTCATTCATTGTTTTTTAGCTTCAAAGGTGAGATTTTTATCTCACATCTATGACTATAACCATCTTTGATGTTGGGTATGAATTCCTAACACTATTTCATGTTCAAATTGCTTTTGGTTTGAATTGATTTGGCGAACATTTCAATTTTTGGTGTTTTGAAGTCAAAACTTTGAAAATCCTTGCTTTGAATTGTTAACATGTTTTTGGTTGTGAATCGGAGAGCCTATAGGGCCGAATTATCGATTGACAAAAGCCCCGAATTCCATTGCTCGACCGGGTGAAAGGAGTGGGAGATTGCTCTCCCACTTGGCTGAAATACGATTTCAGCTCGTCACCAGATGTCTGTAGGTAAGCTCAAACGTCTGGGGTCTGTTTCAGGAAGTTCCCGAAACTTCCTGTAGACGTCTGAGTATTTACCTCAGACGTCTGGGGTATGTGACCTACTCTGTTTTACCTGTTTTTGCCTATTTATCTCAGGATTTCAATTTCCATCGATTCGAGGATTATCCGATTTGTCGTTATCATTTATTTTCTTCTTTGATGACTTCTTTTTCGGGAGTTTTGAGAATTATCCATTTTAATGGAATTGGTATCGATTTCTTTGGATTTGATTCACGTCTTCGAACGTAGATTTAGTGATTGATTGTTTCTACAATCATTTCGGTGATTTGTCACTTTAAATTATAAAGGTTTTTCTATACTAGTAGTAAATATTCAAACTCTTTTACAAAGATGATTTCAACTCTATTTTAAATATAAAGCTTGTTTTCAAAACCGTTTTCCAATCTATTAGTATATACAAACCTTTACCTCATTCGTATGAGAAAATATAATTAAACGGCTTAGCAAAACAAGTGGTATGAAACGCTTGCATTTACTTCGTCGGTTAATTTTTGGACTTGTTCGATTGAAACTCTTGTGACAATTTTTGAGTGAAGATCTACAGTTTGTTCGTAAATATTTAAGTTAAGCTAGTGGTTATGGGACATGAAGCTAAACTCATATATTTACTAGCTTGGTGTGATTGACACTTCTTGATGATCATGACGATCATTCTTGTGATTTGATTTAGACTAGCAATTATGCGATGTCTCTTTGTCTACGAGGGAGACTAAACCCCGTTTGTGTGATGTTTCACCATCACATATGTGGGGTAGCGCCCCACGGTCTTCGGGCCATTCTTGTGGAGCTTCGGCTCAAAATTAATGGTTAGCTACCATGAGATAGCGTCTCATCTTGTGTTACACGTGTTGGTGAGTTTTCATACTCCCGTCTTGTGATAGGCCTCCCCCCTTCTTGTGATTTCTGGAATTTTATGCTTCACCAATTTTTGTGCATTGGTGAATTTGTGTGTCATTGACTTGTTATGAATACAAGTTTAGGGTATGATACCCTATTTTATCTTTGAGAAGATTCTTGTGTTATTGATTAATCTCATGTTGATTTTCAATTACATACTTATAGTAGTATGCCTCTATGGTTATTACATATTCATGCCATGTCTTTTATTTTGTACCATATCTTCTGATATTTATAGCTAGACTGATCCATTTATTATTTTCTTATAAATAATACTCGGGTCAGACCGAGATGTTACAGGTGCTTCTGCTTGACTTCTCCTCTGGATTATTCTGACTTTTGGCTAACTACTTAGATTAGTAGTTTTTGGATGTACACATTTGAGATATAGACTCTATGTTGTATACTTATTCTTTTGTATAGCACGTGTTGTTATTCTTTTGTATTATCGTGGATCTTTCTGACCACTACTCTGATGTACACTTTCATGTGTTATCTATATATATTCATATCTTTTTCCGCCTTTGTGATATGGATGCCTGTGACTGATTGTGTTATGTTTACTTCTATGTTTGTTTCCGAAGATTATATATAGCCACCGTGTGATAGCTTTGAGTTTGTATCGGTATGTCGGATTTCCTCCTTAAATGAAATGCATGCTATACTATCTGACATATCAGTGCTCGCTCAAAGAAGTTACATGAATGGTCGCTCCTCAACAGCCTTATTCTCCGTGCTAGTTGACAGCATTACACCGTAGTGTTCTTGGATAGCGTGGGCATAGAGGTGGGGCGTCACAGCTTGGTATCAGAGCCAAACTTTGGAACAATGTAGAATAACTTTTCTTCTTTTCTCTTCCTTAAAGAAGAGAATGTCTAGACCAGGTCGTCCCAGAGCTGGACCATCTACTGTTACTCCCCAGGATGGAGTTTTTATGACCGCTCAACAGCTTCTTGATTTAGTAAAGAATGCTCAAGCAGCTGGTCCTAATCAGGAACCTACTCATCCTAAGTCTGGATTTGCATGTTTGTGCAACGATTATACCAACTTAGGTGGGAAACCATTCAAAGGTTCCGAAACTATTATTGAGGTCCAGGCTTGGTTAAGAACATGCGATCGAATCTTTTCTCGCATGAATCTTATCGATCTTCACCGTGTTCAGGTGGCCTCCAGTATGCTCTAGGAGAGAGCATTGGATTGGTACGAACTTCTTATTTCTGAAATTAATGAAGCGGATCTCACCTGGGAGCAATTCCGAGAACGCTTCGAATTAAAATTCGTACCAGAAGCAGAGAAAGTGACATTGGCTCGACGTTTCATAGACCTTGTTCAAGGTGAATCTTCCGTGACAGATTATGTCGCATCCTTCGAGTCACTGTCTAAATATGGGGTTGAATACATCAACACCCCATTGAAAAAGAATCAAAGATTTGTCTATGGCTTAAACAAGAATCTCAAGAAGCCATTACTTCTTAAATTGGAAGTTTCTTTTGATCAACTCATTGATATCGCTCTTCGTCTTGAAGAGGCGGATAGGGAAAGTGATGTTGAAGTGGTGGGTGCCAAACCAAACTTCAACAACAAGAAGAGGCCAAACAAATTCAAAGGTCCTTATCCCAACAAAAAGGGTAAACCTGCACCTCCGGCAGCAAAGACTTCTACCCCTAGTAGCGGGCAATGCTATAACTGTGGTTCTAAGGACCATTTTGCGAACAAGTGTTCAAAGCCACGTTCTTGTCGCTATTGTAAGAGCCCGGATAATTATATACATTTATGCCCCAGACGTCAAGGCAATAAGGAGGGAAAGCTTAATGTGGCTCAAGCCCCCGGCAGCACATTTCGCGGTTAAGGTATGTCTCATTCCGTCCTTCATGGCATTATTATATTTTGTGATCAACCTATTAGAGTTCTCTTTGACACGGGTGCATCCCATTCTTTTATATCAAAGGAACTTGTCGATACTTTTTCCTTAAGTGTTGTTGCTTTAATGACTTCTTTAAGAATTGTGAATCCGGTTGGTGGATCGCAACCCTTAGTTTGCTTTGTAAAGATGTGGAGATTATTTTGTGCGATTTTCCTTTCCTAGCCGATTTGCATGTCATGCGTTATTTAGGCTTTGGAATGATTTTGGGTATGGATTGGCTTAGCCGTTATGAAGCTCATATCCTATGTCCTGAGCGGACAATTTATCTTCGACATCCACTATCTGTTAAGCAGTTTTCTATTATTCTTAAAGATTCAGATTCCACTTTGGCTGCATCTTTATATTCTTTAAATCCTCGAGATGATGATAATGATGATGAGGAAGATGTCATTTCTTGTATTCACGTCGTTCGTGAATTTTTCGACATATTTGAGCCCGTTTTAGGATTACCGCCTAAGCGAGCAATAGAGTTTAGAATTAATCTTACACCTAGAGCTCAACCAATTACTCGTCCTCCTTATCGCATGTCCAATAAGGAGAATGAAGAGATGCGCAAACAATTATCCGAATTGGAGACGAAACAATTTATTCGCTCTAGTTCCTCGCCTTGGGGAGCTTCAGCAATTTTCGTAAAGAAATCCGATGGTACACTTAGACTTTGCGTCGACTACCGCAAGATTAATGATCTTACTATTAATAATAAATATCCTTTACCTCGGATTAATGATCTATTTGATTAGCTTAGTGGTGCTAGAGTCTTTTCACAATTGGACTTGGCTACCGTTTTCATCAGCTTCGCATTGCAGAGGATAGTATTCCTTTGACTTCGTTCCGTACTCAATATGGATCTTATGAATGGCTAGTTATGCCATTTGGTTTAACGAATGCTCCGGCCTATTTCGTTGACCTCATGAATCGAGTTTTTAAAGGTTTCCTCGATCGATTTGTACTCATCTTTATTGATGATATCCTTGTGTATTCTAAAACCGAGGAGGAACATGAAAAGCATCTTCGGATTGTATTGGAAACTCTTAGGAGCAATCAATTAAAAGCAAAATTTTCTAAATGCCACTTTTGGCAATCTAGTGTGAAGTTTCTCGGTCATATTATTTCCGAATCCGGAATATCAGTGGATCCTTCAAAGATTGAAGCGATTCAAGATTGGAAGAGACCGGAAAGTGTGACAGAAATCCGTAGCTTTCTCGGATTGGCGGGCTATTACCGTCGTTTTATCAAAGACTTTTCTAAAATTGCCATGCCTCTTACTGGCTTAACAAAGAAAGGTGTTAAATACATTTGGTCGGACAAATGTGAAACTTCTTTTCAGAAATTAAAAGAACTCCTTTCTGATGCTCCTATTCTTGTTATTTCCGAAGGAAATCAAGATTTTGTGGTTTATACCGACGCTAGTCGCGTTGGTTTGGGTGCCGTTCTTATGCAGAAAGAACGTGTTATTGCTTATGCTTCTAGGCAATTGAAGCCGGCTGAGACTAGATATGCCACACATGATTTAGAACTCGCGGCTATTGTTTTCGCGCTTCGAATTTGGCGACATTATCTTTTGGGAGAGAAATTTGTACTTTATACTGATCATAAGTCTTTGAAATATTTATTCTCTCAAAAGGAACTTAATTTGTGTCTACAGCATTGGCTCGAATTCCTTGCCTCTTATGATCTTGATATTCTTTATACTCCCGGAAAGGGAAATCGAGTTGCTGATGCTCTTAGTCGTAAGCAACAAGCGGTTGTTTCTATGATGATATCCGAATGGCATGATCTCGAGGTTTTATCCACTTGTGAGATTAGGGATCGTGTATCCGATTTATGTTCATCTCTTGTTTTATGTAGCCTTGAGGCTCATCCTTCTCTTTTAGACCACATTCTTGAAGCTCAAAGGCTAGATCCCGAATTGGCTCTTCTTGGCCAAAATATTAAAGATAAAGTTGATATTGAAGATTTGAAAGACTTTGATATTGATTCTCGTGGAGGCATTCGAAAATTTGGTAGACTTATCGTACCAAAAATTAGTGATCTTCGTAAAGGTATTCTAGAAGATTCTCATCCTTCCAAATATTCCATTCATCCCGGTAGTAGTAAAATGTACGCGGATATGAAGTGACTTTATTATTGGGAGGGAATGAAATCTGATATTGCTAACTTTGTTAAGTGTTGCATAACTTGCCAACTAGTCAAGGCCGAACATCAAAGGCCCGGTGGGTTATTGCAACCTTTGGAAATTCCAGTTTGGAAGTGGGATCAAATTTCCATGGATTTTATTGATGGCCTTCCCTGTTCTCGTTCGGGTCATAATAGCTTATGGGTGATTGTTGATAGACTTACTAAATCCGCCCATTTTATTCCCGTTTGGTCTAATCAGACCGTTCCTCTTTTGGCCAAACTCTTTATTAAGGAAATTGTTAAATTTCATGGAGTCCCTACTTCTATTGTTAGTGATCGTGATCCATTGTTTACTAGTGGATTTTGAAAGAGTCTTCAAAAAGCTTTGGGAACGAAGCTTAATTTTAGCACCGCTTATCATCCGCAGTTCGATGGACAAACCGAGCGTGTGAATCAAACTCTTGAAGATCTTCTTCGTGCTTGTGTTATAGACTTTGGTGGAAGTTGGGAAGATCATATTTCACTAGTTGAATTTTCCTATAATAATAGCTTCCAATCTAGTATTGGTATGGCACCTTTCGATGCATTCTATGGAAGGCCGTGCCGATCTCCGTCTTGTTGGCTTGAGGCCGGTGAGAAACTGGTTTTAGGTCTAGATCTTATTCGTGATTCCACAGAAAAGATTGATCTTATTCGACATAGGATGAAAGAAGCCCAAAGTAGACAAAAATCCTATGCCGATAACCGAAGAAGGAAATTAGAATTTTCTGTTGGAGATCTTGTATTTATTCGTGTTTCCCCTATGAAGGGTGTTGTACGTTTCAGTCGATCGGGAAAGTTAGCGTCTCGATATATTGGGCCATTTCCTATCACTGAACGTATTGGTTCCATGGCTTATCACCTTTCATTACCGGCTCAATTTTCCGCTATTCATGACGTGTTTCACGTTTCTCAACTTCGGAAATGCCTTCAAGATTCCGATTCTATTCTTGAGCCCGGTGTTGTCGAAGAAATTGAAGTTTCGCCAAATTTGACATATGAGCAGCATCCTATTCGTATTATTGCTTCGGAGGTCAAGCGCCTTCGAAATAAAGATGTTCCGCTTGTGAAGGTTCAATGGTCCTCAAATCCTAAGGATTGCTCTTGGGAATCTAGAGAATTCATCGAGCGAACACATCCGGACTTACTCTCTTGAGCTCTTTGAGGTGAACTTCTTATTTTAAATCTCTTCTTTTGTGTTGATATGCTTTTATGGTTGTTACTTTTTGTTCAAATATTTCTTATGATTGCAAGGACGCAATTTCTTTAAGGAGGGGAGTCTGTAACAACCCGCATATTTTAACGATTGAGTATTTAAATAATTTATTTAAATATTTCATCGTTAATTGGATTAAAGTCCGAAAAGCTACTTTTTGCAAACTGTCGAATTGGGACTCGGGACCCCTTCCATTGAGTCCAAAATGACGTTTGCGACCTTTTTGAGTATAAACTTTGATATGTTTGGAGCTAGCTAAAATTTTAACCTTTTTCACTTTGGGTTTGGGTTTGGGTTCAGCCCACTAGTCCACATAATACCCCAAACTGAAACACTTCTCTTCACCCACTCCCATTTCTTTACCTTTTCAGTTCTGAAAGAGAATAATGGAGGAAGAGAAAAAGAATTAAAATCCTAAACCCTATTTTTCATTTGCAAATCCAAATTCTTGCTCCAAATCCAAAGAGAAGCTAAGGTATGCATCTCCATCTTCTTCTCCAACTCATTCTCTCTTTGATTTCAGAAAATTCCTAAACCTAATTTGGGAAGTGTTTCCTTTTTAAGCTTAGATTCAAGCTTCTTGTGTTGAGATTGAAGTGTGGTTGATCTTCCCTTGTCTTCAAGCTTCTCATTCATTGTTTTTGGGTTCAAAGGTGAGATTTTTATCTCACATCTATGACTATAACCATCTTTGATGTTGGGTATGAATTCCTAACACTATTTCATGTTCAAATTGCTTTTGGTTTGAATTGATTTGGCGAACATTTCAATTTTTGGTGTTTTGAAGTCAAAACTTTGAAAATCCTTGCTTTGAATTGTGAACATGTTTTTGGTTATGAATCGAAGAGCCTATAGGGCCGAATTATCGATTGACAAAAGCCCCGAATTCCATTGCTCGACCGGGTGAAAGGAGTGGGAGATTTCTCTCCCACTTGGCTGAAATACGATTTCAGCTCGTCACCAGACTTCTGCAGGTAAGCTCAGACGTCTAGGGTATGTTTTAGGAAGTTCCCGAAACTTCCTGCAGACGTTTGAGTATTTACCTCAGACGTCTGGGGTATGTGACCTGCTCTGTTTTACCTGTTTTTGCCTATTTATCTCAGGATTTCAATTTCCATCGATTCGAGGATTATCCGATTTGTCGTTATCATTTATTTTCTTCTTTGATGACTTCTTTTTCGGGAGTTTTGAGAATTGTCCATTTTAATGGAATTGGTATCGATTTCTTTGGATTTGATTCACGTCTTCGAACGTAGATTTAGTGATTGTTTGTTTCTACAATCATTTCGGTGATTTGTCACTTTAAATTATAAAGGTTTTTCTATACTAGTTGTAAATATTCAAACTCTTTTTACAAAGATGATTTCAACTCTATTTTAAATATAAAGCTTGTTTTCAAAACCGTTTTCCAATCTATTAGTTTATACAAACCTTTACCTTATTCGTATGAGAAAATATAATTAAACGGCTTATCAAAACAAGTGGTATGAAACGCTTGCGTTTACTTCGTCGGTTAATTTTTGGACTTGTTCGATTGAAACTCATGTGACAATTTTTGAGTGAAGATCTACAGTTTGTTCGTAAATATTTAAGTTAAGCTAGTGGTTATGGGACATGAAGCTAAACTCATATATTTACTAGCTTGGTGTGATTGACACTTCTTGATGATCATGACGATCATTTTTGTGATTTGATTTAGACTAGCAATTGTGCGATGTCTCTTTGTCTACGAGGGAGACTAAACCCTGTTTGTGTGATGTTTCACCATTACATATGTGGGGTAGCGCCCCACGGTCTTCGAGCCATTCTTGTGGAGCTTCGGCTCAAAATTAATGGTTAGCTACCATGAGATAGCGTCTCATCTTGTGTTACACGTGTTGGTGAGTTTTCATACTCCCGTCTTGTGATAGGCCTCCCCCCTTCTTGTGATTTCTGGATTTCTTGTGATGATTTCTGGAATTTTGTGCTTCACTAATTTTTGTGCATTAGTGAATTTTTGTGTCATTGACTTGTTATGAATACAAGTTTAGGGTATGATACCCTATTTTATCTTTGAGAAGATTCTTGTGATATTGATTAATCTCATGTTGATTTTCAATTACATACTTATAGTAGTATGCCTCTATGGTTATTACATATTCATGCCATGTCTTTTATTTTGTACCATATCATCTGATATTTATAGCTAGACTGATCCGTTTATTATTTTCTTATAAATAATACTCGGGTCAGACCAAGATGTTATAGGTGCTTCTGCTTGACTTCTCCTCTGGATTATTCTGACTTTTGGCTAACTACTTAGATTAGTAGTTTTTGGATGTACACATTTGAGATATAGACTCTATGTTGTATACTTATTCTTTTGTATAGCACATGTTGCTATTCTTTTGTATTATCATGGATCTTTCTGACCACTACTCTGATGTACACTTTCATGTGTTATCTATATATATTCATATCTTTTTCCGCCTTTGTGATATGGATGCCTGTGACTGATTGTGTTATGTTTACTTCTATGTTTGTTTTCGAAGATTATATATAGCCACCGTGTGATAGCTTTGAGTTTGTATCGGTATGTTTGGTTTCCTCCTTAAATGAAATGCATGCTATACTATCTGACATATCGGTGCTCGCTCAAAGAAGTTACATGAATGGTCGCTCCTCAACAGCCTTATTCTCCGTGCTAGTTGACAGCATTACACCGTAGTGTTCTTGGCTAGCGTGGGCATAGAGGTGGGGCGTCACAGCATATTGGTTTATATATATATATATTTAAATAAGTTTATAATATAATAGTATAAGCATATGGTTGATTTCAAAGTATATATGTATATGGGTTTGTAATAATATTTATTTTAAAATTTGAATGTGTTTTATTTTATATATTATATAATGATTTTGGTTAATACGTTGGTTTTGAATATATGTATATAGAAATTTTATTTATATATGTATTGAAATTGATTTTAAAACAAATATATATATTTTTAGTATATATCAAGTTGATTCTGATTTGTTCTCGTCAACTTCTATATATATCAGCTTTGTTCGCCGAATTCGTGCCAATCTAGCTTTGATTTGGAATTCGTGCTTGGATCCGTAACTCAATTCATTGTCTATCCCCTCTAGCTTCGAAAGGTGAGCAATCACTCACGATTAACGTTCTTATATTTATTAAATTTGATTTCAATTGAAACAACAATTGAAATATGCTGCTGTTAGATATTTACATTGCTATATATATGCTATTATCTGTATTTGTTCACCTATGACATCTGACACCATTATCTGTTATTTTATACTGATGATATATGCCTGTTACTAATTGTTGTATTATTATCATATATGTTATCACTCTGCAAGTTCCCTGTTAGTATAGAATTCACTATGGGTTGAAATGATACATACCCGAATGTTCTGTAGAATAGGAGAAAATCGTTATGGGTTGAAATGATAAACCCAAGCGATTTTCATTGAATTGAAATTTGGGATTGCGGGTTGAAATGATATATACACGTATATATATTTAAATTGTGGATTGAAATGATAAATATCCGTATCACTTGACCATAGGATAGAAAATTATATATACAGACACCGTTGGTCTATATATAAATATTTTGAAAATAATTTTTATGGTTTTGGAAAGAAATATATGGTGTAATAAATATCGTTTTCAAGATATTATATATAAATGTATTTTATAAAGTTTAAATTCTTGGTTTTAAATTTTTATGTTTTGAAAGTTTTAAATTCTCAGCTAGTTTGAAATTATAAATTTAAAGAATTTACTTATAATTTTACTATTTTAAAATATGTATAAATTAGTTTAGTATAAATAGATTTAATAATAAGCTTTAATTTAATAAAGTTAAATAATATATGATAGGTTTAAGTGTTTATTTAAAATTTTATTTTAAAATAGTTTATAATGATTTTATAAGTTAAAGCTGGGAAGATAAATTTGAATTTATTTGAAATTGTATTTAATTAAGAATTTTATTTAATTAAATCGATTTGAAACTTATTTAATTTGTGATTTTAAAGATATGATTTTATAACTTGATTTTGGTTTAAGATAATTAAATGAATATTTTAAGTTTTAAATAAATTGAAGGAAATATTTAGTGATTTGAATTTTGGGTTTAATTTAAATGATATTGGAATTATTAAGTGAATATTTCAAAACTAACAATAATGAAGTTAAATTAAGATATATATATATGATATTTTCAAATTTAGTTTTGAAATGTGGAATATTTAAAGTTTTTGGAACATATTGAAATGGTTTATTTTGTATTTTAAATCGGTATTTGAAATTGATTTAATTTGAAATGTTTATTGAGAAATTGAATTGTGTTGAAATTGATAAATTGAGATTGAATTAAATTTGAATTGTGGAATTCGAGTTGATTTGGATCGATTTGTGAAATTGAGTAAGCTATTTTATTATATAAAGTATTTTTTTATTTATATTTAATCTATTTATATAATTTACTTTATGAATTATTTTAATATAAACTATTTTAATATAAATCATTTTTAATATAAACTATTTTTAATATAAACTATTTTAATATGCTAACTATTTTATTATAAACTATTTTTAACTTATAATTATTTTTATATAACTATTTTATTTTAATAAACTATTCTATTGTATATACTATTATTAATATCTAAGTTGTTTAAAGGAAAGTGTTATGATTTCAAAGTGTTATGATTTTCGAAGTGTTATAATTTCAAGTGTTTGGTTTCGAAAGTGTTTTAACTTTGAAGTACTTGATTTATGAAATGAATATTATTTAAGTGAGAAATGATATTGTATTGATATGGTTTTGAAATGGATATGATATTTTGGTTTTGAAGTATAAATTATTTTGGAATGGCCACTGTGTTATAATGACGTTTGGTTGTTAATAGCGTATATTACTACACAATAAATAGCTACACGGATCCTTAAAGGATGGGTATCCCAAACATCCTTTAAGTTACTTGTATTTTAGTTGATATTTCACTTGTGTTGGATTTATCGGTATAAGAATGTTAATCCTGACTCGAGTGTTTTGTGTTTTTGCTTTACGCTCGGGTCAGACTGAGTATCACAGCATTGGAGACTCACCTTTAGAGTTGGAGCTTCGTTTGGAGACCCAACTATCGATTCAGCTTTTAGATATTCAGTTGATTCTAGTGATGTATTCAGATTTGTTATTTGACTATTTTATCGAGACTCCTATGTATTCGAGACTTCTGTTGTATTTTGTTTTAACTCTCTATATATAAATGGTAGCTTCATGAACTACTATTCATGTATTTCAGCTGCTTATTATTGAAATACTTTGTGTTTGTGATTCTATGATTATTTATTTACTGTATATGATGAGTTTTGCCAAATTTAAATTAACAATCTGATATTTTGAGCAATTCAAGTCCGACATTTGTGGATGCGAATGGTTGAAAATACCAGGATGTTACAGTTGTGTATACTTACTACTGATATGGGACATCTCTAACCATAGGACCCGTGGGGAAGGGATATACATTTGTGTATAGGTAAGGGATAATATACCAAGGGTTCGCCTTGGATTTGAAGTATTAAAAGACCTAGTGGCTTTAGGGATGTCATAGGGTTTACTTTGGGGTGGAAGGTATTAAATGGTCTTTGGATCTACCTTCTCCCTATTTAAGATGTTTTATATAACAAAAGACGGTACTTAATTGGGAAATGAGGTCTGCTTTAATTCTAACAAGAGGTATAAAGTAACTAGAATGGGCATTTTCCTTGACATATGTTAGGTTAGTCTAAATAGGATTTCGGTTGTGGGAGGATGGCGTGATATGTTGGTATTGTTGTTGTACCGATATTTAGTTATAGGGCCGGCATATAGGCTATGATCACTAGCGGTTCTGATCGGTTGTTAGCAAAGACTTGGGTTATGTCCTGACGGATTTCGCTTCCTACTAGTGTAGAATCTATATGGGATATGCAAAGACCTCATTATTTAATTAGTTATTTGTTTATAGCAGGTAGGCTATTTAACCCTTAGATAAGTCTTTGAGATGCGTTAGTAATAGGTAATTGAATTATAAAGCAGTATCTTGGGGTCATTGGTCTTTGTAGCGAGAAATGATTGACTAGCGATTACGTTACGAAGGGTCTGCTTCAGGGTTGGGGTATTAAATAGCTGATGGGTCTGCCTCCTCCCTATTTAAGAAGTAAGTGGTCAGGGTTTTCTTTTGGGTAGTACAACGTTTAAATATATGTGTATATAGGCGCACACACATATACATACATACAGATATATATATATACACATACATACATATATATTTATAGTTATACCTCGGAGAAAGTTAGACATATCGTATGTGTAGATGGAATTACATGGAATAGCAGTGAATAATAGACACAACATTTTAATATAAATCAATCAGCATAAATTAATGTTATGGATAAAATATGTAATTTTCTAGTCATCATAACGTTGTAATATTATCCATGCACGGAGCTACTGGTGCAAGACGTTAATTACAGATAGCGAATATTTCTCATTCATGCACGGAGCTGGCAAGGGAATTAGATACTAAAGGAGCAATATTGATTCCAAGGTAGTAGCCTTGGTTAGCATATGTTCTATTATATTATCCTATTCCACTATGAGTTTATGTAGATAGCTCTCTGATATACTTATGTTTATTACAGATTACCAAAACCAACGATTTGTATGCTAATGGACTTGAGTTTCGATTTAGTCGAAATTCGGACCCATTAAGGTGTAGATTGTTACAGCATGTGATATCGATAAAAAGATTTAAATTGGATTTAAATAAGAATAATACTAACTGTTTTTTGAAAAAAATTTGGGGTCCACACAAACCATGTATGGCCTGCCATGATTTAAGAAAGAGGAGGAGTTACTTGAATTAGATATTAAAAGGTTAATTCTAATTAAAGAATAGGTAAGTCAGTGTATCTTTATGAGAGCTTTATTTCCTCCTTTATTTAACTAGCCTCTGTCTTTTTTTGTTCTCCTTAATTTTTGAGATCTAGGCCAAAAATATTCATGGTGGAAAGGGTATAAAATTCTAAAATCAAACAAGACATAATAGGTGGTTATCTCTCTAGTTCTTACAAATCTGGAGACCGATATATTTGATCTAGGAATCTTCACATCTTCAAGATATTTCTCTTGGCTTCATCTAAAAGGTGAAATCCTATTTTGTTTATATGTTATTACATTATGATTATATGTTTCTATTTTTCACCTATTCCATTCAATCATCTATATGTACTTTTGAATAATGTTTTGGATATTTTGTTTATTCCTTTGAAGTAACTTTTTCCTCATCATGTTAATATGGTAAAATCATCTTGTTTATATTCTTTGTTATTCACATGTCACCAATGATAATTATTTTGGATCTATCCCTATTTTTGTTTTTATTTATGTAATTAGATCTGCATTTCAATGTCACAATTTACACATGTCTGTGTTGTCTAATTCTTTCATATAAGAACTCTTGTTTGAATAACATTTTAAAAAAAATTGTTGACATAAAGTTTAGTTTCATATTGTAAAATTTAAAGTTGAATATTTTCTCTCAAGTCTTTTTGAAATAATTTTTGTTTATTGTTTACATAAACTAGGCGAACTTGAAATTCATAAGTTGATTCAAAAGGAAAGGCTAACAATTTGATTGAAACCTAATGTTAAATTAGTTAATATAATTTTATTGCTTATTACATAAAAATCCAAACTTGAACAAAATACACATTTTATTTATTTGTAACATTTTGGAACATGAGTATAAGTTTTGTATGGTTGTTGGTTTGGATATAAATCTTTTGATATATGTTTGGTATGGTTGTTGATTTGGATATATATCTTGTAACAACCCTAGATTTTGGCCTATATTTTAATTTTTGACTTTATTTTATTTTAAATTATTTTAAACTTGTTCTATTTCAAACATTCCATTTTAAATATAAATGTTGACTATTAAGTGATTTATAGTTCAAACTAGTATAAATTGGATATTTCACTGAAAAGTGAATTTCTATTGAAACTGGTCAAACTTTGACTTTTGAACTTTAAATTTAAATATTTCAAATTCTTAAATTTTATCTTTTATTATGAAAATAGATTTAATTCCATGGATATAGCTTTTCGTTTCGTTGGAAACGGAGTTAAATTGTGAAAGTTATGTATATTTCAATATTGTGTGTAAACTGATGTATTTAGCAATATTGTCTATTTTAAATTATATTTTATTTGTCATATTTTGTTCTAATATGTGTTAGTATTTTATTTTATGTATAATTTTTTCTTTTAAATAATTTAAAGTGATTATATAATTTTTCCAAAGCGTATTGAATTTATTTTCTATTTTTAAAGGCTAGTTTCTATTTTTCTGCTATTTTCTTCAATTAAATTATATTTAATTAAAATTTATTTATTCATTTTGTGAATGCATTTTTATTTTATGTTATTATCTTTGTTTATAAATGTTTTACAAGTCCATAAACTTTTTCCAAAGTTCATTGCATTTATTTTTCATATTTTCAAGACTAGTTGCAATTTTTGCTGTTTTACTTAATTAAATTTTATATAATTAATAATTAATTAATTTATTTTTGTTTATTTACTAAATTTTCGTATTTTATCCGAGTTTATATATATATTTCAGTTATATAAAACTTAAAAAGAAATTAGAGGAAATATGAAAAGTTTTAAACTATTGAAATTCCTATGGCTTTTCACCTTCCGACCTTTCACTTTCTCAACTCCTCTCTTCAATGTTTTGGCCATGCATACCCTATTCTTTTCAGCGGACTTCTTTTCATTTTTATCACGCAAACATTTATCTTTCTCCTCCAAAAAAATCACGGCCATGGCTTCAAATTTTGGGTAAAAATTCCTTCTTTCTTCCTTGTTTTATATGTTTTTTCTATTGAAACTGCATATGCTCTCTACCTTCATAGTTTGGTTCCTCCTCCTCCAGGCTTTGGCCGACCACCACGACCCCCTTCCTCTGACCATCACCCATCCTAGCAACCCTCCTCCTCAGGCCTAACCAATCCAAGTCCAAGATCTACACAAAATCCACCAAAAACCATCACAAACTATCACTTATGACCTAGAATTGTCATCTCCTCCTTCTACCACCTTTTGCCACCACTACCTCCACCACCACCACCACCTTTGACCTGACCTTCCACCACCTCTGGCCCACACTCCAGCCACCACCTGACCACCACATACCATGGCCAAGCCACATCAGCAAGGGGCCGAACCCTATGGTGCAACAAAAGCCACACTTTGCCTTGAAACCCTTTGGTATTCCATTGCCTTCAACACCTTGTAACTTCCACTCACCTTCATCACCTTGTAGCCGCACCTTTTCCAGACCATACCTGATCCAAACCATGCCTTTAGCCGTGCCATTTCAGATCTGGAGCTGAAGCATAGGTGGTAGGAAGCAAGTGCAAACACATTGACTTTGTTTATGCATCCATTTCTAGCATTGTTTATTGAATTTTTGGGTTGAAATCTTGTGTTGTTTGTAATTGTTTGGTTTGAATGTGACAAGGCAATTAGCTTTGGCTCTCCCACACTCAAATAATTATCGTGCTCTCATGCCTCTGGAAATCTTTGTTGTGCGTTTGTGGTTGTCATCTCCAGCTTGAACAAGTGAGTAATTCTCACCAGACAATGTGTACTTATATAACTAGTAAACTGACACCATTTGAATCTGTAAAATTATATCATCCTGTTGTAACTGTTATATTATGATCATATAATGTTTACCCCTATTATTACATATGTTATATCATCTATTACTGTTATCTCATGCTATTCTGTTTATTTATATCAGTTTATCACACTGCAAGTTCCCTGTAGATTAGAATCACTATGGGTTGAAATGATACATACCCGAACGGACTTTAGAATAAGGAAAAATCGTTATGGGCTGAAATGATAGGCCTGAACGATTTTTATTTATTTATTTATATTACTTGGGATTGCGGGTTTGAAATGATAAAACTCGGTTTTTCTTTGTAAACTGCGGATTGAAATGATACATATCCGTATCACTTGACCTAGGCTAGAAAATTATATACAGACCTGTGGTTTATATATTTTTCTGAAAATTTTAAAATACTTTTTTAATGTAAATATTATGGTATTTTGATTTAAATTTCATTAAAATGATTTCTATAAAGTATTTGTGATTTTCTACAAATTAAATAAGTGAATTAAGTAAACGGTGAAGTAGAATTTGAAATATAAGTTAATTTTGGAATTTATGATTTTGTTTATAAATGGAATTTTTGTAAAGTAAGAAAATATGACAAATTTGATTTAAAGATGAATTTAATGATTTTTATTAAGTAATAATAATGTTTTAAAGGTGTTAATGATTTTGTATAAATTAAAATATGGAATAAATGAACATTTAAGCTGAATTTGGAAATATAACTTAAATTGAATTTTGTGAAATTTGTTTAAAAGTGAAATTTTAATTAAGTAAAATAAATGGAAATAAGCTATATTTTTGGAAATTTAAACTTAGTTGTTAATTTAATAATTTAATTAAAGAAATGAAAATTTAATTGTTATTAAATTTGATTTTTGTATGGAAATTTGACTTTATAAAATCATAGAAATAAAGGTATTTAAATGATTGTGTTAAATGTGAAATATATGATTTTATAAGTTAAAATGATTTATATTAAAAGTTAATTATTTGTGGAATTGTAAATAAAACTCTGAATATGATTTAACAGCATTTTGAAATGTAATGTAAAGGATATTACAACATTTTGTAAATGTTGTAGTGTTTTAAATGAACTAAAAGGTTAATTTGAAATAAAGGCTATTATAGCACTTTGTAAGTGCTATAGTGGTTAAACTTAACATGTAAGTTAATTGAAACTTAAAAGAAATCTATTACAGCATTTAACGCTGTCTTTTGTTAATTAACTGTTTTAAACTATAACTTTACGTAGCATTTTATAAGTGCTACGGAAACTATATTTTGTTGTTTTAAATTAATTTTAATGAAAAATAATCTCTGGAAAATGATATAATTTTGGGAAATTAAATGTTAAATTTCTAAAGATAATGAAGAGATATTTAAGTGGAAGAATTTGATTTCTAATGTGAGTTTAAAATGGTATTTAAATTTAATAAAATGAATGGATTTAAATGGTATTTAAATGAATAAAAATGAATGGTGTTTTGAATAATATTTTGATATTGTGAAATGAGTTTGAAATGATACTTGATTTCTGACTTATTTAATTTATTTGATAAATGAATATTTGAAGTATATATTAATTGAGTTTATTTAAATGATATTGGATTTATGAAATGTGGGAGATTTAAAGTTTTGAAATATACTAAAGATTGAATATTGTATTTTGTGGATTTAATCTATATTGGGAATTGATAAGATTTGAAACGGTTTGTTGGTAAACTGTAATTGAATTGAAATTTGATGGTTTGAATTTAATAAGTTTGTAAATGTATAGAATTAAAAGATGATTTTAAATATATGATTTCGAAATGCTGTGATTTTCAAAGTATAATGATTTCAAATGTTTTGTTTCAAAAGAGTTATAACTTTGAAAGTATAGACTATCTGAAAGGTGAATATATGTTTGAAATGGAAATGATGTTGTTTTGAAATGAACATAGTTTTGAAATAAAATGATTTTGGTTTTGAAGTATAACTATCAAAGGTATGATATTTTGATATATAAAAATGATTTGAAATAAAGTTTGAAAAGATATAATATTTTGATGTATAAAAATTATTTGAAAAGAAGTTTGAAAGGATACGATATTTTAGAATATTGAAATGATTTGGAAATGATAAATCTTTATTTTGATAAAGACATGATTTTGAAATGATATCTTATTTTGAAGTAAAGTATTGTTTTTAAAAGTTATAACCACAGGTTATAATAACGATTGGTTGGAAAAGAGACCGGGATCGGATATGGACATACTCTCTGTCGATACCGAAAACCACTTTGACAACCGTGTACGCGGTGGAGATTCCAGAATGAAGTAGGATGGTGGCGACGTTCTTAAGGTATGTTACGTGGACCCAACTCCCGTGAGTTGGCATAAGGTGGCTAAAACAGGAGCGATTGACGGACCAAGGAGGTAGCACCTCTTATCGGACACACTTCTTCGATACCATTCTATTACTTGTGATTGATTTGGTGGCCACCCTTGATTGGGAGTGTTGTTCGAGGTGGGCGGTAGTGGCTGCTATGCGTCACCACTAGTCCGGATGCGTAATTGGTATATCTACCCTGGCATTGCCTAGTTGTGCCGTGTCACCTACCATATCGAGCTTTACTACGATTATGATTTTAAGATCCGACCGCGTTAAGGTTCTCCATCCCCTTAACGCTATTTTCTATATGATTATACTTTACTGATTAGACATTATTATAATAGCGAATATTACTACATAGTAGATAGTTTAACGGATCCTTAAAGAATGGGCGGTCCCAAGCATTCTTTAAGTTACTTGTACCTTATTACAGTTCACTTGAGTTGGTTTATATTATATAAGTATATATTGTCCTGACTCGAGTGTTTGTGTTTTGCTTTACGCTCGGGTCAACCTGAGTATTCAGATTTGGATTTCCACCTTCTGGAGATTTGAATCGCTAGAGATTATCTGCTAGTCTTGTTCTATCGACTTCAGTTAGGTTGCTCTGTTCAGCTTGTACTTGGTTATCTTATTTATACTTCCGTTGTACTCTATTTCTTCTATTGTATCTTATGTACTCTGATATATTTATATAGTAGCTTCATGAACTACTATTTCTTTTACTTCCGTTGCATTATTTTACTCTGTGTCTGTGATCTGTGATTATATTTATTTACTGTATATTCTGAGATTTGCCAAATTTTAATTACAACGCGGTATTTTGAGCAATTCAACTCCGGCATGAGTGTCTACCTATACACTTATAATGGATGCGAATGGTTGAAAATATCGGGTCGTTACATATCTTTTCATCGTTGTACACTTTAAAAGGGAAATTTTTGTTATAAGTGAACATTTATGCAAAATGTCATATGCCCCCTTTAACCCTTTTTTTGTTAAGGTTGGATTTTATTTTATTACCCAATTTTTTTAAATAAATATACATATAATTACATATCCCTTTGAATTAAAGTTAATAAAATAGATTCTTATATTTAATCATTAACGTAGTTTTGAAATCTCATCAAATTAGATATTGTTTTAAGTTTTGATTTCATAGTGTGTAAATTAGTTAATCTTAATTTTAATATATATGTTTGTGTATGCGTCTATGCATGTGTGTGCACAAGACAGACAGACAGACACACACACACACACAGATATATACGCACACACACACATAGATGTGTGTGTGTGTGTGTGTTTTATTAGTCAAAATTTTGGACAACAACGACATGTGTAAATTCAGTAGTAAATGTCATGTAATATGTCAATCAATCTAATTAGAGAGAGATGAATGGTTTCTCTCTCTACATTTATTACCTTACCTTCCCTTAATTAATTATTTGCATTAAGAGAAAGGAACAAAAAGTTTCTTTCTTTGAACATTTACAAGTCTATATGTATATGTGTGTGCGTGTGCGTGTGTGTGTGCGCACTGCTTACATGTTGCTCCTACCATTCAAACATATGAATGTATTTGATACATTCATTATATTACATACTAATTTAAATTAAATTTAAAATTCATTTTAACCAAATTAAATAAAATATGATTACATTTAAAACATTATTAGATTGGATCCAATAATCTTTTAGCTTTTCATTAGCGCAATAGATCCAAATAGGATTTTTTTTCTTTCGAAATCTACCTATTTCACACGCTTCCGACTGGCCCGGTTTCTTCAATGGTATCAAAGCCAAATTATCTATGTGGTCTAAATTAGTCTTGTTAGGACTAACCAAATAAGCTTACCATTTAGTAGGAAATCTAGAAAACTAATGTCTAGGCTTAGGTTTGGGTAATCAAGCACCCTGGGCTCTAAGTGAAATGAGCCCAAAGGTTGCCTCTAATAGAAAATGCCCAATTTGAATTGGACTTTGGGCTAATTTACAAAATTATTATGAAAATTAAAAATGAAATTTAAAATTTAAAATAAGGTATACATTATAAATGCTATAATGTGATTTCAAAGTTATTCTATAAGATTTTAAATTGTTAAATTTTAAATAAGAATTACATTATAAATGTTATAATATGATTTCCAAAGTTGGCTTTAAAAACAATGTATATTATAAATGTTATAATATTGCTTTGAAAATATAATAAACATATTTCAAAATTTTTTAAATTTATTAATAAGATTAATAAATTAAATAAATAGTTAATTAATTAAAGTATATATATGTACAGATAATTAAATAAATAGTTAATAAGAGATCTGAAAGGATTAATCTAATTGAGGAGGTTATAGATGATGGTCCAGATAATTGCATTGTTAAGAAATCGAAATTTTGCGATGGTGTAATACAGTATAACTCAGGTTCTCTTGAAAATTTTATTACTTTGGATGATTCTTTTGGGTTAATCTTAGAAGATGGAATTTCTGAAGATTTAGAAAAAATGTCTAAGTTACATTTGGGAGTGGCTTTTGATGGATTATTATCTTTAACAAATGTAGTTAAATTGGATGAAATTAAGGAGAAGGATATAAGTAAGAACTTGGAATGCAATTTGGAGTTTGTCTCTGTTTCAGTACACTGTGACACCTGTGTATCAGATACACATACAAAGGGTCTCAACAGCTCTGAAATGTTTAATCTGATAGCAGAAGTTTTAGATGATGGTCTAGCCAATAGTAATGTTAAGAAATTGAAAGTTTGTGAAGATGAAACATTTCATAACTCAGATGCTCCTGATAATTTTAATGCTTTGGGCTATTCTTTTGGATTGAAAGACGGTTTTTCTGAAAATTTTGAAGAAGTTGCAATTTTCAACTGGGAGAGGATATGGATGGATTTTTGTCTTTGATATCAGTTGTAAAGTTGGATACGATTTTGGAGATTGATATTAATATGAATTTGGAAGGTTGTTTTGAGCCTAATTTTGATGATGTACACTATGACACCAGTGTACATGACGAGATAAACTTGCAAAACTTAAATCATATTGGTGATATCTCAGCTGTGCTCGAAGTTGATGGAATTGTTTTTAGCTCCGTATATCCACTTAATAATGTTGACTCTGAGTTTTTGGCTTTGGTGGAGATGGGTGGTTTGGAAGAGGAGGAGTTTGTTAATAGGGGGATGGTTGATTATATAGATATAAACATGTTTTCATTACAAAATATTGAGGAAGGGGTCGATAACTATATCGCTTCAGTTGTTGTTAAGGGGAAAGTAGCAGAAGAAGTAATTATGACTCCGGGTAGTTTTCCAGATAGATTGATAGATGATGCTTCAAGTCTTGTACAAGGAGATAGTAACAATATTTTGAGTACTGATGCGGTAACAATGCATAGAGTAGGCAATATTTGGGAGTCACAAAAGATGGAAAATGGAAATAGTTCTATTCTTAAATCTAAGAAAGGAATGTGTAAGAAATCTGTAGTTTCTAGTGGATCTATCCGGCGAAGCGCTTGGATTCGCAACGGCCAGTCACAGTTTATGGGTGAGTTACCTGGTTTGTGTGCCACAAGTGGCGCAACGAATTCAGGCTCAGGTATGGGTCCTATTTTGGGTAGTACTTACTCTACTTATGCATTAGGTAGTCTATCATCTGCTGAGTTTAGTCAGTTAGCTTGTGATACATCTTTTATTTTTTCTGATATTGAGATTGATCGAAAGTTTATTAGACGCAAGGAATTAGAGAGGGCTAGTACTGTTGGTTTATGAGGATCATTAGTTGGAACATTAGAGGTCTGAATGACTTTAATAAGTGTGATAAGGTTAGAGCATTCTTTAAAGACTATTCTATTGACATTGCATTGCTTCAAGAAACTAAAATTTGCTGTCCTGATGTTAGGTTTTTTAGAAGATTAGGTGGGTATCATTTTAGAAAATGGGTTTTTTTACCTTCTGTGGGTACTTCAGGGGGATTAATGATAGGTTGGCGGGATAATTATTTTAAATTACTTCAATGTATTGTTAAACAACATTCTCTTCATGTTATACTTATTAATCTTTCTAATAACTCTTTTTTAAATATTTCTAATGTTTACGGACCTAATTCTAAATTTAATCGGAGATTTTTATGGAATTGAATGCCTAGATTTTAGATCCTTTGCCCCGGGTTCTTGGATTTTGGGGGGTGATTTTAATGTTACGCGTTTCATTGGTCAGAGATATCCTAGGGAAGGGGATTACTCTGCAATGGAGGAGTTCGATCAATTTATTATTAATTCTAATTTGATTGAAATTCCCCTTTCTAATAGAGAGTTTACTTGGAATAACGCTAGAGAGTCTCCATCCATGGCTCTTCTTGATAGATTTTTTGTTAGTGATGAAATCGAGGACAAATTCCCAATCTGTAGAGTCACCGGTTTACCTTATACATACTCCGATCATTGTCCAATTATTCTTACTTGTGAATTCCATAGAGTTATTATTAATAATTTTAAATTTGAAAAGATGTGGCTTTTGGAATCTAACTTTGTTAATCTAGTTAAAGGTAAATGGGTTTCTTTGAGTTTCCATAATATCAGAAATAAGGAAAATTCTGCAAAAGATTTTGTTTCTAAACTTAGGGAGCTTAGGATTTTTCTTAAAAATTGGAACAAAAATGTTTTTGGCAATCTAAAAATTAAAAAAGATAATACTCTTAATGAAATGCTTAAAATTAATAAGATAGAAGAATCTAGATCTCTAAATATAGGTGAACGTAATGTTCTTACTAATTTAAAATATGAATTAAATTCTATTTTAGAAAAGGAGGAGGTTATGTGGAAACAACGATCCAGAATTCAATGGATCAACGAAGGTGATAATAATACCAAATTTTTTCATAATATAGCTAATGGTAGAAAATGTAGTAATACAATTAACTCTATATTTGTTAATAATATAGAGTTAGTTGATCAAAGAGATCTTAACAAGGCTTTTATAGACTATTATAAGGATATTTTTGGTTCTAAAATCAAACATCGAACCAATGTTAGATGGATAGATCTGTATCCATCTGATTCTATTATTGATTTATAAGAGTTAGATAATCCTTTTACTGAAGAAGAAATTAGAAAAGCAATTAATGACATGCCAAGTGATAAATCCCCGGGACATGACGGGTTTCCTATTTTATTTTATAACACTTTTTGGGACGTTTTAAAATTTGACTTAGTTAATATGTTTAATGATTTTTACAATGGTAATTTGCAATTAGGGAGATTTAACTTCGCAAATGTTATTTTGTTACACAAAAAAGTAGGAGCTAAAAACTTAAAAGATTTTAGACCTATTTCCTTGATTAACTGTTCAGTTAAAATCATTTCTAAAGTTCTAGCTAATAGACTTAGTAAAAGAATGAATGAATTAATCGATTGTTCACAATCGGCTTTTATTAAAGGGAGAAATATCATTGATGGAGTGACAGTTGTTCAAGAATATATTAATTACTGTTGTAAGAATAACATAACTTGTGCGATTTTAAAACTTGATTTTGCTAAAGCTTTTGATTCAGTAGATTGGGATTTTCTTGTAGATATTTTTCATGCTAGAGGTTTTAGTCATAGATGGATCTATTGGATTTTGACTTTGCTTAGAACTGGAAACTCTAGTATTATGGTTAACGGTATATTAGGTAATAGAATTCAATCTAAGAGAGGTTTAAGGCAAGGGGATCCCTTATCGCCTTTATTATTTAACTTAGTTGTTGATGTTTTTGCTAAAATTATTAAAAGAACAGTGGATAATGGATCTCTTGGACGTGTAGGCAATGAAATTTCGCGTAATGGTTTATCGGTTCTTCAATTTGCTGATGATACCTTACTTTTTTCTTCCCATCTTCCTAGACACATCATTACCCTTAAGTTTATCCTTTACAGTTTTGAACTTTTATCTGGTTTAAGAATAAATTTTGACAAAAGTTCCGTGTTAGTTTTAAATGATTTTGATAAAGTTGAAAACTTAGTTGCTAATACTCTTAATTGCAAAACTATGAACTTTCCTTTTGACTACCTCGGTTTTGTGATTAGACCCACCAAACTCAAACATGATGACTGGATTATTATCATTGATAAAATTAAAAACAAGGTTTCTAACTGGAATGGGAGATTTCTATCTAGAGCAGGTAGACTAGTTTTAATAAATTCTGTTTTATCAGCTCTTCCGATTTATTGGATGTCCTTGCATTTGTTCCCGGATTGGGTTATTGATAAAATTGATAGGATTAGAAGAGATTTCTTATGGAGTGGAGAAAATTCTAATAATAATATTAAATGTCTTGTAAATTGGGAAACCGTCTGTAAGGCCAAAAAAGAAGGTGGATTAGGTGTTATTAATTTGCGTAATATGAATTTGTCTCTGTTAGGTAAATGGCTTTGGAAGTTCAATGATATAAATGATAACGCTATTTGGAAAGAGATCATTTCTAAATATTACTATAATGGAAATAGCAATTTATATCAAATTACTTCTCCATCCACTCAAAATATATCTAACTTTTGGAAAAACATTTTAAAATGTAATGAGATATTTAATTTAGGAATAAATACAATTGTTCACTCTGGTAATCGTACTTCGTTTTGGCGTGACCGTTGGATTTCGATCTTGCCTCTTAAGATAGAATTTAAGGATCTGTATGAAATTTGTAACTTTAAGTATGCTTTAATCAGTGAAGTTTATTCTCTAGAAAATGATCCTTCTTGGAATTTCAGTTTTAACAGAATTTTAGTTGATTCAACTTTTAGACAACTTTCTTTGCTTTATGCCAGATTAAATCTTTATAATATTGATAATGATAATGATTTTATTAGTTGGGAATGGGATAAAAGTAAGAAATATACTTCTAATTCTTTCTACAGATTCATTAATTTTTCAGGTACAATAAATAACTCATTTAAATATATGTGGAAATCTAATGCTCCTCCCAAATCCAAAATTCACATGTGGTTAATTCTTCATGGAAAACTTAATACAATCGAATTTTAAAAAAGAAAAAATATTCAAAATGATAATAAATGTTATTTTTGTAATCTGTATCTTGAGGACATTAATCATATATACTATAATTGCATGGATTCTAATTACATTCTAATCAATACTCTTAAAATTTTTAACTTTAATATAACAACTAAAATTTCGGATTGTGAATTTTACTGGAACAATTTTAGATTCAAGTTCAAAAAGAATATTAGATTTTTACTAGACACTTTATTCATTATTATTAGTTGGTTTATTTGGTTTGAAAGAAATCAAAGAATTTTCAATAATAATAATTGTCATTTTAACAAATTGATTTTTACAATCTCTTCATTTTGTTTTAATTGGATCTCTAACCCCAAATATAAATTAGCCAAAAATATCCTTTTCAAAAGGTATCTTAACAAGGTTAATCATAATATTAATTATTTTAAACACAACAATAATTTTTTTAACATTAATAATAGTATTATTAATATTTTCTCTAGTTTAGATGATGATTTCACTTCTAATCATAACTTACTTATGATTAAAGGTTCATAAGATTGATCCTTCTCAATATTTGTATTAGTCTCTGTTTGATTTTGGTTTTTAAGTTTTTTATTTATACTGTTATTGTCCAGTTAGTCTTATTTAGTTTTTATTTCCTTCCTTATTAATACATATATATGTATATTTACTATATAAATATACATATAAATGTATCATTCTAATTTTTTCTTTAGTCTTCCAGTTACAGGTATGGGAGATAGGATATCAGATTATTTTTGTAGGTTTTCATATCTTCAAATTGCTGGACACCAGATGGTAGATAGGTCAATAGAGTATCTTCATCTAGGACTACTAGTAGTTTCCTCCTCAGATTTAGGATTCTGCTATCTTCATTATGGAGTACTTTTTTCAGGAGGATATATTCTTCAGTTTGGTACCCCTTTCTATTGATTAGAGGCTTCAGAGCGGTTTCTCTTTTCAGCAGATCCACTTCAGAGCAGATGCTTATTCACCTCTCCTGATTTAGTTGGTTGGAGCTTCCTCATTAGTCTGGGACGTCATCCAGTAGTTTTTGTTTTTTCCTCTAGTTTTTTAGGTACTTCTAACACCTTAATATCGGGCGGTGGCCATGCCGGAGCTCGATATCGGGGTGTGATGGGTGGTGGCCTTGCCGGAACTCATCTTAGGAGTACCTGAGATTTGATATATATGTATTTGGTTTTTGTTACCTACCAGGCATGTTGGCAGCACTTTATATTCGAGTTATATATATATTCGCATGTGTGCTCTCCTCTATTCGTAGAGGATCACACATTTTTCTCAAAAAATATATGTACACATATGTTACATTATCTTGAATTGTTTAAGATGATGTAAGTATATATGTATATACATAAGAAATTTTCAAAATTAATATTTAATTAAATCATCTAATTAAAAAAGATAAATAAATGTTACTTAACAAATAATAAAATACATACATACATATGTATATATAAGTGTGTGTGTAACCATAAATGTTATGGTATACGTTCAATTAAAATGTTTAATTAAATAACATAAAATAATTAAAATGTTAATTAATTAAATTAATTAAATAAGATTTAGTTAATCTAATATACATAAGACTACTATATAAGTTAATTAAATTATAAAAGGTATGTAATAATTAAACATACATAATATAAACGTATAAAAAAGCGGAACTAAAAAACCTAAATAGACTCAAGGGATAAAGACATACATATAGTATGTATACCATGATTTTTGATGTATCCGACACTAAAATCATGAGGTTATTTTATACGAAATACATTATTCCATAAGTCGATATACTTAGTGTAATATATTAAAGATTATGAATCTTTTGTATAGAGTTGTCCTCCACCATTTATATATTAATAGATTGTTTGCATACTCTCTAGTTGTTGATATTCCTCAAGCTAGAGATGTTATGTATAGCACTATTAGAATATTGACTAGACGAGGTAAGATACATACACGTATTTGTTGATATTCCTCAAGGTACATGCATTATACTTAGCTTGCCGCGAAATGGTGGGTATTAGTGAATAATCTCTTTCGATTTGTTGATATTCCTCAAGGTTGAGATGAGATTAGGAGATCACGGGTTAGGAGTTGTTTTGATACAACCAATAAAGTTTTATCCATCATTTGTGGGACAATAATTTATTGATATTCCTCAAGGTCGGAATCCTAAGGCTCGCGAGTCCTAACACCTACTAAAGAAATCAAATGATTTTTATGTTTTTCTTAGGGTTTTGATAAACATAAAATTCTAGTGGAAGCCTTATTAGAAAAATTAAATGAAAATATATAGCCTTTCTAATAGCGTAAGAACATTTTCTAATGTGCAATTAATGTAATTGATAAAATGTTCATAAATTAAGATATATAAATGAAGTGAATTAAATACTGACAAAAGAAATATAAAATATACTTAATAATAAATATTTCTATATTTTATTGTTTCAATACCCATGCAAGCGCCTAATTTTATAGCTATTAAATACATTCATAATTGGTCACTTACGTGTTTATTTGCCTATGACTATGTGTTACCTTTATGAGTTTCAAACTCTAAAAGAAATACTTGAATATGAATATTTGATCCATGTACGATCATATATTAATGCCATATGGTGAATGGTCGCAATTCGGAATGTGCAAACCCCGATGAAATTGGTTCATTCGAAATAAGTAAGTAAATCTTAGTGTGAGATCGTATATTTAATATGATTGATATTATAATAATGATCTTGTCATGCTAAATGGAAAATTAGACCGAAAGCTACAAGATAGGTACATGAAATCTATTACTGAAATGTTACTTTGATCAATTTACAATATTTGATATTCATAAACATTAGGGATGATCAAATGCACTTTTGGAAAAGGTTCGTTATAATATTGTAGTAAGGGCTTCCTTTTGAATGGTTCCACCATTTAGGAAAAAAAACATATGTACAAGGGTAGATGTAAATTAAGTTACAATTGGGACGAAGAGAGTGAATGGTCACTTTTACTTTATAAAGAAACATCAGAAATGAGAACTGTAAAAATAATATTTGATACTTAACACTGGAGTGAAAAATATGATTTCTATTCCAAAATTTATTTTTTATATGAAAATTGTTTTTTATGAAATTTATTCTTTTGAGTTCAAGATATGTGATCTGAAAACTCTCAATTGTAAAATGGTTACAGTAGATGGAATAATTATCCTACGTTAAGTGGTTGAATAGACCTATGCATTTTATATGCTATTATAGCAATGGCAGAAATAGTGGGAGAATGCCACATAGCACTTATTGGCCGCATTAAATTATAAAAATTGTTTTCGAAAATCATACCAAACGTTATTTATGAAATAATAATTATTTTTCATTGTTGATTGAAAAATAGACATAGTTTTATTTCAATATTAATATTGAATATTTTTATAAAATAAAACTATAATAGTGGTATTTGTTTTCATAACAAAAGTGATGCATTGGAAAATACATAAATATTAGAAATTGTTTATTATTATTTTAGAATTACAGATTAAGCCATGGTTTTTGTAACATCCTGCATCCTAATGGGCCTGGATTTTCGCTAAATCGAAAACACAAGTCCACAAAAGTACGGATCATTGGTTCGGTATCCTACAAATAAAAAATGAATGCATATCAAAGCACTAACGATATAACTTACAGCAGAATGATAAAATATAACAAGTCACATAGTCACTGTTTGTACCAAAAATGGGCACAACACTCTTCGGAAGTCTTTGAAGAGATAAACGTGAAGAATGAAAATTAAAACTGAGGATTATCTAACAAAAACTCCAAATAACAGAAATGTAAATTGCAAAGACAAGCGATTTAGAGTGGTTCGGCGTTTTTGCCTACGTCCACTATGAAGTTTGATGTTTTTATTGCTCGATACTTGAAGATTGCAATGTCTTATAACGTAGTTCAACTGGTATTACGAGCTAAGTATGAATCTAGGACGACCGTGGTGATTCTGAGTAAATCTGGCAGAGTCTGGGCGCTCTTTAGCTCTTAGAATTATCCAACCCCTTTTCTGAATGACCAGGGGCTCTATTTATAGGTGTAGGAGGCTGATATTTCGCCTAAATTGAGGGGAGACCAGTTCTGGTACGTCAGGGGGCCCACATGGCTGAAATCTGGAGATCCGGGCCCACTTTGGGATCGATTCGAAGCTATGTTCAAATCGATCAAGAAATTGTCCAATCGAGCTGAAATTTGGTGTGAACATTCTTCAACATGTGCTCGAGCTTCTGTGAAAATTTCATGGAATTTGGACTTATAGATCTCAAGTTATGATCGATTCAAGATTGCATTTCTGGTTGATTAGCTTGGTTCGAATCGATCCCTTCGAATCGATAGGGTCGACTCGATGGTCTCGCGCGTGGCATTGTTGACGTGGCGCGCTTTCTTCGTATCGATCCTACCTTCACTCCGAGTTGACTGGGTTGAATCCATGTTTTTAGCTGCTGTGACTTGGAGGATTCGAAGTAGTGGATTCGAATGTACGTTCCCTTCGTATCGATCTGAGCGTTCCATAGTCGGTCGATACGAAGACTCTACTGCTGACTGGATTCAAAGATGGGGATGCTCAATGGTCTCGAGGTAATGGACCTGAAGGCAATCATAGGATGGAATCGAAGCTTCTTCCATTTCATGGATTCGAAGGGTGTTCCCTTGATGGACTCGAAGCAGGAAAGGCTTTGATGGATTTGAAACAAGGCATATGAGGATGAGTTCGAACTATGGCTCGCTCCTGGTGGACTCGAAGCATGGTTTGCTTCGACGGAGTCGAAGCAAGGTTACTCCTCATGGCTTCGAACCAATGCAGGGACGATGGATTCGAAGGTCTTCTACTTCGTACGATTAGAAGTGAAAGCATGTTTGATGGAGTCGAAGGCTAAAGCACTTCTCATGGATTCGAAGCAATCAGGGGAATTTCGTTGGATTCGAACTTGATGGATTCGACCTTAGGGGATTCGAACCATAGGGAGACGAAATCAAGGCTATGTCCTTCACTTGCGTCAATGATATCTTGAGCGTACGATCTCGGATTGACTTGATATTTGGAATTTTGGTTTCTACAACTTTACTTGACGTGTCTTATCAATTGTAACCCGATCCGGACTCGGATAAAATTCATCGTTATCTGTGGATATCCAGTGGCTACTCGATGTCGAGGATATATAATCCATATTCCTTAGTTAGTTTCTTGATATCTCGGCCTTGCCAAAAGGTGGGATAACAGTCACTAACCAAGATTTGACACTTCTAATGTCTAGCGTCCTTCCTAGTGTTGAGCGTGGGTAAGGAACATGACCTTTCACTATTCTAGCTTTGTACCAGTACTTGTCCATCTAAGCTATTCTATGGGTTGTAATGAGGAGGGGATCAGAACAACGTTACAGTGACTAGTAAATTATACATTTTATACACAGCACTAGTTTATGCCGTTTGTCTTCCATTTAGTGTTATGTCATTTAGTTTTACTTAGTCGCTTCGACTCCATGTACACGTACGATACATCCTATCTACTCGTAGTAGATTATATATATATATATATAAGTATCATGGTCCCCCATCGGACCTAGATACTATCCCCACTAGTATCTTTATATCAGCACCCCATCAAGATCCATCATCCTTACCGTATCACGATCTCGTCACTGCGCATACCGAGGAACTCCCATAGTGCCTACTAACGAATTCACAATAACTTAGCCGTTCACTAGTTAAATTTTTGGGGATTTTCTTATTTGCTTCCTGATTGTAGACTCAGCTCTACGAACTATAAATATGGTGGATTCAGCCCCATCGGCTGTGGGCTCAACTCCAAGGACTACCCTATTCATGTTTGAAAGGCTTCCCTAATAAGGTTAACTAGCCTTGCCTCTGAACAAACAAACTAGTAAACAATGTGGCGATGCATAACTCAACGTGGATCATACACTAGTAAGCAGTGTAGCCTATTAGGTGTAACCCCTGTCTTTCCCGTTGACTGCTAAGGATTGATGATGTTCTCTACCTATGCACAGCCCTACTCCTTTATTTGGTACCAATTTCAGCTGACATGCTATCATGGTGCCATTCTTCGCTCATCATCCGATTTAGATTGCCTATTGCAATCAAGGCGATTGTAACATCCCCATTTTGAGGCCCGAAACTAAGCGCTTCAGATGCTGTAATCATCTATAGTATTAATTGTATTTATAACATCAAGAGCATATGAATATGAAAATTTCAAAACTCATTTCATTGATAACTTTCATACTCATTACATCTCATTACATAATCCCATCGATTTCACATTCAGAGAAAATACAATAATAATTACAATTATATTTCAAGAGCGACATATGAAGATGACCCCTTGGGTGATCAGAGTCTAACTACTTGATAGTTATAAATCTTATCATTACATCCATTCAACCAAAACATAAGCTTTAAACAACACTACGGAAATAAACTCCTAATATTAGCTAGCTTTCCTCATGCACCTCTTCGAAAGCTTATTCGTCCAACCTGAAAATCCCTACTCCTGACCTACTCAAATGAGTACCCTGGAGTTTAGGAGGAAAAACAAAAACTTCGGGTCAAACAAAAAGTCTAGCGTGAATAATATTATACCATCTCGAACCAAAATTGATATCTACTGAGACTATGCCACTAAGCGGAATATTTTTCCCCTCACTAGTATCTTATCTAAATATGTCAATCATAAATCATGCACCTGCAACCACAATGGTTAGAACAAACCTACCATGATTATATGCATGCATACAACATGGGTAAGTCTGACTGGTATGTCATCCTAGGGTTATGCACACCTAAGGTTCACCCTTCCTAAAAATAGACTGTCTATCACAAATCATAGTTTACCCAGGGTCACCATGAACCTAATAGTTTTGCAAGCAAACTAATAACCTATCGGGTTGACTTGGGCAAAAAAATTTAACCAGATATTCCAAAATCTCCAAATACAGTTAGATGTAAAATTGGACTGTCTTTCTAAATCAGAGGACTACCTGTCCTTGTATCATAGCTTTCCCAGGGTTACCATGAACCTACTAGTTTTCGCAGGTAACTAATTAACCTTATCTAGAATCCTAGTTTTCCTAGGGTTACTATGAACCTACTAGTTTTCACAGGTAACTAATCAACCTATATGGCTGTTAAGTCCATGAGTCATATCATTTTGATGAGTTCAAGGCATCCTAATACAATTGATCTGCCTGATCTCCTGAATGAAATCCTAGTCACTTAGGAGCTTAATCTGACCATACTCACTACTTGAACAACCTAACTGGTAATTATGTTCCTAAATCCAAGATGCAATGTTGGGTAATGCGGATGTGAGTATGATAAATGATAAAACATGTAAATTTAACCGATCATATGATAACAATAACACAACACATCATTCATCAAAATATGTTCAATCGATTGTCACATCCTTACATAGCTTTTAAAACATTCGCTATCAAAGCAGGGCTATTGAGCCTCTAAAATAAAAGAGCCTCTAAAATATGAGATAAAGAGTCTCTAAAATAGATAAGAAACACGAGGTAAATAGCCTCTAAAATATGAGATAAAGAGTCTCCAAAATACGAGGTGTCGTGCTTCTAAAATATGAGATAAAGAGTCTATAGATGTGAGCCGCCGTGCCTCTAAAATGTGGGATAAAGAGTCTCTAGATATAAGGTGTCGTGCCTCTAAAATATGAGATAAAGAGTCTCTAGATATGAGGTGTCATGCCTCTAAAATATGAGATAAAGAGTCTCTAGATACGAAATGTCGTGCCTCTAAAATATATAATGGCATTTCTGTAAATATTTTGAAAACCGAATTATTTCCTTTTAAATATAATACTTTCCACCAACTCTTGCCTCTTATCAAATTATTATTGGATAACAAAATTTCTTTTCATATTCTTTTTATAATTTGCTAGTGGATCACATCCTACCTTCTTAACAACTTTACAAACACGTATAATTAACATATTTAATTTATATTAATTTAATACTTTTTTAGAACACTAAATTCATATAAAATCATAACCATTAGAGAAAATTCCCCAAAAATCACCAAATTTCCTTCTTCTTTTCTATACAAAATTTTTAGGACTAAAATATTAATTTAATTATTTTTTTAGCAAGGCTAGTTGGTTTTACATTGGACTGTGCCTATTATTAATAATGGAAAACAGGTGTTCTGCACATGCACAGAACAACTATGTTGGTTTTATGGTGGTTAAACCACTAAAAAAAAGTAAAAATACAGTACATGAGTTTGGTAGGATGCCAAAACTACTTGAAACAAGATGGTACAAAGTATTATCCTCATGGGAGGATATACTGTCACTATCTTTGACTCTAGTCTAATGAGATGTATAAAATCAGCAAATATAGCTGCCAAGTTAGGAACATAGTCCACCGAATTACATGAGTAAAGGTATTTCCGATCATAGTTATCATTAGCCAAAAATGATTCTATTTTCATTACCATCCTCTCCAAGAGACGAAAGAACAAGTTCTTCCCCCTCAACGTGGTAATATATCCTACGTTCCTCACCCTCTCCACCAACGTACATATGATAATTAGCATACTTTGGAGAATATCTCATTTCAGATTTTACATGTACCCATGAATGCTTATAAGAATTCCACACAATCTCATTAACGGCCGGAGAAACCTTTTTAGATTCGGTTACAGTGCAGGCCTCAATGGCCGAAACAACAATTAGGGGTCTTAGAGGAGATAGCAACTGCCAAGTCAAACCGTGCGACAAAACCGAATCAACTAAAGGAGTGGAAACCTCCTCAATTGGAGCAGTAACAATAGGAACAGTAGCAAAAGGATCAGCATCAACATGATGAGAAACAACAATGTCTATGGGAGGAGTACAAGCCATGGGCTTTGGAACCCATTTCAGAAATGGCCTAGGCAGTGGAATCTTGTCTGGAAGAGGTCGGTTAGCAAAGATGGACCCAAAAGTACACGTGTCTGATGAATGCCCAAATGACCGGCAAGATATGCAAATATCGGGTTTCTATTTATACTGAATTTCAATTTCCGCATCATGACCTTCTACTAGTCTAACATTCAACTACGACGACAATGGCTTAGTAGGGGAGATCTAAATCAAAGCTCTAGGATACAACAAACTCTTACGAGCCTCGGTACTTGAATCAAAACACCAAAAGTCACTAATCAGACTAGCAAGACAATTCAAATCGATCAAGGGCTAGATGGAAGATGGAATAAGAGTAAAGGTGGCCCAAACCGGAATAGAGAGAATTCGCTCTCTAGTTTTGTCCACCCAAGGCTCTATGGTGTGACAATAAATGGTTTCCCCAAGATGATTAACGGACCGGACTTAAGAGCTCTAAGCTTATCTTCCTTATTAGCGAATTTGAAATAAAACATGGTATTGAAATATTAAATTTGGAGACTATCTCTCAATTTCCATACGTGCTTGCATTGATCACATACATCTTTATATGATGGGGAAGGATCCAAGAAAAACCCGACTAAATACTCAGACCAATATTTCACACCCTCTTGGAGCATTTTAGTCGGTGGCACACTGACACCGTCAATCACATCAGTTTTGAAAGCATGAGTGAAGGTGCCAGCGATTTTGGGCAAAGACTTAAATAACAAAGACCATTTGTTCTGCACAGGCACATGATAAGAGACTTTAGGTGAAACCTGCAATACCTGGGAATGCTTATGGCCAGCATTTGCACAAACATCTTGCGAGCATTCATCATTTCAAACCAAACAACCATGTCCAGTATTACCATGGAATACTTCATTCTCACATTCATCATCCGATACACCATTACCGACACCATTACCAAAACCATTACCGACACCTTCATTATCGAGATTACATTCACCAAAACCTGGAATTTCTAACTGTGACCACTGACCAATGTCATCAGTGGTGGCTGCCACCAGGAAAGGCGAAAGAGGGGACATACTTTGTGATTAACAGTTGGCAAATACATAAATAGGATTTGCAGGTGTTTTGAGATTTGATTTTCCCATTTTAGAAACCAAATCTTGAAACAGATTAGTAGGGATGGAATGCCACATCTCAGGACCAGACGGTAGAGAAACCTTGATCGAGCAGACAATCTTAGAGCTAGGAGCTCGTTAACTAGTGGTGACTATAGATGGAGCACTGAACGATCGGCTAGAACTAGTCAATGATGCAACTTTGTCAGGTGGAATAATAAGATTACGAGGGCGCGACATGGAAGGAGAAGAAAGCAAACAAGGGAGAAATAGACGAAGGAAGACGCAGAGGAGTAGAATAGAGGAGGAAATGTTTAGAAAGGAAATTTGCCAATCACTTATCATGAGCGGCCATTAGAAATATTTCTGAAAGTGGAATTATTAATTAATTATTCTAAATAATTAAAACCCTAAATAAACACTTTTTCCCTTAGGAAATTCATAAAATATTCATATGCACTTGGAAAATTATGAAATTAAAAACTCATCTCCAAAATAATGTTTTACACGACATATTCAATTTTAAGTCAATAGGAGATCAAAAAGTAGGTTTTTGCCTTTAAAACCCACTAGAATAATTTCATAAATCATCATTCAATCAAATAATGATATATCAACCATAACATGACATATTATCACAATAATTTTAGAAATCAATGATAGATTCGAAATTAAGCAAAAAAAAATGAGATGGTCAACTATTATTCACGTTAGATTGGATAAGAGAGATTGAGATTTAATGTAGATTAATTTCCCTTAGCTTTTTCCTTTGAATTCCTTAGCTTTCCTCTTTTCTTTTTCTAGGTTATGGCCGTCCTTCTTTATGTTTTGTTTTGATTTAGAATATGAAATAAGAATGAATAAGAGAGAAAAGGTTTAAGGAATGAAATAAAGAGTTATTCTCATTACGCCCCTCTCATTAATTCTATTCTACTCTATGTTTAAAACATTCTTATTAATTGATTATGTAACGACCCGACATTTTGGACCATTCGCATCCATTATAAGTGCATAGGTAGACACTCATGCCGGAATTGAATTGCTCAAAATACCGCGTTGTTAATTTAAATTGGCAAAACTGAATATATACAGTAAATGAAATAATCACAGATCACAGACACAGAGTAATAAATGCAGTGGAAATAAAAGAGATAGTAGTTCATGAAGCTACTATATGAATATATAAGATACATCAGAGTTTACAACAGAAGAGTAATACGATACATCAGATACAAATTAGAATACATCACTGGAATCATCGAATACTGAAAGTAGAATAGATGGCTGGATCTTCAAGCAAAGCTCCAACTTCAAAGGTGAGTCTCGAATACTGGTACACTCAGTCTGACCCGAGCGTAAAGCAAAAACACAACACACTCGAGTCAGGATTAACATTCTTATATTAATAAATCCAACTCAAGTGAAATAGCAATTGAAATACAAGTAACTCAAAGGATGTTTGGAATAACCATCCTTTAAGGATCCGTCAAACTATCTACTATGTAGTAATGTACGCTAAGTAGATAATGTCTATCAGTAATATAAGAAGATATCAAAATTGTGTTAAGTCATGGCCCATTCCACCCTTAACACATTTTTATTCCCAAAAGCATATACAAGACCGTAGTTTCCCCAAAACCGGAAGTCACCAGAGGGCAATCCATATACTAAAGGTACAAATCAAAATCGTAGTGGTCGCGAATAAATGGAATACAAGTATGACAAGGCACATGAGGCAATACCCAAGATAGTGATACTACCGTTTGCCTGATCCGGACTGGTGAGAACGCAACACCGCAGCGCCCGCAACACCGTGAAACAACACTCCCAAAATCAAGGGTGCACCAATCGACAACAAGTAATAAGTAGTTCGAAGAAGTGTGTCCACTTGAGGTAGCTAATCCTCCATTGGCCCGGCACGGCTCCTGTTTTAGTCATTTCCAATTTGACACAAGTGTCAAGTCTATCCATTATCGTTCTCTTTCTTTAGTCATCACATACATCATTCCAACCACTTCATTCTGGATCATCACTCCACGCATAGTTATTAAAGTGGTTTCGGTTTAGATAGAGAGTATATCCATTACCGATCCCGGTCTCTTTAATAACTTTCGTAATTATTACACCGATTGGTCGTTTATTTATTTCAAAACCAAATCAATTTCAATTTCAATTCGTAAATCAACATTTCATTTGTCTTTCGAAATCCATTTCCAAAATATACGTTTCAAAACTTCCAAATTTCCCTTTCAAAGTCTTACAATTCAATTTCAATTTTATTTAAATCAATTCAAATATTGATTCAACTTCGAATATAAGTTTCATTCCGAAAATCTTTTAAATAAATTTTACTTAACTTTCAAATCAATTTAAACTCATTTATCGATTTCATTCAATATTCGTTAAGTAAATTATCATTCAAAACAATCTCTATTAAATTCCCAGTTCATTAAATCAATTTCTTAAGTTCAACTTCATTAAATCAAAACTTACAATTTTGAATTTAATTAAATTCGTCAAATCAAATTCTTTCAATTACAAGTCTTACATTAATTCCAAAAATATCACCTTTTCATTTCTTGTTAAAGAAATTCCATTTCACTTATTTACTTTCTTAAATAATTTTCCAAAAACTTACTTAATCAAGAAAACTCAATTTCAATTATTTACGAAGTAAAATTCACTTATTCAAAAGTTCAATTTTACTTAACAAAGAATTCAATTCTTATTTGATTATTAAATAATTCCATCTTATTTAATTATTAACTAATTCAAAACTTAATTATTAAATAATTTCAAAGTTTAATAATTTCAAACTTAATTATTAAATCAAACTTAATTCAATCATTTCTCAAATTAAACATCGTTCTTTCATCAATTACATTGTTAATATTTTGTTTCAGATTTATTAAAAATTAACATTTTCCTTTCATTAAAAATTCAAATTTCAACTTCATTTCAAAACCATATTATTTATTCAAGTAAAATCTTCGTTTTATTTTAAATCAAATTATTGACCAATCGGGTTTTGTTTAATTTCCTATCCTAGGTCAAAGTTCAATTTGGGTATTTATCATTTCAACCCGATTCCAATTCAATTCAAAAATCAAAGCATAACAAGGGAACTTGCAGTGTGATAACCGGGATGGTGTCAAAATATAAACACGCAATAACAACAATCAATATCAATCCAATAATCAATTCAAATAATCCCGAAATAACCATATAAATTTGCATTGTTATTTGTACGAATGAATATAATTATCTCTAGAATCTATACTATCATTTCATGTAGATTAAAGATTATTACATTACGGTTTTCACTTATCATCTATTTACAATTTCATACCTCATCAATTTAACAACATACGTTCAGTGGTTCAAAGTATAATTAAACAAATCCTATGTGTCAATAAATTCAACAGTTAAAGGGGTCATATTATACAAATGTCAGTTAATCAAATTTAACATTTAATTATCCTATATCAAGTTCAATTTCATACTATTTATCATTTTAACATTAACAATTTAACGTCCAATATAAAACATCAACAATCAATCAATTATCAGCCAAACTGTATTATCATCGCATAAATAATTAACAGATAATGGTGTCAGATGTCACAGGTGAACTGATACAAGTAATAGCATATATAACAGTGTAATTAACTAGCAGCAGCATATTTCAATTGTCATTTCAATTGAAATCAAATTTAATAAATAAAAGAATGTTAATCGTGAGTGAGTGCTCACCTTCCGAGGCCAGAGGTTTTGACAACAGAGCAAGCTACGAATTCCGAAGCAAAATGAGATAGAATGAATTCGATGGAGAAAGCAGGCACGACGAACCACCGCTGGTAAATAAGGAATTGGCGAACAATTTGAATCAGTTCGATAGAGGTAGAAGTTTTATTTTTAAAATAACGTATATTAAAATAATATGTGTATATATATATATTACTCTTCAATAGCTCAACTTTAATCAAAATAAACCCAAAGATTCCTACATAAACTATATCTCTTATTAATAAAATCATTGTTTAAATTCAACACATGCAAATTTGATCATCAATGTACGTTTACCAGATTAACATACTTTTCCCAGCAACCAAATAAATTATTATAAAACGCTTAGCTTAACTTAATGCTTATTATAAATAACACTTAATTGACCCATAACAAAACCCATATGGCTTTTCAACATAGAAAGCACATTCTCAAATATAATATACGCGTGCAAAGTTTCCAAAGTGTACAATATTTTAAATCTTTACTGTGATTTACCAAAGCTACAACATATATTAGCATCACTTATATTTGTAAGCTTTATAAACTCTATGATACATTTCAAAATATCATTTAAAAATTAAAGCAAGCACAGACACGTATACAAACAATCTCAACATACTACAAAGCCTCAGTGTGTACATAAACTTTCATATTACCAGTCAACCCGCCTACATACTAACATCAACATACAATTATATATTATAACCAATCTATGCAAACATAAACTACTGTCTTTCGTACATCTGATTCCCTTATATGCAGACCGCCTATACTAACCAAACAATCATACCCATTACTAATATATAAAACAAATATACATGTAGACCGTACACATAAGCCCACTGTTTTCAAATCTTGAAGTGAGTCTACAAATATAAAACAATATATCAAAATTTTGTTTCATTATCGCTTTGTTTTAAAAATAAAATAAAAAATCATTTAAATCAGTCCAGTACCATTTTTAATAACCTTAAATTTTCATTAGTTTAATCATCAAAACCCAACAGTTTAACATATACAACAGAAGCTTAAAATTTGAACATACAGAGACGGAGGAGAACAAGCGGAGGTGCAGGCGGCATAGGCAGTCAGGGTGGGGCTGATGGGCTCTCCGGCTCGCTGGCTGCTAGAGGGAGGCAGGGGTCAGGGTGGAGCAAGGCCACGGCTGATGGGTGGTGGGATGCGGTAGTTCGTGGAGAGATGGGCTGTCATGGTGGAGTGTTGTTTGGACTTGGCACTGACAGATCGGAGGTGCGATGAGGTCAGTGGCGAACATGCGGCAACAGGGTTGTGAGAGGTGGATGTGTGCTGCTGTGTGGTGAACACTTGTAAGGCGTGGAGAGGGCTGGACGTTGATGTCGAGGTGGTTCAGGCGGAGGATGCTAAGGCGGCGGGTTGTGATGGAAGGTGGGGACGGTGCTTCGGAATCGTGATGGCGAGTAAGGGAAAGAGCAGGCGGAGCTGTTGAGGGTTCTCGGTCGGAGGGGCCGATGGTGTTGGTTGTTCTGCAGCAGGAGGGGTAAGCGAGCTGCAGTTGGATGGTAGGAAGGTGGGCGAGGCTATTTGGATGAGTTTCTCGGCTGGCGCTCGTTAGTAGGTGGAGAGGAGGGCTCACGTAGGTGCGGAGATCAGAAGGGAAAAGATGAGCAAAGGTGGATGTTTGGTGTAAGGTTGAAAGCATGCATCTGATGGGTGTGACGCAGGCTTAAATATTTGAATTTCTTTTATGAAAACACGGAACAAAAGAAGGAGAGTAGAGAAACCATCAGATAAAGTATTTGAGACATTGGGAATGACAAAAGTCATGCATGAACAGCTGTTATATATTATTTTCTTTCTTTGAAAATAAACAGAGCAACAGACAAATGAAAACGAAGCCACATTTTTGAACAGATGGAAGGGCTAAAGTCATACGTCGAATTTAATAAAATTAGTGACTCGTGGCTGATTGAATTCTACAGTAAGCAATTGAAAGGACAAAGAATACAAAGGTTCTAACATGGAACTAATACGGACTCGAACGGATATCGATACGGTTGACCGTTTTTCCGCGACGAACTTCAAAACATAGAAATAATTATACCGTAAAGATTAGCACGACGAGACGATCAAAACGGTATACAGATGTCAGTGGCATGAGTGAATTATAAAATTTCGAATTTTCTACTATCGAAAAATGCAAGAAAAACACTGAAAAATAAGATCGACGGAGCCAAAGATTTCCGAATTTGGAAAAACGACAAACTGACATCTTGCTCAGAAGATGGTTTAGAATTTTTCTATGTAAAAATATTTAGGTTTCGAAAACATTTTATTTTCATCGCTTTTTAACTGATTGAATTGAAGTGAATTTACGCGCGAAATAAACCTCCATATTTTCGGACGAAAATTTACCAGTTGTTATGTTTAACTAGACGTATTCCAAATATAAAAATTTTATTTCAAAATTTTATCGTTTAAAATTTCACAAAATTTCAACTAATTACGTTATTAAAGCAGTTGAATTTACGGGTCGTTACAGATTACTAAGGCACGACCAAATTAGTTGACAATGCTCATTATCCTTATCATATTACATCACATTATTCTATTTAATTTATCTAATTAAATTTCATGTATAATGTTAGACAAAGATTAGTGGTGTTACAGCAATACTCCACCCTTTTCTATTTTACTGAAGCAGACTCCCTTTTATATTGGGTTATTCCTTTGTCTATATGCAAGTGTATACTCTCTACGGGTCCTATGGTTGGACATGTCCCACATAAGAAATGTATAAACAACTGCTAGTAGCCACTTCCGGTGGGCAGACTTCTATTGTGTAACACTACTGATCTCGCATTCCAACCTATTATAATGGCTAATTGTCATTTTATTCATACAATCTTTTATTAACTTCAATAGTTCACATCCATCATAAACGCATACTTGAAGCTACATATATATAACAAATATATATATATACACATATATATATATTCATCCTTTCTTAATCATTTTTCCTCTATAATTTACTATTGACCATAAGTCCTACTTCATTATGCATTTATATCTTGCTTAATTTTAGGATTATAGACTGCTTTCTTTTTAAAAGATTTATAATGCCTTTTTTCATTCTTCTGTCCTTTTTCCCATTTTTCATTCCTATTCCCTTTTTACCATTTAATTTGTTGTTTCCTATTCTTACATTCTTTTTATTTAATTCTCATCTTTATTGGTATCACGTATCTTTTCTTTAGAATGTTCGGTATCTTTTCTTTTAGAATTTTGATGTCACAATTTTATCTCTTTAATTAACACTTAGGGATTTTCTGCATTAGAATTGGAATTACATCTCTATCATGTAAAGGTTAGCACTGCAAATTTCTACATCTTATCCAGAAAAGAAGGTTTGTGTTGCGTTTGGAATTACAAGGAATTATCCTTTTGTAGTTTTGAAACAGACGGTACAAAATACGGTAAGCATCCCTATTTTATACATCTCTTTCTTTTTAGGTACATTCCCTATCATTTCAAACGACGTACTTTATTTATTTTAAACTTGGTAATGTATAAAAATTCACACTTTAACGTCTTATACTCCAATGAATCTAAATACCATTTAAACCCCTAAAAGCATATTTTGATTTCTTTGTTTTACATTCTTACTTTTCAATGTCCATTTAAATAACAAATCTGGAATTATTACATCATTTATACATTCATGGTCTACTATTATTCAATAATAAATTTAGGGATTTCTAATACCTAAATCTTTTCCAGATTTACATTCATATAACATATCAAATTAGCAATCATGGAATATGCAGGAAGAGTTTATAATTCATTGCATTTGTATAGGTTTAGCCTACAATTCCAATTTACATTCCAGGCATATAGGAATAGATCTAATCTAATATTACACAGGTATATAATTATTCTCACTCGCCTTTTTAGCTCCAATTCTCCAGATTTAGATCCATTCCCTTTTTATTTGCTCCCTCTTACTTCAAATCCAAAATATGAAAAGAGTATATACCTATTAGAGTTACAAATCTGGGGAAAGGATTGAATTAAATTTAGATTTGAGTTTAAGAATCATGGTTTACCTTTGTTTCTGTGTTATAAATCGATCCTATTCTTTTATTCTCTTATTCTCCGCTTTTCTCTACATATATATATATAATAGTTTTACTACTTTTAGAATTCTAGAGATTGTGGAGAAAAGAGAATGGCAGAGCTCCGCTCTGTGATCCAGAAAATATGAGAAGAGAAGTGAGAAACTAGGTATATATTTATAGGGGTTTAGAATTAACTTAGAGCGTTAGATTTTCCCTATGCAATCTTTATTTTAATCAAAGACGCACATCAGAAACTTGGCATGAAAGAAAAATACTTTGTTCCATCTAAATCGTTCAATCTACGCTCCAGATCCTCCAATTTAACCATCAATGGTCGACCCTTCATTACCATGGGTCGACCGCTGCCGGTTGACCTGGGCACATCTTTAGTCGAACCACCATTTGTTTGAGCGATGATTAATCAGCTGTGTGAATTTATTAATTTTTATATTGCTTTTAAACTATTGCGTTTGTTTAATTCCTTTTAAATCTGATTGCAATAATTTGTTTCCACTTATATATATTTTCTTAGATTTGATTTAACGTTGACATTTCTTAACGTTCAAGTTTCCATTAAAGTTAGTAATCGATATTGATTAACTTTTATTATCATAATTACATATATACTTTTTTAGATTTAAAGCTTCAAACGCTAATAAATTTTTCGTTTGAACTCCGATCAGAAATCTTTATATATGAAAATTGATCAGAAAATCACCACAACACCAACTGTGTAAGTTTCGTAGCCATATTCTTAAGTTTCCAAAAAAATTATTTTTCAACATTATTATTTATTTATTAACTTTCTTTTTAATTCATTGTCGTAAAATAACAGGGTGTTATAGTCTCCTCCCTTGAAAGAATTTCGTCCCTAAATTCCTCAAAGACTGGAGAACATAACATAACGTACAACTATTCTAAACTAACCAACCAATTAGTGTACAAACAGTTTTGCAACAAATCGTGTGTAAGTGCACCGTGTATCGCAATATATATGATATGTATGTAGAATAATTCTAATCGACGCCTCCTATATGAATGCATTCTTTTAAATCAAATCCAAAAATATGGTGCAAACATCCTAAATATACTGGCAGTTCTATATGCATGCAACTTTGGAAAACGAAAAACTTATTTTTGCATCCAAATTTTACCATATTTCTACAAATAGAAGCATAGTTCAACTAATTCTTCATCCAATTACTACCATCCAAAATCCTAACATACCGTTACTAACATCCAAATTAAGAAAAATCCAATTTACCTATTTCATTATCCCGGGAAATGGGTTTGAATTGGAAAATTTCATATTTCCATTATTTTTCTCTCATATACCCCACTTTCCACTGTACTTTGGAACCTTTACTTTTGCCCAGATATCTCTTCTAAAATTTTCAAGTACAGTTTGCATAATAAATTTCTATTTTGAAGTTTTAAAACAGGGCTCATTTCAAAAATCAATGTTTTATTCTTCTATCGACAAGATATATTGGAGAAGTTCCCATAGCTAAAACAACTTTCTTGTCTCTAACCATATTTTATTTTCCTTCCATTTCCACTGCGCAGTTAAATTTGTACAAACCATCATGTCGACTATTTCCCTATATTAAGTATGTCGCATTTTCAAAATTTGAAAATTTCTCCTCTTTCAATTCAAAAATATTTTTAAATTACCTTTTAAAATATCAGTAAAAATTTCCTAACACAATTTTTTTAATTTTATTGCAAAAGTATATTTTTTGAGAGAAATGTGTGACCCTCTAAAGTAGAGGAGAGCATACTTGTGTGTGTATGTGTGTGTCTATATATATATATATCACTGAAAACAAAGGTGTTGCCAACATGCCTGGCAGGTAGCTAATCAAAATACAAAAAACAATGCATAGGACTCAGGTACAACTAGAATGAGCTCCGACAAGGTCACCACCCATTACACCTCATTATCGAGCTCCGGCAAGGCCACCGCTCGTAATGAGGTGTTAGAAGTACCCAAAAACCCTGAAGCAAGTCAGTGCGGATGAAATATGAAGGCAGCTCCAGCCGAGAGAAAAAATGCCTCGATGTAAACACAGAAAATCTGAACATCTCGCTGCAAATGGCAATGATCCAGAGTGAAGTACGCCACTCTATCGATGTGGAAATACTGAAAAGAATGCCTCACTGCAAATTCGTATGACCCTGAATGAAGAGCGCCACACTGTAGACGCAGAAGAACTCCTCACTGCGTAAGCGGAAGGTTCAGAATGAACATCTCGCTAAAATCTTGTCAGCATCAATCCTGAGAACCTGCAAATAGTAATCTAGCACCATTTCTGGCCTAAACCTATATTTGTAAATGGAACTAAATAAAATTATAAGAGTAATACATATATATATGTATATAAATGAAATTTATATACACATATATGTATTAATGAAGCAAAAGTAGTATACTATATCTAAAATTATAAGACAGAAAAGCAACAAAATAAAAACAGACTTAAAAGGAATCCAAACTCATAATGCATCATCTTAACCAACACTAAAGATATACAAAAGATTAACAAGATAAAAAGTTGAATTCCTATAAATTAAAACAATTTAAATATTATCCTTATGCTCCTTTAATCAAAAAGACATTATGATAATCAGTAAAAACATCATTCAAATTAGAAAAAAATGTTAATGCTATAATTATTAATGTTAAAATTATTATTATTATGTTTAAAAATCTTAATACTATTACTAACCTTATTAAGATATTTTTTGAAATGATTATTTTTAGCTAGTCTACATTTAGGATTTGAGATCCAATTAAAACAAAATGATGATATTATAAAAACAATTTATTAAAATGACTATTATTATTATTATTAAAAAGTCTCTGGTTTCTCTCAAACCAAATATATCAACAAATTATAATGAATAAAGTATCAAGTAAAATTTTATTTTCCTTTTTAAACTTAAATCTTAAATTATTCCAATAATATTCGCAATCAGTAACTTTAGTTGTAAGACTAAAGTTAAAGATTTTGAGAGTATTATTCAGAGTGTAGTAAGTATCCATGCAATCATAATACACATGTTTAATATCTTCAAGATACAGATTACAAAAAGAACATTTATTATCAATTAGCATATTTTTTCTTTTTAAAAATTCTATAGTATTTAGTTTTCTATGCATGATTAACCACATATGAATTTTAGATTTAGGAGATGCATTTGTTTTCCAAATAAATTTAAAAGAGTTATTAGTTACACCCGAGAAATTAAGAAATTTAAAAAAAGAATTAGAAGTAAATTTCTTACTCTTATCTCATTCCCAGCTAATATTATTATTTTCATTATCAATATTATATAGAATCAGTCTAGCATAAAGCAAAGAAAGTTGCCTAAGAGTTGTACCTTCTAAAATTCTATTAAAACTAAAATTCCAAGGGGGGTCATTTTTTGGAGAAAAAACATTTAAAATTAAAGCATTCTTAAAGTTACATTTGCAAAAGTATTTTTATTCCAAAAGTATACATATGTAAGTTTTCCAAAACAAAATTTTCCATACCTCCTGAAATCGGGGTTTAGTCAACACTTCAGCATCCATAATGGACTCTATTAAATTATACGGTAAATTTTAAATTTTCAAAAACTTTTTTTTATAATATCAATCAGCACTCAACTTCAATTATTACTTTCAACCTTTAAGGCGTAGGGGTATTGACCCAGGGCTCCACAACATTCTTTCCCCGTCCTCTGCTCGTTGAAATTTATTTTTCGGGACTAACAATTTCATTTCACTTTTATCTTAGTAATAAATTTTCTTAACTTATTTCTTAACTTCCAGTGTCTACTATTTTCTTTTCCTTTTGCATTAATTATTTGTCATTCCTGAAATTTACTTGTCTTGTTATTTTCCTATAATATTGCGGTCCACACAAAAACACATAAAAAGGAACATTTCCTATAATATCGTATGCGTTTTTATACCAATAAAGACAACTAATGCTTACAATCCAAACCTTAAAGAAATAACCGCTGGAAGCTGCCCTTCAACATCTACTAATACTAATGATATTGTGGCCCTGTCACTTCTTACTTAAATTGAATGGACCTTTCTAACGTGTCATCCTTCTGCAACCCACAAATCTTAAATAACCCATTGCCAACTGGCTTGGCGGAATAACTTTTCCACCCTTTACCTTGCCTTCCTTAACTTTGATTCTACCAATGTCCTCTATGTGTGTTTGCCAGGTTATTACCACTCTTTGTTACTATCTTCTCTAAATCCAAATCTTTTGATGGTATTCTCAAATCTTGACATTTACTTTCTTTGCGCTTGATTTCTCATACGAGCATACCCTAGTACTCGTAAAAGTGTACTTTAATACCTTTTATCATTCCTTTGAGGGTTCTTCTTATAGCTTGCACACATGTCTAACCAAATATTTCTAGGTTCTCACTAATATTCCTTACACTTTATGGGGATTTCTTATTGCTACTCTATAAGTAGTCATCGTTATCTTCTTCAAAGCCTTGCATTTTACCTCATCTTACCTAGGCAGTCATTCCTATCTACTCCATATTTTAAAAAATTGTTTGGTCCGCGCCATTTTTTTTTTCAAAAATTAAAACCTTTATATTTTTTGAAATACTCAATCCCGAAACCTTTGCCTTTAAAAAGTACAATTTAGAAACCTTTTATTAAATTCAAAAATTCTTGGTGTCTTAGCTTTTAAAACAATATTTAAATATTTTTGAATTTAGTTTATTCATTAAATTAAAAGAAAATGTTAGCAATTTTTTTTAAAGTTTCTTTCCCTTTTTTCTTCAAACCAACTTTTCCTTTTAAAGACCTTTTCAACTTTTACTTCTTAAAAATTAGGATTTAATTAGGATTTTTAATTCAAATTATTTATTGATTTTTACTTTTAAAAACTCATTTGTTACACCAAATCATTTTTTTCAATAATGTACTTTATAGTATTTCTAAACATCCTTTAAAAATTTTAACAATAAAAATTGGAGTAGATAAGAACAACTCTCACTCCATCATTTCCTTATTACCCATACTATCTCCACTTCCAATTCTTGGCAAAGTCCCTAATATCATGTGAGGGGGACTTTCAAAAGATACTTGCAATAAAAGCTCACAACAATGGAAAATGTCTATTTTTCTTTGTTTTGCCTTTTATTTCCTATGTTGCTTCTAATTTGATTACTAGCATTATTTTCAATATAATATCCAAAGTTATTTCTAATTACTAACATTTTTTTTAATGTTGCTATTATTAAACTTTCTTCTACTTAAATTGCTCTTATTTGAATGGCTTGTATTTATATAGTTCTACTCTCAATTGACTATCCTCTATATCAGACCACTACAGTGTGTCCGCCTACTTCTTTATTTTTGGGTTTTAGTCTTCTTTTCTGTACTATTTACCCCATTTAAAACTTGTATCATTTCCTATTGTCCAGCCCTAAAAAGAATTTTACAGCTTAGAAATTTTCATTACAGCAAAACCCACGAGCTATATTGCTCTACCATTTTTCTTTCAAAAGAAATAGCTTTTTAGAAAATTTTCTTTACTGAAATTTTAGATTTTAACAAATTTTAATTTCTACTAAAACTTTATATTTACAATTTTCTTTCATCACAGAGAAATTAGTGAGCTATATACGCTCTATAATTTTCTTCAAATGAATTGCTTTTGTAAAACCATTTTATGGAAAATTTTCAATTTAACTATATATATATATATATATATATATATTCCAACAGAACTTTTATTATATAAATTTTTTTCCCAAAGTCCAATATTTACTTATTTACTTTTCAAATATACTATTTATACATTTTTCTCAGCTCTTAAAACTATTTTCCATTGGGTTGGGCTCAGAGTGGATTTCTATTTGTCCTTTCTCTTAGACCTTTTTTTCAACTTGCTGGCTTATCTTCTGTTTCCTGGAGATTTGACCAGGCAACTAGTGCTCGACATCAGGTAGCACTCGGCATCAGAGAGTGACCGGCATCTAGGAGTGTTCGGCGAAGCACTCGGCATCCAGGAGTGTTCGGCGAAGCACTTGGCATCCAAGAGTGTTCGGCGAAGCGCACGGCATCCAGAGGTACTCGGCGTAGTACTCGGCTACAAGAACGCTCGGCATCCCATGGCGCTCGGCGTCAACCAATACTCGGCAACAAGAGTGCTCGGCATACAAGAGTGCTCGGCATCAAGACTGCTCGGCATACGAGAGTGCTCGGCGTCAAGACTGCTCGGCATACAAGACTATTCGGCATACAAGAGCGCTCGGCATCAAGGAGAACTCGACAGCATCTGGAGTTCGGCATACAGGAGTACTCGGCGTAGTACTCGGTAACATCAGGAGTACTTGGCAACAAGAGTACTCGGCATCTAGAAGAGCGTTCGGCTTCAACTGACAAACATCCTGCACTTCCCAAACATCAACCACATCGTTCGGCATAGAAGGGACTGTTCGGCATCAGGGCGTTCGACACACCTGGTTCAGCATACAGCGACCACTGTACTGGGGCTGGAGCGTTCGGCTATCCAGCCCACTTGGGAAGTCTAGCCCATATTTGCCTATAAATAGAGGGGTAGGGTCACAGTGAAATGGATTCTTTTTTGGAGATAGAATACTGGGGAGACTCTGCCATTTTCGAGACTCATCTTCTCTACTTAAACAACTTCATTCAAGCATTTGATTCACGAATTGTATTTGTAATCAACTATAAAGAAGATCAATAAAGTTTAACCTCAAAGTGGACGTAGGCAATTACGCTGAACCACTATAAATTTGGTGTTCTTACTTTCTGTATTTAGATTAGCACTGTCTTCTCTGTTTAATTTGATTTCATCACTTATATCTCTTCACAATCTTCTTCTACGAGGTTAGTGACCAATTTTGCACTTTGGTGCTTTCACTGAGAATTGAATTCTTAGACCTCAAGGATCTGCTTTGAAGCTACTGGATTGAACAAATCCCCCAAAGAAGATCCGACTCACTGATAGGACATCCGTTGATTCTACTCAGAGTTCATACCGATAACTCTACAATGGCAAGACCACGTACCAGGTCAGCTTCTCATAATGCGGATGCCCATGAAACTGCTAGTGTGCAACAAGCAGGACCTAGCAATCAACCAGCAATTCCGAGTGCAGGAATTGCCGCTCAAGAACAGACTCCAGTTGTCACCAGAATAGAGTTCAATGACTTGATGAGAGAACTCAGGGAAAGCAGGAGACAACTAGGAGAGCAGATGCAAGCTAATGCCAACCTGATGGAACAACTCACTCAACAGCAGCAACAGAATGCTGGGGGCAATCCCGCTCCTTACTCTTCATATGACAGTTCAACTTCCTCTGATGAACCTCCCAGGCGCAGACGCCGCAAGACTGACGCTGCACGAGCAGAAGCTGCTGTTCAGACAGTTGGAAACTGTGACCAAGCAAGAGCTGGAAACTTCAGAACCGGGGTACAGATAGAGGATAGAGGCCCGGATCATCAAAATGCTAACGATGTCGAACCTCAAGACGCATGATTGGCAGACCGCCAGGAGAGGAGGCATCAGCATGGTCAGGCACGTAGATAAGACACTAACCTTCCGCCTTCCATACAGACACCAGATCTGACAGCCATGATCAGGCAGTTGATGAAAGAAAATCAGGGGTTATCGAATGATGATTGGGGAGTGTCAAGAAGTCATACTCCATTCACGGATGTTGTGTTGCAAGTGGCGTACCCCAGGAAGTTTAGTATGCCTACTATCCCTGCGTATGAAGGGAGGACTGACCCTAGATAGCACGTCATGAGGTACGAATGGATGATGGATTCAACTAGAGCGAATGATGCCACCAAGTGTAGGTGCTTTCCGATTACTCTATCTGGGATCGCTACTATGTGGTTCACCCGACTTCCTCCGCGATCCGTATCAAATTTCGAGGAGTTGGCAAAGAAGTTTATTGAGCAGTTCAGGATACACACTACGCGCCCAAAGGACGTGATGTCTCTATCAAGTGTAATCCAAAATCCCGGGGAGTCGTTGAAGGAATATTTGCAAAGATTCCACATTGCAGCAACTGAAGTCAGTAATCCCAACGACCATGCAATTCTAATGGCTGTAATGAGAGGTGTGGATCCAGACTCTGAGTTTGGAGACTGGCTGGCAGGAAAACCTCCGGCTACGCTAGAGCGTTTCTACTCAAAGGCACACCAGTTCATAAGAAGAGAGGAAGCTAGGTGGGTACGACGGGATAAGGCGCCAGGACTTGTCCAAGAATCAATAAAGAGCAACATTGTTGTGAAGCAGTCTGGAGACAGCTCGGGAAAGGTCCAGGTCAATGTCCAGAACAAGCCCGGGCAACCCAAGGAGTCCGGAGGAAGGAGTCAAGGGAAAAGAAAAGAAGCGGAGAAGTGGAAGTCGAGAATTCCAAGCTACAGCGAGTATACTCCGCTGAACGCGCCGCTAGAGAACATCTACCTATCCACCTGTAATACCTTTCAGTACAGAAAACCACGTCCAAAAGAATCAACCGAAGAACAGAAGCGGACCGAGAAATATTGTCGCTTCCATGAGACTTATGGGCACAATACGGAAGAATGTAGACACTTGCACGACGCTATCGAGAAGTTGATCAAGCAGAAGAAATTGCAAGAATTTGTGAAGGATCCACAAGAAGGAGGACAGGGAACGTCCAACCTAGGTCGTGCACCAGCTCCACGTCATCCCGAGGAGCCTGCCCGGACCGTAGGTAGACTAGTCATAAATACAATCATCGGCGGACCTCACCCCGCGGATAAGAATTGGCAAGAGATGGAGCGATATGCAAGTTCCCTGAAGCATGCCGATTTTGAGTGCTGTTCGAACATGGAGGATGGGGCCCCTGCTAAGCAGCAGCGCGTAATGACCGACGATATTGTGTTTAGAAACAGAGACGCTGATCAGGTAGTGGCTCCGACCATCGACCCCATGGTCATATCTGCAACGATAGGACCAGCATATGTGAAAAGAATTTTGATTGATTGTGGAAGTTCAGTCAACATCATCTTCAAGAAGGCTTACGATCAAATGAAGCTAGAAACAAAGGACTTGAAACCATCCAAAGCCCGTATTCACGGCTTTAACGGCGCTGCGACCGATGCGGTGGGATATGTCGAGTTACCAGTTGAACTGGGACAAGGCGAGCGCCGGAGAGTGCGAATTCTACCCTTTGTAGTTTTGGATGTGGACTCTCCATATAACGTTTTCTTGGGCCGGCCGGCCCTGGCTGAGTTTAGGGCAGCGTTAGCCCCATGGTGTTTAACTTTGAAGTTACCGACTGACAAAGGAATTGGTATTGTTCATGGCGACCAAGCAGTTGGTCGTTCCTGTTATGTGGCTGAGCTCCGAGAGGCCCATCGAAGGGAGAAAGGAAAGGTTGCAGACAATCCCGTCCGCATCCTCAATACGGATAATTGACAAGTAGTGCCCGAGCCCTGGCTCGGGCATAGTTCTCGGATCTTTGGAGATATAGATCCGAGAGACGACGATGATAAACCCAGGGAAGAGAAGGCGGCACCGACAGAATTAACAATTGACATCTCAGTTAGCCGTGCCGACCCTTCGCGAATTCTGAAAATCGGATCACAGCTTGGTCCCGCGATGACTGAAGACCTTAGCGACTTCCTCCGGGCGAATCTTGATGTTTTCGCCTGGACGCATTCTGATATGTGTGGGATTTCTCCCGCCATCACGAGTCATATGTTGAACATAGACCCGAAATACGTCCCAATTAAACAAAAAAGGAGAGGAATGGATCCGGAGAGATCCGCCGCTCTTGGAGAGGAGGTGGACAAACTCAAAGCAAATGGGTTCGTCCGCGACGCCCTCTACCCTGAGTGGGTATCCAACCCCGTGCTAGTAAAAAAGGCGAATGGGAAATGGAGGACTTGCGTAGATTATTCCGACTTGAACAAAGCGTGCCCTAAGGACAGTTTCCCGTTGCCTAGGATCGATCAGTTGGTCGACTCCACCGCAGGACACGAGTTGCTGTCATTCATGGATGCGTACTCAGGGTACAACCAAATCCCGATGCATATTCCGGACCAAGAACACACCAGCTTCATTACAAATGTCGGACTGTATTGCTATGTAGTGATGCCCTTTGGATTGAAGAATGCAGGCGCAACTTACCAGCGTTTAGTGAATCAAATGTTCAAGGACCAGCTGGGTAGAACGATGGAAGTCTATGTGGATGACATGCTCGTGAAGTCACGACGGTCAAACGACCACATTCGAGACTTGGCTGAAATGTTCGACATACTCAGGTTTTATGGGATGAAGATCAACCCTTTGAAGTGTTCCTTCGGCGTTGCATCAGGGAAGTTTTTGGGATTCATCGTCAATGCTAGGGGAATCGAAGCCAACCCAGAAAAAAATCCAAGCTATTCGAGATGTGCAAGCGCCCAGGACTATAAAGCAAGTACAGAGCTTGAACGGAAAAGTAGCTGCGTTAAGTCGATTTATATCTAGGGCAACTGACAAGTGCATCCCATTCTTCGATATCATAAAGAAAGGGAAGAGAAATTTTGAATGGGCGTCTAGTTGTGAGGAAGCATTCCGGAATCTGGTGGGGCATCTGGAGAGTCCACCAATGCTAGCAAAACCAGTTGACCACGAGATGTTGTACGTATACTTGGCTGTATCCCCGCATGCGATAAGTGCGGCTTTGGTTCGTGAGGAGGATCGAGTCCAGAAGTTGGTGTATTATGTTAGCAAGCGTTTAACAGGGGCAGAGAGGAATTACCCTAAAATCGAGAAATTGGCTTATTGCTTGGTGATTGCATCACGAAAGCTTCGCCCATACTTTCAAGCACACTCAATCAGTGTTTATACCGATCAACCCCTGAGGCAGGTACTCCAACGGCCAGAGACTTCTGGAAGATTTCTAAGATGGAACATCGAGTTGAGCCAATTCGATATCGCGTACTTACCACGGAGAGCCATCCGAGGGCAAGCATTAGCAGATTTCATCGCTAAGTTTACTATACCCATCAAACCGGATGATCACGACATCATTCCCCCTGTTCGATGGAAATTATACACTGACGGTGCATCAAACGACCGTTGCTCCGGCGCGGGCGTAGTTCTTATAACTCCGGAAAACCAATCAATCTATTATGCCCTGAAGCTCGATTTCCCGGCTACGAATAACGAAGCTGAATATGAAGCACTGATCGCTGGCTTGAAGCTCATCAAAGAACTCGGGATCGAATCAGTCGAAATCTTTTGTGACTCACAGTTGGTGGTTTACCAAGTACGGGGAGATTACCAAGCAAAAGGACGAAAGCTTGCTCCGTACCTCGTTCAGGTCCAAGAACTACTATCAAATCTTGAGCGTTATGACATTTCACATATCCCGCGCGAACAGAACAAAGAAGCGGACTTGTTGGCTAAATTTGCAAGTACCGACGATGCGCAACAAATAGGATTATATCCCGTCGAAGTCTTGCATGCCTCGAGCATAGACGAAATCAAAGTCGATCGCGTGTTGGAAACAGAAATCGAGAAGGAATCGTGGATAACCCCATTCAAACTGTACCTGACGACCGGGGCTTTACTAGGAAAAAGAAGCGAAAGACGGCAGGTCCTTCGAAAGGCCGCGCGATACATAATGCAGGATGGATCAATGTATCGAAAAGGATTCTCAGTCCCGTTATTACGATGCATCGCTCATGATGAAACAAAGCAAGTCTTGAGAGAGGTTCACAAAGGGGAATGTGGCGACCATACTGGGGGGCAAACGCTAGCAAAGAAGATCCTCCGCTATGGATATTACTGGCCCACCGTAAACCGGGATGCCGCGGACTATGCAAGAAAATGCGACAAGTGTCAAAGATATGCGAAAATCCCGAGGGCTCCATCAACGGAACTCACACAAATGATCAGTCCCTGGCCATTTGCGATCTGGGGAATCGACATAATCGGCTCTTTGCCTCTATCCAAAGGTGGTGCGAAATACGCAATAGTTGCAGTCGACTATTTCACGAAATGGGCTGAGGCAGAACCTTTGGCCACTATCACCTCTAAGAAGGTCATTAACTTCGTTGTACGAAACATTATATGCCGCTTTGGCCTTCCACGCACCATCATTACAGACAACGGAACGCAATTTGAAAGTAGAGAGTTCAAAGAGTTCTGTTTAAAGTACGGCATCGAGAAAAAGTTCGCCGCCGTTGCACACCCAAAAGCTAACGAACAAGTCGAGGCCGTTAACAAAATAATCAAGTCCATACTGAAGAAGCGTCTGGAGAAGGTTGGAGGCAAGTGGGTAGATGAACTCCCGACAGCATTATGGGCGTATAGAACTACCCACAAGTCCGCAACCGGCCACACTCCGTTCGCCTTGGCATACGGCTCTGAAGCCGTTATACCCGTGGAACTTGAAGTTCCATCGCACCGAGTGACATACTATGATCCCAAGATGAACCAAAACCTCTTGCTGGAATCACTGGACTGCATCGACGAAAAGCGTGAAGAAGCTGAATTAAGGGCGGCAGCGCACAGACATCGAGTCAAGCGTTACTACGACGGCAGAGTCCGCCCAAGAATCTTTGATGTGGGTGATCTCGTTCTGAAACGAGTCTTCCCAGTACCATCACGCATGAATCCCAGCTGGGAAGGTCCATATGCCATTGAATGGAAGCTTGGAGAAGGAACATTCAAGCTAGCGACCGTTGATGGCACGACACTCCCCCGAGCATGGAACAGTGAACATTTGCGGCACTATTACATTTAGCATGTTTTCCTTTCTTGTTGTAGGCACTGTTATTTCCTGCATGTTTCCATTCAATAATGACTTAGTTTCTTTTTAAAGTTGTAATCAAGCAATTTAGTTGATTTTCATTAATAAAGGCTTGAAGCCGTATTTTCTATGAAGTTTCTATATCTCTTAATTGGATGATAAATTACATTATCCTGCACGACATACAGACTCGTACGAACGATTCCAAATCTCCGAATCCCCAGAGCGCGGATCGGAGTACTCTAAGTCCCCAGAGCGCAGACTAAAGTATAAACGATTCCAAATCTCCGAATCCCCAAAGCGCGGAGCAGAGTACTCTAAGTCCCCGGAGCGCGGACTAGAGTATAAACGATTCCAAATCTCCGAATCCCCAGAGCGCGGATCGGAGTACTCTAAGTCCCCAGAGCGCGGACTAGAGTATAAACGATTCCAAATCTCCGAATCCCCAGAGCGCGGATCGGAGTAATCTAAGTCCCCAGAGCGCGGACTAGAGTATAAACGATTCCAAATCTCCGAATCCCCAGAGCGCGGATCGGAGTACTCTAAGTCCCCAGAGCGCGGACTAGAGTATAAACGATTCCAAATCTCCGAATCCCCAGAGCGCGGATCGGAGTACTCTAAGTCCCCAGAGCGCGGACTAGAGTATAAACGATTCCAAATCTCCGAATCCCCAGAGCGCGGATCGGAGTACTCTAAGTCCCCAGAGCACGGACTAGAGTATAAACGATTCCAAATCTCTGAATCCCCAGAGCGCGGATCGGAGTACTCTAAGTCCCCAGAGCGCGGACTAGAGTATAAACGATTCCAAATCTCCGAATCCCCAGAGCGCGGATCGGAGTACTCTAAGTCCCTAGAGCGCGGACTAGAGTATAAACGATTCCAAATCTCCGAATCCCCAGAGCGCGGATCGGAGTACTCTAAGTCCCCGGAGCGCGGACTAGAGTATAAACGATTTCAAATCTCCGAATCCCCGAAGTGCGGAGCGGAGTACTCTAATTCCCCGGAGCGCGGACTAGAGTATAAACTGTTTCAAGCCTCCAAGTCCCCGGAGCACAGAGTCAGCAAGAAGTCCAAGTACTCGAAAGATGTGGGACGAGAGGTACGCCATGTCCAAAAATGTTTGAACAGCACAAGAATGGACCGGGAGATAATGCAACTCATAAGAACTTGAGTTATGGCTACAATTAGTCAGCAAACTAAGGAAAGACAAGATAATCACTCAAGCGAAAAAGAAGCTAAAAACTTTATTCAATAAGTCCAAAATGGGGATACATGATCACTCCTACAAAATTCAGACCTCTCTATACAAACTACAAGTTGTGGAAGATAAAAGCAATTACAAGACTTAAGCAAAAAACTCGTTGAACGAGTGTATCGATTATTTCTTCGACTTCTTCTTCTTGTCTTCCTTCGTTGTTTCCGACGACTCCTCTCCCTCACGCTTTTTCTTGGACTTTTTGCTTGCTAGAGAAACGAAGTCGGGAGTAGGAGACGGAACATCTAGTGGTTTGGACCTGCCCAGGAGAATGATTTTCAAAGGTCTGTTCCGCGGGTCAGTGAGTTCCAGTATTTCAGACTCAACTTTGACTTTGACTTTTTTCTTCTCCTCGTCGGCGAGACGGTCCTTCATGCTCATCTCTGAAGTATGCTCAGAGGCGCCAGTGATTTCAATTCCATCACTTCCTTCGGCAGGAGATGAAGTATCAAGCTTGTCATCATCTAGCGCCCCGATCACTTGAGCGTCTGGACCGGGAGTTACTCCCACATGAGCAACATCACTTGTTTTCTCTGCTTCCTCCTTGGCGTCATCGCTCCTCGGAGTTGGCTCGGCGTCAGAACAACCTACATGAAAATATAAAGAATGGGCGTTAGAACGAATAACCATTGCTGAAAAATGACGGGATCTTTCAACTTCTAGAGAAAGAAGAATTTCCTACCAGGTCCCGGTTGGCTATCGGTGGCGCGTGGGGTTTCACCCTCCAGGATAGGTGATAGCACATGAGCACTGAGCCCGGGGTCTTCGGGGTCATAACCAACATGCTGCTCAAATGGATCAAGTGTCGGCTGACTGGCCGATTGGGCAGCAGATTGAGCAGCAGTATGAAGAGCAGTAATATTAACCCCAAACGGGCCAGCTTCACCATCTTTCTCTTTTGGAAGGGGAGAGCCTTTGCTGTAAAGTGCCAATGCTACGGATAAGTCCGATGGCTCATTTCCCCTAAGGAACTCCTTCACCAGGGCCTCCTCATCGACCTCTTCGGAGCCTGACTCGATCTTCCTAATCCTTATCAAAGTTTCCCAGGCCTCGGCTAGGGACTCGAGGTAGCCGTCACCCAAGAATGTTAAGTCACGATGCATGAGGACGCGGGCTCCGTATTCAGCAATCAACGGGTCAAACATGCTTTTGACCTCTTCCCTGCCGGCTTCCGCGGCCGCCTCGAGGCGAGAGTCAATCTCCTCTGCAGCCTCTCTTTTGCCCTCCTCACGGGCCTCATCCTTCATTTTCTCAACCCCAGCGAGTTCGTCATCAAGCTTTGTTTTCAGGAGTCGGGTAGCAACGATCTCATCACAGTATCGTTGTGATTTTTCTTGAGCAGCTACCTTATCCTCCTTCTCCTTGGAGAGTAATTCTTTCAGCTCTTTGACTTGGGTTGCGAGCGCGTCCTTTTCTTTTTGGACAGAGTCTTTTTCTAGGGCGAGGGCACCGCTGCGCTGGACTACTTCGTCAAGCTCTTTTTTGTGAGCCGCCTCTAAACGAGTAACTGCCTCAGCAGTATCTTTTGCACTTTTTTCAGCGGCTTCCAGCTTCGACTTATATGAAGCAAGCTCTTCGTCTTGGAGTTTAATGATTTTCTTATCGCTGTTGGCCTCCAGATTCAGACGATCAATCTCGTGTTGACGCTCAACGGATACTTCCGAGATCTTCTCCACCAAGTGCACAAACGCGTCATGTTGAACATAGACGTCGTTATTGCAGGCAATGGCACTCTGTTTCACATGCCCGGGAATATGATGAATGGCCGGGAGGAACTTCAGACCATCGAAGCAAATTTTTGGAAACTTGGCCTTAAGATCGACCATCTTTTCCGCAACAGTTGGGTCCACCGCCGGAGTAGGAGGAGGAGGCTTTGAGAATTCCGCTCTTTTCCGTTGCTCTCGGACTTGCCTTGTACTCGATGAACTGGAATGTTGTTCTCGAGGAGCATCAGATTGATAACCCTTCTGTAAAGACTTCTCCCTATCCGGCTCAGTTGGAGGAGGAAGATCACGGGACTGGGAAGATTGAGAGTGTGCCTTCTTGCGGTGAGACGACTCGCGGGGACGATTGTCCCTATCTTCATAATCGCCTCTGTCCCTACGTCTCCCTGAACCAGAATCCCGTCCAGAGTGATGAAATACAGAAGAGCCCTGAAGACGATCGAGTCCGTGAGAACGCCCCATGTCACCTGCAAAGAATGGAGATAACAACGAGTTAAGAAAAGTCCGTGAGATGAAACTTGAAGTGTATGATGGAATGCATATGTGCGTGTGTGTCCTAGTGTTCCCCCCGACGGACCAGTTCGTTTATCTTTACTAATCGGGGTGTTGTCTCCTTGGACCGGGAGTTGAACTCCCGCATTGCCTCTAGCGGGCGAAGAAAATTTGAGGGCTTCAGGATCATCAAACCCGTAATTAAGTATGTCTTCGGGAATAGAAAGGTTCGATAGACCCCTCAAGGAACTTTCCAGATGCTGCGAAGAAGCCTCTTTCTCAGGCGGGATAGGCGTAACTTTTGAAGTGCCACCAACTTTCTCCTTTTGAACTGTATATTTTAACTTCTTCTTCCCCTTCGAAGGGGAGGATGACGTCTCAATATCTTGAACCTCGATTGTCGGATTCCAAGCGGGACCCACGTTCTCGCCTTGGGTCTCAGGAACATCATCTTCTCTGCGCTCACCTTCTCCGTGCGTATCGGGAGTGCAGCGCGACGACGATCCGGCCTGTTTTTTCCCTTTACCGGACGAAGGTTTAGGAATGGTGACACCTTCTGGAAGGCTAATCCGACGACCAGGGGCTAGCAAGCCAAACCCCGACAGCGATTCATTTGAAATGATAGTCCGGATGTCTCGATCCTCAGTAGGAAGAGCTCTAATGGCCTCAACAGCCTCAGAATATCCTCGGCCTTCCGGACGTGGGTTGATACTTGAAAAGATGAAATGAAGAGTTAGGAAAAGCATGACTCTGATTAAATACGAATAGTGACTCAGCAGAGAGACTTACTGCCTTCAACCCATCTCCTAGCGAAACCAGAAGGGCAGCGCACATAGAACCATTCCTGTTTGTACAGGGCGAATTTACTACATGCCCCTGTCAAGATCTGGCATTTGTGGTATGGCTCGAGGAACATAAAGGAAGGACTGTCTTTCCGTCTCTTGAACATATAAATGTATCTGATATCACCGGCGGTTGGAGGTCTGGAGAAGACGGCCATGAAAAGTAAGTAAGTCCCATATAGAAATGCATGGCCGTTCGGGTGCAGCTGCGACGGAGCTATGTCTATGTACTGCAGAACATCCCGGAGAAATAAATTGAACGGAGGCACACTGCCCATCCAACACATGAACTTGTTGCAGGTAGTGTACCCGACTGGGGGCAGATGAGGACGATCGTGTCTCGAAGGAACTAACACGTCGGCAAAAGGAATCCCATGAATGGAGCAAATCCGTCGCAGAGCAGCTTCGTTGATCTTCGAGGCTTGTGAATCAATCGGATTGTCTAGTAAGATTGTGGCCTCCAGAGCATCAGGTGCCAAGTTATGAGCAGGAGAAGTCGACAGATTAGAAGTATCAACGGCTCCTTGCCTTGATGACGGCCCAGGCCTGTCGGATATAGTGGCGGAGCTAGATTTTCTCGACATCCCAAATAAATAACGAACCTGGCTAAGTGCTTGAGAGAACTATACTTAAAAAACGTTGAACGTTAGAATTAGCAACACGAGTTTTCCCCCACATGGTGTGTGAACTAGTGCAAGCAATTGTGTACAAGCAATAAGATTTCAAAGATATAAGAGTGAGCTTCGAATCGTAGCCCTCGAAGACCGTCATCGCTGACCGTCTCAAAGAGCCCGCCTGGTGGTGATTACAGTTCCAGATCTAGAAAACATGTAATCTATGAAGTAACCGGCTCAAGTGTAGTTTGACATTTATATTGTTCGGCATTTTAATGTTGTTCGGCAATTGTATTGTTCGGCCAAAGACATTATTCGACCTAAGGATTGTTCGGCAATTGTATTGTTCGGCTAAAGGCATTATTCGAACTAAGGAATGTTCGGCAATTGTATTGTTCGGCTAAAGGCATTATTCGAACTAAGGAATGTTCGGCAATTGTTTTGTTCGGCTAAAGTCATTGTTCGACCTAAGGATTGTTCGGCTGAATTCAATGTTCAGCCTGAAGTCAATGTTCGGCATGTTAGTTGTTCGGCATTTGGGTATTGTTCGGCTTTAGTTCGTTCGGCTCAATTATAGTTTGACATGTTAGTAAGCGTTCGGCTTTAGTTCGTTCGGCTCAATTATAGTTTGACATGTTAGTAAGCGTTCGGCCTGGGATTGTCCGACCAGGGTAGTGCTCGGCGACTTCCCATTCCACCGTCCGGCGCATGATGACATACGCCGGAGCAGCGAACAGCACCTTTACCTCCTCCAACACCTTCATTCGATCCTTTTCCCTTTAACTTCGGTTCGACACGAAGAAGATACGGCAATAAGTGGACATACTCCTAATCATTCCTCCTCACTATGTCGTTCGGCAATGTAGACGAGCTACACAAAAACCTTCTACACGACATCGTTCGAACATCTCGTTTGAATGAATGAGGAAAAATACCTAAGTTTTCAGTTCGGAGATTGAGATGGTGTAGTTAAGTCTCGAATTAGGACGATTGGACAGAATTGCAAAAACGGTAGAAGTAAAAAGTAAAAGGGGAAAAGAAGAAGAGGACCTGGTTATATAGGGGGAAGGTAGAAGTTGAAAAGGCTATACCCGGTAGAACCGGTCAATACCGGAGTGTTCGGCATCATAGCAGAGTGACGTTTGGCACACGAGAATTGTTCGGCTTCAAGCGTATCGTTCGGCATCCAGGCCACGCTCGCCACACACCTCCGTTACAGACATCCTCGAGAAGGCATCATCAAGGAAAATTGAACCAGGTTCAAAGCGCATCACGTTCGGCCACGCAATACACTTTGAGGGGCAAGTGTTTCCTGGAGATTTGACCAGGCAACTAGTGCTCGGCATCAGGTAGCACTCGGCATCAGAGAGTGACCGGCATCCAGGAGTGTTCGGCGAAGCACTCGGCATCCAGGAGTGTTCGGCGAAGCACTTGGCATCCAGGAGTGTTCGGCGAAGCGCACGACATCCAGAGGTACTCGGCGTAGTACTCGGCTACAAGAACGCTCGGCATCCCATGACGCTCGGCGTCAACCAATACTCGGCAGCAAGAGTGCTCGGCATACAAGAGTGCTCGGCATCAAGACTGCTCGGCATACGAGAGTGCTCGGCGTCAAGACTGCTCGGCATACAAGACTGTTCGGCATACAAGAGCGCTCGGCATCAAGGAGAACTCGGCAGCATCTGGAGTTCGGCATACAGGAGTACTCGGCGTAGTACTCGGTAACATCAGGAGTACTCGGCAACAAGAGTACTCGGCATCTAGAAGAGCGTTCGGCTTCAACTGACAAACATCCTGCACTTCCCAAACATCAACCACATCGTACGGCATAGAAGGGACTGTTCGGCATCAGGGCGTTCGGCACACCTGGTTCGGCATACAGCGACCACTGTACTGGGGCTGGAGCGTTCGGCTATCCAGCCCACTTGGGAAGTCCAGCCCATATTTGCCTATAAATAGAGGGGCAGGGTCACAGTGAAATGGATCCTTTTTTGGAGAGAGAATACTGGGGAGACTCTGCCATTTTCGAGACTCATCTTCTCTACTTAAACAACTTCATTCAAGCATTTGATTCACGAATTGTATTTATAATCAACTATAAAGAAGATCAATAAAGTTTAACCTCAAAGTGGACGTAGGCAATTACGCTGAACCACTATAAATTTGGTGTTCTTACTTTCTGTATTTAGATTAGCACTGTCTTCTCTGTTTAATTTGATTTCATCACTTATATCTCTTCACAATCTTCTTCTACGAGGTTAGTGACCAATTTTGGTGCTAACATCTTCTTTCCAACGTATGGATTTTTACTTTTCCTTTTTCTGGACCTATTATACATCATTAATCAACAATCATATGTGGATCTACAACCATTATAATATCAGAAGCTCGAGTAGGAAGTCACGTACTATCCATCTTCAACGACTCTCCATATGCTGCAGTCATGCTCTTTTTTAAGTCAACGTCTTTCCATACGACCTATTTCCTGTGGAGTAATTGGGATAAGTGTATATCTTCAACTTCTTCCATTTCCGACTCATAATCAACTTATCCATTTTTCAGTGTATGGTTGCAACTATTCTATAGTTGGAATTTATAGGATTTGGCGTTTAATATATTTATATCCAAAATATAAATTTATTCACTCAATGTTTCCTAATTTTAAGATCGAATAACCTAAGCTTTTATATCTAATGTAACAACCTACACCCTAATGGGCTAGGATTTTTGCTAAATCGAAAATCCAAGTTCACTAAAGTACAGATCGTTGGTTTGGTATCCTGCAAATAAACAAATGAATGCATATCAGAGCACTAACGATATAAGTTATAGAGAAATGATAAAATATAATAAGTCATATAGTCACCGACCAAGATTTGACACTTCGAATGTCTAGTGTCCTTGCCAGTGTCGAGCATGGGTAGGGAACATGACCTTTCACTGTTCTCGCCTTATACCAGTACATGTCCGTGTAAGCTATCCTGTGGGTTGTAATAAGAAGAGGGTCAGAACAATGTGCTGGTGACTAGTAAAATTTACACTTTATACATAACACTAGTTTATGCAGATTGTCTTCCATTTCTTATTATGTCTTTTAGTTTTGCTTAGTCGCTTCGACTCCATGTATGCGTACGATACATCGCATCTACCCGTAGTAGATTACAACTATGCACATATATATAAATATAAGTACCATAGTCCCTTATTGGACCTAGATACTATCCCCACTAGTATCTCTATATCAACACCCCGTCAAGATCCATCACCCTCGCTGTATCACGATCTCGTTGCCGTGCATACCGAGGAACTCCCATAGTGCCTACTAACAGCTTTACAATAACTTAGCCATTATCCATGTTGCATTTTTGGGGATTCTTTTGTCCGCTTTCTAGTTGTAGACTCAGCTCTACAAAATTCACAATTTAACATCTTATATTCCAACGAATTAAAATACCACTTAAACCCCTAAATTGTTATTTTAATTTCTTTGTTTTACATTCTTATTTTTTAATATCCATTTAAACAACAAATCTGGAATTATTACAATATTTATACATTCATGATCTACTATTATTCAATAATAATTTAGGGATTTATAATACCTAAATCTTTTGTAGATTTACATTCATATAACATATTGATATATCAAATTAATAATTACAAAATATGCAGTAGAGTTTATAATTTCATTCCATGTGTATAAGTTTAGCCTGCAATTCCAATTTACATTTCAGGCATATAGGAAAAGATCTAAAACGATATAAATCTAATATTATACAAAGTATATAATTATTCTCACTCACCTTTTTAGCTCCAATTCTCCGGATCTAGATCCATTCTCTTTTTATTTGACTTCCTCTTACTTTAAATCCAATATATAAAAAGGGTATATACCTATTAGAATTACAGATATGGAAAAAGAATTGAATAAAATTTAGGTTTGAGTTTAAGATTCATGATTTAACTTTGTTTCTGCATTCTGAATCGATCATGTTCTTCTCTTCTCCGATTCTCCACTTTTCTCTACTTATATATATAAAAAATAGTTCTACTACTTTTAGAATTGTAGAGATTATATAGAAAAGAGAATGGCAGTGCTCCGCTCTATGGTCCAGAAAATATGAGAAGAGAAGTGAGAAACTAGGACTATATTTATAGAGGTTTGGAGTTAACTTAGAGTGTTAGATTTTACCTATGCAGTCTTATTTTAATCAGAGAGGCACACCAAAAATTGGCATGGAAGAAAATTATTTCATTCCATCTAAATCATTCAATCTATGCTCTAGATCCTCCAATTTAAACGTCAACGGTCGACAGTTCATTACCCAATAGACCTGGGTACATCTTCGGCCGACCCGCCATTTATTTGAGCGATGATTAATTAGCTGCGTGATTTTGTTAATTTTTATTGCTTGTTTTAAATGATTGGGTTTGTTTAATTCCTTTTAAATCTGATTGCAATAATTTGTTTCCACTTATATATATTTTACCTGATTTGATTTAACGTTAACATTTTTTAACGTTCAAGCTTCCCTTAATGTTAGTAATTAGCTTTAATTAACTTTTATTACCATAAATACTTGTATATTTATTTATGACTCAAAAATTCAAATGCCAATAACTTTTTCATTTGATGTCCGATGGAAAACTTTATATCTGAAAATTGATTAGAAAATCACCATGAACCCAACGGTATAAGTTTTGTAGCCAAATTCTGAAGATTTCAAAAATCTATTTTTTAGCATTATTATTTATTTGTTAAATTTCTTTTTAATTCATTGTCATAAAATCTAGAGGTGTTACAGTTTTGGGAAATGATGTTTTGATTTTATGATTGTGAATCATATGGAACTAGTGAATCTTATCTCAAACAGTTAAGGGAAATGTGCCCATTCAGTTGGAGCGACATAAGAGTTAATGAACTCTTCTGATTGATACATTTGGCTATACGCAATTGTAAGTCTAATAGTGCCAAAACAGTTCCACATACTTCGTTGAATTCATCGATTAATTATCACAAACATCAACAGTTTTATCTGATAAATGTGTGGCATGTGTATGATAAATGTGTAGCAGAAGTAAATAAAATTACATGTAAAAGAAATGATTCAATTTGATGGAATAAGTGACTATATTGGAAAGAGTCCCAAATGCACGTGAAGCAAATGATGATTGTTGATTCAATTCAAAAGTCACTCTTTCTTATGACACATAATGATGTATTAATAAGGAGTAATCGACCCTTGTTGGACAATGTACGATTAACGATGAGTGAAGTTGAGTTAATTTTTTTTGTAAGGTTGTGTACTTAAGAGTAGTACATAAGTTTAAAATCAATTTCATCTAAAGAATAGTTTACAAAATTATACAGGATAAAGGTTTGTATGAAACTCCAACATATACTAGGCCAAGGAGTTATTAGGTTGTATGAGTTAGAAGACTACATGTAATAATTGTATGTGAGGGTTCTTGTATGAATCACCCCAAAAGAGTTTAGTTATAATTATCACTGAATGACCTAGTTTTATTTTAAACATAATTATCATAAACTAAAACAAAGTCAATTTTATGTAATGCAATTCATAAAATGTTTATGAATACTTATTCCATTACACCGAGAAATAGTTATCGTTTCAAGAAATACCAACTTCGCAGTGAAGGATTTTTTTAAAGATTTATTGGTAGCAAAGTGGATTTGGATACGATCCAAAGATAAAACTGGTCACGAGGGATGAAATGAAATTAACCAAGCCTTAATAAACACCACGCATTAGAATGTCTAATAAATATTCTTGTACATTAAAGAGAAACAATGAGTTTCTTATAAATGTTGAGAATAAATATTTCTCAGTTGTCAATAAAACCATTAAGAGTACCGACTCTATGATATGGTATGATGTGCAAATCCAAAATAGGTTCCAAGCACATTATCAAAGTATGATTTTGATGGTTGTACGTGAAGGGATATGATCCATCGGGTGCAATTATGTCTTCAAGAAAAAGACTAATGTAGTTGGAATTCTAAACCACATCGATTAGAATAACGCCTGAAATATATCAATTGTTGAAATTAGCACAATAGATTTATCATTCAAGGTACTTAAGTAAATCAGATTTTACTCACAAAATTATCGCTTGGTATGATTTTGTGTTTTGGTACATATGTGTTGAAATAGAAAAATCTAAATAATGATTTAGAATTTACTGTTGCATACAACAACAAAAATGTCTCGAAATTAGTGTGAGCGATATTCATTTTGTGGATTTTAGGATATGATCCAAGAACAGATATGATAGTATCATCCAACAAGCATCTGAGTTGAGTAAGTATTTTGATAGAACTATCAAATAGTTTGAATTTAAGTCAAAATGTGGAGGAAGCGAGTGTGCATGAGAAAGAGCATTAAAAAGATATGTAGATATTTCTAAAATATAAGTAAACAACATATTGTAGATGGTTAATGATGTACTTATGTTAAGATCAGTTCTAGTTTGGTTGTTTGATACTTGATATTGGATTTGTAAATTATATCTTTTATAATAAGTATAAAGGATGTTGAGAATGTCCCAAATGATATGTAAAGACACCTTACTAAAATGTTTAATATAAAGCATGTAAGATAGTCCTTATGCATTGGCAATGTAAATCATCATATATGTTGTATTGTCTACGATATCTAAATTTTCTTATGTATTAGATTCATGAAGGGAATATCAAATCCAAATTAATATCACTAAATGGTAGTTTAGAGTGTTTACGAGTATTTTTGAAACACTATAGAATAGTATATAAAAATAACAAACTCCTTATGAAGGAGTATTCCGACTCAGACTTCACAAGTGATATTTAGTATAATTTTTCAAATTCTTGCTCAAACCTTATTCAAGGAGCCGTAAGTTGGAAATGTTCCAATTGAAAGGTTAACGCAGATTCAGTGAAAAGGCTAAGTACACCGTCTTCAATAATGCTATAATAAAAGCAATGCATAAATATAAAAGCACAAATTTATAACTGAGCCGATGGTGATTACCAATGTTGAGAATCTCATGACATTGTTGTATGACAACAATGTCATAAAATAGCTTGTAGAAGAACCTATAGCTCGCTGGAAGTCAAGGGACATACTTTGAATAATTCCACGTAATAAAAGCAGTTTATTAACATCGAAGAAAGCTGACTGACAGAGTAGATAATTAAAAAATAGCATACCCATTCATTAAGAGGCTAAACCGGATTAGTTTTGAGAAAATCAATCGAATAAGTTGGAATAAGATTCCATAATTGATCACAAATGCAAGTGGGAATGTAATTTGTTACATAAACCTTACTCGATAACCAATCTTGTTCAACATAAAAGGTATTTTCTTTATGTTATATACTTGTTATAATTTGTTATAAATAATTGATTATTCAATTTAAGTATATTTAACAGAAAATCATTAAATGGTATGTTTTGTGACAGTAGTAACAATGTGTTGTAACCGTGAATAATTTATCATAATGTATAATAAACATACCATTCTAGATATTCCTTATCAAGATGTATCAAGATTGGATATTGATACATCCGTTGAGACTAGAGTACATAACACTCTCTAAAGTTGGGCAATGTATTACTCATGACTGCATGAGGCACCAAGGGGATATGTACTAATATTATTGGATAAATATGGAATGGTTCACTCAATATTTTTTCTCGATTAATAAAATTAAGGTCAAATAGAGAATATCGATGTGACAATATTACATAATTCTCTCGACTTGAGAATATTATCGAGCTTCAATGTGGAAACTCCGCTTCGGTTATAGTTAAATCGTGGTACGAAGTCCATCGAACAACTATAGTTGGGTCGAGTGGAAGCATTGGAAGTGAACACTATTCAAGAGAGAATTTGTCTCCTCGCTTATATAGGGTATATGATGAACCACCTCCTGGATCCTTAGAAATCGACACTAATACATCCTCGGTATTCACGTGCCGCAAATCCAAGTGCCAGAGAGGAAGATTATAATGGAGTAAAAGAAAATAAACACAAGATAGAATCTTACACGAATGGAATAACATATATTATTTCAATATATATATATACACACATATCTTTACAGCGGAAATTTTAAATACATTTATCAGAGTCTATCCTATAAATCAGCCTGGACAGTTACACATTTTAGTCCTTATAAACGCCGAAAACAATCGGTAAACTAATGCAACATAAATGGAAGTGGAGAACTATCTACATGAATGCCTTCAACTCTAGACTTCAATCTCCATCACATTACTCCAAGTTAAACCTGACTACTTGGCTACTTGGAAAAATAGGGCACCCAGAGTTTAAGGGAAAATAAAAGAAACTCCGGGTCAGTCATGGGACCGCTGTGAGAAACTCAAAATACGGATATTTGAAAACAAAGGGTATCGTATAAGACCACGCCACACATAAATATGGAACATGTTTTTACCTTATGATAACCAAAATCTTTACTATGCAATATCTAGTAATATTATTTTTAATGACATTCTTTTGAGAAAATTTTTCAAGTAAACTTATATAATCTTAGCTGAATTGTTACATTGATTAAATTCCAACATAATAGGTTCTACAATCAAGTCTAAAAGCACTTATTGGAGAATGGATTTCCATACAATGGAAAGTAAGGAACTGCCTTCCATACAGTACATCTCTAGAGGGATGTACCGAGGATCAACACCTTTGAAACCTGTACACTTGGCAAGTCCGACCTACCTGCAGACCCATCTGGTGGTGGATAGAACCGAATATTTATCACCCCGATCGTTCCTAACTTATTGAGAGCTCTCATAGAATACACAACATACCCGATATATAAAGGATAAACTAGAAAGGTGTTGACCATACCCTAATGGTTGCGAACCATATAGCCTTATGACATGCCCTGTTTAAGCCATTTCTGGGTGATGAGGCCCAAGGTAACGATTACCTTTCACATAGCACATTCCACTTTGAATGCCACATTGCCAATTCCATCACACACTATTGATTTCCACAACTATACAACCTCCAAGCTCGTACGTCTCAGAAAAGGGTTTTAAGTGTAAGAGAGTTACTTCCTACACCACCAAACAGATGTACATTTGTAAAAATCAATGTACGTGTATTTTAGAAATGCAATGTCAAGACATTAGTCTATACAAGTTGTCCAGGAACAGGACAAACTGAAGGAACTCTCATACTACATCCTATTGAGAATCACCCCTAGGATTAGTAGCGAGCAGCCCTTGTATCGAAGATCAAATGAAGATACTACCGCCACATATACATAATATGGGAAATTTACCCCGAGGGTCAGTGACAAGCAGCCCTACATGCCATCTTATTATTATTCCATGTCTTCACCTTCGAATGCGTAAATTGGTTCAAAGTGATTTTCGGATAGGAATCACCTAAATCCAATCTCGGTTCTTTCAAACCAATCATCGATAAAAAGATGTTAAGTTTAAGGGTGATTATCATTTCATTTATTAATACCTTTTATCAAATAAAATATCTCTTTTAAAGATATAAATCTTTAAATCATATTCTTTTCTACTATATATGGAATCATTAAACCTCTCTTTAACTTTGGAAATACCAAATCAAAATCATTTCTCATAAATTACATTACAAAACCTTATTGAGTAAAAAAGGGTCGATATAAATTATACTAATTCTACTCAATATCAATTTTCGTATTCAACCTTTACTATCCATCAAATAACGGTGAAATCACTTTTTAAATTCACATGAATAGTACGGGTTCCCTCCTCAGAATTTAATACCAAATATAAGAAGATTATTTCTATACAATCCAAGTTGTATTAAATATTGAAAAATTAAAATTTTAATATTTGCCTCATTTCCAACATTTTGACCTTATCTATCCCTCGCCCTGGAAATAGGCCAGGTGAGCTAGGGCACTGATTAATCTTGAACATCTACTTAGTTTAAGCACCTCATAACCGAATCTCATGAATAGAAAAATCCAGTCAACTTATCGGCTTTTAGAGCCAAGATTAAATCACTTGATTATAACAATTTTTCTCTATATCATTTATTTAAACTCTTTAAAATAAATTATAAAACATCCACATTATCTTTAAAATACTTAATTATTTATTTGGAAACATTAATAAAATATTTGTGGAAGAATACTTAAGTTTAAAGCCATATTTCAAAAGTTAGTAAAAGTACTGCAAAAAGTACTACGAATAGTGCTTTTAAGGCTTATTTGATTAAAACAACTTTTCGATCATTTAGAAATCCATTTTTACAACTCAAATCTCTTTTAAAACATTTTAAAATATTTATTTAATTTATTCCATATTTTTAAAGAATTAAAAATATCAATTTTAAAGAATTTATCGCTTTGGTTTTCAAACTGCCAAAGCACGACTAATTTAAAAACTTGATTTGCTCATATTTCAAAGTTTACTAAGTGAAATCTCAATCTTTTTTTTAAACTATGATTATAAGAGTTCAGAAAATTCTTATTCCAAAGAATATCGACTCCGATTCCACCGTATAAATGGATTTAGACTTTTACGCCATGAAATCATGAACTACCTGTTATCCCGCCTTTTGGCAAGGCCGTGATATCAAGGACTTGACTAGAGACAGAAGACAGTCCGCTCCGAAAATCAGTTATCTGCAGATTCACGATGGATACAAGAAAACTTGGTCCGATTTTGGATCGAGCCACAGTTAGCATGATATGACAAGCAGAGCTATGCAAGGCGACATTCCAAATTTCAGGTCAATTGTAGTTTGTGTGCTTGAGTTATGGAACGACCAAGATCCATGTGAAACAAGCCCATCTTGTATCCATCATTTCGTATCTATCCATCCGTGTCCATCATTTCGTATCCATCCATCTGTGTCCATCATTTTGTATACATCAGCATTGATACGAAATGAACGTAACTCCATCACTCGGCATCCATCATTCGTATCCATATGGTTCAAGCACATAACGATGGACTCCAGCACTTCCCAGATCGATCGCGCTTCACTTGTCCAGCAACTGCATTTCTCGTATCGATCACCTACTTGATCGATACGAATAACAAAGCTTGCAATCGATACCAAGACGATGGCAAGGCATCGATACGAGAAGCAAGGTATCAGATGGATGCGAAAGAAGTGGTCAACCCAAAAGAAGCGGTCCCTATGCACACAATATGGATCTCCACAAAGCACGCATGCCATGTCATCGACATGAAGAGATCGATACGAAGGTATCGATACGAAAGCTTCAGCCACTCCATATTTGCAACTTTGATTGATCAATAACTCCACAACTACAAATCCAAATACGATGAGATTTTCATAGAAGGTTGCATATCATCTCAGGAACATCCATGATCGATCGCAGCTCAATTGGAGCAACTTTCGATCGATACGAAAGCAATTTGGATCGATTGGGGATCGATACCAAACGGCTCCAGATCGATTGTATGGGCCCACCTAGACTTGAGAAAGGGTATTCCGAGATTCAAGGCAGATATTTCCAACTTCACACCTATAAATAGCACCCTCGTTGCAACTAAGAAAGGACTTTTATGCTGCTGCTTGGGTTGCACTCTATTGTAAATCAAGTGTTAGTTGTTGTACTGTTGTAACTCAGTTTCTAATCAGCAATAAACATTAAAACCTTCAAAGTGGACGTAGGCCACAGAGCCGAACCACTATATATTCTTGTTTTCTTTCCGATGCTGCTTATTTTATTGGTGTGATTGTTAGATTAGCCTCATTTTTCATTTTACTTCTTCATTCTAATCTCTTCAATTACATCCGACGGGTGTTGTGCCCATTTTTGGTACATATACTTTGGTGCGTTCATTGAGAAAACTCTGTTTTTTCTCTGATTCTGTGGATCCCCTACAGTTGTTGGATTGCTAAAATCTAAGGAGGAGATCCAGATCCGCCTTCCAGTGGTTTCTTCTATTCTATTCAGATCGTTCCAGATCTAAGAAGAACTGCATTCAACATGGTGCGCACTACCAGAACCGCTTCAAACGCTGCTGAGCTAGAAGGAAGGGATAGGAAAAATCCCGCGCAACTGACTACTACAGGCCAAACACCAGCTGGAGCTCTGGATCCATCCGGTCCAGTAACTACGGAGGAATACCAGACCCTCATGCATGAGTTCACTCAAAGCCATCAAGAGCTCACTCAAAAGATCCATGCCAACACAGAACTTATGAACCAACTGAATGAAGAAAGGTGAGGGAAATCTAGAAGGGAGCATACCTTCTATTCCTTGTCCGAAAGCTCGGCGTCATCTGACTTCTATCACAGATCTACAGGCCGTCGATTAGATGAGAATTACGCGGAAGCCTCCGGGCACCCGTATGCTGCAAATCCCGGACATGTCGGGATAGGTCCTTCTACAAGGCATGAAGTTGCACCCTCCTCCCAAGGAGGGGCTCTTCCTTGCAGCACTACTCATGCCGATGCTGTTGTTGCTATAGATCTGGATGCCGAGATCCAGAACCAACCAGATCCAGCCCCTCGTCACCGCATTCATGCCCAGGATCCTCAGTTCTATGAAGCTCGGGAGCCAAGGACGCATGGAACGGACCGTAGACAGCGACCAGACCATCCTCGTGATATGGAACCCAACCTGCGTTGGCCTCGAATCTCCAAATGCCCGATATTCCAACTATGATACGCCAGATGATAAGAAAAGGTCAAGGCCTCATTAATGATGACTAGGGAATTTCTAAAAGTCACACCCCGTTCACCAATGATATCTTACATGCGGAACCACCCCGTCAGTTCAGGATGCCGACCTTGCCGGTGTATGAAGGAAATTCGGATCCCAACCAAAATATTCTGAAATATGAATGGCTTATGAATTCCACTCGAGCTGACGATGCAGTTGAGTGTAGAAGCTTCCCTATCTCCTTGGGAGGCACCGCGACTATGTGGTTCACCCGTCTACCACCAAGATCTATTTCATGTTTCGACCAGTTGGCTACTAATTTCGTTAAGCGGTTTTGTATGCATGCTAAAGGACCGAAGGATGTTAACGTTACCCTGCCTTTTGGTCAAGGCTGGGATATCAACAAATTGGCTAAAAAGGATGGATATCAGGATTGGAGATCGATTGGAAACAAGGCTATGATTGATACTATCAAAATTGGATCAAGCTCCAATCAAGGTGGGATCAATCGGGAATGATAAACAAGCCCGGTGAGGCTACACTTTGAATTTCAGGACAAACGGAGTTCATATGCTCAAGTTATGGATGGATCAATGTTCATGGAAAACCATTTCGTATCGATCAACGTGGATACAAATGTGCACAACTTGAGTCACTACTCAAGTTGGATACAGACAATAGTTATGGATCAATGGATGAAGGTTGATGAACGTGGATCCTTGCTTTTGTATCGATATAATTCGTATTGATCAAACGACATCCGGATGGATACGGGAATTGATAGCGCACTTTGCATCTTGTTTCGGATCGATCAGGATTCGTGTTGATCCAATTCGTATCGATTGAAGGCGGCGTCAGATCGATATGAAAAGCATACTACACCAAAGCACATCGGATTGATGCAGGAGACAAGGGCACTACATGGATTCAGAGGCATATTTCATATCGATCAGTCGTATCGATCGATACGAAAGAAGAAGTCAAGGAATGGAGCGCAAAACATGGATCACTACATAAGACTCGGATCGATGCGAAAGCTATGGATACGGGATGTGATGGATACGAGATGATGGATACAAGATGATGGATTCCAGATGATGGATATGAGATCATCAGCCTACACTTGCAAACTCAAACTTAGACCGATCATATCTCACAATCTACGCGTCGGAACTTCATGAAATTTGGAGAGCAAGGACTTTACACTATCATCTTTCACCATGATAGATCTTAGCTCGATCAGAGCAGTTTATGATCGATACAAACTCACCATGGATCGATCAATGATCGATCCTAAATGACTCCAGATTGATCATGTGGGCCCATTTGGAATTGAGAAAGAGTATTCCAAGATTCAAGGCAGATATTTCCAGCTCCACAACTATAAATAGCACCTCCATTGTAACTAAAAGGGGGTCTTTTCTCTCGGCTCCTCTTTATCTTCTTCTCTTTTGGAAAAACTCTGCCATTTTTAGTTATTGATATTCAAAGGATTGTAATTGTAACCACAGTATAAAGGAAATAAAAGGACCAATTCAAAATGGACGTAGGCCTGAGATAGCCGAACTACTGTAAATCTTGTGTCTTCTCTTACTTTCTTTCATTTTAATTTTGTTATTTCTTCATTTTACTCTCTACATCATCTAGATATGAGATATGTGACTGGATACTAAGGATTTGTGTGTAAACACCATTGCTTTCATTATTTTTGGGGTTTGTGACCATTTTTGGCGCAAACACTTTGGTGCTTTCACTGAGAGGGCTAGCACCCGCTATATCAGATTTGGAGTTCAAATTTGGAAAGCTAAAGGATCAGATCTAGGAGGAACCATGGTTAGGCAATCAGTTAGAAGGACATTACCAGAAGGAGCCATCAAGAAGGAAGTCAAGAGGCTTCCTCTAGAGCTCGAGCAGATCAGGCATCCATCTACATCACAAGGGATGAGATGCAGACAATGATGGATTCCATACAGGAGAGATCCTTGAAGATCCAATAGAAGATGATGCAGAATCTCTTCAGGAAACTGGGCATAGCTGGAACCCAGAACCCCAGGAAACGGAGCAACCGCAGCTACCGACAATGTAGAACAAGGAGTTGGAGCTGTAGAAATCTTTGGAGGTCAGATCCAGAACCAGAATGGAGGATGTGAAGGGAATCAGCAAAGGCCTAGGCGCAGACCCTCGGGATCGGATATTGGAAGGCCCGTGAATGAAGCTCAATAGGCCAGGGCCAACGCAAACGTGAATAAGCAACATGAAGAGTACTACCCAGAATACCCTCCAGAACATGGGGGGCAGGATGGAAATGCATATAAAAGGCCGCCCCCGGTGGAAACGAGCAAATGGCTGGATTAATAAGACAGATTATAAGAAGTGTGCTACCGAGCGGAGGCTTGGAAGAAGTTAGTCGAAGTCTGTTCACTTCGAATATTAGAAACATAAAGAACCCTCCAGAATTCAAACTACCAACACTGGAGGCCTATGATGGGAAGTCAGACCCAACTATGCACGTGGCCAAATACATCAGGCATATGGAAGTGCTGGGGGCATTTGAGGAGGTTATGGCAAGATGCTTCCTTTTATACTTGACGGATTTGGTTGCGCTCTGGTTTAGGCAGCTAGAGAATGGATCGATCAAGACATGGGGCGAACTAGTGGAACGCTTCATGAGACAATTCAAGGTCCATGTTACATGACCCAAGAATGCAATGACATTGGCATTGATGAAGCAAAGGATATGAGAGTCCATAAGGAATTTTCTAATGCGGTTCAATGTAGCCATGGATTTGGTGGATCGCCCGGATCCATCAATGATTTTGATGGCGGCGGTAGCAGGAATGCAGAGGGAACTGAGTTCAAGGACTCATTGGCACGGGATCCACCACAGGATCTCGGGGAGTTCTATCACGAGGCGGAAAGGTTTGTACAATTAGAGGATGCACGCATCGAAAGGCAGGAGGTGAACGCCACGTAAGGCGAAGGAACATCTGGAGAAGGACGTGGGATGGATAATGGAAAGCGAAAGCAGGATGATGGATATGATGGTTCTAACAAATGAAGGAGAGATCGGGAACCCAAATTCACCACATACACAGACTTGACAGAGAATATGGAATGAATTTACTTAGAAACACAGGGCAACTCCCCTATCGAAAACCACCCAGAAGGAATCCTACAAAGAGGGAGCGCAGAAGCGGGAGGTACTGCATATTCCATGAACTGGAAGGGCATACCACAAATGATTGCTGCCACTTGATGGACATGGTGGAAGAACACATCAGGAGTGGCAGATTGCACAGTATGTGAGGAACCGGAAAACAGTGGTAGAACCCGAGCAGCTACCGCCTGCACCAAATAGGAATGACCCTGGATCGGGGTCACGACTCGTCATCGGCTGATCGTGATGGAAAGGGCCGAGTTTATGATTTGAACTTCGACCATCAAATAATCTTTCTGGTTTTGTTTCAAAAATAAAGCGGCTATGCCACTTACACATGTAAGGGAACCGGAGCGATTCCCGGGCATGCTCTATGATGGTAATAGACTGCTCCGCCTGGAGAGGCAACACTTAGTTTTTTTCTGTTTTTTCATTGAACATTTGGAATTTGGATTTAATAAATAGATTTGTGGAACAAATCCCCGACTGGAGAGTTAAGGGACGGATATTGGAAGTCAGTTGTAAATTGATCGCTTTATGTTCTTGACCGGAATGGCAGGGACCAGAGTGCAGGAAGTGAGTCGCTTTGCCGGAGAGTTACATGATCGACTCACTTGACGTTGTTCCCAATTCATTGGAGAGTGATTGGATCGGGGTTCAAAAAGAGCCCAGGGTGGCTGTAATCAGTCTAGGACTTAGGCCATGGCATCGCTTAATGTTCAGGGATACTGAGTCGGAGTGCAAGGAGTGACGCCACTTCACCGGAGAGCAACAGGATTGGCTCGCTCGACGTTGTTTTCCTCTTCACCGGAGAGTGATAGGATGGGATCCAGCTAGAGCCCGAAGAGGCTACGATCGGTGTAGGAGAACTAGGACATCACTATATTCCCCCACTGGGGACAGAGTGCAAGGGATAGGTTGCTTCATCGGAGCACGACAGGATCTGCCTATTCAATCGTTAAGTTTGGATCGAGCTTAGCAAGGGTCCAGAGAAGGCCGTCAATGATCTGGAGAGATCGCAGGATTCGATTACTGGCTTCCAAGATGTGAAATGGATATTGATTCAACTTTGAATAGCTAAGGATTTGGCTAAGGACCTGGAGTGGTCCCGGATTTGGATATCGACTCGGAACAGTCGTGGATTTGGCTATCAGAATTGAATGGAATTTCTTGGTAATGGATTGAATTATGGATTGGCTGATATGGCTATCAATGGAGTATGGATTTTGGATGTCTGATTTAAATCTATTCAAAACACGCCTTCCTACTACAAGGCATGTTTTGGGGGGCAAATGTTACCCTGCCTTTTGGTCAAGGCCGGGATATCAACAAATTGGCTAAAAAGGATGGATATTAGGATTGGAGATCGAATGGAAACAAGGTTATGATTGATACCGTCAAAATTGGACCAAGCTCCGATCAAGGTGGGATCGATCGGGAATGATGAAAAAGGACCGATGAGGCTACACTTCAAATTCCAGGACAAACGGAGTTCATATGCTCAAGTTATGGATGGATCAATGTTCATGGAAAACCATTTCGTATCAATCGATGTGGATACGAATGTGCACAACTCGACTCGCTACTCAGGCTGGATACAGATCAATAGCCGGACCACTATAAATCTTGTGTCTTCTCTTACTTTCTTTTATTTTAATTTTGTTATTTCTTCATTTTTACTCTCTACATCATCTGGATCTGAGATCTGTGACTGGATACTAAGGATTTGTGTGTAAACACTGGTGCTTTCACTACTTTTTGGGTTTGTGACCATTTTTGGCGCAAACAGTTAACATCTTATCCAGTGTTACTTAAGCTCCAGGAGAGACTCTAAGGCATTATCTGGAAAGGTTCCACGATGCTTGTGTCGAAGTCAGCAATCCCAATGACAACTCTATTTTGATGGCATTGACTAAAGGGATCGATCCTAATTTCGAATTTGGTGATTGGTTGGCCGAGAAACCCCCCGCTTCGTTGGACCATTTCTATGCAAAGGCAGCCCAATTTTTGAGGAGAGAAGATGCTAGATGGTCTAGGAAACAGGATGTCGCAGGGCCCAGTAGCGAAGGTATCCAGAGTAAGCAGTGAAGCAAACCGGGGAGAGCTCCGTAAAGTACATTTAAATATTCAGGATAAACAAGGCCAGCAGAAGGGTAACGGAGGTCAAGGAAAGAAGAAAGACCCCCATCGAGGGAGACCGAGAGCTCCTATGTTTGATCGATATACTCCCTTGAACACGTCGCTAGAGAATGTTTATCTTCAAACCCATAATACATGGCAGTATAAGAAGCCAGCTCCGAAACCATCGTCAGAGAAGCAGATTCAGACCGGGAAGTTCTGTAGATTCCATGATTGTTACAGCCATAACACTAATGAATGTCGTCATTCGTAGGATATTATTGAAAGGTTGATCAGAGAGAGAAAGTTAGAGCAGTTTTTTCGGGCTTCGCATGATACTAGAGTGGGCCCATCCAACCCCAATCGGGGCCAAGACCAGGTTAGGCCTTCGGAACCCGCACGTATTGGCAGGAGGTTGGTGATTAATACTGTGAGTGGCGGTCCTCATCCAGCTGATCGGAGCTGGAAGGAAATGGAACCATATGCTAGTTCGATTAGGCATGTGGACTTCGAATGTTGTAGTGGCACCGACGAAGGGGCCCCGACAAAACAACAGAAGACGGTGACAGATGACATCGGTTTCAGAAATCACGATGTCGATAGTGTCGAGGCCCCCATCATTGATCCGTTGGTTATTTCTACCCAAATAGGTCCTGCTTGGGTAAAGAGGATCTTAGTTGATAGTGGAAGTTCTATAAACATACTTTTCAAGCGTTCTTGTGACCAAATGCTGATGGAAGCAAAGGATCTGAAACCGTGCCAGTCACGTATACATGGTCTCAATGGAAGCACCACCATACCAGCTGGAATGGTAGAGTTACCTGTTGAGTTAGGCGTTGGTGATCGCCGAAGAGTTCGATGTTATAGTTTGTGGTGTTGGATATACATTCTCCATATAATGCTTTTCTAGGCCGACCAGCACTTGCGGAGTTTAGGGCAGCTATTGCCCCCATGGTGTTTGACCTTAAAGTTCCATACTGACAATGGGATTGAGATTATACATGGTCGTCAGGCGGTTGGACGTGCCTGTTATGTTGCAGAGCTGCGGGATGCGCGGCGAAAAGAGAAAGGTAAGGGCGTGGAGGAATCTCTCTGTGTCCGTTTTTTGGAGAATTGACAATTAACGCCTGGGCCTAGGCTCGGGCGCCACGACCAGTTTCCTAAGGATCTTGATCCTAGAGACAATGATGATGGAGGGGAAGTCAAAGAATGCCAGGCTTCCCCGGCGGAGTTAACGGTTGATGTTTCGATTAATGATGATGATGAGTCCAGAGTGGTAAAGGTCGGATCTCAGCTCGGCCCCCAAATGAGACAGGAACTGGTTGATTTTCTTCAGGCAAACCTTGATGTATTTGCCTGGACACATTCAGACATGTGTGGGATCTTGCTGAATATCGCGAGCCATATCTTAAATATCGACCCGCGGCACGTCTTGGTGAAACAGAAAAGGCGCTGTATGGATCTAAAGAGATCTGCCACCCAGAAGGAAGAAGTGGATAAACTCAAGGCTAATGGGTTTGTAACGACCTGCTATTTTGGACCATTCGCATCCACACATGTCGGACTTGAATTGCTCAAAATACCGAATTGTAAATATAAATTTGGCAAAACTCAGAATATACAGTAAATAAATCACAGATCACAGACACAGAGTAATATAACAATGCAGCGGAAGCAAGAAATAGTAGTTCATGACGCTACTATATATATAATAACAGAGTTCAACAAGATACAATAGAAATCACGAATACAAAGATGTCTCAATACAATAGTCAAATACAAGATCTGAATACATCACTGGAATCAACTGGATAACCGAAAGCGAAATAGATAGCTGGATCTCCAAGAAAGCTCCAACTCCAAGGTGAGTCTCAAATGTTGTATCACTCAGTCTGACCCGAGCGTAAAGCAAAACACAAAACACTCGAGTCAGGACATACATACTTATACAATGTAAACCAACTCAAGTGAACTGTAATAAAAAGGTACAAGTAACTTAAAGAATGCTTGGGATCGCCCATTCTTTAAGGATCCGTTAAACTATTTACTATGTAGTAATATTTCGCTAATATAATAATGTCTATAGTAAAATAAACTTACTTTTAAATAGCGTTAAGGAGTGACCCAATATTCCCCTTAACACATAATAGTCAGTAGTCTATCCAGTATCAGCGTACCCCCAGATCGGGAGCTACCCTCAATACTCCACAGGCTACGACACAAATCCAAACTCGTAGTAAAGCTCGATATGGTAGGCGACACGACACAACTAGGCAATGCCATGGTAGATATATCAATTACGCATCCGGGCTGGTGGAAACGCATAGCAGCCACTACCGCCCACCTCGGAACACACTCCCAAATCAAAAATCGAAGGGTGGCCACCAAATAAATCACAAAGTAGTAGAATAATATCGAAGAAATGCGTCCGATCAGAGGTGCTACCTCATTGGCCCGTCAATCGCTCATGTTTTAGCCACCTTATGCCAACTCACGGTAGTCGGGTCCACGTATATACCTCAATAGGAATCGTCGCCACCATCCTACTTCATTCTGGAATCTCCACCGCGTACACGATTGTCAAAGTGGTTTTCGGTATCAACAGAGAGTATGCCTATATCCGATCCCGGTCTCTTTAACAACCAATCGTTATTATAACCCATGGATATTTATTTCAAAATAATTTATACTTCAAAACCAAATATCATATCCATTTCAAAACTAGTATATACTTCAAAACCAAAATATCATATTCGACTAGTTTATACTTCAAAACCAAAATATCATTTGAATAAACCCAAATTTCCAATCACTGAATATTTCTTTCAATTTATTTAAACTTGAAATATTCCTTTTTAAATCATCTTAAACCAAAACCACTTTTATAAAGCCATATTCTTAAATCTTAAATTGCAAATCAATATATTCAAAACAATTATTAATTAACTATTATTTCAAATAAATTCATTTCCAAAATCATAGTACTTTCGAAGTTTTAACACCTTTGTAACCAAACACTTTGAAACCATTATACTTTGAAACCATATCAATTTTAAAATGTTATCATTTGGAAATCATAATATTTAGAAAAATCATAACACCCTTAAAAATAATATTCATTACCAAAGTTATAGCATTATCAAGTTCATTCGTTCAATTATACCAATTTTGAAAACATTGTATTAACTTATAAATTTCAAAAATGGTTTATATTTCACCTCAAAACATATTCATTTAAACCATTTAATTTCAATGTCAAAATCTTCCAAAATATATTCATTTCCAAAGTTCATTGAAATTTCAGCCACAACAGCACTTATAAAGTGTTACGGTAAATATATTAACATTTCAAAACATTGTCAAATTCAAAACAGCAGCACCTATAAGGTGCTACAATAGGTATTAGTATTTCAAAACAGTTTAGTTTCAGAAACAGCAACAATTATAAACTGCTGTAGTAAGTATTTTAGTATTTCAAAACCTAGTTAAATTTCAGAAACAACAGCACTTATAAACTGCTGCAGTAGATATATTACTATTTCAAAAACAGTTCAAATTCAGAACAGCAACACTTATAAAGTGCTGTAGTATTATAGTTATTTCAGAACATAGTTAAATTTCAGAAACAGCAGCACTTATAAAGTGCTACGGTAGGTATTTTAGTTATATTCAAAACTTAGTTAAACTTCAGAATTGACTTAAAAAATGCTATCTTAAAACCACAGCATTTCTGAAGTGCTACCAATAAAATTCCAGATTTTATTATAACATTTCAGAAACATTAAAACTTCAATTTTAACCATTTTCAACTTATAAAATCATATTTCATGCTTCAGAAAATATACATTTGGATACCAATTATCTTATGATTAAATAAAATGAAACTTTATAAATAAATATCCAATTTAAACTATAATTCCTTTATTAAGTCAAAAGTACATTTTTTTATACTTCTTTTATTTTTAACAAATGACTTAATACTTTATTTTAAAATACCCATTTCATAAACAAAATATTCTTATCACCAAATTTACTTAAATTTCCATTCGAAAACTAAATTTCCAATTATCAAGTTAAGTCATAACTTAAGATACATTTTACCATTTTAAATCATAATTATTTATTTTACAAAACATCCCCATTTCATAAAATAAAATTTATTACCATTACTAATTTAGATTTAAAATTCCATATTAAACCAAATTTAATTATTAAATTATTTATCATAAATAAAGTCTAAAGATTTAATTCAAAACCAAATTGACTTATAAAATTTAACTTATAGAAAACCAATATCACTTTATACTTTAAATCATTAAACCAACTTTAAGTTAATTTTCATATATCTTAAAATTCAAAAATACTTAATAATTTTTGGAAAATATTATAAAATATATTAACCATGGGCCTGTATAATATTTTCTAACCTAGGTCAAGTGATACGGATATGTATCATTTCCATCCGTAATTTAAAAAGAAAAATCCGGGTTCTATCATTTGAAACACGCAATCCCAAGTCAAATAAAATACAATAAAAATCACTCGAGCCTATCATTTCAGCTCATAATGATTTTTCCTTATTCTAATGTCCGTTCGGGTATGTATCATTTCAACCCATAGTGATAGGGAACTTGCAGTGTGAGAAATAGTAAATAAATGAACAGTAGAACATATAATATCATATCAGATGATGTAACAAATATATAAACATAATTTAACGTCATATAATCATATCACAGGCATATATGAACATATTAACATAACATATAAATTTTCTATAATTCACATGCCATTGTTTCACAATTATAAAAGTACGTGTGTCGAGAGTGATAAACTCACCTTTAAAGCTAGAGATCAAATTCAAAACACAAATCCAAACTCCGCAAAGCACGAAAAGGCATGACTAGATTGGCACAAATTCGACACAACTGATAGATAAGAATTGATGAAATCAAATCAGACTGGATCGATGAAGATAATTGGTATAAGTGAATTTATATACATATATATATAACTATATGTAACTATTTACGTATATAAAACATATTCTAAATTCAAACCCATTTTAAATCAAATATATATACCTTTCATAACCATTTTTTAAGTTAAACACATATATAATGTAATTTAGAATCAAACTCAATTATACTTATGTGTAATATATATAAAATCTATCATTATAAATTATACAGCAAATTGCAATGGTCCAAATTCACTTTATACAACAAATATAATACTAACATATAACTTATAAATATATATAGTTTTAAACACACATAAAAATACAGCTTTATATATATATATTTATTACTTAAAGTCTGTACCCATATAGAACAACAAATTCTATACATATATAAGCCTATATATATATTCAGCAAAATACAAATACTTATACTATATTTCTTTCTCTTCTTTTCACAGTAAAAGCAAACTAAAATGATATACAAGCAGGTTATGGAAATTATGCATACCATATATTTTAAACAAATGCATATAGTTTTGATGTGGACAATTGATTCTTGTTTTCTTATAAAGTTAAACATACTTATATAAACTAATATATAGCTTTCATAATTCATATATAGAAACATATAATTTATTATCTATATAAGTTTTTAACCATTATAAACATACATTATAACATCGCGCATAGCTAATATATTATATTATAAATGTAAACCAAAATATAACTAACAGTATATAAATATATATTGTAACGACCCGTAAATTTAACCGGTTTTAATAACGTAATTAGTTGAAATTTTGTGAAATTTTAAACGATAAAATTTTGAAATAAAAATTTAATATTTGGAATACGTCTAGTTAAACATAACAACTGGTAAATTTTCGTCCGAAAATATGAAAATTTATTTCGCGCGTAAATTCACTTCAATTTAATCAGTTAAAAAGAAATGAAAATAAAACGTTTTCAAAACCAAAATATTTTTACATAGAAAAATTCTAAACCATCTTCTGAGCAAGATGTCAGTTTGTCGTTTTTCCAAATTCGGACATCTTTGGCTCCGTCGATCTTATTTTTCAGTGTTTTTCTTGCATTTCTCGTAGTAGAAAAATTTGAATTTTTATAATCCAATCAAACCACTGATATCTTTATACCATTTTGATCGTCTCGTCGTGCTGATCTCAATGGTATATTCACTTCTGTTTTTGAACCCCGGTACGCGACGGAAACCGCGAAATGGGTAACCGTATCGGTACGACTTTTTGTTCTTCGTGGCCATTCACTTTCCAACTGTTGAATAAATGATTTTAAACTTTTAATCTTCCGAGGATTGGCCGTGACCTTTCAACATTTGGCCGCCGCTTCATTGCTCATTGACTCATTTGTTCTTACGTGTGCACAAATTTAATTCATAAGCAAACTTTTTCTACCTTTTCCCTTGCTATACTGTCATTCACTTCTTTCGGTACGTTTCCTCTCCACTTTTAATTTCTTTCCTTCTTCTTTTATTTGCTTCCTCTCTCCCCTGTGATTTTATTCTTTTGAAAAGATAATATACTATATTTTATACAAAAGCATATATGTTTGTTCTCAGAGAGTTGCTCCTCCCTTCCTTTGCAATAACTCCCATCCTCCTCTGATCGCACCCACCTCCGGCTTCTCTCCCCTCCCCTCGCGAACCCAAGCAGCCACAACTACCCTTGGCCGAGACCACCACCGCTCCCTCTTCTCCGCCTCCACGTCATCACCTGGCAACCGAGCCTTCCCCTCAGATCCAACGCCATACTTCCGGCTCCGACCACATTCCAAACCCGCCATGTCACCTTCACCGTCCCAGGCCAACCCGAGTAGTCCACTAATGCCACGAACCCGAACTCCTTCCCTTCGCCAGTTCGCTAGCGCCAAACTCTCCTGAAGCCACCTTCTCGCTTTGACCGCCCTTGCGTGCCTCCACCCACAATCCATCAACTCGAGCCAAGCAACCTTGCCCAATTCTCTCGGGTCCACCTGGCAACAGCTCGTGTGCAGCCTCCACATTTTTCTCTCATAGGTAATTTATAATTCAGTTAATATGTTTGTTTATATAGATTTTCTTCTTAAAAAAAAAGGTCATTGTGCGTTAATAATGTTAGTATATATATAGTTGTTGTGTGAGTTACATTGTTTGATACTTACCTGAGTCACGTTTGAAAGTGGTTATACTGATTTCCTATACTTCAATCCTATATATATTCTCTTGAGTTATATTTTGCTACATATTATATAGTGGTATTAATATATAGTTGTTTAGACTTATAGATAGTACTATGTTGCAAAAGTGTAGGTATGTAAATATGTTCACGATATATATAATTAATATTAAGGTCGGCATGTATTTGAATATATATTAGTAATATATTGGGTCAATAGTATAATATATATATTGTTATTAAAATACTATTATAATGAGTCTATATGAGGTATAAGTGTAGGGCTGAATATATTCAATTGCTGTTACATATATATTAATCGTCACATGCACATTTTGTTCTATGTTTATAATGAGTGGTCTGCATTTATTTTGACAAATAGCTCGCATTTCTTATTCGTAGTGTTTGCATAATATTATATATGTGTTATTTTTTTTTGATACTTATCTTAAATTAAAATATCGATTTCACAGGAATAATAATAAAATATATATATCCCGTTCATATCTGTATTAAGCTGATTGTAGTTCTCGATTTCCAATTTATCAGCCTTGTCCGTCGATTCGTGCCAATCTAGCTTTGTTGGAATTCGTTCTTGGATATTTCAGTGTCTGTATCAGTGTGCGTATCGGTGTCGTCTCCTATTCTCTCTAACCTCGAAAGGTGAGCACTCACTCACGATTAACGTTCTTTTATTTATTAAATTTGATTTCAATTGAAACGACAATTGAAATATGCTGCTATTAGTTAATGACACTGTTATATATGCTATTACCTGTATCAGTTCACCTGTGACATCTGACACCATTATCTGTTAATTATTTATGCGATGATAATACAGTTTGGCTGATAATTGATTGATTGTTGAATTTATTGGACGTTAAATTGTTATTGTTAAAATGATAAATAGTATGAAATTGAACTTGATATAGGATAATTAAATGTTAAATTTGATTAACTGACATTTGTATAATATGACCCCTTTAACTGTTAAATTTATTGACACGTAGGATTTGTTTAATTACACTTTGAACCACTGAATGTATGTTGTTAAATTGATGATATATGAAATTGTAATAGATGACAAGTGAAAAACCGTAATGTAATAATCTTTAGTCTACATGAAATGATAGTGTAGATTCTAGAAATAATTATATTAATTCGTACAAATAACAATGCGAATTAATACGGTTATTTCGGGATTATTTGAATTGATTATTGGATTGATATTGATTATTATTATTGCTTGTTTATTTACTTTGACACCATCCCAGTTATCACACTGCAAGTTCCCTTTGTATGTTTGATTTTTGAATTGAATTGGAATCGGGTTGAAATGATAAATACCCAAAAATTGAACTTTGACCTAGGATAGAGAATTAAATAAAACCCGATTGGTCAATAATTTGATTTATGAATAAAACGAAGATTTTATTGGAATAAATAATATGGTTTTGAAACGAAGTTGAAATTTGAATTTCTATGAAAGGAAAATGGTAATATTTAATAATCTGAAACAAAAGATTAACAATGTAATCAATGAAAGGATGTTGTTTAATTTGAGAAATGATTGAATTAACTTTAAAATGATTTAATAATCAAGTTTGAGATTATAATTAAGATAGAAATTATAATTAAGTTTGAAATTATTAAACTTTGAATTATTTAATAATTAAGTTTTGAATTATTTAATAATTAAATAAGATTGAATTATTTAATGATTAAATTAAATTTGAATTCTTTGATAAGAGAAATTGAACCTTTGAATAAGTGAATTTTATTTGGTAAATAATTGAAATTGAGTTTTCTTTATTAATTAAGTTTTGGAAAAGTATTTAAGTAAGTAAATAGGTGAAATTGAATTTCTTTAATAAGAAATAAAATGAGATTTATTGAAATTAATGTAAGGCTTGAAATTTAAAGAATTTGATTTGATGAATTTTAATTTAATTAAATTTGTAAGTTTTGATATAATGAAGTTGAATTTAAATAATGGATTTAATGAATTGGAAGTTTAATAGAAATTGTTTTGAATGATAAAGTAACTTAACGAATATTGAATGAAATCGATAAATGAATTTAAATTGATTTGAATGTTGAATTAAATTAATTTAAATGATTTTCGAAATGAAACGTATATATGAACTTGAATCAATATTTGAATGGTTTAAATAAAGATTGAAATTTGATTTATAAGATTTTGAAACGGAAAATTGGAAGTTTGAAACGCAAATTTGGAAATTGTTTTAGGAAGACAAATGAAATGTTGATTTTCGAATTCTATTTGAAATTGAAATTGATTTGGTTTTTGAAATATATAAACGACCAATCGGTGTAATAATTACGAAAGTTATTAAAGAGACCGGGATTGGTAATGGATATACTCTCTATCTGAACCGAAACCACTTTAATAACTATACGCGGAGTGTTGATCCAGAACGAAGTGGATGGTTTTGGTGAACGCGTTGACTGAAGAAAGAGAACGATTTTGGATGACCCCTGACATGACTAAAACAGGAGCCGCGCCGGGCCATTGAGGATCGCCATCTCTAGCGGACACACTTCTTCGATACCATATCTATTACTTTTGTGATTCGATTTGGGTGCACCCCTCGATTATGGGAGTGTTGTTTCGCGGTGTTGGGGTAGTAGCTGCTATGCCCAACATCAGTCCGGATCACGCAACTACTAGTATCCTAGTTGGTATCGCCTCATGTACCTTGTCATACTGATTATCCTATTCGCGACCACTACGATTTTGATTTGTACCTTGAGTATATGGATTGCCCTCTGGTGACTTCCGGTTTTGGGGAAACTACGGTCTTGTATATGCTTTTGGAAATAAACAGGTTAAGAGGTGTATGGGCCCTGCTTAACCCTACTTTGATATCTTTATATTACTGATAGACATTATTTACTTAGCGTACATTACTACCTAGTAGATAGTTTAACGGATCCTTAAAAGGATGGTTATTCCAAACATCCTTTGAGTTACTTGTATTTCAATTGCTATTTCACTTGAGTTGGATTTATTAATATAAGAATGTTAATCCTGACTCGAGTGTCTTGTGTTTTTGCTTTACGCTCGGGTCAGACTGAGTGTACCAGTATTCGAGACTCACCTTTTGAAGTTGGAGCTTTGCTTGAAGATCCAGCCATCTATTCTGCTTCAGTATTCGATGATTCCAGCGATGTATTCGGATTTGTATCTGATGTATCATATTACTCTTCCGTTGTATCTGGTTTAACTCTGATGTATCGTATTACTCTTCTGTTGTAAACTCTGATGTATTTTATATATTCATATAGTAGCTTCATGAACTACTATCTCTTTTATTTCCGCTGCACTTATTACTCTGTGTCTGTGATCTGTGATTATATCTATTTACTGTATATGTTCAGTTTTGCCAAATTTAAATTAACAACGCGGTATTTTGAGCAATTCAACTCCGGCATGAGTGTCTACCTATACACTTATAATGGATGCGAATGGTCCAAAATTCCGGGTCGTTACAGTTGGTATCAGAGCATTGGTAGCTCTAGGCAAAACTTAACATATAGGGTAAATGTATTTACAGAATCACTCTCATTCGAGTTTCAATCTCTCCCTTGACTCCATTCCTTTGAATTTTGGAACGTTCCCCTCGGTTCCGAAATTCATTCGTGTCCCTCACTATTCGTCTTCTTTCAAATTCTGGAGCATCCCATAACTCCATTTTGAATGATATCTATATAGATCGGCGGTCTCGCCAATCTTCGAATGATTCGTAAAGGAGCAAAACTCCTTTATAATAGGCATTGATTTACCGAGATTTCTGTATCCTCGGTTTACGATGCTATCTATCTCCTGCTATATCTGAATTCTAATTCTTGAGATCGAATGTTGATTTACCTCGGAATTCAGCATCGATCTTATTCTTGAAGTTTCGGACGATCCGGTTAAGATTGCCCGTGAATTAAATAAGCTTATCCAACCTGATTCTGTTAATTGAATCATCTTATCTTTTCTTTCGAACTTGTATTTAAATCAGAATTCTCTTTAACTTGAGTCCATAAAATTTGAAACCCTATCCTTATTTTGAAAATTCATCCCTGTATCGTCGAACAAAGAAGTGTATTTGTAAATTTATATAAAAATGTTTTATATATTGTGTTGTTTGAGTTGTTGATGTTGATTTGGGTTTCCGATCGATTCGTCTGATCAACGCTATCGATAGGATTTCCAAAACACTTGAACAGAGCAAACTGACACAATATTGTTTTCAAATTTGTTTGATTATATTGTAAAAGTATAAGTGAAATTTTCTGGAATTTAATAAGTTAATTAAATTGTTTGGTTGAAATGATAATATTTGATTATCATTTATTGTTCTAAATAAATTTATAATTTTGGTTTATAAATTGATTTGGAATTTGAAATGAATTTAATTCAGAAATTCGAGAATTTAGTTTCCGGTGATTTCGAACTTTGGTTTTAAAATTTTAAAGTATATATGATTGAAAATATCTTCGAATATAAATCATTTTCAAAGAATTTTTAAAATGTTAAAATCAGTGCTCTTCTCTTTGTCGCTGGAAAATAATTTCGGTGATGGCGGCCGCATCATCGACGTTCATTTTCGAGTTCGAAGTGGAGATACTATTCTGTAGCTTTGCTACGGTTTGTTTTGAAAAATATTTTGATTTGAATTTCTTCAGTATATTTTGATCTTATTTTAAAATTTAATTTGATTTGATATAAATATATTATATATATCTCTAAATTGTTTAAAGTTAATCGGAAATCTAATTCTTAAATTTTGTTAAAGGATGATTTTAATTATAAATAAAACCAAAACTTGGAATAAATATTTAACTTGAATAATTGAATTGGGAAAATTTTATTTGTATATTGTTCAACTACATTCTAATACAACTTACCTAAATCATTCAGAAGTTGACTATGTAATTGGATAATATATAAGATAAATTGAATTTATAAATAAAATTTGAGTGTTTATAATAAATGGTATACACTAAATTTTGATTATAAAGATGTTAATAGAGTTGGATAGGATAATAAGTAAACTCAGTTAATAATGAAATAAATTTGTTTTGAAAAAATTAATAAATTGAAATTAGATCAACTTATGGAAATACCTTGAATTTAAAATCAATTAATGAATATAAATTAATTTAAATTTAAATTTATATGGTTTAAATTAATTTATATGGTTTAAATATATGTAATAAGATATATTAAGTGAAATAAACTTAATAAGAATTTGGAATAAAGAAGAATTTAAATTGCTGAAAAATATGATTATAATAAAAGACTATTTAAATCTATGGTTTTAGAAATTGTAAATTGAAAAAATGGGATAATAAGATAATGAATTTAGAAATAGTTGAGATTGATTTTAGAGAAATCAAATGGATTAAATCAATTATTGAATATCAATTAATTTAAATTTGAATTTATATGATTTAAATTAATTGTTATTTGTATTTTAAATCTGTTTTTCTTTCTGGTTGTTCTATTCTCCTACCTCGTTCCTTTTCGCGGACGAAAAGTTTTGAGTGGGGGAGAATGTAACGACCCGTAAATTTAACCGGTTTTAATAACGTAATTAGTTGAAATTTTGTGAAATTTTAAACGATAAAATTTTGAAATAAAAATTTAATATTTGGAATACGTCTAGTTAAACATAACAACTGGTAAATTTTCGTCCGAAAATATGAAAATTTATTTCGCGCGTAAATTCACTTCAATTTAATCAGTTAAAAAGAAATGAAAATAAAACGTTTTCAAAACCAAAATATTTTTACATAGAAAAATTCTAAACCATCTTCTGAGCAAGATGTCAGTTTGTCGTTTTTCCAAATTCGGACATCTTTGGCTCCGTCGATCTTATTTTTCAGTGTTTTTCTTGCATTTCTCGTAGTAGAAAAATTTGAATTTTTATAATCCAATCAAACCACTGATATCTTTATACCATTTTGATCGTCTCGTCGTGCTGATCTCAATGGTATATTCACTTCTGTTTTTGAACCCCGGTACGCGACGGAAACCGCGAAATGGGTAACCGTATCGGTACGACTTTTTGTTCTTCGTGGCCATTCACTTTCCAACCGTTGAATAAATGATTTTAAACTTTTAATCTTCCGAGGATTGGCCGTGACCTTTCAACATTTGGCCGCCGCTTCATTGCTCATTGACTCATTTGTTCTTACGTGTGCACAAATTTAATTCATAAGCAAACTTTTTCTACCTTTTCCCTTGCTATACTGTCATTCACTTCTTTCGGTACGTTTCCTCTCCACTTTTAATTTCTTTCCTTCTTCTTTTATTTGCTTCCTCTCTCCCCTGTGATTTTATTCTTTTGAAAAGATAATATACTATATTTTATACAAAAGCATATATGTTTGTTCTCAGAGAGTTGCTCCTCCCTTCCTTTGCAATAACTCCCATCCTCCTCTGATCGCACCCACCTCCGGCTTCTCTCCCCTCCCCTCGCGAACCCAAGCAGCCACAACTACCCTTGGCCGAGACCACCACCGCTCCCTCTTCTCCGCCTCCACGTCATCACCTGGCAACCGAGCCTTCCCCTCAGATCCAACGCCATACTTCCGGCTCCGACCACATTCCAAACCCGCCATGTCACCTTCACCGTCCCAGGCCAACCCGAGTAGTCCACTAATGCCACGAACCCGAACTCCTTCCCTTCGCCAGTTCGCTAGCGCCAAACTCTCCTGAAGCCACCTTCTCGCTTTGACCGCCCTTGCGTGCCTCCACCCACAATCCATCAACTCGAGCCAAGCAACCTTGCCCAATTCTCTCGGGTCCACCTGGCAACAGCTCGTGTGCAGCCTCCACATTTTTCTCTCATAGGTAATTTATAATTCAGTTAATATGTTTGTTTATATAGATTTTCTTCTTAAAAAAAAAGGTCATTGTGCGTTAATAATGTTAGTATATATATAGTTGTTGTGTGAGTTACATTGTTTGATACTTACCTGAGTCACGTTTGAAAGTGGTTATACTGATTTCCTATACTTCAATCCTATATATATTCTCTTGAGTTATATTTTGCTACATATTATATAGTGGTATTAATATATAGTTGTTTAGACTTATAGATAGTACTATGTTGCAAAAGTGTAGGTATGTAAATATGTTCACGATATATATAATTAATATTAAGGTCGGCATGTATTTGAATATATATTAGTAATATATTGGGTCAATAGTATAATATATATATTGTTATTAAAATACTATTATAATGAGTCTATATGAGGTATAAGTGTAGGGCTGAATATATTCAATTGCTGTTACATATATATTAATCGTCACATGCACATTTTGTTCTATGTTTATAATGAGTGGTCTGCATTTATTTTGACAAATAGCTCGCATTTCTTATTCGTAGTGTTTGCATAATATTATATATGTGTTATTTTTTTTTGATACTTATCTTAAATTAAAATATCGATTTCACAGGAATAATAATAAAATATATATATCCCGTTCATATCTGTATTAAGCTGATTGTAGTTCTCGATTTCCAATTTATCAGCCTTGTCCGTCGATTCGTGCCAATCTAGCTTTGTTGGAATTCGTTCTTGGATATTTCAGTGTCTGTATCAGTGTGCGTATCGGTGTCGTCTCCTATTCTCTCTAACCTCGAAAGGTGAGCACTCACTCACGATTAACGTTCTTTTATTTATTAAATTTGATTTCAATTGAAACGACAATTGAAATATGCTGCTATTAGTTAATGACACTGTTATATATGCTATTACCTGTATCAGTTCACCTGTGACATCTGACACCATTATCTGTTAATTATTTATGCGATGATAATACAGTTTGGCTGATAATTGATTGATTGTTGAATTTATTGGACGTTAAATTGTTATTGTTAAAATGATAAATAGTATGAAATTGAACTTGATATAGGATAATTAAATGTTAAATTTGATTAACTGACATTTGTATAATATGACCCCTTTAACTGTTAAATTTATTGACACGTAGGATTTGTTTAATTACACTTTGAACCACTGAATGTATGTTGTTAAATTGATGATATATGAAATTGTAATAGATGACAAGTGAAAAACCGTAATGTAATAATCTTTAGTCTACATGAAATGATAGTGTAGATTCTAGAAATAATTATATTAATTCGTACAAATAACAATGCGAATTAATACGGTTATTTCGGGATTATTTGAATTGATTATTGGATTGATATTGATTATTATTATTGCTTGTTTATTTACTTTGACACCATCCCAGTTATCACACTGCAAGTTCCCTTTGTATGTTTGATTTTTGAATTGAATTGGAATCGGGTTGAAATGATAAATACCCAAAAATTGAACTTTGACCTAGGATAGAGAATTAAATAAAACCCGATTGGTCAATAATTTGATTTATGAATAAAACGAAGATTTTATTGGAATAAATAATATGGTTTTGAAACGAAGTTGAAATTTGAATTTCTATGAAAGGAAAATGGTAATATTTAATAATCTGAAACAAAAGATTAACAATGTAATCAATGAAAGGATGTTGTTTAATTTGAGAAATGATTGAATTAACTTTAAAATGATTTAATAATCAAGTTTGAGATTATAATTAAGATAGAAATTATAATTAAGTTTGAAATTATTAAACTTTGAATTATTTAATAATTAAGTTTTGAATTATTTAATAATTAAATAAGATTGAATTATTTAATGATTAAATTAAATTTGAATTCTTTGATAAGAGAAATTGAACCTTTGAATAAGTGAATTTTATTTGGTAAATAATTGAAATTGAGTTTTCTTTATTAATTAAGTTTTGGAAAAGTATTTAAGTAAGTAAATAGGTGAAATTGAATTTCTTTAATAAGAAATAAAATGAGATTTATTGAAATTAATGTAAGGCTTGAAATTTAAAGAATTTGATTTGATGAATTTTAATTTAATTAAATTTGTAAGTTTTGATATAATGAAGTTGAATTTAAATAATGGATTTAATGAATTGGAAGTTTAATAGAAATTGTTTTGAATGATAAAGTAACTTAACGAATATTGAATGAAATCGATAAATGAATTTAAATTGATTTGAATGTTGAATTAAATTAATTTAAATGATTTTCGAAATGAAACGTATATATGAACTTGAATCAATATTTGAATGGTTTAAATAAAGATTGAAATTTGATTTATAAGATTTTGAAACGGAAAATTGGAAGTTTGAAACGCAAATTTGGAAATTGTTTTAGGAAGACAAATGAAATGTTGATTTTCGAATTCTATTTGAAATTGAAATTGATTTGGTTTTTGAAATATATAAACGACCAATCGGTGTAATAATTACGAAAGTTATTAAAGAGACCGGGATTGGTAATGGATATACTCTCTATCTGAACCGAAACCACTTTAATAACTATACGCGGAGTGTTGATCCAGAACGAAGTGGATGGTTTTGGTGAACGCGTTGACTGAAGAAAGAGAACGATTTTGGATGACCCCTGACATGACTAAAACAGGAGCCGCGCCGGGCCATTGAGGATCGCCATCTCTAGCGGACACACTTCTTCGATACCATATCTATTACTTTTGTGATTCGATTTGGATGCACCCCTCGATTATGGGAGTGTTGTTTCGCGGTGTTGGGGTAGTAGCTGCTATGCCCAACATCAGTCCGGATCACGCAACTACTAGTATCCTAGTTGGTATCGCCTCATGTACCTTGTCATACTGATTATCCTATTCGCGACCACTACGATTTTGATTTGTACCTTGAGTATATGGATTGCCCTCTGGTGACTTCCGGTTTTGGGGAAACTACGGTCTTGTATATGCTTTTGGAAATAAACAGGTTAAGAGGTGTATGGCCCTGCTTAACCCTACTTTGATATCTTTATATTACTGATAGACATTATTTACTTAGCGTACATTACTACCTAGTAGATAGTTTAACGGATCCTTAAAAGGATGGTTATTCCAAACATCCTTTGAGTTACTTGTATTTCAATTGCTATTTCACTTGAGTTGGATTTATTAATATAAGAATGTTAATCCTGACTCGAGTGTCTTGTGTTTTTGCTTTACGCTCGGGTCAGACTGAGTGTACCAGTATTCGAGACTCACCTTTTGAAGTTGGAGCTTTGCTTGAAGATCCAGCCATCTATTCTGCTTCAGTATTCGATGATTCCAGCGATGTATTCGGATTTGTATCTGATGTATCATATTACTCTTCCGTTGTATCTGGTTTAACTCTGATGTATCGTATTACTCTTCTGTTGTAAACTCTGATGTATTTTATATATTCATATAGTAGCTTCATGAACTACTATCTCTTTTATTTCCGCTGCACTTATTACTCTGTGTCTGTGATCTGTGATTATATCTATTTACTGTATATGTTCAGTTTTGCCAAATTTAAATTAACAACGCGGTATTTTGAGCAATTCAACTCCGGCATGAGTGTCTACCTATACACTTATAATGGATGCGAATGGTCCAAAATTCCGGGTCGTTACATATATAGTATATATCTCTTATAATTTATAACACAGATACATATAAAGCTCTAAATAACAAGTATACATATATTACTCGTACATACAACAGATTATAAAATATAAAATTATATATATAAACTATTATACACATTCTAATATATACGTATACAAATACAAACAGAAAAAAAAACAAAAGAAACATATGTATAAATATAAACAATGTATACATCATATTTTAAAACTATACTTAACACAATATTTATTAAACATTATATATATATATATAAACAAACAAAGCCAATATATAACTTATATTCCAGACTAACAGGTTAGATAACTTTTAGTAACTAAGTTTTATATAATATATATATATATAAATAGTATGGCTAAATCAAAACATAAACAAACAGAAAAGAAAAACATACAACAACAACCAATATACTAGTTCTATAATATATATATGTATAACTATTCGGAACACATATACAGACTGATATGATATAGTATAAACAAATAAAAAATACCTCTGTACTTGCACGGTTAAGAAGGAAGAAGTGATCGAGAGATGAGGTGGTGAAAGGAGGAATACGACAGGAAGAGGTCGGCTAGATCTGATGTGCTGTAGGTTGATGGCAACAGTAAAGGGGCGGCTTGTTTTCTTGGCCGAGGCTGGGCGCGTGGCGGAGCGGCTGTGACGCCCCACCTCTATGCTCACGCTAGCCAAGGACACTACGGGGTAATGCCGTCGACTAACGCGAAGAATAAGGCTGTTGAGGAGCGACCATCCGTGTAATTGCTTTGTTCGAGCTCTGATATGTCAGATAGTATAACTTGCATTTCATTTCAAGAGGAAATCCGATATACCGATACAAACTCAAAGCTACCACACAGTGGCTAAGTGGACCTTCGGAAACAAATATAGAAATAAACTTAACACAAATCAGTCACTGACATTCATATCACAATGGCGGAAACAGATATAAATATATAACACAGAAAGGTGTACATCAGAGTAGTGGTCAAATAAGATCCACAATATCACAAAAGAATAGATATAAGTGCTAGACAAAAGAATAAGTATACATCATGGAGTCTATATCTCAAATGTATAACAACAAAAACTACAAATCTAATGTAGTTATACAAAAGTCAAATAATGAGGGTCCCATAAGAAGTCAAGCAGAAGCACCTGAAACATCTCGGTCTGACCGGAGTATTGTTTGATAAGAAAATAATTAACGGATCAGTCTAGCTATAAATATCAGGCAAAATGAGATAGAGTAAGAGGTATGACAAAAACATGTGATAACAATAATGCCATACTGAGATAATATATATTTGAAAATCAACCATTAATCATTCAATATCACAAGAATCTTCTCAAAGATCAAAGAAAAATGAATATCATATTCTTTATTTTTATTCGCCAAGTCACAAATGTTGGCAAACATCTCAATGCCAATAGTAAAGGTTGGAGAAACAAAAATTCACCAATGCACAAATGTTGATAAATCTTATCAATGAAATCACGAAAATTGGTGAAACACAAATTCTAGAAATCATCGATAGAAATCCAGAAATCACAAAAAGGGGGGGAGGCCTATCACAAAACGGGAGCATGAAAACTCACCAACACGTGTATTACAAAACGGAACGCTATTCCATGGTTGCTAACCATTAATTTTGAGCCGAGGCTTCACAAAACGGCCCGAAGACCATGGGTCGCTACCCCACCAATTTTGAGCCGAAGCTCCACAGAAACGGGGTTTAATCTCCCTCACAGACAAAGAGACATCGCACATTGCTAGTCTAAATCACAAAATGATCATCATCGATCATCTAGAAGTGTCAATTACACTAAGCTAGTAAATATAAGAGTTTAGCTTCATGTCCCATAACCACTTTCTTAACTCAAATATTTACGAACAGATTGTAGATTTCCACTCGAAAGTTGTCACAAGAGTTCAATCGAACAAGTCCAAGAATTAACCGACGAAGTAAACGCAAGCGTTTCATACCACTTGTTTTACTAAGCCGTTTAATTAGATTTCTCATACGAATGAGGTAAAGGTTTGTATATACTAATAGATTGGAAAACGGTTTTAAAAGAGAGCTTTATATTTAAAATAGTGTCGAAATCGTTTTAATGAAAGAGTTTGAATATTTACTATAGTATAGAAACCTTTGTATTTGAAAGTGACAAATCACAAAAATGATTGTAGAAACAATCAATCACCAAAGATTCACATCCGAAGACGTGAATTAAATCCAAAGAAATCGATACCAAATCCATCAAGATGGATATTCCCAAAAATCCCAAAAAAGAAGTCATCAAAGACGATAATAGTGATAACAACTAATTGGATCGACAAAAATCGATTACATTGGAATTTTACTCAAAATTAGGCAAATAGGAAAAACTGGGAATTTCTAGACGTCTGAGGGGTTGTTCCAGAAGTCTGGATTTGGTTTCTGGAAATATTCCAAAAAACCATCCAGACGTCTGAAGCCTAAAATCAGACGTCTGAAATCCTTTAAGACGTCTGGGGGTAAATCCAGACGTCTGGTTTTGGTTTCTGGAAATATTCCAGAAAACCAATCGGACGTCTGAAATCACAAATCAGACGTCTGACATCCTTTTAGACATCTGGAAAGATAATTCAGAGGTCTGAAATTAGTCATTGCCCTTTTTATTTTTCTCCAGGAGGCAAAACCAGACGTCTGGCATTGGTATCCAAACGTCTGAACACCTGGTAAAGGCAACAACTTGCCTAGGCCATAATGGCCAAATCGATTCGGGAGCGATCGAGCAAGCAACGATGACTAAGGATTTACGCCAAACGACAACCCGGCCTTATAAGCTCTTCGATACACCCCAAACAACATATCCAAACATCCATTGTGGGATTTTCACAAAAATTGGACTTCAAATTCAAAAATTGGTAAATCAACCATATCAATTCAAATCTAAAGCAAATGATCATGAGTAGATGTTAGGAATTCATACCTAACAACAAAGATAGATGTAGAAAAAGATGTGAGATAAAAATCTCAACTTTTACACAAAAACAAGGAATAAGAAGCTTGAAAACAAAGGAGGATCAACCACTCTTCAATCTCAACTCTAGAAGATCCAAACTAAGATCAAAAGCAAGTATTTCCTAAGTTAGGTTATAGGAAATTTCTGAAATTGGAGAGAGGTTGGGATTGAGAAGAAGAAGGAGATACTTACCTAAGCTTCACTTTGAATTTTGAGCTAAAACTTGGATTTGCTAAAGAAACTAGGGTTTAGGATTTTAATTTTCCATCTCCACCACCATTTTTGCTAAAGCTTAAATTGTAGGAAATATTATGAAGTAAGGAAGAGGAGTGGAGTGGAGTTGGGTTGATATGTTAGGTTAATGGGCTGAAACCCAAAGCCCTAAGTGAAAAGGTCGAAATTTTAGCTAGCTCCAAACATATCAATGTTTATACTCAAAAAGGTTTCAAACGCCATTTTGGACTCAATGGGAGTGGTCTCGAGTCCTAATTCGGCTGTTTGTAAAAAGTAGCTTTTCAGACTTAAATCCGACTAATGATGCTATATTTAAATAAAATATTTAAATATATAATTGTAAAATATGCGGGTTGTTACAGCGGCTCAGGTGGAACAGTATTTGAGGGGAAGTGGCATGCGGGGAAGAAGAAGAGAGGAAGAGGAGGGGCTTTGGCGATTATTTTGGTGGAGGATGCGGTTTGCTATTGAGAAGTTAAAAGGGAAGGAAAAAAAAACAAGGGATGAGAAAAGCAAAAGCAACATTGATTTTACACTATATTAACTCTTCAAGGTAACGTACATAGGCAAAAATGAATGTTAACATAAATTTGATACCGTTCGAATAGCAAAGGTCACAAGATTTGGATTCAGGAAATACGTAAAGCAAACGACTAGACCATGCTGGGACAATTGAATAGACTGTAAAACAAATATGAAATTTTGTAACCGATACGGTTATCCGTTATGTAGGTTCCGCCGTGTACCGGACACCAAAACACTGAAGTGAAAATACCACAGAGATCGGCACAATAAGACGATCAAAACGGTATATGGATATCGATGGTACGATCATCCGATCAAAAGTCGATAGTCGGTACCGAAAATGCTGCTAATATGCCAGAAATAAGATAAACGAAGAAATAGAAGTCTAAATTTGGAGAAATGAAATATGACGTCTTACTCAGAAGATGATTTACAAATTTATTGTGTAACAATATTCAGGTTTGGAAAACATTTTATTACCATCAAATTTAACTGATATAAATTCAAATAGAATTACACATGAAAAATAAACTTCCATATTTTCCGATGAAAATTTACCATTTGCTATGTTTAATTAGACGTATTTCAAATATTAAATTTTTAATTCCAAATTTTATTCCTTATAATTTCACAAAATTCAATTAAATATGTTAATAAAAAAAATAAAATTATTAAAAATTTATGGGTCGTTACACTCTCCCCCACTCAAAACTTTTCGTCCCCGAAAAGGAAGGAGGTAGGAGAATAGAACAACCAGAAAGAAAATAGATTGGAAAACAAAATAAAACAATTTACTAAAATCATATAAAATTTTCAATTTAAATTAATTAATATTCAATAATTGATTTTAATCCATTTGATTTTACTTAAGTTAAATCAATCTTAACTATTTCTAAATTGATTATTTGATTATCCCGTTATCTTTAATTAACAATTTCTAAAATAATAAATTTGCATAGTCATTTATTATACTCATATTTATTCAATAAATTTAATTCTTCTTGATTCCAAATTATTTTTAAATTCATTTCACTTAATATATCCTATCACATATATTAAGTATATTTACACTTATTATAACTACTCCAATTTTTTATAATTTCCTTTAACACCATTTTATATTGTAAATTATTCAATTACATTGTTAACTTCTAAATAATTTAGGTAAATTATATTGGAAATGCAATTAGGTATTATACAAATAAAACTTTCTAATTCAATTATTCAAGCTCAAATCTTTATTCAAAAATTTTGGCTTCATTTTATAATTGAAATCATTCTTTAAGATAAAATTTAAGAATTAAATTTCCGATTAACTTTAAACAATTTTTAGAGATAAATAAATATATATACTCAATATATATCAGATTAAATTTTTAAATCATATATCACATATATTATAAATCAAGTCATGTTTTAGAAATTCAAATCAATTAAATTCTCCAAAACAAAACTGTAGCAAAACTACAGAATGGTCTCTTCACTTCAAAACTCGAAAATGAATGTCGACGATGCTGCAGTCATCACCGAAATTATTTTCCAGCGACAACGAGAAGAGCACTGATATAAAACTTTAAAATTCTTTAGAAACGATTTCTATTCAGAAATATTTCAAATAACATATCCTTTAAAACTTTAAAACCAAAGTTCGAAATCATCGGAAATTAAATTCTCAAATTCTTGTTTTAAATTCATTCAAATTTCCAAATTAATTTATAATCATGTTTTATAAATAAATGGAAATCAAATATTGTCATTTAAAACAACCAATTTAATTAACTTATTAAATTCAGAAAATTATACTTACATATAATATAATTATACAAAATTTATTTCATTACTAAATTTGAAAACAATATTGTGTCAGTTTGCTATGTTCATGTGTTTTGGAGATCCTATTGATAGCGTTGATTAGACGAATCGATCGGAAACCCAAATCAACATCAACAACTCAAACAACACAATATATAATAAAACATTTTAAATATTAGTTTACAAATACACTTCACGAATGATTGGAAGATAAGTTAGAAACAAAAGACAAGATGATTAAATAACAGAATAAGGGAATGGATAAGCTTACATAAATCTCGGGCAACCTTAACCGGTCAACCGTGACTTCAATGGATAGATCGATGTAGAATTCTGAGACAAATCCACATTCGAACTTCAAGAAATAGAATTCAGGATAACAAGAGATAGCAGCATCGTAAACCGAGGATATATAAAATCTTCGGTAAATCGATGCTAATTGTAAAGGAGTTTCATCCCTTTACAAGTCAATTTGAGGTTGGCAAGACCGCCGACTCACTAAAAGATCATTCGAAGTGGAGTTATGGGATACTCCAGAATCAAAAGAAGATGAATAGGGAGAGATAAGAATGGATTTTTGAACCGTAGGGAACGTTCCAAAATTCAAAGGAAATCGAGTCAAAAAGGGAAGAGATTCAACCTCGAACGAATGTGATTCTGTAAATAAATTTACCATATATGCTAAGTTTTGCCTAGAGCCAAAGCTCTGATACCAAATATAACGACACACTATTTTGGACCATTCGCATCCGCACATGTCGGACTTGAATTGCTCAAAATACCGAATTGTAAATATAAATTTGGCAAAACTCAGAATATACAGTAAATAAATCACAGATCATAGACACAGAGTAATATAACAATGCAGCGGAAGCAAGAAATAGTAGTTCATGAAGCTACTATATATATAATAACAGAGTTCAATAAGATACAATAGAAATCACGAATACAAAGATGTCTCAATACAATAGTCAAATACAAGATCTGAATACATCACTGGAATCAACTGGATAACCGAAAGCGAAATAGATAGCTGGATCTCCAAGAAAGCTCCAACTCCAAGGTGAGTCTCAAATGTTGTATCACTCAGTCTGACCCGAGCGTAAAGCAAAACACAAAACACTCGAGTCAGGACATACATACTTATACAATGTAAACCAACTCAAGTGAACTGTAATAAAAAGGTACAAGTAACTTAAAAAATGCTTGGGATCGCCCATTCTTTAAGGATCCATTAAACTATTTACTATGTAGTAATATTTCACTAATATAATAATGTCTATAGTAAAATTAACTTACTTTTAAATAGCGTTAAGGAGTGACCCAATATTCCCCTTAACAAATAATAGTCCCAGTAGTCTATCCAGTATCAGTGTACCCCCAGATCGGGAGCTACCCTCAATACTCCACAGGCTACGGCACAAATCCAAACTCGTAGTAAAGCTCGATATGGTAGGTGACATGGCACAACTAGGAAATGCCAGGGTAGATATACCAATTACGCATCCGGGCTGGTGGAAACGCATAGCAGCCACTACCGCCCACCTCGGAACACACTCCCAAATCAAAAATCGAAGGGTGGCCACCAAATAATCACAAAGTAGTAGAATAGTATCGAAGAAATGCGTCCGATCAGAGGTGCTACCTCATTGGCCCGTCAATCGCTCATGTTTTAGCCACCTTATGCCAACTCACGGTAGTCGGGTCCACGTATATACCTCAATAGGAATCGTCGCCACCATCCTACTTCATTCTGGAACCTCCACCACGTACACGGTTGTCAAAGTGGTTTTCGGTATCGACAGAGAGTATGCCCATATCCGATCCCGGTCTCTTTAACAACCAATCGTTATTATAACCCATGGATATTTATTTCAAAATAATTTATACTTCAAAACCAAATATCATATCCATCTCAAAACTAGTTTATACTTCAAAACCAAAATATCATTTGAATAAACCCAAATTTCCAATCACTGAATATTTCTTTCAATTTATTTAAACTTGAAATATTCCTTTTTAAATCATCTTAAACCAAAACCACTTTTATAAAGCCATATTCTTAAATTGCAAATCAATATATTCAAAACAATTCTTAATTAAATATTATTTCAAATAAATTCATTTCCAAAATCATAGTACTTTCGAAGTTATAACACCTTTCTAACCAAACACTTTGAAACCATATCAATTTTAAAATGTTATCATTTGGAAATCATAATATTTAGAAAAATCATAACACCCTTAAAAATAATATTCATTACCAAAGTTATAGCATTATCAAGTTCATTCGTTCAATTATACCAATTTTGAAAACATTGTATTAACTTATAAATTTCAAAAATTGTTTATATTTCACCTCAAAACATATTCATTTAAACCATTTAATTTCAATGTCAAAATCTTCCAAAATATATTCATTTCCAAAGTTCATTGAAATTTCAGCAACAACAGCACTTATAAAGTGTTACGGTAAATATATTTACATTTCAAAACATTGTCAAATTCAAAACAGCAGCACCTATAAGGTGCTACAATAGGTATTAGTATTTCAAAACAGTTTAGTTTTAGAAACAGCAGCACTTATAAACTGTTGTAGTAAGTATTTTAGTATTTCAAAACCTAGTTAAATTTTAGAAACAGCAGCACTTATAAACTGCTGCAGTAGATATATTAGTATTTCAACAACCGTTCAAATTCAGAACAGCAGCACTTATAAAGTGCTGTAGTATTATAGTTATTTCAGAACATAGTTAAATTTTAGAAATAGCAGCACTTATAAAGTGCTACGGTAGGTATTTTAGTTATATTCAAAACTTAGTTAAACTTCAGAATTGATAGCACTTAACAAATGCTATCTTAAAACCACAGCAGTTCTGAAGTGCTACCAATAAAATTCCAGATTTTATTATAACATTTCAAAAACATTAAAACTTCAATTTTAACCATTTTCAACTTATAAAATCATATTTCATGCTTCAGAAAATATACATTTGGATACCAATTATCTTATGATTAAATAAAATGAAACTTTATAAATAAATATCCAATTTAAACTATAATTCCTTTATTAAGTCAAAAGTACATTTTTTTATACTTCTTTTATTTTTAACAAATGACTTAATACTTTATTTTAAAATACCCATTTCATAAACAAAATATTCTTATCACCAAATTTACTTAAATTTCCATTCGAAAACTAAATTTCCAATTATCAAGTTAAGTCATAACTTAAGATACATTTTACCATTTTAAATCATAATTATTTATTTTACAAAACATCCCCATTTCATAAAATAAAATTTATTACCATTACTAATTTAGATTTAAAATTCCATATTAAACCAAATTTAATTATTAAATTATTTATCATAAATAAAGTCTAAAGATTCAGTTCAAAACCAAATTGACTTATAAAATTTAACTTATAGAAAACCAATATCACTTTATACTTTAAATCATTAAACCAACTTTAAGTTAATTTTCATATATCTTAAAATTCAAAAATACTTAATAATTTTTAGAAAATATTATAAAATATATTAACCATGGGCCTGTATAATATTTTCTAACCTAGGTCAAGTGATACGGATATGTATCATTTCAATCCGTAATTTAAAAAGAAAAATCCGGGTTCTATCATCTGAAACACGCAATCCCAAGTCAAATAAAATACAATAAAAATCACTCGAGCCTATCATTTCAGCTCATAATGATTTTTCCTTATTCTAATGTCCGTTCGGGTATGTATCATTTCAACCCATAGTGATAGGGAACTTGCAGTGTGAGAAACAGTAAATAAATGAACAGTAGAACATATAATATCATATCAGACGATGTAACAAATATATAAACAGAATTTAACATCATATAATCATATCACAGTCATATATGAACATATTAACATAACATATAAATTTTCTACAATTCACATGCCATTGTTTCACAATTATAAAAGTACGTGTGTCGAGAGTGATAAACTCACCTTTAAAGCTAGAGATCAAATTCAAAACACAAATCCAAACTCCGCAAAGCACGAAAAGGCACGACTAGATTGGCACAAATTCGACACAACTGATAGATAAGAATTGATGAAATCAAATCAGACTGGATCGATGAAGATAATTGGTATAAGTGAATTTATATACATACATATATATATATAACTATATGTAACTATTTACGTATATAAAACATATTCTAAATTCAAACCCATTTTAAATCAAATATATATACCTTTCATAATCATTTTTTAAGTTAAACACATATATAATGTAATTTAGAATCAAACTCAATTATACTTATGTGTAATATATAAAATCTATCATTATAAATTATACAGCAAATTGCAGTGGTCCAAATTCATTTTATACAACAAATATAATACTAACATATAACTTATAAATATATATATATATACATACATATAGTTTTAAACACATATAAAAATACAGCTTTATATATATATTACTTAATGTTTGTACCTATATAAAACAACAAATTCTATACATACATAAGCCTGTATATATATTCAGCAAAATACAAATACTTATACTATATTTCTTTCTCTTCTTTTCACAGTAAAAGCAAACTAAAATGATATACAAGCAGGTTATGGAAATTATGCAAACCATATATTTTAAACAAATGCATATAGTTTTGATGTGGACAATTGATTCTTGTTTTCTTATAAAGTTAAACATACTTATATAAACTAATATATAGCTTTCATAATTCATATATAGAAACAGATAATTATAATCTATATAAGCTTTTAACCATTATAAAGATACATTATAACATCGCGCATAGCTAATATATTATATTATAAATGTAAACCAATATATAACTAATAGTATATAAATATATATAGTATATATCTCTTATAATTTATAACACAGATACATATAAAGCTCTAAATAACAAGTATACATATATTACTCGTACATACAACAGATTATAAAATATAAAATTATATATATAAACTATTATACACATTCTAATATATACGTATACAAATACAAATAGAAAAAAATTAACAAAAGAAACATATGTATAAATATAAACAATGTATACATCATATTTTAAAACTATACTTAACACAATATTTATTAAACAATATATATATATATATTCACATGGGGTGATACGCCTCCCAAGTGAGAGGTTTGAGGTTCGAGTCCCACCTGGGGAGTGTGGGAGAAGATACGCCTTTTCACATGGGGGGTTTGAGGTTCATTTTCTGCCTTCTTGACCAAGTCAACCGAAAGGTCTGGCTAGCCTGGAATAGCGGTTGTGGCGGGCCAGCCGTCTATTCCCTAGGTTTACTGTTCAGGAATCGCATGTCGATAGTGAATGACCAGGTTTCCCTAGTTCCAAAAAAAAACAAAGCCAATATATAACTTATATTCCAGACTAACAGGTTAGATAACTTTTAGTAACTAAGTTTTATATATAATATATATATATATATATATATATATATAAATAGTATGGCTAAATCAAAAAAATAAACAAACAGAAAAGCAAAACATACAGCAACAGCCAATATACTAGTTCTATAATATATATATGTATAACTATTCGAAACACATATACAAACTGATATGATGTAGTATAAAAAAAATACCTTTGTACTTGCACGGTTAAGAAGGAAGAAGTGATCGAGAGATGAGGTGGTGAAAGGAGGAATACAGCAGGAAGAGGTCGGCTAGATCTAATGTGCTTTAGGTTGATGGCAACAGTAAAGGGGCGGCTCGTTTGCTTGGCCGAGGCTGGGCGCGTGGCGGAGCGGCTCTGGTGGAACAGTATTTGAGGGGAAGTGGCACGCGGGGAAGAAGAAGAGAGGAAGAGGAGGGGCTTTGGCGATTATTTTGGTGGAGGATGCAGTTTGCTGTTGAGAAGATAAAAGGGAAAGAAAAGTGACAGGGGACGAGAAAAGCAAAAGCAACATTGATTTTACACTATATTAACTCTTCAAGGTAACGTACAGAGGCAAAAATGAATGTTAACATAAATTTGATACCGTTCGAATAGCAAAGGTCACAAGATTTGGATTCAGGAAATACATAAAGCTAACGGCTAGACCATGCTGGGACAATTGAATAGACTGTAAAACAAATATTGAAATTTTTGTAACCGATACGGTTATACGTTACGTGGTTTCCGCCGCATACCGGACACCGAAACACCGAAGTGAATATACCGTAGAGATCGGCATGATAAGAAGATCAAAACGGTATACGGATATCGATGGTACGATCATCCGATCAAAAGTCGATAGTCGGTACCGAAAATGCTGCTAATATGCCAGAAATAAGATAAACGAAGAAATAGAAGTCCAAATTTGGAGAAACAAAATATGACGTCTTACTCAGAAGATGATTTACAAATTTATTGTGTAAAAATAATCAGGTTTGGAAAACATTTTATTACCATCAAATTTAACTGATATAAATTCAAATAGAATTACACATGAAAAATAAACTTCCATATTTTCCGATGAAAATTTACCATTTGCTATGTTTAATTAGACGTATTTCAAATATTAAATTTTTAATTCCAAATTTTATTCCTTAAAATTTCACAAAATTAAATTAAATATGTTAATAAAATTATTAAAAATTTACGGGTCGTTACAGGGTTTATTCGTGATGCTTTATACCCAGAATGGGTATCGAATCCAGTGCTTGTCAGAAAGTCAAATGGAAAATGGCGAACATGTGTGGACTACTCAGATCTGAACAAAGTCTGCCCCAAAGACAGTTTCCCACTTCCCAGAATTGATCAACTGCTAGATTCAATAGCCGGACATGAGTTCTTATCTTTCATGGACGCATACTTCGACTACAATCAAATCCCGATGCACCTTCCTAACCAGGAGCACACTAGCTTTATCACTAATCTGGGACTTTATTGTTACAAGGTGATGCCGTTTGGACTCATAAACACTGGAGCAACTTATCAAAGGCTCGTAAACCGAATGTTTGCAAACCAGATCGGGAAGACTATGGAGGTGTATATAGACGACATGCTCGTGAAGTCGTGACTATCCAGCAATAATATCGGTGATTTAGAGACGATGTTAAACATACTATGACAGTACAGAATGAGGCTCAATCCACTGAAGTGCCATTTCGGAGTTGCATTTGGAAAGTTCCTTGGGTTTATTGTCAATCCTAGAGGAATTGAAGCCAATCCTGAAAAGATCCGGACAATTCAGAATCTCGAAACTCCCAGAACCGTAAAGCAGGTGCAAAGTCTTAATGGGAAGGTATCATCCTTAAGCAGATTCATTTCCAAATCCATGGACAAGTGCATTCCCTTCTTCCATCTAATCAGAAAAGGGAAACGGAATTTCGAGTGGACAGAGGAGTGCGAGGGCGCCTTCCAGGTACTAGTACAACATATGGAAACACCTCCCATCTTGTCAAAGCCGGTTGATCATGAGAAGTTGTATGTCTATTTGGCGGTTTTGGCAAACGCAATCAGTGCTGCGTTAGTTCGAGAAGAGGATTGGATCCAACGACTGGTTTATTATATCAACAAAAGATTGACGGGGGTGGAAAGAAACTACCCAAAGATAGAGAAGGTGGCTTAATGTCTTGTTGTGGCCTCGAGAAAGCTCCGCCCATATTTCCAGGCTCATCCGATCACTGTTTACACCGACCAGCCATTACGACAGATCCTGACACAACCTGAGACGTCTGGTAGGTTGCTCAAGTGGAACATCGAGCTGAGTCAATTTGATATCACATATATGCCAAGACGAGCTATTCAAGGACAAGTTCTAGCGGACTTCATAGCTGAATTCACCATACCGGAGGACTTGCCCGAAACCAGTGAACCACCCAATTATATATGGAAGTTGTACACCGGTGATGCATCAAACGACCGGTGCTCAAGCGCTGGAGTGGTGCTCGAAACCCCAAAAGGGCGATCCGTATGCTTTGAAATTTGACTTTTGTGCAACTAACAATGAAGCTGAGTATGAAGCCTTGCTCGCTGGACTGGGGCTTGCCAAGGATTGGAGTCGCAGCTATGGAAATTTACTACGATTCACAACTGGTGGTGTGCCAGGTTCGAGGAGAGTATCAAGCCAGAGACCAAAGGTTGGCCTCTTATCTTATGCGGGTCTAGGAAGTGTTGAACCGGTTTGACTATTATACTATCCACTGTATACCCTAAGAGCAAAATCTAAAGGCCGATTCTTTAGCAAAACTGGCCAGCACTAGTGAAGCACAGCAGATGGGACTCATCCTCGTGGAGACGTTTACTGCTCCAAGTATTGATCGGGTGGAGACAGATTGGATTCATGAGGCAACACCCGAGAGGGAGTCGTGGATGACTCCAATCATAAACTATCTTGAACATGGAACGTTGCTCGAGCACATGAGCGAGAAGAGACAGGTCCTCCGAAAGGCTTCGCGGTTCGTTGTCCAGGATGGAGTCTTGTACAGAAGGGGATTTTCAGTCCCTTTACTCCGGTGTATCGCCCACGATGAAATCAAGCGAGTATTGCGGGAAGTGCATGAAGGAGAATATGGCGACCACACTGGGGGGCAAGCCCTTGCAAAGAAGATACTCAGGTACAGGTACTACTGGCCGACCGTAAACCAAGACGCATCGGATTATGCTAAGAGATGTGATAGGTGCCAGAAACATGCCAGAATTTCGAGAGCCCCACCAACCGAGATTACTCAAATGGTCAGTCCATCGCCATTTGCCACATGGGGTATTGATATAATAAGGTCCTTGCCTCTAGTTAAAGGTGGTGCAAAGTACGCCATCGTTGCAATTGACTACTTTACTAAGTGGGCGGAAGCTGAGCCCTTTGCTACAATCACAACGAAGAAAGTAATCAACTTTGGTGTTCACAACATCATATGTCGCTTTGGCCTCCCACAAACGGTTGTAACTGACAATGGGGCCCAATTCGATAGTGCTGAGTTTAAAAATTTCTGTCGATGCTATCGCATCCAGAAGAAATTCTCGGCGGTAGCTCACCCTCAAGCGAATGGACAAGTCGAAGCTGTTAACAAAGTCATCAAGTCAATTTTGAAGAAACGACTAGAGAAGGATGGATGTAAGTGGGTCGATGAGCTTCCCATAGGCTTATGGGCATATCGAACTACCCACAAGTCCACGACCGGCCATACTCCATTCACACTTTCTTACGGCCTCGAAGCTATTATTCCAATTGAGCTAGAAGTGCCTTCTCACTGTGTGACTTATTACGATCCGATGACAAATGCCATCCTACTTGCAGAATCTCTGGATTTATTAGATGAGAAGCGTGAAGAGGCTGATTTGAAGGCAGCCGCACATCGCAGTCGAATCGCCCGATTATACAATGCCAAGGTTCGACCTAGAACCTTTGAAGTCGGCGATCTTGTACTTAAGCAGATCTATCAGGTCCCTTCACACATGAAACCGACATAGGAAGGACCGTATGTCATCGAACGTAGGCTTGAAGATGGCACATTCAAGATATCGATCATTGATGGTCTCACTCTACCGAGAGCATGGAACATCAAAAGTCTCCGCCGCTATTACATATAACTGGCTTTCATTCATTTAGTCTGCTTTCATTTTCAAATTTTTTTATGCAATTCAAGAATTTGTACTTGTAATAAGGCAACTAATTTTTCCATGATTTCTTATTTCAGCAATAAAGCGCAAACTCATCAAGCCAGATTAGTGATTCCTAAATGCATCATGCGACCGCTATGATGTATGAAGAGCTGAGTTCCATCTTATGGTGGGACTCATTCAAATAGAGAGTGGTCATGATCCGACCAGTCACTCGCTAAATGAAACCCCGAGCTCGGGGGAAATTAACTATAAATTAAAAGAGAGTTGAAATACGACAATTCTCCAACAAACTTCAGCTCCCAAAGTGTGAGCTGAAGTGCAAACTCCAAAATCAGGATGTGAATCGACCGTCCAGTTCGAGGAGGATGGATCCGTCCATCCACGACCTTGCCTCTTTTCAAACTCGAGGAGGATGGATCCGTCCACCCACGACCTCGCTTCTTTCCAAGCTCGAGGAGGATGGATCCGTCCATCCACGACCTCGCTTCTTTCCAAGCTCGAAGAGGATGGATCCGTCCATCTACGACTTCGCTTACTGGATTAAGGAGGATGCGATCCGACCATCCATGACCTTAACCAACTCCTTATTCCTAGAGCGTGAATAAGATCCTAATCCTTAAATAGATGTGATCAATCGTTTGTCAACTGACTCTAGATTCCCGGAGTGTAAATTAGAGTATAAACATTAAATGGGTGTGATCGACCACCCACAAAATAACTTACATCCCCAAAGTGTGGACGTAATCCTAAACAATAAGTAGGCATGATCGACCACCGACTTACAAACCTAATCCCAGAGTATGGATGCAAATGCCAGCAAATGAGCGAGTGTGATTCGACCGCTCAAACTCATGTTACTTTAACTTGGTTCCAACTAAGTTAAATCAAAATTAGTAAGGGTGGAGGACAACTGCCAACTAACTATGTCAATTATCCCCAGAACTGGGGGCACAACTCAAGTACCAACCGTTGACTGAGACAACGCAACATTGGAACTCGACTCAATGTTTGATTATGACTCGAGGCCATGACCTTAGGACTTAAAGACCAAACTCAAGTTCGACTCAGAGACTTAAGCTTCATGAGTACATTGAATGGAAATGTGAATGCTTAAGTACTTAAACAAATAAACGCAGAGTTATGCCAAAAACAAAAAAGGAATTTTATTCATACTATTCTTCAGAAAAGAAGTACAAAATCTGTCCAAAGAATTCCTATAAGCGGGGGACCAAGCCCGCATCTATACATGGTCTACAAAAGAAAACAAAAAGAAGCTTATTCTGACCACCTACAAAAGAAGAAGTCCAAATGAAAATCTACGCCTTCGATTTCCTATCCTTTCTAGTTTTCTTTGGCGTAGACCCATTCGAGCTACCGTCCGGACCTCTTTTGGAACCCTTGCCTCCCCGGCTTGCTTCAGTTAGCTTGTCTCCAGTTGGTGGAATCAAGGCGGTCTTCCCCTGAGAGCCTGCGGGGATTGAAGTATCCCCTGTGTGTGAAGCTGGTGGAATAGTGGAACTTTCGATACCAGAAGAATAAAGCGCGCTAGTCTCAATCATGGTGCCACCTGGAGAAATCATGAGAATCGGGGTCGGGCCAGTTCCCACCATACCTCCGCCGGCTCTAAGATCCTGCTCCATCTTAGACTTAATTTACATCATTATTTTTTCCTCTCGGTCCATACGCTCGCCCATTGGGATACTGCCAGTAGGACCCGAGGAGCCCGTGATAATAAAATCTTCATCCACATTAAAGGGCACCTCAATGCTCGGATTGCTTTGGCGGTTGAGAAGCACTTCCATCAGTTGGTCGTCAAACATACAGCCGTTATCATGCATCTCCCTAGCCGAAGTAGTAATCATCACAGTTGTGGCCTCTGTTGTTAACGCCTCCTGCTCGTAATGAACTTCTTGGGTTGCAGGAGGGTTGGTCGATGCGGAATCTAAGGCTGAATAAAGATAGGAGAATATGTTAGTAATGTCCTTTGATAATGTTCCTACATTTTGAAGAATAGGAGAAGTGTCCAACGTACCTTCCTCGGATTGGCTCCCGGGTTGAGCTGACATGCCTTTCGAGCTATGCTCGATGACTCGAGAGAGATGTAGCCTATCGGGATCATACTCTATGACGACTGGGGGGTCGACAGAAGATGTGGGCGCAGTTTGAGATGCTGGGGGCATTTCAGAAGCAACGTCATAGTGTTCATCCCCAGATCCTTCTTCGGCCTCTAAGTATTTGGCAGCCAGGGCTTCTCTCTGGAGCGAGATGGTTGTATCATGGAGAACTTTGGGCTCGTCTCCGATCAACACTTGAGTTTCCAATTCAAACTCATCGATAGTTGCAACTTTACAGGTCGCCTTTTCATCCTCAACCAGGCATTCCCATCCTTATACAATTCAAAGGGATAGTCCTCGCCAAGCCAGTTCAAGTTGCAGTTCCTCAGGACATTTGCATTGTAGGCGACCAGGAGGTCCTCAAATTCGCTTTCCATCTTGGCCTCAACGGCTTTTATTTCCCTTTCAACCCTGGTGTCAGCTTCTTCGGCCTTTTGAATTGTGATGTCCCTCTCCTCTCTAAGATTCACCACCTCCTCGCATGCTTCCTGGGCAACCTTATTAGGTTCATCTTTTTCTTTGGCAGCCTCAGTTAGCTTTGCCTTTAATTCGGCAATTTCTTTTAGCGTGGCATCCCTTTCTTGAATGATTATGGTGTTGTGATGCCCCATCTGTTGCCAAGTCCATATGGGTCTTTCTCATTTCTTCCATGGACTTCCTAGCTTCCTCGGCTCTCTGGTCAGCCACCAGCTCAGCTTTTCTTGAGGATTCGAGTTCATTGGAAAGGACCTCTATTATCTGTTGTTGTGAGAAACATCGCCCTCCAATTTCTCAATCGCTTTGGCTCATTCAAAGGACACAGCCGAAACCCTCTCTGCCGTCTTGACCCACTCACGGTATTTGCTATATGCATCGTGCACATAGTCTTGCACCAGTTTTTCTATGCCGTTTTGGATTTTCTTCAAGTTGGGGGGAAAGTGGAAACCATCGAAGCATATGTTTGGAAAATCTTTCTTCAGTTTAGTAACGCGGACGGCTCCTTCCCCTGTTGGCTATATAGCGGATTGTTCTACGACAGTGGGAGCGGTTGTTTCACTTCTGCAGCGCTGTTCGTCGGTTCTTGGAGCGTGAGATGGCGTTGTCTGGTGCGAAGATTCAGAAGGGAGCCTACTGGGGCCAGAAGGTTTAAAAGGCGCTTTCGGTGGCGGAGAGCGCGACCAGGAACGACGCTTGCTTTGGTGTGATTTTTTTTTCCCTATCATAACACTCACATTCCCGGCTAGAATGGTAGCCATGGCCATAATCTCTCTCACTCTCACGGTGATGCGATTCTGAATGCGATCCAAACGACTGACGCAAAGATCGGAGTTTATCAAGCATAGAACCTTGTTTCACCATTGTATTCGCAAAAAAAGAAGAAGGAAATCAATCACTACTGGATATTGAGAAGCACATGATGGAATGTCATGTAATGTCGTGAAGTGCATGTATGCATGTGTAAACCCCCAACCGACCGGTTATAGCAGCTTTGCTTATTGGAGTTGACTCCCCTATATTTATTGAAGTTAGGCATGCGCCGGTTCTTGAAGGGTAGTGGAGACCCTCTAACCCAAGATCAAGGGACGACAGTATGTCCAAAGGAATGGGAATATCCAATAGCCCCTTTAGCGAGCTTTTTATCTGCAGAGAAGAGGTCTCCGGACCTATAGAAGTAGTAACAAGTTGGATTGCTTTGGTGCTCTTTTGCCTCTTGATTTTGTGGACAGGAGTTTTGCCTTTTCTCTTTAACACAGATGATTGAGGGCCCTGCGGAGGCACGATCGCGGGCCCTTGACCAGCTTCTGTTCCCTCATCATTGTGAGGTTCGACGATTATTATGCCGGGCGCGGCTTGAGCTCCCTCGACTGGGGGCATCGACAGGAGCTCGTCTTCCACCTTGTCTTATCGGGGCCACCCTCGATACTCCCGTGAGCCCTATGCTTTGTCCTTTCTCTAAAATCCCAGTGGCTATCAAGTTGTCATCGGTGAGAACTTTGTCTATTTCTCTTAATTCAGTAGGCACCGCCTGGAGTGTCCTCACTAGCTCTTTATATTGGGCTCCTTTGGGCCGTGGAATAGCAGCTGTAAAAGAAATGCAGCAATGAATTCAGCATCAATCTATATTATCCAGTCATGGTTAACAACGAAACAAGTAATAGAACTTACGTCTGGCCAGCCACCACCTGGCGAATCATGGTGGGCACCTCACGTAAAACCACTCCGTTTTGAAGTAGCTCAGCTTGCCTCATGCGCCTGCCACAACTTGGCAGTTCCTAACAGCTTCTAGGAAGTTGAATGACGGATTATCCGCCCGACTCTTGATATTAAATAAATATCTGATCTCGTCGACAGTCGGGGGACGAAAGAGATGTTCCATAAATATAACGTACAAGCTGTTGAGTAGCATGTATCCGTTAGGGTGAAGCTAAGAAGGTGCGATCCTCAGATAAAAAAGCACTTCCCTAATGAACTAGTTGAATGAGGGCATTGTTCCAGTCCAGCACATGAATCTGTTGCATGCGGTGAACCCTTCCTGGGGATTATGTGCTCTATCTTCCAGTCCTGGTAACTGAACTTCTTCCAAAGACAGTCCATGTCTAAGGCAAATTCTGCCTAGCATTTCCTTTGTAATCTTGGACCGGACAAAATCTTCCAGATTCATTATCACCACTCCATCCGGCAGTTCATTTGGAGCAGGATTCACTGCATCTGCCGGGACATCCGACCTTTCTATTCTAGGGAATGTAGGACTTTGAACTTCTTGCTGCTCTGAGCTTCCAGGATCCATAGCTATTGAACTCAGTAAAACCATTATTAGATGATAAAAAGGACCCATGTCCTCCCGGTGCAAAGTGAGTGATCGTGTTGTGTCATGAAGTGCTGCACAGTACTCTAAATTTCTACAAGGTTAAAAGATGGTAAAGAGACAAGACTTCGAGATTCGACCGGAGCGATCATCATCGCTGACCGTCTTAACCGTGCCATTCCAACTTCGAAGAACGATCCATGTTCAAATTTGTTACATTTAACAAGTTACAGTTCCATCGATGAACTTTGAAAGGTAATCACATATGCAATTTTATGGTCAAGTTCAAATATGCAAGGCTAAAGCTCGTCGGAGTCAAGTGTTCGAGTATGCAAAAGTTATAACGTTCATATCCATAATAATTCATTTCGGATCATTCCCCTGATGCATGCTTTCATATCGATTACATGTCAATTGTTCGTATCGATCGCTTCACCCATAGCCTTCATTCGTATCGATGCTCCCCATATCCATCATTCCATCACTTTGTATCGATCCATAAACTTTGATTTTGGATCGATCATAAGACATCTCACCTATATCGATACGAGTTGCTCCACCTCGGATCGATCAACAAGCTAATTTTTCCCACATCGTTACCAGATGCTTACTCTTCGCCTCGATCACGAAGACTACTTTCCACCATCTCCAAAACTCCAAGTATTCTAATCGAATACACATCCATCCCTTCGCATCGATATGACGTCGCCACTTGAGTTAGACAGACCTGGAGTCAGTGACTCCATGCCCATCGATCCTCTCCAGCTACCCTCCTTCTTCTCTAAATCTCCAAATTACCATTAGCCACACTCTCAACCTCACCCCAGTCGCACTCCGGCGCCAACGACACCGGAGATGGCCGTTGCCATTAACGAAATGGCACGAAACTCAAGTCTCGTCATTATAAGCATGAATTTATTGATTCTTTACCTAGCTCGAAAGATCTGGGTTAAAGGTTAGCAGTTTGGTATTTGGGGATGTAGGATCTACAATTTCTTCTTTTTCTACGATGGATACGAAATGGCAATAGAAGCAAGGTGGAAAAATATGCTAAGTACAAAAGGTATCTATACTCCTTCATATCCAACATAAAAGACGATTCGTATCCCAGTTTCCTCACTGATTGAATCGGACTACGTGCCCATCGATACGAAGCACATCTTTCGTATCCATCGATACAAAGAACATCTGAACCCTAACATCTCGTATCCATCGATACAAATTATTCCCATGCGTTTATGCTTATAACTCTCGTATCGATGACCATCGATACGAAATCCACTCTGATGCGCCCCAGATCGATCCAGGAGAGGGTTGATACGAAGAAGGACATCAAAACAACCATCAACTATTGTTGTAACTCTAATTTCATATCGATCCAGGAGAGGATCGATGCGAAACTCGATCTAGAAGGAACCATCAATCGATGGCAAGGACTTCTTTTCACCAAAATCGATTTATAAAAAGAAGAAGAGAAAAAGCAAGAACTTGACAACAACCCATGAACGTGCAAGCGTGAATGTGAGTCAGGTTAAAATACGTGCATGCATGCTATACTAACATTTGATTCTCAAAATTAACAGGAATTGAATGCTTACATGGTGACAGCCAGAACAATCAATAAAAATTGCTAGCACTTGACCTTCAACTACAACAAAAATTGCATGATTATTAGCAGTCTACAACTCAATATATATAATACTGGAAATCAACCGAGGGTTACATCTCTTGATGAAAGGACAACAACTGTTCAGTAAATTAGATAGAGCCTTTTTAGAATGAAGATTGCAGCTTTTCAAAGCACGTCATGTTCACACAGAACGTACTTTGGGGGGCAAATGTTATCCCGCCTTTTGGCATGGCCGTGATGTTAAGGACTTGACTAGAGATAGAAGACAGTCCGCTCTGAAAATCAGTTATCTGCAGATTCACGATGGATAAAGGCAAACTTGGTCCGAGTTTGGATCGAGCCACAGTCAGCATGATATGACAAGCAGAGCTATGCAAGGTGACATTCCAAATTTCAGGTCAATTGGAGTTTGTATGCTCGAGTTATGGAACGACCAAGATCCATGTGAAACAAGCCCGTCTCGTATCCATCATTTCGTATCCATCCATCTGTGCCCATCATTTCGTATCCATCCATCCGTGTCCATCATTTCGTATCCATCGGCATCGATACGAAATGAATGTAACTCCATCACTCGACATCCATCGTTCATATCCATATGGTTTAAGCACATAACGATGGCATCCGGCACTTCCCAGATCGATCGCGCTTCACTTGGCCAGCAACTGCATTTCTCGTATTGATCACCTACTTGATCGATACGAATAATAGAGCTTGCAATCGATACCAAGACGATGGCAAGGCATCGATATGAGAAGCAAGGTATCAGATGGATGTGAAAGAAGTGGTCAACCCAAAAGAAGCGGTCCCTATGCACAAAATATGGATCTCCACAAAGCGCGCATGCCACGTCATCGACATGAAGAGATCGATACGAAGGTATCGATACGAAAGCTTCAGCTACTCCATATTTGCAACTTTGATCGATCAATAACTCCACAACCACAAATCCAAATACGATGAGATTTTCATAGAAGGTTGCATATCATCTAAGGAACATCCATGATCGATCGCAGCTCAATTGGAACAACTTTCGATCGATACGAAAGCAATGTGTATCGATTGGGGATCGATCCCAAATGGCTCCAGATCGATTGTGAGGGCCCACCTAGGCTTGAGAAAGGGTATTCCGAGATTCAAGGCAGATATTTCCAGCTTCACACCTATAAATAGCACCCTTGTTGCAACTAAAAAAGGACTTTTATGCTACTGCTTGGGTTGAACTCCATTGTAATTCAAGTGTTAGCTATTATACTGTTGTAACTCGGTTTCTAATCAACAATAAACATCAAAACCTTCAAGGTGGACATAGGCCATAGAGCTGAACCACTATAAATTCTTGTTTTCTTTATGCTGCTTCTTATTTTCTTGGTGTGATTGTTAGATTAGCCTTATTTTTCATTTTACTTCTTCATTCTAATCTCTTCAATTACATCCGATGGGAGTTGTGTCCATTTTTGGTACAAACACCACCGTTACACGACGCGCCTATTTTTGACTCAACTTTCATAACTGGTCCAAACTTCACCAAATTGGGTTTTAGTATTTATAAAATATTTATAAAGCATTTTAAACCATTTTAAAGAGGTTTAACAATCCCATATACACCATTTCATTTATTAAAGGAAATTCCTTTGTGATATTCGACATGTATTAAACGTGAGTTGTTTACATATCCAAACAAACATATTATCATATCCAAATATGGTTCACAATGAACACAACCAAGCATAATCAAACATATATATCATCCAATATATCATAATATACATAGAGTTTCTCACCATCATTAGTTTCTAACTTTATGAAAATTCGCTATAACTTCGCTACGATCGAATCAAAGCTTATGGAATCGAGCCTGGGACCTTTGGATGGGCACGACCTATGCTTGCAAGTGGAGATGGGCTTGGCCTTGGTGGTAAGAGGTTGTGGCCATGGGTTTTGAGAGAGGGAAGGAGTGGATTTGAGCTTGTTTTTAAGTGGATTGCAAATGTATATATACTTATATAAATTCATTTTCTTTTTGCTAATTTTTCTTCATAATTTCCTTAAGGTTGGAAGCCACTGGAAAGTTTGAGAATGAGGAAGAAGATGAAGTAGAATAGTGTGTAAAATTATGAAGAGAATAATGGGTATTTATAGTAAAACCTTTGGAAATAAATATCTAAATGTGTAATTACTCTTTTTCCCCTTGCCCCTACCCCTCCATCACCTCAAGGCACATAACAATGCCACCCCCATTGTACCTCCATGTATGTGGTGATGATGGTGTGTAAGTGAGTCGATGTTTGTTTTTTAGGGTGGAAAATATCTTGGATATTTATACCTTTTACTATAGGTAATTCTAGTGTAAACTGTAAGTATATATTTACTTTTCTACATGTATTAATTGCACATGTATGTATTAATGTATGTATGTGTATGTTAGATATGCGCATAAGACAAATAAACAAGGTTGCAACAACTTTTAAAAACATCCCTTCGTTAAACCGTTGAAAATCGGGAAGCTGATTCCTGATCACATTTTCACTTATAAATTACTTTACATATAAATGTAAAAAAATTTAAAAAAATTTCCCTTCATTATCAGTTAATTAAAATGATCTCATTTGAATTGTAAAACCATATAAATTAATATTAAACAGTTGTTTACAAAAAGTGCTGTTATATCGATAAAGCGATATTAATTTTCCTTATAATTTCAAACCAAATATATCTCTTTATAAAACTATTGTAAATGATTTGTTATCACTTCATAACTAATAAAAATGAATTATTATTATTTAAAAGCAATTATTTAAATAATTAAAATAATTATTAATCATTAAATCTCAATTTAAATTCATAAATCAATTATTAAATACAATGTCATTTTTGATGATGTCATAAATACATTTTATTTTCCAAAAATAAAATAAATAATTTTATTTCATATTCTTGTTTAAATGGATAAATAAGTATATATATCCAGCTCCGTGCGCAACTTCTGATAATTATAGAGTTGTTTATTGATAAAACGATTTTCGACCATTTTATCGATATTCCTTCAAAGTTTATATCTTTGTAAATACTTATTTAAAATAAGATTACCATCATTCTTGTTCGAAACAACATAATCTATGTTTTAAAAAGCTTTTATTTGAATCTTTAAAAATAAATAAAATTTATCAAAGTGATAAATTTGCGGGTCTTTACGAACTTCCCCCCTTAAAAAAATTTCGTCCTCAAAATTACAACGCAAAACCCAAAAGTGTTTGCTTAAAATATTTATTATTAAACTAACACTTGTACGATGTATGTGGATCATCCGTACATAATATTTGATTCGATCTACTATCCGAATATACAACTTAACTTTCGAACTAGTATTGATCCCTTGATCCTTTAGTACGGACTCTGATCAGGCTCTTTTGGTCAGTAACTCTTGCTTTCCTTGCGTAGCTCTCAACTATGGTAGAAAACTCAACTATCCAACCATAAACCCTCATCAATATTCATCGTCAAGAATTGAGTGATAAATCCTTTTTTGGGACTAGTGTAAACACCTCAAAGTCCTGTACTCGAATCTTAGATCAGAATCAAGCGATGAAATTATCAACGTACCTCATACGTACTTAGTTACATTAAATTCCTTTTTCAAAATTATTTATGAAAACATTTCATAAAACCTTTATCTTTTGTTTAAACATTTTTATAAAGATGCTTCTTTATATATATTTACTTCAAAAAAAATATTTTATTCACTAAAAATTTCTATCTTCTTTCCATAAAAATCATTTCAATTTCAACATTTAGAAAATACCTCTATATACTTAAATCTATAAAAATCTTTGAGGAAAGCTTCATTTTTTCCAAAACACATTTTATTGAGTCAAAACGAATGTTTCGTAAAACATCATCACGACAACCCAAAAACACTAATATAGGGATCTGATTAATTATACTTAATATTAATTTTCGATGTCGAACTTAAACTATCTATTAGTTAACAATGAAGCCGATCAAGTTGAGGTATCCCATATACTATACAAAACATCTCCTTTCGGAAAGCACTTACTATAACAACAGTGTTATAGCCTATATTTTCCATGTTTTCTCGAAAACATTTATTACAACAAAAATGTTGAAATCTATGTCTTCCTATTACTTAACACATTTTAATCACTTTTAAAACCACTAAACTCCATTTACAAATATCACTTTCAAAACATTCCTTTAAGAGATTATTTTACTTTTAAAATGAAATGTATCTCCCTTTATAAAAACCATCCTCTGCTTATCAAGATAAACCCTTTTATATTTATAAAATCATATTTTATGATCTCCTTCCTATTTTATAAAACTTATTTTTATAAAATCTCTTTATTTATAAAATTCCATTTATAAATCTATTTACAAAATATCAATTACAAATCCATTTTAATATTTATAAAATGCTGTTTATAAATCTATTACTTTATTTATAAAATATTACTTTTATTAATCTTTTATAAAAACTATTTCGAAAATATTTGATTCAAATTATTTCTATCTTCTTTTAAACTGTATTCCTTTGTAATAACACATGGACTTATTTGTTAAAACAATCCTTTTCTCAATATAATTTTTATTTTGAATCAACTTTCTTAAGAATTCAAATATATATTTTATTATTTCAAAATATCACTTTCAAATCATTTCTCTTAAAAGATATTTTAATTTTAAAAAACTCTTTTATAAATATAAACCTTCCGTTTCATAAACTTTATTCCTAAAATAAAATCTTCTACCAAATCATTTTAATTTTTCAAAGCTTTTCCAAAATGCCAGGATTTAAATTCTTAAAAATCTCTTTATAAAATACATTTTATTTATAAAATCACTTATTAAACGCATTCATAAAATTTATTTATCTTAAAAAAAATTATTTAATCTTAAACCAACATAATTATTCACTGAATACCATATAACCAAATTGTGAAACTAAATTCATGAGGTGTTCGTATTTAAACTTTTAAATCAAACAACCAATCAACTAATGATAATAACTGAAAATTATCATTCCCTTAACAACCAAACTCTACATAAATAACTGTATCTTTTGAAAAATATTCCTTTATATTTAAAATATAATTCTAGGTGAAATTATTTCATTTACTAATTTTTCAAACAAAAATCATTTTTTTATAACATTAACAGATATGCGCTCATATATAATATGCTCAACTCGTTCTAGGGTTTTACTTAACTTATCTCTAATAAGTTACTCATCCTAGGGTGTTACTAACCCTATAACTTATGAGACTTTACCCCTACTAGGCTCAGGTGTTCGCTCAACCTAAGCTCTGATACCAAATGTGCACCTCCTCGATCCTTAGTAATCGACACTAATACATCCTCGGTATTCACGTGTTGCAAATCCAAGTGCCGGAGAAGCAGATTATCATGGAGCAAAAGAAAACAAAGACATAACAGAATCTTATACGAATGGAATAACATATATTATTTCAATATATATATATATATATATATATTTATAGCAGAAATTTTAAATACATTCATCTGAGTCTATCCTACAAATCAACCTGGACAGTTATAAATTTCAGTCCTTATAAATCCTGAATACAATCAGTAAACTAATGAAGTGGAAATGGAAATGGAGAACTATCTACAGGAACATCTTCAGCTCCATACTTCAAGCTCCATCACAATGCTCCAATTTAAACCTGACTACTTGACTGCGTAGAAAAATACGGCACCCAGAGTTTAAGGGAAAAGAAAATAAATTTTGGGTCAGTCATGGGACTGGTGTGAGAAACTCAAAATACGAATATTTAAAAACAAAGGATATCTCATAAGACTAGACTGCACATAAACACGAAACGGGTTTTTACATTATGGTAGCCAAAATATTTACTACGCAATATCTGGTGATATTATTTTTATTGACATTCTTTTGAAAACACCTTTCAAGTAAACTTATATAATCTTAGCCAAAATTATTACATCGATTAAATTCCAGCATAATAGGTTCTACAATCAAGTACGAAGGCACTTATTGGAGAATAGATTTCCATACAATGGCAGTTAAGGAACTACCTTCCGTATAATGCATCTCTAGATGGATGTACCAAGGATCAACACCTTTGAAATCTCTGCACCAGGCAAGACCGGCCTACCCGCGGACCTATCTAGTGGTAGATAGAATCAAATATGACATCACCCCAGTCGTTTCCAACCTATTGGAGAGCTCTCATAGCATACACAACATAGCAGATATATAGAGGGTAATCTAGAAAGGTGATGACCATACCCTAATGGTTGGGAACCACATAGCCTTATGGCATGCCCTGTTTAAGCCATTTCCGGGTGATGAAGCCCAAGGTAACGATTACCTTTCACATAACACATTCCACTTTGAATGCCACATTGCCAATTCCATCGCATATTATTGATTTCCACAAATGTACAACCTCCGAGCTCGTACATCTCAGAGAAGGGTGTTAAGTATAAGAGAGTTACTTCCTACACCACCAAACAGATGTACGTTTGTAAAAATCAATGTACGTGTATTTTAGAAATGCAATGTCAAACATTTGTCCATATAAGTTGTCCAGGAACAAGAAAAACAGAAGGAACTCTCCTTCTACATCCTGTCGGGAATCACCACTAGGATTAATAGTGAGGAGCCCTTACATTGAAGATCAAATAAAGATACTACTGCCACATATATATGATATGGGAAACTTCAACCAAGGGTCAGTGACAAGCAGCCCAACATTCCATCTTATTATCATTCCATGTCTTCACCTTCGAATGCGTAAATTGGTTCGAAGTGGTTTTCGGATAGGAATCACCCAAATCCGATCCTGGTTTCTTCGAACCAGTCATCGATAAAAAGATGTTAAGTTTGAGGCTGATTATCATTTCATTTGCTAATATCCTTTATCAAATAAAATATCTCTTTTGGAGATATAAATCTTTAAATCATATTCTTTTTCCGGTATATACAGAATCATTAGACCTTTCTTTAACTTTGGAAATATCAAATCAAAATCATTTCTCATAAATCACATTGCAAAACCTTATTGAGTAAAAAAGGGTCGATAGAAATTATACTAATTCTACTCAATATCAATCTCCGTATTCAACCATTACTATCAGTCAAATAACGGTGAAATCACCTTTTAAATTCACACGAATAGTATGGGTTCCCTCCTCGGTATTTAATACCAATTATAAGAAAATTATTTCTATACAATCCAAGTTGTATTAAATTTGAAAAAAAAATCATTAAGAAAATCAATTTTTTCCTTCTTTTCAATTTTTAATGGCAGCTGAACCAAATATTCCCACCCTGTCCCCTCTCATCTCGTACTCTCTTCTTTCCTCCTCTAATACCCCACCTTTACCTAATCCACCACCACCTCCTCCCTCTCGACCACCAGACCCAACTCCAGTTGTACTCTATCCATCTATCGATTCTGTCTCATCCACTCTAATCCCAACTTCCCAATCTCCCTCTCCCTCCAACCTTATTTCGAGCTCTCCTATCACCTCTGACCAACTTCCTCCTCCTTTAAATGCACCTGAACATGCATGGACTTCCCTATTCAAGAATCTCCCACGAAACGCGGGTAAGTACGTGCCTGTTCAATTGGATCTATCCTTTTATGGTGATGCCATGGTGCCACCATCTTCTGTAATTGCTACCGGAGAAGCAATATGGAAAGACTACGTGGTTGGCTTCTTTCTTGATAAGCCATTGTCATCCTTTTGTGTAATTGAGAACTTGAAATGTAGATGGCGATTAAGATGTAATATAAAAGTCAAGTCTGATGGTTCCATCTTTCTATTTCTTCTTTCAGATGCGAGTGATAGAGATATGATAATAAGAAGTGACCCCATAGTAATGAAGAACAAACTTTTTATAATAAAACAATGGGATCCTACAACCAGTAATGTTTGTGGATCGATTCGATCATTTCCAATCTGGGTGCAACTCATGAGCATACCAATATATCTATGGTCTCCGTTGGGAATAAATTGGTAGCAAATAGATTGGGTAATCTAGTATATTTAGTTGAAGCCACTGAATCACTTCAACAAATGCAACACGCAAAATGCCTAATTGAAATATCTCCCAATCAAGAACTAGTTGCTTCCTTCCCTGTTCTGAATACAGATGGAACAACACAGATAATATATGTATCATATCTCTGGAAACCAGATATATGCACATATTGCAAAGTATTTGGGCACAAAAGCTTGAACTGCCAGTTTTTGCCAATTCCAGAGGAACTGGTAGCTAATGATGATGATAATGAAGAGATACAATGTGTGAAGGCAGATGTTGCAAATGAGAGACAATTCAAAAGAACACAACCAAGTGTAGTATAAAACAGAGTGTGGAAAAAAGTAGAAACAAGCAAAAGAAAGGAAAACGCAAAGAAGAAAAGTACAACTCCAGCCGATGAACACTCTAAAGAAGCAATATCCAAAAATGGAACTGGAAAGGATAAAACTGGGAAGAATAGGCAAATAGATTCTAGTTTGATTGCAAAACGAACTGCAAATGAGAATTTGAATGTGAAGGATATACAAATGAGAAATAAATACTCTGTCCTTGATTTGATAAAGGAAGGAGAAATAAATGAGGATGAAGATAACATGTGTGATGTTATAGCAAAAGTGAATGAAGAAGTGGATGTTAATGTCAGTGGAAAAGATATAAATTCTGCATAAGGGATAAAGATAAATGAAGGAGCTAAAGTAAATAACACTGTTGAATTGAATGAGAAAAACACAGGAAAAGTAAAAAAGTGCAAAACAAAGCATGAAAGCAAACACAATAAACCAGCATATTAAAAACAAGCAACCTTCCCATGAATGCGTGCGTGCAAAGAAAAAAGGCTTGACAGACCAAACTGATAGACCCATTGCTCACAATATAACCACAAATGATGCTCAAGTCTAGGAATGTTAGACATTCAGTTTACTCACATCTAGCCATACAAAACTTGCTCCTGTAGTAGTCTACGCACATCCAATAACTCAATTCCATGTTTCCACTTCTAAATTGCCTCCACTGTTGCCTACCCCAGCTAATCTCAATCCTGCTATATGCACTTCCCCTGAACGTGCACACATGCACATGTTGTTACCTGAAACAAATCTCATCTTACCAAATGAAATGATGAGAATTGGATCCAACTGCATCTTCTCCCCTACAGATTGTCCTATCATATCTGAACCCAAACAACCTTTATCTGCTCTGGTTGATAATTCCTCTGCAACAACTTCCAAACCATCTTCAATAATGACTACCACTACAAATAACTCAAAAAAGAAACATAATTCAAACAAAAAAACCTACCTTCTTGATTGGATCAACCAAGGAAAAAAAAGACTATGGTCAATATGAAGAACATCCTTCCACATACACCATCCACATTTTCACCCATTGATTCAGAATATGAATGAAACTCAACCCTAAAATATTACCCAGAAAACACTCCATCTTCTATAGTTAGAAGAACAAGAAGCTTGAGCAAAAAACCCTCCAAGTATAATCAATGATGAGCAACATTGCAGCATGGAATATAAGGGGAGCATACAAAGATGCAAAACTTGATCAAATAAAGTCTCTAATCCATGATCACAATCTATCCCTAATCTCAGTCTCTGAAACAAAACTTGATCCTAATCTCTCTTTAAGAGTAGCAAAATATATAAACTCAAAATGGAAATTCTTAACCAATCATTCCCATGCCCCATATGGTAGATTACTTATACTGTATGATCCTTCAATTTTCACTTTTTCTCCAATCATTACTGACAGCTAGGTCATTCAGTCTCATGTTATACATTTGCCATTTAATACATATATGTATTTCACATTTATATATGCAAATAACTCTCCTCATGTTAGACAAAAAATGCATGACTACATTCCTCATTTCAGTCAATCTACCCATCCTTGGATAGTGATTGGAGATTTTAATTGCTCTTATCTTTCCTTGCATAAAAGTGGAGGCAATCCATTATCAATTTCCGACCTTTCTCCTTTAAACAATACCATACACAATTCTTCCTTGATTGAAATTCCATCCTCTGGCTCTCCTTTCACATGGAACAGTAAAAGCCATAATAGTCCCCGAACTCTCTCTAAGATAGATCATGGCTTTATGAACTATAAAACTCTTTCCAAATGGCCATCCATACATATACATATCCCTATGCCCCTCCTTTCTGATCACTGTCCATTAATCCTTTCTTTTCGATTAGCTGCCATTCACAAATAGGTTTATTTTAAATTTTATGATGAATGGACAAAAAATATAAGTCTATTGCAGGTAGTAAATAATGCTTGGAAAATATTAACTTTTGAAAATCCTATGCTCAACTTGAAAAAGAAATTGAAGAATACAAAAGCAACATTAAAATTACGGGCTAGAAGAATATATGGTGAAGGAAACAAACTATCTACTGATATATCAACTAAACTTGAACAGGTACAACAAATGATACTAAACTCAAGCATAGATCCAAACTTAAATAAAAAAGAAAATGATCTCATCACTCAACTTGAGCTGGCCTTGAATATAGAAGCTAAAATGGCCATGCAAAAACATAAAAAAAAAACTGGTCAACATTTGGAGATAGAAATACAAAACTCTTCCATGCTTCCTTAAAAATCAGACAAGCTAAGACATTAATACATCAGATCAATGATATGCAAGGAGTTTCTCATGCTTCCCCCCTTTGGTTGATGTTGCTTTCCTCAACTACTTCACCTCTTTGCTGGGTGGTCTTCCCCTTTCCTCAGACAGCACATTTCTTAACAAGCTTCCAATAGCCAAACTTTCCTTAGATATGCAATCTGCTCTGACATATCCTATCTCCGATGATGAAATAAAGAATTCCATATTTACAATGAGGAAATCAGCTTCTCCTGGCCCTGATGGTTTCAATGTAACCTTCTATACCCATTGCTGGTCCATAATTTCTACTGATGTGTATAAAGCTGTCCACAATTTCTTCAACAAAAGAAATATGCATTCCTCAATAAATTCAATCAACCTTGCCCTTGTTCCTAAGATAGCTAATCCAAGTGATGTTTCTCAGTTCAGACCAATTGCATGCTGCAATGTCATCTATAAGTCCATATCTCGGATCTTGGCCTTTAGACTTAAAAATGTCCTTCAAACTATGATATCTCCTAACCAAGCTGCCTACCTCCCCAATAGAAGCATCCCAGATAATGTCCTTTTGACTCATGAATTATTGAATGGGTACTCCTCTCCATATATATCTCCTTGAGCAATGATAAAAATAGACATTAAAAAGTCTTTTGATACTGTCAACTGGTCAGCCCTGATGACCATACTAAATAGGATGATTTTCCCTACAAAATTCAGTAATTGGATTTATCAATGTATCTCTACTGTCAGATATACTCTTGTATTCAATGGTCATACTGTTGGGTATTTCAAAGACAATAATGGATTGAGGCAAGGAGATCCCATATTTGTTTACCTGTTTATAATGATCATGGAAACATTTACATTAGCTATTGAGCAACAAGTTGTACTGAAATTTTTTGATCTCCATCCTAAATGTAGAAAGCCTATGGTGACATCATTAGCTTTTGCTAATGACTTGTTAATATTCTCCAAACCAACTGCTAAGTCCCTTCAAATAATAATGAACACCCATTCCTCCTTCTATAAGTTTTCTAGCCTCCAAACAAAATCAAAGAAATCTCACATTTTAATAGCTGGCTTGCCATGTCATCAGATATCTGATTGCTTGAATATCACAAAAATGCTTTCACTTGAAACTGATATGGCTTACTTAGGCATACCTCCTGCAACAAAGAGAATTATGGTTGCTCAATGTGTCCCTCTATATATAAAAATAATTGTTGTGTTCAATAGATGGGAAAATCGATTCATATCTCAACCTGGGAGGCTTGTTATTATTAATGCAGTTATACTCTCAATGACAGTGTATTGGAGTAGAACATTTCTACTGCTTATAAAACTTATAGCTATGATTAGATCTGCAATTATAAAATTCTTATGGTCTGGATCTATTCATACAAAAAGACTGTCTCCTATAGCTTTCAGAAAAGTGGAAATTCTGAAATGTAAGGGAGGATTAGGAATTAAAAATAAGAAGAATTGGAATATTGCTGCATTGTCCAAGCACTTTCAAAATCTTGTTACCAGGTCCAATTCGCTGTGGGTAGAATGGAGCATCAGATACAATTTAAAAGATGATGAAATATGGCTTGCTGCTTCAAAACAAGCACAGAGCTGGGTATGGAAAACAATGATCAAAATACGAGATATTTTTCTCCCTCATACAAAGCTCCTCGTCTCCTCTGATAGTATGTCTAAATTTTGGACTGCACCTTGGATAAGGAACGGCATGATACTTAAAAGTATGCTCTCATATGAAAATATAACACATAGTGGAATATCATTAAATGCTAGAGCTAATTCCTATATTAGCAATGGAAAAATCTCTCTACCTCACTCTAGTAATTCCTCCATAACTGCATTGTGGCATTTATTTAAAAACAAACCCTATATCTTTTACCAATATGAAGAATATAAATGGACAGATGACCTCAAAGACCACTCAACACATTCTGTCTACACTGCGATAGCGGGAGATATACATCTGAACAACTTCCCATGGTATAAAAGAATATGGAACTTGAATGCTGACGAAAAGCTAAATTTTATGCTCTGGAAGGTACTCAAGATTGCTCTACACACCCTGGGAAATTTGGAAATGAAAGGAATATCAGTCTCTTCCCCATGTTTGTTTTGTTCCTCTACGGTTGAAGATATTCATCACTTATTCTTTAGTTGCTCCTTTACTCACTTCATATGGTCAAAAATAAAGACAAGAGGTGGATATGGTTCTCCTGTGAGAGATAGTAAAATAGAATGGATGAATATATATAAAGCAACAAGGTGGAAGTAACCATCAACATATGAGCTCTTAATAGTACTCAAAATAATGGTTAGAGAAATATGGAAGGAAAGGAATCAAAGAATTTTCAATCATAAGTATAGGAATCGTATGTAGATTTATTATGGCATTTGTAGAGAGATACACTCTTCAATCTCAATGTCCTCCTACCCCTTTGATACAGTTACCTTGGTTAGGTGGTCCTAGCTTGATATGCTGTGTCCTTCTTATCTTCCATGTTGTTCTGTTTTTCTATTTATTTTTTCCTGTCTTCTATCTTGTAATCTATGTAACCCATTTATATTGTAAGGCTCGCTTATATATATAAATATATTGTAGGGGCCATTCAACCCCATAGGCTTTTCCAAAAAAAATTGGAAAAATTAATTTTTTTGTACTTGCCTCATTTCTGACATTTCGACCTTATCTATCCCTTGCCCTGAAAAGAGGCCAGGTGAGCCAGGGCACCGGTTGCTTTTGAAGATCTCCTTAGTTTAAGCACCTCACATTCGGATCTCACGAATAGAAAAATCCAGTCTTCTCATCGGCTTTTAGAGCCAAGATTAAATCACTTGATTATAACAGCTTTTCTCTAATCATTTATTCAAACTCTTTAAAATAAATTATAAAACCTCCATATTATCTTTAAAATACTTAATTATTTATTTGATAACATTTATAAAAGTGGAAAATAGGCACAAGGACAAACTTTGAAAAATATTTAGGCTGAAGGAAAACAAGTTTCATTTTTAGGTTGAAGGACAAACTTTGAATAAAATTAGGCCGAAAGACAATGTTAAATATAGCTAGTATTTTGTACAACAGGAAAATATTGTAAAGGACAAACTTAAGGGCTTTTTTGCCAGCTAGGATAACCCAGTAATTTTTTATTGCCAAGGACAAAATCGTTAAAATAATTTAAATAACCCTAACTATCGCGCGCTTTCTCCTATCTTGTTCTTGTTCTTCTTTAATTCTTCGTCGATTTTTATCTTTTGTTTTCAAATTTGAATTTTTTTCTTCATTCTTCTTTATTTTGCTGCACGATTCAGTCATGTTATCAGGATTTTGAGTCTCCTTTGTTTTAGTTCGATACTGTCAATTCTTAACTTTTGGTATGATTCTATTTTTTCTTCTTCTGCCTTTTCTTCTATTAGAGTTTTAATTTGGTCGATTCTAACATTGTTTTTCTTTTGTTAATTGAAATTAGTTTTGTTGCTGTGTTTTCTTCTCTCAAATTCTATGGAAAATTTAGGTAGTAGTAGCGGGTTCGTTCTTGTTCCTTTTACTCTATATGCAGCATCGTTTTTAAATTTGTTTTAAATCGACTGTCATTTGTTTTCTGTTCAATTATGATTATAGTGGATTCGTATTGATTTGGATGAATATTTATTGTTGTATTTATTTCATTGTGGATCAGTGTTTAGGTATCATTTTTAGTTTTTTTAGTATCATATTTAGTGTTTTTTAGTATCATTTTGACAATACTGAAGTTTTGAATCGTTTTATTTTTTTCTTTGTGTATAGTTGATGATGTGTAGCAAATAATCGATGGGTTAAATTAGTGTTTTGTTAGTATCAACTATTTGTTGACGTATGTTTTTGTATCAGTTTTAATATAAATTTGAGCTTCAGATTTTAGGTATCAGTTTTATTGTCAGTAGGTATCAGTTTTGTTAAAACTGTTTTATTTTCTTTTTGATTTCTTACTTTTGTTTTTGTTTTTTTCTCTTTGCAGTGGTGATAATAGCCTTCTTTGTTTGTTTGTCCTCGATGATAATACTTTCAGCACTCGGTTTTCCATTGATTGTTGTTTTTATGATTTGAAGAATGACATTTGTCGATATTGGTCTCAATTAGCTCCTTCATCTATTGAAATTCCTTATGTGCTTGAGAATAAAGTTATAGTGGTTGATACCGATTCTGATCTTTAGAGTATACTTTGTTTTCAATTATATAAGAAGAGTGCATTTTTTCCTTTTACCGTTAAGATAAAGGGTTCTCAATTGGAAAATGTTGGTGGTGGTTCTACTTCAATTTCCTTTAATCTTCTTAGTTATTCATCTTCCAGTGGATCTTTGAGTTCAAATGTTGTTGTTCATAGTAAAAGTTATTTAGAGGATATGTTGAAGAGAGGTTCAAAATTATCCAATTTTGATTTTGTTGGTTTTTGTTTTGGAGGAGCCAATGATTTTAGGGAAGTTTTAATGGCATACCAAATTCAAAAGGGATATGAATCAGTGTTTTTGAAGAATTGTTCTAAAAGAATTACTGCTATTTGCTCTTCCTCTACGAATGGGTGTCTATTTAAAGTCCATGCTTCTTGTGATTCCGGGCAACTTAATAAGTTTTTTATTAGAAGTTTGAATAGTGATCATTCTTGTGGGGCTGGTCTTAGAAACTTGAATAATCCGCATCTTTCTAGTGCATTTGTTAAATTGTTGATTATTGATGAGATTCGTGATTGTCCTAGTAAAAAGCCAAAAGATATAATAGATGATTTTAGAAGAGAATACAATCTTGAGCTGTCTTATTCTTTTGCTTATTGTGAAAAACAAACTTGCTTTGATGGAGTTGCATGGTAATGATGCAATGTTGTATAATGATTTGAATTGGTATTTAGAAGCATTGAAGACGTATAATCTAGGTAGTTGTGTTGGTATGGAGGTTAATGCTTGTACTAATCAATTTGAAAGAGTATTTGTTACTTTTGGTGCTTGTTTACTTGGTTTCAAGCATTGTCGACCTATGATATTTTTAGATGCTACTCATTTAAGGGGACGGCCAGGAGTTTTGATGCGTGCTAATGCAAAAAATGGAAATCAGGGTATGTTTTTATTTTAATATGTTTAATGTTTAGTATCAAAATTTTGTTATCTATTTTTTTCTAGGAATCCGTTTTTTGTTATCATTATCAGTTGGTAGGTATCAGTTTTTAGTTAATTGTAGTAGTTATTAGGTATCAGTTTTTAAGTTACGAGTTGATTGAATTTTATTTTAATATTTGGTTAAAACTGTTATATGCAAGTTTTTTCCCTTTAGCTATAGGTATAGTTTCTTTAGAAAATGTGGATAATTGGAAATGGCTTTTGAGTCATTTAAAAGAAATGCTTCAAGAAGATCGTGATTTGGATTTTATGTCGGATCGTCATCAAGGTTTAATTTTAGGCGTTCATGAAGTTTTTCCTTTAGCCTTTCACGGTTGTTGCTATCTTCATATGGAGCAGAATTTACTTTAGGCAGTTAAGGCAAAGAATTCTAATATGTCTATCATTGATTTGTTCAAGATGTGTTCTAGAGCTTCTAATTTGTATGAATTTGAAGAAGCACATTCTAAATTTTGTGAACTTGGTGGTGTTGCTGTTGTGAATTTCTTGAAGGATAAGCCTTTTGATAAATGGGCTGATTTGTTTTTCCCGGGTAAACGATATAATGAATATAGTTCAAAAGTTGCCGAAAGTTTTAATAGTTGAATTTTGGATGAACGGGCCTTGCCTATCACTGTGTGCTTAGATGGAATTCGAATTAAGGTTATGGAACAAATGGCTAATAGGAGAGAGGAGTGTCGTTTATGGAATACTACTCTTTGTCCTTCTATGGAATCTCGTTTAAGTGAATTGATTGAAGAAGGATTTGGACGGGATGTATACAAGTCTTCAGAGTTTGTTTTTGAAGAGAAATCGCCAAACTTTCATCGTGTTGATCTTAAAGAGTGGAGTTGTAGTTGCAATCAATGGAAAGTTACGGGATTTCCTTGTGCTCATGCTATTAAGTGCATGAACAAATCAAAGTTGTCCGTTTATGATTTTGTTGAGTACTATTTTACCGTTGATGCTTATCGTTGTTCTTATGCTAATTCCATTAATCCTATGCCTAATTTTGATAAGCCAATTGTTGATGCAAGTGTTGAAGATGTTATTAATTAAGCCATCAAAGGAGAGAAGAGGTGATGGTAGACCTTCTATAAAATGGAAAGGAGGATTTGCATATTTTCAAAATAAACAAAATAGATGTAGTATATGCAAGAAATATGGTCACAACAAGCGTAATTGTCAAGCTTCTAAGAAGATATTCTTGGTTTTATGTCTTTTTTGGCAATTTTATGTCAGTGAACATTTTTATATCATTGTATTGGTTTATCATATACTACATGTGACTTGATATTTTTATTTGAACTTTGTTATATGGTATCATTTTTAGTTTAGTATTGTTTTTTTGTAATATACATGTTGCATGGGAAGTAATGTGCTATAATTTTTATGTGTTGTTCAGTTTATTTATTTTTATTGGATGTTCAATATCAGTTTTTGGTTATATTAGTTTCTGTTTTAGGTATGTAAAATATGTGGTATCAGTGGTTGTATGCTATTAGTATCAGTTATAAATATCATAGATTATAGTATTGGGTTTTCTGTGTTTTTAATCTGTTTCAGGTATAAACAACTATGGTGTCATTCTTTGCATACTATTTGTATCATTTGTACATGATGATTTCTTTCTACTTTTGAAATGACTGTAAGTATTTGTTTGCTGAGTTTTGAAGTGCAAAACTTTATAAAGAAATATAAGCTTAAAAGTTAATATATAAGGACTAGTATGTTGTGGTGAACAGTTGACAACTTAGTATATGATGTAGAAGCGTAAAATTGCAGTTTGGTATATTTGTTGTTGGCAAATTATTTCAAACAGTAACTTGGTATCAGTTTTGTATATACATAGGTATCAGTTTTGCTATAAATAGTAGTGAAAATAATATATAAAATGAACAAACATGAATTTTAATCAAACAGTTACTACGTATAAGTTTGCACTAATTTCGTACCTCTTTTGATATGCATGACAGTAAACTAGATAATTAAATTTATAAAGCATCATATTATATCAAATAACTGCTGGTTATCATTTTTCATAAATGTAGGTATCAGTTTTACTATATATAATGTTTAGAACAATTTAAAATCTTGAAGCTTGAATTTTAATCATACAAGTACTAAGTATGAGTGCTGCATTATTTTTTATTTTGCTATTGTTATATATTACAGTACAGTAAATTTAATTTGTAGGGGTTTATGTTATATGTAACAGCTAATAGGTATCATTTGGCATGAATATAGGTATCAGTTTTGTTTTAAATAACATTTGAAATAAAGAATTAATAAAATTACTAAGTATTAATTTCAATTATACATGTAGGTGAAAAAAATAGTATCAGTCGCTGCACACTGTTGGTATCAGTTTCATTTGTAAGTAAAAATATATTTACTATCATAACATAACATCAAGTGTGACAGAAGTTAAACACAGCTACTTTTTGCAATGTTTGACAGAAGTACGTAGTCTTTATAGCAAATTGACATAAAACCAACAAGTGTTTTCATCAGCAGTCAAAAAAAGATCTAATTTCTAGTACTTTTAACACATCATCTCAAATGTATATTAGGGCAAATGAACATAACATCATATTTTGCAAACAAATTCAGTTCTAATGTTTTTCTTGTTCTTCTAAGCTTTTTTTCTTATTCTTCTAGGCTTGACATGTACTTGGACAAATTCCACAATGCTCATCGTCTGTCAGTATCGCATGCACAATTTTTGCTCTTGTGGACAATATTTGCTCCTTTTCTATTTTGATAGGTATTCTGCTTCTGTTAAGCGAAATGATGAATATCATTATGTATATTCCACAGTCAAGCCTGTTTGAAACAAAATATATTGTTAGTGTCAGTTTGCATCAGTTGTATTATCAGGTTTATAACTAATACAAAATATTGAATTTCAGAGATAATGGTACAAGCATATAGTATGCTTTGAATTAAAATATTTAACAGTTTTACTACCACAATTAGTATTAGTTTTAGTATGAGTTTTAGTGTTTGTTGTTATCATTTTAAGATATTTTTGGTAAATATTTTGTTTTATTTTTGTTTCTGTAGGTATCAGTTTTGTTTCTGTAGGTATCAGTTTTGTTCCTGTAGGCATCTGTTTATTTCTGAACTAAATGTTTATTGAATTGAAAGATAATATTTTTCAATATTACTTGTATGAATCAAATTCAATTAAATGTAAAAGGCATACAAAGATGTATAGAAGTATGTATGAAATATTATAACGCAAAACGACAAATAGTTTTAATAATGAGCAACTGTCAATTGATTATGACTACTAGTTTCAACTGTAGTGTTAATTTTGTTCTCGGTAGATATCGTTTTAACCAAAAAAAACTTACGTGTCCTCTCCTTGCTGTGCACACTTGATTTGATGTATATCGTCTGCCTTCACCTCCATGTCTTGTATGTTATTCTTTTTCCATATGTCTTTAAGCATTTCTTCTATTTGCTATCTCTATTAAAGACAAAATGATAAAAAGTTAGGTTATGTTCACCTTTTTTAATTGTATTAAGTAATTTTTTTAAGAAAAAAATATCATACCTATTTCATAGGTTTTTTTAAACTGGAGTTGTTTCTTTCATTGGATCTTCTAGGGCGTCTAGAATCCACATGACACAATTGCATTGTTGGGTATGTTAAAGTGACTAATGTCCAATGGTTGTCACAATGCAAAGGAAAATATATATCTTCTGCATCTTTTTCCAATACAATTGATTCTAGCATTGGCAGGACCAAACTTTTTTTAACAATCTTTATATCACAAACAATTCCTTTCTGTTGAATATGAAAATAAGTTACAATTTAATATATGAAGCAATTATTATGTACTTGCATATTAAAGTTTTATTTACCGTCATTATGGTTGTGAAAGCATAGTTGTGTTCTGCTAGTCGACATTTAGAAATATACCAATCAATAATCTGTATTAAAATCAGGAAAGTACAAGTTTTTTTATTGGAAAAGCAATATTAAATAATAAATAGTATCACTAATGTTAATAATGGCTATGTATATTGATAAGTATAAAAATAACAAAGCATCAACTCAATTCAAACATCTTGTGGGTGTCAGATTTTGCATTTATTTGTTATCAGTTCTGGTGTACATGGTATTGAAAATATTTTTCTAAAATTAACTATTGTCATATTTTATAATCCAGGATCTAGGTATCATTTTTGCTTTTATTTTAGTATCAGTTTTGATGTAAATTACAATGAAAATAACTTAGAAATCAAGCAAGCATCAATTTCAAACATATTGATATTAGGTATTGGTTTTTTTTATTATTTTGGTCATATATGAAAGTTAAATAAATATTTAAAATTTTGGAGCATCAACTTTTGTCAAAATAGAAATTAAGTATCAGTTTTTATTACACTAGTGAAAATAATTTATACAACAATGAAGCATTAATTCTAATGCAAAGAACTACTTAGTATCAGTTTTGCACTGCTTTGTTTTTTTGTCATACGTGATGGTAAAGTAAATAATTAAATTTTCAGATCATAAAGTTATAACAGACAGACACCAGGTATCATTTTTTAATATATATGTAGGTATCTGTTATGTTATAAGTAACATAAAATAATCAAGCATGAATTCTAATAAAACAGTTCTTATGTATTGGTTTTGTCTACTAATTTTGATTGATACCAGTATTATTAAAGAAAAAAATTAAATTTATGTACCTGCCCATCTTTATCATTTCCTTCTAGTACATGTCTTAAAGCTTTTTTGTTATGGTACAACCTCCTTTGATCGTGTCATTATCTTCCTATGCTACTACACTATTTTAACAGAAAAGATTTGTATAAATTAGATAAACTTATTTTCATATTTAACATTAGTGTAAATATTTGTATACTTACTTTTTCGGTGATGTTAGAGAAAATAAATTTTTGATCACAATTTGTTGTTCTACATTGAGATATATCAAACATTTGCAGTATCCAAACCCTATCTCTAAAAGCGTTGGTTCTATCACTACAAGTAGCTTTGGAAACTCTTTTGCACTTTTATTTTCATCGTCTTTGCTTTTTTTCTTTCAGGTTTTGGCTTATTTGCTACTTTTTTTGTTTCTGACCATATTCAAAGTTGTCGCTTTGTTTTCTCACTCTTGTTCTTGCTTTTAGCCTTTGAATATAAGAAGCTGTTTTTCTTTGTGTTGCTTTGATTTTTTGGCCAGGTGATTTTGCCACTGTTTTTTTCCTTTTCTACCAGTAGGTTCTATTGGTTTTTCTGCATCACGTAGTTCGGTTTTTTCGCTTTCAAACTCATGTGTGTCATATAGTTCGAAAGATGGAGGAGTGAAGTCAAGCACTGAAACATTGTTGGGTGCAATTTGGCTTTTGATATTGATATCCTCTTCCTGAATTTGAGCATCTTTTGTTTCTTTTTGCTACACTTGACTTTCATTTTCCACTTCCTTTTGTTGATGCATTTCAGTTGGAGCTGGTTTGTCTTCTTCATGTTTAGGACTTCTTTGTTTACATTGTGATTCTTCATTTTTAGTTTTTTGACCAATTCATTTTCTGTTTCGATCTGCATATTTTTCTCCACTTCTGCTGATCTTTCTGTCGATTTTTGTACATCTTGTTCAACTTTTCTTTCTTTATTTTCTTTATTTTTTTCTGTTTCCATTATTGTACATGTATCTGTGTTTAGTTCAGTTGCTGTATTGTCGTTTTGTACATCAGAACTTGCATTTTTCTCTTCAATTCTTCCTTCACTGTCTTTCTTTTCTTTAGTTTCAAATTTCTCTATACTGTCTGCAGCATGAGACTTTTTTTCCTCATTTTCTTGCAATTTTAACTTAATTTCCCTCAACTTTTGTTTCAGTTTCAGAACTTCTTGCCCAGCTTTTATTCTCATTTTCTTTTCTGTTTCCAATTCTTTTTTCTTTTTTCGCTTCGTCTTCCAAATCATTGATATGCATTTGGAAGATTCTAATGCTTCTGTCTTCTTCAAATGAACGTGCACTTTTTTCAGTTTCTTCAAATTTTCCTTTTCTTCCTTTCTTTTCTTTTTGTTTGGTGGGCAATTCTTGTTTTACAGCTGCTGTTTGAAGAAGGCTTTCTTCATATGGACTAAGATTAGTAATTTCTTTCACCTATATCATTGGAATTGGAAGTTTAGTTTTAGTTTTAAGCTATGAGTTAACTTACAACTTACAATGATAATTGAATTTTTATTATAAACAAAAGAGGTAATATACTAAGATAAAACTGATATAAAGTGGAGATAAAATTGATACCAAGAATTTAAACTGATACTATGTAGAAGCTAAACTGATACTTTGTTTGTTTGTAGGTTATGTGGTGATGCTGGTTAGTTTATTCAACATTAGTTATTTAGTATCAGTTTTTGATACTATTAGTATCAGTTTAAGGCATGTAAAAATGTGGTATCAGTTTTTGTATGCTACTAGTATCGTTTTCAAGTATTAGAAAATATAATATCAGTTTTTGCATGTTATTAGTATCGGTTTCAAGTTTAACAGAACATGGTATCTGTTATCCCGCCTTTTGGCAAGGCCGTGACACCAAGAAGTTGACTGGAAATCAAAGACAATTCATCTCGAAGAACGGTTATACGCAGGTTCGCTATGGATAATAGTAAATTTTGTCTTGTGTCCGGATCAAGCTACAATTGAAATGGCACGACGAACAAAGCTATGAAAGCCAACGTTCCAAATTTCAAGTCAATCGGAGTTCGTATGCTCCAGGAATGGTCGATGCAAGCAAGGGAAGCCAACCCCTTCGAATCGCTTCCGTTCGTATCCATCAACTGAAAGGCCTTGTTCGCATCCATCAAGCCTCAATAGTTCGAATCCATCAATCCAACCCCTTCGCATCGCTCTAGTTCTTATCCATCCGCAAGCAAACCTCTTTCATATCCATCAAGTATATTGCTTCGTATCCATCAATATATGATGTAGTTCATATCCCTCAAGTATATTGCTTCGTATCCATCGACGAGCTATGTTTCATATCGATCTCCATTTTGCCACCTTTCATATCGATTGGCTAAAGACGATCGATATAAAGAACAACACTCAAGGTGATCGATACGAACAGAGCAGTAACGATCGATACGAACAGCGCAGTAACGATCGATACGAACAAAGCAGTGACGATCGATACGAACAGAGCAGTAGATCGATACGAACAAGGCCAAGCCGGGTTGATACGAACGAGGCGCATCCATAGGAAAGACTCGATCGTTCGGCATGAAATGTGGATCGATCCTAAAAGCAAGCGGCACATCATCAGACATCACGTGCAGGACTATCGATACGATTTCGACAGCCTTCGAAAAACCCAAACTTGCATCGATCATAACTCAAAATCTACAAGTCCAAATGCCACCAAATTTTCACAGGAGCTTGTGTACATCCTCAAGAATGTTCATGATCGATCTCGACTCAGTTGGATGAGATATTGATCGATACAAAATTCATTCGTATCGATCACGGATCGAGTGCAAACGGCATGGGATCGATCGTGTGGGCCCACTCACGTGAGAGAAGAGGTCTTCCGAGATCTGAGCGAGATATTTGCAGCCTGCACCTATAAATAGCAGCCCTGGACCTACAAAAAAGGGACTTTTTGGCTCTTCTACGTCCAGACTCTGCCAAAATCACTGTTGTATTCAAGTTTTGCTGTTGTAATTCATTATAACCAGCAAGCAAAAGTTAATAAACGTTAATCAATTCATAGTGGACGTAGGCCATACGCCGAACCACTCTAAATCTGTGTGTTCTTCTTGTTTATTTTTGGTGTGTTTGTTAGATCTACCTCCTTTTTCATTTATATTCTTCATTTTATCTCTTCAAACACATCTGAAGGGTGTTGTGCCCAATTTTGGTACAAACACTTTGGTGCTTTCACCGAGAAAACCCAGTTTTTCTCCTGCTCGTTGGATCTACTATCGATATCGGATTGCATAAATCTAAGAAGAAGATCCATATTTCAAAGTTTAAAGTTCTTCCATCCTATTCAGATTTGCATCAATTCTAGGAAAGAGCTTCGCTATCCATCATGGTTAACACTAGGACTACTTCAACTGCTGCAGATCCAAAAGGACGGGACAGACAGAACTCTGTACAACTACCTCCTGCCGATCAAAATGTTACCGGACCATCAGATCTGCAAGGCCCTTTCTCCAGGGAAGAATTTCAATTGCTAATGCAAGAGCTTACTCAAAGCCGCCAACAGCTTACTCAGCAACTGCGCGCCAACGTAGAACCGACCAATCAACTAAATCGTCGAAGACGAAGGAGATCCAGAAGGGATCAGGCTTCCTATTCATCCACCGAAAGTTCAGCCTCTTCAGACTTTAATCATAGATCCACATGCCCACGATTGGAGGAAGTTACACACATGCTACTAGGCATCAGCGCCCATTGATTCTTAGGCAACCGAGAGTCGGCCCGTCAACCAGCCATCAGACTGGACCCTCCTCCCGAGGAGGTGCTGCCCCATATCACCTTACTAATAACCGCACTACCACTGCTATTGATTTGGGAGTTGATGTTCGGAACCGAAAGGATCCGACCCACCGTCAAAGCAACCATACTCCTGAGCCTTATGTCTAGAAGACTTGGAACCAAGGAGGCGAGACATGGACCGTCGACAGCGATCGACCCCTTCTCGCATTATGGAACCCGACCACACCTTAGCCTAACATGCTCAAAATGTCCAGATGCTGGACATCTCGATGATGATCCGTCAAATGATCCATGAAAGTCAGGGTCTTACTAATGACGACTGGGGAATCTTCCAGAGTCATACCCTATTTACTGATGAAATCTATGCTGAACCACCTCGGCGATTCAGGATGCCAACTCTACCTGTTTATGAGGGGAGCTCCGATCCTAATCAACATATCTTGAAGTATGAATGGTTAATGAACGCCGCACGAGATGATGATGCAGTTAAGTGCCGCAGTTTCCCAATCTCTCTAGGGGGCATAACAACTATGTGGTTCACTCGTTTACTACCTCGATCTATCTCGTGTTTTGATCAGTTGGAAACAAAGTTTATTGAGCAGTTTTGCATGCATGTCGCAAGGCCGAAAGATGTTAATACTTTGTCTAGTGTCACTCAAGCTTCTGGAGAGACACCCAGACGTTATCAGGAGAGATTTCATGCTGCATGTGCTGAGATTAGTAACCCCAATGATAACTCGATTCTGATGGCACTGACTAAGGGGATCGACCCCGACTCCGAGTTCGGCAACTGGTTGACCGCAAAACCTCCCGCATCATTGGACCGTTTCTATTCCAAGGCAGCCCAATTCTTGAGAAGGGAGGATGCGAAATAGTCTAGGAAGAAGGATGATGTAGGGCCCAGTATAGAAGGAATCCAGAGCAATGTTGCTGTTAAACAAACCGGGGAGAGTTTCGGGAAGGTACAACTGAATATAAAAAATAAATAGAATCAACAGAAAGGCAATGAAAACCATAACAGGAAACGATATCAGAATCGTGGGCCACGACGTAGGGCTCCCATGTTTGATAATTATACCCCTTTGAATACGTCGTTGGAAAATGTGTATCTACAGACCTGCAATACTTTTTAGTATAAGAAACCTGCTCCAAAACAATCATCGGAGAAACAGATCAAGACAAGGAAGTTTTGCAGATTCCACGAGAGCTATGGCCATAACACAAATGAATGCCGTCATTTGCAAGATATCATTGAAAAGTTTATACGGGAGAGAAAGTTGGAGCAGTTTGTGCGGGAGCCGCAGTCTGGAGGTGCGGGCCCATCGAATCAAAACCATATGCCAAATCAGACAAGGCAGGAGGAACCCGCTCGTATTGGCGGGAGGTTGGTGATAAATACTGTTAGTGGTGGTCCACATCCAGCAAATCGAAGCTGGAGGGAAATGGAGTCGTATGCCAGCTCTATCAGGCATGCGGGCTTTGAATGTTGTAGTAATTTGGAAGATGGGGCTCCGGCCAAGCAACAGAAAACGATGGCTGATGGCATCGTGTTTCGAGACCGGGATGCCGATAGAGTCGAAGCCCCAACCATTGATCCGCTTGTCATTTCAGCTCAAATAGGCCTGCTTGGATGAAGAGGATCCTAGTGGACAGTGGAAGTTCAGTAAATATATTGTTTAAACGAGCCTATGACCAGATGAAAATGGAAGCAAAGGATCTGAGACCATGTTAGTACCGCATCCATGGCTTCAACGGAAGCACGACAATACCCACTGGGATGGTGGAGCTACCAGTGGAATTGGGAATTGTAGAATGCCGGAGAGTCAGGATACTACAATTTGTTGTATTGGATATAGATTCGCCATACAATGCCTTTTTGGGCCGACCGGCCCTAATCGAGTTCAGGGCTTCCATTGCCCCTTTGTGTTTGACTTTAAAATTACCTACCGACAATGGAGTCGGAGTTGTTCAGGGAGACCAGGCTGTTGGACGAGCTTGTTATGTTGCTAAGCTGCGAGAGGCGCAGTGAAAAGAAAAAAGAAAGGGCGTAGAGGAATCTCTCTGCGTCTGCTTTACTGAGAATTGACAGTTGACGCCTGGGCCCAGGCCCGGGCACCTCAACCATTTCCCAAAGGATCTTGACCCGAGAGATACTGAGAGTGAAGAGGAAAATAAAGACAGTCAAGCTTCCCCGGCCGAACTGAGGATCGATGTTCTGATCGACGATAATGACGATTCTAAAATGATAAAGATTGGATCTCAGCTAAGCCAACAGATGTAAGAGGAATTGGTTGAATTTCTTCGGGCAAACCTCAACGTGTTTGCCTAGACACACTCTGTAATATCCCGGAAATTTGGGGCAATATCAATTTAATAATCTGTTTAAATAATTAAATTGATTTGTTAATCTTTGATAATAAATATTTGAATTGGTTTAATAATCTAATTGAATAAATATTTACTGAGTGAATTTATCTTTTAAAAACCAATAAAATGATTTCTATTTATAATGTATATATTGTAAATAGATTTGGCTTTGGGTTGAAATTTAATAAATGAATAAAGTCTTATTTTAAATTTCTAATATATATTTTGATAATTGGAAATTATGATTTATTTAATATTAGCTTTTCAAAGTTATCTAAACAAATAATTATACGGTTTTAAGTAAGGTTAATAATAAGGTTTATTTAAATATTGTTAATAAATATGATTTAAGAATGTATATATGTTTAAAATACCATTTACATATGATATGTTAATTCATTTAATAAATAGTAGTAATTTATAATCTCTTTTATAAATTATTTTAAAATAGATAAATGAGTTATTTTCAAACAATAGTAATAGTGTATTGTTATATATAGAAATAAATAGACTTTAATAAAATAAGAATGTTATTTCAAATTGAATATATGTTATAAATTGACTTTAATTGAATTTTTAAATATAATTTGAATTTAATTTTAGAATTAAAAAAGGAGGTAATATTCAAATAGTTTTGGATTTTATAAATATATGTATAAGCTTTTATATATATAGGTAGGTAATTTATAAATTAAGTAAAGGCTTTTTATTTACATTTAAAATAAATAAAATTATTTAAAATACAAGTGTTATCATATTAAGGCTTGTTTAAAACATGTGTACACTAATAAAACAATGAGAGTGACAAATGTCAAGTTTTAGATTTTTGTTTTTCTTTTTATTTGAATAAATCATATCTACCTATATATGCATATACTCTCATCTTCATGTTTTTTTTCTATTTTCTTTATCTTCACATTTTCAAACTTAAGAAACTTTCAGCTGTAAACAATTTCTCAAAAACTAAATCTGCAACTTAAATCCTCTTTTCAAAACAAAATTCCCAGAAAAACAAATCTGTAATTAAATTTTCCTCTCAACCAAAATCCTCTCAAAAATAAACCTGCAATTCTTTCCAACATCAAAGTTCAACCTGCAAATCCCTTCTTCAAAACCCAGAAAATCAATCTCTGAAATGCATGTTCAAAAGCAAGTTTAAGATCAAGATCTAAGCATTTCAGTTTCAAGTTACAATTCGAATCAAACAAAATGCAACTAAATCAAAGCCTGCATCTTTTTCAAAACCCTAGAAACAAAGGCCTGTTTCCTTATTCAAATCTGGAATCTAAGCAAAGACTGCAATTTCTTCTTTTCGAATCTGAAAGTAAGCAACCTGATCTAGAGCAACATCTAAACAAAGCAAGATTTTAGAGCATGCATGCAAGTTTCCAAATCAACATTCAAGTTTTAAAATCAAAAACAGATTCAAGCAACTCAAGTTTTTAAAATTCAAAAGCTTTTCAAATTTGGAAGCCTGTTCATCATTTTCTGGTGAGTAACTTACATTTTTAAAAAAACTTAAGTATATCTGTTTGCATGCTATAAATTCTGGAATCTATGATGTAATATGCCTGCATGTTGTTTAAGTATGAATTGTGTGTATATGGTGATATTTTGTACGCATGTATGGATATGAATATTTGGATGTGTGCATCTGCTATGTATTTGGATGTTTAGCTATTTTACTTTCCAGGCTCAAAATTTTAATTCAAAAATTAATATCTCTTGATCTACTGTTTGTTAGGACTTATAATTCAAACTACAATTAATTGTTTAATCATAACTTCAGGGTTAAACTTTATTTAAATGAATCAAAATTGGAATTTGCTCTGGAATTTAGAGTGGAACAGGAAAGCTTAAGTTTGTTAAAAATTCAAACTTCTAAATTCACTGATTCAGGCATGTAAACTGAATCATCTACTAAAATCATGAATTTTAAAGAAGAAATCACAATTTTTAACATTGAATTAAGAGAGCAGTTCAAGGTTGATCGAAATTGTAGTTTTAAGTCGCCTATGGTGATCTAGTTGTCTGACGAGGTTGTGGTTGTCACTGAAGATAGAGGGATGATCGGGAAGTTTGAGAAAAATAGAGGATGGCCGTATAATTCACCATGGCGATGGTGGTTGTTCGATTTAATTTCTAAACCTAGTTTTACTGGTTACCATTTTTGCGTGAGTTCGACTTCCTCTAGTGATCGAGTTGGCTAGGGTTTTGGGCACTGGAAGATGGTGGGTTGACGAGGTCTTCACCGAAGTTTCAACGACGATGATGATCGGAGAAGTTGGGTTCGAGCATTTTTCCAGGTTGGGTTCTGTTCCAGGTGGTGATCGAATAACTCGAATGCGAATTTCGTGTTTGAACGAAGCTCAGGTAGTCGGAATCGTGTGAGATGGTCGGGGTCGATATGATGGCGATGGAATTGATGGTCGGAGACGATCATCTCGACTGTGCACGTGAACATGTGTTAGGTGTATCAGTGTTTAGTTTGTTTTTTTTAAACAGAGTCTTCTCGAGTTTATAAGCGAGTGACTCGAAGTCATGTTCAGGAAGAAGGGGTTCTGGTTCGAGTTGTTTAGAGGGAAACTCGCATGGATTATAACCGTGTTTCAAATTTTAAACATAGCAAAGTTAAAAAGAAAAGGAAGGGGAAACTCGAAGTTGTCTCGGGGTTTTCAGGTTTTGGCACGGGGAAAATGGTGATGGTCTCGGGTCATTTAGAATTGTAGTTTTAAAACCAGTCAGAGGTTTTAAATTTTTTAAAATAAGTTTAAATTAAAAGCAGAATTTAAAACCAAGTTTTAAATCAAAATTTAAGTCTGGATTCAAAATCTAAAATTGTATTCTAGATTTAAGATTAATAAGTTTATAAAAATTTATAATGTTTTAACAAAATTAAAAATGTTAAAGGTATAATTTTATAAAGGTTTGAATTTAAAAATCTTATAAATTTCCTTTATAAATGTTAAGTGTTCTTAACATTTGAATTTAAGAAGATTTTGTAAATTTGATTTAAAAATTGGATAAAGTTAAATTTTTAATTTACTTTAAAATGAATTAAAAGAAGATTTTAAAGTAAAAATGTTTTAAAGTCTTTGTTAATAATAATTAAAGTAGTTAAAGGTTAATACTTTAATTTAGGAAAGTAATTAAAGTTAATTAGTGGATGTAATTAACTAAAGATGATTTAAAAAGTAATTTGAAGTTTAATTACTTTTGAATAATTAATCAAGGGATTAATTAAAGGATAATTAATTAAGGAGTAATTAATTTATGAAGTGTAGTAATTAAGAGTAGTTAATTACTAAATGAGATTAATCAAAGGTGATTAATAAATGTGACTAATTAATTATTAATTTAAATAAGATAATTAATTAAGAATAATTAAGGATCATTAATTAATATAATTAATGATGTAATTAAGAATTGATTAATTAAGATTAATTAATAAATAATAAGTGATTAAAGTAATTAATTAATTGTAATTAATTAAGGATTAATGTAATTAAATATAGTTAATTAATTAATAAAGTAATTAAAGATTAATTACTGAATGGTTTAAGATAATTAATTTGTGAAATTAATTAAGTATTAATTACTTAAAGTAATTAAAGGGTAATTAATCAGGAATGATTAATTAAGATGGATACTTAGAGTAATGATTAATTAATTGGTTTAATTAATAATTAAGTAAGCAGGATTTATAGGATGAAGTAATTAATTTAATTCACTTTAAATTAATTAGAGATGATAAATCATTACTTAAGAATGGATGAATGATATTGAATGCTTTACATTGTTGATATCTTTGATAAGAGATGTGCTGATCTATGATATAGATGTTTGGTTGGATTGAAATGATAATATGAATTATCTGTTTGGATGATAATATGGATTATCTATTGTAAATTATCTATCTGTGTGTAGTATAGATAAGAATTGAATTGTTTTAACCTTAAAACAACTTGGCCTTTAAAAGATACGTTTTGGATTTCGATGAGACCGGGATCGGGTTTCCGTATACCGGAATTCCAGGTCTGGAGACCCGAATACCACATCGATCCAAATTAACGATAGGTCGTGAATCTCAAGTGAAGATGAAGATTCAGAGTGCAAGGGTTATTGTCGTTAACTCTGAGGGTGATTCCAATACGAGTGTAACGAGATAATGCCTTCGGTTTCGTTCGAACCCGGAACGAACTTGTATGGATTGAATACTTTCAGAACATCGTCGGGTGGACGATGAGTATTCTAAGTGATGTGTTCTGATTAAAGGTAATCGTAGCCTCAAGCCTCATCAACCGGGAATGGCTAAAACAGGGGAGGTGCAGCAAGGATTCGTGGGTAGCACCCACTGAGAGTAAGGTCATCCCTGTCTAGAGAGTTCCTCCTTTTATTTCGGCTTAGTGGTGCAGTTGGCGACGGCCATCTGTGGGGTGATTTTATTCGGGATTATCCAGTAAGGGATGGTTCCGGCTTTGTGTTGCAGGGGATTGGGAGTAATCCTCGGTACGGTGATCTAGGCCCCGTACTGTGATGAGCGGTACCCCAGTAGCTCTGCCATTGTATGGAAACCAAAATTCCAATAAGTGATAACGGACTTGATTGTATACCTATGTATGCTGGAATTTAATGAATGTAACAATTTCGGCTATGTGAATACTTATTTGAAAACCCTAGACCTATTATAATACAATCGGATTTCCTATCAAATGTTTTGGTTAGCGTAAGGTAAAAACTTACCCATGTTTATTTGTGGGGAGTCTTACGTGATACCTTTTCTTTCAAAAGGTTTTGAAGTTAAGCAAGTTTAACCTGTTACTCACACCAGACCCATGTCTGACCCAAGTGTTTATTTCTATTTTATATAAACTCTTGGGTACTCAAATTTTTACGAGTAGCCAAGGGATTCAGGTTTAGCTTTGACGAATATTCTGGAGGAGCAATGGAGCAGGAGGCTTCGGCGTTCGTAGATATAGTATTCCGCTGTGTAGATCTCTGTGATAGTGTTTGTATTGTATTTGAGTTGTAATGTCTAGACAGATGTTTATAACTGACTAGTATGTCATGTATATGTTGTGTAACTCTGATAAGTGTTGTATACTATGTAATAGTTTATGTATTAATATAATTTATTCGTGCCGCTGTGAGATCGTTGTTGTTGTTTCTTTCTTTCTTCTCTTCTTTTCTATTTTCTACCCCTTTCTTCCTTATTAATGATACGTCATTCTGTAGAATGAGTGGCGGGTTATTACAGTTGGTATCAGAGCGAGGTTGAGCGAATGCCTAAGCTTTTGGTTAAGTGAACATCAGAACACTAGGTTGAGTGAATACCTAGGTTGGGAAGGGTTGTTCATTAGAGACAGGATCTGTAGCAACCTGTTTGAGTCTGAGTATATATATATTCGAGAGCGCGTATTTGTTAGTTATATAAAATGGTTTTATATTGTGTTAATTGATCGGTTGGGTGGTATATGGATTCTGGTCAATACGAGTAGCTAACGTTATTGATAGGGATCTCTAAACACTTGGACCAGGCCAACGGACACAATATTGTTTTAAAAAGGTAGATGAAATAATTTTACCCAGATATATTTTCTATATATAAAAAAAAGTATCATTTTAAATGTATATGGTATTTGTAATGATTGGTTGAGATGATAATAATTTATCATCTAGGATTAGGAGTCTGAGTGGTGAGGTTGGAAGTGTATCTGTCGAGACTGTAGACCTAATACCGTCTCGAGTAAGCTTTGTTGTGGTGTAAGGATTTCACCAATCTCTGAAGGAAACCTGTTAAGGTTCGGAGTTTATCTTTGAAGTTGGATGAGTAGATTTGGATCTGTCGGTTAGACAGAAGCGAGTGATGGTATCTTGATACCTCAGGTAATAGTAGCTGTGTGATGAGATGCAGTGACTATGGATGTTCCCGAAGATGTTTTATTTGGAATGAGTATAAGGAAGTGTGTCTGTTTCGGTGTTGTGGCTGAGTTCACCATGGTGTTTCTGTTCTGTTTAAGGTCCGAGTTTCTCGAAGAGCTTTGGATTGAGAAGTCTTTGGCATCGGTGGCAGCAGTGCAGCTTGGAGTGTTCTGTTTGTTGGCAGGAAGTTTTCTGGCTGAGTAGTTTTTCTGAGGTGAAGTTCAGAAGCAGCAGAGTGGATCCATTTCTTCGGTGAATTGGATAGTTAAGTATGAGCTGTTCTGATTGGTAAAGAGAGAACAGTTTCTTTGCATTTTGGCTGGGTTGATCGCAAAAGTGACTTGCGATAGTTTGAGTATTCTCTTGAGTTATCTGAGATTTTCTGGGATGAGTTATCCAGTCTGTACTCGTGTTCTTCATTAGCATTTTCATTCTGTTCCAGATCAGAGTGGTGCAGCGGAAGCAGTTTGGGAGTGCATCTGTTTGTCTTTTCCAGATAGGAGAAGTTAGTTCGGTCTTCTGATGTTGTGAGTAGATTTGTGTTTTGGATTATGGGTAGATTTTGAGAGGATCATTTTGTTGAGTTATTTTTGGTCTAGTTTGTTTCTAGAAGCATCGGCGAAGGTTGAGCTGATCAAGAAGGATTTGTAGGAAGCCTAGGATAGTCTGAAGGATTTTGTGGATAAGAGACGGAGGAATTTAGAATTCGAAGTTGGATACTTCGTTGTTGTTGAGGTTTTCTCTGGTTAAAGGAGCAGTAAGATTGGGTAAGTCTGGGAAGTCAGCTCCGAGTTGTTTTGGATCTCTTTTGTGTTCTGTTTGGATAAGTGTTTTGATCTACTGGATTGAATTGTCAGTTTGGATGACTGGAGTTCGATGAATTTTACGTATCTCTGAAGGAGTACGTATTTGATCTATCTCTGATTTTGGAACCAGCAGTTCTGGAGGAATTGGTTGTTGAGTCAGACTCGTTTGTAGTCTGATATTCTGTTTAGTTTTGTAGATCTAGATGAGTAGGAGCTCTATAGCTTAGTAGTATTGGTTGTTTGGATTGTTTGTAGAGCGAGTATCCCGGTATATATATACTTGGGGAAACTCGAGGAAATTCAATTCAAAAATTTTCGCTGGATTGTTAGAATTGTTTGTTTGGATGATTGGTTGCTATGATTGTTAGCTATTGATGATAATACATCCTTGTGATTTAAAAAGATTATTAAATTACCTTTGTTTTAAAATTTCGGGGACGAAATTATTTTAAGGGGGGAGGAATGTAATATCCCGGAAATTTGGGGCAATATCAATTTAATAATCTGTTTAAATAATTAAATTGATTTGTTAATCTTTGATAATAAATATTTGAATTGGTTTAATAATCTAATTGAATAAATATTTACTGAGTGAATTTATCTTTTAAAAACCAATAAAATGATTTCTATTTATAATGTATATATTGTAAATAGATTTGGCTTTGGGTTGAAATTTAATAAATGAATAAAGTCTTATTTTAAATTTCTAATATATATTTTGATAATTGGAAATTATGATTTATTTAATATTAGCTTTTCAAAGTTATCTAAAAAATAATTATATGGTTTTAAGTAAGGTTAATAATAAGGTTTATTTAAATATTGTTAATAAATATGATTTAAGAATGTATATATGTTTAAAATACCATTTACATATGATATGTTAATTCATTTAATAAATAGTAGTAATTTATAATCTCTTCTATAAATTATTTTAAAATAGATAAATGAGTTATTTTCAAACAATAGTAATAGTGTATTGTTATATATAGAAATAAATAGATTTTAATAAAATAAGAATGTTATTTCAAATTGAATATATGTTATAAATTGACTTTAATTGAATTTTTAAATATAATTTGAATTTAATTTTAGAATTCAAAAAGGAGGTAATATTCAAATAGTTTTGGATTTTATAAATATATGTATAAGCTTTTATATATATAGGTAAGTAATTTATAAATTAAGTAAAGGCTTTTTATTTACATTTAAAATAAATAAAATTATTTAAAATACAAGTGTTATCATATTAAGGCTTGTTTAAAACATGTGTACACTAATAAAACAATGAGAGTGACAAATGTCAAGTTTTAGATTTTTGTTTTTCTTTTTATTTGAATAAATCATATCTACATATATATGCATATACTCTCATCTTCATGTTTTTTTCTATTTTCTTTATCTTCACATTTTCAAACTTAAGAAAATTTCAGCTGTAAACAATTTCTCAAAAACTAAATCTGCAACTTAAATCCTCTTTTCAAAACAAAATTCCCAGAAAAACAAATTTGTAATTAAATTTTCCTCTCAACCAAAATCCTCTCAAAAACAAACCTGCAATTCTTTCCAACATCAAAGTTCAACCTGCAAATCCCTTCTTCAAAACCCAGAAAATCAATCTCTGAAATGCATGTTCAAAAGCAAGTTTAAGATCAAGATCTAAGCATTTCAGTTTCAAGTTACAATTCGAATCAAACAAAATGCAACTAAATCAAAGCCTGCATCTTTTTCAAAACCCTGGAAACAAAGGCCTATTTCCTTATTCAAATCTGGAATCTAAGCAAAGACTGCAATTTCTTCTTTTCGAATCTGAAAGTAAGCAACCTGATCTAGAGCAACATCTAAACAAAGCAAGATTTTAGAGCATGCATGCAAGTTTCCAAATCAACATTCAAGTTTTAAAATCAAAAACAGATTCAAGCAACTCAAGTTTTTAAAATTCAAAAGCTTTTCAAATTTGGAAGCCTGTTCATCATTTTCTGGTGAGTAACTTACATTTTTAAAAAAACTTAAGTATATCTGTTTGCATGCTATAAATTCTGGAATCTATGATGTAATATGCCTGCATGTTGTTTAAGTATGAATTGTGTGTATATGGTGATATTTTGTATGCATGTATGGATATGAATATTTGGATGTGTGCATCTGCTATGTATTTGGATGTTTAGCTTTTTTACTTTCCAGGCTCAAAATTTTAATTCAAAAATTAATATCTCTTGATCTACTGTTTGTTAGGACTTATAATTCAAACTACAATTAATTGTTTAATCATAACTTCAGGGTTAAACTTTATTTAAATGAATCAAAATTGGAATTTGCTCTGGAATTTAGAGTGGAACAGGAAAGCTTAAGTTTGTTAAAAATTCAAACTTCTAAATTCACTGATTCAGGCATGTAAACTGAATCATCTACTAAAATCATGAATTTTAAAGAAGAAATCACAATTTTTAACATTGAATTAAGAGAGCAGTTCAAGGTTGATCGAAATTGGAGTTTTAAGTCGCCTCTGGTGATCTAGTTGTCTGACGAGGTTGTGGTTGTCACTGAAGATAGATTGATGATCGGGAAGTTTGAGAAAAATAGAGGATGGCCGTATAATTCACCATGGCGATGGTGGTTGTTCGATTTAATTTCTAAACCTAGTTTTACTGGGTTACCATTTTTGCGTGAGTTCGACTTCCTCTAGTGATCGAGTTGGCTAGGGTTTTGGGCACTGGAAGATGGTGGGTTGACGAGGTCTTCACCGAAGTTTCAACGACGATGATGATCGGAGAAGTTGGGTTCGAGCATTTTTCCAGGTTGGGTTCTGTTCCAGGTGGTGATCGAATAACTCGAATTCGAATTTCGTGTTTGAACGAAGCTCTGGTAGTCGGAATCGTGTGAGATGGTCGGGGTCGATATGATGGCGATGGAATTGATGGTCGGAGACGATCATCTCGACTGTGCACGTGAACATGTGTTAGGTGTATCAGTGTTTAGTTTGTTTTTTTTAAACAGAGTCTTCTCGAGTTTATAAGCGAGTGACTCGAAGTCATGTTCAGGAAGAAGGGGTTCTGGTTCGAGTTGTTTAGAGGGAAACTCGCGTGGATTATCACTGTGTTTCAAATTTTAAACATAGCAAAGTTAAAAAGAAAAGGAAGGGGAAACTCGAAGTTGTCTCGGGGTTTTCAGGTTTTGGCATGGGGAAAATGGTGATGGTCTCGGGTCATTTAGAATTGTAGTTTTAAAACCAGTCAGAGGTTTTAAAAATTTAAAAATAAGTTTAAATTAAAAGCAGAATTTAAAACCAAGTTTTAAATCAAAATTTAAGTCTGGATTCAAAATCTAAAATTGTATTCTAGATTTAAGATTAATAAGTTTATAAAAATTTATAATGTTTTAACAAAATTAAAATTGTTAAAGGTATAATTTTATAAAGGTTTGAATTTAAAAATCTTATAAATTTCCTTTATAAATGTTAAGTGTTCTTAACATTTGAATTTAAGAAGATTTTGTAAATTTGATTTAAAAATTGGATAAAGTTAAATTTTTAATTTACTTTAAAATGAATTAAAAGAAGATTTTAAAGTAAAAATGTTTTAAAGTCTTTGTTAATAATAATTAAAGTAGTTAAAGGTTAATACTTTAATTTAGGAAAGTAATTAAAGTTAATTAGTGGATGTAATTAACTAAAGATGATTTAAAAAGTAATTTGAAGTTTAATTACTTTTGAATAATTAATCAAGGGATTAATTAAAGTATAATTAATTAAGGAGTAATTAATTTATGAAGTGTAGTAATTAAGAGTAGTTAATTACTAAATGAGATTAATCAAAGGTGATTAATAAATGTGACTAATTAATTATTAATTTAAATAAGATAATTAATTAAGAATGATTAAGGATCATTAATTAATATAATTAATGATGTAATTAAGAATTGATTAATTAAGATTAATTAATAAATAATAAGTGATTAAAGTAATTAATTAATTGTAATTAATTAAGGATTAATGTAATTAAATATAGTTAATTAATTAATAAAGTAATTAAAGATTAATTATTGAATGGTTTAAGATAATTAATTTGTGAAATTAATTAAGTATTAATTACTTAAAGTAATTAAAGGGTAATTAATCAGGAATGATTAATTAAGATGGATACTTAGAGTAATGATTAATTAATTGGTTTAATTAATAATTAAGTAAGCAGGATTTATAGGATGAAGTAATTAATTTAATTCACTTTAAATTAATTAGAGATGATAAATCATTACTTAAGAATGGATGAATGATATTGAATGCTTTACATTGTTGATATCTTTGATAAGAGATGTGCTGATCTATGATATAGATGTTTGGTTGGATTGAAATGATAATATGAATTATCTGTTTGGATGATAATATGGATTATCTATTGTAAATTATCTATCTGTGTGTAGTATAGATAAGAATTGAATTGTTTTAACCTTAAAACAACTTGGCCTTTAAAAGATACGTTTTGGATTTCGATGAGACCGGGATCGGGTTTCCGTATACCGGAATTCCAGGTCTGGAGACCCGAATACCACATCGATCCAAATTAACGATAGGTCGTGAATCTCAAGTGAAGATGAAGATTCAGAGTGCAAGGGTTATTGTCGTTAACTCTGAGGGTGATTCCAATACGAGTGTAACGAGATAATGCCTTCGGTTTCGTTCGAACCCGGAACGAACTTGTATGGATTGAATACTTTCAGAACATCGTCAGGTGGACGATGAGTATTCTAAGTGATGTGTTCTGATTAAAGGTAATCGTAGCCTCAAGCCTCATCAACCGGGAATGGCTAAAACAGGGGAGGTGCAGCAAGGCTTCGTGGGTAGCACCCACTGAGAGTAAGGTCATCCCTGTCTAGAGAGTTCCTCCTTTTATTTCGGCTTAGTGGTGCAGTTGGCGACGGCCATCTGTGGGGTGATTTTATTCAGGATTATCCAGTAAGGGATGGTTCCGGCTTTGTGTTGCAGGGGATTGGGAGTAATCCTCGGTACGGTGATCTAGGCCCCGTACTGTGATGAGCGGTACCCCAGTAGCTCTGCCATTATATGGAAACCAAAATTCCAATAAGAGATAACGGACTTGATTGTATACCTATGTATGCTGGAATTTAATGAATGTAACAATTTCGGCTATGTGAATACTTATTTGAAAACCCTAGACCTATTATAATACAATCGGATTTCCTATCAAATGTTTTGGTTAGCGTAAGGTAAAAACTTACCCATGTTTATTTGTGGGGAGTCTTACGTGATACCTTTTCTTTCAAAAGGTTTTGAAGTTAAGCAAGTTTAACCTGTTACTCACACCAGACCCATGTCTGACCCAAGTGTTTATTTCTGTTTTATATAAACTCTTGGGTACTCAAATTTTTACGAGTAGCCAAGGGATTCAGGTTTAGCTTTGACGAATATTCTGGAGGAGCAATGGAGCAGGAGGCTTCGGCGTTCGTAGATATAGTATTCCGCTGTGTAGATCTCTGTGATAGTGTTTGTATTGTATTTGAGTTGTAATGTCTAGACAGATGTTTATAACTGACTAGTATGTCATGTATATGTTGTGTAACTCTGATAAGTGTTGTATACTATGTAATAGTTTATGTATTAATATAATTTGTTCGTTCCGCTGTGAGATCGTTGTTGTTGTTTCTTTCTTTCTTCTCTTCTTTTCTATTTTCTACCCCTTTCTTCCTTATTAATGATACGTCATTCTGTAGAATGAGTGGCGGGTTATTACACACTCTGACATGTGTGGGATCTCGCCAGACATTGCGAGCCACGCATTGAATATTGACCCGCGGCATATCCCGGTCAAGCAAAAAAGGCGTGCTATGGATCCAGAGAGATCTGCCGCCCTTAAAGAAGAGGTAGAAAAGCTTAAATCGAATGGGTTTATCCGAGATGCATTATATCCGGAATGGGTGTCCAATCCTGTACTAGTCCGAAAGCCAATTGGGAAATGGAGAACATGTGTTGACTACTCAGACCTGAATAAAGCTTGCCCTAAAGACAGTTTTCCACTTCTCCGGATCGATCAGCTCGTAGACTCAACAGCTGGACATGAGCTCCTATCCTTCATGGATGCGTATTCCTGCTACAATCAAATACCCATGCACTTGCCCGACCAGGAGAATATCAGCTTCGTAACCAATATGGGGCTTTACTGCTATAAAGTTATGCCTTTTGGACTCAAGAATGTTGGGGCAACTTACCAACGGTTAGTTAATCGAATGTTCGCTAACCAGATCGGAAAAACCATAAAGGTATATGTGGACGACATGCTCGTGAAATCACGATTTTCAACTGATCATATCAAAGACCTGGAGTCAATGTTTAATACCCTCCGAGAATATAGAATGAAGCTCAACCCGTTGAAATGTCACTTTGCGGTTGCATCTGGAAAATTCCTTGGGTTTATCGTCAATGCTCGAGGGATCGAAGCTAATCCTGAAAAGATCTGGGCAATCAGAAATCTTGTGACTCCAAGAACTATAAAGCAAGTCCAAAGCCTCAACGGGAAAGTAGCCGCACTGAGGAGGTTCATCTCAAAGTCCACTGACAAATTCATTCCCTTCTTTGACCAGATCAGAAAAGGGAAGCAAAACTTCGAATGGACTACGGAATGTGAGGGCGCATTCTGAGCACTGGTTCATCATCTTTCTACACCACCCATTTTGTCCAAGCCTATTGATCACGAAAGGCTGTACATTTACTTGGCGGTGTCAGAGAACGCTATCGGTGCTGCCCTAGTTCGGGAGGAAGATCGGATACAACGACCAGTTTATTACATTAGCAAGCGACTGACTGGGGCAGAGAGAAATTATCCGAAGCTGGAAAAATTGGCTTATTGTCTTGTTATTGCCTCGAGGAAGCTCCGTCCGTATTTTCAGGCTCATCCCATCGTTGTCCATACTGACCAGCCATTATGAAAGGTCCTTACATGGCCTGAGACGTCTGGAAGGTTGCTTAAGTGGAATATCGAGCTAAGTCAGTTTGACATTACTTACACTCCAAGATGAGCCATTCAGGGACAAAACCTGGCAGATTTCATAGCTGAATTCACTATCCCGGAGGACTTTCCCGAAACCAGTGAATCCCCCAAGCATATCTGGAAGCTGCATACTGATGGTACATGAAATGACCGTTGCTCAAGTGCAGGGGTTGTACTTGAAACTCCTGAAGGTCGATCTATATGCTATGCTTTAAAGTTCGATTTTCGTGCGACCAACAACGAAGCCGAATATGAAGCACTGCTTGCCGGATTGAGACTCGCCAGAGATTTAATAATCATTGCTGTGGAGATTTATTGTGATTCGCAGTTGGTCGTATGTCGAGTTCGGGGGGAGTACCAGGCCAAAGACCGATGGCTGGCTGCTTACCTAGCTCGGGTCCAGGAGATATTGAATCAGTTCAATTATTATGCCATTTATTGTATACCACGAGAGCGCAATCAGAAAGCCGACTCATTAGCTAAGTTAGCTAGTATAGGTGAGGCACAACAAATGGGAATCGTTCCCGTGGAAACATTATCTTCCCCGAGCATCGATCAGATGGAAACAAATTGGGTATTTGAGGTCATTCCCGATAAGGAGTCATGGATGACTCCGTTCAGAAATTATCTCGAGCGTGGGACCCTGCCAGAGCGTAGGAGTTAAAAGAGACAAGTTCGTCGAAAAGCTTCGTGGTTCACCATCCAGAATGGAGTCATGTATAGAAGAGGGTACTTTGTTCCTTTACTCCGGTGTATCGCTCACGATGAGAACAAATGAGTATTGCATGATGTACATGAAGGAGAATGTGGCGATCACACCGGGGGGCAAGCTCTTGTCAAGAAAGTGCTCCGATATGGATACTATTGGCCGACCGTAAATCGCGATGATGCCAGAAAATGTGACAGATTTCAGAAGCACGCTCGAATTCCAAGAGCCCCACCTACTGAGATAACTCAGATGGTTAGTCCATGGCCGTTTGCCGTATGGGGCATTGACATTATTAGCTCCCTACCTCTAGCCAAAGGTGGTGCGAAGTGCGCCATCGTCGTAGTTGATTACTTTACCAAGTGGGCGGAAGCTGAACCCCTTGCTACAATCACAACAAAGAAAGTGATCAACTTTGTAGTACGCAACATTATCTATTGGTTTGGTCTCCCACATACCATCATCACAGATAACGGGACCCAATTCGACAGTGTGGAATTCAAGAATTTCTGCCAACGATTCCACATCCAAAAAAATTTCTCTGCAGTTGCACACCCTCAAGCGAATGGACAAGTTAAATCTATTAATAAAGTTATAAAGTCTATCCTGAAGAACCGACTGGAAAAGGCCAGGGAAAAATGGGTCGATGAGCTTCCTATGGCCCTATGGGATTATCGGACAACCCACAAATCCGCAATCGACCACACTCCATTCTCTCTTTCCTACGGTTCAGAAGCCGTTATTCCAGTCGAAATGGAAGTACCTTCTCATCGCATGACCTATTATGATTCCAAGAAAAACGCTATACTACTTGCCGAATCTCTGGATTTATTGGATGAGAAGTGTGAAGAGGTTGATTTGAGGGCAACCGCATATCGAAGTCGAGTCGCCCGGTTATACAATTCCAAGGCCAGACCCCGAACCTTTGAACTCGGTGATCTCGTCTTCAAGAAAATTTACCCGGTCCCTTCACATATGAAGCCAACCTGGGAAGGGCTGTATGTTATTGAACGAAAGCTCGGAGATGGCACATTCAAATTATCGACCGTTGACGGTCTCACTCTTCCGAGAGCCTGGAACAGCGAGAGTCTTCGCTGCTACTACACATGATAGGCTCTGTTTATTTATTCAGTCTACTTTTCATTTGCAATTTGTTTATGCATTTCGAAATTTTAATTTGTAATAAGGCAACTGACTTTGCCATATTTTCTTATTTCAGCAATAAAATGCAATCTCTTCGAGCCAGAGCTGTGATTTTTTGAAATGCGTCACACAACTATCACTATGCACGGAGAGCTAAATTCCACCCAATGGTGGGGTTTATTTAAATAGAGAGTAACTGTGATACGACTGGTTACTCACTAAGTGAAACCCGAGCTCGGGGATAAGTCATTACACTGAAGCCAAAAAAGGATTGATACATGACAATCCTCTAACTAACTCCAGATTCCCAGAGTGTGAACTGGAGTATAAACCTGTAAATGCAGTTTTGAAGAGGGTGGATCCGTCCACCTAATGACTTCGCCCGTATTCGAACCAAGTTTGAGGAGGATGGATCCGTCCATCCAACGACCTCACTTGTTAACCCAGGGTAGATGTGAGTCGACCATCCACGATCCTGATAGATCCGTCGTTCCCGGAGTGCGAACGAAATCCTAAAGCCTAAACAGATGTGACGGACCGTCCGTCGGCTGACTCCAGACTCGCGGAGTGCGAGATGGAGTATAAACATAAATACTAAATGGGTGTGAACGACCACCCATCAACTAACTCCGGATTCCCAGGGTGCAAATTGGAGTATAAACATTAAATAACTCCAGATTCCCAAAGTGTGAACTGGAGTATAAACATCGAATAACTCTAAATCCCCGGAGTGCGGATTAGAGTATAAACGCAACCCGGGTGTGACTGACCACCCATGAATCAATCTAAGTCCCCGGAGCGTGGACGTATCTAAAAAATCTTGTGCATGTGTGACAGACCACCGATCTACAAATGCAATCCTTAGAGTGGCGATCACCAATAGGCGAGCAAGTGTGATTCGACCACCTGAACTCATCCTGTTTCAATTCTACTTCAGCGAAGTTTAGCTCGATATATTAAAGGCAATCAACAATTGTTAATCAATCTTTTCAATTTCTCCCCGGAACTGGGGGCAGAACTTAAGTGTCAGCCATTGATCGGGACAATGAAATATTGGAATTCGACTTAGCACTCGATCGCGACCCGAAACCGTGACTCTAGAACTTAGCAACTAAACCCGGGTCCGATTTAAAGGCTGAAACTCCATAAGAGTGTTGAATGAAAGCTCAAACGTTGAAGCACTTTAACAAATGAACACAAATTGAGCTGAAGATAAAATGAGATTTTATTTCAATTATTCTTTGGAAGAAAAAAGTTAAGTACAAAACTATACCAAAAGTCCTACTAACGGGGGCCAAACTCGCATCTATACACGGCCTACCAAAAGAAAACAAAAGTGGATTCCTGTCTATCTACCAAAAATGAGCCGAAGAGACATGACTATTCTTTCTTCTTTCTCGGCTTCTTCTTTGGCGTCGACCCGCTGGATTCGCCGCTTGGTTTCCTTTTCGAACCCTTGCATTTTGGCGGCCGATCTCCAGTTAAGGGCATTATATCGACTTCCTCCTCCGAACTCAAGTGAATAGGAATCCTTCCCGGAGGCGGAGTCAGAGGGATAGGATCTATGCTAGCAGGTAGAGGAGGCACACTTGTATCAACGACCGTTCCTCCCGGGGAGATCATCCGCAAGGGGGCTGGGCTAGGTCCCACCATTCCACCTCCAAAGTCACTGCCTCGCGCAGCTGCTTCCATTTCGACGTTAATTTTAGCCAGTATTTCCTCTTCGTGAATCATTTGAGCCTTGCTGGGGACGCTAGCAGTTGGGCCCGAAGAGCTAGTCGTAGGTGCGCTCCCACTCATGACAAACGGCAGATCAGCAAAGGGGTCACTATGATGACCGAGAAGTTCCTCCATCATCTGTTCATCGAAAATAAGTGTGCTCCCTTGTACTCCATTTGTAGGTGCAGCAGCCGTTGTCGTGGTCGCTTGTGTTATGATCGCCTCCTGCTCGTGATGCAACTCTTGGGTTGCAGGAGGTGTTGCAGATATAGCTCCTATCACTGAACAAAGACAAAGATAAAGGTATTAGTGATTGCTTCAAGTAACGCTTCCGATTTTGAATAAGCATAAAAAATGTTCAGAGCACCTTCCTCAGTTTGGGTCGCGGGTGGCGGAACAGCTACAGAGACTTGCTCGCGAGCTGGAGATAATTGCGGTTGATCCGGGTTATAAGCAGGAACGAGTTGAGGATCAACTGGAGATGTGAATTCAGGCTGAGTTAGCGCAAGAGTTTCAGAACTTGTATCATGGTGCACGACACCGGAGCCTTCTCCAACCTTCGAGCCTTTCCATATGAGATCATCGTATCGTGGAGAATTTTCCATTCATCTTCGCTCAACACCCGATTCTCAAGCTCGAACTCATCAACCGATTCCGCTTTTCGTTCAGTTTTCTCATCCTGCACCAACCGGCCCCAAGCGTTATACAGGTGTGTCGGATAATTGTCGAGCAAGGTTAGATCCCTGTACTTCAGTACTCTGGCATTGTACGTAAGCAGAAGATCTTCAATATCGGCCTCTAACCTGGTCTCTACCATCTTGACTTCATCCTCAACCTTAGCCTCAGCCTCCCGAACTTTAAGTACAGCTGCATCCTTTCCATCCCGGAGCACCACGGCTTGTTCGCACGCCTCCTGGGCTGCTTTGTTTGCGTCGTCCTTTTCCTTGACGATTTCAAATTTTTTTGCTTTATAGCTCGTTAAGTTCCTTCAACGCAGCATCCCTTTCGGCTATGACAGTGGTGTTTCGGTGGCCCATCTCCTCGACCAAAGCGAAATACGTCTGTCGCATCCTTTCCATAGATTGATTCGCCTCATCCGCTTTCTTGGTGGCCTCTATTTCCAACTTCCGGGAAGATTTGGCTTCAGTATTGAGCACTTGTATTATACGGTCCTTTTGAGCAATATTAGTTTCTAACTTCTCGATTACTTTTGCCCACTCAAAAGCCACCGCAGAGGTTTTATCCGCAGTTTTAATCCACTCTCGATACAGGGTATATATGTCATGGATGTAATCATGCATAGTCTGCTCCACCTCAGCTGGAATTCTTTTTAAATGCGAAGGGAAGACGAAGCCATCGAAACAGATGTTAGGGAAGTCTTTTTTCAACTGGGCGATCCTGATTGCTCCTTCCCCAGTGGGCTCGGTAATGGCTTGTTCAATGAATATGGGGGTTTCAGCCTTAGTTCTACAACGTTGTGAATCACGCCTGGGAGCTTAAGAAGATGGTTTTTGACGTGGAGGCTCTAGGGATTGTTTCCCGTGACCGAAGGGTGGTGTTGTAGCCCGAGGAGGTGGAGAGCATGATCAGGAGCGATATCTATATTCTCTGTCTCTATCCCTCTCCCTCTCATAACGTTCTTGACTAGAGTAACCACGATCGCAGTCTATATCAGCTTCCCTCCTACGGGACTCATAGTATGAACTCGATGACTGGCGTGCTGAGCAGATGCTTCCAAGCATAGAATCTCGCCTAGTCATTGTATCAGTAGAATAAAAGAAAAATAGAGTTAGTGATCTCTAGAAGTGCACAACTTAAGACTGGAAACCGTGTATTGTCTTGAAGTGTATATGTGTGTGCAACCCCCCGACCAACCGAAAATGTCGGCCACATTGTGGGAAGAGACTCGCTTAAATCTAGAGCACTTTGAAGCCCCTCCAATCCGGTGTCATGTTGAAGTGACATATAGTCTGGAATCGGAATATCGGCAAGTCCTTCAAAAGGATTCTCGATTTGCGAGGGAGGAGCCTCCAAAATTCTAGCACCGGAGGCTGGCAGAGACATGACTATGGATTTCCATCTCGAAGATTTATGACACTTGTGTGCTACTGCCTTGCCTTTTCTCCTTCCCTCTAAACCCTGAAAACTGTCAGAAGGCCCGGCTACGGGTTCATCGTCAGTGGGCGTATTTTCTTCATCGCCCTCCTCGGCTATTACAACCCCTGGTGCTTTGTGCTTCACCCACCTCGTCGGAGCTTCCCTAAGCGTTCCCTCCAGTCTTATGCTCTGCTTTCGATCGATTAGCCCGATAATCCTCAAGTTTCTATCTGTTAGCACATAGTCCATATCTCTCATTTCACTCTGCGCCTCTTGAAGAATCCGCACTATCTCTTTGAACTGAGCGCCTTTGGGTCGTGGAATTGCGACTGTAAAGAAAAGGAGATACTAGTTTCAACGTCAATTATGACCATCTCGTTAACTACTTGAAAAATTGCAACACTTACGTCTGACTAACCATCGACTAGAAAACCCTGGAGGGCATCGGACATAGAACCATTCCGCCTTAAAGTAATCGAGCCTGGTCCAGGATCCCGCCACCACTTGGAAGTTCTTGTCTGCCTCTAGAAATGAGAACGAAGGACTGTCTCCCCGACTCTTAACATTAAACAGGTATCTGATTTCTTATGGGGTCGGGGGGCAGAAAAGATGTTCCATGAAGACGATGAATAGACTATTCAACAATGCATATCCATTTGGATGTAATTGTGATGAAGCAATTCTGAAGAAAGACAACACTTCTCGGATATACTGGTTGAATGGAAGAAGTGTTCCTGCTATGCACGAATGTCAGTTAAAGGCTGTGAATCCTTCTGGGGGAGCATGTGGCCTATCATTTGGCCCGGGAAGTAGAACGTCGTCTAATGATAGACCGTGCCTTAAACATATTCGCCCCAACATATCTTCGAAGAAATTAGACGGCATAGAATCTTGTGGGTTCGCAATAAAAGTTGCTCTTGGTAGCTCGTCCGGAGTTGGACCTATTACTTCGGCTGCAATGGCCCGCACCTCTATTATCGGGGAAGATGAACTTTGAAGCTCTTGCTGTTGTGAACTCGTAGATTCCATAACTAATCAACTCATTAAAAACCATCATTAGATGATAATAAGTCTGCATGTTCCCCAGTGTGAAGTGCGTGAATGTGTTGTGCAGTGAAGTGCTACATAATAGTTAGAATTCTACAGAATTTAAGAAGCGTTCAAACGACGAGACTTCAAGATTCAACCGGAGTGACCGTCATTGTTGACAGTCACAACCATGGCAACCTGACTTCGGAGAACGATCCATGTTAGAGTTCGTTAAGTTTGTCAAATTACAGTTCCATCGACGAGCTTCGAAGGGTAGTCAAATATGCAGTTTAATGGTCAAGTCCAATTATGCAGGGCCAAAGCTCGACGGAGTCAAGTGTTCGAATGTGCAATAGATTTGTATCTTTCAAAGTTCAACATGGATTGTCCCCCCAAAAGCCCAGTTTCGTATCGATCTCCCTCCAAGATTTCGTATCGATCGACATCTAAGATTTCATATCGATCGACATCCAGAGCTTCGTATCGATCGCCAGCTATGATTTCGTAACAGTCGTTCCAGATCGATACAAACTCCCACTATTCCAGATCGATACAAAGCTGCTCCCTCCATCCACCATCGATACGAGATCGAAACCAGAAATTCTTCCAATGACTGTTTCGTATCCATCAATAGCTCTTCTTCTCCAAGCTACAACAACGCCATTACCGCTTCCATGACCTCACTCCAACCAACTTCCAGCATCAACAGCGACAGAATCGGCCACGACTTTTGATGAAATGGCATTAAGACTTGAGTCTCATCATTTTACAATGGTTTCGGTCGATAAATTATCTAGTTCAAGTGAATTGGATCGAGGGTTAAAAAGCTAAGTGAGTTGGAGACGAAGGCAGTTCTTTCTTCCCGTGTTCTCAATCGATACGAAGGCAGAAAAGAAAACAATGACAAGTAAAAAAATTTCTAAGTACAATATCCTTTTATATGGATTCGTATCCCAGCAAAGAACGTTTCGTATCCCAGTAGCAAGAATCGGTTGAAACGGTCAGGGTTCTGTTGATACGAAGGGCATTGAGCAAACATGCCTGTAATGATTCCCTCCATCGATACGAAGACGTGGCTTCGTATCCATCAGCCAGAGCAATACAGAGGTTAACACTTTGTTTCCATCAACGAGTCACCATCTGTTTCGTATCCATCAACTCGAATCTCATCGATACGAAACTTACAACAAAGTCTTACTTGAATCACTAAATTTCATCGATACGAAACACCTATTTCGTCTCCATATGCTCGAAGACCCAAGCTTCATATCCATCGATACGAAGCATCTCCAAGGACTATCCATTTCGTGTCGATAGCCATCGATATGAAGCATGCATTCTAACATCTCGGATCGATCCAGGAGAGGATCGATACGAAAGAAGTTACTTAAAACGACTATCGGTCGTTGCTACAACTGAAATTTCACATTGATTCAGGAGAGGATCGATACGAAACTCGATCTAAACAAGAACTAAAAAACTTGACAACAACCTGTGAACGTGCAAACGCGAACAAGAGTCAAGCTAACATATGTGCATGTATGACAGACTAACATCCAATTTTTAAAATTCACAGGAATTGAATGCTCATCTGGTGATAATTGCGATGACAAACAACAATCTGCATCTAACGCTTAGTTACAATGGTACATAGTACAACAATTGGCAGTTAATAATTCATTATTACTGAAAATCAATCGAAGATTATATCTTTTGACGAAAAGACAACAACCAATCAGTGAATCGAAAAAAACCTTATCAGAATAGAGATCGTAGATTTTCAAAGCATGTAGTGTTCTCACAAGACGTACTTTGGGGGGCAAATGTTATCCCGCCTTTTGGCAAGGCCGTGACACCAAGAAGTTGACTGGAAATCAAAGACAATTCATCCCGGAGAATGGTTATACGCAGGTTCGCTATGGATACTAGTAAATTTTGTCTGAGTCTAGATCAAGCTACAATTGATATGGCACGACAAACAAAGCTATGAAAGCCAACGTTCCAAATTTCAAGTCAATCGGAGTTCGTATGCTCCAGGAATGGTCGATGCAAGCAAGGGAAGCCAACCCCTTCGAATCGCTTCCGTTCGTATCCGTCAACTAAAAGGCCTTGTTCGCATCCATCAAGCCTCAACAGTTCGAATCCATCAATCCAACCCCTTCGCATCGCTCTATTTCATATCCATCCGCAAGCAAGCCTCTTTCGTATCCATCAAGTATATTGCTTCGTATCCATCAATATACGATGTAGTTCGTATCCCTCAAGTATATTGTGTCGTATCCATCGATGAGCTATGTTTCGTATTGATTTCCATTTTGCCACCTTTCATATCGATTGGCTAAAGACGATCGATATAAAGAACAACACTCAAGGTGATCGATACGAACAGAGCAGTAACGATCGATATGAACAGAGCAGTAACGATCGATACGAACAGAGCAGTGACGATCAATATGAATAGAGCAGTGGATCGATACGAACAAGGCCAAGCTGGGTCGATACGAACGAGGCGCATCCATAGAAAGACTCGATCGTTCGACATGAAATATGGATCAATCCTAAAAGCAAGCGGCACGTCATCAGACATCACGTGCAGGACTATCGATACGAAACTATCGATACGAAGAGCATTGATACGATTTCGACAGCCTTCGAAAAACCCAAACTTGCATCGATCATACCTCAAAATCTACAAGTCCAAATTCCACCAAATTTTCACAAGAGCTTGCGTACATTCTCAAGAATGTTCATGATCGATCTTGACTCAGTTGGACGAGATATTGATCGATACAAAATTCGTTCGTATCGATCACGGATCGAGTGCAAACAGCATGGGATCGATTGTGTGGGCCCACTCACGTGAGAGAAGAGGTCTTTCGAGATCTGAGCGAGATATTTGCAGCCTGCACCTATAAATAGCAGCCCTGGACCTACAGAAAAGGGACTTTTTGGCTCTTCTACGTCCAGACTCTGCCGAAATCATTGTTGTATTCAAGTTTTGATGTTGTAATTCGTTGTAACCAGCAAGAAAAAGTTAATAAACATCAATTAATTCATAGTGGACATAGGCCATACGTCGAACCACTCTAAATCTGTGTGTTTCTTTGCGTTCTTCTTGTTTATTTTTGGTGTGTTTGTTAGATCTGCCTCCTTTTTCATTTATATTCTTCATTTTATATCTTCAAACACATCCGAAGGATGTTGTGCCCAATTTTGGTACAAACAGTATCGGTATTTCATTATATTATTATCAGTATCAGTTTCATGTATGACAAAAAATAGCATCAGTTCATGCACACTGTAGTATCAGTTTCAGGTATAAATTATATTAAGTTTTAAAATTGGTACTATGCATAGATAAAAAAAAGATATCAGGTATTGGAACTGATACAATGTATGGTTTAATAATGTACAATCTGTATGGTCATAAATTATAGAAGAAAAGATTTCTACATAAGAGTTAAAGTAATATTGATTAACAAAAATAAGATGGAATTTTAACTTACATTACCATCTTTGAAATTGTCAAAAAATTATTTGACTGCTATTTCTTTGAGTTTCCTCAAATCCCATTTTGCAAATCGGGGTAAAGCTTCAGTATATTGTCGTCTTTGTTGAATCAGTTGCAACTTCTCACATATGCAATACTATTAAGATGTAAATAACTAATTAGATATGATTATTAAAAATAATATACATTTCAAATAATAATATTTTGATTAACTTAACTTACCAATGGAAGCATGGAGCATCCTGACATGTTTCTTGGCTTGTGGATGAATTTTTTGACAAATTTACTGAAATTCTTCTCTATTGTTAGAGGCCAAGAAACTGATTGCATTGTTTCTAAATCAATTAAGAATGGTAGAATTCCCCATCTTAATTTTTTTTGGTTGTTTGGGAAAAAAATGTTAACGGTATTTCCATTACTATTAACAATGGTAGGTCTTCTTCATACTGCTCTTTCTTCTTTGCTATTTCTTGCTTTATTCTTCTTTCAACAACATTTCTTGTAATGAAAGTGCAGCTGCCAAAATTTCTTTTTGCAAATTCTTTGCACTGTGATGGAATTGTTTTACTTCTCATTTTTTGGGTTGGTTCAATGTTCACTCCTTTTAATGGTAACCCAAAAAGCAAGCTTATGTCTCTTGCTGTTACTTTCATTTTTTCTTTACCAAATAAGAACATATCATTTTCAACCGAGTAGCATTTGTATAAAGCATCCAAATTGTGCTAATGCTTCTTGCACTCTTTTATCATTATTTTCTCTTCATAAAAAACTTTGTAGAAGCTGTAGAATGGAGTCTTCTTCAATGTCTCCATTTGGTTGTAGATAGGGCATTGTTTTGTTTTATCAATTTTACCATTTTGAATATTCCTTGCAATCCACATCTATAATCTGTGTCTTGCTTTCTATCTACAGATTTTGATATTTTCTGCTCTTTTCCTTCTGATATGACTTTCATGCATGTAGGATGTGGATTTACAAAATCATCATCATCCTATTGTTTGAAATAAAGGCAATAAGTTGAAAGTGAAACAAACTATGTTGAAACATAACAATGGGTTGGGTATCAGCTGCAATGAAACAACTTCAATCAAATATGCAAGGACTATCCTTTTTTCAGTTAATAGGTATCAGTTTGTTATAAATAGGTATCATTTTAACAAAAATGTGATTTGAAACAATTTAGAAAATTTGAAACTAATAGCTTCAAGTGTATGAATTGTATGTATCATATTTGATTCATAATGGTATCAATTTGTTAATGTTGGTATCATTTCTAACTCATAATGGTATCAATTTTTGAATAAAATGCCGGGAAAATCATGTATACTAGTAAAAAGTACAAGCTTTTGATAAACATGTTTGTGGTATTATTTTTGCAATTTATTGGTATAATTTTTGCTACAATTACATGGAAAATGTTCTATAAAATATTACAAAATTATGAACTTTATTCTAAACAGCTAATGGGTATCAGTTTTGTTAAACATTGGTGTCATTTTTCATAAAAATGTAATTTGAAACAAGTTTGGACACTGCAAATCATTAACATAAACATACATAGTATAGGTGTCAGTTATTATTTATATTGGTATAAGCTTTTAAACATAATATACTAACAACAATTCAAAAAAGTCAAAGTACAAATTTGAAACAAACACACTTCTGGTATCATTTTTGCATTGTATTTGTATTGTTTTTTCTAAAAATACATTGAAAATTATTTACAAAATTATAAAGTCATCAACACTAGTTGAAATAGTCAGTTGGTATCATTTTTTTTAGATATAGATATCAGTTTTTATAAACAAGATATTTCGAATAATTTTGAAAATTCCAAATTATTGCCATTAAGCATACAAACTGTAGGTATCATTTTGGTTTATAAAGGTGTCAGTTTTTATAAAAAAATATAATAAAAACAATTTATCAAAGCACAAGGTAAATACTTCACACAAAATGATTATTTGCTTCATTTTTTGAAGATATCAACGTCATCTTTGTTTCCAATGATTTGGAAAACAATTTATCAAACTATTAGTTTTCAATTGTATTGAAAACATACAGTAATTATCATTTCTTTTAAATTTAGGTTTCAGTTATTAAAAATTACAGTTGATATAATTTAAAAATTGAAAAATAATAACATCAAATTAACAAATTGGAGGTATCACTTTTGGATTATATTACTATCGGTTTTTAACAATTTGCAGCGAAAACAATTTGCCAAACTAAATGTATAATCTTCGGACAGATATAAAGTGGGTATCATTTTTCTAAGTATTGGTATCAGTTTCCTACAAATAAGACTGAAAATTAATTTCTAAATTACAAGGTATCAATTCCACACAAACAGACGGTAGGTATCATTTTTGTAGTCTGTTAGTATTAGTCTTATCATATATGTGTGTGAAAATAATTTCCTCAATTAGAAAGCACCAAATTAAATTACACGTTTAAAATTAAGCAGATAGATGGATATTTTTTTCTTGCAATATATTAGTATCATTTTTTAAATAAATGATAATGACTATTATTTTTAAAGCTTCAAAGCCTTGTCTTTTACCAAACAATTAATAGGTATCATTTTTGCAATATGTATCATGTCATAAAGTGATAATGTTTGTAATTTTACCGAATTGAGTTGTCCGTCTTCTAATTTTTCATCTTCAACTTGTTTTCCTTTTCCTTTTTGAGCTTTTTCCTGGTTAACATTTTCGATACTATTAGAATACATTTAATAATATGATATTGTTAGTATTAGTTTCATAATTTTGTAGTATCATTTACTTAAGTTTCTATTTGAATTTTCTTCTGAATTGTTTTTTCATTTTTTCTCTTCGTTCTTTGTTCTTTTTTTGCAGATTTTCCTCAGTTGCTTTCTTAGCAGCTGTTTTTTGCTGTATGTTCTCTTCATTGTTCTGTCAAATAAATTCAATGTTACTATAATAAAACTATAATAACTTTGTTACACTTGATTTTATAGCATCAGTTAACTTCTCTGGTATATTTTCTGTTGTTTTTGGTTGGTTTTCATCTGCCATATTTTTTTCATTTCTTCTCTTTGTTCTTTTTTCTCGATTTTGCTTCGTTTCATCTTCTACTGGCGGTTTTCTTAATTTTAACTTGCTAGCTTTTCCTTTCACCGTCTCTGCTATCGACTCAAATTGAGGTAGGTTTTCGTTTTCGGCCATTGTGTATTGCTGTTGGATATCTACTGTAGGTACTATTTCGATGTTTCGATTTTGAGTTTGTTGCTGCATTTCCGCTGCACCTAGGTCATCTATTTCTTGAATCTGTGATTGTTGTCTGATTTGTGGTGATTGTTCGTCATTTGTCGATGATTGTGCTTGTGTTGGAGATGACGATTTAAATCTGGTTTGCGGCGCCATTTTTAGTTGTCGATTAAAATTTCCTAAGTGAATGAGTGAATGAGTGGAGGAGGAAGACGAATGGAAGGAATCAGTAAAGTATTGTTTTGTTTTAAATTGCTAATGGGCTTTGGGTTTGTCCTTACAATAAAAAAATTGTGCGCATTTTCTTATGCCTAATTATTTAAATTAATTTTTCCTTTAAATTCTTTTCCCTTTGTACAGTGTAAAATGGAATATAATGCTAGATATAACTAGCATTTTGTATAGTGTGAAAACTGAATATAATGCTAGTTATAACTAGCATTGTCCTTTAGTCTAATTTTCTTTCAAAGTTTGTCCTTCAGCCCAAAAAAAAACTTTGTGCCCTTCAGGTAAAATATCCATTATGCTAAAATAGGAAATGGAAGGGACTACCTGTCTAAAATCTGAACTATATGTTCTAAATTCTGAGCTATCTGCTCTTTTCTGGACTATCTGTCCTAAAATTGATTGTAGCAATATCTTTTATGCTAGATAATGGGCTATCTGCCCAAAACAAGTAAAAAGGGTGGACTAACTGTCCTTAAAAATTTAGCAAGGTCCGTTATGCTAATAAATGAACTATCTATTCATATCAGAGCTGACTGCTCTTTCTAGACTAACTGTCCTCTAGGCCGACTGCCCTCAAAATGGACCGACTGTCCGAAATTAAAATGAGCTAACCGCCCGAATTTTCTTTTGGGTTAACTACCCTTCAAATATTTGAGCTAATTGCTCTACAAAATTTCTGAGCTAACTGCTTTTTAAATTTTCCTTGAAACCTTTTCAGAATGATTTAATCCGTCAAATCATATATTAACAAGGAAAATATATCTTTAGGTTTACTCTAAGATATTTTTGCCATGTTATATATACTTTACTCAAAATAATGTTGATGATGTTCAATAAGGATTGTCTATCCTTTATTATAATAATGTCTTTTATAACTTAAAACACTTAGACTATCTACCTAGTTCTTATATTCGAAACCCTTGTTTAAAACCTTTAAACAACCTTTCGAAAACATAGAAGGTAACTCCTTCAAAACCATTTACAAAACCCTTCGAAAGTGTTGAAGGTAACTCCTTCATATCCTTTAGTAAACCTTCCGAAATCATTGAAGGTGACTCCTTCTACACCTTTTAAAAGCTTTCCTTTTACAAGCTTTAAAACTTATGACATCCGCCTTTTACATCCGTTAAACCTTAGCCTTTCGAAAACATTGCAAAACCCTACTTTCGACCTTGTCGGAAGGTTTCTTTTCGACCTAGTCAGAAGGTTTCACCTTTCAACTTTGTCGAATGCCTGGGGTACCTCCCCTATATAATAAACCTTTCGAAAGCAATGTAACTCAAAACATTTCGAAGACATTGGGTTCAATCTAAAACAGGTAGAAAACCTTTCGAAACCAATCAAAGTTAACTACTTTGAAACCTTTAAAACGTTTTGACATAAAACCTTTGGACTGTGCAAAAGGATCAGAAAAACATTGGAGTCGAAAGCAACTGCTTCGAAACCTTTATAAAATATTTCGAAACCATTCGAAAACAATGAAGTGTTGGCGTTGGGACCAACCCTTCGAACTCAATGGAGAGATGCGGCATGTTTTAGAAAACAAAAGATAACCTTTGACTCCATCTATGTCGAAAGGTTAGAAGCGGGAACAACACTTTCGGCCTTGTCGAAAGCTATACCTTTCGACCTTGTCGAAAGCTATACCTTTCGACCTTGTCAGACGGTTTCATTTAAAACAAGAAAGCAAACCAATCGAAACCTTTTTCTTTTAAACCTTTTTGAAAATTTCGAAAGCTCTTTGTCGAAAGTTAGCAGGCGTATTTTCTTTAAACCAAAACAAAACTTCATCTCTTTCGAAAGTTATAACCTTTCGTCCCTAAACCTTTCGACTCCATCCAATCCACTATGTACCAGTTGCTTGATACCTTGTGCATTGGTATTTGACCTGGCCAAAAGGTTTGATACCTTTCGACTTTGTTGGAAGGTCTGGAATGAAGGCGAAAGCTCTACCGGAAGGGTTGAAATAGAGACTATTTATTTGTACTTTAAAATAGTTCTTTTGTAGCTCATCTGCCTTGTTTGTCTAAATTTGATTGGTTGCCAGAATTTTATATTCAAAAGTGCTGCGGACTTTCCTTATTTGAAAATTTGAATAATTTTGAAAAAGCCCCTTTCTCCTTTATAATTATATAAAACATTTAAGTCCCATACCTTAAATAATTTTATATAACTATTAAAACACCTTGAAAAATCCTGGAAAAATTCCAGAAAATCAAATAATATGTTCTCTTCAACATACGAAATTTTCGAATCCAAACTATAATTATTCCTGTAAATAATTTTATAATCCAAATTAACCTTTTCTTCCTTAGAAAATTCATAATAATTCCACAAAAATTTAGCAAATTCTGAAAATCGAAACCCATCTCTAAAATAAATTTTTAGATGATCATAAAAATTCGCAAGCCTAACGGATGTCATTTAACAGGGTTTTATCTCAAAACATGTCTTAAAATCTATATGAACATATATAAATCATCAACACGTATATAATCTTTTCATCATTCAATCATATGCAAATCTTTGCAAAATCATTTGGAATTAACCTTAAAACTGAAACCAAAATTATTTAGAGATGTAAACATTATTCACCTTTTGCTTTAATGATTAAGGAGCTTGAGATTTGAATGAGTTTGATTTGAATTTGCTTTACTTAAGCATCTCTTTTGCTTCCTCTTCTTCTTCCTTCGTTAATGGTGGCCGGACAAGCTTTTAAATTTTTGAAAGTGAGAATGAACGTGTTTTTGAAATACATGGCCTAAGGAAAACAATATAGGAATGGTCTCTTTCCCATAATACCCCTCCTCTAATTCATTTTAAACCTTTCTTTTAATGTATTAGTTAAAAGGCACGGAAACCTTAATTCAAATATCAATCCCCTTATCAACACATTATTTTATTTAGTTTAGCTAACTAAATCTGCTAAATAATGTTATAAAAAATCTAGGGTTTATAGACTCCCCTCCTTAAAGAATTTCGTCCTCAAAATTAAAATAAGGCTCAAAAAAAACAAGAAGGTAAAACATACCATCAAAGCAAGTCAGGATAAGTATCTCTAATCCTGCTCTCAACCTCCCAAGTACAGTCTCTGTCATCATCGCTCCATTGGACTTTGACTAATCTGCCCGTCTTAGTTCTAAGCCTCTTTTCATCTCTTGCAACAATGCAAACTGCCTTCCTCACTATGGTCAAGTGCGGTTCTACCACTAAATCATCTAGCACTGTCGGTGCAATAGCAGTCTCCAAGTCACTAACACACTTTCTAAGATGAGAAATATGAAAAACATCATGGACACCTGCCAAACTGCTCTGTAACTCAAGTCTATACGCGAGCTTCCCGATCCTCCCAAGAATAGGAAAAGGTCCTATGAACCTAGGAGATAACTTCCCCGACTTCCCAAATCTACGCACATCCTTCATCGGTGATACTTTGACGAAAACCTGGTCCCCAACTGAGAACTCCAAATCTTTCCGTCTTTTATCTGCATAACTTTTCTGCCTAGACTGAGCCTCATTTATCCTATCTCGAATGACCTCAATCTTTTTTGCAGTTTCTGTAACCAAATCTGGACCAAGAATCAACCTATCCCCGATCTCCAACCAACAAACATGAGATTTGCATGGCCTTCCATACAAAGCTTCAAATGGTGCCATCCCAATACTAGTTTAATAACTGTTGTTATATGAGAACTCGGCTAGATGCAGATGGTCCTCCCATGATCCCCCAAAGTCTAGAACACAAGCTCTCAACAGATCTTCTAAGATCTTGGTAAATCTTTCCGTTTGCCCATCTGTCTACGGATGGTAAACGGTACTCATCATAAGCTTGGTTCCCAAAACTTCCTGCAGATTTTTCCAAAACTCGCTAGTGAACAAGGAATCTCTATCACTAACTATGGTGCTAGGAACCCTATGCAGTCTAACCACATTCTTCATGAACAACCTTGCTAAAACAGGTGTCGTCCTAGTCGACTTAACTGGAATGAAATGGGCACTCTTGGTCAATCTGTCCACTATAACCGATATACTTTCATTTTCCTTGTTCGACCTTGGCAACCCGTCTATGAAGTCCATAGAAATAGAATCCTACTTCCACACTAGAATATTTAACGGCTGAAGAGAACCACTCGATTTTTGGTGTTCGGCCTTTGTTTGCTGGCAATTCAAGCACTGCCTTACACACAAACCAATATCCCGCTTCATTCCTTCCTAGAAGAAACTTTCTTCATATCCTGATACATCTTGGTACCTCCAGGATGTACAGTGAACTTCGAACGATGGAATACATCTAAGACTTCCTTTCTTATGTTTCCTAAACTTGGAACACATAATCTTCCTTTCTTTCTCAACCACACATTCTGGTTAAGACTGAAATCTTTCAAGTCATCGCTCTTGGTTCCTTCCTTTAGCTTACTGATCCATTCAGTTAACACTGGATGCTCTATCTGCTTAGAAGCAATCTGTTCGATCAACATGGTCGAACTTCTAAACAAGACAATACAACTGTATCACCACTAGACCCTGCCTTGGATCTCCACTACAATCTGCAATCTGTTAATGCTTCTAAATCTTTCCACTCAGCCATCATTACTAACACTGCATTCTGATGTTTCCTGCTAAGTTCATCTGCAACCCGGTTGTCTTTCCCTGGTGTGTACTCAATCCCAAAATCATAAGCGGCTATGAATTCTAATCATCTCTGCTGTCTCATGTTCAGCTCCTTTTGAGAGAACAAATACTTCAGCGACTTATGATCTGTAAACAGCTCAAAAATTTCTCCCAAAATGTAATGTCTCCACACCTTCAAAGCAAAAATCACAGCAGCTAACTCTAAATCATGCGTTGGATATCTGACCTTATGCGGTCTAAGCTGTCTAGAAGCATAGGCAATCACTTTACCTCTCTACATCAGCACAGCTCCTAATTCTGTTCCACACGCATCGGTATAAATTACCAAGTCCTAATTCCCCTTTGGAACTACCAACACAGGTGCATGGGTCAATAAGTGTTTCAAACCCTTGAATGCTTCCTCACACTTATCGATCCACACAAACTTTACATCCTTCCTCGTCAGCTTGGTCATCGGTGCTGCTATCCGTGAGAAATCCTTAATGAATCTCTGATAATAACCAGCCAACCTAAGAAAATTCTTAATCTCGGTTACTGTCTCGGGTCTCTTCCAACTATTCACTGCCTCGATCTTAGTCGGATCTACTGATAACCCTTCCTCTGAGACGACATGACCAAGAAACTTCACCTCCTTCTTCCAGATTTGACACTTCGAAGACTTCGCTTTCAGTTGATGCTGCCTCAGCGTCTCAAGCACTACTCTAAGATGAACTTCATGCTCTCTTTCATCCTTAGAGTAAATCAAGATATCATCTATGAAAACCAGCACGAACCTATCCAAGTGCTCTCGGAAAATCTGGTTCATCAAATCCATAAAGAAAGCTGGAGCATTCGTCAGTCCGAATAGCATAACTAACCATTCATATGATCCATATCTGGTCCTGAATGCTGTCAAAGGTATACTATCCTCTGTTACTCTGAGCTGATGGAAACCCATTGCCAAATCCAACAGAGAAAATACTTTGCTCCACTTAGCTGGTCGAACAAATCGTCAATCCTGGGCAATGGATATTGATTCTTTATTGTCCTCTCATTCAACTTACGATAATCAATACATAGCCTCAACGATCCGTCCGGCTTCTTAGCAAACACTACCGCTGCACCCCACGGCGAACTGCTCAGCCTAACAAAGCTCTTGCCCTCTAAGTCCACCAACTGCACCTTCAACTCCCTCATCTCTAAACGGGTCATTCTGCTTGGTGGTCTACTCACTGGTTCTGCTTCCGGAACCAAATCTATCTGAAACTCAATGGCTCGTTTCGATGGCAATCCAACTACAGGCTCAAACACGTCTGTGAATTCTCTAACCATGAAAACTTGACTCAACTCACCATCTGAATCCAATGCACCCAACAAAGCAAACACTGCACCGCTAGAACCTCCTACGGTGAAAACAATCTGATCACTACAATCCGAGTGACAAAGAGATATCTTCCTACCTTGGCAAAATATCTTAACATCATACTCACTTAACCAATCCATACCTAGGATGATCCCAAACCCCACAAAATCAAACACATGAAAATTGCACTCAAAAGTATGACCTAACAGATCAAACTAGTCACACCTCAACCCTAGAGTTGCATACCCTCCTATTGGATTCGTAACTCTTAAGGAAGTAACTAAATATGTGGGTTCAAAGATAAGCTTATATATCAAACAACTAGATATAAAAGAATGCGATGCACCAATATCAAATAAAACACTAACAGACATACCGTGAATCTGAAGCGTTCCCCCAAGAACTGACTTTCCCTTCTCTTGGGCTGTTGGCTTGGAAGCGGCAGGCTCTAATGCATACACTTTGCCCTTACCATCTCTAATAGGCTGCTTGCACTGGTTCTTATATCGGCCTATCTGGTCACAGTTAAAACACCTGATATTCTTCCCTTTAGCCACATCCTTCGCTTTCCCTGAGCGGCACTCATTAGCAAAGTGCCCTTTCTTGTCGCATTTTTAGCAGACAACTTCAGACTTCGCTTTCTTGGCTGCTCCACCCTTCTGAGCACCTTTCTTAGGAAAGAACTTCCTCTTCTAGTTCTACCCAACTTGGACCACCTTTGCCTTGCTCTTCTCCAGAGACTTAAAGACGTCTTCCTGCCTCAAAGCCATCTCTATAACAATATTAGAAGTATTTGCGCCAAAATTGGTCACAACCCCTGAATGTAGTGAAAGCACCAGTGTTTATACACAAATCCTCAATATCTTAACACAGATCTCAGATCCAGATAATGTAGATAATAAAAATGAAGAAATAGCAAAATTAAAATGGAAGAAAGCAGGAAAGTACACAGGGTTTATAGTGGTTTGGCTATCTCCGGCCTACGTCTACTTTGAATTGATCCTTTTATTCCTTTTGTATTGAGATTACAATTACAAGCCTTTGAAAATCAATAGCAAAAATGGCAGAGTTTCCGTGTAAAGAGAAGAAGAAGATCCCTCTTTAGTTGCCATAGGACCATTATTTATAGGTGTAGATCCGAAAATATCCACCTCAAAACCTTGGATACCTCTTCTCTTGCGCATGTGGGCCCGCCAAATCGATCCAGATCAATTTTGGATCGACCCTAGTACATTTCGTATCGATCCAAAATTAGCCCAATCGAGTTGAGATCGATCATGACCATTCTTGAGTGCATAAGGAAGCTTCTTTGAAAATGTCATAGCTTTTGGTCTTGTAGAATGAGAGTTATGATCGATCCAAGTTGTAGTTTTCCAACGTAGGTTGGCATCTTCGTATCGATCGTTTTTCATCGATCCTCTTCGTATCGATCATTCCTGGATCGATGACGTGGAGCGATAATTGTGTGCAGATCCATTCTTCATGCTCGCTGACCGCGTCTTTGGCCTTGACTTTGTTTCCTTCGTATCCATCTATATCCATGCTATTCGTAACCATCATATTCCATTGCCTCATGTCCATCATTTTGTATCCATGCCTCTGTTCGTATCGATCCCCGAATACCTGCCTTTCGTATCAATCACCTGTGCCTTTGTTCACATCGATCTATGCTTGCCTTTCATACCCATCAGACCCACTTCCATGCATGCCTTTTGTATTCATCTTCCGCGTATGTCCTTCGTATCGATCAATACTCGATCGATATGAAATGCTCATCCAAACCCCTATGTGACCATTGCTCCATTCTTCGTATCGATCACAGCTTGATAGATACGAAGTGTGCTGCCATACTTTTGTCATGTTCAACTAGATCGATGCGCGTTGCATCAATCCGAAGCAAGGTGCCTTTTCTATATCGATACTACTATGTGATCGATACGAACCATATCGATACGAACCAGTTTCCATGAACCTTGATCCATCCATAACTCGAGCATACAAACTCCATTTGACCTGAAATTTGAAATTTAGCCTCTAAAAACCTTGTTCATCATTACCAATCGATCCCACCTTGATTGGAGGTCGGTCCAATTTTGATGGTATCGTTCATAGCCTTGTTTCCAATCGATCTCCATTCCTGATATCCATCCTTTTTTGCCAATTTGTTGGTATCCCGGCCTTGTCCAAAAGGTGGGGTAACATTTGCCCCCAAAAACATGCCTTGTGGTAATAAGTCATGTTTTGAATAGCTTCAAGTCCAACATCCAAAGTCCATTGTTATCCATAATCCAATCCGTTACCAAGCTGTTCTATCAGAGTGCCATAGCCATCCGAACCCGTCAACCGAGTTGTAATCCGTCCATATCCAATAACCAATAACCAAATCCATGACTTCTCTGGGTCGATATCCAAATCCGAGACCGCCCTGGGCCCTTAGCCAAATCTAGGACCTCTCCGGGTCCATTTGTCCTAAGCCGAAATCCGAATCCATGACCTCTCTAGGTTGAAATTCAAATCCATAGACCTCGCCGGGTCGCTTTATCCTACTCTGGCCTCGACTCTATGGTCAAGGACTTTTATGTTCTCCGACCTCAACTCTCCGGTCGAGGACTTTTATATTCCGGCCTCGAATCTCCGGTCGAGGACTTTTATATTCTCCGGCCCCGACTCTTCGGTTAAGGACTTTTATATTCTCCAGCCTCGACTCTCCGGTCGAGGACTTTTATATTCTCCGGCCTCGATTCTCCGGTTGAGGACTTTTATATTGAGTTCGAGTCCATTCCATCGCTCTCCGATGAAGGGACTCATAACTTGCGATTACTGCCCCGTCTCTCTGCTCGGGGCTGTAATCGTGTGACCTATATTATTTATTCATTAATCCAAATCCAATCATCACAAAATCCAATTAACAAAATGAAAGTTCTTACAACCAAAAAAAGCAAATAGACATAGTACCAAGAAAGAAACCAGAGTTCGCAGAAAACAAAAAGGAAATCAAGATTTCATAAACCCGAGCATCACAGTTTATCATCATCTCAGAGCATGCCTAGGGACCGTCCTCGAACCCATACATGTGTAAGCGACTTAGCCATACTACTTCGGGGTTTACCACTTATTTCATGCCACAAATCCAATCGGTTTATGATAAGCTGATGATGATGCCTAGATCCAATGCCATCTTCGTTTGAGGCGGGAGGTGGCTGCTCATGTTCCACTGCCACAGCTCGATTTCTTACGTATTACTGAAAATGACCATTCCTCACATGCTTCTCAACGATGGCCTTCAAATGCCTACAGTCGTTTATGCTTTGCCCATCCAGTTCATGGAATAGGCAATGCTTTCCCGATGCCCGTTCGTATCCAGAAGGTTCCCTTTTTGCCGGCCTTCGATACTGGAGGCGCCCTCGAGCATCCAAGTAAATCCTTTCTAGTGTTTCAAATAAATCCATGTAAGAAGAAAATTTTGACTCCCTCCATAGCCTTTTCGAAGTGCTACCATTGTCATCCATTTTCCTTTTGCCTCTATCGTCTTTGTTTGGATCCCCCCTGGGTGGACCTCCACCTTTCACCACATAAGCTTCAGCTTCTCTCCCTTCTCTCTCAACTTGTGCATCTTCCTGCCTTAAAAATCTTTCTCTTCATGGTAGAACTCCCCGAGATCCATCGGTGGATCCCGCTCCAATGATATCTTGAAGTCCGAATTATCTGCAATTCCTGAGATTGTCTCCATCAAAACCATCGATGGATCAGGTCGATCCATCGAAGCCACTACCGCGTTGAATTTGGTTAAGAAGTCCCTAAGCGACTCTCCCTTCCATTGTTTCATCGATGTCAAAGTCATCACGTTCTTGGGTTTGACTATGTGACCCGAAATTGCCTCATAAACCTCTCAATCAACTCCGTCCATTTGTCAATAGAGCCACTCTCCAATTGTCTGAACCATAATGCTGCTGTATCCATCAAATACAAAGGGAATCACCGTGCCATGACTTCCTCTGATGCCCCCAGCACTTCCATGTGTCTCATGTACCTTGTCAAATGAACAGCAGGATCCGTTCTCCCAACGTACATCTCCAACGTTGGTAGTCTGAAATCCGGTAGGTTCCTAGCTTGCCTGATCGTAGGAGCAAAGGGACTCCTATTCACATCCTCCAAGTCTCTATTCACCACTCCTCCTCTTATAGCCCGTCTGATCATGTCTGCCAATCTGTCACTGTCATCAAGTTATGGTCCTTGCCTGTTGCCTCTGACCTGCCCCCCGAGTTCACGAGGGTATCCTAAGATATGTTCTCTTAGACGAGCATTCATTCCTCCATCGACGCCAAACTGCATAGTATTGCCTGGAATCCCGCCTGGAATAGGGTCAACATGATCCGAGGTGTGCCCCCTATCTTAGGGGCTGCTCCTTATGGTCCCGCTCTATCCTGAATCATAGTGGCTCCAGGTCCATGACTCTGGTTTTGGACTCCTCCTTCTCCTGTTGTTCCATTCCCTTGATTTTGCATTCCAGCTTGTCCAAGTTGTTGGAGTAGGTTCTACATCATCTCCTCCTACCTTTTCAGCATTCCTTCCTGCATAGCATCCATCATCATCTCCATCTCATCTCTGGTGATGAAAACTGAAGTCTGATTAGCTCCTAAAGAGGCCTCCTGACTTCCTTCATGCTAACTCCTTGTTGATTGCTTGGCTACGGTTCCTTCTAGGTCTGATCCTTTAGCTTTCCAAATCTGAACTCCAAGTATGGTGTAGCGGATGCTAGTCGTTCTCAGTGATAGCACCAAAGTGTTTGCGCCAAAATTGGTCACGAACTTCGAATGTAGTGAAAGCACTAGTGTTTATACACAAATCCTCAATATCTTAACATAGATCTCAGATCCAGATAATGTAGAAAATAAAAATAAAGAAATAGCAAAATTAAAATAGAAGAAAGCAGGAAAGAATGCAGGGTTTATAGTGATTCGGCTATCTTCGGCCTACGTCCACTTTGAATTGATCCTTTTATTCCTTTTGTATTGAGATTATAATTACAAGCCTTTGAAAACCAATAGCAAAAATGGCAGAGTTTCCATGTAAAGAGAAGAAGAAGAAGATCCCTCTTTAGTTGCCATAGGACCGCTATTTATAGGTGTAGATCCAAAAATATCCGCCTCGAAACCTGGGATACCTCTTCTCTTGCGCATGTGGGCCTGCCAGATCGATCCAGAGCGATTTTGGATTGACCCCAGTACATTTCGTATCGATCCAAAATTTGCCCAATCGAGTTGAGATCGATCATGAACATTCTTGAGTGCATAGGGAAGCTTCTCTGAAAATTTCATAGCATTTGGACTTGTAGAATGAGAGCTATGATCGATCCACATTGTAGTTTTCCAACGTAGGTTGGCATCTTCGTATCGATCGTTTTTCATCGATCCTCTTCGTATCGATCATTCCTGGATCGATGACGTGGAGCGATAATCGTGTGCAGATCCATTCTTCATGCTCATTGACCGCTTCTTTTGCCTTGACTTTGCTTCCTTCGTATCCATCTATATCCACGCTATTCGTAACCATCATATTCCATTGCCTCGTGTCCATCATTTTGTATCCATGCCTCCGTTCGTATCGATCCCCGAATACCTGCCTTTCGTATCCATCACCTGTGCCTTCGTTCGCATCGATCTATGCTTGCCTTTCGTACCCATCAGACCCACTTCCACGCATGCCTTATGTATCCATCCTCTACGTATGTCCTTTGTATCGATCAATACTCGATCGATACAAAATGCTCATCCAAACCCCTATGTGACCATTGCTCCATTCTTCGTATCAACCACAGCTTGATCGATACGAAGTGCTGCCATACTTTTGCCGTGTTCAACCAAATCGATGCGCGTTGCATCGATACGAAAGCCATCGATCCGAAGCAAGGCGCCTTTTCCATATCCATACTACAATGTAATCGATATGAACCAGTTTCCATGAACCTTAATCCATCCATAACTCGAGCATACAAACTCCGTTTGACCTGAAATTTGAAATGGATCCTCTCTAAACCTTGTTCATCATTACCAATCGATCCCACCTTGATTGGAGCTCGGTCCAATTTTGACGGTATCAATCATAGCCTTTTTTCTAATCGATCTTCATTCCTGATATCCATCTTTTTTTGCAAATTTGTTGGTATCCCGGCCTTGTCCAAAAGGCAGGGTAATAAGAAGGATCTCCAAGATGAAACAAAGTAGCACTAGCCAATTCTGGCTTCAATCCTCTGATAAACTTCTAATTCCGTTTCAATACGGTATCCACCGAAGCATACCCATACCGGGCTAACTCTTCGAACTTCCTGGCATACTCAGCAACAAACATCTCTCCTTGCACCAGCTCAGCAAATTGCCTAATCAAAGCTGACTGTGCCATTACTGACATAAACCTTACCTAAAATCTCCTCTAGAAATCCACCCAGGTTGATGTCTCCTCATCAACTCTCGTTATTACACTGTTCCACCAGAACAATGCGGTCCCCTGAAGCTGCCTGGACGCCAACCTCCTCTTCTTCTCTTCATTGAGCCTTAAATCTGCAAAAATCCTTTCGCAGTGCAACAATCAATTCTCCACTTCAATGGCATCCTCTGTTCCTATAAACGGCTTCCCTCTTAGCTCACATAATCACCACTCATCTTAGCGAAATGATTACTACCGGAACTTCTGGAACCCCTGCTCCTGAGGCATTTCCTCCTACCACTCTGGCAGCAACTCCTGCTGCATCATATTCTTGAAAAACTGATACATGGCTTCCATTCCGACCTGCTGGACTTCTGCACCAGCATTCTTCGCCTGACCTTGGCCTCTCCCTACATTAGGTCCGGCGTTCCTTTTGGTGCTTCCCCTTCCTTGATTAACTCTGATTCTTCTACCATCCATATCTATATTCAAACCTCATGAGATACAGAAAGATAACCTAAGCAAAGACAGATAAATGGAGATAAAGCGCATACTTATATATAACAAATACAAGTATGTTACTATAGCATTAACCCAACCCCCAATCTTACTCCAATTTCCTCGGATTTTTGTTTTCAATACCAATTTTTAGTTAAATTTTTCATAAACCTATGCTCTGATACCAAGTTGTAACATCCCGTATCTGGAGGCTAAAAGAAGCGTTATGGATGCTGCAGTTATCCACAATATTAACTTCTGGAGATGAAATACGGCAGTGTTAATGGTATCCATAATATCAGAAGCACTTGAATATGAACAAAATCACAGATTTCAAAAAACAATAATTTTAGTGATTACATTTCAAATAAATCATATCCAAGTTACAAAAATCCCAAACGTAATCCCAGGCATTGATCAAATATAATTTACAAGAATACGCCAAGAGCGACATATGAAGATGCCCCCTTGGATGATCAAAGCAATATAGACATAATTGTCTTAATATATAGCGGAAACAATTTAAAAAAAATCTTTAATTAGCTATCTGTCAACCACCTGCTCATCTTCGGATGCTTTATTCGCCAAAATCTGCTAAAACTTGAAAACCTAAACCCTCAGCCGACTCAAATCAAATTTTGAGCACCCGAGAGTTTAAGGAAAAACAAAAAAACTTTGAGTCGGACTTAAAGCCTGGTATGAAAAATTTATATTACATCCCAGTTTACTGATAAATAGTGAGACCATGCCGCTTAGCGGAATGGGTTTCCCCTCACTAATATCTCTTTTTAAAACATATATTTTGCAAATCCTTTCTTGCAACCACACAGGTTAATCAACTGATTATAATAGTAATATAGCAATATCCATTAGGCTAAAACAGGAAATGGAAGGGACTATATGTCTAATATCTGAATTATATTTTTTAAATTCTGAGCTATCTGCTCTTTTCTGGACTATCTATCCTAAAATTGATTATAGCAATATCTTTTATGCTAGATAATGGGCTATCTGCCCAAAACAGGTAAAAAGGGTGGACTAACTGTCCTTAAAAATTTAGCAAGGTCCGTTATGCTAATAAATGAACTATCTATTCATATCAGAGCTGACTGCTCTTTCTGGACTAACCGTCCTTTGGGATGACTGCTCTCAAAATGGACTAGCTGTCCGAATTTAAAATGAGCTAACCGCTCGAATTTTCTTTTGGGTTAACTACCCTTCAAATATCTAAGCTAACTGCTTTACAAAATATCTGAGTTAACTGCTCTTTAAATTTCCCTTGAAACCTTTTTAGAATGATTTAATCCGTCAAATCATATATATACAAGGAAAATATATCTTTAGCTTTACTCTAAGCTATTTTTGCCATGTTATATATACTTTACTCAAAATAATGTTGATGATGTTCAATAAGGATTGTCTATCCTTTATTATAAGTTAATGTCCTTTATAACTTAAAACACTTAGGCTATCTGCCTAGTTCTTATCTTAGAAACCCTTGTTTAAAACCTTTAAACAACCTTTCGAAAACATAGAAGGTAACTCCTTCAAAACCATTTACAAAACCCTTCAAAAGTGTTGAAGGTAACTCCTTCTTATCCTTTAATAAACCTTTCGAAATCAATGAGGGTGACTCCTTCTAAACCTTTTAAAAGCTTTCCTTTTACAAGCTTTAAAGCTTATGACATCCGCCTTTTACATCCTTTAAACCTTAGCCTTTCGAAAACATTGCAAAACCATACCTTTCGACCTTATCAGACGGTTTCATTTCGACCTAGTCGAAAGGTTTCACCTTTCGACTTTGTCGAAAGCCTAGGGTACCTCCCCTATACAATAAACCTTTCGAAAGCAATATAACTCAAAACCTTTCGAAGGCATTGGGTTCAATCTAAAACATGTGGAAAACCTTTCGAAACCAATAAAAGTTAACTACTTTGAAACCTTTAAAACGTTTCGACTTAAAACATTTGGACTATGCAAAAGGATCAAAAAACATTGGAGTCGAAAGCAACTGCTTCGAAACCTTCGACTCCATCTATATCACCCTTCGAACAATGAAGTGTTGGCGTTGGGATCAACCCTACGAACTCAATGGAGAGAACGACAAGTTTTAGAAAACAAAAGATAACCTTTGACTCCATCTATATCGAAAGGTTAGGAAGCAGCAATAACGCTTTCGCCCTTGTCGAAAGTTATACCTTTCGACCTTGTCGGAAGGTTTCATTTAAAACAAGAAAGCAAACCAATTGAAATATTTTTTTTAAACCTTTTTGAAAATTTCGAAAGCTCTTTGTCGAAAGTTAGCAGGCATATTTTCTTTAAACCAAAACAAAACTTCATCTCTTTCGAAAGCTATAACATTTCGTCCCTAAACCTTTCGACTCCATCCAATCCATTACATACCAGTTGCCCGATACCTTATGCATTGGTATTTGACCTAGCTGAAAGGTTTGATACCTTTCGACTTTGTCGAAAGGTCTGGAATGAAGGCGGAGCTCTGCCGAAAGGTTTGAAATAGAAGAAAGACTATCTATTTGTACTTTAAAACAGTTCTTTTGTATCTCACCTGCCTTGTTTGTCTAAATTTGATTGGTTGCCAGAATTTTATATTCAAAAGGGCCGCCGACTATCCTTATTTGGAAATTTGTATAATTTTGAAAAAGCCACTTTCTCTATTATAATTATATAAAACATTTAAGTCCCATACCTTAAATAATTTTATATCACTATTAAAACACCTTGAAAAATCCTAGAAAAATTCCAGAAAATCTAGTAATATGTTCTCTTCAACATATAAAATTTTCGAATCCAAACTATAATTATTTTCCCGTAAATAATTTTATAATCCAAATTAACCTTTTCTTCCTTAGAAAATTCATAATAATTCCAAAAAAATTCTGAAAATTCTAAAAATTGAAACCCATCTCTAAAATAACTTTTTAGATCATTATAAAAATTCGCAAGGCTAACGAATGTCATTTAATAGGGTTTCATCTCAAAACATGCCATAAAATCTATATGAACATATATAATTCATCAACACGTATATATATATATATATATAATCTTTTCATCATTCAAACATATGGCAAATCTTTCCAAAATCATTCGGAATTAACTTTAAATCTGAAACCAAAATTATTTAGAGATGTAAACGTTATTCACCTTTTGCTTTAATGATTAAGGAGCTTGAGATTTGAATGAGTTTGATTTGAATTTGCTTTACTTAAGCTTCTCTTTTGTTTCCTCTTCTTCTTCCTTCATTAATGGTGGTCGGCCAAGCTTTTAAAATTTTGAAAGTGAGAATGAACGTGTGTTTTGAAATACACGGCCTAAGGAAGACAATATAGGAATGGCCTCTTTCCCATAATACCTCTCCTATAATTCATTTTAAACCTTTCTTTTAATGTATTAGTTAAAAGGCACGACAACCTTAATTAAATCAAATCTCAATCCACTTATCAACACATTATTTTATTTAGTTTATTTAACTAAATCTCCTAAATAATATTATCAAAAATCTGGGATGTTACATGAAATCTTGATCCTTTTCTTTTGTTTGAAAACTATGATTATAAAAGTACGGAAATTCTTATTTTAAAGAATTCTGATTTCAATTCCATTGTATAAATGGATTTAAACTTTTACGACGCGAATCGCGAACTACCGTTACATGACGCGCCTATTTTTGATTCAACTTTCATAACTTGTCCAAACTTCACCAAATTGGGTTTTGTACATTTATAAACCATTTTAACCATTTCAAAGAGGCTTAACAATCTCATATACACCGTTTCATTTATTAAAGGAAAGTGATTTCCATTGTGATATTCAATGTGTATTAAACCTGAGTTATTTACACATCCAAACAGACATATTATCATATCCAAACATGGTTTACAATCATCACAACCAAGAATAACTAAACATATATATCATCCAATATATCATAATATACATAGAGTTTCTCACCTTCATTAGTTTCTAACTTTACGAAAATTCACTATAGCTTCGCTAGGATCGAATCAAAGTTTAGGGAATCGAGCTCGGAACCTTTAGATGGGCTCGGCCTATGCTTACAAGTGGAGATGGGCTTGGCCTTGGTAGTTGGAGGTCGTGGCTGTGGTTTTTGAGAGAGGGAAGGAGTAGGTTTGAGCTTGTTTTTAAGTGGATTTCAAATGTTTATATACTTATATAAATTTATTTTCTTTTTGCTAATTTTTCTTCATAATTTCCTTAAGGTAGGAAGCCATTGAAATGCTTAAGAATGTGGAAGAAGATGAAGTAGAATAGTGTGCAAAATTATGAAGAGAATGGTGGGTATTTATAAGAAAAACTTTGGAAATAAAAATCCAAATGTGTAATTACTCTTTTGCCCCTTACCCGAACCCTTCCATCACCTCAAGGCGCACAGAAATGCCACCTCGCTTGTGCCTCCATGTGTGTGGTGATGATGATGTGTAAGTGAGTTGATGTTTGCTTTTAGGGAAGAAAATATCTTGGATATTTATGCTTTTTACTATTTGTAAATCTAGTGTAAATGGTAAGTATATTTTTACTTTTCTATATGTCTTAATTTGGCATATGTATGTGTTAATGTATGCATGTGTATGTTAGATATGTGCACAAGACATATAAAAAAGGTTGCAACAACTTTGAACAACTTCCCTTTGTTAAACCGTTGAAAATCGGGAAGCCGATTCCCGGTTACATTTTCACTTATAAATTAATTTACATATAAATATAAACAAAATTTGAAAACTAATTTTCCATCACTATTAATTAATTAAAACGATCACATTTGAATTATAAAACCGTATAAATTAATATTTAACAATTGTTTACAAAAACTGCTGTTATATCAATAAAGCGATATTAATTTTCCTTAGAATTTCAAATCAAATATATCTCTTTATAAAACTATTATAAATGATTTATTATCACTTCATAACTAATTAAAATGAATTATTACCGTTTAAAAAAAATTATTTGAATAAGTAATATAATTATTAAATCATTAAATCTCAATGTAAATTCATAAATCAATTATTAAATACGATGTCATTGTTGATGATGTCATAAATACATTTTATTTCCTAAAATAAAATAAATAATTTTATTTCATATTATTTAAATGGATAAATAAGTGTATGTATCCAGCTCCGTGCGTGACTTCTGATAATTATAGAGCGGTTTATTGATAAAACGATTTTCGACTATTTTATCAATATTCCTTGAAAGTTTATATTATCGTAAATACTTATTCAAAATAATATTACCATCACTCTTGTTAAAAACATCATAATCTATATTTTAAAAAGCTTATATTTGAATATTTAAAAATAAATAAATTTTATCAAAGTGACAAATTTGTGGGTTGTTATAGATTATTATCACGGAGTCAACTTAAGTCAACTAAAAGTTAAAGTCTCTGGCTAGTGCATTTTGGTTAATGTGATAACTACTATTATTGAACCAAGAATTTTGCATTTGGACTTACAAAGTTGAAAATGGACAATGTAGGAATTTTAATCAAAAACGAAATTCCATAACTTCTAATATGATACAGTTTTAATAAAGATAATTGGTATAAATAATTGTCACTACTAGGTAACACTTAAATATGTAAAATTAGATTTTACCAATAAAGACGTGTAACCGATAAATTCAGCCAAAGTGTTACACCACTAACTAAGGTGACTTATGAACACAAATGTTTGAATTGTTCAACATTAATTGTGATTGTGAGTCACATAACCGAAGTGATGAATATTCCGAATGAACCGCACGATTCAATTAATTTTTTCATCATATGAATTTAATTTAATTAATTAATATTAATGAAATATTAATCATTAAATTTTATGTGACTTGTTTAGACACCATTAGTATTTTGCATATATAAAAGCTAATAACGTGTATTGAAAAAAGATTTAAATTAGATTTAAACATGAATAATACTAATATTTGAACTTTTTAGGCCCCAAACAAGCGACGTATGGTCAGCCATGCTTTGTGAAAGTGGAGGAGTTACTTGAATTAGAAATGAAAAGGTTAATTCTAATTAAAGAATACCCCAGTCAGTGTATTTTTATGATTTATTTCCTTCTTTATTAGTTTAGCCTTTGTCATTTTTTGTTCTCCTTAATTTTTAAGATCTAGGCTGAAAATATTTATGGCGGCAAGGTACAAAATTCTAAAATCAAACAAGACATAAAAGGTGGTTACTTATCTAGTTCTTGCAAATTTGGAGATTGATCCATTGTTTCTAGAAATCTTCACATCTTCAAGGTGTTTCTCTTGGCTTCGTCTAAAAGGTGAACTCCTATTTTTTTATATGTTATTTCATTATGTTCATGTATTTCTATTTTTCATCAATTCCATTTATTCATTTATATGTATTTAGACAATGTTTTGGATATTTTGTTTGTTCCTTTGAAACAACTTTATCCTCATCATGTTAATATGATTAAAATCTTCTTGTTTACCTTCTTTGTTATTTACATGTAATCAATGATAATTATTTTGGATCTATCCCTATTTTGTTTGGTAGTTTATGTTATGCATGTAATAGATCCGCCTCTTAATGTCACAATTTATACATGTCTGTGTTGTCTAATTCTTTCATTTTGAAACTCTTGTTTGAATAACATTTTGAACAAAAGTTATTTACAAAGTTTAGTTTCATATTGTAAAATTGAAAATTGAATATTCTCTCTCAAGTCATTTTGAAATAATTTTTATTTGTTGTTTACATAAAATTTATAGGCAAACTTGAAATTTATAAGTTGATTCAAAAAAAGGTTAACAATTTAATTGAAACCTAATGTTAAATTAGCTAATTTAATTTTATTGCTTGTTACATAAAAATCCAAACCTAAGTAAAATACACACGCTATTTATTTGAAACAATTTGGAAATTGAGTATAAGTTTTGAATGGTTGTTGATTTAGATGTAAATCTTTTCATATAAGTTTTGTATGGTTGTTGATTTGGATATAAATCTTTTCATCGTTGTATACATTTTATAAAAAAAGAAAAATTCCTTATAGGTGAATTTATAAGCAAAATGTCACATGCTCCTTTTAACCCTTTTTGTTAAGGTTGGATTTTATTTTACTAACCATAATTTTTAAATAAATATACATATAATTTCATATCCCTTTGAATAAAAGTTAATAAAATAGATTCTTATATGTAGTCATTAATTTAGTTTCTAAATCTCATTAAATTAGATACCCGCATTCAGGTGTAGGCTTGAAAAATCATATAAATCTTGTCGGTTGATGGCTCTGTAACACATTTAATGCACTTTCCACATAGCTTTGTGCAATCGGCTTTAACAGTTCATTTTTCTAGACGTGGCAGGAGATGTGTCTCCCCACGTGCATGACTTGACTTAATACTAATCTCCTTTTAACAGTTGGGAGTTTTTATGCGTTTTGAATTCAAAGCATGCGGCATGGGTATATAAATACCCCTTCTTCTTCCTTGAGCCCATAAAATCGCCCTTTATGAAAAAATTCAAAGCTTGCGAATCATTTGCAATTCTTCGTTGATAAAAAGCTGCTAGCTTTATCATCTATTTCCTTTCCAAACATCTTTGTATGCATGCCTTTTTACCAAATTTAGCTGAGATGTTGATAAAGGATAAAGTTATTCGGTGCTTGAACTGCTGCTTGTTGATTGTAGTTCAAACCATTGAACTGGAAACTTCTTCTTGGGGCAGACTATGCCTTACCGCTTGTCTTGGACCCTTGCTTACTGGCTATGGTTCTGAAAGTGGTCGAATGTCGATCTTTGACTAATGATCCAGGTGAAGTAGGACGCTTCCTTGCTTTGAGGCTCTGACATACCTGACCTCGGGTCGGTTAGGACGCTTCTGCACTTCTTTGGAAGGAGTAGGGGTTGTAGCCTCTGCCACTTCTACCATGGCTAAAGCCTTTGTTTGGTCCTTGGCGAGTTGTTTGGAAGCTTTTCAGGGTCTCTTTTGAGACTCAATGTAGAAGGCTTCGAAGATGCGAGCACGCTCAGTTTTCTTCAATAAGTTTTGGATCAGTTGGAGTATCTAAATTGCATCTCTAGCGAAGCCAAGGGCTTTCTTAGTGGTGATAAGAGTGCGGGCAATGATAGGGTTAGGGGTATGTCCTAGGGGCAATTATGTAATTTTTTACATAAATCTAACCCAATAACCACTCTTGTTCGAAATAAAGGTTTTTTTTATTATATACTTGATATAATGTGTTATGTTAATTAAATAATTTAATTAAAAGTGTATTTAATTGAAAATCCATAAATGGTATCTTTTGTGATTGCAGTTACAAAATGTTGTAACCATAAGCAATTTATCACAATGATAATAAACAGACTGTTTTAAATATTTCTAATAAAGATGTATCGAGACTGGATATTGGTGCATCCTTTGAGATTAGAGTACGTAATTCTCTCTAAATTTTGGGCAATGAATTACTCATGATTGTTAGGTACCAAGGTGTCATGTACTGATAGTTATTGGATAACCATGGAATGACTCACTCAATAGTTTTCTGTTGGTTAATATAATTAAGATCAAACAGAAAATATCGAAGTAACTAATTTACACAGTATTCTTGACTTGAGAATACTATTGATCTTCAATATGAAAGCCCTACTTTGATTATAGTTAAATCATGACACGATGTCCATCGAATGTCTATAGTTGGGTCGAGTGTAAGTATTGAAAGTGAAACACTATTCAAGAGAGGATTCTTCTCCTCAGTCATATGGGGTTAATATCGTGGTCAACTGAAGTCAACGCAAAGTCAAAATCTCTGGCCAGAGTAGCTTAGTTAATAATAATAATTATTATTATTAAACAAAGGACTTTGTGTTTGGACTATAGAGTTGAACACAGACGATATTATAATTTTGACCATAACCAAATTCCATAAGTCCAAAGTGATATAGTTTTGATGAAGAAAATTGGTGTAAATATTTGTCACTACCAGGCAACGCTTGAATAAGTAAAATTGGATTTTAATGAAAAGATGTGTAAGCGATAAATTCGGCCAAAACGTCACTTTACTAGCTAAGGTGATGAGTGAACATTAATATTCGAATAGTTTGATATTAATCGTTGAATGAATTTACACCTACGAGTAGTACAATTACATTGATAGATTCTCTAAAATACCACATGATTTAATAAATTTAAAAGTTTCTATAAATTAATTAATATTTTTGAAAAATATTAATTATTTATTTAGTGTATTTGATCCCATTAGTATTGTTTTAATGTCGTTAGAATTTTCTTGAGTGCGTATATAAAAGTTGTATATGTACAAATCGATATAAGATATCAATGAGCGTATAAATTTAACTTTAAATGTAACCATTTGCTAAGTGTTATTGAACAAATTAAAGGGATATAAAACCTCTTTTATGGCAATCCATATAAAGGAAAGAGGCTTGAAATTTAATGGTTGGATCGAGAAAATGAAGGGAGGAGATTAAGGAAGGCCACATCTATAAATACCATGCCTTTCATTCACTTGCCTCTCTTAATCATTCTCTTTCAAAACCCTAGCCTCCATATTCCTTTTCTAACATTTATGGTCGAAAACTTGAGGAAAAATAAAAGGAATTTTTTTTAATGGCATCCAATTAAATCAATCAAATAAAAGGTGGTTATCCTTCTCTTGCAAAGCTAAGAAACTGATTCAGATTTGGATCTAGGAGCATCTATCAATCAAGGTGCGATGGGTTACATCTATTAGGTGTGATCTATTTTATTTTATGTGTATATTCATCATGATGTTATATATCTATTTATTTGCTTATTTCGACAAATTGATATATGCATTTGTTGTCCATCTTTAATTTGTCTATGCATAGATCTAAAAATTTTGAATTGTTGATCTGAAATGGATCTAAAAATAATAACATTGGTTTTTGATTGTTGATTCTAATAGTTTTCTTTATGTTGATGTTGGTGTTATTTTGGATCTACAAATAATAACTAATTTATTTATTTAGTTGAATGTAAATGGTGATTTCGTTATTTCACAATTAGTGTTTTCTTTCAAAACACACATAGGTATGCATGTACATATGCATGCATGCATATATGTTTGTATGTATGTATTTGTATTGAAATTAATTTGAAAACTATTTTGTAATGAACGTTTAAAAAAACATTTATAGACACACACACACACACACACACACACACACACACATACACATCTTGACAATAATGGAGATATGCTTTTAATGTAGAAATTTACATGTACCAACATTCTAATTTTGTTTAATAAATTTTACTTTATTATTGCTTGTAAAATATCTACATTTTAGCTTACTTTAAATTATTAACAAATAAACATAGGTTATATTTGGCTTTATAGATTAAGATACGTTTTAAATTGTTTTACTGAATCAAATCATTACATGTTTTGGAAATAAATCTTGAATTCAAATTAGTCAACTTGGTTGAATCAATTTAGACTTATAAATGGATTCATTAAAATATGCACGCGCACACACATATAGTTATATTAAGTGTATTTAAACATATATATACACACTCATATAATTTTAAACAATGTATTGGACAACCAATGTGTATACAAAAGGAGAATGTGTCTATTGCGGTGTAAATCCCAACATTGAAATACGTACACATTAATTATGTACATAATATGATATATTGCACTTACCCAATATACATTAGAGTATATTTGGATATACTCACAATATATGCTAAGTATAAATTTGGTTATCTTTGTCATTTTATTAATCCATCAATCATTTTATTAAAGGGAAAGAAATGAAAAGTTTTCTCTCTCCAATTAAAACCATACATTCCCTCATTAATTGAATAAGTTAAGAGGAAAAAATGAATGGTTTCCTTCTCCAAATTAAATATAACAAGTAATATTGACACGCAAATACATATATAAAATTCTATTTGATATACTAATTTATGTAAATATTAAATTCATGTAAATCTTAAAAAAGGATTTTTATTTAAAAATATTTTAGGTTGTATCTAAATTCCACTTTACACTTCATAGGCCCAATAGATCCTAAAGGAATTTTTTGAAATTTTACCCTTTAACTCCGCTGTAGGCTAGCCTAGTTCCTTCAATGGTATTAGAGACCAATAGCCTACGAGATCTAAATTGGTCATGTTCGGGCTAACAAATTAAGCTTGTCCACTTAGTATGGTGTTTACAAAGGTAACGTCCAGGATTGAAATTGGGTAATCAAGTACCATGTTTTATCTGATTACCAGCTTGGCTTGAAAGGTGAAGTGAGCCCAAAAGTTGCCTCTAATAGAAAACACTTGACTTGAATTCGGTCGTGGGATGATTTTCCAAAATAGTTTTGAAAATTAAGACAAGATATTAAATTTAAAAGTTAAATTTAAAATAAAAACATGTTTATTATAAAAAGTTATAATGTAACATAAATTTTCAAAATGTTTGAAAATATTTAAATATTAATTTCGAAATTTAAAATTTATTAATATGATTAGTAAAATAAATTAGTTAAGTTAATTTATTAATACTTATATGCATGCACTATATATATATATATATATATATATATGTTATGTTATTTTTAAAAATGTTGAAGATAACATAAGTGTTGGATCGAATTAACCCTAGAGGAGGATGAATAGGAATTATAATAAATTCACAAAATAATAAAAATTGCTGCATAGATAATAATAGAGTAAATACAAAAATTAAAGCAACAAACAAATTTACCCAGCTTTGGCAATACTTATCTACTGCTGCCCCTAAGATTTATACTAAGATTAAACAATCGATTGCTTATAGATCTTGTAAACTTGCGACTGTCACTTACCTAATTATTCTAACCCTAAGCTCAAAACCCTACCTCAACCCTATCCTCGAGTTAAGAATTTCCCAAACTATGCCACATAGTTCAACCTTTTACAAACTAGAGTTTTATAATTAAAAAGGTAAATTACAATAAAATAACGAAAACCCTAATTTTTATGTATATAGTATGATAATTTAACACAAAGGAGAAAGAGAAAATGCGACCCAACATGTAGAATATGGTATCTTTTATTTCCAGCCCGACCTCTTTATTGTTTCAATAGCTGATCTTCTTCCCCTTATCCTTTTTAGGGTTTCTTAATTTTGAAGCCGTTGATTTTCAATCGATTGAAGAAATTTCACCCGCCTCCCTTCGTCGATCGATTACTTTACTCACCTGATAATTTATGCCTTTGGTTGTCTCTATTGTCAAGCGCTTCTTCGATTGCTGATTTAGTATGATTTTGCCCTTTCTGATTATTTTTTGTATTGAACTCGACTTGAAAATTGTCGATGATGAATTAGGTATTTATATAATAGAATTTGCGAAGAATTCTACTAAGTTTTCCATATATTTCAAAATATTTTGTTTTGAATATTTCAATCTTTAATTGATGTTGTTCTTCTTGGCTGTTGATTTTTGATCGAATAGTTTTGTGATCTCTGACTTGTTCATCTTTGATATAAATTTTGACTTCGGCTAAATTGTTAAACATGCGTATTTTTTCTTATATTTGTTATTACCGACCATTTTATGCATACACCTCTAATCGCATTTGACTTTGAAATTATTCGATCCTTTTGATGTGTCTGAATGATGTTGAGTGCAATTTTGAGTCGAGTTGTTGTTTCTTTGAATATGAATTGGTTGATGAATGTGATGGATACCGTTGTTTATTGGCATTTGATGTGTTGTGCTATCTTTGATACTTGATGATGTACACATAGCTTGATATTGATCTAAAGTCATTGTTTGTTGCCTGAGTTGAAGTTATTGGAGATAATTCTTGTTGCCTGGTCTGACTTATGTGTGTTTGTTGCTGGTCATGGCTGCCTTGCTTGATTGGTGATGCTCCCCTATATACTCCATACTTTGTACATATATACATGTGTGTGTATGTACATATGCATATTAGTGTGCACCGTTGTGCATTTTCTTCTTGTTCATGCTATGAACTCTGGTCTTGTGCACTTGTCTGTTGCACTAGTTTGTTGTTGTATGCTTGTGCATTTAAGTTTGGTGCATGTGTGTGGGCATGTCTTTGTACATTGCATTATTGTTGACCCTATGTACTTGTTCAACATGTATGTGAACTTATACTTTATTGAACTTATTGTTGTGTAAGTTCGTTGCTGTGTACTTGTTGTTGCGCTTGTGCACACTTTAAAGTCTTAGTTTGTCTACGTACTTGTGCATCGTTCCGACCTTTCCATCTTGTTTTGTTGTTCACTTGAAGTTTATGTGGACCTACTGTTGCACCGGTATGTTTTCGTATGTTCCACTTGCATTTTGGCCTTGTGTTGAGTCTTTGAGTTTGACCTTGCCTGTACATGACCTGAACTATTTCTATGTTGCACTTGGTTTTGTATGTTGCATCTGGACTTGTGAGAACTTATGAGCTACCTTGTTTTTCTGGTTTTGTGTTGAACTCTAGTCTTGATTGTATGTGCACTTTTAATGTTTCTCCCCTAAGCACTGTGTTGAGCCTTTTGTCTTGACCTTGCACTTGCTTGTTTTAACCTGTCCACCAATGCACTAACCTGACATGTATTTTCTCAAAGTGCTGGTGAAAATGCACAAATGCATATCCTTTTTAATATGCTTGTTTATTTTAATTTACTTGGCCTTAGGGCATATATAGAGATATACTGTGCATTTTTTTGGTTGCTCGTGCACATTATTGACTTGATTTTAAATTTTTATTTCACACGAACATGTTGTATTGGTCCTTGTATATACCTACTATACTGGTCCATGTTTGTTATTTCTGGTGCCTACTTCAAAATATGAAAAGAACAAAACCAATAAACTAAGGCAATATCGAGTTCAAATATATTCATATTTTTGGATTTTAATTTGTTTCTTTTTTTCTTTTTTCTGTATGGTTATTTGATAGGCAAAGCAAATAACGGGAGAAAACAATTGGAGCAAGAAGACAACCATTGTATTTGAGTTGAAAATGTAGTGTAAAAATATTGCATTTGAAAAGATGTTGTATATGCGAGAGAAAAAATGTATTGTATATGAATACTGTATTTAAAATATTTTGGAAGTTTTTGTTGTAATCGTGTGTACTATTGAAATTGTACTGAAATAAAATGTTTGTTGAAATGAAATTTTGATCTGTTTATTTCATTCTATAATATTACAATAGTACTATATCAAACACATTTAATATATATATATATATATGTTTATTATCATCAAACAAAAATCATAAACTATTATATTCTACAGTAAGTATACCTGTATGTATATAAGATAAAATTTTGAAATTAATATAACTTAATTGAAATTATTTAATTAAATTAATTAATTAAAGGTTAATTAATTAAATAAATAAATTAAAGGTTAATTAATTAAATAATAATACACATGTATATAAGATATATGTATTACACTATAAAGGTTATAGTATATATATAAATATTCAATACAAGTGTTATATTAGAATAATATAAAATAAATTAAAGAGTTAATTAATTAAAATTAATTAGATAAGATTTAGTTAATATAATGTTATACATACAATTATTATATAAGTTAATGAAATATAAAAGTTATATAATATTTAAACTTATATAATATAAATGTATAAATTGAAGGTGGAACATTAAAGAAACCCAACTGACTTAAGGAATAAATAAACACGTAAATGTATGTATACCATGATTTCTAATGTGTCCGACAATTAAATCACAAAGGTATTTCATAAGAAATACATTATTCCACAACTCGATATTACTTAATATAATATATTAAGGATTATGAATCTGTAATATAAAGTTGTCCTTTACCATTTATATATTAATAGATTGCTTGCATACTCTCTAGTTATTGATATTCCTCAAGCTAGAGATGTTATGTGTAACACTATTAGTATATTAAATAAACGAGGTAAGATACATGCACGTATTAGTTGATATTCCTCAAGGTACATGCATTATACTTAGGCTATCAAGAAATGATAGGTACGAGTGAATAATCTCCTTCAATTTGTTGATATTCCTCATGGTCGAGATAAGATTATGATAAAGAGGAGTTGTATTTGATACAACCGATATAGTGTTATCCATCGCTTATGGGCTTATGATTTGTTGATATTTCTCAAGGTTGAAATCCCAAGGAAAGCGAGTCCTAACACCCACCAGAGAAATCAAATGATTTCTATGTTTATTTAGGGTTTTGATCAACATAAAAATCTAGTAGGAGCCTTAGTAGAAAAATGAAATGGTAACACTTAAACTTTATAATATTGTACAAGCATATGTTTTATATAAGGTTAAAATAATCTACATTGATAAATTGGTGCATTTAATATTTGATAAAATGTTTATCAATTAAAGCATACAAATGAACTAAATTGAAGATTAACAAGTAAAAAATAAAATATACTTACTATTAAATACTTTTTGTATGTTAATGTTTTCAATACCCATGCAAGCACCTAATTTTACAACTATTAAATACATCCATGATTTGGTCGCTTACATGCTTATTTGGCTGAGACCGTGTATTTTATACTACGAGTTTCAAACTCTAAAGCAATACAAGACTGTGGATATTTGATCCATATACTGTCGCATAAGTGTTATATGATGAAGGGTCACGGTTCGTAATGTACGACATTTCGATGAAATTATTTCATTCGAAATATACAAATACAATGTACTATGAGATTGAGTAATCAATTTGGTTGATTACAATGAAGATCATATTATGCTAAATGTAACACTATACCAAAACTACAAAAAGGATCTAAGAACTCGATCGTTGAAATGTCAGTTTTGATCGGTTTACGTACAGTCTAACATAATCGATGTCCTTAAATGTTAAGGATAATCGAATGCATTTTTGTAAAGAGTTCATTATGATATTGTAGTAAGGTTTTTCTACTAAATGGTTTGACCATTTAAAAAGGAAAAAAATGTATAAGAGTAGATGTGATTTAAGATGCAGTTGAGATGAAGAGAGTGAATGATTACTTCTTCTTCATAAAGAAACGTCAGAAACAAAAATTGTATAATAATAATTGATACTTAACATTGGAATAAGAAATAAAATCTCTATTCCAAAATATATTTACATATAGAAAATTATTTTCTATAAGATTTATTTCTTTGAGTTCAAGATAATTGATCAAAGAACTCCCCACCGTAAACTAGTTACAGTATATGTAATAAATAGTCTATATTAAGTGGATGGTGGTCCTCCGTATTTGGTATGCTACTATAGTAATGGCGGAAATAGTGGGAGCTTGCCATATAGCACTTATTGATTGCATTAGATTACGAAACTTATTTTCGTAAAATTTACCCTACATTATTTATGAAATAATATGTGTTCTTTGGTGATGACTGAAGAATAGACATAGTTTTATTCAAATGAGAATACTACAAATATTTGTTATGAAATAAAACAATAATGTGGTATTTTTTTCATAAGAAAGTGATTCGTTGAAAAATACCAAAGTATTTGAAATTATTTATAATTATTTTGGTATTATAGACTAGGTCATGGTTCTAAGAAGTAATTCTTCGATCATATGATTATGAATCATATGGCAATAGTGAATTATACCTTGGATAATTAAAAGCAAAGCACCCATTCGATGGGAGTGTCATAAGAGTTAACGAACTCTTTGGGTCGATACATATAGATGTATGCAATCACAAGTCTGATAATACCAAAACGGTTACATATACTTTGTTATATTAGCCAATGAATTATCGCAAGCACGAATGAATGTATTTGATACATATGGGGCATGTCTATGATAAGTTCATAGAATATAAAATGGAAGTAAAATAAAATAACAAAAGAAATGATTCAATTTGATCAAATGGGTAAGTATATAAGAAAGAGTTCCAAATGTACCTAAAATGAATATAGATTCAGTCTCAAGAATCAGTCGTCCCTATAATAAATAATGATGTATTGATAAGGAGTAATCGAATTTGGTGGACAAAGCACGATTAAAATTGAGTGACGTTGAGTTAAATTATTTCTATAAGGTGTGTACTTAAGAGTAGTACGCAAGGTTAAAACTAAAATCATTCAAAGAATACTTTACAAAATCTTACAAGATAAGGGTTCATAAGAAACCCCATCATGTCCTAAGCCAAGGAGTTAGCGGGTTGTATGACTCGAAAGACTGCACGTAATAATTGTATGTAAGGAATCTTGTGTGAATCACACCAAAAGAAGTTTGGGATGATAGCTATTGGATGACTGATTTATGTTATGAACAAAATATTATGAACTAATACCAAATCAATTTTATGTATGGCAGTTCATAAAATGTATATAAATGCCCATTCTGCTGCAATAAGAAATAACTGTTGTTTCAAGAAATGTCGACTTCATAGTAAAAGAATTTCTTTGAGAAATTATTGGTAACAAAATGGGTACGGATACGATCCAAGGTTAAAACTGATTACAAGGGATGAAATAAAATTAATCAAACCTAAATGACCACAACACATTAGAATATCTAATAAGCATTATTGCATGTTAAAGAGGTACTATGAGTTTCTTGTCAATGTTAAGAATAAGTAATCCTCGGTTGTTTAATTAAACCATTAAGAATATTGACTTTATGATATGGTACAATGCACAAATTCGAAACAGATTCCAAATATATTACCAAAATATGATATTGATAGTTGTACCCAAAAAAATATGATCCATCGATCGCAAATGTGTCTTTAAGAGAAAGACAAATGCAGTTGGAATATAGTAAGCCATATAGATAAGAATAAGATCATGAATTTCAATTGTTGAAATTAGCGCAACAGATTCACCATTCAGTGTTCTCAAATTGATTCAGATTTACTGCAAAATTATCGCCTAGTATGACTTTGTATTTTGCCTCATATGTGTTGAAATAGAAAATTCAAAATAAAGATTTAGACTAGATTGTTTGCATATAACAACCAAAGTGTCTCAAAGTCAGTGGGAGTGATATTGAGTTTGTGTGTTTTGCATATGATCCAAGAACCGATACGAAAGTATCATTCAACAAGCATCAAAATTGAATAAGTATTTTGATGGAAATATCAGACAGTTTAATTTCAGTCAAAATGCAGAGGAAGCGTGTGTCCATAAGAAAGAACGTTGAAGGTACATTGATATTTCTAAACATAAGAAAACAACACGCTGCTGATTGTTAACGATGTACTTGTGTTAAAAATCATCTTTTAGTTGTTTTAGTACTCGACATTGGATTTGCAAATGATGTCTTTTATAGTGAGTATAAAGGACATTGGGAATGTCCTAGACAATATGCAAAAATACCTTATTAAAACGTTTAATAAGAAACATGTAAGATGGATTTCTTGCGCTTTGGCAATAAGAATTATCATACATGTTATGTTGTCTACAATATCATGACTTGTTTATGTATTTGATACGTAAAGAAATATCAAATCCAAATTAAGGTCACTAAAGGTTAGTTTAGAGCGTTCTCGTGTATTTATGAATTACAAGAGAATTGTTTATAGAAACAACGAACTCCTTATGAAGGAGTATTCGGACTTGGACTTCATATGTGGTATTTAGTATGGTATGTCATTATAAAATTCATATTCAAAGTTTTATTAAGAAGCTTTAAATTGGAAATGTTTCAAATAAGAGATTATGGATGACTCAATAAAAGGCCAAGTATATCGTCTTGATTAATGCCACAATAAAAGCAATGTATATACATAGTAAATGCACAAATCTATAACTGAGCTAAAGGGTGGTTCCAAATGTTGAGAATCCTATAAAATTATTATATGATAAGAATATCGTGATATAGTTCATAACAGAACTTAAAGCTCACTGGAGGTTGAGAGACATACTCGGAATTGTTCCACATGATAAAGCAGCTTATCGACGTCGGAGAGAGTTGATTAACATAGTAGGTAATTGAAACACAATAGCAAACCCGTTCACTGAGGGATTCACTCAATTGGTTTTGAAGAAACTAATTGGAGAAGTTGGAATAAGGTTTCGTAATTGACCCCGAGTGCAAGCGGGAGATTGATAGAATTAGGGGTATGCCTTAGGGGCAATTATGTAATTTATTACATAAATCTAACTTGATAACCAATCTTATTCGAAATAAAAGGTATTTTTAGTCTATTATATTGTTGACATAATGTGTTATATTAATTAAATAATTTAATTAAAAGTGTATTTATTGAAAAACCATAAATGGTATGTTTGTGATAGTAGTAACAAAATGTTGTAACCATGAGCAATTTATCACAACAAAAATAAACATATCATTTTAAATATTCCTAGTCAAGATGTGTCGAGACTGGATATCGATACATCCGTTGAGAATAAATTACGTAATGCTCTCTTAAGGTTGGGCAGTGTACTATTCATGACTGCTAGGGCACCAAGGGTTTACGTACCGCTAGTTATTAAATAACTATGAAATGGCTCGTTCGATAGTTTTCAATTGGTTAATGTAATTAAGGTCAAACAAAAAATATCGAAGTGACTAATTTATACAGTTCTCATTGACTTGAGAATACCGTTGATCTTCAATAGGAAACATCCACTTCAATTATATTAAATCATGGCACAACGTTCATCGAATGAATATAGTTGGGTCTACTGGAAGTATTGGAAGTGAAACACTATTAAAGAGAGGATTCTTTTCCTCAGTTATCTAAGGTTAGTATCATAGTCAACTTAAAGTTAAAATCTCTTAACAAAGTAGTTTGGTTAATAAATTGTTATTATTGAATCAAATACTTTGTGTTTGGACTACAAAGTTGAACACAAACGATATTGGAATTTTGACCATAACCCAAATTGCATAAGTTCAAAGTGATATAGTTTTAACGAAGAGAATTGATGTAAATAATTGTCACTACCAGGTAACACTTAGATAAGTAAAATAGGATTTTTACCAAAAAGATGTGTAAGCGATAAATTCGGCCAAAATGTCACTCTATTAGCTAAGGTGACGAATGAACTTCATTCAAATAGTTCGATATTAATCGCTGGCTAAATTTACACATGCGGTTGCACAACCACATTGATAGATTCTTCAGAATATCATATAATTTATTTAATTTATAAGTTACTGTAAATTAATTATTTATTTATTTGATGTATTGGATGCCATTAGTATTTTTTAATGTTCTTAGCATTTACTTGAGTGCGTATATAAAAGTTGTATATATACAAATTGATATAAGATATCGATGGGCGTTTAAATTTGATTTAACTACAACTATTTACTAAGTATTATAAACAAATTAAAGGGCCATAAAACCTCTTTCATTACAATCTATATAAGGAAAAAGAGGGATCTAGAAAATGAAGGGAGGAGGTTAAAAAAAGGTTACCTCTATAAATACTATACCTTTCATTCACTTGCCTCCCTTAATCGTTCACTTTCAAATCCATAGCCTCCATATTCCTTTATAACATTCATGGCCAAAAATTCAAGGCAAAACAAAGGATATTTTTTTAACTTAATGGCATTCAATTAAATCAATCAAATAAAAGTTGGTTCTCCTTCTCTTGCAAAGCTAGGAAACTAATTCAGATTTAGATCTAGAAGCATCTATCAACCAAGGTGCATTCAAGGATTACATCTACTAGGTATGATCTATTTTATTTTAGATGTATATTCATCATGATGGTATAAATCTATTTATTTTCTTATTTTAACAAAAAAAATTATGCATTTGTTGTCCACCTTTAATTTGTATATGTATAGATCTGAAATTTTTGAATTTGTTGATTTGAATTGGGTCTAAAAATAATAAAAATGGTTTTGATTGTTGATTCTGATTGCTTTCTTTATGTTGATGTTGGTGCTATTTTAGATCCAAATATAATAACTAATTAATTATTATATATATATATATATATATATTAATTTAGTTGAATGTCAATGGTGATTTCATTATTTCCCAATTAGTTTTATGTTTCAAAACATATATATATATATATATATATCTATGTGTGTGTGTGTATTTGTATGAAAATTAATTTAAAAACTATTTTACGATAAATGTTTTAAAAAACATCTATATAACACACATACATACACATCTTGACATTAATGGAAATCTATTTTTAATGTAGAAATCTACATGTATCAACATTCTAATTTTGTTTAATAAGTTTTACTTTATTATTGTTAGTAAAATATCTATATTTTAGCTTACTTTAAATTATTAACATATGAACATAGGTTGTATTTGGATTTATAGATTAAGATATGTTTTCAAATGTTTTACTAAATCAAATCATCGCATGTTTTGGAAATAAATCTTGAATTCAAATTAGTCAACTTGGTTGAATCAATTTAGACTAGTTAAAGAATTCATTTAAATACACACACAAACATACTTTTATATTAAGTATATTTAAATATACATACATACATGCATATATGTATGTATGTGTATGTGTATGTATATGTATATATATGCACTCATATAACTGTAAACAATGTTTTGGACAATTAATGTGTATACAAAGGTAGAATGTGTATGTTGTTGTGTAAATCCCAGCACTGAAACACATACACATTAACTATGTACACAATATGATATATTACACTTACCCAATATACATTAGAGTATATTTGGATATACTCACAATATAAGCTAGGTATAAATTTAGTTATCTATGTCATTTAATTAATCCATCAACCATCTAATTAAAGGGAAAGAAATAAAAAGTTTTCTCTCTCCAATTAAAACCATATATCCCCTCATTAATTGAATAAGTTAAGAGAAAGAAATGAAAGGTTCTCTTCCCCAAATTAAATATAATAAGTTTAAGTCACACACAAATACATATATAAGAGTATATTTGATATACTCTAATTTATGTAAACATTAAATTCAAGTAAATCTTAAAAGAAGGATTTTATTTAAAAATATTTTAGATTGGATCTAAAATCCTCTTTAGACTTCATATGCCCAACAGATCCTAAAGGATTTTTTTTTGAAATTTACCCTTTAACTCCACTGTAGGCTGATCCAGTTCCTTCAAGTTAGCCTGCTTTGGAAGAGCTTTTGGTGTGCTTCTTCTTCTTTTCTCTTTTTTTTTCATTCCAACTAATAGATAAGAATATTATTGTAAGCCTAGCAGGGCGGGCATTGTGCCCTCACTCTCTTTTGAACCGAATGAAATAGATCTTTTGTTGCAAACTTCGATTTGAGAAATTTTTTATGTTGTTTGATCATCTGTGTGACTTGTCGAGCGGAATACCTTCAGTATCCAATGGTACCTATATGTATTCTATAGAAAGTTCTTTCTTTTTATGATCATGCTAAATATTAATGTGATAATAAGGCGGGCTAGTTACAACCGTCAATGCAGCCAAGTAATAAGCGGATATAGAGTGGTGGATTGTCCGACATGAGTTGAAATGCAAATTTGCTTGTGGGTTCTCTTAGGCTGCAAGCGGTCGAGCATACAATGACGGACAAGCCCAAGATCCGAGCATATGGGGTTGTGAGGTTAAGCTGGATGACATATTATCTATCATGAGGCGACTGTTGATCCCGTATTGAACTAGAGCACATTTTCTTAGCTCAAACACTCTACTATAAGTGAGTCGCATGATGGTGAGGCGAGCTATATGTAGCCCACTCGCAGGGATTTGACAGTGAGACGAGCTATAGCAGCCAGTTCACGAGGAATAGATAGATGAGAAGTATTTATGTTATTTTCTTTTTTGAACAACTTATCTGTAACAATGAGTCCGACCTAAGGTTGTGATGCCTCTAGCTTTCAGATGAGGCGGCCGGTTATGAGAGAGTAAGGGTCGCTACCTATTCTTTAGGGTTGGGTGGACTTGGAAAGAACCAGGGCGTTGACCAGTCCATTGGATCTTTTTAGAAACCCACGATTGATGGTGGAATGTTATTGTTGCAGCATGAGAACATCATTCTTTACTTGCCTAAGGGAAGTTAAATAACATTCCGTCACTTTTTGCTGGTTTCTCCTGATTTGGCCGACCCTGTCTGGATGGGGAACTTTATGGTGAGGCGATTGTAGGAGACGATGACATCCAGCTCGGCAAGCACTGGTCATCCTATGAACAAATTATAAGTAGACAAGAATCAACTACTACAAAGTTTACCTAGATCTTTACATCGAGACGGTCTTGTCCGAATGTTGTTACGAGCGAGGTTGTGCCCATCGAGACAATGCCTACATCCCCAAAGCCATAAATGGGCAAGCCACATGGGGGACGCTAGAGGTAGGAAGTTTTAGAGCTTCAAAGACATTCTTGAACATGACATTGACCGAGCTGCCCCTATCCATGAAGGTCCGATGTACATTTGAATTGGATAAAGCAAGAGTAATGACCATGGAATCGTGATGGGGATAGAACATTGCTTCCCAATCCCTGGGCCGTGAAGCTGGTCGGACGCTCTGATTCTAATCGTGGCGCCTTGGATTCCTAGGACTCCAATGAGTAAACCTACCTAGTACTTCCCACTTCTCTTTGATACCTAGAGTAGGAACCCTGGCTGCTGCTGGCCACATGCAGTCCTCCACATATGGCTAGTACCTCGGTGATGTCTTGAACATGGGCATTACTGGATTGAGGTGGTTGTTTCTGCCGTTCTTCATGGTTTACCCTTTGTTCGACCTAGTGTCGAACAAATTCCATGAGTACTCCTTCCCAAATGAGCCGTTCAATCTTATCCCTAATCATATGGTGATCTGTTGTGGAATGGCCGTTGATCGATGGAACTTGCAGTAATTACCAATGCTGCGAGGTTCCTCCTGTTTGATAATGCACTTGGTTCCTACTGGCAAGGTATATGGTGATGATGTCCCTTTTCAAGTGTCAATAATTATGATACTTGGTCTTGTAGAGAAAGCCGGCCTTTGGACTCCTTCTGACGTTGGCCTAATGATCGATTTTGCAACGATCGTTGTTGCAAGGGCCGGCTTAGGCTGAGCGCTTTGTCTCGCTATCACTGTTTGAAACATCTGCATCTTCCATCCTCATTATGCCATTCTCCTATTGATAAAAGTTGGTTAAGGACGAAGCTGGTTGTTTCTAGAGCTTCCTCCACATCCTGGATTTGTACACGACCCTTGAGCATAGGCATGACCAAGCTGCTCACGACTACACCACTAGCCTGGGTAGACTTTCTATTAAAGTAGCTAACATATGACCGCAAGCTTTCATAAGGACCCTACTTGATATTGCCCAGCTTGCTGGCTAATATGACATGTGTATGGGATGTGAAGAAACGAGTCTTGAAGTCCATGCACAATTGGGCCCAAGAGTGGGTACTGCTCGACTGTCGGTGTAAGAACCAGTAGGAGGCCGGTCTTACAAGGGTGGAAGGGAAGAGTATGCAATTTGCTGAGCCGGAGAGCTATCCAACACAGGTGATAGAGTTGAATGTCATGATGTGGTCAGATTGGTCTGCACTCCCATCATACCTGTCAATTTGTTGTAAGGCATACTCGATGGATGTAAGTTTCCAAGATTTCATTAGAGAATGGTTCCCTATTCTCATCATCTAATAATGCATCATCCCTGGCATTGTAGGCTTGCATTCTATTGAGCTATTGGCAGAGGACATGCATTTCTTCCTTGAGGCCAACATCGGCCTATTGCTAGATGTTCTGGCCAATCATAGGCTGAGGGCTTAGTTTGCACCGAGGCAGAGTAGGAGATCAGTGATGGGATGGAGAATGATAAGGATGAGCTAGAGATCTTCCCCTATGTACCAAAGGGGGTCTGGAATGCATGGCCTGCTTTTCTCTTTGCCAGTTTCCAACAACATCCATATATGATCAGAAGTGCACCGAGGGAGCCATGCACACCCTGTTGATGGCAGGTGTAACAACCCTAATTTTAAGTAATAATTAAAGTAAGTTAATATAAAGTAATTTAATTCGTTAAATTGGAATTTTAATGTAATTTGAATTTAAAATTTAAAATTAATTTTATATGTAAAAGGAGATGAAAAAGAAAGAAAATAAAAATATGTATATTCGTTTGCTAAAGAAGCCCAAGCCCATTAATTATCTTTCCTTCTCTACTTCTCTAGAATATTCCTTTTTTACTTCACCCAATTTCAAACGTATCCCCGTTCGTTTCATCCCTCGCTTCCTACTTCCCCAAAATCGATTCGTTCGATTTGTGGTAAAAAATAAATTACTCAAAGCCCTTAAAGTTGGGATCGTCGATCAACGCCAGGGGTGGAGGAGGCTGAATCGACTTTGATAACATGATGGAAAATGGAGATGCATAATTGAGCCTAGCAAGGCAACATGATTGATGATGGTCGAAGGTGTTGGGTTGTTCGGGTTTTGGCAGATGTTGAAGGAGGGTGGCGAGCTGGGCTTGGTGTTGGTTAATGATAGAGGTGGTGGTCGAGCGAGTACGTGGCTGGTGGCGTTCAAGTGTAGGTGGTGGCATTTTTGTGATTTAGTAGTGGAACGAGGTGTTGGCGATGGTGTTGATGTGAGGGTTGTTGATGTGTGTGGAGTTAAAGTTGTGGCCCGAATCGCTTGTGCGGATGGAAGTCGCTAATTTGGTAGTTTGAGCGTCGTTTAGGTGAGTATCTCACGCACACTATGTTTAATTCATTTTATTTATGCTTATTCACCCGTATATCCAAATGTTTGGTTTAGTTGAATGAATTATTAGCTGATATTACATATTATTAGATCGATTGTGTGAAATTGTATATTAGTTTTGTGTATATGGATGAAGTTGTAATCCACTGTGTTTTCACTACTTGTGTGTGGGGGTTCAACCTTATATGTGTGCAAGCTTTAGTAATTTAAAATTAAAATATACGTATATGTATACTTATATTTAAAAGAAACTAAATCAAAGATACCTAGCACTAATATATATTATATATATATATTTGTGTGTGTGTGTGAATTCAAATTTAGGTCTAATAAATTAATAAAGAGAATTTAATTGTATTATTTAAATGGTCGTTAATTGTCTTTTTATAGAAATGTGAAATTTTATTATATATATAATTCAAGTTTTGAAAATGTATTCATTCGATTATGAATAAATTAAATTAATTTTGATGTTTTATAATTATTTAAAATAGTATTTAGATTTTTATAATCGTGGAGTAAAATTTACGTGCAACATTTAGTTTATAAACTGTTTATGGTTTACTAAAAGAAAGAAATGAGTTTTATTATGTTATCAGTAAATACTAAAGTATTATTTAATTTATAAAATATTGGAAAATTTATTATTTTGGAAAATATGAAATAGTCCATGATTGATATTTTATAGCATTCATAGTATAATATTTTAATATCTAAATCAAGTTAGTGATATTATATTGCGTTTTGACTAATTATTTATTTCTAAGTATTTAATAAGTTACGTTAAGGTTATATGTTGTGAATATTATATATATTTATTTGTTGCTCTATGTGTGTGTGTGTGTAATTATACAATTTATTCTTATGATGATATCCTTATGTGATTTTGTGAGGTAATTTTGTGTGATGAGAAATCAGAACAAATGGAGTTATAATACCGTTTGGGATGGGGCATTCAATAATATTTCTTCGGTTATTCTTTGGACTCATTATATAAAATATTGAGTGGATTAAGAGGAATTTTTAAGTAGTGAATAAACGTTTGAGTATCACGCAGTGGTATGGGACGCTGTTGTAATATTTATTCGATTATTAATTGTAAGTAGACGACACTCACGCGACGAGAATAAAGTGGATAATGTGAGGTGATATGTAGTGATATATGGCTCCATGCCTATATTTAGTGAGACTTCAGGTCTATATTGTATTTTTTCTATATGCCACTATTATGATGTACTCCTATTATGTTTGTTGGAGAGGGCTAGATGGACAGTATCCACCCTAGCAGCCTGATCATGGAGTCGCACCCCAAATATGTGACACTTTATATATATATATATATATATATATATATATATATAGCTTAGTGCTACCCTTACGCGCACATTAGCCCCTTGTGTCACTAGGCCAACAGTCAGTTACCTGTAGGGGCATTTGTAATGTTGTGACTTAGACGAGCACACTGATGGATACATGTCACGATGACTGTGAGGTTACTAAAGACTGTAGAGACTTAGTGTGTCTGAAGCTTTCTTAGTGGAGTGATGGATTGGCATATACGATTGATACACCTCAATGTAGCATTGATGTGGGTTGGGTGCCACATATTATATGTATGTATGTATATACATATATATATATATGACTCTACTCGGGACTTTGTGTCTATCGTACAGTCATTTCCGTCATGATATTTTCTGATAGATAGTTATGAGGAGATGAGATTATACCTATAGTGTATAGTGGATTCTCAGTATATTGATAGGCAGCCTATCTATCCTATTCGATATTGATGTTGATATTTTATTTATTGAGATTGAGAGTTATATTTGGGCAATGCTTTGTGCTAGCCTGATTGTATTTGGTGACATCTCCTCTAGTGATATTTCTTGATTTGATGATGTTTTCTGAATATGTATGATTCACCCATTTGTGTTGATTCTGTGATGTCTGATTTGATGTTCTGTATAAATGATGACATCTTTTGATATGAGAATTGACTGTTTCAGATGGATTTGAGATATTTGGGTGATATGATGCCTTAATGATTATTTACAGCATTATATACATTTTAGTCATACAATATCATATTTATATACATCCTTTGACATGCCATCTTTTGATTTGATTATCAATGTTAGTGTTATTATATTATTATTCCATGTATTTATATTGTTTTACCATTCTTATATACCCTCGGTTAGATATAGTCTGAGCTATGGGTTATTTTATAATACTTGGGTCAGCCCAAGAAATTTCAAGTACATGGACGACATAACCAACGTTTATTTTATTGAGCTTATACGAGGAATATATATTAGGATTATTGTATGATGATATTTGTGTGACATTGATTCACTATATTAATATTTGATACATGATTATATAGTGATTGTTTATCACATTTTATCAAGATAGCTGACATTTGAGATATCTATATCTAAATAGTATCATATATTATGTATTATCTAATATGTTTTCACTGTGATTGACTTTGTGTTTGTTTGTACCAAAATTAGGCATAACACTCTTCGAAAGAGTTTGAAGAGATAAAATGAAGAAATTAAATGGAAAATGAGGATTATCTAACAAACACTTCAAAAACAAATAAAAGAATACGCAGAAACACAGAAATTTAGAGTGGTTCGGCATGTTGCCTACGTCCACTATGAAATTGATGATTTTATTGATGTTTTCTTGCTAATTACAACTGATTACAGCGGGTTACAGTGATGAAATTTGAGTACAACAACAACCTTGTAGTGCAAAAATGTTTTCGGCAGAGTCTGGACGTCAGAGAGCCAAAAGATCCTTTTTCTGTAAGCTCTGGGGTGCTATTTATAGGCGTAGGATGCAAATATCTCGCTTAGATCTCGAGAGACCTCTTCTGACACGTAAGCAGGCCTATGCGATCGATCCAACGTGATTTGCACTCGGTCTGTGATCGATACGAACCGATTTCGTATTGATCAAGATTTGGCCCAATCGAGTCGAAACTTGACATGAACATTCCATAGGTCGTACGTAAGCTCCTGTGAAAATTTCATAGCATTTGGACTTGTGGATCGCAAGTTATGATCGATGCGAATTCGAGTCTTCGGTAGGCTGTTCAGTTCGAATCGATCCTTTCTTATCGCTTTGTTCGAATCGATGTTGAGCGCGTGCCTGCGAATTGACGTGGCACTTGGTTTTTGGATCGCTCCACTTTTGATGCCAAGTTGACTGCTTCCTCATTCACATCCAATGTCGATGCCTTGCCCGTATCGATCGACTTCGGCCTTGTTCGTATCGATCGTCTTTGGCCTTGTTCGTATCGATATTAACTATTCTACTTGTATCGATCGTATTTGGTCATGTTCGTATCGATTGATTGATCTGTTATGTTCCTACAAAATCGAGTGCTTGGTTCTATTCGTATCGATGGGAAGTGGCTAGTTCGTATCGATCTGTGGTTGATCGATACGAAGTGTGTATGATGTTTGATCGACATGAACTAGACACCTGTATGCAGTCGATGGATACGAAAAGGACAATAGCTGATCGATTCGAAGTGGGCTTGCCTTTTGATGGATACGAAGAAGGCCATTCTCGATGGAAACGAACAAGACAGCTGTTATCGATACGAAGTGGAGTTGCTTGCTGATGGAGTCGAATAGATCGATACGAACAAAGCATACTCCTCTGATGGATACGAAGTAATGCGCTTTGATGGATACGAAATGATGGATGCGAATTGATGAAGACGGCCTAACCGATACGAAATGATGGATGCGATAGTAATGATTTCTTTGGCTTGCATCGATCATATCTTGAGCATACGATCTCGGATTGACCTGAAATTTGGAACGTTGGCTTTCATAGCTTTGCTTATCATGTCTTGTCAATTGCAGTTCGATCCGGACTCGGACAAAATTTACCGATATCCATAGCGGACCTACGTATAACTGATCTTCGGGATGGACTTTCCTTGGTTTCCAGTCAAGTCCTTGGTATTACGGCCTTGCCAAAAGGCGGGATAACATTTGCCCCCCAACGTACGTCTTGTGAGAACACGACGTGCTTTGAAAAGCTGCAATCTTCACTCAGAATAGTTCCATCTAACTTGTTAAACAGTTATCGTCTCCTCGTCGGAAATTGTAATCTTTGATTGATCCATAGAGACATAAATTATGAACTGTAGACTGCCAACTGTTGTACTGTGTGCTGTTGTAGTTGATTGTTGTATGATATAGATTAGCTGTTTGTAGTTGTAATTGTTTATCAGGTGGGCATTCGACCTGTGAAATTTTAAAATTGAAAATTAATCCGTCGTACAAGCATATACGTTAGCCTGACTCTTGTTGACGTTCAAACGTTCATAAGTTGTTGTCAGTTTTGTCGTATCGAATTCCGTGTCGATCCTCTCCTGAATCGATGTGAAATTCGAGTGGTAACCACGCTTAATGGTTGTTTTGGATTATCCCTTTGTATCAATCCTCTCCTGGATTGATGTAAAAGGTCGAAAGATTGTTCTCATATCGATAGAGTCGAATTATCCAAACATTATTCTGTGATGATCTTCGCATCGATGGCTGTGAACTTTCCTGTAATTTTCTAGATGATGGATACAAAGTTGCAGTTTGTATCGATAGACTAATGAAGGATGCACTATTCGTATCGATGGATACGAGCCTTTATGGGTTGTATGTTGATGGATACGAACAATGCAATTCGTATTGATGAGTCAAAAACAGTGGATATGACTAAGTGCTTCGTATCGATGGAATCCAACGTTTTAGGAAAATCTTCGTTGCACATTTCGTATCGATGAAGCTCGAGCTATTGGATACGAATAGACAATTCGTATCGATCAGGGGTGGAACTGGTTGGAATCGGTCGCGATGACTGGGAGACGAATCGTTTCTCTTCCATATATATACGTGACTCTACACTTAGAGAAATTTTACTTGCTCATTTTTCCCATAGCCTTCGTATCGATTGAGAACGCGAGAAGAAAGAATACCTTCGTCTCCAAATAAAATATATCATTAATCCTTCAAACCGACCCTCTAAACTAGGTAATTGACTAGCTAAATTGACTTTAAAATGATGAGACTTGGGGCTTGATGCCATTTCATTCATTGCCGTTGCTGATTCCGGCATCACTGACGCCGGAATTTGGTTGAAGCGAGGTCGAGAGTCGAAGAGCCAGTTCCTTCGAAGCTTTTGGAGAAGATGGAGTTTGGTATACGAAGGATTTGTGGATGAATGGCTTGGCTTTCGCTTCGTGTCGAAGGTGGAGGAAGGATGAATCGTATCAATCCGGAGTAAGAGCGTTCGATTCGATCTGGGTGATGAGATTTCATAACGAAGAAGTGGAGACCTTCGCATCGATTCGAGGTGATCGATACGAATGCTTGGACTTACTGACCGATACGAAGTGTTTGTCGGGAGATCGATACGAACGTATACTTGATGGATATGAATGACCCCCTTGACCGATACGAATTGGAGCTGGGGCGATCGATACGAGTCAAATCTTGTCGAACTCGAAATCCCTTGTAGTTTCGAACACATGACTCCGATGAGCTTCTGCCTTGCGTAAACTGACTTAACCAATTCACTGCATAATTGACCGCCTTTCGAAGCTCGTCCATGGAACCATAACTTAACACAATTTTAATGAACTTTAACTCGTATCGGTCTTCAAAGTCTGAATGGCACGGCTGTGACGGTCAGCGATGACGGCCACTCCGGTTAAGTCTCGAAGTCTTGTCGTTTGCATATTTTCTCATACTCTGTTGAATTTCTCAAGTAATTTGTAGCACTGCACTTCACAACACATTCATAACACTAGGGAATGCGCGGAATTATTATTGTCTAATGATGGTTTTTAATAAGTTGATTAGCTATGGAATCCACAAATTCACAACAGCAAGAGCTTCAGGATTCATCTCCTTTTGTCCTAGAGATTCCGGCCATCACGGTCGAAGTTATAGACCCAGCTCCAGACGAGCTTCCTGGGGCCAGGTTTATCATGAATCCACAGGATTCTGTGCCATCTAACGTGTCTGAAGACATGTTGGGTCGTATATGCCTAAGGCACGGTTTGTCGTTGGACGATGTACTATTACCGGGACCAAACGATAGACCACATGCTCTCCCAGAGGGGTTTACTGCCTTCAATCGTTATGCGTGCACAGCAGGAACACTTCCTCCGTTCAATCAATACATTAGGGAAGTGTTGTCTTTCCTTGGAATCACTCCATCACAACTACACCCCAACGAATACGCTATGCTGAATAGTTTATTTATTGTATTCATGGAACATCTCTTTCGGCCACCGGCTCCAACAGAGATCAGATATCTTTTTAACTTCAAGAGTAGGGAGATAGTCCGTATTTCACATTCCTGGAGGCGGCTATGAATTGCCAAGTAGTAACCGGATCCTGGACAAGGCTGAGTTACTTTAAAACAGAAAGGTTCTACGTCCGATGCCTCCCAGGATTTGCCAACCGATGGTTAGTCAGACGTAAGTGTTGCGGTCTTCTCCAAGAGTTATCAAGATAATAGTAGTTGATGTAAAACTAATATCTTCTTTTCTTTATAGCCGCAATTTCACGACCTGAAGGTGGGTACTTCAAAGAAATAGTACAGATCCTTCAAGAAGTTCCAAGTGAAATGAGGGACATCGATTCGGTTCTAACTGATAGAAATTTGAGAATCGTTGGACTGATCGAGCGGAATCAAAGCATAAGGCTTGAAGGAACACTGAAGGCGGCCCCGAAGAAGGAATTGAAATTCAAAACACCCGGGGTCATAATAACTGAAGTGGGTAATAAAGAGAGAACGCCCACGGATGATGAACTTGTTGTTGGGTCTTCGGCTGGATTTCAAGCGACAAAAGGAAGAAGAAAAGGCAAGGCCGTTGTTTACAAACGTCTTAAGTCTTCGAGGTGGAAATATGTTGTGGTTTCCTTGCCGGTTCCCGGCATTAGAATCTCAGAGGCTCCTTCCTCGCCAACAGAGAGTCCTTTTGAAGGACGTGCCGATATTCCGATTTCGGATTACGTGTCACTTCAACACGACACCGGGTTTGAGGAGCTTGATAGTGCTCTTGACCTAAGCGAGTCGCTTCCTATAAGTGTGGCCGACATTTCCGGTTGGTCGGGGGGTTGCACATACATACACACTTCATGGCACTACACGATTTCCAATCATAAGTTGTTCAATTCAAGAAATCACTAAGTCTGCTTCTCTTTCTTTTTTACAGGTGCGATGTCCGGACGAGGGTCGATGTTAGGGAGTCTTCGCTCAGCTCGTCGATCTTCTTCATATTATGAGTCACGTAGGAGAGAAGAAGATAGAGACCGCGATCGCTGGTACTCTAGCTAGGAACGTCATGAGAGAGATAGGGATAGGGACTACATACATCGATTCCGATCCCTCTCTCCTCCTCCTAGAATCCCTACACAACCTTCGGGCCAAGGAAAACAGCCGATAGAGCCCCCTCATCACAAACCATCTTCGCATGCTTCTCGGTCCAAGTCGCAACGCCATAGAACTGAGGTTGAGCCTCCAGTCGTCATTGAACAAGCGATCACCGAGCCCATTGGGGAAGGGGCTATTAAAATTGCTCAGCTAAAGAAAGATTTCCCAAAAATATGCTTCGACGGCTACATTTCCCCCTCACTTAAAGAGAATTCCATTGGAGGCGGAGACCAGAATGCATGATTACATTCATGATATCTATTCCTAGTATAAAGAGTGGGCGAAGGCTGTAGAGAAAGCGTCGAAGGTGGCCTTCGAACGGCTAAAATAATCGAAAAGTTAGAATCTGATATCGCCCAGAAGTACCGCATCATCCAAGTGCTTAATGATGAAGCCGAGTCCTCTCGAAAATCAGAGATAAAGGCCACCAAAAAGGCCGATGAGGTGAACTTGGCCATGGAGAGGATGAGGCAGACACACTTTGCCTTGGTGGAGTAGATGGGCCACCGAAACACCACGGTCACCGCTGAACGGGACGCTGCTCTGAAAGAACTTGCTGAGCTTAAAGCTAAATTTTCCGAAATCATCAAAGAAAAAGATGATCTAAATAGAGCAGCCCAAGAGGCTTGTGAACAGGCCGTTGTGCTTCGGGGCGAACGGGACGCGGCAACGGCTAAGGTCTGTGTGGTGGAGACTGAGGTTGAGGAGAAAATTAAATCGGCTGAGTCCAGGCTAGAGACAGATATAGAAGATCTCTTAATAACTTACAATGCTAATGTACTGAGGCACAAAAATCTAGCTTGGCTCGACGACTACCTGGCACATTTGTACAATGCCTAGGGCCGATTGGTTGAGGAGGAGAAGGCGGTGCATCTGGGTGAATCAATCGATGAGTTTGAGCTTGAGAATCGTATGCTGAATGAAAATGAACGAAAGATTCTCCACGAGTCGATGATTTCACATGAAAAAGAAAGGCTCGGCACCCAACACTCGGAGGCTGGAGAAGGTTCAGGTGTTGAGCACCACGAGGTAAGTGCTGAAGTTCCTGTGCCAACCCAGCCTGAATCTGCACCTGTTGTTGGTTCCCAATCAGATCCTGCTTACAATCCGGATCAACCCCAGTTGTCTCCGGTTAGAGAACAAATTTCTGAAGCCGTTCAGCCCTCCATGAGTCAAACTGAGGAAGGTACTCTGAACATTCTCTATGTTTATCCGAAATCGGAATTGTCATCCAAAGTAGTTACTAACAGTTCTCCTTTTTTTCTCTATCCAGTGACTGGAGTTACACCAATCGTGTCTCCTACAACTCAAGAATCACATCAAGCGCAGGAGGCCATCATCACTAAAGCGACCACCATAACTACAACTGCACCGACTGATGGAACACAGGAGAGCACGCTTATTTTTTACGAACAGATGATGGAGGAACTCCTCGGTCATCACAACGACCCCTTTGCGGACCTACCATTTGTTATGGGTGGAAGTGCACCTGTTATTGGCTCTTCAATGCCAACCACTGATGCTTCCAGCGAGGCCCAAGTAATTAATGAAGAAGAAATATTGGCCGAAATCAACGCTGAAATGGAGGCAGTGGCTCGTGGTGGTAGTTTTGGAGGTGGGATGGCGACACCTGGTCCAGCCCCGTTAAGGATGATATCACCTGGTGGTACAGTTATTGATACCGGTGTACCTATCCCGCCTCCTATAATCGATCTAGTTCCTCCAACTTCACCTTCAGGGAGTATTCCCGTTCACTTGAGCTCGGATGAGGAAGTTGATATCATGCCCCCTCCTGGAGATCAGCCGCCGAAGGGCAAAGGCTCGAAAAGAAAAATAAGTGGCAGCTCCAGTGGGTCTACACCGAAGAAGAAGCAGAAAAAGAAGAGAGAGTAGACGTGCTTCTTCAGTTTATTTTTGGTAGATAGATAGGAATCTACTTTCGTTTTTCTTTCGTAGGCCGTGTATAGATGCGGGTTCGGCCCCCGCTAGTAAGAATTTTGGAATCAACTTGTACATAATTACTTTTCACAGATAGTTGAAATGAAACTTCATTTTGCTTTGAACTTGATGTGTGTCTATTTGCTTAAGTGTTCCAGCATTTGAATTCCTTGTTAAGTATACCTGTGAAGTTTCAACTTTTGAATCTCGTTTGAGTTTATCCGTCAAGCTCTGAAGTCACGGCCACAAGTCATGACTGGATATTAAGTTGAACTCCGATGTTGTACTGCTTCAATCAACGATTAACACTTAAGTTCTGCCCCTAGTTTCATGGATGAGTTGAAAAGATCGGATAGCGGTCGTACCTTGCCTTTAATGAATCATGCTCAGCATCGTTGAATCGATTGCCTAAAAGCGGGAGAATTCAAGTGGTTGAATCACACTCGCTCTTTTATCGATGATTATATCCGGGCTTCGGGGATTTAAGTTTTTTTACGGACGGTCGTTCCCAATCCGGCTCATGTCCAAACTTCAATATACCCTCCAGGGATTTTAAGTGAACGTTTATACTCTAATTCGCACTTTGGGAATTTGGAGTTGGTGTTTATGTTGATACTCCGGTTCACATTTTAGGAACCCGGAGTTAAGCGATGTTTATACTCCAGCTCACACTCTGGGAACTGAGAGTCAGTTGATGTTTATACTCCGGTTCGCACTCTAGGAATTCGGAGTTGGTAAACAGACGACCAATCGCATCTGTTGTGAGGTTTTAAGATTTCGTTCGCACTCCAGGAACGAAAGATGTATCAGGATCGTGGATGGTCGGATCACATCCTCCCTGAGTTAACAACTGAGGTCGTTAGATGGACGGGTCCATCCTCCTCAAACTTGGTTCAAATACGGGCGAAGTCGTTAGGTGGACGGATCCACCCTCTTCGAAACCGTATTTGTAAGTTTATACTCCAGTTCGCACGCACTCTGGGAATCCGGAGTTATGTAAAGGATTGTCGTGTATCAATCCTTTTTTGACTTTAGTGTGATGGCTTGTCCCCGAGCTTGGGTTTCACTTAGTGAGTGACCGGTCGTATCACAGTCACTCCCTATTTGAATAAATTCCACCGTATGATGGAACTTAGCTCTCTGTGCATAGTGATGGTCATATGAAGTATTTCAAGTAAATCACAGCTCTGGCTCAAAGAGATTGCATTTTATTGCTGAAATAAGAAAATACGGCAAAGTCAGTTGCCTTATTACAAATTTAAATTTCGAAATGTAGAAACAAATTGCAAATGAAAAATAGACTAAATAAATAAACAGAGCCTATTATGTGTTGTAGCGACGAAGACTTTTGCTGTTCCAGGCTCTCGGAAGAGTGAGACTATCGGATAATTTGAATGTGCCATCTCCGAGCTTTCGTTCAATAATATATGGTCCTTCCACATTGGCTTCATATGCGAAGGGACTGGATAAATTCTTTTGAGTACGAGATCACCAAGTTCAAAGGTTCAGGGTCAGACCTTGGCATTGTATAATCGGGCGACTCGACTTCGATATGTGCTGCCCTCAAGTCAGCCTCTTCACGCTTCTCATCCAAATAATCGAGATTCAGCAAGTAATATAGCATTTGTCTTTGGATCGTAGTATGTCACACGATGAGAAGGTACTTCTAATTCGACTGGAATAACAGCTTCTGAACCATAAGAGAGAGAGAACGGAGTGTGACCGGTCGCGGACTTGTGGGTTGTACAGTAGGCTCATAGGGCCATAGGAAGTTCATCGACCCATTTGCCCCCTACTTTTTCCAGTCGTTTCTTCAGAATGGATTTTATAACTTTATTAACAGCTTCAACCTGTCCATTCGCTTGAGGGTGTGCGACTGTGGAGAATTTCTTCTGAATGTGGAATCGTTGACAGAAATTCTTAAATTCGGCACTGTCGAATTGGGTTCCGTTGTCAGTGATTACAGTACGTGGGAGACCAAATCGACAGATGATGTTGCGCACTACAAAGTTGATCACCTTCTTCGTCGTGATTGTAGCAAGGGGCTTGGCTTCCGCCCACTTGGTAAAGTAATCAACTGCTACGATGGCGTACTTCGCACCACCTTTGGATAGAGGTAAAGAGCCAATAATATTGATGCCACATACTACGAATGGCCATGAGCTAACCATATGTGCTATCTCGGTAGGTGGTGCTCTAGGAATTCGAGCATGCTTCTGACACTTATCACATTTCTTGGCATAATCCGATGCATCACGATTTACAGTCGGCCAATAGTATCCATACCGGAGTACTTTCTTAGCGAGTGCTTGCCCCCCGGTGTGATCACCACATTCTCCTTTGTGTACATCATGCAATACTCGTTTGATTTCATCATGAGCGATACACCGGAGTAAAGGAACAGAGTATCCTCTTCTATACATAACTCTGTTTTGAATGGTGAACCGTGAAGCTTTTCGAAGAATTTGTCTCTTTTCACTCCTACGCTCTGGCAGGGTTCCGTGCTCGAGATAATTTTTGAATGGAGTCATCCATGACTCTCTCTCGAAAATGACATCCAATATCCAATCGGTTTCCATCTGATCGATGCTCGACGAAGATAACGTCTCTACGGGAACAAGTCCCATTTGTTGTGCCTCACCTGTGCTGGCTAACTTTGCCAACGAATCATCTTTCTGGTTGTGTTCTCGTGGTATGTAATGAATAGCATAATAGTCAAACTGATTCAATATCTCCTGAACCTGAGCAAGATACGCGGCCAGTCTTTGATCCATGGCTTGGTACTCTCCTCGAACTTGACACACGATCAATTGCGAATCACAGTAAATTTCCACCGCAATGGCTCTTAATTTTCTGGCAAGTTTCAATCCAGCCAATAGGGCTTCATACTCGGCTTCGTTATTAGTTGCACGGAAGTTGAACTTTAGAGCATAACATATAGATCGACCTTCAGGAGTTTCAAGTACAACCCCTGCACCCGAGCAACGGTCATTTGATGCACCATATGTATGCAGCTTCTAGATATACTTGGGAGATTCACTAGTTTCGGGCAAGTCCTCTGGGATGGTAAATTCAAATATGAAATCTGCTAGGACTTGTCGTTGGATGGCTCGCCTTGGAGTATAAGTAAGGTCAAACTGACTTAACTCGATATTCCATTTGAGTAACCTACCAGACGTCTCAGGCCGCGTAAGGACCTGTCATAATGGCTGGTCGGTGTAAACGGTGATTGGGTAAGCCTGAAAATACGTACGGGGCTTCCTCGAGGCAATAAAAAGACAATAAGCCAATTTCTCTAGCTTTGGATAATTTCTCTCAGCTCCGGTTAGCCGCTTGCTTATGTAGTAGACCGGCTTTTGTATTCGGTCCTCCTCCCGAACTAGGGCAGCACTGATTGCGTTTTATAATACCGCTAAGTAAATGTATAATTTCTCATGATCGATAGGCATTGACAAGATTGGCAGTGTGGAGAGATGTTGAATTAGTGCTCGGAATGCGCCCTCACATTCCGTAGTCCCTTCAAAGTTTCATTTTCCCTTTCGGATCAGATCGAAGAAGGGAATGCACTTGTCAGTGGACTTTGAAATGAACCTGCTCGGTGCTGCAACTTTTCCGTTGAGACTATGGACTTGCTTTATAGTATTCGGAGTTTCAAGATTTCTGATTGCCCATATCTTTTCGGGATTGGCTTCGATTCCTCGAGCGTTGACGATAAACCGAAGGAATTTGCCGAATGCTACCCCAAAATGACATTTCAATGGGTTGAGCTTCATTCTGTATTCACGGAGGATATTAAACATTGACTCCAGGTCTCTGATGTGATCGGTGGAAAATCGCGACTTGACTAGCATGTCGTCCACATATACCTCCATGGTCTTTCCAATATAGTTAGCGAACATTCGATTAACTAACCGTTGATAAGTGGCCCCAGCATTCTTGAGTCTAAAAGGCATAACTTTGTAGCAATAGAGCCCCATATTAGTTACGAAGCTGGTATGCTCCTGGTCAGGTAGGTGCATGGGTATTTGATTATAGCCAGAGTACGCATCCATGAAGGATAAAAGTTCATGTCCAGCCGTTGAGTCTACAAGTTGATCAATTCGTGGAAGTGGAAAACTGCCTTTGAGGCAAGCTTTATTCAAGTCTGAGTAGTCAACACATGTTCTCCATTTCCCATTTGGCTTTCGAACTAGTACAGGATTGGACACCCATTCCGGGTATAATGCATCTCGAATGAACCCACTCGTCTTAAGCTTGTCTACCTCTTCTTTAAGGGCGGCAGATCTCTCTGGATCCATACCACGCCTTTTTTGCTTGACCCGGACGTACCGCGGGTCAACGTTTAGTGTGTGGCTCGCGATGTCCGGCGAGATCCCACACATATCAGAGTGCGTCTAGGCAAACACATCGAGGTTTACCCGGAGAAATTCAACCAATTCCTCTTGCATTTGTTGGCTTAGCTGAGATCCAATCTTTATCATTTTTGAGTCATCATTATCGTCGATTGGAACATCGATCGTCAGTTCGACCGAAGAAGCTTGACTGTCTTTACCTTCATCTTCACTTTCAGTATCTCTCGGGTCAAGATCTCTTTAGAATTGGTCGGGGAGCCCGGGCCTAGGCGCTAATTGTTAATTATCAGCAAAGCGGACGCAAAGAAATTCCTCTACGCCATTTCCTTTTTCTTTCCACTGTGCCTTGAGCAGCTCAACAACGTAACAGGATCGCCCTGCGGCCCGATCCCCTTGAATAACTCCGACACCATTGTCGGTAGGGAATTTTAAAGTCAAACACCATAGGGCGATGGCAGCAATAAATTCAGCTAGGGCTGGTCGGCCCAAGAAAGCATTATAAGGGGAGTTTATATCCAAAACAACAAACTGTAGTATCCAGACTCTCCGGCGTTCACCAATTCCCAACTCCATTGGCAATTCCACAACTCCAGCGGGTATAGTTGCACTCCCGTTGAAACCATGAATGCGAGACTGACATGGCTTCAAGTCTTTAGTCTCCATTCTCATCTGGTCATAAGCTCGTTTAAACAAGATATTCATAGAGCTACCGTTGTCTACCAAGATCCTCTTCATCCAAGCAGGACCTATTTGAGCTGATATGACGAGCGGATCAATAGTGGGGGCTTTGACCCAGTCGGCATCCCGACCTCGAAATATGATGTCATCTGCCATCGTTCTTTGCTGTTTGGCCGAAGCCCCATCTTCAGAATTACTACAACATTCAAAGTCTGCATGCCTGATAGAGCTGGCATACGACTCCATTTCCTTCCAGCTTCGGTCTACTGGATGAGGACCACCACAAACAGTGTTTATCACCAACCTCCCGCCAATACGAGCAGGTTCCTCCTGTCTAGCCGGATTCAGTATATGATTTTGATTTGATGGGCCCGCACCTCCAGACTGTGGCATCCGCACAAACTGTTCTAACTTCCTCTCTCTTATCAACTTTTCGATGAGATCCTTCAAGTGACGGCATTCATTTGTGTTATGGCCGTAGCTTTCGTGGAATCTACAAAATTTCCCCGTCTGAATTTGCTTCTCCGATGACTGTTTCGGAGCAGGCTTCTTGTACTGAATAGTATTGCAGGTTTGTAGATATACGTTCTCCAGCGACGTATTCAGAGGAGTGTAATTATTAAACATTGGAGCTCTACGTCGTGGACCACGGTTCTGATCCCGTTTTCTATTTTGGTTACCATTGCCTTTTTGCTGATCTTGCTTATTCTGAATATTCAATTGCACTTTTCCGGAACTCTCCCCGGATTGTTTAACAACAATATTACTTTGAATTCCTTCCACACTAGGCCTCACATCATCCTTCTTCCTAGACTGTTTCGCATCCTCCCTTCTCAAGAATTGAGCTGCTTTGGAATAGAAACGGTCCAATGATGCAGGGGGTTTTCCGGCCAACCAGTTGCCGAATTCAGAATCGGACTCAATTCACTTAGTCAGTGCCATAAGAATAGAGTTATCATTTGGGTTGCTGATCTCAGCACATGCAGCATGAAATCTCTCTAAATAACGCCTGAGTGTCTCTCCAAGAGCTTGAGTGACACTAGATAAAGTATTAACATCCTTTGGTCTCGCGACATGCATATGAAATTGCTCAATAAACTTTGTTGCCAACTGATTGAAGCATGAGATAGATCGAGGTAGCAGTCGGGTAAACCACATAGTCGCTATGCCCCCCAGTGAAATCGGGAAGCTTTGGCACTTGACTGCATCATCAGCTCGTGCAGCATTCATCAACCATTCATACTTCAAGATATGCTGATTAGGGTTAGAGTTCCCTTCATAAACGGGCAAAGTCGGCATCCTGAATCGCCGAGGTGGTTCAGCATAAAGTATCTCATCAGTAAAGGGGGTATGACTCTGGGAGATTCCCTAGTCGTCATTGCTAAGCCCTTGACTGTCACGGATCATTTGACGGATCATTGCTGACAAGTCGGGAAGCTGGACATTTTGAGCAGGTTGGGCCAAGGTGTGGTCGGGTTCCACAATGCGAGGAGGGGTCGGTCGCTATCGACGGTCCATGTCTCGCCTCCTTGGTTATATGTCTTCGTGGACATAAGGCTCAGGATGGTAATCACGCTGGTGATGGTTCGGATCTATCCGATTTCGGGTTTCAGCACCTAAATCAGTAGCAGTCGCAGTACGGTTATTAGTAACATGATGCGGGGTAGCGCCTCCTCGGGAGGAGGGTCTAGTCTGGTGGCTGGTTGATGGGCCAACTCTCAGTTGCCCAACATTCAATGTGTGTTGATGCCCAGTGGCCTGTGTGTAGCTTCCGTCTAGCCGTGGGCATGTAGATCTATGATGATAATCAGAAGAGGCTGAACTCTCGGTGGAGGAATGGGAAGCCTGATCCCTCCTGGATCTCCTTCGTCGCTGACGGTTCAGTTGGTTGGCTAGTTCCGCATTAGCACGGAGCTGTTGAGTGAGCTTTTGGCGGCTCTGAGTCAATTTTTGCATCAACATCTGAAATTCTTCCCTGGTGACAGGGCCTTGCGGATCTGATGGTTCGGTAGCATTCTGATCAACTGGAGGCAGTTGCACGGGATAATGTCTGTCCCGTCCTTCAGGATCTGCAGCTGTGGAAGTAGTCCTTGTGTTAACCATGATGGATGATGAAGCTCTCTCCTAGATTTGTAGCAAATTCGAATAGGATGGAAGAACTTCTGAAATTGAGATCTGGATCTTCTCCTTGGATGTTTGCAATCAGATATCGGCAGTAGATCCAATGAGCAGAAGGAAAAAATTGGTTTTTCTCTCAGTGAAAGCACCAAAGTGTTTGTACCAAAATTGGGCACAACACTCTTCGGAAGAGTTTGAAGAGATAAAATGAAGAAATTAAATGGAAAATGAGGATTATCTAATAAACACTTCAAAAAAAAATAAGAGAATACGCAGAAACATAGAAATTTAGAGTGGTTCGGCGTGTTGCCTACGTCCACTATGAAATTGATGATTTTATTGATGTTTTCTTGCTGATTACAGCGGATTACAGTGATGAAATTCGAGTACAACAGCAGCTTTGTAGTGCAAAAATGTTTTCGGCAGAGTCTGGACGTCAAAGAGCCAAAATATCCTTTTTCTGTAAGCTTTGGGGTGCTATTTATAGGCATATTATGCAAATATCTCGCTCAGATCTCCGGAGACCTCTTCTGACATGTATGCGGGCCCACGCGATCGATCCCACGTGATTTGCACTCGGTCCGTAATTGATACGAACAAATTTCATATCGATCAAGATTTGGCCCAATCGAGTCGAAACTTGGCATGAACATTCCTTAGGTCGTACGTAAGCTCCTGTGAAAATTTCATAGCATTTTGACTTGTGGATCGCAAGTTATGATCGATACGAATTCGAGTCTTCGGTAGGCTGTTCGATCCTTTCATATCGCTCTGTTCGAATCGATGTTGAGCGCATGCCTGCGAATTGACGTGGCGCTTGGTTTTTGGATCGCTCCACTTTTGATGCCGAGTTGACTGCTTCCTCATTTGCATCCAATGTCGATGCCTTGCCCGTATCGATCGACTTCGGCCTTGTTCGTATCGATCCTCTTTGGCCTTGTTCGTATCGATATTAACTATTCTACTCGTATCGATCGTATTTGTTCATGTTCGTATCGATTGATTGATCTATTATGTTCCTACAAAATCGAGTGCTTGGTTCTATGCGTATCGATGGGAAGTGGCTATTTCGTATCGATCTGTGGTTGATCGATACGAAGTGTGTATGATGTTTGATCGACATGAACTAGACACCTTTATTGCAGTCGATGGATACGAAAAGGACAATAGCTGATCGATTCGAAGTGGGCCTGTCTTTTGATGGATACGAAGAAGGCCATTCTCGATGGAAACGAACAAGACAGCTGTTGATCGATATGAAGTGGAGTTGCTTGCTGATGGAGTCGAATAGATCGATACGAACAAAGCATACTCCTCTGATGGATATGAAGTAATGCGCTTTGATGGATACGAAATGATGGATGCGAATTGATGAAGATGGCCTAACCGATACGAAATGATGGATGCGATAGTAATGATTTCTTTGGCTTGCATCGATCATATCTTGAGCATACGAACTCGGATTGACCTGAAATTTGGAACGTTGGCTTTCATAGCTTTGCTTATCATGTCTTGTCAATTGCAGTTCGATCCAGACTCGGACAAAATTTACTGATATCCATAGCGGACCTGTGTATAACCGATCTTCGGGATGGACTTTCCTTCGTTTCCAGTCAAGTCCTTGGTATCACGGCCTTGCCAAAAGGCGGAATAACAGTGTTCTCAGTTATTCCTTGTATATTGTGTATTATTCCGTCATGGAGGAACATGTGTTTATTGTTTTGTACCGATATTGGATATATATAGACAAGTTATTTAATTGATGTTTTAATACGTACTAGTGTTAGTCCAAGATAATATTCATGTGTGTACCCTTTATAGCCTTATTTTCCATATAATGTGATAGTATTACTCAGTAATACTTTTGGATAGTATGGGTATAGAGGTGGAATGTTACAAATTGGTATCAGAGCAGGTTTAGAACAATACATTGTATATTAGAGACACAAGTCAAGACCTTAGTTGAGACTTAGAGTCCCTGACCCTTGGGAGTGTTGGGTAATATTCTATATTATATAAATATATAGGATGATTACTAGATAATCATCAGGAGACGTATTTGTGATTTTACAAATATAAGTATTAAAATATATAATTAATTTCTTTTCTTTCAAGTATGAATATAAAATGGTTAGAGTGGCAAGGACGAAAAGAGTTAGTCCAAACAGTATTATTAATATTTATATTAAATACTATATCTTCGGTGGTATAGTATTGCATTATTGTGTTCTAGCTTGGCTTTGTGTTGTTGGGTTTTAATTTATTTTAACAAAGTTCATAGCAGAAATTTATAATTAAATTCTGCTGATCACGTTGATTGTAGTCTTCTACATTTATGTGTTGAATTGGATGAATATACGAATTTTAAAAATAAATATTTTTATTCAAACAAGCATATGATTTAATAAAATATGAAATTGATTTTTATAAAGTGATTGAAAGTATTATAGCAGTTTATTTGGTGTTAATTTGTTTGTCGAGTGCTTTAAGAATTCAAGTCGATGCATCTGGCCAGCGTTATCGATATGAATTCCTAAACTAGGACGAGGCATTTTGAAACATTGTTTTGTAAATAAATACTATGTTTTGAAGGAAAAATATTACTATTATTATTTTGAATAATATTGAAAATAATGTTTTGAGGAAAGTTTTTTAAAAAAAATGTTGAGCTCAGTACTTTACAAAGTTTCTTTTGTAACCTCACAGTTCTCGTTTTGGTTATGGTATTGGATAGTTGTTGGTATTGTCATAAAAAAAGAAAAAAAAAGAAAAAAAGAAAAAAAAAGAAAACGATATAGCCGCTGTTTGGAAACTACATACTCCACCAAACAACGCATATTTCATTTAGTCGTAACTTTCAGACGGTTAGTTCGAATTCGACGATTTAACACTTTCTAGAAAGCTAAGAACCTAAAAAACAGCTTTTGTTTTGAGTGTTCTACAAAATTTAGTCTTTTAATAGGCCAAGAATGCAATTTTAATAGGTAGGCTCGCGCTTGTGTAGCATTTACAGATTTCATATTTTTTTAGAAAAAAATGACATAACTCTCAACATACTTAGTATGTTCAAGATCCGTAAGATGTTTTGGAAATTACATTCGATGCACTACAAAATTTTGATGTTTGGATCTTTAAAAGTTAGCATGAACAAGGCATAACATAAAATACATTAATATATATGTTATAATTTGATTCGTATTTAATGTTTGAGCTTCTTATAGGTACCAGCAAGCTACTAGTGGGTTGCATAAAGATTACTTACTTCAAATTTGCTGCTAAAAGAAGAAAAAAATTGCTTGCTAAAAATAAGAAAATTGAAAAAATAAAGGTATATTTCATGCATATGATGGTGTAGAGGATATAAATGCATGTATATTGATTGTTATACCCCATGCGGAAAGTCCCTTATATTATCTATTTTACTTTATGAAATGCGAGCCGTGCAAGGGAGATCTGTCGAAATTTTCTGTAATTTCAGCACTTAGAAAATATTTAAGGACTTAATCATATATTATTTAAAATACAAATCTTTAAAATAAAATTTTGATTAAATTAATAGCATGAATGTAATATAAATTAAATTTAATAATGAGAATTTATTTTATCTATATTGATGCATGTAGTATGATGATTATATGTAAACGTTATATAAATCTTTATATAAGGATGTTATTCGTACATCATGTTAACTAATGAAGTGATGATTCATCTTTTGTTATAGGAGTTGTTAGAGATTCTCCTTATATAAGAATTGCGAGGACGTAATTCATTTAAGGAGGAAAGTCTATAACAACCCAATTTTTAAGTAATAATTAAAGTAAGTTAATAAAAAGTAATTTAATTAATTAAATTGGAATTTTAATGTGATCTAAATTTAAAATTTAAAATTAATTTTTTATGTAAAAGGAGATGAAAAGGAAAGAAAATAAAAATATGTATATTTGTTTGCTAAAGAAGCCCAAGCCGATTAATTATCTTTCCTTCTCCACTTCTCTAGAATATTTCCCTTTTTACCTCAACCTATTTCAAACCGTATCCCCATTCGTTTTAGCCCTAGCTTCCTACTTCCCCAAAATCTATTCGTTTAATTCGGGAAATAAAAATCATTCGCTCAAAGCCCTTGAAGTCAAGATCGTCGATCAACGCCAGGGGAGGAGGAGGCCGAAGCGACTTCGACGACACGATGGCAAATGGAGATGCACGATTGAGCCTGGCAAGGCATCATGATTGATGATGATTGAAGGTGATGGGTTTTTTGGGTTTTGGTAGAGGTTGAAGGAGGGTGGCGAGCTGGGCTTGGTGCTGCTTGATGACAGATGTGGAGGTTGAGGCAGCGAGCAGGTGGCTGGTGGCGTTCAAGTGAAGGTGGCTGCAATATTTGTGATTTAGCAGTGGAACGAGGTGTTGGCGATGATGTTGATGTGTGTGGAGTTGGAGTTTTGGGCCGAATTGCGTGTGTCGATGGATGTCACTAATTCGGTAATTAGAGGGTCATTTAGGTGAGTATCTCACTCACACTATGTTTAATTCATTTTATTTATGCATATTCACCCGTATATCCACATGTTTAGTTTGGTTGAATGAATTATTGGCTGATATTAGTTATTATTAGATCGATTGTGTGAAATTGGATATTTGTTTTGTGTACATGAATGAAGTTGTAATTCACTGTGTTTTCACTACTTGTGCATGTATGTGTAGGGGGGAAGGTTTCAACCTTATATGTTTGCAAGCTTTAGTAATTTATAATTAAAATATACGTATATGTATATTTATATTTAAAATAAACTAAATCAAATACACCTAGGCACTAATATATATATATATATATCTGTGTGTGTGTGTGAATGTAAATTTAGGTCTAATAAATTAATAAAGAGAATTTGTATTATTTAAATGGCATTTAGTTGTCTTTTTATAGAAGTGCGAAATTTTATTTTATACATATATAATTCAAGTTTTGAAAATGTAATAATTTGATTATGAATAAGTTAAATTAATTTGGATGTTTTATAATTATTTAAAATAGTATTTAGATATTTATAATTGTGGAGTAAATGTTATGAGTAACATTTAGTTTACAAACTGTTTATGGTTTGCTAAAAGAAAGAAATGAGTTTTATTATGTTATTCGTAAATACTAAAGTATTATTTAATTTATATAAGATTGGAAAATTTATTATTTTAAAAAATATGAAATAATCCATAATTGATATTTTATAGCATTCAAAGTATAATATTTTAATATCTAAATCAAGTTAGTGATATTATATTGGGTTTTGATTAATTATCTATTTCTAAGTATTTAGTACGTTAAGTTAACGTTATATGTTGTGAATATATATATATATATTATATTGGGTTTTGATTAATTATCTATTTCTAACTATTTCGATGATTCTTTTCTTGGTTGTTGAATAAAGGGTAGTGTATGTGATTCCTAGATTTTTCGATTTCTCATCTTCTTGTTATTGATTTTGATGACATGAGCGATTCACCGTTGATATGGATTTGTTTGGTGATTTTTGATTATATGGTAATAACATCCTTATGTGATTTTTGTGAGGTAATTCTCTATAGTGAGTAATCAGAATAAATGGAATTATAATACCGTTTGGGATGGGGCATTCGGTAATATTTCCTCGGTTATTCTTTGGACTCATTATATAGAATATTGAGTGGATTAAGTGGAATTTATAAGCAACGAAAAAATGTTTAAGTATCACGCATTTGTATGGGATGATATTGTGATATTTATTCAATTATTTATTGTAAGTATATGACACTTGCATGACGGGAATAGTATGGATAGTGTGAGGTGATACGTAGTTATATATGGCTCCATGCTTGTATTTAGTGAGACTTCGGGTCTATATTATATTGGTTCTATATGCCACTATTACGATGTACTCATATATGTTTGTTGGAGAGGACCGGATAGCCGGTATCTACCCTAGTGGCCTGATTAGAGGGTCAGAACCTAGATCTGTGGCACCTTATATATATATATGTATGTATGTATGTATATATATAGCTCAATGCTTAAGCTTTGTGCTACCCTTATGTGTGCATTAGCCCATTATGTCACTAGGCTAGCATTCTGTTTCCTGTAGGGTCATTCGTAGTGTCGTGACTCAAAGCCCACGCGTTGACGACCACACCGGTGGATACGTGTCATGTTTACTAGGAATTAACTAAAGGTCGCAGAGACTTAGTGCCTCTAAAGCTTGCTTAGTGCTATCAGTCTCTTTTCTGGTACCGACGGAGTGATAGATTGACATATACGATTGATATACCTCACTGTAGCATTGATGTGGGCCGGGTGCCACATATTATATATGTATATATGTATGTATGTGACTCTACTTGGGACGTCGTGTTTGTCGTACAGTCATTTCCCGTTATGATATTTTTTGATAGATATATGTGAGAAGATGATATTATATCTAAGTTATATGATTAGTGTTTAGTGGATTCTCAGTATATTTATAGGCAACCTATCTATCCTTTTTTTATATTGATGATGATGTTTTATTTATTGAGATTGAGAGTTATATTTGGCCAATACTTCGTGCTAGCCTGATTATATTTGGTGACATCTTCTCTGGTGATATTTCTTTATCTGATGATGTTTTTTGGATATATATGATTCACTCATTTATGTTGATTCTGTGATTTCTGATTTGATGTTTCTATATAGGTAATGACATCTTTTGATATGAGAATTGATTGTTTTAGATGGATTTGAGATATTTGGGTGATGTGATCCCTGGATGATTGTTTATAACATTATATACATTTTAGGCATACATTATCATATTTTTATACATCCTTTGACATGTCATCTTTTGATTTGATTATCGATGTCAGCATTATTATATTATTTTTCCGTGTTTATATTGTGTTACCATTCTTATATACCCTTGATTAGACATAGTCTGACTCATGAGTTATTTTATAATACAAGGGTCGGTCCGAGACATTTTAGGTACAGAGACGACATGACCAGCATTTTTTTAATGGGCTTAGAGGAGGCATATATATTAGGATTATTGTATTATATTTATGTGACATTGATTCACTGTATTTATATTGGATAAATGGATACATAATTGTATAGTGATTGTTTATCACATTTTATTGAGACGGCTAACATTTGAGATATTTGTATTTAAACAGTACCATATATTATGTATCATATTATATGTTCTTGTTGCGATTGACTCTGTGTTCTCTGTTATTTATCGTATATTGTGTATTGTTCTGTCTTGGAGGCACACGTGTTTATTTTTTTGTACCAACACTGGGTACATATAGATGAGTTGTTTACTTGATGTTTTAATACGTACTAGTGTTAGTCCAAGATAATATTCACGTATGTACCCCTTATAGCCTCATTCTCCGTCTTATCTGATAGTATTACTCAATATTCACGTGTGTACCCCTTATAGCCTCATTGTTATCTGAAGAGTAGTTTTAAGTTTGAAATCGAAGGTTGATCTTTGGTGTATAAAGTATAATTTGCATATACGAATTGGATCACTTATAAAAATCAAGTTTATGAAATTAATAAATAATCCTTCTTAATTATGGTGGTATGAAAGCATCTTTCCTTACTTAACACTGAAGGATAAGTGGTTTGAGTTTATAGTAAACAATGTTTTTGAATGGCATTTATTTTGATCTATTTAATATGATTTTGAAATAGGAAATCTTTCTTAATGTTTTGTGAACATACTTATACCATTGTATAAGTATATGGAAAGTTTCCAAGTAGTGAAAATGTAGTGTTTCGTGAATATACTTATACTAGTGAGATATGTATATGAACATTTTTACAAGTATTGAAAAGTTACATATTAGGACAATTTTTTGATCAAGGCCTTGCAGCAAAACTAATAACAAAAATAAGCATCTTCAAAAACTAATTGCCAAAATAGGCCTCGTTTACTTTTGTACATGCGCAAAAATGGAATGCGCAAGTATATTTTTTTATACGTAGAGCTTGCGCATTCCATATTTGTGCAAGATATGTTTTTAAGCTTGCGCAAATATGGAAAGCGCAAGCTCATTTTCGGGCATCAAAAAGACAAAGAGCTGAATCTGGAGTCATTCATCAAACCTATCCCCTTTCTTCCCAAAACCCTCCCCATTTCCAACTTCAAACCCATTTCAAATCCTAATATCTTAAGTCAAAATCATTTTTCCTCATCTATTTCTTCAAACAAACACTCTATTGCGCATAAAATGGAAGCTAGCTCTTCATCTACGTTTATTAGTGGTAATTATAATTCCTTTTTTTAATTTGAATACTACTTTAGAAATGATTGTTTTTGTTAGCGGAAGAGGTAGTGTTGATGATGTCGATGTGAATGTACTCACATTGTTGGCTTCTTTGCTGAAAATGCAAAAGGATTTGAAGTATTCATATAGCAAAAACCCTAACTTTGTACATAGTTTTTGTATTGATAAACGGTTGTTGTTGTTTGTAGAATTGTCTCCTGGGCCCGAAGATAGAAGTGTTCTCTATCTTCAAGAACACCATAGGAGCCAAAACGACACATTAATGGAGGTAAATGTTCGATATTGGTAAACCGGGGAATTCAAATATGAAGTCTGAATTATAATTTGTTTATATATTGCAGGGTGTTGAAACTGTGAAGATATGCGATCATTCGAGCAAGCTCAAGGATCGATTATAAAGATCCAAGATTGGAGCCGAATCTACGAATCTCCAGATTTTGGAAAGCTATGCAAATCGACTACATTCGGCTCGATCATCACCTTCTTACTGCTTTATGCGATAGATGGAGGCCGGAAACAAATACGTTTCATATGAGAGTCGAGGAGATGACAGTGACTCTAGCGGATGTGCATTTTCTTTTCGGTCTTAAAGGAGACGGTCATCCAGTATGTTTGCAAAATTTAGATATCGATTACATCGAATTGGCTCATGACTTGCTTGGTATTTTTCCGCCTAGAGAGGCGGTTAAGTCTAAAAGTGATTTATCAATGACTTGGTTTAAAAGTGAATTTTCTGAACCACTACCCGAAGGGGCGACCGATTTAGATATACTTCGCCGCACTCGTGCCATGATATTGTATTTTTTGAGTTGCCGATTATTTCCCGATCATTCAAAAGGGAGATTAAGTTTGAAACTTTTACCTTTTTTGGATGATTTGGCTGACTGTGGTTATCATTCTTGGGGTAGTGTTGTTCTCTGCTATTTGTATAGTGAGTTATCGAATGTTGCCTTGCAACGTCGAAAAGTTTTAGGGGGTTCTGCAACGTTGTTGCAACTATGGTCGTGGTCGCATATTGCTATTGGACGGCCGTCTATTAGAATTCATACCGACTTAGATCTGTATCTTCCATTCGGGGCTAGGTGGAACTGTGCTAGGAGTTGGCGTGAGACGCCAAGAAATGTACAGTTTTACCGTAATGAGTTGGATTTGTTGGCGGATGATGTGGTTACATGGGAACCATATTCATTAGTGTAAAAATTTGGACATCTGGAAATTGAGTATTCGTTCGCCGGTTGGATTGCTAAGAGCCGACTGATTCTATTTTTAGACTTTGAGTTGTATGCACCCGATCGGGTTATGCGATAGTTTTCCTTTGATTATCAGCACATTCCCGATCCTGTCGTCCCCCTTGATCCAGAACCCACTAGCTGGATGGCATTTTTGGAGGAAAGTATTGCTATTTGGGAATCAAGAATTGATCGTGCCGAACGAGCACGTGACCCTCTGACACCTTTGAGCGAGTACGAGTATTGGTATTGGCAAATTACTCGTCGTTATATCCTTAAAAAGTCGGCAAGGAAGTTGGTTGCGTACACTCCCCGTGCTCCTCTAGAACGTGATGTGGTAAGTGTTGTATTTTCAAATTTTGTATAGTTCAATTTTTATATCATATTGATGCATTGTTATGATTTATGGTTTAGGTAAGCGGAATATACAGCGCTTTGGATGTGGTGGGCGAAATAGAAGAAAGTCATATGGAGCTGGACAAGGTCTTAAGCAAGTGCATTGACCTACGACGAATACTTGACACGATTTTGGGTCGGAATAAGCTAAGAAGGCCGGCCAAGCCGCTGCGCGTTGTAGAAGAGCCACCGCGTTGTACAGAGGAGACACATACCACAGTAGCGGGTGGACAAGGCCAATGGGAGGAGGCACATGTAGAGGGGGAGGCTTCACAACATCCCGGTGGCGAAACTACAGCTGGATGGCCAGCTTGGCCTGAGGTAGAGCATCAATACACCGGCGGAGAAACTCACGCTGAATGGCCGGTTTGGCACGAAGGAGAACAACAATTCGGCTATGTTGGATAGTCGACATACGAGCATACGCAAGAGCCGCCGCAGTGAGAAATTCAACAAGAAGAACTCATTTTTTGGCCAAGTTAACAACAAGAAATTCCGCTGCCTACACCCGCTCCAACATTCGAAGAAGGCCAAGGATCGGCTCCCATCGTGTACAAACGGAAGAAGAAGAAAAGAGACACCCCACTTGAGATAAGAAGGATTCGTGATTGACGGTGTTGGTCATATTGTTGTTGTTTCTTTTGGTTGGGTTAGGTTAGGGGTTGTTGCCTTGTATGTGTCTATGTTATTGTACGACCTGTTCAACCTTTTTTGGATGATTTTAAATTGTCAGTTGGATCGTGTTATTTATTTTGTTTTGTGATGGTATTGTTAATGAAATGGCATGTTATTTGTTTTTTTTTGTGTGGTAGAGCAGCTCTCTGTTTGGAACTGACCCAAAATATAGCTTGCGCATATGTGGAATGCGCAAGCTATATTGTCAATAAAGCTTGCGCATTCCACATATACGCAAGCTATATTTTGGGTCAGTTCCAAACAGAGAGCTGCTCTACCAAAAATAGCTTGCGCGTATGTGGAATGCGCAAGCTATATTGTCAATATAGCTTGCGCATTCTACATATGCGCAAGCTATTTTTGGGTTATTTACAGCAGTCCGCAAATGCTACATTTGCTCTTTTGTAGCATAGGCAGAACGCTGCAAATAACCCAGTTCTACGCTCAAAAATAGCTTGCGCATTTCTGGAATGCGCAAGCTATATTGTCCCTATCCATATATTTCAAAAATAGCTTGCGCATTCCACATATGCGCAAGCTATTTTTAGCGTAGAAAGCATGCACATTCCATATATGCGCAAGCGTATATTTGTCCCTGTCCGAGACAGAAAGCTGTTTCAACACCATAAATTACACGATTTCACAAAAAAAGTCTGAACAACATTCTATATAACATGCAAACACCATTCGAATGACAACACCATTACATAACAAAGTCCACAGCATCCGAAAAAGTTTCAACAAGGCGTACAGTAACATAGACGTTCTAGTTCTATTACAATTCAACGCGGACAAGTATTTTTCTTGTGGCCAATAGAACCACAGTTGCTACATCTATTATGGCCGGATGAAGATGGCGGATCCATAAAACTTTTTATTCTAGTAGACCGAGGACGACCTGAATTTCTGCGCACAGGCGGCGGTTGTATAATTGGACCATCGTAGACGTTCAATGTCGACTATTCGGTACAGGGTGGAATAAAGGAGCATAAGCTGTGGAATACATAGCCTTCGTGTACCACATGGAGATTAAGTCAAAATACGCTCTATTAGCACCACCCGAACCACGTGAACAAGCCGCTAATTCATGGGAGCACGAAAAATGATCTAATGTAGGCATGTTGCACGAACATTGGCAACATTATCTTCGATATTCACTGTATAATCAAACATATGCACATCTTTCACCTGCCATTCAACGAAGCTATATCTCTCTATAGACATGAGCCTCGATTCTTCCATTCTTCTCCGTGCTAATGCTTCCTGCCTAGGTGCGAGGTGCGACGTCCACTCTTCCCCTTGAGTACGTCGTTCGACGAAGTAATGGTTCAGTCGATGAAACGTACGTGCAACCAATGATCTAACAGGTAAATTCCTATTTCCTTTGAGCACACCGTTAAAGCTTTCGGAAACGTTGGTCGTCATCATATTGAATCTTACTCCGCCATCGTGACAAAGAGTCCAGCTTGATTCCTGGTCTTTCAAACTTATTTCAATCCACGCATCGGCATCTCGATTTACATCCTTCAACTGTTTTCGAAGATCATTATATTTTACGACCTCCGATGCCATGGCACATGCGTGTAATAAATTTTGTAGCTCATCCATGCCAAACCCCGCTTTCTTGAAATTTGCTTTAATATGACGGATACAACAACGATGATGATGTTCAACTGGCCAACCTTCTCTAAGCGCACGTGGAATTCCTTTCATACGATCCGAGATAAAGGTGATACATCTAGTACGTACGGATGGAATATAATTCCATATGCAACGAACAAACCAACTCCACGTTTGCCACGACTCTGTTTGTACAATAGCAAAAGCTAAAGGAAACAGCCCTTGATTTGCATCCACCCCAGTTGCTACTAGTAATGTACCCAGATACTTCCCGTATAAATGAGTGCCATCAATAGACAATATGGGTCGACAGTGGTCGAAGCCTTGAATAGAAGCTCCGAAAGCCCAAAAAGCACCATAAAAAACACCACGACTATGAATAACATCATATATGGTTCCGGGGTTGGTATGTTGTAGGGCTCTAAGATATTTCGGCAATTCCGCGTACGACGATTCCCAATCGCCATAAATCATTGCAACAGCTTTCTGCAGTCCGTGCCAGGCTCAAAAATAACTCACTTTAATATGAAACATGTTGGACATTGTCTCTTGAACAGTTCTTGCAGTCATGTTTGTTTCAGCTTTAATCAACGGAAGTATTTTGCTGCATATAAACTTAGCAGTTGCCTGTCGATGGTTTGAGTTGATGGTTGCATTTAAACAAGTGTGATCGTCGCCGTATGTAGTTATCTTCCACCAGTTTGAATTTTTTCTTACCGAAAGGCTTGCATGAACTCGCCAAGGGCATGTTTCTTCCACAACACAACTGACCGTGTATTGATTTGCACGCAATTTCAGAACTTGAAACGAAACTGAAAATTTAATCGACCATTCACATAACTGTTCAATAAGCTTCTGCTTACTCAAAAATTAACCCAACTCGTGGACCGTTCTCCGCACATTCTCTTCCATAAACTTCCACGTCTTGATGACAATTTTGCATTATCGATTTCACCATCATTGATGTCGTGCATAAATCATCGGCTAGAGCCTCTTCATATGTGATTTGTTCTTCTTCCGCATTTACATCATCAGCCTCCTCAATGTCTGCATATATGATTGCATCATTGTTAACTTCCATTTGATGGATCCAAGTTCTATCCTCATCATCCGTACAAGCTACTTCCATGCTATCCAATTGTCCACAACTCCCATGTGGAGTAAGAACATGATCATCGACACCATCGTCATCACAACTAGTAAATGCATCTTCGACACTAGGAATACAAAAAACAAAGGTCATATATTTTGCATTAACGTAAGCCAAAATACAAGTGCAAACGTATAATAGTACTCACTTTTCAAACGCCTGCGACTGATTTGGATTTATAGCGTTCTGCATCATATGTTGTTCCTGACTAGAAGAGACTCCAACCATTCCGTTGTACCTATGAAGTAAGTTTGTAAACTCTCCACCTTGATGGCTTGAAAAATACGACGGATACGCCGAACATTGTGTTTCTTGTAACTGTGTAGTGTGCATATACTCATCCCCAGAGAGTACTGCCGCTTGTGTTTCAACCACATTTTCATGTTCCACTCTCACAACGTAGATTTCTATCACTCTCATTCCAACTGAAAAGGTGGAGTTCAAATCGTCGTCGTCTTCCAAATCAATAGCGGATGCACCATCATCCCGAACCCATTTCACCGCTAATTTTAAATCATATATCACAGGATTTGCTTTTGTCACTTCAAATGCCCTTTGTTTAAGCTCTTCGAAACTACAATGATTTTTTATTGTCGATCCTTTTCGCCTCCCGCCCACATATCTAGGTTTACCTTCATCATCAACCAACAATTCGCCATCAAAGTAAAATATAGTCGGAATCTTTGACATTATCTGCAAAAAAATTTCCAATACCTCATTCATATTTTTTGGTCATCGACATAACTATAAACATCAATTTGATGAATTATTACCTATTTTTTCTAAGTAGATTTTGCTTCCGCATTCAATCTTCAACCAAAAGCAGTCAACTCAATCTTTAAAAAAACCGAAACAAGCAAATCAATATAATAATGTAACCAATATATTTCGTTATTAAAGTCAACACTATCAAATGAATTTCAAAAACATAATAAACTATCCACCATGCTCACAATACGGGTTACAACAAATACAAACATTTTCGCAACAACACAATACAAATCCAACGGTACAACATAAAATCCAAATATGACAACTTAACCAAGCCCCAAACATCTACCACATTATAGGCCTTCCACTGTTCGTCCTTAGTTCTTCATTCACACTTTTCAAACGACTTATTTCGGCTTGCAATTCGTGGGCATACTCAAGTCCCCTTTCGCACAGGGGTTGATCAATCCATTTAAAATAATTGCAACAATCATATTCACGAGGATTCAATCTATGTTCGTTGTATGAACTACATCCGAAAAATCTTCGTCCAACATTCTTTTCCTTTCTGCAAACAACCACTACACACATATCTCCACAATAACAATTTGGATATGGTCATTGTCCCCTTGGCACGGATGGACCAACAGGATGTATAGGCGTCAGCAAATTTCCACCAATTGTATGTTGATGACCGGGCATTTCCGCAGAAACAACTTCACATAAACGACCGTGTAAGGTTGATGATCCTGAATGGAATTTACGCGGTACTGGTTCAAACTGTGTATCCAGAACATGATCGACATCAAAGTCAATATGACTTGAACTTGCAACTTCGATTTTCCCTTCAACCTCATCAAAATGTTTCATCAATGTTTCGTCGTCTATCTCCCAATCATTAATGTCTACCGTCATAATAAACAATAAACAATTAAGGTCTAAATTAGGGTTTTTAATTTACTACTATTTAAATTGGGTTTCCCAATTCATCAAACACTAACAACTAATTCAACAACAACACCATTGTCTAATAATTAACACCAGCACCACCAATAACTCTTCATTTTCAACAACATCAACAATAGCAAAATTACATCTTAATTTTCAAAAAAAGGAATTATAATTACCTCTAATCAACGTAGATGAAGAGCTAGCTTCCATTTTATGCGCAATAGAGTGTTTGTTTGAAGAAATAGATGAGGAAAAATGATTTTGACTTAAGATATTAGGATTTGAAATGGGTTTGAAGTTGGAAATGGGGAGGGTTTTGGGAAGAAAGGGGATAGGTTTGATGAATGACCCCAAATTCAGCTCTCTATCTTTTTGATGCCCGAAAATGAGCTTGCGCATTCCATATTTGCGCAAGCTTAAAAATATAGCTTGCGCAAATATGGAATGCGCAAGCTCTACGTGCAAAAAAAATATACTTGCGCATTCCATATTTGTGCATGTACAAAAGTAAACGAGGCCTATTTTGGCAATTAGTTTTTGAAGATGCTTATTTTTGTTATTGGTTTTGCTGCAAGGCCTTGATCAAAAAATTATCCTACTTTTTATTAATGAAATATTAATAAAAAAGGCTTAGTCGTTGCTATTTGAAATTAAATCTATGTTTGATTGTTTTTTTATTTGATAGTTAAATAATCGACTATCAAATCTTAACCAAATATAACTTTAGGAGAAACACATGAGTTATATGCCACAGTTATCTTTGATGATGTAGTACTGTGAGTATAAATCTCGTTTTGTTCTCCTACGACAAATGATAAGGTAATTCATCCGCTTAAACGGTTAGGAGGCGATCTCCGCTCTTATGTATTGTCTGTTTATTTCCAAAAGAATCAGAGTTGAGTTTACTGGAATCTCTCGATTGGTTTTAGAGCGACCGATAATTGGGGGAGTGTACTTATATTAGATGGCTCAAAACCATAACCACTCCTAAACTATATACGTGTTTGATGCTTTGGAAGAGATTCAAGACTGGTTCGAGATAATGGAATCAAAGATGGAGTTTTTGAAGTGCAATGGCTACTTGCAACTAATCCTGAGGATGATTCCAAGATAGATGTAGTAGAAGTAGTGCCTTTGGTTGGTTCTGAACAACTTGTATGGATGAATGCTGACATTACATTGTTGAATGGAGGGCAGAGTTAGCATTCAAAGTGGAAATTGCTAGAAGGAAAAGGTAAAAACGTAACCTCACAAGCCTCACACTCCAGTAATGGCTAAAGTAGGGTAGATGTAATAGAGCTATGTGGTTCGGTACCATTAGGAGCATCATTCCTCAGATCTAGATTAGGATTTTCTGGATTTGGTACGTGCGTGCAGGGCGATGGGGGACAATGTTTGCAGTCTCGGTGCCCGAGGGATGATGTAATCTGATATGCCATGTCAAAGGGGCAGCCGGCTCTATGTTGGCAGAGGTGCAAGGTTTGCATCCTTGGTGTTTGTACCAAAAATGGGCACAACACTCTTCGGGAGTTATTTGAAGAGATAAAATGAAGATTATAAATGTAAAACAGAGGTTATCTAACAAAACTCCAACAAACAGAAATGTAAAATGCACAGACAAGCAATTTAGAGTGGTTCGGCGTATGGCCTACGTCCACTATGAAGTTTTGATGATTTTATAGATTCTCTTTCAATGATTACAAGCGGTTACAGCAATGAACAGTGGATTACAGATTAGAATTCGAAATTGACAGCAAAAGTAGGATGCAAATCTCAATCCGGCAGAGTCTGGATGCTTCAGAGAAAAAGATCCTTTTTCTGTTGATTCTGGGGCTCTATTTATAGGCGTAGGAGGCTCAAATCTCGCTCAAACTCCGGGAGACTTGGTCTGGCACATGAGGGGACCCACTCGACCAACCTCAGAAAGTTTCGAGTCGATCTATGATCGATATGAAGTCATTTCGTATCGATCAAGATGATCTCCAATTGAGCTCAAATTTGGTGGACATGATCCTCAGTATGTATGAAAGCTTCCCTGAAAATTTCGTTGTATTTGGATAAGTGGATCTCAAGATATGGTCGATACGAAACGAGATCTCTCGAAGGCTGTTTGGTTCGTCCCCACGGCTTTGACTCGATCCCCCCCCGCATCGATTGCTGCACGTGCTTCTGAGATGAGGTGGCGCGCGCACTTCGTTTCGATCCAGTATTCGCTCCGCATTGACCGTTTCGATTCCATGGATCTCGCCTCGTTTGTTTCGATGAATGGCACGTCATCCTAGTTTATAGACTCGTTGAATATGAATGGCACGTCACCTGTTAATGGATACGAGTCTAGACCGATGCGAACTCGATGGGTTCGAATAAAGGAGGTCCGATGGATGCGAAGCAAACGTTGGCTGATGGATACGAAGCGCTTCAACCGTTGATGTGTACGAAGTCTATCGATACGAGCTCGATGGATTCGAACATGGCCGCTCCTGATTGATACGAACTCATGGGAGGTGATCGATACGAAGTAGGTGATCTGCCGATGGACTCGAATGAAACCGAGTCGAACCTGGGTACTTCGATGGATTCGAAGTTGATCGACACGAATCTTGATCGATTCGAACTAGAGCTTCGGTGATGGATACGAATGCGCCCAGAGTGATGGAAACGAAAGAGCCCAGAGTGATGGAAACGAAATCTGGGCTTCTTCCTTCAACTTGAATCGGTCATAACTTGAGCATGTGAACCCGGATTGATCCGAAATTTGAGATGTTGACTTCTATGATATTTCTTGTCATGTCCTATCAATTGTAGCTCAATCTGGCATCAAACAAAATTCAGCGATATCCATGGCGAGCTATCCCTGTCCTCTAGTCGATTCCTTGGTGTCCTGGCCTTGCCAAAAGGCGGGATAACATTTGCCCCCTAAAGTGCGTCTTGTGAAAACATGACGTGCTTTGAAAAGCCATAAGTTTGCGAGTCATCATCAGCATTTGTCGTCATTGAACCTCGCATTGATTCCTTCTTGAACTGGTTTGAAACTTGAGTTGAAACGATGTCTGATAATCGCCTTTTACCACCTTCTTGTATTGATCCCCTCATGAATCGATGTTAAAAGTTGGGAAACCTTTCTTCGTATCGATGCGGGCTGATTCGATGGATACGAAATGATTATTCGTATTGATGGATTATAACAGATACGAATTTTGTGATCGTATCGATAAGCCTGCATCGTTGAGATTGATGGTTCACAAAACGTGTGCTTCAAATCGATGGGGTCCATTGTCTTCAGGTGGCTTCTCTGCGCATCTCGAATCAGTGAAGTCTGGTGGGTTCGAAACGGACCTTCGCTTCGATGCGCCGTTTGACTGGTTGCGACCGGTCAGGTTGACTGGGAGTCGAATCGACTCGATTCCACCCTAGACTCCATATAAATACCTAGGACTTAGCCCATTTTTCACTTTTACTTTTTACTATTGCCTCATACTTTCTACGTTTTCGTATCGATCTACGAACTCTGAGAGAACAAACTGTTCTTACTTTCGAGTCGATCCCATCCTTCAAGCCTAAACATTAAACTCAGGTAATTAAATGATAGAATCGTGTTAAGAACGGCGAGATCTGAAATCTTAGCCATCCTTCTTGCTTTGGCAACCGATTTAAAGGAATCTGAGATCTGGACGCGAGGGAGCAAGATCGTGGATGGAGCGTGGCCATGGAGTTGAGGCCCTTTGGAGAAGAAGGAGATGCGGAGAAATTACTTCAGCTTCGTTTTGTATCGACCTGGAATGGGAGCATTCGAATCGATCTGAAGGATGTGATTTCGCACTGGTACAGAGATGGGAGCGGCGACTGATGCGAAGCCACCGTTTTCAGATTGGTTCGAGATCGGGGAACCTGATCGAAGCGAATTGGTCTGCCCTTGATCGATACGACACGTATCGATTCGAACCTGATCGATACGAAACATCCTGATCCCAGCCTGATCGATACGAACATATCGATTCGCACTAGGTCGATACGAAACACTCCTGTCCCAAGATGAACGATTCGAATGTATCGATTCGAATGCTCCCGGTTTTGAAAATGCGTGGTCCAGCTATCTCGATACGAACTTGAGATGTGGCAATCGATTCCATCTTAAATTTTGCCAGACTTAGGGAAATTTTGCATACTTGAACATTTGACTCCGACAAGCTTCCGCCTTGCATAATCAGACTTAATAGTAGAACTGCATATTTGACTGACTTTCGAAGCTTGTCGATGAAACTGCTATCTAACCAGAAATTGAAGTATGGTGAACTTTAACTTGAATCGATCGTTAGCATCCAGATGGCGCGGTTGTGACGGTCAGCAATGACAGTCATTTCCAGCCCGACCCTCATAGTTTTGTACTTTGCATATTTTAATTCTGCAGAATTCGCTCAACTCATGCACGACACTTGCACTGCACGACTCATTCATACACTTTACATTGGGGAATGCATGGGCTTTTTATCGTCTAATGATAGTTTCTCGTGAGTTAGCCAGTTATGGAACCATCAAGTTCGCAGCAACAAGAAACTCAGAATCCAACCCCTTCCAGACTTGAGATTCCGGATATCGAGGCCGAAGTTATCGGTCCAGCTCCGGACGAGTTGCTTGACGCATCCTTCATCAATAGTCCACCTGATTCTGTTCCGTCCAATATCTCCGAAGATACTTTAGGGAGAATATGCTTAAGGCATGGCCTGTCGTTGGACGACGTAATGTTGCCGGGGCCGGACGACAGACCGCATAATCCCCCAGAAGGATATACTGCTTTTAATCGGCATGCATGCGCAGCCGGTACACTTCCCCCGTTCAACGATTATATAAGAGAGGTATTGGCTTACTTGGATATTGCTCCGTCTCAGCTACATCCGAATGGATATGCTTCACTCAATGGCCGGTTCATCGCATTTATGGAATACCTCTACCGACCTCCCCGCCCGATCGAGATAAGATACCTCTTCAACTTTAAAAGTCGAACTGACAGCCCATCTTTTACATTCTTGGAGTCTGTAAGAAACTGCCAAGTTGTCATGGGGTCGTGGACTAGGCTGAGCTACTTCAAGTCAGAGTGGTTCTATGTACGATGTCCGCCGGGGTTTGCCAGAAGATGGCTGTTTAGACGTAAGCATTGTCTTTTTCCCAAGTAATTGACGGGGCAATTTTTGAATGAAACTATACTCATACCTCCTATTCCTTTTCTTTCAGCAATAATCCAGCGACCTGAAGGTGGCTACTATAAAGAGATAGTTCGTGTTCTTCAAGAAGTCCCTGGCGAAGAAAGGAATATCGAATTGCTACTGACGGACCAGAACCTTAGAGTTATTGGGTTGATCGGGCGGAGGCAGAGCATAAGGCTCGATGGTGCACTAAAGACCGTCTCCAGAGAAAAGGTCAAGCGGAAGAAACCCAGGGTTGTGATAATTGAGGAACCCGATTCCGAAAGAACTCATACCGACGAGGAACCGTTGGTCGGACCTGCTAATGCAATCCCGGATTCTGATGAAAAGAGAAAAGGCAAAGCGGTGGCCTCCAAATAGCCTAAATCCGGAAGGCGGAAGTCGGTGGTTTTACACCGCCCCCTGTCAGGAGTTAGAATTGCGGAGGCACCCTCCCTGCAAGCTGAAAATCAATTCGAAGGGCCTACTGACCCTCCAATCCCGGATTCTGATGAAAAGAGAAAAGGCAAAGCGGTGGCCTCCAAACAGCCTAAATCCGGAAGGGGGAAGTCGGTGGTTTTACACCGCCCCCTGTCAGGAGTTAGAATTGCGGAGGCATCCTCCCTGCAAGCTGAAAATCAATTCGAAGGGCCTGCTGACCCTCCAATCCCAGACATCGAGCCCGAGCAACACGACATCGAATTGGGTGGACCGCGACATATCGTCGATGTTAGCGAGTCTCTTCCTGCCAATGTGATTGACACTTCTGGTTGGTCCGGGGGGTTACACATTCACACACTCTTCACGGCACAACACATTTTTCTAACCGTAAACAACATATTGCAAATGGCTACTGACTTTTCGTGGTTTGCTTTTCAGGTACGATGTCTGGGCAAAGTTCTGTGCTTGGTAGTTTGCGCAACTAGCGCCGTTATCATGAGCCACGCAGGAGAGAGGGTGAGAGGGATTACGACTCAGGACACTCTGGTCAGGAAAAGTCTGACAGAGACAGGGGATACGTTCACCGATCCCGATCTCGCTCTCCTCCTCCCAGGACCTCCGCACCTCCTACGGTAGCAGTTGTTTGTCCTCCTGAAACTTCACGGCCTAGGCCACCTTCTCAAGCTCCGAGGCCCGATCAACCGCGCAGGACTGAAATAGCCACCTCCTCGGCTACCACACCGGTCCCAACTGATGCATCCAGTGAAGGAGCGCTTAAATTGGCACAGATGAGGAAGGAATTTCCCGACATTTGCTTTGATGGTTATGTCTTCCCTCCGCATTTGAGGAGAATTCCGCCAACCGCCGAAACCACTATCCATGATTATGTTGCGGACATCTTTTTCCAGTACAGGGAATGGGGACGGGCCGCGAGGAAAGAGTCCAAAGTGGCATTCGATCGGGGCGTCACCATTGAGAAGCTTGAGAAGGAGTTGGGTCACAATGACCGAATCATAAAAGCGCTCAACGCGGAGGCTTAGTCTTCTCGTAAATCTGAAATGGAGGCCCTAAAAAAGGTTGATGAAGTAAATGCTGCCATGACCAGGATGAAGCAAGAGCATTATACCGCCATCGAGGACATGGGTCATAGGAACACCACCATTACCGCCGAGAGGGATGCCGCTCTTAAGGAGCTTAATGAGCTGAAATCAAAGTTCTCCGAGATGGCGAAGGAGAAAGACGCAGCCAATGTCTCTGCGCATGAGGCCTGTGATCAGGCAGTGACGCTCTGAAGGGAGAAGGAAGCGGCTATGCAACAAGCTCGCGAAGCTGAGGCTGGGGTTGACGAGAAGGTACGGCAGGCGGAGGCCAGGATTGAGGCCGAGGTAGAAGAGCTACTCGTCACTTACAATGCCAATGTGCTAAGGCACCGAGATTTGACATGGCTTGACGATTACCCCACGCATCTCTATAACGCCTGGAACTTACTGGTTGATGAGGAGAAGTCTGGGCACCCTGATGAAGCCCTTGATGAATTCGAGCTGGAGAACCGCATCCTCAATGATGACGAAAAGAAGGTTCTCCATGACTCCATGATTTCCCACGATAAGGAGAGGCTTGGTGCCCAGACTCAGGACGTCGGAGAAAGCTCTGGTGCGGACCACCATGTTACGAGTTCTGAGATAATCGTGTCATCTCAATCTGAGCCAACTCCTATGATCGATTCCCAGCCTATTCCGGCATATGACCCAGACCGACCGCATCTATCTCCTATTAAGGAGCATCCTTCCGAAGTCGTTCAGACAACCCCGAGCCAAACCGAGGAAGGTACTCTGAACTAACTTTTTGTATACTTGGATTGGAGGGTCTGTGTCGAAGTGTACATTAACGACATGTTCTTTTTCTTTGATCAGTGACGGAATTTGCACCAGCTGTGCCTTTCACCGCCCAAGAACCAGGCCAAGTGCCAGAAGCCATCATTTCTGAGGCGACTTCCGTCGCGGCAATGGCACCAATCGGAGTAACGTAGGGGAGCTCACTTTCTTTCGATGAACAGATGATAAACGAGCTCCTCGGCCGTTAGAGTGATCCTTTTGCGGACTTGCCGTTTGGCCTGGGTGGATTCTCATCTACTTCTGACACTTCAACTCAGACTATCACAACCCATAGCGAGGCCAGAGCACAACAGGAAGCGGCGATGTTGGCCGAGATTAATGCCGAGATGGCGGCCGCGGCGCGTGGCGGCAGCGTAGATGGCGGAGCATCAACACAGTGCCCCACTCCTCTTATGATTGTGCACGCTTATTGATACTAATGTACCAGTCCCTCCTCCGGCTGCGGAGTCTGTTCTTCCAACTCCTCCTGTGGGAAGCATTCCCATAGAGTCCAGCTCGGACGAGGACGTCGACATTATGCCTTCACCCGAGGGGAGCCTGCCTAAGGAGAAAGGTTCCAAGCGAAAGGGTACTGGTGGTTCCAGTAGCTCCTCGAGGAAGAAGAAGTTGAGGAAGCAGAAGGATTAGACACTCCTTTTAGGCATACTTTTCTTTTTTGGTAGTTAGGGATTTTGTCACTTTTCTTTGTTCCCTTTTGTAGGCCGTGTTTAGATGCGGGTTCGGCCCCTGCAAGTAGGAGTATTTTGGAAAGGCTCATGTATGAACCGTAGCTTTTGATTTAGTTGAAAATAAAATTTTGTCTTCTAGTTTCAGCTAATGTTCCTTTCTATGCTTGAATATTGCAGTGTTCGAACTTTGGTCCGGTGTACTTGCATTATCTTATTGTTTCAAGAATAGCTCATTTTACTTGTTAAGTATGGAGATCTCGGACTTGAGTTGTGATAGGGGATCGCATCGGAGCTGAGCATCGCATAGTTTTGGGTAATGATTAACATTTGCCTCTGCCCCCAGTTCCAGGGTTAAGTTGTGATGATCAGCTTGTGATTTCATCAAGCGAGGACCGAGTGGTCGAACTACACTTGTTCTCTTATGAATCGTTTCATCCACACTCCGAGGATATATGTCATCTCGTAAGCGGTTGTTCACACTCTGGAAACACGGAGTTAACTGATGTTTGTACTCCGTCTTGCACTCTGGGAGCACGGAGTTGGTCGTTTATACTCCGCTTCGCACTCTGGGAACACGGAGTTAGTTGTTTATACTCCGTTTCGCACTCTGGGAGTACGGAGTTGAGTGTTTATACTCCGTCTCGCACTCTGGGAGCACGGAGTTGAATGTTTATACTCCGCTTTGCACTCTGGGAATGCGGAGTTGGATGTTTATACTCAGCTTCGCACTCTGGGAATGCGGAGTTGGTTGTTTTATACTCCGTTTCGCACTTTGGGAACACGGAGTTGAATGTTTATACTCCGTCTCGCACTCTGGGAGCGCGGAGTTGAATGTTTATACTCCGTCTCGCACTCTGGGAGCGCGGAGTTGAGTGTTTATACTCTGTCTCGCACTCTGGGAGCGCGGAGTCGAATGTTTATACTCCGTCTCGCACTCTGGGAGCACGGAGTTGAATGTTTATACTCCGTCTCGCACTCTGGGAGCACGGAGTTGAGTGTTTATACTCCGTCTCGCACTCTGGGAGTGCGGAGTCGAATGTTTATACTCCGTCTCGCACTCTGGGAGCACGGAGTTGAATGTTTATACTCCGTCTCGCACTTTGGGAGCACGGAGTTGAGTGTTTATACTCCGTCTCGCACTCTGGGAGCGCGGAGTCGAATGTTTATACTCCGTCTCGCACTCTGGGAGCACGGAGTTGATTGCAGGATTGTCGTGTGTCAAATCCATCAATATTGGTGTAATGGCTTGCCCCCGAGCTCGGGTTTCACTTAGTGAGTGGCCGGTCATATCGTAGCCACTCTCCATTTGAGTAAGTCCCATAGCGTGATGGGATTTAGCTCTTCGTGCATCGTGATGTCGTATATCGTACTTAATGAATCACAGCTCTGGCTCGAAGAAGTGGCATTTTATTGCTGAAATAAGAAAATGCGGCAAAGTCAGTTGCCTTATTACAAAATTCAAATTTCGAAATGCAGAAACAAATTGCTAAATAGAATGAAATAAATAAAGCCTGTCATATGTAATAGCGACGGAGACTTTCGCTGTTCCAAGCCCTCGGCAAATCGAGACCGTCAACCGTCGACAGCTTGAATGTGCCATCTCCGAGTCTTCGTGTAATCACATACGGCCCTCCCCAGTTCGGCTTCATGTGTGAAGGAAAGGGGTAGACTCTCTTGAGCACGAGGTCGCCGAGTTCAAAGGTTCGAGGTCGAACTTTGGTGTTGTATAGTCGGGCGACCCGACTTCGATGTGCGGCTGCTCTCAGATCAGCCTCTTCCCGTTTTTCATCCAATAGATCCAAAGATTCGGCCAGAAGTATAGCGTTCGTTTTCGGATCATAGTAAGTCACGCGATGAGAAAATACTTCCGTTTCGACCGGAATAACAGCCTCTGAGCCATAAGATAGGGAAAACGGAGTGTGCCCGGTCGTGGTTTTGTGAGTCGTTCGATAGGCCCATAACGCCATAGGAAGTTCGTCGACCCACTTGCCCCCAGCCTTTTCCAATCGTTTCTTCAGGATTGATTTTATAACTTTATTGATAGCTTCAACCTGTCCATTCACTTGGGGGTGTGCGACAGCCGAGAACTTTTTGTGGATATGAAACCGTTGACAGAAATTTTTGAACTCCGCACTCTCGAACTGGGCTCCGTTATCAGTGATGATGGTATGCGGGAGTCCAAATCGACAGATGATGTTGCGAACCACGAAGTTTATCACTCTCTTTGTCGTAATGGTTGCAAGGGCTTCAGCCTCAGCCCACTTTGTGAAGTAGTCAACTGCAACGATGGCGTATTTCGCACCGCCTTTTGCTAAAGGTAAAGCGCCGATGATATCGATGCCCCACATTACGAATGGCCAGGGACTGACCATTTGGGTTGTTTCAGTAGGCGGAGCTCTTGGAATTCGGGCATGTATCTGGCATTTATCACACTTCCGGGCGTAGTTCGCCGCATCTCGGTTCACTGTCGGCCAGTAGTACCCGTATCGGAGTATCTTCTTAGCGAGAGCTTGTCCTCCGGTATGATCGCCACACTCTCCTTTGTGTACGTCATGTAACACTCGTTTGATTTCCTCGTGGGCGATACATCTAAGGAGAGGAACGGAATAACCTCTCCTGTACATGACTCCGTTTTGGATGACGAACCGCGAAGCTTTCCGCTGGACTTGTCTCTTCTCATTTCTAGGTTCAGGCAACGTCCCATTCTCAATGTAATTCCGATACAGAGTCATCCAAGATTCTCTACTGGGAGCGGTTTCATATACAGAGTTCATTTCTATCCGATCGATGCTCGGGGAGGCCAAAATTTCAACAGGGACAAGTCCCATTTGCTGCGCTTCACCTGTGCTGGCTAACTTTGCCAGTGAATCGGCTTTCTGATTGTGCTCCCGAGGCACATAATAGATGGCATAATAATCAAACTGGTTTAGTATTTCCTGAACTCAGGCCAGGTAAGCAGCCAGTCTTCGGTCTCTTGCCTGATATTCTCCTCGTACTTGACATACCACTAACTGTGAATCGCAATAAATTTCCACCGCGATAATTCTCAAGTCTTTGGCAAGTTTTAGGCCGGTTAGGAGGGCTTCATATTCAGCTTCATTGTTAGTTGCACGAAAGTCGAACTTCAAAGCATAACATATGGATCGGCCCTCGGGAGTCTCAAGTACAACCCCAGCGCCCGAACACCGGTCATTTGACGCACCGTCAATATACAGCTTCCAGACGTATTCGGGGGATTCACTGGTCTCGGGCAAGTTTTCTGGAATGGTGAATTCAGCTATGAAATCTGCCAGGACTTGTCCTTGAATGGCTCTCCGCGGGGCGTATGCGATATCAAATTGGCTTAGCTCAATGTTCCACTTGAGTAACCTACCGGACGTCTCAGGCCGTGTGAGGACCTGTCGTAACGGCTGGTCGGTGTACACAGTAAGCGGATGAGCTTGGAAGTAAGGGCGGAGCTTTCTTGAGGCAATGACCAAGCAATAGGCCAGTTTCTCCAGTCTCGGATAATTTCTTTCAGCTCCTGTTAGCCGCTTACTAACATAGTAGACCGGGTTTTGCACTTTGTCTTCTTCCCGAACTAGGGCAGCACTAATCGCATGTTCTGATACTGCCAGGTAGAGATATAGTTGCTCATGGTCAACTGGTTTTGACAAGATCGGAGGTGTGGAGAGATGTTGAACTAGTGATCGGAACGCGCCTTCACACTCTGTGGTCCATTCAAAGTTTCGTTTTCCCTTCCGGATCAGGTCGAAGAAAGGAATGCATTTATCGGTGGACTTTGAAATGAACCTGCTCAATGCTGCGACCTTTCCGTTGAGACTCTGGACTTGCTTTATGGTTCTAGGGGTTTGCAAATTTCTTATAGCCCAGATCTTCTCAGGATTCGCTTCTATCCCCCGAGCATTGACGATGAACCCAAGGAATTTTCCGGATGCGACGCCGAAGTGACACTTGAGCGGGTTGAGCTTCATTCCGTATTCCCGGAGGATGTTGAACATTGAATTCAAATCTCTGACGTGGTCTGTGGAGAATCGGGACTTCACCAGCATGTCATCCACGTAAACCTCCAAGGTCTTCCCGATCTGATCGGCGAACATCCGGTTGACTAAGCGTTGGTATGTTGCTCCAGCGTTCTTTAGACCAAACGGCATGACTTTGTAACAATAGAGTCCCAGATCGGTCACGAAGCTGGTATGTTCCTGATCAGGCAAATGCATGGGTATTTGATTGTAGCCGGAATAAGCATCCATAAAGGATAGCAGCTCATGTCCGGCCGTTGAATCTACGAGCTGATCAATCCGTGGAAGTGGGAAGCTGTCTTTTGGACAGGCCTTGTTTAGGTCAGAGTAATCAACGCAGGTTCTCCACTTTCCGTTAGGTTTTCGGACCAGCACGGGGTTAGATACCCATTCTGGATACAGGGCATCTCGAATAAACCCATTCGATTGTAGTTTGTCGACTTCCTCCTTAAGGGCGGCAGATCTCTCTGGATCCATACCGCGCCTTTTCTGCTTTACTGGGACATGTCGCGGATCTATATTCAGGGAGTGACTTGCAATGCTCGGCGAGATTCCGCACATGTCAGAGTGTGTCCAGGCGAAGACGTCGAGATTCGCCCGAAGAAACTCGACCAATTCCTGCTGTGTCTGTTGGTTCAACTGAGACCCGACTTTCAGCATCTTTGAATCATCATCCTCACTGATTGGGACGTCCACAGTCAGTTCGGCTGGAGAAGCTTGACTCTCCATAGATTCGTCTCTATCCTCGTTGTCCCTAGGGTCCAGGTCTTTCAGGAATTGGTCGTGGTGCCCGGGCCGAGGCCCAGGCATCAATTGTCAATTATCAATGGAACGGACGCAGAGAGATTCCTCTACGCCCTTTCCCTTCTCTTTGCGTTGCGCCCCGCGCAGCTCAGCAACATAACAGGCCCTTCCCGTGGCCTGATCTCCTTGAACAACTCCAATCCCATGATCGGTGGGGAACTTCAGAGTTAAGCACCATGGGGCGATGGCCGCCCTGAATTCGGCTAGGGCCGGTCGGCCCAAAAATGCGTTATAAGGTGAATCAATCTCCAAGACGACAAACTGTAGCATCCGAACCCTCCGGCGTTCTCCAACGCCTAACTCAACTGGGAGTTCAGTTATTCCGATGGGTATCGTGGCACTTCCGTTGAAATCGTGGATTCTGGATAAACAGGGTTTCAAATCCTTTGTCTCCATTTTCATTAAGTCGTAAGCCCGTTTAAGCAAGATATTCACAGAGCTTCCACTGTCAACCAGGATCCTCTTCATCCAAGCAGGACCTACCTGGGCAGATATGACTAGTGGGTCGATTGTAGGGGCTTCGACCTTATCGGCGTCTCGGCTCCTGAACACGATATCATCAGATATTATCTTTTGTTGTTTCACCGGGGTTCCGTCTTCGCAATTACTACAACATTCGAAGTTCGCATGCCTGATAGAACTAGCATATGACTCCATTTCCCCCCAGCTTCTGTCTGCCGGATGGGGACCACCACTTATTGTGTTAATGACCAATCTCCCGCCCGCACGGGCGGGTTCCTCCTCTCTTTCTTAATTTTGTGAACGATTTTGATTCGAAGGGCCCGCTCCACCAGACTGCGGCGCCCGTACAAACTGATCTAGCTTCCTCTCTCTAATCAACTTCTCGACGAGGTCCTGCAAATGTCGACACTCATTGGTATTGTGACCGTAGCTTTCATGGAATCTACAGAACTTTCCTGTTTGAACCTGTCTATCCGATGAGGGCTTCGGAGCAGGTTTCTTATACTGTACAGTGTTACAAGTCTATAAGTATACGTTTTCCAATGACGTGTTTAACGGCGTATAACTGTCAAACATCTGAGCTCTACGTTGTGGACCTCGGTTCTCATCTCTCTTCTTATTCTGGCCATTGTTCCCTCTCTGCTGGGTTTGCTTGTTTTGTATATTCAGTTGAACTTTCTCGGAACTCTCACCAGACTGTTTAACTGCTACATTTCTCTGTATTCCCTCGATGTTGGGCCTCGCATCGTCCTGCTTCCTAGACTGTTTTGCGTCCTCTTGCCGCAAGAATTGAGCGGCCTTGGAGTAAAAACGGTCCAACGATGCGGGCAGTTTTCCAGCTAGCCAGTTCCCGAATTCAGAATCAGGATCAATCCCCTTGGTCAGAGCCATCAAGATTGAATTATCGTTAGGATTAGTGATCTCAACGCATGCTGCGTGGAACCTCTCCAGGTAACGCCTGAGCGTTTCTCCATGAGCTTGAGTGACGTTGGACAGGGTATTAATGTCTTTTGGCCTGGCAACATGCATACGGAATTGTTCTACAAACCTCTTGGCCAATTGATCGAACGAAGAAATTGATCTAGGTGGTAGGCGTGTAAACCACATTGTCGTGATTCCCCCTAGAGAGATGGGGAAACTTCGACACTTCACTGCATCGTCGGCCCTTGCAGCGCTCATCGACCATTCATATTTCAAAATATGCTGGTTGGGGTCACTATTTCCTTCATACATCGGGAGAGTTGGCATTCTGAATCGCCTAGGGGGTTCAGCGTGTAACACTTCGTCTGTAAAAGGGGTATGACTACGAGAGATCCCCCAATCATCATTAGTGAGCCCCTGACTCTCGCGGATCATCTGACGTATCATGGTTGATATATCCGACACTGGCAGATTCTGGGTATGATGAGCTAAGGCGTGGTCGGGTTCCACGGTGCGAGTCTGGATCGGGCGCTGTCGACGATCCGTATCTCGCCTCCTTGGCTCAGCGTCTTCTGGGACATATGGTTCAGGAGTATGTCCATGCTGTTGATTGATCGGCTCTGATTGATTTCGGGTATCAACCCTCGTTTCTACTGCGGCGGTTGTGGCGCGGTTATCCGTGGTGTACTGTGGGGCAGTAGTGTACTGTAGGGCAGTGCCTCCTTGTGCCGAGGGTCCTGTTTGGAAGCTGGTCGATGGTCCTACCCTTAGTTGCCCAACAGTTAAGGCGGGTTGATATTCAGCAGCTTGAGCGCGACTTCCCTCTAACCGAGGACGGGTAGTCCGGTGGTGATAGAAAGATGAAGTTGAGCTTTCGGTAGATGCTCTGGAGGCATCATCTCTCCTGGACCTTCTGTGGCCCCGGCGGTTTAGCTGGTTGGTCAGCTCGATATTGGCGCGCAACTATTCCGCCAACTGCTGACGGCTTTGGGTCAGCTCCTGGAGCAATACTTGAAACTCCTGTCAGGTGACTAGCCCCGTTGAATCCGAGTGAGCGGTATTGTCTTGATTAGAAGAAGGCTGCTGTGTGGGATTCTGCCTATCTCGGCCTTCTTGCTCTGTAGCGGTAGCGCCAGTTCTTGTGCTGACCATTCTCGGCGGTGGAGTCCTCTCCTAGATTTTGAGCAAATCTGAATAGAATGGAAGGATTCCGGACTGGATATCTGGATCTTCCTCTTGGATTTGTGCAATCCGGTATCGATGGCAGATCCAAAGAGCAGGAGAAAAAACTGGTTCTCTCAGTGAAAGCACCAAAGTGTTTGTACCAAAAATGGGCACAACACTCTTCGGGAGTTATTTGAAGAGATAAAATGAAGATTATAAATGTAAAACAGAGGTTATCTAACAAAAACTCCAACAAACAGAAATGTAAAATGCACAGACAAGTAATTTAGAGTGGTTCGGCGTATGGCCTACGTCCACTATGAAGTTTTGATGATTTTATTGATTCTCTTTCAATGATTACAAGCGGTTACAGCAATGAACAGTGGATTACAGATTAGAATTCGAAATTGACAGCAACAGTAGGATGCAAATCTCAATCCAGCAGAGTCTGGACGCTTCAGAGAAAAAGATCCTTTTTCTGTTGATTCTGGGGCTCTATTTATAGGCGTAGGAGGCTCAAATCTCGCTCAAACTCCGGGAGACTTGGTCTGGCACGTGAGGGGACCCACTCGACCAACCTCAGAAAGTTTCGAGTCGATCTGTGATCGATATGAAGTCATTTCGTATCGATCAAGATGATCTCCAATTGAGCTCAAATTTGGTGGACATGATCCTCAGTATGTATGCAAGCTTCCCTGAAAATTTCGTTGTATTTGGATCAGTGGATCTCAAGATATGGTCGATACGAAACGAGATCTCTCGAAGGCTATTTGGTTCGTCCCCACGGCTTCGACTCGATCCCTCCCCCCCCCCCCCCCCCGCATCGATTGCTGCACGTGCTTCTGAGATGAGGTGGCGCGCGCACTTCGTTTCGATCCAGTATTCGCTCCGCATTGACCGTTTCGATTCCATGGATCTCGCCTCGTTTTTTTCGATGAATGGCACGTCATCCTAGTTTATAGACTCGTTGAATATGAATGGCACGTCACCTGTTAATGGATACAAGTCTAGACCGATGCGAACTCGATGGGTTCGAATAAAGGAGGTCCGATGGATGCGAAGCAAACGTTGGCTGATGGATACGAAGCGCTTCAACCGTTGATGTGTACGAAGTCTATCGATACGAGCTCGATGGATTCGAACATGGCCGCTCCTGATTGATACGAACTCATGGGAGGTGATCGATACGAAGTAGGTGATCTGCCGATGGACTCGAATGAAACCGAGTCGAACCTGGGTACTTCGATGGATTCGAAGTTGATCGACACGAATCTTGATCGATTCGAACTAGAGCTTCGGTGATGGATACGAATGCGCCCAGAGTGATGGAAACGAAAGAGCCCAGAGTGATGGAAACGAAATCAGGGCTTCTTCCTTCAACTTGAATCGATCATAACTTGAGCATGTGAACCCGGATTGATCCGAAATTTGAGATGTTGACTTCTATGATATTTCTTGTCATGTCCTATCAATTGTAGCTCAATCTGGCATCAAACAAAATTCAGCGATATCCATGGCGAGCTATCCCTATCCTCTAGTCGATTCCTTGGTGTCCTGGCCTTGCCAAAAGGCGGGATAACACTTGGTACATTTTATCCAAAGGTGTACTGTACAGAAGGTAGTCCCTTACCTTGTCATTGATGGAATCCATTCTCCAATACGTGCCTTTACAGACTTAGTTGTATACCTATTATGCTGGAATGTAATTAATATTACCATTTCGGCTATGATTAATATTAATTTTAAACCTAGACATTATTATAATATCAGAAGATAGCCTATAAAATGGTTTGGTTATCGTAAGGTAAAAAATCGTCCTTGTTTATGTGCGGCATGGTCTTACGAAATACCTTTATTTTCGAAAGGTTTTATAATATTAAAAGTCCATTTGATAATATTTCTCACACCGGTTTACCGGATTGATCCGGACGTTATTTTCTTATAATGCTCGGGTCAGCCCGAGCATATTTCTAGTTTAGTCATGAATGCTTTGGAGCTTCAAGAGACGAGTTGAAAGCTTCCAAGATGTATTCTCGTATTTTCTTTATTTCTGCTGTATCTTCTTGTTTGTATCTATCAGAAATTATAAGGACATGTTATTATAACTGTCCAGGTTGATGATAGGCTAGTTATTCTGATTGGCGTATGTATATCATGGTTTTTCTTTGGTAAAGGTCATTTGTATATTATATATTACTCGTTACGATGTGAGATTATGTTCTGTCTTTCCTTTCTTTTACCCCAACGATCTGTCTTTCTGGTACTTAGATGCTCGTCACCTGAATACCGAGGATGTATTAGTGTCAACTTTTAAGGGTTGAAAAGGCGAGTTGTTAAAGACGTCCTATTTGCTGGGATTTGACAGAATAAGATTGAGATTTTTATTCTTTCCGCAAATGAAGTTGGCTTTTTGAATCATTAGAACCATATTAAATCTGACTTTGTGCTGTATGATCAATGGAAAAATAAGAAATTTGGTGTTTTGAAAAATCGAATGTCTAGGTACCCGGAGGTAGGTACTGATGAACTTCTTCGATCCATAATCAGGTTGTGGGAGTATAATTGTACTAGGGTCGATTGGATGATTCACCCTTACACATCTAATCTTCGACTCATGCCTGGAGATAGGCAAGGTTAAGGATTGTTGCCAGGAGATAGGCATCCAAGACACTTGATCCCAGGTATAGGAATTGATGTAGAACTGTATCATTTTGTAGGTGCGGCTTTGTTTATGGCTTGATGAGATACGTTCGGGCGATGATAAATGAAGTTGATTGATGAAATATCTAGGGCTGTTATGGTAACGATAAATTTACCATTACCATACCATTACCAGTCAATCGGTTACCATTATTGATTGATATCGGTATACCTGTTTAATCGGTATGGTAATGGTAAATTTACCATTTTCGATGGTAAATTATCTATAACATTTCTTCAAAACTAGTGGTAATGGTAAATTTACCAGTCGATTTAAAACACATGTATATTCATGTGATATGCTTTAATATAGACATTTAGCACCAAACAAATGACTAAATTTAGTTCAGTAATCAGGTGAAATAATGCCAAATACACTTCTTTTCTTTCTCATTTATACCTTTTATTAAGTAACACTATAAATAGTATATTGAAGATGCACTATAGTGTAGAAACATGCCAAGTTATGGATTTTTTTGGACAAATGGTAATTTACCATTACCAGTGTAACGGTTACCAGATTATCGGTATACCAGTCTTCGGTATACCAGCCGATTAGTAACGGTAACGGTAAGCAATTTTAGATTACCAATAAAAATGGTACGGTAACGGTATTTGTCAAATGGTAACAAGGACCACTACCATAACAGCCCTAGAAATATCTGTGATCAATGCTCGATGATATGCAAAGTCGAGGATGAGTGCCCATAGACAAGCATCTAAGGAACCTGTTCTTGGAAGTAAGAGTTGGTGAAGAATTGGGTCTCTTGCAAACACAACTTTATATACGGCCAAACGAAATATGTTCAGCCGAAGATAAATGGAGTTTATCGATGAAAAAAGTTTATATTTAGTCAAAAAGAAATTTTTGACTAGCGATAGACAAAGCTAAGTAATAGAACAATAACAATACTAGAAACTTATTTATATGTATAGAATTACAGTAAATAATTGCATTGCATAGATTATGGACATAGGCATGTATAATATATAAGCAACTGAATTTCAAATGATTATATTTATACATGTAGAAAAGTATATGGGTAATATAATTAAAGATGCGGTAGTGTAAATGAGACAAAGGTTGAATGGAAAACAATATTTACTTACATCATCTTTAAGTACAGAGTTGCGGGAGCCGGTCCCTCACAACAAAGACCTATATACTTGAAGAAGCCATGAAGAATGAAACACAAAGAGAAAAAAAGGAAACGTCCTTTGAAAGCAGCAATAGTCGCTTATTTCCTCCTTCCGCGTTTGCCTCCCATCGTCGACTGCAAGACATTTCTTCTCATCAGTTTTCTCCTTCTTTGGGTTGCTCTTCTCTGAATGAGAAGTCTCTTCTATAGTAGTCCAACAAAAGGGATCCTTGGGTTTGTCAGGGGCACATGAGGAGTTTGGGAAGCACCGACAACATGTCCTAAGGGTATTGTAATACTAAGAGGGGGATCGATGAAGCAAAAGGCAACTTGTTGGGATCAGTTGTGGGCTTTATTTGAACATTTAAGATTTGAAGAGATGTAGATAGTGGAGGAGGGAGCTTCTCCATGGCCGATTAAAGCTTGACTTTGAATTTAGTAAGGTCATATCCAATCTCTCTTCTATAGGAGTGGGTTTAAGCCCTTTCTCGTTGACCATGGTTACACCATCATCAGTATAAACTTCAACGCCCTCCAAGTTCTCCAAGGCCCTTATTTTCTAAGAATTAGGTCCATGGCCAGAACTAGTAGATAGCATGAGAGGAACAAGCATCGTGGTGATGACGATTGACTTGGTTGTTAAAGCATTAGAGCCCGAGACATGTACATCGGGGGCAGCAGTTGCAATGGAAACAACCGACCTGTAAGTCGAGAAACAGAATTATAGAGGCTAGCGATGTCTTCAGTAAAGAACTGAAGTTTCATGAAGATCAGAAATATGAGAGATATACCTTGAGCAGGTGAGGTTTATTTTGGAGGAGAGAAATCAAGGATGTCAAGATTGTAGCCCTCAAAAGTGGTGGTGTCAAGAGCCATTGACACGGGCCCTTTGGTGATGGCAATTGTAGGTGTAGTCATCATGGAAGAATTCTACCTGAGCCTTTTTTGGATTAGAAGTGACATTGATCGCACGATCCGAGGAGCTAGGCATGGTGAGAGGCTTGGTAAGCATTTGTTTCCACAACTACAACCCTCTTGACCTGATTTTCATGCCCTCCTTGAAGGCAATCGAATCATCCTCGTCGAGAAGTTCATCATTTAGCCTCTCTTCTTCAATGTCATTGCCAGATTCTTTGACTTTTCTACTTATCTCTTCCCAAGCCTCAACCAATGTAAGAAAACAACCACCTCCCAACCACTTAAGATCCTTCATTTCCATGATGTTAGCGAAGAATTGAAGGAGAGTGGCTTCGGTGTCTTCCTCGGTTTTTAGATCTGTAATTTCTTTCCTTAAAGTGGAAGAATCGTCCATTGAGGACTAGGCTATTTTTTGTGTTTGTTCCCTCGAGTCCTTTTTAGCCTACCGGTCTACCCCAAGCTTTTTGATTTCGGTTAAAGTTCAGCCTTTTAAGTCGTTTGTTCCTTGATTTCTTTTTCCAGGTTGCTGCTGTAAGCGTGTGCTTTCCTCGGTTGCTCATCGAGGACCACATTTTCAGCTCATTGGGCAGCGATCAACTCGGTTAACCTCTACAGGGCATCTTTGGTATACTTGGCCTTCTCATCCTTTTCTTTTTGGAGCTTAGCCATTTTCTTCCTGTAATCCTCGCAGATGCGAGTATGATCGGATCTCTTGGTGTTGAAGCTCTGAATGATAAGCTGATTTGCTTTATTAATGTCAGAGAGGCCCTTGGCTAATTTATTCCATTGGAACAGCTGCTCCATGACCTCCTAGTGAATATTGGTTCCTTTATTCACATAGATTCATGGAAGGTCATTGACATCACAGTCGAACCTAACCCTATCAAGTTAGAAGTCAAGAAAGGTTGTCTGCATGTTTGTGATAGGATGGTAGATTGGCCTTTGGGTGGAGGAGGAGCAAAGTGGTTTTAAGTTATTTTGTTGTTAGCCATATGTAATCTTTGGGAGGATGTAGGGCTGGTAGATTTGGATTGATTAGAGAGCTCTGATGGAAATAGTTGAAGGTTAAGATGATGGAGAAATAATGAGATAAGAAGATTGACGGAGCTGAAAAGACTAGGAAAGTGATTGCTATTGGAGATGGGAGTTGTAATTGCGCCTAGAGCAGTCGTGTGTATCCCTACGATCATCATGGCGATGCTTTCTTTCTTTACCCTTGCATCATTCCTTATCTTTTTTCCTCGGTCTCTCACTCTTAGACTCATAATAAGGTTCGTTATGAAGGGAGGAGCTCCCTGGAGTTTGGGCGTGGTAGCAACTGGTGCCTTCGTGGAGCTTTTCTATTCGACTGGTTCTCCTTATTGTACCTGAAAGGAAAGGGGATTAAATTAGAACCAAATGACATGATTAAGAACAAGTGCAGGGTGGTCGTCCTTGTGCTTCTAGAAGTGTGTAAAGTGTTAGCGAGCCCTAAGTAGCCAACCGACTATGTTCGAGGGGTTCTAAGGATAGGGTTTCTTCACCCTCAACGAGTCAGAGTATGTCAACTAAAGGAAAGCTAAAATCATGAGAGTTGGGTGATAAGATGTCTTTGAAGTTTAATTCATCGGAAGGAAGGTTAGGGAGACTCCTAAGGTTGCTTAAAGAGCCGAAGATGGTGTTAGTCATGCCTGTTGGAGGGTTTGACTCGCCAATAGAGATTGGACGTGACTCGGGCGCATGTTGGGATTGGCTTGGGAGGTGGTATAAACAGGGTGACTTCAGGGGATGTATTCCCGAATAATTCATTTATGCTAGCTTCATAGTCCCCATCTTCCACTTCATCATATTCTTCTTAATCTTCTTCTCCATCTCCTTCTTCGTCAATACCCTCTCCTTTTAGATTCCCCTCCCCTCTGTCTTCCTCCTCCGTTATAGGATTCACTCCAGTTTCCTGGCCTCCTTCACTCCTTTGTTCATCGTCATCAGAATCAGGGGCATGGGCAGTAGGAACACGAGCAGTCTGAGACGCTCTGGTAGGAACTAGATTGGGTTAGGCACTCCTTTCATTGTTGAGGAGATGGTACTGATGCATACAGGCATTAGTGAGCAGATAATAAGTTTCCCTCAGATTTGGGTCAACTCCTTTTAGAAATTCTAGAAGATTTGCCAGAGTAGGAGTAAGGACTCACTCAAGAATATCTATTTGGGTATAGAAAGAATGTTAGTCGCTTGGGTGAAGAATGCCCAAGTGTAATGAAGATATTGGGTGAAGAAGATTACAGCCCGACAGCCAGTAGAAAATGAAGCCTTCAAGACCCTAGACAAAGAATCACCCACCCTTAAAGTGGATTCTTTTGTTGTGTAGTCCTTGGAAATCCTACAGTAGGCAAAGGCTTTAATATTAGCGGCAAGGGGATCTCTCGTCTCCTCCTATAGTTAAGGAAGCAAGAATCGCAGGCGAGAGACCAACCAAGATGCATCCTAAAGATGATGTTAAAGAATTTAACAAGGCACAACCATTGGGATGTACTTGAGTTGGAACTAGCCCTGGTGGTTGAAGGACAAACTTGAGAAACTCATTGAATAAGGCACTGCTCCAGAGAGACCCATGTATAGGTCACACGCAGTGTAGCTGGCCGGAGGAAGGCGATCCCTTTGTTGTGGTTTTGGAAGAAGGACTTCATTTTTAGGGATCCCATGTTTTAGGCAGATCAATTTCAGTTCTTTGGAAGTTAGTCTAAAGGCTATAACATTTGGGGGTTTATTTAAGGCCATAAGGAAAGGCCGATCATCCCTCGAAATGGAGGGACTGTGAGGCTGAGCTGCCCGGGTAGCATGAAGTTGGAGTTCCCATGCAATTAAATGCCTTACTAAGACGGAGTAAATGTAGACGCTTCGACAGTAAATGAACCTGCTTTCAGAGGTGTGGAAGGGCTAGTGCTAGTTTAAAGATGAGAAGGTCGTCTAAGGTCTATTATTCTATACTAAAAAACTTGATGATGGAAATGGTCGGGTATGATTTATCTTGATGCTTTATTTTGATTAAAATCTGTGTAGCTGATGTAAAGAGTCCAATGGATGTTGACGTTATTGACCAATCAGATTCTATACAGTGGCCGGGGCAGTGCAACTTGTTAATCTATGTAGTGTATGTCCTATGTCTATGGCACAAGGTGCACAAACACTATGTGTATATAGCCCGCTTGTGCTGTCGAACGATCTTCGTCATGCTATGGAAACGTGTGTCAGATTTTACATGTTATCGTAGAATATACAATAACGGAACCATTGTACGGAGTGACATGGAGCTTTTCTTTGCAGAATCATAGGATTGTGCTACTTGATTCAGGGCATTGACGCTTGAATTTGTCGGACGTTGGAATGTGTTCGATAAAAGACTTCTAAATGTGCCTCGTCAAAGTTGAGACATCCAATCCACATTCAAGAGCGACTCTATGGATTCGGGGCAATTTTTTTAAACCATCACAACATGTCAGTGCATTCAACTCGAAAATTCCCTTAACCAACCCAATGAAGGCCATGAGTTCTGCTTGGTAAAACCTGAAGTCGGTCATGAATTCTACTTGGTAAAACTTGAAGTCAACCATGATTTCATCAAGGGGAAGAAATGATAGTTTAAGGAGAGTGGCCATCTTAACTACGAACTTGAATTGGAAATAAGCCTCGTGGTGAAGATGACGGCATGGAAACGATGAGACGATGTCGGTGGCAATGGCGCTGCCAGAAGTAAGGTCGAAACCCACCTCAAATTGAAATCGAGATTTGGTGAAGTTTGGCTAGAATCAATTGACGACGACTTATTACAACATCCGAGATGAGGCAACGACACTAACAGAAATGGCGAAATTAAAGGAGTTGTGGCGATGTCAGATTTTGAAAGAGGATAGCAGAGTTCGAAGTCGCAAGGCCTAAGAAATAGATGTGTTGAAATATGAAGGTGGACTTAGAAAACTTTTCTAAGTACCTTGTTTATATGTAATTGGAAATTAATGTCAGTGCTGACATGATCAGGTCGGCACCGACATGTTTTTTTTCATGTTAGTTTAAAAAACAAAGGTGAAAAGTAAGAAAAGAAAAATACAGATTTACCCGATCAGGAGATAGCCTGACTTCTAGAGAATTGAAAGCTCAAACTCTTATGTGGAAAGAAGTGATTCGACAACTGTATGAAGCAATAAACCGATGTTCTTGAAATTGATGCGACACTTCAAATCAATAGTTAAGTTGGTTGATGACTTCTTTGTAGATAACATCTGATCGCTTGACTCAATCCAAAACATGCTCTGTTTTCATGAAAGCATACATTGGGAGACATGTGTTGTACAATATTTGAACCAAGCAACATCTCGATGCATCTGGGTTTTAAGATATGAAGAAATGGATCAAGAAACTTAGTAGACATCTAGAATGATGAAGAAGTGGAGCACGAGAAATTTGAGCAAGAGTTGCACAAGGCACGTCATGTTGGCACCAAAATGATTAGTCATGTTGGCACCGACATGATTGAACATATTAGCACCGACTTGTTTGAAGACCTGGTACCCTCTTCGGAACTATAGATGAAGTTGCCTTGTACAATGAAGAAAATAACAAAAACTCGAACATGACAAATCATGCTGGTACCGACATGAATGGGAGGGTCAATTTTATCAACAATGGTTAGAAGCTTGGAGACTTGAACAAATATGAAGAAGAGTCAGAGATGCAAGTTCGAAAATCATGTCAACACTGACATGATCAAGTCACTACTGACCTATTGTGGGTGCTGAATTTTACTCGTTCTTCGTGCTTGAAAGCATGGATCTAACTTTTTACCCATTCTTCCATGAGCCAATGACTTTGGAGGGTGAATTCACCTAAAATATCCATCCTTCAGTAATGAAAAAGAGATCTTTTGAACTTTTGCGAGGCGATACAACCAATTTTTGAATTCTATCTAACTTGAGATATGAAATCGCTTGTAATCTGATTGTACTTTTGAAAGTTAATCGAAACAAAGCTGATAGTGGATATAGGCAGTCAAATTAAGGTCGAACCACATTAAAAATCTCATGTCACCTCATTTTAATTTCGTTTTTTATCCGAATCATCATGTTTTTACTTGATTTGCGGTGTTGTTTCGGTTTTTGGTGCAATAATGGTACTTCAAACTTTTTAATTCTAATGACAATCCATCTCAATCTCAAAGCATCGATTTGTATACTATTACTTAGACCCAAGATGAGGATTACGACCTATGCTACATTTGGTTGCACTATTCCATTGATCTGGTTTCCATGAAATTGACCAAATTTGGGAATTTCTTTTGGATAAAATCATGCAAAACTACAAAGCCAAGCATACCGACAAAAAGGATCTCTTTCATTACTGAAAATGTCGGACCCTCAATTCAATGATTGATGAAAAGTGCCCAATCAAGAGCAGTTAACCAAAACAAAAGACCCAACCAACCAAATATTACATATATAATGGTATAATATAACATGACACTTAACATCAACTTGTGCATATGAGGTAGGATACTTATGGCCCATTTGGATGGACTTAAATAAGCAACTTTTTTAATTTTCCTTCATAGCCAAAATCAATTCATTTTGGCTTTTAAAAAGCCAAAAAGTAGCTTATTTAAGTCGATCCAAATGCGGGTTTAGTTAGTAACGAAAAATATATCGTATATATATAATAGTGTTATAAAATTATTGACGTAGCAAATGTACTTTTATCATTTCATAATATAAAATCATATCAGTTTTTAATAATATTAAAAATTGTTTATCTTGCTCTTCTTCCTTGTAATAGCAATTAACATTAGCATATCATGCAATTTCATTATACAAACATAGTATATAAGTTTGGACTGCATCACAGTGTCAATGTGACTTTCTATTACCCTTATAGGATTAACTGCTCATTATTTTTTTTCTATCTACTAACTAACCTAAAGAAAGGTTTAGAAACCATATGTGACTTTTCTCTTCTCTTAAATCAAAGTATTAGCATATATGCATAATATGCGATAATAATAGAATAGCATGATAACATATAACCAATACAAACAAAACAATAATAATATTAGAAATCCATGCTCTCTTACGCTTCTCATTCATCATATAGTTAGCACCTAATATACATAATGGGACCGGGCCGGTGACCAGCGGGTGAAATTGATAGATTTCAAAAAAAATCATATTTGAATCATAGTGAACCTATGAAGTTTAATGGGTTTCACAAGATCCTATCTAATTATTTAATAAAATCATATTTTATTCAACATTTTTTATATTCATTAATTAACCACATAAGTTAATTTAACTAAATGTTTTATTTTGAAAGTATCATGTATATAGTCAATGATATAACAACATAACATAATGAAATATAAACGTGTGTATAACTATTTATATTTATTGTACATACATTTATGCTATACTTTCATATACATACGACGTTTTCATATAAACATCAAGAATATAAAGGCTTAAGTATATACATATGTCTAATATACTATAACATGTGTATATGATTTGTATACAGATATTTATAGTATAATACACACACACACAAAAAAAATCTATGTAATAAAATTTAACATTTTCAACCTAAGAGAATGTTTGATGCAAAAGTGAAGATGGAAATAGATTTTACATTAAATCAAGATCCAATGAAGTCAAGTTTAAAATGGGAATAGAATAAGGTAATATTTTATATTTTCCCTTTTACAAACACCAATTAATAATAAGTTCAATATATATATATATATATATATATATATATATGGAAAGAATTCTATGCTTAATACAACAAAATATTTTGGCTTTTAAAACTTGCAGATCGAAAAACATACATTCAACATGAAAACAAAATATTATAAATTATTGTCAAAACTAGTACGTTGCTTCAATAACATAATTGATTTAAAAAAAATGAAAAATTGAAATTTATATTTAAATTTAAAATAAATATTGACTAAATAATAAGACATTGAATATATTAATTAAAAACAAAATTAACTTAACTAAAAGATTCAACATAATATTGATTTACAATCTTGGATAACATGAAAAAAATAAAGTATATGAATATATATATGTGTGTGAGTGCGCGCGCGCGCGTGCGTGCATGCGTGCGTGTGTGTCTATGTGTGTGTACATATAGTTTAATTAATGAAACATTAAATCCATAACTATAAGTGGATTAAATTTTGAAAACAAATGTAAATGTAATTTCAACAATTCAGATCTATATTAAATAATAATTTCAGATACAACAAGTAATTTTTATGCACAAAATAGATCGAACGCCGGATTGACTTTATAACTAAATAACAATGCACACATATTTTATAGTAGATTTAATAAGTGGAAATGTAAACACACATATGTATGAATTTTATCGGGGTTAAACATCATGAATTAATAGAATATAATAGAAGAACTAAAAATAAAAAGTCTCGCCCTTTATAACACATTGATTTGAAATTTCTTCTCAGATCTCTAAGTTAATGCACTCCCAACTTTGTAAGAGAAGGATGAACCACCTAGCTTTCATTTTATTTGATGCTTTGAATTGATTTGGAGTTCCAAAAATGGCTCCAGGAATTTTCGGCCACGGATGATAAGGAAAAGAGAAAATAAAAATGAATAAGGAATTAAATGAGAGGGATTTGTTTCAATGAAAGAATAGTTTTGACCAATTGTATCATTTCTTTGTTAATTCCTATTCTTTATTCGAAACATCCTCCTTTTAATTCATGACCAATTTCTAACTAAGCCAAATCACCACATATCTTATACATGACTGGCTAAGCATAGATTCCTGCATGGGTTTATTTTCTAAACGCCTATCAATCAATTATCTTTTATTTAAACCCATTTATAGTTGCTTCGATATCGTATATTGATGCATGCAAATATAACTTTTATTTACATATCAAAAAATTATAAACAACTCTAAAACATCAAATAAATTAAATATTAATTAATATTTCTCAAATATGAATTAATTTAGTTAAGTTGCAACATTTTATAAATTAACTAAATCGTGTGGTTTTAGGAGATTTCACAAACACAGCTGTTAGTCTTAGAGGTGCGAATTTAGTCAATGGTTAATTTTAAACAATTCAAATATTAACGTCCATGTGTCACCTTAGCTAATAGTGTGACAGTTTGACTAAATTCATCTCTTATAGACCTTTTTAGCAAAATCATATTTTATATATTTTTTAAACCGTACCTTTTAGCAATGATTATTTACAAACATTCTCTTCATCAACACTATATCATTTTAGGATTTATGGAATTTGGTCAAAATTCAAATATCATCCTTACAACTAAGTTAGTTCATAAACAAAGTCCTTGGTTTAATAATAACAGTTATTATTAACCATACTACTGTAACATCCCATAATTTGGTTAATTATAATAAAAATTATTTTGGATTTTTAATTTAGAATTCAAATTCTGATAAATATGGTTAGAAAATAATTTTGGAATTTTATTAAATTATATTAAAATTTTGAATTTATTTTATAATAAAAGGAAATATTGGTTTAAAAATTCATGTTTGAAATTTGAACTATATTTTCAAATCCAAAAGATGTTTAGAAATTCATTTTGGAAAAATAAATAATATTTATGAACATTTGGAATTTATTTTGGAGTAAAACAATTATTTGAAAATTGTTGAAAATTGAAAATTGGTATTCTAATAAAAGAAACTTGTTATAAAAATAAAATAAAATTAGGATCAAAAGCGTCGAGTGGGTTTTTAAACAGGTATATAGAGGTGGTTTGAATTATAAGGTGGTTGAAGGTATGAATTCATTTAAAAGAAAATAAAAACAAAATTGGAAAAGTTTTATTGGACCTAGGTTTTTATACTTATCGTTATAATCATTATATTTTAGCATATTATCAAATTTAAGCTTAAAGTATTCTCACACAAATTTATATAAACCCTCGTACTTTTATCTTCTTCCTCTTAAAAGCATAAAATCATCAACGCTGCCATTTTCCATCTCATTCTCATTATTAGTACTTAAGCCACCCTATAGTTCTTCATCTCCATCATCAAGTTTATTGGCAAAGTGAGTATATCTTGTTTGATTAATTATGTATAGATAATGTCAGTATATCATCTACTATATTCCTATGCGTATCCCCGGGTCGGCATGTATCATTCGGTCGTGGTAGAAAAGTTAAGATGGGTCGGCCAGATATTGTTCGGCGTTGGTGGTTTGGCACGTGTGGTTCAGCCTTAATAGATCAACAGCAAAATTGTGGATCGACATGTTTAAGGATAGGATCGGCTTCATTTCGCTCCGAGTTCTAGCCTAGTTTACTCCGAGTCTTGGATAGGCCTGCTTCGGGTAATGCCCAGGGGATATCGGGTCGGCATATTATAAACTCGGGGTCGGTTATGGTGTTTGGGGTTTGGATCAACTATGGTCTTGATGGGCCCGGACCACTCAGGAAGTCCAATAACTCGGATTTTGCCTATAAATACAGCATGTGGGGCTTTAGAAAAGAGGATCTTCACTCTGTTTCCCTTCTTCTTCTTCACTAAGGCTACTCTACCATTATTATTTTGAAAACTCCGGATTGTAATTGTACTTGATTCTAATATCAATAAAAAGGAAATTTCTGGAGTGGATGTAGGCCAGAGTCAGCCGGACCACTATAAATCCTCTGTTATTACTACTTTTTTTTAAATTTTGATTGTTCTTCATATTTAAACTCTCAACATACATTCTATTTGTGATCCGTGACTGCAATTTGGTGCTTTCAACGGCATTTGGGTGTTAGTGATCAATTTTGGCGCTAACATTTTGGTGCTTTCGTTGCGAGAGCTAGCACTCAGGGATTCAAAAGCTTGGATTTTGGATTTAAAGGCCTAGGAACTTGGATTCTGGAGACTATGGAAAAGAAATCAACCAGGAGATAAAGGACGGAAAGGAGTCAGCAAGAGGGAAGTCAGGAGGCTTCCTCTGGAGTTAATCAAGCCTCGATCTATATCACTAGAGACGAGATGCAAGTCATGATGAATTCCATGCACGAGCAGCTGATGAAAAGGCAAGAGGAAATGATGCAGACACTTCTTAGACAATTTAGACAGGTAGGAACAGCAAGAGCTGCAGGAGCTCAGATCCATGGAGGTGGATCAGAAGGACTCAACATGCAAGAAGAGGGAGTGGTTCAGCAGGGGGCAGCCCCCAATCAGCAAACAACTATCAATCTGGATGGACCTAGACTCGGGGCACACCACCAGGTAATGCTGGACCAATCCATGGAGGGATACCAGATGACGCTGCGCAGCCCGGCGCCAATAGGAATACAGGAGTGCATGACGAGGAGTATGTACCGGAATTCCCTTGATGACTTGGAGGGCAGTTAGGAAATGGAGATGGGGGGCAACCCTTGGTAGAAAACACTGGATTAGCTGACATTATCAGACGAACTATTCGCAGAGGTCTGACAAACAAGGATTTGGAGGGAGTGAACAAAAGGCCGTTTACCCGTAACATCAGGATGGCTAGGAATCCACCCGATTTCAAGCTGCCCACTTTGGAAGTATAAAACGGTAAGACGGATCCCAAAGACAACTTGATGAGGTACACAAGGCATAGGGAAGTGCTGGGGACATCAGAGGAGGTTATGACCCGGTGTTTCCTCCTGTACTTGACCGATAAAGCTGCTATGTGGTTCAGACAGCTGGAGGATGGATCTATTAGAACATGGACAGAACTGGTGGATAATTTCTTGAAATAGTTTCGAGTTCACATAAAAAGGCCAAAGAATGTGATGACACTGATGTCAGTTAAGCAGAGGGCGGATGAATAGCTCATGACTTTCTTAACTCGGTTTAACGCAGCGGTTGCTTCGGTGGATCGGCAGGATCCATCAATGGTTCTGATGGCTGCAGTATCAGGAGTCAGAGATAATTCGGATTTCAAAGTATCGTTGATATGGGACCCTGTGACGACCGCCCATGACCCCTGCACCGAATCTAGAGATAGTGCGCTGTAAAGTGTCAGGCGACCATGGACGATTGTCAGGGTAGATTAAAACAACAGAACTCTATTGTATTACTCACAGTGCATGGACAAAATACAATAGAACATATGTATAGTGAAGCTTTACAGAACAAAATGACATCATATAAAACTCCATAATAGTTGAATACAAGCATCCAAATAGCCAATACATCAAGCCTCACTACATAACCCTCAGAGAATACAAAACAGCGGAACATCCAGTACATATAATAAGAAGATAATATGCAACCCTCCAGCTCGTCTTCGATATCAGCATCGTGAGAAGAGAACAGCACCTGTCACCTGCTACCTAGTCTGCCCGTCCCAAAAATGGACAAACAGCCCAAGGCAATAAGAATTAAAAACATAAAGCCTTGAGTCAGACAACAGTCTTAGTGAGCAGTAAATTAACTAACAACATACCAAAAGAGCATAAAGGAAAAGGAATAGGAATACAACCCTCCCACTCCAACCTCATTCTACAGTGATAGCCCCCAGACACACATTAAGCAGAAGTAAACATAGCAGAGCATACAATTTAAAGTAAAGCTACTATCACTCGAGTCAAGGGCGACGTTCTCTAAGTACCAAGGCCTAAATCAGATAAGCACCCAGAAAATACCGCTCTTGGATCCGAATGACGATACAACCAAACATCCATGACTCTGGCTATCACTGTTATCATTGCTTCGATATCACCGTTAATTGAATGACCGGCACATTCTTTCAGCCGTCCGTCAAGGGCTAATGGAACCCCGGTTCTAGACATAACTCCCGCACGTCATCGTGACCCGTGCCTAGGACTATCGAATCTGCCCAGAGTACTCGACCATCAACAGTTGGTCGTTGGGACTATCGAATCTGCCCAAACGTATCCTTGCTTAGAGCATGCTAGAACCTTCAACAACGATGAGACCCAAGCCTCCTAGTCATCCTCCTCGACGACTATTCTCATATCCATTCATTATCTTCAACTCGAATCATATCACCGAGTTATCAACATGCTTGGAATGATCCCGTCTGGATTAAACCAAGTCTTCATCACATGATTGCCTTGCTTCATCACATCCTCGCAAAGCCTCATCTCAACATCACATCGTCAAATCTATGCATAAGAGCTTCATCATCCCGCTACATATGCCACGAGCAGCTTTTCCAATTCAAGAGCCTTTCTCTTAGCTTTTGAATCACCTTCGGTCTAAATCAAGTCATCTATCATCTAATTCATAGTAATCAATCAAATCAAACATTAATCCAAGCAATCAAGCATTCAAATATGATCTAAGTAGACAATTATAACAATAATGGCATTTTCGTAATTAAAGAGTTGAAAGTCCAACAAGCATGAAAACATGAATAATATCTCTACAAACTTGATGAATGAACTTGCATAGGTTAACATGTGATAAAATGGATGTAACATCATCATGAACAATGGATCTACATGGATCTACACTTAGGATGAAGAAAATGCATGGAAATCACTATTTTAACACCAAATCGAGCCAACAATCCGATATACTCCTTTGGATCCGTGTGAGAGATAATCACCACTCACCAAATCACCAAAACAACCTCAAATCAACACGCTTCAGATCTGGACAGCGAAGGATCAAGCTTGATCTATCACGAATCCGCTTCAAACGAAGAAATCTCTCTTGAAAAGATGAAGATCTTCAATCTATGCTCTTGAATCTTCAATTTGATCTTCAACTTGGATGGATGGAAGCACTAGATTAGAGTGGAGAAAAGAAGTGAAGAAGTGTAGAAGTCGAGCTCTCAAAATGGCAGCACTTCGTCGCTTCGAAATCCGGATCCGAAAAAGTGAGAACAACCCCCTCTATTTATAGCAGAAATTCCTTAAGTCGAAATTTGGCTAACTCCTTAAGTCGTCTCTGACTTACGACCAAGCACCCACCAACTTACGACTTACCAGGCCAACCCATCTACGACTTAGTGCTTCACGACTTAACAGTTAGGCTACGACTTAAAGACTTCAGCTACTCTACGACTTAACAACAAACACCTAAGTCGTCTGCCTTCATAAGTCGTTCACGACTTACGACTTAACAAAAACCCTCAGTCTTCGACTTAATGCGTGTTCCTATCTCCTAACAACTCAGCAGTTAACCCCTAAGTCGGTTACGACCTAACTGGGTATACGACTCAACTACTAAGTCGTCTACGACTTAAAACAGTGACTTAACACAGCACTCCTTAACACGGCCACGACTCAACTAGGCTACGACTTAAAGGATACGACTTAACTGGTTAGACGACTTATCACTTAACTCGGTCAGCTCTTATGTCGTAAATCCCTAGGTCGGTCACTTACTTAGGTTGTCTATCCCTTAACTCGGCAACGACTTACAACCTACGACTTAATACTTGCCGAGTTAACTTCGACCTACTAACTTAGCCCAGCTACGACTTATCTCCTTAGGTCGTACAAACAACCTATCTCCAAGCCCTGGGTCACTCCCATCTCCTAAGTCGTATACGACTTACGACTTATGCTAAGTCGTGAACGACTTAGGACTTAGGCAAAATTTGCCTAAAATCTGAAATGGCTCAAAAATGCTAAAATTCCAGATTTTGACAAACTTTTCGATCCGTAAAAATACGGGTCGTTACATTCTCTCACCCTTAGGAATTTCGTCCCCGAAATTCCAAGCAATCAAAGACTATTCTGTACGCCTACCATCCAAAGTAATCAACAAACCATGCATCCAATTCTAACTTAGCGTACAGAATTCTAAGACTTAGAACAAGTTACAATATCGCGAGATGACACGACACCTTAGGGCCATACCTTGAAGAGTTCAGGATGAGCTGCCTTCATCCTCTCTTCCACCTCCCACGTACAGTCGTTATCATCATCACTCCATTGTATCTTGAGCAACTTAACTACCTTCCTCCTAAGCTGTTTCGTGTCAGTTTCAACAACACGAAGCGGCTTACGAGGTCTTCTATCGACTGGATCAACTTCTAAGTCTTCACAGCTATCAGCAGAAACCACCGCACTCGAGTCGTGCACATACTTCCGTAGATATGATACGTGAAAAACATTGTGCACACTCGCCATCTTCTCCGGTAATTCCAATCTATAAGCGAGCTTTCCAATTTGCTCGGTAATCGGGAATGGTCCAACAAATCTCGGAGTCAATTTTCCTTTCTTCCCGAATCGAATAACATTCTTCAGTGGAGAAATCTTTACAAAAACCATATTTCCTACGTCAAATTCCAAATCCTTTCGATGCTTATCGGCATAACTCTTCTGGCGGTCTTGGGCTGCTTTCATTCGTTGCCGAATGATCTCTATACAATCTGAAGTCTGCCGAATCATCTCTGGCCCAAGTATCAGCTTTTCTCCAGTTTCCAACCAACATGTCGGAGAGTTACACGGTCTTCCATACAATGCCTCATACGGTGCCATACCAATGCTTGACTGGTAACTGTTGTTGTACGCAAACTCCAGCAAATGAAGGTGATCTTCCCATGATCCTCCGAAGTCCAAAACACATGCTCTAAGAAGATCTTCCAAAACTCGGTTGACTCTCTCGGTCTGACCATCTGTTTGAGGGTGATAAGCTGTACTCAAACACAACTCGGTTCCCAAAACTTCCTGGAAGCTCTTCCAAAATCCACTAGTGAACAATGGATCTCGATCGCTTACTATACCCTTCGGAATACCATGGAATCGAACTATCCACTTAACATACAACTCAGCCAACCTTGATGCAGTCCTAGTCGATCGAACAGGAATAAATCTTGCACTCTTAGTCAGGCGATCTACAATGACCCAAATCCCTTCATTTCCCGTTCTGGTTCTAGGCAATCCATCAATAAAATCCATCGACACTTGCTCCCACTTCCATGTAGGAACTTCTAATGGCTGAAGCAATCCACTTGGCTTCTTCTGCTCGGCTTTTACCAACTGGCAGTTCATACATTTGGAAATAAAATTTCCAACATCCTTCTTCATACCTTCCCAGTAGTAGGTTCTCTTCATATCCCGATACATCTTATTTCCACCTGGATGAATTGTCAGCCTCGAGTGATGACTTTCCTTCAGAACTTCACTCCTCAATTCATCTATATCGGGAACAACTAGTCGTCCTTGCTTCCGAAGCCAACCCTCTCGATCGACCTCGAATCCTTTATCCTTTTCTGGATCTAATCCAGATCCCAAATCACGGATAATCTTGACAAGCTTATCATCTCGCTTCTGACTCTCGCCAATTCTCTCCACAAGAGTCGGTCTTATCGATAAGTTTGCCAATATCTCAGGTTCCAATTCACATCTAGGCCTGAAGTCAAATCTAGCTAAATACTCGAGACTCTTCCATTCTGAAAACATGGCTCCCAATCCTGCATGTCTTCGACTCAACGCATCTGCCACTGCGTTACCTTTTCCCGGAGTATAAGCTATACCAAAATCATATGATGCCAAAAACTCTAGCCAACGTTGCTGCCGAAGATTCAAATCCTTTTGGGAGAAAAGATACTTCAACGACTTATGATCCGTAAACAACTCGAATCGAACTCCCAATAGATAATGTCTCCACATCTTCAGAGCAAATACAATCGCCGCTAACTCCAAATCATGAGTTGGGTAATTCCTTTCATGCGGCTTCAGTTGTCGACTGGCATACGCAACAACTTTATCCCTCTGCATTAGCACTGCTCCAAGTCCAGTACCACATGCATCGGTGTAAACCACCATCTCATCATTCCCACTCGGAATAGTCAAAACAGGAGCACTCGTCAATCTCTCTTTCAGGATTCCGAAAGTTTGCTCACACTTAGCATCCCAACTGAACACTTGGTTCTTTTTCGTCAATCCTGTTAACGGTGCAGCTACCTTGGAGAAGTCTTTGATAAACCGTCGATAATATCCTGCTAATCCAAGAAAACTTCTCACATCAGATGCATTCTTAGGTCTAACCCAATCCTGGATTGCTGCCACCTTAGCGGGATCAACCGCTATTCCATTTCCAGAGATAACATGGCCTAAGAATCTCACTTCACTCTTCCAGAAGTGACACTTCGAAAACTTAGCCTTCAGCTGATGTTTCCGCAAGATTTCTAAAACAATACGCAAGTGCGTCTTGTGCTCTTCTTCCGTTCTGGAATAAATCAGAATATCATCCACGAACACAAGTACGAACTTGTTCAACTGATCCCTGAATACTCTATTCATAAGATCCCCAAAATATGTTGGCGCGTTAGTCAATCCAAACGGCATTACCAGCCACTCATAGAAACCAGATGGTGTCCGAAAAGCAGTCTTCGGCACACTATCCTTAGCCACTCTCAACTGGTGAAATCCCGTTGCCAAATCCATCTGAGAAAACACCTTGGCTTCGTGAAGCTGATCAAACAAGTCATCTATTCTCGGCAATGGATACTTGTTCTTCTTAGTCACCTTATTCAGCTCACGATAATCGACGCACAATCTCAACGACCCATCTGCCTTGGTTGCAAACACAACTGGTGCACCCCATTCGGACACACTACGCCGAATGAATCCTTTCTGTAAAAGGTCATCAACTTGCACCCTCAACTCCTGTTGTTCCCTAGGCGCCATCCGCCTAAGAGGCATCACAACAGGTCTGGCTCCTTCAACTAGATCTATACGAAACTCGATCTCTCTATGCGGCGGCAACCCTTTGACTTCGTCAAAAACATCCTCGAATCCATTAGCGATCGGCATTGATGACAGTCCATCCCGTGGAACAACCAGCGAATACATGAAGCTCATGAAGACGCCTTCCTCATGCTTACATCGTATCACAACCTTTCGCCCCTCCACATTCTCGACTGTCACTTCCAACCTCTCACAATCAACCTTCGCCGCATACCTCCTAAGCCAGTCCATACCCAAAATAATTCCGAACCCCGCAAAGTTCAGAACAAAGCAATCACAAACAAAAGAGCAACCATGACTCGACACAATTAGACCACGGCATAACATACACAAACAAGACGAACCCCCAACTGGATTAGTCACAACCAATGGCCTATCAACAATATCCGGTTCCAAACCTAACCGGCCCACGAGTTCATTACAAACAAACGAATGCGACGCTCCAGTATCAAACAGAACTCTAACTGGAACACCGCATAGGAAAAGAGTACCTTGAACAACCACACTCTTTCCTTTCTCTTCAGCAGTAGGAGCTTTCGAAGACGACGGAACAGCTCCCAAAGCATAAGCTTGCACAATCTGCTTGTCTTTCCTCGGTTCTGGACAATTCTTCCTGATGTGCCCTGGCTTGTCACAGTTGTGACACTTCATTGGCACCTTCGGATTCTTACAATCCTTAGAGAAATGGCCCTTCTGCTGACAATTGTAGCAAGTCACCTCGCCTTTCGGCTTCTTCTGGCCATCCTTACCCTTCTGCTGCTGCTGCTGCTTCCTCTTCTTGTTTCCACCCTGCTGGGGTTTAGACTCTTCCCTGGTCACAGCAAAAACAGATCCTTCCTTAGGAAACAGACTCTCATGCCTGAGAGCTTTCTACACAAGCTTCTCAAATGAATCGTCCAAATGATCCACCAACTGTCTCCCCAGATAACTATCCAAGCCGGTCACAAACTTCTCATTCTTCTGATATGCAGACTCAATATATGACCGGGCATACTTGGACAAAGCTTCAAACTCAGAAACATACTCAAGAACTGATCTTCCACCTTGCTTGAGCTCCACAAACCTCTTGAACAGAATAGACTTCTGAGCTGTAGAAATGAACTTAGCTTCAAATCTAGCTTGGAATTGCTCCCAAGTAATCTCTTCCTCCGCAGTATTGATGGTAATAGAATTCCACCAATCAGAGGCTCTCCCTTGAAGCTGCCTTGATGCCAACTTCCTCTTAGTTGCATCATCAATTCCCAAATCACCAAAGATCCTTCTACAAGCATCTATCCACCTCTAGACTTCGATAGTTGATTCTGTTCCCAAGAAAACCTTCCCTCCAAGAGCAGTATAGTCCTTGCACAACTTAGCAAAATCCACTGGTTTCGGAGTCTGAACCTGAACTCCAACATCTACTGCTGCCCCTGGAACTGGTATCCTTCTCATGATCGAAGTCATCATAGCTTCGAACATAGCTGCATAATCAGCAGTTCCCTCAATAGCACGGCCTTCCCTAGCAGCTGGTCTCCCTCTTCGACTCATTCTCAATATCTATAAAAAGGAATGATTAGAACGTCTAGAGAAACAACTGCATAAAGGACTCAAACTCAACTAAACTACTATATTATATATAGTATTCATCCATCAAAATACAATTACGTCTCTCCTACGTAGTTACGACGGCGAGCGTTGGGTAAAATCGATTAACCAATGCTCTGATATCAAATGTGACGACCGCCCATGACCCCTGCACCGAATCTAGAGATAGTGCGCTGTAAAGTGTCAGGCGACCATGGACGATTGTCAGGGTAGATTAAAACAACAGAACTCTATTGTATTACTCACAGCGCATGGACAAAATACAATAGAACATATGTATAGTGAAGCTTTACAGAACAAAATGACATCATATAAAACTCCATAATAGTTGAATACAAGCATCCAAATAGCCAATACATCAAGCCTCACTACATAACCCTCAGAGAATACAAAACAGCGGAACATCCAGTACATATAATAAGAAGATAATATGCAACCCTCCAGCTCGTCTTCGATATCAGCATCGTGAGAAGAGAACAGCACCTGTCACCTGCTACCTAGTCTGCCCGTCCCAAAAATGGACGAACAGCCCAAGGCAATAAGAATTAAAAACATAAAGCCTTGAGTCAGACAACAGTCTTAGTGAGCAGTAAATTAACTAACAACATACCAAAAGAGCATAAAGGAAAAGGAATAGGAATACAACCCTCCCACTCCAACCTCATTCTACAGTGATAGCCCCCAGACACACATTAAGCAGAAGTAAACATAGCAGAGCATACAATTTAAAGTAAAGCTACTATCACTCGAGTCAAGGGCGACGTTCTCCAAGTACCAAGGCCTAAATCAGATAAGCACCCAGAAAATACCGCTCTTGGATCCGAATGACGATACAACCAAACATCCATGACTCTGGCTATCACTGTTATCATTGCTTCGATATCACCGTTAATTGAATGACCGGCACATTCTTTCAGCCGTCCGTCAAGGGCTAATGGAACCCCGGTTCTAGACATAACTCCCGCACGTCATCGTGACCCGTGCCTAGGACTATCGAATCTGCCCAGAGTACTCGACCATCAACAGTTGGTCGTTGGGACTATCGAATCTGCCCAAACGTATCCTTGCTTAGAGCATGCTAGAACCTTCAACAACGATGAGACCCAAGCCTCCTAGTCATCCTCCTCGACGACTATTCTCATATCCATTCATTATCTTCAACTCGAATCATATCACCGAGTTATCAACATGCTTGGAATGATCTCGTCTAGATTAAACCAAGTCTTCATCACATGATTGCCTTGCTTCATCACATCCTCGCAAAGCCTCATCTCAACATCACATCGTCAAATCTATGCATAAGAGCTTCATCATCCCGCTACATATGCCACGAGCAGCTTTTCCAATTCAAGAGCCTTTCTCTTAGCTTTTGAATCACCTTCGGTCTAAATCAAGTCATCTATCATCTAATTCATAGTAATCAATCAAATCAAACATTAATCCAAGCAATCAAGCATTCAAATATGATCTAAGTAGACAATTATAACAATAATGGCATTTTCGTAATTAAAGAGTTGAAAGTCCAACAAGCATGAAAACATGAATAATATCTCTACAAACTTGATGAATGAACTTGCATAGGTTAACATGTGATAAAATGGATGTAACATCATCATGAACAATGGATCTACATGGATCTACACTTAGGATGAAGAAAATGCATGGAAATCACTATTTTAACACCAAATCGAGCCAACAATCCGATATACTCCTTTGGATCCGTGTGAGAGATAATCACCACTCACCAAATCACCAAAACAACCTCAAATCAACACGCTTCAGATCTGGACAGCGAAGGATCAAGCTTGATCTATCACGAATCCGCTTCAAACGAAGAAATCTCTCTTGAAAAGATGAAGATCTTCAATCTATGCTCTTGAATCTTCAATTTGATCTTCAACTTGGATGGATGGAAGCACTAGATTAGAGTGGAGAAAAGAAGTGAAGAAGTGTAGAAGTCGAGCTCTCAAAATGGCAGCACTTCGTCGCTTCGAAATCCGAATCCCAAAAAGTGAGAACAACCCCCTCTATTTATAGCAGAAATTCCTTAAGTCGAAATTTGGCTAACTCCTTAAGTCGTCTCCGACTTACGACCTAAGCACCCACCAACTTACGACTTACTAGGCCAACCCATCTACGACTTAGTGCTTCGCGACTTAACAGGTAGGCTACGACTTAAAGACTTCAGCTACTCTACGACTTAACAACAAACACCTAAGTCGTCTGCCTTCATAAGTCGTTCACGACTTACGACTTAACAAAAACCCTCAGTCTTCGACTTAATGCGTGTGCCTATCTCCTAACAACTCAGCAGTTAACCCCTAAGTCGGTTACGACCTAACTGGGTATACGACTCAACTACTAAGTCGTCTATGACTTAAAACAGTGACTTAACACAGCACTCCTTAACACGGCCACGACTCAACTAGGCTACGACTTAAAGGATACGACTTAACTGGTTAGACGACTTATCACTTAACTCGGTCAGCTCTTATGTCGTAAATCCCTAGGTCGGTCACTTACTTAGGTTGTCTATCCCTTAACTCGGCAACGACTTACAACCTACGACTTAATACGTGCCGAGTTAACTTCGACCTACTAACTTAGCCCAGCTACGAATTATCTCCTTAGGTCGTACAAACAACCTATCTCCAAGCCCTGGGTCACTCCCATCTCCTAAGTCGTATACGACTTACGACTTATGCTAAGTCGTGAACGACTTAGGACTTAGGCAAAATTTGCCTAAAATCTGAAATGGCTCAAAAATGCTAAAATTCCAGATTTTGACAAACTTTTCGATCCGTAAAAATACGGGTCGTCACAGACCCACCAATGGATCTCGGGAAATTCTTTCATGAAGCTGAGAGATTTCTTCGACAAGAGGATGTATGTTTGGATATGAGGTCAAAGGAAGTAAACATGGTTAAGGATGGAGAACCGTCCGGTGAAAACTCGGGTAAAGATAAGGATAAAGGGAAGAGGAAGCGTTGGGGAGAACCAAAATTCTCCACCTACATAGGGCTGAATGAGACATTGGAACGAATATACTTGGATACTCGGGATCTCCTTCCTTAACGAAGGCCGGCAAGGAGGGAACCCTCAAAATGCGAAAGGGCATCGGGAAGGCACTGTCACTTTCATGACCTGGATGGGCATGATACTAACAGCTGCATGCATCTAAAGGATATAATCGAGGAGCATATAAGGAATGGTCAGTTGCGGAAATATGTCGAAACTCGGAATGGGGCGGTGGAACAGGAGCGGCCACCGCCTACCTTGAACGACAATGGCGCGACGCCTAGGAATGGTGGTCGATTGGTCATCAACTAATCGTGATGGTTTGGAATAAGTAGCAAACTCTAGGCAGACGGCTAAGTCACTTACTCATGTACGGGGACAGAGACAACCCCTAGGCATGCTCTGAGATGATGATAAACCGTGACGCTCTGGTTTGTGAAATCTGTTTTTTCTTTTTGGCTTGGATACTTTCTTTTTCTGGTTTGGTTTTGGAGTTTGGTTTGAACTCCTGGTTTTGTTTGTTTTCTTATTTGGATTCTGGTTTGGACGTTTTACTTTTGGTTTGGACTTTTGATATGGGTTTATGGTTTTCTGGTTTGAATCTGGATTTCGAATTAGATTATGATTGACTTTTTGTCTGGTTTTTGGCTAAAAGGTCATCGAGCATGGACTATGCTCGAAAAGGGTCCAGAGAGACCAGGATTCGGCCTAGGACTTAGGCCCCATATTATCTATCGGTTACAATTTTAGGTCATCGAGTGTGGACTATGCTCGGCAAGGGTCCAAAGCGACCAGGTTTCGGCTTAGGACTTATGCCCGGGCATTACTCAGCGTTATGGGACACAGAACCAGGAATACCATGGCATTACTTAACACAGGTCGTCAAGTGTGGAGTGCGCTTGGCAAGAACCCGGAGAGGTTACGGATTTGGATTTTGGCTTTGAATGGCTAAGGATTGGTTATGATACGGAGCGATCCCGGATTTGGATATCGACCTGGAGAGGTCATGGATTTGGTTATTGGTTATTGGATATGGATGGATTATAACTCGGTTATCGGGTTCAGATGGATATGGAATTGGATAAGGATTTGGTTACTGGATAGGGATCAGATATCGACTCGAAGCAGTCGTGAATTTGAATAAAGATACGGCAATGGCACTAGGATAAAATGGATTAGATTATGGATCTGATGGTATGGCTATGGATGACATATGGACTTTGGATGATGGATCAAAAGCTATTCAAAACACGCCTTCCTACCGCAAGGCATGTTTTGGGAGGCAAATGTTAACCCGCTTTTTGGCAAGGTCGTGGATAGGCGGATTTAACTAAAATCAACAGTGTTAACCAGCTACAAGACAATAGTTGCAGAAGATATGATCGGGCTCGAACGAGTATCGAGTTAGGAAAGGATTGGAGGTATGAAGGCTAGTATGGCTCGGTCAAGGGTGGAAAGTCATGAGTGACTCGGCCTGAGTGGGTCGGTAGATGAGGCTCGGTGGTGATCTGGATCGTCATTTCTGGTTCATCATTTCTGGGTCGTCATTTCTGGATCGGTAGGAAGCAAGGTCGGTTATGTTTGAATGGATCGGTAGAAAGCTGGGTCGGTCATGTTGGAGTGGATCGAAAGCTGGGTCGGTCATGTTGGAGTGGATCGGTAGAAGGTGGGTCGACTTCGAGGAGTGCATCAGGTCGACACGTTCGTAGCTCCGGGTCACCACTCCATTTTACTCGAGTTGGCATTTGGAAATTGGGTCGGCATTCTAGGGGATCGACATCTTTGATTTGCTTCGGGTCGGTATTCGCGTATCCCGGGGTCGGCATGTATCGTTCGGTCGTGGTAGAGAAGTTAAGGTGGGTCGGCCATATATGGTTCGGCATTGGTGGTTTGGCACATGTGGTTCGACCTTAATAGGTCAACAATAAAATTGTGGATCGGCATGTTTAAGGATAGGATCGGCTTCATTTCGCTCCGAGTTCTAGCCTAGTTTACTCCGAGTCTTGGATAGGCCTACTTCAGGTCATGCCCAGGGGATATCGGGTCGGCATATTATAAACTCGGGGTTAGTTGTGGTGTTTGGGGTTTGGATCGGCTATGATCTCGGTGGGCCCGGACCACTCAGGAAGCCCAATAACTCGGATTTTGCCTATAAATACAACATGTGGGGCTTCAGAAAAGAGGATCGTCTGTTTCCCTTCTTCTTCTTCACTAAGGCTACTCTATCATTATTGTTTTGAAAACTCCGGATTGTAATTGTACTTGATTCTAATATCAATAAAAAGAAAATTTCTGGAGTGGATGTAGGTCAGAGTCAGCCGTACCACTATAAATCCTCTGTTATTACTGCTTTCTTTTTAATTTTGATCGTTTTCATATTTAAACTCTCTACATACATTCTATTTGTGATCTGTGACTGCAATTTGGTGCTTTCAACGGCGTTTGGGTGTTAGTGACCAATTTTGGCGCTAACATATTGGTGCTTTTGTTGAGAGAGTTAGCACTCAGGGATTCAGAAGCTTGGATTTTGGATTTAAAGGCCTAGGAACTTGGATTCTGGAGACTATGGCAAAGCAACCAACCAGGAGACAAAGGATGGAAAGGAGTCAGCAAGAAGGAAGTCAGGAGGCTTCCTTTGGAGCTAATCAAGCCTCGATCTATATCACTAGGGACGAGATGCACGTCATGATGAATTCCATGCAGGAGCAGCTGATGAAAAGGCAAGAGGAAATGATGCAGACACTTCTTAGACAATTTGGACAGGCAGGAACAACAAGAGCTGCAAGAGCTCAGATCCATGGAGGTGGATCAGAAGGACTCAACAGGCAAGAAGATGGAGTGGTTCAGCAGGGGGCAGCCCCCAATCAGCAAACAACTATCAATCTGGATGGACCTAGACTCGGGGGCACACCACCAGGTAATGCTGGACCAATCCATGAAGGGATACCAGATGACGCTGCGCAGCGCAGCGCCAACAGGAATATAGGAGTGCATGACGAGGAGTATGTACCAGAATTCCCTCGAGGACTTGGAGGGCAGCTAGGAAATGGAGATGGGGGGCAACCCTTGGTAGATAACACTGGATTAGCTGACATTATCAGGTGAACTATTCGCGGAGGTCTGACAAACAAGGATTTGGAGGGAGTAAACAAAAGTCCGTTTACTCGTAACATCAGGATGGCTAGGAATCCACCCGATTTCAAGCTGTCCACTCTGGAAGTATACAACGGTAAGACAGATCCCACTGACCACATGATGAGGTACACAAGGCATATGGAAGTGCTGGGGACATTAGAGGAGGTTATGTCCCGGTGTTTCCCCATGTACTTGACCGATAAAGCTGCTATATGGTTCAGACAGCTGGAGGATGGATCTATTAGAACATGGACAGAACTAGTGGATAATTTCTTGAAATAGTTTCGAGTTCACATAAAAAGGCCGAAGAATGTGATGACACTGACGTTAGTTAAGCTGAGGGCGGATGAATCACTCAGGACTTTCTTAACTCGATTTAATGCAGTAGTTGCTTAGGTGGATCGACCAGATCCATCAATGGTTCTGATGGCTGCAGTATCAGGAGTCAGGGATAACTCGGATTTCAAAGTATCATTGATACAGGACCCACCAATGGATCTCGGCGAATTCTCTCATGAAGTTGAGAGATTTCTTCGACAAGAGGATGCATGTTTGGATATGAGGTCAAAGGGAGTAAACATGGTTAAGGATGGAGAACCGTCCGGTGAAAACTCGGGTAAAGATAAGGATAAAGGGAAGAGGAAGCGTTGGGGAGAACCAAAATTCTCAACCTACACAGGACTGAATGAGACATTGGAACGAATATACATGGATACTCGGGATCGCCTTCCTTATCGAAGGCCGGCAAGGAGGGTACCCTCAGAACGCGAAAGGGCATTGGGAAGGCACTGTCTCTTTCATGACCTAGATGGGCATGATACTAACAGCTGCATGCATCTAAAGGATATAATCGAGGAGCATGTAAGGAATGGTCAGTTGCAGCAATATGTCGAAACTCGGAATGGGGCGGTGGAACATGAGCTGCCACCCCCTACCTTGAACGACAATGGCGCGAGGCCTAGGAATGGTGGTCGATTGGTCATCAACTAATCGTGATGGTTTAGAATAAGTAGCAAACTCTAGGCAGACGGCTAAGTCACTTACTCATGTACGGGGATAGAGACAACCCCTAGGCATGCTCTAAGATGATGATAAACCGTGACGCTCTGGTTTATGAAATCTGTTTTTTTTTCTTTTTGGCTTGGACACTTGCTTTTTCTGGTTTGGTTTTGGAGTTTGGTTTGAACTACTTGTTTTGTTTGTTTTCTGATTTGGATTCTGGTTTGGATGTTTTCCTTTTGGTTTGGACTTTTGATATGGGTTTATGGTTTTCTTGTTTGAATCTGGATTTCGGATTAGATTATGATTGACTTTTTGTCTGGTTTTTGGCTAAAAGGTCGTCGAGCATGGACTATGCTCGGCAAGTGTTCGGAGAGACCATGAATTGGCCTAGGACTTAGGCCCCATATTATCTATTGGTTACAATTTCAGGTCGTCGAGTGTGGACTATGCTCGGCAAGGGTCCGAAGCGACTAGGATTCGGCTTAGGACTTAAGCCCCAGCATTACTCAGTGTTCGGGGACACTAAACCAGGAATATAATGGCATTGCTTAACATGGGTCGTCGAGTGTGGAGTGCTCTTGGCAAGAACCCAGAGAGGTTACAGATTCAGATTTTGGCTTTGAATGGCTAAGGATTGGTTATGATCCAGAGCGATCCCGGATTTGGATATCGACCTGGAGAGGTCATGGATTTGGTTATTGGTTATTGGATATGGATGGGTTATAACTCGGTTATCGGGTTCAGATGGATGTGGAATTGGATAAGGATTTGGTTACTGGATAGGGATCGGATATCGACTCGAAGCAGTCGTGGATTTGAATAAGGATACGGCAATGGCACCAGGATAAAATGGATTGGATTATGGATCGGATGGTATGGCTATGGATGACATATGGACTTTGGATGATGGATCAAAAGCTATTCAAAACACGCCTTCCTACCGCAAGGCATGTTTTATGGGGCAAATGTTAACCCGCCTTTTGGCAAGGTCGTGGACAGGCAGATTTAACTAAAATCAACAGTGTTACCCGGCTACAAGACGATAGTTGCAGAAGATATGATTGGGCTCGAACGAGTATCGAGTTAGGAAAGGATTGGAGGTATGAAGGGTAGTATGGCTCGGTCAAGGGTGGAAAGTCACAAGTGACTTGGCCTGAGTGGGTCGGTAGATGTGGCTCGGTGGTGATCTGGATCGTCATTTTTGGATCGTCATTTCTGGTTCGTCATTTCTGGATCGTCATTTTTGGGTCGTCATTTCTGGATCGTCATTTTGGATCGGTAGGAAGCTAGGTCTGTAACAACCGCATATTTTACGATTGTATATTTAAATGATTTATTTAAATATAGCATCGTTAGTCGGATTCAAGCTTGAAATGTCACTATTTCGTAGAAGAACAGTCGAATTTGTGAAAAGTCAATGTGGATCGTGCTATATGGAAAGGTCTATTTGAAAAAAAAACTGTCAAATAGATATTCAGACATCTGAAATGAATCGTTCAGACGTCTGAAATTGCTCGAGTCAAACCAGAAAGGAAATAGGCTAAAATTGCCATTTTCAGACGTCTGAAATAAACGATTCAGATGTCTGAATATTGTACTAGACAACATCTGTTTTTCAAATTCAGACGTCTGAATTGGAAATTTCAAACGTCTGAATGAAGATTGAAATTGAGATTCAACAATTTGGACTCGATACTACTTCCATTGAGTTCAAAATGGTGTTTGCGACTTTTTCGAGTATAAACATTGATATGTTTTGAGTTGGGAAAAATTTCGAGATTTTCAATTAGGGCTATGGGTTTGGGTTTCAGCCCATCAACCTTCTAATAACTTAACCCTTCATCCAACTCCTCTTCACTCACTCAAATATTTCCTAACACTCAAGCTAAAAGAAAAATGGGGGAAGAGAAAAGAAATTAGAAATTCCTAAGCCCTAATCCTCTTAGAAATTATCATCTTCAAGCTAGAAATCAAAGAAAAGCTTAGGTAAGCATCCTCTTCATCTTCTCCATCTCAATCCCTCTTTAAGTTTCAGAAATTCCTATAACCTAAGTTAGGGAAAACTTCACCTTTGATATTAGATTGAAGATTCTAGAGGTGGTATTGAAGAGAGATCAACCTATTGCTTGTTCTAGAGCTTATCATTCGTGTTTGGGTTTAAAAGGTGAGTTTTGGGACTCACATCTATGTTTATATCTTTGATAGTCGTTGGGTATGAATTCCTAACATCTATTTCTTCTCCATTTCCTTTGAATTGAATTGGTTTGATGAATATTCCAATTTTTGGTGTTTGAAATCAAAATCTATGAAAATCCTTATATGGATGTTTGGACATGTTGGTCGGAGTGTATTGGTGAGTCTTTAAGGTTGGGTAGTCGTTTGGCGTAAACCCCTAGCAATCGTCACTCATTCGATCGCTTCCGATACGATTTGGCCATCAATGGCCTAGGCAAAATATTGTCGGAGCTTCAGGTTCAGACGTCTGAAATATCCAATTCAGACGTCTGAATCTGCTTGTCTCGGCCTAATTTGTGTGGGTTTCTGATTTTAATCGATTTTAGTTGATCCAGATAGTCGTTATCACTTACTATCGACATTGATGACTTCTCTCTTTGGATTTTTGGGAATATCCATTTTGATGGATTTGGTATCGATTTCTTTGGATTTAATTCACGTCTTCACATGTGAATCTTTGGTGGTTGATTGTTACTACAATCATTTTTGTGATTTATCACTTCTAAATACAAAGGTTTCTATACTAGTAGTAAATATTCAAACTCTTTCATCAAAACGATTTCGACACTATTTTAAATATAAAGCTCTCTTTTAAAACCGTTTTCTAATCTATTAGTATATACAAACCTTTACCTCGTTCGTATGAGAAAATCTAATTAAACGGCTTGGCAAAACAAGTGGTATGAAACGCTTGCGTTTACTTCGTCGATTAATTCTTTGACTTGTTCGATTGAAACTTTTGTGACAATTTTCGAGTGGAAATCTACAATTTGTTCGTAAATATTTAAGCTAAGCCAGTGGTTATGGGACATGAAGCTAAACTCATCTATTTACTAACTTAGTGTAATTCACACTTTTTATTGATCTATGATGATCATTTTTTGGTTTAGACTAGCAATGTGCGATGTCTCTTTGTCCACGTAGGGGACTGTACCTCGTTTTATTGAGCTTCGTCTCATTCCTTTATGGGCTAGCGACCCATGTTCCTTTATGGTGTTTGGTTCATCGGATGTACCGTTATTGTACTACATCGATGTCTCGGCTTTTTGGTTCATCGGGTGTACCGTTATTGTACTACGTCGTTGTCTCAGTTTATCAGGTTCATCGGGCGTACCGTTATTGTACTACGTCGTTGTTCTGAATCACTTGAGTATCAGGTTCATCGGGCGTACAGTTATTGTACTACGTTGTTGCACCGGCTCTATGGTTAGCGACCATGGGATAGTGACCCATTTGTGATACACGTGTTGGTGAGTTTCATGCTCCCGTTTGTGATAGGCCTCCCCCTTTGTGATTTCTGGATTTCTAGTTGATGATTTCTAGAATTTGTGTTTCACCTCTTTTCGTGATTGGCAATGATATGTTTGTCAATATATTTGTGGTTTGGTGAATAAAATAAAGAATATGACATTCTTTTTGGTGCTTTGAGATTCTTGAGATATTGTATGATTTTGTTGTTGTTTAAAGTATACTTGTCACTATATGACATTATTGTTATCATACGTTTTTGTTATATCTCTTCTTATATCTCATTTTATATATGATAATTATAGCTAGACTGATCTGTTTATTATTTTCTTCTTAAATAATACTCGGGTTAGACCAAGATGTTACAGGTGCTTCCGTTTGTCTTCCTATCAGGGATTATCATCTGATTTTTGGCTAACTACTTTAGATTAGTAGTTTTTGTTATTATACATTTGAGATATAGACTCCTTGATGTATAATTATTCTTTTGTCTTGCACATGTATCTATTCTTTTGTGATGTAGTGGATCTTGTTTGACCACTACTTTGATGTACACTTTTATGTGTTATATTCATATCTGATTCCGCCTTTATGATATGAATATTTGTGACTGATTTGTGCTATGTTTATTTCTATATTTGTTTCCGAAGGCCTCATAGCCACTGTGTGGTAGCTTTGAGTTTGTATTTGATATGTCGGATTTCCTCTTGAAATGAAATGTAAGTTATATTATCCGACATATCGGTACTCGCACAAAGCAATTATACAAATGGTCGCTCCTCAATAGCCTTATTCTTCGTGCTAGTCGACGGCATTACCCCATAGTGTCCTTGGCTAGTGTGAGTATAGAGGTGGGGCGTCACAGCATGGTATCAGAGCCAAACTTCAGAACAATATAGAATAATCTAGCAAGGATCATTGTCCTAAGTCTTTCTTAGGATTCGTGCCATAAGATTTAATTCGAGTCTTCGTACCGTTATATCCTATATTCCTTATGATGCCTTGTTTTGTCAATCAAATTTGTTTGATATTCATTTTGAGAATAACATTTTTCCTCTTCTTTCTTTCTTTCTTAAACAAGGGAAATGGTTAGACCAGGCCGCCCCAGCGCCGGTCAATCAAGTGCTACACCTCAGGATGGAGTATTTATGACTGCTCAGAAACTTTTAGATCTTGTGAACAATGCCCAAGCTGTCGGACCCGTTCCCGCGCCTACTCACCCTAAATCCGGGTTTGTACGCTTGTGCAGAGATTATATGGCTTTGGGTGGAAGGCCATTCAAGGGTTCCAAAAACGTTATAGAAATCCAAGCTTGGCTTAGATCACACGATCGCATCTTTTCTCGCATGGATCTTATTGATTCACTTCGAGTCCAAGTGGTTCTAGCATGCTCCAAGAAAGAGCATTAGATTGGTATGAGCTTTTGATTTTTGAAACTATTGAAGCGGATCTTACTTGGGAGCAATTCCGGGAAAGATTCGAATTGAAGTTTGTGTCGGAGGCTGAAAAAGTAACTTTAGCCCGACGCTTTATTGACCTTGTTCAAGGTGAATCTTCTGTGATGGATTACGTCGCATCTTTTGAATCTCTCTCTAAATATGGGGTCGAGTATATTAATACCCCATTGAAGAAAAATCAGAGGTTCGTCTATGGGTTGAATAAGAACCTTAAAAAGCCTTTGCTTCTGAAACTAGAAGTTTCTTTTGATCATCTTATTGATATCGCTCTTCGACTTGAAGAGGCCGATAATGAAAGTGATTTTGAAGTTGTGGGTGCCAAACAGAACTTCAACAATAACATGAAGACGCCTATAAAGTTCAAAGGCCCCAATCCCAACAAGAAAGGGAAACAAGAAACTCTGGTAGCAAAGACTCCTACCTCTAGTCGTGGTCAATGCTACAATTGTGGTTCCACGGACCATTATGCTAATAGGTGTCCGAAACCTCTCTTCTGTCGTTATTGCAAAAGTTCGGGTCATCTTTTATCTTCATGTCCCAAACTTCCAAGCAAGAGAGAGGGAAAGCTAAATGTTGCGCAAGCTCCTAGTGACACTTCTCTTGGTCAAGGTATTTCTCATTCTATCCTTGACGATATTTGTTTTGTGATTATCTTATTCGAGTTCTTTTTTATTTGGGTTCATATCATTATTTTATATCAAAAGAACTTGATGATTCTTTCTCTTTTAATTATTTTGGGCTTGATGACTTCATTGAGAATTATGAATTCGATTGATGGATCCGCAACACTCAATTTACTTTGTGGAAAATGTCGAGATTATTTTATGTGATTATTCTTTTCGAGCCGATTTGCATGTTATGCGTTACTTAGGCTTCGAATTTTTTTTTGGGAAAGGATTGGCTTAATCATTTTGAAGCCCACATCCTATGTCCTGAGCGGACTATATGTCTTCGACATTCTCAATATGTTAAGCAGATTTCTATTGTTTTTAAAGATTTTGATTTCCAAATTTGGTGGCAACATTTTATTCTTTAAACCCACTTGATGAAGAAGATGTTATTTCTCCCATTCAAGTAATTTGTGAATTTTCCGAAATATATTTGAGCTTGTCTTAGGATTATCACCTAAGAAATCGATTGAGTGGTGCTAAGGTCTTTTCAGCTCGACCTTACCACCAGTTTTTATCAGCTACGAGTTGCGGAATGTAGCATTCCACTTACCACATTCCGCACTCGTTATGATTCTTGTGAGTGGTTCGTTATGTTATTCGGTTTGACGAACCTTCTACCTCATTTCATCCATCTTATGAATCGAGTATTCTACGAATATCTCGATTAGTTTGTCCTTGTATTCATTGATTATGGATGAAAACAACAATTTAAAATTTGCAAATCTTTTTAATAAGATATTTATAAGTAAGATTGGATTTTGTTCTTAAAACGAGCAAAGAATATTTGTAAATTTCATAAGTGAAATGTTTATCATATAGAAGATAATTTTGTGTTGTTTTGCCCATTGAGTGCTTTAAGAATTCTGGTCGATGCGCTTGATCAACGTTATCAATAGGAATCTCCTAAACGCTATGATGAGACAGTCAGACACAGTAAACTGACTTATAATAAGTAAATTTTTCTAAAAAGATGATTACATAAAGTTCATTATGATTTTGAATGTCTTAGCTTTTCGGGAAAGAGGGTCAATTAAAAGAACTCTTTTCCGATGCTTTTATTCTTGCGATTCCCGAAGGGAACCAAGACTTTATTGTTTGTACCGATGCTTGTTGCATTGGTTTGGGTGCCATTCTCTTGTAAAGGGAATGTGTTATCACATATGCTTCTTGACAATTAAAGCTTGTCGAGACTAGATATGACATTCATGATCTAGAGCTCACGGCTATTGTTTTCGCTCTTAGAATTTGGTGTCATCATCTTTTGGGAGAGAAATTTGTTCTCTACTCCGATCATAAATCTTTGAAATATTTATTTTCTTAAAAGGAACTTAATTTGCGTCAACAATGTTGGCTCGAGTTCCTTGCATCTTATGATCTTGATAATCTTTATACTCCTGGAAAAGGACAACCGAGTTGTCGATGTCCTTAGTCGTAAGCAACAAGCGGTTGTTTCCATGATGATATCCGAATGGAGTGATCTCGAGACTTTATTCACTTGTGAGATTCGAGATCGTGAATCCAATTCATGTTCATCTCTTGTTTTGTGTAGCCTTGAGGTTCATCCTTCTCTTTTGGACCGTACCTCTTTTAGCTAGACTCTATGTCAAAGAAATTATTAAATTGCATGGAGTTCCTACTTCTATTGTTAGCAATCATGATCCATTATTTTACTAGTGGATTTTGGTAAGGTCTTCAAAAGCTTTGGGAACAAAGCTTAAATTTTAGCACTGCTTATCGCCCTCAATCCGATGGACCAACCGAGCGTGTGAATTAAACTCTTGAAGATCTTCTTTGTGCATGTGTTCTTGGTTTTGGTGGAAGTTGGGAAGATCATATTTCTCTTCTTGAGTTTTCTTCCTATAATAGCTTCCAATCTAGTATTGGTATGGCACCTTTCGAGGCACTCTATGGAAGGCCGTGCCGATCTCCTTCGTGTTGGCTTAAAGCCGGTGAGAAGTTGGTTTTAGGTCTAGATTTTATTGATGTTTATTTGTGTTTCACCTATGAAGGGTGTTGTGCATTTTAGTCGATCGGGAAAATTAGCACCTCGATATATTGGCCCATTTCCCATCACCGAACGCATTGGTTCTGTGGCTTATCGCCTTTTATTACCGGCTCAATTTTCTGCTATTCATGACGTGTTTCACGTCTCTCAACTACAGAAATGCCTTCGAGATTCCGATTCTATTCTTGAGCCCGGTGTTATTGAAGAAATTGAAGTTTCGCCTAATTTGACTTATGAGCAACATCCTATTCATATCATTGCTTCGGAGGTTAAACGCCTTCGAAATAAAGATGTTCCTCTTGTGAAAGTTCAGTGGTCCTCAAATCCTAAGGATTGCTCTTGGGAATCCAGATAATTCATCGAGCGAACACATCCGAACTTGCTCTCTCGTGCTCCTTAAGGTGAACTTCTTATTCCAAATTTCTTTTTTTTTGGGTTGATATGCTTTTATTGTTGTTACTTCTTATTTATTTCTTAAAGATTGCGAGGACGCAATTTCTTTAAGGAGGGGAGTCTGTAACAACCCGCATATTTTACGATTGTATATTTAAATGATTTATTTAAATATAGCATCGTTAGTCGGATTCAAGTCCAAAATGTCACTATTTCATAGAAGAACAGTCGAATTAGTGAAAAGTCAATGTGGATCATGCTATATGGAAAGGTCTATTTGGAAAAAAAAAACTGTCAAACAGATATTCAGACGTCTGAAATGAATCGTTCAGACGTCTGAAATTGCTCGAGTCAAACCAGAAAGGAAATAGGCTAAAATTGCCATTTTCAAACGTTTGAAATAAACGATTCAGACGTCTGAATATTGTACTAGACAACATCTGTTTTGCTAGATTCAGACGTCTGAATTGGAAATTTCAGACGTCTGAATGAAGATTGAAATTGAGATTCAACAATTTGGACTCGAGACCACTTCCATTGAGTTCAAAATGGTATTTGCGACTTTTTCGAGTATAAACATCGATATGTTTTGAGTTGGAAAAAATTTCGAGATTTTCAATTAGGGCTATGGGTTTGGGTTTCAGCCCATCAACCTTCTAATAACTTAACCCTTCATCCAACTCCTCTTCACTCACTCTAATATTTCCTAACACTCATGCTAAAAGAAAAATGGGGGAAGATAAAAGAAATTAGAAATTCCTAAGCCCTAATCCTCTTAGAAATTATCATCTTCAAGCTAGAAATCAAAGAAAAGCTTAGGTAAGCATCCTCTTCATCTTCTCCATCTCAATCCCTCTTTAATTTTCAGAAATTCCTATAACCTAACTTAGGGAAAACTTCACCTTTGATATTAGATTGAAGATTCTAGAAGTGGTATTGAAGAGAGATCAACCTATTGCTTGTTCTAGAGCTTATCATTCGTGTTTGGGTTTAAAAGGTGAGTTTTTAGGACTCACATCTATGTTTATATCTTTGATAGTCGTTGGGTATGAATTCCTAACATATATTTCTTCTCCATTTCCTTTGAATTGAATTGGTTTGATGAATATTCCAATTTTTGGTGTTTGAAATCAAAATCTATGAAAATCCTTATATGGATGTTTGGACATGTTGGTCGGAGTGTATTGGTGAGTCTTTAAGGGTGGGTAGTCGTTTGGCGTAAACCCCTAGCAATCGTCACTCATTCGATTGCTTCCGATACGATTTGGCCATCATTGGCCTAGGCAAAATATTGCCAGAGCTTCAAGTTCAGACGTCTGAATCTGCTTGTCTCGGCCCAATTTGCCTAATTTGTGTGGGTTTCCGATTTTAATCGATTTTAGTTGATCCGGATAGTTGTTATCACTTACTATCGACATTGATGACTTCTCTCTTTGGATTTTTGGGAATATCCATTTTGATGGATTTGGTATCGATTTCTTTGGATTTAATTCACGTCTTCACATGTGAATCTTTGGTGGTTGATTGTTACTACAATCATTTTTGTGATTTGTCACTTCTAAATACAAAGGTTTCTATACTAGTAGTAAATATTCAAACTCTTTCATCAAAACGATTTCAACACTATTTTAAATTTAAAGCTCTCTTTTAAAACCGTTTTCTAATCTATTAGTATATACAAACCTTTACCTCATTTGTATGAGAAAATCTAATTAAACGGCTTGGCAAAACAAGTGGTATGAAACGCTTGCGTTTACTTCGTCGGTTAATTCTTTAACTTGTTCGATTGAAACTCTTGTGACAATTTTAGAGTAGAAATATACAATTTGTTCGTAAATATTTAAGTTAAGCCAGTGGTTATGGGACATGAAGCTAAACTCATCTATTTACTAGCTTAGTGTAATTCACACTTTTTATTGATCTATGATGATCATTTTGTTGTTTAGACTAGCAATGTGCGATGTCTCTTTGTCCACGTAGGGGACTGTACCTCGTTTTATTGAGCTTCGTCTCATTCCTTTATGGGCTAGCAACCCATGTTCCTTTATGGTGTTTGGTTCATCGGATGTACCGTTATTGTACTACATCGATGTCCTGGCTTTTTGGTTCATCGGGCGTACCGTTATTGTACTACGTCGTTGTCTCAGTTTATCAGGTTCATCGGGCGTACCGTTATTATACTACGTCGTTGTTCCGAATCACTTGAGTATCAGGTTCATCGGGCGTACCGTTATTGTACTACGTTGTTGCGCCGGATCTATGGTTAGCGACCATGGGATAGTGACCCATTTGTGATACACGTGTTGGTGAGTTTTCATGCTCCCGTTTGTGATAGGCCTCCCCCTTTGTGATTTCTGGATTTCTAGTTGATGATTTCTAGAATTTGTGTTTCACCTCTTTTCGTGATTAGCAATGATATGTTTGTCAATATATTTGTGGTTTGGTGAATAAAATAAAGAATATGACATTCCTTTTGGTGCTTTGAGATTCTTGAGATATTGTATGATTTTGTTGTTGTTTAAAGTATACTTATCACTATATGACATTATTGTTATCATACGTTTTTGTTATATCTCTTCTTATATCTCATTTTATATATGATAATTATAGCTAGACTGATCCGTTTATTATTTTCTTCTTAAATAATACTCGGGTCAGACCGAGATGTTACAGGTGCTTCTGTTTGACTTCCTATCAGGGATTATCATCTGATTTTTGGCTAACTACTTTAGATTAGTAGTTTTTGTTATTATACATTTGAGATATAGACTCCTTGATGTATAATTATTCTTTTGTCTTGCACATGTATCTATTCTTTTGTGATGTAGTGGATCTTGTTTGACCACTACTTTGATGTACACTTTTATGTGTTATATTCATATGTGATTCCGCCTTTGTGATATGAATATCTGTGACTGATTTTTGTTATGTTTATTTCTATATTTGTTTCCGAAGGCCTCATAGCCACTGTGTGGTAGCTTTGAGTTTGTATTTGATATGTCGGATTTCCTCTTGAAATGAAATGTAAGTTATATTATCCGACATATCGGTACTCGCATAAAGCAATTATACAGATGGTCGCTCCTCAACAGCCTTATTCTTCGTGCTAGTCGACGGCATTACCCCGTAGTGTCCTTGGCTAGTGTGAGTATAGAGGTGGGGCGTCACAAGGTCGGTCATGTTAAAGTGGATCGGTAGGAAGCTGGGTCGGTCATGTTGGAGTGGATCGAAAGCTGGGTCGGTCATGTTGGAGTGGATCGGTAGGAAACTGGGTCGGTCATGTTGGAGTGGATCGACGATAGGTGGGTCGGCTTCGAGGAGTGCTTCAGGTCGACACGTTTGTAGCTCTGGGTCAGCACTCCATTTTACTCAAGTTGGCATTTGGAAATTGGGTCGGCATTCTAGGGGATCACATCTTTGATTTGCTTCGGGTCGGTATTCGCGTATCCCCGGGTCGGCATGTATCGTTCGATCGTGGTAGAAAAGTTAAGGTGGGTCGGCCAGATATGGTTCGGCGTTGGTGGTTTGGCACGTGTGGTTCGGCCTTAATAGGTCAACAACAAAATTGTGGATCGGCATGTTTAAGGATAGGATCGGCTTCATTTCGCTTCGAGTTCTAGCCTAGTTTACTCCTAGTCTTGGATAGGCCTACTTCGGGTCATGCCCAGGGGAAATCGGGTCGGCATATTATAAACTCGGGGTCAGTTGTGGTGTTTAGGGTTTGGATCGGCTATGGTCTTGGTGGGCCTGGACCACTCAGGAAGCCCAATAACTCGGATTTTGCCAATAAATACATCATGTGGGGCTTAAGAAAAGAGGATCTTCACTCTGTTTCCCTTCTTCTTCTTCACTAAGGCTACTCTGCCATTATTGTTTTGAAAACTCCGGATTGTAATTGTACTTGATTCTATTATCAATAAAAAAGAAATTTCTGGAGTGGACGTAGGCCAGAGTCAGTCGAACCACTATAAATCCTCTGTTATTACTGCTTTCTTTTTTATTTTGATTGTTCTTCATATTTAAACTCTCTACATACATTCTATTTGTGATCTGTGACTGCAATTTGGTGCTTTCAATGGCGTTTGGGTGTTAGTGACCAATTTTGGCACTAACAGATATGTTATGTGATAATAATTACAACGTGTTGTAATTATTAGAATTTTATCACATTGAATATAACATATTGTTTTAAATATTTCTAGTCAAGATGTTTCAAGAAAGAATATCGATTCATTCGATGAGACTAGAATACACAACGCTCTCCAAATGTTGAGTAGTGTATTACTCATAGCTGTTGGGGTTACTAAAGGGTTATGTACCGATTGTTATTAGATAACAATGAATGACTCGCTCGATAGTTCTCTATTGGTTAATATAACTAAGGTAAAATAGACAATCTCGAAGTGACGATAGTGAATAGTTCCCTCGACTTGAGAATATCGTGGAGATTTTATGTGGACACTCCACTTTGATTATAGTTAAGTCGTGGCATGTTGTCCATTGAACGATTATAGTTAGGTCTAAGTTGAAGCACTAGAAATGAAACACTACTCAACAGAGAATTCGTCTCCTTAGTTATATGAGTTTAGTATCAAGGTCAGTAGTCAACTCAAAGTCAAAGTTTCTAGCCAAAGCAATATGATTAAATAATTGTTATTATTGAATCAAGGATTTTGTGTTTAGACTTACAAAACTGAATGTGGATGATGTTGGAGTTTTGATCAAAACCAAATTTGATAAGTAATAATGTGATATAGTTTTAACGAAGAGAATTGGTATAAATAACCTTTACTACCGAGTACCGCCTATAATAAGTAAAATTGGATTTTACCGAAAGATGTGTAGGTGATAAATTGAACCAAAATGTCATACCACTAGCTAAAATGACGTGTGAACGTTAATAATTGAATTGTTCAATATTAATCACAGATTGAATTTACACATTTGAGTCGCACAACCGAAATGATGAATACTCCGAATGAACCAGATGATTTAATTAATTTATAATCATTGTAAATTAATTAATCGGTTAATATTTAGGAAATATTTATTATTAAATTTTATTTGATTTGTTTGAATACCATTAGTATTTAAAGTGTGCGCATATAAAAGTTATAAATGCGTGCATCGATATACGATGTCGGTAGAATATTTAAATTGGATTGAATAAAATAAGTACTATGTAGGTTTTTAGATAAATTAGACTAATTAATATTTGTGAAATATTAATTATTAATTTTTTATTTTGATTTGTTTGAATACCATTAGTATTTAATAAAATACGTATATAAAAGTTATAAACGTGCGTATCGATATACGATATCGATAAAATGTTTAAATTGGATTAAATAAATTAAATGCTAAGTGATTTTAGAAATTTTTGAGGGTCTCGTGGCACCTATTATGGCCGACTATAGATAATAAATAAAGGGAAAGGATTTGATGAGATCTAATTAGGAATTAAATAGAGTAAGTTTTAAAGGAGAGAATTTAAAAGTTTCAATATTTTTTTAAAAACATATTCTCTGTCATTCATCACAAAAAAACTCTTCAGACAATTCACGTTTATTCATCTCTTCTTCCATCCTAACCGAAAATAATGGCTTCCAAAGCCTAAAAATTTTCAAAATCAAAATCAAATCAAATCATATAAACATAAAATGGTTCTCATCTCTTGATTCTTGCAAATTCCAAAAATTGATTTTATTGAGTCTAGGAGCTTTTGATTCATCATTTCAATGTGTGATTTACATGCAACATCCAAGGTAATTTTATATTAATTTAAATATGTCTCATCATTCATATGTTTGAATTTTATAAGATTCATTATGTGTTCAATTGATCATCTTGTACTATATAAATCAAAATTCTCTTCACCAATTTCCACACGGGCAGTCTAGAGTCAGGTTATCAGGTCATTCTGGATTCAGGAGATGTTGTGGAGCTCAGTGGCGAGCTGGATGGCGAGGCGTAGTATTTGTATATGATATTATTTATTCCGCTGTGTATTTTGTATATGGACAAGTTCAAATAACTGTCCAGTTGTGTTGTATATTGTTGTTGTAAACTCTAATGAAGTTGTAATGTATAAAATGATATAGTTCTTTGATTTAAAGATTATTCATTTATCTATTATATGTTGTTCCGCTGCGAATGTGAGATTCTGATATTGTTTCTGTTTCTGTTGTTTCTTCTTTCTTTTTCTTCTGTCTTCTTCTACCTCTTCTTTTTCTCCATAACAATTCGGTTTTCCGGCATTCGATTGCTCGGCAGTTGATACAGTGGACGTATTAATGTCGATTTTCGAGTAACGAAAAATCGCGTTCGTTACATTTGGTATCTCAATTGGATATACGACTATTGAATTGTTTTATTTCCGATCTATATATATTCTTCCCCATTTTAATATATGTTCATATCCAATTGATATGTTTGGATTCTTTGTCACCTTTTTTAATTTGCTGTTATTCTATATAATGTCCAGATCTGTTTGTTCTTATCGTAAATTTACACATGCCTAACTCGTTCAATTCCTTTTCATTTGTTTTGGTAATTTTGTTTAAAAAGGAAAAAAGGAGAAATTTGAAAGTTAATTTTGATTTAAACCTATTTTATACTTTTATAAAACTTACATACAAAATTGTAAATGAATTATTTATGCTAAATATTTATTAGAAGGAATTAGGAAAAAAGACAAACTTTGAAAAAATTTAGGCTGAAGAGCACAAAGTTTCATTTTTAGGCTGAAGGACAAATGCTAGTTATAGTTACATTATATTCAACTTTTACATTATACAAAATGCTAGTTATATCTAGCAATATATTCAGTTTTACACTATACAAAATGCTATTTATAACTAGCATTGTCCTTCAGCCTAAAAAACAAATTTGTTGTCTTTCAGCTTAATTTTTTTTAAGTTTGTCCTTGTGCCTATTTTCCTGTATTTATTATTCCTTGAAGATTGATTTCTATAATTATATGGTTAATTTTGGATACAAACATTTGAATATTGTTCACGTAAGAATGAATTTCTTTTAGTAACGTTTATGCATAGACTTTTGGGCAAATTATATTTTGCCTCCTTCTCTAAGTTTAATTGTTTTAATTAAAAAAATTCCTAAACTCCAACTTCCTTTTTAATAGTTAACCTAGATTGTTTACTTTTAAATTCTACTTGTGTACATAAACACACACATGTGTGTATCATAAAATACCATGTTCACATTTATATGTTGCTATAATTCTAAAATGTTCAAACTGCAGTATGACGCATATATGGAAATATAAATGTGTTACCCTTAATTTAAATTTATAACATATTTATCATGTGGTTATGTAACTTTTAATGTTAAAATTTTATTTAATTAAAACCAAATCCATTAATATTAATTTTGGAATTTAATTACACAAAATTATCACAGTAAGAAAGAGAAAAAAAAACAAAAAACAATAATGTTAAAAACTATTCAGCAAAATCTGCCAAAGAACTGGATCACATTAGCAACGTAGAGTCGCAATACAGTAGAAGGTGAGAGAGGAAGCATTGACCGAATTAAATATTTCTTGAAAATCATCGTTTCGGGAAGAAAATTTTATATTTACTCTACTGCAATCACCAGACTTCAACAACGATGAGATGAGAGCTGACTCTACTAATTCAGCAGTAAGATTTATTAATTAAGCCTCGTTAGTCTATGAAACGAGTTTACCATTTCAAGGAGTTCGATAATCAGAGCTCGGAGGCAAGAAGTCAGTTGCTCGGATTACTGTACCAGCAGCAAGAACAAGATTGAGAAACATCATTATCGGATCTATCACTTCAACACTGTAATATAAGTCGAAAACACAAAATAATATCTGATTTCTTTCAACCTATAAATGCCATACTGTAACACTTGTAGCTACATCCATTAGGTCATAACGAAAAGAATTGTTGTTTTGCAAATTTGCTAGATATGTCATGAGATCTGTCAATGTTTCGATATTATTGGATGTAAACATCAGTTTTTGTTTGATGTCTTTCCCGATCTGGTTCGAATACCCACACAAAAAGAATAAATACTCATTTGTTTCCTCTTCTTTGTCGCATAAAGAACACTTTGTAGATTGAATACTACACCAGTTTTTTATACCGTCTAATATATTTAGTCTATTTAATGTTGCAAGATACAAACACATTGACATTTTTAGAGTGTTGATAGAATTCCATATATGATGAAACTGGCCTTGAGTTGGTTCCTAACTCGAATGCAATCCCATGCTGATTTAAAACTGAACTGTCCATTGAGATTGGGTTTCCACCACCAAACATTACTTTTTTGAGTTATTGTGAATGTCAAAATTTCCAATTTGATTACATACATTGGAGGGAAAATTGAAGTTGTTGAGGCACCATTTCGATTCTGAAATGGGTGCAGACACTTCCTTATTAGCAGCTCCAATGCAATTCATGGATTGCCAACCTACTGTACTGATTAATGTATTACCATTAAGCCAGGGGTTGAACCATAAACTTGTGATTTTTCCATTGGCAATTTTCTTTTCAACTTTCAACTGTCCCACGATATAAACTTCTTGTTTTGAGGAGTAATTTCCAAGTAAACGATGGAATACCGTCTTCTTGATTAATCCAAAGATTATTCTTTTTTACAGTACCTTTGCTGCACCCATTTTGCCCACATGCTTTTTTTATTTAAGTAATTCCATGTGATTTTTAACGCATAATATTTAGCAAGATCGCTTAGATTTCTTCGTCCCATTCCCCCTTCTTGTTTAGGCTTACAAACGTTATTCCAATTTACTAGGTGTTTTCTCGCTTGCCATAAGAAATTTGCATATATGCTTTCAATATACGTTATTTGGCATTTGGCAAATCTGTAACCAAAGCGATGGTAGAGTATGTAGCTATTTTGATAAGTTATAGCTTTCCACTTAATGTAAGAACTCTTTCACTCCAACCATTTAACTTATTCTTAACCTTGTCAATTAATTTGTTTAAGTCTGATCTTTTCAACTTTGAGCTAAAGTCTGAGCTTGTCCACTTTGAGATACTAAGAGGAATACTAAGATATATTACTGGCAGCCTTTGACATTATACTACTAGAATTTCTGAAATAATGGTTTTCTACTGAGCACCTCTACTTATAAACAACTTCGATTTTTGCTCATTCATAGCTAAACCAGCATAATTTTGTAACTTGTGCATGATTTTTAATGGTTTCAACATTCTCTTTAGTTGCTTTAGCAAAGACCAAGAGATCATCTGCATATAGCAAGTGATTAATAATAGGTTCGATTGTTTAAATAGGGGACAATTTATTTTTATATGTGCTAGATCAAACATTGAGGTTAAGTATTCCATAGCTATAGCAACCAAATACATGGAGAGAGAGGATTTCCTTGCCTTGGACCCATGTTATTTTTAGCGAACCCTGTAGATTGATCAATATAGAAAAGGTAGGAGATGTAATACATTAATAATTAGTAAGATGATTCTATGCGGAAACCCCATCGATGATTAAATATGACAAATGAATTCTCTATTTATTTTGTCATATGTTTTTTGAAGATCGATTTTAAGACATAAATTGCTTGAACCTTTCCTATTAAAGGTTCTCACCATCTCATAAGCCAAAAGTGAATTTTCACTTATTCGTCTTCCCGGAACGTACACATTTTAATTTCGGGAAACCAACTCACCCAAATACATTTTGATTCTGTTGCAAATGATATTAGACATGATTTTATAGATTATGTTGCAACAAGAAAGTTAGAAATAACGCTTTACCCAGTTGTATTTGTGCACCCGACTTATGTTAACGGGCATTATCTTTTGTCTGTTTATTTCTTTCTTTCTCTATATATATCGTTGTTTACAAACGGTTGTATTATTCTGATTACAAACAACTTCATCAATGAAACCCTAGCTATCTCTTTCAAGTTTAAAATCTTTCTTGGTATCAGAGCCTCAGCCAAACGGCATCTTAGGCGAATCCTCTCATCAATTCATCTTTCTTTTTTTTCGAATTCATCCCATCAGAAAAGTTTCATCATCTGGGTTCAGGAAACTTGATCACAAAAAGAAAAAAAGAAAGCAATTCAAATTCTTTCCTCCAAGGCTAATCGAGTTCGGTTGCAAGAGACTATTTCTTCTTGCCATCCAAGACTTCGAATCTGGTTGCAAGGAAACCCATCACCGTGCCGTCCATAACTCGATCATCTGGCTGTAAAGATTTGACTTCCCCTCAGAAAAAAAGAAAAGTGATCAAGTCCCACTTATTGATCTCGCCTTCTGACCAATACCCATATCTTGCTTGTTCAAGAAAACCCATTCATCGGTGTTTCTTGAATATCTTGTGGCCACAAGTGGATTGCTCATCTTATCATATCTGCTGTTCAAGGTTCGAAGCCAGTCATCATGGTGGAAGACTCAGCAACATCTGAAAATACAACTACTATTAATCAGCAAAGTTCAGAAGTCACTGAAAAACTCATTAAAACGATCATTAGTCCTCAAACTCAACTGATCACTGCTCATCTTGAAGAAGACAATTACCTGCTGTGGAAGCTGCAAATCGAGACGGCCATCTATGGGTATGGTCTCGAAGGCTTTGTTCTTGGTACATCTCCTATTCCCCCAAAGTATGTTGCTGACAAAGACAACAAGATGATTACTAATCAAGAATTCATTACATATCAACGACAAGATAAACTAATTAGTTCATGGTTGTTGTCATCTATAAGTACGAAACTATTGCCTCAAGTAATTGGATGCAATTCCTCCAATGAAATCTGGAGTACAATTGAGAGAGTGTTTAACACACAGTCTGCTGCCAAAATTATGCACCATAAGAGAGAACTGCAGAATTCAAGAAAAGGTGAAGCAAACATGAGAGATTATCTTGCTAAAATTAAAAGTATTTGTGATGCCCTAAGTGCAGCAGGACACAAGGTCACTGAAACTGAACAAGTTCTCACTATTCTTAATGGTCTGCCAGAAGAGTACGAGGCAGTAATTGCTGTAGTATCCTCTAAAGAAACTTTACCATCGGTCACAGAAGTTCATGCTATACTGTTGTCTCACGAAGCCAGAATTGATAATAGAAAAGCTTTAAATGCTGATCTATCTGCTAACATTGCTGTTAACTCAAGGAACAAAAGTCAAGACAACAAACCAGAACAAGTTAATCAAAGAGGAGGTTTCTCTAACAGATCAAGGGGGAGAGGAAGGTGGAATAACAATTCGAGGCCAAAATGTCAAATTTGTGGAAAACTTGGTCACATTGCCTCTAAATGCTACTTTAGATATAATCAAAACTTTGTACCAGGACAAAGTAGCAATCAGGGAAGCAACTACAACAGCAACTACAATCAAAGAAACCAGAATGGCAACAACTACAATCAAAGAAATCAGAATGCTAATGCAAATTTAGCTCAGTCTCAGGTCAGTCAAGAAAGTCAACATCCAAGTGCTCACATAAATGAAATGGCCGGGACAGGAAGCATACAAGATGAAAGCTGGTACCCAGACTCAGGGGCAACAAATCACATTACACACAACTTAGAGAATCTGAACTTGGGACAAAGGGAGTACTCAGGTAACCAATCTATTTGTTTAGGGGATGGTAAGTGTATTAATATCACACATATAGGTAAAACACACATCAAAGGTAAGAAACAATTGTACCTTAATAACTTGTTAAGAGTACCAAACATTAAAAAAAACCTCATTAGCGTATCTCAATTTGCCACTGACAACAAGGTCTATTTTGAATTTTTTCCACAATATTGTTTGGTGAAAGACATTCTAACCAAAGAAGTTTTATTGCAGGGAGAAGCTGAAAACGGTCTATATAAGTTTAGTATCTCAAATAATGCTGATAATAATGAGATCAATAGAAGGCATTGTAATTTGTTGGATGTATCAAATAGTATTGAGAATAAGAATGTTTTTGATTTGTGGCATAGAAAACTAGGACATGCTAATGCAAAAGTTGTCAAACAAGTATTAGTAGAGAATAAAATTCCTTTTAGTATGTGTGTTGAACCATATGTGTGCACTTACTGTCAAATGGGCAAAAGCCCTAAATTGCCCTTTGCATTATCTCAAACCACTTATAGTAAACCTTTGGATTTAATTGCCACTGATTTATGGGGACCAGCACCCATAAATTCAGATTATGGATATAAGTATTATATATCATTTGTTGATGCTAATACAAGACACACTTGGATATATTTTTTAAAAAACAAGTCTGAAGCTTCAAACACAGTTGTTCACTTTATAACCATGATAGAAAAACAACTAGGCACTAAAGTAAAAATAATTCAAAATGATGGTGGAAGTGAATTTAAAGTTCTTAGTGGGTATTTTGGCAAAAAAGGAATAGTTCATAGAGTCACATGTCCATACACTTCAGAACAAAATGGTTTGGTTGAGAGGAAACACAGGCATATTGTTGAAACTGGTCTCACATTATTAGCTCAAGCATCAATGAACTTAAAATTCTGGCCTGATTCATTTAGTACTGCTGTACACTTAATCAACAGATTACCCTCTAAGGTAATTCAAGGGTTAAGTCCATTTGAAAAACTTAATGGAATCAGACCACAATATAATGAGCTAAAAACATTTGGGTGCTTGTGTTTCCCCCACCTAAGACCTTATAATACTAATAAACTAAACTTTAGGTCTAAACCATGCACTTTTCTTGGATACTGTGATAATCAGAAGGGATACAAATGTTTGGATGATACAGGCAAAATAATCATTAGTAGACATGTTGTATTTAACGAATTTGTTTTCCCCTTCAATCAACAAAACATAAAAACCACTACCAAAGTGTATAATCCTAAGAAGTCCATACTTGAACTGCCCATATATAAAAATATATGGGACAGAAAAGAAACAGGTAACCCAGCAGGTCACAGCAGCCCTTCAACTGTTGAAGTTGAAAACACTGAAAGCTTGGATCATACACCAGAACCTATCTCTCATTCCCCAGTGCAAACTGCAAGCCAATCACAACAATTAAGTGAGCAAGTTAGAGAAGACAGTCAGCAAGAAGAACCAGAAGGAAATTCTAGTCAAATAAGAGGAGAAGTCAGTTCCCAAGTTGAACAACCAAGAAATATTGGTCACCCCATGACCACAAGGTCAAAAAGTGGAATTTTCAAACCAAAAGCATTCACTACTACAGCAAAAACAGAAGAACCAGTCAGTTATGAAGAAGCTATCAAGGATCACAATTGGAAACAAGCAATGAATGAAGAATATAATGCATTAATCAAAAATCAAACATGGGAACTTGTTCATCCCCCAAGTCATGCTAATGTTGTAGGTTGTAGATGGACTTACAAATTGAAAAGGAATGCTGATGGGTCTATCAACAAGTATAAAGCTAGACTGGTAGCTAAAGGATATACTCAGCAATATGGATTTGATTTTAATGAGACATTTTCTCCTATAGTAAAACCAACAACAATACGAATTGTGCTTACAATTGCCTTACACAACAATTGGTGTGTACAACAATTGGATGTGAATAATGCTTTTCTTAATGGTACACTACAGGAGGAAATTTTTATGGAGCAGCCACCTGGTTATATTCAAAACAGAAATTATGTGTGCAAACTGAAAAATGCTATTTATGGGCTTAAACAAGCTCCCAGAGTCTGGTTCAATAAATTAAAATCTACTTTACGCAATCTAGGATATCATCCTTCCAAATCAGACAATTCATTATTCATCAAAATAACGAATAAGCATTGTACTTATGCTTTAATATATGTGGATGATATTCTTATCACAGGAAGTGATGAAGGAGAAATTAATAGTTTAATTCACTATCTCAACAAACAGTTTTCTTTAAAGGATTTAGGTGAATTAAATTACTTTCTGGGAATCGAAGCTATAAGAAAATCTCACAATGAAGTAATATTGAGTCAGAAGAAATATATAACAGAACTACTTATCAAAACAAGGATGGACCAGGCCAAACCTATCTCAACTCCAATGATCAGCAATCAACAGTATTCTAAAAACAGGGGAGAAATCATCACTAATGCTAAACAATACAGGAGTGTTATTGGTGCATTACAATATGCAACAATAACACGACCTGAAATTTCTTTTAGTGTTAACAAGCTGTCTCAATTCATGCAGGAGCCTAGAGATGATCATTGGAAAGGTGTAAAAAGAATTCTCAGATATCTCAATGGGACTAAAGACTTTGGCTTACAACTGACTAAAGGAAACAACCTCAACTTAACTTGCTATGCAGACGCTGACTGGGCATCAGATCATGACGACAGGAAATCAACAACTGGCTATTGTGTGTACATGGGTAACAACTTAATTTCATGGTGTTCGAAGAAACAAAATACTATATCCAGATCAAGTACTGAAGCTGAATACAGAAGTGTTGCTAGTGCCACAGCAGAATTACTATGGATACAATCTATATTATCAGAATTAAAGATTATAACTACTAGCAAACCAAAGTTATGGTGCGACAATCAAAGCACGGTTTACATGACAGTTAACCCTATGTTTCACAGTCGAACCAAGCATATAGAGATCGATGTTCATTTTGTTCGAGAGCAAGTTGAAAAGGGAAAACTTGAGGTTACAATTTCGACATTGCATACCTGGAGCTTACCAGAAAGCGGACATTTTGACAAAAGCATTATCAGCATACAATTTCGAACGATTTAGAGCTGACCTGAAGATAGCAAGAATCTATGCCGAAAATGGACAAGACGACATTGCAGTTCATACTAATGGGATTTCAGCTCAAACCAAAGAAAAGAGTACTGCTGGACATTAATTCTTCCTACTTCACTTTGAAATGAAGCATCTTTTCGCACCTTAAAGCAGAATAGAGCTGGATTGCGCCGCCACTTTTTATTCCTTTGAGCTCGTAACCCTAACGTTTGGTTTGAGGGGGAGAGTTAGAAATAACGCTTTACCCAGTTGTATTTGTGCACCCGAGTTATGTTAACGGGCATTATCTTTTGTCTGTTTATTTCTTTCTTTCTCTATATATATCGTTGTTTACAAACGGTTGTATTATTCTGATTACAAACAATTTCATCAATGAAACCCTAGCTATCTCTTTCAAGTTTAAAATCTTTCTAAGAAATAGGCCTATAATCTGATATGCGTTGAGAATTTTCTTTTTTGGGAACAAGGGTAATAAATGTGTGATCAATTTCCTTAATAAAGTAGCCACTGGAAAAACACCTTTATTATAGCTGTAGACAGCTCATTCTTAATCCAGTCCAAATAACTTTTAATTTTTTTTGATTTGAAACCATCTGGGCCTGGGCTGCTATTATCATCAACGTGGAACGTAGCAGCTTTAATATCTTCTTCAGTAATGTCAGACTCAAGTTTTTCCCTTGCTTGATCAGTTAAGACTTTTTTACATGTAATGTGAGGAAAGTTGGCATTAATTTATTCAGCATTGTACATATCAGTGAAAACCTTTATGGCAGTTTCTTCCAAAAGCTTACTGTCCGATATTGTCTGGCCATTACTATCAATGAGATGTTTTAAATTATTTTTGTTTTTCGCTGTTGACATGTGAGCATAGAAGAACATAGAATATTGATCACCTTCGGTTAGCCATTTAATTGTTGTATTTTGACGATTTTCTATGGCATGACTAAGCATTAATCTCTCCAGTTTAAAGAGGCTATCCTTGTATTCATTAACTATATAAGAGTTTGAAGGGTCTCATAACATTTTTAAGTATAAATTATTACTCTCTTCCCTAGATTAAGGTGTTGTTGCCCTAGATTAAGGGATTAGTTGATTCGGGGACGAAGGCAGTCTTTCTTTCTCGAGTTCCTTATCAATACGAAGGCAAGGGTAAAAGGTAGAATGAACAGATGAAAAAGTTTCTAAGTCCAGGATGCTTTTATATGGGCGCAAAGCCAAAGGAGGAAAACGCTTCGTCTCCCCGTAGATTTGACTGGTAACAACGGTTCCACCAAAGGATCGATTCGAACAAGCTATTCGAATCCATGAACTCGAGCTTTTAGCCAATAGAGATTTTTCTGAATCACCGAGGTCCTTCGATACGAAACTATTATCCGTATCCGTTGTTTTCGACTCTACATATAGTTCATCGATGCGAACTTCACTGTTCGAATCCATCAAGTCACAACTTCCAAAGGCATGTATCTATCGATGCGAATTGACTATTCGTATCCAACAACACAAACTTCATCGATACGAAAATGCCTTATTCTTATCCATCAGCGCTCGATCCACAATGGCGCAAGTTCATCGATACGAAATGAAGTCCACTGCAATGGGGACCACTGAAGCTCGTATCCATCGATACGAACACATATTTCGTATCCATCGTTATGAGTCACATCGATATGAAAACCACATTTCAACCTTTTACATCGATTCAGGAGAGGATCGATATGAAGGAACATTCAAAAACAACCATCAAGCGTTGTTGCAACTCGAATTTCACATCGGTTCAGGAGAGGATTGATACGGAATTCGATACAAAAGAACTGACAACGACTCGTGAACGTGCAACGTTAATGAGAGTCAGATTAACATATATGCATATATGTCGGACTAATATTCAATTTTCAACATCCACAGGAATTGGATACTCATTTGATAACGATTACGACGACAAACAGCTAATCACAATCATATAGCAATCAGCTACAACAATACAGGGTACGACAGTTAACAATCAACGGTTCACATTACTAAGGAAATCAGTCAAAGATTACAACTTTCAGCGAAAAGACGATAACTGTTCAAAGTAAAGGTTACAGCTTTTCAAAGCACGTCATGTATCTACAAGACGTACTTTAGGGGGTAAATGTTATCCCGCTTTTTGGCAAGGCCGAGATATCAAGGGATTGACTGGAAACCAAGGATCGCTCATCTTAGATATCAAGTACGCACAGGTTCATCATGGATACCGACGAATTTTATCGGAGTCCGGATCAGGCTAAAATTGACAAGACACGACAAGCGAAGCCATGAAAGCCAACGTTCCAAATTTCAAGTCAATTCGAGTTCGTATGCTCGAGTTATGATCGATGCAAACCAAGGAGTTCAATCCATTCGTATCCATCATTTCAAATCGATCGAAGTCACAACCCATTATTTCGCATCGGTCAACTTCGTATCCATCGGCAGATAGTCTCAATTCGTATCGATCACCATTTGACTGCTTCGCATCCATCGACGAACATCTGTTCGTATCCATCGGGACACACCACTTCGTATCCATCAAATAGCCTTTGTTCGTATCCATCGGGTGGCCTCAGTTCGTATCCAGCAGATAGCTTTAGTTTGTATCCATCAGATAACGTTTGTTCGAATCCATCAGGGAGCGCCTTGTTCGTATCCATCGACTCATGCTTGTTCGAATCCATCGTGGAGCTGCTATTCGAATCCATCATGGCATCAGTCATTCGCATCCATCAGGTTGGAACAACCTGGATCGATGCGAACAAACCAACCCAATCGATGCGAACAAGGCACACTGCAGATCGATACGAAGAGCACGCTATTGATCGATTCGAACAAGACAACTCCTTCGATGCGAACAGGGCGAGAATCTTGGGATGACTCGGTCAACTCGGCGCAAAAGTTGGATCGATCCGAAGAGTGCGCACCACGTCATCACCTGAGCACGTGCAACCATCGATTCGAACAGATCGATTCAAAACCATCGAGTCGAACCAGACAACCTACCGAAGAACATCAATTCGTATCGATCGTATCTCACGATCCATAAGTCCAAATGCTATGAAATTTTCACAGGAGCTTGCGTACAAGCTAAAGAATGTTCACACCAAGTTTCGACTCCATTGGACGAAATCTTGATCGATACGAAATTCGTTCGTATCGATCACGGATCGAGCCGAAACTTTATGGGCTCGGTCACGTGGGCCCAATCACGTGCCAGAAAAAGTCTTTCGAGATCTGAGCGAAATATCAGCCTCCTACGCCTATAAATAGAGCCCCAGGGCCTACAGAGAGAGGATCTTTTTGACGCTCCAACGTCCAGACTCTGCCGGATTCAATTCTAATCTCCATTGCTGATGTTGTACTCGAATTTCATAACTTTAATTCGTTGTAATTGGCTGCAATTAATTGTAATCATCAAAGAAACATCAATAAAGTGATCAATTTCATAGTGGACGTAGGCAATACGCCGAACCACTCTAAATCCTATGTTTCTGTGCATTTTTACCATTTACATATCTGTTTTTGGAGTTTTTGTTAGATAATCCTCTTTTTCCATTTAATTTCTTCATTTTTATCTCTTCAAAAACTTTCGAAGAGTGTTGTGCCCATTTTTGGTACAAATATAATACAATCACATAATTTATCATCATGTAAAATTTGTAATTTAAATTATAAATTCAAACTTAGGAACAATGGCGACTCACGTTGCATGCACTACTTAAAATGCAATGCAATTGAAATGAACAAAAAGCACATTATATAATATTTCGAACATTTATTATTTTTATATCATTTATATGTATAAAATATACCATTTTTATCAATATAATTCAAGTTTTTTTTGGACAAACATTTCAATTTAAAATCTTTATGTAAATCTAATAATAATGCAAGGAATTTACGTGGTAACAGGAAGGTTGCACCATAAATACTCAAGGGCACAACGTTAGTCTACAAATAGCATGTCAATTAAATTATACAAAGCAAAATATTTTAACAAAAATAAATAGATTGAAAGGTTTCAAATATTTTACATGGTAAACTGCAACATACAACACAATCTTCAAATCTAATAATTGATAATATAATAAAGGAAGTTTGCCGAATTCAAGCCGAGGCATATACACCTAAAAAGCTAACGTAATGATTATTATTGAGTAGAATTAGTTAGAGATGTATTTATAAAATTTTTAGTGATTATTGTTAACAGATTAGGGCTCTCCTAACTACTTAGCTCTATTTAGATATTTAATAAATGAATTCCATTGTTAATCATAAAAGGAAATGATTGGAAGGATTTGTGTGTTGATCTTGCTATTGTTGAACTCATTTCTTATTAGTATAAATATTGTTTAGTCATCCTATAAAACCTAACATGGCAAGTTCTGGTTATATTTCAATTTTCAAGTTAATTTTACTTATTAGGAGGACCAGTGGTGGAAGAAGGAGCTAGGAGCAATTTAAAGCATGGGTTACTCGAATTCGGTAACAACTTGATTATTATACTATAATGTAATTGTATTGTACCGCTTGTTTATGTTAGTTTAGACTTGAAATATGATGTTTTGCACTTATGTTAAGATGTTATGAATGACGTGAATACATGAATCATTTTGGCTTTTAAAACTATAAACCATTCTTGTCATTTTCGATAATTGTTTGTTAGTTATTAATACAATATTGGTCTCAATTTTAGAACATTATTAAATCTATAGGTGCGCGATGTTGCATTACCCTGATTTTTTCTAATTTACATTTTTAGCAACGAGCAAAAAAACAATAAAAGATCTATTACAACATGGGAAAAGTTGTGAAACAACTCAAAACCGCTGTTTTAGTCCTATTACAACGTTTTTTGACAGTTGCGAGTAAAAGATAATGTGAAGTGTGCTTTCATCTTTCCGTTGGATATATTGCAATCCGCATCCCTCAGCCTATTTCATCTCAGCCATACAAGCCATCCAAGGGCTGCCATTGTTTCCTTTTGTATTTTCGGATCATGAGCTCTTTTATATTAAGCCCAAGAATACTTGTATAAATAATCTGTTCTACATTTCATTTGTAATACTGAGTATTTCTGAAATAAAGACAAATATCATTTCTTTTCATATCTGTTACAATTCTCAGAAAATCTAACTTGGTATCAGAGCATTGTTATGTGCTAACTGCACCAGACAATCAGAGAACTTCATCCATCAGATTAAGCATCATCATTTGGACTCCTCTCATCAAAGATTCAGCATCTTCTCATTTGAGAGTTGCTGCAATCACCAGAGATCAGTGCCTCGCCAGTTAATCTATCTGGCTGCATCTGAACTCCACCGAAAGCTTGGTGGTATAAAGATCTCAAACTATTGAAAACCGATCAAGAAATTCAAGAAAAAGTTTCAGTTGAATACAAGTGCATCAAGAAAACTCATCAGAAAGTCTAAATCATCATTTAAGCTCTCAAGACAACATCAAGATTCAACTTCATAACTTTCTCTTTTATTCCTAATTCAAGGTTCTCAGGTTTGAATCATTATACCTGTTTTTCTGACATCAGTCATCTTTCATCATGAGTCAAGATGAAGCCACAAGCCCTCAAATGTCCAGCACAAGAGTTTCTCCCAGTCGAACTCAATCAGATCCTGTAGATAATCTGATGAAAACCACCATCAAACCTCAGAGTCAACTGCTCTCCATCCAACTGGATGAAACCAACTTCTTGATCTGGAAATTACAAGTAGAGACATCTATTAGAGGTTATGGATTAGAGGACTATATTCTTGGTACTAAAAACACACCACCAAAATTTGTCAAAGACAATGAAGACAAATTGGTGTTAAATCAAGAATTTACAACACACCAGAGACAAGACAGTCTCGTCTGTGCCTGGATGATGTCATCTGTAAGTGCATCCATTCTACCACAGCTTATAGGCTGTAAAACTGCTCAAGAAGTATGGGAAACTATTGAAAGAAATTTCACATCTCAGTCATCTGCAAGAATCATGCATCATAGAATGCAATTACAGAGCATTAGGAAGAATGAAATGACCATGAATGAATATCTACTCAAAGTCAAAAATTTATGTGATCAACTAGCCTCTGCAGGACACAGAATTTCTGATTCAGAACATGTTTTATACATAATCAGTGGTCTAGATAGCGAATATGAAGCTGTTGTGACAATCATATCTACCATGGAACCTACTCCCTCACTACAATTCGTCTATTCTACTCTCTTATCACATGAAGGTAGAATAGAACATGGAAAAACAGTAAGTTCAGACATATCTGTCAACTATACTTACAACAAAGGCAAACAAGACCAAGGAAGAGGTCAGTTCAACAGCCATCAGAGAGGGGGACCATCCAACAGAGGAAGAAGAGGTGGCAGGAGCAACAACAACAACAATAAAATAAGGTGTCAAATTTGTGAAAGATATGGCCATGGAGCAAATAAATGCTATTTCAGATTCAACAAGAACTTTACTCCATCACAACAAAATAGCAATACTAACATCAATACAGTAGATAGGCCCAAAGACAACAACAATGGTCAAGTAGAGATTCTTAACACTGAGACTGCTACAGCAGATGATGATGATTGCTGGTACCCAGACTCAGGAGCAACCAATCACGTGACCAACAATCTCAGCAACTTAAACTTGGACAACAAGGAAAATAAAGGTACACAAAATCTTCTTGTTGGCAATGGTAAAACTGTGCACATTACACACACTGGAAATGCAAGCATAAATGGACCCAAGAAATTATTTCTAAAAAACTTATTGAGGGTTCCTTCAATTAAAAGAAATTTAACGAGTGTTTCCCAATTCACAAAAGACAACAATGTCTTTTTTGAATTCTATCCTAATAATTGCATAGTTAAAGATATACTAACTCGAGAAATCATTTTGCAGGGTAAAGAAAACAACGGGTTGTATAAATTTGATTTCTGTAATTCAAACATTTCTGAAAACAAAGAGAATTACTGTATAATGAATGTCATGAACAATAGTATTTTTGATCTATGGCACTATAAACTGGGACACCCCAGTGCTAAGATTGTAAAACATGTTATGACTAGTAATAACATTCCCTTTAGTAATATTTCTGACTCATATATATGTGCTTCTTGCCAATTGGGAAAAAGTCATAAACTTGCATTTCCAGATTCACATACTAACTACACAAAACCTCTTGAATTAATTGCTAGTGATCTATGGGGTCCAGCTTCTATTAGTTCTGACTATGGCTACAAATATTATATATCTTTTATAGATGCCTACTCTAGATTTGTATGGATTTACATGCTAAAATCAAAATCAGAAGCTAGTAATATAGTTATGCAATTTATTAACAAGGTTGAAAACATGACTGGAAATCATGTCTGTACCTTTCAATCTGATGGTGGAAAGGAATTTTTACCACTAAAAATCTTCTTTGAAAAAAAAGGGATTAATCACAGGACTACATGTCCATATACTTCAGAACAAAATGGAATCATTGAAAGGAAACACAGACATATTGTCGAAACTGGTCTGACCTTATTAGCACAGGCTTCTATGCCTTTAAAATTCTGGCCAGAAGCATTTAATACTGCTGTACATTTGATAAATCTACTACCAACTAAGAATCTCAAATTCAAATGTCCACAAGAGGTGCTAACTAAGGTCAAACCAGATTATAAACACCTAAAGGTGTTTGGTTGTCAATGTTTTCCATGCTTAAGACCTTATAATACTCACAAATTAGATTTCAGATCTAAATCATGTACTTTCTTAGGCTACTGTAACAACCAGAAAGGATACAGATGTCTTGACAATAAAGGGAAGATATATATTTCCAGACATGTAAGATTTAATGAACATGTATATCCATATAGCAACACTGATATTAAAACCACTGAAAAAGTAAGAAATGCAAAGCTTACTATACCTGATCTACCTGATGAGATCAAAGTTGCACCCTCAACTCAGCCTACAAGTAAAGGCACAACCATCAGCCCCCAACTCACCATGCCCACTAGGGAACCAGGTCAAGGGCAAGATAATTGGGAAGGTGACAACAACAATCAAAGTACTCAAGGTCAGGAGATCAGCAGCAAGGATGATAATCAAGAGATTAGCAACAATCAAGATGCTAGCAGTGGCTCTACGGCTCATAACAACTCTGAAAATAATTCAGACAACATTATCAGAAATAATGACAATATTCATCCAATGCTAACTAGAGCAAAGTGTGGTATACATAAACCAAAAATCATCAACACCACCATAAATCAAGAAGAACCATCCTCTTACATAGAAGCTGCTCAAAATAATAAATGGAGAGCTGCTATGCAAGAGGAATATAATGCTCTAGTTAACAAGGGAACCTGGGTTCTTGTCAAAAGACCAGAAAACAAAAATATTGTTGGGTGTAGATGGACATTCAAATTAAAGAAAAATGCTGATGGTTCAATTTCTAAACATAAAGCAAGGTTAGTTGCAAAGGGATATTCACAACAGTATGGGTTTGATTTTTCTGAAACATTTTCCCCTATTGTGAAGCCTTCATCTATCAGGATTATACTAACAATTGCTTTAAGTAGAAATTGGAGCATCAGGCAATTAGATGTGAATAATGCCTTTTTAAATGGTGTATTACAGGAAGAAGTATTTATGGAGCAACCAGAAGGATTTACTCACAGTTCAAGCAAAGAAATGGTGTGCAAACTCAACAAGGCCATCTATGGGTTAAAGCAAGCACCAAGAGTCTGGTTTGAAAAACTCAAATCAACTCTAGTAAAATTTGGCTACAAATCTCTGAAATCTGACAACTCCATATTTACTAAAATTAATGATATTGCCACCACTTATATTTTGATCTATGTTGATGATTTTATCATTACAGGAAGTAGTGAATTAGAAATTAAGAAAGTTACTGCAATGCTCAATTCAGAATTTTCTGTTAAAGATCTAGGTGATCTGAACTACTTTTTGGGAATTGAAGTACAGAGATATGGAACATCAGAGATGCATCTCAATCAAAGAAAATACATTGCAGACATACTTTCAAGAGCAAAAATGGATAAAGCTAACATACTACCAACTCCTATGATTACAAATCATCAACTATCAAAATATAAGGGGGAAGCAATTCAAAATATAAAGCAGTATAGGAGTATAGTTGGTGCACTCCAATATGTGACTATCACAAGACCTGACATTTCATTTAGCGTCAACAAAGTCAGTCAGTATATGCAAAATCCCCTAGACAATCACTGGAAAGCTGTTAAAAGGATACTCAGATATCTCAAGGGTACTATCAATCATGGACTCATCCTAAAATCAAGTCAATCATTCAACATAAATGCATACGCTGACGCAGATTGGGGCACAGACACTGATGACCGCAAATCTACTTCAGGCTATTGCATTTACTTAGGGAAAAACCCTATATCATGGAGTGCAAAGAAGCAAAGCACCGTATCGAGATCCAGCACTGAGGCTGAATTTCGCAGTGTGGCTAGTGCAACAGCGGAAGTGATGTGGGTAGAATCACTTTTAAGTGAGCTAAACATTGTTTCTAACAAAAAGGCAACAATCTGGTGTGATAACGTGAGCACTATATCTTTATCATCCAACCCAGTTCTTCATTCTAAGACAAAACATATAGAACTGGATCTATGCTTCATAAGAGAACAGGTGATTAAAGAGAAGCTAAAAGTCGGGTACATACCGTCTACTCACCAAAAGGCAGATATACTTACTAAAATTTTGACGAAATTCAACTTCTCGAGACTTAGAGAGGAACTCAACGTTGATACTGTCGATCCACACCAGAGATCTCAAAGAGTTGTTTTCATACCAGAATAATGTCTGTGCTACTAAATCGCCGAGTCGCATCTCTCTCAAAGGAGGCGCCGCCATATTTTTATCTCATCTCGCAAACCCTAAACCTAATTGGGTTTGAGGGGGGGAGTAAAAGATAATGTGAAGTGTGCTTTCATCTTTCCGTTGGATATATTGCAATCCGCATCCCTCAGCCTATTTCATCTCAGCCATACAAGCCATCCAAGGGCTGCCATCGTTTCCTTTTGTATTTTCGGATCATGGGCTCTTTTATATTAAGCCCAAGAATACTTGTATAAATAATCTGTTCTACATTTCATTTGTAATACTGAGTATTTCTGAAATAAAGACAAATATCATTTCTTTTCATATCTGTTACAATACTCAGAAAATCTAACTTTGCGACAAAGGTATTTTATTGTATTGAAATAATTGAATTAGATTACTTAACCATTCTAAAGTATTCAAATAAAAGATGCATTCATAGACCTATGTATGTATGTATATTTGTCATTTCAAATAAGATTCATTTCATAGAGAGTACAAAGTAGATCATGACTTAATCGGTGAAGTTGTAATGGCTCAATTCATTTAAAAATTAAATTGATTAACCAAATTTATGGAATAAAGGATTGTGATTGTGTGTAGATACGAATCACACAGTATGTGGGGTAGACGATTTGAACTCAAGTTGCAATGCTAAACATTTAATATTTGAGAAATGTCAAGCACACCGGCCGGCATAAAAACAGAATTGTGTGATACTAGTTTTTTACTTGGCTGCAGCAATAATGTTGGATCTCACATGCAACTTGAAAAATTGTAAAATAATTAAACTAATATAGTTTGAACCAATCAAAAAACAAGTATCATGCACACTTGCTTTAAGAAGAGTGCATGACAAATATCATAGTATTTATTTTAGTAGTTTTGAATGTTAAAATTACAATGTGAGATTTCATTAAATTTTCTGACTTTTAATAAGCATTCAATCCTTTTTGACCCTGTTGGTTCATCATTAAAGCCTCAATCGAAACCGTATTAAATTGGATAGTTTTGATATTATATATTTACATTGATTAGATAATAAGATATATTTATTTTCCTCAGATAATATGGCATGCTTAGGCTGCTCAATTCCTAGTACACCTAATAAATTTTACGCACTATTGCGTATTTTATAATAAAGTTGTTCCTTTCTTACGTGTAATTTGTTTTAACCTTACCGAAGTCTTTTTATAAATCAATTCACTATGTCAAAATTTCAACATAAAGAAATAGAAAAAGGAAAGAGAAAAGCCAAACAAACAACAAACAGCTACAAAAATAAATGGAACAAAAGCTGTAATATAATTTAAAAAGAAAAATTGGGACCAATTTTCAACATATTAACTGATTATCAATACGTTCTTAAGGAGAATAGTAAATCGAAGTAGACATATAACTGAAAGTAATTATTTACCACTTTGATTTAATCTCATTCGTTATATCTCAAGAGTTATTATGATCAAGACAGCTAGTTTTTTTTTTTTTTCCACAGTATCATTTCATTTGAACACTATTTAAATCAACGTACAAGCATCTTTTTGTAATATGTGGACGCATTACACATGCAAAATTAGTTTATTATATAATTACCTCGTGAAAAATGAAATAATCATTATTACATATTAAAGAATAAACCAGAAATTTTTCAACGTTACACGATTATTTTTCTATTTTATAATTACTTTGCATTGTTGAATTATCAATGAGATCATTAATTAATAAAGATGTAGTCTTCCTTGTTCGCTCTCCCTCTGATCTTCTTCATTTATTTTAATAATTTCAACACCAATAATAATTTCTAATAGCATATGCATCACGCACAGGGAAATGCAACATGTATAACATGCCTATCCCGATACTGAGAATTTAACAAGTAGCACACATGTTTCGTTTAAAGGTGAGCATTACTGCATTAAATACCCAATTAATCAGCAAAAGAAAAGGCATATCTCATCCGTGTGTGTGTATTACAAAATATTCACGGTGTGGGGCGTAGTATACAAAAAATACAATTTATTTCATCGGGAAGGAGGAGAAATGCATATCTCATCTTTGATTTGATGACAGCACGGGAAGGCAACCTGTTTCTAGACCTAAAAGCGGTAAAATTGATCGAGAAAGAAGAAAATGATGATGGAATTAGTGTTATATGCAAACTGAAAAAAATTTGTTTGATTCGGGGGGGGGGGGGGTGGGGGGGTCCAATTTCAGGTAAAACAATCAGTTGTAAAATTACTTTTATTATGATTATAGGAAGTATTATCTAAAATAGAACTTTGATTTCTTCCCTTGCAGGAGACGCTCCTGGTATTGGAGCTGGAATGGCCGCCTTCTGTAATTGAGCTTATGAAGTTGCTAGACTCCCTCCTGTGAAACCAGATGTTGGTATTATGGTAATGTCTACTGTGGGAAATGTCGTTCATGACTTTCCCACCCTGTAAGTATGCTTCTACCCTGCTTTCAAAATCATCCTGACCTTTGTCATCTAAATAAGGTTGATGATATGGTGTAATATTCTTGCTTGCCTTTTGATTTAGAATGTGGTATTCTATTTCTATGCATTTCCATAATTGAATGACTTTTGTTTTCTTTTTTGAACGCAACATAGCATTCCTTTCTTTCTATATATGATATATTGCAGTAGTTAGCATGATGCTAGCTTTGTTGAATTCTTTTGTTTTGAATTCTAATCTTTGCTGTATATATTGAATATTGTCTTTGATGTTTTGCATTGGGATGATTTGGCTGAAATTGAACTTATTTTTAGTAATAAACCAGATGTGTCTTGAGTAATTGCAGTCAAAAATTAAATGTTCAGTTGTTTCATTTACTTTTTTTGCATAAAGACATTTGATTTCATTATTTTTACTCCATTTTTTGCATCTGTCACTGGTTGGCAGCTTGTTTAACAAAGCAAAATAGGCACAATGTGCCATTTTTGGCCAATTAGCCTTATTCCAGCTAGTAGTGTGCTAATCCATTTCAGTTTCAAACCCTTTTATATATTCCCAAGTAGATTTAGAAGTGAATTTATCTTTTTTTTGAAAGTTTCCATCTCCAGCAATCTTTAGCTAAACTTGTATCAATTCCAATGCTTTCTATTGCTCTTTTAAATATTGAGGTAGCTGGATGAAAACTTGAATTCCAAATGTGATTTTGTATTATACTGTCCACTTTTAAATTAGCTCCTCCAAAATAAATTAATTAGGTTGGACCAGCCTAATAAACTAATTAAAGTTTTGCCATTGATCCAAAGATCAAACCAAAGGCTGGTATTTTTTCCATCTTTAAAGTTTCTTTCCAATAAATTGATAACTTTATTCATGCTCTTTAAAATGCTTTTCCAAGAGTGAGAGTTGTGGTTTTCAGCTGGCATGGTCGAGAAATTTTTGTTTTTGACATATTTCCTTTTCATCCACTTTGACTATAAAGACTTTCCTTCCACAAATCTCTAAAAAAGTTTCATATTGCATGCTTCTTTTAAATCTTTAATACTTCTTAAACCCAATCCACCAGTCTTTTTTGGTTTGCAAACTGTATCCCATGATACTTTATGGATTTTTCCCTTTCAAATGAAATTAGCACATAATTTTTTAATTTTGTGAATGACTGATTCTGGAATATTGTGAGTCTGAACCCAATACATTATGATAGCCGTGATGACAGTGTGTGTGAGTTCCAATCTTCCAGCAATGGATAATAATATGCTTGACCAGTTTTCTAATTTGCCTTGAATGATGTCAATAAGTTTAGAGCAATTCTTGTCTGCAATTTGATTTGTACTAAGATGTAACGACCCTGAAATTTTGATATTGGAAATTATGATATTTAATTGATTTTAAATATCTGGAATTCAATTTAATTTGCAATTCAAATATCAAAGTGAATTTGGTAAATTAATTATTGAATTTAATCGTTAAATCTGGATGAAAATTTGAATCTTCAATTTTGAGCTGATTTAAAAAATAATATGAAGACTTAGAAAATTCATATTGATTATACTGAAGATAATAAAAGTTTCGGAATTCAATTTGAAACTGTTTTGTTCAATTTTGAATTTTATTTTTTAAATTGAATTTAAAAAAATAGCAGTCCGGGGCACAGTCTCGGATTTTGACGAAACCAGTTCCATTGGATCTGTAATATTGTATTATTATCGGGTTTCAATTTTTGTAGTGATCAGAGTTATCGTGTGATTGTACGATAAGCAAACGCGCTGATATAATATAACAGATATTTTTGAATATAAAAATATAAATTTTTAATCAACTTTTTATACCGACTTACTTTTTCTCTGTTAATCGCGTACTCCTGTCCCCTATTTCTTCTCACGCAATCTTTCTCTTTATTACTCAGTTAAAACATTTCAAACGAAAAGAAAACAAAATATCATCGTTCCATCCACACTCCTCACAACCGAAAACAAACGAAAAAAAACACTCGTTCAAATTTAAAATGGCCAAGCTGTTCATTTCGAATCTCCCATCCTCACTTCATTTCAAACCCGTGTCCTCCTTCCTTTTCTTCGCAAGTGAATTGAAATCGAGAGAAGAGGGGATCTCTTCGATCTCGAAGCTAGGGTTTCGCGTTGGATTTTGGGGGAACTCGGCACTGTAAGAATCGCGGAGGCGTGCGCGCGCTCTCGCGTGGTCGAGGGAAATGTTGAGAAACAGTCTGGGGTGGCAACGTCGCGATGGTGCGACGACGAAGGCAGCGACGAGGAGGGCTCGGCGGCAATGATTCGCGTGGCGTTCGTGTGCGAGGCGATGGCGAATAGGCGATGTCACGAGTTCAAGTGGAGTAGGATTCATCGACAGCATCTTCAAGTTCGATAAAGTGGGATCAGTTCGTCAGTTCGTCGATTGAAGCTAGGGCAGCGATAATGTTTCCAGGAGGCGTCGAGAGGGGGAAGCTCGAGTTTTGAAGGCAGTAAGGTATATTTGATGGTTAGTTCATTTCAGTGAATTATTGGCTTAGTTAACGCCGTTTCAAAGAAGATAAATACATATAGCAGTAGGATTTAGTAAACAACTTTGATCTATTTTTAATCTGATATATGTATACTCATTTAAAAGAAATTTTTATCCTATTAGTGTTTAATATATAGGCTAAACAGAAAATGTATATAAGTGAAATAATAAATAGTGTATTTTTGTTAAACAAATTTATTAAAAGAAAAAAAAATGTGTTTAAAAATAAATTATGGGTGTAAATCCAAGTGATTAATTAAAATAAATAACTAGTGATTAATTGCTTGATTTATTCAAATATTAATAAGTTGTATAAATAAATTTTTCAAGGTAAATGTCCGAAAGGAATCAAGCCGAGAACAAAAATGGGATGCAAAATAAAAAGCTAAGGTGAGATTTTCTCACTCGAAGGAAAATTTGGTTTTTACAGTTATTGATTGATTGATTGCTATTGGATGTGATATTAGATATAGTAGGATATATCTATATATAGCAATATATACATATTGGCATATGTATATATTGGATTGATTGATTTCCCGCCTCGTATAGCGGATGAGACCCTATTGCGCCGTTAGTAAGCGGATGATTTTTTATAAAACCCATATACCGCGATATTCCACCTCGAAGTGGAATTGGTATTGTGCTAACATCTGTGTATGCAGGGAAACAGGTTGGAGGGATCCAACTGGATTCCTCAACTGTATTGATTTATTGACAGATATTGATGTATATTCTGTTATCATATTGATATATGATGTTTGTTGTTGTGATTGACTAATTGGTGCTGTTGCATCATCGGATTCAAGTTTGAAGTTTAGAAATAACGACTTTTACTTTAAAAAGGATTTTTAAAGTGATTTTAAAAATATACGTTTTATGGAATTTTTGAATTGATTTATAAGCGTTAAAATTTTAAAGTTATAAAAGTTATAATTTTTAGTGGAATATAACCAAAGTGTCGTTTTTTTTGAAATAAAAGTCGATTTATTTATAAAATGGTTAAGTTGGGATTTTTGAATAACTATAACGATTTGTATAAAAAGATTCATACAAATTGATATTTATAAATCAAATATTGAAATTATAAAACGAGTTTTTATAAGTGTTAAAATGAAGTATAGATTGGATTTCGGCATTTTAATTGAGATTTTTGAATAAGTATGAATGGTTAATAGATGAGATTTATAAATAGTATAAAAGTAGTTCGGTTATGGTTGAAAATAAGGTTATAAATGAAATCTTATAAGTAATAAGATTTAAAATCTGTGAAGTTTAAAAGAACGATTTCTTTTAAAATAAATGAATTATAAGTTATATTAACTTATAAGATGGACCTTTGGTATATACATTGAGTTATAAATTGAATAGGTCATTAAAGAAGATTTATAAATCGAAGTTGTTATAAAATGGAAATAGAATTTATAAACGTTGTTTTTATAAATTCGAAAATAAATCAAATTTGATTGATTTTAAATATAGAGATTATTAAGGGAATTTTATCCACGATTTTGGATAGTGGATAATTCTTGAAAATATAAATGTGTAGAAAAGATTGAAATGTGGTTAGTGAAGTATATTCACGATTTTGGGACAGTGAATATATTATTAAGTAAAATGAATATGTTTTGGGAAAGTGATATTGGAATAGAATGAAAACGATTTAACGATGTTTTAAAAAAAGTTAAATATCGAAATCATAGATTTCAACATTCATTGTTGAAATAGACGTTTTCGAGAAATATCAGGAAATGGTGGGCTATAACACTGTTGTTATAGTAAATAATTTCTAAAAGGGAATGTTTTATATAGTATTGGGATTTATACATCTATCTTAATTCTGAATCCCTATACTAGTGATTTTGGGTCGTAGTAACGATGTTTTACGCAACATTCGTTTTGACCCAAATAAATGTGTTAAAAGAATGATTTCCTTAAAGAATGAAATATATACTTAACCTTGATTTAAGTATATCGAATATTTTCAAATGTGGAAAATAAATAGGTTTGTGAATTACTTATAATTAAATAAGTATGGAAATGGTTTTCCAATATGAAACGAAGGGTTTGAAATTTTATCTTTTGAAGATAAATTGAAAGGTGAATACTTGAAATTTGTTTTCAAACGGTTAAGTGTGGAAATTATATATCTAGTAAAGATATTTTGGAAAATAAATAATTTGGAAAATTATTTGGAATCTGATGATGTTGTGCATCTTTATTGATAGTTAAATAACCGACTATCAATAATTACCTTGAATGGGTATTTGTTGTGAATTGGATGAATTTGAATGCCACACTTATTTTTGAATAAGCGCTCACTATTCGGGTTAGCCGGGAAAGGACCATGGGGTCGTATAACCCATTCCGAATATGTGATACGTCGTTATGAATCGCATTTGATGACCGGTGTTGAAGACCGGATATTTTTGAAAACGGAAGGATTACCGTCGAGTTACTCTACATCGGTTGATCTCCGATTTAGAGGTTTTATCACCCTTAGTGACGGGAAGTCCAGACGTGATTGGAAATTATCCGGATTTGCAAGGGCTTCGTGAGAAGTGCCTTCGGTTCTGTTCGATCCCGGAACAGACTTGTATGGTTACGTGTCTGACATTACAATTTGAGATGTAAAGCTGATTTCTTTCAAATACATTTCTGTTGGTGGCGGAGAATTTATTCTCTTAGCTTAACACCCTTCTCTGAGACGTACGAGCTCAGAGGTTATGTAGTTGAAAGTTATCCGCGATATATTCGCAATTTGGTAATGTGGCATGCTGAGTGTTGCTGTGTGATGATCAGTGTTTGATCATTTGTGATATGATCATTTGTTTGATCATTTATCTTTGTGATCATAGGTTGATCATCTGTTGACCCAAAGCGTGGCTTTTTGAAAAAAAGCGTAGCTTTGTGGACGAGACTTTGTTAGGGCCTCAACAACCCGGAAATGGTCGAAACAGGAATGTTGCGGCAAGGTTATGAGGGTCGCGCCCTTTAGGGTATGTCATTTCCTTCTGGAAAGGGGTGGTATCATAGTATGGAGCCCAGATACTTACTCATGTGGATACACTTTCTTTATGATGTGTGATGTTGGTTACCGAGCGCTTGGATAAAGGTCCCAAAGGACCGGGGGATGACATATTCGTGAGTTACCTGTTACAGGGGTAACCCGGCCTTGTTTGGCAGAGAGCAGTTTGTCTCTCGGGACGTCCAGCCAGAGGCGATCCTATTCGGCAGGAGGAAAGGAAGTTCCTTAGCCTGACCATTTATTGGAAAATCCAAAGAAACAATACGAACCTTGTACGGTATTAGTTGTAGAACCTGCCATTTACTTATGATGGCGCCCCACTGTTTAGATGGTAGCTATAGTAGGCATAGTTCGGAATGTCTATGCTGGCTAAGATTAATATTATACTTTCGAAATATTTTCTACACTAGACATTAATAATAATAATCCAATGATTGGCGTAGTAAGCATCTTTGACTATCATAAGAAGAAATCTCCTCCAATTCTGCGTTTGCATTGTGTGTGTGGCGGGAGGTCTTATGGTAGTTTCATTTTCCAAAAGCATTGCGAATCTGTTTTATTTTCTTTGTGAAAATAACTGTTTTACGATCTCACACCAGTCACCATGACTGACTCGGAGTTTATTGTTCCCTTCTAAACTCTGGGTGCCCATAATTTTCCACACGGGCAGCCTAGAGTTATTTTATCAGGATATTCTGGATATTCTGGAGCTTTGGGAATAAGCTGGATGGCGAAGCGTACTTCCGTACTTGTTATTTATTTCCGCTGTGTATTCGGTATGAGGACAGGTTTATATAACTGTCCATCGTTGTATTGAGTTGTATATTGACTCTGATTGATGTATGTATAAACTGATATAGTTCTTTGTTTAAAAGACAAGTGATTATCTATTATATTTTGTTCCGCTGCGAAATGTGAGATTCTAATATTGTCTTTGATTCTGTGTTTTCTGTAGCTGTTCTTCTTTCTTTTTCTTCTATCTTTTCTTCTACCTCTTCTTTTTAACCCTAATGGTTCGGTTTTCCGGCATTTGATTGCGCGGCATTTGATACAGTGGACGTATTAATGTTGACTTTCGAGCGTCGAAAAATCAGATCGTTACATAAGAGGAAGACCCAAGTATTTAACAGGCAGCTGACCTTCTTGAATCTTTAGAATTTGAAGAATTTTCCCTTTGTTTTCACATTTTTTACTAAAATAAGCTTTGTTTTTAATCTCATTGATTTGAAGGCCTGCAAACTCTTTTAAATACTCAAAAGGTTTAACAATAGACCGAGCACTGTTAGTGTCTGCATTCATAAATAAAAGCAAATCATCAGCATATAGTAAATGAGTAGTATTAGGCAAGTTTCTATTAACAGGTTTGAGGTTGCCTTTTATTTGCTCCATTTCCATTTGTAGAGATAAATATTCCATTGCAATTGTGAATAAATAGGGGGAGAGAGGATCACCCTGCCTAATCCCTCTATTGCTATTAATAAACCCACAAGGAGATCCATTAATTAATATGGAAAATGAAGCGGTATCAATACATTCTTTCACTAAATTACAAAAAATTTCATGAAAACTCATTTGTCTCATCATGTGAATAATAAAATGTCTGTTTATTTTATCAAAAGCTTTGCGAATGTCTATTTTGATGCAAACTTTATTCTTACAGCCCCTGTTAAAGTTTTTGATAATCTCATGAGCCAAAAGCGTATTTTCAATAATGTATCTACCCGAAATGAAAGCATATTGATTTTTCAAAGATCAAATATTTTAGAATTTTTTTATTTTGTTACTTAAAATGTTTACAATAATTTTGTAGATAAAATTACAGCAGGCAATAGGCCTGTAATCCCCTAGACCCAAAGGAGTTTTTAACTTAGGAATTAATGTAATAAAAGTATGATTTAAGCTTTTTAGAAGCTTACCAGATGTAAAAAATTCCTTAATAACATCAAAAATAAAAATTTTAATGTCCTCACTGTGTGCTTTGTAAAAAATTTCCCCAAACCCATCAGAGCCTGGGCTTTTGTCTATATTAGATCCAAACACAATTTTTTTAATATCATCCATTTCAATAGGGGCAAGCAGAATATCATTACTGTTTTCATTAAGCAAAAATTTTGTTCCAATACTTGGGAAATCATTCTTATAAAATTCAGTATTGTAAAGATCAGAAAAGTACTTGATAGCCATTTGCTCTACATGAGAGACATCATTCAAGGTAGCACCCTTATTATCAGGCAATTTTCCTATGTCATTGATTTTTTTCATATTAGACATCTTGGCATAGAAGAATTTTCTTGACTCATCACCTTTAGTGAGCCAGTCTACCTTGGCTTTTTGTCTAATGTTGATAGCTTGCACATGCAGACTTCTACTTAATTTATCTTGGGTTTGAAAAAATTGTCTAACAAGGGAAATATCTGAGCTATCAAAATCAATAATGTTTTGGAGAGACTCACATTCTTTTCTAATGAGCTTAATATCATCTCTATTCCTATTTTGTTCCAAATTTTCAATTTTTTTTTGTATTCTTTAATATGCTTTTGAATTTACTTTGGGCAGAACCATGATTAGAAATGAATATACTGTTTTTAATGGTATCCATATAATTTTTTTCATATGTCCACCCATTAACAAATCTAAAAGGAATATTTTTCCTTATATTAGGAATGTCATTAAAAATAATTTGTAAGGGGGTATGGTCACTGGTAGCTTAGGGAAGGGTAGAACAGTGAAAATTTGAAAATGTATTATCAAAAAGATGATTGATAAGAATCATGTCAAGCTTACAATGAATATTTCTAAATTCACCAGATTTCCAAGTATATTTATTTCCACTTATAGTGGGCTCAATTAAGCCTGTTTTAAGAAGAAAATTATTAAAAAAAATCTAGTTTTCTAAATGATAAGGGTATACTACCTCTCTTTTCTGAAGAATAGAAAACAGTATTAAAGTCCCCTATAATGATCCAAGGTTTTGACATGTTATAATTAAAAGACTCAAGATCATTCCATAGAAAATTTCTTTCTTTTTCACTATTTGAAGCATATACAAAAGTGATTTCTAATTGAAAACCACCCTTATTTATAAATTTACAGTGGATAAATTGGTAGTTCAGAAAATGCTGACTAAGACTCCAAATATTTGGATCCCTCATAACCATAATTCTACCATTACCCCCCATAATATTGTTATTAACAACACCCCACTCTTTAAAATAGCTAGCCGGAAGATTAAGAACTTTTGAATCCTTAAATTTATGCTTAAGTATTCCAACAATTTCTGGTCTGTTTGTGAAAATTAGATTAGCTAAATCTAATTTTCTTTCAGGAGAGTTTAAACCTCTAATATTCCAAGTAATTATCGACATAATAAAAATAATTAATTATAAATGATATGATAAGGATATCACTGCTTTCATATAGAACGACTGGGGTTGAATTCCTCCAACTTTTATCTTTCTCTTTTCTCTTCTAGATAATCTGAACCCTTATGTCCTTTTCTTTTTAATGATTTCCTGTCTTGAATTTTTAAGTGTTCAGACCACCTTGGATTTCACGTAATGTAATTTTCCTGAAAATCATCCTTTTCACATTTTTCTTCATTGCCTTGAGATAGTATTTCCTGTAGATTTTTTATTTTGTTTTTCTTCCTCTCTTTTTTATTCTTCTTTGCAGGAGAGAACGATTTTGGAACCAGTTTCATGGCTTTTTGAACTAAATCCTCTGAATTATTTTTGTGTATGTTGTTTGTATCTATGATATGTTTATAACATTCTTTCCTTCCAGCAGTTTTGTTGGATATTTCAATTGTATCTAAGCAACGCTCCATAATTTCATCATCTATTTCAATGGTATCATCAGTAGGGAGTGCTAAGCACCATAATCCATACTTGACTTCATACCTGCTGAAATTGTACCATTTTCATTTTTCTGGGTTTGATTTGTGTTTTCATCTGAATTCTCTAACATAATTTGGTCTGGTAATTCCTGAATTTGAGGAGTATCCAACTGTTTGTCAAGATCATTCATAGTTGTATCCAATTCCTTTGAGAAACCTTTGTTGTTAATATTTTCAAAGAATTTGATTTTGCCTATTAGAGAATTTCAGTAGCGGAAGTTTCTTGAATCCCAGTATGCTGGTAAATATTGAAATCTGCTTCACTGACGGTTTCTTGATTTTGTTCTACACTAGAACTCTTTTCTTTATTGTTTAAGGATTCTTTCTGTTTTTCTTTCCATATCTTCTTTGTTGTACAGGTTTTTAATTAAATGTCCAAAACATGCACATGTTGTACACCTTAGTGGCATCCATTCGTATTCAATCTTCTGAACAATGATTTCTCCATCATGCATTGTTATATAAGTTTCTTCAGGAAGCTTTGCATTTGCTTTGATTTCAACAAGAATTCTTGCATAGCTTAATCTTGTTTCTTTTGCCATTGGTTCATCAAGTTTTAAAAGAACCCCTACTACACTTTCTATTTCTCCAAAAGCTTCTTTGTCCCACAATTTTAAACTTAATTCAGGCAACCTTATCCAGACTGGTATAGTGGATAGCAGATCTCTGTCAAAAGCTATTTTGTTGCTCCATTTTTTCAAGATGATTAATTTTCCATTGATAAAATATGGTCCTCCATTAATTGCTTTTTCACAATCACTGTCAACAACAAATTTAATCATAAAGAATCCATTGTTTCTTGTGTAAATTTCAAAGTTACCTATGGGATTCCATGTTCTTTGCACAAATGCTTTAAAATGATGATAAAAGGGCCTACTACCATACACATAAGCTATCACCGAGTAGCCCCACTTGGTATCTGTTCTTATGCTAACCCCTTCCTTCATTACAACCATTATCTTATTATTAATGGTTATAGGTGCTTGATATTCCAAATCAAAATCGTAGATGAGACCACCTTCTCTGATCAAATCTGCCCAAGAAGACGCTTTTTGTGAGAGTGACCCTTTATTGTGCCCATGTATTGCAACTGCTCCATTGCTATTCTGATTATTCTATAGTATAGTTGCAGGATTGAAAGTGTTCTGAGATTTTTGGTTTGTGTTATTCTTGTAATTGCTGCTTCCTGAATCTCTGTAACCATTAAAAAAAATTATGGTTGCTTCTTGGAGCGGTATTGGGTTAGATTTGATTGGGGAAGGGCTTTCTCCCTATTCCGGCGGTTCCTAACTAGTTGGAACCCCTCACTATCGATTTCAGGTTGCGACTCCTTGGGGGGGGTGAGGAAGAATAATGGGGAAAGAGAGGAGGAGGCTCGGACATGATAGAATTAGAGCTCACTATCTTCTGACTCCATGTTTCGAGCTCCATCCATCTTTCTTCTAAACTAAACCTGACTACTAGGCTGCCCAGGAAAATTAGGGCACCCAGAGTTTAAGGAAAAAGGAAAATAAACTTCGGGTCAGTCATGAGACTGGTGTGAGAACTCAAAATACGCGTTTTGAAACCAAAAAGGAATCTCATAAGACCGCGCTGCACATAAACACGAGATGGATTTTTACCTTATGATAACCAAATCATTATTATATAAAATCACTTGATATTATTTTTAATGACATATCTTTGAAAACATTTGCAAGTAACTTATTAATCTTAGCCGAAATTGCTACATTATTAAATTCCAGCATACCACCTTGTAATACAAGGCTTTCTACATCTAAAATCTTTCGGGCTTTTATTGGAGAATGGGTTTCCATACAAATGACCAGGTGAAGGGACTACATTCTGGCAGTACATCTCTAGAGGAATGTACCGAGGCCTAACAGATGATCCTCTACCAACACAAGACTGGTCAACCTCTTTCTAGATAGTACCAAATATGTCATCACCCGAGTCGTTACCGACGAGGATCCTCGTATCATACATCCACATTTATTTAAACTCGAACTTCATAGTGGATAGAAATATATCTAGAAGGGGATGATCGTACCCTAATGGTTGCGAACTACATAGCCTTGCCGCATCTACTTTGTTTAGACCATTTCCGGGTATGAGGCTTAAGGTAGCGATTATCTTTCACTTTGCACATTCCACTTTGAATGCCACGTTGTCATTCCATCGATCCCTATTGACTTCCACAAACTTACAACCTATGAGCTCATACGTCTCAAAGAAGGGTGTTAAGCTAAGATAAGTTGCCTTTTTCGTCACCAAACAGATGTATATTTATAAAAGTCAACTATGAATCTCAAGAATGCAATGTCAGACATCCATCCATACAAGTTCGTTCTGGGATTGAATAAAACTGAAGGCACTCTCCTACCACATCCTATTGGGAATTATCCCTAGGATTAGTAGCGAAAATTCCTTGCAACCCAAAGAGTTTTAGAAATGAAGGGACCACTACTGCTTTAGTATTTGGAGCTAACCAGAATTATCAACAAGTAGTCCTTTCACCTCGAAAATCCTCGGTCTTCATCCTTCGTTTTCTTTATCACATCTTTATTTTTTTGAATGCACACATCGGTTTGAAGTGGTTTTCAGATAGGAATTACCCCAGATCTGACCCCGGTTCCTTCGAACCAATCATCGATAAAAAAGAGATTCTATGAATAGAGTATCATTCTTTAATTGATTATGTTCTTTTTATCAAAATCTCTTTTAGAGATATAAATTTCCAAAACATTTTCTCCGGTATATACAGAATCATTAAACCTCTTTTATCAAATCCTTTGATTACATAAAACCCTTTTTTAAACTCGGAATAATTCGAAATCATTTTATTTTTCACTTAGGAAAAAATTTCCAAAATCATTTCATTTAAATTTTTAACAAAGGTTCATTAATTCAAAAATTATGGTTTTGAGAGTTAAAACCATGTTACCTTGGATGTTAATCCCAAAACCAGTGAATATTAAACGAGCAGAATTTATAGAAATCATCTAATTCTACTCAATATGAATTCCCGTATTCAACAAATACTATGGGCGAAATAACGGCGAAATCACCTTTTAAATTCCATGAATAGTACGAGTTCCCTCTTTGGGCTTTAACACCGAATATAAGAAGATCATCTCTATAAAATTAAAGTTATATTTAATTTAAATTTGGAAAATTTAATCCTTTTATACTTAACCCATTTTCGACATTTCGAGCTTATCTATCCCTTGCCCAGGGAAGAGGCCAGGTGAACCAGTACACTGGTTGCTCCTAAACATCTTCTTAGTTTAAGCACCTCACATTTGGATCTCACGAATAGAAAAATCTAGTCTAATCGTCAGCTTTTAGAGCCAAGATTAAACCACTTAATTATAATAGCTTTTCTTTAAATCATGTATTTAAATTCTTTTTAAACAACCTATAAAACATCCCAATCATCATTAAAACACTTAATTATCCTTTTGAAAACATTTATAAAAGATTTGGAAAAGAATGGTTAAGTTTAAAGCTATATTTCAAAAGTTAGAGAAAAGTGTTGCGGATAGTGTTCTTTCAAGCTATATTGATCAAAACGACTTTTTTTAGCAAAGCTAGCCGTCTTTATAGTGGGCCGTGCCACTGTATATATATAAGAAAACAGGTGTTCTACACATGCACGAAACAACTAAATTGGAGAAAAACCCAATGAAAGAGAAACAGAAAATACAGGAGCTAGGCGGAAAATACCTAGACTACTAAACAAAAGGGACTACGCTCCATCCGAAGATGAGACGCTCCTGCCAACGTCAGATAGGGAGCCAGAAACATGAAATACCCAGAGAACATAGTAGCCAGTTTCGGGTCATAACCGTCAGACAAATGGGTGTAAATTAATTTCCTATCCCAATCAAAACGACTTTTTATTATTTAAAAATTCATTTTTATCACTCAAATCACTTTTAAAAACATTTTAAAAGATTTATAAGATCTATTCCACATTTTGAAATAATTTTCAACATCATTTTCTAAGAAATCCAGATTTGGATCCCGAATTACAAAACTGTGATTTTTCAAAAAGCTTGTTTTACTTATATCTAAAAATATACTTATCAGAATCTTGATTTTCTTTCTTCATTGGAAAACTATGGATATAATAGTTCAGAAAATTCTTATCTCGAAGAATTCTGAGCTATATTCCATCTTTTACACTTGTTTGACTTTTATGGCACGAAATCGCGTACTGTCGTTACGCGACGCGCCTATTTTTGACTAAATTTTCAATTCTCATTCAAACTTCATCAAAACACTTTTAAAGGTTTATAAAACATTTCATGCTCATTTTAAACTATTTTAAAGAGGTTTAACAATTCCATATACACAATTTCATTAAATCAAGGAAAGTGCTTTCCTTTGTGCTTATCTACGTGTATTTTCGTGACTTGCATATTTTTTCAACATTCATATGAAAACATCCAAACTTAATGATCAAAGAATATTAAATATCCATTGCAAATATTATATCATCATCCAAAATATAATATAATAGTTTAGGAGTTCTCATCTTATATTCAAACGGTCTGACTTTAAATCAGCTATAGCTCAGCTACTGTCGCACCGGAGCTTATGGAATCGATCCTAAGACCTCTAGATATGCATGACCAAGCTTGGAAGAGGTGGAAGGGCTCGACCATGGTGGTGATGGGTTATGGCCGTGTGTTAGAGGGGTAGAAAGGAGGTGTTTTGACTTGTTTTCGAACTAGATTAACATTGCAACTAGTGTATATATTTTGCTAATATTTTGCCATAATTTTTGCTCATTATTTTATTTATAGGAGGAGGGCATTAAAGAGCATATGTAGAAGAAGAAGAAGCTTAGGAAATATGAAGAAGAAAAGGAATTCTTATCTCGAAGAATTCCGAGCTATATTCCATCTTTTACACTTGTTTGACTTTTATGGCATGAAATCGCGAACTGTCGTTACGCGACGCGTCTATTTTTGACTAAATTTTCAATTCTCATTCAAACTTCACTAAAACACTTTTAAATATTTATAAAACATTTTAAACTGATTTTAAACCATTTTAAAGAGGTTTAACAATTCCATATACACAATTTCATTAAATCAAGGAAAGTGATTTCCTTTGTGCTTATCGACGTGTATTTTCGTGACTTGCATATTTTTTCAACATTCATATGAAAACATCCATGCTTGATGATCAAAGCATATTAAACATCCATTTCAAACATCATATCATCATCCAAAATATAATATAATAGTTTAGGAGTTCTCACCTTAGATTCAAACGATATAACTTTAAATCGGCTATAGCTCCGCTATCGTCGCACCAGAGCTTATGGAATCGATCTTAAGACCTCTAGATATGCACGGCCAAGCTTGGAAGAGGTAGAAGGGCTCGGCCATGGTGGCGATAGGTTGTGGCCTTGGGTTGGAGGGGTGGAAAGGAGGTGTTTTGACTTGTTTTCGAAGTGGATTGACATTGCAACCAGTGTATATATTTTGCTAATATTTTGCCATAACTTTTGTTCATTATTTTATTTAGAGGAGGAGGGCATTAAAGAGCATATGGAGGAGAAGAAGAAGCTTAGGAAATATGAAGAAGAAAAGGAATGAAAATGAAGAGAAGAGGGTAGGGTATTTATAGAAAAATAAGAGTGTAAAAGAAGACATGCACACATCACCTTTTGCATCACCATTTCAAGGCTTCTCCAACACACCTCCCCCTCCTATAGGCACGGCAAAACCCCTCTCTCCCATGTGCCCATCACTTCCATCACTTTAGGGTATGCATATGTTGACTTATGTAAGCTTAAGGAGGAAGCTTGCTTAAAATATCTTATATATTTTATATTATGTATGTATTTTTAAGTGTATAAGTATATATGTATGTATACATATGTTCATGTGCATGTTAGTGGATGCATTTGTATGTTATATATGTGTACATGACATATAAACAACGTTGCATTTATTCTGAATAACTTTCGTTCGATAAACCATTGCCAATGGAGAACCGATTCCTGATCATATTCTCACTTATACTCTAACGTACATATATTTGTAAACAAATTTGAAAACATTTTCTTATCATTTTAGATAAATTAAAAAGATCACATTTCATTTATAAAACCATATAAATAAATATTAATAATTATTTACAAAAATCGCCATTATATCGATAAAGCGATATCGATTTTTCCTTATATTTTCAAAGCAGATATATATCTTTATAAAATTATTATAAATGATTTATTATCACTATATAACTATTCAAAATGAATTATCATCATTTAAAATAATTATTTGAATAATTAAAATAATTATTAAATCATTAAATCTCAGTTTAAATTAAATAAATCAATTATCATAATTAAGAGTATTACTTAACAATGTCAAAATCACATTTTATTTTCAAAAACAAATCAATTGATTTTATTTCATATTCTTGTTTAATTATAAAAATAAGTGTATGTATTCAGCTTCGTGCACAACATTTTATGGTTATATAGCTGATTATTGATAAAACTATTTTCGGCCATTTTATCGATTTAAATTCCGAGGACAATATTTTTATAAAATTTTATTCAAAATAAGATTACTATTACTTATTATCACTTGAAAGATTACTATCTGGATTATCATCCTTTATTTAAGAATAAATACAATTTATCAAAGTGATAAATTGGTGGGTCGTTACATATAGTACCCCAAATTAGCCTAGTTCTCTCTAAATACAATTAATGTTTTTCAACTACTAGGTGTATTCTTCATTGCAAGATAATGTTGTTAGTTGGTGATTTTTAATTTGTTTGGTTAACCTAAATTGTGTATTAGCTTTGTTGTGTGTATTCGGTCGATGAACTTCTTGCTGAAGTAGACATGGATGATTGGGAGATTGACGATGAGGCGATGGCGAAATGTTATGATGAATTTGAAGTGCAAATGGGTATTACACATCACATTGATGTTGATTTTGTTCCTAAGACTCAATTTGATCTGATACCTTATAAGTTCCACTCTGGAACATCATCCTTCAATGCACGTTTACGTGAAGTTGTAGCGAGAACCAAAGACCGGGCAAACAAATTTGCGTTGATGGAAACATACTTGAGCCTCTACATCCTGTTGGTCCTGTGGAGACTTGGTTTTGATTCATGACACGAAGCTATCACTACAACTTACAAATTCGACGAATGTTATGACAAAAAGAGAATATATACTACATGAAGACAAGACATCAAAATTGGTGCATCATCTTTTATATTATTTTGTTTTGAGTCTTAGGCCAATATTGTTAAGATCTCTCCTCGTTTATATATATATATATTATACAAGTTTTTAAAGTTAGAATCATTATATAATATATATATATAGTATTATACCTGTGTAAACTGTGCAAACTGCACAGAAATTACCAAGTCAGTCGACTGACCCATCGGCTCAGTCGACTAACCCATAAATTTCTATGCAGCATGCACAGGTGCACAAGTATAATAATATATATATTTAAATTCGTTTGAATATTTAGTCGACTGACCCAGAGGCTCAGTCGACTGAATTTCTACAACAGCTATTTTCTGAAAAGACACGACTATTTGTGAAGAGTTATGAACCTCTACGAAAAGATTTGGATGCAACACTTCAATCGAAACTCTTCATCAACAGTCGCTGCTTTTTAACATCTATAAATACATACTCTAACTTGATTCCAAACTACCGAACTTTCTTATCTATCTTATCTAACACTTTGGAATCTACTTGCAACTATACTTTCAAATATTCTGCATTGAAGCAATTTTATACCTTTCTATTCTTTATAAAACTTCATATATATATATTTATTTATTTATACTCGAGGAGAAGATTATAGGAAGGGTGTACTACAAGTGACAAATCCGTGTTATTAGAACACACAAAGTCAAAACAATCTTTTGTATTTGTTGAAGTCCTATTTTGCTGCTCAGGCGTGTGAAGTCCTCTTCGGCTGCTAAGGCGAAATCCTGTTCCACTGCTCAGGTCCTTGTTCGGTTGCTCAAGGGTTGTATAGACCTGTTCCTCCGGGTTAAGGGAGGGATATTGTTTTAGTGAAATTCCAGAAGGAGTCTGGGACTAGACGTAGGACGGTGCTCCGAACCAGTATAAAAATCTCTGGTGTCATTTTTATTATACTGCTTTTATATTCCGAACTATTTATTGTATAGCTATCATCACTATACTCTGTATTATCATATATCCGTATTACATGATCCATAGCACACTTTCATTTGGTATCAGAGCAAGGTCATCATATAACCATAACACAGTTATCTGATAATCTAATAATATGGAAACTAACACTAGCACTAGCATTAACACTAGCTTCATTGAAGGACAGTCCACTGCACGTTTACCACTATTTAATGGCATAAATTATAAATATTGGGCCACACGAATATATGCAAGCAAATGGTTTTGCTTCATGGAATATAACTCAGACAGAATATATTATTCCTACTGAAGAGTATTCTACTTGGTCAAATACACAAAAACTAGATCCCACAGCTAACGCAAAAGCCATGAATATGTTGTTTTGTGCCTTAGATAAAAATGAGTTTAACCGTGTTAGCATGTGCAACACTGCATATGAAATATGGCGTACACTCAAGATTACACACGAAGGAACTAACAAGGTCAAACAAAGCAAGATATCCATGCTTAAAAGTCAATTTCAAAACTTTAAAATGAAAGACAATGAATCTATAAACGATATGTATTCAAGATTTCAGGATATCTATCATTCATTAGTAGGACTAGGAGAAAAATATTCAGATTTTGATATCGTGTCCAAAATTCTTAACTCTTTAACGGATGAATGGGAAAGAAAAGTTCTCGCAATTGAAGAAGCAAATGATATTTCCAAAATAACTCCGGAAGAGTTAATAGGAAATCTAATGTCCTATGAAGTGAATTTGCTGGCTAAACGAGTTCAAGCTCAAGATAAAAAGAATATAGCATTCCATGCAGAACAAGAAGAATCAGATTCAGACAAAGACGACCTAGCCTTTATTGCCAAAAATTTCAAGAAATTCTTGAAATATAGGAAAGGAAACAGAAATAATGGCAAGAGAAGCTCAAACAGCAATAAACCACCGTCTTCATCAGTATTGGAGTGTTTTAACTGTCACAAAAAGGGGCATATACAGAAGGATTATCCGAATCAAAAGAAAGAATATCACAATAAAAGGAAGGACATGTTCAGAAGGAAAGCATTCTCAGTTACATGGGATGATTCAGACTCCTCTTCCTCATTAGAAAGCGAGAGTAACAACGATAATGAACAAGCCAATGTATGCTTTATGGCCAAATATAATGAGGTTAGTGCTTTAACTTTTGATGATATGATAGAGATAAACTTAGAATTATCGGATACTTTAAAAAATCTCAAAAGAAAATATAAAGAGGCTGTTGAAAATAAGAACAAGGCAGAATTTGAAAGAGATATGCTTAAAACGAGAAGAAAATTTTGGAAGAAGAACTTGAGAAAACTCAAGAATCACTTTCAAATGTTAATTCTCAACTAATATTATTAAGTCAAGAAATTGAAATTCAAAAAGAAAAGAATGATGTTCTTGTTTCTAAAAATCATGATCTGAATACTAATATCGAAATGGTAGAACTAGAAAACTCGAGCCTAAAGACCAAACTAGAAGGAATTACTAAAAATGTCTCGAATTTTAATAAAGGTAGAGAAAATTTATCTAGAATTATTGAAAATTCACAACCGGCTAACAATAAAAACGGACTAGGCTATAAGAAAGTCAAGAATTCACAATCCAGTAATTTAAACAATGTTAAGTCTAAATCTTCAAAAAGATTAGCTTCTAAAACTATAAATATATAGTTACCTAAAACAAATAACAAGTTAATAAGGAACAAGTATATTAGATCATTCATAGAAACCGTTCATAATAATAATAATTATATTTATAAAAGGGATACTAAATCCACTTGGGTTTGGTTTCCTAAGATCCAACTCTTAGGATCCTATTAAAAAGGTGGGTACCAACGTCATCTCATATTTTTTGCAGGTCCCACTCAAGAAAAGAGGAAAATGGATACTCGATAGTGGTTGCTCAAAACACATGACAGAAGTCAAAAATATGCTGACTAACATTACATACTCGGATGGAGGTTCTGTCACTTTTGGAGATAATTCCAAGGGATATATCATCGGCAAAGGCGATGTGAGCAATTACAGTACATCTAATTTACCTCTTATTACAAACATTTTATTAGTTAAGAATCTAAAACATAATCTATTAAGTATAAGTCAATTATGTGATAAAGGATCTAAGATATCTTTCTCTGAGAATAAATGTAGTATCTTCGATCAAAATCAGAATCTTATTTTCAAAGGAAATAGAGATAGAAACATTTACGTTTTAAATATGAAAGTTAATCATAATTCGGACATGTGTTTAATAGCCAAAGAAAATGATCCTTGGCTATGGCACAACGATTTTGTCATATCAGTTTCAAAACTATAAATAAAATTTCTAAAAATAACCTTGTAAAAAGTTTACCAAAGATGAGTTTTAAAGTTAATAATCTCCGTGACTCGTGTCAATTAGGTAAATTAACTAAATCTTCGTTTAAATCTAAAAAGGTTATTTCAACATTACAACCACTTGAATTACTTCATATGGATTTATTTGCACCAACCCAACTTCAATCCAAAAACCACAATAAATATGTGTTTGTAATAGTTGATGATTTTTCTAGATATATGTGGATAATCTTTATGAAAAATAAAAGTGATACTTTTGAGAATTTCAAAACATTTGTTAAACGAATTCAAAATTTAAAAGTTACTAAAATTAAGAATAGAAGTGATCACGGAGGAGAATTTGAAAATGAACTGTTTGATAACTATTGTAAAAAGAAAGGAATATTTCATAACTTTTTGTTTCCTAGAACTCCACAACAAAATGGAGTTGTAGAACGAAAGAATCAGACTCTACAGGAATGTTCTAGAACCTTACTAAACGAAAGCACGTTACCAAAACATTTCTGGGCAGAAGCCGTTGCAACTGCTTGTTATGTATTAAAGCGTGTATCTATTAGACCCCTCACTAAGAATACATCTTATGAACTTTTTAACAGTAGAAAACCAATTGTATCTTATTTTAAAGTATTTGGATCAAAATGTTTTGTGTTAAATACCAAAGATCATCTTGGTAAATTCGATTCAAAATGTGATGAAGGAATATTTCTTGGATATTCGGATCGAAGCAAAGCTTATAGAATTTTCAATAAACGAACTAATACTATTGAAGAAACACTCCATATTTCTTTTGATGAAAATTTTGCACATATTTCAAGTTTTAATGATGACGATGATTTACTAAATGATAACACAAATATAGAAACCAATAATTTAAGAGAAGATGAAAACATTATTCTTAATTCTAGAGAAGATGAAAACAATATTCATAATTTAGAAAATAATATCACCAATACAATAAGATCTTCACCAAGAATCTTACGAAATCATCCTACCGAAAATATAATTGGAAAAATAAATTAAAATGTTCAAACTAGAAATCAACTAAATTTAATGGGTCATATAGCTTTTCTTTCTACTATAGAACCTAAGAATACAAAGGAAGCATCGTCCGATGAAAATTGGATTATTAGTATACAAGAAGAACTAAATCAGTTTGAACGAAATGAAGTTTGGGAACTAGTACCCAGACCGACCAATCAAACTATTATAGGGACTAAATGGGTTTATAAAAACAAAGCAGATGAATTAGGAAATATAACTCGAAACAAAGCCAGATTAGTAGCACAAGGGTATAATCAAGAGGAATGAATAGACTACGAAGAAACGTTTGCTCCAGTTGCTAGACTAGAGGCAATACGAATTTTATTGGCTTACGCGTGTTTTAATAACTTTAAACTCTATCAAATGGATGTTAAAAGTGCATTTTTAAATGGTTATATTAAAGAAAACGTTTTTGTTGAACAACCACCTTTATTTGTTCATGAAAAATATCCAGATCATGTCTATAAACTTAAGAAAGCTTTATACGGTTTAAAACAAGCACCACATGCTTGGTATGAACGTCTTAAAAGCTATTTAATTGAATCAGGATTCCAAATAGGAAAATAGATTAGACTCTATTTATAAAACACTCTAAAAATGATATTTTAATAGTTCAAATATATGTAGATGACATTATATTTGGTTCAACTAATAATAAATTATGTAAAGAATTTTCTGAAATAATGACTAGAGAATTCGAAATGTCCCATATGGGAGAATTATCGTATTTTCTCGGTCTTCAAATAAAACAAATTTCAAATGGAATATTTATAAATCAAGAAAAATACTGTAATAATCTTACCAAGCGATTCGGAATGGAAAACACTTCTACTAAACCAACGCCTATGAGCACAACAGCACATCTTGATAAAGATGAAAACGGCAAGAGTGTAGACCAAAAACTTTATCGTAGTATGATAGGATCATTATTATACCTAACAGCTAGTCGACCAGATATAATGATGAGTGTATGTCTATGTGAGAGATTTCAAGCTGACCCAAAAGAATCACACTTACGAGCCGTAAAACGTATACTACGTTATCTTAGTAATTCTAAAGATTTCGGACTTTTCTATCCAGAAGATTGCTCATTCGAGTTAGTGTCATATAGCGATGCTGATTTCAGAGGATCACGAACAGATATAAAAAGTACAAGCAGTACATGTCACTTCATTGGTAAATCATCAATATCATGGTTTAGCAAGAAACAAAACTGTGTCTCACTATCAACTTGTGAAGCAGAATATATTTCTGCGGCACTAGCTTGCTCACAAGTAATCTATATGCAACAGACACTTAAAGATTTCAAAATTGATTTATCAAAATCAACAATTTACTGCGATAATTCCGGTGCAATAAATCTATCCAAAAATCCAGTAAATCGCTCTAGAACTAAACACATAGATATTAGACATCACTTTCTACGTGACAATATAGAAAAAGACATGATAAATTTAGACTACATTCCATCTGAAAATCAATTAGCTGATATTTTTACTAAACCATTGGTTGAAAACACTTTTATAAAACTACGTCGAGAACTCGGTATAATGTCAATAAAAGATATACAAATAGTTCTACTGAGATAAAATATGAAATTTTAGACCAAAACTCAAATATAAAATTTTTAACAAAAATTCGTTTTTCTTACCATGCTGAGACTCGAACCTATGACCTGTTGTGAATAGCCCAGATGTCTTAACCACCTAAGCTATTGATTCTTTTCATTATAGTTCAGGTCGGGGACTCAATTATATGGTGACAACTATACACTAAATTATGTATAACATTTACCTTATAAATATACTTTCTACATATTACATTTACATTGTCAAATCATAATAACTGAAAACCAACAAAATAGCAACTAACATTCCTCACTAACAATCCTTTTATAGCTAAATTCAAGACAAACCATTCACTTCATCCTTCTTTGTCTCAAAAAATAGTCTATAAATAGATATATTTATTCTATGTTATTCATCCAAACAAACAGAAAAACAAACTAACCATCAATATGTCAACCTCTTCATCTACTGACTCCATTGAAATTCTTGCCTCTACCGAATCACCAAAAACTCCTGTCCATCATACTACACCACCTTCTACCCGTCATAATCATACCGGATATACTCCGGAGAAAAAGAAAGGGAAGAAGATGATGCTTGACGTCTCTCCAAACACCAAACAAAAGATAGGTGATTTGCATTACTATCAACAAGAATCGTTGATACTTCAACGTGAAATATATTACGAGCAAAAGATAAACTTGAGGCGTCTAGGAATTATAGAACACATTGCTATGAAATTTTGCGGTGCTTCATCACATCCAGTAGATGAACACGCCGTTTCGCCCATTCGACGACCTTCTACCTCATCACCGCCACGACCACCTGTTTCACCAAATTCATGGGATCAAAATGAAGCATCGAATGTTCCTCGCAAACAACTACAGGGCTACAAAACTTCTTGCCCTTCGAAATAAGAGTAGTTTTTATTATATTTCATTTCTTTTTCAAATAATTTAATATATCTTGTACAATTTTTGTTTGTTTAATTAATTCTTTATCTTCATTTTTTTATAATAGTTCTAAGTATCTAAATAAATTTAAATTATAAAAAGTATTAATATATAAAGAAATATACAACTCACTCACAACAGCAGGTTTATTGGGAAACTTTCCATAGGTCAGTCGACTGAATCAGGAAGCCAGTCGACTGACACTGAACTCTAAAATTTTATTTCTCCAGATTCAGTCGACTAAACAAGTAGGTCAGTCGACTGAACCAGAAGACAAATTATACCTGCCCCAGATTCAGTCAACTGAACCAGGTCTTCAGTTGACTGAACCAGAAGCACGAAAAAAAATTCATATTCAGTATTCAGTCGACTGAACCACTGATTCTGTCAACTGATTCGTAGATCTGAGCAAAATTACTGCTCCAACCCACTCACCTTTTCACCTTTTAACCTTCACTTTCCCCTTCTCTACTCACTTTCATCCCAGATTTTCAACTTCTCTAAAACCCTTGATTTTCAAAAACTCAATTTTTACCTCCAAACAATCAAATAAAATGGCTCCAAAGAGAAAAGGACAAGCATCTTCATCCTCCCAACCTCCTTCCAATGAGAAAATCCAAAAATGGCTCTTCGATGATACCGCGATTAGAAGATGGAGGAGATTGCAAGATTCCCGCATCTTTGAAGGTTCGTTTGTAAAATTTGCTGATTTCTCTCCATACCATATACAGGAATTAGCTCGTAGAAGCAATTTGGAGTCTTTATTCAACATTGATGAAAATAAGCATAAAATTAACCAAATTATGGTCAAACTATTCTATGCTAATCTTAACTTAGGTCACCAAAACATTGAAAACCAAGACGATTGTGTATGGAGCTTAGTTTGTGGGAAACCCATGTTTTTCTCGCTAGATCGAATGGCTCATATTTTAAATTTTGAAAATGATGGAATTGAACTAAGTAACGTTGAGTGTGATTTGGTGGTTCGTGATCGAATAAGTCATTTATTTTTGGAAGATGATATGCGTCAACTAAAGTCTATGTCCTTAAGACCAAAAGCTAGAATTATACACCGTGCATTAATGAAAACCATAACTCCGTGAGCCGGGAGTTATGAACTCGTTTATGAACATAACTTCAAAGCCTTATACGCCATCTTCGGAAATATCAAAGTTAATTGGCTACTTTTAATTCTTGATGAATTCTTAAGCTTTAACAATGGTCGAATGAATGTCATCTACTATGGTGAGTATATTATGCGACTGCTAAAAGCATGTGAGATTCCAGAACCTGACTCACTGGTTTCTACTGTCGGGTATTTAAACTCTCGCACTTTAGCATTAATGAAGCTACCAGTTGCTCGACCTCCTACTATCATTACTTTTGAAGAATGGACTCAACGACAATTATCTCAAGATCAACCACAACAAGGCAAAGCATCTCACCACCAAAGATCAACTATTCGTCAACAAGACGAGATTCTGATTCCTAATCCGGGCCTTCCTCCACATGAATCGATTTCCATGATATGCCGGAACCAACAAATTCTTCCGTCCCATATCAAAAAGGTTGACAAGAAGCTTGACAAAGTTAAAGGATTTTTTACCAAATTATGGCAAGCTATCTCATGTTCATCCGGCACTTCCACGGCTATAATAGGTGATCCAGGTAAACAACCCGTCTTCACTTGGTCTTCCTCTTTTGATGATCAAGCAAGTAGCAGCGACAACGGCGGAAATGGAGGCAATGGTGGTGGTCAAAGTTCACATGGTAATATGGGTAAACATGTAGTAGAGTAAGATGTTACCTTTCTTATTTCTAGAAACACTAGTCTATTATTTCAAATCATTATGGCTTGTACTAAATAGCCATTGTTTTCCTTTCATCTTATTTCAAAAACTCTTGATTGTGATATTGTACTGTATGACTGTACATTTCTTTTTCAATATCTATGAATACATCATGCTATTATGCTCTTTATTCTTTTTTGTCGATGACAAAGGGGGAGAAATCTTATCACTAACTTTGAGAATGTAGGATATAAATCGTCAAAGTTTCAGGGGGAGATCGTCAAAGTTTCAGAGGGATTAAGTATTCATATTATACAGTCGAAATCTATATTTATTTACAGGTTGTCATCAATCAAAAAGGGGGAGAATGTTGAGACTTGGTTTTGATTCATGACACGAAACTATCACTACAACATACAGATTCGACGAATGTTACGATAAAAAGAGAATATATACTACATGGAGACAAGACATCAAAATTGGTGCATCATCTTTTATATTATTTTGTTTTGAGTCTTAAGCCAATATTGTTAAGATCTCTCCTTGTTTATATATATATATATATATATATATTATAAAAGTTTTTAAAGTTAGAATCATTATAATATATATAGTATTATACCTGTGTAAACTGTGCAAATTGCACAGAAATTACCAAGTCAGTCGACTGACCCAGAAATTTCTGTGCAGCATGCACATGTGCACAAGTATAATAATATATATATTTAAATTCGTTTGAATATTTAGTCGACTGACCCAGAGGCTCAGTCGACTGAATTTCTACAACAGCTATTTTCTGAAAAGACACGACTATTTGTGAAGAGTTATGAACCTCTACGAAAAGATTTGGACGCAACACTTCAATCAAAACTCTTCATCAACAGTCGCTGCTTTTTAACATCTATAAATACATACTCTAACTTGATTCCAAACTACCGAATTTTCTTATCTATCTTATCTAACACTTTGGAATCTACTTGCAACTATACTTTCAAATATTCTGCATTGAAGCAATTTTATACCTTTCTATTCTTCATAAAACTTCATATATATATATATTTATTTATTTATACTCGAGGAAAAGTTTATAGGAAGGGTGTACTACAAGTGACAAATCCATGTTATTAGAACACACAAAGTCAAAACAATCTTTTGTATTTGTTGAAGTCTTGTTCTGCTGCTCAGGCGTGTGAAGTCCTCTTCGGCTACTAAGGCGAAATCCTTTTCCGCTGCTCAGGTCCTTGTTTGGGTGCTCAAGGATTGTATAGACCTGTTCCTTCGGGTTAAGTGAGGGTTATTGTTTTAGTGAAATTCCAGAAGGAGTCTGGGACTGGACGTTGGACGGTACTCCAAACCAGCATAAAAATCTCTGGTGTCATTTTTATTATACTGCTTTTATATTCCGCACTATTTACTGTATAGCTATCATCACTATACTCTGTATTATCATATATCCATATTACACGATCCATAGCACACTTTCAGGTACTACGCTACCATCCGGTGCATGTCCAGTTTGCTGATGTGGAGATGAATGTGTGACTGTCACTGCCAAAACTGGAACTAATGTTGGATATAGATCTGTAATTTTATGAAGTGGATTGATCCTCCATTGTGTTCTCGGGGACTTGAATATGCCCTCGAGATGCAAACTGAAGTTAGGCGTTTGAAAAAGGTGGTTGAAGAAATGAATAGAAATGGTTGGGGGAGAAGAAAATGTCTGCATTAGTTTCTATGATATGCTTTGTTCTTAGTAGATTTCTTTTTATGTAACCGTTTGTACTATTGGAGCCTGTGTGCCGTAGTTTGGTTATTTTCATATAATTGAAGGATATTTGCATTGTTCGTTGAATTTATGTTATCTGTTCTATGCATTTTCCTTATAAATGGTACTTATAACAAGTTTCTTGGTAGTTAGTATGGAGTGTACTATATATTGACTATGTTTGTTTGGTTTTTTTGAGTTGTGTGAAGGTAGTTATCAAACATGTATGGTGTGGATAGGGGATGAGTGCTGTATGTTTTGTTCCAACGTGCTAGCCTGGAATAAAATAGACTGCAACCCTCTATTCCCCCTCATAACCAAAACATCCCCCTTCTTTAAAAAAAGAACACATTTCATCCATTACTTTCAAGCCCTCAAAAATAGTTAATTTCCTTACTTTTTTTATCAAATTCAACCCCTATTTGGACCATGGCTAGCACATTCGGCATCGTGGAGGATATAGGTATCAATTTCTTCTTCAATTTGGTTTTTTTGGGGCGATATTAGGTTTTTGTTGGTTTTCTATGTTTATAAATTATTGTCAAAGTAAGATTTTGTAGACAAAAGCAGGGCTTTGTAGCTAGATTATGTTCGTTCGATTATGAAGAAATTACTATTGAATGATCAAATTTTTTTTTTGAAGATTTGCTTGTTGTGAAAATTAGGGTTTAAATCATTACTCCTTGTGTTGTAGAGTATGTTAAGTTGGAGCCCGGTCCGGTAGACCTGAGTGTTCTATATCTCTAACCGAAACACCACACGTCGAGTGAAGCTTATATAATGGTAATTTCCTTTAAATTATAGTACATTGCATCGTTGTTAAATGTGTAAATAGTAATCTACGTACATGTACTGTTAAAAAGAGTGAGGGAGCGGACTTTACAATTGATCTCTTCATTTCCCTAAAGAAAGCCACTTCTCAACATCTAAGAGTTTTGAAGAGATTGAGCGAGCAGGATTTTCTACAATAATGAAGTTAGGCTACCTTCAGCTAGATCATCATCTGTTTACTGCTCTTGTAGATAGATGGAGACCTGAGACTTCTACTTTACATTTAACTGTTGGAGAGATGAGGATCACGCTTGGAGATGTAGCAGTGCTTTTAGGTTTGCCTATAAAAGGCAATATGTTGGTTGACAACGGGCAGCATGATTACTTACAGCCATGTACCGATTTGTTGGGTAATTAATCCTCCTCCGGAATAAGTTAGGGGTAATGACATGGTAGAAGTAAAATTGTATAGACATGCTTTAGCTCATGATATACCTACAGATGCCATATATGTTGAGATCCACCAGCGTGCAAGAGCAATAATTATGCACCTTATTACTTCCTGGTTGATGTGTGATCACTCTAAAATCAAGTGGATTTGAAATGGCTACCGTACTTAGCTGATCTAGGTGAGTGCGCACAGTATTCATGGGGTAGTGCTGTTTTGTGTTATACGTATATGGAGCTCTCTAGTCTATCTCTTATGCTCACTAAACTTATTGGCGGTTGTTTGACACTTGTACAGGTATGCGACTACTTTAGGTAGCTCATTCTGTGTTATGACATTCTTTATTACGACATTCTTTGTTAAATGTTCTTTTTTTCTATAGCTTTTGTCATGGACATATCTTCATGTTGGATGGATCCAAGTTTGAAATGTTCTCATCGATCACACAAAATCTCTTAGATCTCGTTATGACTTCTTATGATATGAAAAATATTTGCTAATTCAATATGTGTATGTAGTATTATATTTCTATTTCGTTGTTTGACAGGTGGATTGGTCCTAAAAAACCTCTCAAACCTTATGACGGAATGTAAGATTTTACCATAATGTGTTGGATGTGCTGGACCCAGCTTCGGTGACGTGGACTCCGTACATTCAGGATTTATTGTAGGAACTTCGCACGATATGTACAGCCGCCAGATTTCTTTAGACTGCTAGGCTACCCCTCATTTGCAATACACAGACTGCGCATCACTTACCCGATTGTGTAATCCGACAGTTTGGCATGGTGCATCATATACCGGAGAATGCTCCAGTATATACTAGGGAGTATCATTAGGAGGACATCGAAAATGCTCTTGAGATATGGAATCGAAACCAATTGTTTACTCAAGTCAAGAGAGAGCTGATCACTCCTCTTGAGACCTATGGTATTGGAACATTATGCTCTGATATGTTTTAAAGGCGCCAGTACAAGCTATTCCCTGCAATCCATATACCCCTCGTGCACCGCTAGAGAGGAAAATTATAAGTATACTTAGCACTGTTAATTTAACTGAAATGAAATAATTAGAGCTAATTTTCATTGAGTTGTACAGGCCAATGGCATCTATAAGGCATTGGAAATAACCGAAAAGCTCGAAGGCATCTACAAGGATCAATTTTCACTGAGTTGTATAGGCCAATGGCATCTACAAGGGGATGTGCTTGAACATAAAAAACATTCTACGGGCTGTTTTGGGAAGGAACAAACTAGAAAGACCAAGACGTCCTTCTCCCCCTCCACCTCCACCTCCAATGGATGCACCTCCACTCCTACCTACATACACTCATCGAAATAAAAGAGGCGAAGGTATTTCTTTCCAAGATGGAGGTTCGCCGTCACAACAACCAGAAGAGTACATTCATGGTCCTTCTAAACCAGCATGTATAATTGATCCTTCCACTGAGATTGATGAAGAATAATACATGTCTCAACTGCCTGAACATCATCGTCGTCGCATCCCTCTGGAAGTTCGTCGCTTGCAAAGATGGTAAAAGATTCTTAATGGATATGGATATGTGTAGTTTGTGTATAGATATTTGTATTTGTTGTCATGGATGTGTGTTGTTTATGGCATGGATGTGTATTTGTTGTCATGAATGTATTATTGTTTTCAAAACTCCTTATGTTGTGTCATGGATATCTATTGGTATGTATAGTTAGTTAGTTATTGTGTCACGTTTATTATATAGACTATGTGTATGTCTAGTACTTGTTTATTTTCCTTGTTGAGTTGAGTTTGCTGAGTTGGACGTGGCGGTAGCGGGCTGTGTTACTTACTGTTGTGTTTAAACAGTATACACATGTGATTTTTCAACAATCTCCTATTGGTGACTTTTCGAAAATCTTCACTTGGCGATTTTCAGAAAATCACGAACAACGAATTTTGAAAAATCACACGTTCATACCTGCTGCACAAACACAGTTGTAGGCAACATAAACCCATAAGCCACAGTAATAATAAGAAAACGCAATTGAAGATTAAACATTACAGCAAAGTGATGCAGATACATATATTATACAGTTGTAACATCCCTTACTTGGAGGCCCAAAACTAAAGGCTACGGATGTTGTAGTCATCTATAGCTATTAATCGTCGGTGACCAAATACGGTAATGTTAGATACGTTGATATAACAGAAACACATGGATATGGAAAAAAATTAAAATCAACAAACAACTTTCACATTCCATTTCAAAGCATTTCAAATTCATGACATAATCCCAATACGAGATCCACGTTCATAGAAAATATACTTATTACAACATACGCCAAGAGCGACATATGAAGATGCCCCATTAGATGATCAGAGTATATATATAGGCAATTAAACAACTTTGCCTTTACAATAATAACATGGTGGAACCAAAATAAAAGCGAACTCTAGATAGCTATCATGCCTCATGCACATCTCCGGAAGCTTATTCGTCTAAAGAGGTACTTGAAAACCTCAACTCTCAAACTACTCAAAATCAATTGAGTACCTGAGAGTTTAAGGGGGAAACATAAACTTCGAGCTAGACATAAAGCCTGGTATGAATAATACTATACCATCTCAAACCATTTAGATATCTAGTGAGACTACACGCCGCTTAGCGGAATAGGTTTTCCCCTCACTAGTATCCTAAAAACTCTATAAAACCATATACTGTGCTCCCTTCTTCTTAAAGAATTTCCTTTTCTTTCCTTGAGGGCCATGGGATTCAACAAGCTTCTCCCTAGCAGAAACAACAAGCATCTCCTCATGGCGAATAGCCATCTCCACCACCACATTACAGGATTATCGGACATGTGTCATGGTCATTCTAGCTAGCTCAGGCCTTAGTCCTCGAATGAACCTCTCATTCCTCTCGACGTCAGTGTCTATAGTGGCATATCCATATCGAGACATCTCATCAAACTTAGCAACATACTCGATTACTGACATATCACCCTGGACAAGATCCATGAACTTCCTCATCAGCGCCGACTTAGCTACCTCAGATAGAAACCACTGCTCAAACCTCATTCTAAAATCAGCCTAAGTCAGTTCTTCTTCCGGAACTTCGGCCGTCACACTATTCCACCAATGGAGCGTTGTCCCTTGCAACTTTCTAGAGGCCAGCCTGCTCTTTTCCCCATCATCCAAGCCAAAAATAGTAAAGATCCTCTGACAGCTCAGCAGCCAATTCTCTACCTCAATAGCATCCTCTGTTCCCATAAACGGCTTTCCACCCAGACTGGTGTATTCCCTGCTCAGCCTAACATAATTATATCTAGCTTGAGCTACAAGATTAGCTCTTTCAACATTACCAGCAGTTCATGCTTGCAAATGATTAGCTAATAACTGATACACCATCCTCGCATCTACTGGCGGATTTCCATCACCTACATTGGCCTCGACATATGGGTTAGCATTAGCATGTCGACCTTGGTTCCTCCTGGTATTGGTCGAGCATTTCCGTTGGTTGTGGTGCTTCCTCCACCTAGATTTCCACTTTCGTTTCCTGCTTCCATATCCTCTTTCTTGAAAATCTGCATATACGAGCCTTAGTAAGATATAGAAGAACGGTCTAAGAGAGAGGGGAACAAGTACTTAGATATATACCTATATATCAAATACAAGTACGTTACTATAGCGTTATCCCAAACCCCAATCATATTTCTGACTTATCGGATTATGTTTCAAAAGCATTTAGGTTTTATTTTTCTTTTAAAGTTTCATAAACCTATGCTCTAATACCAACTTGTAACATCCCCCTACTTGGAGGCCCAAAACTAACGGCTACGGATGCTGCAGTCATCCATAGTTATTAATCCTCGACGACCAAATACAGCGGTGTTAGGTACATTGATACACAGATCACAAGAATATGGAAAAAAATTAACAAATTAAAAACACATTTCCACATTCCATTCAAAATACTTCATGTTCATTACATATCCCACAAATGTTAACCACGTTCAGAAAAATATAATTATTACACATACGCCAAGAGCAACATATGAAAATGCCCCCTTGATTGATCAGAGTATATAATAAGGCGAATAAGTCTGCCTTTACATCCAAAATACATAACGGAAAATGATAACTCTAAATAACTAACTGCCTCCCGCATGCCTCCGGAAGCTTTATTCGTCTAAGAGAGAACTTGGAAACCCTAAACCTCAAACTACTCAAAATCAATTGAGTACCCGAGAGTTTAAGGGAAAAACAAAAACTTCGAGTCAGACATAAAGCCTTGTATGAATAATAATCTAAGATCTCAATCCATTTAGATATCTAGTGAGACCACGCCGCTTAGCGGAACGGGTTTTCCCCTCACTGGTATTCCTAAAACCTTTTCAAAACCATATACTATGCTCCTGCATCCACAATGGTTAAAAACATAGCATTTCAAAAATATTAAGATGATATGTATGCATAAACATTTTGGATTTCCCATCCCCAGTTTAATTGACTCCATGTTTTATATATATATATATATATATATATATATTCTAGGGTCAATATTAACCTATTAGTTTTCATGGGTTTACTAATAACCTTTTTATAATTCATGGACACCTTGTCCTACTTTAGAGTTTTCATGGGATCACTAAGAACCTATAGGCCCGTGCCAATTAACTTAATTAATTCATGGGTTCCCCTGAACCTATTGGTCAATTCAATGACTCATCTTATATCCTAGTTTTCATGGGTTGACCAGGAACCTATGGATTACTCCAGTAACTCCCTTCTTAGCCTAGTTTTCATGGGTTGACTAGGAACCTACTGATGCCTCCCTTAACTTCTTTCTTATCCTAGTTTTCATGGGTTGACTAGGAACCTTTTGACTAGTGTCATTACTTAATCCGGATATAGTTTTCATGGGTTCGCTACAAACCAATGGCCCCTGCCAACCATCCTTAATACATTTTTTTCATGGATTTACTATGAACCTGTTGGTTACCCCCAATAACTTCCTGATGTGCACGTAAATGTGCATATATATACATCCATATTTTATCTCTTTTTATTTAAATAAATATCATATTTGGGCATTTTACATGTTAAAACCAAAATTCAATTATTTTCAAACCATCATATTTTCATCTTCATTCAGGGGTAAAATGGTCATTTGTGTGCATGTGTTAATTTAAGAATTTTTACTTGGACAATTTTTATGATTTTTATAGGATACTTTGGTGCATATGGAAGTGGGATTCATAATGATATATGCATGCACAAGGAAATACAAAGGAATGAAGAGGAAATAATTCAAGTTCAAGATCATGGAGGACCCCACCCACTTACCTACATGTACAATTAGGAGCTAATGGACCACTAAGAGGAGGTTAAAGCTTAATGCACATCAAATGATGGATTAATTATGGGCTAATGATTACTTGGTGGCCACACTTCCTAAAGGGCATTTTGGGAAGCCCCCTAAAAATAGAATTAGGGTTTTATGCATGTATAAATAACCCTCTTATGTACATGAAACTATCTTCTACTCTTTCATTTTACTTAGGAAATTAAGAGATCAAATTGTAAGCTCAATGTTCTATGAAATAAAAATGGCTTTCAAGCCTCTTTCTTCTCTCTTTTCTACATGATTTTCTTTGTTTTATTGTTAATGTTTATTTCTATGCTCTCTTTCCTTTAATGATCATAGCTTAGATTTACATTTATGCAAGTAGTGTAGCTTTAATTTTTATGCAATTAGTTAGTAGTTAATCTCTCTTTCTTCCTTTGCTTAGTTTTCATTTCTTTGCTCTTTCATGTTGAAATTTACAAGTGTTGCTTCAATGCCACAAATGAGTAGCTAAACTCTTTCAATTTAGGGGTAATGAAGCTCTCAAATATTATGTAATTTCAACATTTCTATGATTTATGATCTCTTTTGTTTATGCTTCATGAGAGTGAATTTTGATGCAAGTTTATACAAGTGAGTTTGATAGCTTATGTTGCTTTTGCAAATGAGCTATTCTTATTCAACATAAACACAAGTTGCATCATCATTTGCTAATCCATTTTTGATTTTGAAATGAAAGTAAAAATGAATTTTGATGATCTATATTACTAGTTACAATAGTAAATAGATCATACTTAAAATAACTTTTGCTTTGGCTTCATTTTCATGAGAGTTATAAGTGGACCAGTGGTATAATTGTTGTATTATAGTTTGATGGTTTGAGTTATGTTAATTAATAACATAAGCAAACCATACTTATGATCAATGCAACGATTATTTCACTTAATACCAAGTTAGAGATCATAAATTCTTTGTTTGTTGATTTACAAAAATATGAGAGTGGATTTACCTCTAAATTGTTCTCTAGTTTAATAGTTTTTAAACCATATTTTAATTCTAGCTTTAGCTTCTTTTTTGTAGTTAACAACTTCATCTCTCTTTGGTCTAATTTGATTGAATAGATTTTTAATCTCTCACAATTCCCTGCGGATCGACCCGTATTCTCCACGTACTACAAAGTGTACGCCGTGCGCTTGCGGTAAATTTTAATATAAATTCATTCGACGGTTTTCTAAACCGATAGAATTTCCGTCGACGAACAAGTTTTTGGCGCCGTTGCCGGGGAGTTGCTTTGATTTTTGATTTCTATTCTTTGAATTATTTTCTTTTGATTTTTTTTGTGTGTTTTTATTTCGTGTTATTTACATTTAAAAATTTTTGTGTGTGTTGTGTGATCTTTTTTTTATTTTGTTGTGTGTTTTTGGTCTTGTGCATTTCTTGTTTTCAAATTTGCATTTGCATTGCATTATAAAAAAACACATCACAATTTCAAAACAAAAACATTTTATTTCATTTTCCATGTACAATTTTCATTTCATTTTACAACTTACATTTACAATAAAAAAATATAATAGTGAACTCCTCTGTCCAAACACTGTGCAACTCTGTTGTTTCCTGGGGATTTGACCAGGCAACTAGTACTCGGCAACCAGTGCTCGGCATCAGAGAGTGACCGGCATCCAGGAGTGTTCGGCGTAGTACTCAGCATCCAGTGGAACTCGGCGTCAGAGAGTACTCGGCATCTAGGAGTGTTCGGCGAAGTACACAGCATCCATAGTGTCCGGCATCCAGTAATGTTCAGCGAAGTACACAGCATCCATAGTGTCCGGTATCCAGTAATGTTCGGCGAAGTACCCAGCAGTGTTCGGCGTCAACTGGCACTCGGCGTCAACCAATGCTCGGCATCAAGACTGCTCGGCATACAAGAGTGCTCGACATCAAGACTGCTCGGCATCAAGACTTCTCGGCATACGAGACTGCTCGGCATACGAGAGCAATCGACATCAAGGAGAACTCGGCAGCATCTGTGGTTCGGCATACAGGAGTACTCGGCGTAGTACCCGGTAGCATCAGAAGTACTCGGCACAAGAGTACTCGGCGTCTAGAAGAGCGTTCGGCTTCGACTGACTAACATCCTGCACTTCCCAAACATCAACCACATCGTTCGGCATAGAAAGGACTGTTCGGCATCAGAGCATTCGGCACACTTGGTTCGGCATACAGCGATCACTGTACTCGGGCTGGAGTGTTCGGCCATCAGCCCACTTGGGAAGTCCAGCCCATCTTTGTCTATAAATAGAGGGGCAGGGTCACAGTGAAATGGATCCTTTTTTTGGAGAGAGAATACTGGGGAGATTCTGCCATTTTCAAGACTCATCTTCTCTACTTAAACAACTTCATTCAAGCATTTTGATTCACGAATTGTATTTGTAATCAACTACAAAGAAGATCAATAAAGTTTAACCTCAAAGTGGACGTAGGCAATTACGCTGAACCACTATAAATTTGGTGTTCTTACTTTCTGCATTTAAATTAGCATTGTCTTCTTTGTTTAGTTTACTTTCATCACTTATATCTCTACACAATCTTTCTGAACGAGGTTAGTGACCACTTTTGGTGCTAACACTTTGGTGCTTTCACTGAGAATTGCATTCTCAGACCTCAAGGATCTGCTTTGAAGCTACTGGATTGAACAAATCCCCCAAAGAAGATCCGACTCACTGATAGGACATCCGTTGATTCTACTCAGAGTTCATACCAATAACTCTACAATGGCAAGACCACGTACCAGGTCAGCTTCTCACAATGCGGATGTCCACGAGACTGCTAGCATGCAACAAGCAGGGCCTAGCAATCAACCAGCAATTCCAAATACAGGAGTTGCCACTCAGGACCAAACTCCAGTTGTCACCAGAATAGAGTTCAACGACTTGATGAGAGAGCTCAGGGAAAGTAGGAGACAACTAGGAGAGCAGATGCAAGCCAATGCCAACCTGATGGAACAACTTACTCAACAGCAGCAACATAATGCTGGGGGCAATCCCGCTGCTTACTCCTCATCTGACAGCTCTACTTCCTCTGATGAACCTCCCAGGCGCAGACGCCGTAAGACTGATGCTGCGCGAGCAGATGCTGCTGTTCGAACAGCTGGAGACCGCGACCAAGCAAGAGCTGGAAGCTTCAGGACCGGGATACAGATGGAAGATAGAGGCCCAGATCATCAAAATGCTAACGATGTCGAACCTCAAGATGCACGATTGGCAGATCGCCAAGAGTGGAGGCATCAGCATGGACAGGCGCGTAGAACAGACTCCAACCTTCCGCCTTCCATACAGACACCCGATCTGACAGCCATGATCAGGCAACTGATGAAAGAGAATCAGGGCTTATCAAATGATGACTGGGGAGTGTCAAGAAGTCATACTCCGTTCACGGATGTTGTGTTGCAAGCGGCGTACCCCAGGAAGTTTAGTATGCCTACTATTCCTGCATATGAAGGAAAGACTGACCCTAGACAACATGTCATGAGGTACGAATGGATGATGGATTCAGCCAGAGCGAATGATGCCACCAAGTGTAGGTGCTTTCCGATTACTCTATCTGGGATCGCTACTATGTGGTTCACCCGACTTCCTCCGCGATCCGTATCAAATTTCGAGGAGTTGGCAAAGAAGTTTATTGAGCAGTTCAGGATACACACTACGCGCCCAAAGGACGTGATGTCTCTGTCAAGTGTAATCCAAAATCCTGGGGAATCGTTGAAGGAATATTTGCAAAGATTCCACGTGGCAGCAACTGAAGTCAGTAATCCCAATGACCATGCAATTCTGATGGCTGTAATGAGAGGTGTGGATCCAGACTCTGAGTTTGGAGACTGGCTGGCAGGAAAACCTCCAACTACGCTAGAGCGTTTCTACTCTAAGGCACACCAGTTCATAAGAAGAGAGGAAGCTAGGTGGGTACGGCGAGATAAGGCGCCAGGGCCTGTCCAAGAGTCAATAAAGAGCAACATCGCTGTGAAGCAATCAGGAGACAGCTCGGGAAAGGTCCAAGTCGACGTCCAGAACAAACCTGGGCAACCCAAGGAGTCCGGAGGAAGGAGTCAAGGGAAAAGAAAAGAAGCAGGAAAGTGGAAGTCGAGAATTCCAAGCTACAGCGAGTACACTCCGCTAAACGCCCCACTTGAAAACATTTACCTATCCACCTGCAATACTTTTCAGTACAGAAAACCACGTCCAAAAGAATCAACTGAAGAACAGAAGCGGACCGGGAAATATTGTCGCTTCCATGAGACTTATGGACACAATACGGAAGAATGTAGACACTTGCACGACGCTATCGAGAAGTTGATCAGGCAGAAGAAATTGCAAGAATTTGTGAAGGATCCACAAGAAGGAGGACAGGGAACGTCCAACCCAGGTCGTGCACTAGCTCCACGTCATCCCGAGGAGCCTGCCTGGACCGTTGGTAGACTGGTCATAAATACAATTATCGGCGGGCCTCACCCCGCGGATAAGAATTGGCAGGAGATGGAGCGATATGCAAGTTCCTTGAAGCATGCAGATTTTGAGTGTTGTTCGAACATGGAGGACGGAGCCCCTGCTAAGCAGCTGCGCGTAATGACAGACGATATTGTGTTCAGAAGCAGAGACGCTGATCAGGTAGAGGCTCCGACCATCGACCCCATGGTCATATCTGCAACGATCGGACCAGCATACGTAAAAAGAATTCTGATTGATTCTGGAAGTTCAGTCAACATCATCTTCAAGAAGGCCTACGATCAAATGAAGCTAGAAACAAAAGACTTGAAACCATCCAAAGCTCGTATCCATGGCTTTAACGGGCTGCAACTGATGCAGTGGGATATGTCGAGTTACCAGTTGAACTGGGACAAGGCGAGCGTCGGAGAGTGCGAATTATACCCTTTGTAGTTTTGGATGTGGACTCTCCGTATAATGTTTTCTTGGGCCGGCCGGCCCTGGTGGAGTTTAGGGCAGCGTTAGCCCCGTGGTGTTTAACTTTGAAGTTCCCGACTGACAAAGGAGTAGGCATTGTTCACGGCGACCAAGCAGCTGGTCGTTCCTGTTATGTGGCCGAACTCCGAGAGGCCCACCGGAGGGAGAAGGGAAAGGTTGCGGACAATCCCGTCCGCATCCTCAATGCGGATAATTGACAAGTAGTGCCCGAGCCCTGGCTCGGGCATAGTTCTCGGATCTACGGAGGTATAGATCCGAGAGACGACGATGAGAAACCTAGGGAAGAGAAGGCGACACCGGCTGAATTAACAATTGACATTTCAGTTAGCCGTGACGACCCTTCGCGAATACTGAAGATCGGATCACAGCTAGGCCCCGCAATGACTGAAGACCTTAGCGACTTCCTCCGGGCGAACCTTGATGTTTTCACATGGACGCATTCTGATATGTGTGGGATTTCTCCCGCCATCATGAGTCATATGTTGAACATAGACCCGAAATACGTCCCAGTCAAGCAAAAAAGGAGAGGAATGGATCCGGAGAGATCCGCCGCTCTTGGAGAGGAGGTGGACAAACTCAAAGCAAATGGATTCGTCCGTGACGCCCTCTACCCGGAATGGGTCTCCAACCCCGTGCTAGTAAAGAAGGCGAATGGAAAATGGAGGACTTGCGTAGATTATTCCGACTTGAACAAAGCATGCCCTAAGGACAGTTTCCCGTTGCCTAGGATCGATCAGTTGGTCAATTCCACCGCAGGATACGAGTTACTGTCATTCATGGATGCGTACTCAGGATACAACCAAATCCCAATGCATATTCCGGACCAAGAACACACCAGCTTTGTTACAAATGTCGGGCTGTATTGCTATGTAGTGATGCCCTTTGGATTGAAGAATGCTGGAGCAACTTACCAACGTCTGGTGAATCGAATGTTCAAGGACCAGTTGGGTAAAACCATGGAAGTCTATGTGGATGACATGCTTGTGAAGTCACGACGGTCAAACGACCACATTCAAGACTTGGCTGAAATGTTCGACATACTCAGGTTTTATGGCATGAAGATCAACCCGTTGAAGTGTTCTTTCGGCGTTGCATCAGGGAAGTTTTTGGGATTCATCGTCAACGCTAGGGGAATCGAAGCCAACCCAGAAAAGATCCAAGCTATTCGAGATGTACAAGCGCCCAGGACTATAAAGCAGGTACAGAGCTTGAACGGAAAAGTAGCTGTGCTGAGTCGATTTATATCCAAGGCAACTGACAAGTGCATCCCGTTCTTTGACATAATAAAGAAAGGAAAGAGAAATTTTGAATGGACGTCTAGCTGTGAGGAAGCATTTCGGAATCTGGTGAGGCATCTGGAGAGCCCACCAATGCTATCAAAACCAGTTGACCATGAGATGTTGTACGTATACTTGGCTGTATCCCCACATGCGATAAGTGCGGCTTTGGTACGAGAGGAGGATCGAGTCCAAAAGCCGATGTATTATGTTAGCAAACGTTTAACAGGGGCCGAGAGGAATTACCCTAAAATAGAGAAATTGGCTTATTGCTTGGTGATTGCATCACGAAAGCTTCGCCCGTACTTTCAAGCACATTCAATCGGTGTTTATTCCGATCAACCCCTGAGGCAGGTACTCCAACGGCCGGAAACTTCTGGGAGATTGCTAAGATGGAACATCGAGTTGAGCCAATTCGATATCGCGTACTTACCACGGAGAGCCATCCGAGGGCAAGCGTTAGCAGACTTCATCGCTGAATTTACCATACCCATCAAATCGGACGATCACGACATCATTCCCCCCGTTCGATGGAAATTATACACTGACGGTGCATCAAACGACCGTTGCTCCGGCGCGGGCGTAGTTCTTGTAACTCCAGAAAACCGATCGATCTGTTATGCCCTGAAGCTTGATTTCCCGGCTACAAATAACGAAGCCGAATATGAAGCACTGATCGCTGGCTTGAAACTCATCAGGGAACTCGGGATCGAATCAGTCGAAATCTTTTGTGACTCGCAGTTGGTGGTTTACCAAGTACGGGGAGACTACCAAGCAAAGGGACGAAAGCTTGCTCCGTACCTCATTCAGGTCCAAGAACTACTATCAAATCTTGAGTGTTATGACATCTCACATATCCCGCGCGAACAGAACAAAGAAGCCGACTTATTGGCCAAGTTCGCAAGTACCGACGATACGCAACAAATGGGATTGTATCCCGTCGAAGTCTTTCATGCCCCGAGCATAGACGAAATGAAAGTCGATCGCGTGTTGGGAACAGAAATCGAGAAGGAATCGTGGATAACCCCATTCAAACTGTAACTGACGACCGGGGCCTTACCAGGAAAAAGAAGCGAAAGACGGCAGGTCCTTCGAAAGGCCGCGCGATACATAATGCAGGATGGATCAATGTATCGAAAAGGATTCTCAGTCCCGTTATTACGATGCATCGCTCATGATGAGACAAAGCGAGTCTTGAGAGAGGTTCACGAAGGGGAATGTGGCGACCATACTGGGGGGCAAACGCTAGCAAAGAAGATCCTCCGCTATGGATATTACTGGCCCACCGTAAACCGGGATGCCGCGGACTACGCGAGAAAATGCGACAAGTGTCAAAGATATGCGAAAATCCCGAGGGCTCCATCAACGGAACTCACACAAATGATCAGTCCTTGGCCATTTGCGATCTGGGGAATCGACATAATCGGCTCTTTGCCTCTATCCAAAGGTGGTGCGAAATACGCGATAGTTGCAGTCGACTATTTCACGAAATGGGCTGAGGCAGAACCTTTGGCCACTATCACCTCTAAGAAGGTCATTAACTTCGTTGTACGAAACATTATATGCCGCTTTGGCCTTCCACGCACCATCATTACAGACAACGGAATGCAATTCAAAAGTAGAGAGTTCAAAGAGTTCTGTTTAAAGTACGGCATCGAGAAAAAGTTCGCCGCCGTTGCACACCCAAAAGCTAACGGACAAGTCGAGGCCGTTAACAAAATAATCAAGTCCATACTGAAGAAGCATCTGGAGAAGGTTGGAGGCAAGTGGGTAGATGAACTCCCGACAGCATTATGGGCGTATAGAACTACCCACAAGTCCCAGACCAGCCACACTCCGTTCGCCTTGGCATACGGCTCTGAAGCCGTTCTACCCATGGAACTTGAAGTTCCATCGCACCGAGTGACATACTATGACCCCAAAACGAACCAAAACCTCTTGCTGGAATCACTGGACTACATCGACGAAAAGCGTGAAGAAGCTGAATTAAGGGCGGCGGCGCACAGACATCGAGTCAAGCGTTACTACGACGGCAGAGTCCGCCCAAGAATCTTTGATGTGGGTGATCTCGTTCTGAAACGAGTCTTCCCGGTACCATCACGCATGAATCCCAGCTGGGAAGGTCCATACGCCATTGAACGGAAGCTTGGAGAAGGAACATTCAAGCTAGCGACCGTTGATGGCACGACACTCCCCCGAGCATGGAACAGTGAACATTTTCCGCACTATTACATTTAGCATGTTTTCCTTTCGTGTTGTAGGAACTGTTATTTCCTGCATGTTTCCATTCAATAATGACTTAGTTTCCTTTTAAAGTTGTAATCAAGCAATTTAGTTGATTTTCATTAATAAAGGCTTGAAGCCATATTTTCTATGAAGTTTCTATATCTCTTAATTGGATGATAAATCACATTATCCTGCACGACATACAGACTCGTACAAACGATTCCAAGTCTCCGAATCCCCAGAGCGCGGATCGGGGTAATCTAAGTCCCCAGAGCGCGGACTAGAGTATAAACGATTCCAAATCTCCGAATCCCCAGAGCGCGGATTGGAGTACTCTAAGTCCCCAGAGCGCGGACTAGAGTATAAACGATTCCAAACCTCCGAATCCCCAGAGCGCAGATCAGAGTACTCTAAGTCCCTAGAGCGCGGACTAGAGTATAAACGATTCCAAATCTCCAAATCTCCAGAGCGCGGATCGGAGTACTCTAAGTCCCCAGAGCACGGACTAGAGTATAAACGATTCCAAATCTCCGAATCCCTAGAGCGCGGATCGGAGTACTCTAAGTCCCCAGAGCGCGGACTAGAGTATAAACGATTCCAAATCTCCGAATCCCCAGAGCGTGGATCGGAGTACTCTAAGTCCCCAGAGCGCGGACTAGAGTATAAACGATTCCAAATCTCCGAATCCCCAAAGCGCGGATCAGAGTACTCTAAGTCCCCAGAGCGCGGACTAGAGTATAAACGATTCCAAATTTCCGAATCGCCAGAGCGCGGATCGGAGTACTCTAAGTCCCCAGAGCGCGGACTAGAGTATAAACGATTCCAAATCTCCGTATCCCCAGAGCGCGGATCGGAGTACTCTAAGTCCCCAGAGCGTGGACTAGAGTATAAACGATTCCAAAACTCCGAATCCCCAGAGCACGGATCGGAGTACTCTAAGTCCCCAGAGCGCGGACTAGAATATAAACGATTTTGAAACTCTGAATCCTCGAAGTGCGGAGCGAAGTACTCTAATTTCCTGGAGCGCGGACTAGAGTATAAACTATTTCAAGCCTCCAAGTCCCCGGGGCACAGAGTCAGCAAGAAGTCCAAGTACTCAAAAGATGTGGGACGAGAGGTACGCCATGTCCAAAAATGTTTGAACAGCACAAGAATGGACCGGGAGATAATGCAACTCATAAGAACTTGAGTTATGGTTACAATTAGTCAACAAACCAAATAAAGACAAGAGAATCATTCAAACAAAAAGAAACTAAAACTTTATTCAATAAGTCCAAAATGGGGATACATGATCACTCCTACAAAATTCAGACCTCTCTATACAAACTACAAGTTCTGGAAGATAAAAACAATTACAAAACTTAAGCAGGAAACTTGTTGAACAAGTGCATCGATTATTTCTTCGACTTCTTCTTCTTGTCTTCCTTTGGTGTTTCCGACGACTCCTCTCCCTCACGCTTTTTCTTGGACTTTTTGCTTGCTAGAGAAACGGAGTCAAGAGTAGGAGACGGAACATCTAGTGGTTTGGACCTGCCCAGGAGAATGATTTTCAAAGGTCTGTTCCGCGGGTCAGTGAGTTCCAGTATTTCAGATTCAACTTTGACTTTGACCTTTTTCTTCTCCTCGTCGGCGAGACGGTCCTTCATGCTCATCTCTGAAGTATGCTCAGAGGCGCCAGTGATTTTAATTTCATCGCTTCCTTCGGCAGGAAACGAAGTATCAAGTTTGTCATCATCAAGCGCCCCGATCACTTGAGCGTCTGGACCGGGAGTTACTCCTGTGTGATCAACGTCGCTTGTTTTCTCTGCTTCCTCCTTGGCGTCATCGCTCCTCGGAGTTGGCTCGGCGTCAGAGCAACCTGTACGAAAACATAAGGAATGAGCATTAGAACGAATAGCCACTGCTGAAAAATGACGGGAACTCTTCAACTTCTAGAGAAAGAAGAATTTCCTACCAGGGTCCGGTTGGCTATCGGTGGCACGAGGGGTTTCACCCTCCAGGATAGGTGACAGCACATGAACACCAAGTCCGGGATCTTCGGGATCATAACTAGCATGCTGCTCGAATGGATCAAGTGTTGGCCGACCGGCCGATTGAGCAGCGTAAGGAGCGGCAAAGTGAGGAGTAGTAGCATCGGCCCCAGACGGGCCAGCTTCGTCATTCTTCTCTTTCGGAGGGGAAGAGCCTTTGCTATAAAGTGCCAATGCTGCGGATAAGTCTGATGGCTCATTCCCCCTTAGGAACTCCTTCACCAAGACATCCTCATCGACCTCGTTGGAGCCCGACTCGACCTTCTTGATCCTTATCAGAGTTTCCCACGCCTCAGCCAGGGATTCGAGGTAGCCATCGCCCAGAAATGTTAAGTCGCGGTGCATAAGGACGCGGGCTCCATACTCGGCGATCAACGGGTCAAACATACTTTTGACCTCTTCCCTGCCGGCTTCTGCGGCCGCCTCGAGGCGAGAATCAAGCTCTTCCACAGCCGTTCTTTTGCCCTCCTCACGGGCCTCGTCCTTCATTTTCTCGACCCCGGCGAGTTCGTCATCGAGCTTTGTCTTCAGGAGTCGGGTAGCAACAATCTCATCACAGTATCGCAGCGATTCTTCTTGAGCAGCTACTTTGTCTTCCTTCTCCTTGGAAAGTAATTCCTTCAGCTCCTTGACTTGAGTAGCAAGTGCGTCCCTTTCCTTTTGGACAGAGTCTTTTTCTAGGGCGAGGGCACCGCTGCGCTGGACTGCTTCGTCAAGCTCTTTTTTGTGAGCCACCTCTAAACGAGTAACTGCCTCGGCAGTATTTTTTGCGCTTTGTTCAGCGGCTTCTAGCTTTGACTTATACGAAGCGAGCTCTTCGTCTTGGAGTTTGATGATTTTCTTATCGCTGTCAGCCTCCAGATTCAGACGGTCAATCTCGTGTTGACGCTCGACGGACACTTCCGAGATCTTCTCCACCAAGTGCACGAACGCGTCATGTTGAACATAGACGTCGTTATTGCAGGCAATGGCGCTCTGCTTCACATGCCCGGGAATATGATGAATGGCCGGGAGGAACTTCAGACCATCGAAGCAAATTTTTGGAAACTTGGCCTTAAGATCGACCATCTTTTCCGCAACAGTTGGATCCACTGTAGGAATAGGAGGAGGAGGCTTTGAGAATTCCGTTCTTTTACATTGCTCTCGAACTTGCCTCATACTCGATGAACTGGAGTGTTGTTCTCGAGCAGCATCAGACTGATAACCCTTCTGCGAAGACTTCTCTTTATCCGGCTCAGTTGGAGGAGGAAGATCGCGGGACTGGGAAGATTGAGAATGTGCTTTCTTGCGGTGAGACGACTCGCGAGGATGATTGTCCCTATCTTCATAATCACCTCGGTCCCTGCGTCTACTTGAACCGGAATCCCGTCCAGAGTGATGGAATATAGAAGACCCCTGAAGGCGATCAAGTCCGTGAGAGCGGCCCATATCACCTGCAAAGAATGGAGATAACAATGAGTTAAGGAGAATTCACGAGCTAAAAAGACTTGAAGTATATTATGGAATGCGCATGTGCGTGTGTGTCCTAGTGTTCCCCCCGACGGACCCGTTCGTTTATCTTTGCTAATCGGAGTGTTGTCTCCTTGAGCCGGGAGTTGAACTCCTACATTGCCTCTAGCGGGCGAAGAAAATTTGAGAGCTTCAGGATCATCGAACCCGTAATTAAGTAAATCATCGGGGATGAACAAGTTGGACAGACCCCTCAGAGAACTTTCCAGATGCTGCGAAGAAGCCTCTTTCTCAGGAGGAATAGGCGTAGCTTTAGAAGTGCCACCAATTTTCTCCTTTTGAACTGTATATTTCAACTTCTTCTTACCCTTCGAAGGGGAGGATGACGTCTCAATATCTTGAACCTCGATTGCCGGATTCCAAGCGGGACCCACGTTCTCGCCTTGAGTCTCAGGAACATCATCTCCTCTGCGCTCACCTTCTCCGTGCGTATCGGGAGTGCGACGCGATGACGATCCGGCCTGTTTTTTCCCTTTACCGGACGAAGGTTTGGGAATGGTGACACCTTTTGGAAGGCTGATCCGATGACCAGGGGCTAGCAAGCCAAACCCTGACAGTGATTCATTTGAAATGACAGTCCGGATGTCTCGATCCTCAGCAGGAAGAGCTCTAATGGCTTCAACAGCCTCAGAATATCCTCGGCCTTCCGGACGCGGGTTAATACCTGGAAAGATGAGATGAAGAGTTAGGAGAAGCATGACTCCGATTAAATACGAATAGTGACTTAGCAGAGAGACTTACTGCCTTCAACCCATCTCCTAGCGAAACCAGAAGGGCAGCGCACATAGAACCATTCCTGTTTGTACAGGGCGAATTTGCTACAGGCCCCTGTCAAGATCTGGCATTTGTGGTATGGCTCGAGGAACATAAAAGAAGGACTGTCTTTCCGTCTCTTGAACATGTAAATATATCTGATATCACCGGCGGTTGGAGGTCTGGAGAAGACAGCCATGAAAAGTAGATAAGTCCCATATAGAAATGCATGGCCGTTCGGGTGCAGCTGCGACAGAGCTATGTCTATGTACTGCAGTACATCCCGGAGAAATAAGTTAAATGGAGGCACGCTGCCCATCCAACACATAAACTTGTTGCAGGTAGTGTACCCGACTGGGGACAGATGAGGGCGATCGTGTCTTGAAGGAACTAACACGTCGGCAAAAGGAATCCCATGAATAGAGCATATCCGTCGCAGAGCAGCTTCGTTGATCTTCGAGGCTTGAGAATCGATCGGATTGTCTAGTAAGATGGTTGCCTCCAGAGCATCAGGCGCCAAGTTATGAGCGGGAGAAGTTGACGGATTAGAAGTATCAGCGGCTCCTTGCCTTGCTGACATCCCAGGCCTGTCAGATATGGTGGCAGAACTAGATTTTCTCGACATCCCGAATAAATAATGAACCTGGCTAAATGCTTGAGAAAGCTATACTTAAAAAACGTTGAACGTTAGAATTAGCAACACGATTTTTCCCCCGTGTGGTGTGTGAACTAGTGCAAACAATTGTGTACAAGCAATAAGAATCTAAAGGTTTTTAAAGATATAATAATTAGCTTCGAATCATCGCCTTCGAAGACCGTCATCGCTGACCGTCTCAAAAAGCTTGCCTTGAGGCGATTACAGTTCCAGATTCAGAAAGCATATGATTTATAAAGTGACCGGCCTAAGTGTAGTCTGACATTTATACTATTCGGCATTTGAATGTTGTTCGGCATTGAAATTGTTCGACCTAAGTTACTGTCCGGCATTTGAATGTTGTTCGGCATTGAAATTGTTCGACCTAAGTTCTGTTCGGCATATATGTGTGTTCGGCATGTCTAAGTCCTGTTCGGCATATATGTGTGTTCGGCATGTCTAAGTCCTGTTCGGCATGTATGTGGTTGTTCGGCATGTCTAAGTTTTGTTCGGCACGTATGTGTTCGTTCGGCATGTCTAGGTACTGTTCGGCACGACAGTTGTTCGGCGATTATGTTGTTCGGTCTAAATGATATTCGGCGTATGTGTCTGTTCGGCATTAGGGTAGTGTTCAGCCTAAGTTCGTTCGGCTAGAGTAGCGCTCCGCCTTCGATCATAACTCCACCCTGCTCCCTCTCCATTTACGCCGAACGACAGAGACAGATCGCCCGGCGCAGGTTACGCCGTTCGACTCCCCATCTTCCTTTTTTCTTCCAATCTTGATCAGCACAAAGGAGCTAGGCTTAACTACCATACACCGTGCGGCGACTCCAAACGAGCGAACCACTTCCACTAGCCACGCATTTACAACTAAACCATGTGATGAACCTAAAGTGGAAGTAATGCAATTGTGGAAGGAATGATACCTAATTCGACGATCGAAGTTGAGGACGGATTAATTAGACTTTATATCTGATAGGATGGCAAGAGTTGCAAATCTCTAGGAATGATAGAAAAGAAGGCGTAAAAGAAAAATGGTGGAAGGGCGCCCGGTTATATAGAGGGAGGTAGAAGTCGAAGGGGCTATACCCGGTGGAACCGGTCAATACCGGAGCGTTCGGCATCGTAGCGGAGAGACGTTCGGCACGCGAGGTACGTTCGGCTTCGAACGTATCGTTCGGCATCCCAACCTTGTTCGTCTTTCACCTCCTTCGCTAACATTCTCGAGAAGGTACCTCCGAGGTAAATTGTACCAGATTCAAAGCGCATCACGTTCGGCCACGCGATACACTTTGGGGGGGCAAGTGTTTCCTGAGGATTTGACCAGGCAACTAGTACTCGGCAACCAGTGCTCGGCTTCAGAGAGTGATCGGCATCCAGGAGTGTTCGGCGTAGTACTCGGCATCCAGTGGAACTCGGCGTCAGAGAGTACTCGGCATCTAGGAGTGTTCGGCGAAGTACACAGCATCCATAGTGTCCGGCATCCAGTAATGTTCGGCGAAGTACACAGCATCCATAGTGTCCGGTATCCAGTAATGTTCGGCGAAGTACCCAGCAGTGTTCGGCGTCAACTGGCACTCGGCATCAACCAATGCTCGGCATCAAGACTGCTCGACATACAAGACTGCTCGGCATCAAGACTGCTCGGCATACGAGACTGCTCGGCATACGAGAGCAATCAACATCAAGGAGAACTCGGCAGCATCTGTGGTTCGACATACAGGAGTACTCGGCATAGTACCCGGTAGCATCAGAAGTACTCGGCACAAGAGTACTCGGCGTCTAGAAGAGCGTTCGGCTTCGACTGACTAACATCCTGCACTTTCCAAACATCAACCACATCGTTCGGCATAGAAGGGATTGTTCGGCATCAGAGCGTTCGACACACTTGGTTCGGCATGCAGCGATCACTGTACTCGGGCTGGAGTGTTCGGCCATCAGCCCACTTGGGAAGTCCAGCCCATGTTTGTCTATAAATAGAGGGGCAGGGTCATAGTGAAATGGATCCTTTTTTGGAGAGAGAATACTGGGGAGATTCTGCCATTTTCAAGACTCATCTTCTCTACTTAAACAACTTCATTCAAGCATTTTGATTCACGAATTGTATTTGTAATCAACTACAAAGAAGATCAATAAAGTTTAACCTCAAAGTGGACGTAGGCAATTACGCTGAACCACTATAAATTTGGTGTTCTTACTTTCTGCATTTAAATTAGCATTGTCTTCTCTGTTTAGTTTACTTTCATCACTTATATCTCTACACAATCTTTCTGAACGAGGTTAGTGACCACTTTTGGTGCTAACATCTTTGCAACAACATTCAACCATTTCTACACTCCTCTATGCAACTGTGCAACTCCACTGTCCAAACAATCCTCTGCTACACCTTCCTTCACCTTCAATACAAAACACAACTGCACACGTCCAGTCACACTTGCCACTACATCTCTAAGCGTCATATTCCACCTTCTACTCCATCAACATACTCGTCATCCAAAAACTACTCCACATTCTGCACAACCACCAATACTCCTCTGCAACCACCACAACCCTTTCTGCCTTTCAAGCAACTGACTGTGCCAACCTCTTGACTGTGCCAATTCCTGGTCCTCATTACCTCATACCCCCTCCACTATCACCACTGCCTTAACAGTGCATTGCATTTCAAACTCCTTTACAGTCAACCACCTGACCAAGCTTCCTCTACATAACTTCACCCCAAATCCCACTGACAACTTCCCCAACATTCACATTCAATACTACCCACCAACACACCATCCCCAACATCATCCACTGACCATCATCTTTCACTGCCACATACCAGAGCAACCCCATACATCTCCAAACCATCTACCCCTGACTGCACAACCTCCCAGCCTCATCAATACAAACACACCGACTTTACTACAGCCATCCACCTCCCCTTTGCAACTTCCTGCCCAGTTGACTCCAAACAAAATCTGCACTACCTCAACACACCATTGTATCATCATCTACCTCAACTACATGCCACAGCAAATTTTCGATTTCATCCACAACTTACAGCAACCACCACTACCCTACCCTGTGCGATGCACAGCCTTATCAGTCATCTCACATTTCACCAAACTGTGTACAAAACACATTCACTTCATAAACTCCCCTACAGTCTCCTTCCCACAACAGCAACATCAAAGAGCATCAACTTGATACAAACAGTTCCACCAAGAATCTCCACAACCTCCCCACTGTCACCACCATCCTGAATCCCCTCAACCTCGGCGACTATCTCCAAATCATCAACACAACAACTTCTACTAGACAACATTGCAACAAATCTCTGCCATCAACCATCACTAGCAACTTCATCCTAAATCCCCCAAAATCGCCAATTCAAACCAACATCATCATTCCAAACCCACTGTAATACCACCGTACGCGTTATCATCATCTCTTCAAAAAAAACAAAAAAAAAACTGCACACCAGAATCCAAGTCGCAGCCTTAACCACTCGCGAAAATCCCCTCGAACCATTGCAACTTCCACTGCAATCGCCAATCCACTACTCGAACAAGAAAGCCACCAATCGCCGAACCCAATTTGAGCCAATCGAGCCCCCAAACCACTATTTCCAATCGAACCACATCCTCAAATCGAACTTGCAACTTTGATTTCGAACATAGACAATCATATAATAAATTTCGATTTTGAACCTTTTTATTTTTATTTCTGAGGATCACATATTTTCGGTGGATAAATTGAAATAAAAAAAATAGAGAAGAATGGTTTCTCGTACGTAGTTTGAACTGGTGAATTAATTTGTTAGGTCGGTTGAATCTTGTTTGGGCCGGGGCTTTGTGATAGGTTTGTGTGGGTTTTGTTAAAATTTTGCTTTGTTTAATCCTTGTGGTAAGTTTGTGTGAAATTTGTTAAATAAAAAAAAAGGAGTTTTAGTTTTCTCTTGTTTGTTCAGAAAATAAAAATTGTATATATATATATATATAATTCAAATTTTCTTTTTCCTTTGTCTTTACTTTCCTTTGATTTTTTTTAAGTTTTACTTGTTTTGTTTTGTTTTTAATTGTTTGTGGTGTTTCATTTGTTTTGTTCTCCTTTTCATCTAAAAAAACATAAAAAAAACTTGTATATATCTTGTTTTAATTTTCAGGTTGCTAAAATAATTGCTTGCCTACTTGTTCATTTTTTTTAAGTAAAACTGCACTTTTAAGTTTGCTCTCCAAAATTTTTTTTTGAAAAATCCAATAAAAAAACAAGTTCAACTTTGTTTAATTTTCATTTTTCATTTGTTTTCACTTGTTTAGTTTTCATTTATTTTATTTTTCGCTTATTTTGTTTTTCATCTTTGATAAACATACTAAAAAATAATAATAATAAAAATTGTTGAATATATTTGTTTTTCATTTCAGGTTGCCAAAGCAGAAATGCAAAAGGAAGAAGTGCTTGCCCAAATAATTGTTGCTTGCTTATAAAAAAAATTGCCGCTTAAAAATAATAATAATAATTGCTAATAATCTACACGCTATGGTATTGTACTTTCATCTCTAGTGCATTGTTGGTTGCTTGCATTTGCATTTATATATACAAAAAAAAAATTCAAAATACAAAAACAAAAACAAACTTTATTTTAGTTGCATTGTAAATTCACGTTTAATTTTTGTTTTGCATCCATCTCATCTTATTTTCTTTTCTAAGGGCAATACCCCAATTCACATAAGGTGAGGGATTTCATCACCCTTTCCTTAGCCCACAAACGCATTTCATCGTAGAATTTGACTAATAATAAAGGTTAAACATTCGACTTAAGGGTGTCGCGAGCTCATCTAGGGCTTAATTGTATCTTCACAATTGTTTTCTTTGAACAATTTTATTTCTTGGTGTCTAGGCTACGGCAGAGTAATAACCAGTTATAAAAATTACGGTGATACGTAAATATTATACTGGTTGTTCCTCTAAAGGTACTTAAACCTTCGGCTGCATTGCTACGGTGATTCATGGTGCACCGATAACCCCTGCCCGTTACCTGGCTGAGAAATATTTTTGTTGATTTAAGACAAAGTGTGATTATACAATTTTGGGTTAGGAGCTAATAAGTACAGAAAACTGTAATTAAGTCCTTTGCATTCATTTAGTTGCATTAGTTCATGCATATATAAAAAAAATACAGAAAAAATTGTAAATTTTTCTTAACTTAGTTTTTAATTCCACAAAAAAAAATTAAAACATTTTTTTTAAAAAAACAAAAAAATTTACAAAACAAAAAAATTATAAAATTTGAAAAACCAAAAACAAAACAAAAATCAAACTTCTCTTTTGAAAATAAATTTCACTTGGTAAATATTTTTCTTCCTTTAAAAAGAAAATTTCGCTTTGATTTTCAAATCTTCTTTCATTCACTAAACTCGATTCTACCTTCTTTCTTCTCGACTTTCACTTGTGCATGAGTACTTGGACTCGTGACACAACAACAAATCGTTGAACTTGCGACCCTTCTACAAACCGTTTAACTCGAACAAACGATCCTCCCGAAATGGCAAACGAAAATGCCCCTCGAACTCTTATGGATAGAATCTTCCCCGATAGAGTTTCTATTCCATCTTGCATCACGTTACCCACCCCTACGGGTAACCATTTCGAAATTCACTCAAACCATATTGCCACTCTTTCGAAATTTGGCAATTTCGAACCCGATGATCCATACATCTTCTTGACTAAATTCGAACAAGTTTGTGAAACCATTAAACTCCAACAACTTTCTGAAGACGGAATCAAACTTCGATTAATCTCATTTGCTCTTACAGATTACGTCGAAAAATGGTTGTACAGCTTACCATCGAACTCGATTAAAACGTGGGATGAATTCGTAAAAGCTTTCTTAAAAAGTTCTACCCTTTGGAAAAAACAAGTAGAATCCGAAACGAAATTGTAAATTTTCATCAATTCAAGGGAGAACCATTTGGAAAATATTTTGAAAGATTCAAAGAGCTTTTAATAAAATGTCCACACCATAACTTCGAAAAATGGACGATTTGCCAAATTTTATACGATGGACTCGAAAACAGCTCACGTACTATGCTCGAATCAATGTGCCAAGGCAACTTTCTTGCCCAACATCACGATGATGCTTGGGAATTTCTTGAAAACCTCGCCGAAAAATCATCCCAATGGGAACGTTCGAACGAAAAATCAATCTACTCACGATCGAGCACACACTCGATAGGATCTTCTGTTGCTTTGGAAGCTATGATCAAAATAATGATTAAAAAATTCGATAACGTTTTGTCATCGAATCAAATAAACCAAGCTTCCCAACCAATGTGTTATAAATGCAACGATCCTAATCATATAGCCGATCAGTGTCCCAATTCTATCGAACAAATCAATGCTTTCAATAAAGCCAAAAACGACCCGTTTTCTCCAACGTACAACCCTGATTGGAGAAATCATCCGAATTTTGCTTGGAACCAAAACAATCCCAACACGAATACAATTCGTCCCAATTTTCAAGCATTCCCGAATAATGCTTCGAATCCTCCCTTTCAGCCCAACAATTTTCAACCAAACTTTGCGGGTCCGTCGCATAATCAACCGCAACAATCAAATTTTCAACCAAATGCTGCTCATCCTCCCCAAAATGATAAACATTTAACTTCACTTGAGAAAACTCTTGAAACATTGGCTAAAGCAACCACTCAAAGCCTTCAATCAAACAGCAATTTGCAAAATTTATTGACTTCATATATGCAAAACACGAACCAATCAATTGCAAAACTCGAAATGCAAACGAGTCAATTAGCCACGTCTGTGAGCGAACGTGAAAGAGGAACATTCCCAAGCCAACCCATTTCAAATCCCAGAAATCAAAACGCAAATTCAAATCAAGCCCATGTTGTTCAAGATAGCAACGTCACCCAATTGAATGCTATCACAACTCTCCGTTTCGGTAAACAAATCGATTATCAAGTCACTAATCCAAACGATTTACCGGAAGCCTCTCTCGACACTTCTAAAACAACGAACGAATCTAAACAGAACGTGGAGCCAAACGTTGAATCAAATGCTAACCAAAATTCTTCTTCCTCTACTCGAGTAGACCCGCCTACCGAGTATCGTGTTCCATTTCCACATCGTCTTCGACCAAAGAAACACTCGGACCAAATGGAAAAGATGTTGGAAATTTTTAAACAAGTTAAAGTTAACATTCCGCTTCTTGACATCATTCAGCAAGTCCCAACATATGCGAAATTCCTTAAGGACTTGTGTACCCAAAAGCGACACACTCAAGTGCCCAAAAAAGTCTTCTTAGCCGCCAGTTTGAGTGAAGTCTTGTCCCAATCCATGCCCGTAAAATACAAAGATCCTGGCTGCCCTACGATTTCATGTACAATTGGAGACAAGACGATTAACAAATGTCTGATAGACTTAGGCGCGAGTGTCAATTTGATTCCATACTCTGTGTACGAACAATTAGGATTAGGTGAGCTCAAACCCACAAAAGTCATGCTTTAATTTGCCGATCGCTCGATTAAGAAGCCCGTGGGAGAAATCGAGGACGTGCTCATTCGAGTAGGGCAATTCATATTCCCCGTTGATTTTATCGTTCTCGAAACACAACCCGTGACGAATCCCTCGAGTCAAATTCCATTGATTTTAGGCCGACCATTCTTAGCCACCTCAAATGCCTTAATCAATTGTCGTAACGGTTCGATGAAAATTTCTTTTGGAAACATGACTTTGGATCTCAACATTTTCAATCTGGAAAGCCAATCGAACGAACCTCATGACCAAACATTAGAAGTTAGTGCCATTCACGAAAACCTCGAAAACGAGACAATTGACCTTAGCGACGAACGCGAAGCTGAATATGAAAAATTGTTTCATGAAATTCCCAACGAAATTGAATACACTCTTTCCTTTGAATCGCTTCCAGTAGAGTCCGAATCTCAACCCAATTCTTTGATTGGAAAACTCCCGAAGTTGGACCTCAAACCACTTCCCGATCACCTTAAGTACGCATACTTAGGTGATAACGAAACGTTGCCCGTCATAATTTCTGCAACTCTCTCTCTCTTGACCAAGAAACTTCTCTCTATTCTTTCGAAAAACAAGGAAGCGATTGGATGGTCGATCTCTGATATAAAGGGAATTAGTCCCGCTCTTGTTCAACATTGCATCCATTTAATCGACGATGCCAAGCCTGTTCGCGACGCGCAACGAAGGCTTAATCCAAAAATGAAAGATGCGGTGCGTGATGAAATTCTTAAACTTCTCGACAGTAGAATCATTTACCCAATCTCCGATAGTTCATGGGATAGCCCAATTCACATTGTACCGAAAAAGTCTGGGCTAACCGTTGTCAAGAACGATTCAAACGAACTTATTCCAACTCGTACTCAAACAGGTTGGCGTGTTTACATTGACTATCGAAAACTAAATGCCGCAACACGGAAAGACCACTTCCCTCTTCCTTTCATTGACCAAATGCTCGAACGTCTAGCCGGTCATGAATTTTACTGCTTCCTTGATGGTTATTCCGGCTATAACCAAATTCCCATCGCTCTCGAAGATCAAGAGAAAACGACTTTCACATGTCCATTCCGTACCTTTGCTTATCGACGTATGCCATTCGGACTTTGTAACGCTCCTGCGACCTTCCAACGATGCATGGTTGGAATCTTTTCCGACATGATTAACCGCTTTCTAGAAGTTTTTATGGACGATTTCTCAATCTTTGGCGATTCTTTTTCCCAATGTTTACATCATCTCGAATTGGTTCTAAATCGATGTAAAGAAAAACATTTGACTTTGAATTGGGAAAAATGCCACTTTATGGTCAAACAAGGCATAGTCCTTGGACATATCATCTCAAATAAAGGCATTGAGGTAGATAAAGCGAAAATCAATGTTATTGCAAATCTATCCATTCCCAAAACTGTTAAGGACATTCGATCATTTCTTGTACACGCTGGCTTTTAGCGACGCTTTGTGAAAGACTTTAGCAAAATTGCTCGTCCTTTGAAGACTCTTCTTAGAAAAGACGTTCTTTTCGATTTTAACTCTGATTGTATCTATTCTTTTGAACGTCTTAAGAACAAACTCATTTCTGCTCCAATCATTTGTGCGCCCAATTGGGATCTTCCTTTCGAAATAATGTGTCATGCTTCGAATTTTGTCGTTGGTGTTGTCTTAGGACAACGCATCAACAAGATCCTTCACGTTATTTACCACGCGAGTATGACTTTGAATGACGCTCAACTCAACTACACAACAACCGAAAAAGTGCTTCTAGCTGTCGTTTTTGCTCTCGAAAAATTTCGACAATACTTGATACGGTCACACATTACTGTGTACACGGACCACTCTGCGCTTCGATATCTCTTCAATAAAAAGGATGCCAAATCCCGCTTGATTCGTTGGATCCTTTTACTTCAATAATTTGACCTTATAATTAAAGACAAAAAAGGATCCGATAACGTCATAGCCAATCACTTATCTCATCTTCCGAACGCACCATCTTCTTTGCCAATCAATGAAAACTTCCCCGATGAACAACTCTTTTCAATTTCTATCGACCCATGGTACGCTGATAAAGTGAACTACTTAATCACTAAAGAAACTCCCTCATCGTGGTCCAAACAGGACAAATGAAAATTCATGTCCCAAGTGAAGTATTTCTATTGGGACGATCCATACTTGTTCAAATATTGTCCCGACCAAATCATCCGACGTTGCATTCCGGATAATGAGATTAGGAGCGTTCTTTCATTTTGCCACGATCAAGCGTGTGGTGGACATTTCGGTCCTCGAAAAACTGCGGAAAAAGTGCTTCAGTGTGGTTTCTATTGGCCTTCTCTTTTCTAAGACTCATTTGAATTTTGTAAAACTTGCGATCGATGTCAAATGCTTGGACGAATTTCTCGACGAGATATGATGCCTCGAAACCCCATTCTTACGATCGAAATCTTTGATGTATGGGGTATAGACTTTATGGGACCTTTTCCCAATTCTTTTGGAAACTTGTATATCCTTCTCGCTATCGATTACGTTTCAAAATGGGTCGAAGCCGTTCCTTGCAAAACCAACGACCATAAAATTGTTGTGAAATTCTCAAAGAAAACATCTTTTCGAGGTTCGGCACACCTCGCACAATAATCAGTGATAACGGGACCCATTTTTGCAACCGTTCTTTTGAAATTTTAATGAAAAAATACTCGATAACCCACAAGTTATCCACTCCGTATCATCCTCAAACTTGTGGCCAAGTTGAAGTTTCAAATCGACAAATAAAACAAATCTTGGAGAAAACTGTCAATAAAAATCGAAAAGATTGGTCTCAGAAATTGACCAACGCATTTTGGGCTTACCGTACTGCTTTTAAAACTAACCTTAGGATGTCCCCATTTCGTTTAGTTTACGGTAAAGCTTGCCATTTACCCGTTGAAATCGAACACAAAGCGCTATGGGCAATTAAGAACTTAAACTTTGATCTTGAGAAAGCTAGCGAAAACCAAAAACTATAACTCAACGAACTAGAAGAACTTAGGAACGACGCGTATGAAAACGATAAAATTTACAAAGAAAAAACAAAAGTTTTTCATGACAAGTCAATCCTAAGGAAAACGTTTTCGCCTAACCAAAAAGTTCTTTTATATGACTCAAGACTTCATTTATTCCTTGGGAAACTTAAACCGAGATGGACCGGACCATTTGTGTTACGAACTGTTTTTCCACATGGTGCCATAGAAATAGAAAACCGCAGGGATGGATCGGTTTTCAAAGTCAACGGTCATCGTCTGAAACCTTTCTTGGAATTGCCAAATAACCAAGAGGAAGAGCTCATGATCCTTCATGAGCCAAGCTACGTCTAGTAAGAATGTTAACCCTCTTTTGTAAATATGTACATAGTTTTCCCTGTTACACTCATTATATCATGCATTGACTATGGGGACATAGTCAAAATTAAGTATGGGGGGAGTCTCATTTTCATTTTTTTAATTTCATGGCATTTTTGAAATTTTCTTTTAACTTTTTTTTAAAAAAAAATCTAAAAATTTCAAAATCTCAAAAACATTTTCTTTTTACCATTTTGATTTATTTTTGAAGAAACACTATGGGATAAGTATAAGTTTTGGTTAATAAATTGAAATTTTTGAAAATTTATTTGTCTTAATAAAAATAAAAATGAAGTTTGATTACAATTAACAATGGTTTAACTAGTATATAGGAAGGTTCATAAGTGTTAATTATGAAATATGTTCTAATTGAAAATCTTTGTTTAAAAAAGTGGTAAATTTAAAGTAGAGGATATAACATTTTTATCTTCTAAGTTAAATGATGCTAAGATGATTTTGCAAAACTCTCTCTTTCTTCTAAAAAAACATTTTTCTATATGTATATATATATTTTTAACACCTAGAGTCATGTGTTCACACTCGTGTGTTCACTCGCCTTGCTCTGTACCCTTCTCACGTAAGCCCAAAAGGCAGTGCATGATCGGTATATCTGGCCTCAGTTTATCTGAGTTAGGTGTATATATATAAAAATTCTTTTTAATAACGCCTACAGTCGATAAGTGTTCACACTTGTGTGTTCACTCGCCACGCTCTGTATTCCCCTCACATCAGTCCGCAAGGCAGTGCATGGGTAATATATCTGGCCTCAGTTTACCTGAGTTAGGCATATGTAAATATTGTTAATATCAATGAAATTTTCATGTAAGAGAGAGTAAGCAATTGAAATCCAAGCACCATTTTAACTTGTTTGATTTAACTTGTTATTGAAAAGAAATAAGAATACCACTTTGACAAACTTTGATAATCAACTAAGAATCCATTTCATAGTTACACTTTGTTATCAACTGAAACAGGGAGTTAAACTATTGTCTATTTTCCATGATAACTTGATTTTTGTTGGAAGTTTTGACGAGTAAATGACTTAGAATTTTCAAGACAAGAACCAAAACCTACATTTAACTTATGAGTGTCGAATTGAAAGTGGATCCTTCATTTGCAAATATTTTCAAAAACTTGCATTCATCCCATTGTAAATAAATCTTGCATTTTGTAAATATTTTCACTTTTGCATTTGGATTTTGTGGGTAGTATCCGTTGAAAACCCTCACGAGACAACACTCGTCCTACTGGGGACACCCAAAGGTTTAACGGCTTGTTGCATACGCTCAATGCAATCGTGCTCCCTACGAAAACGGATTTATCTTAGTTTTCCTTTATTTGAGGACGAATAAAAAGATAAGTGTGGGGGGTATTTGATGTGCACGTAAATGTGCATATATATACATCCATATTTTATCTCTTTTTATTTAAATAAATATCATATTTGGGCATTTTTACATGTTAAAACCAAAATTCAATTATTTTCAAACCATCATATTTTCATCTTCATTTAGGGGCAAAATGGTCATTTGTGTGCATGTGTTAATTTAAGAATTTTTACTTGGACAATATTTATGATTTTTATAGGATACTTTGGTGCATATGGAAGTGGGATTCATAATGATATATGCATGCACAAGGAAATAAAAAGGAATGAAGAGGAAATAATTCAAGTTCAAGATCATAGAGGACCCCACCCACTTACCTACATGTACAATTATGAGCTAATGGACCACTAAGAGGAGGTTAAAGCTTCATGCACATCAAATGATGGATTAATTAGGGGCTAATGATTACTTGGTGGCCACACTTCCTAAAGGGCATTTTGGGAATCCCCCTAAAAATAGAATTAGGGTTTTATGCATGTATAAATAACCCTCTAATGTACATGAAACTATCTTCTACTCTTTCATTTTACTTAGGAAATTAAGAGATCAAATTGTAAGCTCAATGTTCTATGAAATAAAAATGGCTTTCAAGCCTCTTTCTTATCTCTTTTCTACATGCTTTTCTTTGTTTTATTGTTAATGTTTATTTCTATGCTCTCTTTCCTTTAATGATCATAGCTTAGATTTACATTTATGCAAGTAGTGTAGCTTTAATTTTTATGCAATTAGTTAGTAGTTAATCTCTCTTTCTTCCTTTGCTTAGTTTTCATTTCTTTGCTCTTTCATGTTGAAATTTACAAGTGTTGCTTCAATGCCACAAATGAGTAGCTAAACCCTTTCAATTTAGGGGTAATGAAGCTCTCAAATATTATGTAATTTCAACATTTCTATTATTTATGATCTCTTTTGTTTATGCTTCATGAGAGTGAATTTTGATGCAAGTTTATACAAGTGAGTTTGATAGCTTATGTTGCTTTTGCAAATGAGCTATTCTTATTCAACATAAACACAAGTTGCATCATCATTTGCTAATCCATTTTTGATTTTGAAATGAAAGTAAAAATGAAATTTGATGATCTATATTACTAGTTACAATAGTAAATAGATCATACTTAAAATAACTTTGGCTTTGGCTTCATTTTCATGAGAGTTATAAGTGGTATAATTGTTGTATTATAGTTTGATGGTTTGAGTTATGTTAATTAATAACATAAGCAAACCATACTTATGATCAATGCAACGATTATTTCGCTTAATACCAAGTTAGAGATCATAAATTCTTTGTTTGTTGATTTACAAAAATATGAGAGTGGATTTGCCTCTAAATTGTCCTCTAGTTTAATAGTTTTTAAACCACGTTTTAATTCTAGCTTTAGCTTCTTTTTTGTAGTTAACAACTTCATCTCTCTTTTGTCTAATTTGATTGAATAGATTTTTAATCTCTCACAATTCCCTGCAGTTCGACCCGTATTCGCCACGTACTACAAAGTGTACGCCGTGCGCTTGCGGTAAATTTTAATATAAATTCGTTCAACGGTTTTCTAAACCGATAGAATTTCCGTCGACGAACACTTCCTAAACATAGTTTTCATGGGTTTACTATGAACCTATCTCCTGGACAACCTCAAGGTTTAGGCATCCTATATTTTTGGTCTCCTTGGACCGCTGGATGCAATTCTACTCATTTAGGAGTTTAATCTATTTATATTCACTACTGGATTAACCTAGCTGGTTCTTCTACCCCTTTATCCCTAAATTACAGTTATGGGTCTTTTATCATGTGAATATATTCATATTTGAAGAAGCAAACATAACAACTTAACAATACCACTCATGTGGGTTTAGGGTCCTTGAATAACTTTTCAAATAAAACATAGTTAATCCCTTTAACCTATATTTTTATCAAGGCAACACTTCTTCAAATTTACGTACTTAAAGTTATTTCAAAACTCCTTTATTTAGCCATGGGTTTTTCCTTTAAAAATGAGTTTGGATTTAAAAAGCCTTTCGACACCTTCTTTCGACCTCATTGGATGACCTCCTTCGAAAGCATTAAAACATATCTTCAAAACCTTAGGCTCCTGCCTTTCGAATACTTTAAAACATCTCTTTCGAAACCTTTCGACCTGGTTAAAGTATTATCATATAAGTATAGAAGCATAGCTTCGAAACCATTCAAAAATACCTCTTTCGAAACCGTTGAAGGTTACCCTTCGAAACCAATACCTTTCGAAGCCATTAGGCTTATATTTAAAATAACATTTTTGGGTCAAAGTGAACATAAGCGAAAGCATCTCTTTTGAAACCATTCTTTATTTCAAAAAGTATTGGGGAAGCTTGATGGTGTCGAAACCATCCTTTCGAAAGCATTAAAACATATGGGTAAAACAATGGAAGGTTGGCTTCGAAACCCCTTTCATAACCACTGCCTTCAAAACCCTTAACTCCTTTCGAAAGCAATAGGAAGTGGCTTAAATTTATAAAACAAAAGGTACCTTTTGACAACATTGATATCTTCAACGCCATCGAAAGGCATCAAATCCCAAAAGGGTTCCGACTTGGCGAAACTACCCCTTACGAAAGCTTCAATTAAAAACTAAGTAACTCCTTCGGAAGCTACTATTTTTTTTTAAAAAGGCGTCAGCTCTCCTTCGAAAGTTTCTTTAGAAATGCCCTTTCGAAACCATTGGTTTCGACTATTTTGAAACCCTTTTGTAAACATGCAAGTGCTTTTCTTTTAAAACAAAACAAAATAAAGGAACCAACCCTTTCGGAAGCTACGTTTCGACACCCTACCTTCCGCCTTTCTTCAATCCATTATGTACCAGCTAACTGATACCATGTGTATTGATTTACTGGTTTCGACCTAGAAGGTTTCGACTAGGTTGGATGTGGAAGCTCTTGGTCGAAAGGTCCCTCTAAAGGCGGCGGAACCTACTTTTATGAGTAAAAGGCTGTTTTTACCAAATAAAGTAAACTTTTTGTAACAAACTTACCCACTTGTAAACACTTGATTGGCTATCATAAACTTTCAAATAATTTGGTTAATATTTGTCGCATTTTCTCAGATCTAAAACCAATTAACATTTAACAAATAAGCCTTTCCCATTAATAAACAATTTAAATCATTTAGGTCCTCCTTTCAAAATAATTTAATTTCCATACTAAATCACTTAGTAAAAATACCCAAAAATTCCAGAAATTGACTTTAATCGTGTTGCTTAACATATCAAAATTTCTGACCCAAATTCTTAATATAATTTCCAAAATGAAATATTAAACCCAAATAACCATATTTTCCTTTGAAAATTCATATCTAATTCTCCCTGGCTTGGAAAATTTTAAAAATTGAAACCCAACTCCAAAATCATGTTTCTCACAACATATAATTTTTTCATGGCATTTAAAAATCATTTTATCTTGGTTTTGCCCTAAAATCGTGCATATTTCCTTTGAAACAATCTTGTTTAATCCAAACAAATTATAAATCAAGCATATCATCATCCAATATATCATAAAAAACGAATTTACCCTTAAATCTGAAAACATATGATTTTAGAAATCAAAATAGAGATGTAGTGATTATTATTCACCTTAGATTGGACAAGGAAACTGGAGATTGTTGAGATTGATTTCTTCTACCTTGATCCTAAGCTTTAAATTTGATTTCTCTCTTCTTCTTTCTCCTTACTGGCCAGCTCCTATTTTCTTTCTTATGTTTATAATTTTTCTTAAGATAAAATGAACGTGTATGGCTAAGGGGATAATAGTATAAGGGTGGAGAATATGGCGGCAAATGACCCTAATGCCCCTATGATTAATTAGTTAACCCACAACCATTTATAAGTTCAATCTTTTTAAATAAGCACAGCCACTATATTCATTTACCAATCTCAATCCCCTTATCACTCTACATTATTCTATTTAATTTATTCAAATTAAATCTTCTGAATAATGTTATCAAAAAATTAGGGGTGTTACAATATTCTCCAAGAACATCTTTCCTCAAGTCCTTGACATTTGGAACACACAACCTTCCCTTCTTTCTCAACCATCCTCTCTGGTCAAGACCAAAATCCTTCATATCATCGATCTCGATTCCAACCTCAAGCCTTCTGATCTTCTCGGTAATACTAGATCCTCTTTCTGGTTAGAAGCAATCCTCTCGATCAACACTGGTCGAACTTCCAAACAAGACAACATGGCAATACTCTGACTAGAACTAGCAGTTGACCTTAACTACACACTAAAAGTATTCAAAGCTTCTAAATCTTTCACTCTCCAACATAGCTAACACAACATTCTGATGTCTTCTGCTATGAGCATTCGCTACTTTATTTCCTTTCCTAAGAGTATACTCTATACCAAAATCATAAGCAGCTAAAAACTCCAGCCACCTCTGTTGTCTCATATTGAGCTCATTCTAAAAGAATAAGCACCTTAAAGACTTATGATCTGTGTATAGCTCAAACCTCTCCCTTAAGAGATAATGCCTCCAAATCTTCAATGCGAAGATTACTGCAGCCAACTCCAAATCATGAGTAGGATATCTCATTTCATGCAGTCTAAGCTATCGTGAAGCGTAGGCAATCACTTTACCATTCTGCATCAACACAGCTCCTAATCCAATCCCACATGCATCGGTATACACCACCAACCTTTGGTTTCCGTCTAGAACTACTAACACAGGTGCATCGGTCAACAAATGCTTTAACTTAAGGAATGCTTCCTCACATTTGTCGGAGCAGACATACTTCGCCTCCTAGTTAGCTTAGTCAAATGTGCCACTATCCGTGAGAAATCCTTGATGAATCTTCGATAATAGCCAGCAAGTCCAAGAAAACTTCTAATCTCAGTCACCGTCTCTGGTCTTTTCCAATTATTAACAGCTTCGATCTTATCTGGATCGACTAACAACCCCTTCTCTGAAACCACGTGACCAATAACTTAACCTCTTTCTTCCAAAAATGACACTTGGAAAACTTCGCCTTTAGCTGATGCTGCCTCAGCATCTCAAGCACTACTCGAAGATGATCCTCATGCTCTCTTTCATTCTCAGAGTATACCAAAATGTCATCTATAAACACCAACATGAACCTATCCAAGTACTCTTAGAAAACTCGGATCATCAAATCTACGAAGAAAGCAGGTGCATTCGTTCACGCGAATGACATTACTAACCACTCATACAAACCATACCTAGTTAGAAATGTTGTCAAAGGAATACTATCCTCTGCCACTCTTAACTGATGGAAACCTGTCACCAAATTTAACTGGGAAAACACTCTGGCTCCACACAATTGATCAAATAAATCATCAGTTCTCGGCAAAGGATACTTATTCTTAATTGTCTTCTCGTTCAACTTACGATAGTCGATACACATCATCAACGACCCATCCAGTTTCTTCACGAACAACGCGGCCGCTCCCCAAGGTGAACTGCTTGGTCTAATAAAATTCCTTCATTCTAGATCCACTAGCTGCACCTTCAATTACTTCTTTCGATCAGTGTCATCCTGCTAGGTGGTCTACTGACAGGTTCAGCTCCTGACACAAGATCTATCCAAAACTCAACAGCTCGTTTCGGTGGTAGTCCTATGACCGGCTCTAAGACATCTGCAAACTCTCTTGCTACTCGAACCTGACTTAACTCTTCCTCCACTTCCATAGCACTTAATAATGCACAACTACTCCGGTCAGAATTCTCCACTGAGAATATAATTCAGTTATGACTATCAAGGTGTTTTAGTGATATCTCCACATCTTAGTAAAATATCCTAGTGTCATACTTACTCAACCAATCCATACCCAAAATGATTCCAAAATCTACAAAATCAAAAACATGCAGACTGCATGCAAACATATAACATAACAAATCAAGTTCTAACTGGTTACATCTCATGAACTTAGTGACATACTCAACAACCGAGATCTCTCCCTGCTCCAGATCCAAAAACTTCCTCAGCAGTGCTTATTTAGCAACCTCTGTACAAATCTTCTTCGAAAATCGGCCCAAGTCAATTCCTCCTCTGGAACTCTGGCAGTAACACTGTTCCACCAATGAAGTGTTGACCCTTGCAACTGCCTAGAGGCCAACCTTCTCTTCTTCTCATCATCTAAACCCAAATTAGCAAATATTCTCTCATAATGCAACAGCCAATTCTCTACCACTATGGCATTCTCCGTCCCTATAAATGGCTTTCCACCAAGACTGGTGTAATCTCTGCTTCGGGTTATCATAACTATTCCCAATTGGAGCCACAGGATTAGCTCCTCCAACATTTCCAGCAACTTCAGCAACAACTCTAGCTTGCATCATATTGACGAAGAACTGATACATCGCCCCCATATCCACTGGTAGATTTCCAGCACCTACATTGGCATTAACATTTTGGTTAGCATTAGCCTGTCGGCCAGGGTTCCTTCTGGTGGGTCGAGCATTTTCGTTGGTTGTGGTGCTTCCTGCATCGAGATTCCACTCCCATTTCCTACTTTCATATCCTCTTTCTCTTAAATTTGCATACGAGCCTTAGTAAGATACAGAAGAATGGTCTAAGCGGGGGGGGGGGGGGGGGTAATACATACTTATATATATATATATATATATATATATCAAATACAAGTACATTACTATAGCGTTAACCCAAGCCTTAATCTTATTTTCAGATTCATTGGATTATGTTTGAAAATCTTTTAGGTTTAAATTTCTTTTAAGTTTCATAAACCTGTGCTCTAATACCAACTGGTAACATCCCTTACTTGGAGGCCTAAAACTAATGGCTACGGATGCTGCAGTCATCCATAGTTATTAATCCTCGGCGACCAAATACGGTAATGTTAGATACATTAATAAAACAGAAACACGTAGATATGGAAAAACTTTAAAATCAACAAACAACTTTCACATTCCATTTCAAAGCATTTCAAATTCATCATAATCCCAATACGAGATCCACGTTCAGAGAAAATATGCTTATTACAACATACGCTAAGAGTGACATATGAAGATGCCCCTTTGGAAGATCAGAGTATATATAGGCAATTAAACAACTTTGCCTTACAACAACAACACAGCGGAATCAAAATAAAAGAGAACTCTAGATAGCTATCATGCCTCCTGCACGTCTCCGGAAGCTTATTCATCTAAAGAGGTGCCTGAAAACCTTAACTCTCAAACTACTCAAAATCAATTGAGTACTCGAGAGTTTAAGGGGAAAACATAAACTTCGAGCCAAACATAAAGCCTGGTATGAATAATAATCTACCATCTCAAACCATTTAGATATCTAGTGAGACCATGCCGCTTAGCGGAATAAGTTTTCCCCTCACTAGTATACTAAAAACTTTATAAAACCATATATTGTACTCCTGCATCCACAATGGTTAAAACATCTCAAAATAATATGATGATACGCAAATTAGTAAAACAATTCTGGATTTCCCATCCCCATTCATTCTGACTAACTGTCTCATTTATAATTTCTAGGGTCACTATTAACCTATTTGTTTTCATGGGCGTACTAATAACCTGTTTAATGTTTATGAACTCCCTGTCTAGTTTCATAGTTTTCATGGGATCACTAAGAACCTGTGTGAATTTATGGAATCCCTGTCCTATTTTATAGCTTTTATGGGATCACTAAGAACCTATCGGCCCTTACCAATAACATCATTGTTTCCTGGGTTCCCCCTGAAACTATTGGTAACTCCAATAACTTCCATCTCATCCTAGTTTTCATGGGTTGACTAGGAACCTATTGACATCTGTCATTAACTTAATTCGGATATATTTTTCATGGGTTCACTACAAACCTATTGGCCCCTGCCAATAACTCTTTCTAATCATAGTTTTCATGGGTTTACTATGAACCTGTCTCCCTGACAACTTCTTTTATACATAGTTTTCATGGGTTTACTATGAAGTTGTCTCTTTGACAACTTCTTTAATCGACATTATAGCATCCCATATTCTGGTCTTCCTGACCTCTTTGATGCAATTCTACTCATTCGAGAGTTAACTTGATTTATATTCATTAGTGGGTCAACCTAACTGGTTATTCTGCCCTTCCCTAAAATACAGTTATGGGTCCATTACATTGTGAATATATAAATATATGAAGAAGCAAACATAATAACTTGGTTAATCCCTTTAACCTATTAATCAAGGAAAACTTCTTCAAAACTCCATACTTAAAATCATTTACAAAACTCTTTATTTATGCCATAGTTTTCCTTTAAAATGAGATTGGGTTATTTGTTTTGAAAACTAAGGCTTTCAAAACCTTAAAACATTACTTTCGAAACCCCTAGATAACCTCCATCAAAAGCATAGAAACTTCTTTTCAAAACATTACATATAAAACTTTCGAAGCTCTTTAAATCATCTCTTTCGAAACCAAAATATACCTTTCGAAAGTATCAAAACATTACTTAATAATCCTTAGAAACATAGCCTCGAAACCAATGAAAGTACCCCTTTCGAAACCATTGGGTTTACTCAAAAACATCTTTTTGGGTCAAAGTGAATATATACGAAAGTATCCCTTTCAAAACCTTTAATCTTCATATTAAATTGTTTGGGGAAAGTTTGATGGCATCGGCACCATCCTTTCGAAAGCTTCAAAACATTTAAGTAAAATATTGAAGGTTAGCATCAATACCACCTTTCGAAGCCATTGCCTTCGAAACCCTTGAACACTTTCAAAAGCATTTAGGAAGTGGCTAAGTACATCTTTAAAACAAAAGCTACCCTTCGAAAGCATTGATGACTTCAAAACACTCGAAAGGAAAAAGAACGGCGGTAGGGCTTCGACTAGGTCAGAACAACCATTTTCGAAAGCATTGTTTTATAAACAAGGGACTCGTTCGAAAGCTTATACTTAAAAATGAAAGACGACAACCTTCTTCGAAAGCTATCTAGAATACCCCTTTAGATAGCATATGTTTCGACTCCTTTGAAAGCTTTAGTAAAACAAAGGCATGCACTTAACATTTAAAAGCAAAGCAAAGGTTTTGTTCACATCGGAAGCTATGTTTCGACATCATGCCTTCTGCCTTTCTCCAATCCACTATGTACCAACGTTGATACCTTTTGTATTGGTTTTGGCTTTGTGGGATTTTGACTTGATTGAAGGCGGAAGCTATGAGCTAAAAGGTGCTTCTAATAGAGGCGAAATCCATTTTTCTGGGTAAAAGCTGATTAATGCCAACTAAGGCAAATACATTCTAACTAACCTGCCTACTTGTAAACACGTGATTCGTTGCCTCAACTTCTCAAATTCTTTACAAAAATAACTACCGAAAATTTTTAGATCAAAACCAAGATTAATTTAACAAATAAGCCCTTCTCTTAAGCAAAACTTTTAAATCATTTAGGTCCTCCTTTCAAAATAATTTAATTCTCGTAGTAAATTACTTAGAAAAAATCCCCCAAAATTACAAAAATTCACTTTTAATATGTTATCTAACATATCTAAATTTTAGACTCAAATTCTCAATATAATTTCTGAAATAAATTTCTAAACCCAATTAATCATATTTTCCTTTGAAAATTAATAATAATCTTTCCATAGCTTGGAAAATTATCAAAATTAAAACCCATCTCCAAAATCATATTTTACATAACATATAAATTCCTCATAGCATTCGAAATCAATTATAATCGGTTTTACCCTTAAAACCGTGTAAAATCGTATTTAAACAATCATGTTTAAATCTAACATGTTATGATCCAAGCATATCATCATCCAAATCATCATGAAAATGGATTTAACCTTAAATCCAAAAACAAATAATCATAAACACAAAATAGAGATGATATAGATTATTATTCACCTTGATTATGATAAGGAGATTGGATTGAGATTAAGATTTATTCCCATTGCTTTAATTCTTAGCTTGATTTGAATTTTCTCTTCTTTTTCTTCCTTAACAATGGCGAACTCCTCTTTTATGTTTGAGTTTTATGTTTTGTGAAAGTGAGAAAATGAACGTGAATGGATGGTAAACCATGGATATATAAGGGTTATGGTAATAAGGTGTGGCTATTTCCCAATATGCCCTTGTGCAAATTAATTTGCTTATAAACCATTCTTAAGCCTATTTATTTAATTAAGCTCGGCCCTTAGTTTTATTTTCAAATCTCAATCCCCTTATCACTTTAATTATTTACATTATTCAATTTAATTTGTCTAATTAATCTCCTGAATAATGTTATCAAAAATTAGGGGTGTTACAACAGTCATGTTTTACATAAACATCATAAAGTCGGGTTCAATTCATAAAAGTTAAATAATACAATCGTACTAGATGACAGTATTGCATCGCTTGCGGTTATGCCTTTGCAAACCACATTTGCTATGCATATTTGATTTGGACGGTTGGCTCTCATCCATCACACCTTTGATCCTTGTAGATCGCTGTCTCCGTGGTTGTCTTTTCACAAATGGCGACAATATTTTACGACCATTAATTGCGCTCCATTATCTCCTATCACGCACAAGATGAAACTTAGGTTTATAAGCAGCTTTGTAACTCTCAACAGTACCACGATGAAGCTAAATCATGGTGTGCTCTATTAGCCCCATTTTTTGCCCCAAACAAGCTGCTATTACATGAGCACATGGTATCTTCTGGAGTAGTGGAATGTTGCATGTGCACGGGCAATTGTTGTCGTCGATTATTACTTTGTATTCATCCCAAAGTAGTGAGTGACCTGCCATTTGGTTTGGCTAAATCGTATAAGTCTACAGCGATGGGCTTCACTAGCCCTTTCAGCTATTTTAGCTATCCACTTTGGAGTCAAGCATGTTGTGAGTTCATCAGCAATTTGATGTCGTTTACAAAAATATTCAACTGAGCAAAAGAATGTTCGTGCAACAAAGCCTTTATAAGTAAATATCTAGCCGCTTTTATTACACCATTAAAACTTTCAGACGCATTAGCAGTTATAACATAAAAGCATCCTCCATCGTTTTTGCGTAATGTCCAGTTTTCCTCAAAATTTCTCAAACTCCTCTCAATCCAATCATAGGCACGCCTATTTGTTGTTTTGATCTCTTCTCTAATTTTCATGTATTCAACTACCTCAAAAGCGCACACTTCTGAATAAAATAACCTCGTTAATCGTTTATCTCTAAATCATGCCGCTTGAAAGTTGGCTTTTATATGCCTTGCACAATATCGATGTTTGTGTGGTTCTCGCCATTTTTCATGTAAAGATTTCGGAATTCCTTTGATCCTACCTAATATGAAAGTAATACATCGACCATGTGCACTATGTATGAATTCAAGCATGCACGAAAAAAACCAACCCCAAGTATCACATGACTCAAATTCAACAATTGCATAAGCCAAAGGAAATGGACAATCATCTGCCTCTACCGCGGTAGCAACAAGCAATGTGCCTTTGTATTTACCATACAAATGCATCCTGTCAATACATAACAACAACTGACAATGCAGAAAACCTGCTATGCAAGGCCCAAATGCCCAAAACGCACGATCGAATACTCCAACTTCATCATGTTCCACATGACCTGTAGTGCCAGGATTCATTCTCTTTATCTCTTCAAAGAACCATGGTAATGTCACATATGATTTAGCCCAATCACCATATATTCTATCTATCGCTTTGCTTAATGCTCGTCATGTTTTCATGTAACGAATGTTGATGAATAACTGATCGTGAACAAGTACTTGCACTGTACCAACAGAAATATCCAAATCAGCTTTGACAAAATACATGATTTTTATCAAGAAATTTGGAAGTGGCTTGCATATGGTTGGAATTAACTATTGAGTTGACACAGGTATGTTCGCTTGGATACTTCTGAATTTCCCACCATCCAGACTAATATTTTTTTAAAACTATCGCATGTATCCTCCAAGGACAATTACCTTCAACATTACATATATCAGTGTATTTTGTTTTGTTTGACTTGATTGGCTTGTATGAAACTGATTGTAAAATAGACCATTCAGTTAATTATTGAAGAAACTTTTCTTTTGTCTCAAAAACCATTCCAACACTGAAACCCTTTGAATGCAAGCAGTTGAAAAACGTTCACCCGCAATTTGAAGATTAACAACAACAGATCTTGCTAACATTTGTGCAGTGCAATGATCATCATCCAAAGGTACTTCTATCTCTGGTTCATCACTATCACCATCATTTTCATCTGCTGTAGGAAAGTCACAGTTCAATGGGTCATTGTTCAATTGCATTCTTTCAATCCAAGAGTCTTCATTGCCATTCCTAGAAGCAACAACCATGCTACCAACTTGAGGTTCTTCAGCAACCACTTCATCCCCATCAACATCCATATTATTGTTCATATTTGCATAATGAGAATAGGGCGATGGTTTAGCATTCCATTGTGCAGCAGTATCGACTGTCATATACATGCTAATAATATAGGAATCAACTAACCAACAATCAATACCAGAAGAGACCAAAACAATGATATATCTATATACATATCTCTGACTCATATCATATAGTTTGGATGGAGTGGGATATATTAACTGTGACATATGAGCATTTGATGGTTCATCATTTTTGTTCTATTGACTGACTTGTTGCTGGAAACTAATTGCATCGCAAAATAGTGTAAGAAAATTTAAATAAATACCATTATATCCAACTATTCTTCATAACAATGTTACCTCAGACTAATAATTGCATCCATAAGCGGTGTGTAATAAGGAAAGCTTTGTTGCGTAGAAGGTGTGAGTTTATGTACGGCATGAACCCGTACTGTATAGACGGAGGATAGTATCTTCCAGCATTTACGTACGGATCACTGTAACTAGGAGAAACATAGCCAGCAGATGGATCATCGTCTCCAACATCTGCGTATAGTATCCAATTTCAGTACTTACTACAGGAGATGCCAGGAGATGCCAACTGGTGTTCTGGTTGTCATTTTGCAACATTCCCTACGTATAACTCAATCAATTTTGAAACAGAAGAAAACATTACTTCAACATCATCATTGTCTGCTAATGCTATTGCTTTAGAACCCGAGTCCGTTGGCCAATTAACCGCTAATTCAATTTCAAATTCTTCTGGATTAATTTTTGTTGTTTCGTAAACAGATTCTTTTAACCCCGTTATTTTGCAACATTTTCGCACTCTTCCTGTTTATACATACCACCAACATATTTACCATTTTTCTGATCATGGGCATTCAATTCGCCGTTATAGTAGCAAAGTGTAGGAATTAGATTTTTCGTCATTCTGCAAATCAATATACAATTCTATCACTACATACGTAAGTACAAAATAATTAACTTACTTAAACCTCCTATTTAGTTTATCTACATTTACTAACAAATGAAAATTTCAGAAATTACAAATAAAAACTAGGGTTTTTGATCGTACCTTCGAATTGTTGAACTTTGTTGAACACCTCGTCATGATCTACAAATTTAGCTCTAAACCAACGATTTAAAGATACAAAATCAAATTTTACTGTACTGGATGAATTTACAATCTTTTGGGTTTAGTTTTGGTAAAGGTAGAAGTTATGGAGAAGAAAAGCTTGCTGACTGAATTTATTGCGGCCAAAATGAATTTTCAAAAATCGCCAGTTGGTGATTTTCGAAAAATCGACAACTATAAATTGGCTGATACGCGTTGGCGATTTCTCAAAAATCGCCAATTAGCGGTTTTCCAAAAACCGCCAATGTTTAACAGTCAACCATCATCCCACGTGGCCTAAATAGACCTATATTTGTAAATAAGTTTGAAATAGGTCTAATTTTGTTATTTTTCTGAAAAGTGGCCCAAAGTAGCAAAATTTCCATTATAAAAAGAATCAATAACTATAACTGATAATGAAAAGAGCACATCAGTAGGAGAAGATAGTCCCATTATATATGCTCGATGACTCCCATAGTATATGTGATGGTGACCATTGTATAACATATAGACAAACATGAAAACCACATCGAGATAGGCTCTCATTGGAACAAGGAGTAAAAGAACTTCAAGCGAAATGACCTGTTTCAAGGTTAAATTTTTTTTCCGTCCATTTTTTTAATAATCCAACCGTACGAATCGGATAAACACATTACAAAGCATATGTGGTTCAAATTTGGTCTCGATCCAAGATCGTCTGGCCTTCGAATGAAGGGTTTTAGTCCGAATGTCGACGAACCTCTAAAAGTTTAAAACTCAAGGTCGGCACTGTGATGTTGTTTATTTTTTCATCATCTTCTGCAAATAGGTCAAATACACTTTAGATCGACATATGATCAAATAAATTTTATTTTTTGAATATTATTTTATTTTATATAACTTTTTAATGCTAAATACAGTTAAAAATTCATAATTAATTACCCAATGGTTTCAAAAAATATTTTAATTCGTAAAAACGTAACACAAAACCAAGTTTATCGAAGTTTTTTAACGGACCGACTAAAAGCCGCATAGATTGATCGTGGGAGTTGGATTTCCAATAACGTTAAATATTTGAATTACGCGATGACAAATTATCAAAAATACCAATTTAACCGATTAGAACAGTCGTTACGTTGAATGGTTGTGCTAAAATATCCTGTTTATTTTTTAGAAATTAGATTATTATTTTTAAATATTTTTTAAAAGCGTAAAATGAATAAGAAAAAATTAAAAAAAAACAAAATTACATGTCGGCGCTAGCCGTGCTTGCCGATGACATGTCGAGTATACAAAAAGAAAACAGCGACCTAGAAATCATTTCTCTCGGCTTTCCATGCTTTTCAAAGTGAAAAAACCCTACTCGTTTGTTGTCGCTCGCTTCCCCTTGATCGCCGTCGTTCATCGTCAACATCACCTTGGGCCGCCACAACCCGTTGGAATCATCAAGCTCTCCGATTCCATCTTAATTTAGGTAATTTTCTAACCCTATTTTCACATTTAGGGCTAATTGATACGATTATAGGTTTGAAATTGTTGATTATTGTGTATTAGTTAGTGATAATAGTGTATTACTTGATTATGAGTTTGAATTGTTTGAAGTTATTGATTATTGCTTAATTTGAATTAAATCCGAAAATTAATTTATAATTGTTGACTAATGTGTATGTTTATTGTGTAAACGATTGTTTGTTATAGTTTAGATTAATCTTAGCATTAATATGTATGGTTGAATAGTAAACATGTTATATATATAGATTATGGTTAAACATAATTAATTTATGCTAATTAATTGGTGTGCGTTAATTATAAGTGTTAATGATAATTATAAAATAAACTTCAAATTTTAGTTCACAAAATAGTTAAATTAAAAAATTAAGTAATTAGATGAATTATAAAGTATGTTTTAAAATTTAAAATTTGGTTAATAAATATTTAAAAAGTTGAATGAATAATAACATATGGTTTAAAATTTAATTTGTAGTTGTTAAAATAGTAATTTGTGTCTTTTTAGAAGTAGTTTTACATAATAAATTTATTTTGAGACAAATAGTGTACTAAAATTGATTTGTAAAAATTAAGAAAAAATAATGTTTATTTGAAAATAATGGTTAAATATTAATTTAACAAATACAACAACAGTAAATTAAAGCTTTTAGTCCCAAAAGGCTTTAATTTTTTTTAGAAAATACAACAACAACACACCCTTTGGATGCAAAGTTATGCATACAAGACAAAGCGGTGAAGCGTTGTCGAAATTTCTAACATATAGGTGTTTGTGGTAATTATAAAATAAACTTCAAATTTTAGTTCACAAAATAGTCAAATTAAAAATTTAAGTAGTTAGATGAATTATAAAGTAAGTTTTAAAATTTAAAATTTGGTTAATAAATATTTAAATAGTTGAATGAATTATAAAATATGTTTTAAGATTTAATTTGTAGTTGTTAAAATAGTAATTTGTTTATTTTTAAAAGTAGTTTCACATTGTAAATCTATTTTGAAACAAACATCATATTAAAATCGATTTGAAAAAATTAAGAAAAATATAATGTTTATTTGAAAATAATGATTAAATAATATTTTAACAAATATAACAACATAAAATTAAAGCCTTTAGTCCCAAAAGGCTTTAATTTATTTTAGAAAACACAACAAAAACACACTCTGTGGATACAATGTTATGCGTACAAGACAAAGAAGTGAAGTGCTGTCGAAATTTCTAACATATACTTTTAAATTAGGAAAAATGTTCAATTATTTTCTCGATCGAAATTGGATGTATGAAGACCGTACTTTTATGAAAGGTTCAGTGAAGGAACATTTCTAGAATGGTTACATAAATTTTCGATTTGCTAAATCTAATAATGGAAATAACATAGATATTCATTGCCCCTGTAATAAGTGCAAACATGTGAAGCATTGGAAGCCTGATATAGTTATAGTACATTTGATTCAAGCTGGTTTCATGCCAAAATACTAATTTTGGGATCTTTATGGATAACTTGTTGCACCTAATCTCGCGGTGTTAAAGGACTAGGTGAATATGAAAGATCCAATGGAAAATATGTTGGAAGATGCAGCACGATCAATGTTCCCTACCATTCAAGCTGGCGATGAAGACATGAATGTCAGAGAAGAATCGAGTGTGGGAGCTAAAAGAATTTATGATATATTGGATGCTGCTAAGAGTTCGTTGTGGGGTTGTTGTAAAAGCGAAACCGGATTATCAGTAACTGCTGAATACATTACTATAAAATCAAAATTCAACTTTACAAAAGTTGGATTTGCAGCAGTTGTACAAGCTGCAAAACAACATATGCCACCCAATAATTTGATGTGCGATAGTCATTATAAGGTGAAGAAACTTAGTCTGCTTTTAGTCTGCCATACCAAAAGATAGATACATGTATAAAAGGTTGCATATTGTACTGGAAAGATTGGATTAATCTTAGAAAATGCAGAATATGTAACGAGGAAAGATATAAACTAAGAAAAAAGAAAGAAAATGAAGTTCCATATAAGATAATGCATTATTTACCCATCACTCCTAGGCTTCAAAGGTTATATACATCTTTTGGTACGACAAGTCATATGCGATGGCACAGTGCGAGAACACAGAAAGAATGAACTTTGACATATCCATTCGATGGAGAAGCATAGAACATTTGGATAAGATTTATCCTGCGTTTGTTGTAGAGAGCTGTAATGTCAGACTTGCTTTATGCACGAATGGATTTTCATAATTCTCTCAATTTGGTAGTAAATATTCATTTTGTCCTATTATCGTTACACCTTATAATTTATCTCCATGGATGTGTATGAAAAGTCCATATATGTTTCTCACTACTGTCGTCCCTGGTCCTCGTAATCCGACATAAAGAATCGATGTTTATTTGCAGCCATTGATTGAAGAGTTGAAAACTTTATGGCTTGAAGAGGATGATACATACGACGTTTCCAAAAAATGAATTTTTGCATCTTTTTTATGGACTATTGGTGATTTTCCCCCATATGCAATGCTTTCATGTTGCAGTATGGCCGATCGTCTAGCTTGTACTTATTACATGAAAGAATACGAGCATTTTCTTTACCGCATGGGAAGAAAATTTCATGGTTTGATTGCCATCGGTGTTTTCTCCATATTAATCATCCTTTTAGAAGAGACAAAAAACTTTGCAGCTAACAGAGCAGAGACTATGCAACCACCAACGATTTGGTCAAGCGAATGAATATATGAACTTATAAAGGATTATACAAAGATATATGAAACTGGGTACAAATTGATATTCCAGGTAAATTGACGATTCATAATTGGTGCAAACAAAGTATATTTTGAGAGTTACCTTATTGGGAAGATCTCCTACTTCGACATAATATTGACGTGATGCACAATGAAAAAAACATGTTTGATAATATGTTTAATACAATTTTGAATGTTAAGTGGAAAACTAAGGACGATCCGAATTCAAGATGTGACATAGAATATTTATGTAAACGCCCTGAACTTCATATGAAGCTTAATGATAGTAAAAAAACCCATGCTATGAGCTAGACAACAAGCAAGTAAAACCCATACTGAAGTGGGTGGAAGGACTAAGATGTCCTTATGGGATTTTTTTTCTATGTGTTGATTTTAAAACAATAAACTGAGTGAAATGAAAGTCACAATTGTCATATCATGATTGAAAATTTATTACCCGTAGTTTTCAAAGAACTGTTGCCCGTAAAATTATGGAGTGTTATAATAGAATTAAGTTTGTTTTATAAAGAGCTTTATTAGACGACGTTAAAAGTCAATCATATACATAAACTAGAAAATAATATCCCTATACTGCTTTGCAAGCTAGAGTAAATATTTCCTCCATGATTATTTAATGTAATGGAACATTTACCTATTCATCTTCCATCTAAAGCACTTCTTCGAGGTCGTGTGCAATATGGATGGATGCATCCATTTGAGAGGTAGTATTGAATATCCGTAATATTAATTTTGATTTAAAATTCAAATTCAATTTAATTTTGTAATAGATACTCAAATCATCTGAAGGAAAAAGTTAGAAAAAAAGCATGAGTTGAAGGTTCGATTTGCAAATCATATCTTGAAGAAGAAGCTTCATTCTTTCTCTCTCGTTATTTTAGTGACCATATGAACTTATTATTTGTAAATGTTCCTTGTAACGATGAGATCATTGAACAAGAATCTTCTCAAAAAGTGTTATTTATTTTGAGATAACATGATCGTTCTGTTGGAAAATATGTGGAATTATGGTTAGACGATAGAGATTATGCACACACATATGTTCTTCTCATATGCGCTGAAGTTTCACCATTTGTCAAATAATATTAAATAATAATTCTCGATATATGAATTTCATAATTCATACTTATTCAAATTATACTTACATATTCAAAATTCTTGACATATGAATTTGCAGTATTTACGAATCACAACATCCACGTGACAATCTTAGTAAAGATTTTGCTAAGTGGTTTTTGAACTACGTTTATGATCCAAGAAATTGTGTCAGTGATGAAGGATTGAAACATCTTGCGCTAGGGTCAAAAAGAAATGTCAAGGTTTATCCAATATTCTTCATCAATGGATTTAAATTCAACACCAAGAAATATGGTGCTGAAAAATTAACCTATTATAGCGGTGTATTTGTCAAAGGTAGTGATGATTCAGATGAGCATGTAAAAGATTTTTATGGTGTCTTAACACATGTTTTGGAGTTGACATATTTTATACGAACTGCAGAAAAATTATTTTTTATTTAAATGCAATTGGTTCAGCAATGTTCCTGGTTCTGGAGTCAACATGCACAAAGATTATAAGCTTATTGAAATAAAGCACAACTCACATTACTATACGTATGATCATTCGTATTAGCCAAACAAGCATCACAAGTTTATTATGCTCCATATCCATCACTAAAAAGAGATAAAGCAGATTGGTCGACTATTCTTAAGACAAAGGCAAGATTTACGTTTGACGGAAATAATATTCGAACGAAGCAGCTTATCAAGCATATTTTGAGTCAAATAATAATAACTAACGAGCATACTGATTTAGTCTTTGAACAATGAATCAAATGTTCTAATAGAAGCATTTGAGAGTACAGAAGAAAACGATATAGAGTACGATACCGAGTCTGAATCAGAAGACGACGAAGACAGGTTATTAATTACTGATGATATAATGTATATATGATGGATATTTGTATGGCTTGTTGTATAATTTATATTTTTAGTTTCCATTGTTATTAATAATGATGACTGTGTTGTGAGCTATGTATTATTCTATTTTATAAATTATATGTATTTATGAGATCTTGTTCTATTTTTGTAGTTTTCTTGGAAGTTCTATGTGATTATAAATCAAACATGTTTTCTAATAATAAAATGATATATTTTTCACTATATGAAATGATACATTTGTGGCAGCTATTATGTCTCATAGGAGATCTCGATATTCTGCTTCTCCTACTGTCGACGAGGGTGCCAGCGGCGTGGCTAATTTACGCTCAAGGAGAAATCAGGGTAAGTATCAAATTTATTAGAACGCCATTAATATTTAGTGCATGTATATTATTTGAAATTTATTAAATGTCTACATGAAAATTCATACATGGGATTTGAGCTACAGCCTTCATATTATATCCTGGTTGTTTCCAAGAAGGTATATATGGATCGGGCGTTTGCTTGTTGGCCGACGTGGGATGATATCCCATCACATATCAAGGATGCGATATATGCTGAGGTGTTGTTAAGAATAAATTTATAATTCATTTGAAAATAACATATTTAATCTATGAAAATTAATATACTGTATATAATTTATTTTAATTTCAAAGTGTAGGCTGCAGTAATTGTGGTGGAACGAGATCAGGATCTATTCAGGATTCACTGGAATAGGAAGCTGAGGAAGAATTACAGGGCACCCTTTCAAGAGCAAAACAAAAGAATAAAAAACCTGATTGGATGAGTGACAGCACGATTTGGTGGATTTTCCAGCTTTTTAGGAGACTGATGCCGCGAAAGTAAAAGCCCATTTGGTTTATTTTGTATTTTATTTGGGTTTTCTACATTAATTACCAAATACGAGAAGACTGGAGGGACAACAGAGAGGATGGAAGGAAGACGGAGGAGATGACGAGTGGAGGGATGGCGGGAGGATTAATTGTTTCTCTTGCTTTCGTTATTTCTCAAAACACGAAAAATAAAAAATAAAAGTTATTTTCTATTTTGTATGTTAACTTCGTTTTCTAAATTGGTTGTTTTCATAATATAAATGCGTCGTGTGCATTTTTGTACAGATGAAAACCCAAAATTGAAAATGGTTAACCAACCGCAACCTAAGTTTTTTAATTATATATTTTTATTATAATTCGTTTAAGGTTTTTATAATAATTGAATTAATTAAGTTGATTATATATTTAAATTTATAGGCAATTGCCGCTCGAAACTCGACAAAAAGGAATAAAATTCCTATCATACACCACGGCGGATCAAAATGCTTTTAACAACATCGGGAGGAATTGGTAAGTTTTATAATTTGCGATTATAAAATACTTATAACATTGTTTAATCATATACAATTTCAGGTGAAGGAGAAACATTGTAAGTCCACATATTTTGAGGTCTTTACTCGCACTTACGCTATCGAGCATGCAAATGACGATGGCTCGGTGTCATTCACCTGGACAGACCTCAAATCCAAAGCTATAATGGTAAATATAATTTAATTTTTTCTTTTATTTGACATTACATAAATTATAAACTAAATATTTGTTTTAACAAAATTCCATTACTAATCACATGAGAAGTTTGACATGGAGCGAGCTCGCGTGCTCGAGGAGATTGTTCAGGAGGAGTTGACCCCATAGGAGGAGGATATGATTTTTGATGCCGTGACCGACAAGCCGACGTAGAACAGACGTTGCGGTTTTGGCAATCTGGAGGTAATATTGTTTATTGAGTTCAACTACTTCACTAACTAATTTATAATTTTTTATTTAATATTACAAATTAATTTTTTATAATTAGCTATTAACTGATTTACAGGCGAGGAGTTCCTAGGCTAGCCATAGAAAATCAAAGGAGTAGGAGGAGATTGCACAGTTGAGAGTTCAGGTAGCAAAGTTGCAGGATTGGCGGGCGACTGGCTGAGAGCTATGCTAGATGAGAAGATGGCAACGTTCATGGCTAAACACGGGCATTTTAATAGGTCGGGAGGTGATGATGGGGATGATGAGTAGGTATTTGATTTTTTTTATGGATGATTGATGGATATTTGACATATTTTGTTTGTATATATTTGATGGATTTGATACTTGTATTTTTTGTGGATGATTGATGGATATGTGGATGTTTGATATTTGTTTTGGTTGATGGACAAGTGGATTTGAAGGTATGGTTGTTTTATTTGTTGGAATATTGATGTGTATGTTGATTATTGGATATAAATTTGGTTATGTATGATATATATGATATTATGTGATATATATGATATTATTTTGTTTGGAATTGGGTTTGTATGTGTTGCATATGATGTGGATAGAGATATGAATGTGGATGTACGGTCGGATGGTCGATAAATAAGCTGAAAATCAAAATCAGTGTTTCAGGTTAAAGACGGCTTACAAGTTAAAGGTTAGCAATAGTTAGCGATAACCTAATGGTATAAGCGTTACGATCGTATGAGTTAACACGTGTTCATCGATTGACGATGGCTAGCAACAGGTTGTCGACACAAGCCATCGCTAACATCATTGACGACGTCGTCGCTAAACTATTGATCGACACTTGTAGAAGCGGTGGTTTTACTCGTCTGCTAGCGACGACTATTTGCCATCACTATTGACAATGTTTCTTGTAGTGGTTTAATATGGAATATGATTAATTGTACATCTTAGAGACATACAAGTACCGTAGATATACACACATGCATGTGTATATGTATACACACATGTATATGTTACAAAAATTCATGGTGCGGGGCATAGTAAACAAAAAATACAATTTATTCCATTAGGAAGGAGGAGAAATGCATATCTCATCTTTGATTTAATGAGCATGGAAAGGCGACCACTTTCTATAGCTAAAAGTGGTAAAAGTGATCGAGAAAGAAGAAAATGATGAATCAACGTTTGCGTCTTTTGGATAGTGAAATATCTAAAATGAATGTGATCATTTTAAATGATGGGTTGAAAATTCTGTTCCAAACAACATGAATACAAGTTCATTCATACAGTTGAGGTCTTAGTTACACTGGTCACTACCCTAATCCAATGAATGTTGTTTAACAAGAATTAGGTAATTTTCTCAGTTCTGGCATATGCAAACTGAAAGGAAAAAATTAGTATAAAAGCCTGATTATATATCTAAAGTTTATTAAAATAATTTATTTTTACCGATAATAAAATAGAAAAAATATATTTTTAAAAATGAGATATTTTAGAATGGGGAAATTAGGGAAAAAGACAAACTTTGAAAAAAATCAGGCTGAAGGACATAAAGTTTTATTTTTAGGCTGAAGGACAAATGCTAGTTATAATTAGCATTATATTCAACTTTTACACTATACAAAATGCTAGTTATATCTAGCATTATATTCAGTTTCACACAATACAAAATGCTAGTTATAACTAGCATTGTCCTTCAGCCTAAAATACAAACTTGTTGTCCATCAACCTAAATTTTTTTCTAAATTTGTCCTTGTGCCTATTTTCATGTTTTAGAATTGCAGTAAACCAACTTTGAAATACAAGAAATTATAACATATATTTTCATAAGAAATGTTAGTTGTCGTAAATTTGTAATAATTGGAATATATTTTCATAGTTACTTTATAAAAGATGCTAAATATAAAAGAAAATTATTGTGCAAGCACCACACTGACATCTAACTAATGTTAGGAGGATAAATTTGGATAACAATATCTTTAAGGTAGTGCACTTTGTTAGGACATGCGGCACTCACTTTGAAGGTGGTTCAATTCTCACCAACCGCATATTTATGTGAATTACGTATGTTTTGTAGGTTCATTGCATACTTTCTAATTGTTTCCAGGCAAAAGTTGACTTTTTTTTGGATTTTTAATGTTAAAGAAATATAAAAAAACAGAGAGTTCGATTCTTACTAACTTCATATTCTTATGAGAATAAATCAAGTTTTAAAAAAATGTGGACAACAATGTTATAAAATGTTGTAGACAATTGTTATTTTACGACAAATTTTCAGAATATCATAGAGACTAAAAACGAAATCTGACTTTTTGGGGTAAAAATATTGTAACAAAAGAAGCCTTAGTGACATTTCTAGAACTAAAATTGTAAAAGTCCTACCTTATCTATAATTATTTGACCATTGTAAATGTAGTGTAGTGAAAGAATTGTAGTGTCTTAGTTTTAATTATTAGATTATCTTGTTAAATTTGACTTCGGGAATTTTGGAGTGATCCGATAATAGGAATATTTTAACAAAAAAATTATTTGAATAATTAATTTAATTTTGAAGTTAAATTTAATTGTTTAATTATTCAATCAATCTTTGATTAACAAAGTGACCGGCATCTAGACGATTAATTAAATTAAACTTGATAATTAATAAAGACGCATGAAGAAAAAAATTGAGAATGAAAAAAAAATTATATAACTTATTTCAACAATCTATATTAACTTTTATTAAGTGGAATGGTGATTATATTAGTGTAACAGGAATTAACGGATTAGGCAAGTGAAAGCCCAATACGCATGATATTAACCCATATTTTTCATATATCACAGCTATTTTCTTCGTTGAATTTTCACAAAACAAAACCAAGTCTAAACTTGCACCATTTCCCCAAGGAGAAAGAGGATGTGTAAATAAGTAAATCTTCCAAATTTACAAGGAAGAAAATGTTAGAAATGAATGAGTTGTATTGGGGAATGTGAAGGCATTAATTGCCTTGGAAGTTGAATAGTCCCACATCTTAGAATAAAATAAACTATTTGTGTTTATATGCTAAGATGTGGAAACTATGACAATTCATATAGACAAAGAGAGACACAAGTCATGATGGCACCACCCCGCACGCGCGCGCCCGCACCCATGCCCGAACCCGTACCCGCGACATAGGCGAATGGGCGTTTGAGGCGTATTAGAGGAGCTTAGCACTCTGTTCTTAAAAATACTCTCTTGAGTTCATCAGTACTCTGCAATTGTTGCGCAGCATCGCAGAGAAGGTCCGTTTCATCTTGGGAAACAATTGCTCGATATCCTAAAGCGCCGTAAAGAGATCAATATTGTTTTAAGGAAATAGTTTTAAATGCTGGACTCGAACAATACAATCGGTACGTTGTTTACTGCTTTATTTGTTAACTGCACAATTCTACTCGTAACAATTTTGCGACGTACCTGTGACGGTTTGTTGTTGTTGCAATTTGCAACATAATTGTAACAGTTTCGTAACACTTTTGTAATGTTACTGTTAACAATTTGTATATACAGTTTCATAACGCTTTTCTGACGTTACTGTATAAAAATTTGTAACACTTTTCTATCGTTACGGATAACAATCTTGAAACAATATTGATTTATTGTCGGCTGTTTTTGTAGACGAAAATGTCTCAAGAAAGAAACAATTCTACACCAACACAGACTGTGATTACTACTCAGTATATAAGTATGGTTCCAACATTAGCGCTGTCTTATGGAGAACTGCCGGAAAAGTTCACAGAGATGGATTTCAAACGCTGGCAGCAAAAGATGCTATTTTACTTAATGACTTTGGGCCTTGCAATGTTTCTTACAGAAGATGCTCCCATAGTCGAAGAATTGAAACTTGATGCAACAAAAGTTAAAGCCTTGAATTTCTAGAAGAGTTCTGACTTTATGTGCAAGAAATACATATTAAATGGGCTCGACAACAGCCTATATAATGTATATAGTACTGCTCAAACTTCCAAAGAACTTTGGATGACATTAGAGAAAAAGTACAAGACCGAAGATGCGAGCATGAAGAAATTCATAGTAGGGAAATTCCTTGACTTCAAAATGATTGATGCAAGACCGTTATCAACCAGATTCAAGAATTACAAGTCATCATTCACCAACTGCACGATGGAATGACTCTAAGTGAATCCTTTCAGGTTGCCGCTTCAATTGAAAAACTTCCTCTATCATGGAAAGATTTCAAAAACTACCTTAAGCGCAAGCGCAAGGAGATGACAGTGGAGGAACTTGTAATCCGATTGAGAATTGAGGAAGATAACCGAAAATATGAGAAGAAGACTTTGCATACCATGATTGCCAAGGCAAATGTAGTCGAGTCAGAGAAGCCCAACAAAAGGAAATGTGAGCATGCTCATAGGAAATCAAAGAAATTTCAGGGTTCATGCCATAATTGTGGGAAGAAAGGACACAAAGCCGCCGAATGTCGTGCACTCAAGAAAAAGGAATCTGAAACAAACATGGCTGACATCTCAGAAGGCGTGTCTGATATGGACTTATGTGCAGTAGTGTCTGAAAGCAACCTTGTTGGTCACTCGAAGGAATAGTTTGTAGACACAGGAGCCACATGACACATATGTGCAAATAAGTGGATGTTTACAACCTACAAAACTGCTGCTGAGGACAAACGAATTTTTATGGGTAATTCATCCGCATTAAAAGTCGAAGGCAAAGAAAAGATTGTACTGAAAATGACTTCTGGAAAAGAACTAACTTTGGTAGATGTTCTTCATGTTCCAAAGATCCGCAAAAACCTGATTTTCGGATCGCTGCTTAGCAAGCATGGCTTCAAACTCACCTTTGTGTCTGATAAGTTTGTGTTGTCAAAGAATGAAGTGTATGTAGGAAGAGGATATGTTTGTGATGGTTTATTTAAGGCAAATGTAACCACTGTTGTACCAAAATATGATATGAATAAAATTAAAATTCTACTTATATTGTTGATTCCTCTAACATATGACATTCCAAATTAGGCCATGTAAATTTCGATACCTTAAGAAAATTGATTAATCTAGACTTTATACCAAAATGCAACATAGATTTCAAGTATAAATGTCAAGTTTGTGCAGAAGCAAAATTGACAAGAACCTCGTTTCATCATGTTGAACGAGAAACTGAACCTCTAGACCTAATACACACAGATGTATGTGACTTAAAAATGTGTCAAACTAGAGGTGGAAAAAGGTACTTTATTACCTTCATCGATGACTTTACAAGGTACTATTACGTGTATCTCCTTAGAAGTAAGGACTTAGAACTAAGGACGAAGCATTCGACATGTTTAAACAGTATAAAGTAGAAGTTGAAAATCAACTCAACAAGAAAATAAAAGCTTTAAGAAGTGATGGAGGAGGAGAATATGAATTTCCCTTTGAGGAATTCTGCGTTGAACATGGCATTATACACCAAACTACAGCCCTGTATTCACCTCAATCCAACGGTATAGTCGAACGGAAAAATAGAACTCTTAAACAAATGATGAATGCCTTACTAATTAGTTATGGATTGCTAGATAACTTCTAGGGAAAAGCTATTCTTTCTGCAAATCATATTTTAAATAAGATACCATGAAAGAAAACATCTAAATCTCCCCACGAACTTTGAAAAAATAGACCACCATCCTAGAAATATTTGAAAGTGTAGGGGTGTCTTGCGAAAATAGAGGTACCTAAACCAAAGAAAGTCAAAATTGGACAAAAAACAATTGATTGTGTATTCATTGGATATGCACAAACAGTGTCGCTTATCGGTTTTTGGTACAGAAATCTGAAATTGATGATGTTCACGTAAATACCATCATTGAGTTGAGAAATGCAAGATTTTTCGAACATGTATACCCTTTAAAACAGGGTACTGAAAATTATCCTCAAAAGAGACCAAGGAAAACTGAAATCTCCAATTCTCTTGAGAATACCGAACAAAATGTTGATAATGATCAGCAAAATAGTGCTAATCAATAAAAGGATGAACCAAGGAAAAGCAAAAGATCAAGGACATCAAAAACCTTTGGTCTAGATTTCTACACATTTATGGTAGAAGACGATCCATTAACATACAAACAAGTTATGTCCTCCATCGATGCCCCTTATTGGAAGGAGGCCATTAATAACGAAATCGAATCCATTATGGCAAACCATACATGGAAGTTAGTTGATTTACCTCAAGGATGCAAGACCTTGGGTAATAAATAGATTTTTATGAAGAAATTGAATCTTGATGGTTCAATAGACAAGTATAAAGCTCGACTTGTGGTTCAAGGCTTCAGACAAAATGAAGACCTGGACTACTTTGATACATATACTCTAGTAACTAGAATAAAATCAATAAGAATGTTGATAGCAACCGCATCCACGCTCGATTTAGAAATACATTAAATGGATGTAAAGACAGCATTTTTAAATGGAGAACTGGAAGAAGAAATATACATGAAACAACCTGAAGGTTTCCTAAAAACCTGAAAATGAAAGTAAGGTTTATAGATTAAGAAAATCACTGCATGGGCATAAACAAGCGCCTAAACAATGGCATGAAAATTTTGATGAAAATATGGTAATAAATGGATTTCATATAAATGAATGTGACAAAAGTGTCTATTCTAAACATACAAATATGGAATCTATATGTAGATGATCTACTAATATTTGGAAGCAACAAGGAGATAGTAAAATCTACAAAAGATATGGTCTCCACCAGATTTGATATGAAAGATCTGGGAATCACTGATGTGATACTTGGCATAAAAATACATAAAACCAACCAAGGATATGTGTTGTTCCAATCACATTACATTGGGAAAATACTTGAAAAGTTTAAACAACACAATATAATATCAGCAAAAACACCCGTAGATTTGAACCAAAACTGGGTAAAAAATAGCGGTGATAGTATTGAGTACTCTTGCATACTAGGCAGCATTATGTACATAATGAACTGCACTAGGCCTGATATAGCATATTTTGTAAGTAAACTCGGTAGATATACTAGCAATCCAGGAAAAATCACTAGAAAGCTATAATTCGAATACTAGGATACCTAAGGTATACACAAAGTCATGGACTACATTATGATAGGTACCCATCTGTAATAGAAGGGTATTGTGATGCAAACTAGATAACTGGTTCATCATATACAAAATCCACTAGTGGATATATGTTTACCTTAGCTAGTGGGACAATATCTTGAAGATCCTCTAAACAAATTTGTATAGCAAGATCAACCATGAAATCAGAATTCATTACCTTAGACAAAGCCATAGAAGAAGCAGATTGGCTTCGAGGTTTCTTAGAAGGTATTCCGAATTGGGAAAAACCTGTACCTCCAATAAGCATACATTGCGACAGCCAATCGTCTATTGGAAGGGCTAATGGTAAGCTTTATAATGGCAAGTCTAGACATATTTGTCGTAGACATAAAACTGTTAGACAACTTCTCTCCAATAAGGTTATCACAATTGACTATTAAGATCAAATGATAACATTGCGGATCCACTAACAAAAGGTTTACCTAGAGAGAAGGTTAATATCTTATCGATGGGAATGGGGTTAAGGCCCATAAACTAAAAGTTTCTTTAAATGGATACCCCATCTAGCTGATTGGAGATCCCAAAATCTAGGTTTAAAGGGACAACTAAGTTTAGATATACTTGATAGCACTATAAATACTCAAGCCATTCCTATGATAAGTCAGTGCACTACCCGCCAGAGAATAGGATAAGTTTTAATACTTTTAATGATGTCTATACTCGATAATATTATAGAATCAAGTAGCGTATTGGGAAAATACCCGTTATAAAATCACCTACGTGAGTGCGAAGGCACCGCTTCAAGGAGAATTGTAAGGACAAATTCTCCAAAGCACTCATGAGACTAAGCTAGTGTTCATGGCCAAAACGAACACAAACAGAGAACCATGGAGGATTAGAAACTCTTATTGCGTGTTGTCTATTTTGGATTTACACAAAAGGCTTATAGTTCAAAGACAACCTAGTCCACTGATTCGCCAGTAAGTTAAAAGGATAAACATTAGGGAAGTTCAAGGCCAATGTGCTACTTTAATCGATACCATAAATATTTCACATAATTTTAAGAACAAGTTGAACAAATACTCATTCATGTGGGGGATTGTTAGAAATGAATGAGTTGTATTGGGGAATGTGAAGGCATTAATTGCCTTGGAAGTTGAATAGTCCCACATCTTAGAATAAAATAAACTATTTATGTTTATATACAAAGATGTGGACAGTATGACAATTCATATAAACAAAGAGAGACACAAGCCATAACGGGTGGTGCAACGCACCACCCAGCACGTGCGCGCCCGTGTCCATGCCCGTGCCCTAGCCCGAACCCATACCCGCACCCGCGGTGCAGACGAATGGGTGTTTGAGGTGTATTAGAGGCACTTAGAACTTTGCGGTTGGCAGTTGGCTTGGCATGGCTGTTCATACCGAACAGTTTTTAATTCTGTCCGTTCAAATTCAAACGGTCACACCGCTTGGTAAAGGGTCGCAACCATTCCAACAGTCGCACCCGTTTGAACAGGCACCTATTACCGAATAGGTGCATCTCCCCACGCCTATATATAGGCTGATAGAAAACAATGAAAGATACAATTAAAATCTGCATTTTCTTTCTCCACACAACACTCTATTCTTAAAAATACTATCTTGAGTTCGTCAGTACTCTGCAATTGTTGCGCAGCATCGCAGAGAAGGTAATTTCATCTTGGGAAACAATTGCTCGATATCCTTAAGCGTCGTAGAGGGAGCAATATTGTTTCAAGAAAACAGTTTTAAACGCTGGACTCGAACAATACAATCGGTACGTTGTTTCTTGCTTTATTTGTTAACAGCACAGTTCTACTCGTAACAATTTTGCGATGTACCTGTGATGGTATGTTTTTGTTGCAATTTGCAACATAATTGTAACAGTTTCGTAACACTTTTGTAATGTCACCGTTAATAATTTGTATACACAGTTTCGTAACGCTTTTCTTACGTTACTGGATAACAATTTCATAACACTTTTCCGACGTTACGGATAACAGAAAAATGGTTAATCAACCTCCTTCATCCTGGTGTGTAATGCTATGAGTTTTTCCAATACCTACCTTGGTTCGGATTTAATTATTATGGATTTTCTTATAATTTATTCTCATTAAAAATTTCAACAAATCACATCCATGTTTAAAAATAACCAATTTCCCCCTTTTTAATAAAATATCTCTAAAATTAAATATTATTCACTTTAAAAATAAAAAGCAATTCCATTTTATTAATGTCAGTTTCCATTTTAATTTAACATTGGATGTGCGTCATTCGGGTTATAAACAGCACTTAACCCCTCTTATAGTTGTTCATCATACCTCACTCTTACTTTATTTATCTTCCATCATCATAAATAAACTTCATTTGAGCATGAGGTAACGGCGGTTAACAAACACCTCATACACATAAAGCATACAATTATCAATCAAAACCCTCACTCATTCTATATTTTAACCTAACCTGATCGTAAATCGTTACAATTTAATGGCCATACCAACCCAATGCTTAGAAAATCGCTAAACCTATGCTCTGATACGAAGTGTGACGACCCAATATTTTTAACATCTAAAATTAGTTATAAACGACGTCAAAATATGCTTACAACTAATTTCAGATATTAAAAGCAACGGACCGTATGTAGATTAAAAAGAAAAAATCTGAAACAACGAACATAAGAGAAACCTCACAACAGAATTTAAACACCAACCCATACACAAAAAAATCCCATATCAGTAATTAAATATTGCGCAAATCCAATAATTCAAGTATTATACATTTTTTAATACATCAATTATAAAAATAATAAATGTGAAATTTCGATGCCGCTACAAAAATTCACAAAGCCTTAAACTATAAATCAAAGACCAAATTTTTTATATTTGTTAATCAAGAACCGATTAATGACTAAAAAACTCAATTATTAATTTGTAAGATTGAAGATAAAAAATTAGTATTTTATCGGTTTCTATATTTTGAAACTGCTTACATACTGAAATTTAGTCACTGTTGGTATTTAAGCAAAGTTATGATTAACGACTTGATTTTATTTGTTTGTTCTAAATACAATCAATGTCACATCCTATTCGATGTCCAAAATTTAGAATTGAGTTCGTTGTAAATTCAAAATGTTCATCCTTTGAATCCATCTCAATAGAATAGTTAAGTTTTCAAGAATCCGAAAAGAATTGGAGTATTGTCTCATGAAGAATGATTTGATAAGTGGATTTTGAATATCTCTGGAGAAGGATTTGCCCTCTTTTGAAAATATTTGAGTTGAAATCAAAAGGGCAGTGATATCAAAAGGGCAGTGATAGGATATTTGAAGTTAGAATGAATGATTCGTAGTGAAGGATGTGTTCATAGCAGGTATTGGTAACTGAATTGAAACGGAGATGGTTGAAGACAAGTCAAGTTCTTTGTTCCCATATTGCTATGAATTAGCATAGTATAAAATCAAATTCATGGAATGCGTTTTTTTACGTATTTCTTTTGGCCTTTAATTCACTGATTGTTGTCATCTTAATTAGAGCATTTCCAATGGAATCTCATTCAGTCTTTAGATTCAGCAGGGAAGAAAGATGGGCTCTCCAACAGAAGTAAAGAGCTTAATATTAAATGCAATATTCAAGGTCCAAATCGGGATTTTGGACTGATCTAAATGCTTATTTAATAAAGATCTTTTATTTAGTAGACGTCTAATTCTCGAACGTCTATTAAATAGAAGCCGTAGCTTAGACGTCTATTTAATAGGTCCTCGAGAACCAGACGTCCATGGTCAGGCATCTATTGAATAGAAACCTGATTATTAGTGTTAACCTGCCTTTTGGCAAGGCCGTAGACAAGCGGATTTAACTAAATCGGTTGCTCGGTTGTCGAGACTGGAATACGATGGGTTTTAGTCAATTGGATGGGTAGACAATCAATCACGGATGGTAATCATGATTATGAAGCCGGGATTCGACATATTCGATGGACAAAAGTCGCGGGATACTCGAAATACAAGTTTTGACAAAAGTTGAGTTGTCACGGGTTGCCTAGAGTTTACTTCGAGTTGTATTTGGACTTGCTTCGGGTTTTCTTGATGGTTTCTCCGAGTCATCCAGGGTAATGCTCTGGATCGGCATGTTGGAGTCTCGAGTGGGTCAGCAAGTTGGAGTCTTGAGTGGGTCGGCAAGTTGGAGTCTCGAGTGGGTCGGCAAGTTGGAGTCTCGAGTGGGTCGGCATGATGGAGTCTCGAGTGGATCGGCATGATGGAGTCTCGAGTGGGTCGGCAAGTTGGAGTCTCGGGTGGGTCGACAATTGGAGACTCGGGTGGGTCGGCATGTTGGAGTCTTGGGTGGGTCGGCATGTTGGAGTCTCGAGTGGGTTTGCAAGTTGGAGTCTCGAGTGGGTCGGCATATTGGAGTCTCGAGTGGGTCGGCAAGTTGGAGTCTCGCGTGGGTCGGCAAGTTAGAGTCTCGGGTGGGTCGGCAAGTTGGAGTGTCGGGTGGGTCGACATGTTGGAGTCTCGAGTGGGTCGTCGGGTGGGTCGGCAAGTTAGAGTCTCGGGTGGGTCGGCATGTTGGAGTCTCGGGTGGGTCGGCATGTTGGAGTCTCGAGTGGGTCGGCATGTTGGAGTCTCGAGTGGGTCGGCAAGTTGGAGTCTCGAGTGGGTCGACATGTTGGAGTCTCGAGTGTGTCAGCATGTTGGAGTCTGGAGTGGGTCGGCAAGTTGGAGTCTAGAGTGGGTCGGCATGTTGGAGTCTCGAGTGGGTCGGCATGTTGGAGTCTGGAGTGGGTCGGCAAGTTGGAGTCTCGAGTGGGTCGGCAAGTTGGAGTCTCGAATGGGTCGGCAAGTTGGAGTCTGGAGTGGGTCGGCATGTTGGAGTCTCGAGTGGGTTGGCATGTTGGAGTCTGGAGTGGATCGGCATTTTACATACTCTAGGAAAGCAGTGGTCGGCTATATGGACTCGACTACGGTCCTAATGGGCCCGGATCACTCAGGAAGCCCAGCAACTCGGATTTTGCCTATAAATACAGCAAGCGGGGCTTCAGAAAAGGGATCTTCATTCTGTTTCCCTTCTTCTTTTTCATTAAGGCTACTTTGCCATAATTGTTTTGAAAACTCCGGACTGTAACTGTAATTGATTCTCATATCAATAAAAAGGAAAATTTTGGAGTGGACGTAGGCCAGAGTCAGCCGAACCACTATAAACCCACTATTTTTTCTGCTTTCTTTTTAATTTTTACTGCTCTTCATATTTATACTCTCTACATACACTCTATCTGTTATCTGTGACTATTAGTTTGTGCTTTCATTTACGTTTGGGTGTTAGTGACCAATTTTGGCACTAACATTTTGGTGCTTTCACTGAGAAAGCTAGCACTCAGGGATTCTAAAGCTTGGACTTTGGATTTAAAGGCTTAGAAACTCGGAGTGGGAAGCTATGGCAAAGCAATCAACTAGGAGAAAAAGAGCGGAAAGAAGTCAACATGAAGGAAGTCAGGAGGCTTCCTCAGGAGCTAATCAGACCTCAGTTTTCATCACCAGAGATGAGATGGAAATGATGATGGATGCTATGTAGGAAGGGATACTGAAAAGGCATGAGGAAATGATACAGAACTTACTCCAACAGGTTGGACAAGTTGGAGTGCCAAACCAAAGGAATAGAGTAGCAGGTGATGCTGGAAATGAGGATCACGAAGCTAGAGTGACAGGAACGGAGGCAGCCCGGAATCAGGACCAAGGGCATGAAGCGACCGGAGTACGGGATAGAGTTGGACCATCGAGAACGACCCCTGAACTAGGGGGCATGCCCTCGAATCGTGTAGGCTCCATTCCAGTAAGGATACCAGGCAATGATGGGCAATTTGGCATTAATAGGGAAGTGGATGCTCATCTAGAAGGGCAGGTTCCGGGATTCCCTCGTCGACTCGAGGGGCAGGTTAGAGACAACGGAAAGAGGCCATTACTTGATGACAATGACAGGTTAACGGACGAAATCAGACGGGCTATGAGGGGAGGATTGGTGAATAGAGATTTGGAGGACGTAAACAGAAGCCCTTCACTCCTATGATCAGGCAGGCAAGGAATCCGTCGGATTTCAAACTACCATTGCTGGAAATGTATGATGGGAAAACAGATCCCACGGTTCACCTAACAAGGTATATGAGGCACATGGAAGTACTGGGGGCATCGGAGGAAGTCATGGCATGGTGCTTCCCTTTGTATTTGATGGATATAGCGGCATTATGGTTCAGACAACTGGAAAGTGGCTCTATTGGCACATGGACGGAGCTAATTGATAGGTTTATGAGGCAATTTTGGGTCCACATCGTGAGACCTAGGAGTGTGATGACTTTGACATCAATGAAGCAATGGAAGGGAGAATCACTTAAGGATTTCTTACCAGTTTCAATGCGGCAGTGGCTTTGGTGGATCGACCTAATCCATCGATTGTTTTGATGGCGGCAGTCTCAGGGAATCCGGATAATTCAGATTTTAAGATATCGTTGGAGCGGGATCCACCAATGGATCTCGAGGAATTTTAGCATAAAGCGGAAAGGTTTCTAAGACATGCGAAGGCTGAAAGAGAAGGAAGAGAGGTAGTGGTTTATGCGGTAAAAGGTGGAGGTCCACCTAGGGAGGATTCAAACAAGGACGACAGAGACAAAAGGAAAATGGATAGCGAAAACACATCAAAAAGGCAATGGAGGAATCAAAATTCTCTTCTTATATGGATTTGAATGAGACTCTGGAAAGAATTTATTTAGATACTCGAGGACGCCTCCAGTATCGAAGGCCAGCAAAAAGGGAACCCTCTGAACACAAACGAGCATCGAGAAAGCATTGCCTATTCCATTAGCTAGATGGGCATAAATGACTATAGGAATTTGGAGAATATCATTGAGGAACATATAAGGAATGGTCATTTACAATAGTACATAAGGAATCGAGTTGTGCTAGTGGAACAGGAGCAGCCACTGCCCACATCAGACGAAGCTGGCACTGGATCTAGGCATCGTCGCCTTATTATCAGCTGAATGGATTTATGGCTTTGAATAAGTAGTAAACCCCAAAGTAAGGCGGCTAAGTCACTTACACATGTATGGGATCGAGGATGGTCTCTAGGCATGCTCTGAGATGATGATATACCATGATTCACGGGTTTATGAAATTTTGTTTTTTCTATTTTCTGTGAACTCTAATTTCTTTCTTGGTACTACGGACATTTGATTTTATTTATTGTATGGACTTTTATTTTATCAATGGAACTCTGTATTGATTGGATTTTGAATATTAATGTAATAAATAGTATAGGTCACACGATTACGGTCCCGATCGGAGAGACATGACAGAAATTGCATGTCACGAGTCCCTTCGCCGAAGAGCGATGGAATGGACTCCAGCGTGGAATGGACCAAAGAATATAAAAGTCCTTGACCGGAGATTCGAGGCCGGAGAATATAAAGTCCTCGACCGGAGAGTTGAGGCCGGAGAATATAAAAGTCCTCGATCGGAGGGTCGAGGCTGGAGAATATAAATTCCTCGACTAGGGATCGAGGCTAGAGAAGGATACCCCATGGATTAAGTCCTTGACTGGAGAGTCGAGGCCGGAGTAGGTTAAAATAACCCGGATTTGAGTTACAGGACCAAGAGAGGTCCTAGATCTGGATATGGACCTGGTGAGGTCCTGGATATGGATTAAAGGACCCAGCAGGGTCCCGACTTTGGATATGGATCCGATAATGTCCCGGATCGGCGAGGTCCCGGCTCTGGATATGGACCCGACGAGGTCATGGCTATGGATTATAGGACCCGGAGAGGTTCTGGGCTTGGATAAAATGATCCAAAGAGATCACGGATTCGATTAATGGATCTAAGAATATTCAAAACACAACTTACAAAGCAAGGCATGTTTTGGGGGGGCAAATGTTAACCCGCCTTTTGGCAAGGCCGTAGACAGGCGGATTTAACTAAATCGGTTTATCGGTTGTCGAGACTGGAATACTATGGGTTTTAGTCAACTGGATGGATAGAAAATCAATCACAGATGGTAATCATGATTATGAAGTCGGGATTTGGCATATTCGATGGACAAAAGTCGCGGGGTACTCGAAATACGAGTTTTGACAAAAGTTGAGTTGTCGCGAGTTGCCTGGAGTTTGCTACGAGTTGTATTTGGACTTGCTTCGGGTTTTCTTGATGGTTTCTCCGAGCCATCCAGGGTAATGCTCTAGGTCGGCATGTTGGAGTCTGGAGTGGGTCGGCATGTTGGAGTCTCGAGTGGGTCGGCAAGTTGGAGTCTCGAGTGGGTCGGCAAGTTGGTGTCTCGAGTGGGTCGGCATGTTGGAGTCTCGAGTGGGTCGGCATGATGGAGTCTCGAGTGGGTCGGCATGATGGAGTCTTGAGTGGGTCGGCAAGTTGGAGTCTCGAGTGGGTCGGCAAGTTGGAGTCTCGAGTGGGTTGGCATGTTGGAGTCTCGGGTGGGTCGGCAAGTTGGAGTCTCGAGTTGGTCGGCAAGTTGGAGTCTCGAGTGGGTCGGCATGTTGGAGTCTCGAGTGGGTCGGCAAGTTGGAGTCTCGAGTGGGTCGGCATGTTGCAGTCTCGAGTGGGTCGGCATGTTGGAGTCTCGAGTGGGTCGGCAAGTTGGAGTCTCAAGTGGGTCGGCATGATGGAGTCTCGAGTGATGGAGTCTCGAGTGGGTCGGCATGATGGAGTCTCGAGTGGGTCGGCATGTTGAAGTCTCGAGTGGGTCGGCATGTTGGAGTCTCGAGTGGGTCGGCATGTTGGAGTCTCGAGTGGGTCGGCATGTTGGAGTCTGGAGTGGGTCGGCAAGTTGGAGTCTCGAGTGGTTCGGCAAGTTGGAGTCTCGAGTGGGTCGGCAAGTTGGAGTCTGGAGTGGGTCGGCATGTTGGAGTCTCGAGTGGGTCGGCATGTTGGAGTCTGGAGTGGATCGGCATTTTACATACTCTAGGAAAGCAGTGGTCGGCTATATGGACTCGACTACGGTCCTAATGGGCCCGGATCACTCAGGAAGCCCAGCAACTCGGATTTTGCCTATAAATACAGCAAGCGGGGCTTCAGAAAAGGGATCTTCATTCTGTTTCCCTTCTTCTTTTTCATTAAGGCTACTTTGCCATAATTGTTTTGAAAACTCCGGACTGTAACTATAATTGATTCTCATATCAATAAAAAGGAAAATTTTGGAGTGGACGTAGGCCAGAGTCAGCCGAACCACTATAAACCCACTGTTTTTTCTGCTTTCTTTTTAATTTTTACTGTTCTTCATATTTATACTCTCTACATACACTCAATCTGTTATCTGTGACTGTTGGTTGGTGCTTTCATTTACGTTTGGGTGTTAGTGACCAATTTTGGCGCTAATAATTAGTAAATTTCACTCAAACTAGGTGCTTAATATTCAACCATTGAATATGAAGCCCTGAATCAATTGGAGATGCACTTAGTTATATGTACAATTTTTCTATTTATCTCATGAGATATGATTAAATACCACTTGCAAACAAACAATATGAACACATCATTTTATTCTACTACATTAATGTTTCTTCACTTTATTAGAAAGATATATTGTTATTATATCATACTGTTTCATGTTTTTTTTCATTATAGAGAGTCAAATTTTCAATTTGCTAGATTATTGTTGATATTGGTGTCATATTGCAATGTGATACACACATACACACACGTGTGTGTGTGAGAGAGAGAGAGAAAGAGAGGGATATTTGAGGTAGATTTTATACCGTAGTCCTTTCTCTAAAATTCAACCTGTAACAACATTTAAGATTGATCTACAGTCTTTAAATTTTAAGATTGAAAATTTTGATAAGTTTATTTTGCAACTAAGAATTTAGTAACTGAAATTTTGGTTTTTGACTGGTCTTTAAATGTGAATTAAAGATTGAATTGTCTGATTAAAGATTGAAATTTCAGTCCTTAATTCAAGTTTTTTTTTTGTAGTGTACTGATCTACCATGTGGATATGATCCATTCCAGACCCTTTGCCCCTTCTTTGTTTCCACCTGTAAACTTACAAACACCATATATACGTACAGTAAAGAGGAAAAATGTTTCAATTATGTTTGGATTGTGCCTAACCTTATACACTATATGGCTTGATAACTATTACATAGAAAAATACTGCCTACGTATCCCTTTTAGGAGATCAACCCCACGTAATACAATTTCATATTCTTCACTTGCATCCAAATACTTGTTAATACATAAAAATCATATTATCCATGTAACCATAGCAACTAATATAACTAATGCAGGCAACACAAGCCTAAAACAATATTCCTACCCATCCATCACAACAAACCGTCATTTTGGGAGAATTAACAATAATAAAACATAGCCATCAAACACGAACAACATTTAATGTCAACCCCAATCATAAAACAAGAAAAACAACATAAATATACTATAACAACCAACATTTTCGACCTTCAAAAGTCGACACTAATAAATCCACGGTATTCACGTGTCGAGCATCCGAGTACCGAAAAGACAATTCCTTGGGGAATTGAAAAGGAAAGAAAGAACATAATCTTCCTAGAGCAACGAATAATCTATAATATAAAATGATCTTTACACAAGAAAAGGTTTTATACGTACAATCATAGTAACTATCTATGATTAGCCTGGACAGTTATAACAGTCTGTCCTTACAAATGTTGATAAATAAAATACAACAATGCAGTGGAAATAAAAAGGAATATGCGAGAGATACGTTTTGGGCATCCAGCTCGTCTCCTGAGCTCTAAAGCATCCAAAGCTAATATGGAAATATGCTCGGTCTGACTTAAGCATTATAAGAAAACAATGTCCGGATCAGTTTGGTAAAACCAACGTGAGAAACACAACCATATGGATTAATAATGTTATGGAAATCTTTGAAAATAAAGTTATCTCGTAAGACCACGTCGCATATAAACACGGATGGGTTTTTTCCTTACGATAACCAAACCATTTCTATAGAAAATCCAATGATATTATAATAATGTCTAGAGTTTAAAGTAGATATTAAATAATGGTCGAAATTATTACATTAGTTAAATTCCAGCATAATAGGCATACAACTAAGTCCGAAAGGCACTTATTGAAGAATGGATTGCATCAATGACAAGTCTACTGGGATAACGTCTATCACATTACATCTCTAGAAACGAGGGCCTCGCATGGACCCCTTGCAAATCAGGACCGACCTACCCCTTACTGGATAGTATCGAATATATCACCAACCCGGTTGTGATCAACAACTGTACCCGGGTCACTAGCATAAAAAGTCTGAGAATGTCGATTTAGATCGAGTGGTGACTATACCCTAGTGGGTGTGACCTACATAGCTCTGAAGCATATCCCCCGTTTTAGTCATTCCCAGTTGATGAGGCTTGAGGCTACACTTTACCTTTCTTTAGCACTTTCCACTTATAATGCTAACACTTCCTTCTCAGTGATAATGCAATGTTAGCATTCGTCCACACAAGTCGTTTAGGATATGAACAAACCGAAGGCACTACTTTTATTACATCCATTTGAAATCACCAGCAGGATTAATAGCAAGAAGCCCTTGCACTTCGAAGAGCTCCAAATCTTGATCCTCTCATCTTTAAGATGCTTCCAATTTGAACGCCTGAGTTGGTTCGAAGTGGTTTTCAGATAATTCATACTTATCCGATCCCGGACTCTTTGAACAAACATTCGATAGTTTTCGGTAAACCCAACTCCTGTTCTTCTGGAAATAAAGGGACTATGCATAAGAGCAGGTATCATCCCCTAACCGTTCAAGTGGACGGATCTCTTTATCATTCATCCTAGGAGAATAAATGAGATTTATACGCACAGTATAACATCATCGAAGATGACCGTACCATATAACTCTCCTGTTTTCTCCTAGATATTTTCAGAGTTAAAAACTGGCCAAGATTTGATAGTCGGTTATTTAACAATCAAATAAACACACATCAATCACCGATTTAATTCCATTAGATCCACTAAGCCTCATTTTAATCTTCTATTAATTAAATCTCTTTAATTATTTTTCAAAATATTTATATACTTAACTCATCGGTATAAGTATATTCATAAACCATTTAGAGGATTTCTTATTTCAAATTCATTTTAAATGGATCAAAACATATGTCTTTGGAAACACGGTTTAAAATGAATTCTAAAAAACTAATCCTTCGGAGTTAAGTAGGGAAACGCTTCCTTACCACCAAAATTAAGAAGGACTACTTATTTCATTGATTCATAACTTGATTAGCATAATTGATTCAATCAACTTTATAAATCCAATCTTTTCTTTCCAAAATCCAAGGTCTCTTTTCCAAAATATAACTCTTTTACTTAGTTCTCTTTACTAAGTAAGACCTTTTTATAAAACATACTCATTAGCTTTAAAACCCTTTTACAAAACAATATTATTATTTAAAAGAAAATTCTTAAGTTAATTAAATTAACTCAATCATCATAACTAAATAAATTAATTAGTTAACTCAAACCACCATCATTAGATTAATTAATCAACTTCAGACACCAGTTAATAAAATGGGTAATTAAGTTTAAACCTCATTATTAAATAATTAATCAACTTTTAATATTTTAATAAAGAAATTAATTAATCTAAAACCTTGTTATTAAAATCATTAATTAACCTTAAATATCTTTATAAAATTTAATTAACTTATAAACTCACAAATTAAAAGATTTATTACTTAAGAAAAATCATTAATTTAAATGATAATTAGCTTAATCATTATTAATTAAAATAATAATTAAATTAAACCATTATTAATTTAAATAATAATAATTAACCTCTAAAACATTTTCAATTAAATAATAACTAACCTCACATTATTAATTTAAAAACTAATTATCCTCAAACATTATTCATTTAAATTAATTTCAACATCATTAATGACATTTAACAATTAAACATTCTAAATAAATTTAACAATTTACTTTAAATTGTTATAAAATTTAAAATTGATTTCAATTCAAAACCTATCAAATTTGGGAAGAGGCTTAGCAAATCTCAATGGTACGTAAACAAGCTACCAATATTTTTCATAATGACATTCAAGTCAAAATACACATATTTACATACACAACATATATGTAAATAAAATCCATATTGTCAATTGATAGATAACATGTCAATACAATTCAACTGGCATATAAATAAATATTCAAACTAGCATAATAGTAGAACACTGATTTATTCTGCTAAAAGATGTTCAAAATAATCTATTCAGTTTAAATATAGTAGAACGATGCTTTATTCTACTATAGAATGTCAGCGATTAAATATATTTTTAGCAAAGCTAACGGGGAGGAACTGGCCCCTACCAGATGTATAAATAGAAGAAATATTACGATAACAGGCTATCGTAATATGAGATGTACAATGAAAACCAAAACAATAGACAACCTATTGAAAAATCATTTAAAGCCCATCAAGTCCAAATGATTTAACAAAAGGCAATAACATCACTACACTACAAGGAGCTATTATAAATATTCCTAATGATAAAAGCACTGGATCTTGCCTCATGCACAAATATCCTTTTATTTCGTTCTTCTTAGATCACATATAGCATTTTCTTTAGCAGCCTAAGGATAAGATCCGAAGCATTGCAACGCCATCTCGTACGTTTGAAGATATTAAACCACTCAAGCTTGGAAACAGTATGTGGAATATGAAGGCAGAAGCTTCGAAGAGTAGTTTTCCAGATATGATAAGTGAAAGAACACTCAAACAAATGCTCATTCGATTCAGGAGCATTATTGCAAAAAACACAGCAAGAGTGATTAAGAATACCTTTGTAATTTAAATTATCCATATTATGAATAACATTATTAACCACCTTCCATAAAAGCAAATTTTCCTTTGGTTTCGATTTTAATGTCCATATTCGAGAATGCCAAGGGAATATAGAACCAGTATTCAGAGAACTGTAGACAATGTTGACTGAATGTAGTTTATCATTCCAAAGACTAGAGCTGATAGTAGAAATTGTAAATGTATGCAACATATTCCATGTCTGTCTGACAAGGTAAGAACTGCAATAAGGAAGTGTAATGCGATCTTCAGAAACATATTTGAGCACTGTGTCATGGTCTTGAATACCAGTCATACTTCTTAAGTTATAGTTGATGATATCAGATAGTATAAAGCCTTTCCTTGCCCATGGAGAGTGCTAAAAGAAGGTGCTATCAGTGATGTCAGACTTATACATTGGTAGAAACCATTTTCTTACATTTAATAAGCTCCTTCAAAACCAATTGCAGTTGCTAGGAAGAGGCATGGTCCAAAAAAATTGTTTTTTCACTATAAGTTTTCAGTTAACCAAATCGAAAGAAGGTCATCTTTTCTTTGTTGCAGTCTATCAATATGTTTAGAGACCACCGCTCTATTCCATATTTTCAAATTAAGGATTCCAAGACCACCATATTTTCTAATCTGGTAATTTTATTGTAAGCAATAGGAATAAGCTTTTTGGAGTAGGGGTTCCCATGCCAAATAAAATGGTTGATAGCATTGTTAATCATACCAATAAGTCTACCAGGAAGAATATAAGTACTGGAGTAATATATAGTCATTAAGGTGGCAATCGATTTGGCTATAACTATCTTACCAGTAGTTTAAAGTTTGTTAGCAGGCCGGGAAGTGAGTTTCGTGACAATTTTTTCAAATAGCGACATACATTGAGCAGTGGAAATTTTCTTGGAAGTTAAGGGGATTCCAAGATACATGCCTTTGATGTCCATATAAGGCAAGGCGACTAGAGAGACAATTTCAGATAGTTTACTAGGAGGCAATCCAACAATCTTGATCTCAGATTTGTATGATTAATCTCTAAGCCAGTCATCAAGTAAAAAGTGTTAAGGACTTTTTTAATATTGATCTGATATTTGGCTTAGTGAAGATGATTAAGTCATCAGCAAAAAGAAGAGAGACAATCTTTGGATTTTCACATCCACGATGCAAGTCAATGTCACGAGAATGTGCTCTCATGTTTAACAGCACTGTTAAACATTCCATAATAGCTATGAATAAATAAGGAGAGATCGGGTCTCCTTGTCTTATACCACGAGTTGCCTTAAAGTACCCAAAAGTGTCTCCATTGATGGATAAGCTCTGATAAGGAGTGGAGATACAAGAGTAAATCCAAGCAACAAAAGGAAGAGGAAAATTCATTTTTTGCAATATGAAGGCAATGGATGACCACTGAATTGTATCAAAAGCTTTTTGGTTGTCTAGCTTAAGAGAGCATCTAGGTGATATATTTTGTGGAAATTAGCCACAAGGGCCTCTTTAACAAGTGGAATTAGTTTCTAGGACACACAACTGAAATAATTACTTTCAAGGACAAAAAGTAAAATAATTAGTTTCTAGGGTCTAAAAACCTATGAAATTATGTCCTTGAAAATAATTGGACTGCTGACTTTGTCCTTGAAAGTAATTATTATGATGATTTTGGCCTTGAAAGTAATTTCGTTGAATGTGTGTCCTAGAAACTAATTGGACTGCAAAGTTTGTCCTTCTGGTGAAATGCCCCTATATTTTTCCTATCATATCCTTTCATAAGTTCATGAGTAAGTATGATATTATCTGATATACTTCGACCAGGAAGGAAAGAATTTTGGTTCTTGGATATAATTGTGTTCAAAGCATTTTTCATTCTTGAGGCTAATACTTTTGCTATGCATTTATAAACAACATTGCAGCATGATATAGGTCGAAACTGATTGACGTTATCTGGAAAATCAATCTTAGGAACAAGAGCAAGCTTAGTAGAGTTTATTCCTTTTGGCATATGATTGTTTTTAAAAAAATTCTTAACTGCAGCAATTAAATCTTTTTTGATAATATTCCAAGCATGCTTATAAAAGTGAGCATTAAATCCATCAGGGCCTACTGAGCTATTAGAGTTCATAGAGAATATAGAACCTTTTTATTTCATCTGCAACAATCTCCTGTATGCATACCTGTTGTTGTGGCAAAGAGATACCAGGCAAAGGAATTTCCAGAATAGTAGCAAAATCAGGTTGAAGAGAAGTATCAGTTGATAGTGTTTCAGTGAAGTAATCTAATAAAGCAGATTTGATTCTAGAGTGTGTGGTAACAACAACACCTTTTGAGTCTTTCATAGCATGAAGGTTTCTATTTGCATTTCTGATTTTTAAGGACTTGTGAAAAATAGCAGAATTTTTATCACCATGAGAGTCCCATATAACCTTGTTTTTCTGCTTCAACATATTGTGTTCAGTGAGTAAGGCTTGTTCAAGGTCTTTTGCAAGCTTTTTTGCGGAGATAACCAAAAGACCATTTTGAGGATTGTCTAACATATCTTGTTGGCAAGAAAAAGTTCAGTACGAATTAATATAAATTGCTTCTGACCATTTCCAAATTTTGATGATGACCATAACTTGAGAGCCTTTTTAACTTTAAGGAGTTTTCCCTGTAAAACAAACATAGGATTACCAAAAATGTTAGTGCTCCGTTCATTTTCTAAAATTGTTGTATACTCATCATGTTTTGTCCATTCATTAAAAAATGAAAAATGAGGAAAGCTTCTAACATGAACCAAACCCCAAGAGACAAGGAGAGGAGAATGATCTAAAAGTGAGGGGGGAGGAACATGAGTAAAAAGGGTAGGCCATAAGGTTATTGCATTCATATTGTAGAAAGTTCTGTTAAGATTGCAGAGAGTAAGTTTACCAGATCTACTGCAATTATTCCAGGAATATTTATTCCCAGTAGTAGGAGTTAAAAAGAGGTTTGAATTTATGATTGAGTTATTGAAAGGAGATATGTCTCTCAAGGAGAGAGGAGTGCCACTTGATTTGTCAGAGCTGTGAAGCATATAGTTCCAATCGCCTAAACATAACCAAGGCAAAGAGAGGAAGATAATGTAGGGATTTAGTCAAGGAGTAGCTGTCTAGCAAATTTTGAGTTTTCAGCATATACATTAGTTAGAAGAAAGTCAGAGGATGAAGAAATGTGAAATATTTTAGAGTGAATAAACTGTTTATGAAAAAGTAGAGGAGATACAGTGTAAACTGCTGGGTTGTATAGAATTAGAATTCTCCCATAAGGAGCTTGGGCAAGATTATGAACATTTTTCCATGTAGGAGCAATAAAGTTAGAGGCTTTGAGGGTAAGAAGATGATTGAGTTTAGTCTCACATATGCAAATCAGTTGTATATTATGCATGGCAATTAAGTTTTTGACTTCAAGTTGCTTGGCAATGCTATGTGCACCTCGAATGTTCCACATACCAATTTTTTCTAACATTTTGGTTTTTTGAGTTTGCTGGCAGATAGCATAGTAACAACACCTGAAATTTTACTAGTAGCAGAGGCTAGGCTTTGAATTTGTATTTGATCAATTGAAAAGTTAATGCCTTTGTCAATATCAGTTGCATTGAATTTGTTGGAAGGACATGAAGAAGAATTGTTGGGAGGAGGAGAAAGATGATTGTTTGACACAGATTGAATGGAGGGAATGATTAAGTGTTCAGGGCGTTTTAAGTGTGAATAAGGGGAAGCAGATGAGGAGGCTATATTGGAGGGTGACTGAGCATCAGTGACATGCACAACAGTGTGCATGTTTGTCAACAAGGAGTCATGAGATGGAAGAGGAAGGATGGGTTGACCATGAACTTGGTTAAAAGTAGGAGTTTGATTTGATTTTGGAGAGATATTAATCATACCAATAGAATGATTAACTGCTACAGGAAGAACAACCAGCATAATTTCAGAAGGAGATTGTCTTGATGGTGATACAGGTAGAGATTTGAGTTGCAGTGGGTATATATATTCACCTTCTTCTAAAGTAGAGAGAACATTGAATTTTTTGTTACTCAAAATGTTCCCATTTCCTTCTTGTATACGATCATCATCATGTTGTTTAACAATTTCATTTTCAAGTGAAACATGTACAACTTGATCATTCTCTACTTCATGCTATATATTATCAATTTCTATGTATGTATCATTGGTTATTTCAAGTTCCTTGTCTATTTTCTTTAGAGATGATTTTTGACTGATCTTTTTCCATTTTTGAGTGAGCCGATTTTTACCAATTTTGCCTCTGTGGTGAACTCCAAGTTTCACATGCTTTTTCCCGGGGTTTTTAGGGGGTTCTTCGAGTCTTTTTGGGTTTCCTTTGAGTCATTCTGATTTTCCCTCTTGTCATTATGGTCAGATTTCATGTCACATGAAAAAGTTGCATGACCAAAACATTTGCACATTGTGCATATCAGTGGTCTCCAAGAATACTGCAGGTGAACACAGTGGCCATTGTCATCTCCCACTCTAATCATATTTGGAAGTTCTTTGTCTGGACTTATTTCGACTAAACATTTTGCATATTCAAATCTTATCATTTTCTATGTATTTTTATCAAAACACACAAGTGATCCAACATGGAAGGCCAACCAATTAATTCCTAGTAGAGTCCATGTAAGCAGAGGTATATTATACATATATACCCATATAAGAACAGTTTTAATCTTGGATTCCATTGATGCAAAAGTAGGGTTCCATTTTGAAATAATCATCATTTGACCTTTAATGAATATAGGATTAGCACTAAGCACTTTCTCTTTATCTTCCTCACAATTGAATTTAAAGAAATATCTTTTACCATCTGATAATACCTGATAATCACCTTTTAGTTTCCAAAGTTTTGATAAATGCGTGGTAACTGCCATGTAGTTGACAGCTCCTCCAAGGAAGAAGCCGACCAGATAGTCGGACCAAACTTTTATGCCTTCATCAATAACAGACTGTGTAGGAGACAGAGGAGGGCCATTGTACTGTAGGTCAAAATGAACTGGTGAGTACTTACCAGTGTTTATAGGTTTAGATTTGAAAAGACTCGACCACCAGAGAGTGGTCAAAGAATTGGAAGGAGGAGGTGGAGGAATTGTAGATGAACAGAGAGGGACAGGTAAGGAAGGAAAAAGCGGAAGAACAGGAAGTACAAGGGAGGAGGATGGGGGGAGGGATGGCTGGAACAGGAGTAGGTGGTGGGTCAGGAGGAAGCGAAGGAACATGAAGAGCAGGCAGCGGTATGGGAAGGACAGAAGATGCAGGATGAGGAGAAAGAGGGAGTTGATGGGTTGATTGGAGAGGGCGGGAAATGGCAAGGGGAGAGGAGCCCATTAAAAAGCTTGTTTTGTGATTTTTTTTCTTTGGTCAGCGATTAATTATAATTACTAAACATTGTAATTAAACTCAGCGCGTATTGATTTGCCATTAAATTATACTATAACAGATGGGTTAAGTGATTTCATGAGTGGGTTCTACAAGTCAATACGAACTCAATGCCGGAAACCCGTGTCAAACAGATTCCTAATGAAAGAGATATGATTTTTCCAAAGTTTAAAGTTAAAAATCTTTATTTATCTATTTATAACATCCTTAAGGCCCATCGACCCAAACACCTAAACCTAGAAGAAGCCCCACATGCCAATCTTCTTCTCCGAGGCAACAAAGACTCCAACATTGATCAATTCCAGGTTATAAGACCTAGGAGCGCGTGCACATGCATGCTCACACCGGCCATCGCCTCGACGCCGCGACACCGCCCACACATCCGCATCCACCTGCTCGATACCGTCGACCCATGTTATGACCAACCTTCCTGTGCCTTGTACCAACCATGATGAAATAACAAGGATAATAACAGGAAAGACAACAGGTGATCGAAAACTGGAATTCTTGAAGACTGGAAGGTTTATTGTAATAAAAAGATTGTACAGATAGAAAATGTATTTTTGAGAGAGGAAATATGTAAACAGAACTTATCAAAGTAATGAATAAATTCTTTTATTTATCTCTTCTCAATTGCCAAATTACAAATGATTACATGGCCTATTTATATATACTTTAGACCTTGAATACAGCTCATAACATGACCTAATCAAACTTAGAATGGATCAAATAATTAATTACAACCACTGCCATTTGAACAGATCTTAACAAAACGGTGTACACGTGCACATGTGCACGTGCACACACCATCTACCCAATACTGGGCTTGTCTGAAGGGTTGGCTGTATCCCTGGAGTCAAGCAGGTTCGCCTGATGGTTGGAATCAGACTGCACCCCTCCTGAATCGCCACTGGTAACCATGGAAGCAGTCTGCACCCCTATGTTCGATGAAATGCCACTGTCAGTGCCTGAATGCAAACTGTTTGCAAACTTGTTTACTCTTCCTTGCTTAACAACTTGCAATCGAATTTGTTGAACCTGTGGCCTAACATTCCCTTCCCCTTCAAAAATTGACCTTGTCTCAAGGTCAAAAGTAGGAAATCTCTTTACCAAATCCCAATAGTCTTCCCAAGTGGATTCTTCTTGTGTTCTTTGTTTCCATTTAATTAACACTTGTGTAATGGCTCTATTGTTCCTTGGAAATATCCTTCTGTCCAAGATGACCTCTGGCTCATCAACAATTTCTTCCATAAATGTAGGATTATCTTGTTGAACAATAACCCCACTGCCTACCCTTCTTTTAAGCTGTGAAATATGGAACACTGGGTGTATGCGTGCTCCAGTGGGTAGCTCTAGTTTGTAGGCCACCTCTCCAATTTTCTGAATAATCTTGTATGGCCCATAGTATTTGGGGGATAATTTGGTGGTTTTCAAATTTCTCACAGTAATTTGCCTATATGGCTGCAATTTAAGATACACCCAATCTCCTTCACTGTACTGCCTTTCAGTCCTTCTAGCATCACTATGTTTCTTCATTCTCTCTTGTGTGTGTCTTAGACTATCTTTTAATAATTGTATTACAATATCTCTAGAGTATAGCTCCTGTTCTACTTGAGGTACCCTTGCAGTTTTTGGCACATAAGATATCAAGGCTGGTGGTGGTATCCCATAGACTGCCTGGTAGGGTGTAGTGTTGATGGAGCTTTGCCAACTGGTGTTGTACCAGTATTCGGCCATGGTGAGCCATTTTGACCATTCTTGTGGCTTGTGACAAACAAAACAGCGCAGGTATCCTTCCAATATCTTGTTGACAGCTTCAGTTTGGCCATCTGACTGTGGGTGGTAGGCTGAGCTCATTTTAAGTGTACATCCTTGCAGTCTCATCAGCTCTTGCCAAAAATTGCTAGTAAAGATGCAATCTCTATCACTAACAATGCTATGGGGCATACCATGTAGTTTAAATACTCCATCGAAAAATATATTAGCAACATCTTTAGCTGTATAAGGGTGTTGTAAGGGAAAGAAGTGTGAGTACTTAGAGAGTCGATCCACCACTATATATATAGATGTGTACTTGTAACTCTTTGGTAGTCCTATTATAAAATCCATTGAGATGTCACACCAGATTTTGTCTGGCACAGGTAATGGTTGTAGCAGGCCGGGAATTAATATGTTTTCATGTTTGTTCCTTTGACAGACATCGCATTCCCTTATATACCTTTCAATATCTGATCTCATTCCTTTCCAGTAAAATGATTGCTTAAGCTTGTGTCTTGTCTTTTTGATTCCAGCATGTCCACCCAGTGGAGAAGAATGGTACTCATGTAGTATAGTTTGTATTATTTCTTTGCAATTTGGATCCAACATTATCCTCTTCTTATAATATAACAGATTATCTACCATTGTATATTTTGATGATTCAAGCTTGCCTTCCTCCAGCTTTTTCTTTAATTCCTTAATATATGTTGATTGTTCCATGTAATTTTTAAGTTCTTGTATCCAGCTCCCCTCTAGTGTGGCCACTGCTTTACACTGTATCATCTGGATTTCATGCTCCTCTGGTAATCTTGAAAGCGCATCAGCCACAGTATTTTCCTTTCCCTTCCTATATTCAACCTTGTAATCAAATCCATGCAGCTTTGCCAACCATTTTCCTTGTATTCCAGTAGTGAGTCTTTGTGAAAGCAGGTGTCTAAGGCTTTGGTGATCAGTTTTGATAATGAATTTCCTTCCCATAAGATATTGTGTCCATTTCTTGGTAGCAAGCAATAATGCTAACAATTCTTTCTCATATGTGGACAATAGCAAATTTCTCCCATTCAATGCTTGACTCAGGTAAGCAATAGGTTTTCCATTTTGAGTAAGTACAGCCCCTATTCCCACTCCACTGGCGTCACACTCAATAACAAATTCCTTGTTGAAGTCTGGCATGCATAATATGGGTGGGTTAATTAGGTGATGTTTGAGCTGCTCAAAAGCTTCAGTTGCTATTTTATTCCAGGTAAATGCATTTTTCTTCAGCAGATTGGTTAGAGGCTTGGCTATCAATCCATAGTGCTCTGATACCAATGTGTTATGACCAACCTTCCTGTGCCTTGTACCAACCATGATGAAATAACAAGGATAATAACAGGAAAGACAACAGGTGATCGAAAACTGGAATTCTTGAAGACTGGAAGGTTTATTGTAATAAAAAGATTGTACAGATAGAAAATGTATTTTTGAGAGAGGAAATATGTAAACAGAACTTATCAAAGTAATGAATAAATTCTTTTATTTATCTCTTCTCAATTGCCAAATTACAAATGATTACATGGCCTATTTATATATACTTTAGACCTTGAATACAGCTCATAACATGACCTAATCAAACTTAGAATGGATCAAATAATTAATTACAACCACTGCCATTTGAACAGATCTTAACAAAACGGTGTACACGTGCACATGTGCACGTGCACACACCATCTACCCAATACTGGGCTTGTCTGAAGGGTTGGCTGTATCCCTGGAGTCAAGCAGGTTCGCCTGATGGTTGGAATCAGACTGCACCCCTCCTGAATCGCCACTGGTAACCATGGAAGCAGTCTGCACCCCTATGTTCGATGAAATGCCACTGTCAGTGCCTGAATGCAAACTGTTTGCAAACTTGTTTACTCTTCCTTGCTTAACAACTTGCAATCGAATTTGTTGAACCTGTGGCCTAACAACCCACCGCCATGAACTTTGGCCCCCACCATCTCTAAACTCCAAGCGATCGAAACAAGAAAAATGAACTACCGGAAAACGCGATCCCAAAATACCCTCCACCACCTCCACCGTCAATTGTAGGTCATGCCGCCACCACCAAGACCTTCCCCTGGGTCACGTGCACCTCCGTGCCACCCCAAGCCGAGCTCAGCCTCCCCTAGCATCGCCAAACCCATCGCGTTCGAGCCAAGCATTCGAAAAAACCTTAAACCCTAGTTCATGCTACTATCACCACTATGGACCACTAGAGTTCTCACCTCCAACACGGAAAAGGTCCTTCTTCCCCCAAGCTCCGTCCCAGTGCCAACGACAAGACCCCTCGACCACTGATTTGTCGGAATTTGATTTTAACCCTAAAATAACTATCAAATTCGAGTAAACCACAACACTAGAAATCATGAAACCACCACTAAGAATCATGATCTGCTATGACGATCATGAATATAAAGGTCGTTCGTCGATTCATGATCGACGAAAAACTGACAATTTTGATTATTTACTATATTATTCAAATTTCACAAAATATACTCAATTAAAAATTCAACAACTATTTTTAGGATAAACTATGAATCAAAAAAAACAACTTTATTGTTGATGACATGTTCAAAATCAAGACAGTTTGAGAGTTACTAATTTTAGAAGGCAAGAAGCGATTATATTATTAAACAATATAGAACAATTTATATGTTACAATAAACAAGTTTGTCCATTTAGATGCAAATCCAACTAAAATTTTGCTTTTTAACATAAAATCCTAACAATATTTCCAATCAAACAAACATACACATGATTCATATTTAACAATAATATTCATATATTTTAGCAACTCACCTTTATATTTTTTTTATGCTTTAGAAAAGTGTTTGAAAACTTGCTTTAAGCTTTGATCTTGATTCAATTTGGATTTTTGAACAAAAGTTGAGATTTTTATATTGAAAGTTATAAAATAGAAAAGATGGAAAATGGAGATGAGAAGGAAGAATGAAGATGGAATGAAATAAAATTAGAAAATGAGAATATATGTATGAGATGAAGTAAATAAGTAAAATATGAAAGCAAAACCCAAAATCACCCATACATCATTATTTTTGACCCTAATATCACCTTATAAGCCACCAAGAGGACAAGCCTTAGAAAACATATTGGTTAATAAGATGAATCATGTACTTAATCTATTTCTATTGGGTATATGTGTGTTTTTATGTACTTAACCCATTTTTACACTTAAGGTATCATTTCCATGTCACATCATCTTAATTTCAAATTCTAAATAAAATTTTACACTAAATTACTTATTTATTTCAATAAGGATGTGTTTTACATTTTAAAATTTGTTTTAAAACAAGAAAATATTATAACTTTTAACAATTTGTTATTTGATAAAAAGCTGAAAATCCGAAAATTGCGTTTCGGTCACATTTCTAGTTTTTCGTCGAACTATTTATTTATGTAAACAAAATTTAAAAATAAATTTTCTATTATCAGTTATAAATTAAAAGAGGGTTATTAAATTAATAAAAACCGTCAACTAAATATTTAAATTAAATTAAATATTCATAAATTAAACTGATAAAATTGCAGGTCGTTACATACACTTACATACGTACCAGTCAACAACTATAGTAATATATCATCAATGTAAGTATAAATCATTCAATGTACACTAACTACTCCACAATAGTGATGCAGTCATCGATATCAATAAAGGTGTACTAATCTAATCAATATTAGTAACACAACACCCGTCATCAAATAACCATAATTAATTACCCATCATCTAGTAGAAATAATAGTAAAATATTAGATGCACGTCAAAACACGATACCGCCATCAAACAAAAAATATATGTGACAATTACAATCAACAATTAATGATACATTCAACGATCATCCAAATAATATATTTGCACCAATTATCCTTCTAAATATAAAATCATTTTATTATCTTTTTGTTTTAAAATCAACTTTATTTATTCATCCCAAAAATAATTATAAGTCTTTTTAAATGACAATATACTGTTTAAATCATTTATTATACTTCATTTCTTCAAATACACCAAACATCGTATTTTAAATCAAAAAGTGCTTTATTTTTTTCTCTTTAAGATGTTATGGAGCATGTGCCGAACACCTGTTTCTTATTCATTTATATATATGGGTGACCCACAATAAAGTCGGCTAGCCTTGCTTTGAAAAATATTTTTTTACCATTATTATTATCATCCAAAAATTAATCTTTTTATTTTTAAACCAGACAAAAATGATAATATTTCATTAAATTCACCGTATTATTATTTAAAAGTCTCATTCTACTTTATAAATAATAAACTTCCCAAGTATTATTTAAAATGTAATTATAGTTATTATTTATGAATTCCTCACAAATTCAAGAATAACAACCATACTAAATTCCATGCTTAATTTCAATAAAGTTTGTTAAATCGCTGTTATTTAAAGAAACCATATAAATCTGAAATAACCTTATTTATTTGTCAAATTTCTCATTATTATCCAATTTATCCCAATTAATTATTTTCCACTCCGAAATAAATATTTATTTTAATTATTCATCCAAAAATACTACAATCAACAATAATTGTTCAATTAAGCACACAACATCCAAAATATCATTATAACCAAAAAGTCATCTATAGAACACAACATAAATCAATAAGTATGATTTTTCATCAATAATTATAGATTTAATAATTTAAAATTCAGTTATAAATTAAATATTTAATTCTAATGCACATTTGCTAACAGCCTCCAAACTCAGCAAACCTATTGCTAAATCGTTCGAAATTCCACACAAGTCTAACGAAAGAAACATCGTGTGAATCAGAGTTTGTACATGAAAGTCAGTAAGGTTAGAAGTGTAAGGGTATTTTCATAATTTTATAAATAAAAATATAAAATTAGGTATACCATATCTTCCTCCATACGCATAATATACCATTGTTGTGAACCCAATCATCGTTAGTTTCCTTACCACTATACGCCACCCTGCTGCCGTAGCCTTCGATTGAAAACCACCCATATGACTGTGCCAACTTCCACTCCCACCTTCGACCAGTGCGGCACTCCCAAAGCCAGCCGCTGTTGCGAATAACTGCTACCGTCGAAAGTTGTATTCAACCGAAAAATCACTAATTCCGACCAACTTCTACGCCTTTAGGATGACCCATGCCGATAGATCTACTCTACTTAGCCTCCTCTACACTTCAGTACCTTCTGATCACTCTATAGTTGACGTTTAACTGTTGATCATGAAACCCTAAATTCGATGGTCAAGAATAAATCATTCAATTTCTGATCATCTAGAGTGTCAAATGGAAAAATGAATCTCAGACTCCTCTTAGCCTCATCAAAAGCTTCGAATCCATATATAATTCGACATAGTTTAGATATTTTAAATTTTTAATCATTTTTTTTAATAAATTTTCTAATCACCATTAGAGAGAAATAGGGTGATTTTGGGATTTAGACAGAAAAATGAAAATATAGATGATGACTTAGGTTTTGTACCCTCATTTATATAGTCGTTAGACTGGGTTATGTGTTGTATATCCAGTTTAGCCCGAAATGGCTAGGTACGTTATTTAAACACTATATCGCATCTATTTCGCAAAACGTAACTCCAAACCCATCAAAAATATATATCAAACTAATCAGTTTGGAAAGACCTTCGTAACAGTTATAAATATGATACATAATTCATAATTTAATTAAAAATCCATTTTAAATTAGTTTAATATTAACAGCGTTAAATTTTCAGTTCGTTACACTGGGCCTGTTGCAGTAATTCAGATGTCTGAATTTCGATTCATACATCTGCTCCCTTATACAAAATTTTTGTTACAGGCACTCATACCTCTGGTTTCTTATTCAGATGTTTGACTACTAATTCCAAACGTTCGAATAAGGATTTAGACATCTGAATCAGGTAAGATTTGAACTGTTTGTTCTCTGTTTCGTAATTTCTGAAATTCAGACGTTTGGATAGAATTTCAGGCATCTAGTTATGAATTTCCAGGTCTAATAATTTTATTTATTTATTTTGTTCATATTCTTTGCGGATTCGAGTATACTTGCTAGATCATTTTTAACAAGTGTTCAACTACAATTTTCATTTATTGTATATAACACTTCAATGGCTTTTTTACATATTTCCCATCGATTATCTATATGTATTTAAATCAAATATCTCTATGTATTCAAAGTTATAGAATCAAATTTAGGTAAATTTAAAAGAATATATCTATTCACTTTTTATATATCAAAATTTATCCAAACTTGTTATACAAAATCAGATCTATAGAATTAGGGGTATATTTAATCCAATTTACTCTTTCCTTCTAAATTACAATGATTATTATACTAATTCATTACCTAGAGTTTTTCAATCATTTTGATTCATAAGTATATTGAACAAAAATATTGATTCAAGATTAAAATCATATTTTTAGTTTTAATAATGTATATAAATGAAAATTAACCACTTATCTACATCATGGACATTTCATAGATAAATCCACTCAGGTTGTTCGAAGAAATCTCTTTTCCTAACCTGATTTGAATTGGTGTTTCTCTTCCTCTATTCTTTGATTTGTTCGAGCTTCTCCTTCTCTTTCTCTTCGAATTTGACTATCTTCCTCTCTCTCTCACTTTTAATTTGATTTATCTTCTTTTATTTTTATTTAGAAATGTAGAGAAGAGAATAAAAAATGATGTTTGGATTTGAGAAGTTTTGAGAAGGAAGAAAAAATAAATAACGTATAAAATTAGAGAGGAGGCGATTAGGGTTTAGAATAAAGAAAAGCGAACGTAAGGAGGGCCTTATTTATAGTTGAAAACTAGGGTTATTAGGTTAGATTCTAAAATTAATATTTACGGAAATATCATTGGATTCAATTTCCACTAATTTGATCCATTTTATCAACTTTAACAAGTTATATATTTTTTCTAACTGTAAATGACATTCCGAACGTGATGGAATATGTTCGAATGCCTAATTTCAACGTTTGTGAAAATTTACTATTTTGTTCTTTTATGTAAAATTACAGTTTTACCCTTACTGATGGTTTAATTTATTATTATAATTTCCAGGGTGTTACAAGGTCGTCAGCAAGTAGCGAGAGAAACAAGTGCTTAGAAATTTGGCTAGTTACCAAATATATAATTAGGGTCATCGATTTGTATCGGTCGATGCCCTATCGATAGGTATCTACCGATCAAAATTGAAGATTCTACCTTTTCTTTAGGTGTTCATCTACGATTGATTTTTGGATTGTTCTACATATGGATTGATGCAGTTATCATTAGGAAAGAAGAATTCTTCAAGAAAATCAAGAAATTTTATTGATTGGAAAGACATAACTAAATGACTAGGTGGAGTTAAAGTGTTATTTGAAAGACAAGATTCTCCATGGAAACATTTAGAGTAGCTAAAGTGGCTGAACAATTAATGTTCGGTTGCTTGTCTCTGAAATTAATCTCTCTTTGTCTTCTCAAAAGCATATTTTGGGGGGTAAGTATTCTCCATGATTTTTCATTCACAATGATTTGATAATATTGGACTTTAGAATGACGAAGAAATGGATGATCGAGTGCAAGATGATACGAGTGAAAAGTTACAAAAAGGATTAAGTAAGTTGATCTGTACCAAACAATAGCATGGATTGGTACTACATATGGAATTTCATTCTCGGTGAAATATTGATGCATCATTTTCTTAGAGCACGGATTAAAGCTAAGGCATGAAGCAATGATGGTTCATTGAACATATGCAATACAAAGTGAATTAAAGCAAGAAAATATGCCAAGTCCATCAATTGGTACCGTTCGATAGGATATAGTCAGTATCGACCAATACCGCCGTTGATATTTTTTTTAGACCTAGAAGAGATACTTTTAAAGTCAACATTTTCAGATAGGGAACTGGATTTCAGAACTCTAACTCGTCTCTCTACGCCTATAAATAAAAAGGAACATCATCAAAGAAAACAATTGAATCATTTTTTAGAAAGGAGAGGTTCTGCCATTTTTCTATCCTAAATCAGGCTCAGAGTCAAGATATTAATTTAATCCTCTTTGAAAAACAATGAAAAACAAGAATAAATTCATATTAAAGTGGACACATGCAATATTGAAACACTACCTTTGTGTCATTTTCTCTTGAGACATCTTGATATGAGATTAATAGGTTGAACTCATAAACAACATAATCAGATATTTAATGAATGATAAAACTACAATCAATAATTACATTTCAAATCTTTGCTTCTTCATAGTCTGTCTGGGATGTCGATCAATTGTAAGATCAACAATAATAATTAATACGTAGAATTTCATAATACAAAACACGTAGGCATGGTTAAACAAAATATAGTACATGGCCAGCTGCTACATTGCTCAAATAGTAATATAGCTCTACTTTTATCCACTATTAGTTTCTCTTGCTAGTTATATTTTGATATTCTACTTTTAAAGATGATAATTATGCATATAAAGATGAAATTATGCACCTTTATAGCTCTAGAGATTCAAAACTTAGTAAAGAGAATTTTTTTATTCTTTCCATGTGCTATAAATGAAATGGTGATGTATGTCTACATTTATCGATCTTTGGTTTCTCTTGCTAATTATATTTTCCAAATGATATTCAATAAGGATTTTTATGCCAAAAGAAATTCAATGAGGATTTTTATGTTAGTAATATTGTTCTTACTTCATTGTACTTTTAATTCATTATATGTTCTTTATTCTTATAATCTATGCTAATGAAACATGTTTACATACATACATACATACATACACACCCCCCCACACACACACACATATATATATATATATATATATATATATGCACATACTTTCTCTCAGTTTTCAAATAATACTCTACTTTTAAAGATGATAATAATGTGCATAAAGATGAAACTGTGCATCTTCATAGCTTTAAAGATTCAAAACTTATTGAAAGAGAAAGGTTTTTTATTCTTTCCATGTGCAATAAATGATTCATCCATAGTTATCAATACCGAACCATCAATTGAACCGTGGTGTATGAAGGTTTAAAGTTTTTACGGTTCACCAATTGGACCGTCGGAACCATGCATTTTTTCCATAATAATTCTTTGAAAAATAAAAATAAAAATAAAAATCCTATAATATTTTATCTCAAAACTATCTAATACACCCCTTTTGTTCAATTGAGTTCATATAAGTGATAAGAACGTTGAAGTTGTTACCTTTAGGGGGAAGTGCAATAGATTTCTTGGTAATTTGTTTGGTGGTGGCTCGTAAGGACCGTTGCTTCGGTGAAATTTGCAATCATTTCATGAATTAGGGGTTTTGAATTATTTCAAAGAAAACGTGGTAATGAGATCAATAATGGGGAAGGAAGATTTCTAAGGATGGAAACTATATCTTATTGTTCCACCAGTTGTGGATCAATCTCCAATTAAGATTTTCACCTGCGATTGGTGCAGAACATCGGCTCAATTCATCTTCGGACCATCATGGTTAGCGGCTTGCGGTTTTCGTTGGTCCGACCATGATCTGGTCTAGTCATGCATTTATTTAAGAGAATGGTTATTGTTTATCTTCTGATCTAGTTTGAATGACATTATTATGGTAGTGGAAGAACTCAATTCATTTTCTTATGAAAATAAAATCAACGACCCTTCTAGCAAAGATGAAGACCATGCCGAAGGTTGACTGTTCTCGTGCAATTATGATTTATATAACTTGAAAATTACATGGTGTGACGTATGGATTTTATGATAATAAAATTAAGGGTGCATTTGTGGACAAAAATGATTAGAGGTTAGAGGTTAAATGTTAGAGTATTCGTGTACAACTTTTTGATTAGAGGTTGACTAGAGGTTGGGTAGGATGTAAAAATCGTTTGTATTTTTTTATGTGAAGATAATTTAATTTAATATTATATCAATTAATAATTAATTATTAATAAATAATAATTACTAATTAACATTTAATCATTTATCAAATACAAATGATAAATTGAAGTAAATAGTACATAGAACGTTAACCAAAATACAATAGTAAAACAATATATAGATCAATGTCGTTCTGTAGCAATCAAAACGTCCCTAATTTTATCACGTGTTGCAACAATCCTTTGTTTATTTGATGAAAATGTACCATCATGATTGTGTTGAAGATGTTCATGCCAATTTTAAGCATAACTATGTCGAACTTCTTCGTTAACTATTTCTTCAAAATTAGGATCTATACCGTTGAATTTTCTAACAAAATTATGGATAGCATAGCTTACAACGACAAACTGTGCTTGTTTGGTGAAACTATATGTTGGAATCTCGTAAAATGTTGATTTTTTTCCAAATACCAAATGTTTTTCCACAGCCATACACAGACTAGAATGATAAGAATTGAAAATTTCACTATGCGATTTTGAAACATTCTAGTTTTGTTGATAATCTGAAACGTGGTAGCGTGCATTACGATAATGCAGTAAATAACAATTTCTAAGTTTGTATCCTAAATCTACAAGATATATTAACCGGGTGGCCGATGGGAAAATATTTCAACTTCCTCAATAGCATGATTTGACAATCTACTATCATGGGCAGAGCATTTCCAACCAGACATTACGAAACTAAATGTTATATCAAAATGAACAACAAAAAGTGTATTTCGTGTTGTAAAACTTCTTTCTACCTAGGGCTGTTATGGTAATGATAAATTTACAATTACACCATTACCAGTCAATCAGTTCTTATTTTTGAATGAAATCGGTATACCGGTTTAATTGGTATGGTAATGGTAAATTTACCATTTTTTATGGTAAATCATCTGTTATATTTTTTCAAAACCAGTGGCGATGGTAAATTTACCAGTCAATTTATAACACATGGATATTCATGTAATATGTTTTATTATAGGCATTTAGAACCAAACAAATGATTAAATTTAGTTTAGTAATTTAGACCAAATAATGCTATATATTTTTTTATTTCTTATTGTTTTCTTTTATTAGGTAATACTATAAATTGTTTAATAAAGCATCATTATAGTGTAAAAACACGTCAAATTACCGACTTTTCTTTGAATAACGGTAATTTATCGTTAGCAATGTAATGGTTACCAGTTTATCGGTATACTAGTCTTTGGTATACCAGCAAACTGGTAATGGTAACGGTAAACAATTTTAGCTTATCAGTAAAACGGTATGGTAATGATATTTGCAAAATGATAACGGTAACTATTACCATAATAGCCATATTTCTACCTATAAACGTTGGTAATTCTTCTTTATTAACCATCGTACGAATATGTGTTCCGTCTATAGCTCCAATAACATTTTGAAAATAAGGATAGTAGCGTGTTGCATACATAATTTCATTAGGAATCTCATTGAAATCTACCGGTTTGTTATTATCTTTGGCAAAAAATTAAGACACTATGCAAAACCATAGAAACACATAAACTAATGGGCTAATAAATCAATTTAAAATTTCACCTACCAACCTTTATGATGCTTCATGACTTATCGTATAACAAAACATTCTAATCATTTCAAAAAATTTATTTTTTAAGTTGAAATTAAGTCATACCTATTAACTAGAACGTCATAAAGGCATCTAAAAGTACCACTTTCCATAATCTTGACCTCTATTTTCATGACCATTAAGAACATCATCAACTCACATTCGACCAATGTAAGAAGAAGTATGATGTTGAGTAGGCATTAATCGAATATGATTTGCCATCATTCCAGCAATAGAAGCGAGATCCTGATCATACTCATCTAAATCATCGGAATAAGATATATTGTTGCTATTTGTTGAGTTATCTGGGTTTTCGAATCAATTTCTGAATTATTATACGAAAAATCATATTTGGACAGTTGGAAATAATTTAAGGAAGAATGAATGAGAATGTTTTGAAACGAGTATGAGATTTTAGGGTTGATATAGTGGAATTTTCGAGCGTAAATTTTATGTCTGACTTAATTGTAGTTAAGTCAGACGTAAAATTTATGTCTGAGAAATCCTCTCCATTTTGAAGCGGCAAAACTCTCAACGGAGAACCGCCAACGTTATGTCGGATGTAAATATTCGTGAACGATGTCCGTCTAGCCAACCACTTTTCTGCAAATGCATCCTAAGTATAAAAGTTTAGCTAAGCATCATTTGACCTTTAAAGTGCAGACAAGAGAATCAAGGTTTCTTAAGTTTTGAAGCACCAACAATTTACAATCCTTTTGATTACACACAACCACAAGTGACAACGTCAAGCTTAAACTGGATATTTATGTAATGTAATAGTTCACCGCATTAGGGAATAAATCTCATAAAAAAGGAGGATTATCAATAGTTAGACTGTTAAGTTCACCAGATTTATACAATGTAGTTTATCGATTTTGCAGTATACATTCTACCATTGAACTTTTATACAATTCAATATGCAATGAAGTATGCAAGTTATTGGTATATTTTATGTTTGATTTTTGTTGTCCTCAATCTGAACCTATAGCGTTTTTTTTGCTGAGTCACGGACTACGCCGCTCTCTTTAAGACGATTCGCGGCTTAGGCTCAAGGTGCAAAGCTATCTTTTAACCGCTCTGTCTCTAGGATAAAACAGCCCCTGAAATGTGGTTAATTTGCTATTTGCATTACAAAAAATTGTTCTGAACATAACACTTTCTAGTTTAATTTTTTGCAAACTTTCTTAAAGAGAGAAAAAGGCAAAGGATTTAAGAAGAAAGAAAAATTGTCTTTTATTTACGTTTTCTCTTCTGTCTATCTATCGTTTAAATATGCATAATTGAAATTGTATGCACTATTGAAGTAAGGGAATGTTGATCCGAATTTATTGTTATTTAAAACGTATTTTAATACCATTAACTTTTGCAACAACTCTATAACAATGGCTCATAAATATATGACCGTTATACATTTGCAACGACTCAATCTTTATTAATAGTTGGCTTGGAAGTGCAATCTTTTGATCCAACCGCAAAGTTTCAAAATTGCCCTTAATATACAAGCTCATAAAAAAATTAAACAAAATTAAATAAAAAAGGTAACAAAAAATAATATTAAAAATGAAACCTCACCACCCTAAATTATATATCAATATCCAAATTATAATTGTATAATTTCAACTCTTAATTTCTATTTCCGCAATTTATTCAGTTTCCTAGTCAAATTTTATTGTTGATCCAAGATATCAATTTATCCATTTGCTTGAGATTTAGTAGTTAAATCAGGTATTTTATCCTCTTCCTTATATTACAAAGCGTTCACCTTTTTTAATTTTGATGATTTATACTTTGTTTTACGTAATTATATTTGTCTGTAAAGTTTGTTGTATATAGCATGCAGTAAAAACCTTTACAATTTTGATCAAATCTTTCGAGCTAATCTTTATTAACTAAAATAGACCTAATCAACAGCCGCTATCCTACGATCATTTTTTACAGTAAAATGCTTTAAATATAGGATTCTAGAAAATACTATAACCCTATAAATATCTTATGAAATTTTATGCCTTAAATATAGACATAGATTTATGTTGGTAACAATAAATTTTATATTGAATCAAGTGATAGTAAAATCCTTATTAAATAAATAAACCTAATCAATAGCATACAATAAAAGCCTTTATAATTTTGACCAAATCTTTGGAACTAATCTTTATTAAATAAAATAGACATAATCAATAGCTGTTATCATTCATTTTTTTAGTAAAATGGCTTAAATATAGGATTCTAGATAGGGGATTTTCACTTCAAGGGCTTATTTGTGCAGGTTAATAAGTTTTAAGGACACTAGTTTTGAAAAATTAGTTTTAAGGACATTTTACAAGAAAAAGATAACATAATTTATCATTTTCAGTTATACAGAAATAATGCTAAAATGATTTATCATTTTCTTGTATAACTTAAAAAGATAAATGAATTTATCATTATCCTGTAAATTGTCCTTAAAACTAATTATTCAGAAGTGCTGTCCTTAAAACTTATTATCCTGCGAATATAAGCCCTTCAACCTAATTTCCACTTCTAGAAAATGCTACAACCCCTAAAATATCTTATGAATTTTTTTTACCTTTTCACTCTTGTCATTCACAATCTAACTTTCTCCACCATTCATCACTTCCGACATTCTCCACTCTCCACCGTTTTTCGCCATTATCCACTATTGCTTACCACCATTTACCTCCATGACCATTGTTCTTTTTAAGTTTCAGATAAGTCTAGATATATTTTCTTTTAATATTAATTTCCTACGTCTTGTCTTCTTTGTAGCACATTATTCTTTTTTTTAATATTTATTGGTTAGTAAAATCCTTATATGTGTGGTCTTCTTTGCAATGCCTTTTTATTTTTATTTCATCCCCTTATTGATATTTGTCAAGTGCAAGCAAATAACACAAAATTTGAAAAGCTAGGTGGAAAGGAATTCCTGAAACACATGGTTGTTATAACCCTCTACAGTATCCTCTCTTACTACCTTATGGAAGTTATGGTTAGGACCTTAACAGCCATAATATAAATGGAACTCCTATTACATGTTGTGAGTACCATGCTTATATTTTGTTGGTACCAAGTAGTTTTACTTTCATAGAATTATAAATTTATAGCTAGCATCATCACATTGTAGAAATCGATTAATTATTGGACATAAATTTAACCACAAATTGATGACACAATGGATTTCATTCTTTTGATTCGCACAAGAAGTCAAATATAAATAAAATAGGCATCAAGATCTAGCAATTTTAATCAACTTAAGTAATTATGATACACACACATACATACTAGTATGGGCCCGTGCTTCGCACATGGGCTGTTTTGTATTATTGTATACGTTGATATTTAAAAAAAAAATTATTTTCAGTTCTTTTTTTTAAATATACAAACTTATAGAATAACAATCATCAACGATGAAATACTTGCATTTCTCAAACATATGTCGTTTGTACTATGTAAATGCACTCGCGTAGCGTGTGCCATTAGGACTTAAATATAATAGCTTTGGTGTAACAATTTCTTACTACCAACGTGAACTTCCTCAAACGCCTTTCTATAGATATTACCAAATGTTAACGTCACTTAAAAATAGAATCTAACAAATATTTTTTTTTTACAAATTCAAAACGCTATCTTACATATATTACCAAACTTAATATCACTTAAAAATAGGATCTAAAACTTAAACTTGCTATGCATTTTCGCTCTTAATTAATTGACAACAGAAACAAAAATTCATCTGAACAAAAAATTAAATGTTCCAACTTAGGCAGAAAAATTCAAACTAACTACATACGATTCCAACGCAAAAATATATCTAAATATTTATGAAAATCATTTCTCCATAATATGTTAGACACATAAAATTTATAAAAAGACCAATTTACCCGCGAAGCGTGTGCTATTGTCACGTACGAAGCGCATACCGTAACACTCGTTATAATACTCGTTATAATAACGACCCATAAATATATATTATCGTTATGCATTTGCAATGACTCAATTATAATAAAAACTCATAAATATATAATTATTAACCTGTTTTTATTTATTTTTTAATTAATGTACTTAAAGTTCCAACTATTTTATGTTCAAGTGTTGATGTTATTGATAAACGCCCTTTTAAATACTGTATATAATTTAACAATCAATCTTTGTTATTTAAGAAATTGATAACCAAATTTAAACAAATCAACGTTCACTGGTTAAGGGCATGAATAGATCTAGAACAAATCTTTAAGCCCCTGAAATCAACGTTCACTGGTTAAGGAACACAGACCATCATGTCCCCGTTCACCGTCTCCTCCTATTAATCGCTCTAACAACAAATAAGTACTTACTTTTATTTCCTCGTTCTCCTCTTCGGACTGAAGAGCTCATAAATAAACCATGGCCTCTCCTCAGATAGGATTGGAATCCAACGCAAAATCTCCCAAAATTTCAACCCAATACATTCAGCCACCTCAACTCCGACCAAATAATCCATACAATTCTTACTGCATATCCCCAAAAACGGAAACAATTCCAATTCTCGACCTGTCGAATCCAAGAAAATTAAAATCTATTCTGAAAGAATGGGGCGCTTTCCAACTTGTAAACCACGGTGTACCTTTAGACTTGCTAGACGGCATGAAAAACATTGGGCGACAATTTTTTGAAGATTGTTCAGAGGATTATCAGGAGAAGTATAGATGCGATTCTTCCAAGGCGGCCACTGAAGGGTACGGAAGCAAGATGCTGGAGAAGGGTGATGGCGTTCTTGATTGGCGGCTTTATTTTGATCATCATACTCTTCCGGAATCTAGAAGGAATCCCAATCATTGGCCCGATTTTCCAGATAATTATAGGTTATTTATTTTTTTGTTTGATTCAGCGTTTATTGTTTTGTAATTTTGTACGTAGAGTCCCAATGTAGATGTCCTCTATTTCACCTATGGAATATTGTATTGACTATTGGTTGAAGAATCAGTAACGCATAGCTTGAAGTTACATTAGATTAATTTAGATCGAGGAGCAATATTCATATTCATAAGAATTTATGGTTAACTTGGACTAAAATAAAGGAGAGTATCCAGACTCTGCTCATAGGAGCAGCAACTGCGTTGTACTAAAGTGACAGCGGAATAATTTGGTGAGTATCTTTAAATAGTATTCGATAAAAGCACACATAAACCTTCTTCCTAACACTAATACTAACAAATTACCATCAATTTCACTTCTTAATATCACACTTCCCTCTAGAGGCTACCATTATTGCATCTCATTCAGTTCATTGCTTAACTTCAATTTGAATATCCAATTCCTCACAGACCTCTTAATTCTAAATCAAGAGATGGGAAATTCATTCGAACTCAACCAGAAAAACACGAACGTCGTTGTGTAATAAGACACATTACAACCACTTACATCGCCAGCAGCTCTCATTCCTTTAGTATTTTTAATAAAATTGTTTGTGTTTTAAAATTTTGTTGTATTTTATGTTAATTAGTTAATATGGGCGTTCAGAAAAATTTTAGTCGGTATTTAATTATTAATTCAGGTTAGGTTTTGGTTAGAATTCAAGTTAATTTTGTTTTTTATGAACCTGGTTTAGTTTAGTGATGAAAAACTAGTTGTCAATGATAATTTATGGAGATGAGTTAGGAATGGAGTTAAATGAGTTTCGATAATGTGGAGATCAGTGAAAAACTCAACATGGTATTGGGAAGTAGGTAATTTTATTAAAAAATTTACGGTATTAGGAAGAAGATTTATAGGTGCGTTTAGCAACATACATAAACAAATGCAAAGATTAGTTTATCTAGTGATAACGAGCTCTACAATAGGAGGATCCGGTTAGGGCTGTTATGGTGATGATTACCGTTGTCATTTGACAAATTTCGTTACCGTACCATTTTTCTTGGTAATTTAAAATTGCTTACCGTTACCGTTACCGATCGGCTGGTATACCAAAGACTGGTATACCGATAATTTGGTAATCGTTACACTGGTAATGATAAATTACCATTTATTCAAAAAAAATCATAATTTGATATGTTTCTACACTATAGCGCATCTTCGGTATACTATTTATAGCGTTACTTAATAAAAGACTTAAATGAGAAAGAAAAGAAACGACCTGATTATTGAACTAAGTTTAGTCATTTGTTTGGTGTTAAATGTCTATATTAAAGCATTTCACATGAATATACACGTGCTTTAAATCGACCGGTAAATTTACCGTTACCATTGGTTTTGAATAAATGTTCCTGATAATTTACCCTAGAAAATGGTAAATTTACTATTACCATACCGATTAAACTGGTATACCGATATCAATCAATAATGGTAACCGATTGACTGGTAATGGTAAATTTACCGTTACCATAACAGCCCTAGATCCAGTATATTCCAATGGGAGGACAGCTGTCTTTCCCTTACAAGCGGAGAAGACTAGCGGTTCACTGAACCTCTTTTGGTGGCTGCAGTTTAAAATGTAAAGTTGGATGGAAGACTATCTATACCAAAAAGAAAAAAAAATTAAAAAAAATAAAAGAAAATAGAAAAGAAAAAGTGCATGTTTTCTCTTAGGGATCATTTGTTTTTTTCACTAATTAGATGTATACCTCTAATTAGAGATAAACTCTAGTTTTCCTATATAATGCTACTGATTAGTGATTTTGGGAATGCGTTTGTTTTTACCACTAATTAGTGATATTATATACTTTTTTGATTGTGTAATCAAACACTGTTTTATGTTCATACCAGTGTTAAATTAGTTTTTCACCCAAATAGTTTCAGAGCTGTCATTTTCATTGTCCATGTTTTTCAATGTTTAAGATGAATTTTAACTTTTTTTTTAAGTATGTTCAATCCTTTACTTTTACTGTTGAAAAATGTTAATTCTACAACAGCGTGCTAAGATGCATGCCTACCTAATTTTGGAGTAATCAAAGTAATAATTTATTTCAGTAACTGTAATTCATCAGATTTATATAATATAAAATCTAGTATAAACAAGGGTATATGTGTCGTTTTATCACCAATTAGAGGCAACTTATACAAGATAACGGTAACTTGCAGCTATCTTTTTCTCAACCTCTAATTAGATGTAAAATCAAACGTCATTTTTTCTTCACCAACATCTACTTAGATTGAACTACAGGTTGATGTCTAATTAGATGGAAGAAAAAAAAACATCCCCTTAGTAACGTTAACCTCTTCCACCACCGTTTCTCTACCATTTGAATGGGGCGTTAGTGTGTTGCTGACTAGTGATATGACTAAGTGTCTAAAAATAAAGCCTTTCATGTCTAAGAGCCCGTTTGGCAACACTTCCTTTGAAAACTGCTTATTTTCTTATTTTGTTACTTGGATATTAACTTTAAGTAGTTGCGACTCATTTTTAAAGAGTAAAATTGTTTGGATAGGTAAGCCAAAATTTTATAAGACTTGGTTGTAAGATTAAAAAAATAAAGTTATAAGGAAGTTACCCATGAGTTCATGGTTTTAAATCTTCTATATATCGCCCGAGATCTCCTCCGATATCTCCTTTTCACACTTAAACGAGACGAGACATCAAATCTCCTCCATATCTCCCTCGACACTCATCTCGTCCGAGATATCCAAATCTCACCCGATATATGGATCAAAATCTCAATTCGAGATCTCACCCGAAATTATACATTTTTCTTATTTTCCATAATATTTTTTATTTTCATATTGATTCAAAAGAAACTATTCAATCCAATTATAATTTACCAACTTCTTGAACATATTCTTTACTTTTTATCTTAATGGGTCACAGCGAAAGGTTTCACTTCTTTATTATGTTCAAATAAAAGGATACTATTCAATCATTACCAAATCAATTAAGCTAATCAAGCTATTACTCTTCTAAATATATTCCCTTTTCCATGTAAATCAAGTATGTTACCATTTTTATTTTTACTAAGAAAGTTATAACCGTTAAATAAATTTTTGACACATCAATTTTAGACACATAAGTACATCCGAGATATTCTCGAGATGCATTATAAGATCCGAGATGTAATCCGAGATGGACACCCGATATGTACCCATCTCGCCGAGATCTCCCCCGATACGAGATAACTTGTGTAAAAATTCCGAGACGAAACATGACCGAAATCCGATATTTAAAACCTTGCATGAGTTGTTAACTTATTTGAGTGTATTCATGACTTTTGAATCATAAATTTAGTGTGTAATTGAGAGTATTAGAGCAGTGGTTCCAAAGGTTTTTTAGAGTATGGTTTTTGACTGTTATAAGCATACTAGTATCGAAAGGTTTTTACAGGCATTTTCATAACTTTAACATTTGAAAGTTGAATTTTCAGGGTTCTAGAACATTTTAAAATTAATAAAATTACATACATAGCCATATGCATGGACAAGATACATGTTCTTCAAAACATCTAAATAGATATAATCAAGGTTTTCAAAATAGGATTTAAATCGTAGATCGTAAAATTCAAACTTAAAATCGAAACGGAATTTAAATCTTAAGTCGTAGATTCAAAAAATTTAGATTTTAATGTGTGTACACACTTTGAAATTGATTTTGTTGTTTGAACTTCTACATCTAAATCTAAAACTCAATTTTCTCTCGTATTTCATTTTTATTTTGAAAACATTAGAATTGGAATTGTGAATTCAGATTTGTATATTAAATAAACTAGTATGTATTGAATGATGTTTTTTAAATTGCGGTTTAACTAATTTTGAATCGAAATATAAATCGAATCGTAAAGCGAGAGATCTGATTTGAACGGGATTTAAATCGTAAGATTTTATGATTTTTGATAACAATGGATATAATTATTTAAAAAAAAGCCATATTTCAGGAAAAAAAAAGTTCAAAATTATAAGTTAGCTTTAGACAATTATATCATAATAAACTACATTTTTGAAAACAATCAAGTTTGAATGAAGCCGATTATCAGCAAAAAAGAAATATAAAATTTAAGTAAAAAACAACGAGTAATGTTTAAAATAATTTTTATGTCAATTAACTGTCATATCTTTAAAATGACTAGTTTAACATTTAATTAAAAGTTGAAAGTATAAAATATTTGAAAATTTCAAAATGGTAAAAGTTGGAAAAACCATTGTCAAATGGCACCCCCCCCCCCCCCACTGATTTTATGGATTGAAAGATATAACCACTTAAACCACATCGGTTCTGATGGGGTTTTAAAACAATTAGAGCAGGTGCTTTGGAAAACTTGAAAGCGTTTGTTTTAATAAACTCTCATAAACAAAACCATCCAAAAATGATCAAAATTAATGGGAAAAAACTCTCAATTGGAACCTTAAGTTGTTTACAAAAGATTTAATGTTCCAAAAGTTATTTATATGTTCTTGACAGATAAGCATTGGTTTTCTTCTGAATATAGATCCTATTCTTCAATAATAATAACAATAATAGTAAAAAGTAATGCTTCAGCACATGGATGCTTGTGGAATAAAAGATGGGTATTTCTATGTTAGAAATTTTAAGGTAAGATTTTAAACACACAGTCTCTATATAATGTTTCATGGTAATTTATCTGATATAATAGTAGACTTAATAGTTTTAGCATTATGTATAACGTTGTTACATTTTATTTTTGTTCTTAAAACTTTAATATTTTAAATGGATCAATGTTTTAAAGAATGTAATCACAAAAAGTGGGTGTCATTTAAAAAACTGGAAGCTCAAATAAAATAAAATTCAAACAGTCATATTGAAAATTTGAAACTTTTAAGAGAACCTGAAACTCATCTGCTAAAGGGGAAAAAAAAATCAATTTGAGATATATATGAACACATTGCTATTTCCTTCTTTTTCAGTTTTAGTTCTTGTATGTTAGCACATAAAAATTAATCTACTAAATATTTAATACTAGATAAGAATTTGACGCCTCCATATGTGTCAGTTTCTAATTTTGCTAAATAATATCTCTACACTGAGTATGTTTTATTTTTTTAGCTTCTAGTTGTTTAGGCTTGCATATGATGCATGGAAGTAAAGGCTTCAACATACTTTACCATTGATTGGGGAGTATGCACCAGAATGTATTTATATTCTACTTACGGCTCATAATTTAGTTTCATTGTTTTATGTTGTCTTCCATCTGTTATTGGATAATGTATTCTAACAAATCAATTTTCTCTTATTATATATATGTTACATACAGGGAACTTGTGCTAGAGTATAGCAAGAAAATGGAAGTTCTTGCTCAAAAGTTACTGATCATGATTTCTGAAAGCCTTGGTTTACAACCCTCATATATTGAAGAAGCAGTTGGTGAAGTATACCAGAATATAACTATAAGCTATTATCCGCCTTGCCCACAACCAGATTTAGCTCTTGGTTTGCAATCGCATTCAGATATTGGTGCAATCACTCTGCTTGTTCAAGATGATGTGGGTGGTCTTGAAGTATTGAAGAATGGTGAGTGGATTTTGGTGCAACCTATGACTGGTGCAATTGTTGTTATTCTTGCTGATCAAACAGAGGTAATATTTTCATTCATTAAAGTGTTGCTCTGTTCCAAGAATTGCTAATAATAATTGCATGGATGACTACAGATGTATGGTTTAGGCAATATAACTCGAACACTAAATTGATTCCGGTAGCTTTGGTAAGAGATTCTTTTTAGTCACCGAGGAACATGTAGAAACCTCATGCTTTAATAATGGTCTCTCTTTACACACACTCACCTCATCTCAATGTCTTTTAAATATATAAAAGTTGAATCTCGCATGAGCTTTCAATTTGACATGATTTGATGATATATGCATCCACTTTTCTCATGCTCTGGTTTCCTTTACCGATATTTATGTAGGTCACGGAGAGTTGCATAGTGTGCTCAAGTAGCTACAGGAAACTAAAAATGCAATTACAACCAACAACACATTATTTGACATAACCAAAGCACAAGAAAAAGATAAATGCATAGAGAAAACAAGTCATCTAATATTTGTTCAATTGTTCTCCTCTCTTTCTGTTTGCAAGCCTTCCATCTATCTTCTTTTTCATTGGGGTCATCAGCATAGTTGTTCTTAATAATGTGTTGAAACATCTGTTTTTTGTTTCTTTCAAACTAAAATTTTCAATCGAAGAAGAAAACCGCAATGCTGATTAGCTCTCTTTTCTTACTATATTTTATGTTTATATCGTACTCCAAAAAATTCGGTCTATAGTTCTGGATTTTGGTTTAAGTGATACTTATAATTGAACCAGATATCATAGGTAATTTCACAGTTTGGAAATAGATGGTCATTATTTTCCAAAAAAAAAAAACATAGAAAATTCACAATTGTTATTTATTTATTCATTTAGGCTTAAGCAATTCTACTGAGTTTTGATTCAGAATTAAATTTTAGGCATATGTAAAATATTGATTTCAGGAGGCACTATGATATCCATAAAACTCAAGGGGGACCGGAATGAGTGTAAGCACTATATGTTTACTTCACATTGCATATCTTTTTAACTTCTAAGCTCCAAAATTTTTCTAAATTAAATATATAGAAAAACCTTCTTTGCTGCTCAAGTACAATTAAGAGTTAGTGTTAAGGACGGAAATCAGTTTTCCATGTCGAGTTAAAGTATTTTCATTCAAATAACCTGTTGAAGTTTATGTCTCATATAACTCTGGAATATGATTCTTGTTGCAGTAGGATAATTCTCGAGCTGCAACTACTTCATGTAGCATGAATCTATTTCTGGTGGATGTACTTTAAGGTTTGCCATTGGAAAATCCATCTTGTTTATAGGCATTGTTATCAGAAAATGGTTTGCATTCTGTTTTGTCCTATTATGATTTGAATGTCAAATTCCGATCCAGACTTCAATTAATGTCGCAATTGGAAAAAAAACATTTAATCCACTTGGAAATAGATAATTATCATAATATTTATTTGAATCTACAATGCAGCTTCTATTTTTTTTTTTTTTTTTTTTTTTTTTTTTTTTTTTTTTTTTTTGAAGACTTAGAGAACCAAGCTTTGCTTGTAAACTCTAAGGAAGTATGCACCGAACCCACAACACATACTTCAGGTAATTCACAAGGATATGTAGTTGGTGGGGATTGAACCCTCGACCTTTAAGGTGACATTAAATGTCATTGTAAGAAGTGTCAGTACTTCTGCATTACTTAAATGTCATTTACATACATAGAGCAAACTTTTTAGAATATAATAGCATCTTCAACCCTAGTGTGAATTCATTGTAATTTGGATGCCACATCTTTATTTTGACATTTTCTATTAAATTGTTGTCTCCAATGCTAATGTTTTTAATTGTTGTCTCCAATGCTAATGTTTTTTGTTGATGCAATTGAAAAACTACTTGACATTGTCTTTACCAATGTCTAGTTCTACACATCCAACTCTACATGACACATCACTTTTTTCTCTCTCCGCTAGTGGGTATTAACTAATTTTTTCTTCTTCTTACTATGAGAAAATTACATCTAAGAATTTTTTGTAGATCTACACTTTTACATTGGATAAAAAACATAACTCACTAATGTTAAGTTTTTTTCACATCCTCTTAAAGATTTTGGATGACAATACATCAGATATGGATTGAAAATGCTCCAAGTATGTATACACATCATAAAATGAATTCTTTGAATCTAGAATCCATAGTTTGTATTTTGTTCTGATTTAAAGTTTGAATATACTACATTTCAAAGACGAACTTACAATTTAAATATTGAATCCCGTTTTGAAACCCTTGTTTTTTTAGTCTTTTGGCTAATACTTAAGCGATGATTTTGAGGACCTCTACTATTAATATAGGGGAACGAAGGAAATATTTTACTCGTGCTCCTCATTCCAAACGTCAGTAATGACAAGAATATGCTTTCAATATTTATCATTATATCACATATGAACATTGTAAGCGTAATCATTTACTTCAACTAAAAAAAAGTCAAATACCTAGTGTATGAGTGCACGCATCATGTGTGTGAATACACTAGTTATTGCTGAAGGTTTATAATGACGTTTCATTTATTTGAACTTTCTATTTACATATGATCACATATTTTCTGCTCTCACAAACCTTATCATCGCCTTTTCCAAATAAATGTATAATTATTAAGAAAACATATGAACCATAAATTAAAATAATAATTGAAAATATATAAATCAAATTATTTATTTGGTTAGAATCTTTCTGCGGTGGCGGATTCATGAATTTATTCTAGGAGGGGCACAACTTAAAATGAATTCATACATAATCTTTATTTGCTGTCAATCAATAGAACATTAATGTAAATGTTGAGTGTTGACAATGGTGAAATACATAAACTAATATTAATACGTATGAACAAAAGATAAATAATGTATTATATAAGAATTGCATATAAAATACTGTTCAAATATCCTTTTTTATCCTGTATTAAATAGTTATATAGTTTTCCATTGAAAATATTTTCTTTTCCTCAAAATGCTTTGTACTACTGGTCATACTTAGTTGATGTTATTGTTCCAATTATTCCGTACAACGACATAATGTTTATGTAGAGATCTTGTTTATTTTGGGATATGGTTCATTACTTAATAAATATTCTTAATATTTCTTGTTGATGATATTAAACTTTATTAGACATATGGGTCCTAGCACACAATTTACTGGAAAAAAAAAGTTGGTGACTTTGCAACCGCAGCCGAATAATCTTATTGTGCATCTTTTTTTTTTTTAACCTTCTTCCTTTCTTCCCGTTATTCACTTCAATTACAATTTCTTCAATGCATAGATAATAAGCAATGGTGAATACAAGAGTTCAGTGCATCGTGCACTTGTGAATGCTACAAAAGCCAGGATTTCAGTATCAACATTTTATGATCCACCAAAAGAAAGAAAAATATATCCTGCTCCTCAACTTGTCACTGAAGGATGTCCCCAAAAATATAGGGAAGTGGTGTATGGTGACTATGTGAAATCATGGTATAGCGAAGGTCCAGATGGCAAGCGCAATATTGACGCCCTCCTCATATAGTCAACCGTTGATGAACTTGAATACTACTGCAATGCAGAATTTGCCCTCATTACAGTTTCTTTCTGAACCTTTACTCAATTCTAGGTTCGGTTGAAGCTGCATTTACCTAAACAATATGTAGTTGATTAATTGTATATATTGTATGATTCTGAATTTACGTTATTGTGACATTTTCACTCATGTTTCATTGTCCGTTGACTCCTTCCCTTTTCATTAATTTGGTTACGTGAGATACAGTAATGGTAATATGATTGCCAACTATGTTACATGACCGTCTCCATTTTAGTTTAGAAGCAGTGTTTATATGGATGACTCCAAACTTCAGCTTGATTTAATTTTTCCTTTTCAATTCATTTAGAATTTTTTAAAATGAATTTTTTTATACGAAACCGACTGTTAGGTGGGTTTGTCAAACCGATGATAAGTGAGATTTGTCTACTATAGGCTTACAAAATCAAATAGTATGAAGTTAAAAAAGCAATGAACATTAAATATGTTGTATTTAACATGTCTCCTTAAATCTCTTATAATGTAGTTACGATGTTTTCTCGGTGAATATTTCAAATATTTTTCCAAATGGTATTAACTTTTTTCATAAATTCCATATTTCCATACTTACAAATTTCGAGTTTAAAGTTCAAACATTTAAAATTCAAATATTCAATTTTAAGATTGTAAAATTTTGACTTTAAAATTTAAATTTGTAAACGTGAAATCAAAACTTAAAATTAAATTTAAAATTCGTGAAGACAGGAAGTTTATTAAATCATCAATGAAGTATTCTTGAATGAACAAGTTTGAAGGAGGCTTAACGATCACCCTGGTACTTATACAAGTTATCATCTCATTCAAAGGAAATTTCCCAAGCCAATAACTATTATTTACATAATCAACGACTATATAAATAAATTATCACTTAACCATCATTGGTTAACATATCACTTATTAAAAGTGGCTTATCAATTTATCAATATATAATCAAATGTCCAAATCTATAGAATAGGAGAACGGTGATTTATTCTGCTAATTAAATATCAAATTTATTTTAATTAGCTGAATGGTGTTTTATTCCGCTAACAGTTGTCTAAGTACCCTATTCGATCCTATTTAACTCAACAGTAATTTATTTGGCCAAATAAACATTCATAATTAAGGTATATAAATTATAATTGACGTTATTATTAAAACAACGTGATTTAAATCTAGTCCGTTTAAATATGTCATAAATTTTTACAAGCCCAAAGTTATCAACAAGTCGCACTATAACCTATACTCGTCAATATGAGTACAACGTAAAAAAATCCGGAGGTTAATCGGATTTCAAACAAGCCAGTTATCAAGTTTCAAAGTTTACGGCATTTAAAAATATGAATTAATCAAAAACTTACAATATTTTCTCACCCAAAGGCAACATGGGCCGAGCCCATCAAGTCAAACCATGCCCCGCGTGAATAGCCTTCTTCCCCAAACGCTCCTCCGTTCCTGTACATGACACAGGTGCACGCGTGTATGTTTGCACTGATACGGAGCAAGACCCAACCATACGACGAACAAAGACCATCCATCCACTTCACTTCGCATCCGACATGTTGGCACCACCCATCCAAGCTCCGATGCCCTCAAAACCATGGCGACCGAGAACCCGAGCTTCATAAACGCGATAGCCCCACAGATGTCGCCTCAATTACTTGCTTCATTCTCCGCCAAATCATACCGCAATGTAGCTCTCTCTTTCGTGATCACAACGCCACTCTGTGATTCGTCGATCGTCGCCACATGCTCCGATGAACCTAAAACCTAGTTTCCGACTATCCACAATCATTAATGCAGAATCATGCCAGAACTTCACCAAAAATACTACGCTTTGATACGAACTGGATGATGCTAGCGGCGTCGATCAATTCTTCATGGATTGAGAGAAATCGATTTTTAAATATTATGAACATTTTTATCCCTTTACTATCATCAGACAATTTCTCGCTCGACTCTTGACGCATTCGAACACGATAAATTTTTTAAAAAATTCGATGGCAAACAACTTTGTAGTTGAGAGCTTTGGCTAATTGTGAGTGGTTGAGGAGATACAGATTTTTAAAGTGGTGGGTTTGTTCAAATTCGAACAGTGGAAGGAAAAAATGAAAGGAAGAAAAAGAAATAGATCCGAGCATCTTACTTGATTTATAAATGAATATATGCGTGCGCTATGCTTCCCCCATCAATGTGTTTGTGTACTGATATAGGCATATAGCCAGAATTTGTTTCCCATCTTTATAATTAAAGGACATACATTTACTTCAGCCACCAAAGCGTTGGGTGAGGCATTGAACGAGCTTCCAAAATGTTTAGCAAAGGATGGCAAGTACAGGCTGCTTTAAATTTAAATAAATTTTGGTACCCGGTTACACAGCATCAGATCCACATATGAGCTACGAACAGAAAAAATGATCATGTACAGAACTGGGACATGATCACAAAACAATAATAAAAAAGACAGATTATTAAATTATGTGAAGTTTCAAAAGTACCGACGTTTGCCGCAAAAAGCGTCAAACGAAAATTTAATTATTTTCCAAATTAAAAATTATGGAAAAATCCAATAAATTATATTAGAAATACGTCATAAGAAATCAAGTCTAAATTTGAAACGAAGATTTTTATTATAATTTAATTGAAATCTAAATATTTAAACAAATTAAATATTCAAATTCGAAGACCAAAAAATACGGGTTGTTATAGGGAAACTCGGACCATGTCATCTTCCTCTTCTCCATCCCGACCGATGAACGCAGCAATGAAATCAGCTAATACCTATCCCCATATCTCCTTTTTGGGATGATATGTTATATCGTAGCAGCTTAATTCAATGCTCTATTTCAATAGTCTTCCCGACATCTCGGGTCGATCAACACTTGTCTTAGCGATTGATCAGTTAAAACATTTATCAGTGAGCTTGGTATGGTCGTAGTTTCTTCGAGGCAATTAGCAAGTAATACGTCAGTTTCTCCAATTTTTAGTAGTTCTTTTCTGCTCCAGTAAACCGCTTGCCAGTACAGTGTACAGGTGTAATGACCCGCCTATTCGCCCCTTAGAAATCAACACTAATACATCCACGTATTCACTTGCCAAATATTCAAGTGTCGGAAAGACAGATTGTTAGGGTAAAAGAAATAGAAGACAAAACAGAATCTCACATCGTGATGAGAAGATATATAATATATATAAGATCTTTACAAAAAGAAATCTTCTTTATTATACATAACATCAAAGTATACTATCCTATTTCCAACTGGACAGTTATAATAACTTGTCCTTACAATTGTTGATAAATACATATAGAAACAAAAACAACAAAACATGGGAAGAATATAAGATATGTGAATACATCTTGGAGAATCCAGCTCAACTCCTGAAAGCTCTAATGTATCAAGCTAAATCTGGAAAGTATGCTCGGGCTGACCCAAGTATTATAGGAAAACAACGCCTAGGTCAGTCTGGTAAACCAGTGTGAGAAAACTTGAATCAAATCATATTGATTACTATATTTGAAAAACCTTTCAAAATAAAAGGTATCTCATAAGACCATGCCGCACATAAACACGGATGAGTTTCTACCTTACGATAACCAAACCATTTATATTAGAAAATCTAGTGATATTATAATAATGTCTAAGGGTGAAAATATCAATAATCAAGTAGCTGTGACGCTCGTGAGTGTACATCACAACAATAATAGGTGTATAATCAAAAACCGATAAGGCTCGTTCGTTAATTGTGTAGGATTCCATAGAGGTGCCCTTAGTACTTCAAGAATGGTCCTCTTGCACATGAATCGGAGTTATCCTTCTGAAGCAACAGTACATTCCTAATGATATACAATAGGAAATACATAGTTGCCCACGCAAGGCCGAATGCATCGCTCCATGCACCCATAACAACTATAGGTAACTCTAGGAAGGCGATGACTACACCCTCATAGGTTAGCTAAACCCCTGGCTATGCATCCTATCTTCGGTTTTAGTCATTTTTGCTGAGGCTACGTCCGGCATTCTAGCTCGTGCATCGCACCTGAACAGATCACGAAATCCCATATGGATTTCCATACCCTAATGGGTTTCAGAATCACACATCTATTCCCACATCTCAAAATAGATCTTGGAATCACACATGGATTCCCATACCCCAACGGGTCTTAGAAGCACACATGGATTCCAACATCTAAAATAGATCTTGGAATCACACATAGATTCATATACCCCAATGGGTCTCGGAATCACACATGGATTCCAACATCCAAAACAGATCTCGGAATCACACACGGATTCCCGTACCCAAACGGGTCTCGGAATCATACATGGATTCCAACATCCAAAACAGATTTCAAATCTCCTCCAAGCAAAGAACCCATATATGGTTTTGGAGTGGTTAGGGTTTTGAGTCATCTCTTACAAGTACACTTCACCACTTACCAGATGTTCCAAAACCAATCAATCGATTTTCGGAATGCTCAATACCGGTTCTTTTGGAAATAATCAAACAATACATAAGAGCGAGGATCACCTCCTAACCATTTATGTGGACGGATCTTCTCATTATTTGTCCTAGAAGAAAAAAACAAGTTTATACATACAGTATAGCACCACTAACGGTAACTGTACCATATAATCCTCGTGTTTCGCCTAGATATTTCTAGATTTAAAATCCTTCGGTGTTAAGTAGGAAATATTTCCGTACCACCAAAATTAAGAAGGATTACATATTTAGGCTAAGATTTGATAGTCGGTTATTTAACTATCAAATAATCAAACATTCAAACAGAGGTTACATTTTCCATTGAAACCAATAAGCCTCTAAAAATTATTCTTTCATTAATTTAAAATCAACTTTCAAATATTTATTAAAATATTCGTATACTTATCTTCCTAATATAAGTATATTCACAAACTATTTCACTTTCAAAACTTGGAAAAGTTTTCCATATACTTATATATACAATAGTAAAGGTATATTCACAAAACATTAAGAAAGATTTCTTATTTCAAAATCATATTAAATGCATCAAAACAAATCTCATTTAAAATAGAGATAACGATTGCCCAAAACACTATTACATCATTGTTAAGTATGTAAAAGAATATTTTATACCACCATAATTAAGAAGGACATTTAGGGAAATCGAATCTCATTTATTCTTAATAAAAATTTCTTCTATAAATTCCCTTTTTATAAACCTCCTTATTTTATATAAGTATTTCTTTATAAATGCCAAAATCAATTTATAAAAACTTTTTCATAAATTTCCAAGTTTATGTATAAACTCTTTTATAAAAGTCTAAAATCAATTATAAAACTCTTTTTTATAAATCTCATAACCCATTAAAAACCAAATTCTTTCCAATTTCCAAAATCTCTTTCCAAATTTATAAGCTCCTTTAATAAATCCTTTTATTGAACAAAAATCTTGATCTAAACCTTTCATTTAAAATGATTCCTTTTAAACAAATAGTTTTTATTTTTAAACACCTTTTTATAAAACAATTTATTATTTAAAACACCTTTAAATAAAACAATTTATTATCTATCAAATATCTTAAATAAATAAATAATTTAACCATATTTTAAAATATCATTAGTAACTTTAAAAAATATTTAAAAAATACTTAAATAACTTTAAAATAATATTAATATAATAATAAATTAACTCTAAAACTATATTATTATAATAACAAAATTAAATAACTTTAAACAATATTTTTATAATAATAAAATTTAAAACAATATTATTAATAACATAACAAATAATTATAAAATAAAATAATCAACCTAAAATTTAAAATGATTAAGTTTCAATAATAATTTAACTTTAACATAATAAATAATTTTAAAATAATAATTAAATTTAAAATAAATTATTAGAAATAACTTTAAATAATATAAAGTATAAAATAACTTTAAACCATATTTAGAACATAATTTAATAATTTTAAACGATATTTAGAATATAAATGAGTTAACTTTAAAACATTGTTAATAAAATAGTTATTATATAAAACACTTTACTATATATAATTATATAAAACATTTATAATTTGTTTAAATTTGAAATTGATTTAAATCCATGGCTGTTTAAATTCAGAAGAGGCTTAGCAATCACAATGGTACTTAAACAAGCTACCATATCATTCAATTTTAACTTTCCAAGTTAATAACTAGCATTTATATAATCAACATCTATGTAAATAAATTCAACAATTAACCACCACTGGTTAACATAACACTTATTCAAAGTGACATATCAATTAACGGCATATAATTAGATATCAAAATCTATAAAATAGCAAAAGAGTATTATTAAATGAACAATTTATTTAATTAACAGAACTGTGTTTTATTCCGCTAAACGGGTGTCTAAATTACCCTATTCAATTTACTTTAACATAATTGTTTAACGGAAAATTTCCTATCGGATTAGAAAACCGTCGATAAAATTTAAATTAAAAAAAACCGCAAGCGCATGGCGTACAATTCTAGTACGTGGCGAGTACGAGTCGATCCGCAGGGAATTGTATTGATTTTAAAATTTCTATCCAATCAAATTAAACTAAGAATTTGAGATTGTGTTTAGCCAAAAAAATTTCTAGAAACTAACAAAAAATAAAAATGGATAAAAATATGACGGTAGAAGGCAATTTAGAGGTAATTTCCTTCTCATGATCACATAAATCAACAAAATGAAATTATGATCACTCTTTTGGTCATTAGTGAATTTAGTTGATATGTTTATTATTAAGTATGGCCTATTAGTGCTATTAATTAGCCCAACATAAACCATCAAACTTTAACATACCCACTAAACCACTTGCTAACTCTCATGAAAATTGACAATGAACTTGAAATTAAAATCTATTCTAAGCATGATCTATTTACTATTGATTAGTAATATAGACCATCAAATTTTGATTTTATATTCCACTTCATTACCAATATCATATGAAGATGAAGAGGTAATTTGTGTTTGTTTAAGCATAGCCTATTTGGTATCAACAACATAGGCTATTAACAAAGCTAAAACAACAAAATTAAACCACATCAAATATTGTCATTAAGCACAAAAAGAGATCAAAAGTTATCCAAATGTTGAATCTACATGATTAAGAGAGCTTTATTATCCCTAAATTGAAGGGGTTTAGCTACTCATATTTGTTATCATTTCAACATATGTAGAGTTCAACATGAAACAAAAAAAGAGGAAAAAGAGAGCAAATTAAAATAAAATGAGAGCTAATCTACTTGCATAAAATAAAAATACACTACTAACATGAAAGGAAATAAACAAGAAATAAAATAGCATGAATTAAAATTGCATAAATGTAAATTACGTAAAAGAAGAAAATGGCTAATTAGCCATGAAATAGAAGAAGAGAGTTTATATTTATTTTTGAGCCTAAACTAAACTAAAGAGGAGGCTAAGAGCTTAGTTACATGAACATAAAGGGTATTTATACATGCACAAAACCCTAATCCACATTTTATGGGGCTTCCCAAAATACCCATTAGGAAGTGTGGCCACCAAGTTATCATTAGTCCCTCTAATTAATCCATCATCATGTATGCATGTAACTCTAACCTCCATTAACTTATGCATTAGCTCCTAATTATAGATTAAGGTAAGTTGGTAGGTGGGGTCCTCCATGATGCATGAGTTGATATATTTCCATCTTCATTCCTTTGTTTCCATCCTTGTGCATGCATATTTCCATGAAACCCTCTTCATATTTCCATCCAAATTCCTACAAATAAAAATAAAATGTGCAAGTGAATATTCACAAAATTAATATATGCAAAAATTACCATTTTACCCCCAAATTGATGTATGAATGATGACTTGAAAGCATTTTTGAAATTTGGTTTTAAATATGTAAAAATACCCAATTATGGCATTTATTTAAATAAAAATAGATTAAATATGGATGTAAATATATGCACATTTACGTGCACATCAATAACGGTATTTATTTGGCTAAATAGATAACACCCATGAAGTAATATTAATTAAACTATGTAATTATCCAAATTAACATAGTTACATCCAAGCAATACTAATCTATCATTAAATTGCACTACAAAACTTACAACAAATCATATCAAAGCGTAATATTCGTAAATACGAACCTAACGCAAGAATCCGCGGTTAATCAGATTCAGAACGAATGAGATATTAATTTTCAAAGCTTTCAAGTATTTTAACTTAACCAATTAAATTAAATTAGAAATTCTCACCCAAAATGCTTGGGCCCAAGCCCATATCTTTTCACCCGACCCGAAGCTACACCCCCTCCTACCTTGAATTGCTTCTTCATGCGAGCCCCTGTAAGTGCACACTTCTTTGTGCACGTGTGTGCACCATCTCCCATGATACAGAGCTACTCTACGCTGAATCCAATTCTATCTCTGCCAATACGTCAGGCCTTGTGATCTCAACATCGTTGGCCCTGTCACCCACGATTCACACCCCTATCTCAACTTTCGACCGAACCAAACCCACATGCTAGGCTAGAGAATGCACGACAATTTTATTCGCCAAACTTTGCCAAAATCGACCACAAGGTGTCATTCTTATTAACGAACCCCAATCCATATTCCAAATCCACAATCGATGAATAAAAATCCAACAACTTAAACCCTAGTTTACAACCATCAATGTCGACCGTCATGGAACTCCATCGAAACTTACACAAAATACTATGTCCCGTCCTGATTCTAATGACGCATATGCTGCCTTCCAATTCAAAGCGTATCGCGAGAAATCAATTTTTGAACTTTATGAATATTTTTTTCCTTTTTCTATAATTTAAAGATTTCTCTCTCGACACTCGACGAAATCGAGTGTGATCAATTTTAAAAAAACCCTAGAGATCTAATCATACGACTTTCGTGTTAGAACATTTTGCTAAAACTGAGTAGAATGGGAAATTCTGATTTTTAAAGAGGAAAGAAGTTAGTTTTTATGGTTACAAGAAATAAAAAAAATGGAGAATAAGAAACCTCCTGAGTGTTTTTCCTGAACACACACACATATATATACGCTTGCCTACTCTAAGGCTATTGAGACAAAATCCATAAATAAAGACACAAAGCAAGGGACAAGGGACAAGGGACACATATAGGGGCAATGAAGGAATGGTAGGTAGGCTGAGGGAGAAACAAGGGGAACTAGGCTATGTATTGTGTGTACATTTTGAAAGAAAGGGGCTGTGTACTTGGGAATGTATATGTGTGTAATTAGGAAAGATTTTGATAGCCGGCCACACAATATCGCATCTATGTATGAGCCGCAAATGATGGAAAATAAAATACGATCACGTACAGAAATATGATGTGATCTCAAAATAAAAATAAAACACACTGGTTATCACATTCTTTTAAATTCAAAAATACCAACGTTTAACGTAAAATATGTCAAACGGAAGTTCAAATCATTTTCTAAATTAAAAATTATGGAAAAATCCTATAAATTAAATAGAAAATACATTATCAAAAATCGGAAAATTATTTTAAACATAAATTTTATTATACAAATCCCAAATCGAATATTTAAAACTAATTAAATATTCCAAAAATCGAAGTGATATAATTCCGGGTCATTACACTCTCACCCCTTAAAAAAGAATTTCGTCCTTGAAATTTCACCACATGAACACTCAATATTATTCGTAAGTCCGCATGATGTTCATAGATCAGTTATATACAAAATCTGATTCGATCACTACTCAAATACATAACTTTACTTCCAAACTAGTATCGCTCACCCGATTTACTAATGCAGACTCAGGTCAGGCTTCTTGATTAGAAACTTCCATTCTCCTTATATAGTCATATACTATGATAGAAAACCTTAATTCTATATCAAGCACCCTTACCTAGTGTTTGCCTTAAAAATCAAGTGATAGATTCTCATTTGGAACAATTTGAAACACCTCAAACCATATACTCAAATCTTGGATCAAAAGTACTGTATGAAAAAGAAAAATAATCTATGTTCAACTTATACACTTATATTACTGGTTATTACAAATACCAATTCTATTTCCACTAAATTATTTCTAAATATATTTTCATAAAATATGACTTAAGTGTAAAAGTAGTCCCAAAATATCCTAAGGGCTTATACAATAATCTGATCCAAACTTTCTATTTTGAACTCAACTTGAAAATTAAACAACCAGTTTTTTTCTAAACTCTTTCTAAAACCAATATATATAATTAATCCATTGAAAATACCTTTATAGTTCGAGAAGCGTTTACCATCCAAACACATCTCTTACCATTTTGCTTATTTTACAGCCACTCGAACTAGTTAATTTAAAAACACTTTCCTTCTTTCTTAAACCCATTTTATAGCAAAACTGTATATATTTCCAAATAAATAGTTTTACCAAAAATATCAATTTCCAACTTGCCTTGGATTCATTCGGATTTCGAACTCGTTTCGACCGTACAATGATTAACGGAATAATTTAGTAAGGGTGTTATCCTGCCTTTTGGCAAGGCCGTGACACCATAGAGTTGACTAGAAACCAAAGACATCCCAAAGATCGGTTATACACAGGTTCACTATGGATACTGGTAAATTTTGCCCAAGTCCGGATCGAGCTACAATTAATATGACACGACAAGTAAAGCTATGAAAGCCAACGTTCCAAATTTCAAGTCAATCGGAGTTCGTACGCTCAAGATAAGGATCGATCAAAATCAAGGGAGAAGGCCTCTGTTCATATCCATCAGCTTGCAATAGCTCTGTTCGTATCCATCGACTCACAGGAGTCAGTTCGTATCCATCCCACAAGGTACCTCTATTCGTATCAATTAAATTCCACCCCTCTTCGTATCCATCATCCATCGACTAGGGTCCATTTCGTATCGATCCCCCTCTATCCATTTCGTATCGATCTCCTTCCATCAATACGAAGAACAACAACCATCGATCGATACGAAGAAAGCGACATGAAGCATCGACACAAAGGCGGCCTCTAAATCATCGATGTGAAAGAAATTACACAAGATCAATGCGAACATGGCATAGTCAAATAGAAGAATCGGTCATTCGGTCTAAAAAGTGGATCGATCCAAGAATTTAGCGCCACGTCAATTTGCAGGCAAGTGCTCGGATCGATACGAAAAGAGCGATGCGAAGAAGGATCGATGTGAATTCTGCAGCAATCAAAAAATACGAACTTGCATCGATCATAACTCACAATTTACAAGTCCAAATGCTACCAAATTTTCACAGGAGCTTGCGTACATCCTCAAGAATGTTCATGATCGATCTCGACTCAATTGGACAAAATATTGATCGATATGAAATTCGTTCGTATCGATCACGGATCGAGTGCAAATGGCATAGGATCGATCGTGTGGGCCCACCCACGTGAGAGAAGGGGTCTCCCGAAATCCGAGCGAGATATTTGCAGCCTATGCCTATAAATAGCAGCCCTGGACCTATAGAAAAGGGACTTTTTTGAATCTTCGACGTCTAGACTCTACCGAAATCACTGCTGTACTCGAAAATCACTGTTGTACTCAAAATTCACTGTTGTAATTCATTGTAACCTGCAAGCAAAAGTTAATAAAAGTCAACCATTTCATAGTGGACATGGGCCATACGCCGAACCACTCTAAATCTTTGTGTTTCTTTGCTGTTTTTCTGATTATTGTCTGGAGTGTTTGTTAGATAATCCTCTTTCTCCATTTTATTTTCTTTATTTTATCTCTTCAAACACTTCCGAAGGGTGTTGTGCCCAATTTTGGTGCAAACACTTTGGTGATTTCACCGAGAAAACCCAGTTTTTCTTCTGCTCATTGGATCTACTATCGATATCAGATTGCATAAATTCGAGAAGAAGATCCAGATTTCAAGTTTAAAGTTCTGCCATCCTATTTAGATTTGCATCAAGTCTAGGAAAGAGTTTCGCTACCCATCATGGTTAACACCAGGACTACCTCAACTGCCGTAGATCCAGAAGGACGGGACATACATAACCTCGTACAACTACCTCCTTCCGACCAGAATACTGCCGGACCATCAAATCCATAAGGCCATGTCACTAGGGAAGAATTTCAATTGCTAATGCAAGAGCTTACTCAAAGTCATCAACAGCTTACTTAGAAACTGCGAGCTAATGCAAAATTGACCAACCAACTAAACCGTCAAAGACGAAGGAGATCCAGAAGGGATCAAGCTTCCTATTCATCCATCGAAAGTTCAGCCTCTTCTGACTACCACCATAGATCCAAGCGCTCTCGTTTGACGGAAGATACACACAGGCCACTGGGCATCAACATACATTGAATCTTGGGCAACCGAGAGTTGGCCCGTCAACCAGCCATCAGACTGGACCCTCCTCCCGAGGAGGTGCTGCCCCATATCATATTACTGACAACCGTACTACCACTGCTACTGATTTGGGAGTTGATGCTCGGAACCAAACGGATCCGACCCACCGCCAACGCAACCATACTCCTGGGCCTTATGTCCCTAAAGACATAGAACCAAGGAGGCGAGACATGGATCGTCGACCGCGACCAGCCCCTCCTCGCATTGTGGAACCCGAGCACACCTTGGCCCAACATGCTCAAAATGTCCAAATGCCTGACATCCCGACGATGATCCATCAAATGATCCGTGAAAGTCAGGGTCTTACTAATGACGACTGGGAATCTCCTGGAGTCATACCCCTATAAGACGTAGGGCTCCTATGTTTGACAATTATACTCCTTTGAACACGTCATTGAAAATGTGCATTTACAGACTTGCAATACCATTTAGTATAAGAAACTTGCTCCGAAACAGTCGTCGGAGAAACACATTCAGACAGGGAAGTTTTGTAGATTCCACGAAAGCTATGGCCATAACATAAATGAATGCCGTAACTTGCAGGATATCATTGAAAAGTTGATATGTGAAAGAAAGTTGGAGCTGTTTGTGCAGGCACCGTAGTCTAGAGGTGCGGGTCCATCAAATCAGAACCATATACTGAATCAGGCGAGACCGGAAGAACCCGCTCGTATTGGCGACAGGTTGGTGATAAATACTGTTAGTGGCGGTCCAGATCTGGCAGATCAAAGCTGGAGGGAAATGGAATCGTATGCTAACTCTATCAGGCATGCAGACTTTGAATGTTGTAGTAGTTTGGAAGATGGGGCTCCGGCCAAGCAATAGAAGATAATAACTAATGACATCGTGTTTCGAAACCGAGATGCCGATAAAGTCAAAGCCCCAACCATTGATCCACTTGTCATTTTATCCCAAATAGGTCCTGCTTGGATGAAGAGGATCCTGGTGGACAGTGGAAGCTCAGTAAATATATTGTTTAAACGAGGTTATGATCAGATGAAAATGGAAGCAAAGGATCCGAGGCCTTGTCAGTACTGTATCCATGGCTTCAATGGAAGTGCGACAATACCCTCTGGGTTGTTGGAGCTACCATTGAAATTGGGAATCGCAGAATGCCGGAGAGTCTGGATACTATAGTTTGTTGTGTTGGATATAGATTCACCATACAATGCCTTCTTGGGCCGACCGGCCCTAGCCAAGTTCAGGGCTGCCATTGCCCCTTGGTGTTTGACTTTAAAATTCCCTACCAACAATGATGTCGGAGTTGTTCAGGGAGACCAAGCTGCTAGATGAGCCTGTTATGTTGTGGAGCTGCGGGAGGCACAGCAGAAAGAAAAAGGGAAGGGCGTTGAGGAATCTCTCTTCGTCCGCTTGGCTGAGAATTGACAATTGACGCCTAGGCCCAGGCCCGGGCACCCCAACCAATTCCCCAGGGATCTTGACCCGAGAGATACTGAAAGTGAAGACGAAAGTAAAGATAGTCAAGCTTCCCCGTCCGAGCTGACGATCGATGTTCCGATCAACGATAATGACGATTCTAGAATGATAAAGATTGGATCTCAACTAAGCCAACAGATGCAAGGGGAATTGGTTGAATTTCTCCGGGAAAACCTCGACGTGTTTACCTGGATGCACTTTGACATGTGTGGGATCTCGGCGGACATCGCGAGCCACACATTGAATATTGACCCGCGACATGTCCCGGTCATACAAAAAGGCATGGTATGGATCCAGAGAGATCTACCGCCCTTAAAGAAGAGGTAGAAAAGCTCAAATTGAACGGGTTTATCCGAGATGCATTATATCCGGAATGGGTGTCAAATCCTGTACTTGTCCGAAAGCCAAACAGGAAATGGAGAACATGCATCGATTACTCAAACTTGAATAAAGATTGCCCTAAAGATAGTTTTCCATTTCCCGGATCGATCAGCTCGTAGACTCAACAGCTGGGCATGAGCTTTTATCCTTCATGGTTGCGTATTCTGGATACAATCAAATACCCATGCACTTGCTCGACCAGGAGCATACCAGCTTCGTAACCAATATAGGGCTTTATTGCTACAAAGTTATGCCTTTTGGACTCAAGAATGCTGGGGCAACTTATCAACGGTTAGTTAATCGAATCTTCGCTAACCAGATTGGAAAAACCATGGAGGTATACGTGGACGACATGCTAGTCAAGTCACGATTCTCCACTGATCATATTAGAGACCTAGAGTCAATGTTTAATATCCTCCGAGAATACAGAATGAAGCTCAATCCATTGAAATGTCACTTTGGGGACGCATCAGGAAAATTCCTTGGATTTATCATCAACGCTCGAGGAATCGAAGCCACTCCCGAAAAGATCTGGGCAATCATAAATCTGGAAACTCCGAGAACTATAAAGCAAATCCAGAGCCTCAGTGGGAAAGTAGCAGCATTGAGCAGGTTCATTTCAATATCCACTGACAAATGCATTCCCTTCTTCGATTTGATTAGAAAAGGGAAACGAAACTTTGAATGGACTATGGAATGTGAGGGCGCATTCCGAGCGCTAATCCAACACCTCTCCACACCACCTATTTTGTCAAAGCCTATTGATCACGAGAAATTATACATTTACTTGACGGTGTCAGAAAACGCAATCAGTGCTGCCCTAATTCGGGAGGAAGACCGAGTACAAAAGCCGATCTACTATATTAGCAAACGACTAACCAGAGCTGAGAGAAATTATCCGAAGCTAGAGAAGTTGGCTTATTGTCTTGTTATTGCCTCAAGGAAGCTCCGTCCGTATTTCCAGGCTCATCCTATCACCGTTTACACCGACCTGCCGTTACGACAGGTCCTTACACGGCCTGAGATGTCTGGTAGATTACTCAAATGGAACATCGAATTAAGTCAGTTTGATATTACTTACACTCCAAGGCGAGCCATTCAAGGACAAGTCCTAGCAGATTTCATAGCTGAATTTACCATCCCAAAGGACTTGCCCAAAACTAGTGAATCTCCTAATTATCTGCATACTGATCGTGCATCAAATGGCCGTTGCTCGGGTGCCAGAGTTATGCTTGAAACTCCTGAAGGTCGACCTATATGCTATGCTTTAAAGTTTGATTTTCATGCGACCAACAACGAAGCTGAGTATGATGCCCTACTTGCCAGATTGAGACTTGCCCGAGATTTAAAATCATTGTCGTGGAGATCTATTGCGATTCGCAATTGGTCGTGTGTCAGGTTCGGGGGAGTACCAGGCCAAAGACCGAAGACCGGCTGCTTATTTAACTCAAGTCTAGGAGATACTAAATCGGTTCAATTATTATGCCATCTACTTCATTCCCCGAGAGCATAATCAGAAAGCCGATTCATTAGCAAAGTTAGCCAGTACAGGCGAGGCACAACAAATGGGATTCGTTCCCGTAGAGACGTTAGCTTCCCCGAGCATTGATCAAATGAAGACAGATTGGATATTTGAGATCATTCCTGATAAGGAGTCATGGATGACTCCGTTAAAAAATTATATTGAGCATGGGACCCTGCCAGAGCGTAGGAGTGAAAAGAGAAAAATTCTTCGAAAAGCTTCGCGGTTCACTATTCAGAATGGAGTCATGTATAGAAGAGGATACTCTGTTCCTTTACTCCGGTGTATCGCTCACGATGAAATCAAACGCGTATTGCATGATGTGCACGAAGGAGAATGTGACGATCACACTGGGGGGCAAGCCCTTGCCAAGAAAGTGCTCCGATATGGATACTATTGGCCAACCGTAAATCGCGATGCATCGGATTATGCCAGAAAATGCGACAGATGTTAGAAGCATGCTCGGATTCCTAGGGCCACACCTACCGAGATAGCACAGATGGTCAGTCAATAGCCGTTCACGGTATGGGGCATATACATTATTGGCTCTCTACCTCTAGCCAAAGGTGGTGCGAAGTACGCCATCGTAGCAGTTGATTACTTTACCAAGTGGGCGGAAGCTGAACCCTTTGCTACAATCACAACAAAGAAGGTGATCAACTTTGTAGTGCGTAACATCATCTGCCAGTTTGGTCTCCAACATACCATCATCACAGACAACAGAGCTCAATTCGATAGTGTTGAATTTAATAATTTCTGTCAACAGTTTCACATCCAAAAGAAATTCTCCGTAGTTGCACATCCTCAAGCGAATGGACAAGTCGAAGCTGTTAATAAAGTTATAAAGGCTATTTTGAAGAAACGACTGGAAAAGGCCGGGGGAAAATGGGTTGATGAACTTCCTATGGCATTATAGGCTTACCGAACAACCCACAAGTCCGCGATCGGCCACACTCCGTTCTCTCTTTCTTATGGTTTAGAAGCTGTTATCCCAGTCGAATTGGAAGTACCTTCTCATCGTGTGCCTTATTATGATCCAAAAACAAACGCTATACTATTTGATGAATCTCTGGATTTATTGGATGAGAAGCGTGAAGAGGCTGATTTGAAGGCAGCCGCATATCGAAGTCGAGTCTCCCGATTATACAATGCCAAGGTCCGACCCCGAACCTTTGAACTCGGTGATCTCGTCCTCAAGAGAGTTTACCCGATCCCTTCACATATGAAGCCAACCTGGGAAGGGCCGTATGTTATTGAACGAAAGCTCGGAGATGGCACATTCAAATTATCGACCGTTGATGGTCTCACTCTTCCAAGAGACTGGAATAGCGAAAGTCTTCGTCGCTACTACAAATGACAGGCTCTGTTTATTTTTTTAGTCTATTTTTCATTTGCAATTTGTTTATGCATTTAGAAATCTGAATTTGTAATAAGGCAACTGATTTTGCCATATTTTCTTATTTCAGCAATAAAATGCAATCTCTTCGAGCCAGAGCAATGATTTATAAAATGCATCATTCGATCATCACAATGCACAGAGAGCTAAGTTCCACCCTACGGTGGGATTTATTCAAATAGGGAGTGACTGTGATACGACCGGTTACTCGCTAAGTGTAACCCGATCTCGGGGGCAAGTCATCACATCGAAGTCAAAAAAGGTTTGATACACGACAATCCTTTAATTAACTCTAGATTCCTAGAGTGTGAACTGGAGTATAAATCCACAAACGCGGTCTCGAAGAGGGTGGATCCGTCCACCTAACTACTTCGCCCGTATCTTGACAAAGTTTGAGGAGGATGGATCAGTCCATCTAACGACCTCGCTTGTTAACTCAGGGTGGATGTGATCATCCACATACCTGATAGATTCATCGTTCCAAGAGTGTGAACGAAATCCTAAAGCCTGAACAGAAGTGACTGACCATCTGTCGGCCAACTCCAAGTTCCCAGAGTGTGAACTGGAGTATAAACGTCTGCCAACTCCCAGAGTGCGAACTGGAGTACAAACGTCAACTAACTTCAGATTCCCGGAGTGCGAACTGGAGTACAAACGTCAACTAACTCTGAATTCCCAGAGTGCGAACCAGAGTATCGACGGCGATTAACTCTAAGTCCCCGGAGCGCGGATTGGAGTTTAAACATAAACCAGATATGAATCGATCATTCATAACACTGATCAACTCGAAATCCCCGGAGAGCGGATTGGAGTTAAACACAAACTGGATGTGAATCGACCACCCGTAGGATAACTCCGAATCCCCGGAGTGCGGACCGGAGTGTAAACGCGAATCTGGTGTGACTGACCACCCACAAACTAATTTAAGTCCTTAGAGTATGGACGAAATGCTAAGTGTCAAGCGAGTGTGATTGTCCGCCCATAAAATAACTTAAGTCCCCAGAGCGTGGACATATCCTTAAAACTTAAGCAGGCGCGACCGACCGCTGACGTACAAATGCGAATCCCCAGAGTGTGGATGCAATCGTCGATAGATGAGCTAGTGAGATTCGACCACTCGAATTTCCTTGTTTCAGCATCAATTCAACGACGTTAAGCTCGATGTGTTGAAGGCGGAGTACAATTGCTAACTGATCTTTACTATTCGTCCCTGAAACTGGGGGCAGAACTTAAGTGCCAATCACTGACTGAGACAGTGCTGCATCGGAGTCCGGCTTAACGTTCGGTCATGACTCATAGTCGTGATTTCAGGACTTAACAAATAAACTCAGATCCAATCCAAAGGTCGAAACTTCACAAGCGTACCGGACTGGAATTCAAATGCTGAAACACTTAAGCAAATAAACGAAAATTGAGTTGAAGACAAAATGGAATTTTATTTCAACTATTTGTGGAAGAAAATTAAGTACAAGTTTATCCCAAAAATCCTACTAGCAGGGGCCAAACCTGCATCTATACATGGCCAACAAAAGCAAAAGAAATTCCTATCTACTCAAAAACGAGCCGAAGAGATGTATCTACTCTTTCTCGGTTTCTTCTTCGGTGTGGACCCGATGGAGCTATCACTTGGTTTTCTCTTTGAGCCTTTGCCTTTCGGCGGCCGATCTCTAGTCGGGGGCATTATATCAATTTCCTCCTCCGAACTCAAATGTACTGGAACACTTCCTGAAGGCGGAGTCGGAGGGACATGATCAACAGTAGGAGGCGGGATAGGCACACTTGTCTCAATGACCGCCATTCCACCTCCAATGCACTGCCCCGCGCGGCTGCCTCCATCTTAGCGTTGATTTCAGCTATAATTTCCTCTTCATGAAGTGTTTGTGCATCGGCGGCGACTCCCGTAGTTGGGGCCGAAGAACTTGTCATTAGTGCGCTTCCACTCATAACGAACGGAAAATCGGCAAAGGGGTCACTGTGATGACCGAGAAGTTCCTCCATCATTTTCTCATCAAAAGTAAGTGTGCTTTCTTGTGTTTCGTCAATAGGTGCCGTGGTCGTTGTGGTGGTCGCTTCTGTTATAATGGCCTCCTGCACATGATGTGATTCTTGAGTTGCAGGAGGCATGACCGATGATACTCCGATCACTGGATAAAAGCAAAGGAAAGACTGTTAGTAATTATTTCAAGTGACGCTTCTGATTTCGGATAAGCATAGAAAATGTTCAGAGTACCTTCCTCAGTTTGGCTCACGGGTGGCGAAACAGCTTCAGAGACTTACTCGCGAGCTGGAGACAACTACGGTTGATCCGGGTTATAAGCAGGAATGGGCCGAGGATCAACCACAGGTGTGGATTCAGGCTGAGTCGGTGCAAGAGTTTCAGAACTTATATCATGATGCTCGACACCAGCACCTTCTCCAACTTCCGAGCGTTGAGCGTCAAGTTTCTCCTTTTCGTATGAGATCGCTGTATCATGGAGAACATTCCGTTCATCTTCGTTCAACACCCAGTTCTCGAGCTCGAACTCATCAACCGATTCCGCTTGTTCATTTTTTACGTCCTGCACCAACCGGCCCCAAGCGTTATATAGGTATGTCGGGTAATTGTCGAGGCAGGTTAGATCCCTGTACTTCAGCACTCTAGCATTATAAGTGATGAGAAGATCTTCAATATCGGCCTCTAACCTGGCCTCTGCCATCTTAACTTCCTCCTCAACCTTAGCCTCGGCCTCCCGAACTTTAAGTACGGCCGCATCCTTTTCATCCTGGAGCACCACCGCTTGTTCGCATGCCTCCTGGGCTGCTTTGTTGTGTCGTCCTTTTCCTTGATGATTTCGGAAAATTTGGCTTTAAGCTCATTAAGTTCTTTCAGAGCAGCGTCCCTTTCGTCTGTGACGGTGGTGTTTCGATGGCCCATCTCCTTCACCAAAGCGAAATGCGTTTTTCGCATTTTTTCCATAGATTGAGTTGCCTCATCAGCTTTTTGAGTGGCCTCTATTTTAAATTTCCGAGAGGATTCAGCTTCATCATTGAGCACTTGGATAATACGGTCTTTTTGGGCAAGGTCGGTTTCTAATTTCTCAATTATTTTTGCTCATTCAAAAGCCATCGCCGACGCTTTATCCGCGGCTTTCATCCACTCCTTGTATTGGGTATAAATATCATGGATATAGTCGTGCATCGTTTGTTCAGCCTCAGATGGGATTTTCTTTAAGTAAGGAGGGAAGATAAAGCCATTGAAGCAAATGTTCGGAAAATCTTTTCTCAATTGGGCAATTTTAATCGCTTCTTCCCCAGTAGGCTCAGTAATGGCTTGTTCGGTGACAAGGGGAGTTTCAGCCTCGGTTCTAAGACGGTGGGACTCAGACCTCGGAGTGTGAGAAGATGGTTTTTGGCGTGGAGGCTCCGGGGGATGTGTGTTGTGAGTAGAAGGTTGTGTAGAGACTCGAAGAGGTGGAGAGCCCGATCGAGATCGATATCTATATTCTTTGTCTCTATCCCTATCCCTCTCATAACGCTCTTGGCTGGAATAACCACGATCACGGTTTCTATCATCCTCCCTCCGGCGGGACTCGTAGTATGAACTCGATGAATGGCGCACTGAACGGAGACTTCCAAGCATAGAATTTCGCCTATTCATCGTATTTGTAAAGTAAAAGAAAAACGGAGTTAGTAATCTCCCGAAGTAGACAACTTAAGACTAAAAACCGTGTAGTGCCATGAAGTGTATATGTGTGTGCTGCCCCGACCAACCGGTTATGTCGGCCGCACTTGTGGGAAGAGACTCGCTCAAATCTAGAGCACTTTGAAGCCCCTCCAATCCGGTGTCGTGTTGAAGTGACACATAGTCCGGAATCGGAATATCAGCAAGTCCTTCAAAAGGATTCTCTACTTGCAAGGGAGGAGCCTCCGAAATTCTAACACCGGAGGCTGGCAGGGACACAACTACGGATTTCCATCTCGAAGATTTATGACGCTTGTGTGCTAATGCCTTGCCTTTTCTCCTTCCCTCCGAACCCTGAAGACTGTCAAAAGGCCCTGCTACGGGTTCATCATTTGTGGGCATGTTTTCTTCATCGCTCTCCTCAGCTATTACAACCCAGGGTGCTTTATGCTTCACCCGCTTCATCGAGGCTGCCCTAAGCACTCCTTCAAGTCTTATGCTTTGTTTTCGTTCGATTAGCCCAATGATCCTCATGTTTCTGTCTGTTATCACCAAGTCCAAATCTCTCATTTAAGTCGGCACTTCCTGAAGAATTCAGACTATTTCTTTGAAGTGAGCACCTTCAGGTCATGGAATTGCGGCTGTAAAGGAAAGATGATATTAGTTTCAACATCAACTATGGCTATCTCGTTAACTACTGGAACAAGTGTAGCACTTACGTCTGGCTAACCATCGACTAGCAAACCCTGGAGGGCATCGAACATAGAACCACTCAGTTTTGAAGTAACTCAATTTGGCCCAGGCACCAGTCACAACTTGGCAGTTCCTGACCGCCTCTAAGAACGTAAAAGATGGGTTATCTCCCCGACTCTTGACATTAAACAGGTATCTGATTTCGATCGGGGTCGGGGGTCAAAAAAGGTGCTCCATGAATACAACGAATAAACTGTTTAGCAGTGCATATCCGTTGGGATGTAACTGCGAAGGGACGATTCCAAAGAAAGCCAACACTTCTCTAATATACTGGTTAAATGGAGGAAGTGTTCCCGCTGTACACGCATGGCGATTAAAGGCAATAAACCCTTCCAGGGGAGCATGAGGGTTGTCATTCGGTCCCGGTAATAAGACGTCGTCCAACGGCAGACCGTGCCTTAGGCATATCCGCCCCAACATATCTTCGGAGACGTTGGATGGCACAGAATCTTGTGGGTTCCCTATAAAACTGGCACCCGATAGCTCGTCCGGAGCTGGATCTATAACTTTGGCCGCAATGATCGGTATCTCTATTACTAAGGGAGGTGGACTTTGAAGCTCCTGCTGCTGTGAAATTGTAGATTCCATAACTAGTCAACTCATCAAAAACCATCATTAGATGATAATAAGCCCATGTGTTCCCTAGTGTGAAGTGCATAAATGTGTTGTGCAGTGCAGTGCTGCATATTACTTAAGAAATTCTATAAAAATTTGAGAAAATGTCCAAACAATAAGACTTCGAGATTCGACCGGAGTGACTGTCAGTGCTGACCGTCACAACCGTGCCATCCAGACTTTAGAGACCGATCCAAGTAAATGTTTATTAAATTCAGTTAAGTTACAGTTCCATCGACGAGCTTCGAAGGGTAGTCAAATGTGCAATTTAGCAGCGGTTAAGTCCACTTATGCAGGGCAGAAACTCGTCGGAGTCAAATGTTCGAGTACAAAAAGAAAATTTTGTATCCATCGAGGTCCAAACTTGGGTCGATCAGCAAAAAACTTTAGTTTTGTATCAATCAAAACTTATTAACTTCGTATCAATCGAAACTCAGCGATTTCATATCGATCGGGTTATATAGTGTTTCGTATCGATCAAGGATTGCTGGCCTCGTATTGATCGGGTTATACAGTGTTTCGTATCGATCAAAGATTGCTGGCATCGTATCGATCGAGTTATATAGTGGTTCGTATCAGTTGAAGACTATGAGATTCGTATCGATCACCTACCATGAGTTTCATATCGGTCAATGGCTCTTCAATTTCGTGTTGATATCGTCGAATTGATACAAATTGTCACCACTCCGAATCGATATGAAATTCACCATTTCATCAATCAATTCTTCATCGATACGAGCCTTATGCCCCATGTCGATATGAAGCCAAGTCTTCTCTTTCCTTTCATCGATACGAAATTGAAACTGTATGTCCCTCCACACTTCATCTTCGCCGAACAACTTAGATGCTATTTCTACCTTCTCCGCCCAAACTTCGGCCTCAACGCGACCGAAATCGACCACAATTGTGAATGCGATGCCGCTAGATCTCAGAATCTCGTCATTTGAGTGTGGATTAACAGTTCAATTACCTAATTTTAGCGATTAAGTGGATTAAATAACTCGAAGGCAAAAGGCTGTTTGAATTTTCTAATACTCGAAGCGATACGAAAGCAAGACAGCAGGATGAACAAGTGAGAAAAATGCCTAAGTACAAAAATCATTTATATGGCTCGACCCTAGGTGAATGGCGATTCGTCTCCCGATGTAAAATGACCGATTAGAGCGGTCTGTAATGCAATTGATACGATAAGTCCTCTTCGCATCCTTCCACTCGATCACTGCGACATAACCATTCTGTATCCATTAGCCATCAATCCAGATCGCAACCATTTCGACCCATTAATGAATGCATCGATACGAGATGATGAATTCGTATCCATCAACTTAAAGACTGTAAACATTCGTATCCATCGATATGAAATATTCCAAAGAGCAATTAACAAGTATTGATGTCATCGATATAAAGCTAATCTTCCAACTTCTAGAATCAATCCAGGAGAGGATCGATATGAAGGGATACATCAAATCAACCACCAAGTGTTGTTACCGTTCGAATTTCACATCGATTCAGGAGAGGATCGATACGGAATTCGATAAGTGAAAACTGGCAGTGACTCATGAATGTACGAACGTTAAAGGGAGCTAGGATAGGGTATGATTTATGTGCAACCAAATAACACTCAATTTTTAAGATTCACAGGAGTTGAATGTTCACCTGGTAACAATTACAACAACGGACGACAGTTTTCTATCATTCGATACTTAGTTACAACAGTGCGCAATACAACAATTGGCAGTCAACAATTCATATTACTAAAGATCAACCAATGGTTACATCTTTCGACGGAAAGACAACACCTACTCACCGAATCAGATAGAACTTTTCAAAATGAAGATTGTATCTTTTCAAAGCACGTCGTGTTCTCACAAGACGTACTTTGGGAGGCAAATATTATCCCGCCTTTTGGAAAGGCTATGACACCACGGAGTTGACTAGAAACCGAAGATAGTTCGTCCCGAAGATCGGTTATACACAGGTTCAATATGGATACTGGTAAATTTTGCCCAAGTCCGGATCAAGCTACACTTATTATGACATAACAAGTAAAGCTATGAAAGCCAACGTTCCAAATTTCAAGTCAATCGGAGTTAGTACGCTCAAGATATGGATCGATCAAAATCAAGGGAGAAGGCCTCTGTTCGTATCCATCACCTTGCAATAGCTCTGTTCGTATTCATCGACTCGCAGGAGTCAGTTCGTATCCATCCCACAAGGTACTTCTGTTCGTATCCATTAAATGCCACCCCTCTTCGTATCCATCATCCATCGACTAGGGTCCATTTCATATCGATCCCCCTCTATCCATTTCGTATCGATCTCCTTCCATCGATACAAAGAACAACAACCATCGATCGATATAAAGAAAGCGACGTGAAGCATTGATAAAAAGGCGGCCTCTAAATAATCGATGCGAAAGAAATTACTCAAGATCGATGCGAACGTGGCATAGTCAAATAGAAGAATCGGTCACTCGGCTTAAAAAGTGGATCGATCGAAGAATTTAGCGCCACGTCAATTTGTAGGCACGTGCTCGGATCGATACGAACAGAGCGATGCGAAGAAGGATCGATGCAAATTCTGCAGCCATCAAAAAATACGAACTTAAATCGATCACAACTCACAATCTACAAGTCTAAATGCTACCAAATTTTCACAGGAGCTTGCGTACATCCTCAAGAATGTTCATGATCGATCTCGACTCAATTGGACAAAATATTGATCGATACGAAATTCGTTCGTATCGATCACGGATCGAGTGCAAACGGCATGGGATCGATCATGTAGGCCCACCCACGTTAGAGAAGGGGTCTCCCAAAATATGAGCGAGATATTTGCCGCCTACGCCTATAAATAGCAGCCCTGGACTTATAGAAAAAGGGTCTTTTTTGGCTCTCCGACGTCCAGACTCTACCGAAATTACTGCTGTACTCGAAAATCACTGTTGTACTCGAAATTCACTGTTGTAATTCACTGTAACTAGCAATAAAAAGTTAATAAAAGTCAACCATTTCTTAGTGGGCGTAGGCCATACGCCGAACCATTCTAAATCTTTGTGTTTCTCTACTGTTTTTCTGATTATTGTCTGGAGTGTTGTTAGATAATCCTCTTTCTCCATTTTATTTTCTTCATTTTATCTCTTTAAACACTTCAGAAGAGTGTTGTGCCCAATTTTGGTGCAAACAAAGGGCACTACAACGTTCTTCTAGACAAACATCTGATCGTCACTTAGAAGATTACTCATATCATCATAAAACAAATCGGGGCTCGTTCCCCGAGCCAATCCAAAGAAAACACACCTTCCTTTAAAATTTTCTTTTCAAAGGTATTTATACTTAAAAAATATTTTTAAGTAACTATTATTACCATTTCCTAAAATATTTGTATTTTAAAACTGTCTCTCCAGTAAGACTATTATTTCTTTTCTCCATAAATCATTTGAAATTATAATATACATATTTCCTTTTTAGTAAATAAAATCATGTTTTTGGGATCAAATCAAAATCTATTTTATCAGAACAATTTTATAACAAAATTCCTATAGTATCATTTCCTAGAAACACAAAAACGAAAACCGATGATGCTGTAGTCATCATCGAAATTATTTTCCAACGACTAAAGTGAGTTTAGTACTTTATGTTTCCTTAAAAACCCCTTAGAAATATTTTTGTTCAAAATTACTTTCAAATAATACTATTCTAAATTTTTACCAAAACCTTGAAAAACAAAATTTTCTAAGAATACCGGGATTTAAGTCCTCAAAAATCATTTTTTTTACAAAACACATTTTTTTATAAACCAGATTTATAAAATAATTTTTATAAAATCAACTCCTAAATATTTATTTCAAAATATTCCAATTTTCTTTTAATAAACAAATTTTGTTAAAATCCAAATTTCAAACCAACAATATCAACAAACGCCTTATAATCAAATTGTGAAACTAAATTCACAAGGTGTTCGTTTCAATGTTCCCACAATTCCTATATACTCAACCCAAGTTTCAAAAAGGAAGATTCCAGATAGATCAATAAACAATAGTCAACGCTCAGAACTGGGCAAGCATGACTGATCAAATCCTAGATGATGATAATGGAATATTAATATTTCCTAACAAACAAGCTCAACCAAGAATAACTATATTAAATTTTTGAAAAACTATTCTTTTATATATAAAATACAATCCTAGTAAAATTATTTCATTACCAATTTTAAAACAATATGGTGTCGGTTTGGCCTTGTTTAAGTGTTTTGAAATACTTATCGATAACGTCAGCCAGACGCCTCGAACGAAATCCAAAATTCAGACTTAACAAATCAAACAACACAGTACCAAACCATTTTATGTAAATAATAAATACGCGCTCTTATAGATATACACGCTCAAACTCATTCTAGGATGTTGCTAACCTTATCTCTAATGAGCTTACCCCACCAAGGCCTAGGTGTTCACTCAACCCAAGCTCTGATACCATGTGTAATGACCCGCTTATCTGATCCTTAGAAATTGACACTAATACATCCACGGTATTCACGTACTAAATGTCCAAGTGCTGGAAAGATGGATTGTTGGGGTGAAAGAAATAGAAGCAAGAACAGAATCTCACATCGTGACGAGAAGATATATAGTATACACAAGATCTTTACAAAAAGAAATCATCTTTATTATAAACAACATTAGAGTATACTAACATATTTCCAGCCTGGACAGTTATAACAACATGTCCTTACAATTGCTAATAAATACAAACAGAAATCGAGAACAATAAAATAGGAGAAGGATACAAGATACATGAGTACATCTGGGAGAATCTAGCTCATCTCATGAAAGCTCCAATGTATCCAATGTTAACACAACACTTATTCAAAGTCGCATATCAACTAACGACATATAATTAGACACCAAATCTGTAAAATAGAGAAAGGGGATTTATTCTACTAATTAAATGACCAATTTATTTGATTAGTGGAATGGTGTGTTATTCCACTAAACAGATGTCTAAATTACCCTGTTTAATTTGTTTAACATAATGGTGTTTATTTGGCCAAATAGATAGCACGCATGAAGTAAGATTAATTAAACTACATAATTATCCAAATTAACGTAGTTATATCCAAGCAGTATTAATTTATCATCAACTTACACTACACCAAAAATTACGACAAATTATACCAAAGCATAATATTCGTAAATACGAACCTAACGCAAGAATCCATGGGTTAATCGGATTCAGAAAGAATCAGATATTAATTTTCAAAATTTTCAAGTATTTTAACTGAACCATTTAAATTAAATTAGAAATTCTCACCCAAAATGCTTGGGCCAAGCCCATATCCCTTCACCCGACCCAAAGCCACACCCCCTCTCTCTAAATTGCTTCTTCACGCAAACCCCTATAAGTGCACACTTCTTTGTGCATGTGTGTGCACGTTCCCCCTGATATGGAGCTACACTTCACTAAATCCAATTCCGTCTTCGCCAATTCGTCAGGCTTCACGATCTCCACCTTGCAAACCCCATTACCCACAACCCGCACCCCCATCTCAACTTCCAATCAAACTGAACCCTCACGACATGCCAGAGAACGCGTGACAATTTTGTTTGCCAAACTTCACCAAAATCGACTACGAGATGTCATTCTTTTTCACGAACCCCAATCCATGCTCCACATCCGCAATTGATGACCAAAAACTCCAATAACTTAAACCATAGTTTTCAACCATCAATGTTGGCCGTCATGGAACTCCACCAGAACTTCCATAAATATACTACGTCCCACCCTAATTCCAACAACGCATACGCCGCCTTCCAATTCGAAGCATATCGCGAGAAGTCAATTTTTGAACTTTATGAACAATTTTTTTCTTTTTATGTAATTTGACTATTTCTCTCTCGACACTCAACGAAAACGAGTGCGATCAATTTAAAGAAAAACCAGAGATCTAATATAACATGACTTTCGTGTTGGAACATTTTGCTAGAATTGAGTGAAATGGGAAATTATGATTTTTGAAGGGGAAAGAAGTTTGTTTTTATGGTTATAGGAAATCAAAAAAATGAAGAAGAAGAAATCTCTTGAGTGTTTTTCCTAAGCATATTTATATGTACGCTTATCTACTCTAAGGCTATGGAGACAAAATCCATAAATTAAGACATAAAGCAAGGGGACAATGGACAGGGGAAACGTTGGGGGACAATGAAGCAATGGCAGGTAAGGTGAGGGAGAAACTAGTGGAACAAGGATATGTACTATGTGTACATTTTGAAAGAAAGGGGTTGTGTACTTGGGTGTGCATATGTGTGTAATTTGGAATGTTTTGGTACCCAGCCACACAATATCGTGCCAGTGTACGAGCCACGAACGATAGAAAATAAAATACAGTCGCCTACAAAAACGTGATGCAATCTCAAAACAAAAATAAAACACATTGGTTATCACATTCTATTAAGCTCAAAGATACCAACGTTCAGCGTAAAATACGTCAAGCGGAAGTTCAAATAATTTTTCAAATTAAAAATTATGGAAAAATCCTATAAATTAAATAAAAAATACACTATCAAAAATCGAAAAATTATTTGAAACATGGATTTTATTATAAAAACTGGAAAGCGAATATTTAAAACTAATTAAATATTCTAAAATCGAAGTGATAAAATTCTGAGCCGTTATAATGGGCTTTTGGAGTTTTGATTCATCATGTACTAAGGCAACACTCAAATCATGAGCAAATATCATTGAGTAAATGAATAGATCTTTTCCTTCCAAAGGCTTCGACAAGATTGGTGGCCTCTCCATATGCTCTAACAATTTCTACAAAGTTTCCTGGCATTCCTTAGTCCAAATAAAATTTCCTTTCTTCTCCTTGATGGCATCACAGAATGTTATACACTTATATGTTGCCTTTGAATTCAGTGCAATGACTTTCCCATTCAAGCTCGGCATCTCCCTCCTTGTTATTGGGGCATCAACATCTTTAAACACTTGAATTTTCTAAGGATTAGCTTCAATGCCCCTTGTGTTCACGATGAAACCCAGAAATTTGCCCGATGTGACTTTGAAAGAACGCTTTAATGGATTAATTTTATTTCATACTTCTAAAGCACATCGGACATCTTAGCGAGGTCATCCATGTGTTTCATCGATCGTTGTGACTTCACCAGCATATCATCTACATAAACCTTCATCGTCCGACTAAATTAATTTTAGAACATCTTATTTACCATTCGCTGGTCGGTAGCTCCGGCATTCATCAAATAGAATATCATCACACGGTAGCAGTACTGGCTTGAATCTGTGATGAAAATCATATGCTCCTAATCTGGGACATGCATCGCTATTTGATTATTGTTGAAATACACATCCACGAAGGATGATAGTTTGTGTGTAGCCGTTGAATCCATAAGTTAGTATATCTTCGATAACGGGAAGCTGTCTTTTGGGCATGCTTTATTCAAGTTCGGATAATTAACGCATGTCCGCCACTTTCCATTGGCATCTTGACCAACATAGAGTTTGATACCCATTCAGGGTACAAGGCGTCAGAGGCAAAACCATTTGCCTTTAGCTTATCCACTTCTTCTTTCAACACAGCAGATCGCTCCAAACCCAGAATCTGTCTCTTTTGCTTTATAAGTTGGCATCTTGGGTCCATATTCAATGCATGGAAAGTAATCTCTGGAGATATTCCACAGGTACCGGAATGTGTCAAAGAAAACACGTCTAGGTTTGCCCGGAGAAATCCTACTAATTCCTTTCTCATCTTAATGTTGAGCCGAGATCCGACTTTGAGGACCTTAGTAGGATTATCCTTACTAATCGAGACATTGACAATCAGCTTCTCTGGTGCTGCTCTCGCATCCTCTGGCGTTTTTCAGGGATCCATAGGCTTGTAGAACTTACCATGGGACTCGAGCCAGGGCTACGACAGTAATTGTAATGCGTCTGCAGTCTTGATGTGGAGAGCTTTCTCTTCACTTTTTCCTTTCTCATATCGCTTTGATTCTCTGAGCTCAACGACATAACATTCATGACCAAAACGTTGGTCGCCTTGAATTGGTCAACCCTATCCTTCGTAGGGAGTATCATCATCAGACCCCATAGGGCCAGCGCTATTTTGAAGCTGGTAAGGGCTGATCGGCCCAAAAAAACATTATAAGTGGAAAATTCATCAATAATCATAAAGGTCTGCGCTTGCACAATCTTTCAGTCACCATTATCCAATTCCATCGATAGGCTCTTTTGCCTCTTTGGTAAACCCTTGAATGCAAGGTTTACGTAGCTTGACGTCCTTCGAACAAGTCTTCATTTGACTAAAAGTCCTTTTGAATAGAATGTTCATCGATCTTCAACAATTAATTAGAACTCAATAAGCAATTATTGGCCCTATCATGGTGGTAATCACCATGGGGTCAACTGTTGGCATTTACACTCCATCAACATCTGTATCTCGAAAAGCTATATCGTCACTCGTTGTCTTTAGTTGTTTTATTGGAGCTCCATCTTCGATTGCAAAACAATATCCCTATGGCACATGCTTTGATGAAGTCCCATACCGCTGCATCTCATTCCAGCCCTTCTCCACTAGATGAGGTCCTCCAATTATCATGTTAATGACAATCCTTCCATCTGATCGCCTAAGCCTCTTTCCGCTAGGTCCAGGCCAGTCCGTCCGAGCATTCTGCCCCTAAGGTCTAGCATTCTGTCACTCATCCTACGATCTATCATATACTAATGCAACTTATTTTTACATATCAACTCTTTAATCATGTCACTTAAATGACAACACTCACTAATATTGTACCCATGAGTATCGTGGAAGAAGCAATATTTCCAAGAGCACTGTTCAGCCTCAGTTGCCTCCTTCTGAGATGGCTTCTTATGATTCTCAGTTCCTTGTGTAGAAAGGTGTATATTTTCAACTATATGGTTCAACGTATTATAGTCCCCAGATTCAAGTACCTCTGATGATTTTTGGTATCATTTATTTTACGTTCATTGCCATGATTCCCCCTTTACTGATTTCTATTATTGGTCCCCACAATCACTGCAACGTTATCGACACTCTCAATGGTTTACTTAATAGCGACGTTGCTTTGCACAATTTCAGTAGACTGCCTCCTACCAAACTTTTAGGCAGCCATATCTGCCTCATCCAAGCACATATGCTGGGTCACCTTTTGATAGAATTCCTCCATGGTGTGTGGTTGTTTCATCTTTAGCCATCTACCAAAATCTATTTCGAGTGTTCCCCAGATCAATGGCATCAACACGATATCCTCATTTGGGTTGCTTACTACTGTTACTGCAGCGTTGAATCGACTTAGAAAATCCTTTAAGGTTTCTCCGACACCTTATGAACAAGGAAATTGTACCCTTCGATCGTGTGGTGTGGAGCCTGAACTTCTCCATAAACTTATTCACCAATTGATCAAACATGGATATGGATTTTGGCACGAGCCTAGTAAACTACATCGTCGCCACCCCATTGAAGAATATGGAGAACACTTGCACCTTACTGCAATGGTCACTCTTGCACTATCCATGTGCCACTTGTATTTTAATTGATGATATCTATGTCTGTGTCCCATTATATGATGGCATTGTTAGTATAAAAAACTTTCTAGGATATTCCTCCTGCAAGATGTCATCAGTGAATGGGGTTCCGCTAGGTGTTGAGCCACATTCCTCATTCTTTCTCCACTGAATTCCATTCATCAATCTCCTTATCATATAGAAATATATACTTGACCGACATGGTTATCCAGAAGGAAAGCATCAGGAACAGCCTCGAGTGTTTGACTCTACAAATGCTATCGGTTTGTTTAATGACTTCTGGGCTCTCCTGTCTTTGGGAGAACTATTCCTCTGATCTTCTGTGGTGTCTGGCTGGCTTTGTAGTGTTCATTTGAGCACTAGAATTCTACTTAACGTCATTACTAGTGCCCTACATATCATCTTCACTATTTGACAAGCTGACGGAATCAGGTAATTGAACTACAGGACCACCATCTTAATGATCGGCACCGACCTAATTTTGATTGGTATAGATCACTCCGGCCGTGTCAAAAGCTTAGACACTTCCTCATATGGTCTTCCTTGATGCTCCAACAGTCTTTTCCTTTATTTTTTGTTTACCACCTCTTCTTTTACGATCAGACGAAGATGATTTCTCTTCTTCAGAACATGAAGATGACACATATTTCTGGCTTTTCCTATGCCTTTAGGATTGCTAGGTCAATAAATCAATGCTTGCATCCATCTTATCAAGAAGTGCTTTCTGGCTGTTTGTTATCCTCTGGTTTAATTGTTCCATCATCCTATCGAATTCAACCCTTGACAGCATCTTCAGTGGGACAGGTGGCCCTAGCAAAGTAGCCATCAGTTAGTTGGTCACTTCATTTTGGTGGGAAGCTTTTCCACCAATTATAGCTCCAAATCTTTAGATCTCCTAGGGGCCATTACTTTAGAAGTCAAATCACTTCAGATCTGAAACAAAAAAGTTCTGGATCTAACTTCTAGGCAATGCATTCCATATACTAAGCTAGATCTGCTCCTTAGAAGCACTATTCTCAATAAAAGAACTAAAACTATTGGACCAAAATTTGGTACAACACCCCTAATCGACTTAAAAACGTAGTAGATCTAAATAAATCATAAGAAAACAACTAGAACGCAACGGATTTTATAGTGATTTGACAAATTCTTTGGCTTATGTACACTTTAATCTTATTAGAGTTGGATTCGTTATAAGTACAAGAGCTTTGAAATTCGCTTTTAGATCTAGAACAAAAATAGGCTCAAAGTTACAAGGGTTCTGTTGAGAATAAAAGATGAATAAGGGGGCCAAAGAGAGTCTAAAGTCCTTTTCCAATTTCCATAGTGCTTCAATTTATAACAGAATCGTCCAACAGAGTCGCAAGATCGTCAAAGACCAAGTAAGAGTCAAGATATGAGAAAGTAAGAGGGAAAAATGAGTCATCTCATAAACAAAATCAGATCAGTACTGATCAAAATCAGATCGGTACTGAGATGATTTTATTCATGTGAGTCAAGACCTTTCCTTTCATTTTCTCACTTCTTCAAATCTTTAAGCTTTGTTTACAATTTCTCACACCATATCATATCGATTGTAATATGATTTGCCTTATCCTTTTTGCACAACTTTGGATCTTTAAGGAACGGGCCCCTTGAGTGCAATCATCTTGGCATCAATATAGTTGATATGATACTCCATCCTTTGATCAGGTGATGGGATACCAAAGGAAAGAATAAAATATAACGAGGCAATCATATCGGTACCGATCAATTATGTCTTGTCCATTTCAACTTCAATTTTCTTAAGCCATTTCCTACAACCATTATAAGCTTGCCTACAAGTTTTTGAACCATCTCATCTTTGTCTCGATGTCCAAATTCACCTGAAAAAAAGGTAAAACGGAAGAAAGAGAAAACAGGAAGGATGGCGAGGGATACCATTTTCAAGTTTCCAAGGGTTTATCAGTTTTTTCCAAATAATTTATATGTAAGCATATCTTATATTTCTATGTCTATCCTTATTAGTTCATTAGTATGCTTCTAATTAGTTTTTTTCCAAATAATATTTATAGTTCATATGTAAGTGTATCTTATATTAGTTTTCGCCAAATAAAATAGGAATTTATCAGTTATTACAAAATAATATTTACAATTTGCTTATACGCACACACTAATAAGTGTTTATGTTTATGTGTGTGTATGTGTGTGTGTATATGTATATTAATTAACTTTTAATCAATTATTCATTCAATAGATCCATATAGTTAATTAGACATTTTAACTAAATATTCTAATTAATTCAAAAACTTTAATTTATTTATCTTAAACAATTTTAGGATAAATATACGACTATAACAATTATAATAACATACATATGTCAATTTATATATCATTAATTAATTAACCCTTAAGTAATTATTTCATTTAATTTAATTTATCATACTAATTAATTATTTTAAAATTTTAAAATTAAATATTTAGTTTCTCAAAATAATTTTGAAAATTTCAAATCTACTTTATAAATTTTATAATATTCCTTTTATACTTTAAACTTAACCTTTAAATTTAGATATAATTTTAAATTTTCAAATGTTAATTTGGAAATAATCCGAAGGCCTAAAATCAATTTGGGCCTTACATTTGGACCAATCTTTTGGACTGCTCCTTCGATTGGGCCAAACAATAGCAAAAGCGGTGAATACTTGATTTTTCAATTTGGAACATAGACACTACTATTCAAGAGACCAATCGTATAAAAAAGTTTGTTGGTTGGCCCTTTATACTGCTAGTTAGACTACATAGACAATATGGGCTTTGAGAACCCGATCTATTTCGAAGTGGTTGATATGGGTAAATTTCAAAAAAATTCAATGAATTGGATCTTATATACCTATGAAATCTAAAACTAATGGTAGATCCAACCTAATTTTTTTAATAAAATCATATTTTATTTGATTGTTGTTCTTTATTTATACAATTAATTAAATATATTTTGTGAATATATGATAGAAGTGGTGGCAACCAAGGATGAAGTAACAGAAGAGAAAATTAATCAGAAATGAATGAGAGAATAGTGTTTTATGGAGATAATAGAAACCTTTCCCATTATCTCATTAAAACACCCATTTTTAATTTCCAATTATTTCTAAATTAACCCAAGCCCGTCTCGCTCCTATATCCATATCTTAATTAATATCTACATTATCAGGTATGATAGTGTGAACACCCATATTTAATGTGTCAATATATAAATGATATGACATGCATGTGAAATATATAACATAGGTGATGTAGACATGGTCAGATATTTACATGTGTAGATATTGGGATTAATACCTACAATATAGATACTTAGAATTTATATATATGTTACTTACCATATTCTTGTATCAAGTACACATGTTTATATCTGTGATAATTCATTGGTGAATTTAAGGAAGTAAATGGATACATTTTAGTACTATTAAACTATAGATTACATACATCTGTTTGTATAATTTCAAAACGTTCGTTAACTCTTTTGTCACTACCACTGAATGGGTGCTTTGCTATCAATCTTTTCAGATATAATTTACGAGTACCATGTGATTCATAATCATATGATTAAAACATTATTTCTCCAAAATATGGATTAGTCCATAATTCCAAAATAATTATAGAAAATGTTAGATAACTCTGTATTTTCTGTAGCTAATGCATCACCATTATTATGGAAACAAGTACCATTATTTAATAGATTTAGTTTATAATAAAAATTCATAATAGTCTTATTAAAATAAAACTATATATATTTTCTATCAATACTGAAAACTGTTGTTATTTCACAAATAATATCTAGTATATATATGAAAGCAATCTATTGTAACTTGATGCATCCATTGATAAGTGTCATATGGTATGGTCCCACTATTTCCACCAGTACTATAATTGTGCATGAACTGTGAAGCTGTATTCAACCGATTATTATGAGCTATTTATTTCATCCATTATAACTAGTTTACAGTCAAGAGTTTCAGATTAAAAAAATTTAAACTCAAAGAAATAAATCTTTTAGAAAAATTCTATAATATAATTATATTTGGAATATAACTCACATTTATCATTCCATATTAAGTATCTACTAAGTATTTTACACAATTCTTATTTCTAATGTTTCTTCATGAAGCAGAAGTGACCATTCACTCTCTTCATCCCAAATGTCCTATTTTACATCCCCTATCAAATATTCGCTTTCCTTTTTAAATGATCAAACCATTCAAAAAAACTTTACTATGAGACTGCACCGGGCTCTTTACAAATATATATTCAAACATCTTTAACATTTTAAGAATATCGGATAGCTTGCACTTAAGTAAACTGATCAAAGTAGACATTTTAGTATAGAATTCCTAGGTCGGTCTTTAGTACTTGGTCTATTGTTGTTTTTGATGCAAGATTCTTATTGTATTTAATCGTATTGAACACATAATCTTGCACTATGGTTTATTTGCATAATTCATCAGAACCAATTTCATCGAGATTTCATACATTATGAATGTGATTATTCACCATACAACTTTTGTATGAGATCTAATATGGATCAAAAATCCATAATCTTATATTTCTTTAGGGTTCAAAATTCATACAAGACAATACACAGTCTTGGGAAAATAAACATTAAAGTGTCCAAGGTATGAAAGAGTTTAGTTGTCGTGTCATTTGACTATTGTATGGGTCTTGATGTGATAACATGTCTAATATTTTTTAGTAAAGCTAGTTGGTTTTCATATTGGTTTGTCTACTTTTATTACTCAATCAAAAAGTTTAAAGTACATGAGTAGAGCAAAATACTCTAGCTATTAAAATATACAAAAATAATCCTCCTTTATAAAGAAGGTGTAACTACCCTCATCGCTCAGGTCGGGTCCCATAATGTCTACATACCCAGCAAATTGCCTCACTAGATCTAGGACATAGTTTGCAGAGCTACTAGAAAAGATAAATCTTCTATTCTAGGAAGGATCATCCAATATCTTCTAGTTCAAAGCTCTTTGCTCTCTATCAGTTTTCAACATAAGAGAATCAGTAGAAACATGGTGATATAGAAATTAGTGCTCACCCATCTTTTTCATGACAAATTTGAAGTAATAACCATATGAGAGCAAGTAACATATTTCAAAGAAGGAACGCACACAGTCATGCTCTCTAACAAGATCGTTAGGTTGGAAAGTGTAGGCTCAAAAATCACTGGAGGATGGAAAATATCAGGCTCGGTCTTAAAAGGGCCGAAGGGAATTTGGACAGGGATGATTGGGGCAACGGTGTCATGAATAGGTTCGCTAGTGGGATGGAGGGAACAACTGGCTTAGGGACCCACCACCGAACAGGATTATGAGGTAAAGGAATTTAGGAAGATATACGTAACATGGGATGGGCAATGGGAGGGTTTACCTATTAACGAACGTGTTTGCATAAGGCATCTGAATGGCCAAAGGACTGACAAGTTGTGCATAGTTTAGGTTTCCAACTGTAGCTAACATTAACAACCATCACTTGTTTATTAGAAAGTCTACACACAATTCGGTAGGAAGCAGACAGTCTAGTTTAATCACAATTAATGCTTTGGCATAAACAAGTCTTGTTTTTGCTATCGTGATAACATCAAAACATTTCAAATCACCTACAAGGTTTGAAATCCAATTAAGGCCCTCCATCGATTGAAAGACTAAAGGAATGTTAGAGAGGTGTGCCCATACCAAAATTAAAAGAACTTATTGCATGACCATTTTAACTTTAGGACACAATGGAGTGATAATGAAAGGTTTGTCTTTTATGAAAATAAGATTGCATTTTAAAAACGAAATCTTCTGGATTGGAAAAGTGAAGAAGAACAAGGCTTGTCAAAATGAACTATTAGGCCACCTTTTAATTTCAACATTCTTCTACATCTATCTCGAACAATGTCATACTGGGGTTCGAGTCTAAGAAGAACTCCATGAGATAATCCTTTCAAAATTCCATTCTTGCTTTAATTTTTTCTTGAGGTGGAATTATAACTCCATCCTCTTGAATTACATTAAACTTTCTAGGTGTGTAATCTCTGGCATTCTAAGGAAGTACAGAAAATAGGATAACCATCTAGGGGAATATATGGAAATTGGGACATATATCGTTGGCTGGGCTGATAATTGGAAGAATGATTTTGGCATATTCACAAACAAGTTGTGGGCATTTCAACATCTCAGCACTCCTAGATTCCTAACATCAAGACTATCACACTATATTACTCTAGCATTCACACCTTTATTCCGAGTATTCAAATTCACTATATTTAAGTTAACATCGATAGATGATGAAAATTCATGAATAATATTTGTTCACACAACATCCCGTTATTTAGAAAACTGACCTATCCATTAGCAGAGAAGCAGAGCTAGAAGGGACTCGACTGATTTCAACCATTGGAATTGCTTGAGATGCAGAAGAACGCCTTGTGGACCTAACTAGGGATACAAGCAAATCTATAGCAGACAAAAGAGTAGGAAAAGGGGGGAAAGTGCTAGCCAACATGGCCAATGTGCAAGCAGTAGGATCTAAAGAGTTAAAGGCTTTACCGAATCTGGTCTTTGGTGCTGGCTCGGCTGAGGATGGTTCCACATAAGATCGAGATGAAAACTGTTAAATTTCCTATGGCATAATGTGAGAGGGGAAGACTGAAGCAGGGAATTTGATGAAGAATGGAAGGAGGGAGGTGGATGTGGTCAAAAGAAAGAGGTTTAATGGAAGGAGAAAAAATGAGAAGGACGACGATTGATGGCATTTTCAAGTTTCCGAGGATTTATTAGTTTTTGCTAAATGACTTATACGTAAGTATGTATTATATTTTTTTGTCGATCCTTATTTAGTTCATTAGTATATCTTAGTTGACAAACAATTTTATCAGTTAGATTAGTTGCACAAATTCACCGTAGTAGACAATTTTAATATGTATAACATATTTTCTTACAATACTAGAAAGGTTAAATGTATTCATTTTTTTCCTAATAAGACTCCCACTAGATATTTATATTCCTCAAAACCCTAAGTGAAATATAGGAACCTTTCCATTTCTCTAGTGAGTGTTAGGACTCACTTTGTAACGACCCTACCGTTATACCCATGTTATTAAAGAACATTACAATTAATGTCGTCTAATAACACGGAGAATACGGCTGGTTAAGGGCGATCAAATGTGAATATATCTTTGTACTAACACTGACACGTCTTTATTACCTTAGAGGATCTGAACTGAAAGAAATTTTGACGTGTACAGTATTATTACAAAGAAATAAACACTTCAATTTAAAAGATTCAGAACAGTATATAATATAGATAAAACTGGATTAGAGTCACATATCATAGCGGAATACTATACATCATATACATAATAGAATGCGAGTCTACAAAATATTAGTACTAGACCCACATAATACTTACACATATCACATCCAAAAGTACTGTAGCAGGTACACAATGACTACTAGAATATATACATGACACAATCTCCTAATGTCAACATATACAAATATGAAGTAAACTAAAATAGTCAAAACAGTCTACTTCATTGCTATTCCAAGATCCAGAGGTCAATGAGTCCTAGTACCTATAGAGTCTTTGCCTGGCTCGAGTATTTTAAAATAAACGGGTCAGACTATATCTAATAAAGAGATGAGATAGCGATATCGTAAACAAATAACTTAAATTAAATAAGCCATAATAAAAGTATGCCAAAACAACGACCAGAATAAGGCATAATAACCAATCACCATTTCTTTAAATCCATATCAAGTATAAAACGGAATGTCATTAAACATGGCAACAACATATTCAAAATTCTCCAGAGCCAATAAAAGGTACTGAATATCTATCCCAAAATCTCCGAAGAAATAATCACCACTAATGAAATAATAATGGTAGTCAACTATCAGTGTGATACAGTGCGACACGGGGCCTAACTAAAACAAATAAATAAACCCCGCCACATAGCGTAATAGTCTGACGAAAAGAAATAGACTACCAGTTAAAAACTCCAACTCCTAACGATAAGAAATAGGTAGTCGTGCTTATGACAAAACTATGTGAATTTACCTAACGAATATAAATAGGTAAACATTGTCCAGCTGTAAAATAAACTGATAGGCATGCATATAACACATGCCCAAATATAAAAAAAGGCAGCTGTGTCATACCATAACAAACCTAACTAAAAGAAATAGGTCTGCCTACCCCGAATTTAAGAACATATCGACTCTCAGGTCGATAAAAATGAGTTATCGTCTCTCAGGGATCTATCGGCCTAAAATCCAAACACCCTAAGATAATATAACTCTAAGTGTAGCTTACTTTCACTCTAGTAACCACTAGAATCTAACTAACTATCCCATACCAAAAGGTGAGATTCTAGTATTTACTGAAAGCTAGTAAATTCCACTCAAACTCTATTTAACAAATTATAATAATGAGTGAAAGAATTTTACAAAATGTCCCATACCAATTCGACAATTCAATCATTTATTAAAATTCTTTGTTTTATAGAAAATCGCAACAATTCAATGGTTTATTAAAATTCTTTGTTTCATAGAAAATCACAAAATTCAAATGGAAATTCAAATCAATAATAAATAATTAAAAGAGTTTTTTTTTCTTTTTATTTGTTTAAATTAATTGAAAAGAAAGAAAAAGAAAAGAAAAGAAAAGAAAAGGAGAATTCTTTTAAATAAAATTTGAAACCACTTAATTACTCATTTTATACAGTGCTTGTAATAAAATTTATTTGTAAAACTAAATGGCACTTTATCATAAGACATTTCAAAAACTTATTTTCTAAAACATGTACAAGTCCGTAGTGCATTGAGTTTAAAAGCATGCACATGCATTTAGAAACTAATATATATATAGTTAGGCTACACAGTAAAATATATACAAAGTAATGTAAGCCAAGCTAAAAAATTTGAAACTTAGATGCAAGCAACATATTTTTATTTTGTAAAGTTGGCTACAAATTAAAAGTAGCTACAAGGCTACAAGGTGATGTCAAGTCAAGGCTAATAATCATGTACTGTCTTTCTCAATCAAAGCAACAAATTGAAAGTCAAAGCAAAAGTGTGTAGAAAGCATATTTTACATTGCTATGAAAAGTGTACAGACATAGAAAAGATATCAAAGCAAGAAAAGAAAGAAAAAAATAATATAAAACAACATGTTGTCTAGGTCATTTTCGCAAATTTCAAGGAATAAGTGCTTTGTTGTGTGAAAGCAAAGTACAAATGCAGGACATGTATTGATGTATTAGATTAAAATGCATGACCAAGGCAGCCACAATTTCCGAAATTATCCAAGAAAATGCTTAGTTGTGTAAATTTTCTTCAATACAAAATGGGTTGACATGTTAAAAATCAACCAAATCATGACAGCCACAAATTATGCAATAATTGGGACGTACAAAGAATCAAAGCAAAAATTCAAAGTAAGAACGGTTGCTTGAAGGTGTGACTTAGACAGAGACGTACACCTGAAAACAAGTAAACATGGCAGGGAGTTTTGCTTTGCATTGACAGGGATGTGTGTCCTTATGCATTTGAAAAAAATACTTGAAATTTATTTTTCTAGCTTGTAGCATAGCAGGGACGTACTCAGTTCACAGGGGTAGAGAGGTAAGGGACGTGCAAAACAATTCAACTGATAAGGTAAATTTTGAAACCTGTCAATACTGAATTCATAAATAAAAAGTTTTCTAATCAAGTTTTCACTGATCAATTTATGCCATTAGCAATCCAACATAAAGCAGTAAACATCTCAGAAATTTTAGATATAGCAGTGTGAGATTCTTATCTCACCTTGAATTCAAAAAGAAAGGAGATGAACCGAATTAGGATTAAGCTGCAAATTGAAAACTACTGCCGTCTTCTCTAACTCCTAGATTCCACACAAAAATCCAAAACAGCCCCTAATTAACAAAATTTCAGAGATTACTAACTGAATAAAAATATAAATGATAGTATCAATTGGTAGAGGAAGAAACAAGGATTCATACCTATTAAATTTGAGATTTACTGATTTTTGCTTGAATTCCTAAAATCAAAACTAGGGATGAAAATTGGGTTTTCTTGCTTCTGTCATTTGCTTAGTTTCCTGGAGAAGATACGTAATGAATAAGCAGTAGTTGAATTAGAAAATTGATTAAGGAATGAAGTGAAATTTTTTTACTAATGGGCTTGGATATAAGCCCAAGATCCTAAAAAAAAGAGGCTATTATATTATTTAGTTAAATTTACACTTTACTAAACTTGTTTAACAAAAGAATTCTAATTAAAAGAATAAAATAATTAGAATCCTTTTCACTTTATTTTAAAAATCTTAAAATAGATAATATTATTACATTTTGTCAAATCAACTTAAATAAAAGTAAACTAAACATCAAAATTTTAATTATTCTTTCCAAATTGCAGTGTCGAAATGTCTCGTTGCAATGTTTTAGGAACCCCTATCGATAACGTTGGCCAAACGCATCGACCAAAATTCTTAAAACTCTCAACGGACAAATTAACACAAATTATATCATAAATTTTAAATAATTTTTTTTTTGAATATATTTTCTTTTAAAATAGATAAATTTTAAACCAATTATCCAGATTAAGTTTACTTCTCAATTTAACTCTTTAAATTAACAATTAGAATTTATTAATAAATTATTAATTAGATAATTATTAATCGGGTTGTTACAGACACCCTCCCTTAAAAAATTTGCGTCCTCGCAAATTCCAATTTAGAAGAAATCTCTAACATAAATAATTTAATCTAATTAATATTTAATAATTTATTAAAGAGAGAAAAGAATTTACCAGACTCATGCCTCAAAAAATAACTCTGGATGAATCCGTAGCATATACTCACAAGTTTCCCAAGTACAATCCTTGGGATTCCCGGACCAATGCACCTTTACTAACGGAACTACCTTGTTTCTGAGCCATTTGACCTCTGTTGCCACTATCTGCACTGGCTTCTGAGCATAAGTCAAATCAGAAGAAATTTCAAGTTCCTCTATTTGCGAAGGCTCAAAAACTGACTTAGAATCTCTAAGACACCTACGTAGCTGAGATACATGGAATACATCGTGTATTCCGGATAAATGATTAGGTAGAAGGACACGATATGCTACAACACCAATGCGCTCAGTAATAGGATACGGTCCAACTGAATCGCATTACCCCTTTCAGTGGAGATACTCGTACAAAAACAAGATCTCCAACAACAAACTCTAAGTCCTTTCTCCTCTGATCCGCATAGGACTTCTGTCTGCTCTACGCTTCCTTCATTCTCTGCTTGATAATTTCTATTTTTTCTGAAGCTTCTCTAATAGAATCTGGACCAAGTACATATCTATCTCCAGCCTCCAACCAACAAGATGGAGAACGGCACGGTCTTCCATATAATGCTTCGAAAGGAGCCATACCGATACTCGATTGAAAGCTGTTATTGTAGGCAAATTCTACTAAATAGATATGATCAATCCAACTACCTCCAAAATCTAATATGCAAGCACGAAGCAAATCCTCAACAACTTTATTAACTCGCTCTGTTTGACCATCTGTTTGAGGGTGATAGGCAGTACCTAGATTTAGTTTAGTACCCAATGCAGTCTGAAGACTTTCCCATAATCTGCTGGTGAATAACGGATCTCGGTCACTCACAATGGCATTGGGGACGCCATGAAGCCTGACCACTTCTTTAATATATAGCTTTGCCAAATAAGGAGCTATTCTGGTTGACTTTACTGGAATAAAATGAGCTGATTTAGTCAACCTATCAACAATAACCCAAAGACTATCATGTCCGCTCCTCGAACGAGGTAATCCATCTACAAAATCCATGGATACCTGATCCCACTTCCATAATGGAACCTCTAATGGCTGTAGAAGTCCACTAGGTCTCTGATGTTCAGCTTTAACAAGCTGACACGTCATACAATGCTTCACAAAATTCCCCACATCACGCTTCATTCCCTCCCAGAAATACAGCCTCTTCATATCAGCATACATTTTGCTGCTTCCTAGGTGGATAGTATATCTAGACCGATGACAATCCTCCATGATATCCTTACGGAGTGTATCAGTATCAGGCACTACTAGCCTACCACGCCTCCGAAGATAACCTCTACTATCAATTGTATACTTAGTCACTTCCTGACTACCACTGTAACACAACTGAAAAATATCAGTCAGAGAAGAATCCTGCTTCTGAGCATCTGCTATACGATCTAATATAGATGGACGCGCTTCTAAACTAGTGAGCACCAAATCTGATCTCAAATTTGGGCTTCTATCTCGGATATCACAGATAGATAAAATTTCTAAATCCTTCCACTCTAGCATCATCATAGAAACAATTTTTAGATGCATGCGGCTAAGAGCATCAGCTACACGGTTCCCTTTTCCGGGAGTATACTGAATTTCGACATCATATGCAGCTAAAAACTCTAACCACCTCTTTTGTCTCATATTCAGATCTTTTTGAGAAAATAAATATTTCAATGATTTATGATCTGTATATAGGATGAATCTCTATCCCAGAAGATAGTGATGTCAGATCTTAAGTGCCAAAACAATAGCTGCCAGCTCTAGATCGTGAGTAGCATATCGAATCTCATCCGGTCTAAGCTGTCTAGAAGCATAAGCAACTACTCTGTCTCTTTGCATAAGAACTGCTCCTAGTCCCGATCCACAAGCATCAGTATAAACAACCAAATCCTTATTCCCATCAGGTACAATAAGAACAGGTGCATGAGTGAGAAGATCCTTCAGCTTCTTAAAAGCTGATTCACACTTATCTGTCCATTGGAATTTTACATTTTTTTAGTCAAGGTAGTGAGAGGGAGAACCACTTTCGAGAAATCTCTAATAAAACGCCAGTAATAACTAGCTAAGCCAAGAAAACTCCTAATCTCAGTAACGGTCTCCGGTCTCTTCCAGTCCCGGATTGCTTCAATTTTAGAGGGATCGACCGAAATACCTTCACCGGAAACTATATGCCCCAAAAACTTCACTTGCTGCTGCGAAAAATGACATTTCAAGAATTTTTCTTTCAACTTATTCTTTTGCAATGTCTCCAAAACAATTCTGAGGTGTTCAACATGCTCCTCCTCAAATTTGGAATAAACCAAAATATCATCAATAAATACCAGTACAAATTTATCAAGATACTCTCGAAAAACTAGATTCATCAGGTCAACGAAATATGCAGGCGCATTTGTTAACCCGAAAGGCATCACCAACCATTCATAAGAGCCATATCTAGTTCGGAAAGCAGTAAGAGGAATGCTATCCTCTGCTACCCTAAGCTGATGGAATCCGGTAGCTAGGTCAAGCTGAGAAAAGACCTTAGCACCGCATAACTGATCGAACATATCGTCAATCCTAGGCAGTGGATAACGATTTTTAATAGTAAGCTTGTTCAGTTTTCGATAATCAATACAAAGCCGAAGAGTACCATCTGCCTTCTTCACAAATACTACGGCTGTACCCCATGGAGAACTACTGGATTGAATCAATTGCTTAGATTCTAGTTCTGTCAACTATTTAACCAACTCTTCGTTTTCCATAGCTGACATTCTGGTAGGAGGACGACTAAAAGGTCGAGATGCAGGAACAAGATCAATCCTGAACTCGATAGCTCTCTTGGGTGGCAATCCCAAGATGGGCTCAAAAACACTAGGAAAAGTAGAAACAACTAGAATTTGAGATATCTCTTCTTCAATTGAAGATTCTAAAGCATATAAAGAAACATATGGGATTGAAATAGCTTCGTCGAGAGCTACAGTAACCCGCTCTCTAAATTTAGGATGTCGAAGAAGTATAGTTCTCTCAGGACATAAAATATGAGCCTCGTATAAAGATAACCAATCCATCCCCAATATCATACCGAAACCCAAGAACTGAATAACGTGAAGATCGGCGAAGAAAGATACGCTACTCAAAATAATTTCCACATGCTCACAAAGTAAACTGAGAGTTGCGGATCCTCCAATAGAATTCGCAATCCTCAGAGAAGTAACAAGACAAACAGAATCCAATGAAGTAGAGTCTACGAGATCCTTCGATATAAACGAATGAGAAGCGCCCGTATCAAAAAGAACCCGTATTTGCAAACCTCTAAATAAAATCATGCCTTCTAAAACAGAAGGAGATATACCTCTCTGCTGCTGCTGAGCTGAACCACCCACTGAACTGACTGCATTCACCTGACCTTGGTTCTTCTTAGCTAGCTTACGACAAGATGAAATCAGGTGCCCTGGATTTCTACAATAACTACAGACTATGACTGACGGTGTAGAAGGAGAAGAAGATGCCTTGCGAGGTTTAGTGCAATCTCTAGAAAAATGACCCTGCTCTCCACAATTATAGCATGAACCCTTTCCTGAACTGGAACCTGAATTTCCACTCTTTCCCTTCTTGCCCTAACACCCTCCCTTACCTTTTTTCCAAGGCAACTTTCTCTTCTGAGAAGAACTGGGTTGAATCTGGACAGCTCTATTCCCATCACTATCCCTTTCTGCCTCTTCAAAGAGAAGTGCGGAATCGACGAGAGACTCGAAGGATAGATCTAACTAAAGCAATTGAGCCTTCCTCAAGGGCTTCCTCAATCCATATATAAATTTTTGATTTTTGTTTCTCGGAGTATTGATAAAGTCTAAGCCATACTTGGACAACGCCTCAAACGTTGCCACATACTCCATCACTGACATCTGATCCTGCCTAAGATCAATAAATCTCCTAGCCATTGCCTCTCTCTGCATCGGGTAGGAACTTCAATTCAAATCGATGTCTAAACTGAACCCATGTAAGTAGCGCATCTGAAGTATCTGTCTCCAATAAATCATACCAGTCTAAGGCTCTCTCCTGTAATTGACTGGCTACTACACGAACTCTCTGAACATCTCCAAGCTCCATACTAGAGAAAATACATTCGCAAGTCTTCAACCATGCCTGAACCTCTCCTATAGATTCAGTCCCCTTGAAAGGTTTACCCCTTAGCCTTCCGAAATCACTACACAGACGGTCGAAATTGTAACGAGCAGGCTGAGTACCAAGAGCCTGAGTCTGGGCAGTCCGAACTATCACAGCAATCTGCTCGGGAGTCAAAAACACTCCTCCTGTACTAGGACCACTAGTCGATCCTGTAGTAGCTCTAGGAGGTATACCACCAGCAGTAACTCAAAACTGCACATTCAATTTCTAGATTAGAATTTTAATCCTATAATATAAATAGATAGAATATTTATACTTAAAAAAATTTCAAATACGACCCAATGATTACCCAGTAATCATTTTATATTCCTATCTATAATAATTAACTGGATTACTAACTACCACATACTAAAGGGACAGAGACTCTAGGTCATCTAGGTTTAGATCTTGACTCTGTATAGATTATATTCTATAATGTTCTGAATCCAGCTCTGATACCATGCTGTAACAACCCTACCGTTATACCCACGTTATTAAAGAACATTACAATTAATGTCGTCTAATAACACGGAGAATACGGCTGGTTAAGGGCGATCGAATGTGAATATATCTTTATACTAACACTGACACGTCTTTATTAACTTAGAGGATCTGAACTGAAAGAAATTTTGACGTGTACAATATTATTACAAAGAAATAAACACTTCAATTAAAGAGATTCAGAACAATATATAATATAGATAAAACTGGATTAGAGTCACAGATCATAGCGGAATACTATACATAGTATACATAATCGAATGTGAGTATACAAAATATCAGTACTAGAACCACATAATATTTACACATATCACATCCAAAAGTACTATAGCAGGTACACAATGACTACTAGAATATATACATGACACAATCTCCTAATGTCAACATATACAAATATGAAGTAAACTAAAATAGTCAAAACAGTCTACTTCATTGCTATTCCAAGATCCAGAGGTCAATGAGTCCTAGTACCTGTAGAGTCTCTGCCTGACCCGAGTATTTTAAAATAAACGGGTCAGACTATATCTAATAAAGAGATGAGATAGCGATATCGTAAACAAATGACTTAAATTAAATAAGCCATAATAAAAGTATGCCAAAACAACGACCAGAATAAGGCATAATAACCAATCACCATTTCTTTAAATCCATATCAAGTATAAAATGGAATGTCATTAAACATGGCAACAACATATTCAAAATTCTCCAGAGCCAATAAAAGATACTGAATATCTATCCCAAAATCTCCGAAGAAATAATCACCACTAATGAAATAATAATGGTAGTCAACTATCAGTGTGATACAGTGCGACACGGGGCCTAACTAAAACAAATAAACAAACCCCTCCACATAGCGTAATAGTCCGACGAAAAGAAATAGACTACCAGTTAAAAACTCCGACTCCTAACGATAAGAAATAGGTAGTCGTGCTTATGACAAAACTATGTGAATTTACCTAACGAATATAAATAGGTAAACATTGTCCAGCTGTAAAATAAACTGATAGGCATGCATATAACACCTGCCCAAATATAAAAAAGGCAGTTGTGTCATACCATAACAAACCTAACTAAAAGAAATAGGTCTGCCTACCCCGAATTTAAGAACATATCGACTCTCAGGTCGATAAAAATGAGTTATCGTCTCTCAGGGATCTATCGGCCTAAAATCCAAACACCCTAAGATAATATAACTCTAAGTGTAGCTTACTTTCACTCTACTAACCACTAGAATCTAACTAACTGTCCCATACCAGAAGGTGAGATTCTAGTATTTATTGAAAGCTAGTAAATTCCACTCAAACTCTATTTAACAAATTATAATAATGATTGAAAGAATTGTACAAAATGTCCCATACCAATCCGACAATTCAATCATTTATTAAAATTCTTTGTTTTATAGAAAATCGCAACAATTCAATGGTTTATTAAAATTCTTTGTTTCATAGAAAATCACAAAATTCAAATGGAAATTCAAATCAATAATAAATAATTAAAAGAGTTTTTTTTCTTTTTATTTGTTTAAATTAATTGAAAAGAAAGAAAAAGAAAAAAAAAGAAAAGAAAAGAAAAGAAAAGGAGAATTTCTTTTAAATAAAATTTGAAACTACTTAATTACTCATTTTATATGGTGCTTGTAATAAAATTTATTTGTAAAAATAAATGGCACTTTATCATAAGTCATTTCAAAAACTTATTTTCTAAAACATGTACAAGTCAGTAGTGCATTGAGTTTAAAAGCATGCACATGCATTTAGAAACTAATATATATATATATATAGTTAGGCTACACAGTAAAATATATACAAAGCAATGTAAGCCAAGCTAAAAAATTCGAAACTTAGATGCAGGCAACATATTTTTATTTTGTAAAGTTGGCTACAAATTAAAAGTAGCTACAAGGCTACAAGGTGATGTCAAGTCAAGGCTAATAATCATGTACCGTCTTTCTCAATCAAAGCAACAAATTGAAAGTCAAAGCAAAAGTGTTTAGAAAGCATATTTTACATTGCTATGAAAAGTGTACAGACATATAAAAGATATCAAAGCAAGAAAAGAAAGAAAAAAAAAATTATAAAACAACATGTTGTCTAGGCCATTTTCGCAAATTTCAAGGAAAAAGTGCTTTGTTGTGTGAAAGCAAAGTACAAATGCAGGACATGTATTGATGTATTAGATTAAAATGCATGACCAAGGTAGCCACAATTTTCGAAATTATCCAAGAAAATGCTTAGTTGTGTAAATTTTCTTCAATACAAAATGGGCTGACATGTTAAAAATCAACCAAATCATGATAGCCACAAATTATTCAATAATGGGGATGTACAAAGAATCAAAGCAAAATGCTTGGTGTGTGACTTTTCTTCACAACAAAGGACAATAAATAATGTGTCATTTTGGATCCAATTAAACAAGGCATGACCCATTTCTCAACATGGCTGGGACAAAAATTCAAAGTAAGAATGGTTGCTTGAAGGTGTGACTTAGACAGAGACGTACGCCTGAAAACAAGTAAACATGGCAGGGAGTTTTGCTTTGCATTGACAGGATGTGTGTCCTTATGCATTTGAAAAAAATACTTGAAATTTATTTTTCTAGCTTGTAGCATAGCAGGGACATACTCAGTTCACAGGGCAGAGAGGTAAGGGACGTGCAAAACAATTCAACTGACAAGGTAAATTTCGAAACCTGTCAATACTGAATTCATAAATAAAAAGTTTTCTAATCAAGTTTTCACTGATCATTTTATGCCATTAGCAATCCAACATAAAGCAGTAAACATCTCAGAAATTTTAGATATAGCAGTGTGAGATTCTTATCTCACCTTAAATTCAAAAAGAAAGGAGATGAACCGAATTAGGATTAAGCTGCAAATTGAAAACTACTGTCGTCTTCTCTAACTCCTAGATTCCACACAAAAATCCAAAACAGCCCCTAATTAACAAAATTTCAGAGATTACTAACTGAATAAAAATATAAAATTGATAGTATCAATAGGTAGAGGAAGAAACAAGGATTCATACCTATTAAGTTTGAGATTTACTGATTTTTGCTTGAATTCCTAAAATCAAAACTAGGGCTGAAAATTGGGTTTTCTTGCTTCTGTCATTTGCTTAGTTTCCTGGAGAAGATACGTAATGAATAAGCAGTAGTTGAATTAGAAAATTGATTAAGGATTGAAGTGAATTTTTTTTACTAATGGGCTTGGATATAAGCCCAAGATCCTAAAAAAAAGAGGCTATTATATTATTTTGTTAAATTTACACTTTACTAAACTTGTTAAACAAAAGAATTCTAATTAAAAGAATAAAATAATTAGAATCCTTTTCACTTTATTTTAAAAATCTTAAAATAGATAATATTATTACATTTTGTCAAATCAACTTAAATAAAAGTAAACTAAACATCAAAATTTTAATTATTCTTTCCAAATTGCAGTGTCGAAATGTCTCGTTGCAATGTTTTAGGAACCCCTATCGATAACGTTGGCCAAACGCATCGACCAAAATTCTTAAAACTCTCAACGGACAAATTAACACAAATTATATCATAAATTTTAAATAATTTTTTTTGAATATTCTTTTAAAATAGATAAATTTTAAACCAATTATCTAAATTAAGTTTACTTCTCAATTTAACTCTTTAAATTAACAATTAGAATTTATTAATAAATTATTAATTAGATAATTATTAATCGGGTTGTTACACACTTGTAGTAGGATTCCAACCATAAGCTTTCTTAACATATCATAGGCCCGTAACCAATGGAAATTTCTTTGTAAGTTGTATTATATATAACTACTAACCATGGTCTTTGTCCTAATCTCAATCTCGACCTTAAGTTTGCTCAATAAATCAAAATAGATTATTCACTGATATCTATCATTTTAAGAAGGCCTAAGTATAATGCATGTACCTTGAGTTAGCTCAATAAATGCATGCATGTAACTTACCTCATCTAACAATATATTAATAGTACTATGCATAACATCCCTAGATTGAGTTTGCTCAACAACTAGTGAGTATGCAAGAAATCTATCAATATATTTAAATGACAAATTTAGCGAGTATGCAAGAAATCTATCTTATCTATCATGATTTAAGTATCACACAAACCTGAAATCACGGTATACGTACTTTACGTATGTGCTTATTCCAACAATGTGTTTTAGGTTTATTTTGATTCCACTAAATTATGTTTGTACATATACAATTATATAAGTTTAAATCATTTATAACGGTTATAGTGTAATTCAATTTATATGATGTCTATATGCATCTTATCAATTAGATAATATTTAATTAATTTTATTTAATGTTAATTATTATTAATTAAATAATATTTAATTAATTTCAATTCCTATTAACTAAATTATATTTAATTAATTTTGGTTATTGTTAACTAAGTCACATTTAGTTAACTTTAAATTCTTATTAATTAAATCATATTTAATTAATTTTTAATTCTTTATTTTTGTAACTAACTAAACTATTTTTTATTTAAAATTTAATTAACTAAATTATTTTTTATTTTATTTAAAATTTAACTAACTAAATTATTCACCTTAAACCATTTACGATAAATGACCAACTATAACATTTATAATTTCTTTTTTATATATACATCAATAAGTGAGTGTATATATTAATTAGTTAACCTTTAATTAATTATATATTCAATAAATCCTTTCTTTAGTTGGAAAATTTAATTAAATATTTTAATTGGTTTGAAAATTTTAAGTTATTTATCTTAAATAATTTTAGGATAAATATAAGACTATAACAATTATACTTATATATATAAATATATATCTGTGTGCGGTATGTGTTTAATTAATTAACTCTTAATTATTTATTTTATTTCATCTAATTAATCATATTGATTATATACATTAAATTTTTTAAATTAAATATTTAATTTCTTAAAATAATTTTGAAAATTTTAAATCTATTTTATTACTTTTATAAAATTCATTCTATACTTTAAACTTATCCCTTATATTTAAAATATAATTTTAAAGTTACAAGTTTCAATTTGAAAATTAACCCGAGTCCCAAAATCAATTTGAGCCTTAAGTCCATGCTAACATTTTAGACTTACTCCACCCATTAGGCCAGGCTAATAGTCAGGGAGAGGGGAATACTTAATTACTCAACCCTAAGCCTAGGCACTACTATTCTAGACATTGATAAGATAGAAAATTTTATTGGTTGGCCCTCAATGCTAGATAATTAGATTGCATAAATCATGTAGGCTATAATACCATTATTGGAACTCGATCCGTTTCATAGCAGGTGGAAAGGGTAAAATTCAAAAAAAAAATCCCAATTGGATCTTAACGGCTTATGAAATCTAAAATCTAATACTAGATCCAATCTATTTGTTTAATAAAATCATATTTTATTTGAATATTTTTCTTTATTTAATTAATATAATTAATTAAATAAATTTAATGTGAATGTATGATAGAGTGAAGGGGCGCAACCAAGGATGAAGTAAGAAAGAGAAAGAGAAAATTAACAGAATCAATGAGAGAATAGTGTTTTACAGAGACAATGGAAACCTTTCCCATTCCCTCTTTAAAACATCCCAATTTGATTTCTAATTAATTCTCAATTAACCCAATCCCTTCTCTCTCTTGTGTCTATGTCTTAGCTAATTAACCTACATTAATTAGGTATGATATGTGAGTCAGAATGAACATATCTAATATGTCCATATATAAATGACACGACGTGCATGTGAAATATATAACATAGGCGATGTGAACATGGTCAATATATGCATGCGTAGACATCGAGATTTATATCTACAATGTATATACTTAGCACATACACACACATACATACATACATATATATATATATACGAGTAGATTGGCACGTGCGATGCACGTGCGCAGAAGGAGCTGGTGTTAAGAAACAATGTCTGTGAGAGTTGTTGAATGCGACAAAATGACTGTGACGTACATGTATTGTTGAATATTTTGGATATTGACATGTAGAATGAATCTACAGCAAATGGACGTGGACGCAGAAAATTTGTATCGAAAGTGGGAAGAAGTGTTAGATCAGACTGACATTGGGTGGGTAGGAAGAAATGTAATATACATATGGTCTTAATTTATGTGGTGACAAACTATCCGGAGCAAGGGAGTTCAAGAATTCCGACCGATATAGATTATTTGTATCATCTTCGACTTTGACAAACGAATAGTTGATACATTCGCTACCTGGAAATAGATCTATAACTTTATTATCAATCTCATCCACTATATCAATTTTAGAGGCTAATATTGCATTATCCATTATATAATTACTGTTACCTAATTTTTCATTTAGTTCAGTGAAGACTTCATTAATCAAAGCATAAATTGAACCTGTATTGCTTCAAGGTTCAAAGATATCATCTGGAAACTTTATAATATCGTCTTGTACATAGACTTCATCTTCATTTCGAATACAAAAAAGAAATTGTGCATATGATTGATCATCTTTTGCAAGTATATTTTTTGTTAAATGAATCACATGAACATTTTTCCATAAATATGATTGACCTACGCTTCGCACATGGGTACATGGAACTTTATTAATGATTTAATATATAGTGATTTCATGGTATCTCTAATATTTACAGTGTCATCCTATGTGATGCTCATTTGTGTTAAGATGCTTTTGACTTCTAACTTGGTGCATCATTTAGTCTTGAATATTTCATCCATGTTACTTTGTATGTACATTAGCATACTTTATATTATTACTTAAATGTGAAAATCTTGTTAATAAAATAACAACATACCGGAATAATTATTTTCACGTCTTACTCAAGTATTAAAAAATTTGTAGTATTGGCATAGTTATAACATTTCAAAGTAATGTTTAAGTTAGAAGTATTTACTAAATTGAACATTTTATGATTTCATGAAATGTACATCCACCCATACTTAGCTTTATCAAAAAACAACTATATTCAATAGTTGGTTGAAGATGTTAAAAGTACAGGTAAAAGAGAAGTTATATAAATAAAAGCAAACTTTATTTGTTTACTGCCGAAACAGAAGAAGTACAGAAGTCACTATAAGTATAATCCTTAAAAGTAAAATGGACCGAAGGGTAAAAAACATTTCACTAAAAATAATCAAAAAACAAATGGGTAGAAGAAAACGACACTTCATCAATCTTGGTTTCTCTGTCGCTTTTCTCAAAATTTAGTTGCATTTGAGGCCTGGTTAAGAGTTTGATCAACATCCTGTGATAATCAATAAAACTTTGGGTTAATATGATATTAGTAATTAAGTCGATATCTTTAAAAAAAATATCGATATGTTAAAGAGTAAAGTTTAATAATAACTATTTGCTTGCTCGGTCCAGTGTAACACACAAATTGTTGAACATACAATATTAATATTAGTTTGGCCTGATAACAACAGAAAGGACACAACTGAAACCAAAATTGTTAACCTCTTTTTGGAAGAAAATAAAAGAACACCAAGACATTGGACTTATAATTTCAATCGGTCATTAGCTTAGCTTAAGTGGCAAGTGGTATGATAGGCTGAGGTCCTAGAGGTACCAATACATCAAAAATGAGTATGTTACTGATTAAACAGATCAAAAATGTAGTTTAATCGGATAATGTGTGACATTTTCGAATGGAAAAGTGCGTTCATCTTTTGGTGCATATAAATTTAAACTATTGCTACTGATAATGAGTGATTTGCCTCAATAACATCTATAATTTAATGACAAAGTATAATTTCACTATTCGACTACACACAGTAACATCAAGAAACACTTTTTACTTCTGCCAATTCAGTTGATGTAAAAGTATGACAGTTTTAACTCATCCAAATACTTACATTTGACTATCTTGGACAACCTAACCACTGATTATGAATTGTAATGGTGTAAACGAATTCCAAAACATAACAAAACAATTCGGTAGTGTAAATCAGCCAAACATCCATCATAGGATGTAAATAAAATCCAAATGTAACATACACCATAACCATGAACTATGTTTGAACTTGCAAGGCTATATGTACCTTGTATTTTTATTTAGCTACAGTCAGTTGTACCTTCAGAATTGACTGACTGATCAGTTTGCATTTTTAGCATCCACCAGCTCTACTGTCTAATTTGCAGAGTATTAAATTTTGGCAACTGAAGAAAACTACAGCTGACACAAAAGCAACCTATGTTTCTTCTTTTTTTAACTAATAATTTTTCCTAAAAATGGTATAAAATGTTAAGTTACAGTAACGAAAAATATTCCTCAAATGTGTGATACGATACCTTTGTAAAACAGAATAAAATTCGGAATAATTGAATAAAGAATATTCTCAAACCATAAAAGTTAAAATAAGAAGGGTTACAGAAATTTTACCTACCTAAGCCAAAGATTGAAATGTGTTATGGAAATATTATAAAAGTTACAACCCATTCATTTACAACCCACAGGGGATCACTCACATAAGACATTCATTGTTTGTATTATTTGTGGTGATTATAAAGAAAAATCTCAAAGCCCAAAAAAGATGCTTTTACGATAAAGGGCCACCTATGTTCACTATTTTGCAGCACATTGTACAGTTGATGTTTAGGACTAAATGATGGGAAAACTAAAAAATAACATGCAATATAAATATTTCAGCCAGTTGTAATGTTTAAAACAGTAAAATTTGCACGAATCATATGGTTGTTGAACATTTAGTAAATTAATACTAAGCATATGTAAGAAAATTAAATTAAAACTCATAGAGACTGACACAAAATAAAGGTCATGTTATTAAATTTAAGATTATAATTCTAGCATAATGTTTATCTAAGATGATCTTCCAATCATTAAATGTGGATATAGTTTGTTGCACATCAATACATGAAATTAAAATGGAAGATATGCTATAGTGTGGTAAGGAGTCAAAGAAGATGTAAAAGTTAGGTAGGTGTACGATTGGTTGGAAATTAGAACATTATGTATATAATTAGGTATATAATTAGGAATGATCGACTTTGAATATATTTAAGCATTATGTCAGTGAGAAAACAGCAAGTATAAATTAGTTTGAAGATCGAATCTATTATATTATATCAATGAATTGTAAGTTAGCCATTCAGTCATTTCTTATGTACACATACCAAGGTAAGTGCAATTAGAATCATAAACATATGAAATAGTTAAATGAGAATAAGAGAGTTCCAACAGAAAGGTAATATTTTCTGAGTTAAAAGATAAGCAAGGCTCTAACTTTTAAACCCAAGCTGATTGGTTTGATTGTTCCTAGTGAAACCCAAAGGTAAGAATATCACATTATTGATGATGTTAAATGCATCAAACAGTCTAACATGAACTTCTGAATGTGGACAGGCTAGATCAGAAAAGATCACCGTATGATTTAATTTGGGAGGACCCTCAATATCTCGCTGGAAAGGTATTTGACTTTAGAAATTTTAGGCTAAATGAAATGAAGAAAATAAGACTGATGTGTTACATACCCAAAGTGTCATCAAATGTATGACATGCTCCGCTTGTTTGGAATTTCTTAAAACAATGAACTTACTCAAGGGCTTATGATATTTCACTTAGGATTTTTAATTTTAAATAGATAAATAACCGTATTGGACAATTCAATGTAATATGAACACTGAAACAAAAACTAAAAATTAACCATACGCAGGGGAAATTACAGATTTCTCAAAAATATCAATAGATTTTATAAATATTCACTATAATTGTGAAATCAAATTGTAGACTGTCAAGGATATCTACTAATTCAGCACTAACCAAAACAACTAAGGCAAGGAGTACTATCGTAATATTATACAAAAGAATTAAAAGGATATGGCAAAGTACCCTTTTCCAGATGAAGTAATTTTCCAACTGCCACAGCTGTAATACCGCAACTAATAAACATGCAACAACCGAGACCTTTTCCAGATGAAGTAATTTTCCATCTGCCACAGCTGTAATACCACAACTAATAAACATGCAACAACCGAGACAAAATCTAGGCAAACCATCTCAACTCTTATTAGTACAAACATCTAGCTTTAGTTTTGATCTAAAAGATAGCAACTCTAGTTTTTTGGTTAACAAAAATATTAAATGAGTTAAATGAAATGTTAATTCATTTTTAAACTAACAAATTTTGGAACTGGAGTTAGAATTAAATTTGCAAAGAGCAATATGAAGTTTAGCCAACGCATGATTAGGTTTGCATTATAACCTACCGAACAACAGCAATGAATCATTCAAAGAATAATATATAATGTTCCAATACCTCGCAAATTTAAAATCATATACAATATAATATCAATTTAGTTGTACAAAGGTATAACACTAAAGCAACGTTCAGAGAATCAAATTCAAAAATCTTGGAACCCAAAATTTATAAATATCTAATGAAGGAGAATAGTTGCAGGACAAACATAACCAATATATATATATATATATATCTCCTAATCGATATTTTCTTTGCATCTGATAATATTTATAAATATCAATAACACAAAGCAAACGTTTTACCTTGAATGGTGACTGAATCATCTTCCAATCTGATAATTCCTTGTCTTCCAATCCGACAGTTCCTCCAATCTATTTGTCAGCTCTAACCAGTTTGTTCCCTAGCATCTCCCACATTCAATCTGCTACGGAGCAAATGAACCGTACTTCAAAAAAATAAAAAATAGAAACCTAAAGTATTAATTTCAGGTTAATATTAAATCTGCTACACAACAAATTGATCTTTAGTCAAATAGAATAAATTCAGATCAGTAGATACCTTCCAAACATAGCCGAAGATGCTCTCTTTGTCGAATCCTTTGAATGCTTTGGCTGTCGTGTAATTGTTGTTCAAATTGGACACCCCATATCATCGCTTCGCCTCCCAATCTCCGCCTGCACCACTTCCGAGTTAGGTCCTGGTCAGGTGCGGCAAAGCCGGCTTTGGGGAGCTTAGATCCAGCGTGCATAGCCACTGCCTCCATTTGTTAGCCACTGCCTCCATTTGTTAGTTAAGGACGGTTTGTAATCTGTTGATAAAATAGGAAATAGTAAATGTTCGAAAAAGAGCAGTAAATAATTCCAAAGTTAGGAAATTTTCAGTGTAGAAATAGGAAGAAGAAATAAAGCAGTAGGTAGATCTGTAAAATTAAAGTTTGGAAGACAAATACATGAACAAAAAGCGGTCAAATTTGAGTATAAATTTCCAAGTAGGTAAAAAAATTGATTTCGATCATAGAAGAATGAAATGGAAAACCTAGCAACCAAATTATTGAAGAAAGTTGGAGACGCTAGGGACCTTACAGTTGAGAAGCGGCAGCATAGCTGAGTAGTAGAAGGTAGGAGAACGGAGTTTGATTATAAGACCTAAGATTTGGGGACGAAGATGGTTCTTACAGTATTCAGTTATTAGCATGCGGAAGAATGATGATTTGGAGTGGGGAGATAAAGGCGATTAGATGGGTAGTGCGGTTATTAGCGAACATGGAAGAGGGAGTTACGCCTATATGCCCACTCATTACGTGCTACATTTTTTCTGCTTCGTAGTAAACCAAGGGCATTTTCGTCAGTCCGAAAAAGGCTTCACTTACTCAAGTATTCCCTTTATATATAAGATATATATATATATGTATGTATGTATGTATGTGTGTGTGTGTGTGTTAATTACCATATTAAATTATGAATATACATATTATATCTTTTATATTTATGTTTCATGAAATAGTAAATAATATCTTATAAAATTACCGTATATAATTTTACCACATCATAGTTTTCGAATTCAAATCCAAAGTTAAAATATCTAACGTTTGACTTGGTAAACATATACTCAAATGCTAGATCTATATCTAAGGCATTAATTCAAATTATAAAATATCTTAAATTTGACTAATATAATTATTATAAAATACATAAAATAATGTTAGATGTAATACATAGTTTAAACGATTTTATAATTCCAAACATAAATTTATATTTTATATTTTGAACTCAAAATTTCAAATTTAGTTACATTATAATAAAATATGAATATGTATTATAAAATATGAATATGTATTTTTAAATAATATTTTGGCCAGAAATATTATTATTTAAATTATTAGAAAGGATTTAGATCAGATAAACATATATGCTAATTTAAAGTATGGTATTGATCTAAAACATGACATCGGTCTATCCCATGATTTAAGATGATTAAAAATTATTAAATGACTATTTAAATCATTTAAAAATAAGTTTTATATTGATAAAATTACTATTCATATATTTGATCATTTGTGACCAAAATTAAAAATAGATAGACATATGTTTTAATTTAAAACTATCACATTGAATTGAAACAGAATATTCAACTAACTAATTAAATTGTTATAGCTAATTATAAATATAGTAATGGCAATAACATATATGAGGATGGTGATAATCATGAGCCACTTTATTTTATTTAAATTTACTTATTTTGGGTAAAAATGAAAATTAAATTTTAGCCACTTGAGAGATGGGGTAGGCTACCCTTGAGAAAGGGATTTTGTTTTAATAGGGAGAATGAAACCTTTCTTATTCTCTTTATTAAAACTTCCCCTTTAATTCTCATTTAATTTTCAACCAGTTTCGCATTTTCTTAAGCAGTGTCTATGAGTAATGATAATTTGCACATGTTCATTTTATCAAAACTATACCACTTTAGGTATTGGTCAAAATGCCAATATTATTTGCATTTAACTTGATTTGTCCAAAAACAAAATTCTTGGTTCAATAACAATATTTATTATCAACTGTTCTACTATAGCCAAAGATTTTGATTTTGAGTTGGCTATAGCTAACTGTGATACTAAGCTCATACAACCAATGAGATGATTTCTCTATTGGATAGTGCTTCACTCCCAATGCTTTAACTCAAACCCAACTATAGCCGCTTAATGGATCGCCATGCCATGATTTAACTCCAATCAAAGTGTTCATATTGAAGTTCCTTTCTACTCTTAATTCGAGGGAATCGTGTAACATCGTTACCCTTAGATCTCCTATTTGAACTATTTTTTATTAACCAACAAGAAATTCTCAAACGAGCCATTCCATAGTTATCCAATAACTACGAGTACGCAACCCATTGATGTCCTCAGCAGCCATGAGTAATACACTTTCCAACATTTGAAGAGCATTACTTACTCTGGACTCAATGGATGTATTGATATCTTTTCCCGAAACATCTTGACCAAGAATAATTAAAAAAAATGATGTTTAATTTTATGATTAATTACTCATGATTGTAACTATTTGCAACTATAATCATATAACATTCCATTTAAGAATTTTCTTAATTATATACCTTAAATTAATTACTCAATTATTTATATCACAATATAACAAAGTATATAAAAGAAAAAAAAACACTGTTACTACGAACAAGATCGACTACGGAGTTAGATATGTAAGAAATTACATAATTGCCCTAGGGCATAGAAGTAACGCTTTCACTTCTTTCCCTTGTTAATTGTTGGGGATGCACTTAAGGTACAACATCGAGCACAAAAGCTGGAACCACCTAAGTAGAAGTCTTAGAAAGATTAATACTTTCTCTTCATATGTCTGGTTTGGTTATAGTTGAAGCACCAGATTTCATTTGGATGGTTTGGGAGCAAGAGGTGCTTGCAATGAATTATTGTAATTAAGATAAAAAACTATCATAATTGTTGACTCCTTGGCCACCTGTAATTTTGGGGCTATACTATCAACTGCAGAAAATCGAAGCCAAAACATCAATCGTGCCTTCAAAGAAAGGAAGTTATTACTTTTATAATAATGTGACTATTGATTAAGTATGCGTATCCTCTTTCTTTAGTGAAGAAGTCTCATTTTACGATAGGTTACGCAGAGGAAAGTAAAAAAATTCATAGCGGCCTGACCATATCTCTTGTGTGGATTCATTGAAAATCTTGCCTAAGTATATTAATTGGGGACCGATCTAAACTATTAATTGCGGAATGTGATAAAAGTACAACTATCACGAGTCGATCTATGAGTGAAATGAATAGATAAGGGGGATTTTCCAAAAGGTATAAAGGAGAGGTATACCTAGATTGAGGGCTCGTATTTGACATGAAAATCAAAATTGACAATTGCATAATTTATACACCTATTTTTTCTTATAACGCATCTATGATACCAACAAGAACTACTTCATCTGGGACATAAGCTGGAATTGGATCGATGAATACCCTTCTTTTGCCAATGCGACCTCGCTAGAGAGGGAGAATGAATTAGCAACCGATCTAAACCTTCTTTCCTCCCTTGTTGGCCTTGAGAAAGAGGAATCCCCAGACTCGAATGGGAACCCGATCTCTTCTTTCTGCCAATGTGCCTGCATCTGTTTATGTTCTTTTGGATAGAATAGAAATGTAGCTTCGTTCGGAACAATTGACTTCGTTGATAAACAAAATCTCTTGATTAGCCGCTTGCCGATGTAGATGGAAATTCGTTAGAGGGACCGGTGCGGTGCATTCGACACAGTATAGAAATTATGGTTTTAGACCAAAGCATGAGTTTGTATACTTGTCATTATGAAGCAAGAAAGAATAGGCCAAAAAGCCGTATTTCCCACGTGGAGAGGGTTTTGGAGAAAGATAGGTAAGTGGTAAGCCGCAAAGGAATTCTTTTTTCTATTGATTCTGGAGACTTGCAAAAATGTTTAATATAAGGAGAGTCGGCTTCAAGCAAGGCTATAGTGCGTTCCCAAGTGCGAAAGGATGGAGAGTTTGTCCAGAGAGGGTCAAAAGGGGCAGAGCAAACAAAAACCACCTTGAAGCGAACTACCACCTCTAACCATTTGACGCTAACTAAGCCATAGCTGATGAGCTAACTAAGTCAAAGCTCTCATGAGATCTCGTTGGCATTCCATGTCAAGTAAATGAAAGGAAAGTCACAGGATCGAGGGATTAGACCGAAGGAAGAGAAGGCTTAAATGAGTCAAGGAGCAAGACGGAAGTCCGTTCTGGCCAGTTATGCTTCGTGGTCTGTAGCTAGCATTAGGCAACAAGCGCCCGAAGGAAGACCAGTATATTAATTGGGCGAAAATTTCTTGTTAAGGTTAGTCAAACAGCATGAGAACCTAGGTGCTGAAAGCGAATCTTAGGGAAGCTGAGATCTCTGTAAGTTATGTTTATATTCGGTTTGCCGTATTATTTGAGGTGCGCAACGTAGAACAGAATGCATGAGAATTATAGGATTTAAGGACCATCCCTTATTCGCTCCAGGAGAAGGCATTCCGTCTTTTCTATGATAAGCGAACCACCCGGACTTGACTGAACTTATGAATTATGACTGGACTTGACTTATGAGTTGACTTATGAAACAGATGGGATATCTAAACCTAGGATAGGCATTGGACTTGTTGACTTGATTATTTACTTGGTTTCCCTTACCCTTATTATCAATATGCATGAGCATCTTAGGGAAGCTGTGATGTCAGATAGTTATGGGTATATTAACTAATGGCTTCTTTCTGACTTAGAAAATTAGCTACGCACCTACTATAGGTGTTCATTTTTCCTTCATACTACAGGATCAGTTAACCTTACCTAACCTGGAAATGAGTCCTTATGTTCCATATGGATGACTATGATACTACTGAAGAAGACTATGTGATCGAAATAGAAATGTTGCTGAATGGATATGTCACTATGATAGCGACTAGGTGTGTATGTTGCTATAACAGCTACTGGGAATGGCAAAAAAGAATAGAATGGATTTGATTATGGTCGGGTTCGAAAAGAGATTCTGCATCTCCGTTCTCCTAGTGGATGGAAATCCCTAAGACTTCGATTCCTGTTGACTTATAAGCCCTCTCGAATTAGTTCTACGATAGAAGCCGTACACCCGGGGACAAATCTTTCACTCATTGAGTTGTGAAAACCTGTGACTATATCGTCCTAAAGTAAGAGAAAGAGAGAGATCCGGATGTATAGCATTAGATTGGATCACCTAATGGCTGCATATAGCTCAGGGAGTCACTTCTCCTGGCCAGTATATTAAGCAAGGCAAGCCAGCACCGACTCCTAAGCTTCTCAATCTATTTTTCTATCACCTAATCAAATAAGAGGGCGGAAGCCCCATTACTTACTGCTTAGATTATCATGCATTCCCTCTTAGCTTCGGGCAGAAAGAGAACCAACTCCCAGTAAGGCACTCTATGATTCTCACTTTGTTCTATCAGATCCTATAGTTTCAGGTTAGGAGATTTTTGCTATTGCTTAAGCATCACATAAGAGCGACTTACCCATTTAGTGACTTTAGCATTGGACATTCCCAAAATGGGTACTATCGGTTCGGGTGAATTAGAGAATAGATAGACGCCTATTGGCATTCCAGCTTTCCTTCTCTTTTCAGGGCCTATCTGAAAGAGAATACAGTACCTCTTGGTTGTGAATAGGATGAACCACCTCCATGGATATCTTTGCTTCGGAACAAAACAATTAGAATTAGGCTCGGTTAACTGGAATATATATTATCCATAATTCCATCGATCTGAGACGAAGAGAAAGGTCTATCTATTTTCTTTAGTTATTCAGTTAAACTTTGATTCATTATTGGAGCAGATAGCAACAACCGTTTCATCGGACATGCATATTTTTTCTTTTTCGGTGGATTTCCATGGTTTCATTAATGGAAGTTCTTTGATGTAGTGAGTAATAGGCTTTGGTTGTTCGCCGTTCAAGAATTCTTGTTTAGGCAGTTCATATCATCCATACATAGTGTTTTGATCTAAGATTTCAATTCTTCCGTGCGTCAGTAGTAGCATATTGCTCCATGGAGCTAAGGTCCAAAATATGGAATAAATAAGTGTTTCCACGACTCTACCACCCGGCCAATTCTGTTCCACTTAATACTTTATCTTCACACTGTCCGCTGGTTCTTTCCTTTTGGCTTGGCAGAGCTGGGTTCCATTGCACTCTGCAGGTAATGCATAATAAGTCCACGCAGCAAACCGAAGCCCTGCGTGTGCCATACGGTTGACGAATAATTGGTATCCCCACCCTAGGCAGAGTTTGTGAGCTTTGTAATAGGCGTCCATTTCGTGCGGCTCGGGGGGAACTTGAGTAAGCCCCCGGCTGCGTTTTTACCCCTATCCAATTTTTGGGCCAATTCCCCCTTTGTATTACCTAAAAATCAGATTCTTGCCGAATCCGAGTTTGCTACTCCAACCATTACAAAACCAATACCTATTCTGTTTAGTACTTCAGGTGCTTCTCTAGCGTATAATGTAAATCCCATAGCGGATCAATTCCATCGAGCCCTTTAGACTAGTACCTTTTGTAATCGACTCTATTGCTTCTTCATTAAACACTGGTTCTTCGATCAAGTTTTAAATGACTTTCTAGTTAGATTGTTCCTGCGTTTTGGATATTCAATCTCATTCGAAGCTTTAGACAAGGGTGCTATTGAGATATTGGGCCCTTATGGTATCTCGTACACATTCCGACGATTGGCCGAGCGAATAAGTCAACTTCAAAGTGGAACTGTTGTGCGAAGAGTGCATTATGAACTATGGCCGCCAGCCTGGTGGGGCGGCTCCTCTGTTGTGGGTAAATGAGAAACCCGACTCTACGAACTCGAAGAAAGGCTGCACTACTTCCGTAGGGGCATTAAGACCTGAGCTTTTGTAGTGCTATCAGAAATGCAAGTTTCGGCTTACCTATTTCCCATCCCCTAGTGAACTTTAAAGAAAGCGAAGCCAGTATATTAATTATGGCCGGTTTACATCCAGTATATTAATTATCGCCAGTATATTAATTGCAGCAACAACTAACCTTATATTAATTGGGTCGGCTGTATATTCAATCGGGTGCTTCGACAACCGGAACTTAGACAACCGGAAGGTAGCAGTATATTGCTATATATTCACGCCACCTCTTTCGAGCGATAGGGAGTCTGGAAGAGGTCCAGTATACTTCAACCGCTTCACGCGTAGCAACAACACCTTATTAAAGTAGGGCGTGCTACGACAACACAGTATGGGGGTAGGGGTTTGCTGTCTACTTCACGAGCCTTCACTACCTGTTCTGTAACTTCCCTTCTTTCATCCATCCACGAGGCAGTCAAAAGAAAGGGGCGGCTATAATGCAAGAGTCGTGGCAGTTGTATGCCACGAGGTCCCTATAGACCAAGGGACAAGTGAATGATTACTTTTAGGGCCCAGGCAGCCCTCTACCATCCATTCCATTGCATTCTTCTCGTAAAGCCATCTCAGACTAGATACATCTATGGATTCTATATAAGAATCTTCATTTTTCTATAAATAGGGATCCCCATTCATTCCGTTATTCCCATAACTACGGATTGATTGTCCCTACCTAAATGGTAGTGCTCTAAGAAGCACAATTGCTAGAGCACGGGAAAATAGTAACGATTTAAGCAATAGGAGCCAGACGGACTACTATATTAAGTCTAGTGACTACTAAAGTCTTTTATTTCTTTGTAGTATAGTAATAATGTCTAGTATAGTCTGAGCGAGCCTCTGGGATCTCCTGTAAACCCCAATTCTACTAATTGGTAATGGGAGGATATTAGGGGAAGCAGCGAATGAAGATTCCCCTGCGGAGAGTCAGATGAGGGGAGTCCCTCATGTCCGTTCGGAGGGCGGGGTTATCTCGACCCTACTATCATTATGCCTTTGCAATGTTACTTGGTTCAACTCCATTTGTGACCTTTTTTCATATGTGGGACTCTCTATCTTCTTGGGTAGATTCTAGATCATCTTTTATTTTCATAACGAGTTGTTTCCTTAATAATAAGTCAAGTCAAGAATAATAATCGAACTGGAGGAGCTTGCCAAGATGGCTTGGTAAGAAGGCAACCTATTATGTAAGGGCCAACTCACAGTTCTTTCTCTTCTTTCATTTTTTGTTTAGTGACAATTCATCAAAACAATTGTCCAATGATTGATAAGAAACTCCTAGTTTCTCTTCAATGTGCGAAAATTCTTATTAGAAATTCTACTGAGCTGTCTCCATTTTCAGCTTAGTTAATTTTATGTCATCTTATATCATCAATTTCTATGTTCGAATCTTTGAATCATATCCAAGTCCACTACACTACCACTAATTTTCAAAATAAATTTCTTGATCATGAATGGAGTTTTTCTTGAAATGATATTTTTGATTTAAGTACGACGAAATAGGTATTCAGAAACATTTTATGAACTGCCCTATATGTGAATAAAATAGATTCAGTTTTGAGTTTACGAAACTTGCATTCATAACATAAGTTAGACAAGCGCACAACTTAAATTATTTAAGATCGGGGTTTCTTATCAATTTATATCTTATACGATGTTATAAATTATTCTTTAGATGAAATTAAATTTAACATACGTACTTACTCTTAAGTTCATATCCTTATAGAAAGAAGTTAACTCAACGCCACTCGTCATCAATCGTATTTTTTCCAACAAAGTCTAATTATTCCTTATCTATATATCATTATGTATCATAGGACTGGGTGGCTTTGAAATTGAACCTTTTTTGTTTTTACGTACTTCTGGAACCTTTTCCTATACACTCACCTATTCAATCAAATCAAATTGTTTTATTTTCTTTGCATGTTATGTCATCTACTTATGTTTTATATTTTAGGAACTTATCATAGATTTACTGATTGTGTATCAAATGCCCATATTCTTGTCTATGATAAGTAATCGGTGAATTTAACGAAATAAGTTGATCCATGTTTGTATCATTAGACCTTGGAGTGCATATATCTATATATATCACTCCAAAGTGTTTATCAACTAATTTGTCACTCCCATTGAATGGGTGCTTTGCCCTTAATCGTTTGAGACATAATTCAGCAGTACCATATGATTCATAATCATATGATCGAATAATTATTTCTCAAAGATATGGCTTAGCTCGTAATTCAAAAATAAATGCAAATTTTTTATATACTTCTGATTTTCTACATTTAATGCATCCTTATTGTTATAAAAACAAATACCGTTATTATTATAGATTTGTTTTATAATGAATATTCGTAACATTCATAATAAAATAAAATTATATCTATTTTCAGTTAATACAGAAAATAGTTATTATTTCATAAATAATATTTGGTATATATAGGAAAGGAGTCTTTCATAATTTGATGCATCCACTAATAAGCATCATATGGGACGCTCACACTATTCCATCATAATAACAACACACAAAACAATATAAAGCTCTATTCAACCACTTATTATGAGCTATTTATTTCATCTACTATAATAGTTTACAATCGAGAGTTTCAGATCAAATATCTTAACTTAAAGAAATAACTATTATAGAAAACTATTTTCTATAAAAAAATTATATTTGGAATATAAATCTGATATTTTATATAGCAAAGCTAGTAGGGTTTTATATTGGCCCTTCCAAATTTATTAATAACAAAACAAAACACACAACATACAAATAAGGAGCGACTAACAAGCTAGCCACTCCATATGGGAAACACAGAAAGAAGATACAGAGGCACAAGCACACATAACAGAAAAAGAAGAAGCCAAAAAGACTAACTCCAATAGTTAATAAGAGATTAGTTAAAAATTAAAGTTGGAGTTTTCAAAAGCCCTAGAAAAGGCTTTATTCAATGTAAATATTATGGTCACAACACTACTTTCCTTCCCTTCAAAGCACCTAACATACCTTTCTTTCCCAATTTGAGCCATGATAACAAGATTAACAAAGCAAGCCCACGTTCATTTTTCCATCTAGTTGACTTAAAGATAATGTCCTATTCCAATTTACTATCCCTATGAGGAGAGTGCATGCTGCATTTCAAAAGAATATATCTCCAAAGTTTTAATGTGAAAGAACATTTAAAAAATAAGTGTAGCACATCCTCATCACTTGATCTACAAAAGAAGCAACTGCTGGAATTAACAAGGACATAGTTCTGTTAAATTTTCAAAGTATGTAGTCCACTGCAAATAATCTTCCAAGGAAAGAAATTCTATTTTGGAGTATTAACTGGTTTCGAAATTCTTCTATACTATAGGAAGTATCTTTCCGAGCTAGGGTTCATAAGAATTTTTTAAACTAACTTTATGGAGTGAGATCTTTCCTTAGAGGACCATACATCTTTCTCATTAGAAAATAAGTGATGCACCTGACTAATCTCTCTCTAGAGTATTCTAACCCAGTTATTGCTAAAGTAAGGGAGGATTAGCTCGCCATCATTAATATAATCAGTGGCTCTGACCTGAGTAGGTATTCCTGTTTGCTACATTTTAGAAAAAGTTATCATATTGCAGAGGAGGACTCATTTGCATTGACCAAGGATCAGACCAAAACTTCACTTCATTTCTATCCATTACTTTACATTTGATGTTGGGAAGAATTAGTTCTCTTAATTTTAAATTTCCCTCCATATCAAACCACATAGAGGAGAAGCCTGCATTGTCCAGAAACTTTTGTTTCCAATGTGGTGAATTGTTGCCTATTTGACCCATAGGTTGTGTCTATTTGCTAGTGAGACTATCAAGATGCTTGGAGAAGGCAGCCCTATTCTAAACTCTAATGTTAGTAATGCCAAGGCGTCTAGTCTAAGGCAGTTTTCAACTTTTCTATGGGAAACTGAAAGCAGCTTTTGAGAATACATGTCCCCATGCGATAAGAAATGGTTGATAGCACTCTTGATTTGCTTGATTAATTTTGCTAGGAGACTAAAGGTTCTACACCAATAAACCATCATTGATGTAGTGATAGACTTGATGAGGGTAATTCTGCCTGCTTGAGAGATAAATTGTAGCCATCTGTTCATGATAGTGGTTATTTTCTCAAATAAAGGGAGACAATTGGAGAACTTTGGGTTACTAGCTATCAAGGGGATACCCAGACAATAAAATTGAGAGGAGCAGGTTGAAGTATAGATATATGGTATAATGTTGGTTGAAGGAGAAGTTGAACACTAGCGAGGAGAATGAAAGATTTATCAGAATTAACGTGGAGACCAGAGAATGAGTGGAAAGTGCTGAGAAAATTGTTTATGCTTTGTAAAGATTGGATAGAAAATTTAGTGAAAAGATTAAGGTCATATGCAAACATTAAGGAAGTAATTATAGGGTTCTTCAATTTAGGGTGCATCTCAAGTTATTTAAAGTTTGCGGCTTGATCAATTAATTGAGTTAGCACTTCCATAATAATGATAAAATGATAGGGAGACATGGGATCTCCCTGCCTAATACCTCTTGTTCCTGAAAGATATCCCACCAATCCTGAATTGATACTTAATGAGTAGGAAACAGAAGATATGCAAGAGTAAACCCAGCTAGCAAATGATAAGGGAAGTTCATCTTGGCCATGACTCTCACCAAAGCTTTCCAATGCATTGAGTCAAAAGCTTTCTTAATATCAAGTTTTAACATAGTCCTTGGAGAAATATTTGTTTTATTTTAATCATTCAAGAGTCCATGAGCCAACATGCAATTATCCAAGATATTTCTATTGGGCAAGAAACCAACTTGGTTATGAGAAATGTAGAAGGAAGGACTTGTTTAAGCCTAGCAGTTATGATTTTAGAAATACTTTTATAAATGAGATTATAGCAGGCAATGGGTCTGAAGCCAAAAACAGAATCAACACCATTGGATTGAGGAATTAAGGCAATTTTGGTGGTATTAATGCATTTGAGCATCCTGGCATGGTTAAAAAACTTATGAACCACTTTAGTGAGATCGTTGGAAATAATTGGCCAGCAAGAACTGAAAATGTTAGCATTGGATCCATCCGGCCACACACAAGATTCCTTATTCATAGTAAAAATGGCATCTTTAATTTCATCATAAGAAATCTTATTACCTACCAAGCCATTGTTCTCTTAAGAAAGCTTGGGAAGAGGAAGGTTTTCTAAGACACTAAGGTCAGGCTCTTTAAAGCTATTGGAATCCAGAGTGGATTTAAAATAGGCAAGAAAAGCATCATTAATAGCTTCAGGGTTTTTATGTAGGTTACCTTGTTGATCAATAATTTGTATAATGTTTTCCTTTGAATTTCTAATAGCTAGGAATTTATGAAATTGTTTGGATTTTCTGCCTCCATGCGTTCCCATTCCTTTCTTAATTTATGTTTTTTCAAGTCTAGTTTAGAAGCAAGAGCCAAGTCCAGTTTATCAGATAGATCATGTTCCATAGTAGAGAGAGGAGCAAAATTAGGGTATTGAAGCATCGAAAGTTGAACTTATTTGAGCTGCAAGGAAAGTTGAGAAGGTAGCTAATCACCATGCCCAAATTTGTCCCAAGGCTATTGACATAAAGCCTGTTTAGTTGCTTTTAGCTTTTGCTGAAAAATAAACATGTTATTATCAAAAAAATTTTTAGACTAACCATTTTGAACAATAGCTAAAAAATCTGGTTCCTTAGTCCATGTATTAAAAAATGAAAATAAGGTTTTCCTTTTCATGGCAACTCCTTACAAGAGATAGTGATAAGGGAATGGTCAGATAGTAATGGGTGGTGAACATGAGAGATAATGTTAGGCTATTTGATGAGGGTAGCTGAGTTAACAAAGGTGTTATCAATTTTGCTGAAGGTTCTCACACCAGACCTCCTTTTGTTATTCCAAGTATAGGCAGGACCTATAGAGGGAATTTCAAGGAGATTAGAGTGGTTAATTGCAATGTTTAGAGGAGCAATGTCATTAAGAGATAAAGGGAAATCACCATGCCTGTCACTAGCCCTAAGCATGCAATTGAAATCACCCTGCACAATCCAAGGATGAGAGTCTTGACTAAAGTAAGGGAGGTAATTAAGTGAAGAAAGTCTAGATGAAGGAGTGTTATCACCATACACAAAAGTAAGATACATAGATGAAGAGGAAGAAAGTGAAAATCATGGAAGTAAAGAAATTATTTGTGAGAAAGAATTAATTGGAGTTCGAAGGTAGATGGATTTGCCATAACCATGATTCTCCCATAAGGGGTATGGTTAGTATAATTCCCATTCTGGGTTGATGAATTTTGCTACAGAGATAGTAAGAGCTGTTGAAAAATTTTCAAATAACTTTGGGGTTTAGGTTTTGATTTGGAAGAGAAGAAGTAAAGAAGAAGAGAATATTAGTCCCACATGGTAGAAAGCTATACAAAATATTTGTATAAATATAGTTTTCTCATGTGGATGTTGGGGCCTTGGGGCTCCCACATGTTTGCTTTGTTGTGAAGAGAGAAGTCATGCAATACCACACGCGCGCCGCCGCCGTCCGTCCGAACCGGGTACGGGTTTCGGGTCCGAAAATATTTTTGGATCATATATGAACAGTAACGGGCCAGATTTCAGCCCGTTAAGGACCCAAAACCGGAATTTCTGAAATTGAATAAAAGGCGGGAAATTGCAACGGTTTTCTGAACGTTGCAAAATATGAATGGACGCGACGTTTAAATTGCGAACCGTTGCAAACGGTTGTGACACTTCGCGAATAGGCGCCTCTCTACCACTATAAATAGTGACGCCCAGAAATCATTGCGATCTGTATCAAAATTCTGATTCTTCTTCTTCTTCTTCACATAGCAGTTTTGCTACGCCAGAACTCCGTCGCCATTACTCTGTTTTGTGACGCCTCCGAGGTGTTGCAAACTCAGAAAACGTCGCAGAATTGCTCTCTTCTTCATCTCCATTCTATTCTATACAAATTGCATCATCAGAAACCATTGCTAAAGTGTTCTTAGTCGGATCAAAGACGTGCAAACTTTGAATCCGATTGCACTGTTATAGGGCTTCATTGAATCCTGAAAGTCGATAGTTCGATAACCCGTTTGTACCTGGTGGGTTGAACTATTGTCTGAAAGAATCTATTCCATAGATCCTTGAAGTCGGAAGTACAACATTATCTTCTTCATAATCGCCATCAAATTTGTCTCGAACCGCAAAATTCCCAACAAGAGCATGCTTTAGTATATTTTCAGTGATAGAGATGATGTTAAGGTCTTGTAGCTTGATAAATTGCTCCATAAGAGACAGCTTGGATACTTTATGAGCACCTCTAATAATCTATGATCTGATTTTGACTAACATAGAAAAACTACTAATGGATGAGAGAAGCATGTTTCTTCCACTCCTCCTAAGAGGAGAGTCGGTTTATGGCGTTTTAGGGTTTGACTTTTCCAAATTAAAATATTTCCCTTCATTAAGATATTGAATATATTTTTTCTCACTTTTTGTTAATAAGAGACCGTTTTGATTTGGAAGGATTAGGAGATGGAATAGATTGAGAAGAGGGATGAGAAACGGTGGAAATGGAGTTGGATTGATTTTGTCAACCAGAGGCTTGCCGAATATTGGCATAAGGTAGATCAGGGCAAGAATTAGGTTGATTGGAATAAGATATGATATTGTTTAATTGCATGGGAACATGAGATGTTTGCATGGGAGAAGAGGGATTTGATTGGGGAGTAGAAGAGGTGGTTGAAGTAGTATTTATTGTAATGATACATGCACATGGGGATGTACATTTTGTGGTGCATTTGACATGCACACTTCACTGTTACCAGGGACAAAAGACTTATCCTCAACATTTTACTTAATGTTTAATGCTGCATCAAGGCCATGCTTAGTTCCTGAAGCATCAATGCAAGCACTGACCAAGGCATTTGGGTTGACCAAATCCATATCAGTTCCATTTGAACCAGGTACCACATTTTCCTCATATGAAATTATTGTTCCATTTTCAATGCACATATCCTCCTATAAATTTTGTTAAACATGAAAACCGTTTTGCTGAACAAAAACATCATTTCCATGCTTCCATCCAAAGTACTATCTACATACTTATTTCCACCCAATATGTCCACCTTCTCAAGGTATTCACTAACAATTTCTTCTTCCACAATTTCCTTGTTCTTTTCTATCTCAACTGATATATACTTCTTGTTTTTATTGATTTTAGAGCCATCTTTGTTAAGAATTGCTTTTTTCTTTATATATTCAACTCTTCTTCATCCATTTCTGGCTGCAACTTCTCTTTTATGGTAACTGCTTTGTTTGATTCATTGTTAACTTTCAGTTTGGGATCATTATCATTAGCTTTGGCCCAGATTTCATTCTTACTGCAAGAATCCTTGCTTTAACCAAATACATCACATTTAGAAGAACTCTTAGGTTTCTATTAATAGTAAACATGAATACTTTGTTCAGTACCATCAAGAAGCAATACTAGGAAGAATGAAGCAGTTCAGAGAAAGGAGTAACTTCTATGAGACATTTTGCATAAGAAATTCTCTTTAATTTCTTTATCATTTCATCTAAGCATAGCAACTTGCCTAATCTATTAGCTAACCAATTTATGCCAATAAGTGACCATGCAATAAGAGGAATATTAGAGAACTGAACACAGATTGGAACATGCTTAACTGTACTACATACATTGCTGATTTTGGGATCCCATTCTTTGACTAAAAACATTTTAATCTTCATAGTGATTGGGTCTCCCTCAAGTATTTTCTTCTTGTCCTCCGAGTTAGTGATTTGAAATAAGAATGTTGTTCCATCTGATCTAACTTTAATACTACCTTTTAGCCTCCATGCCCTTTTCAAGTATTGTATAACTGCTGTGTAAGAAAGTGGATGATCTAGGAAGAATCGAACTATATAATCACTCCAAAATTCTTTCGTTGCTACCAGAACTTCGATTGGAGGCACAATAGTCTTTCCAGAGAATAAGAGATTCATGCCAATAGGTATGTAATTGCTTGCATTCCTAGGCTTCTTATTGAATAGAGAAGTCCATACCTGTTGACATGAGAAAAATAAGGGAGAGAAGATAGAGAAAGGACTTGAAAAGAGGAGGAATAAGCAGAGGAGAGGAAGTAGGAAGAGGAGAGTGAAGTGTGGTAGGGATAACAGGTTGGTCAGAAGGAGTGGTGGGAACATTTGAGGTACAGGTTAGAGATGACAGGGTATGGTTTGAAAGAGAGGGAGCCGCCATCAAAAAGAAAGGAAAAGCTGAACTAATTATCCTTGCTAACAATAAATCCAATTTCTCATTCCATATTAAGTATTTATTATTATTTTATATAATTCCCATTTTTCATATTTCTTCTTCAAGGAGAGGTGACCATTCACTCCCTTTATCCCAACCGTGCCTATATTACATCCACTATTGGACATTCGCTTACCTTTTCAAATGATCAAAACAGTCAAAAGGAATCACTTAATGCAAGACTACATTAAATTCTTTACAAAATCACAGTCAGGTATATTTAGCATTTTAAGGTTATCGAATATGTTGCACTTAATTAACTGATCGAAAATGACATTTCTATGATCAAATTCTTAGGTCGGTCTTTAGTCCTTGGTCTACTATTATTTTCAACACAATAAGATACTTTTTGTATTCAATCGCATTGAACACATATCTTGCACTATGATTTACTTTCATATTTTTAGTGAACTAATTTCATCAAGTTTTTGTATATTACGAACACGACTGTTTACCATAAAACTTTTGTATGTGATCTAATACAGATCGAATATCCATATTCTTGTATTGATTCAGAATTCAAAAGATAATATACAGTCTTAGTCAAATAAACATTTAAGTATCCAAAGTATGAATGTTCTAGTCGTTGCGTAGTTTAGCTCTCGAATGGGTCTTGAAGCAGCAATAAGGAAAAATATTAATTGGTAAATATATTTTATATTTCTTTGTCAATACAAAATCAGTTCATTAGTATATTTCAGTTGATAAACAATTTTATCAATTAGATTGTTTGCACAAATTTATTGACGTTGATAAATTTAATTTTGTATAGCATGTGTTATTACAATATTAGAAATGTTAAATGTTGTCATTACATTTTTCTAATAATGCTCCCACTAGATTTTTATACCCCTCAAAACCTTAGCAGAAATATAGAAATCATTCAATTTCTCTAATGAGTGTTAGAACTTGCTTTCCTTGGGATTTCGAAATTGAGTTTGCTCAACAAATCATAGGCCTATAAGCAATGAATTAACTCTATAATGATTGTATCATATAAAACTCCTAACCGTGGTCTTTTCCATGATCTTGACATTGACCTTGAGTTTTCTTAATAAATCAAGAGAGATTATTCACTCTTACCTATCATTTCTCAATGGTCTAAGTATAATTTATGTACCTAGAGTTTTCTCAATAATTACAAGCATGTATCTTACCTCATCTTAGCAATATCTTAATAGTACTACACATAATAGCTCTAGCTTGAAATTTCTCAATAATTCGTGAGCATGCAAGTAATCTACCAATATATAAATGATATAGGGAAACTCATAATCTTTAATATATTCAATGTGATATCGGTTTAAGCAATAATGTATTTCTTATGAAATACCCTTGTGATTCAAGTGTTGGACATATCTGAAATCACCACATATGTACCATAAATATTTATTTAATCCAAAAATCTAGTTTGATTTTTTTAGTTCTACTGATATTTTAATTATACATATAACTATATAAATTCAATTTATTTATAACTATTATAATTTAATTAACTTATATATATCTTGTTAATCAAATGATATTTAATTAATCTTAATTCTTGATTTAATTAACTAATTTAATTAGACTTTATTTTAAAATTTTAGAATTTTAATTTATTCATCTTAAACTATTTAAAAGGATATTTAACAATAACTTTACAATTGTCTATTTGTGTGTAAATATATCAAATAACATACATAAAGGTATATATATGTTAATTAACTATTTAATTAATTAATTATTCAATTAAACATTTTAATTAAATATATAATAAATTTCAAAAATTTAATTAGTTTAATTTTTCCAAACAATTATGTGAAAATTAAATCATTTTAAATTATTAACTATAACCTTTACAGTCTTTACATATATACATATGTACATACATACATATACATATCACTACATATATATTTTAATTAATCAACATTTACTTAATTATTTATAAAATAAATAAATTATTATTTATTTAATTAAAACATTTTCATTAATATTTTTTAATTTACCTTAAACAATTTTAAATAAAATTTTATATATCAATCAATCAACTTTTATTTATTTATTTATTTGATTATTAAATTAGTTAAATATTTATAAAAGTTTAAAAAATATTAAATTGATTTTTCAAAACAATTTTTAAAAATTAAATTTATTTTAAAACATTTATAAAAATTCCTTTTATAATTCAAACTTAATATTTAAATTTGAAATAAAATTTAAATCTTCGAATCTAAATTTGAAAACTAGCCCAAGGGCTAAATAAATCAGGGCCTTATATCTGAGCCAACCTTTTGGACTTTCTCCACCCATTAGGTCAGACTAGTAGCCATGGAGGGGAGAATATTTTTATTCAACCCCAAGCCTAGACACTAATATTTTAGATATCCATCAGATAAAAAAGCTTATTAGTTTGCCCTAAATTTTGGCTAATGAGATTGCATAAACCATATAAGCTCTGATACCATTATTGGGTTTGGTACGCTTTCGTAGCAGATGAAATAGGTGAATTTCAAAAAAATTCCTTATTTGGCTCTTAATATATCTACGTAATCTATTAAATAACATTGGATCCGATCTATTTGTTAGATGAAATCATATTTTATTTTAAAATATTTGATTTTTATTTTATTCATCATGTTAAACAACTTTATTTAATATCTATTTTGAATATATCTAATATATTCATACATCAACATGATAACAAAATAATAAATGAGCATGTGTACAAATATATGTATATACATATAGATATTAGGATTTATATTTATTGCATATATATATGTATGTAAATCTATATAATTTAGATATATATATGTGTATAGAATATATATATATATATGTATGTGTGTATATTGCCATGTTATTATAAAATTAATTTTATGAAAAATATGTAAATGAGTTATTAAGGGAGATACTCTCATTAATAGCCTTTTAAATGCTAAATCAGATAACTTTCAAATTCGATTTTGTTCTTGTTATCCTGCCTTTTGATCAAGCAGAATCCAGACAAACTAGATAAATAGAACTTGGAGTTATCAAGGTGGAAAGCCCAGAGAGATAGCCCAAGAGTCCAAAAACCAAGCACAAACCGAGCCAAGTGAAAGCCAAAACCATAAAAGACAAGAAGATAGTGGGATCCCCCAAGTTGGGGATCGGTACCGACTCCCACTGGGGATTGATACCAACTCCCAAATACAACTTAAGTGGACCCCATCTTCTACCTACATGCTTATCTCGGTACCAAAAGCCAATTTCCAAAGTTGGTTTGTTGATTCAATGCATTTCTCCATCGAACTCCACAGACATTTGAAACTACAACTTTGTTCTCCTTTAGCTCCATCATTTTGGCTTAGAAACAAGCTAAAATAAGTACAAACATCAGTGGAATCGAGAAGATAACTACAAGACGATTCAAGGTGAGGGATTGAAGACGCTAAATATGGACATCTTGGGGATCGGTACCAACACCCACTTCAGGATCGGTACCGACTTCCAGCTTCTGCTGAGGTGGTTTCTATTATTTTAGGAGAATTGATCAAATTCGTGCACAACATTTTGAAGATATTTTAGATGAGATTTTAGGCCCCCTACCTCTATAAATAGGGGGTAGGGCTCATTTTTGGGGACCTTTTGGCTCTAGTTCCATTATTTCTTGTATTCTTGTAACTCTGAAATTCTAAGTGTTAGAGTTATATCGACCCCCAAGAACTTTTGTCTCCAAATTGGAATAAGCAATAAACTTCAAAGTGGACGTAGGCCTTGCTTCGCCTAACCACTGTAAACGATTGTGCCTTGTTTATTTCCACATTTTCATTTTTTAATTTAATCTCTACTATATAAACTTTTGGGTGTTCATGCCATTTTTTTTCCAAACATTTTGGTGCTTTCACCAAGAAAGATATTCTCAGGCCATTTGGATCCATCATCTACTATTAGATTCCCTATATCCAAGAGATTGATCCAATTTCTCTGTCTTTTAATTCTACAACTCAGAATTCCAACAAATCTACTTAAAGCTTTCTACCATGGCCCCATTAAGAAGAGATCATTTTACCAATTCCAGAGCTACTACTGAAGTTGAGAATCAGAATCCTTAGCACAGAGATGGGGTTGTCCAACCAACTCAACCAAAGATCCAAACTCCAAAAGACGTCATGAGCGGTATGGATATGGATTGATGATGAAGCAGATGTAAAATAGATTACAGGCTAGTCAACAGGAGACGAACATCACAATGCAACAGAGCTTGAGGCTGTTGAATGAGCGAACTCAAAACAGCCGTTGATGGAGTAGAAGAGGTTCAAACTCAGAATCAGAGAGTTCTTCTTTATCCGAGTGAAGACATAGGGAATGAAGGTAGAAGAAAACTCAATATGCTATAGGAAAATTTGCACAAGGAAGAGGACGAGCCCCAGACTCAAATTTAGGGATCGACACAGATCCCCACTTGAAACTCGGTACCGATCCACAAAATGGTAGGCCCAGGGCCTATCCTTTGGAAGGTGGCATGGATGTCATCCTAGGATGTGCCGTTGGAGTTCTGAATCTGGAAAATCACAATATTGTTGATGATATTGCTCATGGGAATCAAATAGGGGGTAATGCTAGATGAATGGGTCCCTCGCAATTCGTGGAGCCTAAGTATCGAGCACCTTCCCAAGAGCATTCACCCTGCCGAACACTTGGGGCAGGACATGATCACCGCCGTTCAGTTGAACCAGTTGATTCTAACTATTTGGAGGATATCGTTAGAAGGTTGGTAGTGAAAACAAATCTAGAACTAATGATGATTAGGAAAATTATGCTAGTCAGAACCCATTTATAGAGGATGTCCTTCACGGGAGATACCGCCAGAGATTCAACATGCCAACGATGCCGTTGTATAGAGGAACGATGAATCCTAGGCAACAATTATTAAGATATGAATGACATATGGATTAAGCCAGGGCTTCCGATGCTATGAAATGCCATTTTTTCCCAATTTTCTTAGAAGGGATGGCTATAATGTGGTTCACTCGGCTTCTGTCGAGGTACATATCATATTTTGCTAAATTTTCACGAAAATTCATGGAGCAATTCCATTTGCACACCTCACATCTGAAACACATGATCTCAATGTCTAATGTTTATCAGACCGAGGGAGAGTCATTGCGGGACTATTTAAATCGGTTCAACATGGCTGTAGCAAAAATAATGGATCCATAGGAAGATATGGTGTGGATGGCACTTTGTAGGGGAGTTCATCTGGACTTAGACTTTTGGGATTGGATAGAAAGGAAGCAACCATCGACAATGGAAGCTTTCTATAGGAAAGCTAATGAGTATTTGCGATGGGAGGTTGTGCGTAAACATCCACGGAGGATTGATACTGGAAATTTGAATGAGCCGATTCAAGGTAATATTGCTGTAAAAAAATCTGGAGGAAGCTCTGGGAATGTTGATGTGAAAGTTGGTAATCAGAACAAAGGAGGAAAAAAAAGATAGGACAAAGAAGGAAAACCAAATAATAGGAGTCATTTCAGGGGTCCCAAGTATGACAATTACACTGAATTGAACAACCCGATAGAAAACATCTATCTGGCTACTCAGCATACCGAACCGTATAGAAAGCCAGCTCCTAGTGAGTCAACTACGAAGGAAAAGAAGTTGAGCAAGTTCTGCAGATTCCATGAGACTCACGATGATAATACTAATGAGTGCAGGAACTTGTGCGACATGATTGAAGATGATTTAATAAGGAAAATGAAATTGCAGCAGTATGTGAAAGCCTTACAGGATGAAAGGCAGGGAAATTCTAGCGCCCTTGGGTCGTCTTCCCAGAAGGGGAAAGCTAAGCCTAGTGCAGATGCATTTAGATGGCTAGAAAAATGATTGGTGATAAACACAATCTTCGGTGGGCCTCCTATCGATAAGAGCTTTGCAGAAATGGATAGATACATTAGAGCCTTGAAGCATGCTAAGAATGAAAGTTGCTATGCCGTCGAGGATTGAGCTCCAACAAAACAATCTCAAACCATGATAGACGATATTGTTTTCCAAAATAGGGATGCTGATCGAGTGAAGGCTTCGACAATTGACCCACTCGTGATCTCAGCTACGATTGGTCTGACTATTGTACGAAAGGTGCTTATTGACTGTGATAGTTCAATTAATATTTTTTTCAAAAAAGCTTACGATCAACTGATGTCGGAGGAGAGAGATTTGAAGCATTATAGATCCCATATATAGGGGTTCAACATGATGGCTTGAAGCCATTGGATTTGTCGAATTACCAGTGGAACTTGGTGAGGGCGACCGTAGGCGAGTGTGGGTAATTCCATTTTCAATGTTGGATATCTATTATGCATATAATGCATTCTTGGGCCCATCAACCCTAGCCGAATTTAGAGCGGCCATCACTCTTTGGTGTTTAACTATGAAATTCCATATAGATAATGGTGTGGGGATCGTGCACGGAGATCAAGTGACTGGCCACAAGTGATATGTCACTTATTTGAAGGGAGGAAGGCATAAGGAGAAAGGGAAGAGTATAGAGGGGGTACTTTGCATAAAGGCTTTGGATGCATAGAAACCACCGCTTGAGCCCCTGCTCAGGCAAACTAGTAGGCTCTACGATAACATGGACCGATGAAAAATGCTGGAGGGCGAACGAGCAGCTCCCGTCGAGTTAGTAATCGTTGTTCTAGTCAGTAGGGATGACCCAAATAAAGTCCTCAAGGTTGGATCTCAGCTCGGTGCTATTGTGATGAGGGAGTTGGTTGGTTTTCTCTAAGAAAACCTGGATGTGTTTGCTTGGACACACTTAGATATGTATGGGATATTTGCCGAGATAGTAAGCCATGCATTAAACATCAATTTGAAATGCATTCCTGTGAAACAGAAACGCCAACTTAGGTCTAGAGAGATCCGCTGCACTCGAGAAGGAAGTGGATAAGCTGAAGGACAATGGCTTTATCGGCGATCCTCTATACCCAGATGGGGTATCTAACTCTATTTTGGTGAAGAAAGTGAACGGGAAGTGGAGGACATGCGTTGACTATTTGGACTTGAATAAAGCATGCCCGAAGGATAGCTTTCCGGTTCTAGGAATAGATCAGTTGGTGGACTCAAGTGATGGGCATGAGTTACTTTCATCCATGGAAGCGTACTCCAGATACAATCAAATCCCGATGCATGTCCCAGATCGGGAATACACCAGTTTCAACATCAACCTTGGACTCTATTGCTATCTAGTCATGTCCTACAGATTAAAGAATGCAGAAGCGACTTACCAGATACTTGTGAACTGAATGTTTATGAACCAAATTGGACGATCAATGGAGGCTAAGGTGGACGATATGCTCTTGAAGTCATGACGTTCGCATTGATGTTCTGGTGTAAATGTTTGATGTCTTCCGACAATATGGGATTAAGCTCAATCCCCTGAAATTCTCTTTCGGTGTTGTTTCAGGGAATTTTTTGGGCTTCATTGTGAACTCTTGTGGAATTGAAGCCAATCCAGAGAAGAAAAAGGCTTTGAGAGAGATCGAAGCCCCAAAGACGAACAATGAGGTCCAAAGCCAAAATGGGAAGGTCGCCTCCTTGAGTCGATTCATCTCCAGATCCACTGACAAATGCATCCCTTTCTTTAAGGTGATCTAGAAGGGAAAGAGAAACTTTGAATGAAATCTAGACTGCAAAGATGCATTCCAGGCTCTAGTGGATCACTTGGAGAGACCTCCTATTCTCTCAAAACTGGTGGATGATGATGATTTGTTCTTATATCTAGCGGTGTCGACACATGCTCTGAGCGTCGCACTTGTACGTGAGCAGTCTCGCATACAATGACTGATTTACTACATTAGCAAGTAGTTGACATAAGAAGAAAGAAACTACCCAAGACTGGAAAAGCTCGCATACTATTTGTTGATCGCTTTGAGAAAGCTCTACCTCTGTTTCCAAGCTCATCAAATCAATGTCCTTACTGACCAGCCTTTATGAAAAGTCTTGCAACAACCTGAGACTTCTGGAAGGCTGTTGAAATGGAACATTGAACTAAGTCAATATGATATCACATATCACCCTCGAAGAGCAATCCAGGGTTAGGCTTGGATGTATTTCATAGTTGAATTCACCACACGAGATGATCCTCTAAAGAGCAGTGGAGAAAAGGAAGTTGGATGGAAGATGTACATGGATGGTGCATCCAATGATCGGTGTTGTGGCATTGGAGTTGTGCTTGTCACTCTCGAAGAACACCCGATCAGTTGTACCTTGAAACTCAATTTTTCGACAATGAACAACGAAGCGGAATACGAGGCCTTGATTGCAGGACTCAAGATCGTTAAGGAGCAGAAATAAAGACTTTACACATTTTCTTCGACTCCCTGCTAGTGGTATGCTAAGTTTGAAAAGAGAACCTGGCAGAAGGAGCAATCTAGATCCCTATCTAAACCGAGTTTTTGAGCTGCTTGACGACTTTGAATATTGCACGATTACTCATATTCCCAGAGAGGAAAATGAGAAATCCGACTTGCTTGCTAAGTTGGCTGGTCCTGGAGATGCACAACTCATGGGCCTAGTTCCAGTGGAAGTACTTTTGGCTCCAAGCATCGAACAAATGGATGTCGATTTGATCATGGAGACTGAGCCTGGATAGGGGTCATGGATGACTCCGATTCAGGATTATTTGCAAAGAGGGATCCTTCTAGAGAGAAGGAATGAACGACGATAAGTCCTTCGCCAAGCTTTGAGATATATCATGAAAGAAGAAATACTGCATAGAAAGGCTTAGGACAAGGCCAAATGAGTTTTGAGAGAAGTTCATGAAGGGGCTATGGCGACCACCCTGGGGGGCAGACCATAGCGAAGAAGATCCTTCGTCATGGATAGTTCTGGTCGACTGTAAATTAATATGCAACTGACTACACCTAAATATGTGACAAGTACCAGAGATTTGCTAAAATTTCAAAGGTCCCATTGATGGAAATTGCTTAAATGGTCGGTCCTTAACCGTTTGTAGTTTGGGGTACTAATATAATCGGTGTATTACCAATATCTAAAGGTGGTGTGAAGTACGCAATCGTGGCGATTGATTACTTTATTAAATGGGCTGAGGCGGAGTCTTTGGCCATGATTACCATGAAGAAATTAATCAAATTTGTTGTTTGTAATATCATCTGTCATTTTAGAGTTCCACAAGCGATCATTACCGATAATGGGACACAATTCGATAGTATGTAGTTTAACGATTTCAACTGTCAACACTGCATAGAGAAGAGATTTGCAGCAGTGGCATATCCTTAGACAAATGGATAGGTTGAAGCTGTAAACAAGATTATTAAGTCCATTCTTAAGAAGCGATTGGAAAAGGCCAAAAGCAAGTGGGTCGATGAACTCCCGTTAACACTTTGGGATTATCGAATCACCCGCAAATTTGCGACTGGCCACTCTCCCATTACCTTGGCATATGGATCGAAAGCTATGATTCTGGTTGCACTGGAAGCGCCTCCTTATCGGGTTACTCACTATGACCCATGGACAAACGAGCAACTCCATCTTGATATGATCGATGAGAAACAAACTGAAGCTGAGTTGAGGGAAGACGCTCACAAACAACAAGTCGCTCGATATTATAACACTAAAGTCAGGAGTCGAACCTTTGAAGTCGACAACTTGGTCCTCAAATGAATCTTTCCTGGCCCTAACAACTTGAGCACGGTTTGGGATGGTCCGTACGTAATAGAGGAAAACCTTGGAGATGACACTTTTAATCTAGCAACTATAGATGGGATCTCACTTCCGAGGGCGTGGAATAGCAAGCATCTACGAAACGATTTCACTTAGAGAATAAATTTGTAAATAATTGGCTAGAGCCATATAATAAGATAGAATTTTGTCACTTTCTGTCATTAATCAAATAAGGTGACCTTTCAAGCTAGAAATTTCATCTCTTCATTTCTTAAGAGTTGTGACTTGACTAGCTCGAACGAATCTACATATGAATAATGAAGATGAACAGGTTCCTAGAGATAGGTGCCGATCAAATTTCTATGGTCCATGATCGGGCCCATGAAGTCCCTCTTGATGTCTGGAGATTGACATCAGCTACCTCTTGCCTTTGGATTGGGGGCAAGAGTATAAACATAAGCGAGACAAGATATGATCGTCCGCACCCTAACTCTCGATCTCGGAGTAGGAGCTGGAATATAAATTTAAACAGGATGCGATACAAGCAACCGTACCCTAACTCTCATTCCTGGAGTAGGAGCTGGAGTATAAACTTAAGCCAAATAAAACACGATCATCCGCAAATTAACTCTTGCCTTCGGATTGGGAGCAAGAGCACAAACTTAAAAACGGATGAGACACAACTGTCCGTATGAGAACTCTTACCCATGGATTGAGTGTAGGGGTATAAATAATGAAGAGTTAGATACGACCACTCACTCACTCGACACTCATCCTCGGAATGAGGGCAGGAGTATAAATGGAAATAGGCATGCAAGTCTGTATAATCCTTAACTTCTTGCTAGGAGTAGGCAGAACAGAAGGTCCACACTCGAAGTAAAGCGGGATCCAATTTTTAAGCCTTCGATCAATGCTCGGAGTTAGGCGTGATCGAATGCTAGCATCTTGAATGACGATGTATAGATTATGATTCTAAGTAGTTAACTTAAACTCGCGCCAAGAGTTTGGTGCGGTTGGAAGATAATCACAAAATAGATTAAGGACTTGATCCGAAAATGACCATTAAAAAAAACAAATCGCAAGTACATTGAATAGAAAGTGTATCTCTTGAGCATGTTTTGAACAAAGATTTAACAAACCAAAAGTCTTTGTTATTGACATTAAACTAGGAAAGCTAAGTACAGATGGTCCACACTAAAAGCAAAAAAGCGGTAATGGGGATCAAACCCATACAATGTCGGCTAACAAATGAAAGGAGTACATCTACGAAGAAACAAAGCAGCAACTATTTCTTATTTGACTTCTTCTTCTTCTTAGAACCAGGGGAGACTTCACTCAAGCTCTCTCCTTGCCTCTTTCCATCTCTGCCTCTACTGCCTTGGCTTTTGGAAGTAGTGCTTTGCGATGATCTATCAAGCACACTATGGCCGCTCTTGGGAGTATAAATGGAGGCCGAAATGCTCTGTGAAAATACTGTCAACGTACTTCAAGCACTACCTTGTGGAGGAAAATAAAATTAAGTGAAAATGGTTTTCCTGGGCAAAGCAATTGACAACGGAGGAGGGAAAACTTCTATTTTCTCTTGCTTGATTTGACTGGCAAGGAGGATATCCTTTTCAAGTTTTTGCCCAAGCCTATGCATGGACTGGGAGACCACAATAATAATAACATCCTCATCAACCTGAGTCCCCTGATTCTTATCATTTCCTACTTCCAACAAAGCATCTATCAAGTGCTTGTCAAGGCTCAAGATCTCTTTAACCGGGATGTTGGGAATTATTGTCGAAGTCATGATGATTACGAACTCTATCGTCAATATTTGTGGCCCCGGTTGAGGGTCCTTGGAATGAAGCGGAGCAATTGCAGGCTGATCTGTAGTTGAAGAAATACAAAGAGAGAAATTAGTGACGTTGATTGGCAACATGTCAAATCACTGGAGAACAAGAGAAGTAAATGAGATACATTCTCCAGTTTGATCTTCAGCATGAGCTGGAGTGCTGCTGGGAGTTCCCTCGAGAATACGGAAGAGAATAGTGGACTTCTAGAGTTGTGGTTTCTCTGGATCATAACCAGTATCGGTAGAGGAATCAATGGTGGAATTAGGAGCTGCTTGAGTCCCGAAAGTTTGACAAGCTGTAACTTCATGAGGCGTAGAGCTGGAACCTTCGCCTAATTCTTTTTGAGCGGTCGCATCATGTTCGAGATAAATGAGATGCTAGTTGTCATGAAGGATTTTGGGCACATTTCTCTTCAAAATCTCTTTTTCCAGCTACTCCATATCAATGTTATCACTTTTAAGAAATTACTTCTCTTCCTCTACAACCCGTTCCCAAGCACGGGCGAGCATTAAAGGGTAGTCCTCCCTGAAGCACTCTAGATTTCGAAACTTGAGCACAATTGCATTGTATTAAGTGATCAGCGGTTCAAATCCCTTCATCATCTGGTCTTCTACCCGTTGTTCCATGGCTTCAACTTCTCTCTTAACTACTGCTCCGACCGCTCTTTTAACAAGGGCATCCACGTCCCTGGCTTTCTCAAGTGCTTCGTTCTTCTCTATTCTGAAGGTGACCAGCTTGTTGTATGCGTCCTGAGCAATTTTCAACGCTTCATCTTTTTCCTTGGTCTTGCACTCGAGCTTGGTTTTCAGTTCAGCTGCATTCCTTTTGGCAGCCTCTCTTTCCATTACAAGTTTATGGTTCCGATGACGTGCTTGCTCGATTTCATTCAAATGGTTGGATCTCTCGGCTTCAAGTGCTTTAATGGCCTCTTCGACCTTCTTCTTCGCTTTGGCTTAGGGTTTTCTTGAGTTCTCAATCTCAGTTGAGAGCAGCTATGATTTTGTTATTCTCAGCTTCAATGAGTTTCTGGTTCTCTATCTCCAACAACCTATTTCTTGAAACTTTTGAAATCACTTCGGCTAGCTTTTCCCATTCATTGTATTGATTTTGGACATCGATCGTGTAGTCGATGGACCTCTGTTGGACTTCAACGGGAATTCTCTTTAAGTTTGGCAAAAACGTAACTCTATTAAAGAAAATGTTGGACAATTCAATCTTAAGCTTAACCATCTGACCCGTAGTATCTACCTGCTGCTCCACTGTAATAGCCGGAGCAACAATGCTTCCTTTTCCTGGCCTCTAATGAAAAGTATCGAAGCCACTTTTATGATATTTGCGCTCAGAAGACCGACTGGAGTAAGCTAACGCCATGGACTATAAAGGGACAAAGGTAGTGGTTGAGCTCGAGAAAAGTCAGCTAGTGGAATGTCATCACAACGGTTAGGTTGCCTATTCGGGCCTCTAGAAGGAGGTGATCTAGATCTAGGTCGACGCTTAGAAGCACAATCATGAGAAGAACGGTCCCTGTTGTAACTACCACTACCCCGGTAGTCTCTATCGTGACTGGAGCGATAACTTGAATCATAGTCTTAACCACTCCCTTGATGGTACGAGCACGACCGGGGGCATTGGACATCATATGCCTTCTCTTCCAGTGATAGAAATAAATGTTTTCTCTTATCCATCGAACCTGTAAAGAAAACAAGAATAAGTTAGAGCAAACTGGCATGGACATGGATCAAGTGCGAGTGTCATATAGTGCACTTGTGTGTATGTGTGTCCTAGTGTCCCCCTGACAGGCCATGTACTGGAGCTTTACTCTGGGAGTAACCTCTCCTACACCGGTTGGTACGTTTTCCTTCTCAAAGTGGATCGAAGAACCGATGTCATTGATGATGATGTTACCAATGTCAAAAGGGCTGAACTCCATATGGGTAGACCCTAAATCGACGAACATGCCTGTTTAAAAAATAGATTGAGTCTTCTCTTCACTTGTGACTGGTGGAGACTGAGTGGAAGTCTACCTCTTTAAAATTCTCACAATCAATCTCTTTTTAGAGCAGGCGGTCGGTCATCTCTGGGTTGTTCGGCCAGAGATCCGTGAAATACTTCATTATTGCTTTGGCTGGCCTCACCACCCTCTCCAATTATTTCGCCTTTCTCGGCGCCTTCATGTTCTATGTTTTCTACGGCTCTGGCCCTAGGACTTAGGGTTTGGGGCAACTTTGGATCAACTTCGTCGCCTTCGGGTGAATTATTACCATCATCATCCTCAATGTGGACAAACGAAACTATTCCCGTGCTATGGCCTTCCTCCAATTAAACCATGGGCGAGAAGATTCTTGTCCGTCAACAGAGTTCTTATATACCTATCCTCGGCTAGGACTGCCATAAGAGTATTAATGGTATCTGAAAGTGATCCGCCGCTTGGTCTCGCCAGAACATCCTGTACAACAGTGAAAGATAAATTAAGTATGCAAACTATAATACAAATGCACGAATGGCATTTGAAATAAAACTTACATTAGGATATCCATCTACAAGCGTACCCGGGTGACATCGTACATAGACCATTCAGCCTTAAAATAACTCTGCTTGTTCCAAGCCCCAGTAATGATTCTGCAACCCTTCATCGGCTCTAACTAAATAAGAGACGGGTTTTCTTTGCGGCTTCTAAAGTTATAAATGTATCAGATTTCTTCATAGCTAGGCACTCGATTCAAATGCTCAGAGAAAACTAGATAAGTGCTCAGAAGAAAAGCGTAGCTGTTTGGATGCAGCTGTGTGGAGGCTAGTCTCATGAAGTTTAAGAGTCGATAGATGAATTGATCAAATGGTGAGACGCATCCCGCCAGGAACTTATGTCTGTTGCAACCTATATATATACACTTCTAGAGGATCGTGAGCTCTCTGGTCACGAGACGGTGTCAGAACATCATCAATTGGGATTCTATGCTTACCGCATATCCTCCAAAGAGACCCTTCATCAATTTTGGAGGGAACAGAATCGATCGGGTTATTCAGTATTACAACATCCTCAAGAGTATCGGGAGTAGGATCTATTTGAGGCTCATCTACCAATTCAACCGGGGATCTGTTACTCTACTTTGGGATTCTCTAGATTTCGTTGATCAACAAGTGGAATTTCTGGTTGCTGCTCTTGTTAGATAGGAGTTTGATGTGCTTGAGAAGTTGTGGTTGAGATTGACTCTACATTGGACTCAATATAATTTGAAGGTTAAGTTCCTATAGTCCAAGCATCCAAATGTTTGGAACGTCTTTGGTCCATTTCTATATAAAAAACTGGACAGATAATCAACATTAGAAGATTAATTACAAGCCATACCCCCTGTGCTAAAGTGGATTCTAGTGCACCGTCAAGTAGTTCAAATTTCCGATATTATTTAATGGTTCATTTTTAGCAGTTTATCTTAAATTCTAGAGATCACTCAACGTGACCATCATCACTTACCGTCCTAACCAGTTTCACATCATTGGCTATGCTTTGGAGAAGGTTCGAGGCCGAAAAGAGATTGCAAATTCACAATGAACCATGGAAATAAGAGATTCAAAAAATTCAATTAAGTGTGGAAGTTGTACAACTCCAAATATCAAAGGAATTCCATCCCTCTTCTTTCATCCCCACCGACTCCAAAATCATGGCCAACCATGGCAGATTTACCTACATTCACAGCCATCCACGGTAGCCCATCAACGTCATCTGTCCACCTTCAAGTCTAATGCCTACCTATTCAAATCGAGTGAACACCAAGGAATGGTTTCTCAAAATTAGGGCTTGGTGCGGAAATGTGGTGGATCGGGTTTTGCACATGGCCTGAAGGCAGTCATGGAGCAGCGGTCTTTCGTGAAGGTAAATGGTGGTGGTCCTAGCTAAGGCGGTGGCATGTCTTGGTTGGAAGGTCAGAGGTTTGGATGCTTTGAATGGCGAGAACACAATTTTTGATGATCGGTAGCAGTGAAGAGAAGGAAGAAATAAAGTTGAGTGGGTTTTATAACCCAACCCGAAAGTCTTAGCTACAAAAACTTAGAAAATTCTACAAGGCTGGAGTCGATACTGACTCTTGGATTAGGGATCGATAATGAGTCCCAAAAAAAATGTACAAGCATACATATGGTATATGCATATGTGTGTGAATGCCTATGCACTTATGATGAGCCATGTGTGTATATACCCAATACATGATGACTAAAGTTGAACGAAAATCAGATTCATACATGATGAACTCATGGGTGGGGTCAGTTTTAAACCATCAAACTTAGAATAGCAGACCACGGGATCACGTTCTAGATTTATAGTCTAAGATGTCGGCAGAATGTTGCAACGGGTCATTATGGACATGACAATTTATGGAATCGATTCGTGAAAGGATAGCAATCATTCAAACCAAAGAGTGGAGTCCTTCAAAGGAATTCGAACTTGTCTCGATTCAAAGCACATCAAGTTGGAAACGAGATATACTTTGGGGGCAAGTGTTATCCTGCCTTTTGACCAGGAAGAACCTGAATGAACTAGATAGATAGAACTTGGAGTTAGCAGGGCATAAAACCAAGAGAGTTAGCCCAGCAGTCCAGAAAAAAAGCACAAACAAAGCCACAAAGTCAAGTCAAAATCATAAAGACAACAAGATAGTGGAATCCCGCAAGTTGGGGATCGGTACCGACTCTCACTAGGGATCAGTACTGACTCCCACTATGGATCGGTACAAACTCCCAAATACCACATGGGTGGACCCCATCTTGTGCCTACATGCTTATCTCGGTGCCAAAAGCCTTTTTCCAAAGTTGGTTTGTTGATTCAATGCATTTCTCCATCGCAGTTCACGGACACTTGAAACTATAACTTTGATCTTCCTTAACTCTATCATTTAGGCTCAGAAACAAGCTAAAACAAGTACAAACAACCGTGGAATTAAGAAGCTAACTACAAGACAATTCGAGTTGAGGGAATGACGACATCAAATATGGACATCTTGGGGATCGGTACCGACTCCCACTTAGGGCTCAGTACCGATTCCCATCGTCTATTGAGGTGGTTCCTATTATTTTGGGAGAATTGGTCAAATTCGTGCATGATGGTTTAGAGATATTTTAGACGAGATTTTAGACCCCCTACCTCTATAAATAGGGGTTAGGGCTCATTTTTGGGACCTTTTGGCTCTGTTTCCATTATTTCTTATATTCTTATAACTCTAAAGTTCTAAGTGTTGGAGTTTTATCGTCCCCCAAGAACTTCTGCCTCCAAATAAGAAATAAGCAATAAAACTTCAAAATGGAAGTAGACCTTGCTTCGTCAAACTACTATAAATAGTTGTTTCTAGTTTATTTCCTCATTTCATTTATTTTTCTTTATTTAATCTCTATTACATAAACTTCCGAGTGTTGGTGCCATTTTTAGTTCAACCAGGTCTACATTAGATCTAGTTTGTTTACGTTCCATATGTGTATTATACATCAAATCACCTATATGTATGTATGTATGTATGTATAAATAAACTTAAAATATTTAAATCATATCCAAAATAAAGGATTATTTACATCTATATATAAGGTAATTAAAATCTAGCAAACTAAGTATATATTTTAAATCTAATTTTACATTATAAAATTATACACACACACACACACATATATATAGATATATTATAAAATAAATACGAAGCCAAAATAATTTAATATATATATATATATATATATTTAAACAATTTAGATGTATAAATTTTGCACATTTTAAAGCATAGCCAAGATGAATAATTAATTATTGTATGTGCATATAAAAATTTAACGTTAAATAAAGTATAATTTTTATAACGTTATCCGGTATTTGAACCAAGCATATTTCAATGTATCTGAACAATGAATTGATGAAGAAATGTTTCAAGAAGCTTAGAGAGTATCAAGATTGAAGAACTTAAGAGAATAGGCCAAAACATGCAACTCATATCGATCGGTACTAATCTATTTGGATTGATACCGAATGTTCATAAAAGATTTTAGGGTCCACTCTACTATATGTAACATCCAAATCATAGAGTCGAAAAAAGAAAAATATTGCTATAAAGTGACATGGGTCGGTATTGACCCATACTGATCGTTACTGAGCCATATTGATTCCATGATTTGACTATCTAAGAGTCAAAGACTTGTGCTGAAGCAAAGAAAATGGCAAACGAAAATTCAAAATATGGGTTAGTGTCGATTCATATCTATCAGTACCGAACCGTATTGATTATTAGAATTCATGCTTTTTGACATGATCTTTATGCTGGAACTTCGGATCTGAAGATATTTGTTCATTCAAACCAGACCTAGCGATTTTTGGCTCGAATTCTTTTATAAATAGAGAGCTTTCATCAACTAGAAAAGGAGTTTTGATTTTTTGCAAGCATACTTTGTCAAATTCGAAACTCGCCAATTTTTAGTGAACAATAATGGACGTATGCACAATATTTTGGTCAAACCACATTAAAAGTTATGTTTTCTCTCATTCTTTGATTCGTACTTATTTAATTTTTGTTTTTATTAGATTGAGGGTGTTCGGCAACTTTTTGGCCAACATATTTTGGTGCTTCCACTAAGAACAAAGAAGTCGAGGTAATATCCAATTGCTACTAGGACTTGGATAAAGTCTCCAATTGGATCTAAAGGAAGATATGCCTCATTAGAAGGCTTGTAGTTCCAGAGTGATAACCAAAGGAGAGCATGAAGGCTCTCACCATGAAGATGAAACTACTCAATCAACTCATGTAAACTTTAAGTGTGCCGGATGTGGCAACGAAGTATGAGTTGGATTGCATGATGGTGGAGGTGAATAAGAAAATGATGTAGAATTAAACGTCCATAATGGAAGAGATGAAGAGATTGTTGTCCCAACCCAATTACCAAAAGAGATTCTGGAAAAAGTAGAAGAGATTACCTGTCTTCGAATTCTGATAAAGAGAGTTTGTCTTCATTAAAGCAAAATCATACAGAAAGAAAATAGAAGATGTGTAAGGAGGATTTTGTGGCATAGAAGCAACATAATTTGAAAGCTGGGGAAATAATGCCAAATAGGATATCGATCGGTACTGACCGATCGAAAAAAGTCGGTTCTGACCGATCCGAAGAGAGGCTTAATTTTTATAATTCTGAGGTCGAGTTGCGGGAAATTGAAGTTAGCAATGAATAGGCTACTAGTCCTTAGGCTAGAGGTACGGAAGGGAACACTATTACGCCTATAATAAGTGGACATAGTCTGCACCGACATCGTCAGAAAATTGTGCAAGTGGACTCCATAGAGACTGGGAGACCTAGATCTCATTAGGCTAACCATATGCATTTACCTACGTGAAAACATGGTGATACCCATAATACTCTCATCTCAGGGTGAAGTGTTGTCAACAGTGATTTGCTGATAGAGATGATAAAGAGAATGTTGCATTAAAATCAGCAACAACAGGATGATAGATGGGTGTCCCCGGCTAGTCGAAGCTCATTCACTAAAGAATTTAGAGCAGCACTGTATCCAAAGAAGTTTGTTATTCCAATGACGTAGAGTTATAACGGTTTGACTGATCCTATGCAGCATCTAATGAAGTACATGTGGCACATAGCTAATGCATGCGCAACTAATGATGTTAGATGTAAGTTTTATCCCCTCTCTCTCGAGGAATATGCTACAATGTGGTTTTGCCAGTTTTAGCTAAGTTCCATATCATTTTTTGTTCAAGTTGCAAAGAAGTTTTTGGAGCAATTTATTATGCATTCAGGCAATCAAAGGACGCAGTGTCCTTGGAAAATTTGCACCTAGGGTCCAGAGAGATCATAAAAAGTTTCTTGAAAAGGCTCAATGCGGCCATGACGGAGGCGAAGGACCTGAGAGAAGAGTTGTATTAATGGCTTTGGTTGGAGGAGTCTGTACACAAAATGATAGTGGGAACTGGCTTATGATAAAGAAGTCGGATACACTGAATGATTTTTATTGAAAGGAAATTAGTTTCTGCGCTTGGTAAAGGAAGAACTTAAAGAAGGAATTGGCACTGATTGTCAGGCTGGACTAAGCAGCATAATGCAAAAGTAATGTGACCGTTAAGAAGGATGGTGAAAACAATGGAAATAAAAATTCTAGGAATAGAAATAAGCAATAAAACATTGATAATGCTGGTGGAGAAAAGTAAGATACTAAGAAGCATTAGAGGTTCATTCATAATGGGAATTACAGGGAATTGACGAAGTCCATCAAAAATGAAGACCTTACAATGCAAGGTACAAAGAAGTGTATGAAGCCACTCCTGAGAGGGGCTACAAAAGAGCAGAGGCGCTTCAGATAGTATTATAGCTTCTCTAAGGTCCATGGACATAATACGAACGAGTGTAGACATCTCCATAATGTGATTAAGATTTAATTAGAAAAGAGAAATTACAATAATATGTTATGAACCAGCAGGAGGGCAAGCAAGGAAATGGTCAACCTTAGAGGCAAACTTAAGGGAATGTAGCAATGACAACCGCCCTGCACATTCGGTAGGCAATAAGACCTGCAAAGTGCGCTGCAATGGTACCCGGCTAATGTAGGATGATAGTTAATGGTGTAAAGTAACAAAAATCCAAATCACAGAACCTGTAGAACATCTCACAATGCATAGAAAATAATAATAATAATCAACTAGATGTAAAACAAGAAAGCTAGTAATATAATCAATTCAACCATAAATAGAACATCAAAGTGCAATAGGTTCAAAGATTATATAAAAACATAATAGAGATTATACATTCTCTCCATATAAACTCTAACAAATTTCACTTAAGTAATACAAGTATATAGCTCTACAGTACTCTATAGCAAAATATAAGCGATAGTAAACTCCAAAATATAGATATATGAAAGTGTAGTATCCTACTCATACTATGTACAACTCTATGCGTTATCCATACCTACTATCCCTAATGTACCCATTTAAGAGTACTCAAGATAATAAGAAGAAAAGCATAAAACCTTGCATCAGACAATAGTTTAGTGTGAGCGATACATCATCTCAAAATAAAATAAAAACCCTATATAATAATAATGACAAAGGGTATGTAGAACCATACCTGACATGTCCCTTCATCCAACAAGATAACAAATAAACACATTGTATGCTAAACAACTATCACACATGGGACCAAGTACAATATGGGGTATAGGGGTATAACCCAACAAAATGACATCAATATCGAGGACATAGCAAACATAACAACCATCACATAGCCTTGCATCTCTCACTCAAGTGCCTTTGGATATACGATAACTCTTATGACCCACACGGATGGTCATCGACTACTCAATGTCGCAGATGCTCAACTTGCCTACATAGATGGTTAGGGATTGGCCATACATAGACATCTAACATCATGGGTACATACAAACTACCCTGTCTCAATAATAATTATCACATCCTTAGAGTTATCCATCGATCCCTTTGCACATGTATAGATAGTAGAACCACATCTTGTTCTATTCCACATGCTATCAGATATAACTTGTCCTCTTGGTCCATTACCAGATTCCATAGTCACTCGCCCCATCAAGTTGTTGAAATCACTATATTGGTTGCTATACAAAACCTGTGATCATCTTGATTCATTCCAGAGTCATCTACCATCACTCTATGTTGACTCTCATGATCCCTAAAGAAAACATAGATCTGCCCTGAAGCTTTCCAAAAGAAGACCCGAAGCAAACAACCAACATCCCATTTTCCTCTCCTCTGTTTGTTTCAACATATGACCCTACCGAAGCAATTTTAGTACCGTACTGGTGCACAAACCACGTCTAAGAATCCTGCATGGCACTTCACCCTCGAACCATTTACAAAACTCGGACCGAACCTCCTCCATGTATTGCTCAGTACTCTAGCATTACCAACCCGAAGCAACTACCGGACATTATTTGTTGTCCAGTATTCCACCACTGAACAAAGGTTGGACCCAAAGCATTCTCCACCCAAGCTAGAAGTCAATCATTTTTAGTACCTTAGGTATTGGTTTTGATGATAACAACCATATGACATTATATAAAATATTGATACTAATGTTTTATCAAGATATATATAGTATATAGTGTAGGATATTAGATAGGTGTTGATTAAGAAGACTGTACAGCATCAAGAGTAGATTCAAGATGCTATTATCAAGATTAGATTCAAGAAGATGATAATTGAAGACTCATGAGTATTGAAGAGTTCAAGGTTTCAAGATATTCGAGATAAGTTATAGAGTCGTAGAATTTAAGTTAAAACCTTGATATCACTTTCCTAATCTCTCTTACCTTCTCTAATTTTATTTTAAATTGTTTTTCAAATATCCTAGTTTTAAAATAATCTTTTCAAAATATTTCCCAAAAAGATTTTCAATCTCTTATAATTATAAAGATATTATTTTAGTGATTCTAAGTTTATATATATATTGAATTTTTGTTTGTACTTTAATAAGTTATAATTATATTGATTTTTATATATTATTGAATATTCTTATTAAATATTTCAAAATTATTTTATAAAGTTTTATTAAGTTATATTTTGATTAAAACATGTATAAACTATATTTAAATGATTCTACAAAGTGTTAAATTATTTCGCAACGCAACGGATTTTCAAAATAATTTTTTTAAAGTACTTTTCAAAATACAAAGGGATACGTTGACATATCCTATCCATGTATGTCGATATAGTGGTTGAACTTTTCAAAATTAAAATTTGAATGGAAGTGTGTTTTCGTCGTAACTCTTCGCGAATGGACATGACCGTTGTTTCCCTATATATACACCAGACTTCCAAACAAGTTTTTAATATCTCCTTTCTTATTCTTCTCTCTTTTTTTCACCCTCTTGATTTTAAATTCAACTTTTACCCAAACTCGGTCGAAATTCAACCAGCAACAAATTCAATCATTACTAGTTTGCTTCTCATTCATCTACTCTCCGATTCTCTCATCTCTCTCACTTAAACCAACATCAAAGCACTATTAAAGAGTTATAGGTTCAATTGTAATCAAGATCGAAGATATGAGTCTGTAAACTCTATCATATCATATTCTAATACTTTGTGGCATGCTGGGTATCCCTGAAATCCAAGCGGATGTGATTGTAGCCCGTAAAATCAATTGTGTGTGCTTAGTAGCCTGTGAATCTAGTGGGCGTGCTTGTAGCCTGGAAATCAAGTGACTCTACCCAGAGGTCGGGATTTTGGAGGCTGTGTCTCGTAGCCTTGGAATCGAGGTTGTATTTGCATTTACTAGTAGAAAAGAAATCCGTACAAGGAATTGTGTGGGTCTGGATGTAGGGGAACTCCAAACTAATATAAAATCCTGGTGTGTTCTTTACTTTTTTACTTTTAATGCATGTACTTTTATCTGTACTTTGATTCTGTGATTTTCAATGACATCATTCCAAGTAGAATCTTAAAGAATTTGAAAAATATCTACATAATCAATTAAACACTATTCATCTCCTCTCTAGTGTTAATTTAGCCTTAAGATCCTTATTCCACTGACTCACATTTGGTATCAGAGCAATTGTTTTCAACGTATTCATCATATGATTTTTGAAAAAGTTCAAATGGCTACCAACACTGGTAACAGTACTATTAGTAACACTATTAATACACTTGTTAATAACTTATTTATCGAAGGACAATCTACTACTAGACCTTCACTTTTTAATTGCAGCTATTACATATATTGGTCATGTAGAATGAATATTTATTTACAGTCAATTGGTTTAAACACTTGGAATATCACACAAACTGAGTACACTGAACCCGAGACAAATTTTGCATAGCGGACTGCTGTCCAAAAAGCAGTTGCACAAAGTAACTCTAAGGCCATAAATATATTATGTTGTTCACTAGATAGAAATGAATTTAATAGAGTATCTATGCAACGACCCACTATTTTGGACCATTCAAATCGACAATAAATCCACACATGTCGGACTTGAATAATTCAAAACAATAGATTGTAAATAAAATTTGGCAAAACTCAGTATATACAGTAAATAAATAATCACATAATCACATACACAGAGTAATATAACAATAATGCAGCGGAAACAAAGAATAGTAGTTCATGAAGCTACTATATATATAATAACAGAGTTCAACAAGATACAACAGAATTTATGAATACAAAGATGTCTCAATACAATAGTCAAATACTAGATCTGAATACATCACTGGAATCAACTGAATGACTGAAAGTAGAATCAATAGATGGATCCAAGCGGAACTCCAGCTCCAAAGGTGAGTCTTGAATACTAGAAAAACTCAGTCTGACCCGAGCGTAAAGCAAAACACAAAACACTCAAGTCAGGACATACATACTTATACAATGTAAACCAACTCAAGTGAACTGTAATAGAAATGCACAAGTAACTTAAAGGATGCTTGGGATCGCCCATCCTTTAAGGATCCGTTAAACTATTTACTATGTAGTAATATTCGCTATTATAATAATATCTAATAGTAAAATAAACTTACTTTTAAATAGCGTTAAGGAGTGACCCAATATTCCCCTTAACACATAAATAGTCCCAATAGTCTATCCAGTATCAGCATACCTCCAGATCGGGAGGCTACCCTAAATACTCCACAAGCTACGGCACAAAACCAAACTCGTACAAGGCTCGCTAGGGTAGGTGACACGGCACAACTAGGCAATGCCATGGTAGATATACCAATTACGCATCCGGACTGGTGGTAACGCATAGCAGCCACTACCGCCCACCTCGGAACACACTCCCAAATCAAAAATCGAGGATGGCCATCAAATCAATCACAAAGTAATAGAATGGTATACGATGGAACGTGTCCGATCAGAGGAGCTACCTCATTGGCCCGTCAATCGCTTCTGTTTTAGCCACCTTATGCCAACTCACGGGAGTCGGGTCCACGTATATACCTCAATAGGATCGCCGCCACCATCCTACTTCATTTTGGAGTCTCCACCGCATACACAGTTGTTAAAGTGGTTTTTGGTATCGACAGAGAGTATGTCCATATCCGATCTCGGTCTCTTTAACAACCAATCGTTATTATAACCTGTGGTTATATATTCCAAAATGGTTTATATTTCAAATCAAACATATTCATTTAAACCATATCAAAACAATACCATTTTCTCTTCAATTATATCCATTTCAAGAATCATATCACTTTCCAAAGTTATAATGCTTTCAAAATTATAAGTCTTAAAAATCAAAACGCCTTGGAAATCAAACCTTGAAATTTCATAACACTTTGAAATCATAAAATATTCATCTGAACCATTAAATATGAAGTCAATATACTTTCAAATCAATTATTCAATTTCCAAAATTGTAGCATTTCTATGTTCATTCATTCCATTATAACAATTTCATAACATTGTATTTTCAGAAACAGCAGCACTTATAAAGTGTTACAGTAGATATAGTAGTATTTCAAAACAGTTCAATTTCAGAAATAGCAGCACTTAAAAAGTATTACAGTAGCTATATTATTATTTCAAAACAGTTCAATTTCAAAAACAGCAGCACTTATAAAGTGTTACAGTAGCTATATTATTATTTCGGAAAACAATACATTAAAATCACAGCATTTCTGAAACGCTACAATTTCTGTTATAAGTTAATTATAACACTTTAAAACAATATATCTTCAACTTTTATCATTTTTAACTTATCAAGCTTATTTCACTTTTCAAAATCATTTATTTGGATATTACTTAACTTATAATATTTAATAAAATAAAATTTATTTAACCAATATCCAATTTAAATTATAATTCATTTATCAAGTCAAAATACATAAATTTACTTAACTTTTATTTTAACAAATAACTTAATGCTTTGTTTAAAATACCCATTTCACAAATAAAATATTCTTATCACTAAGTTAAGCTTAAAATTCCATTTAACACTAAATTTTCAATTATTAAGTCAAATCAAAATTTACATTTTTCTCATTAATTCATTCATACACTTTTAACTTATAGAAAATCACCATAAATTTATTTAAATCATTTAAATCCCATTTAAGTAAAAATCTCATAAAAATTTAAATTCCAAATACTCAAAAAATTTCAGAAAACTATTATGTCAAACTTAAGTTCAAAATCACATATTTTTAAGATTTCAAAATACTTAAAATTTATAGAAAACTATTATATCAAACTTAAGTTCAAAATCACATATATTTAATATTTCAAAATACTTATAAATTTCAGAAAAGTATTATTTAAAATAAACCACGGGTCTATATAATATTTTCTAGCCTAGGTCAAGTGATACAAATATGTATCATTTTAATCCGTAATTTAAAAAGAAAAATCTGCGTTCTATAATTTCAAACTCGCAATCCCAAGTCAAACAAAATAGATAAAAATCGCTTGAGCCTATCATTTCAGCTCAACCCATAGTGATTCTATTCTACAGGGAACTTGCAGTGTGAGAAACAGAAAATAAATAAATAGTAAAACATATCCTATGATGTTAGGTGATGTAACAAGTATATAAACAGGTTATATCACTATATAATGTCAAATAACAGGCAAATGTGAACATATAACATAGCATATCAACTACTACAATTCAAATGATATTGTTTCACATTTATATAAGTACGATTTGTCGAGAGTGATAAACTCACCTTTTTAAAGCTGGAGATAACAAATCAAGACACACAACTAAAACTTCGAAAAGCACGACAAAGCACGAATAAATGTGAGTGAAAGAAGAGCCAAAATCCAAGTCTTGTAAACAAATAATATATAAACATATATAAGTAGATGATTATACAAAGAATATAAATTACAACAATGGAAAAGATATGAATCAAAGTGACCTAGAATTGCTTTAACCATCAAGTGGGCTCGGCCACACTACAATGGGCTCGACCATCATCATATTAGACTCGGCCATGATCAAGATATGCTCGGCCATGGTTTTATTGGGCATGCTAGGCTTGGTTTTGAGATCACAAAGCACGGCCATGGGCTAGAAGGTGAAGAGATGTAAGTTACAAGATAATAGGAAGGCGAAAGGTCTAAAGGCATTCAACTATTGGTTCGGCCATGGTGCAAAGGCTCGGCCTGGGTTGTGTGCATGGGTCAGGTCGGGTCTAGAGTAGGGGATGGTCACGGCCAGGGGATAGGGAAGGTGGAGGTGATGGTGGCCGAGGCAATAGAAGAGGAGGTGATGAAATGTAGGAGTTCAGCTAGGGTTTTTTCATTGTTTGGTGATGGTTTGGGTCATAGAGGTCACGACCTGGTTTGGTGGTGGTGATGAGGTGGTGGTGGCCGGTCATGGTGGTAGTGGAGGAGGAGATGTGGTCGGCTAAGGCATGGACATGGTGATGGCCGAGCAAGCCTTAAAGCAAAAGAGAAAACAAAACAAAAGAGAGAAGGGAAAGAGAAAGGGGAAGACATGAGAAACTTAAATATTCTTTTTCTTTTTGAACGCAAATGGGAAATGAGTGAAGGATGAAATGAGAAACATTGTACGTGATTTGCAAGTAAAAGGCACGGCTAATGACAATAAAGTGGACGGCTATGGATGTGAAGAGCTAGGCAGATGAAAAGGCGTAAGTTATATAAAGAGAAACCAAAGTCTCATGAAATTTCCAAAGCCAAAATCAAAAATAAAATCCAATAAATAAATAAAAGTCTAAACAAAATAAAAATAGAAAATAAAATGAGAAATGAACATAGGAAAATAGAAAAATGAACGTAGAAAATAAACTATAGAAAATAACTACGTGTAAAACGCTGAATTTTATCAAATTTTAAAAGTATAAAACAGAATTTGAGGAAACGAAAAGCAAAACGAATATCAGAATTAAATACAGTTTAAAAGAAAAAGATTAGAAATTTAAAATTCAAATTTAAAAATTTCAACTGTAAGTCAAAATTTGACCAAAGTTGACCAAAATATAAAATTTCCAGAAAATAATTGTTTTATTATATTTGGAAAATAAATTACAAACAACATCCAAAGTTACATTGGAAAATTCCAATATTTCAATTTAAAATGATTTAAAAATCAAAGTTTCAAATAAATGTAATTTAAAATATTGATTAAAAATATGGGTTGTTACAATCTATTTGTAAGTCTGCATTTGAAATTTGGAGAACTTTGCAAGTTACACATGAAGGCACAAGTAAAGATAAACAGACCAAAATTTCCATGTTAACAAACCAGTTTAAATTTTCAAAATGAATCCAAATGAGTCCATATCTAATATGTTAGTAGATTCCAAGATATAGTACACGCACTTATTGCACTGGGTAAAAGTTTTTCTGAGGATCATGTAAGAAAAATCCACAATCCACTTACTCCTGAATGGAATCAATAGACTCTGTGAGAAATGCGGATTACGGATCTTAAGGCTAGAATTAACACTAGAGGGGGGTGAATAGTGTTTTAAGGAATTACTAATTCTTTTTTAGTTTATATTAATTTGAACACAAATGTATGCAATATTCAGACACAGATATGATCACAGAATCAAACACAGATGCAGATATAAAGTAAAAGCAATAAAGGAAAGAACACACCGGATTTTATACTGGTTCGGAGTTACTCTACATCCAGTCCCGCAACACAAGTATGGATTTCCTTTCAAAATCAATTCTTACAATTACACCCTCGATTTCAAGGCCACGAGGTACACTGCTCTAGATTCACAATCCTCTGGGTAGAGATACTTGATTTTACGGGCAACAAGTTCACCCGATTGATTTTCCATGCTACAATCACACCTTTTCTTGTTCGATTGAATATAAAGTAGTCTATAACTCTGAATAGCACTGGGATCTTGTTGAGATAGTGATAGAGAATCAAAACAGAGATGATCTAGTTAGATTCAATGGTGATTTCGGCAGAGTAATGGTAAAAATGTATATAAAGAAGTATGGAAGAAGAAGAGGAGTGAAATCAGAGAAAATATGATTGTAAATTCATTTAAAAAAGCCCCTATTATAGTAGAACAATAGCCATGTCCATTCGTGAAAGGATATGACGAATAGACACTTCCTTTGAAATTCAAACTTTTGAAATAAACTGTCACCTTGTCGACAAGGGGTCCTTGGGGTTGTCGACAAGCCTAAGTTATTTTTGGTAATTTGTTTTTCTTTGAAAATAACATCTATCTTGTATTAAAACTATTTTAAACTTTATAAATATACTTAACTATAGTAAAAATAAATAAATAAGTATAGAGAATAATATTTGGTATATATAAAATTTTACTATAATTTTATATTTAAATCTAAGTATAAATATTAAAAGTTAAATATATTATAATTAAAAGATAGCTTAAAACCAAGGATAATTTGATATTGAAAATAAAGATTATTTTGAGGCTAAAAGTATTTTAAAACCAGGATATATGTTTTTGATTTAAAAAGGAAGATTTTGAAATCATTTTGAAAACAAGATATAATTTTGTAAAACATTTGAATAAAAGTTAGTGGATACAAAACAATGTTCCACTAGATTTTTCGTAGGTTCCATCCTACTTAGGGTTCCATCCCTTAAACGGGCTCGAAGTGGATTCCATTCCATGAATAAAATGGATTTTAAGATGTCAGTGTTTTTCTACGAGTTTTAACAAAATTCCTAACTAAATTACTTATCTTGAAATCTTGAACTCTTGATAATCTTGATACTCATGAGTCTTGAATCTTGATATCTTTGATCTTGAGTTCATTAGTTCTTAAATCTCTATACTGTACAGTCTTCATTCTTTGGTACTCGTATATATATCCTGCATATACATATATATCTAAACAATAATGTTAGTATTTATATTTTATAATCTTATTCTAAGGTTGTTGTCATTAAAACCAACTTCTCAGGGACTAACAATCTCACCCTTTTTAATGATGACAACCTTTGTTTGTAAAATATTACTTCTATTCTAATAACTCCCCCTAAAACTAATAACTCCCTCTTAATCTATGCTTAACTATCCTATTTTATACTTCTCCCCCTTTGTCATCAATAAAAACAAAGTTTAAATCTATACAACTCCCCCTTAATCTAATACTATATTACATGTGATTATAATGATAGTGTTACCATAAATAATCAACACTTAATTCTGAAACTAAAACTTAGCCCTTAATAACTAACTCTCCTAACTAAGAATCCATATATGATAATATTTATAATAATGATAATGTGAGAATTCAAATATAAGAACATAAATCATTTATTAATTATATAATGTTATATTTACATTTGCGTAGAAAACGTAAGTAAGATCATATACAAATAACGATAAGAAAGAGAGAAAAGAAACTAATGTGTATCCTTGACAATGATAGATCTATGAACCGAGCAATTTGGGTAGTGGAAACAAAAATTTCCACATTGTTCGACTAGATTTCCATCCTTGTCAAAGCACACTTCGCCAACGCAAACAACTTTGTTGTCATCTTCAGCGTGCTCTTCTTCCATGGGGGCATCTTCTTCTTCTTCCTCGCTGTCCTCTTGCACTTGAACACTTGAGGATTCTTCATCGATCAAGATGGGATTGGCGTGATTGTCCATTAGAAACTTTTGCAAGTTTCTAAGGATTTTGCCTTGCCGTTCTTGTTCTTTGGCCATTCTGATTTGTACCACTTGAATTTTAGTCATAAGTTGAAGTGCATCCTTCAAGGAAACCTCCATTTTCATCACTCGTGCAAGCGTAGTTCGTTGAAATGGTCCGGTAAAAGGAGAAGGGAACGAAAAGGTTGAATTTTTGTTTGATTTGGAGGAGGAGGCCATTGTTTTATTGTTTTAAGAAGTTAGAACAGAGAAAGAACAGAAAGAATGAACAAAATTTCGAAATAAGAAGAATATATAACCACCCATTTGAATTTTGGTGGGAAAATTTCAAAAGAAAAAAATTCATTATATGTCGACAGGGGTAAAGGGGGGTTGTCGACAAGGTACTTATATTTTTTCTATTTGATTTATTTTAATTTAATTTTAATTATACTTGTTATATATTTATATTCTATATTTCAGTTATTGAACAAATACCTAATTCTCTTCTTAATTTAGTAAATATAGATTCATTTAAGGGTTTTGTTAAGATATCAGCAATTTGATTCTTGGAATTGATATAATCGAGAGTAATTACTTCCTTACTTATATTATCCCTGAGAAAATGATGTCTGATATCAATATGTTTAGTTCGAGCATGATGAGTAGGATTTTTGGATAAATTTATTGCACTAGTATTATCACAATAAATTGGTGATTTTGAGATATTTAAACCAAAATCTTTTAATGTTTGTTGCATATATATTAGTTGAGAACAAGCCAAAGCAGCAGAATTATACTTTGCTTCGGTTGTTGATAAAGAAACTGTGTTTTGCTTTTTACTAAACCAGGAAACCAGAGAATGCCCCAAAAAGTGACAAGTTCCACTTGTATTTTTTCGGTCTGATTTACAACCAGCATAGTCAGCATCACAGTAAATTATTAATTCAAAAGAATCATTTTTAGGATAAAATAAGCCATAATCAAAGGTGTGTTTAACATATCTTATGATACGTTTTACAGCTTTTAAGTGGGTCTCTTTAGGTTGGGATTGATATCTTGCATAGAGACAAACACTATGCATGATATCAGGTCTACTAGCAGTGATATAGAGTAGTTATCCAATCATTCCTCTATATAATTTTTGATCTACATCTTTCGAGAGATCTTCTTTACTTAGGTACTCATTGGTTGCCATGGGAGTGGGTTTTCCACTTGCAGTAGTCAAACCAAATTTACTAACTAGGTCTTTAGCATATTTTTCTTGACTGATAAAGATACCATTATCTAATTGTTTTATTTGCAATCCTAGAAAGAAGTTTAATTCACCCATATGACTCATCTCAAACTCTTTTGTCATTATTTCAGAAAATTCTTTATTCATTTCAAAATTAGTTGATACGAAAATGATATCATCTACGTAAACTTGTACTAGTTGAATATCATTTTTATTTCTTTTAGTAAAAAGAGTATTATCTACTTTACCAATTTCAAAGTTTGATTGTAATAAGTAAGATTTTAGTCTATCATACCAAGCTCTAGGAGCTTGTTTTAGACCATATAGAGCTTTCTTAAGTTTGTAAACAAGATTTGGTAATTTTTTATCTTCAAAAAGTGGTGGTTGTTCAACATATACTTCCTCTTTTACAAATCCATTTAATAAGGCACTTTTAACATCCATTTGAAATAATTTGAAATTATTATGACTTGCGAAAGCAAGTAGAATCCTAATGGCTTCTAATCTTGCTACGTAAGCAAAGGTTTCATCACAATCTATTCCTTCTTCTTGACAATAACCTTGAGCGACTAACCGGGCTTTATTTCTAACGACCTCACCTTGTTCATTCATTTTATTTTTATAAACCCATTTAGTTCCAATTATAGTTTTATTTTCAGGTCTAGAAACAAGTTCCCAAACATCATTTCTAGTGAATTGATTTAGTTCTTCTTGCATAGCCAAATGAATCATCAGTTGATGCTTCTTTTGGATTTTTGGGTTCAATAGTTGATATAAAGGCTACATTGCTCATTTTACTTAGTTGATTTCTAGTTGTAACAACAGATTGCATATCTCCTAGTATATTTTCTATAGGATGATCTTTTAAAAGTTTAATCTTTTTATTAGGATGATTAATTTCATTATTGGTTTCAATTGACTCCTGATTTTGAGTAATTAAACCCTCTTCATCATTTGTATCTTCAAAATTTTTGAGATTTTCATCGAATGAAACATGCATTGTTTCATCGATGGTGTTAGTTCTTAAATTAAACACTCTGTATGCTTTACTTCTATTAGAATATCCGATAAAGATACCTTTGTCGGATTTAGGATCAAATTTATCTAAGTTATCTTTTGTATTTAAAATAAAACATTTACTTCCAAAAATTCTAAAATAAGATACCTTAGGTTTCTTTCCGTGAAGAAGTCATAAGATGTCTTATCAGTTAAAGGTCTAATTAAAATTCTATTTAAAATATAACAGGCGGTAGCAACTGCTTCTGCCCAAAAATGATTTGGTAATTTACTATCTGAAAGCATAGTTCTCGCACACTCTTGAATCGGCCTATTTTTACGTTCTACTACTCCGTTTTGTTGTGGAGTTCTTGGAAATGAAAAATTGTGAGTTATTCCCCTTTTATGGCAGAATTCCTCAAACTTTTCATTTTCAAATTCACCACCGTGATCACTACAGATGGTTATAATTTTTACACAAAGTTGATTTTGAATCCTTTTTGTAAAGCTTTTAAAACTTTCAAAAGTATCACTTTTATGTTTCAAAAATATTTTCCATTTAAATCTAGAATAATCATCTACAATTACAGAAACATATTTACTGTGATCTATTGACTGACTTTGAGATGGACCAAATAAATCAAGATGATGTAATTCAAGAGGTTTTGAAGTTGAAATCATATCTTTTAATTTAAAGGAACTTTTTCTAAGTTTTCCTAATTGACATGCATCACATAAACTTTCCACTTTAAAATTCATTTTAAGGAGACCTCTTACTAGATCATGTTTTGACAGTCTAGATAAGAGTTTGAAATTCAAATGCCTAAATCTCTTATGCCAAATCCAAGGGTCACTTGTATTTGCCAAAAGACACAGGTTATCATTTGAAACTTTCATACTAAGAATATAAATATTCTTTTTCCTAATTCCCTCAAATATTATGGTTGAATTATTATCTTCAATGTGACACTTATCTTTTTCAAATTTAATTTTATATCCTTTATCGCAAAGTTGACTAATACTTAGCAGATTATGTTTCAGATTCTTAACTAGTAAAACATTAGTAATAATAGGAGTTTCAGAGTTACCGACATTGCCGATGCCAATCACATATCCTTTTGAGTTGTCTCCAAAGTTAACCAGTCCTCCGTCTTTGTATATTATATCATTCAGCATATCCGGATTACCAGCCATGTGTCTAGAGCATCCACTATCGAGTATCCATTTATTCTTTTTGATCTGCATAATTTGTCCATTGTAGATTGATTCCTCAACACCGAAAAAACATGTTTCCTGCACATCATACAATTTTGGTAGACAACTTGAATTTGAATATCGATTATATGCAGACTCATGAGACATTGATGATCTGAATATTTCTAAACTAGTATTAACAAATTTTTCAACCACAGCCATTTTAAAAGCTTTTTCAAAATTCATGTTATGAAACTTTGAAAACCTTGCTCCGATACCAAATGTGAGAAATGCGGATTGCGGATCTTAAGGCTAGAATTAACACTAGAGGGGGGTGAATAATGTTTTAAGGAATTACTAATTCTTTTTGAGTTTATATTAATTTGAACACAAATGTATGCAATATTCAGACATAGATATGATCACAGAATCAAACACAGATGCATATATAAAGTAAAAGCAATAAAGGAAAGAACACACCGGATTTTATACTGGTTCGGAGTTACCCTACATCCAATCCCGCAACACAAGTACGGATTTCCTTTCAAAATCAATTCTTACAATTACACCCTCGATTTCAAGGCCACAAGGTACACCGCTCCAGATTCATAATCCTTTGGGTAGAGATACTTGATTTTACGGGCAACAAGTTCACCCGATTGATTTTCCAAGCTACAATCACACCTTTTCTCACTCGATTGAATACAAAGAAGTCTATAACTCTGAATAACACTGGGATCTTGTTGAGATAGTGATAGAGAATCAAACCAGAGATGATCTAGTTAGATTCAATGGTGATTTCGGCAGAGTAATGGTAAAAATGTATATAAAGAAATGTGGAAGAATAGGAGGAGTGAAATCAGAGAAAATATGATTGTAAATTTTTTTAAAACAACCCCTATTTATAGTAGAACAACAACCATGTTCATTCGTGAAAGGATATGACGAATAGACACTTCCTTTGAAATTCAAACTTTTGAAATAAACTGTCACCTTGTCGACAAGGGGTCCTTAGGGTTGTCGACAAGCCTAAGTTATTTTTGGTAATTTGTTTTTCTTTGAAAATAACTTCTATCTTGTATTAAAACTATTTTACACTTTATAAATATACTTAACTATAGTTAAAATACATAAATAAGTATAGAGAATAATATTTGATATATATAAAATTTTACTATAATTTTATATTTTAAATCTAAGTATAAATATTAAAAGTTAAATATATTATAATTAAAAGATAGTTTAAAACCAAGGATAATTTGATTTGAAAATAAAGATTATTTTGAGGCTAAAAGTATTTTAAAACCAGGATATATGTTTTTGATTTAAAAAGGAAGATTTTGAAATCATTTTGAAAACAAGATCTAATTTTGTAAAACATTTGAATAAAAGTTAGTGGATACAAAACAATGTTCCACTAGATTTTTCGTAGGTTCCATCCTACTTAGGGTTCCATCCCTTTAACGGGCTCGAAGTGGATTCCATTCCACGAATAAAATGGATTTTAAGATGTCAGTGCTTTTCTAAGAGTTTTAGCAAAATTCCTAACTAAATTACTTATCTTGAAATCTTAAACTCTTGATAATCTTGATACTCATGAGTCTTGAATCTTGATATCTTCGATCTTGAGTTCATCAGTTCTTGAATCTCTATACTGTACAATCTTCATTCTTTGGTACCTGTATATATATCCTGCATATACATATATATCTAAACAATAATGTTAGTATTTATATTTTATAATCTTATTCTAAGGTTGTTGTCATCAAAACCAACTTCTCAAGGACTAACAAACTCTTGCAATCAAAGAGGCTAATGACATTAGCGCTCTAAAAATTGAAGAGTTAATTAGCAATTTAATGTATTTTGAAGCACAAATGCAAGGTAGGAGAGACAGAAAAGTAACAAAGAAGAAATATATAGCTTTTAATGCAATGACGGATAATCTGGATTCAGATAGCGATGGTGATGAAGAAATTGCTTTCATGACAAGGAATTTCAGACAATTTATAAAATATAGGAAGATGAACAATTTCAAAAGAACTGACAACAAAAATTCACGAAGCGGAAGTAGAAATTGAAAGACATTAGATGTTACAATGACCCTGGCCATTTAAAACGACAATGTCCACATCCCGATAAACTGAAAACTACACCAAACACCGATTCATCCAAAAACGGAGAAGAGCTATTCTGTAACATTAGAATTCAAATGCATCCTCAAGTGATAATGAATCAATTACAGAAATTGCTAACATGTACTTCACAGCAATACATAATTCAGAACAAAATGGCGAAATAGATTAGAAAAAGGTACGCATTTAACATATCAAAAGTTTTAATTTCTTGAAAGAGTTTTTCTTGTTGTTTTGGTTGCTTTATTGGTTATTAGGAAAATCCTATAGATTAATAATAATATTGGTTGAATATTTTATATATCTTAATAATATAATAATAATATAAAATATTTTTAAAAATTATTTTTAAAATTATTTTTCTACAAATAGAATAACTATAAATAGATATATATAATAAAATAGGATATAGGTAACCAAAAATCATTTTTGAAAATTTCGACCTATATGTCATGACCCAACATGCATATGTCGACATATGTAAACAGATTTTGAATTTAAAATTCAAATTCAAAACTTAAATTTTCCTTTACCTTTTAACTAACTCCTATGTTCTGAAAAGTTGTCTCTTCACAAGAGAACATGTCATTTGATTCTCTATTTACTTGCTCTATCTCCATCCATTCATTTTTCACTTTCATTTTCAAATTCAAAAATCATAAACTCTCTTATCCCTTCAAACTACTCTTCAGTGAAATCCTCAAGCAATACTAAGGCAAACATAAGGCTTTCTAAGAAAATAAAAGAATATCTCTTTGATGATTAAAAAGCCATGCAAGCCTATATTGAGTACATATCTTTTGGGAAAGCCTTTTCCGGAAGATTTTCTATTTTTGAAGATTTTCCTACTTACGATCTTTTCAATCTTTGTTTGCAAAATTAAATTCTTAGTTTGATCGATGCTTCTCAAAATGATTTGGTTAGTTATCCAAAATTGGTGAAGATGTTTTATGCAAATTTAAAAGGAAAATTTTATGATGGAAGAGAATGAGAAGTATGGAGTAGTGTCAGAGGGACATAAATTGTTTTAAAACATTTAGATCACATTCTTGGATGCAAATATAGTGGAATGGACCATTCAACTTTTTAAATTAATTTTCAAAATCGTGAAGTAATTCATGACATTTTTGAAAGTGGTGATGATTTTGAATTTAAAGGCAAAACCTTGCATCCAAAAGGAAAATTTTTAAGCCTTCTTTTGGAACAAAGTATCACTTATAGAATGGGTAATTATAATAACCTGACACAAAAATTTCAAAGCACTTTTCACCATTTATGGTCAATACGACATAAATTGGTCTCAAGTCATTTTGGATGAAATTTTTCCTAAAAATCCTTTTAAACATGAAAACACACTATTTCATGGTGTGTATCTTACTCATGTTTTCAGTTATTTTGATGTTGCCCTAAGGGAGAGGAAACAATTACTCGAAAAATATTTGACAAGGTCAACATTTCACTTATGCATATTTCACCCTTATTCAAGACTTATGAAACGCTTATGGAGAAGGGACAAAGATTAGCTTAGGAAGAGGAGCAAGGAATAAGAGAAGAGGAGGAAGAGGAAGAGGAAATAGAGGAAATGGAATTCGAGAGGGAAGAACAAGAAGAGGAGAAGAATACATCCTTGGAAAGTATCAATATGCCACCTAAACCATCCAACAAACATCTTCTCAAAAATCAAAAGAATATCATTCATAACCAAAGGAGCTTAGGAAATCATTTTCTAAGAGATTTACCACAATTCAACAAATGAATAAATTCTTTTGAAAGATCATCCGCAAGCTTAGTGGTTCTTCTTCATCTTCATCATCATCTTTCTAGTTGTTTGTTTAAGCTATCTTTGTTGTAACGACCCGTAAATTTCAACTGTTTTAATAAAGAAATTAGTTGAATTTTTGTGAAATTTTAAACGATAAAATTTTGAAATAAAAATTTAATATTTGGAATACGTCTAGTTAAACATAGCAACTGGTAAATTTTCGTCCGAAAATATGAAAGTTTATTTCGCGCGTAAATTCACTTCAATTTAATCAGTTAAAAAGCAATGAAAATAAAATGTTTCCGAAACCTAAATATTTTTACATAGAAAAATTTTAAACCATCTTCTGAGCAAGATATCAGTTTGTCGTTTTTCCAAATTCGGACATCTTTGGCTCCGTCGTTCTTATTTTCTGCAAAATAGCAGTATTCTGGTACCGATATCGATTTTTATCGGATGATCGTACCACTGATGTCTGTATACTGTTTTGATCGTCTCATCATGCTGATCTCTGCGGTATATTCGTTTGTTTTTTTTGACGTCCGGGGAACGATGAAATCTGCGGAACAATTACCGTATCGGTACCGGTTTTGGGACGTTTGGTTTTGTGACATTTGAATTCATTGTTCATTCAACTTTTCTTGGTAAAACTCAATAGTCGTTTTGCTATTATTATTTTTCCCGAATTCACGTTCAAACTTTCCAAATTCTAGCTATTAATAAATTTAGAAATAAATGTCCATTACTTCAAGAGCATACGTACAAGCATTTTCATTTATATCTAACTGTTGCCTGTACACTTTTCTTAGTGATGTCCTTTAGAAAAACGTGCTCATCTATCCAACTCTTCCCTGGTTCTCTTCTTATTCCCTCTCCGACCGCTAGCAACCATCACCATCCGCCTTCCCCGTTCCTTCACCGCCGCCGAGGCCAGCAACCGCCTCAACGTCCCCTTGGCCCCACATCCCCTCACCGAGACCATCCCCTCCTCTTCATCTTCCGCCTTTCCTCCCTCCGCCTCCTTCCTGTTGTTCCGTGGCCTACCGAAACCACCTCCATCCAAACAGTTAGCCGAGCAGCCCACGCCAGTAGCATCCAAACGACCCTCCTGCTTTCATGCTTACCTCGCCCACGTTCACACCTCAGCCCCTCCGCCTTTCCCCTAGCCTTCACGCAACCATCACCCGAGCACACGACCTACCACCCATCTCCACCAAGCGCCTCCAACCACTGCTCCACCTCGCCCATGCCCAAACTGCAGCAACCACCTCGTCACTCATTCCTCGGCCAAAATCCACCCACCTCCATGCTGCCTCGTCACAGCCGACTGACCCACCGACCTCCGCCTAATTTATTGTTTACCCACGTTTCAATCTAAATGCTTACTGTCCCAAGAGAAGGCAACAATTCACTATCCTTTCACACTTCAAACAACAATGCCCTCCAACCTTTCGGCATCAACGCTCCAATACATATTTTAAGTATGGGTTAGTGATATGTTTATTTATATACATAGTTATAATAATTGTTGCATGGGTACATAAGTATATATACCCTATAGTTTCCAGTTGCATGCTTTTATCGAAATGTAAACACTTTTATATGTTGCATATAATACCGCCTACATCTATGCTTTGGTCAGTCGCATGCAAATAATTGTTGAATATACATAGTTTGCATATGTAAGTCGCATAGGTGTATATATATATATTTAGTTTAGTCTGCATAGTTTATTTATTAATAGGTCTGCATTTTTTTTTTAGTTTTATATGAACTGTTGGCTGTATGTTAAAAACTCATATATGTATGTTGTGACTACACTGGTTTTACTCTTTTCCGTGCACATGAATTACGTTGCATCTATATTAGATAGATGATGGGTCTACGGCTTTATGTTTCACGTTATTTACAGTTGTACAGATATTTATACCTTAGTTATATACTAGCCACATACATGTATGCATTGAGTTGTGTGTCTGCATAATATCTACCTTACATGGTTTAAAAGTATGTGAAAATATATCACGGTCTATATATATATATATTGTGTATATGTGATTATCTTTGAGAATAAAATCTAGCTGACTAAACATATAATTGTTGCATTAATTATATATAGAGTTGTCCGCATTTATAATATACATATGTTGGTTTATATGTATTAAATAAAGCTTATATTAAATATAAATTTTAAAAGATATAGCATGTATATGGGTATTTTGTGTTTTAATAAGTATATATATGTATTTATTTCAAAATATATAATGCATGTGTGTGTTTGATTTCTATATATGTGTGCTTGATTTAAACAATGATTTTTAATTATATATATGTAATTCCAATTTCTATCGAGCTTATTCTAATTGTTTCATCACTTCCTGTTATCAGATCTATTCATCGAATGCGTGTCAATTATTGCTTTGCTTGAAATTCGTGCTTGCATTTCGTAACTCAATTCCATTGTCTATCTCTCCAGCCTCGAAAGGTGAGCACCCACTCACGATTAACGTTCTTTTATTTATTAAATTTGATTTCAATTGAAACGACAATTGAAATATGCTGCTTTTAGTTAATTACACTATTATATATGCTATTGCCTGTATCAGTTCACCTGTAACATCTGACACCATTATCTGTTAATTTTTTTTATGCAATGATAATACAGTTTGGCTGATAATTGATTTATTGTTGATGTTTCTAGTGGACGTTAAATTGTTAATGTTAAAATGATAAACAGTATGAAATTGAACTTGATATAGGATAATTAAATGTTAAATTTGATTAACTGACATTTGTATAGTATGACCCCTTTTAATTGTTAAATTAATTGACATGTAGAATAGTGATAATTACACTTTGAACCATTGAACGTATATTTGATTAATTGTTGTAGTGTTAAATTTGAAATCGAATGACAATTGAAGAACCGTATAAATATTAGTGTAATATAATCTTTAATCTACATGAAATGATAGTGTGGATTCTAGAAATAATTATATTAATTCGTACAAATAACAATGCGAATTAATACGGTTATTTCAGGATTATTTGAATTGATTATTGGATTGTTATTGATTGTTGTTATTGTTTGTTTATTTACTTTGACACCATCCCAGTTATCACACTGCAAGTTCCCTTTGTTATGTTTTGATTTTGAATTAAATTGGAATCGGGTTGAAATGATAAATACCCAAATTGAACTTTGACCTTGGATAGGAAATTAAATAAAACCCGATTGGTCAATAATTTGATTTAAAAATAAAATGAAGATTTTATTCGAATAAATAAGATGGTTTTGAAACGAAGTTGAAATTTGAATTTTAAATGAAAGGAAAATGTTAATATTTAATAATCTGAAACAAAATGTTAACAATGAAATTGATGGAAGAATGTTGTTTAATTTGAGAAATAATTGTAATTAAGTTTGAAATTGTTAACTTTGAAATGATTTAATAATTAAGTTTGAAATTGTAATTAAGTTTGAAATTGTTAAACTTTGAAATGATTTAATAATTAAGTTTGAAATTGTTAAACTTTGAAATGATTTAATAATCAAGTTTGAATTTAAAATTAAGTTTGGAATTATTAATCTTTGAAATTATTTAATAATTAAGTTTTGAATTATTTGATAATTAAATAAGATTGAATTATTTAATGATTAAATTGAATTGAAATTCTTTAATAAGAAAATTGAACTTTTGAATAAGTGAAATTTACTTCGTAAATAATTGAAATTGAGTTTTCTTTATTAATTAAGTTTTGGAAAATTATTTAAATAAGTAAATAAGTGAAATTGAATTTCTTTAACAAGAAATAAAATGTGATTTATTGAAATTAATGTAAGGCTTGAAAGTTAAAGAATTTGATTTAAGGAATTTAATTTAATTCAATTTGTAAGTTTTGATATAAGGAAGTTGAATTTAAATAATGGATTTAATGAATTGGAAATTTAATAGAAATTGTTTTGAATGATAAAGTAACTTAACGAATATGAATGAAATCGATAAATGAAGTTAAACTGATTTGGAATGTTAATTTAAATGATTTCGAAATGAAACCGATATGCGAACTTGAATCAACATTTGAATTGTTTTAATAGATATTGAAATTGAATTATAAGATTTTGAAATGATAATTTGGAAGTTTTGAAACGTAAATTATTGGAAATTTGTTTTGAAAGACAAATGAAATGTTGATTTACGAATTCTAATTGAATTGAAATTGATTTGGTTTTTGAAATAAATAAACGACCAATCGGTGAAATAATTACGGAGGTTATTAAAGAGACCGGAATTCGGTTATGGATATACTCTCTATCTAAACCGAAAACCACTTTAATAACTATACGCGGAGTGATGATCCAGAATGAAGTGGTTGGAATGGTGATCGTGTTGACTGAAGAAAGAGAACGATAATGGATAGCCTTGACACTTGTGTCAAATTGGAAATGACTAAAACAGGAGCTGTGCCGGGCCAATGGAGGATTGATACCTCAAGTGGACACACTTCTTCGAACTACTTATACTTATTGTCGATTGGTGCACCCTTGATTTGGGAGTGTTGTCTCACGGTGTTGCGGGCGCTGCGGCGTTGCGTTCTCACCAGCCCGGATCAGGCGAACGGTAGTATCACTACCTTGGGTATAGCCTCATGTGCCTTGTCATACTTGTATTCCATTTATGCGCGACCACTACGAATTTGTTTTGTACCTTGAGTATATGGATTGCCCTCTGGTGATTTCCGGTTTTGGGGAAACTACGGTCTTGTATATGCTTGTGGGAATAAAAATGTGTTAAGGGTGGAATGGGCCATGACTTAACGCTATTTTGATATCTTTATATTACTGATAGACATTATCTACTTATCGTACACTACTGCATAGTAGATAGTTTAACGGATCCTTAAAGGATGGTTATTCCAAGCATCCTTTGAGTTACTTGTATTTAAATTGCTATTTCACTTGAGTTGGATTTATTAATATAAGAATGTTAATCCTGACTCGAGTGTCTTGTGTTTTTGCTTCACGCTCGGGTCAGACTGAGTAGTTCAGCTTTCGAGACTCACCTTTGGAGTTGGAGCTTTGCTTGAAGATCCAGCCATCTATTCTGCTTTCAGTATTCGATGATTCCAGTGATGTATTCTGATTTGTATCTGATGTATCGTATTATCTTCCGTTGTATCTGGTTTAACTCTGATGTAACTTATACATTTATATAGTAGCTTCATGAACTACTATCTCTTTTATTTCCGCTGCAATTATTACTCTGTGTCTGTGATCTGTGATTATTTATTTACTGTATATGTTCAGTTTTGCCAAATTTAAATTAACAACGCGGTATTTTGAGCAATTCAACTCCGGCATGAGTGTCTACCCATACACTTATAATGGACGCGAATGGCCTAAAATGTCGGGTCGTTACAGTTGGTATCAGAGCTTTGGTAGCTCTAGGCAAAACGTAACATATAGGGTAAATGTATTTACGGAATCACTCTCATTCGAGTTTCAATCTCTTCCTTTGACTCAATTCCTTTGAATTTTGGAACGTTCCCTACGGTTCCGAAATTCATTCGTGTCCTTCACTATTCGTCTTCTTTCAATCATGGAGCACCCCATAACTCCATTCTGAATGTTATCTATAATAGACCGACGGTCTCGCCAATCTTCGAATGATTCATAAAGAAGTAAACTCCTTTATATTAGGCATCGATTTACCGGAGATTCCTGTATCCTCGGTTTACGATGCTGTCTATTCCCTGCTATACCTGAATTCCATCTCGTGAGATCGAGTGTTGATTTACCTCGGAATTCAGCATCGGTCTTATTCTTGAAGTTACGGACGATCCGGTTAAGATTGCCCGTGAATTAAATAAGCTTATCCAACCCGATTCTATTAATTGAATCATCTTATCTTTTCTTTCGAACTTGTATTTAAATCAGAATTCTCTTTAACTTGAGTCCATAAAATTTGAAACCCTATCCTTATTTTGAAAATTCATCCTTGTATCGTCGAGCAAAGAAGTGTATTTGTAAATTTATATAAAAATGTTTTATATATTGTGTTGTTTGAGTTGTTGATGTTGATTTGGGTTTCCGATCGATTCGTCTGATCAACGCTATCGATAGGATTTCCAAAACACTTGAACAGAGCAAAGTGACACAATATTATTTTTCTCAAATTTGGTAAATAAAATAAATTTGTTGATTATATTGTAAAAATATAAGTTAAAATTTTCTGGAATTTAATAAGTTAATTAAATTGTTGTTGAAATGATAATATTTGATTATCATTTATTGTTCTAAATAAATTTATAAATACGGTTTATAAATTGATTTGGAATTTGAAATGAATTTAATTCAGAAATTTGAGAATTTAGTTTCCAGTGATTTCGAACTTTAGTTTTAAAATTTTAAAAGTATAGAGTATTTAAAGTATTTTCGAATAGAATCGTTTCAAAGAATTTTAAAAATGTTGAAATCAGTGCTCTTCTCTTTGTCGCTGGAAAATAATTTCGGTGATGGCGGCCGCATCATCGATGTTCATTTTCGAGTTTCGAAGTGGAGATAATATTCTATAGCTTTGTTTTGCTACGGTTTGTTTTGAAAATATTTTGATTTGAATTTCTTCAGTATACTTTGATTCACATATATATAGGTATCTTATTTTAAAACTTAATTTGATTTGATATAAATATATTACACATATCTCTAAATTGTTTAAAGTTAATCGGAAATCAAATTCTTAAATTTTGTTAAAGGATGATTTAAATTTTAAATAAAACCAAAATTTGGAATAAATATTTAAACTTGAATAATTGAATTGGGAAAATTTTATTTGTATATTGTTCAACTGCATTCTAATACAACTTACCTAAATCATTCAGAAGTTGAATATGTAATTGGATAATATATAAGATAAATTGAATTTATAAATAAAATTTAAGTGTTTATAATAAATGTTATACACTAAATTTGATTATAAAAATGTTAATAGAGTTAGATAGGATAATAAGTAAACTCAGTTAATAATGAGATAAATTTGTTTTGAAAGAATTAATAAATTGAAATTTGATCAACTTATGAAAATACCTTGAATTTAAAAGAATTTAGTAAATATAAATTAACTTAAATCGAAACTTTTATGTTTTAAATTAATTTATATGGCTTAAATATATGTGATTAGATATATTAAGTAGAATAAAATTTAACAATAATTTGGAATAAAGAAATTAAATTTGATGAATAAATATGATTTTATTTAATGACTATTCTAATTTATGATTTTGAAACTGTAATTAAAGATGATTGGATAATAAGAAAATCAATCTAGAAATAGTTAAAGCTTGATTTAACTTAAGAAAATCAAATGGATTAAATCAAATTGTTGAATATCAATTAATTCAAATTTGAATTTATATGGTTTAAATTAATTGTTATTTTGTATTTCAAAATCTGTTTTTCTTTCTGGTTGTTTCTATTCTCCTACCTCGTTCCTTTTCGGGGACGAAAAGTTTTGAGTGGGGGAGAGTGTAACGACCCGTAAATTTCAACTGTTTTAATAAAGAAATTAGTTGAAATTTTGTGAAATTTTAAACGATAAAATTTTGAAATAAAAATTTAATATTTGGAATACGTCTAGTTAAACATAGCAACTGGTAAATTTTCGTCCGAAAATATGAAAGTTTATTTCGCGCGTAAATTCACTTCAATTTAATCAGTTAAAAAGCAATGAAAATAAAATGTTTCCGAAACCTAAATATTTTTACATAGAAAAATTTTAAACCATCTTCTGAGCAAGATATCAGTTTGTCGTTTTTCCAAATTCGGACATCTTTGGCTCCGTCGTTCTTATTTTCTGCAAAATAGCAGTATTCTGGTACCGATATCGATTTTTATCGGATGATCGTACCACTGATGTCTGTATACTGTTTTGATCGTCTCATCATGCTGATCTCTGCGGTATATTCGTTTGTTTTTTTCGACGTCCGGGGAACGATGAAATCTGCGGAACAATTACCGTATCGGTACCGGTTTTGGGACGTTTGGTTTTGTGACATTTGAATTCATTGTTCATTCAACTTTTCTTGGTAAAACTCAATAGTCGTTTTGCTATTATTATTTTTCCCGAATTCACGTTCAAACTTTCCAAATTCTAGCTATTAATAAATTTAGAAATAAATGTCCATTACTTCAAGAGCATACGTACAAGCATTTTCATTTATATCTAACTGTTGCCTGTACACTTTTCTTAGTGATGTCCTTTAGAAAAACATGCTCATCTATCCAACTCTTCCCTGGTTCTCTTCTTATTCCCTCTCCGACCGCTAGCAACCATCACCATCCGCCTTCCCCGTTCCTTCACCGCCGCCGAGGCCAGCAACCGCCTCAACGTCCCCTTGGCCCCACATCCCCTCACCGAGACCATCCCCTCCTCTTCATCTTCCGCCTTTCCTCCCTCCGCCTCCTTCCTGTTGTTCCGTGGCCTACCGAAACCACCTCCATCCAAACAGTTAGCCGAGCAGCCCACGCCAGTAGCATCCAAACGACCCTCCTGCTTTCATGCTTACCTCGCCCACGTTCACACCTCAGCCCCTCCGCCTTTCCCCTAGCCTTCACGCAAACATCACCCGAGCACACGACCTACCACCCATCTCCACCAAGCGCCTCCAACCACTGCTCCACCTCGCCCATGCCCAAACTGCAGCAACCACCTCGTCACTCATTCCTCGGCCAAATCCACCCACCTCCATGCTGCCTCGTCACAGCCGACTGACCAACCGACCTCCGCCTAATTTATTGTTTACCCACGTTTCAATCTAAATGCTTACTGTCCCAAGAGAAGGCAACAATTCACTATCCTTTCACACTTCAAACAACAATGCCCTCCAACCTTTCGGCATCAACGCTCCAATACATATTTTAAGTATGGGTTAGTGATATGTTTATTTATATACATAGTTATAATAATTGTTGCATAGGTACATAAGTATATATACCCTATAGTTTCCAGTTGCATGCTTTTATCGAAATGTAAACACTTTTATATGTTGCATATAATACCGCCTACGTCTATGCTTTGGTCAGTCGCATGTAAATAATTGTTGAATATACATAGTTTGCATATGTAAGTCGCATAGGTGTATATATATATATTTAGTTTAGTCTGCATAGTTTATTTATTAATAGGTCTGCATTTTTTTTTTTAGTTTTATATGAACTGTTGGCTGTATATTAAAAACTCATATATGTATGTTGTGACTACACTGGTTTTACTCTTTTCCGTGCACATGAATTACGTTGCATCTATATTAGATAGATGATGGGTCTACGGCTTTATGTTTCACGTTATTTACAGTTGTACAGATATTTATACCTTAGTTATATACTAGCCACATACATGTATGCATTGAGTTGTGTGTCTGCATAATATCTACCTTACATGGTTTAAAAGTATGTGAAAATATATCACGGTCTATATATATATATATATATTGTGTATATGTGATTATCTTTGAGAATAAAATCTAGCTGACTAAACATATAATTGTTGCATTAATTATATATAGAGTTGTCCGCATTTATAATATACATATGTTGGTTTATATGTATTAAATAAAGCTTATATTAAATATAAATTTTAAAAGATATAGCATGTATATGGGTATTTTGTGTTTTAATAAGTATATATATGTATTTATTTCAAAATATATAATGCATGTGTGTGTTTGATTTCTATATATGTGTGCTTGATTTAAACAATGATTTTTAATTATATATATGTAATTCCAATTTCTATCGAGCTTATTCTAATTGTTTCATCGGTTCCTGTTATCAGATCTATTCATCGAATGCGTGTCAATATTGCTTTGCTTGAAATTCGTGCTTGCATTTCGTAACTCAATTCCATTGTCTATCTCTCCAGCCTCGAAAGGTGAGCACCCACTCACGATTAACGTTCTTTTATTTATTAAATTTGATTTCAATTGAAACGACAATTGAAATATGCTGCTGTTAGTTAATTACACTATTATATATGCTATTGCCTGTATCAGTTCACCTGTAACATCTGACACCATTATCTGTTAATTTTTTTTATGCAATGATAATACAGTTTGGCTGATAATTGATTTATTGTTGATGTTTCTAGTGGACGTTAAATTGTTAATGTTAAAATGATAAACAGTATGAAATTGAACTTGATATAGGATAATTAAATGTTAAATTTGATTAACTGACATTTGTATAGTATGACCCCTTTTAATTGTTAAATTAATTGACATGTAGAATAGTGATAATTACACTTTGAACCATTGAACGTATATTTGATTAATTGTTGTAGTGTTAAATTTGAAATCGAATGACAATTGAAGAACCGTATAAATATTAGTGTAATATAATCTTTAATCTACATGAAATGATAGTGTGGATTCTAGAAATAATTATATTAATTCGTACAAATAACAATGCGAATTAATACGGTTATTTCGGGATTATTTGAATTGATTATTGGATTGTTATTGATTGTTGTTATTGTTTGTTTATTTACTTTGACACCATCCCAGTTATCACACTGCAAGTTCCCTTTGTTATGTTTTGATTTTGAATTAAATTGGAATCGGGTTGAAATGATAAATACCCAAATTGAACTTTGACCTTGGATAGGAAATTAAATAAAACCCGATTGGTCAATAATTTGATTTAAAAATAAAATGAAGATTTTATTCAAATAAATAAGATGGTTTTGAAACAAAGTTGAAATTTGAATTTTAAATGAAAGGAAAATGTTAATATTTAATAATCTGAAACAAAATGTTAACAATGAAATTGATGGAAGAATGTTGTTTAATTTGAGAAATAATTGTAATTAAGTTTGAAATTGTTAACTTTGAAATGATTTAATAATTAAGTTTGAAATTGTAATTAAGTTTGAAATTGTTAAACTTTGAAATGATTTAATAATTAAGTTTGAAATTGTTAAACTTTGAAATGATTTAATAATCAAGTTTGAATTTAAAATTAAGTTTGGAATTATTAATCTTTGAAATTATTTAATAATTAAGTTTTGAATTATTTGATAATTAAATAAGATTGAATTATTTAATGATTAAATTGAATTGAAATTCTTTAATAAGAAAATTGAACTTTTGAATAAGTGAAATTTACTTCGTAAATAATTGAAATTGAGTTTTCTTTATTAATTAAGTTTTGGAAAATTATTTAAATAAGTAAATAAGTGAAATTGAATTTCTTTAACAAGAAATAAAATGTGATTTATTGAAATTAATGTAAGGCTTGAAAGTTAAAGAATTTGATTTAAGGAATTTAATTTAATTCAATTTGTAAGTTTTGATATAAGGAAGTTGAATTTAAATAATGGATTTAATGAATTGTAAATTTAATAGAAATTGTTTTGAATGATAAAGTAACTTAACGAATATGAATGAAATCGATAAATGAAGTTAAACTGATTTGGAATGTTAATTTAAATGATTTCGAAATGAAACCGATATGCGAACTTGAATCAACATTTGAATTGTTTTAATAGATATTGAAATTGAATTATAAGATTTTGAAATGATAATTTGGAAGTTTTGAAACGTAAATTATTGGAAATTTGTTTTGAAAGACAAATGAAATGTTGATTTACGAATTCTAATTGAATTGAAATTGATTTGGTTTTTGAAATAAATAAACGACCAATCGGTGAAATAATTACGGAGGTTATTAAAGAGACCGGAATTCGGTTATGGATATACTCTCTATCTAAACCGAAAACCACTTTAATAACTATACGCGGAGTGATGATCCAGAATGAAGTGGTTGGAATGGTGATCGTGTTGACTGAAGAAAGAGAACGATAATGGATAGCCTTGACACTTGTGTCAAATTGGAAATGACTAAAACAGGAGCTGTGCCGGGCCAATGGAGGATTGATACCTCAAGTGGACACACTTCTTCGAACTACTTATACTTATTGTCGATTGGTGCACCCTTGATTTGGGAGTGTTGTCTCACGGTGTTGCGGGCGCTGCGGCGTTGCGTTCTCACCAGCCCGGATCAGGCGAACGGTAGTATCACTACCTTGGGTATAGCCTCATGTGCCTTGTCATACTTGTATTCCATTTATGCGCGACCACTACGAATTTGTTTTGTACCTTGAGTATATGGATTGCCCTCTGGTGACTTCCGGTTTTGGGGAAACTACGGTCTTGTATATGCTTGTGGGAATAAAAATGTGTTAAGGGTGGAATGGGCCATGACTTAACGCTATTTTGATATCTTTATATTACTGATAGACATTATCTACTTATCGTACACTACTGCATAGTAGATAGTTTAACGGATCCTTAAAGGATGGTTATTCCAAGCATCCTTTGAGTTACTTGTATTTAAATTGCTATTTCACTTGAGTTGGATTTATTAATATAAGAATGTTAATCCTGACTCGAGTGTCTTGTGTTTTTGCTTCACGCTCGGGTCAGACTGAGTAGTTCAGCTTTCGAGACTCACCTTTGGAGTTGGAGCTTTGCTTGAAGATCCAGCCATCTATTCTGCTTTCAGTATTCGATGATTCCAGTGATGTATTCTGATTTGTATCTGATGTATCGTATTATCTTCCGTTGTATCTGGTTTAACTCTGATGTAACTTATACATTTATATAGTAGCTTCATGAACTACTATCTCTTTTATTTCCGCTGCAATTATTACTCTGTGTCTGTGATCTGTGATTATTTATTTACAGTATATGTTCAGTTTTGCCAAATTTAAATTAACAACGCGGTATTTTGAGCAATTCAACTCCGGCATGAGTGTCTACCTATACACTTATAATGGACGCGAATGGCCTAAAATGTCGGGTCGTTACATTTGTATTTGGATTTTCTAATTTTAGTTTATGTCGAATCCATGTGTCTTTCTTCTAATTCTTGTACTCATCCTTATTATCAATGAAAATTCTATTTCTTACTGTTATACGTTGTCAATTATCTCTGGAAAGTCATACAAATATAATAGTATAGGCCAAATACAATAGAAAAGTAAAATAAAGTGGTTTTGAAAATTATATTGCATATGTCGACATATGCCAAGCATGTATGTCAACATATAACGACCATTTTTCAAAAAAATTTAAAACAGAAAAAAATAATAACTACCAAACACTAATTCATTTCAAACGACTTCTTACCCCTATATATATCTATTCACTTCAGAAAATTAATATTTTTAGTCTCTATCTTCACTCCTTTTCATTCCTAAACTCTAATAAAAATCAATGGCTTCTCCTATCAGAAAACTAACCGAAAACCTTGAACAAACTCTTGAATCATTCAATAGCATTCATTCTTTCATCCTAAGAAACTAGAGGCAGTTAGAATTGAGTCAAATGCAAATTTTCAAGGAGCAAGAAAGGCGTTTCAACGCAATTCGGTGGATGATTTCTGTCTTGAACTAAGAAGAACCAACCACCATTCCAGAGTGTACCATCAACAAAGATGATGAAGATTGGGATGCTATCAAAGCGGATCCATCTTTGATGTTGATGGATGGTTTGAAGTTCCTCGAAATGTCTAGTTTAAATAGATTTGATTGTATATAAATAATAATACTTGATTTGGTTTGGATTTGATTTATGTAGATTTGTTTGAATGGTGTGTGACATTAACCTTGTTGGATTGGATGAATATTTAGATTGATTATGATTATTTCATGATTGTCTAAACTTAAATATCAATTATTGTTCTTATACATTCTTTCTCATCATCATTATATATAATAAATACACACACACACACACATATATATATATCAATTAGTATTTTATTTAGAGGGATTTAGAGTTAGAGTTAGAGCAAGAATTAGTGTTAGAGTTATAGTTTTAGCTGGTTATTTTTGTTGATGACAAAGGGGGAGAAATATACAAAATTTTGGCATAGATTAAGAGGGAGTTTTGTAACCCAATGGGAGTTATATTATATTTTATATACAGGGTCATCAGCAAAATGAGGGAGATTGTTAGTACCTTAGGTATTGGTTTTGTTGATAACAACTATAGGACATTATATAAAATATAGATACTAGTGTTTTATCAAGATATATATAATATATAGTGTAGGATATTAGATACGTGTTGATTAAGAAGACTATACAACATCAAGAGTAGATTCAGGATGCTGATATCAAGATTAGGTTCAAGAAGATGATAATTGAAGACTCATGAGTATTGAAGAGTTCAAGATTTCAGGATATTCGAGATAAGTTATAGAGTCGTAGAATTTAAGTTGAAACCTTGATAACACTTTCCTAATCTCTCTTACCTTCTCTAATTTATTTTAAATTGTTTTTCAAATATCCCGGTTTTAAAATAATCTTTTCAAAATATTTCCCAAAATGATTTTCAATCTCTTATACTTATAAAGATATTATTTTAGCGTTTCTAAGTATATATATATATATATATATTGAATTTTTGTTTATACTTTAATAAGCTATAATTATATTGATTTTTATATATTATTGAATATTCTTATTATATATTTCAAAATTATTTTATAAAGTTTCATTAAGTTATATTTTGATTAAAATATGTATAAACTATATTTAAATAGTTCTACAAAGTGTTAAATTATTTCACAACGCAACAGATTTTCAAAATAATATTTTTAAAGTATTTTTCAAAATACAAAGGGATATGTCGACATATCCTATCCATGTATGTCGATATAGTGGTTGTACTTTTCAAAATTCAAATTTGAATGCAAGTGTTTTTTCGTCGTATCTCTTCGCGAATGGACATGACCGTTTTTCCCTATATATACGCCAGACTTCCAAACGAGTTTTTAATATCTACTTTCTTATTTTTCTCTCTTCTTTTCACTCTCTTGATTTCGAAATCAATTTTTACCGAAACTCTACCGAAATTCAACCAAAAACAAATTCAATCATTACTAGTTTGATTCTCATTCATCTACTCTCCGATTCTCTCATCTCTCTCACTTAAACCAAGATCAAAGTGCTATTAAAGGGTTATAGGATCAATTGTAATCAAGATCAAAGATCTGAGTCTGTAAACTCTATCAAATCATATTCTTATACTTTGTGGCATGCTTGATATCCCTGAAATCCAAGTGGATGTGATTGTAGCCCGTAAAATCAATTGAGTGTGCTTAGTAGCCCGTAAATCTAGTGGGCGTGCTTATAGCCTGGAAATGAAGTGACTCTACCTAGAGGTCGGGATTCTGGAGGGTGTGTCTCGTAGCCTTGGAATCGAGGTTGTATTTGCATTTACTAGTAGAAAAGAAATCTGTACAAGGAATTGTGTGGGACTGGATGTAGGGCAACTCCAAACTGGTATAAAATCCTAGTGTCCTTTTTTACTTTTACTGCATGTACTTTTATCTGTACTTTGATTCTATGATTTTTAATGACATCATTCCAAGTAGAATCTTTAAGAATTAGAAAAATATCTATATAATCAATTAAACACTATTCACCTCCTCCCTAGTGGTAATTTAGCCTTAAGATCCCTATTCCACTGACTCACATTTGGTATCAGAGCATTGGTTTTCAAAGTATTCATCATTTGATTTTTGAAAAGGTTTAAATGGATACCAACAGTGGTAATGGTACTATTAATAACACTGTTAATACACTTGTTAATAACTTATTTATCGAAGGACAATCTACTGCTAGACCTCCACTTTTTAATGACAGTTATTACATATATTGGTCATGTAGAATGGATATTTATTTACAGTCAATTAGTTTAGACACTTGGAATATCACACAAACTGAGTACACTAAACACGAGACAAATTTTGCACAGCGGACTACTGACCAAAAAGCAGTTGCACAAAGTAACTCTAAGGCCATAAATATATTATGATGTTCACTAGATAGAAATGAATTTAATAGAGTATCTATATGTAAGTCTGCATTTGAAATTTGGAGAACTTTGCAAGTTACACATGAAGGCACAAGTAAAGTTAAACAGACCAAAATTTCCATGTTCACAAACCAGTCTAAATTATTCAAAATGAGTCCAAATGAGTCCATATCTGATATGTTAGTAGATTCCAAGATATAGTACACGCACTTATTGCACAGGGTAAAAGTTTTTCTAAGGAGGATCAAGTTAGAAAAATCCTCAATTCACTTATTTCTTAATCGAATCAATAAACTCTTGCAATCGAAGCGGCTAATTACATTAGCACTCTAAAAATTGAAGAGTTAATTGGCAATTTAATGTGTTTTGAAGCACAAATGCAAGGCAGGAGAGAAAGAAAAGTAATAGAGAAGAAATATATAGCTTTTAATGCAATGATGGATAATCTGGATTCAGGCAGTGATGGCGATGAAGAAATTGCTTTCATGACAAGGAATTCAGAAAATTTATAAAATATAGGAAGATGAACAATTTCAAAAGAACTGACAACAAAAATCCAGGAAGCGGAAGTAGAAACAGAAATGACATTAGATGTTATAACTGCAGTTACCCTAGCCATTTAAAACGACAATGTCCATATCCCGATAAACTGAAAACTACACCAAACACCGATTCATCCAAAAAACGGAGAAGACCTGTACTGTAACATTAGACGGTTCAAATGCATCCTCAAGTGATAATGAATCAAATATAGAAATTGCTAACATGTACTTCACAGAAATACATAATTCAGAATAAAATGCCGACATAGATTAGAAAAAGGTACTCTTTTAACATATCAAAAGTTTTAATTTCTTGAAAGAGATTTTCTTGTTGTTTTGGTTGCTTTATTGGTTATTAGGAATATCCTATAGATTAATAATAATAATGGTTGAATATTTTATGTATTTTAATAATATAATAATAATATAAATTATCTTTAAAATTATTTTTCTACAAATAGAATAACTATAAATAGATATATATATAATAAAATAGGATATAGTTAACCAAAAATCATTTTTGAAAATTTCGACCTATATGTCATGACCTTACATGCATATGTCGACATATGTAGACAGATTTTGAATTTCAAATTCAAAATTTGAATTTCCCTTCACCTTTTCACTAACTCCTATGTTCTGAAAAGTTGTTTCTTGACCATAGAACATGTCATTCGATTCTCTATTTACTTACTCTATCTCCATCCATTCATTTTTCACTTTCATTTTCAAATTCCAAAATCATAAACTCTCTTAACTCTGCAAACTACTCTTCAGTGGCATCCTCAAGCAATACGAAGGTAAACATAAGGCTTTCTAAGAAAATAAAAGAATATCTCTTTGATGATTAAAAAGCCATGCAAGCCTATATTGAGTACATATCTTTCGGAAAAGTCTTTCCCGGAAGATTTGCTATTTTTGAAGATTTTCCGACTTACGATCTTTTCAATCTTTGTTTGCAAAATGAAATTATTGGTTTGATCGATGCTTCACAAAATGATTTTGTTAGTTATCCAAAATTGGTGAAGATGTTTTATGCAAATTGAAAAGGAAAATTTTATGATGGAAGAGAATGAGAAGTATAGAGTAGTGTCAAGGGGACACAAATTGTTTTAAACTATGAACATTTAGATCACATTCTTGGATGCAAATATATTGGAATGGACCTTTCAACTTTTCAAATTGATTTTCAAAATCATGAAGTAATTCATGACATTTTCGAAAGTGATGATGATTTTGAATTTAAAGGAAAAAACTTGCATCCAAAAGCAAGAATTTTAAGCCTTCTTTTGGAACAAAGTATCACTTATAGAATGGGTAGTTATAATAACCTGACACAAAAAGTTTTCAAAGCAATTTTCACCATTTAGGGTCAATGCGACATAAATTTGTCTCAAGTCATTTTGGAAGAAAATTTTCCTATAAATCATTTTAAACATGAAAACACACTATTTCATGGTGTGTATCTTACTCATGTTTTCAATTATTTTAATGTTTCCCTAAGGGAGAGGAAACAATTACTCGAAAAATATTTGACAAGGTCAACATTTTACTTAGGCATATTTCACACTTTTTCGAGCCTTATGAAACGCTTGCGAAGAAGGAACACAGGTTAGCTTGGGAAGAGGAGCAAGGAATAAGAGAAGAGGAAGAGGAAATGGAGGAAATGGAATTCGAGGGGGAAGAACAAGAAGAGGAGAAGAATACTTCCTTGGAAAGTATTAATATGACACCTAAACCATCCAACAAAGATCTTCTCAAAAATCAAGAGAAGATCATTCATAACCAAAGGAAGCTTAGGAAATCATTCTCTAAGAGATTTACCTCAATTTTCAACAAATGAATAAATTCTTTTGAAAGATCATCTGCAGGCTTAGTGGTTCTTCTTCATCTTCATCAACATCTTTCTAGTTGTTTGTTTAAGCTATTTTTGTATTTGGATTTTCTAGTTTTAGTTTATGTCGAATCCATGTATCTTTCTTTTAATTCTTGTACTGATCCTTATTATCAATGAAAATTTATTTTTTTACTATTATACATTGTCAATTATCTCTGGAAAGTCATACAAATATAATAGTATAGGCCAAATACAATAGAAAAGTAAAATAAAGTGGTTTTGAAAATTATAGTGCATATGTGGACATATGCCAAGCATGTATGTCAACTATAACATACGTTTTTCAAAAAAAATTAAAAACGAAAAAATAACAACTACCAATCACCAATTCATTTCAAACGACTTCATACCCCTATATATATATATCTATTTACTTCAGAAAATCAATATTTTCAGTCTCTATCTTCACTACTTTTCATTCCTAAAATCTAATAAAAATCAATGGCTTCTTCTATCCAAAAACTAACCGAAAACCTCGAACAAACTCTTGAATCATTCAAGAACATTCTTTCTTTCATCCTAATAAACCAGAGGCAGTTAGAATTGAGTCAAATGCAAATGTTCATGGAGCAAGAAAGGTGTTTCGACGCAATTTGGTGGATGATTTCTGCCTTGAACAAAGAAGAACCAACCACCATTCTAGTGTGTACCATCAACAAAGATGATGAAGATTGGGATGCTATCAAAGCAGATCCATCTTTGACGTTGATGGATGGTTTGAAGTTCCTCGAAATGTCTAGTTTAAATAGATTTGATTATATATAAATAATAATACTTGATTTGGTTTGGATTTGATTGGTTTGATTTGTGTAGATTTGTTTGAATAGTGTGTGACATTGACCTTGTTAGATTGGATGAATATTTAGATTGATTATGATTATTTCATGATTGTCTAATTTTACGTATCAATTATTATTCTTATACAATCTTTCTCATCATCATTATATATAATTCTTATATATATATATATATATATATATCAATTAGTATTTTATTTAGAGGGAGTTAGAGTTAGAGCAAGAATTAGTGTTAGAGTTATAGTTTTAGCTGGTTATTTTTGTTAATGACAAAGGGGTAGAAATATACAAAATTTAGGCATAGATTAAGAGGGAGTTTTGTAACCCGATAGAAGTTATATTATATTTTATATACAGGGTCATCAGCAAAATGAGGGAGATTGTTAGTATCTTAGGTATTGGTTTTGATGATAACAACTATAGGACATTATATAAAATATAGATACTAGTGTTTTATCTAGATATATAGTATATAGTGCAGGATAGTAGAACATATGTTGATTAGGAAAACTATATAGTATCAAGAGTAGATTCAAGATGTTGATATTAAGAGTAGTCTCAAGATTAAGATAATTGAAGACTCATGATTATTGAAGATTTTGGGATTTCAAGATATTCCGGATAAGTTATAGAGTCGTAGAATTTATGTTAAAACCTTGGTAGCACTTTCCTGGTCTCTCTTGCCTTCTCAAATTTTATTTTAAATTGTTTTTCAAATATCTTGGGTTTAAAATAATCTTTTCAAAATATTTCCAAAATGATTTTCTATCTCTTATACTTATAAAGATATTATTTTAGTGTTTCTAAGTTTATATATATATATTGAATTTTTGTTTATGCTTTAATAAGTTATAATTATATTGATTTTTATATATTATTAAATACTCTTATTAAATCTTTCAAAATTATTTTATAAAGTTTTATTAAGTTATATTTTGATTAAAATATGTATAAACTATAGTTAAATGATTCTACAAAGTATCGAATTATTTTTAAAGCAACGAATTTTCAAAATAATATTTTTAAAGTGTTTTTCAAATTACAAAGGGATATGTCGACATATCCTATCCATGTATGTCGACATAGTGGCCGTACTTTTAAAAATTCAATTTTGAATGGAAGTGTCATTTCGACATATCTCTTCGCGAATGGACACGACCGTTGTTTCTTTATATATACCAAACTTCCAAACGAATTTTGAATAACTACTTTCTTACTCTTCTCTCCTCTTTTCACTCTCTTGATTTCAAAATCAATTTTTACCCAAACTCTACCGAAATTCAATCAGAATCAAATTCAATCATTACTAGTTTGATTCTCCTTCATCCACTCTTTGATTTCTCTCATCTCTTTCAGTCAAACCAAGATCAAAGTGCTACTCAAGAGTTATAGGTCAATTATAAAAAAGATTGAAGATCTGAGTCTGTAAACTATATCAAATCATATTATTATACTTTGTGGTGTGCTTGGTATTCCTAAAATCCAACTGGGTATGATTGTAGACCGTAAAATCAATTGGGTGTGCTTAGGAGCCTGTAAATCTAGTGGGTGTGCTTGAAGCCCAGAAATCAAGTGACTCTACCCAGAGGTCGGGATTTCGGAGGGTGTGTCTCGTAGCCTTGAAATTGAGATTGTATTTGCATTTACTAGTTGAAAAAATCCATATAAGGAATTGTTCGGGACTGGATGTATGGTAACTTCGAACCAGTATAAAATCCTGGTGTGTTCTTTCCTTTTACTTTTATCTGTACTTTGATTCTGTTATTGTTTCTGTGATTGTTAATTACATCATTCCAAGTAGAATCTTAAAGAATTTGAAAAATATCCATATAATCAATTAAACACTATTCTCCCCCTCCCCCAGTGTAAATTTAGCCTTAAGACCCATAGTCTGCTGACTCACAATCATCACCGGACCAACCCTTGTCAAACCAAAATCCTGTGGTACTTCCAACACTTCAATTCCCCGATGATTCCATCGCTAAACTTACTGATTTTACCCATGTTCATCCCCCCATGCAACGATGCAAGCATAAAGACTCTAGATCCCATCAATCAAAGTCCAATTCCACTCCTATGGATCTCCATCCTTTGTGTATCGAATTGGAGAGCACATCACCACTCCTTCTACATAGTGACCCTTGGCCATATAATCAATCATCACCACTATTTTGCGTCGATAAGCATTTGCAACCATTCAGACATACAAACAACATCCAATAAGCATCAAATACATTCAATCATCATCTAAACATACAAACATGCATCACATAATTGAAAATCATCTTAAAGCACATCGGTAACATAGCCTAATATCAATATAGGTAATCACACATCAAAGAAACAAAATTAACTCACTATAAAGCATTTAAAACTCATTTTTACTTCATTTTTGATTTTAAAACAACCCTAAAACATATTATTAACTTTAAAAATGGGGTCAAAACATGTCAAAACATATGGATACACATATAATATGACGTGAGATGATATACCACTCACCAAACGCCCAAAAATCTAAGATTTGCATGCAAAACGAGGCAAATCCAAGAATAAATAGCAAAGCCCCAAATTTCATCTTCAAGGCTGTAGATTTGGAGGTCTCTAACTAATCCACGTGCTAATCTACCCTTAATCTGTGAATTTGGCTTGATTTGGAAGAGATTAGAGAAGGTTTTGGTTAAAGAGAATTTAATGGAGGTTTAGATCCATTTTGGGATTATGGGAAAATGATCTGGGGAGGCTATGGCAGCTGATATAACCCTAAAATCCAAAATGGGTTATAGGGCCTTACCCAAACACCACAAATTACCTATTATGTTGTCCTAAAAATTGTCTAACTTCAAATAGCCATGTCTTATAAATCGTAAGTCCAAATAGCTACTATAACAACTATACGGAAAGAGAAACCATCGTATCTTTCGAATTAAAGTGGTCACGTACTCTAGTTCGGCTCCTATCAAAAGTTTTAGCTATTACAATTTTTTGGTGTAAAATCGTTGGATAAAATTTCTACATGTTAAAAATGTCACTACTCAACATTTCAGTATGAATTCAAAAATAATATTTAATGATCCTTTGATTGGTAAAATGTTGGTTGTTACACTCTCCACCCTTTTAGGAATTTCGCCCCTAAAATCCCCAACTCATTCATAGTTACCCTACATGCCTAACAACCATAAGTAGATATATCAAACATCAAACATGCACACATAAGCAGGAAATAATATCTATGCCTATCTTAACATGCAGGATACTAAACTACTTCATATGATATCGATGGTGAAAGTGAATGCAATAATAGAAAGTCTCACCAAGTAAATAGCTCTTGATAAGCAATCCTCATGCTCTCCTTGGTCTCCCAAGTGCAATCGCTCTTACTTTCACCCCCATTGAACCTTCACCAACTCCATTGTCTTCCTCCTAAACTGCTTTGTATCACGTCCGATGATACGAATAGGCCTATGAGGCCTAGAAGTATTTGGTTCAATCTTAATATCATCTAGCTGATCCGATGTCACTATCATGCCTAATACATGAACAAACTTCCACAACTAAGAAAAGTGAAATACATTGTGCATGCACACCACCTTCTGACGTAAGTCGACTCTATAAGCTAGGTTCTAAATCCTCTCAACTATCGGAAAACGATTTAAAAATCTTGGTGCCAACTTCCCCTTAATACCGAACCGAACAACATTCTTTAATGGATAGATCTTGACAAACACCATATCACTGACAGAGAACACAATATCATGTCTACTCTTGGTAGTGTAGCTCTTTGTCCTATCTTGAGCAACTTTCATCCATTGTTGAATCATCTTAAACTTCGCTAATGTTCCCCCTTCATGTATGGCCTTAATATTAGTTTCTCGCCTGCTTCCCACCAACACGAAGGAGCATTGCACGGTCGACCATACACTGCGTCAAATAGTACCATACTGATGCTAGACTAATAATAGTTATTGTATGCTAACTCTACTAAATGCAAGTAGTCATCCCACAAGCCTCCAAAGTCGAGGATGCAAGCTCATAAGAGATCCTCTAAGATACAATTCACCCTCTCATTCTTCCCATCAGTTTGTGGGCGATAAGCTATACTTGGATGCAACTCTATCCCCAACGCCTCTTTTAAGATCTTCTAAAACCCACTAGTGTATAGTGGGTCTTGGTCACTCACAATGCACTTTGGCGTACCATGAAATCGCATAATCCACTTTACGTATAACTCGGCCAATTTGGACGTCGTTCCATTAGACTTTATGGGTATAAATCTAGCACTCTTCGTCAATCTATTGACTATGTTCCAGATATTATCGTACCCTCATCTAGTCCTTGGCAATCTACTAATGAAATCCATCAATATTTGTTGCCACTTCCACTCAAGAATCTCTAGCATTTGCAGGAAACAACTGGCATCTTCTGTCCAGCCTTCACTAGCTGATAGTTCATACATTTTGAGATGAATGGCTCAATGCCCTTCTTCATCCCTTCCCAATAAAATGTTTGCTTCAAATCACAATACATTTTAATAGTACATTTTATTGCAGCCATATCGTCAATCTCAAATAATGGCACTCTCATAGTGCCTCATCCCTCAACCCGTCGGAATCAAGCATAAACAATCTCCCATCCTTATGGAGCCAACCATTAAGGTCGAGCTTGTATTACTTCATCTTCTTAGACTCTACTTTTTCTTCTATCTTAGCCATGATCTCCACTAATCTAGAGTCTCGCCTCTGACTAGTACCGATAGACACAATCAATGTGGGTCTGATAGTCAAACTAGCCAACACATCCGACTCTATCTCACACCGAGGTCTGAAGTCATAACCAACAATATACTCAAACTACTTCCACTCTAGGAATATCGCTCCTAAACTGGCATTTCTCCTACTCAATGCCTCAATGACTGTATTTCCCTTACCAGGCATATAAGAAATGTAAAAGTTGTAGGAAGCTAAGAATTCCAACCATCGCTGCTAGAAAAGGATGAGTTCCTTCTGGGAGAAGAATTACTTCAACGACTCATGGTCAGTGAACAACTCGAACCTCTATCCTACTAGATAGTACCTCCAAATCTTCAAAGCAAACACTATCGCCACCCACTCCAAATTATGATTCAAATACTTCTCGTGTAATTTTAGCTATCGGCTAGCATATGCGGCAAACTTTTCTTTTTGCATCAACACTATACCAAGTCAAGTACCACATCCGCTTTTGTATACTATCAACTCTTCATTCCCACTTGAAATAACTAACATCATTACACTCGTTAATCTCTTCTTTAGAACCATGAATGCATTCTTACACCTTGCATCCCAAAAAAAGTATGATTCTTCTTCAGCAAATAGGTTAATGGTGCTGCAACCTTAGAGAAGTCCTTGATAAAATGTCTATAGTATCCGCTAATCCAAGGAAACTCCTCACACCGTAATGCTCGTTGTTTTATCCCAATGCTAAAATACTACAAATTTTGCAAGGTCTACAATAATGCCCTGCTCAAAAACATTATAACCCGAAGATCGCACTTCCCTCCCCTTGAAGCAACATTTAGATAACTTAGCCTGTAATTAATGCTTCCTCAACACCTCTAGCACAATCCTCAAGTGCTCCTTGTGTTCTTCCTCATCCTTGAATAGTCTAGTATTTCATCCATGAATACAAGCACAAACCCGTTAAGTTGATCCCTGAAACATAGTTCATGAGTTCCACAAAGTATGACGGTGCATTGGTTATCGCAAACAACATAACCAACCACTCAAAAAATTCAGACGATGTATGGAACTTTGTAGTTGACAAACTCTTCTTTGCCACCCTTAGTTTATGAAACCCTATCGCAAGATCCAACCGAGAAAATACTCTAGCACTATGGAACTAATCGAATAGGTTATCAATAAATAGGAGTGGATACTAATACTTCCTCGTCACCATATTCAGCTCACGATAATCCACTCATAGTCTCAAAGATCCATCCGCCTTCATGGTTAATACTATAGGTGCACCCAACTTAGATATACTCTTTCGAATGAATCTTAGTCTCGATAGGTCATTCACTTGCACCTCTAGTTCCTACTACTCTTTGGGCACCATACGCTTCAACGGCATAACTACTGGTTTGACATCCTTCACCAAATCCATACGGAATTCTACCTCTCTATGTGGCGGTAATCTAGTCATCTCTTCGAATATGTCCAAATACTTCTTTGTTATAGGCACTAATAACAATTCATTGTGTGAGACCTTGAGCGAACACAGAAAGCTAACCATTACCCACATCGTCTAGTAGGCAGCCCAACACTACCTTCTGCTCTACTTTTGTCCCAATCATCACCGCTAACCCCTCACAATCAACTAGGACTCTATACCTCTTCATCTAGTCCGTCCGCAAAACAAAATCAAACCCCACAAAATCCAAAACAAAACAATCACAAACAAAAGCACATCCATGACTTGTTAAGACTATATCATGACAAATCATATATAAACTAGTCGAACATTCGATAGGGTTCAACACAATCAAGGATATGTGTACTATCTCGAATCACAATTCCAATCTATCTACGAGATCACTAGATATGAATGAATGTGAAGCCCCGACATTGAATAAAAGCATACAGATATAACAAAATAGAAATCATACCTTAAATAATGATGCTTTTCCCCTTCTCCTTCATTGATGGAGCATTTGGCGAAGTCAGAACAACGTTAATAGCATATGCCTTTACTACCTTCTTTCACCTTACAGATTCTAGACAAACCTTCTTAACATGTCAACACTTGTTATAGTAGTAGCACTTCTTTCTTTCAGATTTATAGTCCTTAATAAGATGGCCCTTCTTCCTATAATTATAGCAAGTAGGCTAACACTGGCCCTTTTTCTAGGCCACCCTTGTTCTTAAGCTTCTTCCTCTTGTTGTTGTTATTCCACTTCTTATCACCTCCCTCGCATTCTTATGGCTTCGATCAATCTTTGGGATCAATAACTAGCCCAGTCTTCGGATATAGAATCTCGTGTTAAAGAAACTTCTCCACCAGCTTGTTAAAGGACTCAACTATATATCCCACTAGCTTTCCTCTAAGAAAATCATCCAAGCCCATAATAAACTTCTCATTCATTTTAAGATGGGTATCAATAAAAGATTGGTTGTACTTCGACAACATATCAAATGCGGCCACATACTTTAAGATAGTCATATCACCCTTCCTAAAATTAACAAATTTGCGGAATAACACCGACTTCTAGGTAGCCATACTTCTCCTCAAACCTCATCTTAAATACTCCCATTTAATCTTATCCTTAGTGGTAGTAATCTTGATGGCATTCCTCCACCCCATCCCTCACCCCAGAAGTTTTCTAGAGGCCCTCTTCCTCTTTATAGGATCATCTATCTCCATATCCTCAAAGATGCATTTACAGGTGTCCAACCAATCATGCACTTCAATGGCTAATTCCGTTCTACGAAATGGTTTGCCAACAAGAATAGAATAGTCTTTGTTTGACTTAGCAAAGTCAGCCCTTGATGCATGTACCGGAGCTCCAAGACCCACAACAGTTGGAGTAACTCCTTGGGCATTCTACAACATGCTCCTTATCATACTATTGAACATAGCTTGCATATCTAGGTTCAAAGCTGCCCCATGCTCGCTCCCTGCTCTATGCCTAAAATAAAAGTCCTAGCAGCATTCCTTGATTTTCGACCCATTCATACAGGCTATAATGAGAGTGATAAGTCTCTCAAAAAGGAATACGTGGTGTCATGAATGCAATGTGATATAGTAAAAGTCGCATATACCATATATACCACTATATTGTTTTGAAAACCAAAATATAACAAGGCCGCTCTCTTATATATTGTTTGACCTATCCAAAGGGGATAACTCCTCCTTATCTCTAATGGATCCGAGTATCAACTTAGGTTAACTATGTAACCTAAGTTCCGATACAAAATATGATGACCGTCCTACACCTTTGGTACCCTATAAGAACTATAGAGTGCACTACGACGGTACCCGACTGATGTAGGACGATAGTCAAGGGAGCAAAGTAAAAGAAATCCAAATCAGTAACACCCTACATTTTTTGATAATTAAATAATCTAATAACGATGAATAGTGAAAATAGGAAATTTTGGAATTGTCAGAATATATCCTCGAAACTTATACCATTGTGTTCGTGGTGATTTTCTAATCAATTTCCATATATAACTTGTCGAAATCCGAGTTGATATGAAGAAGTTACGAGAAGAACGAGAATTCAGAAATGTATAATTAATAAAACGAAATAATAATAATAATAAGACCTACGGGTCGACCCATAAGTCGACCCTCAAAGCACAAGGGTTGACCCACAAAGAACACAGGTCGACCTATATGTTGACCAGCGTTTGCTTGGATGTTAAATCGTCCAAGGACGTGCCGAACTTATATGATTCAATTTTTGTGCAATCTGAAGCGTTGTTTTCTGGATCCAACGATCGCAGCGAGCCTGTGACGTGGTTGCACCAGATTCAATCCAAAAATCCGACGGTCTGAAATCCACAAACTCCACTATAAATAGAACCCTAGGCCTAGCTATTTTCTCACAATCAACTTTTCTCCCAATTGGGTTCATTGCCTGAGGCTGAACCCTAAATAGAAAATATTTCTAGGGAGAATATCTTTTTAATAAAAATATTAAACACCTTAGAAGAGGATCCAAGAAGGCCATGGAGCAAAGCTAAAGATGACTGGTGAGTGGATTTAAATTATATCTCTTTTATGTTTATGATATATATTATCGTTAGATTCTCGTTAAATATTTAATTCAGCATTTATTTCTGTAATTGGTCTACTAATTAGTTATGTTGAAACTGTAAATTTTATAAGAGAAGTGTACTTATATTTAAATGTTATTTATATGGAAAAAGAAAGGAATATAATTAAATATAAGTAATACTAGGTTTAAAAGTTGTAGAGAAACGCATAAGCCTAAAAGTGAGAAATTTACAGTAAATTATAAAATGAATTAAAAAGGGGAAAATCTAATAACTTGATTTGGAAGTTAGTGATAGATTTGTTGGTTGGTTTAGAAAAGGGAATACATTTCAATGGTTTAATATTAGAATTACAACAAACGTAATTGCAAGAATAAAAGCAAGGAAAGTGGAATTAGTGCAAAATAGAGACATTACATTATTTTTCATTACCCAACAATTAAAGAAACAATAAAAGAAACATCTTGCAGTTACGAGTTATTATTTATAGCATTATTTAGTATTAAAATATGGAAATGCATTTTTAGCATAGTTTTTGTAACCAACCAAATAGAATAGAACTACTTCCTAGAATAAAAGAGAATAACATGAAGCGTTAAAGAAATAAAAGAAGAGGAAATAATCAAGTTAATTATTTGACAAGACTAGAAACAATAAACAGAAAATGTGACTAGATCTGCATTTATTGCACAGATAATAGAGTAAAAAGTGAAGCAGTTATTATGATAAGTAATTTATGACAATTGGCGTAGTCTCAAGCTAAGACTATCATATAATATAAGAGAACTAAAGAGAAATTAGTATCATAATAAGAGAAGACATACTAGAATAGAAAAGAGACACTTGCAATTACATTTATAACATGTAGGTTATAAAAGAAAGAAAAGAATATAGAAGTAACAATTGCAAGTATAATTGTAACAAGTAGGTTATAATTAAAAATAAAGAAATAGAAGAGGCTTATTTTATCAAACTTAGACCTTGGATTAAGTTAATAAGCAAAATAATAGAAGTGACCCATACAGACAGCATTCCCTTTCAGGTCTAGGATTGATGGTCTCACACAGGTGGGGCTGGGCTTGCTGATTAGTGTAACAACCCAAAATTTTGTAAATATTTTCAATTTATTTTATTCAGAAGCTTTGATTTTTATTCATTTAAATTTTAATTTTTGGAATTTTTCCAATGTAAATTGGGATTTTGTTCGCAATTTATTTTCCAAATACAATAAAATAAACATTTTCTAAAAATTTTATATTTTGGTCAAACTTTGACTTTCATTTGACAATTTTAAATTTGAATTTTAAAATTTCTAATCTTTTATTTGAAGCTGGATATGATTCTGATATCCGTTCTGCTTTTCGTTTCGTTAAATTCCGATTTATATTTTTAAAATCGGATAAAATACATCGTTTTACACGCAATTATTTTCTGTATTTATTTTCTATTTTTCCTACGTCCATTTCTCTATTTTAATTTTCTATTTTATTTTATTTTGACTTTTATTTTATTTATGGGATTTTTGATTGATTATCTATTTTTAAATGGCTTGGAAATTTGAAGAAACATAGGTTACATGTTTTTAATTCATGCCTTTTCATTTGCCTAACCACTCAATCAATACCCTAGCCGTTCATTACTTGTTTGGCCGTGCATTTCATTATCAAATCTCGTACAAAAGGTTTCTCAACTCCTCATTCTCATTCACGAAAAAAAAAGATTTCAGTAAGTCTTGGCCTCCTCTTCTTCTTTACCATTTTCTTCTTTCATTTTTCTTTTGTTTTCTCTTGCCTTTCAAGGCATATGCTCGGCCTCCACCTCTATTGCCGACCACCAATCCTCTCCATCTCCACCTATGATCGGCCACCACTCCTCACCACTATCCCATGCCCTTGGCTGTGAACCCTAGATAAAGATCCATCACCACAAAGCAAACAACACCTAGCCGAGCCTTCCTTATTCACCTTCCTCTTCTATTAGCCTCGGCCACAACATAAAACACCACCACTTCTTTGCCATGCCTTGATCTACACCACCCAAAGCCGTGAATTGAGATGTTGCCTTGACCCAAACAAACATGGCCGAACCATGCTAGACCATTAGGCCGAACCATGGTGTGCTTGTGACCCCTCTTTTCCTTGCCTTTTTACCTTCCATGATTCATAACTTACCACTCTTCATATTCCATTGCCATAGCCGTGTGTACATGATCCATAGCCGAGCCTTCATGCCTCAAACACATCATGGCCGAACCACATAGGGTGTGACCGAGCCTACAAGTGATGTAGCCGAGCCCAATGGCCTTGGTCAAGCCATTTTATCTTATTTTGATTCATACCTTTCATTGTTTAATTCATATTTTACAGTGTTGAATCATATACTTATGTTTGTGATAATTAGTTGTTTACAAGATTTGGATTTGGGTGCTACTTCTCCTCAAATCTAGTTCATGCTTTGTCGTGCCTTTCAGTGTTTGTTGTGTGTCTCTACTTCGTTATCTCTAGCTTTAAAAGGTGAGTTTATCACCCTCGAAAAATCGTACTTATATAAATGTGAAACAATGCCATTTTAATTGTAGTAGTTTATATGCTATGTTATATGTTCACATCTGCCTATTATCTGACATTATATAATGATATAACCTTTTATATACCTGTTACATCACCTGACATCATATTATATGTTTTACTATTTATTTATTTTCTATTTCTCATACTACAAGTTCCCTTTTAGAATAGAACCACTATGGGTTGAAATGATACATACCCGAACGGACTTTAGAATAAGGAAAAGTCGTTATGAGCTGAAATGATTGGCTTGAGCGATTTTTATTTTATTTGACTTGGGATTGCGGGTTTGAAATGATAAAACCTGGGATTTTAATTCATTACAGATTGAAATGATATATTATCCGTATTCACTTGACCTAGGTTAGAAAATATTATACAGACCCGTGGTTAATTTTAAATATAAAGATTTTTTTGAAAATGTAAGTATTTGGAATTTGAATTATAAATAACTTAAACTGGATTTAAATGATTTAAATAAATTTTATAGTGATTTTGTAAGTTGAAATTGTATAAATTAATAAATGATTGGAAATGTAAATAAAATGTGAATTAATTTAATATTTGATTTAAAAATGGAATTTTTAAACTTAAATTAGTAATTAAATATTTAGTTATGAAATGGATATTTTAAAAGAAAGAAATATTAGGATTTGTTTGTTAAAATGAAAAGTTAAGTAAATTATAATGTGAATTTGACTTAGTGAATGAAATATAATATAATTGGATATTTATTTAATAAAATGTTATTTTAATAAAATTATAAGTTAAGTAATATCCAAATAAATTTTTTGAAAAGTGGTATAAGTTTGATAAGTTAAAAATGAGAAAAGTTGAAAATATATTGTTTTAAATTGTTAAAATAGACTTATAACAACAATTGTAGCATTTCTGAAATGCTGTAGTTTCAATGCAGTGTTTTCCAAATTACCACTATACTTAAAGTAACGTTCTGTAAGTGCCATTGTTTCTGAAATGTATTGGTTTTCAAAAATTAACATTGTATCTACTCTAGCAGTTTATAAGTGCTGTTGTTTCTGAAATTAAACTAAGTTCTGAAATACTAAAATACTTACTGTAGCACTTTGTAAGTGCTGCTGTTTCTAAAGATGAACTGTTTTGAAACTAATATACCTACTGTAGCAGTTTATAAGTGCTGCTGTTTTTGAAATTTACAATGTTTTGAAATACTACTATATCTACCGTAACACTTTGTAAGTGCTGCTGTTTTCTGAAATTGACAATGTTTTGAAATCTTGTAATTAAATGAATGAACTTAGAAAATGCTATAATTCGGGAAATTGAATATTTGATTTGAAAATATAGTGACTTCATATTTAAATGGTTTAAAGAATTATTTTGATTTGGAATATAAATCATTTTGAAATTTATAACAATGGATTGTAATAACGATTGGTTGTTAAAGAGACCGGGATCGGATATGGACATACTCTCTATCGATACCGAAAACCACTTTAACAACTGTGTACGCGGTGGAGATTCCAGAATGAAGTAGGATGGTGGCGACGATCCTATTGAGGTATATACATGGACTCGACTCCCGTGAGTTGTCATAAGGTGGCTAAAACAGGAGCGATTGACGGGCCAATGAGGTAGCTCCTCGGATCGGACACACTTCATCGATACCATTCTATTACCTTGTGAACGATTGGGTGCACCCTTTGATTTTTGGGAGTGTGGCTCGAGGTGGGCGGTAGTGGCTGCTATGCATTACTACCAGCCCGGATGCGTAATTGGTATATCTACCCTGGCATTGCCTTGTTGTGCCGTGTCACCTACCCTAGCGCGCCTTATACGAGTTTGGTTTTGTGCCATAGCCTGTGGAGTATTTAGGGTAGCCTCCCGATCTGGAGGTATGCTGGTACTGGACAGAGTACTGGGACTATTTATGTGTTAAGGGGAATATTGGGTCACTCCTTAACGCTATTTTAAAGTAAGTTTATTTTACTATTAGACATTATTATAATAGCGTATATTACTACATAGTAAATAGTTTAACGGATCCTTAGAGGATGGGCGGTCCCAAGCATCCTTTAAGTTACTGGTGCATTTTCTATTACAGTTCACTTGAGTTGGTTTACATTGTATAAGTATGTATGTCCTGACTCGAGTGTTTGTGTTTTATTTATGCTCGGGTCAGCCTAATTATTACAGCTTTGGATTCACCTTCTGGAGCTAGAGATTTCTGGAGTTTATCTGTCTATCTAGTTGTCTTCCCATTTCAGTTATTTCATTCAGCTTTGCTTATGTATTGTGAACTTATGTATTCAGACTTCTGTTGTATATGTTTTTCAGACTATGGTATTTTGTATCTGTTTTGAGACTATGTATTGTAGTGGCTTCATGAACCACTATTTATTTTATTTCCGCTGCGAGTTATTCCGATATTCGATGTCTGTGATTCTGTGATTGGTTTTATTTGCTCCAAATTTATTTACAATCTATTGTTTTGTGTTATTCAAGTCCGACATGTGTGGTTTTATTGTCGATTTGAATAGTCCAAAATAGTGGGTCGTTACATTTGGTATCAGAGCTTTTGTTTTAGGCAAACCTTAGCCTATGGAGCAAAAACCCATTAGAGATAGGGTAGAAATACCCTAGAATGAGTGAAATCAATCTTAGAATCATTTCTTTGTGAGAGAACGTATTTTTAAGTATAAATGATTTTCAAATGATTTTAAAGGATTTTAAAGATTATTTTGGATATAAAATTTTCTTGTTTAAAATCTCATTTTCTTAACTTCACTCCTTTCGAATCCACCTTGTTTATTTGAATTCGTTGATTAGGATTTCCATTCTAGTTAAATTTTATCTTTGTCTTTCTGTTTTACCTTTGTCCTAAAATTCATTCTTGATTTTTCAGGATGAGTCGTAGGAATGCCAGAGGTAGGGGTCGTGGTATTGTCCCAGTTCCTGATCCTGTTGCACCCATCAGGTTCACTACTCTTTGCAAGGAATTCACTCAGCTTGGTGGTACCAAGTTTACTGGATCTGAGAGCATCATTGAGGCTCAACAGTGGTTAAGGAGTCTTGAGAGGTTTTTTACTGGTTTGGAGATTACTGATGCGCAGAAGAGTCAGTTGGCAGCTTGGCAGCTTCAGGAGGCAGCTCAGGATTGGTGGGATTCTGTCACAGTTCAGACTGTGGAGGCGGATATTTCTTGGGATCAGTTTAGGTACCTTCTTCTTGTGTTCTGTTCAGTTTTTTTCTCTTTGAAATCTATCTTAAGCTTATCTATCTTTTTCCAGGGAGGCTTTTGTCGCAAAATGGATGCTCGAAGCCGGGAAATCTCGGCTTTATCGTGAGTTTATGGATCTTAAGCAGGGTACCATGTCCTTTTCTGAGTATGAGCGAAAGTTCAATGAACTTTCCAAGTTCGGTCTTAGCCTGATTGACACCCAACTTAAAAAAATGAGAAGTTAATTGCTGGTGGGTCGTCCTGAGTATTATGATCGTCTCATTTATCATGTTCATGGCACTTTCACCGAGCTTATGGATATGGCTATTCGTTATGAGAACCCTACTTCTAAGGGTCCTGCTGTTGCTAGTGCTCCTTCATCTCAGTCTTCATCTACTAACTCTAAGAAGAGAAAGCCAAATTTCCTCCAGCAAAAGAAGAATTGGCTCAAGAATCCAGGTTTGGGATCTTCATCTTCTCCTTTTTAGAGGCAGCCTATCGACCTATCTTCCATTACCTGTTTCAAGTGTGATCAGAAGGGACACTATGGAAATAGTTGCCCTACTTCAGTTGGTGCTGCTGTTCCTCCAACTCAGGATACCAAGAACAATCTTTGTCATGTCTGTCTGCAGCCTGGTCATTTCAAGAAAGATTGTCCTTTGTATCAGAAGGGCAAGCCGTTTGGTATTTTTGCTATTACCTCTGCTTCTTCTCCTACTCCACCTGCACCTCCTCCTACTCCTAGTGATAATCAAGGTAATCTTCAGGGCACCTTTTCTTTATTTAATCATCATATTCGTGTTTTATTTGATACTGGAGCTTCACATAGTTTTATTTCTGTTGATATTTGTGATAAGTTTGAGCATCTACTTTCTCCTATGTATGTTGTTGACTCTTTGTGTGTTAAAAATCCTATTGGTGGTCCCGCGAACCTTAATAGGATTTGTAAGCAAGTGAGACTCTTCTATTCTGGCCATAAATTTTCTGGTGATTTCTATGTTCTTGGTTTCGATGCTTTTGATTTGTTGCTTGGAGGTGATTGGCTTAAGAGGCATGATGCTTTTATCTCTTGTAAATCCCGAACTGTTTCTCTTGTTGATGATCGGGGTAATCCTTTGGTTATTCAGTGTCGTATGCCTCATGATTATGCTGGCATCTTTATTTATTCTCTGGATTCTTCTCCTGTTGATCTTCAGTCGACTCATGTGGTCAAGATCTATCATGATGTATTTGGTGAAGTTTCTTCTTTATCTCCTAAGCGGGAAATTGATTTCCGTATTGATCTTATTCCTGGAGCTCGACCTGTAGTTCTTCCTTCCAGAAGAGTGGCACCCCGTGAGAAGGTTGAGTTAAGGAATCAAATTGAGGACTTGTTCTCCAAGGGTCTGATCAGACCTAGTCATTCCGAATGGGGAGCAGCAGTGGTTTTCGTCACTAAGTCCGATGGATCTTTGAGGATGTGTGTTGATTATAGGGAGCTGAACAAGCTCACCATGAGGAACAAATATCCTATGCCTCGTATCAATGATATGTTTGATCGGCTTTATGGTGCTACTATTTTCTCTCAGCTTGATCTTGCCACAGGTTTTCACCAGCTCAGAGTTGCTGAGGAAAATATTCCCAAGACTGCTTTCTGTACTGAGAATGGTTTTTATAAATGGTTAGTGATGCCTTTAGGTTTGACTAATGCTCCTGCTTTCTTTGTTGATGCGATGAATCGTGTTTTTCATGACGTGCTTAATAAATTTGTTCTAGTCTTTGTGGATGATATCCTTGTCTTCTCTAAGATTAAGGAAGAGCATGAGTCGCATTTGAAATCTGTTCTAGAGACTCTTAGAAATCATCAGTTGAAGGCTAAATTTTATAAATGCCATTTCTGGAAGGATGAAGTCCGATTTCTCGGACATATTGTTTCTAGTAATGGAGTTTCTGTTGATCCAGTTAAGATCGATGCGATCAATGTAAGTCTTTCTTTTCCTTCTTTTCCTCTTTATCATTCAATTATTCTATCTTTTCTGTTGCCCTTATTTCTCCCTATTCTGTGCAGGATTGGGAAACTCCTAGGACTCCATCTGATATCCCTAGTTTTCTGGGCCTTGCCGGTTATTATCGGAGATTCATTGAGAATTTTGCTCAGATTGCTGCACCTCTCACTGCTTTGACTTGTAAGAATTCCAAGTTTATATGGGATGATAAGTGTAAAGCTACATTCAATGAGTTAAAGCGTAAGCTTACTTCCACACCAGTTCTTACCGTTCCAAATGGAAATGAGGGATTAACGGTATACACTGATGCTAGTCGTGAAGGTTTGGGAGCTGTTTAGATGCAGGATGGGAATGTCATTTCTTATGCCAGTCATCAGTTGAAGACCCATGAAGCCAATTATGATGCTCATGATTTGGAATTGCTTACTGTGGTTTTTGCTTTGAAGCTTTGGAGGCATCATCTTTTGGGAACTAAGTTTGAGCTTTTTACGGATCATCAGTCTTTGAGATATATCTTCACCCAGAAGGATTTGAATCAGAGGCAAGTTCGTTAACTTGAGTTTCTAGCTTCTTACGACCTTGATATTAGCTATACTCCCGGTAAAGCTAATGTTGTGGAAGATGCTTTGAGTCGGAAAAGGCTATGTTGTGTCAGCTTGTTGTTTCTTCTTCTTCTCTTTTGGATTGTATCATGGCTAAGTAGGATGAGGATGAGATGCTTAGATTGATGAAGGAGAGTGTTCGTAGCAGAGTTGGTAGTAGTAGTCTTGATGGCAGTGGTGCTCGGATCGATGATAGAGGTATTTTGAGGATTAATAATAGGATTTGTGTCCTGAATGTTGATGGATTGAGACAGGAGTTACTTCGGGAAAATCATCGGTCTAGACTTTCTATTCATCCAGGAGTGACAAAGATGTATCAGGATATGAAGAAGTTGTATTGGTGGAGAGGTATGAGGCGAGATATCTCCATTTTTGTTAGTAGGTGTGCGACTTGTCAGCAAGTCAAGGCCGATCATTAGAAGACCCCTGGTTTGTTGCAGCCCCTTGAGGTTCCCAATTGGAAATGGGAACAAGTTTCTATGGATTTTATTGATGGATTACCGAAGACTAGGAGGGGTAATGAGAGTATCTGGGTTATTGTGGATAGATTGACCAAGTCAGCTCATTTCATTCCGGTCAAGTCTACCCGTTCTGCTTCTAGTTTAGCTGAGATCTATATGAGGGAGATTGTTCGTCTCCATGGTGTTCCTGTCAGTATTGTTTGTGATCGTGATCCTATCTTTACCAGTCAGTTTTGGAAAGCTTTTCAGGAATCTTTGGGTACTCACCTGAATCTGAGCACTGCTTACCATCCACAGACCGACGGTCAAACGGAAAGAGTGAATCAGATTCTAGAGGATCTTCTTCGTGCTTGTGTTCTCGATTATGGAGGATCTTGGGAAGATCAACTCCATCTTGTCGAATTCACCTATAACAATAGTTATCAGGTATAATCTCAATCTTTATTTGAATCTTGTCTTAATCCTTTATCTATCTCATTTCATCGTTCGAATTCAGGCTAGTATTGAAATGTCTCCGTTTGCTGCTCCTTACAGATGACCTTGCAGATCTCCATCTTGTTGGATTGAATCCGGTAATCATTTGGTTCTTGGTCCTGATGTGATTTTGGAGGCTTCCGAGAGAGTTGACGAGATTAAGAGGAAGATGAGGTGTGCTCAGGATATGCAGAAGAAGTACGTTGATAGGCGCAGGAGGAGTTTGGAGTTTTCTGTTGGTGATCTGGTTTTCCTTAAGGTCTCTCCCTTAAGGAATGTGATTCGTTTTGGTCATAAAGGGAAGCTTGCTCCTAGGTTCATTGGTCCTTTCCGCATTGTGGAAAGAATTGGTTCTTTAGCTTATCGTCTGGATTTGCCTGAGAAGTTTTCTGGAGTGCATAATAGATTCCATGTTTCGCATCTTCGTCGGTATCTTCATGATCCATCTCTGATTGTCCAGCCTTCTGCTCTCGAGAGTTTGGATATTCAACCTAATCTGACTGTCGAGAGGAAGAAACTTCGTATTGTCGATAGAGGTACGAAGCAGCTGAGAAGGAAATCTGTCAATCTGGTCAAATTACAGTGGAGTACTGATGATCAGGATTATACCTGGGAGACGGAGGAGAGCATTCGTGCTTCGAATCCGGAATTGTTTGTTTTAGGTATTTTGCTTTTCTATCTTATCTTTCTTTGCTTTCCCTATTTCGTTCCTTTTCGAGGACGAAAACTTTTGAGTGGGGGAGAGTGTAATAACCCAAAATTTTGTAAATATTTTTAAATTTATTTTGTTTAGAAGTTTGATTTTTATTCATTTAAATTTGAATTTTTGGAATTTTTCCAATGTAAATTTGGATTTTGTCTGCAATTTATTTTCCAAACACAATAAAATAAACATTTTCTAAAAATTTTATATTTTGGTCAAACTTTGACTTTCATTTGAAAATTTTAAATTTGAATTTTAAAATTTCTAATCTTTTATTTGAAGCTAGATATGATTCTAATATCCATTCTGCTTTTCGTTTCGTTAAATTCTGATTTATATTTTTAAAATCGGATAAAATATAGCATTTTACACGCAATTATTTTCTGTATTTATTTTCTATTTTTCTTAAGTCCATTTCTCGATTTTTAGTTTCTATTTTATTTTGTTTTGACTTTTATTTTATTTATGGGATTTTTGATTGATTATCTATTTTTAAATGGCTTGGAAATTTGAAGAGACATAGGTTACATGTTTTTAATTCATGCCTTTTCATTTGCCTAACCAGTCAATCAATACCCTAGCCATTCATTACATGTTTGGCCGTGCATTTCATTATCAAATCTCGTACAAAAAGTTTCTCAACTCCTCATTCTCATTCATGAAAAAAAAATGATTTCAGTAAGTCATGGCCTCCTCTTCTTCTTTACCATTTTCCTTTCATTTTTCTTTTGTTTTCCCTTGGCTTTCAAGGCATATGCTCGGCCTCCACCTCTATTGTCGACCACCACTCCTCTCCACCTCCACCTATGATCGGCCACCACTCCTCATCACCATCCCATGCCCTTGGCTGTGACCCCTAGATCAAGATCCATCACCACAAAGCAAACAACACCTAGCCGAGCCTTCCTTATTCACCTTCCTCTTCTATTAGCCTCGGCCACAACATAAAACACCACCACTTCTTTGCCATGCCTTGATCTACACCACCCAAAGCCGTGAATTGAGATGTTGCCTTGACCCAAACAAACATGGCCGAACAATGCTAGACCATTAGGCCGAACCATGGTGTGCTTGTGACCCCTCTTTTCCTTGCCTTTTTACCTTCCATGATTCATAACTTACCACTCTTCATATTCCATTGCCATAGCCGTGTGTAGATGATCCATAGCCGAGCCTTCATGCCTCAAACACATCATGGCCGAACCATATAGGGGTGTGGCTGAGCCTTCATGTGATGTAGCCGAGCCCAATGGCCTTGGTCAAGTCATTTTATCCTATTTTGATTCATACCTTTCATTGTTTAATTCATATTTTACAGTGTTGAATCATATACTTATGTTTATGATAATTATTTGTTTACAAGATTTGGATTTGGGTGCTACTTCTCCTCGAATTTAGTTCGTGCTTTGTCGTGCCTTTCAGTGTTTGTTGTGTGTCTCTACATCGTAATCTCTAGCTTTAAAAGGTGAGTTTATCACTCTCGACAAATCGTACATATATAAATGTGAAACAATGCCATTTGAATTGTAGTAGTTGATATGCTATGTTATATGTTCACATCTGCTTGTTATCCGACATTATATAATGATATAACCTGTTTATATACCTGTTACATCACCTGACATCATATTATATGTTTTACTGTTTATTTATTTTCTGTTTCTCACACTGTAAGTTCCTTGTTAGAATAGAATCACTATGGGTTGAAATGATACATACCCGAATGGACATTAGAATAAGGAAAAGTCGTTATGAGCTGAAATGGTAGGCTCGAGCGATTTTTATTTTATTTAACTTGGGATTGCGGGTTTGAAATGATAAAACCCGAGATTTTAATTCATTACTGATTGAAATGATATATTATCCGTATTCACTTGACCTAGGTTAGAAAATATTATACAGACCCGTGGTTAATTTTAAATATAAAGATTTTTCTGAAAATGTAAGTATTTGGAATTTGAGTTATAAGGGATTTTAACTTAAACTGGATTTAAACGATTGAAATAAATTTCATAGTGATTTTGTAAGTTGAAATTGTATAAATTAATAAATGATTGGAAATGTAAATAAAATGTGAATTAATTTAATATTTGAAATTTGATTTAAAAATGGAATTTTTAAACTTAACTTAGTAATTAAATATTTAGTTATGAAATGGATATTTTAAAAGAAAGAAATATTAAGATTTGTTTGTTAAAATGAAAAGTTAAGTAAATTATAATGTGAATTTGACTTAGTGAATGAAATATAATATAATTGGATATTTATTTAATAAAATGTTATTTTATTAAAATTATAAGTTAAGTAATATCCAAATAAATTTTTTGAAAAGTGGAATAAGTTTTATAAGTTAAAAATGAGAAAAGTTGAAAATATATTGTTTTAAATTGTTAAAATAGACTTATAACAGCAATTCTAGCATTTTTGAAATGCTGTAGTTTCAATGTAGTGTTTTCCAAATTACCACTATACTTACAGTAACGTTCTGTAAGTGCTATTGTTTCTGAAATGTATTGGTATTTAAAAATTAACACTGTATCTACTGTAGCAGTTTATAAGTGCCGCTGTTTCTGAAATTAAACTAAGTTCTGAAATACTAAAATACTTACTGTAGCAATTTGTAAGTGCTGCTCTCTCTAAAGCTGAACTGTTTTGAAACTAATATACCTACTGTAGCAGTTTATAAGTGCTGCTGTTTCTGAAATTTACAATGTTTTGAAATACTACTATATCTACCGTAACACTTTGTAAGTGCTGCTGTTTTCTGAAATTGCCAATGTTTTGAAATCTTATAATTAAATGAATGAACTCAGAAAATGCTATAATTCGGGAAATTGAATATTTGATTTGAAAATATAGTGACTTCATATTTAAATGGTTTAAAGGAATTATTTTGATTTGAAATATAAATCATTTTTGAAATTTATAACAACGGGTTATAATAACGATTGGTTGTTAAAGAGACCGGGATCAGATATGGACATACTCTTTGTCGATACCGAAAACCACTTTAACAACTGTGTGCGCGGTGGAGATTCCAGAGTGAAGTAGGATGGTGGCGACGATCTTATTGAGGTATATACGTGGACTCGACTCCCGTGAGTTGTCATAAGTTGGCTAAAACAGGAGCGATTGACGGGCCAATGAGGTAGCTCCTCGGATCGGACACACTTCATCGATACCATTCTATTACCTTGTGATCGATTAGGTGCACCCTTTGATTTTTGGGAGTGTGGCTTGAGGTGGGCGGTAGTGGCTGCTATGCGTTGCTACCAGCCCGGATGCGTAATTGGTATATCTACCCTGGCATTGCCTTGTTGTGCCGTGTCACCTACCCTAGCGCGCCTTATACGAGTTTGGTTTTGTGCCGTAGCCTGTGGAGTATTTAGGGTAGCCTCCCGATCTGGAGGTATGCTGGTACTGGACAGAGTACTGGGACTATTTATGTGTTAAGGGGAATATTGGGTCACTCCTTAATGCTATTTTAAAGTAAGTTTATTTTACTATTAGACATTATTATAATAGCGTATATTACTACATAGTAAATAGTTTAACGGATCCTTAGAGGATGGGTGGTCCCAAGCATCCTTTAAGTTACTGGTGCATTTTCTATTACAGTTCACTTGAGTTGGTTTACATTGTATAAGTATGTATGTCCTGGCTCGAGTGTTTGTGTTTTATTTATGCTCGGGTTAGCCTGAGTATTACTGCTTTGGATTCACCTTTTGGAGCTAGAGATTTCTGGAGTTTATCTGTCTATCTAGCTGTCTTCCCATTTCAGTTATTTCATTCAGCTTTGCTTATGTATTGTGAACTTATGTATTCAGACTTCTGTTGTATCTGTTTTTCAGACTATGGTATTTTGTACCTATTTTGAGACTATGTATTGTAGTGGCTTCATGAACTACTATTTATTTTATTTCCGCTGCGAGTTATTCTGATATTCCGTGTCTGTGATTCTATGATTAGTTTTATTTGCTCAAAATTTATTTACAATCTATTGTTTTGTATTATTCAAGTCCGACATGTGTGGTTTTATTATCGATTTGAATAGTCCAAAATAGTGGGTCGTTACAATTAAGGTAAATAAGTAGTCAACAGAATAAGAAAAGTAAACTAAACGCATAGTAAAAGATTAGACATAGGGTCTAATAAAATGGTAAGGTGCGTTTGGAGTAGCCCAAAAGAGAATCTAGATAAAGAGCCTAATGAAGTAGTTCATCGCAAATTTTAGTACAGAAAGAGCACATCCAACTTAGTTAGATCGGGCTAGAAGGAAGTACGAGATTCAACGGGACATGAGGATACTCTAGGATGGACCTCTAGGGTAGGCCTAACGAAGCTGCACCCCCGGAGGCAGGTCTGTAGGTGTTCCATCAAGAGAGTATGTCTTGACTGCTTTTGCATTGCAGGCCTAACGAAGCGGACCTTTGTAGGCAGTCAAAAGGTTGATGATAGAGTAGGATATTCGTATGACACCGTACTCTGTATTGCAAGTAGGTTATAGTGGGCAGGACCCAAAAGGATAGTCGCATGCGGAGATCAAGCCATCATCAGTCAGAGCGAGTTCGGGAAAGACTAGAGTTAAACCAACAGGACAATGATTCTTTCACTATCGAGACATTGGATGAGGTGCGCAGCCAATTGGACGTTTAGATTGTTTGCAGTAGGGCACATCCATTTAGCTCTTAAGAGGTCTTTTGATTAGTTGAGGAGGGCTACGTGGGGCCACAGCCACGATGAGAAAAGAGACAGACCAAGTAGAATATCTGTAATGTAGGCTTAACAAAGCAGACCATTACAGATATAAAAATTTCCAACTGAGTTCCGTAAAAGGTAGACCTTATTGGCTAGATTCAGGGAGTAGACAGAACGATTACATATAGTCCTCAAGGTACGCACTGGGTGGTACAATGTGGATGTCCGAGCACTAGCATAAGCTAATGCGGATGCAGTTTTACATTTTCATAATAGACGACGGAACATCTGTATTATAGGCCTCACGAAGTTATCCTTTACAGATGTAGTTACAGAACGCTCTAGGAGCAAGACAATGGAGTCCTTTTCGAGGGGGATACGAAAGGTACTATGGGTAGTTCCTAGGACCGATGCGGTCTTTGGGCATGTAGCTACATATATATTTAGGTTTTAATCTACTATGGAGTAGATGGGTGCGATTCACGCATAGAGGCAAGAGTATTATAAGCCCAATAAACCCAATATAACAGAAAATGGAAATAAAACGGTATATATAGAATTAAGCTTAGAAGTGTATAATTTATCCATTCACCGGAACATTAGTTCTGACCCCCTCCTCATAACATCCCGCATGTTAGGTAGATGGCAGAGACTTTCCAGCTTTGAGACACTTGTTTAGAAAGTGTTATTATCTTAGTGAGTATTTACTTACTATTATATTTTAGTCAGTTCCGCTGTGAGATATTTATTTGAGCTCTGATATATTTGTCTTTGCCTATTTGCACGAGACCATATACCCAACTCGACTTCAGTGGGCTTGGATTTTAGCATTTTTGCAAAAAATCCAGACCTACTGGAATTCGGGTTGTTACATTTGGTATCAGAGCTTAGTTAGTAGATCCTAAGTAAATTAGGAAATATGAGTGAACGTATTTATGATGCCCCACCCCGTGACCCACATTAACAAAGAGTATTACTTGGTAATACTGTCTGCTAATGCGCAGAATGGTGCTGGTTAGGTGTTTAACAACAGAATTTCTATCAATTAGAAAACTGTCGAAAATTTTTGAATTAAAAATAACTGCAAGCACACGACATACAAATGTTAGTACGTGGCGAGTACGGGTCGATCCACCGGGAATTGTTAGATTTTAAATTTCTACTCAATCAAATTAACCAAGATTTGAGATGTTTAAGCCAACTAATAAAAATTGCAAAAATTAACAACTATAAAAGTGAATGAAAACTATGAGAATAAATGACAATTTAGAGATACTTCCACTCTCTAGATCATATAGTTTAACCAAACATGAAATTATAATCTATCTTTTGGTCATTAGTGAAATTAATTGTTGTGTTTACCACAAGTATGGCATATTTGTGCTATTAATTAGCCCAACATAAGCCATCAAACTATAACACACCCACTAATACACTTTTAAATCTCATGAAATATGACAACAAAGTTGAAAAAAAAATCTATTTTAAGCATGGCCTATTAACTATTAATTAGAAATATAAGCCATCAAATTTTAATTTCAACATTCACTTCTTTGCCATAATCATATATAGATGAAGAGGCAATTTGTGATTCATATGACTAAGCATAGCCTATTTTTTTGAACAACATAAGCTATTAAACTCAATACTAAACACAAAATTACATAAACATCATTTTTTCATGAAGCACAAAAAGAGAACATAACATCAAAATGTTGCATCTACATACTAGAGAGCTTCATTACCCCTAAATTGAAGGGATTAGTCTCTCATTTGTGCTATCATATCAACACAAGTAGAAAGCAACGTGAAACAAAAAGAAGAGGAAAAGAGCTAAATGAACAAGAAATAAAACTAATCTACTTGCATTAAAATCAAACTACCCTACTTGCATGAAAGGAAGTAAACAAGAAAAGAAAAGAGCAATGTATTAAAGTTGCATAAAAAAATTACATGAAAGAAATGGCTAAGTAGCCATGAAAAAAAAGAAGCTTTCTATTATTTTTAAGCTAAAAACTAACTAAGAGAAGAGAGCCTAAAGAAGAGACTAAGGGAACAGAGCTAATTACATGAAGATAAGGGGTATTTATACATGTATGAAACCCTAATCCACTTTTTTGGGAAATGCCCAAAATACCCTCTTAAAAAGTGTGGAGGCCAAGTAATCATTAGCATAAAGTAATCATCCATTAAGCGTGCATGAAGATTTAATGGACATTGGCATGTGTATTAGCTCCCAAGTGTACTTGAAGGAATGTGGGTAGGTGGTGTCCTCCATGTTCCACAAAATGAATTATTTCCATCTCTATTCCTTTGTATTCACTCTTGTGCATGCATATATCTTCATGAAGCCACTTGTATTTGAATTTAAATTCCAACAAAATAACATAGAAATTTTCAATTAAATTTTAGAAAATTAATATATGCACAAACATGACCATTTTGCCCTTAGATGAAGATGAATATGTGACAATTTGAAATAATTTGATTTTTGGTTTAAACAAGTTAAAATACCCAATATTATCATTTATTTAATTTAATTAGATTAAATACGGTGGTAAAAATATGCACATTTACGTGCACATCAAATACCCCCACATTTATCTTTTTATTCGTCCTCGAATAAAAAACAAAAAACTAAGATAAATCCGTTTTCGTAGGAAACACGATTGCATTGAGCATATGCAACAAGCCGTTAAACCACTTGGTGTCCCCAGTAGGACGAGTGTTGTCTCGTGAGGGTTTTCAGTGGATACTACCCATAAAATCCAAATGCGATATGAAAATATTTACAAAATGCAAGATTTATTTACAAAAAGATGAATGCAAGTTTTTGAAAATATTTACAAATGAAGGATTTACTTTTAAATCGACACAAATAGGTTAAATATATGTTTTGGTTATTACCTTGAAAATTTAATCCATTTACTCATCAAAATTTCCAATAAAAACGAAGTTATCAAAGCAAATATACTATAGTTTAACTCGTTGTTTCGGTTGATAACACAGTGTAACTATGAAATAGATCCTTTGCTGATTATCAAAGTTTATCAAAGTGGTATTTTCATTTCTTTTCAATAACAAGTCAAATCAAACAAGTTAAAATAGCGCTTGGATTTCATTTGCTTACTCTCTCTATTTTTTTGAAAATTTTATTGATATTTACAATATTTACATATGCCTAACTCAGAAAACTGAGGCTATATATATTACCCCTGCACTACCTTACGGACTTATGTGAGGGGAATACATAGCATGGCGAATGAACACACAAGTGTGAACACTTATCGACTATAGGCATTATTGATAAAAGAATTTTTATACACACACTTAACTCGGATAAACTGAGGCCAGATATACCGATCGTGCACTGCCTTTCGGGCTTACGTGAATATGGTACAGAGCATGACGAGTGAACACACAAGTGTGAACACATGACTCTAGGTGTTTATAAAAAAAATACATATATAAGCAATTTTTTTTTGTTTTTATTTTTGTTTTTTTTGAGAGAGAGAGTTTCACAAAATCATCTTAGCACCATTTAACTTAGAAGACAAAAAAATGTTATATCCTTTGCTTTAAAGTCACCACTTTTTAAAACAAAGATTTTCAATGAGGATTTACCTCATAGTTATCACCATGAAATTTCCTATATACTAGTTAAACCATTTTTATTTGTAATCAAACTTCAATTTTATTTTTGTTAAGACAAATAAATTTTCAAAAAATTTAATTTAATTACCAAAACCGTATATTTATCCTATAGTGTTTCTTCAAAGATAAATCAAAATGCTTAAAAAAAGATTTTGTGTTTTTTTGTAGATTTTTTTGGGTTATGAAAAGCAAATGTAAAATAAACTATTAAAAATAAAAAAAGTTGGTGAGACTCCCCCCTCCCACATTTGATTTTGACTGGGTCCCCACAGTCAACCCAAGTGGAAGGAGAAAACTAAAACAAAAATAAAACGATGACCTATATTTACATGAAAATGAAAAGATTATTATTTACAAGAGTTAAGAAAGTATATCGTCAAAAAGCAAATGAAACGGTCTTCCAAAGACCGATTCATTTGTCTCGTTAAGTATGCGAGACACAGCTTAAGCTCGAAAAACCAAACCATAAATGATTTCGGAGTTGAATGTTGATTTGGAAAAACGAATGTCATTTTATTGAAAATCGTACGAGTTGTTTTATTTTCGATGATTTTCAGGGTTGATAAAACAATTGATTGAAGTTCACGTTTATTTCCACCAAATTGAGATTCAAATTTGTCATTAAAAACTTCTTCAAAATTGTTGATTTCAAAATCAAAATGGTGACTTAAATCTTCCCCTTCAGAACTAGACAACTCATTTTCAAAAAGTCCAAAGAAATCGTGTTCGTTAAATTCGTCTTCCTTTATTGGATTATCAACAACTTCATTGCGTATATCGATTTCAAAATTCAAAGTTGTTGTATTCAAAATTTCAAAATCAGAGAAAGGAAAATCGAATTTTAAATCGAGTTTTACACCTTTAAAAGAATTAAAATCCAACTCAATTACCGAATTTTCAACAACTTCATTAAGATTCTCATTTTCAATTTCAAAATTTGTTATTTTAAAATCGTCAATTTTGGTAGAAGATGGATGTAACGTCCCGCTATTTTGGACCATTCAAATCGACAATAATCCACACATGTCTGACTTGAATAGTTCAAAATATCAGATTGTTAATTTAAAATTTGGCAAAACTCAGCATATGCAGTAAATAAATCAATCACAGAATCACAGACACAGAGTAATACAATAATACGCAGCGGAATAGATAAAATAGTAGTTCATGAAGCTACTATATAAACATCAGAGTTAGAAATAAAATACAACAGAATATCTCAAATGCAGTGAAGTCTCCAGTACAACAAATGACTTCTCTGAACAAATCAACTATAAGAGCTGAAAACTGAGGCGATAGTTGGATCTCCAAAGGTGAGTCTCAAATGTTGTATCACTCGGTCTGACCCGAGCGTAAAGCAAAACACAAAACACTCGAGTCAGGATTAACATTCTTATATCAATAAATCCAACTCAAGTGAAATATCAACTGAAATACAAGTAACTTAAAGGATGTTTGGGATAACCATCCTCTAAGGATCTTCAGAACTATCTACAAGGTGGAAATATACACTGTAACACCGTGGTCATTTCAATTTAATTTATACTTCAAACCCAAATATCATTTCATTTCAAATATATCTATTTTCCAAAATAGTATATATAGGTTAAATAATTTATAAAGTAAAGTGTTTTATAATTTCCTCAAGTTTCACAAATCGGTTCAAATTAACTCAAATTCCAAATTCAAATTTATTCAAAGCTCAATTTTCCCATTTTAATTCAATTCAGTTTCTAAATAACAAATTCAATTCAAATTGATTTCAAATATAGATCTGAATCACAAAATAAACCATTTAAATTCCAATATATTTCAAAGCTTTAATATTCAACAATTTCAAAGTTAAATTTAACAGTTTCATATAGCTCTTGATTTAACTTCATTTATTATATAATCAGGGAATATTCACTTAATAAATTCAATATCATTTAACTAGCCTTAAATTTCATTTTTACTAAATTCAAATTTATCTCCCCAAACTTAACTTATTCAAGTTATTACTGAAATCTATTTTGAAACATAAATTTAAATACTCAACCATATTATATGTATTTAGTCAATCATTCCCATTTATATAAATAATTTAAGGCTCAACATTTATTAAAACCAAATATTTCTTTCCAAAACCATAGAATTCATTTTCAAAATATTTATATATATGGACCAACGGTGTCTGTATATATATTTATCATAGGGTTAAGTGATACGGATATTTATCATTTCAATCCGAAATTTAAATATATACGGGTAGATATCATTTCAACCCGTAATCCCAATTTCAATTCAAATGAAAATCGCTTGGGTTTATCATTTCAACCCATAACGAAATTCTCCTATTCTAAAGTCCGTTCGGGTATGTATCATTTCAACCCATAGTGAATTCTATACTAATAGGGAACTTGCAGAGTGATAACATATACTAAAAAAAATAACAACATGCATATATCATCAGCATAAATAACAGATACGGGTGTCAGATGTCACAGGTGAACAGATACAATAATAGTAATAACAGGCATATAATACTAGATACTGGTGTCAGATGTCATAGGTGAACAGATACAATAATAGTAATAACAGGCATATAATACTAGATACTGGTGTCAGATGTCATAGGTGAACAGATACAATAATAGTAATAACAGGCATATAATACTAGATACTGGTGTCAGATGTCACAGGTGAACAGTTATAGATAATAGCATATATAACAATGTAAATAACTACAGCAGCATATTTCAATTGCTATTTCAATTGAAATCAAATTTAAATAATAAAAGAACGTTAATCGTGAGTGATTGCTCACCTTCCGAGGCAAGAGAGAATAGACAATGAAATGAGCTACAAATTCAAGCACGAATTTCGAAGCAAAGCAAGTTTGGCACGAATTCGACGGACAACTGATAAATTGGAAATCAAAAACCAAAATCATTTTTGATATAACAGAAACAAAATGTATATTGTATTATTATTATTACTTTATTAAAATTAATACAACAACATTAGAATAGATATATATGTGTGATTCGACTTATTATACTTAAAACAGATTAAGACTCAAGATATAAACAATTAGATAGACTTATATATAAAATTTTAGTTTAAAGTCTATATATGTTTCAAAATTAAAATAACTGTATATGTATACAGTTTAAGATCAATAGTTAAAACAAATACACTATGCAGACAATGATATGTACATGCAGATCATAAACAAAACAAAATATCTTTATTATATACACATGTTTATAAAATAAATTTTGAAACATATACTAAAATAAAATCTATGTATAAATTTTAAATCAACGCATACTTAAAACAGCATCAGATCCAAAATCATATATATATATATAATTATTTTCTTCAAACTAAATATATTGCAGTATGAATGCAAACCTTTTCAAATGCAACAAGATAAATATCTGGCTAACATATGTGCAGACCGGCCCATATATGCCTTATATAAAATATATACACTGTATAACTCATATATTCTAAAATGAGTATCATATTTGAAAGTCCAAACCTATGCAAACCTATATAACTGTTCATGTAAACTAATATGTAATATGCAACTAGACCACAGACGTAGGTATATATACGAAAGTTATGAATCTAATATCTTTTTATATATATATAAATAATCTGTACAAAATATTATACTTATATATATATATATATATAACCAACAAATCTTAGATATTTCTGGTATAACTTACACATAGATAAAGCAAAGTAAAACATATTATAACTTAGTGTACTTAATATATATATAAGCAGACTATGTAACTCTCTCTATATATAACATGACCTCGTTATAAATTTAATATATACAACTTTATATAAATTAAAATACATCAAGAGAGTATATACATAAACTATATGTTTATGGCCAGGTGGAACGAAATGAAACAGGTTAGAAATATTATTATCAAAGATATAGTGTTCTATATATATACCCATATTATATAATACAAAACAACATAATCATATATATAAATGTACACGTATAACTAAACTATGCGTACCATATATATAAAACACGAAGAGGAGGAAGAATAGGATAAGGGGTTTTAGACTTGGTGAGGCAACATAGTTGACTGGAAGGGCAGGCTCGATCGGCAAAGGTTGGCATCGTATGCAGGCGAGGTGACGTGCGAAGGGAATGGGCCGGCGATGGATGGTGGTAGCAACGGCTGGGGAGTGTGCCAGGGAAGAAGATGCATCGGCTATTGGCTGGGGTGGGAGGAGCGGCGGATCTGGGTGGCAGATGGTCGGGTTCGAGCAGTGGCGATTGGCGTGGAGCACTGGGTGGTAGGATCGGCTACAGGGTGCAGGCGAATATGTTCGGGTTTGTTGAAGGGGAAGGTGGCCACGGCCATGGCTGGCGTGAGCTGGTGGGGCTGCGAGGGAATGGTGGTTGCGAGTGTGGCCGAGGCTGCCGAAGGAGATGGCGGAGGAGTGATAGGAAGATGGGCGAAGTGGTGCTCGAGGGTGGTTGTAGGGTTGTAGCCGTAAGGAGAGGAGTATGGGCTTTAGAAGAAATAATCACAAAGAAAGAAATAGATAAGAGACGTACGTTTTAACATATTGGTTATAAACATTAATCCTTTCAAACAGATAATTAAATGGAGGAGCACGAACAGGCAGAATTTCATACGTGCCTTTCAAGTAAAACAAAACAAATGAGATTTTGAAAAGTTGCGGGTCCAAGGCAAAAGAAAAGTGTTGGACAGTTTCAACAATTAGATATATGTGACCGTGAAGCAAGCAAAAAGACTGAACGTATATTTATATAAATAAAAGAAAATTCCAACGGTTAGTCTCTAGATTCACGTGATTCACGCGAAAATCATTAAAGCAATTTATCACCTTGCTTGAGCTGCACGGTTCAAAGTTAGGAAAACAAGAAAGCTAATAGTTGCAATTTATGGTACCGGTACAACGAACAGTTTATTGTTTTCGTTGCATACCGGACCTCAAAATACAGAAAAGAATACACCGCTGAGATCAGCACGATGAGACGATCAAAACGGTATACATATACCAGTGGCAGGATCATCCGAACAAAAGTCGATAATCGGTACCGAAAATGCTGCTATTTTGCCAGAATTAAGATAAATGGAGCAGTAGAAGTCCAAATTTGACGAAACGAAGACTGATGTTTCACTCAGAAGATGATTTAGAAATTTATTGTATAAAAGTATTCAAGTTTGAAAAACATTTTATTTTCATCAATAATTAACTGACTTAAATTGAAATAGAATTTCACAAGAAAATAAACTTTAATATTATCAGATGAAAATTTACCAGTTGCTATATTAAAATAGACGTATTCCAAATAATAAATTTTTATTTCCAAATTTTATTGTTTAAATTTCACAAAATTTCAATTAATTTAATAAATAAAATCACTAAAAATTATGGGTCGTTACACTCTCCCCCACTCTAAACTTTTCGTCCCCGAAAAGAAAGGAGGTAGAAGAATAGAAACAACCAGACAAAATAAATAGATTAAAAGACAAGGATAAACAGTTAATTTGAAACTATATATAAATTTTACTTGAAATATTCATTTGAAAACTTCATTTGCAATTCAATTATCTTTAATACTTTAATATCTTCCAAAACCATTTGTAAAATTTCTTGCTTCCTTTTTAAATACCATTTATATGTTTAAATAACACCTTTATAAATATATGGAAACTATTTGAAAATAGTTATTTACATTATTACTTATATTTACAAGGAAGCTATTTGAAAACATTAAATCCATAATTCATACATTTATTAATTTATCTCAAGATACTTTTCAAATATTATTAAGAAATCAATAATTATTTAAAAAGGATATAGTCAACAAGGAAAAGGAGGTTTTGGAAAACAGAATATAGGTGAATAAATAAAGCTGAGCAGATAAGGTAGATTCAAAAGAATAGCATCGGGCATGAATAGTATCGGGCAAACCATAAGAATTTCAATTTCAAATATTAATACAAAATTCCTTTGTTGGAAATACTTTTATAATAAATTGCCTTTATAACGAAATAAATTTACTTTCGAAAATACTTTTATAACTCGATGTTTCAACAAGTTTATCCTTGTTCCTGTAGACTCTGGTAGTGCGTTGATCAGGCGCAAAACTAGAATTCTCCAGGTACTTAGTAGACCTGTTTCAACACCCAGTGAAAATACTGGAAAAACTTTTAAAAACAGATATGGAAAGTACAATCCAAACAAAACAAAACGAATCAAATCATGGATCGCAGATACACAATGGTTACGCCTGGGTCCCCCAGGAAACATCCGTACCTTTTAAGCATTCACTGCCTTGCGAATTTCGCCATGCAACAAAACGGTGGACCGCAGGATACATAAAAATGGTTACGCCTGGATCCCCCAGGAAACATCCATACCCCGTAAGCAATCTCTGCCTTGCGGATTACGCCACTAACACGACCATAGATCGCAGATACACAATGGTTACGCCTGGATCCCCCAGGAAACATCCGTACCTTTTAAGCAATCACTGCCTTACGAATTACGCTATGCAGTCGAGTTCGTAAGACCATGGGTAACGCCATGGAATTCGAAGGACACTCGAGTATCATATCCGGAAAACCAAAAATCAGAGAGAATAATATCGATAGAATGAATCCAAGATGTGGCCACAAATCGGATATCAAGCAGAAGGCACTTTCCATATCTTTACTTCGAAAATATGTATCATATAATACCTTTACAAATCACTTTCAAATATCGTACTTATATAAAATCCATTATATATAAGATTTAATTTTCAAATCAAATACTTTTCCAAAATCAAAAGTATATCAAATCATATTTATATAGACTTCAATTATATAAGATTTCACTTTCAAATTGAGTACCTTTTCAAATCTATAGTTTTCGAATCAATTTTATACTCATACAAATCAATTTTATATAAGTTCGACAACTCCCAAATCAAGTGTTTAGTAACCTAAGGTTCTCAACTTTTAATTTGTTTCAATATCAGTTCAATTTCAAAATCATATACAATTTCACCAATTTATTTCTTCTCAAATTAAATATCTTTAGTTTCAAAGTTTCCAAAATAATAGATTTAGAAAATAGATCCAAATTTCCAAATCAATAAAATTTAAGTCAACAAATTCATTTCCAAAATCAAATGTTTTCAAAATCATCTTATATTTACATAAGGTCCATCTTATATCAGGATCAAAATTTTACAAAATAAATTTCGCTGTATGAAGAGCCATATGGGATTGAATATCTTTGCTTTTATGGGTTATATATCTTTGTAATTTAAATTGGAAATTTTCTTTTAGTAAGCAAAGATATTCTAACATGACAGCTTTCAATTTCAGTGTCAAAATATATCAATGATATTAGAATATAAGATGTACATACGTCATCATTTCGCAGAATCACATTTGATCGCTCGCTCGATCACACAAGTTCGCTTTCGAACTAGTATTGTCCATTCGACTTCCCTAATGCGGACTTCGATATGGTTTCTCGACTAGAAGCCATCAGTCTCCTTGCATAGCCATATACTATGATAGAGAATTCTAGAATCAAGCCCAACATCCATATCAAATATTCGCCATCAAGAATCGAATGAAAAATCCTAACACGAAATGGTGTAATTCACCTCGAACTTGTGTACTCAAACCTGGATCAAAATAATTATGCGAATAAAATAGCATACATACAACTTATATATTTATTCCAACTTGTTAAATATATAGTTTCATAAAGATGTTACTAAGTTAAAACATTTTTATTCAAAATATTTGGAAGACCAAATTCTTTTCAAAACATTTCAAATCTAAATTTCATATTAGAAGAATTTAAAATCTGCCTTATTCATTTACTTAACAAAACAGTTTCAACTTATTTAAACCATATTACTACATACTTTAACATACATACCAAACTTATATATTTTATACCCTTCAAAATTTCTTAGCTTTGAAAAGTTAACCTTGATTTGGAAGTGCTCGAACCTTCAAAATAGTTGAAGAAATCATTTTAAAATTCAAGAGTTGGAAATCAACAACAAATCAGTAAATCAATTTCAAAAGATAGGTTTATATCAAATTCGAAACACAAGAACTGAACACCGGCTTACTTCAAATCATTTCAAATATATATATATATATATATATATATATATATATATATATATATCTTCCGAATATCAAATCTTTCTTCGGAATTTGAAATCAAAATTGGTTTCGCAAAATCACTCGCATAGCAATGCTACTAGAGTGGCCTATCCCTCACTCTGAAACTCGAAAATCAATGTCGATGATGCGTGCACTCATCACCGAAATTATTTTCCAGCGACATAAGTGAGTTCTGGACTTCTATTTTCTTAAACTTCTTTTGGAATTTCTTCGAAATCATTCGAAACTCATTAAAATCATTTGAAACATTTCTTATTCGGAAAATACTTTTAAGTCATATTATTATTATATATTTCAAAATCTTAAAACCAATTTCAAAATACCGGAGTTCAATTCTCGAATTTCAAATTAAAAATCCTTTAGTTATAAATCAAATTTCTTATATAGTTTTTTTCAAAATTACAAATCCTTTCGAAACATCAAATTCTTTTTTTTGAAAAGGATTTATAATCTTTATCGAAAACATTTCACTTTTATATATAGAATATAATAATTTCGATATATAAAACAATTTCTAAAATATAAACAAGCCTAATTTTTCAAAGGATGGTTCAAGAATGGATTTCAAAACAAAGATAGAAATTCAACTTAGAGGGACTCTAATCAATAGGATTCTGATTCGAAGATAGGCTCGAACAAAGATGAGACAATTAATTACAAAACAGTAGATGGATACACTTATATAAATCGCGGGCGACCTTAACCGGGTCAACCGTGACTTTAAGAATATAATCGATGCGGAAATCTAAGGCAAATCGACATTCGATCGCCAGAGATAGAATTCGGCATAACAAGAGATGGCAACATCAAAACCGAGGGATATATAAATCTCCGGTGAATCAATGCCTATTGTAAAGGAGTTCCACCCCTTTACAAATCATTCAAGTATTGGTGGGATCGCCTACTCTTATAGAGATCATTCGAAGTGGAGTTATGGGATACTCCAGAATCAAAAGAATACAAATAGGGAGAGACAAAAATGAATTTTTTGGAACCGTAAGGAACGTTCCAAAGTTCAAGGGAAATCGAGTCAAAAGGAAGAGATTAAACTCAAACGAAAGTGTTCTGTAAATAAATTTACAATATATGCTAAGTTTCGCCTAGAGCCAATGCTCTGATACCAACTGTAACGTCCCGCTATTTTGGACCATTCAAATCGACAATAATCCACACATGTCTGACTTGAATAGTTCAAAATATCAGATTGTTAATTTAAAATTTGGAAAAACTCAGCATATGCAGTAAATAAATCAATCACAGAATCACAGAGACAGAGTAATACAATAATACGCAGCGGAGTAGATAAAATAGTAGTTCATGAAGCTACTATATAAACATCAGAGTTAGAAATAAAATACAACAGAATATCTCAAATGCAGTGAAGTCTCCAGTACAACAAATGACTTCTCTGAACAAATCAACTAGAAGAGCTGAAAACTGAGGCGATAATTGGATCTCCAAAGGTGAGTCTCAAATGTTGTATCACTCGGTCTGACCCGAGCATAAAGCAAAACACAAAACACTCGAGTCAGGATTAACATTATTATATCAATAAATCCAACTCAAGTGAAATATCAACTGAAATACAAGTAACTTAAAGGATGTTTGGGATAACCATCCTCTAAGGATCTTCAGAACTATCTACAAGGTGGAAATATACACTGTAACACCGTGGTCATTTCAATTTAATTTATACTTCAAACCCAAATATCATTTCATTTCAAATATATCTATTTTCCAAAATAGTATATATAGGTTAAATAATTTATAAAGTAAAGTGTTTTATAATTTCCTCAAGTTTCACAAATCGGTTCAAATTAACTCAAATTCCAAATTCAAATTTATTCAAAGCTCAATTTTCCCATTTTAATTCAATTCAGTTTCTAAATAACAAATTCAATTCAAATTGATTTCAAATACAGATCTGAATCACAAAATAAACCATTTAAATTCCAATATATTTCAAAGCTTTAATATTCAACAATTTCAAAGTTAAATTTAACAGTTTCATATAGCTCTTGATTTAACTTCATTTATTATTTAATCAGGGAATATTCACTTAATAAATTCAATATCATTTAACTAGCCTTAAATTTCATTTTTACTAAATTCAAATTTATCTCCCCAAACTTAAATTATTCAAGTTATTACTGAAATCTATTTTGAAACATAAATTTAAATACTCAACCATATTGTATGTATTTAGTCAATCATTCCCATTTATATAAATAATTTAAGGCTCAACATTTATTAAAACCAAATATTTCTTTCCAAAACCATAGAATTCATTTTCAAAATATTTATATATATGGACCAACGGTGTCTGTATATATATTTATCATAGGGTTAAGTGATACGGATATTTATCATTTCAATCCGAAATTTAAATATATACGGGTAGATATCATTTCAACCCGTAATCCCAATTTCAATTCAAATGAAAATCGCTTGGGTTTATCATTTCAACCCATAACGAAATTCTCCTATTCTAAAGTCCGTTCGGGTATGTATCATTTCAACCCATAGTGAATTCTATACTAACAGGGAACTTGCAGAGTGATAACAGATACTAAAAAAAAATAACAACAGGCATATATCATCAGCATAAATAACAGATACGGGTGTCAGATGTCACAGGTGAACAGATACAATAATAGTAATAACAGGCATATAATACTAGATACTGGTGTCAGATGTCATAGGTGAACAGATACAATAATAGTAATAACAGGCATATAATACTAGATACGGGTGTCAGATGTCATAGGTGAACAGATACAATAATAGTAATAACAGTCATATAATACTAGATACTGGTGTCAGATGTCACAGGTGAACAGTTATAGATAATAGCATATATAACAATGTAAATAACTACAGCAGCATATTTCAATTGCTATTTCAATTGAAATAAAATTTAAATAATAAAAGAACGTTAATCGTGAGTGATTGCTCACCTTCCGAGGCAAGAGAGAATAGACAATGAAATGAGCTACAAATTCAAGCACGAATTTCGAAGCAAAGCAAGTTTGGCACGAATTCGACGGACAACTGATAAATTGGAAATCAAAAACCAAAATCATTTTTGATATAACAGAAACAAAATGTATATTGTATTATTATTATTACTTTATTAAAATTAATACAACAACATTAGAATAGATATATATGTGTGATTCGACTTATTATACTTAAAACAGATTAAGACTCAAGATATAAAGAATTAGATAGACTTATATATAAAATTTTAGTTTAAAGTCTATATATGTTTCAAAATTAAAATAACTGTATATGTATACAGTTTAAGATCAATAGTTAAAACAAATACACTATGCAGACAATGATATGTACATGCAGATCATAAACAAAACAAAATATCTTTATTATATACACATGTTTATAAAATAAATTTTGAAACATATACTAAAATAAAATCTATGTATAAATTTTAAATCAACGCATACTTAAAACAGCATCAGATCCAAAATCATATATATATATAATTATTTTCTTCAAACTAAATATATTGCAGTATGAATGCAAACCTTTTCAAATGCAACAAGATAAATATCTGGCTAACATATGTGCAGACCGGCCCATATATGCCTTATATAAAATATATACACTGTATAACTCATATATTCTAAAATGAGTATCATATTTGAAAGTCCAAACCTATGCAAACCTATATAACTGTTCATGTAAACTAATATGTAATATGCAACTAGACCACAGACGTAGGTATATATACGAAAGTTATGAATCTAATATCTTTTTATATATATATAAATAATCTGTACAAAATATTATACTTATATATATATATAACCAACAAATCTTAGATATTTCTGGTATAACTTACACATAGATAAAGCAAAGTAAAACATATTATAACTTAGTGTACTTAATATATATATATAAGCAGACTATGTAACTCTCTCTATATATAACATGACCTCGTTATAAATTTAATATATACAACTTTATATAAATTAAAATACATCAAGAGAGTATATACATAAACTATATATTTATGGCCAGGTGGAACGAAATGAAACAGGTTAGAAATATTATTATCAAAGATATAGTGTTCTATATATATATATACCCATATTATATAATACAAAACAGCATAATCATATATATAAATGTACACGTATAACTAAACTATGCGTACCATATATATAAAACACGAAGAGGAGGAAGAATAGGATAAGGGGTTTTAGACTTGGTGAGGCGACATAGTTGACTGGAAGGGCAGGCTCGATTGGCAAAGGTTGGCATCGTATGCAGGCGAGGTGACGTGCGAAGGGAATGGGCCGGCGATGGATGGTGGTAGCAACGGCTGGGGAGTGTGCCAGGGAAGAAGATGCATCGGCTATTGGCTGGGGTGGGAGGAGCGGCGGATCTGGGTGGCAGATGGTCGGGTTCGAGCAGTGGCGATTGGCGTGGAGCACTGGGTGGTAGGATCGGCTAGAGGGTGCAGGCGAATATGTTCGGGTTTGTTGAAGGGGAAGGTGGCCACGGCCATGGCTGGCGTGAGCTGGTGGGGCTGCGAGGGAATGGTGGTTGCGAGTGTGGCCGAGGCTGCCGAAGGAGATGGCGGAGGAGTGATAGGAGGATGGGCGAAGTGGTGCTCGAGGGTGGTTGTAGGGTTGTAGCCGTAAGGAGAGGAGTATGGGCTTTAGAAGAAATAATCACAAAGAAAGAAATAGATAAGAGACGTACGTTTTAACATATTGGTTATAAACATTAATCCTTTCAAACAGATAATTAAATGGAGGAGCACGAACAGGCAGAATTTCATACGTGCCTTTCAAGTAAAACAAAACAATTTTGAAAAGTTGCGGGTCCAAGGCAAAAGAAAAGTGTTGGACAGTTTCAACAATTAGATATATGTGACCGTGAAGCAAGCAAAAAGACTGAACGTATATTTATATAAATAAAAGAAAATTCCAACGGTTAGTCTCTAGATTCACGTGATTCACGCGAAAATCATTAAAGCAATTTATCACCTTGCTTGAGCTGCACGGTTCAAAGTTAGGAAAACAAGAAAGCTAATAGTTGCAATTTATGGTACCGGTACAACGAACAGTTTATTGTTTTCGTTGCATACCGGACCTCAAAATACAGAAAAGAATACACCGCTGAGATCAGCACGATGAGACGATCAAAACGGTATACATATACCAGTGGCAGGATCATCCGAACAAAAGTCGATAATCGGTACCGAAAATGCTGCTATTTTGCCAGAAGTAAGATAAACGGAGCAGTAGAAGTCCAAATTTGACGAAACGAAGACTGATGTTTCACTCAGAAGATGATTTAGAAATTTATTGTATAAAAGTATTCAAGTTTGAAAAACATTTTATTTTCATCAATAATTAACTGACTTAAATTGAAATAGAATTTCACAAGAAAATAAACTTTAATATTATCAGATGAAAATTTACTAGTTGCTATATTAAAATAGACGTATTCCAAATAATAAATTTTTATTTCCAATTTTTATTGTTTAAATTTCACAAAATTTCAATTAATTTAATAAATAAAATCACTAAAAATTATGGGTCGTTACACTCTCCCCCACTCTAAACTTTTCGTCCCCGAAAAGACAGGAGGTAGAAGAATAGAAACAACCAGACAAAATAGATAGATTAAAAGACAAGGATAAACAGTTAATTTGAAACTATATATAAATTTTACTTGAAATATTCATTTGAAAACTTCATTTGCAATTCAATTATCTTTAATACTTTAATATCTTCCAAAACCATTTGTAAAATTTCTTGCTTCCTTTTTAAATACCATTTATATGTTTAAATAACACCTTTATAAATATATGGAAACTATTTGAAAATAGTTATTTACATTATTACTTATATTTACAAGGAAGCTATTTGAAAACATTAAATCCATAATTCATACATTTATTATCTCAAGATACTTTTCAAACATTATTAAGAAATCAATAATTATTTAAAAAGGATATAGTCAACAAGGAAAAGGAGGTTTTGGAAAACAGAATATAGGTGAATAAATAAAGCTGAGCAGATAAGGTAGATTCAAAAGAATAACATCGGGCATGAATAGTATCGGGCAAACCATAAGAATTTCAATTTCAAATATTAATACAAAATTCCTTTGTTGGAAATACTTTTATAATAAATTGCCTTTATAACGAAATAAATTTACTTTCGAAAATACTTTTATAACTCGATGTTTCAACAAGTTTATCCTTGTTCCTGTAGACTCTGGTAGTGCGTTGATCAGGCGCAAAACTAGAATTCTCCAGGTACTTAGTAGACCTGTTTCAACACCCAGTGAAAATACTGGAAAAACTTTTAAAAACAGATATGGAAAGTACAATCCAAACAAAACAAAATGAATCAAATCATGGATCGCAGATACACAATGGTTACGCCTGGGTCCCCCAGGAAACATCCGTACCTTTTAAGCATTCACTGCCTTGCGAATTTCGCCATGCAACAAAACGGTGGACCGCAGGATACATAAAAATGGTTACGCCTGGATCCCCCAGGAAACATCCATACCCCGTAAGCAATCTCTACCTTGCGGATTACGCCACTAACACGACCATAGATCGCAGATACACAATGGTTACGCCTGGATCCCCCAGGAAACATCCGTACCTTTTAAGCAATCACTGCCTTACGAATTACGCTATGCAGTCGAGTTCGTAAGACCATGGATAACGCCATGGAATTCGAAGGACACTCGAGTATCATATCCGGAAAACCAAATATCAGAGAGAATAATATCGATAGAATGAATCCAAGATGTGGCCACAAATCGGATATCAAGCAGAAGGCACTTTCCATATCTTTACTTCGAAAATATGTGTAACGACCCGATATTTTCAACCATTCGCATCCATTATAAGTGTATAGGTAGACACTCATGCCGGAGTTGAATTGCTCAAAATACCGCGTTGTAATTAAAAATTGGCAAATCTCAGAATATACAGTAAATAAATATAATCACAGATCACAGACACAGAGTAAAATAATGCAGCGGAAGTAAAAGAAATAGTAGTTCATGAAGCTACTATATAAATATATCAGAGTACATAAGATACAATAGAAGAAATAGAGTACAACGGAAGTATAAATAAGATAACCAAGTACAAGCTGAACAGAGCAACATAACTGAAGTCGATAGAACAAGACTAGCAGATAATCTCCAGCGATTCAAATCTCCAGAAGGTGGAAATCCAAATCTGTGAATACTCAGGCTGACCCGAGCGTAAAGCAAAACACAAACACTCGAGTCAGGACAATATATACTTATATAATATAAACCAACTCAAGTGAACTGTAATAAGGTACAAGTAACTTAAAGAATGCTTGGGACCGCCCATTCTTTAAGGATTCGTTAAACTATCTACTATGTAGTAATATTCGCTATTATAATAATGTCTAATCAGTAAAGTATAATCATATAGAAAATAGCGTTAAGGGGATGGAGAACCTTAACGCGGTCGGATCTTAAAATCATAATCGTAGTAAAGCTCGATATGGTAGGTGACACGGCACAACTAGGCAATGCCAGGGTAGATATACCAATTACGCATCCGGACTAGTGGTGACGCATAGCAGCCACTACCGCCCACCTCGAACAACACTCCCAATCAAGGGTGGCCACCAAATCAATCACAAGTAATAGAATGGTATCGAAGAAGTGTGTCCGATAAGAGGTGCTACCTCCTTGGTCCGTCAATCGCTCCTGTTTTAGCCACCTTATGCCAACTCATGGGAGTTGGGTCCACGTAACATACCTTAAGAACGTCGCCACCATCCTACTTCATTCTGGAATCTCCACCGCGTACACGGTTGTCAAAGTGGTTTTCGGTATCGACAGAGAGTATGTCCATATCCGATCCCGGTCTCTTTGCCAACCAATCGTTATTATAACCCGTGGTTATAACTTTTAAAAACAATACTTTACTTCAAAATAAGATATCATTTCAAAATCATGTCTTTATCAAAATAAAGATTTATCATTTCCAAATCATTTCAATATTCTAAAATATCGTATCCTTTTAAACTTCTTTTCAAATCATTTTAATACATCAAAATATTATATCTTTTCAAACTTTATTTCAAATCATTTTTATATATCAAAATATCATACCTTTGATAGTTATACTTCGAAACCAAAATCATTTTATTTCAAAACTATGTTCATTTCAAAACAACATCATTTCCATTTCAAACATATATTCACCTTTCAAATAGTCTATACTTTCAAAGTTATAACTCTTTTGAAACAAAACATTTGAAATCATTATACTTTGAAAATCACAGCATTTCGAAATCATATATTTAAAATCATCTTTTAATTCTATACATTTACAAACTTATTAAATTCAAACCGTCAAATTTCAATTCAATTACAGTTTACCAACAAACCGTTTCAAATCTTATCAATTCCCAATATAGATTAAATCCACAAAATACAATATTCAATCTTTAGTATATTTCAAAACTTTAAATCTCCCACATTTCATAAATCCAATATCATTTAAATAAACTCAATTAATATATACTTCAAATATTCATTTATCAAATAAATTAAATAAGTCAGAAATCAAGTATCATTTCAAACTCATTTCACAATATCAAAATATTATTCAAAACACCATTCATTTTTATTCATTTAAATACCATTTAAATCCATTCATTTTATTAAATTTAAATACCATTTTAAACTCACATTAGAAATCAAATTCTTCCACTTAAATATCTCTTCATTATCTTTAGAAATTTAACATTTAATTTCCCAAAATTATATCATTTTCCAAAGATTATTTTTCATTAAAATAAATTTAAAACAACAAGATATAGTTTCCGTAGCACTTATAAAATGCTACGTAAAGTTATAGTTTAAAACAGTTAATTAACAGAAGACAGCGTTAAATGCTGTAATAGATTTCTTTTAAGTTTCAATTAACTTACATGTTAAGTTTAACCACTATAGCACTTACAAAGTGCTATAATAGCCTTTATTTCAAATTAACCTTTTAGTTCATTTAAAACACTACAACATTTACAAAATGCTGTAATATCCTTTACATTACATTTCAAAATGCTGTTAAATCATATTCAGAGTTTTATTTACAATTCCACAAATAATTAACTTTTAATATAAATCATTTTAACTTATAAAATCATATATTTCACATTTAACACAATCATTTAAATACCTTTATTTCTATGATTTTATAAAGTCAAATTTCCATACAAAAATCAAATTTAATAACAATTAAATTTTCATTTCTTTAATTAAATTATTAACTTAACAACTAAGTTTAAATTTCCAAAAATATAGCTTATTTCCATTTATTTTACTTAATTAAAATTTCACTTTTAAACAAATTTCACAAAATTCAATTTAAGTTATATTTCCAAATTCAGCTTAAATGTTCATTTATTCCATATTTTAATTTATACAAAATCATTAACACCTTTAAAACATTATTATTACTTAATAAAAATCATTAAATTCATCTTTAAATCAAATTTGTCATATTTTCTTACTTTACAAAAATTCCATTTATAAACAAAATCATAAATTCCAAAATTAACTTATATTTCAAATTCTACTTGACCATTTACTTAATTCACTTATTTAATTTGTAGAAAATCACAAATACTTTATAGAAATCATTTTAATGAAATTTAAATAAAAATACCATAATATTTACATTAAAAAAAAGTATTTTAAAAATTTCAGAAAAATATATAAACCACGGGTCTGTATATAATTTTCTAGCCTAGGTCAAGTGATACGGATATGTATCATTTCAATCCGCAGTTTACAAAGAAAAACCGGGTTTTATCATTTCAAACCCGCAATCCCAAGTAATATAAATAAATAAATAAAAACCGTTCAGGCCTATCATTTCAGCCCATAACGATTTTTCCTTATTCTAAAGTCCGTTCGGGTGTGTATCATTTCAACCCATAGTGATTCTAATCTACAGGGAACTTGCAGTGTGATAAACTGATACAAATAAACAGAATAGCATGAGATAACAGTAATAGATGATATAACATATGTAATAACAGGGGTAAAAATTATATGATCATAATATAACAGTTACAACAGGATGATATAATTTTACAGATTCAAATGGTGTCAGTTTACTAGTTATATAAGTACACATTGTCTGGTGAGAATTACTCACTGGTTCAAGCTGGAGATGACAACCACAAACGCACAAAAAAGATTTCCAGAGGCACGAGAGCACGATAATTATTTGAGTGTGGGAGAGCCAAATCTAATTGCCTTGTCACATTCAAACCAAACAATTACAAACAACATAAGATTTCAACCCAAAAATTCAATAAACAATGCTAGAAATGGATGCATAAACAAAGTCAAAGTGTTTGCACTTGCTTCCTACCACCTATGCTTCAGCTCTAGATCTGAAATGGCACGGCTAAAGGCATGGTTTGGATCAGGTATGGTCTGGAAAAGGTGCGGCTACAAGGTGATGAAGGTGAGTGGAAGTTACAAGGTGTTGAAGGCAATGGAATACCAAAGGGTTTCAAGGCAAAGTGTGGCTTTTGTTGCACCATAGGGTTCGGCCCCTTGCTGATGTGGCTTGGCCATGGTATGTGGTGGTCAGGTGGTGGCTGGAGTGTGGGCCAGAGGTGGTGGAAGGTCAGGTCAGAGGTGGTGGTGGTGGAGGTAGTGGTGGCAAAAGGTGGTAGAAGGAGGAGATGACAATTCTAGGTCATAAGTGATAGTTTGTGATGGTTTTTGGTGGATTTTGTGTAGATCTTGGACTTGGATTGGTTAGGCCTGAGGAGGAGGGTTGCTAGGATGGGTGATGGTCAGAGGAAGGGGGTCGTGGTGGTCGGCCAAAGCCTGGAGGAGGAGGAACCAAACTATGAAGGTAGAGAGCATATGCAGTTTCAATAGAAAAAAACATAGAAAACAAGGAAGAAAGAAGGAACTTTTACCCAAAATTTTGAAGCCATGGCCGTGATTTTTTTGGAGGAGAAAGAGAAGTGTTTGCGTGAAAAAAATGAAAAGAAGTCCGCTGAAAAGAATAGGGTATGCATGGCCAAAAACATTGAAGAGAGGAGTTGAGAAAGTGAAAGGTCGGGAGGTGAAAAGCCATAGGAATTTCAATAGTTTAAAACTTTTCATATTTCCTCTAATTTCTTTTTAAGTTTTATATAACTGAAATATATATATAAACTCAGATAAAATACGAAAATTTAGTAAATAAACAAAAATAAATAAATTAATTATTAATTATATAAAATTTAATTAAGTAAAACAACAAAAATTGCAACTAGTCTTGAAAATATGAAAAATAAATGCAATGAACTTTGGGAAAAGTTTATGGACTTGTAAAACATTTATAAACAAAGATAATAACATAAAATAAAAATGCATTCACAAAATGAATAAATAAATTTTAATTAAATATAATTTAATTGAAGAAAATAGCAGAAAAATAGAAACTAGCCTTTAAAAATAGAAAATAAATTCAATACGCTTTGGAAAAATTATATAATCACTTTAAATTATTTAAAAGACAAAATTATACATAAAATAAAATACTAACACATATTAGAACAATATGACAAATAAAATATAATTTAAAATAGACAATATTGCTAAATACATCAGTTTACAAACAATATTGAAATATACATAACTTTCACAATTTAACTCCGTTTCCAACGAAACGAAAAGCTGTATCCATGGAATTAAATCTATTTTCATAATAAAAGATAAAATTTAAGAATTTGAAATATTTAAATTTAAAGTTCAAAAGTCAAAGTTTGACCAGTTTCAATAGAAATTCACTTTTCAGTGAAATATCCAATTTATACTAGTTTGAACTATAAATCACTTAATAGTCAACATTTATATTTAAAATGAAATGTTTGAAATAGAACAAGTTTAAAATAATTTAAAATAAAATAAAGTCAAAATTTAAAATATAGGCCAAAATCTAGGGTTGTTACAATATGTATCATATAGTACCTTTACAAATCACTTTCAAATATCGTACTTATATAAAATCCATTATATATAAGATTTAATTTTCAAATCAAATACTTTTCCAAAATCAAAAGTATATCAAATCATATTTATATAGACTTCAATTATATAAGATTTCACTTTCAAATTGAGTACCTTTTCAAATCTATAGTTTTCGAATCAATTTTATACTCATACAAATCAATTTTATATAAGTTCGACAACTCCCAAATCAAGTGTTTAGTAACCTAAGGTTCTCAACTTTTAATTTGTTTCAATATCAGTTCAATTTCAAAATCATATACAATTTCACCAATTTATTTCTTCTCAAATTAAATATCTTTAGTTTCAAAGTTTCCAAAATAATAGATTTAGAAAATAGATCCAAATTTCCAAATCAATAAAATTTAAGTCAACAAATTCATTTCCAAAATCAAATGTTTTCAAAATCATCTTATATTTACATAAGGTCCATCTTATATCAGGATCAAAATTTTACAAAATAAATTTCGCTGTATGAAGAGCCATATGGGATTGAATATCTTTGCTTTTATGGGTTATATATCTTTGTAATTTAGATTGGAAATTTTCTTTTAGTAAGCAAAGATATTCTAACATGACAGCTTTCAATTTCAGTGTCAAAATATATCAATGATATTAGAATATAAGATGTACATACGTCATCATTTCGCAGAATCACATTTGATCGCTCGCTCGATCACACAAATTCACTTTCAAACTAGTATTGTCCATTCGACTTCCCTAATGCGGACTTCGATATGGTTTCTCGACTAGAAGCCATCAGTCTCCTTGCATAGCCATATACTATAGGCGAGGAGCAAAAATAGCCATATACTATAGGCCATCAGTCAGGGTTGAATTGAAGTGGTGGAGGAGTTGAAGTGTGGTAGGTTGGTATTGTTGGCAGTTGACAGGAAGTTTGTGGCAGTTATATAGGCGAGGAGCAGTTTATGTGAGTATGAACTAATGTAGAGATGTGGTGGTGGTGGAATTTGGTTGCAGTTGTCGTTAGCAGGCAATGATTATGGTTTTTTTATGGTAGTGGAGTGGGGTGTTGTTGTTGGTTGCCAAGCAATAGAAGTTTGTTGTTCAAGTGGGAAGGTTATGTGAAATGTTGGGTTAGTGTGATGACTAGGTAGATGTTTGGAGAGGCTGTTTGTAGAGGAAGACGAGGAGGAAAAGGGGATGATGTAGCGGTGTGTGTTAGTCCTTGAGATGATGGTTTTGATGACAACAACCTTAGAATAAGATTATAAAATATAAATACTAACATTATAGTTTAGATATATATGTATATGCAGGATTTAACCATGCAGGTACAAAGAATGAAGACTGTACAGTATAGAGATTCAAGATATCAAGATTGAAGACTCATGAGTATCAAGATCATCAAGAGTTCAAGATTTCAAGATAAGTATTGAGTCTAGAATTATGTTAAAACTTCATAATAGCACTGAAATCTTCACTCCATTTTTCTTTTGGGATGGAACCCATTTCTACCTTTTTAGTGGCTTACAAACCCACGACAAGTAGCTTACAAACCTACGACAAGTGGCTTACAAACCCACGAACATCCTGGTTTTGTACAAGTTCTCGAGTCCTGATATGATGAGATATTCTGCAGGAAGAAGCTTGCAAAACTACTTCAAAATGATTTTCAAAACTGCTTTTCAAAATGTTTTAGCCTTAAAAATTATCTTTTCAAATGATTTTCAAAAAGATGTTTTAGCCTTAAAATATTCTTTGTTTTTGTTTTTAATAAACTCTTGTTTTAAACTTCGTTTGTTTTAAACTATCTTTTAATTATAATATATTTATACTTAGATTTAAATATAAAATTATAGTAAAATTTTATATATATTATTCTCTATATTTATCTATGTATTTTATCTATAGTCAAGTATATTTATAAAGTTTAAATAGTTTTTAATATAAGATAAAGGTTATTTTCGAAGAAAATCAAATCTTCAAAAAATGCTTTGGGATGTCGACATGCCCTAGTACCCCATGTCGACATAGTGACAGTTAGATTCAAAAATTTGAATTTCAAAAGAAGTGTCTATTCGCCATAACCTTTCATGAATAGACATGGATGTTGTTCTTCTATAAATAGGGGTTGGTTTTAATGAATTTTTGATCAGATTTTCTGGTTTTTCTCTTCTCTTCTTCTTCCACATTTTCTTATTCAAAATCCTATCATCACTCTACCGAAATCAACATTGAATCTAACTAGATCATCTCTGGTTTGATTCTCTATCACTATCTCAACAAGATCCCAGTGCTATTCAGAGTTATAGGCTTCTTTTTAATCTATCTAGCGAGAAAAGGTGTGATTGTAGCCTTGGAAATCAATCAAGTGAGAAAAGGTGTGATTGTAGCCTTGAGAAATCAATTGGGTGAACTTGTTGCCCGAAAATCAAGTATCTCTACCCAGAGGATTGTGATTCTGGAGGGTGTACCTCATGGCCTTGAAATCGAGGGTTGAAATTGTTGAATTGCTTTTGAAAGGAAATCCGTACTTAGTTGTGCGGGACTGGATGTAGGGTAACTCCGAACCAGTATAAAATCTGGTGTGTGCTTTCCTTTATTGCATTTACTTTATTTCTGCATCTGTGTTTGATTATGTGATTATATCTGTGTCTGAATATTGCATACATTTGTGTACAAATCAACAATAACTCAAAAAGATTTAGTAATTTCTTATAAACACTATTCACCCCGTCTAGTGTTCATTCTAGCCTTAAGATCCATATTCCGCATTCCTCACATTTGGTATCAGAGCAAGGTTTTCAAAAGTTTCATAATCTGATTTTTGAAAAAGTTTTTTTTTAAATAATGGCTATATTTAAGAAATTTGTTAATGCATGTTTAGAAATATTCAGGTCATCATTGTCTCTTGAGTCTGCACATAATCAATATTCAAATACAAGTTGTCTACTAAGACTGTTTGATGTGCAGGAATCATGCTTTATGGGAGTTGAGGAATTAATCCAGAACAAACAAATTGTGCAGATCAAAAAGAATAAATGGATACTTGATAGTGGATGTTCTAGACACATGACTGTAATGCCCCAGAAATTCATGGAACCTTATTTTGGTTGAATTTTGAAAATGAATGAATTTATTTGTATAGGAATATATGGAATTAATTGTGTGCAAGTGTGTGTGCATGTGTGCACGTGCACACTGATATGGCACAAGGAAGAACTCCAAATCTCTTGAAATTAAAACAAGAATTAAAAAGCATTACAAACATGATTTTGTGATATGGATATTTGATTTCTGGAATTATATGAATCATCCCAGAAAATAAGAAAAGTAAGTTTTGTTTTGAATCAGTAAACAGATTTTATTTTAAAACCCAGGAAAAAAAATATATGTTATAAAGATTTGAAAAAAAACCTGTATGCACATATAGGTGCATATCTTTCTAAAATTAAGGAGGAGTTAAATAAGCCTAGATAAGATATGTATGCAAATGTGCATTTCTGTAAGTATTGAAAATATTAAAAAAAAAAAGAAAAGAAATAAGCAAGTGAAATTGTAACACTAAAATAGCAAAAGACAAATTGCAAGCAAAATAATTGCTTTAGGCAGAAAATAGAAAGGAGGATTTTTAGAAAATAAACAAGTGACAATGTCACACAATTATCATGACTTGATAAGAATATGATATTTTGGAAAAAGTAAAAAGGGGAGGTAAGCATCACATATGGCCGGGGTATTAAGGGTGAAAAATAAGCAAATCTGAAATGCAGAATGCATGAGTCTTGGCCAGGGTAGGAATGGGATTTTACAATGATAAAACCCTAGAAAAACCTCTCTTATAAATCTAAGTATAAACCATAAAAAAATCATTTGCTACCCAAGACATTTAAGAAAACAAAGAAGAAAATATTTGCAAGCAGAAAATCAAGTTTTGAAAGGTTTCTTTTCTGGATTAGGAAAAAGAAGCATTTTTCTGTGAGTAATCTCACTAAACCCATGGCATTAAGTCCTGTTATGAGGCAGCCAAGCTTATGTTATTTTTCTACATATTTTTGATTTCATTACTATGGTTTTAATGGATGTTTTAATGGGTGTTTCTGAATGTTTTGATTGCTTTGATAGTTGAGTATTTTGCTCTGTTTGGTTATACCCAGAAATGTTAAAGTATGAAATTATGAAAGTAAATAGAGAATACTTGTAACTGGTTCAGATATGGCATGAAAAATAGAAATCAAAATGTATATGAGTTGCATTACACTTGTGTAAGTGCTGAGGCTCAAATGAAAGACTCAAGGTTGCAATGGAAATATCCAAAAGTGCTGAACCCTTGATCAAATAGAAACCCATGAGCTAGAAATCTTGTTTAAACTAGATCTTGAATGTAGTTCAAACATGGTTGCTTATGAAACAATAGTAACCCACATGCCTAGTCTTCATTTCCAGTTGTAAATATTCTTGTATTTTCTTTGAGCTAGAATATTTGAAAATATGATTTCCCTGGACATGAATGTTAGCTTGTTCTTGAATTATGCTTGTAAACTCTATGTAATGTTTCATGTATACTGGGATTTAGTCACCTAGCTATCTCATGATAGGATTAAACATGAACACTTAGTAAATAAACTAAGGATTGTGAGCCAAGAGGACTGCTGGAATGCTTGTTGTATTTAAAGTATGCAAGTTGGCACATGGTTTGTTTAAGCCCTGAGATCTTTGTGCAATATTGTGAATTATTTTATTGCAATGTGTCCCCGTGATTTCTTATGGCAGATGAGGCTAGGAAGAAATTTGGTAAATGCAACCTCAAATTGATGAAGTAGGAACTTGTGTTATTCCTAGGTTGGTTGGTCTGGAGCTATGATAGTTCCTGAGTATTTCTATTTGAAATGTATGTTTGCATAGTTGAATGTGTGTACATAATTAGTCTTAAATACTGATCATATATGCACAATATATCATAAACAAGTCAGGCAAATTGATCAAAGAAGCTATGCCCACTTATACAAAATGTTTATGTCTCACTCATTTACTTAATATCATGGAATTTTTGATATTGCTCATACCAGATCTTGTATCTGAACCTTGTTTGCTTATGGCATCTGGGGTGTCTCATTTAAAATGGGGCAACCTCTAATGCTCTTTCAGGGAATGCTGGTTCTAAATAGGAAGCTGCTATGGCTAATGAGAATGATTGGATAAGCATGCTAAATTAGAATTAAATAAGAACTTAGAATGAATTATTTGCATGTAATCTGGGAAGTTTTTACAGTTCTACTTTGGTTGTTATGTAATGATCTTGAATGCTTGAATTTATTTAGTTGTTTTAACTGAATCTAGTAATGTATTAAGTTTGGGATTAACCTAAGACTTAGTTGAATCTATGCAAGAATATATTTGAGTATTATGGTGGAAATCTGTAAATGATATATGCCTGTAATTGAGAATGGATATGTATATACATATACTGTATTAGTTAATTTCAAGTTACTTAAAACTTTAAGTTTGAAAGTTAAAAATCTGAATTTTTTTAGCTAGAAGTAATATCTCAAGAATTTAGAAATAATATGCAGAAGTGTTGATAAAAGAAGAATATATATATATATATATATATATATATATATATATATATATATATATATTTGTGCATTTTATAAAAAGGTGTACATGTTCTAAGAGATTTTCCAAGTATCTTAAATCTGAATTCACATTGCAATAGCCAGGCACTAATGTTTTGATGATCTAGTCATGAGGTTAACCCACTTCAAAAATAGTGAGGCCTGGGTTGATCAAGATGACCCGAGTTTTTGAGTGTAAAGGAAGAAAATGCATTTGTAGAAATCTGAAGCTTTCTTTGCAAAATGTATATATATAAAGATAAGACCAACTATTTAAGCAATTCACTTGTATTGCTGAGTAGCATTCTTAGTTCAGATAACCCAACACATCTGAAATATACACAAACCACATAGACACCACCCATGCTTTATGACCATAAATTCTGGATCCTCTAAATCCAGTAAAGCAACCTGTAAATTAGATGCAAGCTGAGGTAACTCAGGGATTAGGGAATAAATTTTGTTCAGAAAAATACAACTATATAGATTATAAAAGAATTACTAAACTGACTTGGTTATAAGTAAAGAAATTTGGATAAAATCACTTGTGTTGAAAATGATAAATGAGTATATCATTTTCCTTTCTGGCTTTAATCAAATACCAAATAATTAAACTAAAATTATGGTGGCTTGCTACATAATCTGAGATCACTTTGCTATCTAAAACTAACAGACAATCACTGTAGGAATGGTCAAAAATTACTAAGTATAGATTGCATATGATTATGGGATTCATTACCCTGACTCAAATATCAATAGACATGGAAAATGAGCTATGTACTGGTTGATTAGAAATTCAAATTCAATCAGGATGCACTCTTGCTAAACAACACTCTGATCCAAGCAAGAGGGTCACATACATCTTCATATGTATGTGAATATATCTATTAATGAACTGATATAAATATATTAGTAGAAAATTAGGATCCTGGATAATTTAGTAGAAAGGCTAAATGACTCTAGGAAATTATTGATGTAAAAAAAAAATCCTAGTAAAAATTAGGTGAAATAGCTAGGGTCATTTCATTTGGTATCAGAGCTATGTTAAAATTATACATAGCTAAGAATGATTATATTGATTGATTGAAGTACTATAACCATATGTATGTACTGTTTGTTTGAGTAAAATAATAATTCAGATAGAAAGTTATAGTAAAAGAAAATACTCATGATAAACTAACCCTATCTACCCATACTCTAGTTATCCAATCATGGTAGGAAGAGGATCTCATCACAATGCAGGATCAAGTACACCACAAATGCTTGATATGCAAGACTTTATGAGGGCTTTAAGGGATGGAGTAGGGCAGAGACTTGAGAACCCACATGAGGAACTTTCCAAACTATTAAAGACTTATACCAATTTAGGAGGCAAGAGCTTTGAAGGGACTGAAAATGTGATGGAAATTGAAGCATGGTTGAGAACACTGGATAGAATTTTCAATGACATGCAATTGGATGATCAAAGGAAGAGGCAAGTGGCCTCAAGACAACTTAAAGGTGTGGCTTTAAGCTGGTGGGAGGTAGTCATAGCTGGGAGGATTGAGAATGAAATCACTTGGAATCAATTCAAGGAGATGTTGGAAGCTAGATTTGTTCCAGCATCAGCCAAAACTCTATTACTTGAAGAATTCATCAGGCTTAGGCAGGGAACTTTTAATATGACCGAATATACTCATAGGTTTGAGGGCCTGTCTAAGTATGGAGCTATGCTTGTGGCTGATGAGGCATCAAAGAATGATAGGTATATTAAGGGTTTAAACCCAGGACTTAGTGGGGCTATGTTGCCATATGCAGATAAAAATTTTGATCAAGTTATTGATCTGGCCTTAAAATTTGAGCAACATGACAAGGAAAGGGAGAAGTATAGGAGTTTTAAGAATAACAATAATAAGAAAAATAAGGGAAGATATCACCCCTATGACAAAAAGAAGGAGGAGACAGAAAGCAAGAAAACCAATGATACTAAGACCACTGATACAAAGAGAAAAATAACATGTCATCATTGTGGAAAGGAAGGACATATCAAACCAAGGTGCCCAGAATTGAAGGGAGGAGCTTTCAAGTGCTACCTATCAAGAGAAATTGCCCTGAGTATAAACAACAAGGGAAGCTAGCAAGTTTGGAGAGCAAAAGCAAATCCACAGTAGAAGCTATTGCAGAAAACCATGGTCAAGTGGAAGGTACCTTATTTATTTGTACCCTACCTATATCAGTAGTGTATGACACAGGGGCAACACATTCTCTGATTTCCCATGAATTAGTTGCATTGCTTAAATTTAATTGCATACCGGTTGAAACCCCTTTGTTAGTGCAAAGCCCATTGGGAAGTTCTAGTGTTTTAAACATGATTTGTGTGGATGTGGAATTAAACATAGGAGGAAATGTTTTTATTTCCAATTTATATGTTTTAAATTACCCAAATATAGGTGTTATATTGGGAGTAGATTGGTTAAGGCAATACAAAGCCATAATTAATTTAGACTCATCCACCATATCATTACAAAATTCTAGAGGTCAAAGAATCACAATTTTGTGTGAAATAGCCAAAGAAAGAAAATTATATCACTTGATTGACTTAAATAAGGATTCCAGTGAGCCTTCTATTGAAGAAATCCCCATAATTAACAAATACTTAGATGTGTTTGGAGAAGTTAAGGGTGTTCCACACCACAGACCAGTGGAATTTCAGATTAGTCTCATACCAGGAGCAAGTCCAATTATTAAGAAACCCACTAGGATGGGGCCAAGTGAGTTGAAGGAATTGAAGAAACAGTTAGAAGAATTGGAAAGTAAAGGATTTATAAGACCAAGTAATTCATGCTGGGGTGCTCCAGTAGTGTTTGTAAGGAAACATGATGGTACTTTAAGAATGTGCATAGATTACAGGGAGCTAAACAAAGTCACTATCAAAAACAAGTACCCCTTACCTAGAATTGATGACCTTTTTGATCAACTTAGTGGAGCAAAAATATTTTCTAGATTAGACTTGGCATCTGGGTTTCATCAGATGAAGGTTGATAACTCAAGTGTTAAGTATACAGCCTTTAACACTAGGTATGGTCTATATGAGTTTCTTGTCATGCCATTTGGGTTGACAAATGCCCCATCATACTTTGTAGACTTGATGAATAGGATATTCAGGGATTATTTAGACAAGTTTGTATTGATTTTTATTGATGATATTTTGATTTATTCTAAAACAGTAAAGGAACATGAAAATCACTTACACCTTGTTTTGTCAAGATTAAGAGAAAAGGATTTAAAAGCAAAATTTTCCAAGTGTGCATTTTGGAAAGAAGAAGTGCATTTCCTTCGGCATGTTATATCTGCCAAAGGCATTTCGGTGAACCCCAATAAAATTGTGGCTATCCAAGCATGGAAAAGGCCAAGCACAGTAGGAGAAGTTAGGTCATTTATGGGAATGGCAGGGTATTATAGAAGATTTATAAAAGATTTTTCTAAGATGTCATCACCTCTTACCAACCTAACTAGAAAGAACCAACCCTTTATATGGACTGAGAAATGTGAACAAGCCTTTAGTAGAATCAAGGAGGCCTTATTCAATGCACCAGTGTTGAAAGTACCAGAAGGAAATGAGGATTTAATTGTTTATACTGATGCAAGTGGTTCTGGGCTAGGAGCTGTATTAATGCAGCAAGATCAAGTTATAGCCTATGCATCAAGACAATTGAAGCCACATGAATCAAAGTATGCAACCCATGATCTTGAGTTGGCAGCAGTAGTGTATGCACTAAAGCTCTGGAGACATTATCTTCTAGGTGCTAAGTTTATCTTATACACTGACCATAAGGCATTGAAATATCTCTTTTCACAAAAAGATTTGAATATGAGGCATCATAGATTGGTTGAGTTTCTAGCAGCATATGATTTAGACATACTTTATACTCCAGGAAAAGCTAATAAGGTTGCAGATGCTTTGAGCAGGCAGCATGCAAAAGTAGCCATGTTAATGATAGAAGAGTTTAGAAATTTATCTCTACTTACTGATTTGGAAATTGAGGAAAACAGTGAGGTAAACATGAAGATGATTGAAGAAGGGAGTAGAGGAAAATTAAGTTTGATAACTTTGCAATCAGATTTAATTTTGAAAGTGGGGAAAATGCAAGAGAAAGATTCAGATTTATTAGAAAAGAAAACTCTAATAGAAAAAGGAGAAGAAGTAGCAAACTACCACATTGATAAGAATGGTTACTTAAGGAATAAAGGTAGGATATGTGTTCCAAAGGATATGGGATTGAAGGAAGAGATACTTAATGAATATCATAGGAGCAAATATTCTATACATCCAGGCAGCACCAAGATGTACCAAAACTTAAAGAGGGATTATTGGTGGAGAGGGATGAAAACTGATGTGGCCAAACATGTTGCAAAGTGTATGACTTGCCAACAAGTCAAAGCAGAAACCCAAAGACCCTCAGGCCTATTACAACCTCTAAGCATACCACAGTGGAAGTGGGAAGATATATCTATGGATTTCATAGATGGTCTGCCTAGATCAAAGAGAGGAAATACAAGCATTTGGGTAGTAGTTGATAGATTGACTAAAGTGGCACACTTTATACCAGTGAAGGCAGAAAGAAATGCACCTAAACTAGCTCAAATATTCATGAAAGAAGTAGTAAGGTTGCATGGAATTCCAAAGACTATAGTGAGTGATAGGGACACAATCTTTACATCCAGAGTTTGGAAGAGCTTTCAAGAAGCCATGGGGAGTGAATTATGCTTGAGTACTGCATACCACCCCCAATCAGATGGTCAAACTGAAGTAATAAATAAAGTTTTGGAGGATTTGTTGAGGGCATGTGCATTGGACTTTGGAGGCAATTGGGAAGATCACCTCCATTTGGCTGAATTTACATATAACAATAGTTATCAAAGCACCATAGGCATGGCACCATTTGAAGCCTTGTATGGCAAACCATGTTTGTCACCAATATGTTGGGTTGAAGCAGGAGAAAAGGCTGTCTTAGGGCCTGAGTATGTTAAAGAAACAACAGAGAAAATTGAACTTGTAAGGAGAAGAATGGCAGCAGCTCAAGATAGGCAAAAGAAGTTTGCAGATGTAAGGAGTAAGCAGGTAGAATATGAAGTTGGTGATTATGTTTTCATTAAAGTTTCACCTATGAAGAAGGTGTTGAGGTTTGGCAAGCAGGGAAAACTTACCCCAAGGTATGTTGGACCTTACAAGATTTTGGAAAGAATAGGTTCATTAGCATATAAGTTGGAGCTACCAGAAGAGATGAGTGCAATGCACAATGTATTTCATGTGTCACAACTTAGGAGATTGGTACATGATAAAGAGGAAATTCTAGAGAAACCAACTCAAGTTCAAATAAATCCTGATTTGGTCTATGAGAAAGAACCAGTGGGGATTTTAGCTAAAGAGGAAAAGAAGTTGAGGAGCAAAACTTTGAAATTGGTAAAGGTTCAATGGAGCCTAGACCCTAATGATTGTACATGGGAGTTAGAGGATAAGATAAAGATGGATTACCCTAAGCTTTTTGCAGTGGAAGGTAAATTCTAAATTCCTAAGTAGCTTAATATGTATGGTTGTTTTGACTGAATTGTTTGCTTATGCAATGTTTAATGGATTTTATAAAATCTGGAAATGTTTAAAGTCAAAATGAGAAAATTGTGAGGACATAATTCCTAAAAAGGTGGGGTGATTGTAATGCCCCAGAAATTCATGGAACCTTATTTTGGTTGAATTTTGAAAATGTATGAATTTATTTGTATAGGAATATATGGAATTAATTGTGTGCAAGTGTGTGTGCATGTGTGCACGTGCACACTGATATGGCACAAGGAAGAACTCCAAATCTCCTGAAATTAAAACAAGAATTAAAAAGCATTACAAACATGATTTTGTGATATGGATATTTGATTTCTGGAATTATATGAATCATCCCAGAAAATAAGAAAAGTAAGTTTTGTTTTGAATCAGTAAACAGATTTTATTTTAAAACCCAGGAAAAAAAATATATGTTATAAAGATTTGAAAAAAAAACCTGTATGCACATATAGGTGCATATCTTTCTGAAATTAAGGAGGAGTTAAATAAGCCTAGATAAGATATGTATGCAAATGTGCATTTCTGTAAGTATTGAAAATATTAAAAAAAAAGAAAAGAAATAAGCAAGTGAAATTGTAACACTAAAATAGCAAAAGACAAATTGCAAGCAAAATAATTGCTTTAGGCAGAAAAAAGAAAGGATGATTTTTAGAAAATAAACAAGTGACAATGTCACACAATTATAATGACTTGATAAGAATATGATATTTTGGAAAAAGTAAAAAGGGGAGGTAAGCATCACATATGGCCGGGGTATTAAGGGTGAAAAATAAGCAAATCTGAAATGCAGAATGCATGAGTCTTGGCCAGGGTAGGAATGGGATTTTACAATGATAAAACCCTAGAAAAACCTCTCTTATAAATCCAAGTATAAACCAGGAAAAAATCATTTGCTACCCAAGACATTTAAGAAAACAAAGAAGAAAATATTTGCAAGCAGAAAATCAAGTTTTGAAAGGTTTCTTTTCTGGATTAGGCAAAAGAAGCATTTTTCTGTGAGTAATCTCACTAAACCCATGGCATTAAGTCCTGTTATGAGGCAGCCAAGCTTATGTTATTTTTCTACATATTTTTTATTTCATTACTATGGTTTTAATGGATGTTTTAATGGGTGTTTCTGAATGTTTTGATTGCTTTGATAGTTGAGTATTTTGCTCTGTTTGGTTATACCCAGAAATGTTAAAGTATGAAATTATGAAAGTAAATAGAGAATACCTGTAACTGGTTCAGATATGGCATGAAAAATAGAAATCAAAATGTATATGAGTTGCATTACACTTGTGTAAGTGTTGAGGCTCAAATGAAAGACTCAAGGTTGCAATGGAAATATCCAAAAGTGCTGAACCCTTGATCAAATAGAAACCCATGAGCTAGAAATCTTGTTTAAACTAGATCTTGAATTTAGTTCAAACATGGTTGCTTATGAAACAATAGTAACCCACATGCCTAGTCTTCATTTCCAGTAGTAAATATTCTTGTATTTTCTTTGAGCTAGAATATTTGAAAATATGATTTCCATGGACATGAATGTTAGCTTGTTCTTGAATTATGCTTGTAAACTCTATGTAATGTTTCATGTATACTAGGATTTAGTCACCTAGCTATCTCATGATAGGATTAAACATGAACACTTAGTAAATAAACTAAGGATTGTGAGCCAAGAGGACTGCTGGAATGCTTGTTGTATTTAAAGTATGCAAGTTGGCACATGGTTTGTTTAAGCCCTGAGATCTTTGTGCAATATTGTGAATTATTTTATTGCAATGTGTCCCCGTGATTCCTTATGGCAGATGAGGCTAGGAAGAAATTTGGTAAATGCAACCTCAAATTGATGAAGTAGGAACTTGTGTTATTCCTAGGTTGGTTGGTCTGGAGCTATGATAGTTCCTGAGTATTTCTATTTGAAATGTATGTTTGCATAGTTGAATGTGTGTACATAATTAGTCTTAAATACTGATCATATATGCACAATATATCATAAACAAGTCAGGCAAATTGATCAAAGAAGCTATGCCCACTTATACAAAATGTTTATGTCTCACTCATTTACTTAATATCATGGAATTTTTGATATTGCTCATACCAGATCTTGTATCTGACCCTTGTTTGCTTATGGCATCTGGGGTGTCTCATTTAAAATGGGGCAGCCTCTAATGCTCTTTCAGGGAATGCTGGTTCTAAATAGGAAGCTGCTATGGCTAATGAGAATGATTGGATAAGCATGCTAAATTAGAATTAAATAAGAACTTAGAATGAATTATTTGCATGTAATCTGGGAAGTTTTTACAGTTCTGCTTTGGTTGTTATGTAATGATCTCGAATGCTTGAATTTATTTAGTTGTTTTAACTGAATCTAGTAATGTATTATGTTTGGGATTAACCAAAGACTTAGTTGAATCTATGCAAGAATATATATATATTTGAGTATTATGGTGGAAATCTGTAAATGATATATGCCTGTAATTGAGAATGGATATGTATATACATATACTGTATTAGTTAATTTCAAGTTACTTAAAACTTTAAGTTTGAAAGTTAAAAATCTGAATTTTTTTAGCTAGAAGTAATATCTCAAGAATTTAGAAATAATATGCAGAAGTGTTTTGATAAAAGAAGAATATATATATATATATATATATATATATATATATATATATATATATATATATATATATATTTGTGCATTTTATAAAAAGGTGTACATGTTCTAAGAGATTTTCCAAGTATCTTAAATCTGAATTCACATTGCAATAGCCAGGCACTAATGTTTTGATGATCTAGTCATGAGGTTAACCCACTTCAAAAATAGTGAGGCCTGGGTTAATCAAGATGACCAGAGTTTTTGAGTGTAAAGGAAGAAAATGCATTTGTAGAAATCTGAAGCTTTCTTTGCAAAATGTATATATATAAAGATAAGACCAACTATTTAAGCAATTCACTTGTATTGCTGAGTAGCATTCTTAGTTCAGATAGCCCAACACATCTGAAATATACACAAACCACATAGACACCACCCATGCTTTATGACCATAAAATCTGGATCCTCTAAATCCAGTAAAGCAACCTGTAAATTAGATGCAAGCTGAGGTAACTCAGGGATTAGGGAATAAATTTGGTTCAGAAAAATACAACTATATAGATTATGAAAGAATTACTAAACTGACTTGGTTATAAGTAAAGAAATTTGGATAAAATCACTTGTGTTGAAAATGATAAATGAGTATATCATTTTCCTTTCTGGCTTTAATCAAATACCAAATAATTAAACTAAAATTATGGTGGCTTGCTACATAATCTGAGATAACTTTGCTATCTAAAACTAACAGACAATCACTGTAGGAATGGTCAAAAATTACTAAGTATAGATTGCATATGATTATGGGATTCATTACCTTGACTCAAATATCAATAGGCATGGAAAATGAGCTATGTACTGGTTGATTAGAAATTCAAATTCAGTCAGGATGCACTCTTGTTAAATAACACTCTGATCCAAGCAAGAGGGTCACATACCTCTTCATATGTATGTGATTATATCTATTAATGAACTAATATAAATATATTAGTAGAAAATTAGGATCTTGGATAATTTAGTAGAAAGGCTAAATGACTCTAGGAAATTATTGATGTAAAAAAAATCCTAGTAAAAATTAGGTGAAATAGCTAGGGTCATTTCAATGACTGAGAATCCAGATATGCTGAATGATATAATATACAAAGACGGAGGACTGGTTAACTTTGGAGACAATTCAAAAGGTTATGTGATCGGCATCGACAAAGTCTGTAACTCTGAAACTCCTATTATTTCTAATGTTTTGCTAGTTAAGAATCTGAAACACAATCTGCTAAGTATAAGTCAACTATGTGATAAAGGATATAAAATGAAATTTGAAAAAGATAAGTGTCACATTGAAGATAATAATTCAACCATAATATTTGAGGGAATTAGAAAAAAGAATATTTATATTCTTAGTATGAAAATTTCAAATGATAACGTGTGTCTTTTGGCAAATGCAAGTGACCCTTGGATTTGGCATAAGAGATTTGGGCATTTGAATTTCAAACTCTTATCTAGAGTGTCAAAATATGATCTAGTAAGAGGCCTCCCTAAAATGAAATTTAAAGTAGATAGTCTATGTGATGCATGTCAACTAGGAAAACTTAGAAAATGCTCTTTTAAATTAAAAAATATAATTTCTACTTCAAAACCTCTTGAATTACTTCATATTGATCTATTTGGTCCATCTCAAATTCTATCAATAAATAATAGTAAATATATTTTTGTAATTGTAGATGATTATTCTAGATTTACATGGACAATATTTTTAAAACATAAAAGTGATACTTTTGAATATTTTAAGAATTTTTCAAAAAGGGTTGAAAATCAACTTTCTCAAAAAATTATAACCATCCGTAGTGATCACGGTGGTGAATTTGAAAATGAAAAGTTTGAAGAATTCTGCAATAAAAAGGGAATAATTCACAATTTTTCATTTCCAAGAACTCCACAACAAAACGGAGTAGTAGAACGTAAAAATAGGACGATTCAAGAGTGTGCGAGAACTATGCTTTCTGATAGTAGTTTACCAAAGTACTTTTGGGAAGAAGCAGTTGCTACCGCCTGTTATATTTTAAATAGAATTTTAATTAGACCTTTAACTGATAAGACATCTTATGAACTTATTTACTCAAAGAAACCTATGGTATCTTATTTTAGAATTTTTGGAAGTAAATGTTTTATTTTAAATACAAAAGATAACTTAGATAAATTTGATCCTAAATCCGATAAAGGTATCTTTATCGGATACTGTAATAGAAGTAAAGCGTACAGAGTATTTAATTTAAGAACTAATACCATCGAAGAAACAATTCATGTTTCATTTGATGAAAATTTCAAAATTTTTGAAGATATTAATGATGAAGAGGATTTAATCACTCAAAACCAAGAGTCAACTGAAACTAATAATGAATTAAATCATCCTAATAAAAGGATTAAACTTTTAAAAGATCACCCTATAGAAAATATACTTAGAGATATGCAATCTGTTGTTAAAACTAGAAACCAACTAAGTCAAATGAGTAATGTAGCTTTTATATCAACTATTGAACCCAAAAATCCAAAAGAAGCATCAACTGATGATTCATGGATTTTGGATATGCAAGAAGAATTAAATCAATTCACTAGAAATGATGTTTGGGAACTTGTTCCTAGACCTGAAAATAAAACAATTATTGGAACTAAATGGGTTTATAAAAATAAAATGAATGAACAAGGAGAGGTTGTTAGAAATAAAGCCCGGTTAGTCGCTCAAGGTTATTGTAAAGAAGAAGGAATAGATTTGGATGAAATCTTTGCCCCTGTAGCAAGATTAGAAGCCATTAGGAATCTAGGATTCTACTTGCTTTCACAAATCATAATAATTTCAAATTATTTCAAATGGATGTTAAAAGTGCATTTTAAATGGTTTTGTAAAAAAAGAAGTATTTGTTGAACAACCACAACTTTTTGAAAATGATAAATTTCCAAATCATGTTTACAAACTTAAGAAAGCTCTATATGGTCTAAAGCAAGCTCCTAGAGCCTGGTATGATAGATTAAGATCTTACTTGTTACAATCAAATTTTGAAATAGGTAAAGTAGATAATACTCATTTTATTAAAAGAAATAAAAATGATATTCAACTAGTACAAGTCTACGTAGATGATATCATTTTTGGATCGACTAATTTTGAAATGAATAAAGATTTTTCTGAAATAATGACAAAAGAGTTTGAGATGAGTCATATGGGTGAATTAAATTTCTTTTTACGATTACAAATAAAACAATTAGATAATGGTATCTTTATTAGTCAAGAAAAATATGCTAAAGACCTAGTTAGTAAATTTGGTTTGACTACTGCGAGTGGAAAACCCACTCCCATGGCAACCAATGAGTACCTTAGTAAAGAAGATCTCTTGAAAGATGTAGATCAAAAATTATATAGAGGAATGATTGGATCACTAATCTATATCACTGCGAGTAGACCTGATATCATGCATAGTGTCTATCTCTGTGCAAGATATCAATCCCAACCTAAAGAAACTCACTTAAAAGCTGTAAAACGTATTATAAGATATGTTAAACACACCTTTGATTATGGCTTATTTTATCCTAAAAATGATTCGTTTGACTTAATATCTTACTGTGATGCTGATTATGCTGGTTGTAAATTAGACCGAAAAAGTACAAGTCGAACTTGTCACTTTTTAGGGCATTCTCTGATTTCCTGGTTTAGTAAAAAGTAAAACACAGTTTGTCTATCAATAACTGAAGTAGAGTATATTTCTACTGCTTTGGCTTATTCTCAAGTAATATATATGCAACAAACATTAAAAGATTTTGGTTTAAATATCTCAAAATCACCAATTTATTGTGATAATACTAGTGCAATAAATTTATCCAAAAATACTACTCAACATGCTCGAACTAAACATATTGATATCAGACACCATTTTTTCAGAGATAATGTAAGTAGAGAAGTAATTACTCTCGACTATATACATTCTGAAAATCAAATTGCTGATATCTTAACAAAACCCTTAAATGAATCTACATTTACTAAATTAAGAAGAGAATTAGGTATTTGTTCATTAACTGAAATATAAAATATAAATAACGAAGTATAATTAAAAATTAAATCAAATTTAATCAAATAGTAAAAAATTGAGAACCATGTCGACATCCCCCCTATACCCATGTCGACATATAACGGTTTTTTTTTATTTTAAAATTTTTTCCCACCAAAATTCAAATAATTGGTTATATATTCTTCTTATTTTCGAAATTTTCTTCATTCTCTCTGTTCTATCTTCTGAAATCAATTTATCAATGGCCTCCTCTTCCAAATCAAACATAAAATCAACCTTTTCGTTCCCTTCTCCTAACTTTGGTCTGTTCCAACGTACTATGGTCGCCCGAGTGACAAAAATGGAGGATTCTCTAAAGGATTCAATTCAGTTAATGACTGAAATTCAAATAGTGCAACTCCGAATGGAAACAGAACAGGAAAGGCAAGGGAAAATCCTTAGAAAATTGCAAAAATTTCTACTGGACAATCATGCTAATCCAATCTTGATTGACGAGGACTCTTCATGAGATCATGAATAAGAGAAAAGTGAAGAAGAAGAAGAAGAACCAATGGAAGAAGAGCATGCGGAAGACAACGACAAAGTCATTTGCGTTGGCGAAGTATGTTTTGACAAGGATGGAAACTTGGTTGAACAACGTGGAAATTTCTATTTCAATTATCCAAATTGTTCGATCCATAGATCTCCAATTGTCAAAGATACTCAGTAGTTTCTTCTTTTTCGTTTTTCATCGTTATGTGTATATTTGTCACGTTATACGAAAATGTAAATATAAACATATATATATATATATTATATAAGTATTATATAGGTACTTGGTTAGGAATGTTAGTAGTTTAGGACTAAGTTTTAGGTTTACAAGTAAGTATTGATTATGTATGATAACACTATCATTATAATCATATAGGATATTAGACTAAGAGTTATATAGTTTGGAGTTAGTTTGTTTTTGTTGATGACAAAGAGGGAGAAATATAAAATAGAAGAGTTAGGCATAGATTAAGGGGAAGTTATCAGTTTTAGGGGGAGTTATTAGGATAGAAGTAATATTTTATAAACAAAGGTTGTCATCATCAAAAAGGGGGAGATTGTTAGTCCTTGAGATGATGGTTTGATGACAACAACCTTAGAATAAGATTATAAAATATAAATACTAACATTATAGTTTAGATATATATATATATATATGTATATGCCGGATTTAACCATGCGGGTACAAAGAATGAAGACTGTACAGTATAGAGATTCAAGATATCAAGATTGAAGACTCATGAGTATCAAGATTATCAAGAGTTCAAGATTTCAAGATAAGTATTGAGTATAGAATTATGTTAAAACTTCATAATAGCACTGAAATCTTCACTCCATTTTTCTTTTGGGATGGAACCCATTTCTACCTTTTTAGTGGCTTACAAACCCACGACAAGTAGCTTACAAACCTACGACAAGTGGCTTACAAACCCACGAACATCCTAGTTTTGTACAAGTTCTCGAGTTTTGATATGATGAGATATTCTGCAGGAAGAAGCTTGCAAAACTACTTCAAAATGATTTTCAAAACTGCTTTTCAAAATGTTTTAGCCTTAAAAATTATCTTTTCAAATGATTTTCAAAAAGATGTTTTAGCCTTAAAATATTTTTTGTTTTGGTTTTTAATAAACTCTTGTTTTAAACTTCGTTTGTTTTAAACTATCTTTTAATTATAATATATTTATACTTAGATTTAAATATAAAATTATAGTAAAATTTTATATATATTATTCTCTATATTTATCTATGTATTTTATCTATAGTCAAGTATATTTATAAAGTTTAAATAGTTTTTAATATAAGGTAAAGGTTATTTTCAAAGAAAATCAAATCTTCAAAAAATGCTTTGGGATGTCGACATGCCCTAGTACCCCATGTCGACATAGTGACAGTTAGATTCAAAAATTTGAATTTCAAAAGAAGTGTCTATTCGCCATAACCTTTCATGAATAGACATGGCTGTTGTTCTTCTATAAATAGGGGTTGGTTTCAACAAATTTTTGATCAGATTTTCTGGTTTTTCACTTCTCTTCTTCTTCCACATTTTCTTATTCAAAATCCTATCATCACTCTGCCGAAATCAACATTGAATCTAACTAGATCATCTCTGGTTTGATTCTCTATCACTATCTCAACAAGATCCCAATGCTATTCAGAGTTATAGGCTTCTTTGTAATCTATCTTGCGAGAAAAGGTGTGATTGTAGCCTTGGAAATCAATCAAGTGAGAAAAGGTGTGATTGTAGCTTTGAGAAATCAATTAGGTGAACTTGTTGCCCGGAAATCAAGTATCTCTACCTAGAGGATTGTGATTCTGGAGGGTGTACCTCGTGGCCTTGAAATCGAGGGTTGTAATTGTTGAATTTCTTTTGAAAGGAAATCCATACTTAGTTGTGCGTGACTGGATGTAGGGTAACTCCAAACCAGTATAAAATCCGGTGTGTTCTTTCCTATACTGCATTTACTTTATTTCTGCATCTGTGTTTGATTCTGTGATCATATCTGTGTCTGAATATTGCATACATTTGTGTACAAATCAACAATAACTCAAAACGATTTAGTAATTTCTTATAAACACTATTCACCCCCTCTAGTGTTCATTCTAGCCTTAAGATCCATATTCCGCATTCCTCACAGTGTGGTGATGTAGCAAACTGTGATGACAATGTATGTGTAGTAGTAGTGTGGTTGGATGTTAGAGTAGTTTTGCAGGGTGATGTTTGAAGTTATACTGTGGAGTGTGCACCAGTGTATTTTAGGAGGTGGTAAGGAATTGTGGAAGGAAGTTGCGTGCGAGGATGTTGGCAGGGTAAAATGAACCAAGGAACGATGCAGGTAGTTGTGATAGATCAGGTGGTATGTTGTGTTGCAGAAATGGAGATGTCAGGTATGTATGTATGGTAAGTTGTGATAGATCAAGTTTTACTGGTGGGTGAATGTGCAATTGGTTAGCAGTAGATATGTAGGTGATGCAACAGTGTGAAGTTTGGTAAAGAGGTTTGTAGCCCGTGAAGTTTGAATGTGGTTTGCACTTGTAAGTTGTGATGGTGTGTTTGGAGTGGCACTGCAATGTTGAAATGTTGAAAGGTAGGTATGGAGTGATGATATAGGGAGTACTGATGCAATGAGGTGATTGGATGGTATTTGCAGAAGATGGAAGGTTTAATGGTATGAGCAAGTTGTAGTAGGAGTTTGTGGCACAGTTGATATTGAACTGTGGAGATGTTGTGATATGCAACAGTGCACTGTTTAACTGACAGTAGGAACTAGCATATGCAGAGAACTGGTGGTTATGTTGTACACTGCACAGTTTTGAAGCAATGCAGTAAAGTAGACAAAGTTGTTGTTTGAAATGTAGATGGCTAAGCAATGTTGAGAGTTGGTGATAGAATGTGGACAGTGATTTATGGCCAGAGGTGCTTGCTTGTTTGAAGTGTGAGTGAAGAAATAAGGGTTCTGTTTGCACAAAAGGCAACAATAGAGGCAAAAATATGGATGTATAGGTGTATAGGACATAGAAATGTTCAATGTAACCGTTTCTTTTTATATATATAAAAAAGAAAAGTTGTAAATGTACGATCAAAGAAAAAGTAGTAAAATGCAAATGAAATTAAATAAATAAAATTTGTTTTTGAAATGAAATTGTGGATTTTTTTAATTAATAGAAATGCAAATGCAAAATAAAAAAAACAAGCACACAAATCAAATCACACAAAAAAACATACACACACATCAATTTTTTTTAAAATGCAATTCAACACACAAAATAAACACACAATAAAATCAAACAATAAATAATTCGAAGAATAGAAAATTAAAATCAAGACTATTCCCCGGCAATGGCGCCAAAACCTTGTTTAACGACGGAATTTCTATCGAATTAGAAAACCGTCAAAAAATTTTGAATTAAAAATAACCGCAAGCGCACGGCGTACAAATGTTAGTACGTGGTGAGTACAGGTCGATCCGTAGGGAATTGTTAGATTTTAAATTTCTATTCAATCAAATTAACCAAGATTTGAGATATTTAAGCTAACAACTAAAAATTGCAAAAATTAACAACACAAATGTGAATGAAAACTATGAGAATAAATGACAATTTGAAGATAATTCCACTCTCTAGATCATATAGTTCTACCAAACATGAAATTATGATCTCTCTTTTGATCATTAGTGAAATTAATGGTTGTGTTTATCATAAGTATGGCATATTTGTGCTATTAACTAACCCAACATAAGCCATCAAACTATAACACAACCACTAATACACTTTTAAATCTCATAAAATATGACAACAAAGTTGAAAACAAAATTTATAAAGCTTGGCCTATTAACTATTAATTAGAAATAAAAGCCATCAAATTTTAATTTCAACATTCAATTCTTTACCATAATCATATATAGATGAAGAGGCAATTTGTGATTCATATGACTAAGCATAGCCTATTTGTTTTGAACAACATAAGCTATCAAACTTAATACTAAACACAAAATTACATAAACATCAGTTTTCCATGAAGCTCAAAAAGAGAACATAACATCAAAATGTTGCATCTACATACTAGAAAGCTTCATTACCCCTAAATTGAAGGGATTAGCCTCTCATTTGTGTTATCATATCAACACAAGTAGAAAGCAACATGAAACAAAAAGAAGAGGAAAAAGAGCTAAATGAACAAGAAATAAAACTAATCTACTTGCATTAAAATCAAACTACACTACTTGCATGAAAGGAAGTAAACAAGAAACGAAAAGAGCAATGTATTAAAGTTGCATAAAAAAAATTACATGAAAGAAATGGCTAAGTAGCCATGAAAAGAAAAGAGAAGCTTTCTTTTATTTTTAAGCTAAAAACTAACTAAGAGAAGAGAGCCTAAAGAAGAGACTAAGGGAAGAGAGATAATTACATGAAGATAAGGGGTATTTATACATGTATGAAACCCTAATCCACTTTTTTGGGGAATGCCCAAAATACCCTCTTAGGAAGTGTGGAGGCCAAGTAATCATTAGCATAAAGTAATCAACCATTAAGTGTGCATAAAGATTTAATGGCCATTTGCATGTGTATTAGCTCCCAAGTGCACATGAAGGTATGTGGGTAGGTGGGGTCCTCCATGATCCATGAAATGAATTATTTCCATCTCCATTCCTTTGTATTCACTCTTGTGCATCCATATATCTTCATGAAGCCACTTGTATTTGAATTTAAATTCCTACAAAATAACATAGAAATTTTCAATTAAATTTTAGAAAAGTAATATATGCAAAAAAATGACCATTTTGCCCTTAGATGAAGATGAATATGTAACAATTTGAAATAATTTGAATTTTGGTTTAAACAAGTTAAAATACCCAATATGATCATTTATTTAATTTAATTAGATTAAATATGATGGTAAAAATATGCACATTTACATGCACATCATTAGGAGCGACCATCTATAGCCTTGTCTTAAATATCTATTGAATACGTCGATAAATGCCATATATTTTTTTCTATCTCAAGTGAATCGACATATCTAATAAATACTTAATACAAAACCATAGGTGGCTATGGGATCTATCAGAACAAAATACAACAACTCGAATGCAGAACACATCATAGAACAGTAGATCATCACATATATATACATATACAAATACAAATACAAATACATCACAGAGTATACAAAATGATACATGTCAAGTGGTATAGCAACCACAATATACAAGCGAGTCAAAATAATATACATATCAAAGTAGCAACCAAAAGGACTACACAAAAAGCTATAACAAAAAGAGCTAGCAGAATAGTCTATACGGAAGCAGAATAGGCTACGTCCAAATGTACCTAACCCGAAACACCTCGGTTTGACCCGAGTATAAAATACACGGGTCAGTCTATCTAAACAAACCAGTTTACAAGGATAAGAGATAATATGAGCATATGGATAATGTGATAAAATTATCAAGTGAGAATGGACAATTAAAGTGTATGATTACATCAAGTGATAATATGGTATCACTACAAAAACATATAATCTCAAAAGAGATAAAATAACCCATACAACGCTAAAAGTAGAGAGCCTCATATCATCGGCATTCATAAAAATATCAAATATGGTTTAAGGGAAAACCTAAACCCGCCATCTTGGCAAACCCAAAACATGCATAAAGATATCCCATCTCAAACACGCCATAAGGCAAATATATCTCCAAAGAGGAGAATAAAATCTCAAGTAAACGCCAAAAGGCAAATTTCATATAACGCCAGTGTAGGCAATTCAAATCTCAAAAATAGAACTTTCAAGAGTTCAAATTCCCGAAAGGGAATCGCCACAATACATATCGAATGGTTCAAATGACCAGTTCCGAAAAAGGGCGATACACTAGGGAAATCACAATCATCAATGAAATCATCTCAAAGATATAGCACGTGCTTATGGCCGAAGCCCGCCAAGTACTGCTCTCTCAAAATAAGGCACCACGTCTCTTAGACAATCGTCCCGAAGGACAATAAATACGTCTCTTAGACAAACATCCCGAAGAACAACATCTCGAAGGACAAATACGTCGCAATGGAAAAATACGTCTCTTAGACAAATGTGTCACAAACTTTCGGATAGGAACCCGAACAGTGTTAACGTGTGTCCCATACCACACGTTCGTATTGAACGGTTTATTAACCGCCAGTAAACTCCACACTCAAAGCAGTAAAAAGTTTACCTCGTCTCTCGGTAAACTCGACCCGAAGGTCAAAACGATCAAACAGACAAGTCGGGAATTAACCGATAAGATTAACACACGTGTCCCATACCACGTGTTTTACCAAACCATTTAATTCTCCTTCTCATTCGCTCGAATAGTGCAAAAACGTGTATTTATATATAAAATAATTTATTTGAGAAAATAAGCTTTTAAAACCATTTTCCGAAATCAATTTGAAAACCCTATTTGAAAATTTCCTTTATTATAGAGAATAAATAGATTTTACACTTGAAAATACTTTAAAATATTATATAATAATTATTTTGAAATGCCCATATATTTTAAAAATTATTTCAAAATTGTTTGGAAAAATCCGTGCTCGAAATCAAAGAAATCACTCAAAACCGTCATTCGAATTCAATTCAAATTTGAATTTCAAATTCATCAAAACTTGGCTAGCCTATTGATAGCCATCATAGCCCTCAAAACATTTCAAAAATATCACAAAAAAATGAAGTAAAAGTCAAAAGTCGGACGGAAAAAGAACATAAAAATGCGTAGGCAAAATAATACCCAGGTCTGAAATCTTCTCTGGGTTCAACTTTCGGACATGAAACAGGTAGCCAAATGACCTCTGATTGAACTAAAAATTGCTGTGCTCATAGTAGAAAACTTCAGCTTTCAATCAAAAATATAATATGAATTCCGACTGGAAATGAAAATTTTACGTTGTTTCAAACATGGACTCAGGCCATGTTTGCAACAATTCAAAAACAAAAATGTGCCCGGGCCTAAAAATCATCTTGGGTTCAACTTACAGGCCTGAAACAAAGAAACAAACGACCTCATATTGAGCTGAAAATTGATACGCACATACTAGAAAACTTCATCTTTAAAACAAAAAAAAATCTATGAATTCCAACTGGAAATGAAAAAGTTACACCGTCTCAAGCATGGACTCAGGCAGCGTTTGCAACAGTTCAAAAAAACCAAAAATGTACAGGCCTGAAACCCATCTCGGGTTCAACTTTCAGGCATGAAACAGAGGGCCAAACGACCTCATATTGAGATGAAAATTGGTATGTATATAGTAGAAAACTTTATCTTTCAAAAAAAAAAGAATCGATGAATTTCAGTAAGAAATGAAAGAGTTATGCTATCTCAAACATGGACTTAGGCCATGTTTGCAGCAACTCAGAAAACAAAATTTCTACAGGCAAAAATCTGCGTTTGAGTTGATTTTCTACCACTGTTTTGAACATCCAAATGACAATATTTTTCAACCAAAATTTGCAGAGATGAATTTCAACATGCAAGCAACCAAATGCAAGAAATCCGGCAGCATTTCGTTGCAGGAATCAAAAGTTGCAGGCTTTCAAAGTAGCAATATGAACTAATTTCAAACAAAAAATAACTAAAAAAATCCATGAACAGAAGCTAAATATTCACTGTTTTAGCAACTTTTGAGCTTGGCTCAGTTGGATTATGTGAGTTTTTCAACTCACCTTGCTGTAGTAGGGCAAATATTTGGATTTAAGCAAAAAGATTGAAACTTGGCTTGTGTTTTGTCCTCTTGGAACCTGTACAGTAAGAAGAAATAGCATGCAAGAAGAAATTTACTATAAGTTAGAAAACCGCATCTGAAATTTAGGAATTTGATGAAATTATGGATTTGGAGTTTGAATACCTTTATATTTACTCTCTAGATTGAAGAAAATTCAGTTAGCTTGAATTAAATTGAAGAAATAAGCTTGGATTTGGAGTTTGTGAAGTGGGTTTCTTTTTCTTATTTACTGGAAAGAGGAAGGAAGGTTAGTTAAAGAAATGAACGTACAGGCATTTGTTTTTCTCACTTTCTCAATATCAGGTAAGTACTAATGGGCCAAATGGACTCAAAAATTAAAAGAAAAACAATTAGGCTAAGGTTTTTATTTAATTCACACTTATATCAAAATGTGTTCATATTTACACTATACACAAAACAAAATGTCATTTCCTTTCAAATTTTCACACAACAAAGTATGTAAATCCGCATACTTATAAAACAAAACATTTTCCACCAAATAAAAAGATTAATTTCTATTTTCAAACATTTTTGTTATTAAAATCCTTTATTTTACGAAAATGCACTATTTTCACAATTAAATGCACAAAACCTTATTTTTAACTTCTAAAATTCCACAAAAATCATTTTCTTACATAGAAAAATATTAAAAACCATTTCAAACTCAAATTTATAATTAAAACTCATTTTTAAACCAAATTCCACCTTTTTTATTTAATTAAACACCTTTAAAAATCAACTACTTCCTTTATAATTATTAAAAGAAGTAAATGGCAATAATTATTAAAATTATTGCTTTTCCATTCATTCTTAACCTAAACAAATAAATAAAGCTTTTAAACTTTATTTTATCATTTTATTCCCAAAATTTCATTGTTTGTTCCAAATAAAAAATTTAAATTTAAAATTTATTTTAGTTCATAATATTAAATCATAACTACCGTTATAATTTAATATTTACAGGTAATCTTCAAAACCAGGGTTGTTACAGTATTTGTATTTTTGAATAAAATATAAATACATTATGTACTAAAATCCAAATAGTCCTCAATTATAGATTTTAACATATGGAAAGTTTTTGGAAGTATATTTGTGCATAGTTTGCTAGTTGGGTTTGGGACGACCCAAGGATGTTGAGCCCTATGTTATTGCCGATTTATAGTGTACAATAAGCTAAGTTTTGTGAGAGCATTAGTATCCATATGTTATAGGAAGTGGGAAAGTTCCCTAGGGATAGTAGGGAGAGTATTTTTATTTTGGAAGGAATAAGAGATTTTTGTAAGGAAATGAGATTTCCAAGGTTTAGGAAGGGTATTCCTAGGGTAGTAAGAAGAAAATCCACTTGATGTCTAGCCCAATAAAATGAATCTTTTGGAATTGAAAAGTTGAAAATTATAATTGTTAATATGTTTAAGGAAGTAAATATTGGGTTTTTGAAAAAAAAGTGGTATGAAATTTAAATTGGTTTTTATATGATATAAATTTTGTTAAAAGTGAAATTCCTTTTGAATAATTATAGAACATGTATAGCTCACTAGTTTCTTTGTAGGTAAACAAAGATTTTAAATATAAAAAACCTAGAGTTTGTTAAGTATCGAAAACATAGGTTACCACATTTATTGTTGTAATAGATGTTTTCGTGAAAAATAGAGGAAGCATAGACTATGACACTATTGGTATAGTAGGTTACTCACAAAGGAAATGTTTTTGCATAACATATGAGATTTATTAATATTTATTTTAATTGAATCCATATACTAGTATTTTTGGGTTGTAGTAATGGTGTTTTACGCAACATCTGTTTTAACCCAAATAAAAATGTGTTTTGAAGATAATTTTTAAATATTGAAATAAAGTGGTTTGTAAGTACACTTATTATTTAAATAAGTATATGGAAATGTTTTCTAGTTATGAAAATATTAAAATAGTTTTGAAAATGAGTTCTTTTGAAAAAAGAAAAAAAGATGTAAGTTAAATATTAGGAAATTAATAAATTTCGTAGGAAATGTCTATTGTAAGTGAATATAGATTAAACATACTTTAATCTATTGGAATGAAATGAATAATGATATAATTTTCTATGAAACCAAATCACAAATAAAGATGTTTTGTGCAAGTTATAAGGAATACGTGAAAGAGATGTACAAGGTATGGAAAGCACCATATTTTATATAGTGTTAGTACCAAAATTGACACTAACACCCAAGAGAGGATTTGTGTAGAGAGATTAATGAAGATAGAAGATTAAAATAGAGGAATGTATGCAAAATTAACTATAGAAACAAGAACACCAAAATTATAGTGGTTCGGCGTAACTGCCTATGTCCACTTTGAGTTTAATCTTTATTGCTTCTTCAAATTATTGAATACAGATACAATCCGTGCACTAACAACTTGATTACAAGTTGGATCGAAAATAGATGAGTCTTCGAAATGGCAGAGTTTCCTCTGAGTTCTCCAAAAAAAGGTCCCGTTTCACAACACTCCTGCCCCTCTATTTATAGACGAAGATAGGTTGGACTTCCTCCGCATGCCCAATAACAAGGTACTTCGGCCCATAGTTAGTGACTTCTGCGCACCGAGCCAGGCATGCCGAACGACAAATGTCGATCGAGAAATGTCGACCCATCATGTCTGGTCGGTGGTCGATTATTAAATGACTCTAAGTAAGCCCTCGAAAGACTCAGAGTAACGTGCGGTGGAACTTGGAATGAAACAATACTGAACCCCTCACTTGGATGTTGTCCTCCACGAATAAGTCAAATCCCTCACCTTGCTTTGAAACATCTATACCAAACGCTCGTGTCGGTTGGTGGTTGCTGAGCGACACTATTCGAACGAAGGCTGCCGAGCGATGCTGTGCCAAACGAAGGAAGCCGAGGGACGCTTTCCGAACGATCCTTGCCGAGCGACACTATTCGAACGAAGATGCTTGCCGAAAGATCCTTGCCGAGCGGTATTGGTCGAACGAAGATCGCCGAGCGATGTTCACTTAGTTCCCAACAACGCCTTTCCTTCAGCTAGGCGACACCCATCATCCTTCCTCGGCCGAACCACATATTGAGGCCGAACGATGTATCCAGGCCGAATGGCACTTACATGCCGAGCCTCTCATAACCGGACCAAACAACCGGGTAACATTTGCCCCCCAAAGTGTGTCGTGTGAGGGAACACGACATGCTTTGAACTAGTAACCAATTCCTACTGTCAAAAGTCGAATGTATTCAATGAAGGTCAAAACATGGCAGTCTTCCCTGGCATCTTGTACAGTCCCGAGTCTATCTTCTCCTCTCTCTTTCTTTATACATAAACAAGGGGTTGTTCAGCATATAGAGCCGACCCACACGATCGACTTACTCGAACTAGGTCGCGTATGTCTAACGACCAACTTAACAAACCAAACCGACCCGTTCAACATGAGATAGCCTGTTCACCTCCCCTCCTTCATATATAAAAGCCAACACTTCTCTTCCTCTTATCTTTACTTTCACTTTGACTCTATAGGATCTTATAAATTACTTTCTCCCAAACCTCGGCTACCTCTGCCTTTCGAAACTGTATCTCCTGCCTTGCTACTTTAGACACCTTTGAACCCGAACGGACTCCGGCTCAAAGCTCCACAGTTACACAAACTTCTAATTTCCTTTATAGGTCTGGATTCCTTTTTTAACTCGTTCCCCTTAACATAGAATCTCATTTGAGGTCTGAGCACATGGGTTCCTAGATAGGAGTTAGTGGGAAGCGGCGAATGAAAGGATGAATTGGAGATGGGAGTGTGTTCTAGGCTAGATGTTTGACTCAGTTTTAATGGTAATATAATAAGTTATTAAGGCAAGTGGTCTTGGTTCTGACTTCGAAGTCATGGACATAGAGAAGGAGAGGGTTCGATGGTTCGTGGAGATTGATGCAGGCCTCTAACATTTGGCTCATCACACGATCGAGGAAGGACAGTCGGAGACCTATTCGTTATGACGTTGGGTTGTTAGGAGTTTACAACAGGGTAGGTCGAAACTGTGAAAGGGAGTGTGGTTCGGCTCACCGAACGAGGAAATTGCTCGTATGATAAGCTGAGAATTCTCGAAGGAGAGCACGGTTCAGTAGGAAGTTAGGTTGGTAGGTAAATCCCTGTTGGGAGTAGTGCAAGGGTGCGTGTGTCGCTTAGCCTAGAATAAGAGAGTGTGGACCGGCCAGTCACGCGTCAAGCGATGTGGCCGCTCAGTGTTTGTGGAGTGAGAGCGCGGGTCAGTGTCTCTAGTTTAGAGAGTCGTTCGGTCGCATGTTTTGGGAGTCGCTTGACTTCGAGCCTTGAGGTCGACATTAACAGTCAAAATCATTCTATCTTAAACACAACACATGCCAAATCTACTTACACCTACGCCTAATCATAAGACAATGAATGAGGACAAGAACTCAAGCACACAAGTGTATGAAACTGATTCCGACTCCATTATTATGACAACCATAAGCGCTAGCCCAATTTAACCAAGGTAAACAGCAGCCTAAAACGTATAATGCCAATGTTCAATTTCTAGGCCGATGCTACCAAACATAGGACGAGCTCTCGGAGACGGTAAGCGATGATGGTCTTCGAAGATGACATTCAATGCTTAATCACACTTCATTATGCCTTTAAATCTCCAATTTTTTTATACTTATGGTCGAACGATTGCACTAGTACACACCACACGATGGGAATATTTTTATCATTAGTTCTAATACCGATTGTCTTTCAAGTATAGTTCAAACAGGTGTTTACCCAAATTCGATGCTCGTTGAGGATGTCTAGAAAGTCGAGCTCTACCACAGTTTCAGACAAACCTGAGGCGAGTTCTCAGAAAGAAATGGTGGGAATTTCGAATCCATCGACAACTCCTACATATGATATCCCAAACCCGTCAGTGGCAACCATTGACCCGGCTCATGATGCGATAGACGGAGCTATTATTCTTGACAATCCTAATGATTCCCAAGCTTCAAAAATCAATGAAACCGCTCTTCGCCAGCTATGTTCGTTTCACGGAATCCCCTTTGACGACATATTAGTTCCATCGGGACGAGATCGTCCTCACCTGCACCCAGCTGGATATACAGCTTGCAACAAATTCATGTGCTGGGTTGGTAGCGTGCCACCATTCAACTCCTTTCTCCACGAAGTGCTACAGTATATCGGGATCGCCCCGTCACGGCTACATTCCAATGGCCACGCGTTCATCCATGACACTTGTATTCTCTTTATGAGCATCCTATTCAGGCTCCCCACTCCTGGTGACATCCGCTATATCTATCGCTTCAAGCGATGATATGACAGTCCATCTTTCATATTCCTTGAGCCGCATTCTCAATGTCAGATTCTAACAGGGGCATGGAGTAAATTCACCCAATACAAGCAGGAATGGTTCTATGTTCGCTGTCCCCAGGCTTTGCGAGAAGATGGTGGGAAGGGAGTAAGTTCCATTTCCGGATTAATACTTGTCTAAAGCATGAAGTGGATTGTTTCTAAACTTCTTCCGATTTGCACAGGTATCAGCCCACATCCCGAAGGCACCGGGTACTCTGAGGCCGTTGAGGCCATTCACGCTACACCCGTAGAAGATCGGAAGATCAAACTTGTCATTTCCAATGAGTCGCTCTTAAAGTTCGGGTTTTTGGCGGAAGGTTGCCGAACAACTCTTGCATTCGGTGTCGCTATAACCGGACCCGCGTCAAAGAAGGGTAAAGGATGTGCCAGAGCTTCAGTACCTCCTACAAGTGGTGCCCCCGACACATCCGGAAGGGTGAGATTAGAGAAACTTGCATGTCAGAAGCATTGGGTGAGAATGTAAGTCCTGCTCCGGAACCGATGGTTGAAGTACATGGCATCGATGAACCACCTTCCCCTTCAAAGGGAAAAAAGAAACTAGCTTACAAGCTGAGGAATGAGGATAGTGGGCGGAACTTTGAAAGTGACGATTACTCCAACGGAGAAAGAGCCGTCTTCACAACACTTAGAGGGTTCATTGAAAGGCTTGTCTGACTTTACTATTCCCGATGACCTGCACTACCACGGCTTCGACGATCCAGAAGCCCTAAAACTTCGTTCGCCCGCGAGAGGCGATGTAAACATTCATGCCCATCATCAAATAGAAAAAACTCCGATAAGTAAAGCTAAAGAAACTGGTCCGTCGGGGGGAAACACTAGGACATGCAAACTAACACTCACACCTCATCTTAGACTTAAAATTCAGCCACCATGTTATTCTAGCTAACTCGTACTTACTTAATTTCTACGCAGGCGATATGGGACGCTCTCATGGATTAATCCGCCTTTGCGGGTCCTCTATTTTCCATCATTCCAGCCGAGACTCAGGGTACGAAAAACGCCGAGATAGAGATGACAACAGCGGTAGACACTATCATTCTCGAGATTCATCGTCTCGAAGGAAAACTTATAGCCACTCTTCCTACCCCAAAGATCCTCCTCCTTAATCAGAGCATAGAAGGGATAAATTAGCTTAAAGGGGGTCTCAACTTGAAGCTCCTCGCAATCAATATTCCGATTCATCAAGCACTAGGCAGTCCCGTGAGCTTAACAAGAAATCTGTTGTTTCGACAAAACAAACTTTCTCCAGTCCTGTACATGATCCATCGATAGTAGAAAAGCTAGCTGAGCTTAAAACCACATTTCGAAAAATATGCTTTGATGGACTAAAGTTTCTTCCGATGATACATCCTATTCCGGGGCATGTTAAACAAAGTGCCATTGCTTGTACTAATGATGTCTACGTCCAGCGCGACGCATTCGTTCATTTGGTGGAAAAATTTTCTGAAGTTTCGGTGGAACGTCAGCATGAAATCGATCGCTAGAAACTCGAAGCTATCCATGACAAAGACATTATCAAAGCACAGGATGAAGAGCTTTCCTCGTATAAATCTCAGCTTGAAGCTGCTCAAAAAACCGCTAAAGACACGGCCAAAGCAGTTGATTGTTTGGAAGCCGCACACAAAAAGGAAATTGATGAGGCGGTTCAACGCTGTGGCACTTTAACCTTAGAGAAAGATTACATCAAAAAAGAAAAGAATACTCTCGCTCAGCGAGTTAAAGAATTGGAGGAACTACTCCTTAAAGAAAATGAAGAAAAAGCTGCAGCCCAAGAAGAGTCACAACGATATTGTGATGAGATTGTCTCCACACGACTCTTAAAAGCAAAGCTTGATGAGGAGTTTTCCAAAGTTGAAGTGCTGAAGGATGAGGTCCGTGAAGAGGGCAAAAGAAAGGCGCTCTCGTAAATCGACTCTTGCCTCGAGGCGGCCACTGAAGCTGGTAGAGAGGAAATTAAGTGCATGTTTGATCCACTCATAGTCGAGTACAATGCTCGAGTTCTCATGCATCGAGACCTAACATTTCTCGGCAAGGGTTACCTCGAATCTTTGGCCGAAGCATGGGACACTTTAGTAAAGATCAAAAAAGTCGAGTCAGGAACTGAAGAGGTTGATGAAGATTCCCTTGTGAAAGAAGTGCTTCGCGAGAATGAGCGCACTGACCTATCTGCGGCAAAGGCCCTTTACGAACAATACACTTCCTCATCAAATGGAAAAGATGACATTGTCGGTCCATCCGGAACCGAGTCCTCAGTTCCTCCTCCTATTCAGCCGACCGGTCACTCACCACTCGATTCCTTCGAGCAGCATATTGGCTATGACCCAGTGAAGCCTGGACTTGACATTCACGCTCTATCTCTCATTCCGGAAGGTGAAACTCCCCGAACCGTTGAGAGTCAGCCAGAAACTAGTACATAGCCTTTTTTAAGGTCATTGCTTTTGACGAATAATAAATGCATCCTAACATTTGTCTCTTATGATTTCGTGCAGGCCATTCTGACCCCGAGCCAAATCCAAGGAGCGATGCTACCACAAAACAGAAGGGGAAAACGGGAGAGGCAACTCATACTAGAGAGACCCCTGGACCTGACGCACAAGTGATCGGGGCGCTCGATGAAGACAAATCTGAAAATTTATCACCCGTGGAGGAACATGATGAAGTTGAGATTACAGGCGTCTCTGAACACACTTCAAAATCGAGCATGGCGGAGCAAATCATAGAAGAAAAGAAGAAGAAAGCTAAAATTAAGATTGAGCCTCAAGTGGTGGAACTTGATGATCCATTGAACAGGTCCCTGAAGGTTATACTCCCCGGTGGAACCTCGCCACAGGAAGTCCCTCTTCCTTCCCCAGGCACAATTTCCCTTGCAAGCAAGGCGTCTAGGAAAACACGCTTGGGGGAGAAGTCTTCAGGAAAACCGAAGAAGGAGAAGAAGTCGAAGAAGTAGCTATCATGCTTCGTTCAATGAGAATAAGCCTGGATTATATAAATTATTTCTATTTATTTTTGTAGTCATTGTGAATCGATTTTTTGCTCCGAGTTCAGGAGAAGTTGTAGTGAAATCGAATCCTTGATTAGTAAATAAAATTTTGTTTTTCTGATGATGTTCGATGCTTAGCTTCCCCATCCGTCTTGCGTTTTAAATCCAAAGTTATGTGGGTCGCGTAAGTACTTGTTCACTTCCACGTGACTCGAAGATTTCTGAATCGCTTCAATTTTAGTCCACACTCTGGGGACTTAGAGATTTTTAAATCATTTATACTCTAGTCCGCACTCTGGGGACTCAAAGTACTCTAGTCCACACTCCGGGGACTTAGAGTTTTTCAAGTCGTTTATACTCTAGTCCGTGCTCTGGGGACTCAGAGTACTCTAATCCGCACTCTGGGGACTTAGAGATTTATTAAATCGTTTATACTCTAGTCCGCACTCTGGGGACTCAGAGTACTCTAGTCTGCCCTCTGGGGACTTAGAGATTTTTCAAATCGTTTATACTCTAGTTCGCACTCTGGAATGTCAATCGTTATTTTAGCCAGCTCTGCTTTTGCCTCCTTGGGTTCCTCATCATCGTCCCTTGGATCTATGTCTCTATAGATCCGATCATGTTGCCCGAGCCAAGGCTCGGGCATTACTTGTCAATCTTCAGTGACTCGGATGCGGACGGAGTTGTCCACAACCTTTCCTTTCTCTCTTCACTGGGCCTCTCTCAGCTCAGCCACATAACACGCACGACCAGTCGCCTGATCGCCATGCACAACACCAACTCCTTTATCCATCGAAAATTTCAAGGTTAAACACCACGGGGCCAAAGTTGCCCTAAACTCTGCCAGGGCCGGTCGACCCATAAACACATTGTACGGAGAATCGACATCCAAAACGATAACCGGTAGGATCCGCACCCTCCTACGTTCACCTTCTCCAAGTTCAACCGACAATTCAACAAAACCCACTACATCAGTAGCCGCACCATTAAAGCCATGAATGGGGGCTTTAGATGGTTTTACATCCTTTGTCTCCATCTTCATCTGGTCGTATGCTTTTTTGAAGATGATGTTAACAGAACTTCCACAGTTAATCAGTATTCTTCTCACAAACGCTGGCCCAATAGTGGCCGAGATTACCATTGGGTCAATGGTGGGTGCCTCCACTTGATCTGCATCTCCACTCATGAACACTCTATCATCCGTCATCATTCGTTGTTGCTTAGCCGGAGTTCCATCTTCCATGTTTGAACAACATTCAAAATCTGCATGTTTTAAGGAACTAGCATAGCTCTCCATTTCTTGCTAATTCTTGTCTGCAGGGTGAGGCCGACTATCGTGTTTATGACTAATCTACCTTCAGTCCGAACGGGTTCCTTAGACCATCGTGGGGCCTATCCGCGATTGGGGTCGGATGTCCCTTGTCCGCCTTCCTGAAGGTTCTTCACAAACTCATGTAACTGTTTCTGTCGAATTAGCTTTTCAATCGCATCATGGAGGTTCCTACACTCCTCGTTATTGTGCACGTAAGTCTCATGGAAGTGACAATACTTCCCAGTCTGCTTTTGTTCTTCGGTGGACTCTTTTGGGCGTGGCTTTCGATATCGGAAAGTATTACAGGTCGATAGGTAAATATTTTCCGGAGATGCATTCAGAGGAGTGTATTCATTGTAAGTTGGGATCCTTGGTTTCCACTTTCCGGCTTCCCTTTTCTTTCCAGAATTTCCTCCTCTGGATCCTTTTGACAGCTCAAGCTCGTTTTGAACATTGACCTGGACTTTTCCAGAGTTGTCACCAGATTTTTTTACGGCAATGTTGCTTTTCACAACATCCTTGCCGGGTCCTGGTGCATTATCTCGTCTCGTCCACCAGGCTTCCTCCCTTCTTATAAATTGGTGCGCCTTTGAGTAAAAACGTTCCAGTGTCGCCAGAGGCTTTCCTGCCAGCCAGTCACCAAACTCTGAATCCGGATCTACTCCTCGCATTATGGCCATTAAAATGGTGTGGTCATTTGGGTTGCTAACTTCAGTAGCAGCAACGTGGAACCTTTGTTAGTACTCCTTTAACGATTCCCCTTGGGCTTGACTTATGCTAGACAAGGACATCACATCCTTGGGACGAGTGGCATGAATCCTGAACTGCTCCATAAATTTCGTCGCTAACTCATCAAAATTGGAGATAGACCGTGGAGGAAGTCGGGTAAACCACATGGTTGCGATTCCAAATAAAGTTATTGGGAAACATCTACATTTAGTTGCATCATTCGCCCTAGCTGAATCTGTCATCTACCCATACCTCATTACATGCTGTCGGGGATCAGTCTTCCCCTCGTAGGCCGGGATAGTCGGCATATTAAACTTCCTGGGGTACTCAACTTGTAGGATAGCATCTGTGAATGGAGTATGACTCCTAGATACACCCCAATCATCATTAGTTAAACCTTGATTTTCCCTCATTAGCTGTCTGATCATGGCTGATAGGTCTGGGGTTTGTATGGAAGATGACAAGTTGGAATCCATCCTACGGGACCATTCCGGCTGGTGCCTCCTCTGTTGGCAATCTACTAAACGTGTATCCTAGGGACCTGCTTCATCATGACCTTGGTGAGCCAATCGTCCAGCTTCCACCCATGCTCCAGATCCTAAGTTTACTATTTCAGCTTGAGCGGGATTTTCCTGGTGCACTGCACCTGTTTGTGTTGTTTCAGTTCTACGGTGTCTACGCCTGGGAGGTTCGTCAGATGAAGCAGAACTGTCGGACGAGGAGTAGGAAACAAGACTTCCTCCAGCATTCTGATGTTGTTGTTGAGTAAGCTGAGTCATGAGGTTGGCGTTAGCTTGAATCTGCTCGTTAAGCTGTTTCCTGCTTTCCATGAGTTCTCCCATCAGCTTGTTGAACTCTATCCTGGTGACAGCTTCCGTTTGGTTTTGGGCGGTGATGGTCCCCGCGCCCTGATTATCTTGTTGATTGTTGGGTCCTACTTGTTGGACGCTAGCGGTTTCGTTGACATCTGCATTGTGGGAGGCTGATCTAGTACGTGGTCTTCCCATTGTAGAGTTATCGGTTGGAACTCTGAATAGAATCAATGGACTTCTTGTGGATAAAATTGGATCTTCTTTAGGGGATTTCCTCAATCCAGTAGCAACAAAGGAGATTCTAACAGCCTGAGAATGTGTTCTCAGTGAAAGCACCAAAATGTTAGCACCAAAATTGACACTAACACCCAAGAAAGGATTTGTGTAGAGAGATTAATGAAGATAGAAAATTAAAATAGAGGAATGTATGCAAAATTAACTACAGAAACAAGAACACCAGAATTATAGTGGTTCGGCGTAACTGCCTACGTCCACTTTGAGTTTAATCTTTATTGCTTATTCAAATTATTGAATACAGATACAATATGTGCAATAACAACTTGATTACAAGTTGGATCGAAAATAGATGAGTCTTCGAAATGGCAGAGTTTCCCCGTAGTTCTCCAAGAAAAGGTCCCCTTTCACTGCACTCCTGCCCCTCTATTTATAGACGAAGATAGGCTGGACTTCCTTCGCGGGCCCAAGAACGAGGTATTTCGGCCCATAGTAAGTGACTTCTGCGCACCAAGACAGGCATGCCAAATGAAAAATGCCGATCGAGAAATGCCGACCCATCATGTCTGGTCGGTGGTCGATTATTAAATGACTCGAAGTAAGCCCTCAAAAGACTCGGAGTAACTCACGGTGGAACTTGGAATGAAACAATACTGAACCCCTCATTTGGATATTGTCCTTCATGAATAATTCAAATCCCTCACCTTGCTTTGAAACATCTATACCGAATTCTCGTGCCGGTTGGCGGTTGCCGAGTGACACTATTCGAACGAAGGCGGCCGAGCGATGCTGTGCTGAACGAAGGAAGCCGAGCGATGCTTGCCGAACGATCCTTGCCGAGCGACACTATTCGTACAAAGATAGCCGGGCGATGTTGTGCCGAACGAAGGGAGCCGAGCGATGCTTGCCGTAAGATCCTTGCCGAGCGGTATTGGTCGAATGAAGATCGCCGAGCGATGTTCACTGAGTTCCCAACAACGCCTTTCCTTCAGCCGGGCGACACCCACCATCCTTCCTCGGTCGAACCACATATTGAGGCCGAACGATGTATCCAGGCTGAACGACACTTACATGCCGAGCCTCTCATAACTGGGCCAAACAATCGGGTAACATATAGCCTATTTTGATAAATTATAAAATAAGTTCCTTATAATTTCACATAAACATGAAATCCTCTTTTAAAGGATTCATAGAAGGTTTCAACATTAATTGTTTCTCATAAGAGAAAGTGGTTCCAATACATTAAGGTATAAAACCATTAGGTGTAATAGGAAGTGTAATAATTAGATACAGTGTTAGTTAGGAGGGATATTATAGAGAGCCTAAGTAGGAAAGTTAAGTAATGGAAATTTCAATATTTCCCATTGATTATGCTCATTGGTTGCTTGCCTTTGTAGAAAGTCCCCATTTGTAGTAAGTTTGAAACTCTTCCAAGGTTAGGTAATTGGAGTAGGAAAGTTAAGGGATTTTTGATAAAATAATTTTTCTTATCTACTTAAGTTTTTGTAAATTTGAAAATCTATGAAAAGAAGATGTTTTGAAAAAATGTGAGGACATTTTTGGAAGTCAGAAAAAAAAATGTTTCAAGGACAAGCAAGGCATGTTTTAAAGAAAAATGGTTTGGTGAAAAAAGAAATAAGTTTTTGGAAGAGAAAAACTTAGTAAACAGTTAAATTTAAAAATACAATTTTTTTATGGAAAGCTGTAAAGGTCTTTAAAAGTAAAAGAGGAATAAGTTTTGATCTTAGAATTTGTAAGTTATCCCCTCTAGGTTTGGGGAATAATTTAAATTCAAAGAGCTGTAAAGATGCAAGTCTAAAAAGATAAAATGTTAAGTAACCAAGTACCTTTGAATTTAATAGAAACTTCAAAGTAACACTTTTAAAGGCAAGAGCTTTGGGATTTGATGGTTCAAAAATTTAGAAGCTTTAATTTTTGAAATGAAATGATAAATACCAAACCAAACTTTTACATATGGAGTAGATATGAATCATTTCCTCGGTATGACAGGAAAAGTGTAAGGATGTGTAGTACATAGCAGTGATTATTTTTAGTAGTAATATTAAAAGTCACGTAAAGTGTATAGGACACTAGTGAGAAACTAGGAATTTTGTTTCATGTGTGTATACTATAAAAGAATAGTGAAGTGATATTAGTAAGATAGTAAGACATATGTGGTTGGGATAGGTAGACCTTAGTTGCGGAATAATGAAAGGTAAAGGTAAAGAGAAAATTTCCCTAAGCTTAGTTTCCTTTTTAGATAGAGACTGCATAGATTGAAATCCTTATCCATTGTAGTAAAGGAGACTTGGTTATTCCATTTTGAGTATGGAATGGAAGAGATGCATAGATCTTATTCATCGTGAGTAATAAAGCGTAAGTTAGTACCGAGTAATAGGTGGCAGGAGGAGCATATGAGTTACTTGGATTCCTAGAGTAGGACCTTTCCGTGTGAGAGTGGACATGGCCCTAGGCCTCCTAGCCCTAGATGATAGCTGTGTTTAGCTGCTATATTTACCTATCTAGTATCGCTTTGTAGTAGGACTTGTTTTCTCTTTTAGTTATGAGATTGTACTCCTATGTAAACATTTTGTTCCTACTGTAGTAAATCAGTATTGATTAGTATGATGCTCTTTTTCTGTGATGTCCACAAGGAGAGAATAAATACATAGGATGTAAGTAATAAAAGAAAAGTAAAAGTCAAAAGGAGTAACTAAAACGAAAACAACAAATTTAAAGAAAAGCGACAGAAACGTCAACAGAAAAATTTGAAAAGAAAAATCTTCTTATGTGAACTATGCTTGGGAAAGCAAATAGAGATTTTTATAGAATAGCTGCATAACTTCCAAGTACGGAGAAAGAGGTGCGCAAAAGTAAAACGGTAAATATACGGTTTTCCGTTTTCTACCTTCTTTCTGACATAAGAAATTGAGTTCGGAATATTAGATTTTTCAGAAATTCGAATATTAAAAGTTGTGTGGTAGGGTTTGGATGTAAAATTCGTGAAGTACTCCCCTATTCAGTAGGAGTGTGGCAAAAGTTGGATGAAAAACGTTTTGAGTTTTCAAAAGATTGCATTCATATAGAAATTGCAAGTATATTTAGGATGTGTGCATCATATTTTAAAAAGGAGATTTTAAAGAAGAAAAGTATTCATATAGGAGGCACCGCTTAGAAATTTATGTACATGCATATATTTTATGTTGAATGACACTTTGCACAAGGACACGGATGGTTGCAAAAATTGGATGTACACAAAATGGATGTGATTGATGCATGGAATTACATAGTTTTACCTTTGTCGAATTTCGGGGATGAAATTTCCTAAGGGTAGGAGAATGTAACACCCCGCATTTTTAGATGATTAAATAATCAAATAACGATAAATAGTTAAAATAGGCATTTTTGAATTGTCAGAATATGGCCTCGTACCATTGTGTTCATGGTGATTTTCTGATCAATTTCCATATATAACTTGTCGAAATCCGAGTTGATATGAAGAAGTAATGATAATAGTGAGTAATCAGAAATATATAATTAATAAAACGAAAAATAATAATAATAATAATAAGAGCCTATGGGTCGACCCGCAAAGCACAAGGGTCGCCCTTAAGGTCGACCCGCAAAGAACACAGGTCGACCTATAGGTCGACCAGCGTTTGTCCTGAACATTAAATCATCCAGGGACGTGCCAACCTTATATGATTCGATTTTTGTGCAATCTGAAGTGTTGTTTTCTGGATCCAACGATTCGCAGCAAGCCTGTGACATGGTCGCACCAGATTCAATCCAAAAATCCAACGGTCTGAGATCCCCAAACTCCACTATAAATAGAACCCTAGGCCTAGCTATTTTCTCACAATCAAATTTTCTCCAAATTGGGTTCATTGTCTGAGGCTGAACCCTAAATAGAAAATATTTCTAGGGAGAATATCTTTTTAATAAAAACATTAAACACCTTAGAAGGGGATCTAGGAAGGCCATGGAGCAAAGCTAAGGACGACAGGTGAGTGGATTTAAATTATACCTCTTTTATGTTTATGATATATATTATCGTCAGATTCCCGTTAAATATTTAATTCAACATTTGTTTCAGTAATTAGTCTACTAATTAGTTATGTTAAAACTGTAAATTTTATAAGAGAAGTTGTATTTATATTTAAATGTTATTTATATGGAAAAAGAAAGGAATCCAATTAAATATAAGTAATATTAGGCTTAAAAGTTGTAGAGAAAGGCATAAGCCTAAAAGTGAGAAATTTACAGTAAATTATGAAATGAATTAAAAAGGGGAAAATACAATAACTTGATTTGGAAATTAGCGATAGATTAGTTGGTTGGTTTAGAAAAGGGAATACATTTCCATGATTTAATATTATAATTACAACAAATGTAATTGCAAGAATAAAAGCAAGGAAAGTGGAATTAGTGCAAAATAGAGACATTACTATATTTTACATCACCCAACAATTAAAGAAACAATAAAAGAAACATCTTGTAGTTACGAGTTATTGTTTATAGCATTATTTAGTATTTAAATATGGAAATGGATTTTTAGCATAGTTTTTGTAACCAACCAAATAGAATAGAACTACTTCCTAGAATAAAAGAGAATAACATGAAGCGTTAAAGAAATAAAAGAAGATGAAATAATCGAGTTAATTATTTGACAAGACTAGAAACAATAAACAGAAAATGTGACTAGATCTTCATTTATTGCGCAGATAATAGAGTAAAAAGTAGAGTAGTTATTATGATAAGTAATTTGCGACAGTTGGACGTAGTCCCAAGCTAAGACTGTCATATAATATAAGAGAACTAAAGAGAATTTAGTATTATAATAAAAGAAGACAGACTAGAATAGAAAAGAGACACTTGAAATTACATTTATAACATGTAGGTTATAAAAGAAAGAAAAGAATATAAAAGTAACAATTGCTTGTATAATTGTAACAAGTAGTTTATAATTAAAAAGAAAGAAATAGTAGAGGCTTATTTTCTCAAACTTAGATCTTGGATTAAGTTAATAAGCAAAATAATAGAAGTGGCCCGTACCGGCAGCATTCCCTTTTAGGTCTAGGACTGATGGTCTCACACAGGTGGGGTTGGGCTTGCTGATTAGGGTAAATAAGTAGCTAATAGAATAAGAAAAGTAAACTAAACGCACAGTAAAAGATTAGACGTACGGTCTAATAAAATGGTAAGGTGTGTTTGGAGCAACCCGAAAGAGAATCTAGATAAAGAGCATAATTAAGCAGTTCATTGCAGATTTTAGTAAATAAAGAGCACGCCCAACTTAGTTTGATCGGGCTAGAAGGAAGTACGAGACTTCAACGGGACGTGAGGATACTATAGGATGGCCCTCCAGAGTAGGCCTTACGAAGCTGCACCCCCGGAGGCAGGTCTGTAGGTGTTCCATTATGCCTTGACTGCTTTTGCATTGCTGGCCTAACGAAGCGGACTTTAGTAGACAGTCAAAAGGTTGATGATGGAGTAGGATATTCGTATGACACTGTACTCTGGGTTGCGAGTAGGTTATAGTGGGCAGAATCCAAAAGGATAGTCGCATGTGGAGATCAAACCATCATCAGTCAGAGCGAGTTCGGGAAAGACTAGAGTTAAACCAACAAGCCAATGATTCTTTCACTATCAAGTCATTGGATGAGGGGCGCAGCAAATTGGATGTTTAGATTGTTTGCAATAGGGCACAGCCACTTAGCTCTTGAGAGATCTTTCGATTAGTTGAGGGGGGCTGCGTGGGGGCATAGCCACAATGAGAAAAGAGATAGACCAAGTAGAATATCTATATTGTAGGCCTAACGAAGCGGATCTTTACAGATATAGAAAATCCCCAACTGAGTTCCTTACAAGGTAGACCTTGTTGGCGGGATTCAAGGAGTAGACAGAACAATTACGTATAGTCCTCAAGGTACGCACTGGGTGGTACATTATGGATGTCCGAGCACTAGTATAAGCTATGCGGTCGCATTTTTACATTTTCATAATAGACGACGGAACATCTTTATTGAAGGCCTCACGAAGCTGTCCTTTACAGATGTAGTTACAGAAAGCTCTAGGAGCAAGACGATAGAGTCCTTTTCGAGGAGGATACAGAAGGTACTATGGGTAGTTCCTAGGAACGATGCGGTCTTTGGGCACATAGCTACATATATATTTAGGTTTTAATCTACGAGGGAGTAGATGGGTGCGATTCACGCTTAAAGGCGAGAGTATTATAAGCCCAGTAAACCTAATATAATTGTAACAGCCCTAGATTTTTGTATATATTTTATTTGACTTTATTATATTTTGAAAACTATTTTAAACTTGTTTTATTTCAAACATTTCATTTTTAAATATAAATGTTGATTATTATGTAACTTTTAATTTCAAACTGGTATAAATTGAACATTTCCTGAAAAGGGGATTTCTGGTCAAACTGGTCAAACTTTGACTTTTAATTTAGAAATTTGAAAGTTTGAAAATTTGAATTTTATCTTTTATTATGAAATTAAATAAAATTTTAAGAATAATGCTTTTCGTTTCGTTGAAATCTGATTTATAATGTGAAAGTTATGCCTTTTTCAATATTGTGTGTAATTTGCTGTATTTAACAAATTGTTTATTTTAAATTGTATAAATAATATTTTATTTGGTCATGTAATGTTCTAATTTATATTTATATGGGTAAAATAACATGTTGTGCATATATTTTGGTTTTAAAACATTTTTTAAAAGTATAATTGACATTTTCCAGTGTCAGTTGTATTTTGTTTGCAATTTCTAATTTCCAGTTTCAATTAATTAAAGTAATTCTTTATTTATTTTTCTATTTTTTTCTTAAAATCTTATTTGATTCTCATTCCCACTTTATTTTGTTCCTCATTTATTTTATTTATTTGACCTTTTATTTGTTTTAAAGTGAAATAGAAATTTTCTAAAACTAGTGATATTCTATTTGTAAATTTTAAGTCCTGTTTTGAATTTTTAAGCAATTTCTTTAGTTCTTTTTCTAATTTCTCTAAATTTAATTATTTATTTCATTTTGAAAATATAAATGAATTATTTTACTTCACATTTTTTTTTAAAATATTTTAAAATGAAGTTGTTAATTTTCCAAAGTCAATAGTGATTTATTTGTAATTTCTGGACTCTGTTTTCAATTTTTAAGCAATTTCTTATATTCTTTTCCATTTTCTTTAAAATTAATTAATTATTTTTATTTTATATTACTTTGTTTCGGTTTTAAAGTCAATTTACTAATTTTATTTTTGTTTTATTTGAATATAAAGAAAAAGAAATATGAAGAGTTTTAAAAGCTTATTTACCTTAAGTCCTTTCATCTCCTTTGTCCTTTCATTTGCCATAACTCCTCAATTACTATCTTGGCTGTGCATTTTTGGTTTGTAGCCGTGAGTTTTTAGCCTCCATTCACCCAAAAACATTTTACCTTCTCATTCATTCATGGCTTCAAGAAAAATCTATGGGTAATGGCTACTTTTTACACTTTTCTTCTCATTTTTCATGTATTTTGCCTTGTTTTCTTTGCTTCTTTGAATGGCCTCCACTCCATATCCACGGCCACCACCCCCTACATCTCTTCCCTGCCATCACCACCAGCTACTCCTCTGGTCTTGACCAAGGCCGAGCCACCATGATGCCAAAACTCCACAAAAAAATGCAAAACAAGCCATAAAAACATGATTGTTTACCACTATTGCTTCACCACTCCATTTTCCACCACCACCACCACCTTAGGCCGCCTCCACCACCTTTGGCCAGACCACCACACACCTTTCCTTCCACTGACCTGATCCATACCCCTCTGACCTGACCACACAAGCCCATGGCCGAGCCATTTTTGTGAACAAAACCCACCTATTTTGCCTTAAACTCTTCATATTCCTTTGTATAAAGTTCCTCCTCATATTCTACTACCTAGGCCATGCATACACATGACCAAACCTGAGCCAAACTTGTTCAAACCAGAGCCAAAACCATCCCTAGGCCATTACAAAAGAATAGAGAAAGCAAGGCAAAATATTTGGCATTCGTATCTCTTTTTATTTAAAAATTATTTCATTTCTAGTGTATTGAAATTTATGGTTTGCTTTGATTTTTGTTTGGGTTGTAACACAAGATCTATATCATTGGATTTTCTCTCCACACTCAAATTGTATTAGAGTTGTCATGCCTTCGTAATCTTTGTGTTGTGAGCTTTGTTGGCAAATCTCCAGCTTTAAACAAGTGAGTTATTCTCACCAGACAGTGTATACCTATATAACTAGTAAATTGACCACTTTTGAATCTGTAAAATGCATCACCATATTATATCTGCTATGTTATGATTATATGATGTTCACCCATGCTTAAACACCTGTTATATCATATGTTACTGTTATATTATGTTGTTCTGTTATTTTTATCAGTTTATCACACTGCAAGTTCCCTTTAGATTAGAATCACTATGGGTTGAAATGATACATACCCGAACGGACTTTAGAATAAGAGAAAATCATTATGGGCTGAAATGATAGGCCTGAATGATTTTCAATTATTTTCATTTGCTTGGGATTGCGGGTTTGAAATGATCAAACCCGGGTATCTTTGTAAATTATGGGTTGAAATGATAAATTACCCGTATCACTTTACCTAGGCTAGAAAATGAAATACAGACCCGTTGTTAAAATATGTTTTATAATTTTTTTTTAATTATTTTAGAAATGTAAATATTATAATATTTTGACTTAAACTAAATAAAAATGATCTTTGTAAAGCATTATTGATTTTCTGAAAATTTATAAGTGAAATAAATTAATGGTAAAATTAGAAAATTTGAAATGTAAGTTATTTTGGGAAATTTTAATTTGGTGATAATTGGAATTTAAATTAAATGTGAAATGTGATAAATTCATGATAATTTGGATTAAAGTGAATTTAAATGATTTTTATATTATATTAATGATTTTGAATAAAGTTAAAATGTGAAATGAATGAATATTTAAGTTGAAATGTTGAAATATAACTAAAATTGGAAATTTGTGAATTTGGCTTAAAAGTGAATTTTAAGTTAAGTAAATAAAAATGGAATTAAGTTATATTTGAAAATTTAAACTTAAATGTTAAGTTAATTTAATTTAATGAATTTATAATTTAATAGTGGAATTTAATAAGTGAATTATTATTAAATTTTGATTTTTGAATGGAGGTTTAACTTTATAAAATCATGAATATAAGGGTATTTGAATGATTGTTTTAAAAGTGAAATTATATTATTTTTTAAGTTAAAAATGATTTATATAAAAATACAATTGTTTGTGAAATTATACTGAATATTTGAAGTTAATTAACTGCATTTCTGAAATGCTATTAATTCTAATGAAAATGATAATACAACATTTGTAAATGCTGTAGTTGATAATAATGAACAAAATGGCTAAATTTAATTAAAGGCTATTATAGCATTTTTGTAAATGTTATAATGGTTGAATTTAACTAAGTTTATTTGAAACTAATGTAACCCTATTACAGCATTTTAAATGCTGTCTTTTGTTAAATTGAACTGTTTTAAATGTGACTTTCCGTAGCATTTTTTAAATGCTGCGAAAGTTGAATTTTCATTATTTTAATTAATTTAAGTGAACGAATGAACTTTGAAAGATTAAAATTTTGGAAATTTAATAATTTAATTATTAAATATAATAACTTCATTTTTATGATTTAAAATAAAGTAATTTGTTTCGAAATATAAACTATTTTGAAATATGATATTTTGATATTTTGAAATGGATATTTGAAGGATATTGAATTTTGAAATGATATTTGATTTCGAAGTATAAAATACCATTTTGAAATTTTAACCACGGGATGTATTTAATTTATAGTTTAACTGATCCTTAAAGGATGGGCGATCCCAAGCATCCTTTGAGTTATTATGCACTTCTACTACAGTTCACTTGAGTTGGTTTACATTATATAAGTATATATTGTCCTGACTCGAGTGTTTTGTATTTTACTTTACGCTCGGGTCAGCCTGAGTATTTACAGCTTAGCTTTGGATTTCTTTCTGGAGCTAGGAATCGCTGGAGATTCTGCTTGTCTAGTAATCTGTTCCTTTCAGTTCAGTTGTTCTATTTCAGTTCTGGTATTCATAAACTTCTATTTATTTGAGATTTCTATTGTATATGTTTTCAAACAAATATTATGTATTTTGTTTTGAGAGTTTGTTATAGTAGCTTCATGAACTACTATGGTATTTTTAATTTCCGCTGCGAGTTATTCTGATATGTTCTGTGTCTGTGATTCTGTGTATTTGATTTCATTTGCTCCAAATTTATTTACAATCTGTTATTTTGAATTATTCAAGTCAGACATGTGTGGATTATTGTCGATTTGAATGGTCCAAAATAGTGGGTCGTTACAGTTGGTATCAGAGCTTTGGTTTTAGGCAAACCTTAGCCTGCGGAGCAAAAACTCATTAGAGATAGGGTAGAAATTCCCTAGAATGAGTGAAATCTATCTCAGAATCATTTCTTTGTGAGAGAACGTATTTTCGAAGTATAAAATGATTTTCAAATGATTTTTAAAGAATTTTCAAAGATTATTTTGATATAAATTTCCTTGCTTTGAAAGTAAAATATTTCTTAAACTTCATTCCTTTTGTATCCACCTTGTTAGTAATTTCTTTGATTAGGATCCTCTAAAATTTTGAACTTCTCTCTTGATTGATCTAGATCCATTGTTGATAGGAATCTATTTTGAGTATGGCAAAATCTGTAGTTTGTTAGGTTGTTTTGAGTAAACTCTGTTGTATCTTTTGCTTAGCTAAAGTTGTCCAACTAAAGATATTTATGCTTCTGTTTTCGTATGTTATGAATTCGAGTCATTCCAAATTTTGAATGGGAATTTTTCTGTATCGATATAGGTTATATATCTCTAATCTTCGTTTGGATTCTTATCGAATAGGATTCCTTTGAATTTTGGAACGCTCCCACTTGTTCTGAAATCCATTCCTGTCTCCCATAATTGTATTCTTTTGATTTTGGAGCATTGCATCACTCCACTTTGTATGACCTTTATAGGGTGGCGATTCCGCCAATCTTTGAATGATTATAATTGGCATTGATTCATCGGATATTTCTGTATCCTCGGTTTACGATGTTTTCTATCTTCTGCTATATTTAGATTCTATCTCTGGCAATCGAAGGTCGATTTGCCTTAGATTTTCGCATCCATTATATTCCTGAAGTCACGGTTGACCGGTTAAGGTCGCCCGCGATTCATATAGGCTTATCCATCTTCTATTTGGTAATTTAATTATCTTATCTTCGTTTGAGCCTATCTTTGAATTAGAATTCTATTTGATTAGAGTCCTTCTAAATTTGAATCTCTGTTTTGCTTTGAAATCCATCCTTGAATCGTCCCTTGGAAAGTTTGTGGTTGATTGTCTTTTGAAAATTGTGTATTCATCGTAGTTTTTATTTTGATAAGGATGACCATATTTTTATATAAAGATGAAATGTTTTTGATAAGGATTATATACCTTTTAAAAAAAATGAGAATTTGAAGTTTTGAAAGGATTTGAAATTGTGAAAATTTTATAAGAAATGGTTTCATATAAAATGATTTATAACTGAAGGTTTTAAATCTGAATTTAAGTGATTGAACTCCGGCATTTTGGAACTGGTTTTAGGATTTTGAAATAATAAATAATATGATTTGAAATTATTTTTCCGAATAAGTAATGTTTCAATGATTTTAATGGGTTTTAATGATTTCAAAGGAATTTCAAAGAAGTTTTCAAAGTAAATGGAAGTCCAGAACTCACTTGTGTCGCTGGAAAATAATTTCGGTGATGAGTGCACGCATCATCGACATTGATTTTCGAGTTTCTGAGTGAGGGAGAGGCCACTTTAATAGCTTTGCTATGCGAGTGATTTTGTGAAACCATTTTTGATTTCAAATTCCGAAGTATGATTTGATATTCGAAAGATGTATGTAAATATATTTGAAACGATTTGAAATGAACCGGCGTTCAGTCCTCGAGTTTTGGATTTGATATAACCCTATCTATTAAAATTGATTTACTGATTTGTTGCTAATTTCCAACTCTTGAATTTGAAAATGATTTCTTCAACTATTTCGAAGTTCGAGTACTTCCAAATCAAGGTTAACTTTTCAAAGCTGAGAAATTTGAAAAGTATTTTGATAAAGTATATAAGTTTGTTTTGAATGTTTAAGTATGAAGTAATCTGATTTAAATAAGTTGAAACTGTTTTGTTAAGTAAATGAATAAGGCAAATTAAATTTTTTTCTAATATGAAATTTAGATTTGAAATGTTTTGAAAAGAAATTGTTCTTCAAAATATTTTGAATAAATTTTAAGTGTTTTAACTTAGTAACATCTTTATGAAACTATATAGGTAACAAGTTGGAATAAATATATAAGTTGTACGTATGCTGTTTTATTCGCATAATTAATTTGATCCAAGTTTGAGTACACAAGTTCGAGGTGAATTACACCATTTCGTGTTAGGATTTTTCATTCGATTCTTGATGACGAATATTTGATATGGATTTTGGGCTCGATTCTAGAATTCTCTATCATAGTATATGGCTATGCAAGGAGACTGATGGCTTCTAGTCGAGAAACCATATCGAAATCCGCATTAGGGAAGTGAATGGACAATACTAGTTCGAAAGCGAACTTGTGTGATCGAGCGAGCAATCGAATGTGACTTTGCGAAATGATGACATATGTACATCTTATATTCTAATATCTTTGATATATTTTGACGCTGAAATTGAAAGCCGTCGAGTTAGAATATCTTTGCTTACTAAAAGAAAATTTCCAATTTAAATTACAAAGATATATAACCCATAAAAGCAAAGATATTCAATCCCATATGGCTCTTCATACAGCGAAATTATTTTGAAAATTTGATCCTTATGTAAGATAGACCTTACGTAAGTATAAGATGATTTTGAAAACATTTGATTTTGGAAATGAATTGGTTGACTTAAATTATATTGATTTGGAAATTTGGATTTATTTTCTAAATCTATTATTTTGGAAACTTTGAAACTAAAGATAATTAATTTGAGAAGAAATAATTTGGTGAAATTGTATATGATTTTGAAATTGAACTGATATTGAAACAAATTGAAATTTGAGAACCTTATGTTACTAAACACTTGATTTGGGAGTTGTCGAACTTATATAAAATTGATTTGTATGAGTATGAAATTGATTCGAAAACTATAGATTTGAAAAGGTACTCAATTTGAAAGTGAAATCTTATATAATTGAAGTCTATATAAGTATGATTTGATATACTATTGATTTTGGAAAGTATTCGATTTGAAAATTAAATCTTATATATAATGGATTTTATATAAGTACGATATTTGAAAGTGATTTGAAAAGGTACTATATGATACATATTTTCGAAGTAAAGATATGGAAAGTGCCTTCTGCTTGATATCCGATTTGTGGCCACATCTTGGATTCATTCTATCGATATTATTCTCTCTGATTTTTGGTTTTCCGGATATGATACTCGAGTGTCCTTCGAATTCCATGGCGTTACCCATGGTCTTATTGTTCTCTCGTGACTGCATAGCGCAACTGCCTGGCTGAGTCTTGCCTAGGGGTACGGATTGTTTCCTGGGGGGATCCAGGCGTAATCATTGTGTATCCTGCAATCTGTGTAGGTCGCGAATAGTAGCGCAAATGCTTGGCTGAGTCTTGCCTGGGGGTACGGATTGTTTCCTGGGGGATCCAGGCGTAACCATTGTGTATCCTGCATTCTACTAGTCATCATGGCGTAACTCGCAGGGCTGAGAAAGCTTACGGATATGGATTGTTTCCTGGGGGATCCAGGCGTAACCATTGTGTATCTGCGAACCATGGTTAGACAATGGTTTTGTTTGTTTTTGTTTGGATTGTACTTTCCATATCTGTTTTAAAGGTTTTTCAAGTATTTTCACTGGGTGTTGAAACAAGTCTACTGAGTACCTGGAGAATTCTAGCTTTGCGCCTGATCAACGCATGGCCAGAGTCTGCAGGAACGAAAGTAAACTTGTTAAGACATCGAGTTAAAAAGTATTTTGATAAAATATTATAAAGGATATTTTGATCAGTTATTTCCTTTCTAAAAGATTTTAAAGTGTTTTAAATATTTTACCTCTTTAACCAACACTTTTAATAAATGGCTCATCCTTGTCTTTCGTCCTATTTTCCCTTCTTGCTATTCCTATTCTCCACCTTGTTAAACTTACCTGTAACAACAGTTATCAGGTATAATTTTAATATTCTTGTCATCTTGTCTTAATCCTATTCCATTCTATCTTTTTCTGTGTTTTCCATACTTCATTCCTTTTCGAGGACGAAAAGATTTGAGTGGGGGAGAGTGTAACAGCCCTAGATTTTTGTATATATTTTATTTGACTTTATTATATTTTGAAAACTATTTTAAACTTGTTTTATTTCAAACATTTCATTTTTAAATATAAATGTTGATTATTATGTAACTTTTAATTTCAAACTGGTATAAATTGAACATTTCCTGAAAAGGGGATTTCTGGTCAAACTGGTCAAACTTTGACTTTTAATTTAGAAATTTGAAAGTTTGAAAATTTGAATTTTATCTTTTATTATGAAATTAAATAAAATTTTAAGAATAATGCTTTTCGTTTCGTTGAAATCTGATTTATAATGTGAAAGTTATGCCTTTTTCAATATTGTGTGTAATTTGCTGTATTTAACAAATTGTTTATTTTAAATTGTATAAATAATATTTTATTTGGTCATGTAATGTTCTAATTTATATTTATATGGGTAAAATAACATGTTGTGCATATATTTTGGTTTTAAAACATTTTTTAAAAGTATAATTGACATTTTCCAGTGTCAGTTGTATTTTGCTTGCAATTTCTAATTTCCAGTTTCAATTAATTAAAGTAATTCTTTATTTATTTTTCTATTTTTTTCTTAAAATCTTATTTGATTCTCATTCCCACTTTATTTTGTTCCTCATTTATTTTATTTATTTGACCTTTTATTTGTTTTAAAGTGAAATAGAAATTTTCTAAAACTAGTGATATTCTATTTGTAAATTTTAAGTCCTGTTTTGAATTTTTAAGCAATTTCTTTAGTTCTTTTTCTAATTTCTCTAAATTTAATTATTTATTTCATTTTGAAAATATAAATGAATTATTTTACTTCACATTTTTGTTTTAAAATATTTTAAAATGAAGTTGTTAATTTTCCAAAGTCAATAGTGATTTATTTGTAATTTCTGGACTCTGTTTTCAATTTTTAAGCAATTTCTTATATTCTTTTCCATTTTCTTTAAAATTAATTAATTATTTTTATTTTATATTACTTTGTTTCGGTTTTAAAGTCAATTTACTGATTTTATTTTTGTTTTATTTGAATATAAAGAAAAAGAAATATGAAGAGTTTTAAAAGCTTATTTACCTTAAGTCCTTTCATCTCCTTTGTCCTTTCATTTGCCATAACTTCTCAATTACTATCTTGGCTGTGCATTTTTGGTTTGTAGCCGTGAGTTTTTAGCCTCCATTCACCCAAAAACATTTTACCTTCTCATTCATTCATGGCTTCAAGAAAAATCTATGGGTAATGGCTACTTTTTACACTTTTCTTCTCATTTTTCATGTATTTTGCCTTGTTTTCTTTGCTTCTTTGAATGGCCTCCACTCCATATCCACGGCCACCACCCCCTACATCTCTTCCCTGCCATCACCACCAGCTACTCCTCTGGTCTTGACCAAGGCCGAGCCACCATGATGCCAAAACTCCACAAAAAAATGCAAAACAAGCCATAAAAACATGATTGTTTACCACTATTGCTTCACCACTCCATTTTCCACCACCACCACCACCTTAGGCCGCCTCCACCACCTTTGGCCAGACCACCACACACCTTTCCTTCCACTGACCTGATCCATACCCCTCTGACCTGACCACACAAGCCCATGGCCGAGCCATTTTTGTGAACAAAACCCACCTATTTTGCCTTAAACTCTTCATATTCCTTTGTATAAAGTTCCTCCTCATATTCTACTACCTAGGCCATGCATACACATGACCAAACCTGAGCCAAACTTGTTCAAACCAGAGCCAAAACCATCCCTAGGCCATTACAAAAGAATAGAGAAAGCAAGGCAAAATATTTGGCATTCGTATCTCTTTTTATTTAAAAATTATTTCATTTCTAGTGTATTGAAATTTATGGTTTGCTTTGATTTTTGTTTGGGTTGTAACACAAGATCTATATCATTGGATTTTCTCTCCACACTCAAATTGTATTAGAGTTGTCATGCCTTCGTAATCTTTGTGTTGTGAGCTTTGTTGGCAAATCTCCAGCTTTAAACAAGTGAGTTATTCTCACCAGACAGTGTATACCTATATAACTAGTAAATTGACCACTTTTGAATCTGTAAAATGCATCACCATATTATATCTGCTATGTTATGATTATATGATGTTCACCCATGCTTAAACACCTGTTATATCATATGTTACTGTTATATTATGTTGTTCTGTTATTTTTATCAGTTTATCACACTGCAAGTTCCCTTTAGATTAGAATCACTATGGGTTGAAATGATACATACCCGAACGGACTTTAGAATAAGAGAAAATCATTATGGGCTGAAATGATAGGCCTGAATGATTTTCAATTATTTTCATTTGCTTGGGATTGCGGGTTTGAAATGATCAAACCCGGGTATCTTTGTAAATTACGGGTTGAAATGATAAATTACCCGTATCACTTTACCTAGGCTAGAAAATGAAATACAGACCCGTTGTTAAAATATGTTTTATAATTTTTTTTTAATTATTTTAGAAATGTAAATATTATAATATTTTGACTTAAACTAAATAAAAATGATCTTTGTAAAGCATTATTGATTTTCTGAAAATTTATAAGTGAAATAAATTAATGGTAAAATTAGAAAATTTGAAATGTAAGTTATTTTGGGAAATTTTAATTTGGTGATAATTGGAATTTAAATTAAATGTGAAATGTGATAAATTCATGATAATTTGGATTAAAGTGAATTTAAATGATTTTTATATTATATTAATGATTTTGAATAAAGTTAAAATGTGAAATGAATGAATATTTAAGTTGAAATGTTGAAATATAACTAAAATTGGAAATTTGTGAATTTGGCTTAAAAGTGAATTTTAAGTTAAGTAAATAAAAATGGAATTAAGTTATATTTGAAAATTTAAACTTAAATGTTAAGTTAATTTAATTTAATGAATTTATAATTTAATAGTGGAATTTAATAAGTGAATTATTATTAAATTTTGATTTTTGAATGGAGGTTTAACTTTATAAAATCATGAATATAAGGGTATTTGAATGATTGTTTTAAAAGTGAAATTATATTATTTTTTAAGTTAAAAATGATTTATATAAAAATACAATTGTTTGTGAAATTATACTGAATATTTGAAGTTAATTAACTGCATTTCTGAAATGCTATTAATTCTAATGAAAATGATAATACAACATTTGTAAATGCTGTAGTTGATAATAATGAACAAAATGGCTAAATTTAATTAAAGGCTATTATAGCATTTTTGTAAATGTTATAATGGTTGAATTTAACTAAGTTTATTTGAAACTAATGTAACCCTATTACAGCATTTTAAATGCTGTCTTTTGTTAAATTGAACTGTTTTAAATGTGACTTTCCGTAGCATTTTTTAAATGCTGCGAAAGTTGAATTTTCATTATTTTAATTAATTTAAGTGAACGAATGAACTTTGAAAGATTAAAATTTTGGAAATTTAATAATTTAATTATTAAATATAATAACTTCATTTTTATGATTTAAAATAAAGTAATTTGTTTCGAAATATAAACTATTTTGAAATATGATATTTTGATATTTTGAAATGGATATTTGAAGGATATTGAATTTTGAAATGATATTTGATTTCGAAGTATAAAATACCATTTTGAAATTTTAACCACGGGATGTATTTAATTTATAGTTTAACTGATCCTTAAAGGATGGGCGATCCCAAGCATCCTTTGAGTTATTATGCATTTCTACTACAGTTCACTTAAGTTGGTTTACATTATATAAGTATATATTGTCCTGACTCGAGTGTTTTGTATTTTACTTTACGCTCGGGTCAGCCTGAGTATTTACAGCTTAGCTTTGGATTTCTTTCTGGAGCTAGGAATCGCTGGAGATTCTGCTTGTCTAGTTATCTGTTTCTTTCAGTTCAGTTGTTCTATTTCAGTTCTGGTATTCATAAACTTCTATTTATTTGAGATTTCTATTGTATATGTTTTCAAACAAATATTATGTATTTTGTTTTGAGAGTTTGTTATAGTAGCTTCATGAACTACTATGGTATTTTTAATTTCCGCTGCGAGTTATTCTGATATGTTCTGTGTCTGTGATTCTGTGTATTTGATTTCATTTGCTCCAAATTTATTTACAATCTGTTATTTTGAATTATTCAAGTCAGACATGTGTGGATTATTGTCGATTTGAATGGTCCAAAATAGTGGGTCGTTACAATAATAGAAAATGAAAATAAAACAGTATATGTAGAATTAAGCTTAGAAGTGTATAATTTGTCCATCCACCAGAACTTTAGTTCTGGCCCCCTCCTCATGACATCCCACAGGTTAGGTAGATGGCAGAGACTTTCTAGTTTTAAGACACTTGTTTAGAAAGTGTTATTATCTTGGTGAGTATTTACTTGCTATTATATTTTAGTCAGTTATGCTGTGAGATATTTATTTGAGCTATGATATATTTGTCTTTGCCTATTTGCAGGATACCAGATACCCAACTCGAGCTTCAATGGGCTTGGATTTTAGCATTTTTGCGAAAAATCGGGACCCACTGGAATTCGTGTTGTTACAAAATCGGAAAACCTATAGAACATCTCATGGTGCATAGATAAAATATAATAATGGAATAGATATAAGACTAGTGAAATGGTAATATAATCACGTGAACCATAAGTAAGAAAATAAGAGTGCAATAGCTTCATAGATTATACAAAAACAAAAATAATAGAGTTTATGCATCCCAAATCACCAAATAAAATCTAATAACTGTATATTAAAGCAAGTACTAACATAGATCCATAGTACTGCACAACGGAATATAAATGATAGTAAGCTCCAAAATATAGTTATATGAAAGCATAGTCTCCTACGCATACTACTTTACAGCTCCATGCTTTATCCAAACATGTTATCCCTAATCTTCCCAATTAAGAATAGTCGAGATAATAAGAAGCAATGCATAAAACCTTGAGTCAAACAACGGTTTGGTGTGAGCGATGTATTATTTCAAAATACTATAAAAATCGTATACGCTAATAAGGACATAGGGTACTGTCCACTCTGATACAGAAAGGGCCTACTCTAGGAATCAAAGTAACTCATATGCTCCTCCTGCCGCCTATTACTTGTTACTAACTTATGTTGTGTTACTCATGACGAATAAGATCTATTCATCTCTTCTATTCCATGCTCAAAAAGGAATAACCAAGTCTCATTTACTGCAATGGATAAGGGTTTCAATCTATGGAGTCTCTATCTAAAAAGGAAACTAAGCTTGGGGAGATTATCTCTTTACCTTTCATTTTCCCCAACTAAGGTCTACTTTTCCCAACCATGTGTGTCTTACTGTCTTACTGATACCACTTCACTATTCTCCTATAGTCTACACACATGAAGCAACATTCCTAGATTTTCACTAGTGTCCTATAAACCATACGGGAACTTTTATTATTACTACTAGGAGCAATTACTGCTATAGCCTTACACTTTTCCCGTTACACCTAGGAAATGATTCCTATCTACTCCATATTTAAAAGTCTGGTTTGGTTTGGTATTTATCATTTAACTTCAAAAATTAAAGCTTATAAATTTTTGAAACATCAAATCCTAAAATTCTTGCCTTTGAAAGTGTTATTTTGAAGTTTTCTGTTAAATTCAAAGGTACTGGTTAATTAAAAATTTTATCTTTCCAAAAAACTTATTTACTTTTCCACCAAACCATTTTTTCTTTAAAACATGTCTTGCTTGTTTTTAAAACATTTCTTTTTCATAGATTTTCAAATTTACTAAAACTGGAGTAGGTAAGAACAATTATTCTATCAAAATTCCCTTAACTTTTCTACTCTTCCAATTTCTCAACCTTGGAGGAGTTTCTAACTTACTACACTTAATGGTTTTATACCCTAATGTATTGGAATTACTTTCTCTTAAGAGAAACCATTAACGCTAAAACATTCTACGAATCCTTTAAAGGAGGATTTCATGTTTATGTGAAATTATAAGGAATTTATTTTATATTTTTTCAAAATAGGCTATACAAAATATGGTGTTTTCCATACCTTGTACATCTCTTTCACGTATTCCTTATAACTTGCACAAACATCTTTATTTGTGATTCATAGAAAGTTATATCATTATTCATTTCATTCTAATAGATTAAAGTATGTTTACTCTGTATTCACTTACATAAGATATTTCCTACTAAATTCATTAATTTAACGTACATTATTTTTCAAAAGAACTCATTTTTCAAAACCGCTTTAATTTTCATAACTAGAAAATATTCTTATATACTTATTTAAATAATAAGTGTACATACAAACTACATTAGAAATGATCTTCAAAACTCATTTGGCTCAAAACAGATGTTGCGTAAAATACCGTTACTACAACCCAAAAATACTAATATATGGATTCAATTAAAATAAATATTAATAAATCTCATTTTCTATGTAAAAACATTTCCTTTGGGAGTCACCTACTATAACAATAATATCATAGTCTATGCTTCTTTTATTTTTATCGTAAACATCTATTACAACGATAAATGTTGTAACCTACATTTCCGATACTTAACACACTCTAGGTTTTTATATTTTAAAATCTTTGTTTATCTACAAGGAAACTAGCGAGCAATATACGCTCTATAATTCTTCAAAAAGAATTTCACTTTTAACAAAATTTACATCATAGAAAAACCAATTTAAATTTCATACCACTTTTTTTCTTCAAAAACCCAATATTTACTTCCCCGAATATATTAACAATTATATTTTTCAACTTTTCAATTCCAAAAGTTTCATTTTATTAGGCTAGACATAAAGTGGATTTTCTTCTTACTAAAACCTCTTATTTCTTCCAAAATAAAAACACTCTCCCTACTATCCCTAGGGAACTTCCCTACTTTCGATAACATATGGATACCAATCTTCTCTCAAAACATGACTTATTTGTACGCTATAAATTGGTAATAACATAGGGCTCAACATACTTGGGTGATCCCAAATCCAAGTAGCAAACTATGCACAAATATACTTCTAAAAACTTTCCATATGTTAAAATCTATAATTGGGGACTATTTGGATTTTAGTACATAATATATTTATATTTTATTTAAAAATACAAGTACGTTCACTCACTATCTACCTAGGAATCCTAAACTTAGGCTCTGATACCAGATGTTACAACTCGAGTTCTAGTGGGTTCAGATTTTTCGCAAAAATGCTAGAATCCAAGCCCACTGAAGCCCGAGTTGGGTTTTCTGGTATCCTGCAAATAGGCAAAGACAAATATATCAAAGCTCAAATAAATATCTCACAGCGGATCTGACAAAATTATAATAGTAAGTAAATACTCACCAACATATTAACACTTTCTAAAGAGTGTCTCAAAGATGGAAAGTCTCTGCTATCTACCTAACCTGTAGGATGTTATGAGAAGGGGGTCAGAACTAAAGTTCTGGTGAATGGACAAATTATACACTTCTAAGCTTAATTCGACATATACAATTTTATTTCCATTTACTGTTATATTAGGTTTATTGGGTTTATAATACTCTCGCCTCTGTGCCTGAATCGTGCCCATCTACTCCCCAGTAGATCGAAACCTAATAATGGATATATATGTAGCTATATGCCCAATGACGGCATCGGTCCAAGGTACCACCCATAGTACCTTCCGTATCCTCCTTGCAAATGACTCCATCATCTTGTCCGATAACGTTCTGTGACTACATCTGTAAAGGACTGCCTCGTAAGGCCAACAATACAGATGTTCTGTCGTCTACTATGAAAACGTAAGACTGCGTCCGCATTAGCTTATACTAATCTCGGACATCCACAATGTACCACCCAGTGCGTACCACGAGGACTATACATAATCATTCTATCTACTCCTTGAATCCCGCTTAACAAGGTCTATCTTGTATGGAACTCAGTCTGGGATTTTCTATTTCTGTAAAGGACTGCCTTTTTAGGCCTACAATACAGATATTCTACTTGGTCTATCCCTTTTCTTATCGTGGCTATGGCCCCACGCTGCCACCTCTCAACTAATCAAAAGACCTCTAAAGATCTAAGTGGTTGTGCTCTACTACAAACAATCTAAACATCCAATTGGCTACGCCCCTCATCCAATGTCTCGATAGTGAAAGAATCATTGGACTGTTGGTTTAACTCTAGTCTTTCCCAAACTCACTTCTTGGTTTTTATTCTGGCCCGATATCCACATGCGACTATCCTTTTGGGTCCTGCCCACTAAAACCTACTCGCAAGTCAAGTACGGTGACATACGAATATCCTACTCCAAACATCAACCCCTTTTGACTGCCTACAATGGTCCTGCCATGCGAAAAGAAGTCAAGGCATACTCTCTTGATGGAACACTTACAGACCTGCCTCAGGCAGACTGCTCCGTCATGCCTACCCCAGAGGGCCATCCATGAGCACGTCCCGTTGAAGTCTCGTACTTCCTTCTAGCCCAATATAACTAAGTTGGACGTGCTCCTTCTATGCTGAAATCTGTGATGAACTGCTTCATTAGGCTCTTCATCCTTTGGGCTGCTCCAAATGTATCTTACTCTTTTATTAGACCCTAAATTTAATCTTTTATTTTGCGTTTAGTTTACTTTTCTTATTCCGTTGGCTACATATTTAACCTAAATAGCATAATCTTGTCCCAGCCTCACCTAATTATTGTGAGACCATCAGTTCCTGACTAAAAGGGAATGCTGTTGGTATGGGCCACTTCTATTATCTTGCTTATTAACTTAATCCAAAATCTAAGTTTATTAAAATAAGCATGTTCCGTTATTTCTGCTATATTTGCTTATTTACTAATTTAAGTCTTAAAATAAGACTTTTCTGTTCTTTCTACTTAATTATACTTACAATTATCACTTTTATTCTCTTTTATAATCTATATATTATAAATATAATTACAAGCGTCTCTTTTCTATTCTAGTCTATTTTCTTTTATTATGATATTGAATTCTCTTTAATTCTCTTATATTATATGACAATGTTGGTTTGGTACTAAGTCCGACTGTCACAAATTTACTTATCATAATAACTGCTTTGCATTTATTCTATTATCTGCATAGTAAATGCAGATCTAGTAACATTTATGTCTATAGCTTCTAGTCTTGTCTAATAATTAACTCGATTCCTTCTTTAATTCCTTTGATCCTTCATTTTATTTTATTTTATTCTAGGAAGTAATTCTATTCAATTTGGTTGGTTATAAAAACTATGCTAAAAATCCATTTCTATATTTTAATACTAAATGAAGCTATAAACAATAATCCGTAATTGCAAGATATTCCTTTTATTATTTCTTTATTTTTGGATAGTGCTCAATACAGTAGTTTCTCTATTGTACACTAATTCCCTTTTTCTTTCTTATATTCTCGCAACTACATTTATCGTTTTCTTTTAAATATTAAACTATAGAAACGTATTCTCTTTTCTAAACCAACCAATTAATCTATCACTTACTTCCAAATCAAGTTATTAGATTTTTCTTTAACTTATTACTCCCGTTTTAGCATAATTTGCTGCAAATCTCTAATTTTCTCTTTTTATTTCAGCTTTTCTTATTTTACATCTAATTTCTGTAAATCTAGGGTTCTTCTATTTTAGTCCCTATTTGCGAATTCATCTCTTTACTATTTTATTCGTATAAAACGGACTAAAAAGTAATTAACATTTACATGCTAAATTTCAACTTTTAAAATAGATGTAAATAACTGTAAATTTCTTACCTTTAGGCTTATGCCTTTCTCTAACTGTCAAGCCTAATATTATTCATATTTAGTGGATTACTATTTTCCTTTTTTCTATATAAATAATAATTAAATATAAGCTCTCTTATACACTTTACAGTCTCAGCATACTAATTAACATGATTAATTACTGAAATAAATACTGAATAAAATTATTTAATGGGAACCTACAGATAATATATCATAAACGTATAAGATATATAATTAAATACACTCACCTGTCGTCCTTAGCTTTGCTTGGCTCCATGGTCTTCCTGGATCCCCTTCTAAGGTGTCTAATATTTTTATTGAAATGATCTTCTCCCTAGAAATATTTTCTTTTTAGGGTCCAACCTCAGGCAATGAACCCAAAGAAATATTTTCTATTTATGATTCAGCCTCAGACAATGAATCCATTGAGAGAAAATCTAATTATGAGAAAATAGTTAGGCCTAGGGTTCTAGTTATTGTGGAGTTTGGGGATCTCAGACCATTAGATTCTTGGATTGAATCTGAAGCCACCACGTCACAGGGTCGTTTGGAGCCATCAGATCTATCAACGTATGGCTCAGATCGCGCAAAAATTGATTTTTAATTGATTCGGCACGTACCTAGATGAGACTGCATCCAGGTAACAACGCCGGTCGACCTGTGCTCTCCTTGGGTCGACCTGGCGATCGACCATGGAGTGTTGTGGGTCAACCTATGGGTCGACCCATATTTTTCTTCTTCTGTTTTCTCTGCTTTTTGTTTCTTTCGTAATTTCTCCGTATTAACTCGGATTTCGACAAGTTATAAATGGAAATTGATCATAAAATCGCCACGGACACAATGGTATAAGTTCCAAGGCCATATTCTGACAATTATGAAAATGTTTATTTTCACTATTTATCGTTATTTGATTATTTAATTATAAAAATGCGGGGTGTTACATTCTCCCACCCTTTAAGAAATTTCGTCCCAGAAATTCGACAAGGGTAAAATTTTGTAATTTCTCGCATTAATCAAAACCATTTTGTGTACATCCAATTTTGCGACCATCCGTGTTCTTGTACAAAAGTGTCATTCAATACAAAATATATGCATGTACATGAATTTCTAAGTGTAACCTTCTATATGAATGCTTTTCTTCTTTAAAAATTTATTTTAAAATATGATGCACACATCCTAAATATACTTGCAATTTCTATATGAATGCAATCTTTTGAAAACTCAAAACGTTTTTCATCCAATTTTTCCCACACTCCTACCGAATAGCGGTGTAGTTCAATGAATTTTCCATCCAAATCCTACCACACAACTTTTAATATTCAAATTTCAGAAAAATCTAATTTTCCGAACTCTATTTCTTATGTCAAAAAGAAGGTAGAAAATGGAAAAACTTCACATTTCTCCATTTTACTTTTGCGTACCCCTCTCTCCGTACTTGAAACTTGTGCTGTTATCCTATAAAATCTCTATTTTCTTTCCCAAGGACGGTTTACATAAGAAAGATCTTTCTTTTCAAACTTTTTCCCAAGCTTAATTTATGAGAAAGTCGTAATTTTCTTTTAGTTGCATTTTATCTTCTTTTACTTTTCTTTTAATATATCAACTAAAAACAATTATCATCTAGGGCAAGTAGGTCTAGGACCATATCCACCCTGACATAGAAAGGTCTTACTTTAGGAATCAAAGTAACTCATATGCTCCTCCTGCCGCCTATTACTTTTTACTAACTTACGCTGTGTTACTCATGACGAATAAGATCTATTCATCTCTTCTATTCCATGCTCAAAAAGGAATAAAGAAGTTTTATTTACTGCAATGGATAAGGGTTTCGATCTATGCAGTCTCTATCTAAAAAGGCAACTAAGCTTGGGGAGATTTTCTCTTTACCTTTCATTTTCCCTAACTAAGATCTACTTTTCCCAACCATGTTTGTCTTACGGTCTTACTAATATCACTTCTATTCTTCTATAGTCTACACACATGAAGCAACATTACTAGGTTTTCACTAGTGTCCTATACACCTTACGGGAACTATTATTATTACTACTAGGAGCAATTACTACTATAGCCTTACACCTTTTCCGTTACACCTAGAAATGATTCCTATCTACTCTATATTTAAAAGTCTGGTTTGGTTTGGTATTTATCATTTCACTTCAAAAATTAAAGCTTCTAAATTTTTAAAACATCAAATCCCAAAATTCTTGCCTTTGAAAGTGTTATCTTGAAGTTTTCTGTTAAATTCAAAGGTACTTGGTTACTTAAAATTTTTATCTTTCCAAAAAAAATTTACTTTTCCACCAAACATTTTTTCTTTAAACCATGTCTTGCTTGTTCTTAAAACATTTTTTTCATAGATTTTCAAATTTACTAAACATGGAGTAGGTAAGAACAGTTATTCTATCAAAAATCCTTTAAATTTTCTACTCTTCCAATTTCTCAACCTTGGAGGAGTTTCTAACTTGCTACACTTAACGGTTTTATACCTTAATGTATTGAAATTACTTTCTCTTATGAGAAACCATTAATGCTAAAACCTTCTACGAATCCTTTAAAGGAGGATTTCATGTTTATGTGAAATTATAAGGAATTTATTTTATATTTTTTTCGAAATAGGCTGCACAAAATATGGTGTTTTCCATACCTTGTACATCTCTTTCACGTATTCCTTATAACTTGCACAAAACATCTTTATTTGTGATTCATAGAAAATTATATCATTATTCATTTCATTCCAATAGATTAAAGTATGTTTACTTTATATTCAATTACATAAGATATTTCCTACTAAATTCATTAATTTAACGTACATTATTTTTCAAAAGAACTCATTTTTCAAAACTGCTTTAATATTTTCATAACTAGAAAATATTCTCGTATACTTATTTAAATAATATGTGTACATACAAACTACTTTAGAAATTATCTTCAAAACTCATTTGGGTCAAAACAGATGTTGCGTAAAACACCGTTACTATAACCCAAAAATACTAATATATGGATTCAATTAAAATAAATATTAATAAATCTCATCTGCTATGTAAAAACATTTCCTTTGGGAGTCAGCTACTATAACAATAATGTCATGGTCTATGCTTCCTTTATTTTTACCGAAAACATCTATTACAACAAAATGTTGTAACCTACGTTTCTGATACTTAACACACTCTAGGTTTTTATATTTTGAAATCATTGTTTATCTACAAGGAAACTAGCGAGCTATATACACTCTAAAATTCTTCAAAAAGAATTTCACTTTTAACAAAATTTACATCACATAAAAACCAATTTAAATTTCATACCACTTTTTTTTCTTCAAAAACCCAATATTTACTTCCCCGAATATATTAACAATTATATTTTTCAACTTTTCAATTCCAAAAGTATCATTTTACTGGGCTAGACATAAAGTGGATTTTCTTCTTACTAAAACCTCTTATTCCTTCCAAAATAAAAACACTCTCTCTACTGTCCCTAGGGAACTTCCCTACTTCGTATAATATATGGATACCAATCTTCTCTCAAAACATGGCTTATTTGTACGCTATAAATTGGTAATAACATAGGGCTCAACATACTTGGGTCATCCCAAACCCAACTAGCAAACTATGCACAAATATACTTCTAAAAACTTTCCATATGTTAAAATCTATAATTGGGGACTATTTGGATTTTAGTACATAATATATTTATATTTTATTCAAAAATACAAATACATTCACTCACTATCTGCCTAGGAATCCTAAACTTAGGCTCTGATACCAGATGTTACAACTCGAGTTCCAGTGGGTCCGGATTTTTTGCAAAAATGCTAGAATCCAAGCCCACTGAAGCCCGAGTTGGGCTTTCTGGTATCCGCAAATAGGAAAAGACAAATATATCAAAGCTTGGATAAATATCTCACATCATATCTAACTAAAATATTGAAGTAAATAAATACTCACCAAAATAATAGCACTTTCTAACGAGTGTCTAAAAGCTGGAAAGTCTCTGCCATCTACATAACCTGTAGGATATTATGAGGAGAGGGTCAGAACTAAAGTTCTGGTGAATAGACAAATTATACACTTCTTAGCTTAATTCTACATATACCGTTTTATTTCCATTTACTGTTATATTAGGTTTGTTGGGTTTATAATACTCTTGCCTCTGTGCGTGAATCATGCCCATCTACTCCTTAGTAGATCAAAACCTAATAACTGATATATATATGTAGCTATATGCCCAATGACCGCATCGGTCCTAGGTACCACCCATAATACCTTCCGTATCCTCCCCGCAAAGGACTCCATCATCTTGCTCCTATAGCGTTCTGTGACTACATCTGTAAAGGACTGCCTCGTAAGGCCTACAATACATATGTTTCGTCGTCTACTATGAAAACATAAAACTGCATCTGCATTAGTCTATACTAATGCTCAGACATACACAATGTACCACCCAGTGTGTACCTTGAGGACTATATGTAATCATTATGTCTACTCCCTGAATCCTCTTAACAAGGTCTACCTTATGCAGAACTCAGTCGGGGATTTTCTATTTCTGTAAAGGACTGCCTTGTTAGGCCTACGATACAGATATTCTACATGGTCTGTCCCTTTTCTTATCGTGGCTATGGCCCCACACAGCCATCCCTCAACTAATTGAAAGTCCTTTAAAGAGCTAAGTGGCTATGCCCTAATGCAAACAATCTAAACATCCAATTGGTTGTGCCCCTCATTCAATGTCTTGATAGTGAAAGAATCATTGGACTGTTGGTTTAACTCTAGTCTTTTTCGAACACGCATCTTAGTTTTGATGCTGGCCTGATATCCGCATGCGACTATCCTTTTGGGTCTTGCCCACTAAAACCTACTCGCAAGTCAAGTACGGTGACATACGAATACCCTACTCCAAACATCAACCCCTTTTGACTGCCTACAATGGTCCTGCCATGCAAAAAGCAGTCAAGGCATACTCTCTTGATGGAACACCTACAGACCTGCCTCAGGCGGACTGCTCTGTCATGCCTACTCCAGAGGACCATCCTAGAGAACGTCCCGTTGAAGTCTCGTACTTCCTTCTAGCCCAAAATGACTAAGTTAGACATGCTCCTTCTGTGCTAAAATCTGTGATGAACTGCTTCGTTAGGCTCTTCATCCTTTGGGCTGCTCCAAACGCATCTTACTCTTTTATTAGACCCTAAGTTTAATCTTTTATTTTGCGTTTAGTTTACTTTTCTTATTCTATTGGCTACTTATTTACCCTAAATAGCATAATCTTGTCCCAGCATCACCTAATTATTGTGAGACCATCAGTTCTTGACTGAAAGGGAATGCTCTTGGTATGGGCCACTTCTATTATCTTGCTTATTAACTTAATCCAAGATCTAAGTTTATTAAAATAAGCATCTTACGCTATTTCTGGTCTATTTTCTTATTAACTTAATTTAACTCTTAAAATAAGCCTTTTCTGTTCTTTCTACTTAATTATAACCTATGTTATAATTTTACTTGCAATTGTCACTTTTATTCTCTTTTATAATCTATATATTATAAATATAATTACAAGCGTCTCTTTCTACTCTAGTCTGTTTTCTTTTATTATGATATTGAATTCTCTTTAATTCTTTTATATTATACGATAATCTTGGCTTGGTACTACGTCCGACTGTCACAAATTTACTTATCATAATAATTTCTTTGCTTTTATTCTATTATCTGCACAGTCAATGCAGATCAAGTTACCTTTCTGTCTATAGTTTCTAGTCTTGTCTAATAAATAACTAGATTCCTTCTTTAATTTCTTTGATCCTTCACTTTATTTTCTTATATTCTAGGAAGTCATTCTATTCTATTTGGTTGGTTACAAAAACTAAGCTAAAAATCCATTTCTATATTTTAATACTAAATGAAACTATAAACAATAATATGTAATTGCAAGATATTCCTTTTATTATTTCTTTACTTTTTGGATAGTGCTAAATACAGTAGTTTCTCTATTTTACACTAATTCCCTTTTTCTTTCTTTTATTCTTAGAACTACGTTTATCGTTATCTTTTGAATATTAAACTATAGAAATGTATTCTCTTTTCTAAACCAACCAATTAATCTAACACTTACTTCCAAATCAATTTATTAGATTTTTCTTTAATTTATTACTCCCGTTTTATCATAATTTGCTGCAAATTTCTATTTTTCTCTTTTTATTTCAGCTTTTCTTATTTTACATCTAATTTCTGTAAATCTAGTGTTCTTCTATTTTAGTCTGTATTTGTGAATTCTTCTCTTTACTATTTTATTTGCGTAAAAGGAATATAAAAAAATAACATTACAGGCTAAATTTCAAATTTTAAAATAGATGTAAATAACTGTAAATTTCTTACTTTTAGGCTTATACCTTTCTCTAGCTGTCAAGCCTAATATTATTCATATTTAGTGGATTACTATTTTCCTTTTTTCTAAATAAATAATAATTGAATATAAGCTCTCTTATACAATTTACAATCTCAGCATACTAATTAACAGGATTAATTACTGAAATAAATACTGAATAAAATTATTTAATGGGAATCTAATGATAATATATCATAAACGTAAAAGATATATAATTAAATCCACTCACCTGTCGTCTTTTAGCTTTGCTTGTGCTTAGCTTGGCTCCATGGTCTTCATGGATCCCCTTCTAAGGTGTCTAATATTTTTGTTGAGAAGATCTTCTCCCTAGAAATATTTTCTTTTTAGGGTCTCTCAGGCAATGAACCCAAAGAAATATTTTCTATTTAGGGTTCAGCCTTAGGCAATGAACCCATTGGGAGAAAATATGATTGTGAGAAAATAGTTAGGCCTAGGGTTCTATTTATACTGGAGTTTGGGGATATCAGACCATTAGATTCTTGGATTAAATCTAAAGCCACCACGTCACAGGGTCGTTTGGAGCCATCAGATCTATCAACGTATGGCTCAGATCGCGCAAAAATCGATTTTTAATTGGTTCGGCAATTACCTGGACGAGACCGCATCCAGCACGCTGGTCAACCCTAGGGTCGACCTGTGCTCTCCTTGGGTTAACCAAGCAGTCGACCATGGAGTGTTGTGGGTCGACCCATATATATATATATATATATATATATATATTCTGTTTTCTCTGCTTTTTGTTTCTTTCGTAATTTCTCCGTATTAACTCGGATTTCGACAAGTTATATATGGAAATTGATCAGAAAATCGCCACAGACAAAATGGTATAAGTTTCGAGGCCATATTCTGACAATTACGAAAATGTTTATTTTCACTATTTATCGTTATTTGATTATTTAATTATAAAAATGCGGGGTGTTACAAGTACGTAGAACCATACCTGACTTATCCTTGCATCCAATAAGTTAGCACATAAACATAGTATATGCTAAACTACTATTATACGTGGGAGTACAATACTGAGTAAAATACGAGGTATAGTGGTATAAAACAACAATATGTCATCCATATCAAGCACACATCAAACATAACAACCATCGCATAGCCTTGCATCTCTCACTTAAGAGCCCTTGGATATATGATAACTCTTATGGCCCACATAGACGGTCAATTACTACTCAACATCGTGGATGCTTAACTCATGCCAAAAAGATAGCTAGGGACCGGACACATAAGGACATCCAACATCATAGGTACATAGACTACCCTGTCCTAATAATGAGCATCGCGCCCTCAGAGTTATCTATCGATACCTTAGCAAACGTACCGATAATAGAACCACCTCTTATTCCACTCCACAAGCTATCACATAGAACTTGTACTCTCAATCCATTACCGGATGCCATAGTCACTTTCCCCATCAAGTCATTGAAATCACTATATTAATTGCTATACAAAACCCCTAACTCAACTTGAGTCGTTCTAAAGTCATCCACCATCACTTCATGTCAACCCTCATGATCCCAAAAGAAAACCTAGGCTTATCCCAATGCATCCCAAAAGAAGGCCCAAAGCAAATAACAAACACCCAATTTCCATCCCCTTATCTAGTTCAACACGTGATCAGACTGAAGGAATTCTAGTACTAGACCAGAGCGTAATCCCTAAACCAAATATCCTGCCTGACACTTCACCCTCAAAACATTCACTAGTACAAAACTGGTCATATCCTTCGATAGTTTGACCCCTATTGCTTCGGTTCAATGACCGAAGAAAATGAAGACGATGCAAAAGACCAATGTCTATTGCTTCGGTTATTGAACTGAATCAAATGGCGTCTTTTGCTTCATTCGTTTGGTAACGACTAAAGCAAATGATGCTCTTTTGCTTCGGTTGTTTGGTAACGACCGAAGCAAATGATGCACTTTTGCTTTGGTCGTTCCTTGATGACCGAAACAAAAGAGTGTCATTTACTTCGGTCATTACCAAAGGATGGAAGCAAATGTCAACTGAAGCAAAAAAAATTGATACCATTTCAGGTTCTAAAACCTAAAATGGTATCGAATTGTATTTAAGAAATTCGTAAATACATTATTACTAAGAATCTTGTCAAACAAACAGTATAGTTATATTATTTATCAATGTAGTTCATTTTTACTACATTGACCAAAAAAGAAGCGCAAATAACATACAATTAAGTTATAAAAATGTAGTATGTTGATTGCATATATGTACAAACAAAATTCATTACTTGTACTTTATACAAGCTTATATTCTGGACTCTAGTGAAAATGAGGTTGGGTATGGATAGATTACAAATGCAAAGAAGAAAAGCAACTTGTTGATATTGCTTTGGGTTACTTGATGTTGTTGCGGTTGGATACAAAATATAGAGAAGAAAACTTCCTGACTTCTATATGCATCTATATAATGATCAACCATAGATAAGTTTATGATACAAATGTGAAAGTATATGATATGTTTATGTGCACGTTGTTGAATAAATATCAACTAGTATGTATGTGTTTGTTATCACCTGATTGTATATAAAATATGAGCTTTCATATGGGCAGATATTCAATGAAATAAGAAACAACCATGCAAAAGATATTGAAGTGGTATAAGTATCTAGAGGTAAACAGTGAAATGTCCAAAGCTATTGATTAGATTTGAAATTAACTAGATATCGAGTTTCTCCCCATTGAATTTTCATGATGATTTCTTATTAGTTGCTTATTTTAATGAGTTCTTGATTACCCTAATGAGTATTTTTGATGATTCGAAGATTTCTCATTTCTAATCTCCTTATTGAATCTCTGATTTCTAGTTTCATGAATTCTGGATTCCTTTGTCGATTCTTATAATGATTTAGGAATTTCATATTTCTAGTTTCCTTATTGAATTTTTGGCGATCTTGTTGGTTTTCGGGTTTAGTGAACTCTACTCTTCCTATGGATTTTAGTGATGATTTGTTGATCTTGTATTCATTATTTCTTTCTTAAATCACTATGGTGATTTCTTGCTGAATTATTGGTTTAATGAATTTCCCTACTGATTTCTCCGATTATTCATGAATTTTACGTGTTACAATTTCCCATTGAATTTTCATGGCGAATTCCTATTGATCACATGTTTCTTGAGTTCATGATTTCTTGGTTCCCTTTATTGAATTTTATGATGATTTATGAATTTTCCATTGAATTCAAAATAGAAGACCTACATGACACCAAATGGAAACGTTACTAAACTACTTTCTACTTTTTCACTAAATGAGAATTACCAATCAATGGTTTAAGGTTGAAAATGAAGGAAATTTAGACGGACAAGGAAAGGTCCCCGATAGCATGAAATTGATTTCAGGTTGAAAAGGTTTAACTAGAGAAAGAAATATCAAGGGCCTGTAACAGATATTCTCCAAAGGATCATTTATTTGAACCGATATCTGCAAATCAGGTGATATTACTCCACATTCTTAAGGAAGTCTAATTATGGTCATTACAAAGCAACTTATCTAGAAGTATTACTCTAATGACATCTTGAATATTAGCTACGTAAATTTGAGATTGCTCGTTAAGATTTCATAACAAAGTCACAACCTTAATTGAAGTTATAATCTATTTTGCATAAAGCAAAGAAGGAAGTTTATTAGAGTTTTGTCCAAAAGACAAAATCTTCTTTCATACAGAGGGGGGGCTAAATGTTAACCATAAAATATTCAAAAGAACAAAGGTATGAAAGTAGGGTCATGAGAGCATGAGGAAAGATCAGAAAGCACCGAGATGTTAAAGATAATCATACCTTCCGACAAGGGCTTCCGGCGAAGTCCAAGGCTATCTTTCAAAGTCCATAGGCAGGATGATGCTCCAAAAATCCACCTTTCGACTAGAACGAGATGTCTTTCAACAAAGACAAAGGAGAAGGAGGTCAAACCAAACCTTTCGAAGGATTCGAGAGCGTGGAGCCATCAAGATTTAATAGCTTCAAACCTTCTGAAGTAGTTGAAAGATTCTGTTCAAGGAGTTCTTACCTTTCAAAGAAGATAAAGAAATCAATGTAAGCAGGTGCAACTCCATGACGACCTTTTCGAAAGCATAGCAAGCCTTTCGAATCAGTTGGAGCACATCTAGAATACCTTTCAACTAGGTCGAAAGGTTTTTATGAAGGAAGCAATGCTCAAAAGTCAGCAAATAATGGTAGATAACCGTTACTCGAAAACATTCACCTTCCGCTTAAGTCGGAAGATCTCAAACAAAGGACATAAGAAAAGGAATCCAGATCAGGCCTTCCGAAGAGGTCGAAGGGATGCAGTCAACAATATGAAGCGGCCCAAGTCCTTTCGGAGAAGACGGGGGTTTTGTTCCGCAATATCCAAGAAGCTCTTACCCTTCGAAGAAGGCAAAGAAGTCAAGACAAGGGCATGCGACCCTATAACAACCTTTCTGAAAGCATAATAAGCCTTTCGGGCCGGTTAGAACGCCTACTGAATACCTTTCGACGGTGTCAGAGGGTCTATGATGAAAGAAACATTCATAAGTTAGCCGAGAATGTAAAGCAACCTTCCGAAAACATTCAAGAAAAGCTTGGCTCTTGGCAACATCCAAGTAAAAAGCGACCTTCCGACCAATCAAAGGGTTCACAATAGCCAGGAACCTTCTGGCACCATCGAAGGGTTCACATACTGTATAGATAACAAAGCTTCCGACATGGGCAAAAGGTTCCTAAAAACAAATGAAAGAAAAGACCCTTCGGCAGCGTTCAAGGATCCTCGATGACATGTGAAAGTAAACCGTTGAAATCATAAGGTAAGCAATTGTATATAAGAAGAGAACCCTTCGATCCAGCCGAAAGCACATGATCAACGGAAGCATGGCCGCCGGCATCTATAAATAAGACCTAAGGGGTCTTGTTTTGGGGGCGGATTTTTCCTCATTTCATTCTTGTACTTCTAAAATCATAGTTCTGTAACCTTAATTGGGTAGTGATTTGGGAAATTTTAATAAAAAGTGAAGTCCATTCAAGGATCAGAGGGAAGTCTCAAGTTCTGTACATTTTCTTTTCAGTTTACATTAATCTTTGCGGGTTTGATCACAACTTTCAGGTGCAGTCCCTTCGAAAGGTTCGAACCAACAGAAACAATGATATTCTTTCTTGAGCGGTCTTCATAACCCTTCGGCAACCTCTGGTTTGTAGCCTAAACCCTTCGGATCTAAAGAGGGCTTATTAGAATTGGTATACATAAAACCTTCCAGATTCATAAATCCTAAGGGTCAAACCTTTCACCAAGTATCATAACCTGTCGTATCCCATCAACCTTAGCATCACTCCGAATCCCCAATAACTGCTTGCCTAGTCTTTCAGTAAAGAATCAAGTTAACACTCGTCAATCCCTTTAGAGATCCCATCTTCCACCTTTTCCCAATAACTTATTTTACTTGGATTCTTAGGAGTGTTGACCATAAATTTGGTTAACAATCACCTAGCACAGGTTTCAAAACCATTCGATGACAACGGAAGGTTTGATATAGGACATATCAACTAGATAAGTTAAATTGAAAGGCAATCAATAAAAGGAATCACGTCCTTTATTCTCATAGGAAGAAATCCATCCTTCTTGTCATACCTTTGGGGTGTTGATAAGAAATCTTGTTAACAACCCACGTCTTAGAATTGATACATACAGACATTTGTGGACCATTCCCTATGACATCATGGAATGATCAATAATATTTTATCACATTCATAGACGACTACTCAAGATATGGCTACCTATATCTTATACATGATAAATAAGAATCCTTAGACATGTTCAAGAAATTTTAAGATAGAAGTTGAGAACCAACTCAACAAAAGAATTAAAGCTGTCAGATCTGATAGCAAAGGTGAATATTATGGTAAATCTGAGGGATCGGGTGAACAATGTCTACGACCATTTGCCCAATTCCTAGAGGAATGTGGAATAGTCCCACAGTACACCATGTCAAGTTCATCTAGCATGAATGGTGTTGCTGAGAGATGAAACAGATCTCTTAAAGACATGGTGAGGAGTATGATTAGTCATTCTACCTTACCAAAATCACTCCGGGGGAGGCATTAAAGACAACAGTTTATATACTTAATAGGGTACCCACTAAAGCAGCTGCCAAGACACCTTATGAGCTTTGGATAGGTAAATAGCCCACTCTAAAGCATTTTCATATTTGGGGATGTCCAGCTGATGCAAGGCCTTATAGGCCAAATGAAAGAAAATTGGACTCTAAAACAGTGAGAAACTACTTTATTGGTTATTCTGAGCGACCTAGAGGCTATAAATTTTATGATCTCACACTAAAGAAAATTTTTGAGATGGGAACTGCAACATTTTTTGAGGATGTTGAGTTAAGTGGGAGAAATGAAGTAAGGAACATTGTTTTTGAGGAGGAATCATCATCTATGATTCCTACTACAGTTACTTTTTCTAACAATGTACAGATTATCAATCCTGTCATTAATGAAGAAGTTGATCCAAAACCACAACAAAACAATATTGAAGAAAACCCTGTTCAAGATGAGGACAATGTTCCACAAGAACAAACTCAACAACCTCAAAATGAATTGCAACTAGGGAGATCCATTAGAGAGAGGAAAGATGCCATTTCGAATGATTATGTGGTATTTCTTCAAGAAATAGAGGATAATAATGGATTGGTGGAAAATGATCCTATCAATTTTCACCAAGCCATGTAAGATGCTAATTCTCAAAAGTGTATTGAAACTATGAATGAAGAGTATAAATCCATGCAAGACAATAAAGTTTGGGATCTTATCTCTTTACCTGAAGGTAAGAAACCCATTGGTTGTAAATGGATATTTAAAACCAAGAGGGATGCAAAAGGTAGTGTGGAAATATGTATGGCTCGTCTTGTAGCAAAAGGTTTTACTCAGAAGGAAGACATCGATTTTAAAGAGACTTTCTCTCCGGTTTCATCGAAAGACTCTTTTAGAATAATTTTGGCGCTTATTGCACATTTTGACCTTGAGTTACATCAAATGGATGTTAAAACTGCGTTTCTCAATGGAGACATTGAGGAAACAATTTATATGTTGCAACCAGAAAACTTTGTGTTTGGAGATCCAAAGAATATGGTTTGCAAACTAAAGAAATCCATTTATGGGCTCAAACAAGCTTCTCGTCAATGGTACCACAAGTTTCATAAAGTAGTTACCTCAATTGGTGTTGAGGCAAAAATAATTGATAACTCTGTCTATCACAAGTTCAGTGGGAGCAAATTCATATTTTTGATTTTATATGTTGATGATATATTGCTTGCCTATAACAATTTACATATTTTGCACGAAACTAAGAGATTTCTTTTAGATAATTTTGAAATGAAAGATCTTGGGGATGCTTCTTTTGTATTAGGAATCCAAATATATCGTGACGCTTACGGGGTATTCTTGGTTGTCACCAAAGAAATATATAGAAATGGTGCTTAAAAGGTTTGGCATGCAAGATTGTAAAATGGGTGATACCACTGTCGCTAAAGGGGATAATTTTTGTCTCAAATAATGCCTTAATAACATCCTTGAAACTAAAGAAATGCAGAAGATCCCTTATGCATCTGCTATAGGGAGTCTAATGTATGCTCAAGTGTGTACGTGTCCAGATATTGCGTACGTTGTAGGAGTGTTGGGCAGGTATCTTAGTAACCCTGGAATGGATCATTGGAAAGCAGCAAAAAGAGTTTTGAGGTATCTTCAGAGAAAAAAGGACTATATGCTTACATATAGAAGATCAGATCAGTTGGAGATCATTGGGTATTCTGATTCTGATTTTGTTTGATTCATGGATAGCAGAAAATCCACTTCAGGATACATATTTCTATTAAGTGGAGGGGCTATATCATAGAAAAGCATTAAACAAATGCTCATAGCTTCTTCCACCATTGAATCAGAGTTTGTGGCTTGTTATGAGGCATTTAACCATGCGAAATGGCTGCGTAATTTTGTCACTAGGCTGCGCATTATTGATAATATTGAAAGACAATTAAAGTTATATTGTGACAATAGATCTGCAGTATTATATTCTAATAACAATAGAAGCTCAAGCAAGGTAAATTACATTGACATCAAGTTTGTAGCTGTAAAGGAGAGAGTGTAGAATGGGTTAATATCCATAGAACATATTGGGACAAATTCCACGCTAGCGGATCCGCTTACAAAAGGAGTACCACCCAAGGTCTTTCATGAGCATGTTGCTAAAATGGGTGTATCTTTATATAAGGATATTTTGGTTGAGGGGGAGATTGTACTTAGTCACTATTTCGCGACACTGCTCTATATTTTGATTATGGACATGCTTTGGTTTTTTTATCAGAAATAAAGTTTTCTTTTGCACTTCAATTGTTTATATATATTATTTGGAATTTTGATCTCATTAAAGTAAAGTAGGACCAGTTGGGAATAGACATGTAAAGATCACATTTCATGTAATTTCCATGTTACACATACATGATTGATCTATGTTGTTTGATTGCATTGATATCTATGACCATTGATAGGTTTAGTTACAAAAACAGTAATGAAAGCAATTTTGGTTCTATGTTAACACAATCAATGGAGAGATTGTTTAGAATATACCATATTACCAAGATAGCTATTTAAGAGCTCATAAAGTTGAATACATTCTATAAAGTTACATATGTGGCCCAGGGGGAGATTGTTGGAATAATTCAACATAATGGGGCCATATATTTTAATGTTTGAATGTGTGGGCTATCTTATAATTAAGTATAATTATGTGATATATTTTTGGAATAAACATATTAAGACTTAAGGGGTATATTTGTCATGTAAAATTATAACGTGTGGATACTGGAGCGACAATTTTAGTTTGTTGAAGGGCTGAACTGAAAAATATCACACACTATATATATGGCATTATGGTCCCCAAATTACATAAGTCTTATCATATTCTCTCTACCCTCTTCTAAAGAGAATTTACAAAGCCAAGCTTGTGTAAATTTGGAAAATCTAATCCCAATTAATCTTCACATCAATTAAGAATCGATGGATTCAGGTACGCCTTCCGCTGTTAATTTCATATACTTGTTTCTCAATTGAATCAATATGGGTTATATGTATTTAGATCTAATGTAGATTAATCACCAGCAAGCAAATGTACTTGTATCTATATACATAAAAGTACAAAATAATAATGTAATACTAACTCACTTAGGAAATGTATTTCAGACACATAACTTCATGTCATTTGTCTTTTAAAATACATTCAATAAACTCCTATACAAGAAACTATGCACGACATAAATATCATAAATATCAATTCACCTTTAACATAAACTCCTATATAAGAAATTCCTTTGGCTATAAGTGAATGTTTAGTACAAATGAATTTTATTAATAAGTTCACCCTTAACATTCATACCAAGCAAAAAGTGCATTAAAAAACATAACTATGCACAACATAAATATCATATGAAATTTGCATAACATTAGTTATTTGCTTGTATGGTTATGAGTATCTTTGAGAAATAATTCGTTAACCGTATATACGGTTAAAGAGAAATGCATAACAACTATTAGTTAAATATATTTCATTACAAAATATTCTAGAATAATAAACCATTTACTTGTTCTAATTACACAATTGCCATAGTGATTTCTCACTTCTAAAACCCACGGTGTTCACATATCAGTTGATGAATGCAATTTTAAACTTGTACATAAACATGCTCAGCAATACGCCATCTTGTTGAAGGAAATTATATGATATAACTGTATAATATTAGCAATGTATTTCATGTGTCTGAATCAAGTAATCAATCGTCGTTGACATCATCATGCAAAATGCTGAAATATTTCCTACCTATCAAATGAATTATATGATGAAATCATTCATCAACTAGAAAACATCATACCATAACTTCTGTACACAATATCTGGTGTTTAACCCATATATAAAAGTTTGCTAATTCTACACAGCTTTAATTTTAATATATCTGAAGTTTACTGGGCATAAAATTCACTGATTTGACTAAACTATTTTAATTCAACATGAGATTTGATAAACGAGATGAACTGGGATATATAACACCATAAATTTTTGTCTCCTGCCAAATTCTCAAATATATTGTCTTAAAAACTTGAATGAACTCGTTTTTACAAAGTATTAAAATACTGCAACAGAGTAAGTACAACATAAAGTCTAATAGTTTAGCCTAATAATATTTAAAGGTTTAGACAAACAAGTTATTTAAATTACAAATTATTTAAATCATGGGTGATTACCAATGTGCTAATGGTTTATCAACTTACAGATAATGAAAGTAACTAACACACAAAAACTGCCAGAACTACTAAGCACGATTAAATCTATCACTATCACAACATTAGACTTCTCTCCGGGAAAACTTAAAGACAATAGGAACGAATGAGATTGTAGCATAAACAAATGTAATTTAAATATTACAACTGTGAAAAGTTTGGAACTGAGGTAATAGAAACAATGAAAGGCATTTGGACATAAAAAATTTCCCGGCAAAACTGGAAACATTTTCAACTCCAATTGAGGCATGTGTTAATACACAAGAAACTAACTCATGTCAATAAGCAGGTAGAATAATCAACTCTAAAAAAATATTAATCATATGCAACCATATTACTAGTAAATAATGTAGGTTAACACAAAAGAACCCATTTATTTCACCGTGGATTGCACTTAAGATAATCATAAATTCGCCTAATAGAAAACAAACTACCTCAAACCATGGTTCGAGATTCCATTCGGCACGCCGGAATCCCGTCCATCCCTGTCTGGTTCCGGACTCGATCGGACCGGAATTTGGTTCAAAATCTGTTTCAAGTGATTAGCATAAAAAAATGTTTTTAGTTAATGACTTACCGCATAGATAGCAACATTCAATAGCAAGATAAATAGGAGGTTCGACAATCGAGCATTGAGCAAGACTTTTTGGGTACTGTTTATTTTAAGGTTACAACGAGCAAGACTTTTTGGGTACTGATGATTTTGGGGCTACATCGAGAAAGAGAATTTGTAGGTTCGAGCATCAAGCTTGAAGCGAGATATCGAGCATAGGTACGAAGCTTGTGTAGGAAAATATTCAGTATAGGTAGAGAGAGAATGTTTGGGAGAGAGAGGAGAAGATAAATGAAGGAGAAATTCAGTATAAGGCGGCTCCTTTGATATCGTTGATTTTTATGATTTCTATAAATGAACTTAGGGTTGCAACAAAGTACAAAATTCACTCAAGGGCCTTTCTTGTTGGGCTTTACTCTGTTTATTTTATCCTTGGAATAAGATTTCAGTACATAAATTAAATGAGAGTAACTAAATTTTAACTCTATTGAATTATTTTTACAATTGTATAGATTTATTTTATTTATTGACACATTGATATACAAAAGGTTACAAAATGCTAGGGAATCTGAAATGGGATTTAAACGGAATTTCCGAAACGGGACCGATATTTTGAAAATTTCAAATGACCGAAATGGAACCGAAAACAAAAAATTTGAACCTTGCTTCAAACTAAATAACCTGGAAGCTATATGTATAATTCAAGGATACATTATGTGGTTGTAGAAATAGAACCAGCATTAAGTTAGATGCACATACACTTACTAGAGGTAAACATAGCTTGTGAATGCATTACACCTAGAATACCCTTATCAGCCTCTCTCACTATCCCATTCCTTTCTCCTCGATAACATGGCACTAAAACTACAAAGCTTTCCATGTCAGCATCAAATTTTGGACCATACGGCTCCAACCAATCGAACGAACAATCTGAATCATTCGACTCATAATCTGAATAACTTCCACCATCTGATATATGTAACTAACACAATATCATATTCTTTATCAACTGTTATCCTTTCTTCCCTACTCTGCCAATTTCTCTTAATCCTTCTAGATGAAGATGGCCAAACTTTGGGCTCCTTTTTAGACTAGAGTTCAAAGAATTTGGCTCTCTATAGCCGAAGGAAAAATCAGAGGATGAACATAAAGATTTTTTTTGGTTTTTGATGGTGTTTTCATCCCAGACCCAGTATGAAAGTCGAGCGAATGAAACAGCCTTTGAATACTTTTGCATTAATTTGTGGCTTGGGTATAAAAATTGCAGGAAAATGTTAAAATTGGGAAATTGAGTATCAAACCGAAAGTAAAAATAATTCAAAATGGTTTTGTATTTAAAATAAAAAATAAATCTTAGAACCATAATTAGCATGTCCTTTCCCCAAAAAATAGCAAGATCTTTGATGCTATTCTCTAATTTAGAAAAAAATAAGAATATCCTGAAATAACAAGTTCCAAAATTCAACTTTACCACCCAAAATCAGGCAATTGAGTATTAATTCTGTAAAATAAGACATATGATATTATGTTAATTACTTGAAATAAATGTCATATGAAATTTACTCGAAAGAATTGCTGCTGCTTGGCGTTGGCAAGTTGTAGTCCACTAGGAATTGAACTTTTCCGACATTAGGGCAATAGCGAAATAAGAAATTGGGATTGAATCATGAGTACAACTAATGGTGAGTTGAAGCGAATTGGGATTAGGGATTTGGATTGGAGAGGTAGGCAGAAGTAGTTATATAGGAAAATAAAGTTTTAGCGCTGAATGAAAATTATAAAGTAAAACTGGCGAGCTTCGAAATTGGATTGATAAATTTTCACTATTTATTTTTGTATATTTTGAAGGCTTATTGCTTCGGTTGTTAACACAACCAAAGCGAATGAGTATTCTATTGCTTTAGTTGCGTTAACAACCAAAGCAAATGACTGACATATTGGTTTACAAGGGTCTGTTGCTTCGGTTGTTAAGGAGGGATCAAAGCAAATGATAATATTTGCTTCGGTTATTAACATAACCGAAGCAAATGAGGCAAGGCAGCAGGCATATTGTGAACTAGTGATCTACACAATCTAGACTAAAGGTCCTCTATATCATGCCTGGTATTCCAACATCAATGACTTGAAGTAGCTACCGGATAGCATTTGTTGTCTAGTCATCCACCACCGAACAAATAGCACTTCCAATACTTTTATTCCGCCCTGATTTCATCGCTATAACTACTACATTGACCTATGTGCATCCCCTATCCAATGATGCAACCCCAAACACTCATGAGCTTATCCTTCGAAGTCTGATTCCATGCTTATAGATTCCTCGTCCTTTGTGTATCAAATCGAAGAGCACATTGCCACTCCTTCTACATGGAGACCTTCAACTATGGAATCAATCATAACCTCTATTTCGCTTTATTGGCCATTTAGAACCATTCAAACGTACAAACAACATCCAAACAAGCATCGAACACATTCAATCATCATCCAAATATGCAAACATACATCATATCATGGAAAATCATCTTAATACACATCCATAGCATAGCCTAATACCTATATAGGCAATCACACATCAAAGAAACATGATTAAATAAAATTAAATCATTTAAATCTCATGTTTACTTTAGGTTGTCCCAAAACATATTCTTGACTTTCAAAAAGAGTTTAAGACATGTCAAAACATGTAAATACATATATAGTATGATGTGAGATGATAAATCACTCATAAACGCCTAAAAATCTAAGATTTGAACGCAAAACGAGACAAATCGAAGAATTGACAGCAAAGCCCCAAAATTTTCTCTTCAATAATGTAGATTTGGAAGACTCTAACAGGTCAACTTGCTAATCTACCCTTAATCTATGAATTTGGTGTGATTTGGAAGAGATTAGAGAGGGTATTGGCTAATGAGAAGTTAAAGGAGGTTTAGTGTAACGACCGGTAATTTCAGTCACTTTGTATTTAAATATTTAATATTTAAATCCTGGAATAAATGTTATTAAAATGATTTAATAACCTTTTTAGACCCCTTTTTAAATCGTAAGTAATAATGGTAACTTGTTCCGGAAAAATGGTTACAAAAATAAATACTTTGAAAAAAATATTGATAATGTGACCGAAAATAATTTTATCGATAAACAGCTTTTTAACCATCAAAAGTCATTCAGATTTTTTTTACATTCACTTATTTTCTTAGGAAATCTATAAAATGAATGAAAAACCATTTACAATTATGGAGATAAACTATTTTGATGATGTCATGGGTGATATCATCAAAGATATTTAGGAAATGAGCTTTTAAGGTAAGACTTAACTTTGAAGTAAAAGAAGAAAGGTTTAAAGGTGCATATGAGAGTGAGGCTCCTTTGTTACCTTCCATAGAAGGTAGAAGGTAATAATAACCTCTTGGACAAACCTATTAATACACCCTTAAGCTAAGAAGTAAATCAAAAATTCATTAAAGCTGGAAATGAAGCATGAGAACAAAAATGTAGGAAGTGCTTAAGCACTAATCCACTAATTCTTCTTTAACTTTTTCAAGCCTTAACCAAATCATCTCCAATCTCTTCCAAACTTTGGGTATAGGCCTAAAAAGTCATGTACATCACGATATCAAGACAAAAGCAGGAAAAGGTGAGAGGAAGAGGGGGTTCCAAGAGGGTCCATGAGCAATGGGAGGTGTTGCCTTGGTTTGAAAGTACTAAAGGTTGGATCTTTAGGCTTTTGGTAATGGTAGAAGGTGGTTCTTTGATTTCTATGGCTTTGTCCTTGAAACACCCACACACTCCTTAGTATACCCAAAAGGGCACACTAAAAGATGTGGGGCGTTGTAGGTATAACTAAAACTTTATAGAGACTAAGATTCACAAGACAAATAAATAAAATAGCGGAAACATTTAAACAATAACTCATTTAAAAATTAAACTTCATAAAATAAGTCATAATAAAAATACGTCTCAAAATACTAAATACATATGTCTCATGAAAAATACCATCTCATACACAATATCAGAGTACAAAATCATCCCTCTCAAATAGTAGCAGTACATAAAAATCCAAATGAAAACTGAAAAGAAGAAGAATACATGAAGAAAAACTTCGCAGCTGAATCTCCAAGAAAATCCGAAATCTACTGTCCTTGCCTCTGTTGGCCTATGGAGGGGGAAGGGGGAAGGGGAAAATAGAGGAGTGGGTCAGACTATAAGTCCAGTGAGTGGAAGTAGTTACTAGTAATTTTAAGCAAGGTAAAGATAATAGACTTATCAACAGTTCTAGTATAAAAGGAAACAAAGGAAAAGATAAAGCTGGAATAAAATACTGCTTAATTGCTTGCTTCGATTATTTTTATTATTTGCACTTGTCTTAGATAACTGCTTTGATTAGGCTGAAATCCTAATCCTACTTTAATTAGGCTGAAGTCATAATTCTACCCTTTGATCGGCCTTCTATCTCTATTGTGCCACTGTGAGCTAGTCCCATCCTGTGGGTCCCACAGCAAAAACACACCTGCTTAGTGCTCTGGAACTCAATAGCGACTTATATCCCTGCTCCGAGGCCACACGCTCGGCCACCGTCGGCTCTCACTATCTGTTGCTCCCTCTTTTGACCTCTTATCTACCCTAAACAGCATAAGCGTGCCCAGCCTCACCTGATCTGTTGTGAAACCATCAGTCCTAGTCTGACAGGGTCCTGCCCAACCTCACCTAAGTGCGCTGTGAGACCATCAGTCCTAGCCTGAAAGGGGAATGCTGCCGGTACGAGTCCTAACAAACAAAATCTAGTTGCGCCCCTTGCCCAAATCCCCTGATTTGGGCTTCTATCTATTGACCACTTATCTACCCTAAACAGCATAAGCATGTGCCATCCCCACCTAATCTATTATGAGACCATCAGTTCCAGACTGAAGGAGAATGCTGCCGGTATGGGTCCTACTTCTATCTTTGCTTATTAACTTAGTATAAGTCTTTTAAATAAGCATCTTCTGTTAATTCTGCTCTATTTGCTTATTAACTTATTATAAGTCTTTAAAATAAGCCTCTTATGTTATCTCTGCTATATTTGCTTATTAACTTAATTCTAAGTTTAAAATAAGCCTCTTCTGTTATCTCTGCTATATTTGCTTATTAGCTTAACTCTAAGTTTTAAAATAAGCCTATTTCTGTTCTTTCTAGTTAATTATAACCTACGTTATAATTTCCCTTTTATTCCGTCTTCTTAATTATAACTACTAGTTATAACTTGCTTGCAAATTTCAAATTTGCCTATTTCAGTCTATATTTTTTTATTGCAGTTCTTCTTATTTACATCAAATTTTCTGTAAATTTAGTGTTCTTATATTTTAGTCCATATTAGTGAATTATCCTCTTTTTATTATTTTATTCGCGCAAAAAGAAACAAAAAGAAACTAAAATTTACAGGCTGAATTCTAACGTAAAATGGATGTAAATAAAATACAAATAACTGTAAATAACAGTAAATAACTGTAAATAAATAAAATAGATAAATAAAAATAGCTGGATAAAATAGACTGAAAAGAACTTTAAAAATTAAATGTAAACAACTTATATAAAAGCGGTCTCAAAATTGCAGAAAAACTACAACTATTGAGAACCCTATTATTTTAAATTACTTAAAAATCTAAAATCATTACTTAAACACTCACCTATGGTCCTTAGCTCTTTTCCTTGGCCTTCCCGGATCCACTTCTAGGGTATAAAATATTTTAATTAAAAAGATCTTCTCCTTGGAAAAATATTGCTTTTAGGGTCCAGCCTCAGGCAATGAACCCAAATGTAGAAAATCTGAATGAGAAAAATAGCTAGGCCTAGGGTCTTATTTATAGTGTCACTTGTGGATCTCAAACCATTGGATTTAAAGATTAAATCTAGCGCAACCATGTCATAGGTTCGATGGGAACCGTCGGATGGAAGCACGGGTTCACGAGATGGATTAAAAATAACAAAACACGTCACGATTTGATTTGGACGAAATCTCGTCCAAATAATTATGGCGGGTCGACCTTACTGTCGACCCTTGTATGAGTTAGGTCGACCTAGCTGATGGGAGAGTCGACCCTAGCCCTATATATATATATATTCTTTTATTTTCTGATTTCTTGTTTAATTTGTAACTTCTTCGTTCTAGCTCGGATTTTTACAATCTATATATGGAAATTGACCATAAAATTACAACGGACACAATAGTGCAACCCCCGTGGCTCGATTTTGATAATTTCACAAAGTTATTTTATTAATTAATTAATTATTATAGCTTAAATTTCGGGTTGTTACATTCTCCCCTCCTTGAAGGATTTCGTCCCCGAAATCTCCAAGGACAGAAGAATGAAATAAATGTTTTCATCCAAGTTCTACAACCAACTACTCAACCATCATCCATTACATCCATTGCCCTTAAGTTTTTCTAATGCAATTTATGATATATATGCAAATAGTGTAGTGTCAATTTCCCTAACTAATGCAAAAGATTAGGTGGTCTACTGATTCAGTCTATGCAATCATGTCCGCGCTATGTATCCAAATGAATGCAAGTTTCCTAGTGATAACTAATAGTTCTATATGTGTGCTACAATCATTATCCAAATGCAACAACCATATGATAATCATCCATTTATAGCAACCATGGAAATAAAATAAACTATGCAAATGTACACACATCCATATGCATATGCTCTAGTGTCCTAGTTAGGCCGATCCCTAAGAGATAATAGTGCATTGTGTAAGTATATGCGTCCATTAGCATCCACTAGCAAACACTTGCAACCACTAGCATCCATCATACATAACATGTTCTAACAACATGTTTATATCAAATCCTACCATCCATATGTTAAATCCTAAGATCTACCCTCCCAAACGATAATAAAGGAAAGAACCTATTCAAAACTAAAGATGGAAATAGGAAATTCAAAAACTTACTATCAAAGAGATGTGAATATGAGGTACGAATCTTCTCTTCATCCTCCCACTTGGCATCTTCAACATCATCTCCCCACTACACCTTTACTAATGGAACTTCTTTATTCCTAAGCTTCTTGATATCGCGTCCAATGATCTTGGAAGGAATACGACGAACCGATGCTTCTCTCTCCACTTCAACCTCCTCAAGTTGACTAGGCTCCATAACCTCTACTGAATCATGTAGGCACTTCCTCAAATGCAAAACATGAAAAACATCGTGCACTCCTGCGAGCCTCTCTGGTAGCTTCACTCGATACGCCATCTTCCCTACTCTCTGTACAATGGGGAACGGTCCTATGAATCTAGCGGCTAGTTTCCCACTCGATCCAAATCTCACCACCTTCCTTAACGGAGTTACTTTAATGAAAACCAAGTCTCCTACCTCAAACTCAATATCCCTCCTCCGTTTGTCCACATAAGATTTCTGCCTATCTTGAGTTGTCTTTATCCTCCTTCTAATCAAATCTATCTTCTCTGAGGTCTCCCTAACCATGTCAGGACCATGTAGCAATCTCTCTGTAGACTCCAACCAACATGAAGGTGACTTACACGGTCTTCCATAAAGAGCTTCAAAAGGTGCCATTCCAATGCTAGCTTGAAAACTGTTATTATAAGCGAATTCCACCAAAGGAAGATGCTCCACCCAAGTTCCTTCAAAATCAATAATGCACATTCTCAACAAATCCTCAAGCACTCTATTAACTCTTTCCGTTTGGCCATCCGTCTGAGGATGGTAGGCCGTACTCAATCTAAGCTGTGTCCCTAAAGCCTATTGCAAGTTTCTCCAAAACTCGCTACAAAAATAGCATCTCTATCGCTCACTATGCTAGAGGAAACTCAATGAAGTCGGACTATCTCACGAACGTATAAAGATGCCAAATAAGGAGACATCCTCTTACTCTTGGCCGGAATGAAGTGGGTGCTCTTAGTCAAGCGATCTACAATCACCCAAATACTGGTATTCCCCTTCCTAGATTGGGGTAAACCATCTATGAAGTCTATCGAAACACTATCCCACTTCCATTTGGGTACATCCAATGGCTGAAGTAATCCTCCAGGTTTCAGCTACTCCGCCTTAACCCTTTGGCACACAAGACACCTAGCTACAAACTCTACCACATTCTTCTTCATGCCACTCTAATAAAATACTCTTTTCATGTCCCTATACATCTTATCACCATCCGGATGAATAGTCATATGCGAATGGTGTGCCTCTGCTAGAACTGCACTCACCAAATCACTAGTGCAAGGAACATAAAATCTTCCATCTCTCCTTAGCCACCCTTTACCATCTATGGAATAGCGTTGGAGATGTCTAGAGACTTCTCCTGTACTAATCCTCTCAAAAATATCCACAAGTTCTGCATTCTCTCGCTGCCTCGAACCAACTTGATCTACGAGGATAGGCCTCACGTCAAGTGTTGTTAACAATCCAGGGGTAATGTTCGTAGACAGCTTAAAATCAAAAGTGGAAATAAACTCTAGGATTTTCCATTCTACGAACATTGGACTAAGTGTTGCTCTCTTTCTACTTAACGCATCTGCTACTACATTTCCTTTACCAGGGGTATAGGCTATCTCAAAGTCATATGATGCCAAAAACTCAACGCTACTGCCTCAAGTTTAAATCCTTTTGTGAGAATAGGTACTTCAATGATTTATGGTCAGTAAAGAGCTCAAACCTTTCCCCTAGCAAGTAATGCCTCCAAGACTTGAGCGCGAAAACAATAGCGGCTAACTCCAAATCATGGGTAGGATAGTTCCTCTCATTAGTCCTCAACTGCCTACTTCCATAACATACTACCCTCCCTTCTTGCATCAATACTGCTCCAAGACCCGTCTTACATGCATCAGTGTATGCTGTAAAAGGCTTAGCTCCATCGGGTAAAACTAACACCGGTGCACTAGTAAGGGCCTTCTTTGGCCTCGTGAAGGAATCATCACAATCTACGTCCCACATGAATGCCACATTCTTTTTAGTGAGGCGAGTATGCGGTGTTGGAATCTTAGCAAAATCTCTAATAAACTTCCTATAATAACCAACCAAACCTAGGAAGCTTCTAACTTAGGTAGCATTCTTGGTGGCCTTCCAATCTTGTACTGCTACTACTTTAGCGAGATCCACAACCAAACCTTCCTTTGAGACTACATGTCCCAAGAAACGCACTTCCTTTCGCCAAAAATTACACTTCGAGAATTTTGCCTTCAACTGATGAACAAGAAGTGTACGAAGAACCTCCTCTAGATGAATAGCTTGCTCTTCCATACTCTTGGAAAACACCAAAATGTCGTCCACGATTACTACCATGAACTTATTTAAGACATCTCGAAAAACATGGCTCATCAAATCTACGAAATAGGCCGGAGCATTGGTTATCCCAAATGGCATAACCAACCACTCAAAGAATTCATCTGGTGTCCTAAATGCTGTCTTATCGATGCTATCGTCGGTGACTCTAAGCTGATGAAATCCAGTAGCCAAATCAAGCTGTGAAAATACTGAAGAGCCAACTAGCTGATCAAAAATATCGTCTATCCCAGGAAGTGGGTAATGGTTCTTTTTAGTGAGCTTATTCAACTCTCTATAGTCTACGCAAAGTCGAAGGGAACGATCTGCCTTTGTGGCGAAGACGACTAGCGCTCCCCACTCAGATATGCTCCTTCTAATGAAGCCTTTCTCCAATAGCTCACTTATCTCCTTACTTAACTCCTTCCTCTCCCTAGGAGCCATATGTCTCACGGGCAATGCCACTGGCTTTGCATTGTCATTAAGATAGATCCTAAAGTCGATCTCTCTCTTAGGGGGTAGTCCCCTAACCTCCTCAAAGATGTATGGAAAATCTCTGACGATTGGAACTGAATCCAACTCTACTGGTGATGAATCGAGGGAATAAAGGAAGCTCAACATGACTGACCCCTGTGGGTCGCAAGAAACCTCGAGAGTCCTACCGCAACAAGTCTCTAGTCTAACGACTCTCCTCTCGCAGTCCAATATCGCTCCATAAGTGGATAACCAATCCATCCCCAAAATCATCCCATACCCTGAAAATCCCAATACATAGGCGTCACAGTCAAATTCTACGACTAGGATAAAATTTTTCAAACCCCTACAAATCATAGATATATGTGCTGATCCTCCTATGTGGTTTGAAACAACAATGGGGTCTACTACTAAAGAGATATCTAAGTGCAAACAATCAACCAAGGAACTAGAAATGAAAGAGTGTGATGCTCCAGAATCAAAAAGAGTCCGAATAAGAAAATTTGAAATAGAGATCAAACCGTCCACGGTGACTTTCCTACCTCTATCCGGTCCAGTGCTAGATGGTGCTGCATCCAAAGCCTGAATCTGCACTGTAGGTGCGCTCACTCCCTGCCCCGTCCTCTGAGGACAAACTTTACTAAAGTGACCAGGCTGTCCCAATTGAAACACTTCCCCTTCATTGTTGCCTTCTTACAGTCTTTTGCGTAATGACCAACCATCCCACAGCTATTGCATTTCCCGCCTTTCTTGATCTTCTTTTGAGGTCATCCTCCTTTCTTCTTATCCTTCTTATCTTTCCGCCACTTCTTCTTAGAATTCTTTGACTTAGGAACCTCCTTAAACTCTCCTTCCTTAGCTGCATCAGACATGAGGGCCATCTCCACCAGTGACTCATATGTAGCTCCCATCGGTACATGTGTCAATAACAATCCTTGGAGGGGCTGATTCAATCCCTTAGCAAACTTCATGTCCTTTTTGTGCGGTGTATTGATAAGCTCCATCCCAAACCGCGATAACTCATTAAATTGATTGACATACTCCTTTACCAAAAGACTCCCTTGCTTCAAACTAATGAACTTCTCCAGCTGCATACTTTCTTCTGCTTATGAAAAAAACTTCCTCTCAAAACTTTCTTGGAACCCATTCCAACCAACGTTTCTACCTTTCAACTCAACAATCTCCCACCAATAAGAAGCCTCTCCTTTCAGCTGCCAAGATGCAAGCCGAACTCTCTGCTGATCCTCCAATCCCAACAGCCCAAATATCTACTCCATACCCCTCAACCAAGCTCGTGCTTCCACGAAATTCTTTGTACCAGAAAATGTCTTCCCTCCTAGATTAGCGAAGTCCTTGCAAAGCTTAGAGAAATTGGCTGCTACGGGTGGATTAATGGGATCTCCACCCGCTGGTGCTGGATTGGGCCCTTGCCCTTGCACCTCCAGTGTCGTAACTTGAAGGTATCTATGAAACCGGCCTGAGACTTGGATATCCTAAGGAAGGTTAGGGGCATCCTCCATGCTATGCAAAGAAAAAGAGAATTTAGGCTCGAAAGAATCGAAAGAAGATTGAACTGGAGTTTGAGGGGATTTTAATAAAAACTCTTTTATACTTGAAAAACTATTTCTATAAAAAGAGTTTCTATTCGAAAAATACTTTGAAAATATGTTACTTTTTAAAAATACTTTACTTTTAAAACATATTTTTAGGAATCATGTAACCTTAGGCTCTGATACCAAGTGAAACACCCCATACCCCTTAGTATATCCAAAAGGGCACACTAAAAGATGTTGTGTGTTGTAGGTATAACTAAAACTTTACAGTGACTAAGATTCACAAGACAAATAAATAAAACAGTGGAAACATTTAAACAAAAACTCATTTAAAAATTAAACTTCATAAAATAAGTCATAATCAAAATATGTTTCAAAATACCAAATACATATGTCTCATGAAAAATACCATCTCAGCCACAATATCAGAGTACAAAATCATCCCTCTTAAATAGTACCGGTACATAAAAATCCCAATGAAAACTGAAAAGATGAAGAATACATGAAGAAAAAATCCTCAGCTAAATCTCCATGAAAATCCAAATCTACTGTCCCTGTCTCTACTGGCCTATGGGGAGGAAGGGGAAAATAGATGAGTGGGTCAGACTATAAGTCTGTTGAGTGGAAGTAATTACTAGTACTTTTAAGCAAGGTAAAGATAAAAGAATTATAAATAGTTCTAGTGTAAAAGGAAATAAAGGAAAAGATAAAACTGGAATAAAATACTATTTAATTGCTTGCTTTGATTATTTCGATTGTTTGCACTTGGCTTAGATAACTGCTTCGATTAGGCTGAAATTCTAATCCTACTTTAATTAGGCTGAAGTCCTAATTCTACACTTTGATCGGCATTCTATCTCTGTTTTGCCACTATGAGCTAGTCCCATCATGTGGGTCCCACAGTAAAAGGACACCTACCTAGCGCTCTTGAACTCAATAGCGACTTATATCCCTGCTCCGAGGCCGCATGCTCGGCGACCTTACGCTCGCACTATCTATTACTCCCTCTTTTGACCACTTATCTACAATAAACGACATAAGCGTGCCCATCCTCACCTGATATATTGTGAGACCATCAGTCCTAGTCTAACAGGGTCCTGCCTAGCCTCACTTAAGTGTGTTGCGAGGCCATCAGTCCTAGTCTGAAAGGGGAATGCTGCCGGTACGGGTCCTAACAAATAAAATCTTTTTGCGCCCCTTGCCCAAATCCATTGATTTGGTCTTCAATCTGTTGACCACTTATCTACCCTAAACAGCATAAGCGTGTCCCAACCCCACCTAATCTATTATGAGACCATCAGTTCCTAACTAAAGGGGAATGCTACCAATACGGGTCCTACTTCTATCTTTGCTTATTAACTTAGTATAAGTCTTTTAAATAAGCCTCTTCTGTTAATTCTGCTCTATTTGCATATTAACTTATTCTATGTCTTTAAAATAAGCCTCTTCTGTTATCTCTGCTATATTTGCTTATTAACTTAACTCTAAGTTTTAAAATAAGCCTCTTTTGTTATCTCTGCTATATTTTCTTATTAACTTAACTCCAAGTTTTAAAATAAGCCGCTTTCTATCCTTTCTGCTTAATTATAACCTACATTTTAATTTCCCTTTTATTCTGTCTTCTTAGTTATAACTACTAGTTATAACTTGCTTGCAAATATCAAATTTTCCTATTTTAGTCTTTATTTTTTTATTGCAGTTCTTCTTATTTACATCAAATTTTCTATAAATTTAGTGTTCTTATATTTTAGTCCATATTAGCGAATTATCCTCTTTTTATTATTTTATTCGTGTAAAAAGGAACAAAAAGAAACTAAAATTTGCAGGCTGAATTCTAACGTAAAACGGATGTAAATAAAATACAAATAACAGTAAATAACTGTAAATAAATAAAATAGCTAAACAAAAATAGCTGGATAAAATAGACTGAAAAGAACTTTAAAAATTAAATGTAAACAACTTATATAAAAGCGGTCTCAAAATTGTAGAAAAACTACAACTATTGAGAAACCTATTATTTTAAATTACTTAAAAATCTAAAATCATTACTTAAACACTCACCTATGGTCCTTAGATCTTTTCCTTGGCCTTCCCGGATCCACTTCTAGGGTATAAAATATTTTAATTAAAAAGATCTTCTCCTTGGAAAAATATTGCTTTTAGGGTCCAGCCTCAGGCAATGAACCCAGATGGAGAAAATCTGAATGAGAAAAATAGCTAGGCCTAGGGTCTTATTTATAGTGTCACTTGTGGATCTCAGACCGTTGGATTTGAAGATTAAATCTAGCGCAACTATGTCATAGGTTTGATGGGAACCGTCAGATGGAAGCACGGACGCACGAGATGGAGTAAAAGTAATAAAACAGGTCACGATTTGATCTGGACGAAATGTCGTCCAAATAATTATAGCGGGTCAACCTTACTGTCGACCCTTGTATGAGTTAGGTTGACCAATAGGTCGACCTAGCTGATGGGAGAGTCGACCCTAGCCTTATATATATATATATATATATATATATATATATTCTTTTATTTTCCGATTTCTTGTTTAATTTGTAACTTCTTCGTTCTAGCTTGGATTTTGACAATCTATATATGGAAATTGACAAGAAAATAACCACGGACACAATAGTGCAACCCCTGTGGCTCGATTCTGATAATTTCACAAAGTTATTAAATTATTTAATTCGTTAATGAATTATTATAGCTTAAATTTCGGGTTGTTACAGTCCTTGTGCTTGGCATGGATCTAAGTGAGTTATCTCACTATCTTGTTTCCATATATTGTGTATGTATATTTTTGTTTGAAATATAAAGTTAAAGTACATTAACTAATTAAAGTTATAAACTTCGGATCCATCTTTCTTTTGAAAGCAAATGACACCTTTATATTATATAACATCACTTTTATTACCCACTTAAACATATGGCATGGCCTTGAATTGATGTTTAAATGGCTATTGGATTGTGTGTCGAATCGAAGTAAGTTTGAAAGTGTTTGAAGCAAGAATAGTCGTTATAAGTGCACTTCGTTATCCCTTAACTTTAACTTGTGTAAATTGGATATTTATGATCTTAATTTGGGATAAATTGATTTGGTTGTTTAGACACATATTTCTGTGTATTTGAAAATAAGGAAATGGTTTGGAAAGTTATAGAACTTGTGAACCAAAGTTGTGAAAGTTAGAACAAAATGGTGGTTATAAATGCACTTTGTAAATATAACCTAGTTTCAGGAATTTAATAAATAAATGGGAAGGTATTCTTAGGGGTTTTATTTCATGGTTTTTAATTACACTAAGTGTAGTACTTACTATAAAAAATTTAAGTCTTAAATTATTTGTTTAAGTTGTTAAAACTAGTCGTAAAGATCGTGCTTTTCAATGTTGTTTTAAACAAAGACTTTTAACAGCACTTATAAATACTGCAGTAAGTCGTCGATGGTTTTAAGTGTTTGAAAATGATATTTAAATTTGGTATTTTTCTCAAATATTTTTAGAGATGTTTTCTAACCTATTTTGAACTACCTTAAAGCTGGTTTGAAGTTTAAATATGTTTTAAATAATTATATATGTATTTTCAAAGTGAAGAGATTTACAATATAAATGTTTTTCACCAAATTATAAATTAGTTGTTTCAAGTAATATTTTACATGGATGTTTAAAACCTATTTAAAAGTATTTCTAAAGTATTTATATAAGTTTTGAAAACGGTAATTGATTAGACTTAATACTAAAAGCCGAAGAGGTAGAGTTTTCTATTTCTGAGAGCTAAGATTGATATCGAGTAGGGATATGAGCAATATATCTCTAGCCTATCGGGCTTTTCCCTTGAATAAGACATAGTTAAGTCGAGAATGTCGAAAATGGGTTAATCATGTTGTTTGTTAGTTCTTTATGGAAATCATTAATACTATACCTAACACAAAAAGTCGACAACTAGACTTATATATTTGTGAGATTCAAGAATGAAGTGTCTAGGCAAGGCTTTGATGCAACCAGTGCTCTAACTTACCTGGCTTCACTCTTGGATGAGTAATAGTATAAGTTGAAATGTCGAAAATGTGTTAAGTATACGAACATTGATTTGCATAAGCAGCTGTTTTAACTAGATAGTCGATTGGTCAAACTTAACCAAATATTATCTTAGATCTTTAAAAGATTATTTTTAAAGATAATACAAGTATGGAATGGTTTTGGGTAGTTGTGAAAATGTGTTAATTACATTCCTCTTTTACCCTTTTTGATTATACTTATGAATGTAAATAGATATTTAAAAAGAACGTTTGAAGGATAAGCATAAGTGAAATGGCTTTGGGTTTGTAGTGGCAATGTTTAAGTAACATTTATTTTAAATCTTTTGAATGGAGTAATGAAAGAACTTAGATCCTTAAAATGGATATTATGAAGGAAATTATAAGTAAGGAATCTTTTGGAAAAAGATAGAAAAAAAGTTTTAAAGTAAGAAATATTGTTAATGATTTGTGAATATACTTATACCATTTGAGACAAGTATATGAATAACTTTTGAAGTATTGAAAAGAGTACAAATGGACAGTAGAAATTGACAAACGTTGTTTTATTAGATAAAATAAGTTTTACTAATAAAAGAGGATTTAATTAATAAAAGGTTAATTAAACCAAAAAAGGGATTAGAAGTCGCTTATGTGACTTAATCGTCCTTTGTATGTTTACTCGTTTATGGAAAACATTTAATCGTATACATAGCACTAAAAGCTGATGAAGTGGGCTTGTCTATCTATAGGAATTAAGACTGATGTTCATGTAGGGATATGAGCAATAAGCTCTAACCTACCGGCTTCACTCTTGATTAAGGGATAGTGTGAGATGAAAATATCAAAAATGTGATAAGTATCCGAAACTTGGTTTTCAAATGCGATCGTCTTCATTATTGTTGAATATGACCAAATTCGTCGATTCAGTCTTGAAGAGACCAGGACCGGTAAGTGTTTTACTTATCTAAAACCACTTCAAGATTAAGATAGTATTTATCTCTTAGAAGTGGATATGTTCGAGATGTTGGAATCCTGTGCGTTTCGAGATCTATTCGAGATGTGAGGATCGAATTAGGGATTTAGGTTCCATTCAAGTGATGAAAACTGGTGTGAAAGATGCCGAACGTAACCTCGACATCGGAAATGGCTAAAGACGGAGTAGGATGCACAACCTAGGGTTTAGCTAACCCGTGTCAGGGTATTATCAACTCCATATCTAGAGATACTTATCGATTGTTGGCCGTCGGGAGTTGATGATATTTGGTGCCATGTTGTTCATGTTTATGTTTTGGCATGGGCCGCTTGTGTTTACCTTATGGTATATTTTATCTAGATATACATAGTGCTCGGAAGGTGTTTTCTGATCCTTGTGCATGGAGATGCACTTCAGTTTACTGAAGGTCTCTCCGTGGAAAATCAAATATACAAATGTTCCTTATCGGATTTGATCGTACCCTATAATATGTTGTTGAATTTAACCAATGTAACCATTCCAGCTATGTTATAATATTTATATTTTACACCTTATACATTATCTATTATATCTCCTAATGTACTTATTAGATGGTGATCCTTTTGAGGGGATAACTGTCATAGCATTCCATGCAGTCTCAAAATCACTATTATATACATATTTATTAAATTCTCATACCAGACTTATATCTAATGCTTGGTTTTTGTTTTCCCTAAATTCCCCGTATACTCTTTAGAGTAGTTTGAGAATGGCAGGTTTTTGATAATGTTCTTTAGAGCTCGAGAAGACGAGTTCAATGTTTCACCTACCATAGTATTCTTATTTCTGCTGCATTATTATATTGTACATATAAGCATTTGTGAGGACAGGTTGTTACAATTGTCCAAGCTGGTGATGATACTTAGGTTTGGTAACTCCAAAATTTATGTATAGAAGTAACCCTTTATACTGTTCTTTTGAAATTATATATTACCGTCCTGCTAGTGAGATTCTGATGTTGTGTTCTCTTCTTTCTTGTTCTATTTCATTTTCCTTTTATTTTACCATAACAATTTTATTTCCGGCACTTGGATATTCGATACATGAATATCATGGATGTATTAGTGTTGATATTTAGGGATCGAAAAGGTTGGTCGTTACAACTGGTATAAGAGCCGATGGTTAAGCGAGAACCTTGGCTATGGTGGGGTATGGCACATTAGAGATAGGGTAAGCGAAACCCTAAAATGAGTTGAATGTATTATACATATGAGAGCGTATTTATAAATAAGACCCAAGCGGTCACATTTAAGGGATCCGATTCTTTTGATCTTGAACTTGTATTCTCTTAATAAAAGCATTGCAACCCTAGTTTGTAAATCAATTTGGGAATTTAGAGAAATAAAGTCTTTAGAGTTGGAGAAAGGGAAGTTTCAATTACTTTATGATGTTTTACTAATTCATTTTAGCTTTTTCTAGATTCACTTCTACATTTCAGGTTTTATCTCCATCGAAGGGCTACTATCGATGTAGTCGAAACCCCTTTAAGTCCCAACAACTACTATAACCAGTTCAGAATCATTTTCTCTCTAAGTTGAAGCCTTTGACAAGGTCGAAGCCCCTCTTCTAAACACCAAAGCTTGAAAGAAATTACAAATTCAAACCTAAAGAGGTAACGCCCATAGCCTTCGACAAGGTCGAAACCTCCCCTTCTTCTCAGAAACCAATACCCAAGCCATTTCACAGCTTTAGGCCTCCGACAAGGTCGAAACCTATCTAAGAGATCTTAACCCAAGGTGTTGCAATCAGATTGAAAGGAAGGCTTTCGAAAGGGAAACCATACTTTCCCATCTGAATCGAAAGGTTATCAAACACAGAAACCCACCCTTTCGACACGGTTGAAAGGTCTGCTTGAGATATATCAACAAATAAAGCCTAATCGAAAGGAAATTCTAAAAGGATCTACACCTTCTTTCCTGCTCTACTTGTACAAAGGATTTTTCACCTTACTTAGCATCATTTTGGGGTGTTGACAAGAAATCTTGTTAACATTTATGGCGCTAGAAGGAGGGCTCGAACCTCCGACTTGGATAAAACCCCAACACTGCTAATCTTTAACCCTACTTAGGTCAATTCCACTTCAAGTTTATCTGCATTGGTAAATCATGGCTACAAGAATTAAGAGATCTAAACAAAGGTCCTCCAAACCACATTTGACAAGGTTCCCTTAAACAATCATCAAGAACTCCAATCAAGATGAAGAACAGAGACTAAGGCTCGAAGCCCTAAGAATTATAAACAAGAAGAAAGCATAATCTTATGATCCTAAGAAATGGAGTCTAAATCCTTTTCATGTTGGTCCTACCCCTATCTTTGCACTTGGAAAGAGGAAAAATGGAAGTGACAATTTCTTAAATCAAATGAGAAGAACCATTCCACATTATTCCAAAGGCACAATCTTTGAGAAAGAAATAATGGATGATTACAATGTCTTTGCACACAAATGGAAACCAACTATGACAAAGCACTTCGAACTCAAGAAATACAAAGGGTAGCGAAAAGAAAAGCAATCGAGGAATGTGAAACAATAAGGCCAAAGAGAAAAAAGTCAAAGGGTCGTCCTCATGAATCAAACTTCAAATCTAGACTCCTAAAGGAATGCAACTTAACATAGTCTATGGAAAATGTCTACTTGCTTACTAAAGATGAGCTCAACTATTGGCCGTCACAAAAAAAAGCCAAAACATGGAAGGAATTAGGAAAGATCCTACTGCCACTATCATATGATGAATGGACATGAAACCAACCACTGCAGAGCCCTGGAGGGGATGGTCATAAACTTCTTTTGTCAAGGAAAAATCCATGAGTTTGTAACAAGAATTTGAGATAAAGTCAATAAAGAGCAACCTTCTATAAAAAGAAAATCTACATGGTTGGGAGTGAAATGCTCCTTATATTTGGATACCAACTAAGATGGTAGTCTACCTAAGATGGCATTAAAGCCTCTATACCCGCCGAGATGGCCAGGGTAGAGCACCTCCTGGAGGGAGGGCGGGTAAGCCTTCAGCCACGCCACAAGATTGCCAGGTTAAATCACCAGACATGTAACATTCCCTACCTAGAGGCCCAAAACTTAGCGCTACAGATGCTGCATCCATCTATAGTATTAGCTTCCGGTGACAAAATACGACTATGTTAATGTTATCTATAATATTAGAAGCGCTTGAATATGAAACAAAACACAGATTTCAAACAACTTTTACTTTATTACATTTATAACAGATGTTCCATATTCAACTTACATAATCCTAAATACGTTCCCAGGCACAAATAAAATATACATATTACAAATATGCCAAGAGCAGTATATGAAGATACCTCCTTGAATGATCATAGTCATAGAGTCATAATAGACTTAATACAAAACACAGCGAAAATACATCAAAACATAAAACAAGAACTGCAACTCCTAAATAGTTATATGTTTGCCTCCTGCAATCCTCCAGTAGCCTTATTTGTCATCCTACTAAAACTAAAAAAACCATAACCCTTCATCCTACTCAAATTAATTTTGGGCACCCAAGAGTTTAAGGGGAAAACATAAACTTCGAGTTAGACATAAATCCTGGTATGAATAATACTATACATCCCCGTTTAGTATGTTAAGTGAGGCCACACTGCTTAGCGGAACGGGTTTCCCCTCACTAACATCCTTTTAAAACATATCTTTACAAAACCTTTTCCTGCAACCAAAATTGGTTAAATACTGTAAAGAATTCATTATGTAAACATACATAAATATCAGGTAATAATGAACTGTCTATTCAAACACATAAGTTTTGTTTGGATAACTTTTAACCTTTGGTTGACTCAGGCCTACCAGACAATATAATCAAAATTAATCTAACACCTAATAGCTATTCTTCTTTAGGATTACCTATCCTTAACTATCTGTTAAATAATTCACTTCTGGACTGTCTGTCCTTAACTATCTGTTAAATACTTGGCTTTTGGACGGTCTGTGTAACAACCCGTAAATTTCAACTGTTTTAATAACGTAACTAGTTGAAATTTATAAAATTTTAAACGATAAAATTTTGAAATATAAATTTGATATTTGGAATACGTCTAATTAAACATAGCAACTGATAAATTTTCGTCCGAAAATACGAAAGTTTATTTCGCGCGTAAATTCACTTCAATTCAATCAGTTAAAAAAACGTTGAAAATAAAATGTTTCCGAAACCTAAATATTTTTACATAGAAAAATTCTAAACCATCTTCTGAGCAAGATGTCAGTTCGTCGTTTTTCCAAATTCGAACATCTTTGGCTCCGTCGATCTTATTTTTCAGCGTTTTTCTTGCATTTTCCGCTGGTAGAAAATTCAGAATTTTATAATCAAATCGTACCGCTAATATCTGTATACCGTTTTGATCGTCTCGTCATGCTGATCCCTACGGTATATTCAACATTCAATTTTGAAGTCTGATACACCACGGAAATCGCGAAACGGTTATCCGTATCGGTGTCAAAAAAAAAAAATTTTGTCCTTTGAATTTTCCAGTGTCCATTCGTGTGTCCAACGGTTGAAAAGTAAATTGACACTGCTTTTAATATTCTCGGAATTGCTTATGGACGGTGACTGCGCATTTAATTGTTCTATATTTGGATTCATGAATAGTACTTCTCTCGTTCAAACTGAAATTAATAATATTTGCAGTCATTTACTTCTTACCTGTAACTCTTCTATCTTCCTCCTCCATATTCTTTTTCTTTCTCAGCCTTCCCTCTTTCTCTCCTTTCTCCTATTATTCTTCTTCAAAATATAGATAGTATAGTATGCAATATTTAGCCTATACACCTCAATGTTTCAGCCAGCGCAACCCCTGCTCACACCACCTCCACGCAACGCACATCAGACCATCGCCGAGATCCAAGCTCCCACTCCAACCCGGTCCGCCACCTTGGCTTCTCGGCCATTAGTAATAGCCACGCATCTATTTTTTTTTCCATCATAAAATCGCATGACCCAAACTGCTCCTCCCCATCCCCTCTCTGCTCCGCTCACAACTTCCTTTACCACGTCTACGTCAATGCAAACAACTCCCCATCTTCCTCAATACAAGCAACCTGTCCTCCTCAATGCTCAACCCGTCAGGGCACCTACCCTTCGCCTGACCGCCGTCGCAAGTGTGGCCACTCGACACCTGGTCTGCTGATCCGTTCTCGGCCTCCTTCTCCTCCCTGTATTTTTTTAGTTCGCATATTTATTGCATGGTACGTTTTCATTTTTCATGCTCACCTACAGTTTTACCAGAGCTACAAAATTCGAATCTCTTTGTTAGATATAAAAGGTTTATAAACTATTGTTATTTTAGCATTTGTTTTTTTTGTCGTAACTTTTATATGTTTATATTTGATGATATATAAGATATTTAAAATATTTACTTACGTGTATGTTAATATTGTAAATAGTTCTGTGTAACAGCTTTGAAACGCATACATATGTTTATATAAGGCACATATGAATTTATATATATTATATATGGTTTTACAGTTATAGTGTATACATATTCTATAAACAGTTCATTTTATTTTCGTATTATATATATATAAAAGGATATAATATAAAAGTAGTTTATATATGTTTATATATTATATATATGGGTCTGCATACTTGGTTTGTTAGCCTATATAAAAATGTAAATATAGTTCTGATTTTGTTTTTACGGTTAGCAAGTAAACGCATAAGGTCATACTCACCATAAATGAAATCTTGTTTTGGGTATATAATGTGCAGTCTCATATTTATATGATACAGTACATTAGTTGACAAATGAATTTATAGATATTATATGTCGCTTTACAGTTATAATTTACCATGTATGATATATATGTCTATTTGCATATCTAGCATATTAACACATATATCTTCCATGTAGCATAAGTATACATCTGTTCATTTACTTGTAAGCTGTTTTGGCATGTTAGGTTATAGATATTATTTATATGTTATAGTCTGCATTTATAGCTGTTACGCATACGTTATTCAATGATTTCACATATCAGTACACTTAGTTTTATAAGTTGTTTTGGTATAAAAATAAATATATACTGTTTTATATTGCAGCTTATATATATAGTCACATATCTATATACGTTCATTTAAACCCATTTATCTTCATCGACCAAATTTTTATTCGATTTCGTCTATTCCTTGTTATCAGCTTTGATCATCAAAATCGTGCTTGGATTTGTAACTCAATTTCAGTGTCTGTATCAGTGTGCATATCCGTATCATCTTCTGTATTCTCTAGCCTCGAAAGGTGAGCACTCACTCACGATTAACGTTCTTTTATTTATTAAATTTGATTTCAACTGAAACGACAATTGAAATATTGTTGTTTGATATTTACACTGCTATTACCTGTATCAGTTCACCTGTGACACCTGACACCATTATCTGTTATATATATGAAATGATAATCCAGTTTGGTTGTTAATTGATTGATTGTTGATGTTTATATTGGACGTTAAATTGTTAATGTTAAAATGATAAATAATGTGAAATTGAACTCGATATAGGATAGTTAAATGTTAAATTTGATTAACTGACATTTGTATAATATGACCCCTTTAACTGTTGAATTTATTGACACGTAGAATTTGTTTAATTTTATTTTGAACCACTGAATGTATGTTGTTAAACTGATGATGTATGAAATTGTAAATAGGTGACAAGTGAAAAACCGTAATGTAATAATCTTTAATCTACATGAAATGATAGTGTAGATTCTAGAGATAATTATATTAATTCGTACAAATAACAATGCGAATTAATACGATTATTTCGGGATTATTTGAATTGATTATTGGATTGTTATTGATTGTTGTTATTGCTTGTTTATTTACTTTGACATCATCCCAGTTATCACACTGCAAGTTCCCTTTACTATGTTTTGATTTTGAATTGAATTGGAATCGGGTTGAAATGATAAATACCCAAATTGAACTTTGAACTAGGATAGGAAATTAAATAAAAACCCGATTGGTCAATAATTTGATTTGAAATTAAACGAAGATTTTATTTGAATAAAGAATATGGTTTTGAAATGAAGTTGAAATTTAAATTTTTATGAAGGGAAATGTTAATATTTAATAATCTGAAACAAAATATTAACAGTGTAATTGATGAAAGAATATTGTTTAATTTGAGAAATGATTGAATTAAATTTTGAAATGATTTAATAATTAAGTTGAAATTATTAAGCTTTGAAATGATTTAAGAATTAAGTTGAAATTATAATTAAGTTTGAAATTATTAAACTTTGAAATTATTTAATAATTAAGTTTTGAATTATTTAATAATTAAATAAGATTGAATTATTTAATGATTAAATTGAATCGAAATGCTTTAATAAGAAAAAATTGAACTTTTGAATAAGTGAATTTTACTTCGTAAATAACTGGAATTGAGTTTTCTTTATTAATTAAGTTTTGGAAATTATTTAAGTAAGTAAATAAGTGAAATTGAATTTCTTTAACAAGAAATAAAATGTGATATTTTTGGAATTAATGTAAGACTTGAAATTGGAGAATTGATTTGATGAATTTAGTTTAATTCAAAATTGTAAGTTTTGTTTTAATGAAGTTGAACTTAAAAATTGTTTGATTGAATTGGAAATTTAATAGAAATTGTTTTGAATGATAAAGTAACTTAACGAATATTGAATGAAATCGATAAATGAGTTTAAATTGATTTGAATGTTAAATAGAATTTATTTAAATGATTTCGGAATGAAACTTATATACGAACTTGAATCAATATTTGAATTGTTTTAAATAGAGATTGAAATTGAATTATGAGATTTTGAAATGGTAACTTGGAAGTTTTGAAACGGAAATTTGGAAATTGTTTTAGAAAGATAAATGAAATGTTGATTTACGAATTCTATTTGAAATTGAAATTGATTTGGTTTTGAAATATATATAAACGACCAATCGGTGTAATAATTACGAAAGTTATTAAAGAGACCGGGATCGGTAATGGATATACTCTCTATCTGAACCGAAACCACTTTAATAACTATACGCGGAGTGTTGATCCAGAACGAAGTGGATGGTTTTGATGAACGCGTTGACTGAAGAAAGAGAACGATTTTGGATGACCCCTGACATGACTAAAACAGGAGCCGCGCCGGGCCATTGAGGATCGCCATCTCTAGCGGACACACTTCTTCGATACCATATCTATTACTTTTGTGATTCGATTTAGGTGCACCCCTCGATTTGGGAGTGTTGTTCGCGGTGTTGGGGTAGTAGCTGCTATGCCCAACATCAGTCCGGATCAGGCAACTACTAGTATCCTAGTTGGTATCGCCTCATGTACCTTGTCATACTTGTATTCCATTTATGCGCGACCACTACGATTTTGATTTGTACCTTTAGTATATGGATTGCCCTCTGGTGACTTCCGGTTTTGGGGAAACTACGGTCTTGTATATGCTTTTGGGAATAAACAGGTTAAGAGGTGTATGGGCCCTGCTTAACCCTACTTTGATATCTTTATATTACTGATAGACATTATCTACTTAGCGTACATTACTACCTAGTAGATAGTTTAACGGATCCTTAAAGGATGGTTATTCCAAACATCCTTTGAGTTACTTGTATTTCAATTGCTATTTCACTTGAGTTGGATTTATTAATATAAGAATGTTAATCCTGACTCGAGTGTCTTGTGTTTTGCTTTACGCTCGGGTCAGACTGAGTGGTTCAGCTTTCGAGACTCACCTTTGGAGTTGGAGCTTCGCTTGGAGATCCAGCTATCTATCCGGCTTTCAGATATTCGATGATTCCAGTGATGTATTCTGATTTGTATCTGTTACTCTTCCGTTGTATCTAGTTTAACTCTGATGTATCGTATTACTCTTCTGTTGTAAACTCTTATGTATTTATATATTCATATAGTAGCTTCATGAACTACTATCTCTTTTATTTCCGCTGCACTTATTACTCTGTGTCTGTGATCTGTGATTATTTATTTACTGTATATGTTCAGTTTTGCCAAATTTAAATTAACAACGCGGTATTTTGAGCAATTCAACTCCGGCATGAGTGTCTACCTATACACTTATAATGGACGCGAATGGTCCAAAATATCGGGTCGTTACAGTTGGTATCAGAGCTTTGGTAGCTCTAGGCAAAACTTAACATATAGGGTAAATGTATTCACTGAATCACTCTCATTTGAGTTTCAGTCTCTTCCTTTGACTCAATTTCTTTGAATTTTGGAACGTTCCCCTCGGTTCTGAAATTCATTCGTGTCCTTCACTATTCTTCTTCTTTCAATTCTGGAGCACCCCATAACTCCATTTGAATGATATCTATAATAGATCGGCGATCTCGCCAATATTCGAATGATTCGTAAAGGAGCAAAACTCCTTTATAATAGGCATTGATTTACCGGAGATTTCTGTATCCTCGGTTTACGATGCTATCTATTCCCTGCTATACCTGAATTCTATTTCTTGAGATCGAATGTCGATTTACCTTGGAATTTTACATCGATCTTATTCTTGAAGTTACGGACGACCCGGTTAAGGTTGCCCGTAAATTAAATAAGCCTATCCATCTTCCAATTCTGTTAAGTGAATCATCTTATCTTTTCTTTCGAACTTGTATTCAAATCAGAATTCTCTTTAATTTGAGTCCATAAAATTGAAACCCTATCCTTATTTTGAAAATCCATTCTTGTATCGTCGAGCGAGGAAGTGTATTTGTAAATTTATATAAAAATGTTTTATATATTGTGTTGTTTGAGTTGTTGATGTTGATTTGGGTTTTCGATCGATTCGTCTGATCAACGCTATCGATAGAATTTCCAAAACACTTAAGCAGAGCAAACCGACACAATATTGTCTAAGTAAATTTTTCTGAAATTAAATTGTTAATGAATTTGTCGTCAAAAATGATAATAATTGATTTTCATTCATTGTTTTGTAAACCATTGACTATTGCATAATATAAATAAATGAATTTATAAACTTGGTTATAAATTGATTAAAATTTGAAATGAATCTATTTTGGAAATTTGAGAATTTATTAGTTTCCGGTGATTTTGAACTTTGGTTTTTAAAATTTTAAAGTATATAGTATTGAAAGTATTTTCGAATAGAAATCGTTTTCAAAGAATTTTTTTAAAAATGTTGAAATCAGTGCTCTTCTCTTTGTCGCTGGAAAATAATTTCGGTGATGGCGGCCGCATCATCGACATTCATTTTCGAGTTTCGAAGTGGAGAAACCATTCTGTAGCTTTGCTACGGTTTGTTTTGAAAAAATATATTATTTTGATTTGAATTTCATCAGTATACTTTGTTCACATATATATAGGTATCTTATTTTAAAATTTAATTTGATTTGATATAATATATTATATATATCTCTAAATTGTTTAAAGTCAATTGGAAATCTAATTCTTAAATTTTGTTAAAGGATGATTTTAATTATAAATAAAACCAAAATTTGGATAAATATTTAAACTTGAATAATGGAATTGGGAAAATTTTATTTGTATATTGTTCAACTGCATTCTAATACAACTTACCTAAATCATTCAGAAGTTGAATATGTAATTGGATAATATATAAGATAAATTGGATTTATAAATAAAATTTGAGTGTTTATAATAAATGTTATACACTAAATTTTGATTATAAAGATGTTAATAAAGTTGGATATGATAATAAGTAAAACTCAGTTAAAAATTTAATAAATTTGTTTTGAAAGAATTAATAAATTGAAATTTGATCAACATAAGAAAATACCTTGAATTTAAAAGCAATTAGTGAATATAACTAAATTTAAATCGGAACTTTTATGGTTTAAATAAATTTATATGGTTTAAGCATATGTGATAAGATATGTTAAGTAGAATAAATTTAACAGTAATTTGGAATTAAGAAGAATTTAAAATTGTTGAAGAAAATATGATTATAATAAAAGACTATTCAAATTTATGGTTTTAGAAATTGTAAATTGAAGAAAATGTGATAATAAGAAAATGAATTTAGGAATAGTTGAGATTGATTTTAGTGAAATCAAATGGATTAAACAAATTATTGAATATCAATTAATTTAAATTTGAATTTATATGGTTTAAATTAATTGTTATTTGTATTTCAAATCTGTTTTTCTGTCTGGTTGTTTCTATTCTCCTACCTCGTTCCTTTTCGGGGACGAAAAGTTTTGAGTGGGGGAGAGTGTAACAACCCGTAAATTTCAACTGTTTTAATAACGTAACTAGTTGAAATTTATAAAATTTTAAACGATAAAATTTTGAAATATAAATTTGATATTTGGAATACGTCTAATTAAACATAGCAACTGATAAATTTTCGTCCGAAAATACGAAAGTTTATTTCGCGCGTAAATTCACTTCAATTCAATCAGTTAAAAAAACGTTGAAAATAAAATGTTTCCGAAACCTAAATATTTTTACATAGAAAAATTCTAAACCATCTTCTGAGCAAGATGTCAGTTCGTCGTTTTTCCAAATTCGGACATCTTTGGCTCCGTCGATCTTATTTTTCAGCGTTTTTCTTGCATTTTCCGCTGGTAGAAAATTCAGAATTTTATAATCAAATCGTACCGCTAATATCTGTATACCGTTTTGATCGTCTCGTCATGCTGATCCCTACGGTATATTCAACATTCAATTTTGAAGTCTGATACACCACGGAAATCGCGAAACGGTTATCCGTATCGGTGTCAAAAAAAAAAAATTTTGTCCTTTGAATTTTCCAGTGTCCATTCGTGTGTCCAACGGTTGAAAAGTAAATTGACACTGCTTTTAATATTCTCGGAATTGCTTATGGACGGTGACTGCGCATTTAATTGTTCTATATTTGGATTCATGAATAGTACTTCTCTCGTTCAAACTGAAATTAATAATATTTGCAGTCATTTACTTCTTACCTGTAACTCTTCTATCTTCCTCCTCCATATTCTTTTTCTTTCTCAGCCTTCCCTCTTTCTCTCCTTTCTCCTATTATTCTTCTTCAAAATATAGATAGTATAGTATGCAATATTTAGCCTATACACCTCAATGTTTCAGCCAGCGCAACCCCTGCTCACACCACCTCCACGCAACGCACATCAGACCATCGCCGAGATCCAAGCTCCCACTCCAACCCGGTCCGCCACCTTGGCTTCTCGGCCATTAGTAATAGCCACGCATCTATTTTTTTTTCCATCATAAAATCGCATGACCCAAACTGCTCCTCCCCATCCCCTCTCTGCTCCGCTCACAACTTCCTTTACCACGTCTACGTCAATGCAAACAACTCCCCATCTTCCTCAATACAAGCAACCTGTCCTCCTCAATGCTCAACCCGTCAGGGCACCTACCCTTCGCCTGACCGCCGTCGCAAGTGTGGCCACTCGACACCTGGTCTGCTGATCCGTTCTCGGCCTCCTTCTCCTCCCTGTTTTTTTTAGTTCGCATATTTATTGCATGGTACGTTTTCATTTTTCATGCTCACCTACAGTTTTACCAGAGCTACAAAATTCGAATCTCTTTGTTAGATATAAAAGGTTTATAAACTATTGTTATTTTAGCATTTGTTTTTTTTGTCGTAACTTTTATATGTTTATATTTGATGATATATAAGATATTTAAAATATTTACTTACGTGTATGTTAATATTGTAAATAGTTCTGTGTAACAGCTTTGAAACGCATACATATGTTTATATAAGGCACATATGAATTTATATATATTATATATGGTTTTACAGTTATAGTGTATACATATTCTATAAACAGTTCATTTTATTTTCGTATTATATATATAAAAGGATATAATATAAAAGTAGTTTATATATGTTTATATATTATATATATGGGTCTGCATACTTGGTTTGTTAGCCTATATAAAAATGTAAATATAGTTCTGATTTTGTTTTTACGGTTAGCAAGTAAACGCATAAGGTCATACTCACCATAAATGAAATCTTGTTTTGGGTATATAATGTGCAGTCTCATATTTATATGATACAGTACATTAGTTGACAAATGAATTTATAGATATTATATGTCGCTTTACAGTTATAATTTACCATGTATGATATATATGTCTATTTGCATATCTAGCATATTAACACATATATCTTCCATGTAGCATAAGTATACATCTGTTCATTTACTTGTAAGCTGTTTTGGCATGTTAGGTTATAGATATTATTTATATGTTATAGTCTGCATTTATAGCTGTTACGCATACGTTATTCAATGATTTCACATATCAGTACACTTAGTTTTATAAGTTGTTTTGGTATAAAAATAAATATATACTGTTTTATATTGCAGCTTATATATATAGTCACATATCTATATACGTTCATTTAAACCCATTTATCTTCATCGACCAAATTTTTATTCGATTTCGTCTATTCCTTGTTATCAGCTTTGATCATCAAAATCGTGCTTGGATTTGTAACTCAATTTCAGTGTCTGTATCAGTGTGCATATCCGTATCATCTTCTGTATTCTCTAGCCTCGAAAGGTGAGCACTCACTCACGATTAACGTTCTTTTATTTATTAAATTTGATTTCAACTGAAACGACAATTGAAATATTGTTGTTTGATATTTACACTGCTATTACCTGTATCAGTTCACCTGTGACACCTGACACCATTATCTGTTATATATATGAAATGATAATCCAGTTTGGTTGTTAATTGATTGATTGTTGATGTTTATATTGGACGTTAAATTGTTAATGTTAAAATGATAAATAATGTGAAATTGAACTCGATATAGGATAGTTAAATGTTAAATTTGATTAACTGACATTTGTATAATATGACCCCTTTAACTGTTGAATTTATTGACACGTAGAATTTGTTTAATTTTATTTTGAACCACTGAATGTATGTTGTTAAACTGATGATGTATGAAATTGTAAATAGGTGACAAGTGAAAAACCGTAATGTAATAATCTTTAATCTACATGAAATGATAGTGTAGATTCTAGAGATAATTATATTAATTCGTACAAATAACAATGCGAATTAATACGATTATTTCGGGATTATTTGAATTGATTATTGGATTGTTATTGATTGTTGTTATTGCTTGTTTATTTACTTTGACATCATCCCAGTTATCACACTGCAAGTTCCCTTTACTATGTTTTGATTTTGAATTGAATTGGAATCGGGTTGAAATGATAAATACCCAAATTGAACTTTGAACTAGGATAGGAAATTAAATAAAAACCCGATTGGTCAATAATTTGATTTGAAATTAAACGAAGATTTTATTTGAATAAAGAATATGGTTTTGAAATGAAGTTGAAATTTAAATTTTTATGAAGGGAAATGTTAATATTTAATAATCTGAAACAAAATATTAACAGTGTAATTGATGAAAGAATATTGTTTAATTTGAGAAATGATTGAATTAAATTTTGAAATGATTTAATAATTAAGTTGAAATTATTAAGCTTTGAAATGATTTAAGAATTAAGTTGAAATTATAATTAAGTTTGAAATTATTAAACTTTGAAATTATTTAATAATTAAGTTTTGAATTATTTAATAATTAAATAAGATTGAATTATTTAATGATTAAATTGAATCGAAATGCTTTAATAAGAAAAAATTGAACTTTTGAATAAGTGAATTTTACTTCGTAAATAACTGGAATTGAGTTTTCTTTATTAATTAAGTTTTGGAAATTATTTAAGTAAGTAAATAAGTGAAATTGAATTTCTTTAACAAGAAATAAAATGTGATATTTTTGGAATTAATGTAAGACTTGAAATTGGAGAATTGATTTGATGAATTTAGTTTAATTCAAAATTGTAAGTTTTGTTTTAATGAAGTTGAACTTAAAAATTGTTTGATTGAATTGGAAATTTAATAGAAATTGTTTTGAATGATAAAGTAACTTAACGAATATTGAATGAAATCGATAAATGAGTTTAAATTGATTTGAATGTTAAATAGAATTTATTTAAATGATTTCGGAATGAAACTTATATACGAACTTGAATCAATATTTGAATTGTTTTAAATAGAGATTGAAATTGAATTATGAGATTTTGAAATGGTAACTTGGAAGTTTTGAAACGGAAATTTGGAAATTGTTTTAGAAAGATAAATGAAATGTTGATTTACGAATTCTATTTGAAATTGAAATTGATTTGGTTTTGAAATATATATAAACGACCAATCGGTGTAATAATTACGAAAGTTATTAAAGAGACCGGGATCGGTAATGGATATACTCTCTATCTGAACCGAAACCACTTTAATAACTATACGCGGAGTGTTGATCCAGAACGAAGTGGATGGTTTTGATGAACGCGTTGACTGAAGAAAGAGAACGATTTTGGATGACCCCTGACATGACTAAAACAGGAGCCGCGCCGGGCCATTGAGGATCGCCATCTCTAGCGGACACACTTCTTCGATACCATATCTATTACTTTTGTGATTCGATTTGGGTGCACCCCTCGATTTGGGAGTGTTGTTCGCGGTGTTGGGGTAGTAGCTGCTATGCCCAACATCAGTCCGGATCAGGCAACTACTAGTATCCTAGTTGGTATCGCCTCATGTACCTTGTCATACTTGTATTCCATTTATGCGCGACCACTACGATTTTGATTTGTACCTTTAGTATATGGATTGCCCTCTGGTGACTTCCGGTTTTGGGGAAACTACGGTCTTGTATATGCTTTTGGGAATAAACAGGTTAAGAGGTGTATGGGCCCTGCTTAACCCTACTTTGATATCTTTATATTACTGATAGACATTATCTACTTAGCGTACATTACTACCTAGTAGATAGTTTAACGGATCCTTAAAGGATGGTTATTCCAAACATCCTTTGAGTTACTTGTATTTCAATTGCTATTTCACTTGAGTTGGATTTATTAATATAAGAATGTTAATCCTGACTCGAGTGTCTTGTGTTTTGCTTTACGCTCGGGTCAGACTGAGTGGTTCAGCTTTCGAGACTCACCTTTGGAGTTGGAGCTTCGCTTGGAGATCCAGCTATCTATCCGGCTTTCAGATATTCGATGATTCCAGTGATGTATTCTGATTTGTATCTGTTACTCTTCCGTTGTATCTAGTTTAACTCTGATGTATCGTATTACTCTTCTGTTGTAAACTCTTATGTATTTATATATTCATATAGTAGCTTCATGAACTACTATCTCTTTTATTTCCGCTGCACTTATTACTCTGTGTCTGTGATCTGTGATTATTTATTTACTGTATATGTTCAGTTTTGCCAAATTTAAATTAACAACGCGGTATTTTGAGCAATTCAACTCCGGCATGAGTGTCTACCTATACACTTATAATGGACGCGAATGGTCCAAAATATCGGGTCGTTACAGTTGGTATCAGAGCTTTGGTAGCTCTAGGCAAAACTTAACATATAGGGTAAATGTATTCACTGAATCACTCTCATTTGAGTTTCAGTCTCTTCCTTTGACTCAATTTCTTTGAATTTTGGAACGTTCCCCTCGGTTCTGAAATTCATTCGTGTCCTTCACTATTCTTCTTCTTTCAATCCTGGAGCACCCCATAACTCCATTTGAATGATATCTATAATAGATCGGCGATCTCGCCAATATTCGAATGATTCGTAAAGGAGCAAAACTCCTTTATAATAGGCATTGATTTACCGGAGATTTCTGTATCCTCGGTTTACGATGCTATCTATTCCCTGCTATACCTGAATTCTATTTCTTGAGATCGAATGTCGATTTACCTCGGAATTTTACATCGATCTTATTCTTGAAGTTACGGACGACCCGGTTAAGGTTGCCCGTAAATTAAATAAGCCTATCCATCTTCCAATTCTGTTAAGTGAATCATCTTATCTTTTCTTTCGAACTTGTATTCAAATCAGAATTCTCTTTAATTTGAGTCCATAAAATTGAAACCCTATCCTTATTTTGAAAATCCATTCTTGTATCGTCGAGCGAGGAAGTGTATTTGTAAATTTATATAAAAATGTTTTATATATTGTGTTGTTTGAGTTGTTGATGTTGATTTGGGTTTTCGATCGATTCGTCTGATCAACGCTATCGATAGAATTTCCAAAACACTTGAGCAGAGCAAACCGACACAATATTGTCTAAGTAAATTTTTCTGAAATTAAATTGTTAATGAATTTGTCGTCAAAAATGATAATAATTGATTTTCATTCATTGTTTTGTAAACCATTGACTATTGCATAATATAAATAAATGAATTTATAAACTTGGTTATAAATTGATTGAAATTTGAAATGAATCTATTTTGGAAATTTGAGAATTTATTAGTTTCCGGTGATTTTGAACTTTGGTTTTTAAAATTTTAAAGTATATAGTATTGAAAGTATTTTCGAATAGAAATCGTTTTCAAAGAATTTTTTTAAAAATGTTGAAATCAGTGCTCTTCTCTTTGTCGCTGGAAAATAATTTCGGTGATGGCGGCCGCATCATCGACATTCATTTTCGAGTTTCGAAGTGGAGAAACCATTCTGTAGCTTTGCAACGGTTTGTTTTGAAAAAATATATTATTTTGATTTGAATTTCATCAGTATACTTTGTTCACATATATATAGGTATCTTATTTTAAAATTTAATTTGATTTGATATAATATATTATATATATCTCTAAATTGTTTAAAGTCAATTGGAAATCTAATTCTTAAATTTTGTTAAAGGATGATTTTAATTATAAATAAAACCAAAATTTGGATAAATATTTAAACTTGAATAATGGAATTGGGAAAATTTTATTTGTATATTGTTCAACTGCATTCTAATACAACTTACCTAAATCATTCAGAAGTTGAATATGTAATTGGATAATATATAAGATAAATTGGATTTATAAATAAAATTTGAGTGTTTATAATAAATGTTATACACTAAATTTTGATTATAAAGATGTTAATAAAGTTGGATATGATAATAAGTAAAACTCAGTTAAAAATTTAATAAATTTGTTTTGAAAGAATTAATAAATTGAAATTTGATCAACATAAGAAAATACCTTGAATTTAAAAGCAATTAGTGAATATAACTAAATTTAAATCGGAACTTTTATGGTTTAAATAAATTTATATGGTTTAAGCATATGTGATAAGATATGTTAAGTAGAATAAATTTAACAGTAATTTGGAATTAAGAAGAATTTAAAATTGTTGAAGAAAATATGATTATAATAAAAGACTATTCAAATTTATGGTTTTAGAAATTGTAAATTGAAGAAAATGTGATAATAAGAAAATGAATTTAGGAATAGTTGAGATTGATTTTAGTGAAATCAAATGGATTAAACAAATTATTGAATATCAATTAATTTAAATTTGAATTTATATGGTTTAAATTAATTGTTATTTGTATTTCAAATCTGTTTTTCTGTCTGGTTGTTTCTATTCTCCTACCTCGTTCCTTTTCGGGGACGAAAAGTTTTGAGTGGGGGAGAGTGTAACAACCCGTAAATTTCAACTGTTTTAATAACGTAACTAGTTGAAATTTATAAAATTTTAAACGATAAAATTTTGAAATATAAATTTGATATTTGGAATACGTCTAATTAAACATAGCAACTGATAAATTTTCGTCCGAAAATACGAAAGTTTATTTCGCGCGTAAATTCACTTCAATTCAATCAGTTAAAAAAACGTTGAAAATAAAATGTTTCCGAAACCTAAATATTTTTACATAGAAAAATTCTAAACCATCTTCTGAGCAAGATGTCAGTTCGTCGTTTTTCCAAATTCGGACATCTTTGGCTCCGTCGATCTTATTTTTCAGCGTTTTTCTTGCATTTTAAAGTTCTCCTTTCTAAATCTTTGAATGTACCTCTTTCCAAAACTAAGTGAAAACCTTTTAATTATCTAGGCCAATATGCCAAAACCTTACCTTTCGAAACCTTTCATCAAAGCTTTCGAAACAATTAAAAAGCAAACCTTCCGAAAACAATAAAACTTTGGACATCCTTCTTTAAAAATCACTTTTAAAACATTGCCTTAGAAAAACATTGGAAAACCTTCCATCCCTAAGCTTTCGAAACCATTAAACTAAAACCTTTCGAAACTATTGAACTCAAACCTTTCGGAACCATTGAACAAAAACCTTTCGATATCATTGACCTTAAACCTTTCGAAACCATTAAACTCAATCCTTTCGAAGTCATTCGACAAACAAACCTATCGAAATCATTCAATAAGCATACCTTTCAAAGGCATTAAACCTTCTAAAACATAAACCTTTCGATGACTTACTGGGTTCAATTTATAACAAGTGGAAAATCTACTTTTAAAACCTTTTGAATTCATTGGAAGCAACCTTTCGACTTTGTCGAAAGCTCTGTTTCAAAAGCTTTAACACTTAACTTTTTAAACAATAGGCTTCAGCCTTTAAACAACTTCTTTGGAAGCTAGGGTTATACTTCAATTAGAAAAACAAAGATAAGTCACCTAAGTTGAAAGATATCTTTCGAAAGCATGGAGAAGCGGTTGTTTTAAAACAAGTAAACCTTTCGACTTTGTCGGAAGGTTTCAGAACAAAACAATTACAAGGCGGTAGTAATCTTTCAACTTTGTCGAAAGGTTTTAAAAACCTTTATTCAAAGTACTTGACCTGGTCGAAATCAACCAAGTCAAAAGCTCCTTTTCAAAAGCAAGCAGGTGAAAGCTTTTGGTTTATAAAACAAACATACCCCAGCCTCTTTGGCCATCAACCTTTGGACAAAGAACCCTTCGACCTTGTCCAATTCATTACATACCAAATAACTTGATACCATATGCATTGGTTTGACCTTGTTGAAAGCTATGAACCTCTCGACCTTGTCGAAAGGTCTGGGTCGGAAGGTTTAAGGCCGTAAACGGGTGAAACATGCTAAAAGTATGATTTCTCTGTTTTTAACTTAAAAAGGATAACTTTTCAACTAACATGCCTTTGTTTGTCAAATTTTCATCGGTTAACAAATATTTTTCAGAAAAGTGCTACCACTATTTTCAGAATCAAATAATCATTTTATTTTATAAAATGCCCCTTCTCCTTAATTAAATATTGAAAACATTTAAGCCTCATACCTTGAATAATTTCATATATTCATCAAAACACTTAGGAAAAATCTGGAAAAATTCCAAAAGATCTATTTTAGTTTTCCAACATATAAAAATTCCAAACCCAAATACTCATTATTTTAGTCATAAATAATTTATAACCCAATAAATAATTTTCTTCACTAGAAAATTAATATAAAATCCATATTAACTTGGAAAATTATGAAAAATGAAACCCATCTCTAAAATATCATTTCTGACCTATATTTAAATTTTCAAGGCATTTGGATGTCATTTAATAGGGTTTTCATATCAATCACATCATAAAAACTAATATGAACATGCATAATTCACCAACAAGCACATATATAACTTTAATCATAAAAAACATGGCTTAAACTTGCAAAATCATTTCGGATCTAATCTAAAACTGGAAACCATAAGAAAATGGGATGAAGTAATTATTCACCTTAGCTTTGAGGTTAAAAGATGTGAGATTTGATGTTGATTATGTTGATTATCTTCCTTTACTTGAATTCTAGCTTTAATCTTTGCTTGAGAACAATAATGGTGGTCGGCCTTGGTAAAATTTTAGTTTGAGTGAAAATGAAATGAACGTGAGTTTCATTCTCCTAAGGTTTAGAGTATAAGCCTCTCCTATTTCCCATATTGCCCTTACTCATTTCCTAACATATTAGTTTATGTTATCCCATTTGATTTATAATTAACATGGCACTACCCTTAATTTAATCATATCTCAACCCATTAATCTTCATATTATAATTTACCCAATTAATTATTCTAAATAATGTTATAAAAATATGGGGCATTATAGACTCCCCACCTTAAAGAATTTTGTCCTCGAAATTACGATAAGGTACACATAACAAAACAATCAAAGGTAAAACATACCATCAAACAACTTTGGATAAGCATCTCTAACTCTACTCTCAGTCTCCCAAGTACAGTCTCCAACATCGTCACTCCACCGAACCTTTACTAACCTAACAGTCTTGTTCCTCAACTTCTTCTCATCCCTAGCCACAATGTGAATCGGCTTTCTAACTATAGTCTAATTCGGCTCTACTTTTAAATCCTCTAATATTGTAGGTGCTATAGTAGTCTCCGGGTCTCTAACACACTTTCTAAGATGAGAAATATAGAATACATCATGGATTCCAGCCAAACTGCTCGGTAACTCTACTCTATAAGCGAGTTTCCTGATCCACTCAACAATATGGAAGGGTCCAACGAACCTAGGTGCTAACTTTCCTGACTTTCCAAATCTAATCGTAGCTTTCGTCGGTGAAACCTTAATAAACACATAGTCTCCAACAGAGAATTCCAAGTCTTTCCTCCTTCTATCTGCATAACTTTTCTGCCTAGATTGAGCTTCCTTCATCCTAGCTCGGATCAACTCAATCTTCTATGCGGCTTCTTTCATCAAATCCGGACCAAGAACTATTCTCTCCCCGGTCTTCAACCAACATACGGGAGATTTGCATGGTGTTCCATACAAAGCTTCAAATGGTGCCATCCCAATACTAGTCCGATAACTATTGTTATATGAGAACTCGACTAAATAAAGATGGTCTTCCCATGATCCCTCGAAATCCAATACACAAGCTCTTAACAAATCCTCCAAGACTTTATTTACTCTTTCCGTTTGCCCATCAGTCTATGGATGGTAAGCGGTACTCATGTTGAGCTTGGTTCTGAATGCTTCTTGTAGACTCTTCCAGAACTCACTAGTAAAGAATCACTAGCACTAATGATACTACTAGGAATTCCGTGTAGTCTAACTATATTCTTCATAAACAACTTTACCAAAACAGGGGCCATCCTAGTTGACTTTACAAGAATGAAATGGGCACTCTTGGTTAGTCTATCCACTATCACCCATATGCTTTCATTTCCTCTACTAGATCTTGGAAACCCATCAATAAAAGCCGTAGAGATAGAATCCCACTTCCACAACGGAACTTCCAGCGGTTGAAACAATCCACTTGGCTTCTGGTGTTCACCCTTTGCCCGTTGGAAATTCAAGCGCTTAACACATAAACCAATGTCCTATTTCATACCTTCCAAGAAGAAACTTCTCTTCATATCCTGATAAATCTTCGTCCCTCTTGGATGGATAGTGAACTTCGAACGATGGCATTCATCCAAAACTTCTTTCCTCATGTTTCCTACATTCGGAACACACAACCTTCCTGTTCGTTTATGGATTTTCTATCGGTTTAGAAAACCGTCGAACGAATTTAGAAATAAATTTACCGTAAGCGCACGGCGTACTATTGAAGTACGTGGCGAGTACGGGTCGATCCGCAGGGAATTGATGTTTTTAAAAATTCTATTCAATCAAATTATACCAAAGTCAAGAGATTGTTAAGCTAGAAAAAGGAGAAAACAAACAAAGAGAAAAGAAATGCAAATATAAGAGTTAAATGACAATTTAGAGAATAAATCCACTCTCTAGATCATGTAGTTCAACACATATGAAATCATAATCTCTCTTTTATGGTCATTAGTGCTTTAATTGATGTGTTTATCATAAGTATGACATATTTGTGCTATTGATTAGCCAATATAAGCCATCAAACTATAACACACCCCTTAAACCACTTACTAGCTTTCATGAAACTTGACAATGAAAATGAAAATGAAATCTATTTTAAGTATGGCCTATTAACTATTGATTAGAAATATAGACCATCAAATTTTAATTTCAAATCACTTTCTTATGCCATAATCATATTTTGATGAAGAGGCATTTGTGTTAGTGATTGTTTAAGCATAGCCTATTTGGTGTCAACAATATAGGCTATCAAATTCAAAGCAAGAACAACAAATAAAACACTTCATTGATCATCATTAAGCACAAAAAGAGAGCATGAATTAACAAATAGTTGAAGCTACATAATTAGAGAGCTTCATTACCCCTAAATTGAAGGGGTTTAGCCTCTCATATTTGTCATTTGATTAACAAATGTAGCTAGCAACATGAAAGAAAGGAAAATGAGAGCTAATGGAAAAGAGAAGCTAATTAACAAGAATTAAACTAATCTACTTTGCATGAATGTAAATTTACACTACCAACATTAAAGTAAATGAACAAGGAAAGAAAATGAACAAGTAATTAAATTGCATAAGAAAAAGAAAGGAAATTACATGAAAATAAAAATGGCTAAGTAGCCATGTAAAGAGAAAGAGAGCTTTCTTTTTATTTCTAAGCTAAAAACTAAAGTAAAGAGAGACTAAGAGAGAAGGAGGCTACATGAAGATATGGGGTATTTATACAAGTGTTAAACCCTAATTCATATTTTTTGGGAATGCCCAAAATGCCCTTGTAGGAAGTGTGGTGGCCAAGTTATCATTAGCTTCAATAATCCCTCACTTAAATGTACATGAAGCCATTAATTCAATAAGCATGTGCATTAGCCTCTAATTTGTACATTAAGGTAGGTGGGTAGGTGGGGTCCTCCATTATCTTCACTTTGAATTATTTCTATCTTCATTTGTTCTCTTCACTCTTGTGCATGCATGTGTCTTCATGAAACCACTCCTATTTGAGATCAAATTCCTACAAAAATATATATAAATTTCCAATTAATTTTTCTCAAATTAATATATGCACAAAAATGACCATTTTGCCCTTGGATGAAGATGAATATGTGACGATTTGAAAATAATATGAATTTTGGTTTAAACAAGTTAAAATGCCCGATATGATCATTTATTTAATTTAAATAGATTAAACATGGTGATAAAAATATGCACATTTACGTGCACATCAAATACCCCCACACTTATCTTTTTATTCGTCCTCGAATAAAGGAAAAACTAATATAAATCCATTTTCGTAGGGAGCACGATTGCATTGAGCGTATGCAACAAGCCGTTAAACCTCTGGGTGTCCCCAGTAGGACGAGTGTTGTCTCGTGAGGGTTTTCAGCGGATACTACCCACAAAATAGAAATGCCGGATGAAAATATTTACAAAATGCAAGATTTATTTACAAAGATGTGAATGCAAGTTTTTGCAAATATTTACGAATGAAGGATTTACTTTTAAATTAACACAAATAAGTTAAATATAGGTTTGGTTATTATCTTGAAATTTAAGTCGTTTACTTGTCAAAATTTCCAACAAAAATTAAGTTATCATAATCAAATAGACTATAGTTTTAACTCGTTGTTTCGGTTGATAACAAAGTGTAACCATGAAATAGATCCTTAGTTGATTATCAAAGTTGATCAAAGTGGTATTTTCATTTCTTTTCAATAACAAATCAAATCAAATAAGTAAAAATAATGCTATCATTTCAATTGCTTGCTCTCTCATTATTTGTAAGAAAAATTACACACCTAGCTCAGGTAAACTGAGGCCAGATATACCACCCATGAACTGCCTTTCGGGCTTATGTGAGGGGAGTACAGAGCATGGCGAGTGCACACACTTTCGTGCATACACCTATCGACCGTAGGTGGTTTTTATTAAGTTTGTTCTTTTTTTTACATGTGTTCCATGCATGCATAACCGTGAGGACTTTTAAATGAGTATGAAAGCACATAATCAAAGATTCCAAGTAATTCACCCATGCATAACCGTGAGGACTTTTAAATGAGAGTGCATACTTTGGATGTTGTTATTATTTTTTTATTTTTTATTTCTTAAGAGAGAGAGAGTTTTGCAAAATCATCTTAGCACCATTTAACTCAGAAGACAAAAAAAATGTTATATCCTTTACTTTAAATCAACCACTTTTTAAAACAAAGATTTTTAATTAGGACGTATTTCATAATTAACACGTATGAATCTTCCTATATACTAGTTAAACCATTATTATTTGTAATCAAACTTCATTTTTATTTTTGTTAAGATGAATAAATTTTCAAAAATTTCAATTTAATAAACCAAAACCATATATTTATCCTATAGTGTTTCTTTAAAAATAAATCAAAATGGTTTTTAAAAAAAATTCTTTTTTTTGTTTTTTTTAGATTTTTTTATTTTGGAAAGAAAAATTGAAAAATGATGATGAGTCTCCCCCCACACTTGATTTTGACTGTGTCCCCACAATCAACCCAAGTGGAAGGAGAAAGAAGAAAAAATAAAAATAAAAATCCTATATTTACATGAAAGGAGGATTATTTACAAGAGATGAGAAAGTATGCCGTCAAAAAGTAGATGAAACGGTCTTCCAAAGACCGATTCATTTGTCTCATCAAGTGTAACGACCCGCTATTTTGGACCATTCGCATCCGCACATGTCGGACTTGAATAATTCAAAATACTGCGTTGTTAATTTAAATTTGGAAAAACTGAACATATACAGTAAATAAGTAATCACAGATCACAGACACAGAGTAATAAATGCAGCGGAAATAAAAGAGATAGTAGTTCATGAAGCTACTATATAAATATATAAGTTACATCAGAGTTAAACTAGATACAACGGAAGATTAATACGATACATTAGATACAAATCAGAATACATCAGTGGAATCATCGAATACTGAAAGTAGAATAGATGGCTGGATCTTCAAGCAAAGCTCCAACTTCAAAGGTGAGTCTCGAATACTGGTACACTCAGTCTGACCCGAGCGTAAAGCAAAACACAAAACACTCGAGTCAGGATTAATATTCTTATATCAATAAATTCAACTCAAGCGAAATAACAATTGAAATACAAGTAACTCAAAGGATGTTTGGAATAACCATCCTTTAAGGATCCGTTAAACTATCTACTATGTAGTAGTGTACGGTAAATAGATAATGCCTATCAGAAATATAAGATATCAAAATAGTGTTAAGGTGTTACCATTATCCCCCTTAACACATTTTATATAAGTGTTATACTCTATATAGCACTGTAAACTCCACCGTAAACTAGTGGGCTATCAGGGAGTACTCCATAGGTATAACACAAAACAAATCGTAGTGGTCGCGTATATAGGGATCCAAGTATGACAAGGCACATGAGGCAATACCCAAGGTAGTGAAACTACCGTTTGCCTGATCTGGACTGGTGAGAACGCATCGCCGCAGCGATCGCAACACCGCGAAACAACACTCCCAAATCAAGGGTGCACCAATCGACAACAAGTGATGAATAGTTTTCGAAGAAGTGTGTTCGCTCGAGGTAGCTAATCCCCATTTGGCCCGGCACGGCTCCTGTTTTAGTCATTGCCAATTTGACACAAGTGTCAAGGCTATCCATTATCGTTCTCTTTCTTCAGTCATCATGTACATCATTCCAACCACTTCATTCTGGATCAAACTCCGCGCATAGTTATTAAAGTGGTTTTCGGTTTAGACAGAGAGTATGTCCATAACCGATTCCGGTCTCTTTAATAACTTTCGTAGTTATTTCACCGATTTGGTCGATTAATATATATTTCAAAACCAAATCAAATTCAATTTCAAATAGAATTTGTAAATCATCATTTGTCTTTCTAAATCAATTTCCATAATTTATGTTTCAAAACTTCCAAATTCATAATTTCAAAATCTTATAATTCAATTTCAATTTCTATTTAAAACAATTCAAATATTGATTCAAGTTCGTATATAAGTTTCATTCCGAAATCATTTAAATTAATTTAATTTAACATTCAAATCAATTTAACTTCATTGATCAATTTCATTAAATATTCGTTAAGTAAATTTGTCATTCAAAACAATTTCTATTTAATTTCCAATTCATTAAATCAATTACTTAAGTTCAACTTCATTACATCAAAACTTCAAATTTAATTAAATTTGCTTCGACAAAGCAACCCTTAAAATTACAAGTCTTACATTAATTTCAAAAATCACATTTGCATTTCTTGATAAAGAAATTCAATTTCACATATTCATTTACTTAGTTAAAATTTCAAAGCTCAATAAAATAAGAACTAAATTTCACTAATTAAAAGTTCAATTTTAATTATCAAAGGATTCAATTTAATTTAATTATTAAATAATTCAATCTCATTAAATTATTAAATAATTTCAAAACTTAATTCAATCATTTCTTAAATTAAACAACATTCTTTCATCAATTTCTTTATTAATATTTTATTTCGGATTATTAAATATTCACATTTAAATTTCATTAAAATTCAATTTCCAACTTCGTTTCAAAACCATATTATTTATTCAAATAAAATCTCCATTTTATTTTAAATCAAATTTTTGAAAAATCGGGTTTTTATTTAATTCTCTATCCTAGGTCAAAGTTCAATTTGGGTATTTATCATTTCAACCCGATTCCATTTCAATTCACAAATCAAAGCATAACAAAGGGAACTTGCAGTGTGATAACTGGGATGGTGTCAAAGTAAATAAACAATCAATAACAACAACCAATATCAATCCAATAATCAATTCAAATAATCCCGAAATAATCGTACTAATTCACATTGTTGTTTGTGCAAATTAATATAATTATTTCTAGAATCTACACTATCATTTCATGTAGATTAAAGATTATTACAATAATATTAATACGGTTCTTCATTTGATATCAATTATTCAATTTCATACTACATAAATTTTACAACATGCATTCAATGGTTCGAGGTATGGTTAATACTGTTTCAACGTGTCAATTTATTCAACATTTAAAAGAGGTCATATTATGCAAATGTCATCTAATCAAATTTAACACATCTCTCAAATCTAACTATCCTACGTCGATTCCAATTTCAAATTATTTATCACTTTCAACATTAACAATTTAACATCCAATGTCAACATCAAATAATCAATCATTTATCAACCAAACTAGATTATCATTGTATAAATAACAGATAATGGTGTCAGATGTCACAGGTGAACTGATACAGGTAGTAACATATATAACAGTGTAAATAACTAACAACAACATTTCAATTGTCATTTCAATTGAAATCAGATTTAATAAATAAAAGAACATTAATCGTGAGTGATTGCTCACCTTTCGAGGCTAGAGATGAACGAGAAGATGACACAGATACGCACACTGATACGGATGTTGAAATTGAGTTACGAATCCACGCACGAATCCCAAAACAAAGCTAGATTGGCATGAATCGACGAGCAAAGCTGTTAAATAGGAATTGCCGAAATCAAATCAAAACATTCAACATAGCAACAAATAAATAAAAAAAAACATGTCCTGCATCAAAGTTTAACAATATAATTCTATGTGCTACCGAGATCGAAATGGTCTGAAATTTGGTATGAATAAAGATCAAAACTTTTATTTCAAACTGCAAAAGAATCACTTGATTTGGACAAGAGACGAGAAAAGTTACGATGTCACGAACATAGACTCAGGCCATGTTGCGACCGTCCAATGTTCAGGTCTGAAAACCTCTCTGGGTCTGACTTTCAGGTAAGAAACAGAGGACTGAACCACCTCGTATGAAGCTAAAATTTTATATACAGAAAGTAGAAAACTTTATCTTTTAAATAAAAAGTGAATCATTGTATTCCGACGTAAGACGGAAGAGATAAGATGCGTCAAACATGAACTCAGGTCGTGTTTGCAGCAGTGTAAAATAATTTTAAGTACAAAAGAACAACTGCCTGGGTCTAACTTCCAGATCCTCGACCACTAATCAAACGATGTCGGATTTTGCTGAAATTTGACAAACATAAACTAGGTAACTTCGACTCTTTTTTAAAAATAGAATCAACCCATTCCGATAAAACATGAATGCGATATGATATCGTGAACATGAAGTCTAACTGCTGTTCAAAATAATAATAATAATAATAATAAAAAAAAAAATCGACATAAACAATTCTTGTATAAACTTATCAGTAACGAAAAGTTTAAAAATCTATGTATAATATATTATATAACTTACATTTTACTATGTATATAAGTAACTATAAAATAGACTACAACAACCTATAATATGAAGCAACTATTATATAAATGCAAACAATAGGTTATGTGTACTACTATCTATACAACTTATATAAAATAATGTATGCATGTTGATATGACTATATTTTCTGAGAATATATATAAGCTAATATGAGACAGGCTATATATATAAGCTAATATATATATAATGCACATTTGTTTAAAACCGGTTATATAGACATATAAACAAAAATAAGCATCTATACTTCTAAACATACCGTATAAGCATACATTATATATAAACAGAACACTATGCAAATCTTGTTTTGAACAGCTTCTATTAATTTACAATTTATAAACTTATATAATGTTAACAACGGACTATTGTAGATAACCATCACTCGACCCAAATATATATACTTTATATATATAAACTGTAATATATACATACTCATATATATAAGTTTAACACTTTAAAAAAATATTGCAGGCAGACTTATGTATGAATACAAACCCTTTTTATAAATATGTATAGATATACAATGGAATATATATATCTATATAACAGAACAAAGATTAAGCTTAAAATACAATATAAACACATATATATATTTATTAAAATATAACATATACCCTTCAAAAAAACGTACAGATATATGCCTTAGTATCTTGTTTCATCAGAGGAAGCATGCAGTGGCTCGGTGGAAGAAGAAGGGGAGGACGAGGTTAGTTCACGTGGCTATCTCAGGTCATGAGGTGGCGAGGAGGGGCAGCCAGATCGGCGGCCACGTCATGGATGCGTGCGGAAGGATTTCTGGTGAGGGACGGAGGCTGTTGCGCAAGGGGAAGTGCTACACGCGGGATAGGATATTGCCAGAGGGCGTGAGGCTCGGGTTGCGACCGAAGGGGAGGAGGCGGAGGAACTGCTGCCCTTCGTGGGCTGCGGTAGCATTAGAAAATGGCAGAGGTTGGCAAGTGATGGCGGGGTGGCTCGACTGGCAGAAAGTGAAGCGGGTGAGAAGCGGTTGCAAGAGAAAACAGCGGTGAGAAGTTGGGAGAGGATGACAGTTGATTGGAAGATGGTTGCAAAATGTAAGAGAAGGGAGGAAGGTGGAGGACGACAAAGAAAAGGGAAAGTCAGATCTGGAAGAATATAAAAGCTTGGAAAAGAATTGGACAAGGCAATGTTTTGACGTGGGGTGGGAAGCAGTGAATTGGACCAGAGGGTATTGAAACTAGAGAAAAGTATTGGAACCAAAGAAAAGCAAAAGTCACTAATTAATTTCTGGGAATCATAACAGTTGTGACCATTCACTATCTCACGTATGAACAATTGAAAGGACGCAGAACGAAAATGGACTTAAAACGGGTACTGGTGTCGCTAACCGTTTTGCGGATTTCGTCGTGCCCTGGACGCCGAAACACCCAAACGAATATACCGCGGTGATCAACATGACGAGTAGAGCAAACAGTATACAAATATCAGTGTTATGATTGAATTATAAAAATTCGAATTTTCTACTAGCGGAAAATGCAGCAAAAACGCAGAAAAATAAGATCGACGGAGCTAAAGAAGTCCGATTTTGGAAAAACGAAAAATGACGTCTTGCTCAGAAGATGATTTAGAATTTTTCTGTATAAAAATATTTGGGTTTTGAAAACATTTTATTTTCATCGCTTTTTAACTGAATAAATTTGAAGTAAATTTATGCGCGAAATAACTTTCATATTTTTGGATGAAAATTTACCAGTTGCTATGTTTAACTAGACGCATTCCAAATATCAAATTTATATTTCGAAATTTTATTGTTTAAATTTCACAAAATTTCAATTAATTACGTCATTAAAACAGTTAAAATTTATGGGTCGTTACATCAAGTATGCGAGACACAGCTTAAGCTCGAAAAACCAAACCGTAAAATATTTCAAAGTTGAATGTTGATTTGGAAAAACGAATGTCGTTTTATGAAAAATCGTACGAGTTGTATTGTTTTCAATGATTTTCGGGGTTGACAGAATAATTGATTGAAATTCAAATTTATTATCACCAAGTTGAAAGTCAAGTTCATCATCGAAAACTTCTTCAAAATTATTGATTTCAAAATCAAAGTGGTGATTTAAATCTTCCCCGTCGGAATTTAACAACTCGTCATCGAAAAGTCCAAAAAATTCATGTTCATTAAATTCGTCTTCCTTTGTTGGATTATCAACAATTTCATTGCGTATCTCAAGTTCAAAATTCAAAGTTGTTGTATTCAAATTTTCAAAATCGTGAAAAGGAAGATCGAATTTTAAATTTGGTTCCACACCCTTAAAAGAATTGAAATCCAAGTCAATTACCAAATTTTCAACAACTTCGTTAAGATTTACGTTTTCAATTTCAAAAGTTATTATTTGAAAATCGTCGATTTGGGTAAAAGATGGATTATTACTTAACTCGTTACACGTTGGGATTTGGTTTTGTTGTTCATGTTGTTTCATATAAGTTTCAAACAACGAATCCGTGTGATCATCGTAAATTTCGTTCATTTGTTCAACAAAATCCAATTTATAATTATTAGCTTGAGGATTTTCGATTTGGATTTGATGAGAACAAAAATTTTCAATCGCAAAATTATTTGAAAAGTTGTTTCAACTTTCATTTTGGTTTTGAAATTCATTTTGAAGTTCGAAATTGACTTGACATGAGTTAAACTCGAAATCGTTTGAATTTTGAAGTGAATTCAAATTTTGATTGTTTTGAAAACATTGATTTGGGTTATCAAACAGATATGAATTACACAACTCATTTATCATTTGATTTGGTTGTGTAGAGATTTCAAGTAAAGATGAAATGCAATTTTCAAGAGTCGAGGGTTGGTCATTGTTTTGAAAACTTTGTTGTTCAAAATTCGAATTGTTTAAAGAATAGTTGTCGTTAAAATATCCATACGAATTTGGACTGAAATCATATGGATTATATTGATTTTCACAACTATATTCAAGTGAGTAAGGAAAAGGAAACTCGGACATTTTCAAGAATTTTTTTTATAAAGGAAAAATATTTATAAAAAGAATTTATTTTTCAAAATGGAAAATTGATTTTTTTTTTCAATTTTTTTTTGTTTTTTTTGAAAAGATTTTATATTTTTTTTTGGATTTTGGTTTTTTTCTATTTTTTTTTGGATTTTTAAAATTTCAAAGAAAAAGTATTTAAAAATTTCAAAGGAAAAGGAATATATACAGATTTTTTTTTAATTTTGGATTTTGAATTTTTTTTTAAATATGCATGAACTAATGCAACTAAATGAATGCAAGGATTAATTACAAATGACTTATCCTAAGTTAACCCAAAATTGTATAATTACACATTGTCTTAGTTAAACAAGATAGTTCTTAGCCAGGTAACGTACAGGATTTATCGGTGCACCACGAATCACCATAGCAATACAACCGAAGGTTTAAGTACCTTCAGAGGAACAACCACTATAATATTTACGAATCACCGTAATATTTATAAATGGTTATTACTCTGCCGTAGCCTAGACACCAAGAAATTAAATTGTTCAAAGAAAACAACTTGTCAATATACAATTAAAAGTTATCGATGTCTAATCGTTATTATTAATCAAAATCTAGGATGAAATGCAAAGCAGAAAATAAACGTGTATTAACAATGCAACTACGAATGAAATTTTGGTTTTTTTTTACGAATTTTTCTTTTATAAAATGCAGGCAAACAACAATGCAAGGCAAATAAAAACAATATATATAGCAACCAAGCAGTTTTTTGTTTTTTTGGCAAGCAAAGCGAAGCAGTTATTTTTAGCAAGCAGCTCCTTTCCTTTTCTTCTTTTGCAACCTGAAAATAAAAACAAGATATATATACAGTTTTTTTTATATCGAAAAAGACACTAAAATAAATGAAAAACAAAACAAATTCAAAACAACCCCCGTTTTTTTGGAAGAGACTCTTTGGTTTTTTTTTATTTTTGTTTTGGAAAGGAAACTTAAAAGTACTATTTTACTTCAAAAAAAAAATTCTCAAACAAACAAAAGTTTTTTTTCTTTTAAGAAATGAATTTGCAAAACAAGATGAAAACATCCCTAAACAAAACCCACTACCCAAGGCTAACCAAAATTCTCAAAAAAGAAAAGGGAAAAAGAAAAAAAGAAAAAAAAAATCAACCCGGCCCGGCCCAAAGTCATACAACATCTGCTCTTCAACCCATAAACTAAGCAATTCGAGAATTCACTTCGTATATTTTTTTTTAAATCCAAGTTCCTGTCTTCTTCAAAATCGACTTTCAAAAATACGATTCTAATTAAAATTGCAAACTCCACTAATGATTTGAATCAGGCACTTTATCGGTTGCAGTGGTGCTAGCTCTTGGTCGCGAGTGATCAATTTGGTCCTTGATTGGGTTTTCGAGCATCTGTTGTTGTCGATTGATGGAGACTGGAGGTTGGGCTCGATTTTGGGGATTCAAGGAGGTTTGGCAATTAGAGTGCTGGTCAGAGATGCGTTTCTCGATGGCGAGGTGATTGGGGGCCGCGGGTTCGAATTGGGCGTCGGACTTGGAGTTGATCGTTTCGGCAAGTCGCGGAGATTGTTGAAGTCGAGGTTGCAATTTAGGGTCGCGGTGGTGATGTAGGATGGAAGTGGTACATGCTTATGGTATTTGTGGATTGAGGAGAGTGGTCGGCAGTTCTCTGTAATCGAGGCAATGCAGTGGTATTTCGTGGGTTTGTAGCTTTTGCGGTTGGTGATTTTGAAATCAGGCAAATGTTTTTCGGTGAAGGCACAGTTGGTTAAGGGGTTCTCGTTGCTGTCGTTTGTGAAGTGGTAGTGTGCCTGTAGTGGCGCTGCGATGTTGAGGCACGCAGCAGTTTTTACTAATGACAGGCTGTGGTTGATGGTAGGTTACAAGAGCTTGATGGTTGCACTACTGACAGGTTGAAGCTTGTCAGTTGATGGTGGTGTCAGTGCGGCATGGTGGAAATGCAGATGAACGCTAGTATGTTGTGCGATATGATGAATCTGGGGATGGTGATATGGTTATGATGTAGTATGCACTATTAAGGCAAGCAAGGCGAAATTTCGGCAGTAAGGTAGTGATCATTGTCGAGTATGCTTTGAGGTGGATATGTGTTTGTGAAGCGGGGGAGATGAGTGACCAGTGGTCAGGGGAACTTGAAGTTGCAGTGTTGGTTTGACAGTTTGGTCCGTTGAGACAGAGATGCAGGCAAATGAAACGTTTGGTGGTTTGGTATAGAGTAGTTGCAGTGACGTGATGGCTGTTATGGCTGGAGGCTGTTGGCAGTTATGTTGATCACTTTGATGGCACAGTGGGAAGGGTAGTATAGGGTAGTGTAGAGTTGTAAAAAGTGTAAGCAACTGTTTGATGATGCAACAAGTTGATGATGCAAAGCAGATGGGTGGAGGCTGTGTTTGTAGGAAGAAGCTGTGGTGATATTCAACTGTCGTTGGTGATTATGAAGCAGTATTTGCAATGTGGATGGATGAAGTGGTATGGATAGCAAGTAGATGGTGGAAAGAAGTTTGGTAAGGGATATGTGGATGGTTTATGTTTGAAGTGTGGTAATTTGGAGATGTGAACAGAAGTGTAGTATGGTGAAGTAGAGGAAAAGTGATAGGGAGGAGGCTGTTTGGAAATGCAGTATTTGGTGATTCAGGTTGATGGTTGAACTCGGGTAAGGATTGTGGTTTGTATGAAGGTGTGAGTTGAATGGAAGTTTGTAGAAGTGAAGAGAAATGTTGAAGTGAAGAGAATTTTGTAATGTGGGGTTGCGGGCAAGCACACAGTGCACAGGAACTATGCACACAGTGGGTTTTTTTAATGTATTTGCAATGTAAAATCTAGAAAATGAATGTAAAATGTAAATGAAAATGCAATGCAACAAATAATTTTGTTTTTGAAATGAAGTTGTGAGTTTTCATTTTTGAAATAGAAATGCAAATGGAAAAACAAACAAGAAAACAACATACACACACCAAAATGCAATCAAAATCACACAAATACACAATTTTTTTTAAATGCAAACAAACACACAAAAATCAAACAAAAATAATTCGAAAAATAGAAAATCAAAAACAAAACAATTTCCCGGCAACGGCGCCAAAAACTTGTTCATCTACGGATTTTCTATCGGTTTAGAAAACCGTCGAACGAATTTAGAAATAAATTTATCGCAAGCGCACGGCGTACTATTGAAGTACGTGGCGAGTACGGGTCGATCCGCAGGGAATTAATGATTTTAAAAATTCTATTCAATCAAATTATACCAAAGTCGAGAGATTGTTAAGCTAGAAAAATGAGAAAACAAACAAAGAGAAAATAAATGCAAATATAAGAGTTAAATGACAATTTAGAGAATAAATCCACTCTCTAGATCATGTAGTTCAACACATATGAAATCATAATCTCTCTTTTATGGTCATTAGTGCTTTAATTGATGTGTTTATCATAAGTATGACATATTTGTGCTATTGATTAGCCAATATAAGCCATCAAACTATAACACACCCCTTAAACCACTTACTAGCTTTCATTAAACTTGATAATGAAATCTATTTTAAGTATGGCCTATTAACTATTGATTAGAAATATAAACCATCAAATTTTAATTTCAAATCACTTTCTTATGCCATAATCATATTTTGATGAAGAGGCATTTGTGTTAGTGATTGTTTAAGCATAGCCTATTTGGTGTCAACAATATAGGCTATCAAATTCAAAGCAAGAACAACAAATAAAACACTTCATTGCTCATCATTAAGCACAAAAAGAGAGCATGAATTAACAAATAGTTGAAGCTACATAATTAGAGAGCTTCATTACCCCTAAATTGAAGGGGTTTAGCCTCTCATATTTGTCATTTGATTAACAAATGTAGCTAGCAACATGAAAGAAAGGAAAATGAGAGCTAATGGAAAAGAGAAGCTAATTAACAAGAATTAAACTACTCTACTTTGCATGAATGTAAATCTACACTACCAACATTAAAGTAAATGAACAAGGAAAGAAAATGAACAAGTAATTAAATTGCATAAGAAAAAGAAAGGAAATTACATGAAAATAAAAATGGCTAAGTAGCCATGTAAAGAGAAAGAGAGCTTTCTTTTTATTTCTAAGCTAAAAACTAAACTAAAGAGAGACTAAGAGAGAAGGAGGCTACATGAAGATATGGGGTATTTATACAAGTGTTAAACCCTAATTCATATTTTTGGGAATGCCCAAAATGCCCTTGTAGGAAGTGTGGTGGCCAAGTTATCATTAGCTTCAATAATCCCTCACTTAAATGTACATGAAGCCATTAATTCCATAAGCATGTGCATTAGCCTCTAATTTGTACATTAAGGTAGGTGGGTAGGTGGGGTCCTCCATTATCTTCACTTTGAATTATTTCTATCTTCATTTGTTCTCTTCACTCTTGTGCATGCATGTGTCTTCATGAAACCACTCCTATTTGAGATCAAATTCCTACACAAATATATATAAATTTCCAATTAATTTTTCTCAAATTAATATATGCACAAAAATGACCATTTTGCCCTTGGATGAAGATGAATATGTGACGATTTGAAAATAATATGAATTTTGGTTTAAACAAGTTAAAATGCCCGATATGATCATTTATTTAATTTAAATAGATTAAACATGGTGATAAAAATATGCACATTTACGTGCACATCACTTCCCTTCTTTATCAACCACCCTTTCCGGTCAAGACTGATATCCTTTAAGTCATCGCTCTCTGTTCCTTCCCTTAACCTTTTGATGCATTCAGCCAAAACTGGATCCTCCTCCTATTTAGAAGCTCTCTTCTCTATCATTATCGGTCGAACTTCTAAACAAGACAATACAACACTTCCTGCACTAGAATCTTCCTCGGATCTAAACTGCACTCTACAACCTGACAATGCTTCCAAATCTTTCCACTCAGAAATCATAGCCAATATTGCATTATGATGTTTCCTGCTAAGTGCATCTGCCATCTTATTTCCTTTCTCAGGTGTGTACTCAATTCCAAAATCATAAGGAGCAATAAACTCCAACCACCTTTGTTGCCTCATGTTCAGCTCCTTCTGAGAGAACAAGTACTTTAACGACTTATGATCTATATAAAGCTCAAATCGCTCTCCCAAAAGATAATGCATCCATACCTTCAAAGAAAATATAACGGCAGCTAACTTCAAATCATGCATTGGATACCTAACTTCATGTGGTTTGAGCTGTCTAGAAGCATAAGCAATCACCTTACCTCTTTGCATCAACACAGCACCCAATCCAGTTCCACATGCATCAGCATAGACAACCGAATATTGATTCCCCTCCGGAACCACTAACACCGGTGCATGGGTCAATACGTGTTTCAAGATCTGGAATGCTTCTCACACTTATCAGTCCATACAAACTTCACTTCTTTTCGCGTAAGCTTAGTCATCGGTGCAGCTATCCGTGAAAAATCCTTTATAAACCTATGATAATATACAGCCAATCCAAGAAAACTCTTTATCTCGGTCACCGTCTCGGGTCTCTTCCAATTATTCACCACCTCGATCTTAGTTGTATCTACATACAACCTTTCTCTGAGACTACATGACCAAGGAACTTCACTTCCTTCTTCCAAAAATGACACTTCGAAAACCTAGCCTTCAACTAATGCTCCCTCAACGTCTCGAGCACGACTTTAAGATGAACTTCATGCTCCTTCTCATCCTTAGAGTATATCATAATATAATCTACGAAGACCAACACAAATCTATCCAAGTGCTTTTGGAAAATTTGGTTCGTCGGGTCTACAAAGAATGCTGGCGCATTAGTTAGTTCGAACGGCGTAACTAACCATTCGTATGATCCATACCTTGTTCTAAATGCCGTCAAAGGAATACTATCCTCTACCACTCTAAGCTAATGAAATACAGTCGCTAAATCCAACTGAGAGAATACCTTGGCTCCACTTAACTGATCGAACAAATCATCAGTTCTCGGCAATGGATATCGGTTATTTAACGTCTTCTCATTCAACTTATGATAATCGATACATAGCCTTAACGATCTGTCTGGCTTCTTATCAAACACTACGACAACTCCCCATGGCGAAGTACTCGATCAAATAAAATTCTTGCCTTCCAAATCCACCAACTTCACCTTCAACTCTCTCATCTCCGTAAGTTTCATCCTTCTTGGTGGCCTACTCACCGGTTCTGTTCCAGGCACCAAATCAATCCGAAACTCAATGGCTCGTTTTGATGGCAGTCCAACTACCGGCTCAAACACATTAGCAAACTCTCTAACCACAAAGACTCGCTGCAACTCATCCTCCAACTCCATGATAACCAGTAAAGCATTTACTTCGCAACTAGGGTTCTCAGCGGTATAAACTATCTGGTCACTAAAATCCAGGTGTCTAAGTGATATTTTCCTATCATGGAAAAATATCCTAGCATCATATTTACTTAACCAATCCATCCCAAGGATAATCCCAAATTCCACAAAATCAAACACATACTAACAGAAATCAAAAGTATGACCTAGCAAATCAAACTCTAAATGGTCACACCTCATCCCAAGTGTCGCATACCCTCCTATCGGATTTGCAACCCTTAAGGAAGTAACTAAGCATGAGGGCTCTAGATTAAGCTTATCTACTAAACATCGAGAAATAAAAGAATGTGATGTACTAGTATCAAATAGAACGCTAACAGACATACCATGAATCTGTAGCGAGCCTACCAGAATAGCCTTCCCTTTCTCCTTCACAACTGGCCTTGAAGTTGCGAGCTCTAATGCATAAACTTGCCCCTTTCCATCTCTTGCGAGCTCCTTGCATTTGTTCTTATAATGGCCGATCTGATCACAATTAAAGCATCGGATGTTCTTTTTCCCAATCACCTCCTTTCCTTTCTCTTTTTCTTTTCCAATCCGACACTCATTAGCATAGTGTCCCTTCTTATCAAATTTATAACAAACCACTTCAGCTTTTCCCTTCTTTTGTGCTCCTCCTTTCCGAGCATTCTTATTCTGGAAAAAATTTCTTTTATGGCCTTGACCCACCTAGGCCTCCTTCATTTTCTTTCTCAAACATGCTAACGCCTCTTCCTGCCTCAGCGTCATTTATACCAATACATCACTTGGATCTCTTAAGTATGGAAAAGTAGCACTTATCAATTCTGGCCTCAAGCCTCTTATAAACTTCTTATTCCTCCCGATCACCGTATCAACCAAAGCATACCCGTACCGGGCAACCTCTTCTAATTTTCTAGCATATTCTAGAATGGACATCTCTTCTTGCTCCAGTTCAGCGAACTTCCTAACCAATACCGACTGCGCCATCACCGACATAAACCTTTCTTGAAACCTTCTCCTAAACTTCGCCCAAGTCATGGTTTCCTCATCAACACCAGCTATAACAGTATTCCACCAAAATAGAGAAGCTCTCTGAAGCTGTCTTGAAGCTAATCTTCTCTTCTGCTCGTCGTTCAATCCTAGGTCAGTAAAATTCCTCTCGTAATGCAACAACCAATTTTCAACCTCAATCGCATCTTCAGTTCCAATGAACGGCATCCCTCCAAGCCTGATATAGTCTCCGCTCAAGTTAGCATACTGGTTGACCATCGGAGCTTCCTAAACTCTACCTCCAGCTGCAATTCTAGCTTGCATCATGTTTACGAAAAACTGATACATGGTTCCCATGTCCACTTGGGGAACCCCAGCACCAACATTTTCAACTCGAGCCTGACTGGGACCTCTTCTAGTATTTGGTCGGGCATTTCCATTAGTGGTGGTGCTATCTCCTCCAAGGTTAACTCTACCTCTTCTTCCTTCCATATATGTATTCAAGCTTCATGAGATACAAATGAACAGCCTAACTAAGATAGGAGTCTAGAGATATATCATATACTTATATATAACGAATACAAGTACGTTACAATAGCGTTATCCCATACCCCGATCTTAAATCTAATTACTAAGGATTATTTTTTAAAAAACCATTTTTAGTTAAAAGTATTTCATAAACCATGCCCTGATACCAAGCTGTAACGTCCCCTATCAAGAGGCCCAAAACTGAGCGCTACAGATACTGCAGTCATCTATAGTATTAGCTTCCGGCGACTAAATACGACTTTGTTAATTGTATCTATAATATCAGAAGCACTTGAATATGAAATAAAATAAATATTTCAAACAACTTTTACTTCATTACATTTAAAACAGATGTTCTATATTCAACTTACATAATCCCAAATACGTTCCCAGGAATAGATAAAATATACTTATTACAAATACGCCAAGAGCGGTATATTAAGATGCCCCTTTGGATGATCAGAGTCATAGAGTCATAATAGACTTAATACAAAACACAACGGAAATACATCAAAACAGAAAATAAGAACTGGAACTCCTAAATAGCTATCCGTTTTCATCCTGCAAGCCTCTGGTAACGTTATTCGTCATCCTACTAAACCTGAAAAAGACCTTAACCCCTCGGCTACTCAAATTAATTTTGAGCACCCGAGAGTTTAAAGGGAAAACATAAACTTCGAGTCAGACATAAATACGGGTATGAATAATACTATACATCCCGGTTTAGTATGTTAAGTGAGACCACGTCGCTTAGCGGAACAGGTTTCCCCTCACTAACATCCTTTTAAAACATATCTTTGCAAAACCTTTTCCTACAACCAAAACTGGTTAAATACTGTAAAACAATTCATTATATAAACATACATAAATATCAGGTAATAATGAACTATCTGTTCAAACACATAAGTTTTATTTGGATAAATTTTAACCTTTTGCTGACTCGGGCCTACCAGCCAATATAATCAAAATTAATCTAACACCTGTTAGATATTCTTCTTCTGGATTACCTATCCTTAACTATCTGTTAAATACTTCACTTTTGGACTGTCTGTCCTTAACTATCTGTTAAATACTTTGCTTCAGAACGGTCTGTTCCTAACTTACTCAACTCCCAGGTCTCCCTGATCCTAATGGTTTTTCGAACTCACCAATAACCTATCTGTATACAAACATATATTCCTTTCGGTGTGTAATCATAATTTTATTCTACTTTTGACAAATCCCTACACACAGGAATTTTTGACAACAATTAGCTAGGGCTAATAGCTAACATATAGGGCGTGACCCCATACTAGTCCCATCTGGTTTTCTATTATCAGAGTCATTTTCACTTAAGGATCCCTTCCCATAATTTTCCTTGAAAACAATTTTACAATGATTTAAAACCTTTAAATCAAAATTATGCAAGGAAAATATATATTCTTTATGCTTTACTCAAAATCACATTACTATGTTATATATATATATATATATATATATATCTTCTTTACTCAAACCTTAGTTGATGAAAACATTTTGACATTATAAAGTTATCCTTTCTAAATATTTGAAAGTACCCCTTTCCAAAACCAAGTGGAAACCTTTTAGTTATCTAGGCTAATATGCTAAAACTTTACCTTTCGAAACCATTCATCAAACCTTTCGAAGCCATTGAAAACCAAACCTTTCGAAAGCAATAAAACTTTGGACATCCTTATTTTAAAAATCACATTTAAAACATTTCCTTAGAAAAAAATGGAAAACCTACCATCCCTAACCTTTCAAAACCATTGAACTAAAACCTTTCAAAACTAGTGAACTCAAACCTTTCGGAACCATTGAACTAAAACCTTTCGAAATAATTGACCTTAAACCGTTCGAAACCATTAAACTCAAACCTTTTGAAGTCATTCGATAAACAAAACTTTCGAAATCATTCAATAAGCATACCTTTCGAAGGCATTAAACCTTCTAAAACATAAACTTTTCGAAGACTTACTGGGTTCAATTTATAACAAGTGGAAAATCTACTTTTAAAACCTTTCGACTTCATTGGAAGCAACCTTTCGACTTTGTCGAAAGCTCTACTTTAAAGCTTTAAAACTTAACTTTTAAACAATAGGCTTCAGCCTTTAAAATAACTTCTTCGGAAGCTAGGGTTATACTTCAATTAGAAAAACAAAGATAAGTCACCTATGTCGAAAGCTTTCTTTCGAAAGCATGGAGAAGCGGCCGTTTTAAAACAAGTAAACCTTTCGACTTTGTCGGATGGTTTCAAAACAAAACAATAATAATGCGGCAGGTTTTAAAAACCTTTATTCGAAATACTTGACTTGGTCGAAAGCAACCAAGTCGAAAGCTCCTTTTTGAAAGGAAGCAGGTGAAAGCTTTTGGTTTATAAAACAAACATATCCCAACCTCTTTGGCCATCAACCTTTCGACTAAGAACCCTTTAACCTTGTCCAATTCATTACGTACTAAGTAACTTGATACCATATGCATTAGTTTGACCTTGTCGAAAGCTATTAACCTCTCAACCTTGTCGAAAGGTCTGGGTCGGAAGGTTTAATGCCGTAAAACGCTGAAACATGCTAAAAGTATGATTTCTTTATTTTTAACTTAAAAAGGATAACTTTTTAACTAACCTGCCTTTGTTTGTGAAATTCTCATTGGTTAACAAATATTTTTCAAAAAAGTGCTGCCACTCTTTTCAGAATTAAATAATCATTTTATTTTATAAAATGCCCATTCTCCTTAATTAAATATATAAAACATTTAAGTCCCATATATTAAATAATTTTATATATTCATCAAATCAATTAGGAAAAATCAAGAAAAATTCTAGAAGTTCTATTATATTATGTTTTCCAACATATAAAATTCCAAACCCAAATAATCATTATATTAGCCGTAAATAAGTTATAACCTAATAAATCATTTTCTTCACTAGAAAATTAATATAAAATCCATATTAACTCGAAAAATTATGAAAATTGAAAACCATCTCTAAAATATCATTTCTGACCTATGTATAAATTTTCAAGGCATTTGGATGTCATTTTGTAGGGTTTTCAGATCAAACACATCATAAAAACTAATATGAAAATGTATAATTCACCAACAAGCATATTATAACTTTAATCATAATAAAACATGGCATAAACTTGCAAAATCATTACGGATCTAATCCAAAACCGAAAACCCTAAGAAAATGGGATGAAGTAATTATTCACCTTAGCTATGAGATTAAAAGATGTGAGATTTGATGTTGATTATTTTGATTATCTTCCTTCACTTGAATCCTAGCTTTAATCTTTCCTTGAGAACAATAATGGTAGCCGGACTTGGTAAAATTTTAGTTTAAGTGAACATGAAATGAACATGAGTTTCATTCTCCTAAGGGTTTGGGTATAAGCCTCTCCTATTTCAAATATTACCCTTACTCATTTCCTAACATATTAGTTTTTGTTATCTCATTTGATTTATAATTAACATGGCACGACTACCCTTAATTTAATCAAGTCTCAACCCATTAATTATTTAATTTACCCAATATTCTAAATGATGTTATAAAAATATGGGGTGTTACAGGACAAGCCCTTGGTCGTGCCTCTGGTCAGGTCAAGGCACCTCTTGGAGGGAGGACGGAGTAAGCCTTTAGCCACGCCATAAGATGGCCAGGTTAAAGCACCGAGTAAGCCCTTATCCGCGCCACGCTATGGCCAGTTTTATGCACCTCCTAGAGGAAGGATGGAGTAAGCCTTTATCCGCGCCATAAGATGGCCAGGGTAAAGCACCGAACAAGCCCCTGTCCATGCCGCAAAAGGGCCAGGGCAGGGCGCCTCTTAGAGGGAGGTCGGGTAAGTCCTTGGTTCCGGTCTCTAAGATGAGCTAACCAAGAGCACCGGACAACAATGGGCTAAGATGTCTAGGCCCAAGAAGTGGCCCGCTAAGTAATGGACTAAGATGTCCAAGACCAAAAGGAGGCACATTCAGTAATAGACTAAGATGTCTAAGCTCGAGAAAGAGGCATTTCAAATTATGGACTAAGACGTTCAAGCTCAAGAGGCAACTTGACAAATTACTTCTATACAAGACCTGAAGGGTTCACACATCAAAGGAGTAGAACAAGGCTCCACTTATAAATACCCGAATCTTGATTTCGGGACTTTCATTTCTGAAACATTATCAATCAATACCCGAATCTGGGTTTTGGGTCTTTCACATCGAAATGTCGCCAATTAGTACCCAAATTTGGGTTTCAGGATACTTATTTCAGAGCTCTATTATTTAATACCCGAATCTGGGTTTCGGATCTCTATCGATCACCGATTATCTTAATATACCTGAATCTAGGTATCGAGATAGTTACGTATCTGAACCCTAATTTGGGTGTGAAATTTACATAATGAAATTCTATTATTTATCTCAAATGCACGAGTCTGGGTCAAAGAATATTACCATAAAGATTGCTATTAAAAGTTTTTGAATGTGAACTTCGGATTTCTAACTTTTCAAATCCCATTAATGTCAAGGAATGGGTTGGAGAGTTACTACCTCAAAATTTCAGACACTGATTTCTAGATTTGGTTCTTTATTAAATAAAGGTTACATCCTAATATTTATACCTCTATGATAAGGTGGAATTTTCTATCAACAAATTTCGAACATTCCAGCCAAGTGGAAGGAGTTAAATTCTTGATCATCCCTCATCATGGTTAAAGATGATATTTTAACATATAGTACAAACTACTTTTCATACAATTAACAGGATGATTTGTTAATCTAAGCACATGACATACATAGACAAATATGTCGATTTCAATCTAACAATTAGAAATATTTTTTGCTACATGCTTTTCATGAAAATCAAAACAGCAAGGAATAACAAAAGATGCAACAAGTACAAAAATCAATGAATGTGCAATTCAAAGGCATTTCAGAAGTGACAGTACAGAAAAGGATTGCAAATAAGGTGATATTTACAAAGTTTATGTGATTTACATAAGTTATGAAATTGTTTACAAAACTAAAAAATTATTTACATGTATGCTAGATTAATTTACATAATTCAAACATGTAAATGGATTATAAATCTTGAGCGGCTTTATCAAGAGTTTTCGCAATCGAAGTATCTACAACGTGATGAATTGCGGCATGGAGAACTTCCCTAAGTTTCTTTTCCTTTCTTATTATTTGGTTCTCGTCGTCAATCACATCAATATTGGTCTTCAGGGCATGGTAAAGCTCTGTTCGCAGCCCTAAGGGTTTTATTATCCCTTTCTAGCTCTACGGCGTGCTTTTGAAGGAAGTAATATCGCGTTCGAGCTTTTGATTCTTAGCAGCATATTCGTTGACGGTCTGAGAATATTTCGCCTTCAGTTGCTCCTCAGTATACTTAACTAATTCAATTTAACTCTACGACGCTAATTCCCCACAACATTTTCATCTAAGCCCGGAGGAGGGTTGAGCATAGTGGGGAATTTCTAGGCCACATGGAGTTTTGATCTTGTGGGTTTAGTAGTCAAAGAGGCAGCATTGGGGATCAGTAGGTCAATGCTCGAAGTCTTGTCCTCCATAATGAATTCCAAAGAGGCACACTATGCCCGACTATCTTTTAATTTCAACTCCAAGTCACTTATTTGCAGAATAAGGTCAGACATCTTTTGATCGAAGTCGATTGTGGGATCTGTCTTCATTTGTCGTTTAAGCGTGGTGATCGTCTCATCTTTATTCTTGATCTCAGCCTTGAGGTGGGTGATGTGATCTCTTTGGCCGTTGGCGATGGTTTTCTAATAAGATGTCGTCGCTAGGCACAATCCCTCCACTTCTTTGCAACAACTTCTCTCTAATAGCATCAATGCATGACGATAAATTATGAGGAAAAGAAGTTGTGATAGTTGAAGCTCCTATTTAAGCAAAAGAGATAAAATAAAGTCAAAATCAAGCTAAGAAATCTCTTTATTATTATAGTAACAGATTACAACTCAAAAAACAACGAAATTAAAAGGTACAATAAACAACTTGATTACATTTAAAGCTGGAAAACTACTTTTCTAACTTTATCTAGAGAGTTAGCTGAAAGCATAACTGTCGAATCAAAAGGCATAGTAACTCCTTCTGGGGTTATGACCGGTGGGCATTTACTATAGTCCCATTTCCCAACTGAGGGACTATCGCGACCACAAATTAATTTAGACTGGAATGTTCTGATCTCTCTAAAGAAAGTTTCCTTCTCATCATCGAGGAAGTCAAAACGAAGGCGAGGGTATTCCAAGTACAATTTTTGTAAATCTCGAAGAAAGTAATATCTCGCTAATTTCGATGTCTTTAAAATTAATGCATTTTCAGAGTAAAACCTTCTCAATTGGGAGGACTTTGCTAATTTCTCTTTCGGATCCTCAGCTTGGGCAGGAGCAGGCTCACCTTCTAGGGCAGCGGAAGGCCTGGGGGATGCTGGTGGAACATCCTTTTGAGGAGATGACTCTTTTTAAGGAAATTCAGCTTAATCGCTATCGTCACCCTCTTTGTCACCATCAAGATCTTGGCCTCCAGCAAGGTCGTCATCATCATTATCACCATCACCATCGTTATCATCATCACTGCCATCGCCGTCATCCTTGTCACCCTCCTCCTTAGAGTCTGATTCGATTTCAAAGGAGGGGACATCAAAAGAAATAAATTCAGCAACATTAATTTCTTCCGTGTCCTCATGTTCAATACCCTACTTCATGTGATTGATTTTTCCCATCACTTTTTCGGCTAGAGCAGGATCAAGTGAAAGAAAACCGAAGTCAGGGAAATTCTTCTAGTTGTCGGTATATGCAAGCATAAAGGCATCTTCATAGTTCTTCCGCATCATCTACCCTAAGGTGACATCGACAAACTAGGACACTTGCTTCCTGACGTCAGTAAGGGTACGGACATCAAGTTTAAGCAAAGATCTAGTCTTTTTGAATTTATCTTACAAAGAGATGTTCTTCATGACCAAGTGAGCCTTCTCATCTTCTGAATCCTTCAAAGTGAGCTCAATAGCCAGCTTCTCATTGGAAACAAGTTGATGAGCACACCTTTCTGCCTCTAGATCAGACTTAACTTGAGCAAGAGAGGCCTTTACTCATTCTAATTCTATGGAGGCATCATCCTTAGTAGCAGAAATTGAAGACACTTAGTTTCTGAGCTTAGAATTTTCCTCTTGAAGCCTGGAGGATTCGGCGGAAGACTTTGAAACATGTTCATTCAAAGCTAACCAGCTCTTTAAGATTTGAAAGAAAAATATAACACAAGTTAGTGATTTAAGAAAAAACCAATGCTGATAAGGATAGTTAAAGAGAAACTTACCAGAAGTTGCTGCTCCATTAGAGAGCGATAATGCCCCGTCAAATCTGGAGTGAAAGAGGGAGGGCAAGAAGAAGTAAAAGATTCAAAATGCAAAATGAGCTGAATCATCTCTTCAAAATTTGTGGATGGAGGAGTAGAAGATGATGGCTTCAGAGGAATTTGTTTCACGGAAGGGGTCGTCAATAAAGCCAGCTGCATCTGCTCAAGTGCAGCTGGGGAATCAGAGATAGAAATGTTTGAAAGAGGGTCAGAAATAGGTGGAGTTTACTTCGGTTTGTCTTTTGGGGCTTCAACAATAGGGCTCTTCGAAACTTGTTCAAAAGATAAGCGTTCCCCCTCTTCCTTCACTTCTATAAGTTTAGCAATTTTCTTCGGAGGCGCATGTGGAAGATTCCATTAGCTTCCTTTTGAAAGTTTGTTTGGACTTTGCAAAGGAGGCAATAATTGATGTCACTCCAAAAGTTGGTGGAGGAGGGGCAACACCGCTAGCAGACATTGTGACTTGAGAAGAAGTTGAAACAAATTCAAGCAGATTAAAAGACAGCCAAAATAATTCAAAGAATACCATGGACGAAAAGCAAATACAAGACCAATAACGTACTAGGGTTTGCACAGATTGGAGACATTAGAGAGAAGTGTTCAGCATCTCCCAGGGAGAGAAAGCGTTTTCCGCGTGAAGTGTGCTAGACAGAGGGAGAAGTTCCTAAGACCTTCTATCCCGCTGATAGAAGAGAGTGCTTTCTTAAATTTGAGGGAGTTAGAAGCATCAATCTTCTCCCAGTTTGCCTTGAAGCCACAATTAGAGAATCAACTGTTCCCTTGTCGACATCATTAAGTTTTTTGGCAAGGACACCTAATAAAGTAAGAGATTAGTTAACATAAAACATTGAGTAAGGGAAAGACAACACAAGTCAAGACTTACGGGGAGAAGCAAAAGTCCCACGAATATTGGCAAAGCATTTAACGAAGAAGAACTGGTTCTCCCAATCCCTAAATTTGTTGACCCCATCAGATACTAACTTCTTCTAGGGGTTAACTCTGTATATTTGGTTGTTGAGATTGTTCAGCTTTACCAACCTAGTTAAGAAGTTTAGCACTTCAGCATTAAGAGAAGGGAGCCCGGATTCCAGCCCCATCATCTCTAGAGACAGGAGATGATGTAGATGTTTGGAGACAACTGGATTGGGGAAATTACAACATGAGATAGATATGAAGTAAGAACTTTGGAAAAGGTAAGAATCCGCCATGCCATATGTGGATGGCAGTATAAGAAAAATACCCTTCAAGAGGGTTGGCTATGGTGTCAGTTTCCTCAAAGGGAATAACTTCAATTCCGTTGATGCCAAAATCATTGAGGATGGCATTAACTTCATTTTGGGATGCAATGGAAGAATTCTTGGAAATGGCTTCAGCTTTCTTCGGAGAACTCATGATTCTGCCAGGTGAAAACATTTTAGTTAAAATCCTTGGTTATTTATGTGTTTGGAATACTTTCAAGAATTAGACAAAGAAACCTACTTAGATAAATTAAATCTGAAAACAAATATGAAACCTCAAACCCGCCGTTCGTAGCTCGGTTGGTTTGGGAACTGAGAGATGGAAACCAAAGGACTGTGTCCGGGCAGGTTCGAATCCCAGCGCCAAACCATCAGTGGGAGTTTCAACGTTAAGCATCCGTGTGCGACGACTAAATAAAAGCGGGGTAGACACACGGCGTGGGGTTTACTTAAGTGAGTATCAATGAATATCATGATCTTAAGGTTCCCCATGATCTCAAAAAAAAAAAAAAATATGAAACCTCAAGATTGTGCAAATAGATAAAGTCAAAAACCAAAAAACACTAGGCTTCCGACAAAGTCGAAAGGAAAAGAGCATCATCATTTAACAAACATGTCTCGACATTGTCAAAAGCCTAAATAAAAGTGTTCCTTGAGCTATCGACAAAGTCGAAAGGTTAAAGCATAATACTTGTTCGTACATCACTTTTCAACAGTGTCGAAAGCTCTGTAAGTACCTAATTGCTAAGGAAAGATAGTTAGGATCAACTAAAAAACTTAAACAGACATATACACTACAAACATTACATAAACTAGACAATGGGACCCTTCGACATTGTAGAAACCAATAACTTAGGTTATCTGAGGAAAATGCTGATGTTGGCGAAACCTAACCCTCTCATTGAAGTTGAAAGGTTCTAGGTTAAACTTATATGTACTTAAGATGTTTCGACAAAGATGGCCAAAAAAAACTCTTGGCGGGTTTCGACCTAAAAGATAAAGGTGGTGTCGAAGGGGTTGCAGGGATGTGGTAATTCCAAAAATTAACTAAGAAAAATGGATTGCAATCGAAACCATGGATTTCAACTAAGTCGAAATGTTTTTCTATCGAAGGAGCTCCTACTCTCTACCTAATAGCATAACCTTTTGACAAAGATGATCTAATTGGCATTACAACACCTTTCGACCCTATCTAAAGGGGATAAGGAAGCAAACCTAATGTTGTCGCCTCAATCTCTTTCGAAGGGGTAGAAAAGTCATTTTGTGGCGCCAATTTTTCACACGTACACGTGAAACTTTCGGGTATCGGGAATCAGGTTCTATTAACTCACGAATCCAATTGCAAATCCAAGTTTCAATATTTTCTTAATGAATAAGTAAATCAAATCTGTTAACAAAATGGTTTCAAACAGAAACTGATCTTTCTCTATTTCAAAAAGCATGAAAATAATTAACAAATTGAGAACCCAGATTACTAACGATGAATAGAAATTGAAATTTTCGAAATAAAATCTAAACCCGATATTTAGAGGGGTTTAAGCATTTTCTACTGGCGATTTCAAAATCACAAACACGAAAAACAAATTTTATTAATCCCAGAAATAGATTTTGAAAAAGTTTTTTTAGTAAATCGAATCAAATCTACCTTTAAAAAATTGAAAAATGAACAGCACGAGCTCGAGTTTTAGTTTTGAAATTAGAAAACTTGGAATTCAATTAAAATAAGCGAAATAAAGTTAAATTGGAACTTATGAATAAGATTCGTGATTGCTTGAATTTCTGAAAATAAATTGGAAGTTTGAGAATATCTAGAACTGTTTCACTTGCGTATTGAATTTTAGTTGTAGAAAGGTAAAAAGTGGAAGAAGAAGAAAAGCATGTTATAAAAGAAAAGTCTCCCAAAGTTATCAGCTATTAGATCAGATTTGAATGGTAGGCCCAGATCTACGCGGGAACGCCAAGAGGTGGGAAATTTCTAGGTTTCGACAAAGATGACTTGGAAAGTCAAGAGCATCCCTTCGCAAGGTGGGCAAATGTCACTCCAAAAATTCACCTTTCGACTAAGTCGAGACCTCTTTGAATAGAGAGCTAAAGAGAAGAGCTGCAGCCAAACCTTTCGAAGGAGTCGAAGGGATGCTACCATCAAAATTTTAAAGCCTCAAAACCTTTCGAAGGTGTCGGAAGGTTCCTTCTATCAATATTCAGAGGGTTTTAACTTTTCGAAGAAGATGAAGGAGTCAAAAGCACCCTTCTGCCTTCATTTACAACCTTTCGACTAGATGAAGACCTTTCGATTGAGTCAAAGCAACACCTTTCGAAGATAAGGGGAACATCTACTTGCATATAAGCCAAACCTTTCAATACCAAAGGTTTTGCCTTTGTCTGAACTACGTGAAAGCAAAGCATTGACCAGAACAACCCCTTCGGAAGCTAAAATAAGCCTTTCGAATCGGTCGAAACCAACATGGTCAAGGAGCGTTCCGCATCAGATTGGAAAACAATAGCACAGGCGTAACCAAATCATCGAAACCAAAAGGAAAAGGCTAACGACAGAGTCGGAAGCACTTTCAAGATAACTCAAAAAAGAGAAGCGCTGCCATACCTTTCGGCAAAGGCGACGCTTTCTTAAGTCTCTCAATAGCCACCTTCCGACCCGATCGAAAGCATCAGGGTCGAAAGGTGCCAAGCTGCATCTATAAATAAGACCCAAAAGGTCACATTTAAGGGATCCGATTCTTCTGATCTTGAACTTGTATTCTCTTAATAAAAGCATTGCAACCCTAGTTTGTAAATCAATTTGGGAATTTAGAGAAATAAAGTCTTTAGAGTTGGAGAAAGGGAAGTTTCAATTACTTTATGCTATTTACTAATTCATTTTAGCTTTTGCCAGATTCAGTTCTACATTTCAAGTTTTATCTCCACCGAAGGGCTACTATCGATGTAGTCGAAACCCCTTTAAGTTATAACAATAACTACTATAAACACCAAAGCTTGAAATTACAAATTCAAACCCAAAGAGGTAACGCCCATAGCCTTCGACAAGGTCGAAACCTCCCTTTCTTCTCAGAAACCAAAACCCAAGTAAATCAACAGCTTTAGGCCCCCGACAAGGTCGAAACCTATCTAAGAGATCTTAACCCAGAGTGTTCCAATCAGATTGAAAGGAAGGCTTTCGAAAGAGAAACCATACCTTCCCATCCGAATCGAAAGGTTATCAAACATGGAAACCCACCCTTTCGACATGGTTGAAAGGTCTGCTTTAGATATATCAACAAATAAAGCCTAATCAAAAGGCAATTCTAAAAAGGATCTACACCTTCTTTCCTTATCTACTTGTACAAAGGATTTTTCACCTTACTTAGCATCATTTTGGGGTGCTGACAAGAAATCTTGTTAACATTTATCGATTAATTAAGTTACTCTGGCAAAGACATTGACTTTTAGTTGACTTACTAATTACAGTTATACTGACCTTTTAATAGAATTTTGCTTCAATTAGTTCAATGTGTATCGAATTATGGTCGTAACATGGCCGTCATCCTAAGTACTTGACCATAATCAAAGTACAGTCTGCCTACTTAATATTAACAATATTCTCAAGTCAAAAGACTAAGGTATGTTATTACCATGGGAACTCCTATTTTGAGTTAGTTAAACTAATCTATTGAAGACTCTCGTTGAGTCATTCTATTGTTCCAAACAACCAAAGGTACAAAACCCTTTGTCGTCCCCAATGGTCGTGTAAATCACCATCTTTCATATGGAGAGCATTATGTACACTAGTCTCAATAGATGTATCAATATCCTTCATGGGATCTATTTTATTTGCTATATAATGTCATATATGCTTCTATTTCATCTTTATAGCCTACATTAGATTAATGGTCGTAGTTGATATAGATTAATCATGGATATATGTTAAATTGAAACACGGATATTTAATTTGGGTTTAGAAATGATGATTGGTCATTAATGTTAAAATATGACCTTTGTTTAATAAAAGAAGAAGAAGATGAATGGAAAGAGTAAATATAATTAGGTATCCCCTTGTGAACGTATGGAGATAGTGTATGCACTCGAAAGAAATATGAATTCAGTAAATATAATTGTGTATGACTATCGTTTTGGAAATGGGTAGGAATTACAATAATGATAAAGAAAATGTATTAAAGGATTATGTTGAAATCAATTTAATGGTCATAAAAATGTAGCAAACTGTTCAAATAATATCAAGATATATTATCCAAATGAAACATGATATGAAGAGAGTGAAAAATGAACAAAATAGAGAAAATGTGTAACAATAGTAAATCAAGCATTCGAAGAGACGCCTAAAATAGTAGAGGTTAAAAAAGAAAGAAAATAGTATAAAGTTGATCTATTTTAGACATCTAAAAGTTGGGTTCAGACATTTGAAATTTTATTTCGGTTATCTGAATTTAAGAGTCAAGCATCTAAAATTTAATAATGATGACCCAAATAAAACACGCTCATTTTTAACCATTTTTAAATATCAAAAATTTGTGTTCAAACATCTCAAATATTGATTCAGGCATTCGAATCAAGAAGTCGGGTGTTTGAAAAGCTAACGGTATATTTTGTTTATCTTATCAGAAAGTCAGAGTATTAAAACTCTGAACCATATGTATGAAATGAATTCAGATGACTAAATTTAATAAATAGAAGTCTGAACATTTGTAGAATGCATTGATTAAAGTTGGACCCATAGGGGTCGGTGTAAATGGTTATGCATGCTCTAATCTTGCTCGAGTAACAATGTTAAGATGTCGAGTGATGTGTAAGGGTATGTATGAGTAATTCACAAGCCAATGATTGTTCTGAATATGTATGAATACAAATAACTTGAAATTAAAGCTAGGATGGTATGTTAATATTGTAAAGCATATTAGTAAGAACATGATACATTAATATTGTAAAGCATATCAGTAGTAATATAAAGCAGCGAGGCTATGTTAATATTGTCAAGCATCTTAGCAGGAACATGGTACATTGATATTTTAAACTGTACCAGCCGGACAAAGGTAAAGCTACAAAGGTACGTTAATACTGTATATCATATCAACGGGATCAAGGTACATTAATATTGTAAATAATTTTAATAGAAGGGTAATGCTGTGATGGTATATTAACATTAAAAAGCATATAAGCAGGAAAAAAGATAATTGGATATGTTAATAATTGTAAAGTGTATCGATCTAGATATTATGTGGTGGTTTTAATTATGTGATTATAGTCATTAAATAATATCGTCGAAATGATATTTCAACACCCCGTAAAATATAATAGAAATTAATTAATTAATTATTAAGGCTAAAAATAAAAATAAAAAACATCATAATTTTCCCATGAAAGTTACACGATTGTGCTTGCGGCGATTTTTCGATCAACTTTCATATATAAAGTTTTGCGATCGAAGCTCAAACATAAAAGTTATTGACGTTTGAAGTTTTCAAATTTAAAATAATTCAAACGAATTCAAATTTAAAAATCAATAAACGTTAATGTTTGAAATTGAAAAGGTAATAAACAATTGAATGTTAAGGGAAACTTAATGTTTAAGTGAAACGTTAACGGTAAGTAGCAAAATGGGAAAGAAAATGGAAAAACAAACGGCAACGTATATTTCACGGTCGAAAGCAGGAGATCAGTCGACCCCCTTCTCTGGGTCGGTCGACCGCTAGCGGTTGAATGGTACTTATATGATGGTTAGGGTTTGGTTAGGCTAGGAATGACCCAGATTTTATTATTTTAAACCGACTTAAAATCCTACGTTCAGGCACATTCTAACCACTATACAAAAGAGGCTAGCCCCCTCACTTTTATTCAGAAGAAAAATTACAACGCTAGGGAAACTCTATCAGTTCTCTTCCTCAATTCTTTGTTAGATTCAAGATTTCAACTTTTAAGGAAGAAATCAATCAGTAAAATTAAGATATATACATACATACATACATATATACACGTTTTTCTATTCCTATTCATCCTTAATCTCTGAATTCTTAATATAATCAATATACAATTAAATTGTTGTATATTCCAAAAGGAAGGAAATCGACGGAGGAGTTAGGTGAAGGCGTAAAACCGAGTCCAAAGGAAGACAGGGAAACTATCTGTGAGTGGAAATCTTAGTTTTTCATATTTTAGTAATTTATATAGCAAAAATTTGGATTTGTTTTATGTCTTAGGGAATTTTGTATACAAAAACCCTAAAATATAAACCCTCAAAATTCCCCCAATAAAATGTATTATCTTGGATAGTTGGAATCTCAATTGTTTTATGTTAATATAGTGGACTTTAATTTGTTGTTGGTAGTTTAAATAATTTATGTTCTATTCAACTTCCACTTCTAATTTTTGTTGTTGTGATAAAGGGTTCAAAAAGAAAATTATTAGGAAATGATGTTCAAAGTATGGATTTTCCTATTTGAAGTTTGCACTCTCTATTTCCGTAATTTAGACAAATATGAATCCTTCTTTTACTTCAACTTTGTATATGCAAAAGTTGAATAGAATATAAAATGTTTACATTTTAATGTTTTATTTCCTTAAAATAAAGACATTGATTCTGTTATATTAATGTAAACTAAATTTGGTATCTTGGTTCCATTTTTGAATATATATACATATAAGTCTGGTTTGTCTAGCTAAGAATATTAGCTATTCTGTAAATTATTGTATGGAACTGAGGCTTGTATGAATATGGAAGTTTTGACATTTTAACAATTAGTATAGGAAGCGAAAATCAAAGAATAGGAATATTTCTACGCACGCTTAGGAATATTTAGTGAGCCTAAAAGTTACGCACGTGCTATGTGTGTGTGTATTAATAATGTATAAATAGTAACATATAAATCGTATTGAATAAATAGGTTAATAAATAGCATTAAACCTTATAAAAAGGAAGTTAAGGATAATTATGGAATCCATAATTAAAAGCGAAATAAGGAGTTTTCCATATATGGCTTTATGCATAAATGCAGGTGAGGTATAATATACATACATACACACACAAACACACATGTATATAGTATACATATGGTAGTATAATAGAAGAGCGGAAATACAACTAAGTTACAGGGATGCAATGTCAGTCAAAAGCACACAGAAGTCTGCCCAGCTAATCTGGATACCAGCAGTGTTACATTGAGACTGATATGGGACGTCACCTATAATAAGTACCATAGTGGACGCAAAGAAATCCTAATTCTGTAGAGTAAATCTGCCAAACTAATATGGCTACCAGCACCAATGAATAGTTGAACTAATGTGAGATGTCGCGGTTTGGATAATCGGTCATAAGATGGATATCCTAATACGAGCCTGCTTTTGAGTTGGAGGTATTAAGTGGCTGTTGTAGGGTCCTCCGCCTTCTCTCTTAAGAAGTTTCAAATGCCTAGGATTATCTTTTAGGTGCGGTAGTGAGAAACCTCTAGAGGAGGCCCGCTTTAGGATTAAGGTATTAAGTGTCTATTGTAGAGTCTGTCTCTTTCCCATAAAAGAAGTATTATATAGCCATACGGGATTTTTTTACAATGTCAATTAGGAAGTGCCAAAGAGGGGTCCAACTTGGGTTTAGTATTAAATGATGGGGATTCGCCTAGGGTGTACATATATAATGGTCAAAATCTGCCTAATTCCCATTAAAGAGGTATTAAGTGGATCGAGTGCTTTCTCTCGCATCATTAGGGCATTATGATAGAGATGGATTGTTAGACCCCGTATTTGTTGCACCCACGTTAGAGTTATAAAGTTGGACTAGGAGGGTTCCTAGGCTTACAGTTAAAGGTACGTCATGGAGTTGGATTGGAAAAGCCTTTAGCTTACAGTAGAGGTATACTTAGTAGGATAAATTAGGCTGCATAAAACGTATTACTTATCTAAATAATACTGCCCAATACTATTATTGTAACAACCCTATTATTAACTACCCAATTAATTAAGTTTAATTAATTTTATTAGAAATTTGTGAAATTTAATTGTGAAACTAAGTCCAGTATTTGAGGATAGTTGATTTAATTTATTTAAGAAATAAGTTTCAATCCTTAAATAGAATTTCAATTTAAATTTTGAAATGTTATTAAATCAATTATTTAAATTTAGCATTTAGGATAAAGTATTAATATTGAGATTTTTTTAAATAAGAATTTACAATTTATTGTTTATTTTTTTATTAAAAATAATGAGAAAAACTTTTATTTGCAAAGTTATATTTATTTTTATAAAAGTATTCAATATTAATAGAAATGAGAATTTTTAACTTGTGATTGGTTTTTGTAAAATTAAGAAATCAATTCATATTTTTATAGAACATTGTTAAGTGTAAAATAATGTTTTAAAGTAAGTAAAAAAAAGAAATTTTCTTGTTATTTAGAAAATAAAATACTATTAGTTTCTAAATGGGTTTATTGTAAATTTTAGCCCATTTAAGAAAAATATTACTTCTCCTTTCTATTATCTATACGTTACTTTCTTAAGTCAGCAAACAAAAATAAGAAAGAAAACCCTAGTTCCTCTTTTAAAACCTAGAAGCTAATTAACAAATCAAATATAGGAATTAATTGCTAGTCAATCTAGAGAATCAAGGTAATGTTTCTAGCCGTATTCTAGCTTTTAGGAAATTCAATTTCAGTTTTACAGTAGTTGATTTCTGGTTATTGTTTGTTTGGGTTAAGGTTATTGCTAGAGTTTGTTATTTGAAGAATTGGGGCTGCTATTGTTATCTTGGCTATTGAATTGAGGAAGAAAGGTGAGTTTATCTCACTACTCTCTCTATATATCAAATTGGGTTTTTCAGTTTCGGATTAAATCGGTGTTCTATTTGATGAATGAGTTGTTGTTAACTATGCATGCCTATTAGAAATCCTGAAACCAGTTTATTAATGTGTATACAATATAGTTTATGGAATCAAAAAATTGAGGCATTATTATGTGATAATCCATGCTTCCATGATTGTTTAAACGACCAACCTAGTAACCTGAGTGTAGTACAGTCACCAGAGCTCGACGAACTTGAGCAGGGCATGTTGGAGCTGAAAATGCTTCAGGAAGTTAAGCCACCGGTGGGGTGCCTGCCTGGAGTAAATTCAGCTCCAGGCACTCCTCCGCTTTGTCGTTCGCTTCCATCATTTTAGTTTTTCTTCTACTTAATAGTTGTTGATAATTTCTGGTGACATCGTATGCTACCATCAAGTGTGTTCTGAGATAATTAATCATGAAATAAAATATATGTACGGACCAATTATTTGCATTTATCTTGTGAGCTGTAGTAGTTTATACTCTTGTGATTATGGACTTAGAATCGCTTTATTTCAAGAATTTGGAAACTATAAACTCATAAACCTACATCTATTGTTTTTCTAAATATAATAATGTATATAATTTTGCATTCAAGTAATTTTACAAAAGAGAGTTTATTTAAGTTTACAAATCTCAAATTTATTTATAAGTTAATCTAATTCCTTTTATAAATGATTTCAACAAGTAGTTATTTTGTATTAGCTATTATTAGTATAAATGGATATGGACTGTAAAATATGGTTTTGGAAATATAACTTAAGTTGTTTTAAGCAAACGTATAAATACTAATTTGAGTTTGGAATAAGAGTAATTTTGATTTTGTAAAATATATGGTTATATATATAGCTTTTGGAACATAATTTGTGAACAATATAATTTTATGGAATTTTAAGTATCGATATGGTTTTGGAACATGGAAAATCTTAGTTTCATAAAATAAGTATTTTGGTGTTAAATTGGAAGTATGGTTTATTTTATCCTAAGATAAATATTTTAATGGAACAATTCAGTTTAATCGAACATTTTAATAAGCGATAAATTAAATAAATGTTTTGAGAACCCTAATTATATAATTTTGGAAATACTAATAATCGACTTAGTGTTACCGATTGGTTTAAATGCTCTCGAGTAATGCTTCGCCGAATATTGTACAACTCATTGAGTAGAATGTATGAGTGGTACTTACTAGCCCATTAGTAAATACTTGAATTTCACCGGGTAGTATTGGATGCCTTGGTTAAATTCTCGTGATTGCTATTAGGAAGTACTTAACACTTTAGGGTTGTATTCTCTTTTGGTGTTTGGTGGGACCGATAGATCATTAAAATGATATAGTTCAGGTTTTCTGGTGGTGTCCGTAACGAGTGAGATTTACTAGCTTCTAGTAAATACTTAAATTTCATCAGGCGTATGGGGCGATTGGTTAAGTTCTAGTTATTACCGAAAGTGAGAGTATATAGCACTTTAGGGTATATTTACTTTTGGTGTTCGGCGGGACTGATAGATCCTTGTGAGATATACTCATATATGATTATAAATTTATAATGATGAATAATCTAGAGTCTTCAAGTCATGGTTGCTACGATCGTCTTGATTGGTATGGACTATCCTTGAGATCTGTTGTGATTCTATGTTCCCTGTATGAGTACGACCTTTGGTACCAGATCGGTATGAGGGATACCTTTGTTTGTTTGCCACGATCTGAGTGTAATCATTGTGATTGGTATGGACGATCATTACGATCGGTACGGATTAAGATATCTTGGATTATGGAAATTTGGATTCTATGACTATTCTATGTTCGTGAAATATACATATATTCTTGTGTCTTATGATGGATTCTGAGTCAAATTAATTTCGTGACTTTTTATATCTTGGAAGCTGAAGGATCAAAAAGAAGCTGAAGGAAGCTCAAAGTAGGTAGAAGAGTTATGCCAATCGGAGGCGTAGGAATTTTGAATTCTCAAATGGAGATTTTGTATTTTCAAAAATCTATATGATGAGAGGAGTAGTGAGATTTGGAAGGACTAGGAAGTTAGTACCTCGACATATTGGACCTTTTTCCATTCTTGAAGTGATTGGACCACTTGCCTATCGAATAGAATTACCATAAAGGTTGCCAAGTAAACATAACGTTTTTCACATATCTCATTTGCGAAAGAATGTGTATGACCAAAAACAAATCATAGAGACAGCTGCCCAAGAGGATTTAGAAGTGGATCCAAACTTAACCATTATCTGACAACCTAATCGAATTTTATAGTGCAATATATATATGTATGTAATTTTAAATTTAAATAGTGATTTCCCTAAATATAAGAAAATAAAATTGATTTTTTAGTTGGACTGAAAACCACTTTAATTTTAGTTTAAATTTGAAAATCGTTATATATAGACACATATTATAATCCAATCCGAGTGCAAAATTTACAAATCTGAATTAGAAAAACTATGGGTGTATATATATATATTATATATAATTCAATACAAGATTATTCTATTTTAATTATTTAAATTATTAATTCAATTTCCAAATTAATTTACTTACGTTGGCAGAATATAAATAGAGGGAGGCATATATATATATATATATATATATATATATATATATATATATATATGCGTATATGAATTAATTTGAAAAATAGAATTTAACTTTTTACATCGTACCGAATATCGACACCTTGGTTGTTTGCTATTTCCTCTTTAAACTCATAGCTCTTTGTGCTAGACTACGAATTGCAACTCTGTATACAAGACTTCACCAGTTATAGTCAATGGAGGCTAGAGTTTTACTGTTTAGAGAAAATGAAGAGTGTGGCTATTTATGGCCAATCAAAAGATAAATATCTTGCAATTTTTTCTCTAGATCTAAAGAATAGGTCTCTGGCCTCTCTCTCCCACTAATATGGATGGCCCCCTTTTGTCTAGACTCTAGACTTCAGGCCTAACTAATTTAAAAATTAAATTTATTATTTAGTTAATTTATTCAAGCATATACTTTAATTAAATCGATATATAGCAATTGTAAATTGTTTTAATTAATTTTAAAGCTTTAAAAAATAATTAATAGCCATAAAAATTCAATAAAGCATTAGTATTAATTTTATTATTGATTTAAAAAGTTATAAATTATTTTTAAATTGGTCGAACTTGGAAATTAGAAACTAACACGGTTGTGTTGGCTCTCTATTATGAAGTTGGTCCTCGGTCAATATTTAAACGATTTAAATATTAAAGTCTGTACGAAATTTGCTGAAATACTGTATTGAGCATAAGTTCAGTTGCTTATAAATCATTTAGACAAAATCCAATTTCTAAGCTTTATTAAGCAGTATCTTAGATTGATAGTCTGTGCATGTTTTCATTTCATCGTTGCTGTATCACTAAGATATCAAGAGTTCAATTAATGGTCAAAAGCTCTACTAATATCTGTAACTAATTGCGTAAAAAACTTAAATCCTTTAGTTCAATTTAATAACATTTTATTGATGAACTGATTTACTCTTGCTGGATATTTTGACTTTAAGTTGACTACCAATTACGGTGATATACAATAAAGGAGATGGGCCCTCTCTTGAGTACTGTTTCACTTCAAATAGTTCAAAGTATACCCAAATATGGTTGTAACATGATCTCAATGCCTTGGATTGACCATAATCAAAATATAGCCTAACTACTTAAGATCGACTATACTCTTAAGTGTATAGACTATTGCATGGTGCTAAAATAAGATATATGATTTTGACTTAGTTGTATTGACCTATATAAGACTCTCGTTGAGACATTCTATGATTGTTAAAATAATAACAAGTATGTAACCCCTTAATGTCCGCAATGGTCATGAGTAATTCACCATCCATCGTATGGCGAGTGTTATGAATGTTAGTCTCAACATACCTATCAATGTCATTTTCTTGATGCATCCTATGTAGGAACAGTTAAGGAATAAGTATTTAAATACCGTTTTAATGCATATGAATGCATTCACATTGAAATCAATAAAATAATTTTCCTAAGAATTTTCAATTTATATATATTTTATATGTATAAGACATTACTTATATCTAATATAACTACCATATAATAGAAAGTAAAACTAGAAGCATATTTCATTTTGAATGAGATTTTCTGTAAGAGTTATGTTATATAATCAAATTACAAAATTTCCACTAGGGACAACCTTAACTCTATCAAATTATTCATTCTATAATGATGCACCCTCGAAGTACATCATCGATAAAATCTTTTACTTTGGGAACACACAACCTCTCATCCTATGAAGCCAACCCTTTGAAACAATAGAGTACTGGTCAACGTGACTAGACTATTCACCCTTCCCAAACTGATCCATGATCTTTACTAACTTTTCATTAACCCTTTGGCGAGATCCAATCTGATCTATAAGTTTTGGCCTAACCTTTAGTGTTGCCAACAAACTGGGCAACACATCATAAGAAGGTCAGAAGTTAAACTATGTAATATCTTCCAACCCTTCCACTCCATAAGTCTAAAGCTCAATACCATATGCCTCTTGCTCAATGCGTCTGCTACAAAATTTCCCTTTCTTAGAGTATAAGAAATGACAAAGTTCTACAATGCTTGGAATTCCATCTATCTTCGTTGCCTAAGAGTAAGATCCTTATCAAAATAAATATTTCAAAGATTTTTAGTTGGTAAATAACTTAGACTTCCTTACTAACTGATAACGTATCTAATTCTTCAAACCAAAGACAATGGTCGTCCACTCCAAATTATGAGTTGGATAATTTCTTTCATGGGCTTTGAGTTGTGTACTTGTATGCACAACCACTTTCGTTCTTGCATAAGAAAAACACTGAGCTCCATACCATAAACATTGTTATATATGGTAAACGTTATTGCACCTTCAATATAATAAGAACTGAAGCACTAGTCAACATTGTTTCATTTTTTTAAGACCTTCTTTAATATGTGCATCCCATAAGAAAACTTAGTTCTTCTTATTTATTTGTTTTAAAGGTGTAGCAAAATTTACAAATTCCTTAACGAACTTTCGATAATACCCGACATCCTAAGTAAACTACGAACTTTGATGTAACACCAAATAAATTGATAAATAGTAAATAAATAAATAAACTATGAGGGTAGAGAAATTAAAATAATGAATATTCGGAGGAGCTTTATTTACTTATTATGCATTCATGAATCAAGTGATACTAGAAAAACCAAAATTTGAAAATATAACATAAATGGAAAATAATTAAATGCGACAATGAAGGGGTAATCAATTTATATTTGAAATTTGAAAAGAGGGTATTTGTAAAGAGGGAAAAAATAAATATAATAGGGTAAGAAAGCCCAAAATCTTTACTATATAAACGACTCAAACATATCATCTAGCTCACTTTTCATTCTCTTTAAATCAAAACAAAAGGAACCCCAGTTGTCCCTTGTTCAAAACATGAAGAAGAAAAAGATGATTTGAAGCTAAGGAAACTAGAGACTTGATTAACTAAGGAATTTTGGTGAGTTAATATATTTCATAATCCCTCTTTCTTCTTTAATTGTCTCATGGCCAAGCCCAAATTGATTGTTTTCCACCCTTCTTTTAATCCTTAAGACCCGAGAATTTAATACGATAACAGAAAAATATTGTTGGAAGTGGATTTTGATTTATAGAGTTTTCTCATAAGAAAATAAATTATCATTAATTATTACAAGGATGCATAATATAGAAATGGACAGAAACTAGGAAGTTTGAGGAAATATGCATGAAAAAATCATGATTGATTTTACTACAGATCATTAGAAACAAGTTAAGTAATTTTCGAAAGGAAGTATATGGCTGAAGAGTTTTAATAATGAACCAGAAGGAAATTAGTGAAGATGGGAAGGTAATTTAATTACATAAGATGTTAATTAATTAAATTAAAAATTAGATCCACCTTTTATGTTGAACTTGTCAACAGATACATAATAATGGTCAAAAAGGACTAAGTCAAACGAATCAGAAAATGACACGTGTAAAGTTATTAGCAGATGCGCAGGAATGGTTCCCAAAGTGTATCGAATGGCAGTGCCAAAGGAGGTGAAGTCGAATCATAAGCATAATAATTAAAACCTAAAGTGTAAAGAACCTAAGTAGAAAGGCTAAGTATAAAATTAAGGTTCAGTAAACCAAAGGTATTAACCGAGGGCTGAAGGTGGTTGACGGTTGAGGAGGAAATATGAGTAAAAGAGGGGATTTCAGAAATTTAAACAACTAAGTAGCATAAATCACCTTAGCTAAACTAAGACAGGCTTCCCTAGGCGAGACCGAGATTGAATTGCCGAAGGAAGCATAACTTTCGACAAAGTATTAAAACCGGTGTTATTTGACTTCCGTAAGAGAATTAATGATAAGGCTTAAGATGACCAAACTTGTACTTAGGACATTAGAGATTATGTATTAAGTAAAGTTGTTAACCGAAATGGCTACTCTAAATGTTAGCTCAACAAACAATTAAGTAAAAGCATAATAGTGAATGGCTAGGTAATGTGTTTGGATGACAACTTACGGCCTGAAGTGGTAGTCAATAGATCGAAAGCGTAGATATAAGGCCTGTTGTAGCAACCAAAAACAACATAAGTGTGAGGCCGGGATTGGCAGTCGAAGCACTAAAACATAGGTGTAAGGTCTAAAGTAGAAACCGAAATAAGATAGCAAGGTGTAAGGCCCAAAGTAGCAACTGTCCAGACTACGAAAGCAATTTGTGTAAGGCCTAAAGTTGTAGCCAAGGGAATGATGGAAGACTTAAGGCTGGGAATGGCAGTCAAGAAACCAAGAATGAAGTAGGTGTAAGGCCTATAGTTGTAACCAAAATGGTATAGCATTGGTGTAAGGCCTAGAGTGGCAACTGGATACGAAAACGAAGTAGGCGTAAGGTCTGGAGTGGAAGCCAAAGTACAATAGAGATAGTATAAGGCCTAAGTGGAAACCTAGGCTGATAGTATATTAAATAGAACTAAGTAACTAAGCAAGCATAAGGTCTAGGTGGCAGCAGAAGGTTGGGAATTTAAATGCATATCTTTAGTAGAAGGCATAAGGTCTTAGTGGCATCCAAGGCTAGGGTAGTTCAGTTGCATTATAGTACTATAATATATCTGCGAAATAAACTTATAACTTAGGTTTACTTGTAATCGAATAATTTATTTCTTTGGTATAGTAAAAGGGAAAACCTATCCTGCATGTTTACAATGCAGTCCCACCATCTTTTTTGTTTATAGTAATATGTTACTCGTTCCAAATTTTATGTCTGACCCATGTTTTATTCTTGTTTTCTCTATAAACTCATGGGTAATCATTCGAGAAGATTAAGCTTATGGATGTAGAGAGGATGCTTTTGGGATGGACAAATAATACAAGCGAAGACGAAGTAGGAGGCTTGGCTGCTATATCTTTTTTGTTTCGTTGTATTTACTGTTCGTGTCTGCATCTTTATATATTGGGCATGACACTATTGACTATATGTATTATATTTTTGACCCCTGCGTAGGCATGCCTTTGGAGATGTAAATTCTTAAACTTAATCAATAATGTCGTGTTTTAATACCTACTCTATTTACTTAAGACCGTATTATATAACTGATCTTATCTCTATTGCCAAAAAATAATTCCAAGGTGAGTACAACACATTGTGGTTCCATCTTTGGGTTGCTGATGAAGGATGTTATTGTTTGTACCATAGCTTAAGTTAGGGGACATTTAACTGAAATAGAGTTAAGTAAAGATTTAATTTATAATTGATAGTAGAAAACATATACCATGGGGAGTGTATACGCTACTATACTACATATTTATATTTTGCGATATAGAGATATAGATGAGTTTGGTAGATATTTTCTTTTGCTAAATCACTTTCTTTCTTCCATTTCTAATGAAGACTTTCTTAGTAGAAAATTAATTTGAGAAGTAGTGTAACGACCCGTAAATTTTAACTATTTTAATAACGTAATTAGTCGAAATTTTGTGAAATTTTAAACGATAAAATTTTGAAATAAAAATTTATTATTTGGAATGCGTCTAATTAAACATAACAACTGGTAAATTTTCGTCCGAAAATATGAAAGTTTATTTCGTGCGTAAATTTACTTCAATTTAATCAGTTAAAATTGATGATAATAAAATGTTTTACAAACCTGAATATTTTTACATAGAAAAATTCTAATTCATCTTCTAACTAAGACGTCATTTTTCGTTTTTCCAAATTCGGACTTCTTTAGCTCCGTCGATCTTATTTTTCTGCGTTTTTGCTACATTTTCCGCTAGTAGAAATTTCGAATTTTTATAATTCAATCGTAACACTGATATCTGTATACCATTTTGATCGTCTCGTCGTGCCGATCTCTACGGTATATTCAATTGTATGTTTCGGAGTTCGAAAGACAGTAAAATCTACGGAACGACTTCCGTATCGGTTTCAAAATTTGAGTCTTTTGGTTTTCTTTACCCTTTCATATTATTATTTTTTCCACCGTAAACCCAACAGCCTTTTGCTTTTATTATTTCACTGAATTTAAATTAGTGGCCTGTGTTATTCCCTATGTTGCTGCATATGGTTATCATTTCATTTTATTTTATGGTTCACTTTTCTCTGTCCACACCTCTTCCTCTCCCAAAGACTGATCCATTACTTTCCTTTCCAGTAACCAAGACAAATCTCCTTCTTCCTCCAGCCTCTCCAAGATCCAAGCCTCCCCATCATTTCGTGGCCGAACACAGCATGTCTTCCCTTTCATACTTTTCTGTGCCAGCGCCTTCCTCCGCATGCTCCATCCTTACCCACCGGAGCACCACCAACCGACCACCGCACTCTTCACCCCACCGCCGTTAGCCGCTAGCAAACACCGATCTATTCTTCATTGCCGAGCTTTCCTTCGCGTGGCTCTCTCTCTCAGCCACATCGCTCACGGCCTGTAATCCAAACCCGATCTCTCATCTGCCTATATATATGCAGTTAGTTATTGTATATATTTATGATCTTACAAACTATATTCTATGATGATTTTATAAGTTATAATCCGGTTATATATATATTTGTTTATAATATATTATATTTAGTAGAAGCACAAATCATGTTTTGCAGCATAGATTTAAAAGCATCAATCTAGTTTGTTTATATGAGGGTATAGAATATAAAGGATATTATATATGGGTTATAGTATATATTATATTGTAGAGGAGTATAATACATGTTTACAGTTATATTGGTTTTCTAAATACTTTTTATTTATTCCATACATACATGTTGTATTTGCGTGAGTTGTTATAGTTTGGGGTTCCTCTGTTTTATATATTTTCCTTCTCTATAGTTTTACATATGTTGTGATCACGAGATTTTTGTATTGTTGCATATATACTCTCAGTAGATGGAAGGTGCTAGTGTACATCTTTACCTGGATCTAAATATAGCAAGTTGTAGATATAACGTGTAATATATATATATACTTTGATCTTTATTATAGATGTAGTATCTAATATATATAAGTTTGTTTGTATAATATCTAATATAGTTTATATAATTTTTATTTTTATTTTATTTTGAGTTATTACGTTTATCTGTACATTAATATATATATATGTTGGTATGTGTCAGTTAAAAATATATACGGTAATATATATATATATATATGAGGTTGATCTTGGTTTTTATATTTTGACTTACAGCTTTAATGTATGTATTCACATATATATAATGGCTTTGGTAACAGTTTAGCGAATATATATAAATATATATACGAATCTTGTAATATATTACTGTTAGTATAAAATGCAAGCCTATCAGATTTGTTGTTGCTAATAAAATAAAATTTTATTATTTCTTATTGGGTATAGGTTGTATATATATCCATATATATAAAGATCTAGTCTCAGTCTATATGCATGCTTCGAAATGTTGTTTTGGATATTTTGTTCTGTATGTATGTATCTATACTTGATTTTTAATAAATTTGGATTTGAATCCTTAGCCTTCCTGAAGCTTTTATCGATATATATGTTATATAATGTATGTCCTAAAAATATATAATCACTGTGTTTGTTATATATGGTTTTACTCCATTTTATTTTCTTATATATAGAGTTGTATATAATGTGTATGCATTTGAAGGGAATAGAGAGATATATATGTTTGGTTATTTATAAAGCATATAGGTTATACTAACGTATAATGATTGTTGTATATATTTTATAATATTTTATTTTATAATGTAATAGGTTGTATAAATTTATTTGTCACTCAAACGTATATATTTGTAAAACTATAGGTTTGGAATTTAAAATATGATTTAGATATGTATATAGTTATATATATGAGTTCACTTATACCCATTTATCTTCATCGACCCAAATTCTGATTTGATTTCGTCTACTCCTTGTTATCAGCTTTGATCATCGAATTCGTGCTTGGATTCATAACTCAATTTCAGTGACCGTATATGTGTTCGTATCAGTGTCATCTCCTGTTCTCCCAGCCTCGAAAGGTGAGCAATCACTCACGATTAATGTTATTTTATTTATTAAATCTGATTTCAATTGAAACGACAATTGAAATATGCTACTGTTAGTTTTTACACTGTTATTTATGCTATTAACTGTACCAGTTCACCTGTGACATCTGACATCATTATCTATTAATTATACTATGATAATCCCGTTTGGTTGATAAGTGATTGATTGTTTGTTGTTTATATTGGATGTTAAATTGTAATGTATAAAGTGATAAATAGTATGTAATTGAATTTGACGAAGGATAGTAAAATTTTGAATCGACATATGTGTTGAATTTGATTTGTTAAATTTGTATAATATGACCCCTTGAATGTTTAATTATTTGACACGTAGAAAAATAGTTAATCACTCTTGAACCATTTGAATTTATGTTGTATTAATTGATGAAGTATGAAATTGAATAATTGATGTCAAGTGTAGAATTGCATAGAATAATTAGTATAATAATCTTTAATCTACATGAAATGATAGTGTAGATTCTAGAAATAATTATATTAATTTGCACAAACAACAATGTGAATTAATACGATTATTTCGGGATTATTTGAATTGATTATTGGATTGATATTGATTGTTGTTATTGATTGTTTATTTACTTTGACACCATCCCAGTTATCACACTGCAAGTTCCCTTTGCTATGCTTTGATTTTTGAATTGAATTAGAATCGGGTTGAAATGATAAATACCCAAATGAACTTGACCTAGGATAGAGAATTAAATAAAACCCGATTGGTCAATAATTTGATTTAAAAATAAAATAAAGATTTTATTTGATTAAATAATAAGTTTTTGAAATTATTTAATAATTAAGTTTTTTTTTGAAATTATTTAATAATTAAATATGATTGAATTATTTAATAATTAAATAAAAATTGAATTCTTTGTTAAGTGAAATTGAACTTCTTGAATAAGTGAAATTAAGTTTCTTTATTAATTGAGTTTTGAAATTGTAACTAAGTAAATAAATAAGTGAAATTGAATTTCTTTAACAAGAAATAAAATGTGATTAATTGAAATTAATGTAAGACTTGAAATTTAAAGAAATTGTTTTGACGAATTTAATTTAATTCAAAATTGTAAGTTTTGATTTAATGAAGTTGAACTTAAGTAATTGATTTAATGAATTGGAAATTAAATAGAAATTATTTTAAATGACAAATTTACTTAATGAATACTGAATAAAATCGATCAATGAAGTTAAATTGATTTGAAGGTTAAATTAAATTATTTAAATGATTTGGAATGAAACTTATTTACGAACTTGAATCAATATTTGAATTGTTTAAATAGAAATTGAAATTAAATTATAAGATTTTTAAATTTGAATTTGGATGTTTTGAAACGTAAATTTTTGGAAATTGGGTTTGAAAGACAAATGAAATGTTGATTTACAAATTTTAATTGAGATTGAAATTGATTTGGTGTTGAAATGAATAAACGACCAATCGGTGTAATAATCATGAAAGTTATTAAAGACACCGGAATCGGTTAGGGACATACTCACTGTCTAAACCGAAAACCACTTTAATAACTATATGCGGAGTGTGATCCAGAATGAAGTGGTTGGAATGATGAACGTGATGACTGAAGAAAGAGAACGAGAATGGATAGCCTTGACACTTGTGTCAAATTGGAAATAACTAAAACAGGAACCGTGCCGGGCCAAATGGGGGTTAGCTACCTCGAGCGAACACACTTCTTCGAAACTACTCATTACTTGTTGTCGATTGGTGCACCCTTGATTTGGGAGTGTTTCGCGGTGTTGCGGTCGCTGCGGCGATGCGTTTTCACCGGTCCGGATCAGGCAAACGGTAGTTTCACTACCTTGGGTATTGCCTCATGTGCCTTGTCATACTTGTATCCCTGTATACGCGACCACTACGATTTGTTTTGTGTTATACCTATGGAGTACTCCCTGATATCCCACTAGTTTACGGTGGAGTTTACAATGCTGTATAGACTATAACGCTTATATAAAATGTGTTAAGGGGGATAATGGTAACGCCTTAACACTATTTTGATATCTTATATTACTGATAGGCATTATCTACTTATCGTACACTACTACATAGTAGATAGTTTAACGGATCCTTAAAGGATGGTTATTCCAAACATCCTTTGAGTTACTTGTATTTCAGTTGCTATTTCACTTGAGTTGGATTTATTAATATAAGAATGTTAATCCTGACTCGAGTGTTTTGTGTTTTGCTTTACGCTCGGGTCAGACTAAGTGTACCAGTATTCGAGACTCGCCTTTGGAGTTGGAGCTTCGCTTGGAGATCCAGTTATCTATCCAGCTTTCAGATATTCAGTTGATTCCAGTGATGTATTCTGATATTGTATTTGATTATTGTATCCGAGACATCTGTTGTACCTTATTTAACTCTGATATGTATATAGCAGCTTCATGACCTACTATCTTTTGTTTCCGCTGCATTTATTACTCTGTGTCTGTTATCTGTGATTATTTATTTATTGTATATGTTCAGTTTTGCCAAATTTAAATTAACAATTCGGTATTTTGAATTATTCAAGTCCGACATGTGTGTCTGCCTATGCACTTGGCGGATGCAGCATGATAGGGGGTTCTCGCATTTGGTTTGGTAGCGAGCGGATGACTCTTATTCCTACATGTCCTTGTGGGGTTGGTGCAGTCAAGAGGCTGGCCGTAAAGGCAGAACACAGGTACTGCTGTATGCTACGGTGGGCGTTACCCCACTGACGCGGTCGTTACAGTTGGTATCAGAGCTTTGGTAGCTCTAGGCAAAACTTAGCATATAGGGTAAATGTATTTACAGAATCACTCTCATTCGAGTTTCAATCTCTTCCTTTTGACTCGATTCCTTTGAATTTTGGAACATTCCCTGCGGTCCCGAAATTCATCTTTGTCCCTCACTATTCGTATTCTTCTGAATTCTGGAGTATCACATAACTCCACTTCAAATGACCCTTATAATGAATCGACTGTCTCGCCAAACTTCGAATGATTTGTAAATGGGTGAAACTCCTTTACAATAGACATTGATTTACCGAAGGTTTCTGTATCCTCGGTACGATGCTATCTATCTCCTACTATACCTGAATTCTATTTCTTGAGATCGAATGTAGATTTGCCTCGAAATTCTGCATCGATCTTATTCTTGAAGTCACGGTCGACCCGGTTAAGGTTGCCCGCGATTTATACAAACTTATCAATCTTCCTACTTTGTTATTTAATCATCGTATCTTTGTTTCGAACTTATCTTCGAATCAAAATTCTCTTTGGTTTGAGTCCATCAAATTTGAAACCCTATCCTTATTTTGAAAATTCATTCCTGTATCGTCGAGCAAAGAAATGTATTTGTAAACTAATATATAAATGTTTTAATATATACTGTGTTGTTTGAGTTGTTGATGTTGATTTGGGTTTCCGATCGATTCGTCTGATCAACGCCATCGATAGGATTTCCAAAACACTTGAACAGAGCAAACTGACACAATAGTATTTTCAAAATTTGGTAAATAAAATAATCTTGTATGATTATATTATATATAAGTATACATTTTCTGAAATTGAATTGTTAACTGAATTGGTTGGCAGAAAGGTAATATTTGATTTTCACTATTTGTTTTGAAAATCATTGATTATTCCAACATAAAAATAAATGGAATTATAAAAGTTGGTTTATAGATTTATTTAGAAATTTAAATGAATTTAAAGTAAGAATTTGAGAATTTAATTTCCTAAAATTTCAAGCTTTGGTTTTAAAATTTTTAAAAATGTATATTATTGAACGTATTTTCAAATAGAAACCGTTTTCAAAGAATTTTAAAATATTGAAATCAGTGCTCTTCTCTTTGTTGCTGGAAAATAATTTCGGTGATGACGGCCGCATCATCGACATTCATTTTCGAGTTTCGAAATGGAGAAACCATTCCGTAGCTTTGCTACGGTTTTGTTTGGAAAAAAATATTTTAAATTTGAATTTCTTAAGTATGACTTGATTTATATGGGTATATTATTTTAAATTTAATTTTATTTAATATATATAGTATATACATAATTTTTTCTAAAGGATTTGGAATTAAACGGAAATTGAATTCTTAAAAATCATGTTAAAGGAGGTTTTCAATTATAAATAAAGCTAAATTTTGATTTAGTATTTAAACTTGAAAAAAATTGAATTTGAAAATTTTATTTGTATAGTACTAAATTGCATTTCAATATAACTTACCTAAATTATTCAGAAGTTAAAATGTAATTGGATAATATACAATATAAAATGATTTTACAAATAAAAATTTGAGTGTTTATAATAAATGTTATACACTTAGATTTTAATTAAAAAAAATGCTAATAAAGATGATAGAATAATAAGTTAATTGAATGAGATGAATATAAAGTAAATTTTGTTATGAAAGAATTAACAAATTGAATTGAATCAGCTTAATGAAATACCTTGAATTAAGATCAATTATTGAATATTAATTGATTTAAAATGAAATTAATATGATTAGAATTAACAGTTGAACTAACAAAATTTAAATCGAATGACTATTTATTGATTTAAAATAAATGGATTTAACCAAATTGAAAATTTTAAATTAATTTTAAATTTAAATTTATATGGTTTAAATTAATTTATATGGTTTAAATATATGTAATAAGATATATTAAATGAAATAAACTTAATAATAATTTGGAATAAAGAAGAATTAAATTGTTGAATAAACATGATTTTATTTAATGACTATTCTAATTTGTGATTTTAGAAATTTATTAATTAAACATAATTGGATAATAAGATAATAAATTTAGAAATAATTAAGATAGATTTCACTTAAGTGAAATCAAATGAAATTAAATCAAATTATTGAATATTAATTAATTTAAGTTGAAATTTATATGGCTTTAAATTAGTTGTTTATTTTGTTTTCAAAGCCATTTTTCTTTCTAGTTGGTTCTATTCTCCTACCTCCTTCCTTTTCGGGGACGAAAAGTTTTGAGTGGGGGAGAGTGTAACGACCCGTAAATTTTAACTGTTTTAATAACATAATTAGTCGAAATTTTGTGAAATTTTAAACGATAAAATTTTGAAATAAAAATTTATTATTTGGAATGCGTCTAATTAAACATAACAACTAGTAAATTTTCGTCCGAAAATATGAAAGTTTATTTCGTGCGTAAATTTACTTCAATTTAATCAGTTAAAATTGATGATAATAGAATGTTTTACAAACCTGGATATTTTTACATAGAAAAATTCTAATTCATCTTCTGACTAAGACGTCATTTTTCGTTTTTCCAAATTCGGACTTCTTTAGCTCCGTCGATCTTATTTTTCTGCATTTTTGCTGCATTTTCCGCTAGTAGAAATTTTGAATTTTTATAATTCAATCGTAACACTGATATTTGTATACCGTTTTGATCGTCTCGTCGTGCCGATCTCTACGGTATATTCAATTGTATGTTTCGGAGTTCGAAAGACAGTAAAATCTACGGAACAACTTCCGTATCGGTTTCAGAATTTGAGTCTTTTGGTTTTCTTTACCCTTTCATATTATTATTTTTTTCCACCGTAAACCCAACAGCCTTTTGCTTTTATTATTTCACTGAATTTAAATTAGTGGCCTCTGCTATTCCCTATGTTGCAGCATATGGTTATCATTTCATTTTATTTTCCGGTTCACTTTTCTCTGTCCACACCTCTTCCTCTCCCAAAGACTGATCCATTACTTTCCTTTCCAGTAACCAAGACAAATCTCCTTCTTCCTCCAGCCTCTCCAAGATCCAAGCCTCCCCATCATTTCGTGGCCGAACACAGCATGTCTTCCCTTTCATACTTTTCTGTGCCAGCGCCTTCCTCCGCATGCTCCATCCTTACCCACTGGAGCACCACCAACCGACCACCGCACTCTTCACCCCACCGCCGTTAGCCACTAGCAAACACCGATATATTCTTCCTTGCCGAGCTTTCCTCCGCCTGGCTCTCTCTCTCAGCCACATCGCTCACGGCCTGTAATCCAAACCTGATCTCTCATCTGCCTATATATATGCGGTTAGTTGTTGTATATATTTATGATCTTACAAACTATATTCTATGATGATTTTATAAGTTATAAACCGGTTATATATATATTTGTTTATAATATATTATATTTAGTAGAAGCACAAATCATGTTTTGCAGCATAGATTTAAAAGCATCAATCTAGTTTGTTTATATGAGGGTATAGAATATAAAGGATATTATATATGGGTTATAGTATATATTATATTGTAGAGGAGTATAATACATGTTTACAGTTATATTGGATTTCTAAATACTTTTTATTTATTCCATACGTACATGTTGTATTTGCGTGAGTTGTTATAGTTTGGGGTTCCTCTGTTTTATATATTTTCCTTCTCTATAGTTTTACATATGTTGTGATCACGAGATTTTTTTATTGTTGCATATATACTCTCAGTAGATGGAAGGTGCTAGTGTACATCTTTACCTGGATCTAAATATAGCAAGTTGTAGATATAACGTGTAATATATATATATACTTTGATCTTTATTATAGATGTAGTATCTAATATATATAAGTTTGTTTGTATAATATCTAATATAGTTTATATAATTTTTATTTTTATTTTATTTTGAGTTATTACGTTTATCTGTACATTAATATATATATATATATATGTTGGTATGTGTCAGTTAAAAATATATACGGTAATATATATATATATATGAGGTTGATCTTGGTTTTTATATTTTGACTTACAGCTTTAATGTATGTATTCACATATATATAATGGCTTTGGTAACAGTTTAGCGAATATATATAAATATATATACGAATCTTGTAATATATTACTGTTAGTATAAAATGCAAGCCTATCAGATTTTTTGTTGCTAATAAAATAAAATTTTATTATTTCTTATTGGGTATAGGTTGTATATATATCCATATATATAAAGATCTAGTCTCAGTCTATATGCATGCTTTGAAATGTTGTTTTGGATATTTTGTTCTGTATGTATGTATCTATACTTGATTTTTAATAAATTTGGATTTGAATCCTTAGCCTTCTTGAAGCTTTTATCGTTAAATATGTTATATAATGTATGTCCTAAAAATATATAATCACTGTGTTTGTTATATATGGTTTTACTCCATTTTATTTTCTTATATATAGAGTTGTATATAATGTGTATGCATTTGAAGGGAATAGATAGATATATAAGTTTGGTTATTTATAAAGCATATAGGTTATACTAACGTATAATGATTGTTGTATATATTTTATAATATTTTATTTTATAATGTAATAGGTTGTATAAATTTATTTGTCAGTCAAACGTATATATTTGTAAAACTATAGGTTTGGAATTTAAAATATGATTTAGATATGTATATAGTTATATATATGAGTTCACTTATACCCATTTATCTTATACGACCCAAATTCTGATTTGATTTCGTCTACTCCTTATTATCAGCTTTGATCATCGAATTCGTGCTTGGATTCATAACTCAATTTCAGCGACCGTATATGTGTTCGTATCAGTGTCATCTCCTGTTCTCCTAGCCTCGAAAGGTGAGCAATCACTCACGATTAATGTTCTTTTATTTATTAAATCTGATGTCAATTGAAACGACAATTGAAATATGCTACTGTTAGTTTTTACACTGTTATTTATGCTATTAACTATACCAGTTCATCTGTGACATTTGACACCATTATCTGTTAATTATACTATGATAATCCCGTTTGGTTAATAAGTGATTGATTGTTTGTTGTTTATATTGGATGTTAAATTGTAATGTATAAAGTGATAAATAGTATGCAACTGAATTTGACGAAGGATAGTAAAAATTTGAATCGACATATGTGTTGAATTTGATTTGTTAAATTTGTATAATATGACCCCTTGAATGTTTAATTATTTGACACGTAGAAAAATAGTTAATTACCCTTGAACCATTTGAATTTATGTTGTATTAATTGATGAAGTATGAAATTGAATAATTGATGTCAAGTGTAGAATTGCATAGAATAATTAGTATAATAATCTTTAATCTACATGAAATGATAGTGTAGATTCTAGAAATAATTATATTAATTTGCACAAACAACAATGTGAATTAATACGATTATTTCGGGATTATTTGAATTGATTATTGGATTGTTATTGATTGTTGTTATTGATTGTTTATTTACTTTGACACCATCCCAGTTATCACACTGCAAGTTCCCTTTGCTATGCTTTGATTTTTGAATTGAATTGGAATCGGGTTGAAATGATAAATACCCAAATGAACTTGACCTAGGATAGAGAATTAAATAAAACCCGATTGGTCAATAATTTGATTTAAAAATAAAATAAAGATTTTATTTGATTAAATAATAAGTTTTTGAAATTATTTAATAATTAAGTTTTTTTTTGAAATTGTTTAATAATTAAATATGATTGAATTATTTAATAATTAAATAAAAATTGAATTCTTTGTTAAGTGAAATTGAACTTCTTGAAAGTGAAATTAAGTTTCTTTATTAATTGAGTTTTGAAATTGTAACTAAGTAAATAAATAAGTGAAATTGAATTTCTTTAACAAGAAATAAAATGTGATTTATTGAAATTAATTTAAGACTTGAAATTTAAAGAAATTGTTTTGACGAATTTAATTTAATTCAAAATTGTAAGTTTTGATTTAATGAAGTTGAACTTAAGTAATTGATTTAATGAATTGGAAGTTAAATAGAAATTGTTTTAAATGACAAATTTACTTAATGAATACTGAATAAAATCGATCAATGAAGTTAAATTGATTTGAAGGTTAAATTAAATTAATTTAAATGATTTGGAATGAAACTTATTTACGAACTTGAATCAATATTTGAATTGTTTAAATAGAAATTGAAATTAAATTATAAGATTTTGAAATTTGAATTTGGATGTTTTGAAACGTAAATTTTTGGAAATTGGGTTTGAAAGACAAATGAAATGTTGATTTACAAATTTTAATTGAGATTGAAATTGATTTGGTTTTGAAATGAATAAACGACCAATCGGTGTAATAATCACGAAAGTTATTAAAGAGACCGAAATCGGTTAGGGACATACTCACTGTCTAAACCAAAAACCACTTTAATAACTATACGCGGAGTGTGATCCAGAATGAAGTGGTTGGAATGATGAACGTGATGACTGAAGAAAGAGAACGATAATGGATAGCCTTGACACTTGTGTCAAATTGGAAATGACTAAAACAGGAGCCGTGCCGGGTCAAATGGGGGTTAGCTACCTCGAGCGAACACACTTCTTCGAAACTACTCATTACTTGTTGTCGATTGGTGCACCCTTTATTTGGGAGTGTTGTTTCACGGTGTTGCGGTCGCTGTGGCGATGCGTTTTCACCAGTCCGGATCAGGCAAACGGTAGTTTCACTACCTTGGGTATTGCCTCATGTGCCTTGTCATACTTTTATCCCTGTATACGCGACCACTACGATTTGTTTTGTGTTATACCTATGGAGTACTCCCTGATATCCCACTAGTTTACGGTGGAGTTTACAGTGCTGTATAGACTATAACGCTTATATAAAATGTGTTAAGGGGGATAATGGTAATGCCTTAACACTATTTTGATATCTTATATTACTGATAGGCATTATCTACTTATCGTACACTACTACATAGTAGATAGTTTAACGGATCCTTAAAGGATGGTTATTCCAAACATCCTTTGAGTTACTTGTATTTCAGTTGCTATTTCACTTGAGTTGGATTTATTGATATAAGAATGTTAATCCTGACTCGAGTGTTTTGTGTTTTGCTTTACGCTCGGGTCAGATTGAGTGTACCAGTATTCGAGACTCACCTTTGGAGTTGGATCTTCGCTTGGTGATCCAGTTATCTATTCAGCTTTCAGATATTCAGTTGATTCCAGTGATGTATTCTGATATTGTATTTGATTATTGTATCTGAGACATCTTTGTACCTTATTTAACTCTGATATGTATATAGTAGCTTCATGAACTACTATCTTTTGTTTCTGCTGCATTTATTACTTTGTGTCTGTGATCTGTGATTATTTATTTATTGTATATGTTCAGTTTTGCCAAATTTAAATTAACAATTCGGTATTTTGAATTATTCAAGTCCGACATGCGCGGATGCGAATAGTCCAAAATAGCGTGTCGTTACAAGTAGAAGAGTTACAGTTAGAGACACCGATGCAAGAGCAGAGAATAACAGTGCTCAGACTATCAAAGGCAATGGTAGAGAATTGCCATTGGCATCGGTGAATGTGGTTATCCCGCCTATCCCAAGCATGTATATAAATGTCTTATTCTGGCAGTTCATGGCATATATGATGAGCGAAACCATATTATAAATGGTTGGGCCAAGAGTGGCCATAAGGGAAGACTTTACAAAGTGGAATCAAGACTTTAGGGATTTAGAAGGCAAGATGTTTGCAAAAAGGAGTCGGGGGTGGAAATGTTAAATTGGTTGAAGGTATGTGAGTGTATCTTTAGGGACTTGGGTTTGAATGATGTGCAAAAGAGAAGGCTTGCTTCTAGGCACCGCCATGAAGATACCTTAGATTGGTGGGAGACGGTAAACGCCAACACTCCTAAAGACAAGATTACTTGGGAGCAATTTTGTAACAACCCACAGTTTTAATGATGGATAATGAAATAATTAATTTAAATATTGCATCGTTAATTAATTGAAGGTCCAAAATTTGATTTTCTTTTTGCAAACAGTCGAACTAGGACTTAAGACCACTTCCGTTGACTCAGTATCGACATTGCGAATTAAATAAGTAAATATCGCTATATTTGGAGTCACGATATTTTTACGATTTACGTATTATTAGACATATTTTATAAAAATACGTGCATAATTGGATCCAGTGGGATCTCGACCAACGGCTTGTTTTTCTAAGCTAAGGACTCCATCATATAGACGTAAGGTTGAAGAATTTTGGGAATCTGGTTGTCCTATGGTCAAAATGACATTGAAATGCTTAAAATTATCATCCAGCAGTGCTGTCTCAGATGAACACAGAATTTCTACCAACGGGACTAGAAAAATAAAGAAATGTGCACCGACGAGTTTCGCGATAATCCGGTGTACCATGTGATCGAACGAGTTCGAAACATGTGGTGATTTATTTAAGAAATTAAATTATACATATATTAATAGTAATATATATGTACACGCCCACTTTTGAACATACACTCTCTCTCCCTCTTTTAAGAATATCTTCTCCATTCCCATAATCGAACATAAATGCCTCCTCCTCCTTTAATTAAATCATGAGCTTCAATGGTCGGGTGGACAAACTGAGAGTGGTATGGCATTCCACTAGGCGATGCATATGACATGCTACCCATTTTGGCGGATGTGGTGGTGATTTTATGGAGGTGACATTTTTAAGGTTTGGTTTTGGTATGAGGGGCTAGAGTTGGAATTGGCGAAAAAGGGGGTGGCATCATGTTTCTCTTGTAGTGTCGAGTGGAGTAGAGCCCTTCAAAGTGATTGTGGCCGCCATTAGGGGATCGCATCTGTTGCCTAGCACAGAGAAGGGGAGGTGTTAGATTCCTCTAGGGGTGACCGGAGTAGGGAGTGATGGGCTCGTCGTGTTTGGCTCGTAAAGAGGTGAATGACGGTGGTGACGACAGGAGTTCCAGTGGTCCGTGGCGAGGGCGAGGAGCGGAGCCCGTGAGTATATTCTAGGTGCAGCCAGGAAACCTAGAATTTGGGGAAGAAGGATATAGGGATTACTAAGATGATTAAATTAATTTATTAATTAAGTTAATTAATATTTATAATCCATGTTATTATAAAATCCTTATCTTTTGCATATAAGGTCCCATCGAGACGCGGTTTTTGTTGTTGCGACCGTATCAAGTTTATCTACGACATGGTATGGATATATATTTGATTTTTGATACTTGAGAAATTATAATTCAGGTGAGTGGAATTATAACTTTGAATTTATATTTCCCTATAAATTCCCATACTTATATATATTAAAATATTACCTTAGACAGGTAGAATAATATATATATATATAAGTAATTATTTCCCCATTTGATTGGATTGATTTGGGTAGATATTCGGGATTATTGATTAAGATCCTATACACACACATAGTGTCCTATTCGTATTGGACAAAGTTAGATAGAGTTGATATTAATTTATAACATGGTTATAAATTGATTAGAACTCTAATTTGTAGTTATATCAGTGATAGAAATATTATTATATATTTATTACTAATCGGAAATTAGAAGTATGACCTTTAAAATAAGCTGTAAGGCTAAAATAATGATATAGGCATGTCAAACTTGTATTAAAATGGCTTTGAAGTTTATTTGGCCTTGATATTGGTTTATTATAATGTGAAAAATAGTTAACTAACTATTAAATTTCTATAAAGGTGATTTGAGAAGTTAGAAATTACAAAAAGTATTGTATTATTTAATAGGGTTAGATTAAGATTACAAAATCCGAATTGTAATAACGTGATTTATTAACTCTAGATCCTAAGAAATGGTTTGGTATATATGCATACATGTGTATGGAAATTATATACACGAGCTATATATATATGTGTGTATATATATTGAGGCCTTATTAATAACTAAACTTAATTTAAATAGAAGAATTCGTGAAAGTAAACTATAATATGATTGATGGGCAAATGCATTATTTTATAATATTAGTTTGAGATTTCTATAAAATAATATGACGAAGATATAATTGTTAGATTTGTGAATTGAGTAAGATGCATTTTTATTAAATTGTTTATATGATTGTATATGTGAATTATTATTGATATTGAGATGATAGATTTGTTACTTTGCTTGTGTATTGCCTTTGTGTATATAAATGTGCACGATATGTGTTTATTAGTTCCATATAGTTGGACTAGTTATATATATCTATGTATATATATACCTACATATAATTTATGTGATCTATGTAAGTCTATATGTATAGATATAGTTTTGGTATGTTTGATTTAGGGCTATTGGGAAATGCATGAAATATTATATATATATATATATTGATATGTAGTTTAAAATGTTTATATATAGTTTTGGTATGTCCAGCTTAGGGCTATCGATTGGTGCAAAGAATCCATTATACCGTTGAGATGCAAGACCTGCAAACGTGGTTCTGGAGCAGGGGCAGAGAGAGAATGGGATGCCATTCTAGAGCATGTCATTTACTGTTTTATAGTGTGATTAGGTGTTGTGACAGGACCTACAGGCAAACTTCTTTGAGGTATTGGTTTTCAGGTGAGTCCGTAAGTTAGTTATGGCTCTTGATAGGTCCTTTTAGTAGCTAATGGCAATTCAGCCTGATTTATCGATACGAAATTTAAGTGTATGGTCCAGTATGCCCGACTTGGGATTATCGAATAGTGGATGACTTATATTATGAAAATGCATAAATATATCATTCAAGTGGTTTATATATAAATAGGTATAATTATAGATGCATGTTTTGGGTGATTTATTTATATTGGGTTGGTATGCCGATTTAAGGCAACTAGGTGGTGTGAGGCACTTCAAGAATGAATCATAATCCGGATGGGGACGACAATACTTCGATGTTGTGTATATGTGTAGGAAGGGTGTACGTGAGGGTAGCTTGAATTCAGATTGTTTATCGATAGAAAATTGGATGATATCGATTTTGTAAAAAGGAATCCATTGTAACATTAAGACGCATAACCTGCATATAAGGTTCTAGGGCAGGGTTGGAGAGAGACTTGGACACCAATCTAAAGTAGGTCATATACTATTCCATAGTATGATTGGGTGCTGCGACATGACCAACAGGCCGAATTCTTTTGAGGTGTTGGTTTTCAAGGGATTCCATAAGTTAATTGCGGCTCTCGACTGGTCTCTTTTGTAAATAATGGAAATTCGGCACAGATATCGGTTATAGATATTCGTATTTCATTTTTGGGTATGGAGATGCTATGTTAGTAGCATAGTTATATCATTGTGTTTGTTTTGCATTCCAGATGCTTTGATAGGGATTGACAGATCTATGGCACCATGGATTATGAAGCGTAGTATTACCACTACTCTCATTTTTCATATTCAGTAGCACAACTTTTTATAATATGTACTGCTTTAATTAGAGAACCACTATTATGTGTCATCCTAACTTATTGGTGCATGGATAAAGTAGGGTGATGTATGATTAGTATTACCCATTAATCCTTACTCACGTTTATTAGATGTATATAGGTTGCATGTATATATACAGTACTTAGACGTAGTTCCCCTCACACCAGGCTTTATGTCTAACTCATATTTTGTCTCTGTCTGTTTATGTCATGACAACTATCGGGTACCCAATTGAGTAGTATGGGAGTCAAGTGCTTTTGTGGGCAGACATACAGGATCGCTGGAGTATACTGGAGGCACAAAGTCAATATATTGGATATGTGCACTTGTTGGTGATGTAGTATATGATAAACATGATATTTTATAGACTTGTGATATCAAATACTGTGATATCCCGGGAATTTGGACAGTATCAATTTAATAATCTGCATTGGAAATTAAATTGATTTGATGATCTTTGTTAATAAAATTGAATAAATTTAATAATCTAATTAAAATAAATATTTAATTAGTGATTTATCTTTTAAAAGTTTAATAGAATATTTTCTATTTATAATATATATGTATAATTGTATATATTATAAATAGATGAGTTGGTTTGAATTTAGCAAATGAAATTATGTTTTCAAATTTCTAATATATTTTGGGTAATTTGGAAATCATGATTTAATTTAATATTAAGCTTTTTAATAAATAACTATATAGTTTTAAAATACATAATATAAATGTTTAATTGTTTAAAAATAGATTTTTAGCTTAAGTTCAAATTTAAATAAAAGATTTGTTTTATTTCTTTACTTGATATATATGATTTTAAAATAGAAGTAATTTATAATCTCCTTTATAAATTATTTAAAATAGTCAAATTTGATATTTTCAAATAATAATTATAATACTTTGTTTTTATAAATATAAATAGACTTTAAATAAAATAGAATTGTTATAATTTAAATGGTAGTTATATATGCATATATATAACTTGATTTTTATTTGGATTTAAAATATGAAATAGGATTTATAATAGAAATTAAAAGATTAAACATTTTTCAAATATTTGGATAAGCTTTTAAATTGTTTATTTACATTTTCTTTAAAAGAGAAATTCATATATGTATTTACATAAGGAATTATTAATTAAGTTAATAATCTTTATTAACATTTAAAATATAACTAATTAACTTAAAAGGACATGTGTTATTTTCCTAAGCTACCTATAACATGTGTAATTTAGATAATTAGTGTGTGTGACAAATGTCAAGATAAATAACAAGTGTCCTTTTAATTATTTTGATTTTCTTTTGTTTTTAATAAATCACATTTTAACTTATAAATACATATGTTATTCCCCTCCTCATTTCTTTCTTTTTAATCAAAACTAAGAAAAAAACTTCAGCTTAAAACAAACAGATCAAAAACAGATCTGTAATTCAATTTCTTTCCTAACTTTTTCTATTCAAGGCCAAGAATAAACCCAATCAATCCTCATAAACGAATCTATAATCAACATCCTCCTCAAATCTGAGATGCAAATCTTAGCCTGTAATCTTCTTCAACTCTGAAATTGTCTGAAGCTCTTCAAAAAAAAAATCAGTAACCTGAAAAGCAATTTCTGCAAACATGCAACAGCACTTCATCCATGCCTGCATTTTTCACCTGGAAACATGAAAGCAAATTGTAGAATCTGAAAGCAAATTCAAAAGCTTGCAAGCATCTTTCCAGTAATTCAAGTTTAAGATTTTCAAAAGCAATTCAGTTCAAGTTTTCAAATCAAAAGCAGGGGCACTCAAGTTTTAAAGATTTAAAAGCTATTTCAAAAATCAAAAGGGCCCTGTCTCTATTTTAAATCTGTGAGTAACTTCACTTTCAAACTTAAAAGTAAATTTAGGTTGCATGTTCTTACTGTGATCGATATGGTATTATGAAGTATGTTTGTGAATTTATTATGTATAATGGATGTATGCCTGTAACTCCTCTGTTGTTTTCCTGTGAGTAAACTACCCTATTGAACTTAAATCTGTTCATATGTATTGATGTTAGTGATTGATTCTTGGGTAGGTTATGAATAATATTTGTATAAATATGAATATACCTGTATATGTATGTATATAGGTAGATGGTTGTTGCATGCATAACTGTATATGGTTATATACATATCTCTGTTAAGTTATAGGCTCAAAGCCACTAAATAAAAATTCAATTGCTCTTCATCTAGTCTATTTTAGGCTAAGATCCTTAAATGAAAAATGAGTATAACAATGTAATATCAATTTCAAAAATAGTTTCAAGAGTTTAAAGTTTGTATTTATTTCGAGATCAGGAAATTACAATAACAAACAAATATATGTCAAAAATCAATGTTCATAATTCTATGATTCGATTGCATAAACAGTTTCATATTGAAAATTGATGAATTTTAGTAATCGAATCATGATTTTTAAGCAAGCGATTCGAGAGAAGTTTGTGGTTGATCGGAAATGGGTTTTTGGTCAATTCGAGATGGCCGGAGGCGCTAGGGAGGCCGGGTTTTCGCGAGAGGGTAGAGGAGCTTGAGGGGTATCTAGGAAAAATGGTGCGGAGGTCTGAAGATGGTCGTGGCGGCGGTGGGTAGCGAATGAAGTAGGGAAACCTAGTTTTTGGCCACTGTCTTTGTGCGATTCGTTCAACCTCTACAGGTGATCGAGCGACGCGTGGTCCTGGGAGAAGGAGGCTGGGTGGATGACGAACCATCAGCCGGAGTTAGGGAGGTTAAGATGGTCGAGGCGTTGAGTTCGAGGTCGTGAATGGTGACTGGGTTAGTTTGTGTTGAAGTTGGGATGCTCGATTTCGTTCCTTTGTCGATTTCGAAATCGCGTGAAGGGAGATGGCATGAGGAGATCATCGGTGACGTGTGGGGAACCTCGGTGATGGTCGGCGTTCGTTTCATCAACCGGACACGTGCACGCGGTGTCACCGTGTCAGGGAATGAAAGTATGGGGAGGTGCTGTTTTTACTCGGGTTCGAAGTGAGTAACCCATGGGTTTACTCGAAGGAGACTCGTGAATTTTGGGTGGAAGATTCGAAGTAACACTCGAGGATTTGAAGGAATGTCTCGGGTATATTATTTATAACAGGTTTTAACAGAGAACTGTTTCCAGTTTTTAAAATTTAAAATGAAATTTAAAACTGATGTTTAAATCTAAAAGTAAAGTTTTAAATTGAAGATAGGTTTCTAAATCTAGAGATTAATCTGGAATCAAAGTTAATATGCATTTCAATTTTGAAATAAAAAGAAGTTTTTAAATTGGTTTAAATACTTTATTAATGATATTTTAATCATTAATAGGAATAAAGTGTTATCTTAAAGATAATTAAGATTTAATGATATAAAATAAATTAGTAAGGTAATTAAAAGATAATTAAGATTTAATGATATAAAATAAATTAGTAAGGTAATTAAAAGATAATTAATCAATTTAATTAATTTATAATTTGGATTTATAAATTAGTAATTAAGGGTTAAATTGATTAATTAAGATTTAATTAAATTAATTAAAGGTTAATTAATTTGAAATTAAGGATCATTAATTTGATAAGTTAAGATTATAAATTAATGGTTAGGAATAAATGAATCAAGTAACTAAGGATTAATTAAGTTATTGTTAGATACTTAATTAATTAAGTAATTAGAGATTAATTTATTGGTAAATTAGAATTAATTAATTTGTGAATTAATAATGGATAATTAAAGTTTAATTATTTAAGAAAAATAATTAAAGAATAGTTAATAGTTAATGTAAATCATTAACTTGGGTTTAATAAGTAATTAATCAATATGATTAATTTTGATAATTTAATAGATTAATTAATTAAGGTTAATCATTTGTGGAATTGTTTAATTAAGTATAAATACTTAATGAAAGTATTTAAAGGAATAAATTACTTAATGTAATTTAATGAAGTATAATTACTTATGAAAGTAATTAATGGATAATTACTGATGTAATTAATGGAGTAATTAAGGGTAGTTAATTACTTAATGGAAATTAATCAAGGGATTAATTAAGAAATTAATTAAGGAATAATTAATTTATTTTAAGAAGTAATTAAGGTTAGTTAATTACTGAATGTGATTAATCAATAGTGATTAATAATTATGGTTTAATTAAAGATTAATTACTCAATGTAATTAATTTAAATAAAGTAATTAATGATAAAATGTAATTAAGGATCATTAATTTATATAATTATGATGTAATTAAGAATTGATTAATTAAGTAATAATTATAAATGAAGTGAATAATTAATGTAATTAATTAAGGAGTAATGTAATTAATTATAGTTAATTAATAAAGGAAGTAATTAAAGGTTAATTACTATAAGTGGTTAAGAATAATTAATTTGTATAATTAATTTAATACTAATTACTTGAATTTAATTAAATAATTAATCAAGGATGATTAATTAAATTGAATAATTGGATGATGATTGATTAATTGATTGATAATTAATTAATAATGATTTAAGCAAGATTTTAATGATGGAAGTAATTAATTTAATTTACTTTAAATTAATTTGAGATGAAATATTTAATTTAATTCATTTTAAATTAACTATATATGGTGATTAATAAATCATTGCTTATGAATGGATGATATTATGTACCTTGAATGGTTTGAAATCTCAGATATGAGATAATTGATACTGTATGATTTGGATGCTTTGGTTGCATAGTGATGATGATATGGATTATCTGCTTATAATGATAATGTTGATTATCTATTGTGAATCTATGAATTATCTATCTGTGTGTAAATAGATAGTAGAATTGAATTGTTTTAACTTTAAAACAACTTGGCCTTAAAAGATACGTTTTGGATTTCGATGAGACCGGGATCGGGTTTCCGTATACCGGATTTCCAGGTCTGGAGACCCGAATACCACATCGATCCAAATTAACGATAGGTCGTGAATCTCAAGTGAAGATGAAGATTCAGATTGCAAGGGTTATGGTCGTTAACTCTGAGGGTGATTCCAATACGAGTGTAACGAGATAATGCCTTCGGTTTCGTTCGAACCCGGAACGAACTTGTATGGATTGAATGCTTTCAGAACATCGTCAGGTGGACGATGAGCATTCTAAGTGATGTCCTGATTAAAGGTAAATCGTAGCCTCAAGCCTCATCAAACCGGGAATGGCTAAAACAGGGGAGGTGCAGCAAGGTTAGTGGGTAGCACCCAAGTAGGACAAGATTATCCCTGTCTAGAGGTCCCTTCTTATTATTCGATTGAGTGGGCAGTTGATTGCAACAACTGCTGGGATATCTTGTGCGGGAATTATCCAGTAAGGGATGTTCCGGCCTTGTGTTGCAGGGGATTGGGAGTGATCCTCGGTACGGTGATCTAGGCCACGTACTATGACGGGCGGTACCCCGGTAGCCCTGCCATTGTATGGAATCCAAAATCCAATAAGTGCCGTACGTATTAGTTGTGCCCAACTATGTTGGAACGTGAGATGTAAGCATTTCAGCTATTTCTGTATTTTACTTGAAAACCCTAGACCCTATAATAATACAATCGAATTTCCTATCAAATGTTTTGGTTAGCGTAAGGTAAAAACTTACCCATGTTTATTTGTGGGGAGTCTTACGTGATACCTTTTCTTTCGAAATGGTTTTTGAAGTTAAACAAGTTTAACCTGTTACTCACACCAGACCCATGTCTGACCCAAGTTGATTATTTCTGTTTTATAAACTCTTGGGTACTCAAATTTTTACGAGTAGCCAAGGGATTCAGGTTAGCTTTGACGAGTTATCTGGAGGAGCAATGGAGCAGGAGGCTTCGGCGTTGTAGATATAGATAGTAGTTCCGTTGTGTTAATCTCTGAATAGAGTTTTGTGTGAGTTGTAATAACTAGACAGATGTTTATAACTGTCTAGTATGTGTTGTATAATTTGTGTAACTCTGATAGTCGTTGTATATTATGTAATACTTTTGTTATTAATATAATTTATTCGTTCCGCTGTTGAGATTCTGTTGTTGTTCTTTCTTTCTTCTCTTCTTTTCTACTTTCTCACCTCTTTCTTTTCTTCAAAACGATGCGTCTTCCTGGACGTAGGATGGCGGGTCGTTACAGTGGTATCAGAGCATTAGGTTGAGTGAATACCTAGGCTCTGGAGCGTTGTCTATCTTGAGAGAGCGTATTTGTAATTTTTATATAACTATATATATATTTATTCTACCTATTGTTGGATTACCTGCTCGGGTTTTCCAAAATTAAGTTATAAAGGTAGATGAGGTAGGTTGTGTGTAACACAACTACCATTGATTGGAGTTTGAATGTTTGGAGTTGGAAGTGTATTTGATGAGACTGTAGACCAAATACCGTCTCGAGTGAGCTTTGCTGTGGTGAAGGATTTCATTGATCTCCGAAAGAAACGATTAAGGTTCGGAGTCAATCTTTGAAGTGCAGTTGAATGAGTAGAGTTTGGATCTACCAGTTAAGCAGAAGCAAGTGATGTATCTTGGTAACTTCTGGAGGAAGTAGCTGTGTGATGAGATACAGTGATTATGGATGTTCCTGAAGATATTTTCTTTGGAACGAGTTTAAGGAGTAAGTCTGCTTCGGTGTTGTGGCTGAGTTCAGCATGACGTCTCTGTTTGAGGATCGAGTTTCTCGAAGAGCTTTGGTTGGGAAGTCCTTGGCATCTGTGGCAGCAGTGCAGCTCGGAGTATTTTGTGTGTTAGCAGGAAGTTTTCTGGCTGAGCAGTTTTTCTGAAATGGAGTTCAGAAGCAGTAAAGTGGAATCCATTTCTTCAATGAATTGGATAGATAAGCGTAAGCTGTTCTGATTGGTAAAGAGTGAGCAGTTTCTTTGAGTTTGGTTTGGGTTGATCGCAAAAGTGACTTGCGGTAGTTGAATATTCTCTTGGGTTATCGGAGTTTTCTAGATGTCTTCAGGGAAGTCAGAAGTTGTCCGCATCTGGAGATGAGTTTTCTTATCAACAGGATTCCAGGAGTGGTACCGGTGGTTCAGTCTAGTTGAAGGATAGTTCCTAGAGATAGAGTTTGGTGAAGCAGCTCAAGTTTTGATGGAGTATCTGAGTTTTCTTTATGGATCCGTTGAACCATATTTCTGGGATGTGTTGTCCAGTTGTGCTCGTGTTCTTCATCAGCATTCTTATCTACTTCAGATTAGAGTTGTGCAGCGGGAGCAGTTTGGAAGTGCTTTTGTTTTATCTTTTCCAGATAGGAGAAGTAAGTTTAGTCTTCTGATGTTTGAAGAGTAGAGATTGTATTCTTGATTTTGGATAAGTGTTTGATCTATCTCTAGTTTTGGAATCAGCAGTTCTGGAGGATTTGGTTGTTGAGTCAGACTCGTCTATAGACTGATATCCTGTCTAGTTGTGTAGATCTGGTTGAGTAGGAGTTCTATAGCTTCGTAGTTTAGATTGTTTGTAAAGCGAGTATTCCGGTATATATATATACTTGGGGAAACTCGGAAAATTTTAACCAGAATTTTGTCTGGATAGTTAGAATTGTTTGATTGGATGATTGTTTGCTATGGTTGTTAGCATATGGTTGATAATATATGCTTGTTAAATATTGAATAGATTATTAAATTACCTTTGTTTAAATTTCGGGGACGAAATTACTTTAAGGGGGGAGGAATGTGATATCCCGGGAATTTGGACAGTATCAATTTAATAATCTGCATTGGAAATTAAATTGATTTGATGATCTTTGTTAATAAAATTGAATAAATTTAATAATCTAATTAAAATAAATATTTAATTAGTGATTTATCTTTTAAAAGTTTAATAGAATATTTTCTATTTATAATATATATGTATAATTGTATATATTATAAATAGATGAGTTGGTTTGAATTTAGCAAATGAAATTATGTTTTCAAATTTCTAATATATTTTGGGTAATTTGGAAATCATGATTTAATTTAATATTAAGCTTTTTAATAAATAACTATATAGTTTTAAAATACATAATATAAATGTTTAATTGTTTAAAAATAGATTTTTAGCTTAAGTTCAAATTTAAATAAAAGATTTGTTTTATTTCTTTACTTGATATATATGATTTTAAAATAGAAGTAATTTATAATCTCCTTTATAAATTATTTAAAATAGTCAAATTTGATATTTTCAAATAATAATTATAATACTTTGTTTTTATAAATATAAATAGACTTTAAATAAAATAGAATTGTTATAATTTAAATGGTAGTTATATATGCATATATATAACTTGATTTTTATTTGGATTTAAAATATGAAATAGGATTTATAATAGAAATTAAAAGATTAAACATTTTTAAAATATTTGGATAAGCTTTTAAATTGTTTATTTACATTTTCTTTAAAAGAGAAATTCATATATGTATTTACATAAGGAATTATTAATTAAGTTAATAATCTTTATTAACATTTAAAATATAACTAATTAACTTAAAAGTACATGTGTTATTTTCCTAAGCTACCTATAACATGTGTAATTTAGATAATTAGTGTGTGTGACAAATGTCAAGATAAATAACAAGTGTCCTTTTAATTATTTTGATTTTCTTTTGTTTTTAATAAATCACATTTTAACTTATAAATACATATGTTATTCCCCTCCTCATTTCTTTCTTTTTAATCAAAACTAAGAAAAAAACTTCAGCTTAAAACAAACAGATCAAAAACAGATCTGTAATTCAATTTCTTTCCTAACTTTTTCTATTCAAGGCCAAGAATAAACCCAATCAATCCTCATAAACGAATCTATAATCAACATCCTCCTCAAATCTGAGATGCAAATCTTAGCCTGTAATCTTCTTCAACTCTGAAATTGTCTGAAGCTCTTCAAAAAAAAAATCAGTAACCTGAAAAGCAATTTCTGCAAACATGCAACAGCACTTCATCCATGCCTGCATTTTTCACCTGGAAACATGAAAGCAAATTGTAGAATCTGAAAGCAAATTCAAAAGCTTGCAAGCATCTTTCCAGTAATTCAAGTTTAAGATTTTCAAAAGCAATTCAGTTCAAGTTTTCAAATCAAAAGCAGGGGCACTCAAGTTTTAAAGATTTAAAAGCTATTTCAAAAATCAAAAGGGCCCTGTCTCTATTTTAAATCTGTGAGTAACTTCACTTTCAAACTTAAAAGTAAATTTAGGTCGCATGTTCTTACTGTGATCGATATGGTATTATGAAGTATGTTTGTGAATTTATTATGTATAATGGATGTATGCCTGTAACTCCTCTGTTGTTTTCCTGTGAGTAAACTACCCTATTGAACTTAAATCTGTTCATATGTATTGATGTTAGTGATTGATTCTTGGGTAGGTTATGAATAATATTTGTATAAATATGAATATACCTGTATATGTATGTATATAGGTAGATGGTTGTTGCATGCATAACTGTATATGGTTATATACATATCTCTGTTAAGTTATAGGCTCAAAGCCACTAAATAAAAATTCAATTGCTCTTCATCTAGTCTATTTTAGGCTAAGATCCTTAAATGAAAAATGAGTATAACAATGTAATATCAATTTCAAAAATAGTTTCAAGAGTTTAAAGTTTGTATTTATTTCGAGATCAGGAAATTACAATAACAAACAAATATATGTCAAAAATCAATGTTCATAATTCTATGATTCGATTGCATAAACAGTTTCATATTGAAAATTGATGAATTTTAGTAATCGAATCATGATTTTTAAGCAAGCGATTCGAGAGAAGTTTGTGGTTGATCGGAAATGGGTTTTTGGTCAATTCGAGATGGCCGGAGGCGCTAGGGAGGCCGGGTTTTCGCGAGAGGGTAGAGGAGCTTGAGGGGTATCTAGGAAAAATGGTGCGGAGGTCTGAAGATGGTCGTGGCGGCGGTGGGTAGCGAATGAAGTAGGGAAACCTAGTTTTTGGCCACTGTCTTTGTGCGATTCGTTCAACCTCTACAGGTGATCGAGCGACGCGTGGTCCTGGGAGAAGGAGGCTGGGTGGATGACGAACCATCAGCCGGAGTTAGGGAGGTTAAGATGGTCGAGGCGTTGAGTTCGAGGTCGTGAATGGTGACTGGGTTAGTTTGTGTTGAAGTTGGGATGCTCGATTTCGTTCCTTTGTCGATTTCGAAATCGCGTGAAGGGAGATGGCATGAGGAGATCATCGGTGACGTGTGGGGAACCTCGGTGATGGTCGGCGTTCGTTTCATCAACCGGACACGTGCACGCGGTGTCACCGTGTCAGGGAATGAAAGTATGGGGAGGTGCTGTTTTTACTCGGGTTCGAAGTGAGTAACCCATGGGTTTACTCGAAGGAGACTCGTGAATTTTGGGTGGAAGATTCGAAGTAACACTCGAGGATTTGAAGGAATGTCTCGGGTATATTATTTATAACAGGTTTTAACAGAGAACTGTTTCCAGTTTTTAAAATTTAAAATGAAATTTAAAACTGATGTTTAAATCTAAAAGTAAAGTTTTAAATTGAAGATAGGTTTCTAAATCTAGAGATTAATCTGGAATCAAAGTTAATATGCATTTCAATTTTGAAATAAAAAGAAGTTTTTAAATTGGTTTAAATACTTTATTAATGATATTTTAATCATTAATAGGAATAAAGTGTTATCTTAAAGATAATTAAGATTTAATGATATAAAATAAATTAGTAAGGTAATTAAAAGATAATTAAGATTTAATGATATAAAATAAATTAGTAAGGTAATTAAAAGATAATTAATCAATTTAATTAATTTATAATTTGGATTTATAAATTAGTAATTAAGGGTTAAATTGATTAATTAAGATTTAATTAAATTAATTAAAGGTTAATTAATTTGAAATTAAGGATCATTAATTTGATAAGTTAAGATTATAAATTAATGGTTAGGAATAAATGAATCAAGTAACTAAGGATTAATTAAGTTATTGTTAGATACTTAATTAATTAAGTAATTAGAGATTAATTTATTGGTAAATTAGAATTAATTAATTTGTGAATTAATAATGGATAATTAAAGTTTAATTATTTAAGAAAAATAATTAAAGAATAGTTAATAGTTAATGTAAATCATTAACTTGGGTTTAATAAGTAATTAATCAATATGATTAATTTTGATAATTTAATAGATTAATTAATTAAGGTTAATCATTTGTGGAATTGTTTAATTAAGTATAAATACTTAATGAAAGTATTTAAAGGAATAAATTACTTAATGTAATTTAATGAAGTATAATTACTTATGAAAGTAATTAATGGATAATTACTGATGTAATTAATGGAGTAATTAAGGGTAGTTAATTACTTAATGGAAATTAATCAAGGGATTAATTAAGAAATTAATTAAGGAATAATTAATTTATTTTAAGAAGTAATTAAGGTTAGTTAATTACTGAATGTGATTAATCAATAGTGATTAATAATTATGGTTTAATTAAAGATTAATTACTCAATGTAATTAATTTAAATAAAGTAATTAATGATAAAATGTAATTAAGGATCATTAATTTATATAATTATGATGTAATTAAGAATTGATTAATTAAGTAATAATTATAAATGAAGTGAATAATTAATGTAATTAATTAAGGAGTAATGTAATTAATTATAGTTAATTAATAAAGGAAGTAATTAAAGGTTAATTACTATAAGTGGTTAAGAATAATTAATTTGTATAATTAATTTAATACTAATTACTTGAATGTAATTAAATAATTAATCAAGGATGATTAATTAAATTGAATAATTGGATGATGATTGATTAATTGATTGATAATTAATTAATAATGATTTAAGCAAGATTTTAATGATGGAAGTAATTAATTTAATTTACTTTAAATTAATTTGAGATGAAATATTTAATTTAATTCGTTTTAAATTAACTATATATGGTGATTAATAAATCATTGCTTATGAATGGATGATATTATGTACCTTGAATGGTTTGAAATCTCAGATATGAGATAATTGATACTGTATGATTTGGATGCTTTGGTTGCATAGTGATGATGATATGGATTATCTGCTTATAATGATAATGTTGATTATCTATTGTGAATCTATGAATTATCTATCTGTGTGTAAATAGATAGTAGAATTGAATTGTTTTAACTTTAAAACAACTTGGCCTTAAAAGATACGTTTTGGATTTCGATGAGACCGGGATCGGGTTTCCGTATACCGGATTTCCAGGTCTGGAGACCCGAATACCACATCGATCCAAATTAACGATAGGTCGTGAATCTCAAGTGAAGATGAAGATTCAGATTGCAAGGGTTATGGTCGTTAACTCTGAGGGTGATTCCAATACGAGTGTAACGAGATAATGCCTTCGGTTTCGTTCGAACCCGGAACGAACTTGTATGGATTGAATGCTTTCAGAACATCGTCAGGTGGACGATGAGCATTCTAAGTGATGTCCTGATTAAAGGTAAATCGTAGCCTCAAGCCTCATCAAACCGGGAATGGCTAAAACAGGGGAGGTGCAGCAAGGTTAGTGGGTAGCACTCAAGTAGGACAAGATTATCCCTGTCTAGAGGTCCCTTCTTATTATTCGATTGAGTGGGCAGTTGATTGCAACAACTGCTGGGATATCTTGTGCGGGAATTATCCAGTAAGGGATGTTCCGGCCTTGTGTTGCAGGGGATTGGGAGTGATCCTCGGTACGGTGATCTAGGCCACGTACTGTGACGGGCGGTACCCCGGTAGCCCTGCCATTGTATGGAATCCAAAATCCAATAAGTGCCGTACGTATTAGTTGTGCCCAACTATGTTGGAACGTGAGATGTAAGCATTTCAGCTATTTCTGTATTTTACTTGAAAACCCTAGACCCTATAATAATACAATCGAATTTCCTATCAAATGTTTTGGTTAGCGTAAGGTAAAAACTTACCCATGTTTATTTGTGGGGAGTCTTACGTGATACCTTTTCTTTCGAAATGGTTTTTGAAGTTAAACAAGTTTAACCTGTTACTCACACCAGACCCATGTCTGACCCAAGTTGTTTATTTCTGTTTTATAAACTCTTGGGTACTCAAATTTTTACGAGTAGCCAAGGGATTCAGGTTAGCTTTGACGAGTTATCTGGAGGAGCAATGGAGCAAGAGGCTTCGGCGTTGTAGATATAGATAGTAGTTCCGTTGTGTTAATCTCTGAATAGAGTTTTGTGTGAGTTGTAATAACTAGACAGATGTTTATAACTGTCTAGTATGTGTTGTATAATTTGTGTAACTCTGATAGTCGTTGTATATTATGTAATACTTTTGTTATTAATATAATTTATTCGTTCCGCTGTTGAGATTCTGTTGTTGTTCTTTCTTTCTTCTCTTCTTTTCTACTTTCTCACCTCTTTCTTTTCTTCAAAACGATGCGTCTTCCTGGACGTAGGATGGCGGGTCGTTACAAATACTATATTCAAAACTCCGTATGAATGGAGTAAATGTATTCTGACTTTCTATATTGATATTTATTTATCAGTTGCTTCCACTAGTGAAGTCTTTTGTATATTGTTTATCCTATTCTATTCATGTATATTCAGTATATTATATGTTTTATCTTCCCCTTGTGAGAATGTATCAATGTGCCTTAGTATGGTTTTTTTATTTTATTTTACGCTGACAGAATGTCTTTTATTCGAGAGATAGATGTTGTCATTCAACGTTGATTAATGGCATTATGATGGGTGGGTTGTTACAAGTTTCTAGAGATGTTTAAGGCCTAGTTTCTTTTTGAGTCACAAAGAAGTGTGTTATTGAGAGAGTTCATCGATCTCAGGTAAGGGGATCCTTCTGTGGAAGAGTACATTTAGAAGTTTAATACCTCGGTGAAGTGTGGTCGATGGTTGATTCAGACTCCGCTTAAGAAGAACGGGAAGTTTATCAGGGGTTTCAAGAAGGGCTTAGATCACAAGGTGATGTTGCATCCGGCGTCTCCTTTTGAGTTTGTAGTTGTTATGGCTAGAAGGTATGATAGTATGTACCAAGCACAAGAAGAGTGGAAAGGAAGTTCCATAACAAAATAAGAGATTTGCTCCTTATAAGTAGGGGAAGAAGGGGTAGCAGCTTAAAGGAAAGGCTCTAGAAAGGGGAAGCCGATAGGATATTTCAGAGGCTGCTTACTACAACTAAGGTCAGAAGGGACACTATGCTTCACGGTGTCCGCTACTGGAAGGGATTGTCAAGGTCAAGTGTTATAACTGTGAAAAGCTAGACTACAAAATGAAGAATCGTCTAAAGCTAAATTAGACGAGGCTGTTTGCTTTGGAGGGACATAGAGAGGAGGACCTTCCATGGATGAGAAAGGCAAGAATGTTGTGCTGGAAGGTGTGATTTCCATTTCTAGTTTCTCAATTAAGTACTGTTTAACACCGGAGCTACTCATTGTTTCATATCTAAGGATGTGGTTGATAGAATAGGAGATCTGATTGGTGAGTATGCCATCCTCGGGTTAAGGTGTACTAATCTAGAGTTTGTTCTCTATAATCACTCATTTTTATGTAACCCATTCGTGTTTGACTTCAAGGGGTACAAAGTGATTTTAGGTTGGATTGGTTAGTGCAGAATGATGATATAATTTATTGTGCCGAGAGAATCATAGCCCTACGAAACCCAAAAGAAGGAGACCAAGTACCAGTATCTTTACATAAAATGAAAGATTTTATTGTGTGCTATGGAAAGCCTAGAAGAGTTTTTGTAGTTCAATAGTTTGCTGATGCCTTCGAACCAATAATGGATTTACCTCTGAAAAGAGCGATTGAATTTCACATTGATTTAGTACTAGGGACACAACCTGTTAATAGACCACCTAGCAGAATGCCACTTAAGGAGATGGAGAAATTGATGAAACCATTAGTGGAACTTGAGCGAGCTTCATTACACCAAGTAGTTCTCCAATGGGAGCTTCTGTGCTATTTTTGGAGAAGTCAGATGGATCACTTTTAATATGTGCCAACTACAGAACATTGAATGAGTCGACGATGAAGAATCGCTACCCCCGCCAAGGATAGACAATTTAGTTGATCAGTTGAGTGGAGCAAGGGTATTCTTGCAATTTGATTTAGCTACGGACCATCAAATAAGGGTTTCCAAAAAGAGCATAACTTTGACCGCATTTAGGATGAGGTATAATTCGTATAAGCGGTTAGTTATGCCCTTTGGGCTAATCCATGCTCCAACTTTCTTTGTAGATCATATGAACGGTTTCTTCCGTGATCAGTTGGATAGGTTTGTGTTAGTCTTCATAGATTATATTTTGTTCTATTCTAAGGATGAGAGAGATAATGAATTTCATTATAGATTGGTGCTAGAGACCTTGATACAGCACAGTTGAAGGGTAAGTTTTTCAAGTGTCATTTTTAGAAATTGGAAGTTAAATTCCTAATTCTTGAGGTTTTGGAGGAAAGGTTGTCATAGATCCTTCAAAGGTTGAAGTCGTGAATGATTGGTGGAGATCTGAGTCTATTATCGAGATAAGGTTTCCTGGGATTGCAAGGCACTATAGGAGATTCATTAGGGACTTCTCTAAGGTAGCAATATCGTTGACAAGATGTAACAACTCGTATTTTACATAACGGAGGATCGTAAACTAATGTTTTTAAATTCATATGAGGTCATATGACTCTATAACTTCAGGAAATGCCTATTAGTGACATTTCTTATATTTATAATTATTCTGAATGATTTTACTACATAAAACTTGTAACAGCTATAACTTTTGATAGAAGCCGAACTAGCATCCGAGACTACTTTCATTGGAAAGATATGATGGTTTCCCTTTCCCCAAGTGGTCATAATAGTGATTTAGACTTTTTTGCTAAGAGATATGGCTGTTTAAAGATTGGCAGATTTTGGAGCAGCTTAGTAGGTAACTAGTGAGTTTGAGGGCAAGCCAACTAAACCATTTCGGGTTTGGTGGCTATAATAGGCTGAACCATCATCCCCAAATCATTATTACCACTTCTCATATAGATCTAAGCTTTCATTAACCCATTCCACATCCTAAACCTTCTATTTTCTCCTTTAAATCAAGTCCAAATCTTAGATTAAGGGTAGATCAGCAAGGGAATTCATTAGAGATCATCAAACTTACTTTTTGGGGGAAGGAAAATTATATCTTTTCTGTTCACTTTCGGGTTTGCATCGATTTGCATACAAAACTTTGGTTTGAAAGGTTTGGTGAGTGATTTATCATTGCTCATCTTATTATATATGTATGCATAGGTTTTAACATGTTTTATATCCATTTATGAAATTAAAATTATGTTTTATTGTTGTTTTAAAGCCCTGTTTATTGTAAAACGTGAATAAATGGATTTTTGATGTTCTAGACATGTTATTTGGATGTGTATTTGCCTTGATACAAGTTATGCTATGTTGCAGACACCTTGTATGATGATTGCTATGATTGATTGTGTGATTTACATGTTTGAATGTTGCTTGGTGCATAAATGGTATTTGTTTGTATGCTTGTATGGTTGAAAACACTCATTGGAGCGAACTAGAGGTAGGAACCGTGAAATCGGACTTCGATGGATAGGACATAGAGCTTTTGGAGTTGTATCGTTGCATAGTTGATGCATGAAGGTCGAGGAGTGGAGTGTAGCGGTGGAATTGACGTGATGTTGGTGTGCTGAAGGTGCTACTGGTTTTGGTTCGACAATATCTGTCCAGTAGTAGTTGTTCCAGTAGAAGCATGGTTCGGTGGTTGACTTTAAGAAGGGGAAGCATTTGGTTCGGAGGTGCTTGGTTTAGCATTGGTTGTCTCGGCAAGGGAAGGCCAGATAGGAAATCCTATCTGGTAGTTGCTTGGTTCGGCAGTGGAGGATCGAACAGGAAATCCTATTTGGTAGGTGCTTGGTTTGGTGGTAGGTTACAAAGGAGATCTTGTTCTGTAGTTTCTTGGTTCAATGTTGAAGATCAAAAAGAAATCATGTCCGGTAGCTAGTCAAGGGATGTTATTTGACAATGGTTTGGTCCAGTGGTGGTGGATGACGAAGAAAACATGGAGAGAAGTTTTAGGGGTGTTGGCTTTGGGGAAAGACTTGGGGTTACATGGTGGTCTTAGGAGTTGGCTCGGGGTAAGGATGGATGACTCTAGCTGACTTTGAGATGGCAACCAAGGAAGTATCATCACCTTGACGACTCGATGTGGCGAGTGACTATAGCATCTGGTAATGAAACGAAAGGATGAGTTCTACGTGATAGCTCATAGAGTAGAACATTAGATTGTGATGCTCGTGAGTAGGATAAGGTAGTCTAGTGTACACACACACACACACATATATATATATATATATGGACGTCTGCGTGTGTCCAGTCCTTAGCCATCTGCATGGGCATGAGTGGAGCATCTGTGAGGTAATTCTACTATCGACACATGTGCTAAGGATTGAGAGATGACTCTGTGGTTGTGATGCTCATTGTTGGGACAAGGTATTCTACGTATACCTAGGGTAATGTGCGCGTACCCATATATTTGGATGTCTACGTGTGTCCATTCCCTAGCCATCCGTGTGGGAAATGAGTTGAGCATCCATAAGAGTTATTGTATATCTGAAGCACTTGAGTGAGAGATGCAAGGCTATAAGATGGATGACATGTTTGCTGTGTTCATGATATGCTGTGTGATACCTCTATACTCCATATTTTCAGCTTATGATAGTAATTTAGCATATATTATGTTTATATGCTAACTCTTTGGATGTAGGGACATGTCAGGTATGGATATTCTTACCCTATGCCCCTATTTACTATATACGATTTTTATTGTATTTCGAGATGATATATCGCTCAAACCAGAGTATTGTCTAATTTGATGTTTTATGTTTTGCTTCTTATTATCTTAGGTACTTTTTAATAAGAATATTAAGGATAACAGGTCTGGATAGTGCATGAAGCTGTACGAAGTACGAACATAAGGCCGTGCTTTCATATATCTATATTTTGAGCTTAGTATCGCTTATATTCCAATGTGCAGTACTATGGAGCTATACCAATACTTGTATTATCTTAAAGACAGTTATAGAGTTTATTTGGAGACTTGGGATGTATAAACTCTATTATTTTAGTTTTTGTATAATTTATGAACCTATTGCACTCTAATGTTTTTATTTATGGGCCATTTGATTATATCACTACCTTGCCTATTTTACATCTATGTTATTATATCATATTTTATCTATGCACTGTGAGATGTTCTACAGGTTATATGATTGGATTTTTGTTACTTTACTCTCTTGGCTACTATCATGCATCGGTCGGGTACCTCTTTAGTGCATTAGACATGAATATTGGGTATCAAAGGTGTAGGACGGTCATCACATTTGGTATCAGAGATTAGGTTGTATAGACGACCTAAGTTGATACCTGGATCCATTAAAGACAAGGAAGGAGCTATCGCCTTAGAATGGATCAAGAGATATATGAGAGGACATACTTGTTATATTTTGGTTTTCAAAAAAATATAGTAGTATATATACAACATAAAAGCCGCATTGCATTCACAAACATCACTAGTCCTTTTAGAGAGACTGATCATTCTTATTACGGCTTGTAAGAATAAGCCGGCTAATGAGGAATGCTGCTAGAACTCCATCACTGGAGTTGAGGAGGAGGCGGGATCTAGGCTACTAATCCCGACTTGCAAAAAATGTTCGCTGAGATGGTGTAAAACATGGTTCAAAATGCCTAAGTTACTCCTACTACAGTTTTTGGTGGTGGTGCTTCAGTGTAAGCGCCGAAGGCTTATTTTGCCAAACTGAACATGGATTACTCCACTCTGGGAGACAAACCATTTCTTTGAACAGAATCAGCCATTGAAGAGCAAGATTGGTTGGACACCTACAAACGCATCTTTGAGGATATGGAGTTAGAGGATGCGATGAAGAGGAAGCTGACCTCTAGACAGCTTCAAGGACAAGCAATGGAGTGGTGGAATGCCATTAAGATTACTACCCCTGAGGATCAGATTACTTAGGAGTAGTTTAATCCGAGATTTGAAGAGAATTATATGCTAGTCGCTCGGAAGTCGGTGCTCTTCCGAAAGTTTGCTAACTTAAGACGAGGGGATATATCTTTGTTGGAGTATATGGCTGAGTTCGACATGTTATTGAAGTACGGTCTATCTTTTATCGCTACTCCGCTCAAGAAGAATGAGAAGTTTATCATAGGCTTGGGTTAGTATCTTTAAAAGAAGCTAGTAGGGCATATCGATGAGACCTTTGAAGGCTAGTAGAGAAGGCTCTTCGACATAAGAGTCTGTATCCTAAGCCCAAGTTGGTTATTACTCCTAGGAATGAGCCAAAGTCATGGGCTGGCAGGGGAGGCAAGAGGAAGTGGAATAACAACAAGAAGTAGCTTCAGAAGTTGTGACCAGAAAAAGGGAAAGTGGGAGCCTACTTGCTATAAATATGGACGGAGGGGCTATCTTAGCAGGGATAGCAGAAACAAGAAGAAAGGATGTTTTAACTATAACAAGCCAGGGCATAGGAAGAATGACTTCCCAGAGCCACTAAAGAATAACTAGGTTGTGTCTTCTTACACTTTGAACGTTGTTCCAGCTTCGTCGGGTGCTCCATCAGCAAAGGAGAAGGGAAAGAGCATCATTATATAGGGCATGATTTCTAATTTATATACTTGTATGTGTTTTATTCGATACTTGGGCTTCACATTCCATTATATCTAGTGATTTGGCAGATAGACTGGGATTGAAACCCGAGATTGTTGACTGGTCTTTGATTGTTAGAAACCCTATTGGAGGATCAACTGGCCATAGTATGGTTTGTCAAGACTTGACCTTATTGAGTCATGGATGTTTGTTTGCCTATGGTTGCTTTGTTTTGGGTTTTGTGTAGTTCGGTATTATTCAGAGGATGAACTGGCTGAGGAAATATGCGGCAGTGGTGATTGCGTGAGGTTGTTGGTGATAATTGGGGCTATGGAGGAGTGGATGGTAGTCATTAGCTACCTTTAAAAAATGGAATTATGGTTAGCTTTCTACATTCTTTGACATTCCACGGGATGGGTTTTCATCTGTGTCTATAATGAGTGAGTATCTAGACTTATTCGACGAGGTGACTGGATTACCACCACACCGAGAGACTGAGTTCCGCATATACTTAGCGAAGGATGTTAGGCCGATAGTTATACCCATGAGGCGTATGGAACCTAGAGAGCAGAAAGAGTTGAAAGTGCAAGTTAATGACTATTAACCCGCCTTTTGGCAAGGCTGTACACAGGCAGATTTAACTCAATAGGCTTCACGGTTATGGGGGATGGAATATCATGGATTTGGCTTAAGTGGATGGATGGATGGATAATCAACTATGGGTAATAATATGAAGTCAAGATTAAACATAGTCGGTGGATAAACGATGCAGGGTGCTTGGAAGATGGACATGGGCTTGAATAAAGAAGGATCAGCATAAGATCATTTGGTATAATATAGGTCGGCACAAGAGGGTTCGACATAGTGATGGGTCGTCATGTGACAAGGAATAGCGGTCGGCATGGAGGGTTCAATATAGTTTGGTTCTTGGGATGGATATGTGTGCTCCAATGTATACATATGTGAAAGGATCGGCATGGGAAGGATTGGCATCGTATGGGTTCGGCATAGGAAGGGGTCGGCATGGAAGGGATCGGCATAGGTAGGGATCGTCATGATTGGGCTCGACATAGGAAGGGGTCGACATGGAAGGGATCGGCAAGACATAGAGTGGCATAAAAGGGATCGGCATGGGAAGGGTTGGCATATCTTCATAGATGAAGGATTGGCATACCTTCTAGGTTATGCAAGGAGGGGTCGGTATACTCATGAGGAAGGGTTGGATCAACATTTTCGTGACGGTAGAGGGATTGTCATGCTTCAAGATGGATGGATCAGCACGCTTCAGGGAGGGACCAGCATTGAATTTAGTGAAGGAATAACGGTCGGTAGTGTTAGGCCGATAGTTATTTTTGGACGAATTGGGTTGGCTGATCGTTATGGTAGGCCCATGTAGGTGAGAAGACCGAGTATCCGAAGTTTCACCTATAAATACAGTAGGCTTGGCTTTAGAAAGGGGACCTTCATTCTTCTTCTCTTCATTTTCTACCTAGAGGCGACTCTGCCATTTTCATTCTGGAATCTTGGATTGTAACTGTAATCAAATTTCAGTATAATAAAAAGGGTTTTTCTAGAGTGGACGTAGGCCGGAGTTAGCCGAACCACTATAAATCTTGTCTCTTTTACTTGCTTTCACTTTAATTTGATTATTCTTCGTATTATATTCTCTACATCATATACTATCTATGATCTGTAATTGGATATTGGTGCTTTCACGTATAATTGGGTGTTTGTGACCAATTTTGGTGCAAACATTTTGGTGCTTTCACTGAGAAAGCTTGCACTCGGGGATTTGGAAGTTAGGATCTTGGATTTGAAAGCTTGGATACTTGGATCTAGGAAGTAATGGCTAGGCAGTCCACAAGGAGAACGCTACAGGAAAGGAGCCACCATGGAAAGAGTCAAGAGGCATCCTCAGGAGCTGGAGCTAATCAAACTTCAATCTTTATTACCAGAGACGAGATGGAAACGATGATGGATGCTATACAGGAGAGAATGGGGAAAAGGCAGGAGGAGATAATGCAGAATCTACTACGACAAATTGGATAGGCTGGAGCCGTAGGAGTGGCAGGAATTCAAAACAAAGAGTTGGAGCAATGGGAGCTATTGGAGTTATGGGCGAAGGAGTTGAGGCTGCAGGAATCACTAGAAACTAGAACCAGGAACATGGGGATGGAACTAATAGGCAAAGGAATGGAGCAGAACCGCCAGGGGTAACCCCCCATCAACCTAGAGGGGTCGGCACCGACCCCTCCAGAGGGTTCGGTACCGATCCCCAAGGGTCGGGGGGCATGCCCCCGGGTCTGGTTGATCGTGATGATGGAGAACCTGCGATCAATCCAGTGGAGCTTTGTGTCAATCGAAATTTGGATGACCGATCGGAGGAGTACGTCACGGAATTCCCTCGTCGACACGGGGGGCAGCTTGGGCATAATGATAGGAGACCACCGATGGAAGACAATGGCAGGTTTACAGAGATGAAAAGGTGAGCTAGCGTGGAGGGTTAGTGAACAGGGATCTCAAGGCTGTCAATAGGAGTCCCTTCGCTCCTAATATCAGGCAAGCTAGGAATCCACCGGAGTTCAAACTACCAACGCTTGAGACTTATGATGGATAAACAGATCCCGCTGTTCATTTGACGAGGTACATGAGACACATGGAAGTATTGGGGGCATCGTAAGAAGTCATGGCACGATGCTTCGCTTTGTATTTGAAAGATATAGTTGCATTATGATTCAGACAGTTGGAAAGCGGCTCTATTGGCACATGGATGGGATTGATCGAAGGGTTTATGAGGCAGTTTAGAGTTCACATCTCGAGACCCAAAAATGTAATATGTTTGGTAATACTGAAACAGGGGATCAGAGAGTCCCTGAGAAGTTTTCTAACACGGTTTAATGCCGCGTCGGCATTAGCGGATCGTCCAGATCCATCTATCGTCTTGATGGCAGCTGTATCTGGAATTATTGATGGTACGGATTTCAAGGATTCACTAGCACGGGACCCACCTATGGACCTTGGGGAATTTTATCATGAAGCAGAAAGGTTTCTGCTATAGAAAGACGCACGAGCAAAAAAGCTGGAGGTGAATGCTGTGCAAGGTGGAGGATCATCAGGAGATGCAAACAAGAATGATAAAGGCAAATGGAAAATGAATGAAGGCACTGGCGAGTCAAAAAGGCAATGGAGAGAAACAAAATTATCTTCATATACGGATTTGACCGAATCTTTGGAAAGGATTTACTTGGATACTAGGGGACGCCATTAATATCAAAGGCCATCAAGGAGGGAACCCTCCGAACGTGAGCAGGCATCAGGAAAGCATTGCCTATTTCATGAGCTGGATGGGCACAGTACAGATGACTGCTGGCATTTAAAGGATATCATTGAGGAACACACGAGGAATGGTCAATTACAACAATACATCAGGACTCGGGCTGCGCCAGTGGAACAGGAGCAGCCAATGTCCACCTCGAACGAAATTGGCACTAAGACAAGGCATCATTGCCAACTTGTCATCAATTGATCGGGATGACAAGGAATAAGTAATAAACTGTCGTAGTACGGTTAAGTCACTTACATATGTACGGGATCGAGGATGGTTCCTAAGCATGCTCTGAGATGATGATGAACCATAGTGCTCGGGTTTGTGAAATTTTGTTTCTTCTTATTTGCTTTGAATTTTGGTTTATTGCTTGTACGTAATTTCATTTCATGGACTTAGGGATGCTTAAGTCTGGATCAATGTAATAAATAATAAAGGTCGCGGTTGTGGCCTCGACCGGAAAGACGGGGCAATAACCGCAAAGTGCGAGTCCCTTCGCCGAAGAGCGACAGGATGGACTCGTACACAAATCAAGACCTCGACTGGGGATCGAGGCCGGAGAAGGATACCTCACAGATCAAGTCCTCGACTGGGAATCGAGGCCGGAGAAGGATACCCCCATGGATCGAGTCTTCGATTGGGAACCGAAGCAGGAGAGGATACCCCATGGATTAAGCCCTCGACCAGTGAGTCGAGGCCAGAGGATAAAACCCAACAGGTCATCGAGTATGGATTGTGCTCGGCAAGGATCCAGAGAGATCAAGGTCGTCGAGTATGGATTGTGCTCGGCAAGGATCCGACGAGATCAAGGATTTAGATTAGGCTAATGACCCGGAGAGTTCTATGGATTTGGATATGGACCCGGAGTGGTCCCAGATTTGGATGAAATGACTCGGAGAGGTCTATTGATATAAGTATGTACTTAGTGCGGTCTCGGATTCGGATAAAACAATCCAGAGAGATCGTTGATTTGGTTAATGAGTTTGGAATGGATTAGGAATCAGATATCGACTCAGAATAGTCATGGATTTTGCTAATGATACAGAGAGATCAAGGAGTTGGATTGGCAATAGACTAGATTCTGGATTTGATAATACAACGATCGATGGATTATGGACTTCGGGTTTTGGATTTATGGCAATTTAAAACACGCCTTCCTATCGCAAGGCATGTTTTGGGGGGCAAAGTATTATCCCGCTTTTTGGCAAGGCCGTACGCGGCGAATTTAACCCAATAGGCTTTACGGTTATCGAGGGTGGAATATCATGGATTTGGGTCAAGTGGATGGATGGATAATCAACTACGGATAATACTATGAAGCCAGGATTAGATATAGTCGGTGGATAAATGGTGTAGGGTGCTTGGAAGATGGATATTGACTTGAATAAAAAAGGATCGGCATAAGATGATTAGGTGTAATATGGGTCGGCATAAGAGAGTTAGGCATAGTGATGGGTCAGCATGTGAGAAGGAATAACGGTCGGCATGGAGGGTTCAGCATAGTTTGGTTCTTGGGATGGATAGGTGTGCTCCAATGTATACGTATGTGAAAGGATCGGCATGGGAAGGATTGGCATCGTATGTATTCGACATAGGAAGGGGTCGGCATGGAAGGGATCGGCATAGGAAGGGATCGGCATGGGAAGGGATCGGCATGATTGGGCTCGGCATAGGAAGGGATCGACATGATTGGGCTCGGCATAGGAAGGGGTTGGCATGGAAGGGATCGGCAAGACATGGAGCGGCATAAAAGGGATTGGCATGGGAACGGTTGGCATATCTTCATAGACTAGGAAGGATCGACATACCTTATAGGTTACGCAAGGAGGAGTCGGTATACTCATGATGAAGGAATGGATCAGCATTTTCGTGAAGATAGAGGGATCGGCATGCTTCAAGATGGATGGATCGGTGTAGTTTGTTGGAAGGCGATGGATTGGCACACTTAAAGGAGGGATCGACATTGAAATAACTGAAGGAATAACGGTCGGTAGTGCTAGGCCGATAGCTATTTTTGGACGAACTGGGTTGGTCGATCGTTATGGTGGGCCATGTAAGTGAGAAGACCCAGTAGCCAAAGTTTCACCAATAAATACAGTAGGCTTGGCTTTAGAAAGGGGACCTTCATTCTGCTTCTCATCATCTTCTACCTAGAGGTGACTCTGCTATTTTCATTCCAGAATCTTGGATTGTAACTGTAATCAAATTTTAGTATAATAAAAAAGGTAGTTCTGGAGTGGACGTAGGCCGGAGTTAGCCGAACCACTATAAATCTTGTCTCTTTTACTTGCATTTACTTTAATTTGATTATTCTTCGTATTATATTCTCTACATCATATACTATCTATGATCTGTGACTGGATATTGGTGCTTTCACATATAATTGGGTGTTTGTGACCAATTTTGGCGTAAACAATGACATGTTAAGGCAAGGGTTCATTCGTAGGAGAATATCTGACTGGGGCGCACCTATGGTATTCACCACTAAGGAAAATGGCTCTCTAAGGTTTTGTTTAGATTACCGTTAGCTGAATAAGGTAACAAAGAAGAACAAGTGTCCGCTCCTGCATATAAATGACTTATTTGATCAGCTCTACGGCAAGAAGGTGTTCTCTTAGCTGGACCTTGCGATTGTGTTTCATCAACTGAGAGTGGCGAAGAAGAGTGTGCCGATCACGATGTTTCATACGCCATCTGGGTTCTATGAGTGGTTGGTTATGCCGTTCGGGCAAACCAATGCAGCGTCATATTTTGTTGATCTTATGAACCGTGTTTTCAAGGATCAGCTAAATAAGTTTACTTGTGTCCATGGACAATATCCTTGTTTATTCGAGGATGAAGGAAGAACACAAGGAGCATTTGAGGATTGTTCTCGAGGTGTTGAGGAAGCACCGACTGAAGGCAAAGTTTTCAAAGTGTCATTTTTGGAGGAGGGAAGTGAAATTTTTGAGTCATGTTGTTTCTGAGTAGGGTATTGCAGTAGATCCTACAAAGGTGGAAACAATGCAGGACTAGGGTCAACCAAAGACCACTACAGATGTGAGAAGTTTCCTTGCCTTGATGGGATAATATATACATTTTATCAGGGACTTCTCTTAAGTACCGACACTGTTAAATAACTTGATAAAGAAGAATCAGACTTTTATTTGGGACATAAGGTGCGAGCACACATTTGTAAGTCTAAAGGAGAGGTTGACGAGCATACTGGTATTAGTCATCTAAGCGGGAGTGAGGAGTAGATAGTATACATATACGCCTGTGGTACTAGACTTGGTGCGGTGTTGATGTGGAGAGGAAAGTTTTCACATATGTTAGTCGATGGTAGAAACTGCACGAGAAGAAGTATCTGACTCAATATTTGGAGTTGGCGGCGATAGTATTTGCTTTGATGATATGGAGGCATTATTTGTTTTGGGAGAGGATTAAGTTGTATATGGACCACAAGTCATTGAAGTATATATTCTCCCAGAAGGACATTAACCTTAGACAACGATGATGGTTAGAGTTCCTAGCCTACTATAACTTTGGCATTTTCTAAACGCCCAAAAAGGAGATGCAATTGTAGATGCTTTAAGCAGGAGACAAGCCAGCTTAAGAGAGATGTTCCTAGAGTGAAAGCAGTTGAAGTTTATTTCTAGCTATGATTTTAGACCTCGATGTGGGCTAGAGTCGAAAGTGTTGGCTAGCCTAACGATCAGACCTACCATAATTGAGTGGATCGTACTGGTCAGAGGCGAGATGCTGGACTAGCCGAGATCATGGTGAAAATAGAGGAAGGAGTAAAGTCTGAGGAGATGAAGCAGTACGGGCTCGACCGTGATGGTTGGCTCCATAAGGGCAGGCGATTGTTTATTCCTGATGTCAATGGGTTATAGGATGAGGTGCTACATGAGTGCCATTATTCGAGACTAACTATACATCCCAATGGAAATTAAATATACCATGATATGAGGCAGACATTTTATTGGGAAGGGATAAAGAAGGACATTGGGATAGTTATCTCGAAGTGCATCAATTTCCATAGGTAACGGCAGAGCAAAAGAAGCCGAGTGGTTTGCTGCAATCACTCGAGATTCCGAAGTGGAAATGGGAATAAGTTTCAATGGACTTCATCGATGGATTGCCGAGGACCACAGGAGGGTACAATAGCATTTGGATCATACTCGATAGATTAACGAAAAATGCTAGATTTATACCTGTAAAGTCTAGTTGAAAGCATCCAGATTGGCTGAGTTGTAAGTGTAGTGGGTTATGTGATTCCATGATGCGTTGAAGAGAATTGTAAGCGACCGAGACCCTATGTTCACTAGCTGGTTTTGGAAGAGCTTACATGAGGCGTTAGGGGTAGAGCTGCATCTTAGTACAGCTTATCACCCATAAATAGATGGGAAGACCGAGAGGGTAAATAGTATCTTGGAAGATTTCTTGTGAGCTTGCATTCTTGATTTCGATGGCTCGTGGGACGATTACTTACACTTATTAGAGTTCGCATATAACAATAGTTATTAGTCCAGCATCGGTATGGCACCATTTGAGGCGTTATGTGGCCGACCGTGCAACGTCCCTTCATGTTGGTGGGAAGCGGGTGAAAAATTGATACTTGGGCCAACTATGATTAGAGAGACTTCGAAGAAGATTGAGAACATTTGGCAACGAATGAAAGCTGCTAAGGATAGATAGAAGAGCTACACTGATAGGAGAAGACGTGACTTATAGTTCTCCATCGGCAATATGGTATTTGTCAAGACCTCTCCATTGAAGAATGTTGTTCGATTCAGTACAAAGGGGAAGTTAGTGTCGTGATTCATTAGTCCTTTTCTGATACTTGAGAGGGTTGTGGACCTGGCTTACAGAGTCGACTTACCTTAGAAGATGGTGGGTGTGCACAAATTGTTCCACGTGTCTCGCTTGCAAAAGTTTGTGCACGGTTTAGGCATGATAGTTGAACCGAATTAGTTTGATGATATTGAGATTGACCAAAAGCATGGAGACCTTATAGGCCTATTCATATCATCGGACGTGATACGAAGTAGCTTAGGAGGAAGACGGTAGAGCTGGTAAAGGTTCGGTGGAGTGAGAGTGAAAGCGATTGTACTTGGAAGACCGAGGAGAGCATGCCGCTTATCCGAAGTTCTTTACTTGGTGAGACTTCTGTTTATCGCATTTACTTTCACTTTCGATATCATATAAGGTAGTTTAGTATCCTACATGCTAAGGTAAGCATGGATATCATTACCTGCTTCTGGGTGTGTTGATTTTTGATATGTTTGCTCATGGACGTTAGGCATGCGGGGTAGCTATGTTTGATTTTACCTACGTGGTGTTGGGGATTTCGGGGATGAAATTCCTAAAAGGGGAGAGTGTAACGACCTGTATTTTACATGACGAATGATCGTAAAATAATGTTTTTAAATTCATATGAGGTCATATGACTCTATAACTTTGGAAAATGCCTATTAGTGAAATTTTCTATAATTAAAAATCTTCTGGATGATTTGATCCCTAAAATTGAAACAGCTATAACTTTTGATAGAAGTCGAATTAGCGTCCGAGACCAATTCCACTGGAAAGATATTTTTTTCCTATCAGTAGATTGGTCATAATAGCAATTTAGACTTGTTGGCCAGTAGATAAGGCAGTTTAAAGATTAGCATTTATTAGAGCAGCATAGTGAGTAATTAGTGAGGTTTGGGGCAAGCCCACTAACCCATTTCAGGCTTGATGGCTATAATAGGCTAAACCACCATCTCCAAATCATTCTTACCACTTCTCAAATAGATCTAAGCTCTCTTTAACTCATTCCACATCTGAAACCTTCTCTTTTCTCCCCAAATCAAGTCCAAATCATAGATTAAGGGTGGATTAGCAAAGGGATTCATTAGAGATCTTCAAACCTAAATTTTTAGAGAGGGAAAATTACATATTTGTTGTTCACTATTAGGTTTCCATCGATTAACATGAAAAACTTGGATTTCGAAAGGTTTAATAAGTGATTTATCATCTCTCACCTTATTATATATGTATATATAGGTTTCAACATGGTTTGGATCTATATATGAAGTTAAAATTATGGTTTATTGCTGTTTTAAAACACTATTAATAGTAAAAACATGAATAAATGAATTTAGATGGTTGAAAATCTTATTTGTATGCTTGTTTGGTTGAAAACCCTCATCGGAGTGAACTAGAGGTAGGAACTGTGAAATCGGACTTCGACGGATAGGTTCCAGAGCGTTTGGGGTCGTATCATTGCATGGGTAATGCATGATGGTCAAGATGTTAAGTGTAGTGATGGAATTGACATGATGTTTGTGCGGTGAAGGAGCTGCATGTTTTGGTATGGCAATGTTTGTTCGGTAGTGGTCGGTCCGATGGAAGCATGGTCCAGTGGTTGGCTTTAGGATGGGGAATCATTAGGTTAGAGTTGCTTCATTTGGCATTAGTTGGCTCGGCAAGGGAAGACCGGATAGGAAATCATGTCCGGTAGTTGATTGATTCAACAGTGGAGGACTAGACAAGAAATCCTGTATGGTAGATGCTGGCTCGCTTGTAGGATGCCGGACAGGAAATCTTGTTCGATAGTTTCTTGGTTCGATGGCAAAGACTGGACATGAAATCCTGTCTGGTAGTCAGTTAAGGGAAGATGTTCGACAGTGGTTTGGTCCGGTGGTGGTAGGTGCCAAACAAAACATGGAGTGAAGTTTAGGTGTGTTGGCATCAAGGTAAGACTGAGGGTTGCTTGGTGGTCTTGGTAGTTGGCTCGAGGTAAAGATGGATGATTCTAGGATGACTTTAGATGACTTTGGGATGGAAACCAGGGAAGTATGATTATATCGACGACCCAATGTAGCAAGTGACTATAGCATTTGGTAATGGACCGAAAGGACGAGTTCTACAAGATAACTTGCAGAGTAGAACATATAGTTGTGATACTTGTAAGTAAGATAGGGTAGTCTGCGTGTACCTATATATTTGGATGTTTGCGTGTGTCTAGTCCTTAGCCATCTATGTGGGCATGAGTTGAGCATTTGTAAGGTAGTTCTATAATCGGTACATGTGCTAAGGGAGTGATAGATGACTATGTAGTTGTGATGCTCATTGTTGGGACAGGGTAGTCCGTGTGTACCCATGGTAGTCTACGTGTACCCATATATTTAGACTTCTACGTGTGTCCAATCCTTATCCATTTATGTGGGAAATGAGTTGAGCATCCATAAGAGTTATCGTATATTTTAAACACTTGAGTGAGAGATGCAAGGCTGTGTGATGGATGATATGTTTGTTGTGTGCATGATATGCTCTGTGATACCCATATACACCATATTTTCCACTTGTGATGGTAGTTTAGCATATACTGTGTTTATGTGCTAACTCTATAGATGCAGGGATGGGTCAGGTATGGCTATTCATACCCTTTTCCCTTATTTACTGTATATGATTTTTGTAGTATTATGAGATGATGTATCGCTCACACCAGACTGTTGTATGACCCAAGGTTTTATGTTTTACTTCTTATTATATTGGGTACTCTTACTTATAATAGAGTACAAGCAGGAGGGTTCACTTTCTTATATCTATATTTGGAGCATACTATTACTTATATTCTACTATACGGTACCGTGGAGCTATACCAATACCGTATTATCATAGAGAAATAAATGGAGTTTATTTTGGAGGTTTAAGATGTATAAACTCTATTATTTTAGTTTTTGTATAATCTATGAACCTGTTGCACTCTGATGTTCTTATTTATGATGCATTTGATTATATCACTGTCTTGCCTATTTTATATCTATGTTATTATACTATATGTTGTTTGTGTGCTGTGAGTTGAAGCTTCGATTGATAAAAGCTCTGGTTTTTAATGCCGGAAGGAAATGGGGATATGGTATTGTACAAAGATGCTTCGGGTTCAGGTTTAGGTGTCATGTTAATCCGAAAGGGAAAGGTTAAATCATATGCATCTAGTAGTTGAGACTACATGAGGTTTGGTATCCAACCCATGATTTATAGTTAGTGAATGTTATCTTCGCACTAAAGATTTAGAGACTGTTTGCACCAAAAATTGGCACAAACACATAATAGATATTCTTAAGAGGAATAACCAAAGAGTAATAAATGAAAACAAAGGAAACAAACAGTAATATAATATAAGAAATAACGAGAAGAAAACGATAGATAGTGGTTCAACATTGAAAGCCTACATCCACTTTGAAGAAATAACTTTATTAAACACTTGAATTACAAAGTACATGTAACAACCCACTATTTTGGACCATTCAAATCGACAATAAATCCGCACATGCCGGACTTGAATAATTCAAAATAATAGGTTGTTAATTTAAATTGGAAAAACTCATCATTTACAGTAAATAAAATAATCACAGATCACAGACACAGAGTAATATAACAATAATGCAGCGGAAATAAAAGAATAGTGGTTCATGAAGCTACTATATACATATCAGAGTCAAATAAGGTACAACAGATGTCTCAGATACAATAATCAAATACAATATCAGAATATATCACTAGAATCAACTGGATATCGGAAACTGGATAGATAGTTGGATCTCCAAGCGAAGCTCCAACTCCAAAGGTGAGTCTCGAATACTGGTACACTCAGGCTAACCCGAGCGTAAAGCAAAACACAAAACACTCGAGTCAGGATTAACATTCTCATATCAATAAATCCAACTCAAGTGAAATAACGACTAAAATACAAGTAACTCAAAGGATGTTTGGGATAACCATCCTCTAAGGATCCGTTAACTATCTACTATGTAGTAGTGTACGCTAAGTAGATAATGTTTAATCAGTAAAGTACGATATCAAAATAGCGTTAAGTCATGGCCCATTCCACCCTTAACACATTTTTACCATGTCATAGTCTATACAGCACCGTAAGCCCCACCGTAAACTAGTGGTTATCAGAGGGTACCCCATAGGTAAAACACAAAGCAAATCGTAGTGGTCACGAATAGGATAATCAGTATGACAAGGTACATGAGGCGATACCAACTAGGATACTAGTAGTTGCGTGATCCAGACTGATGTTGAGCATAGCAGCTACTACCTCAACACCGCGAAACAACACTCCCAAATCATAGGGGTGCACCCAAATCGAATCACAAAAGTATTAGATATGGTATCGAAGAAGTGTGTCCGCTAGAGGTGGCGAACCTCAATGGCCCGGTGCGGCTCCTGTTTTAGTCATGTCAGGGGTCATCCAAAATCGTTCTCTTCCTTCAGTCAACGCGTTCATCAAAACCATCCACTTCGTCCTGGATCAACACTCCTCGTATATTAGTTATTAAAGTGGTTTCGGTATCGACAGAGAGTATGTCCATATCCGATCCCGGTCACTTTAATAACTACGTATTATTACACCGATGGTCATTTAATAAAATTTCAAAATAGTTATATTTCAAAACTGACAGATCATTGCCATTTCAAAACCATATCAATACGATATCACTTTCACTTCAAATACATCCATTTCCAAAATCATATCACTTTCCAAAGTTATATCGCTTTCGAAATCATAAGTCTTTTAAAATCAAAACACTTTGGAAATCAAAACCTTGAAATTCATAACACTTTAAAACTATAGTTTGAAATCGTAACATTTTGGAATCCATAACACTTTCCTCTTAAACAGTTTAGATATTAAATTAATGTATATAATAAAATAGTTTATACAATAAAAATAGTGTATATAAAATAGTTATAAGTTAAAATAGTTTATAATAAAATAATATATATTGAAAATGATTTATATAAAATAGTTTATATTAAAATACTTTATAAAGTGAAATATAAATAGTTGTAGACATAGTTTTAAAAAAATACTTTATAAAATAAAATAACTTCCACAAATTCACAAATCGATTCAAATTAACTCGACTTCCAAATTCAACTTAATTCAATCTCAATTCATAGATTTCAACTCAATTCAATTTCTCAATAAATCATTTCGAATTATAATGATTTCAAATACAGATTTGAACACAAAATAAACCATTAAATTTCAATATATTTCAAAGCTTTAAATATTCCACATTTCAAAAACTAGATTTGATAATTCCAGTTATATCTCAATTTAATTTCATTACATTTAGTTTCTAAGATATTTCTTTAATCATTTCAATACATCTAAATACAACTTCAATTTATATAAACAAAATATCCCATTTAAATTTATATAAGTTTGAAATATTCATTTAAGCCACTTTTAATCAAATTCAAGTTATAAAACATATCTTAAAATATCAAATTTAATAGATTTCCAATCAAACTTATTTAAGTATAATTCTTAGATAATTAAGCATTCCAAATCAAATTCAAATTTCTTTCAACTTGAAATATTATAAATTCTATATTTGAAATTATAAATTTTACATAAATACTTAAACATATTTATATTGATTCAAATCAACTTTTGTGATATCCCTGAATTTTAGGCAATATCAATTTAATAATCTGTATTAAAAAATTAAATTGATTTGATAATTTTGTAATTTAATTTGAATTAATTTAATAATCTTCTTTAATAAATATTTAAATTAGTGAATTTATCTTTTAAAAGCTAAATAAAATGTTTTCTATTTATAATGAATATATATATTTGTATATATATTGTAATTAGAAATCTTTGGTTTGAATTTTATATATAAATATAATTGGTTTTACTCTTTAAAGTTATCTATATATATATCTAAGTATTAAAAACTAATTAATTAAGTTAAAAGCTTTTTATTAACACTTAAATTATAAATACAAATTACTTACAAGACAAGTGTAAACATTTGAGAGCTAAATTAACATGTGTTAAGTAATAAACCATTTAATGTGACAAATGTAAATTATCTTAACAAGTGGCATTTTAAGTTTGGTTTTCTTTTTATTTTTATTTAATAAAATTCCAACCCATGCAAATATGTTTTTCTTCCTTTCATTTCTTTTGCCATTCTTTTTCAAAAAGCTAAGGAGAAAAGTCAAAATCCAAACAATCTTCCTAAGACAAATCTGAAACCTTCCTCAAAACTAAAAGAAAAATCAAAACAATTCCCAAATTTCCTGAAAACATTTTCAAGTTTAAAACCCTGTCCAAACCTCTTTCCTCAAGCATGAACAGATTTTTCAAATTTGTAATCTGGAAAAGCATTTCAAGCTTGTAAACAAATCAGTGAACAAACTCCTCAAAAACCAAAAATCAGAGCCTGCATGCTTTATTCCTAAGCATCTGTATTTTTCCAAAAACCTGAGAGCAACAAAAATGCAAGCATTTTCTTTTCAACCTGAGTTTTAATCAAAATCAAAAAGGGCTGCGTGTATTTTCTTTGGTCTGGAATCAAGCTGGAGTCATCACTTCAACAAATTTCAAAAAGGCAAGCATGCAAGTCTTAAATTCAAAAACAAAGCAAGTTCCAAATTAAGAAATTAAAGCCTGCTCTCTGTTTTCAGGTGAGTAAACTATAATTTTAAAAAAATAGTTTAAAACCCTGGATTTAACTTTGATATATAAATGAAAATCATGTTGTTTGCCTAAAAATATGGATTGAAATGGATGCATGTGTATGTGATAGTATTGAATGTCTGTATATATGCTCTGTTGTGTTTAAATATTTGAAAGTTTATAAATAACAGTGAGTAATATCACTTTTAAAAATTTTAAGTATATGAAATAAGGTTGCATGATTATTATCTGAAGCCAAATATGTTTGTGTGTATATAGTAGTGAATGTTTAGATGAGAAATGAATGTATACCTGAACACTTCTGTAGTTCTGTTCCCAGTTTCAAAATTTAGGATTTGATTTAAAATGCTTTATCTCTTGATCTAGTCATTATTAGGATTTAGTATTTAAACAAAATTTGTTTGTTTTATCATAGAATAAAGTTTAAAAATTATTTAAGTTAAAATAAATAGGTAATATCTCTGGAATCAAGAAAAACTGAGCAAACTGAATACAAGTCAAAAACTCAAACATAATAAATTATAAATTCAGTATTATAAACTGAAAACATAAACAAAAAGATGATTTTTAAAAATAAAATCATAGTGTTTGGTTAGAAATTGAGACTGTAGTACGTATTTGAACTGGAAATGGGTTTTAGTAAATCTGTGGTGATCGAGTTGATCAGAAGGTTTGGGGTTCTTGGTAAAGGTAGTATGGAGGATAGAGATTGATGGAAAAATGGCAGTGGATTTTTCTGGTGGTCGTGGTGGTCAGGAAGGGTCGATATAGGGTTTAGTGATGGATATGGGTTGTCGGAGTTGTCGAGGGTGTTTCGGCAATGGTGATGCATCGAAGGGGGTAGCGATGAGGGGAAACGCGGCGTGGCGACGTGATGCTGCTCTGGAGTGAAGCCCGTGAGTTCCAGTTGTCGCGATCATCGGCGGCGAGAAGATTTTGTCGCCTGTGTTGTGTTCCAGTGGTTGATCGAGAGGCTCGTTTTTGATTTTGTGTAGTGATCTTCGAATCTGTGTTATCAATGGACTGGTGGAGTTGCCGACGACTTGTAGATGGTCGGAGTGACGATCAATGGTGTCCGAAGGGGATGTGCACGTGCACAAGCACGTTTGGGCATGGTTGTTGAGCTGTGAGTTTGTATTTCGGGGAAGAAGAGAGAACTAGGGTCGTATTCGAGTCTGGGCAAGGGATGACTCGAAGATGTTGAGGTAGGTGAGTGACTCGAAGCAAGCACGAGTTTTGTAGAGGGTTGACTCGGGTTCATTTGTGTTTCACTCGAGATTTCTGGTGCAACGTTAATAAGATTAAGTTTTATAAATTAAATTGTTTTAACAACTTTAAATGTTTAAGTGTATTTTAAAATGGTTTAAATTTAAAAGTAAATTTGGTTTTAAATTCTTTAAGTTTCTTTTATAAGATGAGTACGTCTTTAACATATGATTTTAAAGGTTTGTAAATGGGTTTTTTTTAACTTTGTTAAAGTTAAAATTGATTTCATTTTAAATTTTAAATTTGAAATGAAATTTGAAAGTAAATGTTTTCAAATGTGTTTGTGAATGATAATTTAATCATTAATAAGAGTAATGTTTATCTTAAAGTTTATTAAGATTTAATAATTTAGAATAATTAAATTATTAAGGTAATTAAATGGATAATTAATTGATTTAATTAATTAATGATTTGGATTGATTAAATTAGTAATTAAGTGTTTAAATTAGTTAATTAAGGTTTAAGATTATTTAATTAAGGAATAATTAATTTGTAATTAAGGATCATTAATTAGATAAGATTAGATTTTTAATTAATGATTAAGAATTAATAAATCAAGTAATTAAGGATTAATTAAGTTACAGTTAAAACTTAATTAATTAAATAATCAGAGATTAATTAGTGGGTTATTAAAGATTAATTAATTTGTAATTAATAAAGATTAATTTAAGTTTAATTACTTAAAGGAAGTTATTAAAGAATTGTTAATAGTTAATGAAAATAATTAATAAAAGATTATGTAATAATTAATTAATGTGATTAATTTTGGTAATTAATTAGATTAATTAATTAAAGATAATCAATTGTGAAACTGATTAAGTATAATTACTTAATGGTAGTAATTAAAGGAATTAATTACTCAAGGTAATTAATTAAATAAATTTGATTAGTTTAAGTTAATTAATTAAGTTTAATTAATTTAGGATAATCACTGGAAGATTAATAAAGTATAATTATTTAGGGAAGTAAGTAAAGGTAATTACTGGATGTAATTAATTGAAGATGATTTAATAATGAAAGTAATTTGAGTTTAATTACTTTGAATAATTAATCAAGGGATTAATTAAGAAATTAATTCAGGAGTAATTAATTTAGTTGATAAAAGTAATTAAGGGTAGTTAATTACTGATTGAAGATTAATCAAGAGTGATTAATATATGTTGTTTAATTAAAGGTTAACTACTTAATGTAATTAATTTAATTAAGTAATTAATAATTAAGTTGTAATTAAGGATCATTAATTAATATAATTAATGATGTAATTAAGATTGATTAATTAAGTAATAATTAATAAATGAAGTAATTAATCAATGTAATTAATTAAGGATTAATGTAATTAATTATAGTTGATTAAGTTAATTAATTTTAGTAAATTAATTAATGAAGTAATTAAAGGTTAATTACTATAAGTGGTTAAGGATAATTAATTTAAGTAATTAATTAAAGATAAATTACCTGAATGGAATTAAAGGGTAATTAAAGGATAATTAATTAATTTGTAATTAATTAATGATTAAGTAAGCAGGATTTATAGAATGAAGTAATTAATTTAATTCATTTTAAATTAATTAGAAATGGTATAAATCATTACTTAAGAATGGATGATAATATTGAATGCTTTGCATTGATTGATATCTCTGATGAGATATGTGCTGTGTGATATGGATGTTTAGTTGAATTGTGATGATAATATGGATTATCTGATAATGTTGATTATCTGATAATGTTGATTATCTGTTGTGAATTATCTTTCTTTGTGTATAAAGATAATGAATTGAATTGTTTTAACCTTTAAAACAACTTGGCCTTAAAAGATACGTTTTGGATTTCGATGAGACCGGGATCGGGTTTCCGTATACCGAATTTCCAGGTCTGGAGACCCGAATACCACATCGATCCAAATTAACGATAGGTCGTGAATCTCAAGTGAAGATGAAGATTCAGAGTGCAAGGATTATTGTCGTTAACTCTGAGGGTGATTCCAAAACGAGTGTAACGAGATAATGCCTTCGGTTTCGTTCGAACCCGGAACGAACTTGTATGGATTGAATGCTTTCAGCACATCGTCAGGCGGACGATGAGCATTCTAAGTGATATGTTCTGATTAAAGGTAATCGTAACCTCAAGCCTCATCAACCGGGAATGGCTAAAACAGGGGAGGTGCAGCAAGGCTTCGTGGGTAGCACCCACTGAGAGCAAGATAGATCCCTGTCTAGAGGTCCCTTTTCTTTTATTCGGCTTAGTGTGTGGTTGGTCGCGCCAACTACGGGGTTATCTTGTTCGGAATTATCCAGTAAGGGATGGTTCCGGCTTTGTGTTGCAGGGGAGCGGGCGTACTCCTCGGTACGGTGATCTAGGCCACGTACTGTGACGGGCGGTACCCCAGTAGCCCTGCCATTGTATGGAATCCAAACTCCAATAAGTGCCGTACGTATTAGTTGTGCCCAACTATGTTGGAATGTGAGATGTAAGCATTTCAGCTATTTCTGTATTTTACTTGAAAACCCTAGACCCTATTATAATATAACTGGATTTCCTATCAAATGTTTTAGTTAGCGTAAGGTAAAAACTTACCCATGTTTATTTGTGGGGAGTCTTACGTGATACTTTTGTTTTCAAAGGTTTTCAAAGTTAAGCAATTTAACCGTTTACTCACACCAGACCTATGTCTGACCCAAGTTGTTTATTTCTGTTTTATAAACTCTTGGGTACTCAAATTTTTACGAGTAGCCAAGGGAATTCAGGTTTAGCTTTGACGAGTAATCTGGAGGAGCAATGGAGCAGGAGGCTTCAGCGTTGTAGATATAGATAGTAGTTTCCGCTGTGTTGATCTTGTTTAGATCTTTGTTTGTATTGAGATGTAATAACTAGACAGATGTTTATAACTGTCTAGTATATGATGTGAATCTGTGTAACTCTGATAAGTGTTGTATATGATACTGTAATATTTATGTGATATAATATATTTTGTTCGTTTCCGCTGTGAGTATTTGTGTTTGTTTCTTTTCTCTTCTTCTCTTTTCTACTTCTCACCCCTTTCTTTCTTATTAGCGATACGTCATTCTGTGGAATGAATGGCGGGTCGTTACAGTGGTATCAGAGCATAGGTTGAGCGAATGCCTAAGCTTTTGGTTAAGTGAATATCAGAGCAGTAGGTTGAGTGAATACCTAGGCTCTGAAGTGGTGTCTATCTTGAGAGCGCGTAATTGTTAGTTATATAAAAATGATTTTATATTGTGTTAATTGATCGGTTGAGTGGTATATGGATTCTGGTCAATACGAGTAGCTAACGTTATTGATAGGGATCTCTAAACACTTGAACCAGGCCAACGGACACAATATTGTTTTAAAGAGGTAAATGAAATAATTTTACCAGAAATAATTTCTATATAAAAAGTACCATTTTAAATATATATATATATATATATTTCTACCTATTTGTTGGGTTACCTGTTCGGGTTTTCCAATATAGGATATAAAGGTAGATAGGGTAGTGGTGTGTGTAACACGACTACCAATGGTTGGAGTCTGAGTATTGAGGTTGGAAGTGTATCTGTCGAGACTGTAGACCTAATACTGTCTTGAGTAAGCTTTGCAATTGTGAGGATTTCATCGATCTCTGAAGGAAACCTGTTAAGGTTCGGAGTTTATCTTTGTAGTTTGGATGAGTAGAGTTGGATCTGTCAGATAGGCAGAAGTTAATGTTGGTAATCTCAGGTAATAGTAGCTGTATGATGAGATACAGTGACGATGGATGTTCCCGAAGATGTTTTCTTTGGAACAAGATTAAGGAAGTGTGTATGCTTTGGTGTTGTGGCTGAGTTCAGCATGGTGTTTCTGCTTTGGTTTGGAGTTCGAGTTTCTCGAAGAGCTTTGGATAAGAGCATCAGTGTCAGCAGTGCAGCTCGGAGTATTCTGTGATGGTAGGAAGTTTTCTGGATGAGCAGTTTTTTTGGAAGTGAAGTTCAGAAGCAGCAGAGTGGATCCATTTCTTCGATAAATTGGATAAATAAGTGTAAGCTGTTCTGATTGGTAAAGAGAAAACAGTCTGTTTGGAATTAGGATGGGTTGATCGCAAAAGTGACTTGCGATTGCTGAGTGTTCTCTTGGGTTGTTAGAATTTTCTGGATGTCTTCAGAGAAGTCAGAAGTTTGTCCGCATCTGAAGGTTGAGTTTTCTTATCGACTGGATTCCAGGAGTGATACCGGTGGTTCAGTCTAGTGGAAGGATGTTTCCTAGAGATGGAGTTGGTGATGCAGCTCAAGTCTTGCTGGAGTATCTGAGTTTTATTTATGGATCAGTGAACCTTATTTCTGGAATGAGTTGTCCAGTCTGTGCTTGTGTTCTACCTCAGATCAGAGTTGAGCAGCGAAAGCAGTTTGGAGTGTATCTCTGGATGGGAGAAGTAAGTTTGGAATCTACTATTGTGAAGTAGAGTTGTGTTTGGATCTCGTATGTGTTCTGATTTGGATAAGTATTTGGTCTTCTGAATTGAATTGTCAGTTTGGATAACTGGAATTCATTGTGTTTTACGTATCTCTGAGGGAATACGTATTTGATCTATCTTTGGTTGTAGAATCAGCAGTTCTGGAAGTTTGGTAGTTGAGCCAGACTCGTCTGTAGTCTGATATTCTGTTTAGTTCTGTAAATCTAGATGAGTAGGAGCCCTGTAGCTTCGTAGTTTAGATTGTTTGTAAGGCGAGTATTCCGGTATATATATATATATACTTGGGGAAACTCGAGGAATTTTATCTAGAATTTAGTCTAGATAGTTAAAATTGTTTGATTGGATGATTTGGTTGCTATGGTTGTTAGAATATGGATGATAGTATATGCTTGTGTTTTAAATTAAAATCTTTAATGAGATTATTAAATTACCTTTGCTTTTAATTTCGGGGACGAAATTATTTTAAGGGGGGAGGAATGTGATATCCCTGAATTTTAGGCAATATCAATTTAATAATCTGTATTAAAAAATTAAATTGATTTGATAATTTTGTAATTTAATTTGAATTAATTTAATAATCTTCTTTAATAAATATTTAAATTAGTGAATTTATCTTTTAAAAGCTAAATAAAATGTTTTCTATTTATAATGAATATATATATTTGTATATATATTGTAATTAGAAATCTTTGGTTTGAATTTTATATATAAATATAATTGGTTTTACTCTTTAAAGTTATCTATATATATATCTAAGTATTAAAAACTAATTAATTAAGTTAAAAGCTTTTTATTAACACTTAAATTATAAATACAAATTACTTACAAGACAAGTGTAAACATTTGAGAGCTAAATTAACATGTGTTAAGTAATAAACCATTTAATGTGACAAATGTAAATTATCTTAACAAGTGGCATTTTAAGTTTGGTTTTCTTTTTATTTTTATTTAATAAAATTTCAGCCCATGCAAATATGTTTTTCTTCCTTTCATTTCTTTTGCCATTCTTTTTCAAAAAGCTAAGGAGAAAAGTCAAAATCCAAACAATCTTCCTAAGACAAATCTGAAACCTTCCTCAAAACTAAAAGAAAAATCAAAACAATTCCCAAATTTCCTGAAAACATTTTCAAGTTTAAAACCCTGTCCAAACCTCTTTCCTCAAGCATGAACAGATTTTTCAAATTTGTAACCTGGAAAAGCATTTCAAGCTTGTAAACAAATCAGTGAACAAACTCCTCAAAAACAAAAAATCAGAGCCTGCATGCTTTATTCCTAAGCATCTGTATTTTTCCAAAAACCTGAGAGCAACAAAAATGCAAGCATTTTCTTTTCAACCTGAGTTTTAATCAAAATCAAAAAGGGCTGCGTGTATTTTCTTTGGTCTGGAATCAAGCTGGAGTCATCACTTCAACAAATTTCAAAAAGGCAAGCATGCAAGTCTTAAATTCAAAAACAAAGCAAGTTCCAAATTAAGCAATTAAAGCCTGCTCTCTGTTTTCAGGTGAGTAAACTATAATTTTAAAAAAATAGTTTAAAACCCTGGATTTAACTTTGATATATAAATGAAAATCATGTTGTTTGCCTAAAAATATGGATTGAAATGGATGCATGTGTATGTGATAGTATTGAATGTCTGTATATATGCTCTGTTGTGTTTAAATATTTGAAAGTTTATAAATAACAGTGAGTAATATCACTTTTAAAAATTTTAAGTATATGAAATAAGGTTGCATGATTATTATCTGAAGCCAAATATGTTTGTGTGTATATAGTAGTGAATGTTTAGATGAGAAATGAATGTATACCTGAACACTTCTGTAGTTCTGTTCCCAGTTTCAAAATTTAGGATTTGATTTAAAATGCTTTATCTCTTGATCTAGTCATTATTAGGATTTAGTATTTAAACAAAATTTGTTTGTTTTATCATAGAATAAAGTTTAAAAATTATTTAAGTTAAAATAAATAGGTAATATCTCTGGAATCAAGAAAAACTGAGCAAACTGAATACAAGTCAAAAACTTAAACATAATAAATTATAAATTCAGTATTATAAACTGAAAACATAAACAAAAAGATGATTTTTAAAAATAAAATCATAGTGTTTGGTTAGAAATTGAGACTGTAGTACGTATTTGAACTGGAAATGGGTTTTAGTAAATCTGTGGTGATCGAGTTGATCAGAAGGTTTGGGGTTCTTGGTAAAGGTAGTATGGAGGATAGAGATTGATGGAAAAATGGCAGTGGATTTTTCTGGTGGTCGTGGTGGTCAGGAAGGGTCGATATAGGGTTTAGTGATGGATATGGGTTGTCGGAGTTGTCGAGGGTGTTTCGGCAATGGTGATGCATCGAAGGGGGTAGCGATGAGGGGAAACGCGGCGTGGCGACGTGATGCTGCTCTGGAGTGAAGCCCGTGAGTTCCAGTTGTCGCGATCATCGGCGGCGAGAAGATTTTGTCGCCTGTGTTGTGTTCCAGTGGTTGATCGAGAGGCTCGTTTTTGATTTTGTGTAGTGATCTTCGAATCTGTGTTATCAATGGACTGGTGGAGTTGCCGACGACTTGTAGATGGTCGGAGTGACGATCAATGGTGTCCGGAGGGGATGTGCACGTGCACAAGCACGTTTGGGCATGGTTGTTGAGCTGTGAGTTTGTATTTCGGGGAAGAAGAGAGAACTAGGGTCGTATTCGAGTCTGGGCAAGGGATGACTCGAAGATGTTGAGGTAGGTGAGTGACTCGAAGCAAGCACGAGTTTTGTAGAGGGTTGACTCGGGTTCATTTGTGTTTCACTCGAGATTTCTGGTGCAACGTTAATAAGATTAAGTTTTATAAATTAAATTGTTTTAACAACTTTAAATGTTTAAGTGTATTTTAAAATGGTTTAAATTTAAAAGTAAATTTGGTTTTAAATTCTTTAAGTTTCTTTTATAAGATGAGTACGTCTTTAACATATGATTTTAAAGGTTTGTAAATGGGTTTTTTTTAACTTTGTTAAAGTTAAAATTGATTTCATTTTAAATTTTAAATTTGAAATGAAATTTGAAAGTAAATGTTTTCAAATGTGTTTGTGAATGATAATTTAATCATTAATAAGAGTAATGTTTATCTTAAAGTTTATTAAGATTTAATAATTTAGAATAATTAAATTATTAAGGTAATTAAATGGATAATTAATTGATTTAATTAATTAATGATTTGGATTGATTAAATTAGTAATTAAGTGTTTAAATTAGTTAATTAAGGTTTAAGATTAATTAATTAAGGAATAATTAATTTGTAATTAAGGATCATTAATTAGATAAGATTAGATTTTTAATTAATGATTAAGAATTAATAAATCAAGTAATTAAGGATTAATTAAGTTACAGTTAAAACTTAATTAATTAAATAATCAGAGATTAATTAGTGGGTTATTAAAGATTAATTAATTTGTAATTAATAAAGATTAATTTAAGTTTAATTACTTAAAGGAAGTTATTAAAGAATTGTTAATAGTTAATGAAAATAATTAATAAAAGATTATGTAATAATTAATTAATGTGATTAATTTTGGTAATTAATTAGATTAATTAATTAAAGATAATCAATTGTGAAACTGATTAAGTATAATTACTTAATGGAATTAATTAAAGGAATTAATTACTCAAGGTAATTAATTAAATAAATTTGATTAGTTTAAGTTAATTAATTAAGTTTAATTAATTTAGGATAATCACTGGAAGATTAATAAAGTATAATTATTTAGGGAAGTAAGTAAAGGTAATTACTGGATGTAATTAATTGAAGATGATTTAATAATGAAAGTAATTTGAGTTTAATTACTTTGAATAATTAATCAAGGGATTAATTAAGAAATTAATTCAGGAGTAATTAATTTAGTTGATAAAAGTAATTAAGGGTAGTTAATTACTGATTGAAGATTAATCAAGAGTGATTAATATATGTTGTTTAATTAAAGGTTAACTACTTAATGTAATTAATTTAATTAAGTAATTAATAATTAAGTTGTAATTAAGGATCATTAATTAATATAATTAATGATGTAATTAAGATTGATTAATTAAGTAATAATTAATAAATGAAGTAATTAATCAATGTAATTAATTAAGGATTAATGTAATTAATTATAGTTGATTAAGTTAATTAATTTTAGTAAATTAATTAATGAAGTAATTAAAGGTTAATTACTATAAGTGGTTAAGGATAATTAATTTAAGTAATTAATTAAAGATAAATTACCTGAATGGAATTAAAGGGTAATTAAAGGATAATTAATTAATTTGTAATTAATTAATGATTAAGTAAGCAGGATTTATAGAATGAAGTAATTAATTTAATTCATTTTAAATTAATTAGAAATGGTATAAATCATTACTTAAGAATGGATGATAATATTGAATGCTTTGCATTGATTGATATCTCTGATGAGATATGTGCTGTGTGATATGGATGTTTAGTTGAATTGTGATGATAATATGGATTATCTGATAATGTTGATTATCTGTTGTGAATTATCTTTCTTTGTGTATAAAGATAATGAATTGAATTGTTTTAACCTTTAAAACAACTTGGCCTTAAAAGATACGTTTTGGATTTCGATGAGACCGGGATCGGGTTTCCGTATACCGGATTTCCAGGTCTGGAGACCCGAATACCACATCGATCCAAATTAACGATAGGTCGTGAATCTCAAGTGAAGATGAAGATTCAGAGTGCAAGGGTTATTGTCGTTAACTCTGAGGGTGATTCCAGAACGAGTGTAACGAGATAATGCCTTCGGTTTCGTTCGAACCCGGAACGAACTTGTATGGATTGAATGCTTTCAGCACATCGTCAGGCGGACGATGAGCATTCTAAGTGATATGTTCTGATTAAAGGTAATCGTAACCTCAAGCCTCATCAACCGGGAATGGCTAAAACAGGGGAGGTGCAGCAAGGCTTCGTGGGTAGCACCCACTGAGAGCAAGATAGATCCCTGTCTAGAGGTCCCTTTTCTTTTATTCGGCTTAGTGTGTGGTTGGTCGCGCCAACTACGGGGTTATCTTGTTCGGAATTATCCAGTAAGGGATGGTTCCGGCTTTGTGTTGCAGGGGAGCGGGCGTACTCCTCGGTACGGTGATCTAGGCCACGTACTGTGACGGGCGGTACCCCAGTAGCCCTGCCATTGTATGGAATCCAAACTCCAATAAGTGCCGTACGTATTAGTTGTGCCCAACTATGTTGGAATGTGAGATGTAAGTATTTCAGCTATTTCTGTATTTTACTTGAAAACCCTAGACCCTATTATAATATAACTGGATTTCCTATCAAATGTTTTAGTTAGCGTAAGGTAAAAACTTACCCATGTTTATTTGTGGGGAGTCTTACGTGATACTTTTGTTTTCAAAGGTTTTCAAAGTTAAGCAATTTAACCGTTTACTCACACCAGACCCATGTCTGACCCAAGTTGTTTATTTCTGTTTTATAAACTCTTGGGTACTCAAATTTTTACGAGTAGCCAAGGGAATTCAGGTTTAGCTTTGACGAGTAATCTGGAGGAGCAATGGAGCAGGAGGCTTCAGCGTTGTAGATATAGATAGTAGTTTCCGCTGTGTTGATCTTGTTTAGATCTTTGTTTGTATTGAGATGTAATAACTAGACAGATGTTTATAACTGTCTAGTATATGATGTGAATCTGTGTAACTCTGATAAGTGTTGTATATGATACTATGTAATATTTATGTGATATAATATATTTTGTTCGTTTCCACTGTGAGTATTTGTGTTTGTTTCTTTTCTCTTCTTCTCTTTTCTACTTCTCACCCCTTTCTTTCTTATTAGCGATACGTCATTCTGTGGAATGAATGGCGGGTCGTTACAACTTTATTAAATAAACTTTAATAAATCTTTAAAAACAATATTTATTAAAACCATATATTTCTTTTCAAACCATAGAAATCATTTCAAATTATTTATATGTAGACCAACGGTGTTTGTATATAATTTTCTACCCTATGGTCAAGTGATACAGATATTTATCATTTCAATCCGCAATTTAAATATATATGGGTATATATATATATCATTTCAACCCATAATCCCAAATTCAATTCAATTGAAAATCGCTTGGGTTTATCATTTCAACCCATAACGATTTTCTCCTATTCTAAAGTCCGTTCGGGTATGTATCATTTCAACCCATAGTGATTCTATACTAACAGGGAACTTGCAGAGTGATAACAGATAAGATAATAATATAACAGGCATATATCATCAAATAATGGTGTCAGATGTCACAGGGAACTGATACAGGTAATAGCATATATATAACAGTGTAAATAACTAACATCAACATATTTCAATTGGCAGATAATGGTGTCAGATGTCACAGGTGAACAGATAGCATATAATGGCATATATATAACGATGTAAATAACTAACAGCAACATATTTCAATGGTCGTTTCAATTGAAATCAAATTTAATAAATAAAAGAACGTTAATCGTGAGTGATTGCTCACCTTTCGAGGCTAGAGAGATAGACAATGAAGTTGAGTTACAAAATCTAAGCACGAATCCAAACAAACAAAGTTGGCACGGACTCGACGTCAGGCTGATAGACGAGAAATTGACGAAATCAAATCAAAATTGTATCGATGATGATAAACGGTATGAGTGAATTGATATGGATATAACATATAAAATTGTATATATATACAAAATCATATTCTAATTTCAAACTTTTATTAATAAAATATATATACATGTATTTCAAAACTCATTGTTTTAAATTTAAAACACATAAAACAGAGTCTATATATGTAAATTTAAAGCCAAACTAATGTATACTTATATATAAACTAATTTATATAAACATACATTAAAGCCCATATTTGCATAAAAGAACAAATATACAGTCCAGATTATACATGTTGTAACCCACAAAATGTAGATGCATATATACGGTCCCACATACTATATACATACACACCTTTCAACAAAAGAAGCCTATAGCCATATATAACTCGTATGCTTAAATATATGTATATATTTTTATAATATACGAAACAAAAGAAAACTAACTGTATAACATGTGGATAAACATACGTATAGGCCTTTAAACTATTATAAACTTGTACCTATTAACAGCAAACTATCATATAAATGTAGACGACTAATGCATAAATTTAATATTGTTAAAAATGTGTACTGTAAACTCATATGCAGTTTAACGTAAAGTATATATACTTTAATATATCATGGTATACACTTTCCTTTAAATATAATATACAGTAAACACAACTATAGAGCAAACATATAAGAGCTATAAACAAAACCTTGTAATATAAAACTAAACAACAAAACTGTAAAACAGTTTTTATAATAACCCATACTCAACACAAAGTAATATATATATATATATATAAATTCCTTTATATAAATTCTCCTATATGATACAAACAGTGTACACATATATATATATATATATATATGTAACAGCAAACATATAAAAATAAAACCATACAACTAATATAAAATAAAACTATAAGATAAGTATATATATATTCTTACCTAAGATAAAATGGTGCTCGGCAAGCAAGAGGATGGAGGGTGAAGGCGAAGCAAGGTGGAGATGAACGAGGTGGCTTGGTCGGCTTTTGGCTGTGAACGGAGAAGCATGGGTTGGCTGTTGGTTTCACGGTTTCTCAGACGAGGGAGGGGCGAAGGCTGCGGAGGGGAAGCAAGAGATGGCGTGGGGAACGGTGATGGTAAAGTGTGGCAGGCTGTGCTCGGTTGTGGCTAGGCGGAGCATGGGTGGACGTGGAGCAAGACACACGGGGTTTGGCTTCGGGCCTGTCGGTGGGAAGACGCACGGTGGTTGTGGAGGGAGAGAAGGGTGGGAGGAGTAGTGGGTTGCCAGGCTCGCGTGCAAGGGAGGCTAAGGGCGGACGACAAGGGGATGGGCTATGGGACGAGTAGGAAAAGGAGATCGGTTTGCTCAGAACAAAAACTAAGCTACAAGAATTATTATTAGTATGATATAAGTTTATAAGGAGAGAGAAAGAAAGAGGACAATTGTCACATACCGAAATTTTCGACTTTCGAAAATTCGACATCGATACTCACTTTATCGACTGCCGAGAAATCGAGTGCCGGAAACTCCAATAGTGAGGGTTTAAAAAAAAAGAAAAAGGCAGAAAAGAGAGAAGAAGAAGAAAGAAGAACAACAACAGAACAAGAGCAGAACAGAAAACAATATCAGAATCTTACACATCGCAGCGGAACAATATATAATAGATAAATGAATAATCTTTAAACAAAGAACTATATCATTTTATACATACATCAATCATCAGAGTCACTATACAACTCAGTACAACAATGGACAGTTATATAAACTTGTCCTCATACAAAATACACAGCGGAATAAATACTATCAGATACAAATACTACGTCTCGTCATCCAGCTTATCTCCAAGCTCCAGAATATCCAGAATATCCTGATAACCTAACTCTAGACTGCCCGTGTGGAAATTTGTGGGCACCCAGAGTTTAGAAGGGAAACAATAAACTCCGAGTCAGTCATGGTGACTGGTGTGAGATCGTAAAACAGTTATTCTTTATAACAACAAAATAATTTTAAAGTCAATTCGAAATGCTTTTGGAAAATGAAACTACCATAAGACCTCCCACCACACACACAATGCAAACGCAGACTTGGAGGAGATTTCTTCTTATGTTAGTCAAAGATGCTTACTACGCAAAATCAAATCATTTTTGATATTATTATTAGTGCATAGTGTAGAAAAACCATTTCGAAAGTAGAATATAAATCTTAGCCAGCATAGGTACCATTATATTATGCCTGCTATAGCTGCCTCCTGAGGAGACAGGTTATACAATTGAAATCGTAAAGGCTCGTATTGTTTCTTTGGATTTTCCAACAAATGGTTAGGCTAAGGAACTTCCTTTTCCACGATGGGTACGTCCCTGGAATAGACGACCCGAGAACCTAACCGGATCTCTGCCAACACAAGGCCGGGTTATCTCTGCAAAAATAGGTAACTACTGACACGCGTATGCCATCCCCCGATCGTCACCGATCTTCCCAAGGATCCCCGATTCGCAACAACCACAAAGATAATAATAATGCAGTAACCACAGAGGTTAAGTATCTGGGCTCCATACCATGATACCACCTTTATCCAGAAGGAATGACATACACTAAGGGGCGCTACTCCCTAGAACCTTGCCGCATCCTTCTTGTTTTGACCATTTCCGGGGTGTAAGGCTCGATGAAGTCTCGTCCACAAAGCTACGCTTTCTATAAAGCCCTGCTTTGGGTCAAATAAAAATGATCAACCTATGATCACAAAGATATAAGATCAAACAAATGATCATATCACAAATGATCAAACACTGATCATTTCACAGCAACACTCAGTATGCCACGTTACCAAATTGGGATATATCGCTGATAAATTTCAACTACATAACCTCTGAGCTCGTACATCTCAAAGAAGGGTGTTAAGCTAAGAGAATAAATTCTCCGCCACCAACAGAGATGTATTTGAAAGAAATCAGCTTTATATCTCAAATTGTAACGTCAGACACACAATCCATACAAGTCTGTTCCGGGATCGAACAGAACCGAAGGCACTTCTCACGAAGCCCTTGCACATCCGGATAAATTTCTAATCACGTCCGGACTTCCCGTCACTAAGGGTGATAAAACCTCTAAACCGGAGATCAGCCGATGTAGAGTAACTCGATGGTAATCCTTCCATTTTCAAAAATATCCGGTCTTCAACACCGGTCTTCAAATGCGATTCATAACGACGTATCACATATTCGGAATGGGTTATACGACCCCATGGTCCTTTCCCGGCTAACCCGAATAGTGAGCGCTTATTCAAAAATAAGTGTGGCATTCAAATTCATCCAATTCACAACAAATACCATATTCAAGGTAATTATTGATAGTCGGTTATTTAACTATCAATAAAGATGCGCAACATCATCAGATTCCAAATAATTTCCAAATTATTTCATCTTCAAAAATATCTTTACTAGATATAAAATTTCCACACTTTAAAAATAAATCAACGTTTATTTTTAAAACAAATTCCCATTCCATTTATAAATTCCATAGTGAATTTATATCTTCAAAATATCTACTGATATACGATTCTCAAATCGATTTCAAGTATTCAATTTCATTTTATCTTTAAGAAGATAAAATCTCAAAACGTTTCATTTCATTTTGGAAATGCATTTCCCTACTTATTTAATAATAAGTATTTCACAAATCATTTATTTTCAACACTTGGAAAATATTCGATATACTTAAATCAAATTAAGTATATATTTCATTCTTTAAGGAAATCTATTTTCTATAACAACATCAATTTGAGTCAAAACGAATGTTACGTAAAACATCGTTACGACGACTCAAAAATCACTAGTATAGGGATTCGAAATTAAAATAGATATGTAAATCCCAATACTAGATAAAAACATTTCCTTTCGGAAATCATTTACTATAACAACAGTGTTATAGTCCACCATTTCCTTAAATTTCTCGAAAACGTCTATTTCAACAAGTACTGTTGAAATCTATGCTTTCGATTCATAATACGTTTTAAACATCTTTAAAATGTTTAACTTCATTTTTAATATTACTTCTTCAAAAATGAATCTATTTTATTCAATAATATATTCACTGTCCAAAATCGTGAATATACTTCACTTAACCCAATTTCAATCATTTCTACACATTTTTATCTCAATAAAAATTCGCTATCCAAAATCGCGAATATACCTTCTTTAAAAATCTTCTATATTTAATTTCTCAAATTCAACTGATTTTGAATTTATAAACACGTTTATAAATTCTATTCCTATTTTAGTAACAACTCGACTTATAAATCTTCTTTTTATCAACTTCTATATTTTACTTATCACAATAAGTGATTTCGGATTTATAAACAACTTTTATAAATTCCAATTCTATTTATAAAAACTTCAATACCAAATCAATTTCAATATTGATTTCTAAATTTATTTTCCATTTAAAAAAAAAATCCATACTGATTTCTCAAGAATTCATTTCCAAATATTAAATCAACTACAGATTGATTTCTAATTGTATTTGTCCCTACTAAATAAATTCCTTATTTTTCTCAAGTTATTCAATATTCTATCTTAAAATGGATTCTTCAAATTGAAATCATTTTACATGGAATTCCCAAATCAGTTCAATTTACTGATTAAATTTCAAATTTGATTCCCAACTTATCTCCTTTTAAATAAATTCCTTTTTAAAGAAAATAAATTTCAATTGTTTTCCTTCAATCCATTTAAAAATCCAAATTCTTAAATTAAATTCTTCAATTTATAATCACTGTTTTATGAAATCCATTTATTTAGCATTTTCACTTTATTCTGGAATTTATTCAATACGATTATAAAAATTTACTTTTTATACTTTAAAAATTCCTTTCTTCAAAATTTCTTCAATTTCAAAAATTGATTCACTTAGAAATTTTCTACTTGAATTTCAAAAATTCAATTTCGTTTATCTTTGGAATCCAATGATGTCAAAACATCCATTCAACTAAATTTTAGCTTTCAAACAATTTCCAAATATCAATATGATTAATATAATCATTCACAGATTCATATCACAGTATAAATAAATTCAATCAATATGAGGGGTCCAGTTGGATCCCTCCAACCTGTTTCCCTGCATCCAAAGACGTTAGCACAATACCAATTCCGCTCCAGTACGGAATTATCGCGGTATATGGGTTTTTATAAATATCCGCTTACTAACGGCGCAATAGGGTCTCATCCGCTATACGAGGCGGGAAATCATCAATCCAATATATACATATGCCAATATGTATATATTGCTATATATATAGATATATCCTATCATATCTAATATCACATCCAATATAGCAATCAAATCAAGCAATAAATAACTGAAAATTCCACTTTCATTTTTGAGTGAGAAAAATCTCACCTTAGCTTTTTAATTTGCCATCCAATTTCCATCTTGACTCGATTTCTTGATTTATACCTTGTATAAACAATTTTATAAAATTCATTAATATCCGAAATAAATCGAATAACCAATTTTTTTTATTTTATTTTTGAGTTTGGTAATTTAAATTATTCAATGGTTTTGTTTTAAACCAATTTCTATTTAACAAAACATTTTCTTTTCTTTTCCTTTGAAACCCATACTTATAAAATAAATTTATATGGATTTGAAAATCAACTTTACAAAATCTTTCAACCATTTTAAACTCCTATATTTTTTTTTCTGTTTTAACCAGAGCCTACATGTGGAGATATACCTGTTTTGGTAAAAATAGAGACTGGGTTTAAATTTCTATTTAAAATATACTATAACTTTATAAAAATTTACTAAAATACGTTCATATTATATGTGTCATTAAATTTTTTCATAGAAATAATTTGAAGACAGAAACGAATCGCAAACCTCACTGTTGAACCCCAGAACTCGCCGAGCTCGAGATCAACAAACACCTTGTGCCTCGTGTTCGCCAGCGGTCGCGACATCGTCGCTGCCATCCACGGCGACTGCCAGCTTCACGTCATGCCCACGCGACCCCAATAAATCGAGCACCAGCCATCATCGAACTGCTCCATACCCGGCCTAGTTCCAAGTCCACGTGCCACGTGACCCAACATCATCGCCTTCGAGCGCGACCACGCGGGAGAAAGCGTGCGCGCCTGGCGCTCCCCTCTTCTGACCTCGCGATGCGTAGATTCCAAATTGCCTGAAGCCCTAACTCGCGATCGTGTCTACGCGAGTCGCCGCTGCTAACTCCCATCCTCCTGTCGCCGAGACACCCCAACCTCATGAAACCCTAGCGTGTGCAAGTCGCCGTCTTTATTTTGAGTTTCGTTCAAACGAAATGGAGGCATTCGACTGAATAGTGCTCGCGATATTTTCGTGAATAAGGCTCGGCCATTTTTTAAATTTCTTTGTTTGAGATTTGCTCTCGTTTGATTTGGAACTGAGGAATGAGGGAGAGGGGTATTTGAAATTGAAAGAGTATGGGTATCACGATTTTTGTTCGTGATTCTCTGCGTGATTGAAGGAGATGAACGTGTGTATGTCGGCAAGGTTTTAAATTTAAAAATTTAAATTGAATTCGTTTTAAAACTTCAATGCGTTTCCTAACCGTACGGTCACAAAACAACTCCGAAAAATACGAAATTTGAAATCCGGTAATAATACAATATTACGGACCCAATGGAACTGGTTTCGTCGAATTCCGAGACTGTGCCCCGGAACGCTATTTTTAAATATCGATTCGAACGATTTAAATTCAAAACTGAACAATTCACTTTGAAATACAATTCTGAAGCTTCTATTATCTTCAATATTATCAATACGAATTTTAAAAGCTTTCGAAATATTTTTCTTCAACTTCAAATTGAAGATTCAAATTTTTATCCAGTTCAATAGATTAAATTTTATAATTTAATCGCCCGTTTTCAAAATTATATTCGGGATACAAATTAAATCATCGTTCAAATATTTAAAATTAATAAAATATTCTCAATTTAATTCGTTAAAAATTCTGGGTCGTTACAACAATGGCATTGGAAAGGAACATCAATATGAATGAATGGAGACAGATATTAATATGTTATAAATGTATTATATTTTTGAACTGACAGAAATGAAAAGAGAGAGCAGAGAACCAAAAGACTGAATGAACCAGAAAATAATAAACGAGAATAGGGAAGAGAAAAGGTCCCAAATTTGAATTCAGTGAAATAATAAAAGCAAAAGGCTGTTAAATAGACAGAAAAGCAAAGGCCAACAGTTACTTTTGGAATTTACAGAGGCTAGAGGAAACAGACGGCTGTATAATAAATTGAAATGATGCATTGGTAACAGCTGTACATTGATTCAGCCAAAGTTTTTTTTTAAACAATTTATTATATTTGCTTGGGCTTAACGTTTAGATCTACAAGAAATTGAAAGTGAAAGGACACAAATTTGCGTACCGGACCTCAAAATTTAGAAATAAATATACCGTGGTGATCAGCGCGACGAGACGATCAAAACGGTATACAGATATCAAGGGTATAATTGAATTTTAAAAATTCGAAATTTCTACTAGCGGAAATGCAGCAAATACGCAGAAAAATAAGATCGACGGAGCTAAAGAAGTCCGAATTTGGAAAAACGAAAAATGACGTCTTGCTCAGAAGATGATTTAGAATTTTTCTATGTAAAAATATTTAGGTTTTGAAAACATTTTATTTTCATCAGTTTTAACTGATATAAATTGAAATAAAATTACACTAGAAAATAAACTTTCAAATTTTCTGATGAAAATTTACCAGTTGCTATGATTAATTAGACGCATTTCAAATATCAAATTTTTATTTCAAAATTTTATCATTTAAAATTTCATAAAATTTCAAATAATTACGTTATTAAAACAGTTAAAATTTACGGGTCGTTACACTCTACCCCACTTAAAACTTTTCGTCCCCGAAATGGAAGGAGGTAGGAGAATCGAAACAACCAGAAAGAAAATAGATTGGAATACAAGTAAAACAATTAATTTAAACCATATAATTTTCAATTTAAATTAATTAATATTTAACAATTTGGTTAAATCCTTTTGAGTTCACTTAAGTTAAATCAATCTATCTTTTTCTAATTCATTATCTTATTATCTAGTCATCCTCAATCAACAATTTCTAAATCATCAATTTGTATAATCATTTATTGTACTCATATTTTATTCAACAAATTTAATTCTTTTATTCCAAATTATTATAAAGTTTATTCCACTTAATATATCTTATTACATATATTTAAACCATATAAATTAATTTAAACCATATAAATTAATTTAAACCATATAAATTAATTTAAACCATATAAATTTCAATTTAAATTAATTTATATTCAATAGTTGGTTTAAATTTAAGGTATTTCCATAAGTTGATCTAATTCCAATTTATTAATTCCTTCAAAACAAATTTATTTATCTCATCTATTATTCAATTAACTTATTATCCTATTTATCTCTATTAACATCTTTATAATAAAATTTAAGTGTATAACATTTATTATAACGCTCAAATCTTTCCTTATAAAGTCACTTTATATTGTATATTATCCAATTACATTTTTAACTTCTGAAAATTTTAGGTAAGTTGTATTAGAATGCAGTTGAACAATATACAAATAAAATTTTCTCAATTCAATTATTCAAGTTTAAATATTTATTCCAAATTTTGGTTTTATTTATAATTAAAATCATCCTTTAACAAAATTTAAGAATTAGATTTCCGATTAACTTTGAACAATTTAGAGATATATACAATATATTTATGTCAAATCAAATTAAATTTTAAAATAAGATACCTATATATATATAAATCAAATTATACTGAAGAAATTCAAATCAAAATATTTTTCAGAACAAAACCGTAGCAAAGCTATAAAATAGTATCTCCACTTCGAAACTCGAAAATGGATGTCGATGATGCGGCCGCCATCACCGAAATTATTTTCCAACGACAAAGAGAAGAGCACTGATTTCAACATTTTAAAATTCTTTGATAACGATTTCTATTCGAAAATATTTTCAATAATATATACTTTAAGATTTTAAAACCAAAGTTCGAAATCACCGGAAACTAAATTCTCAAATTTCTGAATAATATTCATTTCAAATTCCAAATCAATTTATAAACCATATTTATAAATTCATTTAGAACAATAAATGATAATCAAATATTATCATTTCAAACAACCAATTTAATTAACTTATTAAATTCCAGAAAAATTCACTTATATATAATATAATCATACAAATTTATTTCATTACTAAATTTGAAAACCACATTGTGTCGGTTTGCTCTGTTCAAGTGTTTTGGAAATCCTATCGATAGCGTTGATCAGACGAATCGATCGAAAACCCAAATCAACATCAACAACTCAAACAACACAATATATAACATTTTATTATTAATTACAAACACACTCCCTCACTCGATAATTCAAGAATGGATTTCAAAACAAAGATGGGATTCAAAGTAGAGGAACTCTAATCAAATAGAATTCAACTAAAAGGTAGACTCTATAGGGAGATAAGATAATCAAGTTTTCAAACAGAAGATGGACAAATTTATATAAATCGCTGGTATCCTTAACCGGTCAACCGTGATTCCAAGAATAATTCGATGTAGAATTCTGCGACAAATCGACCTTCGATCGCCAGAGATAGAATTTGGGCATAGCAAAAGATAACAGCATCGTAAACCGTGGATACATAAATCTTCGGTGAATCAATGCTGGTTGTACATGAGTTTCACTCTTTTATAAATTATTCAGATATTGGCGAGACCGTCGATTTATTATAGACATCATTCGAAGTGGAGTTAAGGGATACTCCAGAATTAAAAAGACACGAATAGGGGAGACATGAATGCACTTTGAAACCGAAGGGAACGTTCCAAAATTCAAAGAAACCGAGTCAAAGAAGAAGGAATTCAAGCTCGAACGAACGTGATTCTGTAATTGAATTTACTCTATATACTGAGTTTTGCCTAAAACCAGAGCTCTGATACCAACTGTAACAACCCACTATTTTGGACCATTCAAATCGACAATAAGTCCGCACATGCCGGACTTGAATAATTCAAAATAATAGGTTGTTAATTTAAATTGGCAAAACTCATCATTTACAGTAAATAAAATAATCACAGATCACAAACACAGAGTAATATAACAATAATGCAGCGGAAACAAAAGAATAGTGGTTCATGAAGCTACTATATACATATCAGAGTCAAATAAGGTACAACAGATGTCTCAAATACAATAATCAAATACAATATCAGAATATATCACTAGAATCAACTGGATATCGGAAACTGGATAGATAGCTGGATCTCCAAGCGAAGCTCCAACTCCAAAGGTGAGTCTCGAATACTGGTACACTCAAGCTGACCCGAGCGTAAAGCAAAACACAAAACACTCAAGTCAGGATTAACATTCTCATATTAATAAATCCAACTCAAGTGAAATAACGACTGAAATACAAGTAACTCAAAGGATGTTTGGGATAACCATCCTCTAAGGATCCATTAACTATCTACTATGTAGTAGTGTACGCTAAGTAGATAATGTTTAATCAGTAAAGTACGATATTAAAATAGTGTCAAGTCATGGCCCATTCCACCCTTAACACATTTTTACCATGTCATAGTCTATACAGCACCGTAAGCCCCACCGTAAACTTGTGGTTATCAGAGGGTACCCCATAGGTATAACACAAAGCAAATCGTAGTGGTCGCGAATAGGATAATCAGTATGACAAGGTACATGAGGCGATACCAACTAGGATACTAGTAGTTGCGTGATCCGGACTGATGTTGAGCATAGCATCTACTACCTCAACACCGCTAAACAACACTCCCAAATCAAAGGGGTGCACCCAAATCGAATCACAAAAGTAATAGATATGGTATCGAAGAAGTGTGTCCGCTAGAGGTGGCGAACCTCAATGGCCCGGCGCGGCTCCTGTTTTAGTCATGTCAGGAGTCATCCAAAATCGTTCTCTTCCTTCAGTCAACGCGTTCATCAAAACCATCCACTTCGTTCTGGATCAACACTCCGCGTATATTAGTTATTAAAGTGGTTTCGGTATCGACAGAGAGTATGTCCATATCCAATCCCGGTCTCTTTAATAACTACGTATTATTACACCGATGGTCATTTAATAAAATTTCAAAATAGTTATATTTCAAAACTGACAGATCATTGCCATTTCAAAACCATATCAATACGATATCACTTCCACTTCAAATACATCCATTTCCAAAATCATATCACTTTCCAAAGTTATATCGCTTTCGAAATCATAAGTCTTTTAAAATCAAAACACTTTGGAAATCAAAACCTTGAAATTCATAACACTTTGAAACTATAGTTTGAAATCGTAACATTTTGGAATCCATAACACTTTCCTCTTAAACAGTTTAGATATTAAATTAATGTATATAATAAAATTGTTTATACAATAAAAATAGTGTATATAAAATAGTTATAAGTTAAAATAGTTTATAATAAAATAATATATATTGAAAATGATTTATATAAAATAGTTTATATTAAAATAATTTATAAAGTAAAATATAAATAGTTGTAGACATAGTTTAAAAAAAATACTTTATAAAATAAAATAACTTCAAAAAATTCACAGATCGATTCAAATTAACTCGACTTCCAAATTCAACTTAATTCAATCTCAATTCATAGATTTCAACTCAATTCAATTTCTCAATAAATCATTTCGAATTATAACGATTTCAAATACAGATTTGAACACAAAATAAACCATTAAATTTCAATATATTTCAAAGCTTTAAATATTCCACATTTCAAAAACTAGATTTGATAATTCCAGTTATATCTCAATTTAATTTCATTACATTTAGTTTCTGAGATATTTCTTTAATCATTTCAATACATCTAAATACAACTTCAATTTATATAAAAAAATATCCCATTTAAATTTATATAAGTTTGAAATATTCATTTAAGCCACTTTTAATCAAATTCAAGTTATAAAACATATCTTAAAATATCAAATTTAATAGATTTCCAATCAAACTTATTTAAGTATAATTCTTAGATAATTAAGCATTCCAAATCAAATTCAAATTTCTTTCAACTTGAAATATTATAAATTCTATATTTGAAATTATAAATTTTACATAAATACTTAAACATATTTATATTGATTCAAATCAACTTTATTAAATCAACTTTAATAAATCTTTAAAAACAATATTTATTAAAACCATATATTTCTTTTCAAACCATAGAAATCATTTCAAATTATTTATATGTAGACCAACGGTGTTTGTATATAATTTTCTACCCTATGGTCATGTGATACAGATATTTATCATTTCAATCCGCAATTTAAATATATACGGGTATATATATATCATTTCAACCCATAATCCCTAATTCAATTCAATTGAAAATCGCTCAGGTTTATCATTTCAACCCATAACGATTTTTCTCCTATTCTAAAGTCCGTTCGGGTATGTATCATTTCAACCCATAGTGATTCTATACTAACAGGGAACTTGCAGAGTGATAACAGATAAGATAATAATATAACATGCATATATCATCAGATAATGGTGTCAGATGTCACATGGAACTGATACAGGTAATAGCATATATATAACAGTGTAAATAACTAACATCAACATATTTCAATTGGCAGGTAATGGTGTCAGATGTCACAGGTGAACAGATAGCATATAATGGCATATATATAACGATGTAAATAACTAACAGCAACATATTTTAATGGTCGTTTCAATTGAAATCAAATTTAATAAATAAAAGAACGTTAATCGTGAGTGATTGCTCACCTTTCGAGGCTAGAGAGATAGACAATGAAGTTGAGTTACAAAATCTAAGCACGAATCCAAAAAAACAAAGTTGGCACGGACTCGACGTCAGGTTGATAGACGAGAAATTGACGAAATCAAATCAAAATTGTATCGATGATGATAAACGGTATGAGTGAATTGATATGGATATAACATATAAAATTGTATATATATACAAAATCATATTCTAATTTCAAACTTTTATTAATAAAATATATATACATGTATTTCAAAACTCATTGTTTTAAATTTAAAACACATAAAACAAAGTCTATATATGTAAATTTAAAGCCAAACTAATGTATACTTATATATAAACTAATTTATATAAACATACATTAAAGCCCATATTTGCATAAAAGAACAAATATACAGTCCAGATTATACATGTTGTAACCCACAAAATGTAGATGCATATATACGGTCCCACATACTATATACATACACACCTTTCAACAAAAGAAGCCTATAGCCATATATAACTCGTATGCTTAAATATATGTATATATTTTTATAATATATGAAACAAAAGAAAACTAACTGTATAACATGTGGATAAACATACGTATAGGCCTTTAAACTATTATAAACATGTACCTATTAACAGCAAACTATCGTATAAAAGTAGACGACTAATGCATAAATTTAATATTGTTAAAAATGTGTACTATAAACTCATATGCAGTTTAACGTAAAGTATATATACATTAATATATCATGGTATATACTTTCCTTTAAATATAATATACAGTAAACACAACTATAGAGCAAACATATAAGAGCTATAAACAAAACCTTGTAATATAAAACTAAACAACAAAACTGTAAAACAGTTTTTATAATAACCCATACTCAACACAAAGTAATATATATATATATAAATTCCTTTATATAAATTCTCCTATATGATACAAACAGTGTACATATATATATACGTAACAGCAAACATATAAAAATAAAACCATACAACTAATATAAAATAAAACTATAAGATAAGTATATATATATTCTTACCTAAGATAAAATGGTCCTCGGCAAGCAAGAGGATGGAGGGTGAAGGCGAAGCAAGGCGGAGATGAACGAGGTGGCTTGGTCGGCTTTTGGCTGTGAACGGCGAAGCATGGGTTGGCTGTTGGTTTCACGGTTGCTCAGGCGAGGGAGGGGCGAAGGCTGCGGAGGGGAAGCAAGAGATGGCGTGGGGAACGGTGATGGTAAAGTGTGGCAGGCTGTGCTCGGTTGTGGCTAGGCGGAGCATGGGTGGACGTGGAGCAAGACACGTGGGGTTTGGCTTCGGGCCTGCCGGTGGGAAGATGCACGGTGGTTGTGGAGGGAGAGAAGGGTGGGAGGAGTAGTGGGTTGCAAGGCTCGCGTGCAAGGGAGGCTAAGGGCGGACGACAAGGGGATGGGCTATGGGACGAGTAGGAAAAGGAGATCGGTTTGCTCAGAACAAAAACTAAGCTACATGAATTATTATTAGTACGATATAAGTTTATAAGGAGAGAGAAAGAAAGAGGACAATGGCATTGGAAAGGAACATCAATATGAACGAATGGAGACATATATTAATATGTTATAAATGTATTATATTTTTGAACTGACAGAAATGAAAAGAGAGAGCAGAGAACCAAAAGACCGAACGAACCAGAAAATAATAAATGAGAATAGGGAAGAGAAAAGGTCCCAAATTTGAATTCAGTGAAATAATAAAAGCAAAAGGCTGTTGAATAGACAGAAAAGCAAAGGCCAACAGTTACTTTTGGAATTTACAGAGGCTAGAGGAAACAGACGGCTGTATAATAAATTGAAATGATGCATTGGTAATAGCTGTACATTGATTCAGCCAAAGTTTTTTTTTAAACAATTTATTATATTTGCTTGGGCTTCACGTTTAGATCTACAAGCAATTGAAAGTGAAAGGACACAAATTTGGGTACTGTTACAACGGAACGTTTTTTCGTTTCCATCGCGTACCGGACCTCAAAATTTAGAAATAAATATACCGTGGTGATCAGCGCGACGAGACGATCAAAACGGTATACAGATATCAAGGGTATAATTGAATTTTAAAAATTCGAAATTTCTACTAGCGGAAATGCAGCAAATACGCAGAAAAATAAGATCGACGGAGCTAAAGAAGTCCGAATTTGGAAAAACGAAAAATGACGTCTTGCTCAGAAGATGATTTAGAATTTTTCTATGTAAAAATATTTAGGTTTTGAAAACATTTTATTTTCATCAGTTTTAACTGATATAAATTGAAATAAAATTACACTAGAAAATAAACTTTCAAATTTTCTGATGAAAATTTACCAGTTGCTATGATTAATTAGACGCATTTCAAATATCAAATTTTTATTTCAAAATTTTATCGTTTAAAATTTCATAAAATTTCAACTAATTACGTTATTAAAACAGTTAAAATTTATGGGTCGTTACAGTACAGAAGGATGGATCGAAGTAGAAACCCAAGTTACAAAAAAGTGCCAAGCAGGACATAGCGTAAAGATCTCGAAAATGAACAATCAAGATTATATTTATTGGGGAAGACGGTGAAATATCTTACTGTAATTTCAAAAATGAAGTCTCCAGATCAGAAGAAGTCATGTATTGATCGCGAGTCCCACATCATTCATAATAACGATCAGTACCGACCATTCTTTAGGATCGTTTTGGCATGCGATCGATATGGTGGACTCCACTCTTCAATATATTGATGTTCCCAAAGTTTCATGTGTATTTGACTTGTAGATTTTGGAATATCGATCGTTTTCCATTGAGTTGAACTGTAATATCGATACGGTACAATCCATAATTGGTTAATATGGATCGTACCCGATCCATGTTCAGTAAATGGTATATTTTCATATTTTTACCGTTTCTATTGAGTCCGTCTTCTGCTTTCACTTCACCACTGCTTCATATTATCATATGTGCGCGATCTTTGGGCTTCGTGATTGTTAATCTGACTTGTCGATCCCAATGGCAGTCGAGTCTAACTTGTCTAACCAGGTGGAATATAGTCGGGCCAAAAGGTTGGATAACACTTGCCCCTCAAAATACGTCTTGTTTCAACATGACGTACTTTGAATTGATGCAAGTTACAGTCGTTGGAACGGAATCCATTCATCTTTCTGAAAAGTTGTCATCCCTTCGATGAATTGCTTTCCTTGAAAAGTCGTATCTCATTCTGTTTAACATGACGATTTAATGATTTCCAATAGTATAAATTCTGAACTGTAATTTACCAATTAATATCTGTGCCCAGTTCCATTGAGCTAGTAGGCCTCGGTTATCTGATCCGGTTTTTCTCTGGTAACTCTAGGTGAGAATATAATTTCTGTCGATTTCAAGAAATCAAGTTTTTGGGATGCACACATGCACATTCATGTACATGTTCTTACCGTTGGCTTCTGGATGCATTTGTATGCTCAAAGGTCGTTGCCAATTTATTGGAATGCAATTCAATCATTTGCATTTTTTTTCCTTTTTTAGCCCAAGAAAGAAGATGATGGATCGTTCCTAGCCATTAGTTATAGATCGTACATGATCCAAGTATATGTTGAACGAACCAATCGCACTACGTATTAAAGAGAAGGATCATCATACATCCATCATAGAACGATCGTGCCCGATCGTTTCTTGATTTGGCCATTTGATTGAACTGTAGATTAAGAATAATGGATCAGTGTAAAGCCACAACAAAATGATCATACCTAATCGTTTACCGTTGGGCTTCCATTGAAATGTAAACTTTGATGGTTTGTATCACATCCTTTATATATATACTTGGATACTTAGAACATTTTCTTCACTTTATTTCATTTTCTATCATTGCTACCCAAACCAAAAAAGAAAAAAAACCCATCTTCATCTTTTCCTTCATTATCGATCCATTGGGCTTCCCGATCCAAAGCCATACTTATCCCATAACCATCTCCACAGGTCGGTCTGATCCCTTGCTACATCAACCATCATTGTCGCCATCCCCTACTGATCTTATTTCATATTCGAATCCAAATTGCCTTCGCTTTTCCACTTTTATACATAGGGTACGTTCGATTTTCTTCTTACTTGTTATAATTTAGTGACAAGATGATGGGATCTCATTCTAGTTTGCATGATTCAGGTCACGACCATTCGATCAATTGGAGCGGAGGGGGAGATGATAATGTGGCGTTGAGATTGGATGGAATGCGCTTGTTTGAGGTCGAAGATAGAAGATCGTTCCCAACCGATCGTTCTTGGGGTTCCAAAACTTGGACTGTCGCCGATTGTTTCTAACGAGGTGATTAGCATAGGGGAATGAAACAAAGTACGACTGATCGTTATGATGGATTGGTATTTGAAAATCTGAAGAGAATTTGGACCGGTCGTTTTTCTGTTAGAGTTTCTGGATGATCGTTTTTTTGATCGGTGTTTCGAGTCTTGAATTACAGTGAAGTATGGTACCGGAGTCGAAGGTTGGATCAATCGCAACAGTTGGTTGGAGATGGTTGGTTATGAAATGATCGTGTAGAAACGATCGGTCATGTGTACTGGGATCGATCGATTGTAAAATTATTTTGGATCGGTTGTTGATTTAACTTGGACAAACATACTTAAAATCCTCAAATTTCAATTTTAATTAGAACTTTGTGATGAGCTTCAGCCTTGAACACTTGAATGGTCGTACATGACTTGCATATGAAATGGACTGCATATTAGACATATATGATAATCGAATAATGGAACAAACTTGACTAATTTCCTGCATATTTTGTTTGTTACCAATGCCTTGGACAAATTTTTGAAGCTCATCCACTTCTAAATGCACAATTCAAACTTTGACATGCTAACAACTGATCCCAATGATTAGACTAAACCCTTTGTCGTTGATGTAGAGAATCAGTTGAGATGGTCAGCAATGACGGTCACTCCGATCGAACCCCGGAGTCTCGTCACAATCATAGTCTTTAATTCTGAACTATTTTTATTGCATTGCACGGCACTGAACCACTCTGCACTAGCACACACTTTTCATAGGGAAACAAGTTATTTTTTTAATGATGATTATCTACTGAGTTTAGTAGTCATGGGTTCTAGACGCTCGGGGCTTTTAGCTGCCATGTCTTTTGAATAGAATTCACAGCACAACAGTACGAGTGACGAATTGAGCTCCACAACTGCTTCTGATGAATTCTCCCCTGACATCAAGCTGAACAACCGGAAAGTTCCTATCCTTCACTCGACCTTTTCTCTATCATTCCTGCCCTTCCTGCAGAAGTGATGGACCCTGCTCCCGACACTCTAGAAGATGCTATATTTTTGGATGATCCGAAGGATTATGTGGCTTCAAAAATTAATGAAGCGTCTCTTCGCAGAATTTGTGCCAGACATGGGATTTCATTTAATGACGTGCGAGTCCCGACTCGGGATGGTAGAGCTCATATGCCCCCTGATGGGTTCACTGCATGCAACAAGTTCATGTGTTGGGTAGGATGTGTCCCACCCTTCAGTTCATTTATCCGAGAGATGCTACATTATATGAGGTTAGCACCGGCACAACTGCATCCAAATGGCCATGCCTTGCTTAACTATACCTACAAGGCATTCATGGAGCTTTTGTTTGATCCTCCAACTCCTGAAGACATTCGATTTCTTTTCAACTTTAAGCAACGAAAGGGAAGCTTTTCGTTCACATTTCTCGAGTCAGCCAAGAAGTGCCAGATCTTGACTTGTACTTGGAACAAGCTGAGCGCATTCAATAGTGAGTGGTTCTATATTCGCTGCCCGCTCGGCTTTGCCAGACGGTGGTTAGAAGGACATAAGTACTACTCCTTGCTTAATTTCTTGAGTGATTGTATCCAGGTCATATCCCGAATTAAGCAATTTTTCTGGTATGTGCAGGCACTTATCCACAACTCGATGGAAAACAATATACATACGCGGTCTTAGCACTCAAAAAGGTTCCATTAAAAGATAGAGACATTGAGAATCTCCTTACTGATGAATGTCTCATTACCTACCACCTAATGGAAGTGGGTCATAGCATAGAGCTACCGCTCACTCTTGGAGTTATAATGGCTGAGCAGTAGGATGCAGATGATGATGAAGGCCATCAAGCTGATCCTGTCGTGCCCCTAGTTGAGGGGGCTCAGGAAGCTACTGGTAAAGGTGTAGCGGGAGATAAGGGTGATGAAGTCGGTGGCGATGACGCGGGTTCTAGTTTCGGGGCTACAACTGAATCTTCGCAGACCTTGCATCCCCCGCTCTCGAAAAAAGAAAAATGAAGAAGCTCGTTTGCAGGCTCCCTAGGAGCTGCCTCTTTAAACTGCCCAAGCTATCCATCAACCATCAAAACACTTGGATGCAACATTTGAGGCATTATCTGATCTTCCAATACTGGATGGCATTGATGCCTTTCATTTTACTGACATGAGCGTCGACGGATTAGAATCTCCTTCCAGAGTTGGGGCTGGAATCCCTCTTACTACTAGTGGAGAGGTTACACCTGCTAGTAAAGCTTCAATAACTAATCCGTTGGGGGGACACAAGGACACGCATGTTCGCACGCACTTCACAATATTGCGTTGCACTTATTTCGAGTACTTCAATACTTAGAGTTGATTCATTCTTTGTCTCTCTTTGCAAAAAATATGGTAAGGAAAAAGCACATGTTTTAGTGTCTATAGGAAATATCACACCAGAATCCTGGTTCTCATTCGGGCTTGTATCGCCAAGGTAATGGTCATGAATATGACCCCAGCTTTGGCTCCAGCCAGGATCGGGATTACCAAAATAGAGGCAACAGAGATACGTCTTCCCGTGATAAACATCGGTCCAAATCTAGATCTCCTCCCTCTAAAGATTCTGAAAGGCAACAAGATCGCCACGACGACATTCCTCCTATTAACACCTCTCGTGGTCCTCCTTCCACTTTAGTTTCTTCACGGTTCATTGTTCCATCTCATCCTCAGTGACCCAACAACCGCCGGCATCATGATGTTCACTAACAAATGTCGGGCAAAGAAAGCACTGACACTCAAGTTGTCAGTAAAGCTCAACAAGCCGATGTCGCCGCTCGCAGGGCCCAACTTAAGTCAAATTTTCCAAATGTATGTCTTAGTGGATTTTTCTTTGTACCTAATCTTAAGAAAGTTCCTAAAAAAGTCCAACAAATGACTATGGATTGCATGAATGATATCCACAAGCTGTATAACGAGTGGATGAGAGTAGTGGAGAAGACTTCTAAAGTATCTTGGGGAAAAGCAACAGAGATTGAGAAGTTGAAACACTAAGGGGCACTGGAAAAGCGGATCATCGAAACTCTAACCAAAGAGTTAGAATATTTAAGGAGCTCATAGGCAGAAGCCGAGAGAAAAGAAAAAACAGCCATCAAGGCACTTGAGGATGAGAAGGCCAAGCACTTGGCCGAGGTTGAAGCACTTTATCATCGGAATCATAAACTGGTGCTAGAAAGGGATGTAGCCCAAAGAAGCGCAACCGAGTATAAAACTAAGTTTGAGCGCAAATCCAAAGATAAAGTGGAGGCATAGAAAATAGGTTAGGATGCCTATGAGGAATTGGTTACCTTCAGGCTTGAAAGAGACATGGCTATCAAAAAGGTTAAAGGCATTGATGTCATCGTTAAACGAGAAGTGGAGGCCATGGTAGAAAAGGTCAGGGAGGAGGTTATAAAGGAACTAGATCCACTTCTCATTCTTTACAACGCCAACGTCCTAAAGTACAGAAACTTGGAGTGGCTCCGGGGTGACTACCCTTACCATCTTGTACATGCTTAGGAGCATCTTGTTTAGGAGGGGAAGGAGGCTCTCGGCATTGAACAAATCAATTTGATGAGGCTGGAAGGCGAAATTCTATTGGATGATGAACCCAAAGTTCTACATGAAACCTAACTTATACTCTAAAAATAGCACGCCACAACCTCTCAACATGAAACTGGTAAAGGTTCTAAATCCATGTCACACAATGTCATAGATGATCAGAATCTGGGTACCCCACCTATTCCTAGCACCACTGTGGATTCTTCTATCGAGCCCGATTACAATCCGGAGGAGCCGCATATTGCTACATCTAGTGGGCTCTCCCCGATTATGGAATGAGGTTCCGATGGCACTCCGACTCATGCAGGGGATCAATCTGGAGAAGGTATTTCATTAAACTCACCTGGCCTTCAAAGAACTGAAGTGTCCCCGGTCGATATATCTAATCATTTTAGTTATGTTTCCTCAGCTTTAGATCCGCCGGTTGCAGCTCCACCTCTTCGTCAAGAATCTCAACCAGGACCTCAGGTGCTAACGATGGAGTTCGTTACTATCATGGCTTGACAACCCAAGATGTCCCGGAAGGGGAAGCTTTTATGATCGATGAGCACTTAGTGGATGCTTTGTTAAGGGAAGAAAGTGATCCGCGTCAGGAGATTCCTGTTGACGACAACGTCGTGATTATTGGAGCTTCCAACCCTTGTCAGGCCCTTTTATGCAAGAATGGTATAGAAACTTGAAGCGGACATTGCCCTTGAGGTAAAAGTCAGGTAGGAGAAAATTGAGATCTTTCCCACTCCCATCTCCATTGTTTTGCCTAGAGAATCCGCTCCTCAGCCTGAACCGGCTCAAGATGCACCTACTGGTTAAAGCCAGTCTACTCTAGTTAAAGGCCAAGGAAGCAGGAAGAGAGGGGAGAAGAGAAGTGGAGAAAGTTCGAGTGAAATCTATCCCAATTCCAAGAAGAAGAAAAGGAAGTCGAGAAGAAAGTGATTCATATCATGCACTCGTGCTCCCAAGTCTTTTGGATTTTGTTAGCCGAATTTGTATAGGATTGGCCCCTGTTTTTTGATTCTTTTACTGTGAATACCTATACTTGACTTTCCAAGCTTATGTAAATAACGTCCTTTTACTTTTGTTGAACTCTTATGTGAATTTACTGAAGTAGTTGAGCTATTACATTTTCCATTCAATGTACTTGTAATTTGTCGCTCATTGATTCGGATGATAATCCGTTAATTTTATCTCAAGGCCGTCATACGATCGTAGCCTCAAGTCGTACTACACATTGGGTGCAAGCCCTAGTGTTACGCTGTCGATTCAACAATATAAGTGATTATACTCATGCCCCCAGTACTTGGATTAGAGGAGTTAGTTAGTGGATGGACGAATTCCATCTTTAGCAAATTTATACTCCTCCTATCGGTTTCAGGTTGGAGTTTATGGAATAGTGAGTGGTTGAACCGCACTCATCCATTTGTTTATACTCATATTCGCACTCTGGGGATAAGAGTTAGTTGGCGGGTGATCGAATCGCATACAATTTGTGTTTATACTCTAGTCCACACTCTGGGGACTAAGAATTATTTCACAAAATAGTAGGACCATACTTTCCTTAGTTGATTGATTCGCACCCAAGTCCGGGGTTTGTCTTAGTGAGCGATCGGTCATGTCATGATCACTTTTGATTCATGTCTGTCCCATCGCTTGGTGTGGTTAGTTTGATTATTGGATGGTCAAGCCGCATCCATTTCTCATTAGGTACTCCGTCTATTAGGTTGTGAGCGAAAATTATTGAATGAATAGTCGAACCACGTTTATTTTGTTTAGTTCAGTCATGAACTTGTGTAACCAACTGGCTCCAAACTCTGAGAACATGCTTGAACATGTCAATATTAGTTAGTCGGGTATCGCAACTAACATGCTGTGATAAAGCAATCACGGATATGAAAGAAATTTCAAACTTTTATTTGCCAAATGGAAAGAAATGACATAATTTGTCTTATTACATATCTGGAATATCAAATGCTAAAGAAAATTCAGAAATTAAATTCAACTAAATGAAAAGAATAAACTAAGTGAAATAGCATCATAAATGCTCGCTATTCCACGCCCTTGAGAGTGTAACACCATCAATGGTCGCTAGCTTGAAAGTTCCTTCTCCAGGCCTCCATTCAATGACGTACGGTTCTTCCTAAGTAAGATTCACGTGTGTCAGGACAGGAAAAACCTGTTTCAAGATGAGAACACCAATTTCAAAGGTCTTAGGTCGGGCTTTAGTGTTGTAGTATTGGGCAACTTGATATCGATGTGCAGCTGCCCTCAAATCGGCTTCTTCATGTTTCTCATCTACAAAGTCTAGAGATTCCAAGAGAAGATCTCTATTTGTTCTAGTGTTGTAGTAGTTTACTCAATGAGAAGGCACTTAGATTTCAACATGAATGACGACTTTAGAATCGTAAGTAAGAGTGAATGGAGTATGGCAAATCGCGGACTTGTGGGTGGTTCAGTAAGCCAGTAATGTTGTTAGGAGTTCATCCACCCACTATCCTCTAGCCTTTTCCAAATGTTTCTTCATAATGGACTTTATGATTTAGTTCACAGCTTCCACTTGTCCATTTGCTTAAAGGTGAGCAACTACCGAATATATCTTTTCAATATGATGCCAACAGCAGAAGTCTTTGAAGCTGACGCTATTCAATTGAGTTCCATTACCAGTTACAATGGTTTGTGGAAGGCCAAAATGACATATGATGTTCTAGACAATGAAGTTGATTACTTTCTTCATCGTGATTGTGGCTAAAGGTTCTACTTTGGCCAATTTGGTGAAGTAATCAACTGCTATGATGGTGTACTTCGCACCACCTTTAGAGATCGGTAAGGAATCGATAATATCTATGCCCCATGTGGCAAATGGCCATGAACTGACTATTTGTGTAAATTTCATCGGCGGAGCTCTCGAAACTTTCACACACATCTGCCACTTGTCACATTGCTTAGTGTAATCAGCAGCATCCCAGTTGACAGTTGGCTAGTAATACCCATACCGGAGTATTTTCTTTGCTAAGGTTTGCCTTAGTGTGATTACCACATTTTCCTTCATGAACTTCCCTTAGGACCCGCTTTATTTCATCATGGGCGATACACCTGAGTGGGGGAACAGAAAAACCCATTTTATACATTACTACTTCCTGAATAATATATCGCGAAGCTTTATGAAGGATTTTTCGTTTTTCATTCCTCCATTCGGGATGGACTCCCCATAGTAAAAATTCTTTAAATGGAGTCATCCATAACTCCTTTTCAGGCTCCGTCTCTAGTATCCAATCGATTTCCATCTGGTTTATGCTCAAAGCGTCTAATACTTTGACAGGAACCAAACCGATTTGTTGCGCATCCCCGGTACTAGCAGACTTTGCCAATGAGTTAGCCTCTTTGTTTTGATCCAAGGGAATGTGCATAATGTCATAATACTCAAAGTCGGTTAATAGCTCTTCAACTCGGATAAGGTTCAGAGGGAGTCATTGTTCTTTAGCCTGGTAATCTCCCCTGACTTGATATACCGCCAACTGGGAATCGCAAAAGGTTTCAAGAGATTTTATTCTCGGTTCTCTAGCAAGTTTAAGTCCAGCAATCAGAGCTTCATAGTTCATACTTAGCTTCGTTGTTCGATGCAAGGAATTCAAGCTTCAAAGCGTAGCAGACCGAGCAATCCTCTGGAGTTACTAGCACGACTTCGGCTCTAAAACAACGATCATTGGATACTCCATCCGCATACATTTTCCACCAAATATTAGAGGTTCCACCACTCTCTAGGAAATCATCCTGTGCAGTGAATTCTTCTATAAAGTCCGCCAGTGCATGTCCCTGGATGGCTCTCTAAGGGAGAAAACTGATGTCGAATTGGCTTAGTTCAATGTTCCACTTCGGTAATCTTCCAGATGTCTTAGGTCGCTGTAAGACCTGTCGTAATGCTGATCGGTATAAACGTTGATGGGAAGAACCTGAAAATAGAGGCGTAGCTTTCATGATGCAGTCAACAAGCTGTACGCCAGTTTCTCTATCTTTGGATAGTTTCTTTCAGCTCCTGTCAATCGCTAGCTAGCATAATAGACCGATCTCTGGATTCGATTCTCCTTACAAAACAGTGTGGCACTTATAGCGTGTACCGACATGGCCAAGTAGATATACAATTCTTCCCGATCCACCGACTTTGACAAGATGGGATGCCTCTATAAGTGGTTCACCAAAGCATGGAATGCATCTTCACAATCCTGCATCCATTCAAAGTTCATTTTCCCTCTTCTAATCAATTCAAAGAAAGGAATGCATTTATCGGTGGCTTCAGAAATAAATCGACTTAGGGCTGCAACCTTTCCATTTAGGCTCTGTACTTGTTTGATAGTCTTTGGCACCTGGATGTTGCGAATTGCTTGAATCTTCTCGAGATTAGCTTCAATTCCACAAGCATTGACAATGAAACCCAAGAAATTTCCCGATGCGACGCCAAAGGAATATTTTAGAGGGTTAATCTTCATTTTGTAATATCAAAGGATATTGAAAATCTCTGCTAAGTTTCTAATGTGGTCGCTTGATCTTCATGAATTCACGAGCATATCATCCACATATACTTCCACGTTTTCCCAGTCTGATCTTTAAACATTCGGTTGACCAGGCGCCGATAAGTTGCACTAACATTCTTCAATCCAAATGGCATTACCATATAGCTATACAATCGCACTTTGGTAATAAAGCTGGTGTGCTCCTGGATGGGGATGTGCATCGGGATTTGATTATATCCGGAGTATGCATCCATGAAAGATATCAACTCGTGTCCTGCGGTTGAGTCCACCAGCTGGTTGATCCTTGAAAGAGGAAAACTGTCTTTCGAACATGCATTGTTTAAGTCTGAATAGTAAAAGCACGTTCTCCACTTTCCATTCACCTTTCTCATAAGTGGAGGATTGGATACCTATTTAGGGTAGAGGGAATTGTAGATTATCTCGTTGCATTTGAGTTTGTCCACCTCCTTTTTAAGGGTGGCAGATCTCTCCTGATCCATGACGCGCCTTTTCTTTTTCACCAGGACGTGCCTTCTGTCGATATTTAACGCTTGGCTAATAATGGCAGGCGAGATCCCACACATATAGAATGAGTCCAAGCGATCACATCAAGGTTCGCTCAGAGAAAACCAGTAAGTTCTTTCATCATTGGGGGGCTGAGCTATGATCCAATCTTTAGGACCGGTGAGGAGTTATCATGGCTGACTGTGATTTTGATCGTCAGCTCAGCCGGTGCAGCCTTGGTCTCTTTGGGCTCCTCCTTATCATCCCTCGGATCTAGTCTTTATAGAACCGATTGTGGCACCTGAGCCAAGACAAAGGCATTGGTTATCAATCTTCGGTAGCTTGGATGCGAAGAGACTTGTCCATACCCTTACCTTTCTCCTTCCATTGAGCATCCCTCAACTGAGCCACATAGCAGGCATGTTCGGTCGCTTGATCTCCATGCATAACTCCCACGCCATTGTCGGTTGGGAATTTTAAGGTAAAACACCAAGGGGCAATGGCTGCTTGGAATTCAGCAAGGGTCGGTCAGCCCAAAAAAACATTATATAGAGAGTCCACATCCAATATGATGAATGGCAACATCTGTACTCTCCTACGGTCGCCTTCTCCTAACTCCACCGGTAGTTCTGAAAGTGTGTATGCTTGTGCACACTAATTATGGATCGTGTAATATGGACTAACAATATATGCGGAATGTTATTTACAATTTCTATACAAATAAATATTCAATAAACTAACTATAGCAATTCACAGATATAGAAAAGTAAATGCAGTAAACTATAAAAATCACACCAGGGATTTTTATACTGGTTCGGACCTCCCGTCCTACGTCCAGTCCCAGACTTCTATCTGGATTTTCACTACCAACTACCTCGCTTCACCTGGAGGAACAGGTTTACAATACCCGAACAGCCGAACGGGATTTCGTGCCTCTTACAACACCGAGGACTTCAACAAAAAAACAAATACAATTGCTGTTGACAACTTGTGCTCTTGATAACACTGATTTGTCACTTGTAGTACACCCTTCCTATAATCTTATCCTCAAAATATGTGAATGATGTTTGTGAAGATTGAAGGAAGTATATTACTTATTTGAATCAAAAGATATGAAATAATTTCAATGATTCAATAAGCAATTTGAAGTAGAGAGCTTTTAGAATGCAAGAGTATTTAGAAATTAAGATCAGAATTTTAAAGCAAAGAATTATTGTATCTCAATCAATGATTTAGATATGTTTATATAGAGAATAAATGGTTGTAACTCTTTGTGAAGAGTAGCCATTAATAGATGTGATCATTGATGAAAGGTAAGAGAAGCAACCATTGAAGAAAGAAGTGTCTTTTGGGAAAGGTTGCTTTCTGTTTAAAAACGGTCGACAGGTCAAAAATGACCAGTAGACAAAATTTCAAATATATAGACGTTATGTGCATGTGTGCACGTTCATTGTGCAATTTACACAGGAACGGTCGACCGCCTGGTTTTGTACCGGTCGACCGGTCCCTGTTAAATTGCACAGTGAATGTGCAATGCCATCCAAAACGTATATACATCGATTATATTGAGATGCATGATTATTTGAGGATAGATTTTAACATAAATAATACTACTAACATACCAAATAATCAACCTCTAACGTATGAAGCTCTTTGTGTCTCAATGAATAACTTCTTTTTGTCGATCACGGTTTATCCCTTTGTCAGAAATCAAAACTATATAAAAATCTTGACTCAACATTCTCCCCCTTTTTGATTGATGATAACATAGTTATGAATCTCCCCCTGTATTTGATCTCCCCCTAAGATTGTGCCTGTAACTCTATATTTTCCTGCATATATACTGTTAGCACAATTTTCTCCCCCTTTGTCATCGACGAAAAGGAGTTTGTTAAATAGAGGATATAAATTATATAATCCAGAGTATAAGTAAAATAAAACTACTACCATAGATCAAGAGTTAAGTGTCACATAATTGACTGATACTAAGTAAATTATGTTTTAAATTTCTAACTAGCATGACATTTGTAATAAGAGGTAAGTTAGATGTACCGCAATTGCTCACATCGCCTTTGCCGATGATATAGCCTTTTGAATTATCTCCAAAAGTGACGGAGCCACCATCTGAGTATGTAATATTTGTTAATAAGCTCTTGTCTCCAGTCATGTGCTTCGAGCAACCACTGTCCAATATCCACTTTCCTCTTTTCTTAAGTGGGACCTGCAAAAAATAAAATTAAGTCCATGGTACCCACTTTTTATGGGGTCCTAAGAGTTAGGTCTTAGGAGTCCAAACCCATACGGGTCCGGTATCCCCTTTATATATATAATTAGTATTAAGATGCACAGTATTCATGAAATTCTGAATATATTTATTCCTAATCAAATTGTTATTTGTTTTAGGAACCCATATTTTGATAGTCTTGACATTTTTCTTCTGAAATTTCACAACTGGTTTTGGTTTGGAATATAATAAATTAAGATTTTTCTTAGCTCCAGTCTTTTGTACTTTCTTTTTCCTTTCATTACCAAGATGTTTCTTGGTTTCTTGTTTCCTATATCCCAAACCTTGTTTATTTGAAACAGATTGTGAACTTTCAATGATTTTTGTCAAATTTTCTCGACCTTTGTTAAAGTTAGAAACATTTTGAGTTATGTCATCTAACTTAGCTTGTAAGCTCGCCTTTTCTAGGTCCAGATTTTTGACTTTTGCCTTAAGCTCATGATTTTCAGTAGTGAGAGCATCATTTTTCTCTTTTTGAATTTCAATTTCTTGACTCAAAAGAGATAATTGAGAGTCAACATTAGATGATGATTCTTGAAGTTTTTCAAGTTCTTCTTCTAATATTTTCTTCTCGTCTTTTAACATATCTCGTTCAAACTCTGCTCTACTCAAATCTGCTTTGGCTACTTTTAATTGACGTTTTATGTCTTTATATTTGACTATCAATTCAGAATTAATATCAAGTAATTCATCAAATGTAGGAATTTGTACCTCATCTTCTGTTGCCATAAAACAAACATTAGCTTGTTCATTCTCCGGATCACTTTCACTTTCAGATGAGGATGAGTCTGAATCATCCCATGTTACTGAGAAGGCTCGTTTCTTTGACTTGTCCTTCTTATGTTTGAATTTATCATTTTCTGACTTCTTCTTCTGTTCTGGACAATCCTTCTGCATGTGCCCCTTTTTGTGACAGTTGAAACATTCTATAGTTGATGAAGATGGTTTGTTTGATCCAGGTTTCCTTTTGTTGTAACGATTGGCTTTTCGGTATTTTAGGAATTTTTTGAATCCTTTTGCAACGAATGCCAAATCTTCATCTTCAGAATCTGATTCATTTTCATCTTTCTCAGCATGAAATGCTATATTTTTCTTTTCTTCTTTCTGTTCTTTTCTAGCCTGCAAATTTGCTTCATAGGACATTAAATTTCCTATCAATTCATCTGGCTTCATGATGGAAAGGTCATTAGCTTCTTCAATTGCTAATACTTTTCCTTCCCATTCACTAGTCAGAGAATGTAGGACTGTTGAAACAACATCAAAATCTGAATATTTTTGTCCTAATCCGATAAGTGCATGATGAATAGTTTGAAACCTTGAATACATATCATTGATTGTCTCATTCGGTTTCATTTTAAAATTTTGAAACTGACTCTTCAGCATGGCTATTTTGGCTTGTTTAACCTTGTTAGTACCTTCATGAGTGGTTTTCAACGTTTGCCAAATTTGATATGCAGTAGTGCAGATACTAACTCGGTTATATTCATTTTGGTCTAATTCACAAAACAACATATTTATTGCCTTTGCATTTACGGCTGCTGCCGTTTTCTCAGCTGTTGTCCATTCTGAATATTCAGTTGTTGGATTCACTATTTCTTTTTGAGTAGCATTCCAAGCATCATAGCTATTTGATTGCATAAAAAATGACATACGTGTATCCCAATAGCTATAGTTGAGACCATTAAAGAATGGAGGTCTTTGTGTTGATTGACCTTCCGTGTAAGTGTTAGTGCTAGTGCTTGCGTTATTTGCCATATTACAAGAATATATCAAATAACGGTGTTACGGTTATATGATGACCGTGCTCTGATACCAAATGAAAGTGTGTATGCTTGTGCACACTAATTATGGATCGTGTAATATGGACTAACAATATATGCGGAATGTTATTTACAATTTCTATACAAATAAATATTCAATAAACTAACTATAGCAATTCACAGATATAGAAAAGTAAATGCAGTAAACTATAAAAATCACACCAGGGATTTTTATACTGGTTCGGACCTCCCGTCCTACGTCCAGTCCCAGACTTCTATCTGGATTTTCACTACCAACTACCTCGCTTCACCTGGAGGAACAGGTTTACAATACCCGAACAGCCGAACGGGATTTCGTGCCTCTTACAACACCGAGGACTTCAACAAAAAAACAAATACAATTGCTGTTGACAACTTGTGCTCTTGATAACACTGATTTGTCACTTGTAGTACACCCTTCCTATAATCTTATCCTCAAAATATGTGAATGATGTTTGTGAAGATTGAAGGAAGTATATTACTTATTTGAATCAAAAGATATGAAATAATTTCAATGATTCAATAAGCAATTTGAAGTAGAGAGCTTTTAGAATGCAAGAGTATTTAGAAATTAAGATCAGAATTTTAAAGCAAAGAATTGTTGTATCTCAATCAATGATTTAGATATGTTTATATAGAGAATAAATGGTTGTAACTCTTTGTGAAGAGTAGCCATTAACAGATGTGATCATTGATGAAAGGTAAGAGAAGCAACCATTGAAGAAAGAAGTGTCTTTTGGGAAAGGTTGCTTTCTGTTTAAAAACGGTCGACAGGTCAAAAATGACTAGTAGACAAAATTTCAAATATATAGACGTTATGTGCATGTGTGCACGTTCATTGTGCAATTTACACAGGAACGGTCGACCGCCTGGTTTTGTACCGGTCGACCGGTCCCTGTTAAATTGCACAGTGAATGTGCAATGCCATCCAAAACGTATATACATCGATTATATTGAGGTGCATGATTATTTGAGGATAGATTTTAACATAAATAATACTACTAACATACCAAATAATCAACCTCTAACGTATGAAGCTCTTTGTGTCTCAATGAATAACTTCTTTTTGTCGATCACGGTTTATCCCTTTGTCAGAAATCAAAACTATATAAAAATCTCGACTCAACAAGTTCATCATAGCCCACTGCTTTCATTACAACACTGTTGAAGCCAAGAAGGCGGGCTTTACACATTTTCAGATCTTTGGCTTCCATTCTCATCTGGTCGTATGCCTTTTTGAAAATAATATTCATCGAGTTGCCACTTTCAATCAAAACTTTCCTCACTAAGGCGGGGCCAACCATGGCCGAAAATGACTATTAGGTCGATTATCGGTACCTCCATGTTATCTACATCTCTATTTTTGAATACAATGTCGGCTTCCATTGTACACTGCTGTTTGGCCGAAGCCCTATCATCTATAATTGAACAACACTCAAAATTCATATGCTTTATTGCGCTAGCATAGCGCTCCGTCTCGTGCCAGCGCTTATCAGATGGATGTGGTCCTCTAACTATTGTGTTGATAAATAATCTTCCACCAGTTCACGCAGGCTCCACAGCCCTGCGGTGCTTGTCCTCGGTTGAGGTCGGATGTCCCCTCCATCCTACGGAGCTTTAGCAAATTGCTGTAGCTTTCTCTCCCGAATCTTCTCGATAACATCCTAGAGATGCCTACACTTATTTCTGTTATGACCATAGCATTCCAGGAATCGACAATATTTTCCGGTCTACTTTTATTTCTCTGTCGATTCCTTCGGAGGTGGCTTCTTATTCTACATGGTATTGTATGTAGACAAGTAGACGTTCTCTAGAGAAGTATTCAGTGGTGTGTAGATATCATACATTGGAATCCATAGCTTCCCTCTTCCAAAATCTCTCTTTCGTTCATGGTTCCTATCACCGCCTTTCTTTTGCTGATTCGGATTTTTTTTAATATTTACTTGAACTTTTCCGAAACTCTCCCTGGACTGCTTCATTGTAATGTTACTCTGCATTACCTTTCCACTTGGTCTGACAACATTCTTCTTCCTAGAGCATCTAGCTTCCTCCTTCCTCAAATACTGAGCTACTTTTGCATAGAAACACTCCAATGTCGCAGATGGTTTGCCAGCTAACCATTTTCCAAAGTTAGATTCTAGTTCAATCCCTCTTGTTACCGCCATCAATATTGAATGATCAGTCGAAGTACTACTTCTGTGACAGCCATATGAAATCTAGCCAAGTAATCTTTCAACGATTCTCCCGGAGCCTAAATCACGCTTGATAGGGACATTTTGGGGCCAGTTGCATGCATACGGAACTGCTCCACAAACTTCATTGCTAAATCATCAAATCTAGAGATCGACCAAGGAGGTAATCTCATAAACCACCTCATCGCTATGCCAGAAAGAGTGATGGTAAAATATCGGCTCGTGCGGAGTCCATCGGCCACTCATATCTCATAATGTGCCAACCGGGTCGATTTTTTCCTTGTAGGCAGGCATCGACGGCATGCTAAATCTCCTTGGATACTCCGCATGTAAAATATTATCAGTGAACAGGGTGTGGCTCCTTGTGATTCCCCAATCATCATTGGTCAAGCCTTGGCTTTCCCTTACCAATTGTCTGACCATAGCCAACAAATTCGGCGTTTAGATAGTTGGAGCCAAGCGGTAGTCGTGCTCCACCTCACGTTAATGGTCTGGTTGATGTCTATGGGCCGTTCCATGTCTCCTTAGCTCAACATACTCTCGATGTGCGTCGCGTGTGTTCACATTGTGGTCATTCCAGAGGGGTAATTGATCTGCATTAACTTAAACTCCAACATCTAGATCAACAGCGGCGTCACCATTGTGAATTCTTCCCGTCATCTACTATAACCTGCCTTTAAAAGTTGGATCGGCACCGATCGTTCCAAATGGATCGGTATCGATCGTTATCGGTCTATCTGGATCGGTCGGATGATGGCGGGTCGATGTTTCGGTGTGGTATCCATCGGTTCTAAGACGTCTACATCTGTAAAGTCAGCTGATGAAGTTGAGCTCTCTGATGCAGAATATGGAGTCAACTCCCTCGTAGTATTCCCATGTTGTTGATCCTTGATTTTGTTCATTAGGTCGATATTGGCTTGAATCTATCGGTTCAACTATCGGCGGCTATCCATGAGCTCTCTCATTAGATTCCAAAAATCAGCTCTTGTGATGAAATCAGCTGGATTCTGCACACTAACTGGATTGGTAGCATTAACATCTACTGGTAGATTGCCATGGCCTCCTTGCTGGATATTGGCGTTCTTATTTCCTTCTGTGTTTTAAGCGACAGATCTGATGTTCCTAACCATTGTTGATAGTTTTCCTTAGACATTTACAAATCTGAATAGAACAAGTAAACTACTTGAAGATAGTTATGGATCCCTTCCTGAGATTTATGCAATCCAGTAGTAGCAGAGGGATCCAAATAGAGCTGAGAATCTTCTTCTCAGTGAAAGCACCAAAACGTTTGCACCAAAAATTGGCACAAACACCTAATAATGATTTAATAGAGGAATAAATATAGAGTAATAAATGAAAATAGAGGAAATAAACATTTAAATAATAGAATATAAGCAATAAGGAGAAGACAACGATTTATAGTGGCTCGGCGTTCAGAGCCTACGTCCACTTTGGAGAAATAACTTTATTAAACACTTGAATTGCTAAGTACAGAAGGATGGATCAGTGTACAACCCCTAGTTACAAAAAAGTGCCAAGCAACACGAAGTGTAAAGAACCAGAAAATGAACAATCAAGTTTATATTTATAGAGGAAGATGGTGAAATATCTTCTTAAAATTTTGACAGTGGAGTCTCCAGATCTAGAAGAAGTCATGCTATCGATCGTTGGTCCCACATCTTTTATAATAATGATTGGTGCGATTGTTCTATGGGCTCATTTTGGCATGCGATCGATATGGTGGGCTCCACTCTTTAATATATTGATGTTCCCAAAGTTTCATGTGTGTTTAACTTGTAGATTTTAAGATATCGATCGGTTTCCATTGAGTTGAACTGTAATATCGATACGGTACGATCCATAATTGGTGAATATGGATCATACCCAATCCATTTTCGGTAAATGGTATATTTTCATACTTTTATCATTCTATTGAGTCCGTCTTCTACTTTCACTTCGCCACTGCTTCATATTATCATCTATTCTTGATCTCTGGGCTTAGTGATTGTTAATCTGACCTATTGATCCTGATGACGATCGAGTCTAACTTGTCTAATTAGTTCCAATATAGCTAAGCCAAAAAGCTGGATAGCAGAGGCATTGTCTTCTAGGGAAAGGTTTGAGTTGTTCAATGACCATAAGTCGTCGACTTATTTGTTCTCTTAAAAGGAACTGAACATGAGGGTGCAAAGATGGTTAAATTTTTTGGCATCATACGCCTTTAGGATCGAGGATACCCTAAGGAAGTGAAATAAAGTTATTGTGTCTTAAGCCAAAAGTAGCAAATTGTGTTTTGGTTATGATCGAAGAGTGTAATGTCCTAGAAACGCTAGCTTTATGAATGTGTAGTTTTGGTTGAAAGTTGGTATGAACCCAAACTCGGGGATGTTGTCTTGCTTAGAATGTCATCCAATGCTCATCGAAAGGATTAGCGAAGGGTAGAAGGAAGATCCACTATGAGCCGAAAGGATCAATAGGTTGAAGAGTGGTGTCGAGATCGAAGGGCTAAAGGGCTTCGGTATTGATAGGAAAGGTTGGTTTCAGAAGAAGGGAGGGTTGTATATTCTAGATCATGGAGACCTTAAAAAGCGATTTGTGGACGAATGTCATCGTTCCACTTTTCCCATTTACCCAGGGGGCATTAAGATGTACCGAGACATGAAGCAGTGCTTTTAAAGAGAAAGAATGAAAAGAAATGTTGGGGAATGGTGAAGAGATGCCTCATAGGTCAATAAGTTAGGGTAGACCACCAAAAGCCAAGCGATCTTTTGTAGCCGTTGGAGGTTATAGTATAGAAGTGGGATACAGTTTCGATGGGCTTTACTGATGGTTTATCGAGGGCTAGGGTAAAAAACAAAAGATATACGTCATGGTTAAAAGACTAATTAAGATCACCCGTTTCATTCCATTAAAGTTTATAAGGACGACATCAAAATTAGCCAAGATATATTTTAGAGTATTGTCTGCACCAAAAGTTGGCCTAAATACCTAATAAAAGTATTAAAGAGAAATAAATAAAGAATCAAAAATGAAAACAGAGGAAAATGGTAATTAAATAGCAGTAAATCAAAACAATAACATGAGCACAACGATTTATAGTGGTTCGGCGTCATTTGCCTATGTCCACTTTGAATAGATTGCTTTACTAATCACTTTGTAAATTAAGTACAATAGGGATCAGATAAAAATCCTTAGTTATAATAGAGTACAAAGCAACTAGCAGCGTAAAAGTCCCCAAAATGAGCAGCCAAGCCTATATTTATAGATAAAGATGGAGAAATATCTCCGTGAAAATTCGGCAGAAGGCTCTCCAAAAACAAATGTAGCCGTAAGAGGGATCACATGGCCCAAATCCTAAAGAATAAGGATAGATACTGATCCCTCTTTTTGAGGAATTTGGGGGTGCGATCCTGTAACACTCCAGATTTTTGATAACATTATTTAGGATATTTAGTTAGATAAACTAAATAAAATAATGTGTTGATTAGGGCATTGAGATTTGATTTATTTAAGGTAGTAGTGCTTTTTAAAATAATGAATTAAAAAGGGCTTAAAATGAATTAGAGGAGGGATATTATGGGAAAGAGGCCATTCCTATATCACCTTCCTTAGGTCGTGTATCACTACACATGTTCATTCTCATTTTAAGAATTTAAAAGCAAGGCCAGCCACCATTAACAAGGAAAGCAGAAGAGGAAACGAAAGAAAAGCTAAAGGATAAGCAAATTCAAATCAAACCCATTCAAATCTCAAGCTCCTTAATCTCTAAAGCCAAGGTGAATAATGTTTACATATCTAAATTTATATTGGTTTCAGTTTTAAGATTAAACCTGAATATTTTGCAAAGGTTTGCCATGTTTTTTTAGCAAAGCTAGCCGGCTTTAGAGTGGGCCATGCCACTATATTGGGAAAACAGGTGTTCTGCACATGCATAGAACAGCTAAGATAGGGCAAAGAGCCCAAAAAATGAGGAAAAAATATAAAGTACAGGAGCTAGGCAAAGGAGCCTAGACTACTAACCACCCAGACTAATCACCCTCGAAAGAGGAGCAATCAACCGACGACGGGCCAATAACATGAACAAACCCTGAGAAAAGAGTAGCAAGAGCTAGATTATAACAATCAGAAGCAGGGGTGTAAATGAATTTCCTATCCCAAGTGTCGTCGTTAGAACTTACTTTTATTATCCTCACCAGTCTCACCAGTCCTAGTAAGAGCAAGGCCCTCGCAATCGATATGATACAAAAGACTACGACTCTCACCCTCAACAACACTAATAAAGGCATAGTAGGTATCCGAAACAGGGGAGTAACGCATCTCAGAATGTTGAAAAGTGGAGTAACACATCACTGATAAAGGCATAGAAAAGGTTTGCCATGTTTTTGCTTGTTAAGATGGTTATATATACATGTTGATGATTTATTAATGTTCATATAGATTTTATGACATGTTTTAAGATAAAAACCCTATTAAATGGCATCCGTTGGCCTTGCGAATTTTTATTATGATCTAAAAAGTTATTTTAGAGAGGATTTTCAATTTTTAGATTTTTCTGAATCTTGTGGAATTATTATTAATTTTCTAAGGAAAAAATGGTATTTTGGATTATAAAATTATTTACGGAAAAATAATTGTTTGTTTGGATCCGAAAATTTTATATGTTGAAAAGGACATATTAATTGATTTTTTGTGATTTTTCCAGAATTTTCTAAGATGTTTTAATAGTTATATTAAATTATTTAATGTATAGGACTGAAATGTTTTATATAATTATAAAGCAGAAAGGGGCATTTTCAAAATTATTTAAATTTCTAAATAGGGAAAGTCGGCATCATTTTGAATATAAAATTATGGCAACCAATTAGATTTAGACAAATAAGGCAGGTTGGGTACAAAAGAACTATTTTAAAGTACAAATAAATAGTTTTTCTACTATTTCAACTCTTTCGGCGAGAGGTTCTCCCTCCTTCCAAACCTTCTGACAAAGTCGAAAGGTATCAAACCTTTCGACTAGGTCTAATAACCAATGCACATGGTATCAGGCAACTGGTACGTAGTGAATTGGAAGGAGTCGAATGGTTTAGGGATGAAAGGTAAGAGCTTTGGACTGAGATGAAACTTTGTTTTGGTTTAAAGAAAAATACACCTGCTAGCTTTCGACAAAAAACTTTCGACAATGTCAAATGATTTAAAAGAAAAAGGTTTCTATTGGTTTGCTTTCTTGTTTTAATTGAAACCTTTCGACCAAGTCGGAAGGTATAGCTTTCGACAAGGCCGAAAGCATAGTTGCTGCTTCCAAACCTTTTGACCCAGATGGAGTCGAAGGTAATCTTTTATTTTCTAAAATTGCCACCTCTCTATTGATTTCGATGGGTTGGTTCCAACACCAACACTTCATTGTTTTCGAATGGTTTCGAAAGGTTTTGTTAAAGGTTTCGAAGTAGTTGCTTTTGACTCCAATGTTTTTCTGATCGTTTTGCTCTACTTGAAGGCTTGATCCAAATGTTTTAAATAAGATTGTTTTAAAGGTTTCGAAGTAGTCAACTTCGGATGGTTTTAAAAGGTTTCCACTTGTTTTAAATTGAACCCAATGTCTTCGAAAGGTTTTAAGTTTCATTGCTTTTGAAAGATTTATTAATGATTTTATAGGGGAGGTACCCTAGGCTTTCGACAAAGTCGAAAGGTGAGACCTTTCGACAAGGTCGAAAGGTATGGTTTGGCAATGTTTTCAAAAGGCTAAGTTTTAAAGGATTTAAAAGGCGCATGTCATATGTTTATTGCTTATAAAAGGAAGGTTTTTTATTGGTTTTGAAGGAGTTATTCAATGATTCTAAAAGGTTTTATTAAAGGATATTAAGTTTCGAAGGGTTTTACTAATGGTTTTGAAGGCCTTCAATGATTTCGAAAGGTTTTAGACAATGGCTTCGAACAAAATAACTAGGCAGATAGCCTAAGTGTTTTAAGTTATAAAGGACTTTAACTTATTTTAAAAGGATAGATAATCCTTATTGAACATCATTAACATTATTTTGAGTAAAGTATATATAACATGGAAAAAATAGCTTAGAGTAAAACTAAAGATATATTTTGCTTGTGTATATATATGAGTTAACGAACTAAATCATTTAGAAATGTTTTTCAAGGAAAATTTGAAGGTTAGTTAACCCAAAAGAAAATTCGAGCAGTTACTTATTTAAATTCGGACAGTCAGTCCATTTTGAGGCCAATCAGCCAGAGGACTGTTAGTCCAGAGGACAGTTAGTCGAGATAGCGACAATTAGCCCTGATATGAACAGTTAGTTCATTTGTTAGCTTAACGGACCTTGTACTTCTTAGGGACACTTAGTCCACCCTTTTTACCTGTTTTATGGACAAATAGTCCATAATTTAGCATAAAGAATATTGCTATTTTGGTATAATCATATTTTAGGACGGTTAGTCCAGAAAAGAGCAGTTAGCTCAGATTTTAGGACAATTAGTCCAGTAAAGAGCAAATAGCTCAGATTTTAGACAGTTAGTCTATTTATTTCTAGTTTAGCATAACAGATATTGCTATATTATTATTATAATAAGTTGATTAACCAGTTTGGTTGTAGGAAAGGATTTGCAAAATATATGTTTTGAAAAGAGATAGTAGTGAGGGGAAACCCGTTCCGCTAAGCAGCATGGTCTCACTATATATCAGTAAACAAAGATGTAACAAAAGTTATTCATACCAGGCTTTATGTCTGACTCGAAGTTTTTGTTTCCCCTTAAACTCTCAGGTGCTCAAAATTGATTTGAGTAGGCTGAGGGTTTAGGTTTTTAGGTTTTAGTAGATTTTAGCGAATAAAGCATCTGAAGACGAGCAGGTGGTTGACGGATAGCTAAATTAGGAATTCTGTTTTAAAATTGTTTCTGCTGTGTATTAAGACATATATGTCTATATTGCTTTGATCATCCAAGGGGGCATCTTCATATGTCGCTCTAGGCGTATTATTATAATTTATATTTGATCATTGCATAGGATTACGTTTGGGGACTTTTGTAACTTGAATATGATATTGTTTGAAATGTAATCACTGAAATTATTGTTTTTAGAAATCCATGATTTTTTTTCATATTTAAGTGCTTCTGATATTATGGATACCATTAACACTTCGTATTTCATCACCAGAAGTTAATACCATGGATGATTGCAGCATCCATAGCGCTTAGCTTGTGGCCTCCAGATATGGGATGTTACAACTTGGTATCATTTATGAAAAATTTAACTAAATCTTGGTTTTGAAACCAAAATCCAATGAAATTAGAGTAAGATTTGGGGTTGGGTTAACGCTATAGTAACGTACTTGTATTTGTTATATATAAGTATGTGCTTTATCTCCATTCATCTATCTTTGATTAGGTTATCTTTCTGTATCTCATGAGATTTGAAATAGATATGGATGGTAGAAGAAGTAGACTTAACCATGGAGGGGAAGCACTGAAAGGAACGTCGAACCTAATGCTGGGAGAAACCAAGGTCAGGCAGAGAACGTTGGTGCTGAAGTCACGCAGGTCGGAATGGAAGCCATGAATCAGTTCTTCAGGAATATGATGCAGGCAGAAGTTGCAACCGGAGTGTTAGGAGGAAATGCTGTAGGAGTAGGGGTTCCAGAAGTTCCAGTAGTTAATCATTTCGCTAAGATGAGTGTTGATTATGTGAAGCTATGAGGGAAGCCGTTTGTGGGAACGGAGGATGCCATTGAAGTTGAGAATAGGTTGTTGCACTGTGAAAGGATTTTTGCAGATCTAGGGCTCAACGATGAGCAAAAGAGGAGGTTGGCATCTAGATAGCTTCAGGGAGCCGCATTGTTCTGGTGGAACAGTGTAACAATGACATTTGATGAGGAGACAGTAACTTAGGAGGATTTCAAGAGGAGATTCCAAGAGAGGTTTATGTTTGTAATGGCACAGTCAGCTTTGATTAGGCAGTTTACCAAGCTGGTGCAGGGTGAGATGTCTGTTGCTGAGTATGCTAGGAAGTTTGAAGAGTTGGCCCAGTATGGGTACGCTTCACTAGATACAGTATTTAAGAGGAATGAGAAGTTTATCAGAGGATTGAAGCTGGAGTTGGCTGGTGTTACTTTGTCTCATCTTAGAGATCCTTCTGATATTGTTGTGGAGATGGCTTTGAGGCAGGAAGAAGTCCTTGAGTCTCTAGAGAAGAGCAAGGCAAAAGGGGTCCAGGTTAGGCAGAGCCAGAAGAGGATGTTCTTTCCCAAGAAAGGTGCTCGGAAGGGTGGAGCATCCAAGAAAGTGAAGTCTCTGCTATAAATGCGACAAGAAAGGGCACTTTGCTAATGAGTGTCGCTCAGGGAAAGCAAAGGATGTGGCCAAGGGGAAGAATGTCAGGCGCTACAACTGTGACCAGATAGGACATTGCATGAACTAGTGCAAGGAGCTTGTTAGAGATGGTAAGGGCAAGGTGTATGCATTAGAGCCTGCTGCTTCTAACCTAACAGCCCAAGAGAAGGGGAAGGCAGTTCTTGGAGGAACGCTTCAGATTCATGGTATGTCTTTTAGCATTTTATTTGATATTGGTGCATCGCATTCTTTTATATCTAGATGTTTGATAGATAAGCTTAACCTTGAACCCACATATTTAGTTACTTCCTTACGGGTTGCGAATCCAATAGGAGGATATGCAACTCTAGGTTGAGGTGTGACTAGTTTGAGTTTGACCTGTTAGGTCATACTTTTGTATGCAGTTTGCATGTGTTTGATTTTGTGTGGTTTGGGATCATCCTAGGTATGGATTGGTTAAGTAAGTACGATGCTAAGATATTTTTTCAGGGTAGGAAGATATCTCTTAGACACCCAGGAGCGACCAGATTGTTTTCACCGTAGGAGGTTCTAGCGATGCAGAGTTTGCTTTGTTTGGTGCTTTGGATTCAGATGATGAGTTGAGCCGAGTTTTCATGGTTAGAGAATTCGAAGATGTGTTTGAGACTGTAATAGGATTGCCACCGAGGTGAGCCATCGAGTTTAGAATATATTTGGTTCCGTGAGCCGAACTAGGAGTAGGCCACCAAGCAGGATGACTCGTTCAGATATGAGGAAGTTGAAGGTGCAGTTGGTGGATTTAGAGGGCAAAAGTTTTATCAGGCCGAGTAGTTCGCCATGGGGTGCAGCGTCGGTGTTATCTAAGAAGCCGGATGGATCGTTGAGGCTATGTATCGATTATTGTAAGTTGAATGAGAGGACGATAAAGAATCGATATCCATTGCCCACGATTGATGATTTGTTCGACAAGCTAAGTGAGGCAAAGGCATTTTCTCAGTTGGATTTGGCAACAGGTTTCCATCAGCTCAGGGTAGCAGAGGATAGTATACCTTTGACAACATTCAGGACTAGACATGGATCGTAGAATGGATAGTTATGTCGTTCAGACTAACGAATGCTCCAGCTTTCTTTGTGGATTTGATGAACCAGATTTTCCAAGAGCACCTGGATAGGTTCGTGCTGGTTTTCATAGATGATATCTTGATTTACTCTAAGGATGAAAGAGAGCATTAAAGTTCATCTTAGAGTGGTGCTAGAGACGCTGAGGCAGCATCAGTTGAAAGCGAAGTTTTCGAAGTGCCACTTCTGGAAGGAGGTAAAGTTTCTTGGTCATGTAGTCTTAGAGGAAGGGTTGTCAGTGGATCCGACTAAGATAGAGGCAGTAAATAGTTGGAGGAGACCCGAGATAGTAACCGAGATAAAGAGTTTCCTTGGACTGGCTGGTTATTATCAGAGATTCATTAAGGATTTTTCATGGATAGCGGCATCTATGACCATGCTGACGAGGAAGGATTTAAAGTTTGTATGGACCGATAAGTATGAGGAAGCATTCTAGAGATTGAAACACTTATTGACCCATGCACCTGTGTTGGTCATTCCAGAGGGGAATCAGAACTTGGTAGTTTATACTGATGCATGTGGAACAGGATTAGGAGCTGTGGTGATGCAGAAAGGTAAAATGATTTCCTATGCGTCTAGACAGCTTGGACCACTTGAGGTCAGGTATCCAACGCATGACTTGGAATTAGCTGTAGTGATTTTTTCTTTAAAGGTGTTTAGACATTACCTTTTGGGAGAAAGGTTTGAGCTGTATACAGATCATAAGTCGCTGAAGTATTAGTTCTCTTACAAGGAGCTGAACATGAGACATCAGAGGTGGTTAGACTTCATAGCCGCTTATGATTTTGGGCTTGAGTACACACCAGGGAAGGGCAACACGGTTGCAAATGCGCTTAGCAGGAAGCATCAGAATGTAGTGTTAGCAATGATGGCTGAGTGGAAAGATTTAGAAGCATTAGCAGAGTGCAGTGGAGATCCGAGGCTAGGTCTAGTGGAAATACAGTTGTATTGTCTTGTTTGGAAGTTCGACTAGTGTTGATCGAACGGATTGCTTCTAAGTAGATAGAGGATCCTGTGTTAGCTGAATGAATCAGGAAGCTAAAGGAATGAACCAAGAGCGATGGCTTGAAAGATTTTAGTCTTGACTAGAAGGCGTGGTTGAGAAAGAAAGGAAGATTATGTGTTGCGAGTGTAGGAAACATAAGGAAGGAAGTCTTAGATAAAGGCCATCATTCGAAGTTCACTATACATCCTGGAGGTACCAAGATGTATCAGGATATGAAGAGGAGTTTCTTCTGGGAAGGAATGAAGTGGGATATTGATTTGTGTGTAAGGCAGTGCTTGAATTGCCAGCAGGCAAAGGCCAAATATGGAAGTGGGATTTTATTTCTATGGACTTCATTGCCGGTTGCCAAGGTCGAACAGGGGAAATGAAAGTATATGGGTCATAGTGGACAAATTGACCAAGAGTGCCCATTTCATTCCAGTTAGGTCAACCAGGACGACACCTGTTTTAGCGAGATTGTTCATGAAGAATGTGGTTAGACTGCATAGAATTCCGAGCAGTATAGTTAGTGACAAAGATTCCTTTTTCACTAGCGAGTTTTGGAAGAGTCTGCAGGAAGTTTTGGGAACCAAGCTTAAGATGAGTACCGCTTACCATCCCCAGACAGATGGGCAAACGGAAAGGGTAAACAAGATCTTGGAAGATTTGTTAAGAGCTTGTGTTCTGGATTTCGGGGGATCATGGAAAGACCATCTACATCTAGTCGATTTTTTGTATAACAACAGTTATCATACTATTATTGGGATGGCACCATTTGAAGATTTGTATGAAAGGCCATGCAAATCTCCCATATGTTGGTTGGAGACCGGGGATAGGTTGATTCTTGGTCCAGATCTGGTTAGAGAGGCTGCAGAAAAGATTGAGGTCATTCGAGTTAGAATGAAGGAGCCTTGGACTAGGCAGAAAAGTTACGCAGATAAGAGACGGAAAGATTTAGACTTCTCGGTTGGGGACCAGGTTTTCGTCAAAGTATCACCGATGAAGGGTGTGCTTAGATTTGGGAAATCGGGGAAGTTATCTCCTAGGTTTGTTGGACCTTTTCCTATTCTTGAGAGAATCTGAAAACTCGCATATAGACTTGAGTTACTGAGCAGTTTGGCAGGTGTCCATGATGTTTTTCATATTTCTCATCACAGAAAGTGTGTTAGGGACCCACAGATTGCTATTGCACCGACAGTGCTAGATGATTTAGTGGTAGAACCAGACTTGACCTTAGTGAGAAATCCAGTTTGCATTGTTGCGAGAGATGAGAAGAGGCTTAAAACCAAGAAGGTCAGATTAGTCAAAGTCCAGTGGAGTGACGATGACAGAGACTGTACTTGGAAGGTTGAGAGCAGGACTAGAGATACTTTTCCTGACTTGTTTGATGGTATGTTTTACCTTCTTGTTTATTTTATGGGCCTTATTGTAATTTCGAGGATGAAATTCTTTAAGAAGGAGAGTCTGTAACACTCCATATTTTTGATAACATTATTTAGGAGATTTAGTTAGATAAACTAAATAAAATAATGTGTTGATTAGGGGATTGAGATTTGATTTATTTAAGGTAGCCGTGCTTTTTTAAATAATGAATTAGAAAGGGTTTAAAATGAAATAGAGGAGGGGTATTATGGGAAAGAGGCCATTCCTATATCACCTTCCTTAGGCCGTGTATCACTACACACGTTCATTCTAATTTTAAGAATTTAAAAGCAAGGCCGGCCACCATTAACAAGGAAAGAAGAAGAGGAAACTAAAGAAAAGCTAAAGGAAAAGAAAATTCAAATCAAACCCATTCAAATCTCTAGCTCCTTAATCTCTAAAGCCAAGGTGAATAATGTTTACATCTCTAAATTTATATTAGTTTCGGTTTTAAGATTAAACTTGAATATTTTGCAAAGGTTTGCCATGTTTTTGAATGTTAAGATGATTATATATACATGTTGATGATTTATTAATGTTCATATAGATTTTATGACATGTTTTAAGGTGAAATCCCCATTAAATGGCATCCATTAGCCTTGAAAATTTTTATGATGATCTAAAAAGTTATTTTAGAGATGGGTTTCAATTTTCATATTTTTTATGAATTTTGTGGAATTGTTATGAATTTTCTAAGGAAGAAATGGTATTTTGGATTATTAAATTATTTATGGGAAAATAATTGTTTGTTTGGATCCGAAAATTATATATGTTATAAAGGACATATTAATTGATTTTCTGGAATTTTTCCAAAAATTTCTAAGATGATTTAATAGTTAGATAAAATTATTTAAAGAATGGACTTAAATGTTTTATATAATTATAAAGGAGAATGGAGGTTTTTAAAAATTATTTAAATTTCCAAATAAGAAAAGCCGGCAACATTTTGAATATAAAATTTTGGCAACCAATTAGATTTTGACAAATAAGGCAGGTTGGGTACAAAAGAACTATTTTAAAGTACAAATAAATTGTTTTTCTACTATTTCAACTCTTTCGGCAAGAGGTTCCGCCTCCATTCCAAACCTTCTGACAAAGTAGAAAGGTATCAAACCTTTCGACTAGGTCAAATAACCAATGCACATGGTATCATGCAACTAGTACGTAGTGAATTTGAAGGAGTTGAAAGGTTTAGGACGAAAGGTAAGAGCTTTCAAAGGAGATGAAACTTTGTTTTGGTTTAAAGAAAAACACACCTGCTAGCTTTCGACAAAGATCTTTCGACAATGTCAAATGGTTTAAAAGAAAAAAGTTTCGATTGGTTTGTATTCTTGTTTTAATTGTAACCTTTCGACAAAGTCGAAAGGTATAGCTTTCAACAAGGCCGAAAGCATATTTGCCACTTCCAAACCTTTCGACCCAGATGGAGTTGAAGGTAATCTTTTGTTTTCTAAAATTGCGCCTCTCCATTGATTTTGAAGAGTTGGTCCAACACCAACACTTCATTATTTTCGAATGTTTTCGAAAGGTTTTGTTAAAGGTTTCGAAGCAGTTGCTTTCGACTCCAATGTTTTTCTGATCCTTTTACTCTACTTGAAGGCTTAATCCAAATGTTTTAAATCAGAACGTTTTAAAGGTTTCAAAGTAGTCAAATTCGGATGGTTTCGAAAGGTTTCCACTTGTTTGAAATTGAACCCAATGTCTTCGAAAGGTTTTAAGTTTCATTACGTTCGAAAGGTTTATTAATGATCTTATAGGGGAGGTACCCCAGGCGTTCGACAAAGTCGAAATGTGAGACCTTTCGACTAGGTCGAAAAGAAACCTTCCGACAAGGTTGAAAGGTGAGACCTTTCGACAAGGTCGAAAGGAATGGTTTGGCAATGTTTTCAAAAGGCTAAGGTTTAAAAGATTTAAAAGGTGGATGTCATATGTTTATAGCTTATAAAAGGAAGGTTTTTTATTCGTTTTGAAGGAGTTACCTTCAATGATTTCGAAAGGTTTTATTAATGGATATGAAGGAGTTACCTTCAATGCTTTCGAAGGGTTTTACTAATGGTTTTGAAGGACTTACCTTCAATGATTTCGAAAGGTTGTTTAAAGGTTTTAAACAAAGGCTTCGAACAAAATAATTAGGCAGATAGCCTAAGTGTTTTAAGTTATAAAGGAATTTAACTTATTTTAAAAGGATAGATAATCCTTATTGAACATCATCAACATTATTTTGAGTAAAGTATATATAACATGGCAATAATAGCTTAGAGTAAAGCTAAAGGTATATTTTCCTTTTATATATATGATTTAACGGACTAAATCTTTTTGAAAAGGTTTTCAAGGAAAATTTGAAGGGTAGTCAACCCAAAAGAAAATTCGTGCAGTTAGCTCATTCAAATTCGGACAGTCGGTCCATTTTGAGGGAAGTTAGTTTAGAGGACAGTTAGTTCAAATAGCAGCCGTTAACCCAGATATGAACAATTAGTTCATTTGTTAGCATAACAGACCTTGCTACTTCTTAAGGACAGTTAGCCCACCCTTTTTACCTGTTTTATAGACAGATAGTCAATTATTTAGCATAAAGAATATTGCTATTTTGGTATAATCATATTTTAGGATAGTTAGTCCAGAAAAGAGCAGTTAGCTCAGATTTTAGGACAGTTAGTCCAATAAAGAGCAGATAGCTCAGATTTTAGATAGTTGGTCTATTTATTTCCTGTTTTAGCATAATGGATATTGCTATATTATTATTATAATCAGTTGATTAACCAGTTTGGTTGTAGGAAAAGATTTGCAAAATATATTTTTTGAAAAGAAATATTAGTGAGGGGAACCTGTTCCGCTAAGCATCGTGGTCTCACTATATATCAGTAAACAGAGATGTAACAGAAGTGATTCATACCAGGCTTTATGTCTAACTCGAAATTATTGTTTCCCCTTAAACTCTCGGGTGGTCAAAATTGATTTGAGTGGGCTGAGGGTTTCAGGTTTTAGCAGATTTTGGCGAATAAAGCATCCGAAGACGAGCAGGTGGCTGACGGATAGCTAAATTAGAAATTCCGTTTTAATATTGTTTCCGATGTGTATTAAGACAGATATGTCTATATTTCTTTGATCATCCAAGGGGGCATCTTCATATGTTGCTCTTGGCGTATTGTTGTAATTTATATTTGATCATTGCCTGGGATTACGTTTGGGGATTTTTGTAACTTGAATATGATATTGCTTGAAATGTAATCACTGAAATTATTGTTTTTAAACATTTGTGATTTTGTTCATATTCAAGTGCTTCTGATATTATGCATACCATTAACACTACCATATTTCGTCACTAGAAGTTAATACTGTGGATGGTTGCAGCATCCATAGCGCTTAGCTTATGGCCTCCAGATATGGGATGTTACCGATCCCTGTGGTAGCTTCCCCATGTTGAAATATGCTTAGCCTCTAAGTTTCATCCCAATTGGATTAGTAGAACTTGAGTTATTGCTCAATCTTTGCTTCAATGTGATTTGCCTCATAATTTTAGCCGATCCCTACAGAGGGAAGAGAACTCATCCCTCTTATTTCATTTTTTGAGGTGCGATCCCTAAGGTAGGCTCCCTTGGATCTACATCTTGCTCATAAAATTTCATGTGCATTAGACTTATGCATCTTGAGATATTGATTGTTTTCTACTGAAGTGCACTTGCTTCTTGAAACATGTTGATTCCTATGTTGGAGGTCGATTATAGCCGATCCCTCCTATATGTTCAACCATATTCCATACTTTGAACATTCTGTATTGCATATCTCACTATTCCGTTCAACTATGGCTTCATATACCATATGTACTTGACTTATAAACCCTATAATCATCGCCTAGGACTTACTGGCCTTGACGACGGTTGAATCTAACTTGTCCAATCAATCTAAATATAACCGGGACAAAATGCCAGATAACACTTGCCCCCTAAAGTACGTCCTGTGCTGAACATGATGTGCTCTGAATTGAAGTAGGTTAGAGTCGTCGGAAAGAAATCCATCCAGTTCTCGAAATATTCACTATCCTTCCCTCGAATTATTTTCCCGAAGTGTTGGACATCTTCTTGATTGTCATGACTCTTGGTCGATTTCCAGTAGTATAAATTTCGGATTATATTCCGTCAGTTGCTATCTATGTCCGGTACTGCGAGACTAGTTTTGGCCATTTGATCTGATCTCGACCTTGAAAACTTCAGGTTTTTATTCAATTTCGGTCGATTTCAAAAATTGAACTTTTAGACTATACATGTGCATGTTTAGGTACACGTTCTCATCGTTTGCTCCCGGACGCGCTTGTACGCTCATGGGTCGTCGCCAATTTTCATCGAGTTAGATGCAATTTCATTGCATTTTGTATATATGTACTTTACATAATCTTCGTGTCCATGTGTGCATGCACATAGGCTCATGGCCGATCCCTTCTTCTTTTTTTTATATATAGGGATCGGCATTCTTTTAATCGATCCCCTCCCTTTCCTGTTTTTTTATATACTTGTTCATAGGGTTTGGCATTCCTCTTGCCAATCTCTCCCTCCTTTCTCTTGACTTCATGGCAGGCCGAACCCTTATCTCCCATATATAAAGTAACACTTTCCTTTTGCTTCTTACTTTAGTTCATTCCTTAAACTTCCTTTATTCTCTTCAAGTTCGGTTCTGAACCCTCCCCCTCCAATATTGAAAACCCGATCCCTCCCTCTTAAGCCATGTATCACTTTCTTCCTTAGATTCGCCATTTCTATCTTGCTCTAAATGCTACTCTATCCCTAACTCGAATCAAAACCTTGCATTTTCTCTTGAGCAATTCGATCTTTACATACTTTGGTAGGTTTTCTTGTCTCTAACCTTTGATTCACGATGAGATATTAGGTTAAATTACATTAAATCGTGGGTTAAGGAAAAAACAAGATGGATGATGATGATATAGAGTTCGGCAAAGTAGTAAAGGAGGAGGAAGAGAAGATCGAAGAACGAAGGAAATGATGAGATCGGTCATGACAAAGTAAGTGAAGAGGGGCCGATAGTGAATGTTTGAGGATGGAGGGATTGGTGGTTGAGCGTATGAAGAGGGAAGTGTGAAAATGTTGAAGTAGAGGGATCGTATTTGAAGTTCAAAGAGGGTCCAGTTATGTTTGGTCAGGCATAGGAGTCGGTTGCATTGCTGAGTAGAGGGATCGGTTGCTTTGTTGGTGTGTTGTAGATGGAGGGATCGGTCATTGGCTCAACAAGAAGGACGGTTGTTATAAGGGAGAGGGATTCGCACAAATAGGGATCGGCATAACTAGGGGTTGGCTATTTGTACTTGGCCGATCCTAAGATTTGAACTGAACTTGAATATCAATCCATATTCACTTGTTCGAATAATTGGAACCAATCTCATCCCAATGAAATTGAACATATGACAGTAATGTACAACAGGACTTGCATATCCAATATCAAACTCAAAATTGAACGACCAAACTCCTGGGACTTAGAACATGAACCAACACGTTGCATATAGACTTTAATAATGGACTTCACACTTTGACATGCCGATGGTCAATCCTAAAGCTTACACAATCGCTAAATGCCAGTTGAGATGGTCAGCGATGACGGTCACTCTGGTCGGAATCCAAAATCTCATCATTTACTTTTTGCTTTTTATTTTGAATAGTTTATCTTTGCACTGCACAACACTGCACCACACTAACTTACACTTAGCATGGGGAGACAGATAAAATTTTCTAATCTCGATAATTTACTGTGTGTAGTTGATATGGGCTTCAGATGTTTAGAGCGTTTAATTGTAATGCCTTCTGGACAACCTTCTCAACTTAGCAACCCCTGAGCCAAGGCAAGTTCTACAACTGTATCTGGCAGACTTCCCCTGATCGCCAAATTGAGCAATCGGAGGTCTCCGGCCCGTTGACTGACCTTTTCTCCGATGTTCCCGTCCTCCCGGTGGAAGATATAAATCTTGCCATCGATGCCATAGAAGGTGCTATATTTTTAGATAATCCAACGTATTCCCAAGCCTCCAGAATTGGCAAGGCCACTCTTCGCAGACTATGTTCTTAACACGGGGTTACATTTGGAGATGTGTTGGTCCCTTCGGTGAACGACAGGGCCCATTTTCCCTCGGAGGGGTATACAACATGAAATAAATTCATGTGCTGGGCTGGATGCATGTCGCCCTTCAATTCTTTTATCCGAGAGATGCTAAATTACCTTGGAATAGCATCTTCTCAACTACACTCAAATAGTTATGCCTTCCTTTATAGCACTTTCTTGCTATTCTTGGATGTTCTGTTCCGCCCGCCATCTCTTAAGGACATCAGGTTTACTTACAATTTCAAATGACGGAAAGGGAGCCTTTCCTACACTTTCCTTGAGCCTTCGCTTAATTGTCAAGTTTTAGCTGGCACTTGGAACAAACACAGCCTCTTTGAAAATCATGAACTAACTAATACTTTGAAAATCTACAGGTGTTCATCCACGTCTTGACGGCGATAGTTTCTCAAGGGCAGTTTCAGCAATTCGTGCCACCCTGGTTGAAGACAGGGACATTAGATCCCTTGTAACCGATGAATGGTTATCCCACTTTGGGCTGTTAGAAGAAGGGCGCAACATCGAGCTTCCAGGAAGCACTGCACCACAAAGAAATATAATGGAACTAGAAGGCAGCACCAATAGCCATGTCGTTCCCCCAGTTAGAGGGCTCAAGACGACGCCAAAGAGGGCGAAATTAGAGATGTCGAAACCGACAAGCCTGGCGGCGCTGATGTAGGTCCAGTCAAAGCGCTTGTGGTCGAACCATCACAAGGCACACAATCTCACATGCCAACAAGGAGAAGAAAGAAACTCGCATATAAACTCCGCAGGAGAAAACTTGCCAAAGAGCCAGAGTTTATCATCACCTCAGTTGATGAAGAGTCTTCTTCCCAACATTTATAAAGTTCAATGAGAGGGTTATCGAATCTTCTGATTCCTGATGATATCATTACTTATGACTTCCCCAACATCAGTATTTGGGGGCTCAGTTCTCCCACCAAGAGTGGTGATGGCATTCCTCCCACTTTCAAAGGGGAGAAAACTCCTATGAGCAAGGCTGCAGCAACTGGTCCGCTGGGGGACACTAGGACACTCACAATCATGCGCACTTAACTGCACGATTTTCATCTACCTTTTTTCCGATGGTCGCTTATACACTGTTGTTTGGTTTGCAGGTGCGATTTCTCAACCCATGCTTTCAATCTCTTGAGGAGCTCGTCAACACGGTAGAGATCCGGTCGTGGTTCAGAATCGGCTAGGCGTAGACAGAGAGAGATGACTGCCAGGAAAGAAGTCATCATTCGAGGGAGTCTTCATCTTCCAAATATAAGTCCTGGTCTCAATCGTCTCACCAGGAAGCTCGGTCTAATCTTCCTGTACATAGTGGCAATTAAACTTCTTTCCATGATCCTCAAATTACTGTACCACCTGAGGAGTACTCTGTTTGATCATGCTTCAGGCAGTCCCACGATCGTAGGTCAAGCAAATGCCTATTAGTTATTTCTGATCATGGTTTGCCTACTACAGCTTATGAGACTTTCACATTAGAGAAATTGGCTGAACATAAGGTCAATTTTCCAAAAATTTGCTTCGATGGGCTTAAGTTCCTTCCTTCCATTCATACAATTCCAAGGAGTGCGAAAGCGAGTTCCTTACATGCGTCAATGACATTTTTGTGCAGCACAAAGCATTTCAACACTTAGCCGAAGAAATCTCCAAGCTGCCATTCGAGAGACGACATGAAATCGATCGTCTTAAGCTAGAGGCGATCCATGACAAAGATATAATTAAACATCAAGATAATGAGATCTTGGAGTTGACAGCGAAGCTGGCCGCATTAGAAAAGAGTGCCAAAGAAACAACTGAGGTGGTTAGTTGTCTAGAAGCGACTCATAAAAAGGAACTAGATGTTGCCCTCAAACGCAGCGGTGTACTTGCTTTGGAAAAAGATACACTGCAAAAGGAGAAATATTTGGCCTGCCGCATTGAGGAGTTCGAAGAACTCCTTAAAAAAGAGAAGGAAGAGAAGCTCGAAGCCTAGGAGGAGTCTCAAAGATATAGCGAAGAGGCCGTCGAAGCCCGGGACTAAATATTAAGCTTGACGAGCAGCTCGCTTAAATTGAAGTCCTCAAAGAAGAGGCAAGAGAAGCGGGTTGCAATGAGATTAAAGAGCAGATCCAGGCCCGGTTAGAAGATGCTAAAGAAGCCGGTTAAAATGAAATTGAGAACATGTTTGATCCACTGATCATGGAATATAATGCTAAAGTCTTAATTCTTCGTGATCTGAGTTTCCTTAGAGAGGGCTATCTTGAATCGCTTGTTGAGGCTTAGGAATACATTGTTAAAACGAAGAAGAAAGCCCTCGGTGAAGCTGATTTAGATGAAGAGAAGCTGGTGCAGGAGGTTTTTCATGAGGATGAACCTTTAGACCTTGCTGATGCAAGACTCTGATACTTTGACATTTTAGCACCCTCCTGCAAAGGTAAAAGCATTGTTGAGTCTTCAAAGTCCGATCCAAAAGGTCCCTCTCCACTTCAAATGGCTGGAGTGTCAGTTTCTATTAGCCTAGGACAGGATCTAAGGTACGACCAGAACAAACCCGACTATCAATCAAAGGTGCTGACTCCTATTCTAGAAGGATGCACTCCGGCGACAATTGAAAGTCAGCCGGATATAGGTATCTCACTTTGTTCTCCATTATTCAAGTGATTTCGTTCCTCAAGCTTATCCTTTTGTTTTCACGAATCTGCAGGTTTTTCGAGTCCCGGCCAGACTCCAAAAAGTTATGCCACCATGGAGCAACAATCGACATCTTCTAAAATTCCAATGGCCACCGACATTCTAGGGCTCGACGCTTAAATTATTGGAGCACTTGATGATGAAAAGGCTGATGACCCGCTATTGCCAGATGAATCAGATGACATTGTGATCACTGGTGCCACCGAACATACCAATGAGCTTAGCTTAAAAGAGTGCATCGAGAGAAAGTAGTTATTAAAGAAAAAAGCTAAGGCTAAACCTATTGACGTGGACATCGACGATCCAAACCTCCTCTCACTTCAAGTCATTCCACCCGGCGGGTCGGTTCCCGAAGAGCTCCCTCCAACCTTTGAGAGCTCTCCTACCAAGGGCAGTAAATGATCAAGGAAAAGGACATGTGGAAGTTCGAGTGGTGGCACTCCTAAGAAATCTAGAAGAGGGAAAGTACAAAAGAAATAGTCACTGCCTCGGCTTAGTTTGTCTATAGCTTGTATAGCCATTTTTATTTTTGTTGGCTGTGATTGTACGGGTACGGCCCCCGTTTTTGAATAAACTTGTATCACAATTTTTGATGTTTAGCATGCAAATAAAAGATCTTTATTTTTTGTCGAACTCTTATGTGAATTTTGTCTACATAATCGAGCTATTACTTTTCAATTCAATGTACTTATAATTCACTGCTCGTTAATTCAGACAATCATTCATTAATTTTCACTCAAGGCCTCGATGTGCTACGCTATCGGATTCAGTGGACTGAATGATTATATTCCTGCCCTCAGTCTTGGGTTGGCTGAATTAGATAGTGGATGGTTGAACTCCATCTTTAGCGAGTTTATACTCCTCTTATCTGTTTCAGGTTGGAGTTTATGGAATAATTAGTGGTCAAGCTGCACTCGTCTATTTGTTTATACTTATATCTGCATTCTGGGGATAAGAGTTAGTCGGCGGGTGGTCGAATCGCACCCAACCATTTGTTCATACACATATCCACACTTTGGGGATAAGAGTTATTTGACGGGTGGTCGAATCGCACCCAACTTGTGTTTATACTCCAGTGTGCATTATGAGGACTTAGAGTTATTTTGTAAAATATTCGGACCGTATTTTCCTTAATTAATTGATTTTCCTTCAAATCTAAGGTTTAACATAGCGAATGATCGGTTGTATCACGATCGCTTTTGATTCATGTTTTTCTTATCACTCGATAGGATTAACTTGATTATCGGATGGTCGAGTCTCATCCACCCACTTGCTTTTAGCCTTTTCCAAAGGCTTCTTTAGAATAGAATTTATGGTTTTGTTCATAGCTTCGACTTGTCCATTTGCTTGAGGGTGAGCAACTGCCGCAAATCTCTTCTCAATATTATGCCGATGGTAGAAGTCTTTGAATTCAGCGTTGTCAAATTGAGTCTCATTATCAGTTACAATGGTTCGTGGAAGTCCAAAATGATAAATGATGTTCTAGATAATGAAGTTGATTACTTTCTTTGTTGTAATCATGGCTAAAGTTTCCGCTTCGACCCATTTGGTGAAGTAATCAACTGCGATGATAGCGTACTTAGCACCACCTTTAGAGATCGATAAGGAACCAATAATGTCTATGCCCCATATGGAAAACAGCCATGGACTGACCATTTGTGTGCTTTCCATCGACGGAATTCTTGGAACTTTTGCTTATATCTGGCACTTGTCATGTCACCTAGTGTAATCAGCAGCATCTCGGTTGACAATCGGCAAATAATACCCATAACGGGGTATTTTCTTTGCTAGGGTTTGTTCCCCGGTGTGATCACCACATTCCCCTTCATGAACTTCCTTTAAGGCTTGCTTTAGTTCATCGTGAGTGATACACCAGTGCAAGGGAATGGAAAAACCCTTTCTATACATGACTCCTTGCTGAGCGACATATCACGAAGCTTTGCGAAGGACTTGTCACGTTTCATTCCTTCGTTCAGGAAGGACTCCCTGTAGCAAATAGTCTTTAATCGGAGTCATCCACGGCTCCTTTTCCGGCTCCATCTCTAGTACCCACTTTATTTACATCTGGTTATGCTCAGAGCGTCTAGTACTTCGACCGGAACGAAGCCTATCTGTTGTGCATCCCCGGTGCTAGCAAACTTTGCCAATGAGTTGGACTCTTTGTTTTGATCCCGGTAAATGTGCGTGATGTTATAATACTCAAAGCCAGTCAATAGCTCTTGGACTTGGATAAGGTACGGGGTGATTCATTATCCTTTAGCTTGGTAATCTTCCCTGAATTGATATGCTACCAACTGTGAGTCACAAAAGATTTTAAGATATTTTATCCCCATTTCTCTGGCAAGTTTTAGTCCAGCGATCAAGTCTTCTTATTCAGCTTCGTTGTTCATTGCACGGAAGTCAAGCTTCAATGCGTAGCAAATTGACTGATCTTTCGGAGTTACTAACACGATTCAAGCTCCAGAACAATGATCGTTGGATGCTCCATCTGTATACATTTTTCCATCGAATGGTAGGGGTTCCACTGCTGTCTGGAAGATTATCTTGTGCAGTGAATTCTGCTATAAAGTCCGCCAGTGCCTGTCCCTGGATAGCTCTCCGAGGGAGATAAGTAATGTCGAATTGACTCAATTTGATGTTCCATTTGAGTAATCTCCTAGACGTATCAAGTCACTGTAGGACCTGTCGTAACGGTTGGTTGGTGTAAAGTTGAACGGATGAGCCTGAAAATAAGGGCGGAGCTTTCGTGAAGCAATCAACAAGTAGTACGCCACTTTCTCTATCTTCGGATAGTTCCTTCAGCTCTTGTTAATCGTTTGTTAACATAATAGACAGGTCTTTGGATTTTATTCTCTTCATGAAGTAGTGCGGCAGTTATGGCATGTGCCGACACGGCCAAGTAGATATACAAGTCTTTGTGATCCACCGGTTTTGACAAGATGGGAGGCCTCTCTAGGTGGTTCACCAAAAATCGGGATGCGTCTTCACAATCCCGCGTCCATTTAAAGTTCATTTTCCCTTTTATAATCAAATCGAAGAAAGGAATGCATTTATCAATAGCTCTAGAAATAAATTGACTTAGGGCGGCAACCTTCCCATTTAGGTTCTATACTTGATCGATGGTCTTCGGTACTTAGATGTTGCAAATTGCTTGAATCTTTTCGAGATTAGCTTTGATTCTATGGGCATTGATGATACAACCCAAGAAATTTCCTGATACAACGCTAAAGAATACATCAGAGGATTGATTTTCATTTTGTAATATCGGAGGATAACGAACATCTCTGCCAAGTCTTAATGTGGTCACTTAATCGTCGTGACTTCACGAGCATATCATCCACGTATACTTCCATCGTCTTTCCAGTCTGATCTTTAAACATTCTATTGACTAGGCGTTGGTGGATCACCCCAGCATTCTTTAATCCAAACGACATTACCATATAGCAATACAATCCGACATTGGTAATGAAGCTGGTGTGCTCCTGATCAGGAATGTGCATCGGGATTTGGTTATATCCAAAATATGCTTCCATGAAAAATAGCAATTCGTGTTCTGCGGTTGAGTCTACTAGCTGGTAGATCCTTGGAAGGGGAAAACAGTCTTTCGGGCACGCCTTGTTCAAGTCTGAATAACCAACATATGTCTGCCACTTTCCATTCGCCTTTTTCATAAGTACAGGATTAGATACCCATTTAGTGTAGAAGGCATCGTGAATAAACCCACTGCCTTTGAGTCTATCCACCTCCTCTTTAAGGGGAGCAGATCTCTCCGGATCCATGCCATGCCTTTTATGTTTCACCGGGACATGCCTCAGGTCGATATTTAATGCATGGCTTACAATGGCAAGTAAGATCTTACACATGTCAGAGTGAGTCCAAGCGAACACGTCAAGATTCGCTCAGAGAAAACCAACTAGTTCTTTCATCATCGGGGGGCTGAGCTATGATCCAATCTTTAGGACCCGTGATGGGTTGTCGTGGCTGATCATGATGTCAATCGTCAGCTCAGTCGGTGTAGCCTCGATCTCTTTTGGCTCCTCCTTATCATTCCTTGAATCTACATCTTTATAAAACCGAATGTGGCACCCGAGCCAAGGCCCAGGCACTGGTTGTCAATCTTCGGTGGTTTGGATGCAGAGAGATTTTTCCACACCCATACCTTTCTCTTTTTGTTGAGCGTCTCTCAACTCAGCCACATAACAGGCACGACCGATCGCCTGATCACCATGCACAACTCCAACACCGTTATCATTTGGGAACTTCAAAGACAAAAACCATGGGGCAAGAGCTGCTTGGAATTCAGCTAGGGCTAGTCGGCCAAGAAAAGTATTGTACGAGGAGTCAACATCCAAGACAACAAATGGTAAAATCCACACTCTCCTGCGTTAACCTTCCCCCAACTCCATGGGAAAATCGACATATCCGACAGCTTCGGTCGTAGCACCATTAAAGCCATGAATGCGGGCTTTAGATGGTTTCAAGTCCTTAGCTTCCATCCTCATTTGATCGTTAGCCTTTTTGAAAATTATATTAACAGAACTTCCACAATCAACCAAAAACCTTCATAATAAGGAGGGGTCATCATCAAAGCCATCACATCCCATCATGGAATCATCATTGTCAAATCATGAAGTTATCACGTCGAAGCATCACATCTTTGCTTCACCGGAAAAACCACTCGTCGAAGAGCTGTAACACCAATAAAACATTGAATGAATGAACAAATGAACCATCACATCATGCTCTTCGAAGCCTCTCCATCGTCCATGTCAAAATTGACCAAATCGACCATCACCAATAGTGGTAGATATTGACCACTCCAGGGTAGTCGATAATGACTACTTTGGTTGTGTACTTAGCCAAAAATAGCGAAGTACAAACCAAATGAAAACGTCCAACAACCATCCCAAAGTCCAAAGCAAATCCTTAAATCTACCATCTTTTATCTTCAGATCGATCGGTATGCACAAATCTCTATGTACGAAATCCTATCTACAGGATATTTTCTAACACTATATCGCCAACTATTGGCATTTTCAACCAAACTAAGCAAACAAGCATACATGCTACCAATAAGCATACAAATGTCTATAATAGCCTACATACATTAATGATAACACACTTACAATACCCAACCAATGTGGGATTAATATCAAGAATAGCCCAAGTCTAGCAATATCGTCAAAATAGTGCGTTAATAGGAAAAATGTGATATTTGATTTAAAACCATTTTACAAATATTTTTAATTCTTTTATAGAATAAAATGTAGGTTTAAGTAATGCTACACCATAATTTCTACAAAGTATAAATCACAAATACTCGAAAGAAAAAAATTCTTTGGCTTATAATTCCGATACCCATTATTTGGTTTTCAATGAGAGCTTAAGTACTAGACTTAGTATTAACACAAGAGAATGAACAAAATCTTCGACCGAGACTAAGATCATTATCGATGAAGCCTCTTGCTCCAAGCTCCTCTGAAATGCATCAGTGTGATAACCTGAACTACATGGCTGCCTATAAAAATTTGAGCAGCCAAGAGTTTTAGGAAAAGTAAATAAAACTTAGGGTCAGACATGGGTCTGGTCAAACAACTGAATTATTATGTTAAAAAAACTCCTTTGAAATTAAAGGTATCTCGTAAGACCATGCCGCACATAAATATGGACGGGTTTTTACCATATGATAACCAAAACATTTTATATAGAAAACCCACTGATATTATAATAGTGTCTAGAGTACAAATACTTATTGATCATAACTAAAATTGTTACATTAATTAAATTCCAACATACTAGGTTCTACAATCAAAACCATAAAGGCACGTATTGGAGATTGGATTCCATACTATGATAAGGTAAGGAACTACCTTCCAATGGTACATCTCTAGATAAAATGCACCGAGGTCTAACAAGAACATCTTGTACCCCTGCCACACGGGACTGGCCTACCACTTGACTGTAGTACCAAGTATAATAACCCCACTTTGGGCCTCGAAGTATATATGAGTAGATAGTAATCGATCCAGATTTGGGATGACCATACCCTGATTGGAGCGACCCACTTGGCCCTGCTGCATGCCCAATTTTTATCATTTCTCGGTTGTGAGGCTTGAGGCTACGATTACCTTTATATAGCACTTCCTACTTGGAATGCTACACTGCCTTTCAGGTATCAATGCAATGCTAGCATTCATCCATACAAGTTCATTCTGGGGCTGAACGAAACCGAAGGTACTACTTCTATTACATCCATTTTAGGAATCCTGCCCAGGATTAATAGAAAATAGCCCTTGCACTTCAAAGCTCTATCTTCGACTCCATATTCTTCAAGATGTCTTCAAATCAAAACGCTTGAGTTGGATTGAAGTGGTTTTCGAATAACATATCCGATCCCGATCTCTTCGAAACAACTTTCGACAATTTTTAATAAACTCAACCTCGGTTCTTTACGAAATAAACAAACAAAGATAAGAGCGGAGATCACCTCCTAACCATTAGTGGACGGATTTCCTTGTCATTTATCCTAGAAGACCAAAACGAGATTTATACGCACAGTCAGCATCATTAGGGATGGCTGTGCCATATAACCCACGTGTTTCTCCTAGATATTTCCAAAGTTACGTTTTGGTCCAGGTTTGATAGTCGGTTATTTAACTATCAAATAAACAATCATTCAAACATTGATTTAATTCCATATGGAATAAACTAAGCCATATTTAATTTATATTTATTTAATTAAAATCATTTTATAAATATTCGATCAAAAGATCTTTACAAAACACTATTCCCAAACCCCTTACATCCCTTTTATACTTGGAAAAACATTCATATACTTATCTCAACGGTATAAGTGTATTATCAAAACTTTTGGAAAATTAATCCTTTCAAATTTCTTTTTGAAAACATTACTTGCTGTAAGCAGATCCACTTATCCTTTATAAAAGTTCCCTCTTAAAAGCTCCCTTCACATTTAAATACCTTTATAAATTTCCAAAATCAATTTATAAAACACTTTTATAAGTCTACAAGTCAATTTACAAAACCACTTTATAAACCTCAAAAATTATTTATAAAACATTTCCTATTTAAAATTACTTTACAATTTTTTTTTGCAACTCATCCTTTTAAATCACTTTAAATAAACCCTTTTACTTAGTAAAACCCATTTTTATAAACAAATTACTATTTATAAATACCTTTATAAAATAATTATATAACTTGAAAATCATTTATAAACCTTAAACCCCAAAATTGGTTAAAGAATTGAAGTTAATTCAATATCATACTTTATAAATTCAAAAAGAGGCATAGTAAACCCAATGGTACCAATTTAAGTTACCATTTTATTTCAATTTCACTTCCAACTCATATCCAAATCACGAATAACATGTCAATATAAACTAACTGGCATATACATGTCCAAATAACATAATAGTAGGATGGTGATTTGTCCTACTAAATAGATGCCCAAACAATTAACTAATAGCAGAACGGGGATTTATTCTACTAACATATATTTCCATACAATCAAACAACCAATCTATAGCGGAACGGAGATTTATTCTACTAATATATGTCCACAACAATCAAATCAATTACATTATAGCAGAATGGGGATTCATCCTGCTAATAGATGTCCACATAAACACAACCACCCACATTGTAGTTCATTCATAGTTGTTTTTCTACTTAATGGTATCAACATTTGAATTCCTTATGTTCAAACCATCTATGAAAAAAGTACATTAAAAATAATTTGATTCTTGAAAAACAAAGGATTTAAAACATAAAACTTCTTTTATTTTAAAATAATTATTACAAGCTAAACCTTTATTAAATCATAATTAATCTTTATTAATTCTTAACTTAATTTAATTATATATTAAGAAATAATTTAAACCTTTAATTAATAATTAAATAATAATTAACTATTATATAAATAATTAAACCTCTATTAATCCATTATTAATAACGAAATAATAATTCAAACCTTCATTAATAATTAAATATTATTTAATCTCAATTAATTAATAAAATAATCTTTAATTAAAACTTAAATAATAAATTAAACCTTTAATAAATAATTTATTATAAATTAAAACCTTAATTAATTTATAATTAAAAATAATTAAAATTATCTTAATAATTAACCTTATATTTAATTAATAACTAATTAAAAATAAATCATATTCCTAACTCATAATTAATTAAAAATTAATCTTCCTTAATTAATAATTAATTAAAATTAATTTTACCTTTGAAAAATAATTAATTAGTAACAAATCTTCATTTAATTAAAATTAATAAACCTTGTTTAATACTTAATTAATTATCAATTATCAAACTAGTTAATTAACAAATAATTATTAAATTCTTAATTAACTTTCCTTAAACATCTTTGTTAAGTTTCTAAAACAATTTAAAACACTTTTAATTGTTAATACCAAATTTTGCAAAAATCGAATTTTAAGCGAAACTACATCCATAGCGATTATCGCTATGGATACCCGTAACTTGAAAATGTTTTTCTTACTTTACTTTGTAACTTATCATCTTTTGAAGTTTACTTACTTTTTCCAAAACATACATTAAGCCTTGCAAAAGTAAAATAAAGTTTGAAAACTTTAAATCGATTTTGATTTCCGAAAAAAGGACTATAGTTTTACACGTGGAATTTTGTTCTATTTTAACACTAAAGATGCTAACTTTTCTTAGCATATACCCAAAACTTCATGATCGCAATATAATCGTACATGCCACATCCACAAACCTAAGCAAGATCACATCATGTAAACAAAGTTTACAACTTTCCAAACAACGCAATATTTAGACTTCAATTTCAAGTCTAATTGTAAAAACCCGCTTTTCCGTAAAATTTAAGCTGACAATAAACCACACATATCTAACCCAAATCGAACGAAAAGACAGATAGAGAAAGAAAGAAGAAAGAAGAGAAGAGAAAAGAAACTAAACAACACAGAATCTCACAATCGCATCGGAATAAAATATAATATAATATCAATGATCTTTACAAAAGAGAAACTGTTATATATATACATCCATCAGAGTACAACAACAATCACAATTATCAACCTGGACAGTTATAACAACTTGTCCTCACAATTGCTGATAATTTCAATAACAAAGCAGCAAAAAATAACCATATACGAGAATATGACTTGAAGACCTCGAACTCGTCTCTTGAGCTCCAATGAATCCAAGAAATATATAAATATGCTCGGTCTGACACGAGCATTATAATAAAATAACACCCGAGTCAGTCTTGAAAACTAGCATGAGAAAACACACCCAATTAGACTTTTAAGGTTATAAAAACCTTTCGAAAATCAAAAGTATCTCGTAAGACCACGCCGCACATAAACACGGACGGGTTTTTACCTTACGATAACCAAAACATTTCATATGAAATCCTCTGATATTATAATAATGTCTCATATACAAATACTTATTAATCATATCCGAAATTGTAACATTAATTAAATTCCAACGTACTAAGTTCTACAACCAAAACTTAAGGCTTGTATTTGATAACGGATTCCAACTATGAAAGGGTAAGGGTCTACCCACTGAATTTGTACACCTCTAGATAAAATGTACGGGAGGCTACAACACGTTGCACCTCTGCTACTCAGGATCGGCACTACCTCCATCCCGAGTAGCACCGAATATGATTACCCTTGGTTACAATCAACAACCACACAATGGGATCCCGAAGCATACATGAATATCGCTCTAGACTTGGGATGATCATACCCTACTTTGGTGCGACCCACTTAGCCCTGTCGCATGTCCCTACTTTGTTCATTTCCCGGGTGTGAGGCTCGAAAAGGCCACGCTCTTACCATTTATATAGCACTTCTCACTTGGAATACTAACACTGCCCTCCAGGCAACAATGCAATATCAACATTCATCCATACTAGTTCATTCTGAGACTGAACGAAATGATTGAGAACTCCTTCTCCAATTCCATCATCTTCAAGATGTCTTCACTTTGAACGCTTGAGTTGGATCGAAGTGGTTTTCGAATAACATATCTGATCCCGGTCTCTTCGAAACAACATTTGACAGTTACTGGTAAACTCAACCCCAATTCTTTAGGAAATAAATAGTCAAAGACAAGATTTGAGATCAACTCCTAACCGTTAGTGAACGGATTTCCTTATCACTGTCCTAGAAGAATGAAACGAGATTTACACGCACAGTACAATATCATCGAAGATGACTGCGTCATATAACTCACGTGTTTCTCCTAGATATTTCCAAAGTTACTTTTGGTCCAAATTCTGATAGTCGGTTATTTAACTATCGAATAACAAACATTCAATCAGGGATTTAATTCCATAGGGAAAACCAACATTTGGTTAAGCACCAAGCAACACTAAGCCTCCTTAATTAATCTTTTCATTAATTAAAACCATCTTGTATCAAAATACTTTTACAAAGATATATTCACAAACCCTTCTATTTTCAATACTTAGGAGATATCCATATACTTATCACAATGGTATAAATATATTTGCCAAACATTGAGAATGTTCTCCTTTTTACCAAATTCTAAAATCATTTAAAAACTCCATTATAAATTTCTAAAACCATTTATAAACCATTTATAAATTATTTCTCAAGTCATTTCTAAACCCTTTATAAACCATGCAATTATTTATAAAACTTCATTTATAAATCTCTAAACCCATTTCTAAAATCCGTTTATAAATATCCATCCATTTATAAACATGTTTATCTTGTAAATAATCTCCCTTTAAATCTTCAAACCATTTTATAAGATCTTCTTATAAAAATACAAGTCCGTTTGCAAAACTCTATTTATGAATCTCGAAACCATCATAAATAAATCATTATTAACTTTTAACTCTTAAAAATAATAATTTATAATTCAAACTGTTATGGATAAAACAATCATTAATCTTTACCATATAAATAAAAATAGTAAATTATATTTAAATAATTAACCCATGTAAATCATTAATCATTAAATAATTAACCCTTGTAAGTCATTAATCATTCATCTTTACAATATTACTAATTTAAATAATTAACCCTTCAAAATATTTAAATATTAATAAACAACTTTAAACAATATTAACATGTTTAACCAACTTTTGGAAAATAATATTTCCTTGATAAAAATCCATACTTAAATCTTCAACCCGATCATTCTCATATTTATAAAACTATATGTGAGAATCTCTTTCCATTTTATAAAACTTCCTTTCATAAACCCATTTATTTATGAATTCCATTTATAACTTATTTTCTTTATGAATCTCGCTTATTCACAAATCTCATTTAAAATGTAAATCACCATCCGTTTTAATGTTACATCCATATGGATAAATTCCTTTTATAAATCCCTTTCTATTTACAAAAATATCGTTTAACATTCCAAATTTATCCTCACCTTCAATTTCCAAAGTAGAGTTAACTATTTCTAAAACATCATTCCGTATCTTAAAATAAATCCACCGTTTGATTTATTCTCCAATTTATTAAACGATGATAGTTCCTTTTAATTTATAAACCCCGTTTATAAATTCATACTTTTATTAACAATATACGATTTTACAAAATCTTTACTTCCTTTGTAAAAAATACCACCCTTGTAAATCATCCAATTTATAAATTTCATATTTATAAATAAATCATAATATATGTACATATATACATATATATCACTTTATACAAAGATGATTATAAATATTATATCAATATTTTTAATTTCTTTTTAAAACATGTCCCTTTGTTATAAAAGACGGACTTATTCTCCAATATTTAAAAATCTTTATTTACAGTTCGGAAATCTATATTTAGAATAGGAAGTTTTGCAAATCAGGGCCACATTTTGAAAAAAATAACAAAACTAGATCTATTTGTAACTTAATTACAATATAGGCTTGTTTTGACTTTTTGGGAAAAACACGTTGGAGATTTCCAAAAAATCGCCAACAGGCGATTTCCCAAAAATCGCCAAATGGAATAACAATATTCCATGTTGGCGACTTTCCAAAAATCGCCAACATAAATAATGCTATATGGTGTGTGCGATTTTTGAAAAATCGCACACACCTCTACATTAAAACCTAAAAGCCCCACTCCTTCTCCTTCACTTTCTACTTTACCAAAATCAATTCCAAATGATTCCTAAAGCCTCTAAAACCCTATTCCTACATAGAAAACCTCAAACAAGCCTGTAACAACCGGGGTTTTGCCCAAATCATAATCATAAATAAACGATTTATGTAGACAGCTAAATTGCTGTTTGTTGGAATTTTTATAACATTAAAATTTGCGTCAATTGGCAATATAAATTTGGTCGTTAATTTCTGTTAGAATTTGAGGTTGTAAATCGATTGAAATTCTTTTATTAAATTTTATTTATACAAAATGAACAAATAGATACACATAGAAAAATTTTAGCAACATAATTAAACAAAATAAAAAGAAAAGAAAAAAATAAAATAAAACATACCTCAGCCATACCTTCTCCATACCAGCCCATACCTTTATCACGATCTCTTTGCAAAAACCAGGTCCCCCTTATCTCTGTTAAAACACGAAACCCCCTCTTCTTCATATCAGATAAACGAACGAAAAAAAAATGGTGACTCCAAAAATTGGAGCTTTCAGCGATTCTTCGATTCTCTGATAAATAATGGCGGCTATGATCCTTTTCTCGTTCGATCTGAAATGGAGTCGGCTTTGTTCGATGTTTCTTCGATCTGAAAATTAGGGCTTGACAAAATTTGGGTCGCCGACGTTTGTTGATTTGCCTTTTCCTCTGTTGATCGGTCGACTCCTCGAGCTAGCTTCGGCTGCCTCTTCGTTCTAAGGTGAGTAGTACTATCTACTCACATCTAATTCGAGACTCTGATTTCCTAGTTTGTTCCAATTTAGGATTTTGTTGCTTGAGTAACTGGTTGACTTCGTTCTTTTTGGGCTTCGGCCATGCGATTTTGTTCATATGCTAGAGATGATTTTAGCTACTTGTTTTTCGTAGTCATCACTATTTGGTTTTGGCTTGTTTGAATTGTGATTTTTCGTTCGTTTTAAATTGTTGGTTTGAGATTTATCTGACACCTTAAAGTTCGTTCTGTTTTCATAGAGTTTGTAATGCTTTCGAACTGATTTTCATTTGTGATAAAATATTGCTTGGATTTTTGCTGATGTAGATTTCGTTCGTTCTATTGTCTTTGGCACTGTATTTGGTTTGAAATCTATTTCATGATTTTTGAACACGTTTCGTCTATGACTTCGGCATGACTTTGAGTTGCATTTCACTGTAGTTGTTTTTGTTCACCACTGATATTACTCCTGATCATTTTACTCGTACTATTCGAATTGTGATATCAGTGTTGATTTTGGAAGTTCATTCCAGTAAGGTACTTTGCATATGTTGTTATCTCGAGTTTCACTGCATTCATATTGTGATTGTTTCATCCTTGGTTGGTCTGTCGAACTGCAGTGCATCAATGTTGATATTTGCATTTTGATTTCATTGTAAATTTTGATTCTATGGTCTGCACCTCATATACATTGTAGTGGTTGCACTTGTGATCGGTTCCAGTTGTTGTATTCCTGCTTGGTTGATTGGCATGGAGTTGCACTGTTCTTCCACTTCACCCGATGTTAACTGCATTCACTTCTGTTACCCTATTTGGTTGCATATACATTGCAATGTGCATCCAAGTTGATACTTGTACCTCACTGTTCTGTCTGCATTTAGTTGAGATGCATTTTGTTTCATGCTGGTGTTTGAGTTTCACTGTGGCACTTCTCTTTGCAGTGAGCTCTGTTGTGGGTTCTTTGTTGTTGGTAGTTTTCATGTGAGTTAGCTGTTTTGATTCATTCCATTTCATCTATACTTTGTAGTTGTTGACACGTTCACTTGTAGTCTGTTTGGATATTGATCTGCATTTATGTACTGCATGTTTGCAGTTTTTAGTTTGCATTCATATACTGCACATATGTACTGGATATTGAGTTGCACATTCATGTTGAATCTAGACTGTCTTGCAATCTACATCATGATATTCTTGGTTTTATGGTCTCTGGTCTTGTAGATAATTCACTCAGTCTCCTTTGCATTATAGTCTGCATTCATACTGAAGTATTTTGTTATCACTGTTTCATGCTGTCCTGTGATTACCACTTTCATACTGTGATTGTTTCATTTGAGTTGGTCTGATTCTCTGTTGTCTCCATATGTTCATAAATGTTGCAGTTTGCCCCTTTATATTCAGTTGTGACTGCAGTTAGTTTCTTTTTAGTTGCAGTCGTGCCTTGTTGGTTTGCATGGCACTAACACATTTGGTTGTATTTAGTCCTGAGTTCGAGTCAGGGCTCTCACTGACTTCGTTTCACTGTTGAGTTCATTTGCCTGATGTATTTGTTGAGGCAGTGGCATTGATATTTTGAAGAGTTCCTGACTTGTTGTACATTTGACATTGATGGTTTGTATAAGATTTTGGTCGAGTTTTGGTTTGTGAAATTCTGGTTCACTGGACCCTGCATTTCCATTGTGCATTCATTTCTGTTGTATTGTTTTGACTCTTGTACATCATTAGCCTGGAACTGCTACTTGATGCTGGTATTCATCAGATATTTTGATTGATCTTGTGCATTGAGTTGGCGAGGCAGTGCACATGTATGTACGTGTGTGCTGCAGCCACTCATTATAAATTTTAAATTGATGTTTCTTTTGTTTTGATTCATTGATTCGTTTCATATTTCGTATGGTGTATTGGCGAGGCCGTACACGCGTGCGTGTACGGCAGCCAATCAATATTTTGATGGTTTTAAAGTGACAAATTTCGATCGTTTTAAATTGATTTAGTCGGTTTGATAAATTGTTTATTTATCTCTGTTGATGATTTAAATCTGCTGATTTATTGTTTAACCCTGTTAAGTGTTATATTTACTATTATCCGATTTCTTTGTTTAAAGAGTCGGATAGACGGGAATTTTTGTGACTGTCGTCTATTTGATTAGTATTGCTTCCGTGCACTAATAACTGAGTTTGAATTAGACTGACCCGTGTATTATTTTCTTTTGAATTTAATACTCGGGTCAGACCCGAGTTATTTTAGGTTGTAGATTTCCTTCTTTGAGTTGCTGTTCGGGATATGAAGACTTTTCACATCTTCTGAAGTTGTCTTTGTCATTTTGTAGTAGTCGTGTCAAATTGTATAGGTTGATATGTATCCATGTATATTAGTTGATAATGTACGTGTGTATATAACTTCCAGAGTTGACGGTTGTAGTTGTATCATATGTATTGTGTCAACTATGTTGTAACTGACATCAGTTATATATATATATATATATATATATATATGATACTTTTGTTTTAATCTGTGTTCCGCATTTATATTATCTGTGTTATTGTTATATCTAATGTCCTAAACTATTATGAACCATCGTAGTTTGTTTTATACTGATAATTGGGTATGTCGATGGGAGTAAACAAATAAGATGAAAAATGAAAAGTATATATCACTCCTATCGAGGTAACCAATATTAGTGTAAGGCCAACTACGGATGGCCGCTCCTATCCAGCCTTATTCTTCGTAATAATAGACATTATTTCTTTTAATACTCTTTGTTATTATGAGCATAGAGGTGGGGCGTCACAGTTGGTATCAGAGCTTGGGGTTTATGGACAAAATATAAAACATAACTTGGATGGAACATATGTTACAACTATTGGTCGATGTTTTATTTGTGATTTGAGTCAAAACTAAAGTTTTGAAATTTTGATGAAAGTTTTTAAATATCATTCTTTAAAAATAAAAAGTGGATTTGTGTTCTGATGATTTGATTGATTTGAGTACTGTTTATCAGAGTGCGCAGCGGAAACAGTGAAACTGTCTTCGCTAGGAACAACTGATAATCTATTTGATTTAGAAATTGAAATAAATTTCATTGGTTGTTTACATAGCTGTAATTATTTTGTTTCTTTGAGAATTTTGAATCCGAATTGAGGATTCGAAGAAATTATAGATATGTGATTTTTTGTTGAAATTTCCGCTGGCTTTCTTTTGTACTAATCATATATTGGTTAGATTTTTGCTGTTTTGAATTATCTTCATTGAAGATACCTTCGAATGATTTCTTTGTTCATTTTGTAGTACGTGCAAAATTTGAATTGCGCGTTATTGCATTTATTTTACGTTGAACCGATGCTTGGTTATGAAACGTATTTTGTTGCCGTTATTTTTATAACGGGATTTTACACCAATGCTATATTTTGAAGCACGGTGTTTTGTAGCATTTTGATGAATGAGAATTCATGTAACGACCCGTATTTTCACGGATTGAAACATCGTAAAGGAGTTGACCTTTGGTTGCATTTCTGTTAAGTTTCAGATTTTGGCAGAATTTTGTCTATGTCCTAAGTCGTAGCCGACTTATGGGTTCTGGACGAGTTAGTGTTAGGTCGTGGGATAGATGTAGCGACCTATAGAATTATGCAACCTAGGATTTAGTTAAGTGTTAGGTCGGCAGGGTGAGTTAGCGACCTAAGGAACTGACCGACTTAAGTATATGGCGACTCAAGGGTAGGCAGACCTAGTGGGGTTAGCGACCTAGTGGTTACCGGGTCAGCATAGTTAGGTCGGCAACGACCTAGGGGAGCTGGGGTAGCAGGTTAGTGACTTAGTAGAGTGAGCGACCTATGGGATTGACCGGCCTAAGGAATAAGTTAGTTAACGACTTAATAGTTAAGTCGTAGATGACTTAGGAGTTAGTGGTTAAGTCGTCTAGATGACTTAGTAGTTAGGTCGTATCCTAGTTTGTTCGCGACTTATGTTAGGTCGCGTGGGTGCTAAGTTGTTAGGTCGCAGGGTTTTGTAAGTCTTAGGTCGTAGCTTAGTAAGTTGTTAGGTCGCAGGTTGGCTTAAGTACTAGGTCGCGTGGGAGTCTAAGGTATTAAGTCGTAACCTCGTTATGTCGTAGGTCGCGCGAGATTGTTATGTCGCGTAAGTTTTAGGTCGCGTGCCAGCGTTGTTGAGTTATTAAGGCACGCTAAGTCGTAAGTCGCTAAGTCGCGCATAGGCTAAGTCGTAGGTCGAAGGAAAGCGCATTGCTTTAGGTCGTCAAGTGTTAGGTCGCTGAGGAGTTAAGTCGTGACCGACTTAGGAGATAGCAGTTGTTAGGTCGCGGATGCTTCTGGTTAAGTCGTAGGATGGCAAAGCTTTAGGTCGTAGGTCGGCATAGTGTTAAGTCGGCAGCGACTTAAGGAGATAGCCGAGTTACGACTTAGGGTATTTTCTGCTATAAATAGGGGAGCTTCTCTTCATTTTTGGGATCCGGATTTTGAAGCGATGAAGTGCTGCCATTTTGAGAGCTCGACTTCTACACTTCTTCACTTCTTTTCTCCACTCTAATCTAGTGCTTCCATCCATCCAAGTTGAAGATCAAATTGAAGATCCAAGAGCTTAGATTGAAGATCTTCATCTTTTCAAGAGAGAGTTCTTCGTTTGAAGCGGATTCGTGATAGATCGAGCTTCATCCTTTGCTGTCCAGATCTGAAGCGTATTGATTTGGGTTTGTTTAGGTGATTTGGTGAGTGGTGATTATCTCTCACACGGATCCAAAGGAGTATATCAGATTGTTGGCTCGATTTGGTGTTAAAATAGTGATTTCCATGCATTTTCTTCATCCTAAGTGTAGATCCATATAGATCCATTGTTCATGATGATGTTACATCCATTTTATCATATGTTAACCTATGCAAGTTCATTCATCAAGTTTGTAGAGATATAATCCATGTTTTCATGCTTATTGGACTTTCAACTCTTTAATTACGAAAATGCCATTATTGTTATAATTGTCTGCTTAGATCATATTTGAATGCTTGATTGCTTGGATTGATGTTTGATTTGATTGATTGTTATGAACTAGATGATTGATGATTAGATTTAGATCGAAGATGATTCAAAAGCCAAGGGAAAGGCTCTTGGATTGGGAAAGCTGCTCGTGGCATATGTAGCGGGATGATGAAGCTCTTATGCATAGATTTGATGATGTGATGATGAGATGAGGCCTTGCGAGGATGTAATGAAGCGAGGCAATCATATGATGAAGACTTGGTCTAATCCAGACGGGATCATTCCAAGCATGTTGATAACTCGGTGATATGATTCGAGTTGAGGATAATGAATGGATATGAGAGTAGTCGTCAAGGAGGATGACTAGGAGGCTTGGATAGCATCGTTGTTGAAGGTTCTAGCATGCTCTAAGCAAGAGTACGTTTGGGCAGATTCGATAGTCCCAACGGCCAACTGTTGATGGTCGAGTACTCTGGGCAGATTCGATAGTCCTAGGCACGGGCTGCGACGACGTGCGGGAGTTATGTCTAGAACCGAGGTTTCCATTAGCCCTTGACGGACGGCTGAAAGAATGTGCCGGTCATTCAATTAACGGTGATATCGAAGCAATGATATCAGTGATAGCCAGAGTCATGGATGTTTGGTTGTAACGTCATTTCGGACTCAAGAGCGGTATTTTCTGGGTGCTTATCTGATTTAGGCCTTGGTACTTGGAAAACATCGCCCTTGACTCGAGTGATAATAGCTTTACTTTAAATTGTATGCTCTGCTATGTTTGCTTCTGCTTAGTTTGTGTCTGGGGGCTATCACTGTAGAATGAGGTTGGAGTGGGAGGGTTGTATTCCTATTCCTTTTCCTTTATGCTCTTTTGGTATGTTGTTAGTTAATTTACTGCTCACTAAGACTGTTGTCTGACTCAAGGCTTTATGTTTTAACTCTTATTGCCTTGGGCTGTTCGTCCATTTTGGGACGAGCAGACTAGGTAGCAAGTGACAGGTGTTGTTCTCTTCTCACGATGCAAATATCGAAGACGAGCTAGTGGGTTGCATATTATCTTCTTATGTACTGGATATTCCGCTGTTTTGTATTCTCTGAGAGTTATGTAGTGAGGCTGGATGTATTGACTATGTGGATGCTTGTATTCAACTATTATGGAGTTTTATATGATGTCATTTTGTTCTGTAAAGCTTCACTATACATATGTTCTATTGTATTTTGTCCATGCGCTGTGAGTAATACGATAGATTCTGTTGTTTTAAATCTTACCTTGACAATCGTCCATGGTCGCCTGGCACACTTTACAGCGCTCTATCTGGTGATTTGGTGCAGGGGTCATGGGCGGTCGTCACATTTGGTATCAGAGCATTGGTTAATCGATTTTACCCAACGCTCGCCGTCGTAACTACGTATGAGAGACGTAATTGTATTTTGATGGATGAATACTATATATAATATAGTAGCTTAGTAGGGTTTGAGTCCTTTATGCAGTTGTTTCTCTAGATGTTCTAATCATTCCTTTTTATAGATATTGAGAATGAGTCGAAGAGGGAGACCAGCTGCTAGGGAAGGCCGTGCTACTGAAGAGACTGCTGATTATGCAGCCATGTTCGAAGCTATGATGACTTCGATCATGAGAAGGATACCAGTTCCGGGGGCAGCAGTAGATGTTGGAGTTCAAGTCCAAACTCCGAAACCAGTGGATTTTGCTAAGCTGTGCAAGGATTATACTGCTCTTGGAGGGAAGGTTTTCTTGGGAACAGAATCTACTATTGAGGTCCAGAGGTGGATAGATGCTTGTAGAAGGATCTTTGGTGATTTGGGAATTGACGATGCAACTAAGAGGAAGTTGGCATCGAGACAGCTTCAAGGGAGAGCTTCTGATTGGTGGAACTCTATTACCATCACTACTCCGGAAGAAGAGATTACTTGGGAGCAATTCCAAGTCAGATTTGAAGCTAAGTTCATTTCTACAGCTCAGAAGTCTGTTCTGTACAAGAAGTTTGTAGAGCTCAAGCAGGGTGGAAGATCCGTTCTTGAGTATGTTTCTGAGTTTGAAGCTTTGTCCAAATATGCTCGGTCATATATTGAATCTGCTTATCAGAAGAATGAGAAGTTTGTGACCGGCTTGGATAGTTATCTTGGGAGACAGTTGGTGGATCATTTGGACGATTCATTTGAGAAGCTTGTGGAGAAAGCTCTTAGGCATGAGAGTCTGTTTCCTAAGGAAGGACCTGTTGTTGCTGTTACCAAGGGAGAATCTAAACCACAGCAGGGTGGAAACCAGAAGAGGAAGCAGCAGCAGCAGAAGGGTAAGGATGGCCAGAAGAAGCCGAAAGGCGAGGTGACTTGCTACAATTGTCAGCAGAAGGGCCATTTCTCTAAGGATTGTAAGAATCCGAAGGTGCCAATGAAGTGTCACAACTGTGACAAGCCGGGGCATTTCAGGAAGAATTGTCCAGAACCAAGGAAGGACAGGCAGATTGTGCAAGCCTATGCTTTAGGAGCTGTTCCGTCGTCTTCGAAAGCTCCTACTGCTGAAGAGAAGGGAAAGAGTGTGGTTGTTCAAGGTACCCTTTTCCTATGTGGTGTTCCAGTTAGAGTTCTGTTTGATACTGGAGCGTCGCATTCATTTGTTTGTAGTGAACTCGTAGGCCGGTTAGGTTTGGCACCGGATATTGTTGATAGGCCATTGGTTGTGTCTAATCCAGTTGGGGGTTCGTCTTGTTTGTGTATGTTATGCCGTGGTCTAGTTGTGTCGAGTCATGGTTGCTCTTTTGTTTGTGATTGCTTTGTTCTGAACTTTGCGGGGTTCGGAATTATCTTGGGTATGGACTGGCTTAGGAAGTACGCGGCTAAGGTTGATTGCGAAAGGTTGGAAGTGACAGTCGAGAATGTGGAGGGGCGAAAGATTGTGATACGATGTAAGCATGAAGAAGGCGTCTTCATGAGCTTCATGTATTCGCTAGTTGTTCCACGGGAAGGACTGTCATCAGTGCCGATCGCTAATGGATTCGAGGATGTCTTTGACGAAGTCAAAGGGTTGCCGCCGCATAGAGAGATCGAGTTTCGTATAGATCTAGTTGAAGGAGCCAGACCTGTTGTGATGCCTCTTAGGCGGATGGCGCCTAGGGAACAGCAGGAATTGAGGGTGCAAGTTGATGATCTTTTGCAGAAAGGATTCATTCGGCGTAGTGTGTCCGAGTGGGGTGCACCAGTTGTGTTTGCAACCAAGGCAGATGGGTCGTTGAGATTGTGCGTCGATTATCGTGAGCTGAATAAGGTGACTAAGAAGAACAAGTATCCATTGCCGAGAATAGATGACTTGTTTGATCAGCTTCACGAAGCTAAGGTGTTTTCTCAGATGGATTTGGCAACGGGATTTCACCAGTTGAGAATGGCTAAGGATAGTGTGCCGAAGACTGCTTTTAGGACACCATCCGGTTTCTTTGAGTGGCTGGTAATGCCGTTTGGATTGACTAACGCGCCAGCATATTTTGTGGATCTTATGAATAGAGTGTTCAGAGATCAGTTGAACAAGTTTGTACTTGTGTTCGTGGATGATATTCTGATTTATTCCAGAACGGAAGAAGAGCACAAGACGCACTTGCGTGTTGTTTTGGAGATCTTACGGAAACATCAGCTGAAGGCTAAGTTTTCGAAGTGTCACTTCTGGAAGAGTGAAGTGAGGTTCTTAGGCCATGTGATTTCTGGAAATGGAATAGCGGTTGATCCCGCTAAGGTGGCAGCAATCCAGGATTGGGTTAGACCTAAGAATGCATCTGATGTGAGAAGTTTTCTTGGATTAGCAGGATATTATCGACGGTTTATCAAAGACTTCTCCAAGGTAGCTGCACCATTAACAGGATTGACGAAAAAGAACCAAGTGTTCAGTTGGGATGCTAAGTGTGAGCAAGCTTTCGGAATCCTAAAAGAGAGATTGACGAGTGCTCCTGTTTTGACTATTCCAAATGGGAATGATGAGATGGTGGTTTACACCGACGCATGTGGTACTGGACTTGGAGCAGTGCTGATGCAGAAGGATAAAGTTGGTGCGTATGCTAGTCGACAACTGAAGCCGCATGAAAGGAATTACCCGACTCATGATTTGGAGTTAGCGGCGATTGTATTTGCTCTGAAGATGTGGAGACATTATCTATTGGGAGTTCGATTCGAGTTGTTTACAGATCATAAGTCGTTGAAGTATCTTTTCTCCCAAAAGGATTTGAATCTTCGGCAGCAACGTTGGCTAGAGTTTTTAGCATCATATGATTTTGGTATAGCTTATACTCCGGGAAAAGGTAACGCAGTGGCAGATGCGTTAAGTCGAAGACATGCAGGATTGGGAGCCATGTTTTCAGAATGGAAGAGTCTCGAGTATTTAGCTGGATTTGACTTCAGGCCTAGATGTGAATTGGAACCTGAGATGTTGGCAAACTTATCAATAAAACCGACTCTTGTGGAAAGGATTGGCGAGAGTCAAAAGCGAGATGATAAGCTTGTCAAGATTATCCGTGATTTGGAATCTGGATTGGATCCGGAAAAGGATAAGGGATTCGAGGTCGATCGAGAGGGTTGGCTTCGAAAGCAAGGACGACTAGTTGTTCCCGATATAGATGAATTGAGGAGTGAAGTTTTGAAGGAAATTCATCACTCGAAGTTGACAATTCATCCAGGTGGAAATAAGATGTATCGGGATATGAAGAGAACCTACTATTGGGAAGGTATGAAGAAGGATGTTGGAAATTTTATTTCCAAATGTATGAACTGCCAGTTGGTAAAAGCCGAACAGAAGAAGCCAAGTGGATTGCTTCAGCCATTAGAAGTTCCTACATGGAAGTGGGAACAAGTGTCGATGGATTTTATCGATGGGTTGCCTAGAACCAGGACGGGAAATGAAGGGATTTGGGTCATTGTGGATCGTCTGACTAAGAGTGCTAGATTCATTCCTGTTCGATCGACTAGGACTGCATCAAAGTTGGCTGAGTTGTATGTTAAGTGGATAGTTCGTTTCCATGGTATTCCGAAGAGTATAGTGAGCGATCGAGACCCATTGTTCACTAGTGGATTTTGGAAGAGCTTCCAGGAAGTCTTGGGAACCGAGTTGTGTTTGAGTACAGCTTATCACCCTCAGACGAATGGTCAGACCGAGAGAGTCAACCGAGTTTTGGAAGATCTCCTCAGAGCATGTGTTTTGGACTTCGGAGGATCATGGGAAGATCATCTTCATTTGGTGGAGTTTGCATACAACAACAGTTACCAGTCAAGTATTGGTATGGCACCATATGAGGCATTGTATGGAAGACCGTGTAACTCTCCGACATGTTGGTTGGAAACTGGAGAAAAGCCGATGCTTGGGCCAGAGATGATTCGTCAGACTTCAGATTGTATAGAAATCATTCGGCAACGAATGAAGGCAGCCCAAGACCGTCAAAAGAGTTATGCTGATAAGCGACGAAAGGATTTGGAATTCAACGCAGGAGATATGGTTTTTGTGAAGATTTCTCCACTAAAGAATGTTATTCGATTCGGGAAGAAAGGAAAATTGACTCCGAGATTTGTTGGACCATTCCCGATCATCGAGCGAATTGGAAAGCTCGCCTACAGATTGGAGTTACCAGAGAAAATGTCGAGTGTGCACAATGTTTTTCATGTATCATATCTACGGAAGTATGTGCACGACTCGAATACAGTGGTTTCTGCTGATAGCTGTGAAGATTTCGAAGTCGATCCAGTCGAAAGAAGACCTCGTAAGCCGCTTCGTGTTGTCGAAACCGACACGAAACAGCTTAGGAGGAAGGTAGTTAAGTTGCTCAAGATACAATGGAGTGATGATGATAACGACTGTACGTGGGAGGTGGAAGAGAGGATGAAGGCAGCTCATCCTGAACTCTTCAAGGTATGGCCCTAAGGTGTCGTCTCATCTCACGATATTGTGACTTGTTCTAAGTTTTAGAATTATGTACGCTAAGATAGAATTGGATGTATGGTTTGTTGATTGCTATGGATGGTAGGCGTACAGAATAGTCTTCGGTTGTTTTGTTGCTTGGAATTTCGGGGGCGAAATTCCTAAGGGGGAGAGAATGTAACGACCCGTATTTTCACGGATTGAAACATCGTAAAGGAGTTGACCTTTGGTTGCATTTGTGTTAAGTTTCAGATTTTGGCAGAATTTTGTCTATGTCCTAAGTCGTAGCCGACTTATGGGTTCTGGACGAGTTAGTGTTAGGTCGTGGGTTAGATGTAGCGACCTATAGAATTATGCAACCTAGGATTTAGTTAAGTGTTAGGTCGGCAGGGTGAGTTAGCGACCTAAGGAACTGACCGACTTAAGTATATGGCGACTCAAGGGTAGGCAGACCTAGTGGGGTTAGCGACCTAGTGGTTACCGGGTCAGCATAGTTAGGTCGGCAACGACCTAGGGGAGCTGGGGTAGCAGGTTAGTGACTTAGTAGAGTGAGCGACCTATGGGATTGACCAACCTAAGGAATAAGTTAGTTAACGACTTAATAGTTAAGTCGTAGATGACTTAGGAGTTAGTGGTTAAGTCGTCTAGATGACTTAGTAGTTAGGTCGTATCCCAGTTTGTTCGCGACTTATGTTAGGTCGCGTGGGTGCTAAGTTGTTAGGTCGCAGGGTTTTGTAAGTCTTAGGTCGTAGCTTAGTAAGTTGTTAGGTCGCAGGTTGGCTTAAGTACTAGGTCGCGTGGGAGTCTAAGGTATTAAGTCGTAACCTCGTTATGTCGTAGGTCGCGCGAGATTGTTAAGTCGCGTAAGTTTTAGGTCGCGTGCCAGCGTTGTTGAGTTATTAAGGCACGCTAAGTCGTAAGTCGCTAAGTCGCGCATAGGCTAAGTCGTAGGTCGAAGGAAAGCGCATTGCTTTAGGTCGTCAAGTGTTAGGTCGCTGAGGAGTTAAGTCGTGACCGACTTAGGAGATAGCAGTTGTTAGGTCGCGGATGCTTCTGGTTAAGTCGTAGGATGGCAAAGCTTTAGGTCGTAGGTCGGCATAGTGTTAAGTCGGCAGCGACTTAAGGAGATAGCCGAGTTACGACTTAGGGTATTTTCTGCTATAAATAGGAGAGCTTCTCTTCATTTTTGGGATCCGGATTTTGAAGCGACGAAGTGCTGCCATTTTGAGAGCTCGACTTCTACACTTCTTCACTTCTTTTCTCCACTCTAATCTAGTGCTTCCATCCATCCAAGTTGAAGATCAAATTGAAGATCCAAGAGCTTAGATTGAAGATCTTCATCTTTTCAAGAGAGAGTTCTTCGTTTGAAGCGGATTCGTGATAGATCGAGCTTCATCCTTTGCTGTCCAGATCTGAAGCGTATTGATTTGGGTTTGTTTAGGTGATTTGGTGAGTGGTGATTATCTCTCACACGGATCCAAAGGAGTATATCAGATTGTTGGCTCGATTTGGTGTTAAAATAGTGATTTCCATGCATTTTCTTCATCCTAAGTGTAGATCCATATAGATCCATTGTTCATGATGATGTTACATCCATTTTATCAAATGTTAACCTATGCAAGTTCATTCATCAAGTTTGTAGAGATATAATCCATGTTTTCATGCTTATTGGACTTTCAACTCTTTAATTACGAAAATGCCATTATTGTTATAATTGTCTGCTTAGATCATATTTGGATGCTTGATTGCTTGGATTGATGTTTGATTTGATTGATTGTTATGAACTAGATGATTGATGATTAGATTTAGATCGAAGATGATTCAAAAGCCAAGGGAAAGGCTCTTGGATTGGGAAAGCTGCTCGTGGCATATGTAGCGGGATGATGAAGCTCTTATGCATAGATTTGATGATGTGATGATGAGATGAGGCCTTGCGAGGATGTAATGAAGCGAGGCAATCATATGATGAAGACTTGGTCTAATCCATACGGGATCATTCCAAGCATGTTGATAACTCGGTGATATGATTCGAGTTGAGGATAATGAATGGATATGAGAGTAGTCGTCGAGGAGGATGACTAGGAGGCTTGGATAGCATCGTTGTTGAAGGTTCTAGCATGCTCTAAGCAAGAGTACGTTTGGGCAGATTCGATAGTCCCAACGGCCAACTGTTGATGGTCGAGTACTCTGGGCAGATTCGATAGTCCTAGGCACGGGCTGCGACGACGTGCGGGAGTTATGTCTAGAACCGGGGTTTCCATTAGCCCTTGACGGACGGCTGAAAGAATGTGCCGGTCATTCAATTAACGGTGATATCGACGCAATGATATCAGTGATAGCCAGAGTCATGGATGTTTGGTTGTAACGTCATTTCGGACTCAAGAGCGGTATTTTCTGGGTGCTTATCTGATTTAGGCCTTGGTACTTGGAAAACATCGCCCTTGACTCGAGTGATAATAGCTTTACTTTAAATTGTATGCTCTGCTATGTTTGCTTCTGCTTAGTGTGTGTCTGGGGGCTATCACTGTAGAATGAGGTTGGAGTGGGAGGGTTGTATTCCTATTCCTTTTCCTTTATGCTCTTTTGGTATGTTGTTAGTTAATTTACTGCTCACTAAGACTGTTGTCTGACTCAAGGCTTTATGTTTTAACTCTTATTGCCTTGGGCTGTTCGTCCATTTTGGGACGGGCAGACTAGGTAGCAGGTGACAGGTGCTGTTCTCTTCTCACGATGCAGATATCGAAGACGAGCTAGTGGGTTGCATATTATCTTCTTATGTACTGGATATTCCGCTGTTTTGTATTCTCTGAGAGTTATGTAGTGAGGCTGGATGTATTGACTATGTGGATGCTTGTATTCAACTATTATGGAGTTTTATATGATGTCATTTTGTTATGTAAAGCTTCACTATACATATGTTCTATTGTATTTTGTCCATGCACTGTGAGTAATACGATAGATTCTGTTGTTTTAAATCTTACCTTGACAATCGTCCATGGTCGCCTGGCACACTTTACAGCGCTCTATCTGGTGATTTGGTGCAGGGGTCATGGGCGTTCGTCACAATTCACTGATATTACATTTTGATGTAGATTGTTTTGAAGTGATTTTGACGTTTTAAAACTACTGTCGCTTTGGCTTCAGTAACCGTCAAATTTTAAAAGTGGATTTTCAAGCGGATATTCCGCAATGCTGATTTTGCGACCCGTTTTTACGGTATTTTGAGAAGTACAATTTCTTTATCGAAATTGTTACTGATTTGCTGCTATAATCACGTGATTAGAAAAACGTTTAAAAAGGAAAATTGTTTTATAAATTTTTAACGATTTGCGTTTTCAAAAGAATGAGAAAGCGACTTAAACGATTCAGCAAAATCGAGGATTATGACCCCTTTCTTTTACTGTTTCGCTTAACTCCGGACTTGTCCAGTTGAGAATGTAAATTGTTATTTTTACAAAATAAATAAAATTGTTTTCAAGAATTTTAACAGTTTGCGCTTTCAAAAGAATGAGGAAGCGATTTAAACGTTTCAGCAAAATCGAGGACTATGACCCCTTTCTTTTACTGTTTCACTTAACTCCGGACTTGTCCAATTGAGAGTGTAAATTGTTATTTTTACAAAATAAATAAAATTGTTTTCAAGAATTTTAACAGTTTGCGCTTTCAAAAGAATGAGGAAGCGATTTAAACGTTTCAGCAAAATCGAGGACTATGACCCCTTTCTTTTACTGATTCGCTTAATTCCAGACTTGTCCGTTTGAGAATGTAAAGTGTATTTTTACAAAATACACAATTTTGCACTTTCAAGGAAACGATGAAGAGATTTAAACGATTTAGCAAAAGTGCGGAGTATGGAACCACACTTTTACTATTTCAGTTAATTCCGGACTTGTTAATTGAAATATCTGTTGTTTTGATGATTTTGCACTTTCAAGGAAACGATGAAGAGAATTAAACGATTTAGTAAAACTCGTGGTTATGGGACATGTGCGTTTGCTATTTTGGTTAATTCCGGACTCGTTAATTGAAATATTTTGATGCTTTCGTGTGCTTTCGAGCCACTATGAGGACCTTCGGGTCATTTGTTGGACCTTCGGGTCATTTGTTGGGCTTTCAGGCCACTTTGATGGACCTTCGGGTCAAATACCAGTACTAGACCTTCGGGTCACTCTGCGGACCTCCGGGTCAATCTGATGGGCGCCAAAATTATGTTGAGTACTTGGTAGGCTTCGGGCATTTGTTGATGCACGTGCGGCGAATTAAAAACTCGCCATCTGATGGGATCGATCCAAGCTTTTATGTTGATTTTCTAGTCTTCTTAATTGATTTCTACATATTTGTTGTTTCCAATTATCTGCAAGTAATCAGATATTTGTTGATATGAGTTCTGATTATCGTTTTTGATAATCGGGTATTTGTTGTTTCTAATTATCGCTTGTGATAATTAGATATTTGTTGATATGAGTTCTGATTATCATTTTCGATAATCGGATATTTGTTGCTTTTAATTATCGCTTTTGATAATTAAATATTTGCTGATTTGAGATTTAATTATCGCTTGAGATAATTAAATATTTGCTGATTTGAGATTTAATTATCGCTTGAGATAATTAAATATTTGTTGATTTGAGATTTAATTATCGCTTGAGATAATTAAATATTTGTTGATTTTAGATTTAATTATCGCTTGAGATAATTAAATATTTGTTGATTTGAGATTTAATTATCGCTTGAGATAATTAAATATTTGTTGATTTTTGATTTAATTATCGCTTGAGATAATTAAATATTTGTTGATTTTAGATTTAATTATCACTTGAGATAATTAAATATTTGTTGATTTGAGATTTAATTATCGCTTGAGATAATTAAATATTTGTTGATTTTAGATTTAATTATCGCTTGAGATAATTAAATATTTGTTGATTTTAGATTTAATTATCGCTTGAGATAATTAAATATTTGTTGATTTGAGATTTAATTATCGCTTGAGATAATTAAATATTTGTTGATTTTAGATTTAATTATCGCTTTTGGATAATCGAATAATTGTTGAATTTGAAATTTGACTATCGTTTTTGATAATCGAATATTTGTTAATTTGAGAAATTTGATTATCGTTTGTGATAATCGAATATTTGTTAATTTGAGATTTGATTATCGTTTTTTTATCAAATATTTGTTGAATTTGAAATTTGGTTATCATTTGTGATAATCGGATATTTGTTGAATTTGAAATTTGATTATCGTTTTGCTAATTTGATATTTGTTGATTTGTTTTCTGACTATCGTTTAGATCATTGGATGTTTGCTGATTTTATGGATAAGAGATTTTCTAGTCTCTAATTGAGTTCAGGTTATGTTGATTGTATTGAATTGCTGTTTCTATCTATCTCTGTTGATAGTCAGAGTTTGCTGATTATGAAGTTCGTGTTTTCTATTTATCTGTTAGATAACTAGATGCTTGCAGTTTTGCGAATTGTGATTTGTGCTTTCTAATCATCTCTGTTGATAATTAGCTTTTGTTGTTTTTCTAATTATCATATCGATGATTAGACATTGTTGCTTTATGATTCTTTGTATTTTAACTATCTTGTTGATAATTGATTATCGCTGATGATTACATTTATTCAGTTTTGTTGTTTTCGGATTATCTATTGATAGTTGGATTATGTTGAAAATTTGTGGATTTCTTTTATTGGAATTAAAAGATATCTTTGGCATTTAAATTCTCGACTTTTCTTTTCTAACTTAACCAGTTTGTGTTAGAAAGAAAATTGTTATTGACAACCTTAATTATGAAATTGCGGGGACGCAATTTTTATAAGGAGGGGAGTCTGTAACAACCGGGGTTTTGCCCAAATCATAATCATAAATAAACGATTTATGTAGACAGCTAAATTGCTGTTTGTTGGAATTTTTATAACATTAAAATTTGCGTCAATTGGCAATATAAATTTGGTCGTTAATTTCTGTTAGAATTTGAGGTTGTAAATCGATTGAAATTCTTTTATTAAATTTTATTTATACAAAATGAACAAATAGATACACATAGAAAAATTTTAGCAACATAATTAAACAAAATAAAAAGAAAAGAAAAAAATAAAATAAAACATACCTCAGCCATACCTTCTCCATACCAGCCCATACCTTTATCACGATCTCTTTGCAAAAACCAGGTCCCCCTTATCTCTGTTAAAACACGAAACCCCCTCTTCTTCATATCAGATAAACGAACGAAGAAAAAAAAATGGTGACTCCAAAAATTGGAGCTTTCAGCGATTCTTCGATTCTCTGATAAATAATGGTGGTTGTGATCCTTTTCTCGTTCGATCTGAAATGGAGTCGGCTTTGTTCGATGTTTCTTCGATCTGAAAATTAGGACTTGACAAAATTTGGGTCGCCGACGTTTGTTGATTTGCCTTTTCCTCTGTTGATCGGCCGATTCCTCGAGCTAGATTCGGCTGCCTCTTCGTTCTAAGGTGAGTAGTACTATCTACTCACATCTAATTCGAGACTCTGATTTCCTAGTTTGTTCCAATTTAGGATTTTGTTGCTTGAGTAACTGGTTGACTTCGTTCTTTTTGGGCTTCGGCCATGCGATTTTGTTCAGATGCTAGAGATGATTTTAGCTACTTGTTTTTCGTAGTCATCACTGTTTGGTTTTGGCTTGTTTGAATTGTGATTTTTCGTTCGTTTTAAATTGTTGGTTTGAGATTTATCTGCCACCTTAAAGTTCATTCTGTTTTCATAGAGTTTGTAATGCTTTCGAACTGATTTTCGTTTGTGATAAAATATTGCTTGGATTTTTGCTGATGTAGATTTCGTTCGTTCTATTGTCTTTGGCACTGTCTTTGGTTTGAAATCTATTTCACGATTTTTGAACACGTTTCGTCTATGACTTCGGGATGACTTTGAGTTGCATTTCACTGCAGTTGTTTTTGTTCACCACTGATATTACTCCTGATCATTTTACTCGTACTATTCGAATTGTGATATCAGTGTTGATTTTGGAAGTTCATTCCAGTAAGGTACTTTGCATATGTTGTTATCTCGAGTTTCACTGCATTCATATTGTGATTGTTTCATCCTTGGTTGGTCTGTCGAACTGCAGTGCATCAATGTTGATATTTGCATTTTGATTTCATTGTAAATTTTGATTCTGTGGTCTGCACCTCATATACATTGTAGTGGTTGCACTTGTGATCGGTTCCAGTTGTTGTATTCCTGCTTGGTTGATTGGCATGGAGTTGCACTGTTCTTCCACTTCACCCGATGTTAACTGCATTCACTTCTGTTACCCTATTTGGTTGCATATACATTGCAATGTGCATCCAAGTTGATACTTGTACCTCACTGTTCTGTCTGCATTTAGTTGAGATGCATTTTGTTTCATGCTGGTGTTTGAGTTTCACTGTGGCACTTCTCTTTGCAGTGAGCTCTGTTGTGGGTTCTTTGTTGTTGGTAGTTGTCATGTGAGTTAGCTGTTTTGATTCATTCCATTTCATCTATATTTTGTAGTTGTTGACACGTTCACTTGTAGTCTGTTTGGATATTGATCTGCATTTATGTACTGCATGTTTGCAGTTTTTAGTTTGCATTCATGTACTGCACATATGTACTGGATATTGAGTTGCACATTCATGTTGAATCTAGACTGTCTTGCAATCTGCATCATGATATTCTTGGTTTGATGGTCTCTGGTCTTGTAGATAATTCACTCAGTCTCCTTTGCATTATAGTCTGCATTCATACTGAAGTATTTTGTTATCACTGTTTCACGCTGTCCTGTGATTACCACTTTCATATTGTGATTGTTTCATTTGAGTTGGTCTGATTCTCTGTTGTCTCCATATGTTCATCAATGTTGCAGTTTGCCCCTTTGTATTCAGTTGTGACTGCAGTTAGTTTCTTTTTAGTTGCAGTCATGCCTTGTTGGTTTGCATAGCACTAACACATTTGGTTGTATTTGGTCCTGAGTTCGAGTCAGGGCTCTCACTGACTTCGATTCACCGTTGAGTTCATTTGCCTGATGTATTTGTTAAGGCAGTGGCATTGATATTTTGAAGAGTTCCTGACTTGTTGTACATTTGACATTGATGCTTTGTATAAGTTTTTGGTCGAGTTTTGGTTTGTGAAATTCTGGTTCACTGGACCCTGCATTTCCATTGTGCATTCATTTCTGTTGTATTGTTTTGACTCTTGTACATCATTAGCCTGGAACTGCTACTTGATGCTGGTATTCATCAGATATTTTGATTGATCTTGTGCATTGAGTTGGCGAGGCAGTGCACATGTATGTATGTGTGTGCTGCAGCCACTCATTATAAATTTTAAATTGATGTTTCTTTTGTTTTGATTCATTGATTCGTTTCATATTTCGTATGGTGTATTGGCGAGGCCGTACACGCATGCGTGTACGGCAGCCAATCAATATTTTGATGGTTTTAAAGTGACAAATTTCGATCGTTTTAAATTGATTTAGTCGATTTGATAAATTGTTTATTTATCTCTGTTGATTTATTGTTTAACCCTGTTAAGTGTTATATTTACTGTTATCCGATTTCTTTGTTTAAAGAGTCGGATAGATGGGAATTTTTGCGACTGTCGTCTATTTGATTAGTATTGCTTCCGTGCACTAATAACTGAGTTTGAATTAGACTGACCCGTGTATTATTTTCTTTTGAATTTAATACTCGGGTCAGACCCGAGTTATTTCAGGTTGTAGATTTCCTTCTTTGAGTTGCTGTTCGGGATATGAAGACTTTTCACATCTTCTGAAGTTGTCTTTGTCATTTTGTAGTAGTCGTGTCAAATTGTATAGGTTGATATGTATCCATGTGTATTAGTTGATAATGTACGTGTGTATATAACTTCCAGAGTCGACGGTTGTAGTTATATCATATGTATTGTGTCAACTATGTTGTAACTGACATCAGTTATATATATATATGAGACTTTTGTTTTAATCTGTGTTTTGCATTTATATTATCTGTGTTATTGTTATATCTAATGTCCTAAACTATTATGAACCATCGTAGTTTGTTTTATACTGATAATTGGGTATGTCGATGGGAGTAAACAAATAAGATGAAAAATGAAAAGTATATATCACTCCTATCGAGGTAACCAATATTAGTGTAAGGCCAACTACGGATGGCCGCTCCTATCCAGCCTTATTCTTCGTAATAATAGACAGTATTTCTTTTAATACTCTTTGTTATTATGAGCATATAGGTGGGGCCTCACAAAGCCCGATTCTCTCAATATCTAATCAAAGTTTTTCAACAACTAGGCGTATTCTTTAGTACAAGGTAATGATGTAGTTTAACGATTTTTAATTTGTTTTTTAACCTAAATCGTGTCTTGGATTTGTTGTGTAATCTATGCAATGTTGATGCACTTGTAGTTGAACTAGACATGGATGATTGAGAGATTGACGACGAGGCGATGGTAAAATGTTACGATGAATTTGAAGCTCAAAGGGGCATTGCGCATCACAGTGATGTAGAATTTGTTCCAGAGACGCAATTTAACCCGATACCTCATAAGTTCCATTCCAGAACATCATCTCTCAATACTCGCTTACGCGAAGTTGTAGCGAACTAAAGACCGGGGAAGCAAATTTGCATTGATGGGAACATACTAATGCCTCTACATCATGTTGGTCCTACGCTATCATCTGGTGCATATCCAGGTTGTCGATGTGGAAATGAATGCGTGGTTGTCGTAGCCAAAACTGAAACTAATGCCGGAAGTAGATTTATGGTTGTGTTTCGTATTAAGATCACATGATGAATCCCGGTGAAGTGCAGTGCTATAATTTTATGAAGTGGATTGATCCTCCATTGTATGCTCGGGGAGTGGATTATGCCCTCGAGATGCAAGCTAAAGTTAGGCGTTTGAAAAAGTTAGTTGAAGAAATGAATTGAAAAGGTTGAAAGGGAAGAAAATGTCCACTTTAGCTTATGTTATATGTTTTGTTCATAGTGGATATGTTTATGGAACCGTTTCTGGTCAAGAAGCTTGTGTTGTGTAGTTTGTTTATTTTCATGTAATTGATGGATATCTGCATGTTTCGTTGAATGTATGTTATGTGTTCTCGGCAATTGCGTTATAAATGGTACAGATGTTTCGTTGAATGAATGTATGTTCGATGTTCTCTGTAATTGATGGTTATTTTCATGTAATTGATGGATGTTTGCATGTTTCGTTGGATGAATTTGTTTGGTTTTGTAGAGTTGTTCGAAGGCAGTTATCGAGCATGCACGGTGCTGATATGGGAAGGGTGGCCTTTTTTTTGGGTAAAGGAACCACCTTGGCGACTTTTCGGAAATCGCAATCGTGGTTACCTATAACAAAACAGACAGCAACCCTTCTTCTCCCCTCATTTCTAAAACATTCCCTTTTCTTCCACAAAACCGATTTCGGCCAGCAATATCAACACCCCCAAAATTTTTATTTTCCTAACTTTTATATCAAAATTCAAAGCCTATTCGGACTATGGCTAGTACATCCGGCATCATGGAGGATATTGGTAATGAAATCTTCTCCAATTTTGTGATTTAGGGAAAATTTAGGTTTTTTTAGTCTTCCTATTTTTTGCAAATTTTTCAAAGTTAGACGTTGTAGATTGCAGTAGGTTGTCATAGCTAGTTTATGTTCATTCAATTATGTAGAAATTAGTGCAGATTGACGAAAATAAATTTTTTGATCATTAGGGTTTAAGACATTAATCTTTGTGTTGAAGAATATATTAAGATGGAGCCCAGTCCAGTAGACCCGAGCATGCTATATCTATAGCCTAGACATCGCACGTCAAGTGAACCATATATGATGGTAATTTCCTACTATTTTTCGTTTGAAAAATTGAGTAAATAGTAATATATGTACATGTAATGTTAAATAGAGTGAAGAAGCAGACTTCACAATTGATCACTCCATTTCTCTCAATACAGTCACTTCTCAACATCCTAGAGTTTTAGAAGAGATTGACCAAGCTAGATTGTCGACAGTACTGAGGTTAGGCTACCTTTAGTTAGATCATCATCTCGTTACTGCTCTTGTTGTTAGATAGAAACCCGAGACGTGTAATTTCCATCTAACTGTCGGAGAGATGACGATCATACTAGGAGATGTGGCTGTGCTTCTAGGTTTGCCTATAGAAGGCAATCCAATGACTGATGATGAGCAGTATGACTATCTACAGTTATGTACCGATTGTTGGGTATTACTCCTCCTCCGGAACAAGTAAGGGGTAATGACATGGTGGAAGTGAAATGGTTCAGACATGCTTTAGCTTATGATATAGCTGAAGATGCTATAGAGGTTCAGATCCAGCAGCGTGCTAGAGCGATTATTCTACACCTTATTACTTCCCGTTTGATGTGTGGTCACTCAAAAAATCGAGTGGATTTGAAATGGCTACCATATTTGTCGATCTAGATGAGTGCGCCCAGTACTCATGGGGCGGTGTTGTTTTGTGTTACACCTATATGGAGCTTTCTAATCTCGCTCTTATGCTCACTAAACTTATAGGGGGATGTTTGACACTTGTTCAGGTATGCGTCTACTTTAGCTAGCTAAATATGTGTTATGCCATTCTTTAATATGCCTTTTTGTTGTTAATTGGTTTTTTTCTTCTTATAGCTTAGGTCATGGACATATCTACCTATTGGACGGATCCAAGTTCGAAATGTTGTCATTGATCACACAAAGCCTCTTGGATCTCGGTATAACTTATTCTGCTATGAAACTAATTTTCTAATTCAATATGTGTTTGTGCTAAAATAATGTGTGTTCGCCTATTGACAGATGGATTGGTCTAAAAAAAATCTCTCAAACTCCCCCGACGGAATGTACGCTTTTACCGCAATGAGCTAGATGTGCTAGACCCTACTGCAGTGACATGGACTCCATACACACAGGATGTGCTAGAGGGACTTCTCGCTATCCGTACAGCCGCCAGATATCTATAGACTACTAGGTTGCCACTCATTTGCAATACACGTACTGCACACCACTTACCCGATCGGGTAATGCGACAGTTTGGCATGGCGCAACATATACCGGAGATGCCCTAGTATATACCGAGGAGTATCAGAAGGGGGAAATTGCAAATTCTATAGAGATATGGAATCAAAACCATTTGATTACTCAAATTAAGAGAGAGTCGATCACCCCTCTTGAGACTTATATGAGGTGGTATTGGAACATCACACATAAATATGTTCTACAAGCGCCAGTACAAGCTGTTCCCAGCAATCCGTACACCCCCTTGTGCACCTCTTGAGAGAAACGTTGTAAGTATACTCAATTTCGTTACTTTAAATATACAGTAATAAAGATAACTAATTTTCATTGCGTTGTATAGGTTGATGGCATTTACAAGGCGTTGGAAACAGCCTAAAATCTCGAACAACATCTAGAACACGATGCACAGTCGAAAGGGATGTGCATGAACATCAAAAACATTCTACGCGCTTTGTTGGGAAGGAACAAATTAGAAAGACCGAGACGTCCTTCTCCCCTTATACCTCCACCTCCTACAGATGTACCTCCACCACACGCAGATGCACCTCTACTCCTACTCACATACAGTCGGCGAAGTAAAAGAGGCGAAGGTACTTCGTTCGAAGGAGGAGGTTCGACATCATAACAACAAGAATATTACACCCATGGTCCTTCTCAACCAGCATGTACAATTGATCCTTCAACCGAGATCGACGAAGAAGAATACATGTCTTAACGGTCGGAACATCGTTGTTGTCATACACCTTTGCCAGTTCGTCGCTTGCGAAGATGATACAAGCTTTTTTAGTGGATATGGCTTTGGAGTTTGCTGCATGCACATTTGCATTTGTTGTCATTTATGTGTGTTGTTTATGGTATGGACGTGTTATTATCATGGATGTGTTATTATTTCCATAACTTCGCATTTTTTTGCAGTGGATATACATTGGATTATGAATTTATGTCACAATTGTGTGATGCGTAGTATATATAATATGTTTATTTGTCGTTGTTGTTTGTTTTGCTTGCTCGGTGCAGTTTGCCACGTTGAACGACGCAGAAATGGGTTGTGGTACTTACTACTGTGTTTTAACAGCAGAAGTCCACAGGCGAATTTTCCAAAGTCACCTATTGGCGATTTTTGAAAAATTGCCAGTTGGCGATTTTCAAAAACTCGCCAATATGCGACTTTTGAATATTTCGCCAGTTCATACCTGCTGCAAAAAACTTTAAAGTAGAGTGTTGTTTAAACACTTATATCATGTGATAAAATATAACCAAAGGCATTCAAGTTAGTCCCAGAAACCGCAGTAAACAATAACCAAAAGCATTCAACAATATCCCAGAAACCAAAGTAAATTCATAGTAACCAAAATAACTAATAGCAACATAACCCCAGAAGCCACATCACGCGGTTAGTTTTAGCATACACAACATAAAGTCGGGTTCAATTACATAAATGTTAAACAATACAAAAACACTAGATGACAGTACTGCATCGCTTACGGCTATGCCCTTGCACATCGCATTTTCTACACCTATTTTATTTGGACGACTGGCTCTCGTCCATCACCCCTTTGATCCGTGTAGACTGCGGCCTCCCCGGTTGTCATTTCATAGATGGCAGCAATATCTTAGGACCGTTATATGTGATCCAATATCTCCAATCACGTATAGGATGAAACTCGGGTTTATAAGCAGCTTTGTAATTGTCAACAGAGTACCACCTTGACGCTAAGTCATGGTGTGCTCTATTAGCCCCACTTGTTTGCGCCAAACAAGCTGCCATTACATGAGCACATGGTATCTTCTAGAGTAGCGGAAAGTTGCAAGTGCACGAGCAATTGTTGCCATCGATTATAACTTTTTATTCATCACCAAAATAGTGAATAACCTACCATTCTGTTTGGCTAAATCGTACAAGTCTACAGCGATGCGCTTCACTGGCCCTTTCAGCTATTTTAGCTTCCCACTTTGGAGTCAAGCGTGTCGATAGTTCATCAACAATTTGACGACGCTTATAGAAATATTCTACTGAGCGAAAGAATATTCTTGCAACCAAAGCCTTTATACATAAAGATCTAGCCCCTTTTAATACACCGTTAAAACTTTCAGACGCATTAGTGGTCATAACATGAAAGTGTCCTCCATCGTCTTTGCATAATGCCTAGTTTTCTTTAAAATTTCTCAAACTCCTCTCAATTCAATCATGCACACGATTGTTTGTTGCTTTGATCTCTTCTCTAATTTTCATGTACTCAACTACCTCAGATGCGCACACTGCTGAATAAAATAACCCTATTAATCGCTATCTCTGAATCCTACCGCTTGAAAGTTGGCTTTTATATTCCTTGCGCAATATCAATATTTGTGTGGTTGTCACCATTTTCCTTGTAAAGCTTTCGGAATTCATTTCATCCCATCCGATATGAAAGTAATACAACGACTGCATACACTATGTATGAATTCAAGCATGCACGAAAAAAACCAACCCCAAGAATCACATGACTCTAGTTCAACAACTGCGTACGCCAAAGGAAAAAGACAACCATCTACATCACCGTGGTAGCAACAAGCAATGTGCCTTTGTATTTACCGTGCAAATGCGTCCCGTTAATACATAACAATGGCCGACAATGCATAAAACATGTAATGAAAGGCCCAAATGCCCAAAACGCACGATCAAATACTCCAACTTCATCATGTGTCACATGATCCATAGAGCCAGGGTTCGTTCTCTTTATCTCCTCAAAGAACTGTCGTAATGTCGCATATGATTCTACCCAATCACCATAAATTCTCTCTATTGCTTTGTTTAATGCTCGCCATGCTTTCATGTAACTAATGTTGATGAACAACTGATCGTGTACAAGCACTTGCACTGTACCGACAGAAATATCCAAATCGGCTTTGACAAAAGACATGATTTTTGTCACAAGAAATTTCAAAGTCCCTTGCTTATGGTTGGAATTAATTGTTGGGTTGACACAAGTATGTTCGCTTGGATACTTCCGAATTTCCCACCATCCCGACTCAGATTTTTTCGAAACTATCGCATGTATCCTCCAAGGACAATTACCTTCAACGTTACATATAGCAGTGTATTTTGTTTTGTTTGACTTGATTGGCTTGTATGAAACAACATGCATAATAGACCATTCCGTTAGTTGTTGGAGAAACTTCTCTTTTGTCTCGAAAACCATTCCAACACCGAAACCACCTTAAACGCAAGCAGTTGAAAATCGTTCGGCTGCAAACTGAAGGTTAGCAACAACAGATCTTGCTAGCATTTGTGTAGTGCAAAGATCATCATCTAAAGGTACTTCAATCTCGGGTTCATCACTATCACCATAATTTTCATCTGCTGTAGGAAAGTTATAGTTCGATGGGTCGTTGTTAACTTGCATTCTTTGAATCCAAGAGTCTTCATTAACATTCCTAGAAGCCACAACCATGCTATCGACTTGAGGTTCTTCACCTACCACTTCATTCCCATTAACGTCCATATCATTGTCAACATTTGCATTAGAAGAATAAGCGGATGGTCCAGCACTCCATTGTGCAGCAGAATAGACTGTCATATACCTGATTGAAATATAGGAGTCAACTAACCAACAATACATACCAGAAGAGATGAAAGAAAGGGTCTATCTATAAACATACCTCTGACTCATATCATATAGTTCAGATGGATTGGGATACATTGACTGCGACATATTAGCATTTACTGGTTCATCACTTTCGTCATGATGAATGCCTTATTGCTAGAAGCTATTTAAATTACAACAAAGCGTAAGAAAATATAACTACATAACATTATATCCACCTATTCATCAAAAAAATGTTACCTCACACTAATATTTGCATCCATATGCGGTGTGCAATAAAGAATGCTTTGTTGCATAAATGGTTGCAAGTTTGTGTATGGCATGAACCCGTACTGCATAGATGGAGGACAATATCTTCCATCATTTACGTAAGGATTATTGTAACTAGGAGATACATGGTCAGCAGATGGATTTGCCGTCTCCAACATCTGTGTATAGTATCCAATTCCAGTACTTGCTACATGAGATGCCACCTGCTGTTCTTGATGTTGTTTTGCAACTTTCCCTATGTATAACTCAATCGATTTTGCAACAGCAGAAAACTTTACTTCTACATCATCATCGTCCGCTAATGCTATTGCTTTAGAACCCGAGTCTGTGGGCCAGTTAACCACTAATTCAATTACAAATTCTTCTTTATTAATCTTCGTCGTTTTGTAAACAGATTCTTTTAATTACGTCAATTTGCAACCTTTCCACACTCTTCTTGGTTTACACATACCGCCAACATATTTACCATTTCTCTAATCATCAATAATTAGTTCGCCATCGTAGTAGCAAAGCGTAGGAATCATATTTTTCACCATTCTACAAATCAATATACAAATCTTTCAGTATGTACGCATGTACAAAATTTGTTAACTTACTCAAACTCATTATTCACTTTATCAATTTTCAGAAATTACAAATAAAAACTAGTGTTAAATGGTTGTACCTTCAACTTGATGAACTTTGCTAAGCATCGTTGACTAGATTTATAAATTTAGCCCTAAACAAACGTTTTAAAGATAGAAATTTTGATTTCAGAATACAACAGCCATTAACAGTCTTTTGTTTTATTTTTTGGTAAAGGTAGAAGTGAGAGAGGAAGTTAGAGTGCTGACTAGATTCATTTCAGCATTTGTCTATTTTTCAAAAATCGCCAATGGGTGATTTTCCAAAAATCGCCAAAGTTGTTATTGGCTTTGGCGATTTTTGGAAAATCGCCTATTAGCGATTCTTGAAAAATCGCCCACGTCAAAACTAAAACAGGCTTATTTCTGTAATTATTTTTCAAACTGGCCAATTTCTGTTATTTTTTTTCAAAAACAAGGCCATAGTAGCAAAATTTCCTTTAGAATATTTTATAAAACCATAAATTTATAATCTCTAAAAATCAACTTTTATTTTAGAAAAATTATTAAACTTATAAATTTTCCAAAACCAACTTTGAAATCCCGTTTAAATCAAATCATTATTTATAGTATTTAATACACCAAAAATAGAGCCCAGTGGTACTAAAGCACTAAATAAAAAAATCATATTCATGTCATCCAATATAACATCCAACATATCATATATCACAATATATATTAAAATAAAATCAATAGTGTGAGGAATCCCGTTGGATCCCTCCAACCTGTCCCCCTGCATCAAATACAGTATATTTTCAAATAATATAAAAATCAACCGCTTCGAGACGGAACTCGTATACAAAGGGTCATCCGCTCTTACACAGGAACATAATAGGGTCTCATCCGCTCTAGGGGCGGAAATATATTCAAACCAACAATATAATTTAGTATATTATCCAAACAATCAATAACGATCAGAAATAAATATCCAAACATCCAATAAATAATATTTATTGACTATGTAAATTTTTTGATTAACAAAAAGGTGAGATTAACTCACATTGATTTTAATAGTCATCACGTTCAATTTTAACCCAAAATTCCAACTAGCTCCAAATATGTCCAATCCATTTCCATAGTGTAGTGCTCGCTGATATGAACGCAACGCAACTTATCACGCTCGAAACGGACCTCGTATGAATTAAATATGGATTAACTATCATTTGATATAACTAATTTAAAATTAACTTAAATAATTAAATATTTTAAATGAGTTATCCTTCCTCCCTCTGGTATACGCTCAAAATCGCGATCCCCCAGGCCCGCTACTATCCCACCTCGTCGCCGCCGCTTGGAGCATCAGACCATCACCTCGTTCCACCTAGAGGAAGCCCCTGCTCCACTTCTTCGATCGAACCCAGTTTTGACCTTCGAAATGCCACCCTCGCCAAGAAATTGGACGCGATAGCGCCGCCGAACGCAGTCCAAATTCAGCCTCCATGGCTCGCCGCGACCTCATCCACTGCCACCAATCAACTCCCCTCCCTCTCGCCGTCCTTTTCTTAGTTGACAACGTTGGCTAATACGGCCTTTAACATGGCGAACGAATCATGGCCGTTGGATTTAAGAGGGTTTTAAATTTAAATTTTTGCAAACATTTCTCTCTGGTAACACGCTACTTTACAAAGAAGTGGAGGTATGGGCACGACGTGGGCGATATGGACAAACATGCTATTATTTGTATTTTAAAATATCCATCCAACATACTCAAAAATCTCGGACTCCAAACGAGGCGTGCCGCCTGGCGTTCTATATGTTATAACCCTATTCCGAACACACTGGAATTAGTCTCGAGGCTTAATTCGACCATATGCAGAAGACAGCTTTTCAAACCCAATTATTTATATAAATTTCTTTAATTAATTTCTACGCATTTTGATCTGAACGCCCAAATGATACGTCCAATCATCATGAAATTTGATGGCATACAATAACATACTATTACGGATCTAATGAATCTGGTTTTGTCGAAATCCGAGACAGTGCCCCAAAAGGCAATTTTACTCGTTAATTAAAATGACTAATTTCCAAAATTAGTTAAATCACTTTTTAAATCCAAATTAAAAGTTCTCTATCTTCCTTCCTGTTCAAATAGAAATTAATTCAACTTTTGAAATCATTTTCATTCATATTAAATTCAAGATTCAATTATTTAAACAATTTCAATATTAAATTCAACAATTTAATTATCAAAAAAATCGTTAAATTTGAAACTCAAGTTATTTAACTTATAAAAATAACTTTTCAATATTTAAAATAAATTAAATATTCCAAATTTGAATGACTGAAATTCTAGGTCGTTACATTCTTCCCCCCTTGAAAAGAATTTCATCCCCGAAACTACCAAGTAAAAAATACGTCACAAACCCATTAACTTTTCAAAACAATTAGTTAAAATGGATTACCAAATTTCTAAGTCTTTCAACTCAATTCATAGTTACTAACTAATACCATTTCAAGTTATAGAACCAAAATCAAATTTTTAGTTATTAAAAATTTTTCCTAAAATTCTCAAAAAATTTCTAACGCCTTAAATTTACGGAAAATTTTGCCAACGTCTCATTTGTGCGACTCAATCGTATAAATTTACAAGATATATATAATCACAAATATACATCTCATCTTCAAGGATGAGGCATCCCATAAGGAAAAATATAAAAATATGATGTAATCCGAGATGTGTACCTTATTTTAGTATTAGCAAGCATATACAATCAATATAACACGGAAGCGAGCTCCAAATGCGAAGCATACGCCATCTGCATCTACTAATCACTCAACAAACAATGAGAACAACTATATGGATGGTAATATCAATATATAACATAACTACTGCAATATCCATATGGTAATGAATCATATGTAACAAAAGAAGTCATCAAACAAATGATATCCATTCAATTTATTCATAACCATTTCGATTTGCATTTTTCAGTGTCAACTTTTAATTTATACTTCCATTATATCTAATTCATTTACACCCAATTTACTTATGTTCAATTGATTTGCACTCCATTTATTTACATTCCAAATAATCAATTTTCATTCAGTCCATTTGCATTCAATTGGTTTACATCAAATTCAATTATTCTTATTAGTTTTCTTACACCTATTTATTCACATTCGTTTAATCTGCATTCAATTTAAACCAAATTTTATTTTTCATATTAATTTCACTTTCATTCCATTCATTAATATTCACTTATTAATATTTGCTTTAAATTTAATTTATGTTTAACAACATTTCATCCCATATTCAATTCATTTATGGGTCATTTCAAAAAATCATTTCATTTTAACTTTTTCTAAGTTAAATTTTATTTTTTCCTTTTTTTATTCAGTATATGTAATGACCCGTATTTTTTGATAATTAAAATATTAAATTAAATAAGTTTTGGAATTTAATGTTGTGTAAAATTAAAAATTTAACATTTAATAATGAGGAAAATAACTAGAATGTAATTTTTGTAATATTAAGTTAAGGTAATTGATAACTATCTTAATGTAATTTCAACTAATCGAAATAATTGTAAAGTTAAATTGGTTATAATCGTAAATAAGGAATAAATTCAATGTCGTGTTAAAAAGAGAAATTATATGTAATTAATTGAAATCCGGTTAATATAAAATAACTAATCAGTATGTGAATTTATTTTTTTATTGTTTGTAAACAATAAACATAGAAATATGTTTGAACTATTAATGTGTAGTGATTGTTTAATTATCATTTCGTTATTTAATCCGTTGAAATTAAATTGTAAATCAATTGCAATTAAATGTAATTAAATATTGCTTTAATATGAATTTGGATGACAACTGTAGAATCTTTATGTAATGAAAAATAACCAATGTTAATTATATACATAAGATGATAGTTGGTTGAACAATAAGATGTAAATCGGAATAAATGAATTTATTGGAATTTAAATTATCATTAATGAATTATAGCAATTGAAATTGAACACTATCATTAGTGCAATATTTAACATTGGATAGGACATGGAAATTTGTTTTAACAGATTTTAAATTACTAGGTAATTAAAAATGATAAAAATTGGCTAACTTTTGAATTTGAATTGAAAGTTGATTAAATTAATTTAATAATCAGTTATTTAATTAACGTGGAAATAGCCATTTTGGCCACTGTCTCGGATTTCGATGAAACCATTTTCATCGGATCCGTAATGGTGAATTATTGTAAGATTTCAAGTTCCATAGCGATCGGACTTGTCGTTTGATCGTACGGACTCGGAACGCGTAGAAATCAATTTAATGAATTCAATTGAAATAAGCTGATTTTAAAAGCTAACTTCTGCGTACTTTTGAATTAGGGTTTGGAACTTGTTCCATTGAGTTTAAAAATATCGAAAACATCTATTTTGATATATGGGATGACCTGCTTTCGTTTCGGAAGCAGAACGGGCTTTTTGTGTTATTATTGTCGTTTCGAACCAATTCGATATGTTATTCATTCTTATCGAGCCTTGTCTATATAAATAGTTTTTCTAACCCTAATAGCCTTTTTTTTTCTTATTCCTATACGTACAATTCTGTCTGTCTATTCCTATCTCCTCTCTCCAATGGCAGAAACCTATTTTCAAATCAAAACCCTAAATTCAATTCAAAAAACCAATTTCAAATTTCAAACTCTCCAAACCCTATCATATTATATACCGTTTCGAAGCTCTCGATGAGCACAATCCACTATTGCTATTCGTTTTTTGATTCGAGTCACGGTTTGGCCAGAAATTATCAAATTATTTTAGACCGTTCATATTGAGTTTACGTTTTTAACGGTGGATCTTCGACGATGGTTCGATTGGAGGGTTCGGGTCTGTAGAGGATGATAAGAGAAGTTGATCTGTGGTTTGCATCGTGTCAGAAATGCCTGGAATCGCCTCGATCAGCAAGATAATAGTAACGGCGACGTGATTGCCTGGAGTGGCCGGAGGTGATGGCAACTCTGCAGTGGGGGCGGCTGAAGGTGGGCGTCGCAATGGTAGGGTCTGATCAAGGTGAATCTATGCGTGGGTGGCACGACATTGGCTAGTTCATCGGCGGCTGGGTATATATCGCATACGCGAGAGGAGCGGGTAGGGTTTCGTGCGTCTGAGTTAGGATGATGTGGTAAATTCTTTTTTTTTATTTTAATTTGAATTTTTAATTTTTAATGTTCTAACGTGAATAAATTTTTCATACGAGCTCGGATTTACGCACGGTTTTCTCCTTTGCGATCGTATTGGAATTCCGGACATTTTGGAACTAGTTTGGTCGAATTCTAAGACTATTATATTTTGGCCTTTATTTGGATTTTAAATCGATTAAAAATCAAAGGTGACTGTATGAACCCACTCACGACTACTAATCTATCTTATGTTAGTTAAATTCGATTTATAAAGTGATTAGAAATTGATTGGTTGTTGTTTGGTATATTTACATTGTCATTCTAGTTAAATCTGAATTTTATTGAATTAAATCGCCAATTGATTTAATATTGAATTTAAATTGCCAGTTAAATACCTGTTAATGATAATCAGTTAATTGTTGTTATTTATTGATTAATTTGAATGATGATTGTGATGGCTATTTAATTTTTGATATTGGATGACTGGATGCTATATTTATATATTGTTACCACACTGCAATTTCCCTTAGCTATTGTTAGTAAATCACTATGGGTTGAAATGATACACACCAGAACGATCTTATAGATTAGGAAAAAATCGTTATGGGTTGAATGATAGACTCGATCGGTTTTATGGATTTTAATTTAAATTCGGGATTGCGGGTTGAAATGATATATATCCATATCACTTGACCATATGGCAGAAAATTATATACGAACACCGGATTGGTTAAATTTAATGATTTTAAATTCTTAAATTTTGAATTCAGTTAAATGATATTATAAAATAAATTTTGATTCATATAAACTGAATTATTTTTCAAATCCAAGTTTTAAAATGTTGAAATTGGAACTGGTTTAAAGAAATTGTTTAAAGAATTTAAATTGAAATTTCAAAGTTGAATTTTGAAATATAAATGAAATTTATTAAAATTGAGTTATTGAAATGTTTGAATATTTAAACTTGGAAATCCACTAAATTTATATCTCAAACATGGATTTGAAATTGATATAGATTTAAATGGTTTTATTGAGAATCTGAATTGAAAGAAAAAATTGAGTTTTGTTGATTTAAAAGCTGGATAGGGTCCAGATTTGTTGAAATGAAAGAAATACTTTGATTTGACATTAATTTCAAATTTATTTATTTTAATATAAACTGTTTAAAGATGTATTATTTGAAATCCAGATTTATTTAGATTTTCAAGATATTTGTTACATAAACCATTTCAATAATCAAACCATTTTTATATTAAACTATTAAAACTATATTAACCTGTTTTTTTAACTAATTTAAACCATTTTAATATATTTTAATCTATTTTAAACTATTTTAAATTATTTAATCTATTTTAAACTATTTTAAATTATTTAATATATTTTAATCTATTTTAAACTATTCTAAATTATTTAATCTATTTTAATCTATTTTAAACTATTTTAATCTATTTTAAACTATTTACACCATTTAAACTATTTTAAAGTATTTTAAACTATTTTAAAACTATCTAAACTATTTTCTAAAAATAAACTGTGCAAGGCTAAATTGTTTATATTTAAATCCTGGATTTGAAAGCGAATATGGTTAATGATGTTATAACCTAAGTTGGGATTTGAATTGATATTTTCTAGTGAAATAACAAATTTTGAGAAATTATGATGATTTTTAAATGAGGGTTTAACCTATTTCGAAAATATGATTTCGAAAGTGAATATGATTTTGAAAGTGATATGACTTTTGAGAAAATGATATTTTGATATCAATATGAAATGGTTTGGGAAATGTAAAAGAACCATCAGGTGTGTAATAAGCGTTTGGCTGTTAAAGAGACCAGGATCAAATATTGTCATACTCTCTGCCAATACCGAAAACCACTTTAAGAACTGTGCACGTGGTGGAGATTCCAGAATGAAGTAGGATGGTTTGGCGAATGATTCTGTATGAGGTATTAACGTAGCTCTGACCCTCTTGGGTCAGCATGATGCGGCTAAAACAGGAGCCATGCCGGGCCAAGTGAGGTCGCACCTCCGATCGGACACATTTCTTCGATACCATATGTGACGCTCCACCCCGAGACTCACATTAACAAAGAGTATTACTGGGTAATACTGTCTGCTAATGCGGAGAATAGGGCTGGTTAGGAGCAACCATCTATAGCTTTGTCTTAAACATCTACTAAATACGTCAATTAGTGCTCTAATTTTTTTGTCTATCTCAAGTGGATCGACATATTCAGTAAATGCTTAATACAAAACTACAGGTGGCTAACGGATCTATTAGAACAAAAAACAACCACTAAATGTACATCACATCATAGAACAGCAGATAAACACTTATATATACACACATATACAGATACATCATAGTACGATATAAAATGATACATCATAAGTGGTTTGAAGACCACACTATATACAACAAGTCAAATATATACATATCAGAGTCAAACCAAAAAGACAACAACAACAAAAGGTGATAAATAGATATCCAAGCGGAAGCATCAAAGTGAAGCTAAGTCCAAAAGCAGATATCTAACCTGAAATAACTCGGTCTGACCCGAGTATAAAATACACGGGCCAGTCTAGCTAAAACAATCAGTTTAGTAAGATAAGTGATAATATGAAGCATAAGGTAAAGGGTAGGGTATCCTCTCGAATGAGAAGAAACCATAATAAGAGCTTGTCACTACTTCAAATGAATTACTTCACTAAGCATAAATAGTATCGAAAGAGATAACTCAACATTAAAATAACTAAGCATAAACATGCCTCATATCCTCGGCATAATCCCAAAACAACTATAATGGTTGAGAGAAACCATAACTCCTAAATAGGAGAAATCTTAAAACTCAAACTCGCCGAAATGGCAAACCCAAATATATTCTCATAATAGAGAAGTTTAAAAACACAAAATACGCCAAATATGGCAATCTCATATATTTCCAAAAAGAGATTATAAATCTCTAATTAACGCCAAGTGTTGGCAAACCCAAATCTCAAATATAGAACTCGAAAAGGAGTTCAAATTTACAAAGATGTAATCGCCACATATAATGTCTCGAACGGCTCAAATGTCAAAATATGTAAAATGGCGATACACTTGGAAAATCATAAATAACTCAATGAAATCATCTCAAAGATATAGCACGTGCTTATGGCCAAAACTGGCCAAGTATTGTTCTCTCAAAATAAGGCGCCATGTCTCTTAGACAAACGTCCCCAAGGACAACATCCCGAAGGACAAATAAATACGTCTCTTAGGCAAACATCCTGAAGGACAACATCCCGAAGGACAAATAAGTCTCAATGGACAAATACATCTCTTAGACAGACATCCCAAAGGACAAATGACCCGAAGGTCCAGTACTGGCAAATACGTCTCTTAGACAAATGTGTCACAAACTCTCAGATAGGTACCCGAAAAGTGTTAACGTGCGTCACATACCACACGTTCGCACTTAACGGTTTACTAACCGCTAGCCAATGCCAGACCAGAAAGTAGTAAAAATATTTTCCTCATCTTATCAGCAAATACGACCCGAATGTCAAAACGATCAAACAGACAAGTCAGGAATTAACTCCAAAGATAAACGCACGTGTCCCATACCACGTGTTTTACCAAATCGTTTAATTCTCCTTCTCATACGCTCGATTAGTGCAAAAACGTTTATTTTATATAGAAAATAATTTGTTTGAGAAAACAAGCTTTTAAAATAATTTTTCGAAATCGTTTTTGGAAAACAATCTTTGAAATTCCCTTATTATAGAGAATATATAGTTTTTATAGCTCAAAAATAATTTATAAATATTACATAATAATTATTTCAAAAGCCGATTCATTTTTAAAACCATTTCAAAATTATTTAGAAAAACCCGTGCTCGTAATAAAAAAAAATCATCGAAAAACACCAAAACCGACATTCGAATACATCTCAAAAATCGATTCATTTTGAATCACAAATTCACCAAGATTCTGGCTTGCCTATTGATAGGCTTCATGGCTTTCAAAACAGTTTAGAAATATCTCAAAAACAAGATGCAGAAGTCGAAAAATGGATTAGAAAACAAGGCAGAACACAAATGTGCACAGGCCGAAAACAATACCCAGGTCTGAAATCTTCTCCGGGTTCAACTTTCAGACATAATTCGAATGGTTTAATGACCTTGGAATGGTCTGAAATTTGATACAAACAAAATAGAACAATTTATCTATCAACTGGAAAAATATTCACTAAATTTCGACAAGAAATGATAAAGATATGAAATTTCAAACATGGACTCAGGCAATGTTGAATTCTGCCTAGGTCTGAAAACCCTCTTGGGTTCAATCTACAGGCATGAAACAGGTGACCAACTGCCTTAGATTTAACTTAAAATTGTTATGCACATATTAGAAAACTTTAACTTTCAAATAAAAAAAGAATCGTTGAATTTTGACAGGAAGTAAAAAAGATACGCTGTCTCAAACATGGACTGAGACCATGTTTGCAATAGCCCAGAAAACGGAAATGTACAGGCCTGAAAACAATCTCGGGTTCAACTTACAGGCATGAAACAGAGGATTAAACGACCTCAGATTGAACTCAAAATTGGTATGCACGTAGTAGAAACTTCAACTTTCAAATAAAAAAAGAATAAATGAATTCCGACAGGAATTAAAAGAGATACGCTGTCTTAAACATGAACTGAGGCCATGTTTGCAACAGCACAGAAAACGAAAACGGAAATGTACAGGCCTAAAACCATCTCGGTTTCAACTTACAGGCATGAAACAGAGGACTAAACGACCTCGGATTGAACTCAAAATTGATATGCACATAGTAGAAAACTTCAACTTTCAAATAAAAAAAGAATCAATGAATTCCGGTAGGAACTAACAAAGATAGGCTGTCTCAAACATGAACTCAGGTCATGTTTGCAGCAACTCAAATAGAAATGTGTACAGGCAAAAATCTGGGTTCGTATTGATTTTGCAGCAAAGTTTTTAGGTATCAAACGAAAGAGTTTTGCTATGAATTTTGCACACTTATACTACATAAGGACTCTCAACTGAAGAAAATCCGGTAGCATTTTGTTGTGGGAATTGGGAGAAAATGACATGTCAAGTGACATCCAAACTTAGTTTTCACAAAAACAAAATATGAACAGAAAATCAATATACTAAAGCTTTTTTTGCTTAGATTTTGTCATTTTGAAGCTTTTTCTTCAGCTAGCATTTGTGTGTAGTAACTCAACTTGTTTTTGAAGTGCAGAACCCGGATTTTTCATTGAAAGGTAGAAGCTTTGAGCTAGAATTGCCTTGGAGAACCTGTAAAAGCTTGAAATAGGAACATGCAAAAGAGGAAAAGCAATTGACAGACAATTCAATTCTCAAATTCAGATTTTGATGAAATATTTGTGTTTTGGAATGGATTACCTTTTGATTTCTCTTTAGATTTGATAAAAATATCAACTTGTTTGAAGATATTTGAAGATTAAAAGATTTAGGTTTGAAAAATTGGTGGAGTTTGCTATTTTCCGGTTTCCTTTTCTTACTGGAGAAGAAGAAGATAAAATGTACGTAGAGGAAAAATCTTTCTCATTTCTAGCTATGTAAACTAATGGGCTTTGGACCCAAATCTATTAATTAAGCCTATGTTAAATAATTCAACACTAAAACTAAATATACACACTTATATGTTAATAAAACAAACGACATTTTCTTCAAGTTTTTAACACAAACAAATCATGTTAACATACTTACATGCTAAATAAAATATTTTACACTTAATAAAAAGATAAATTTTATTTTAAAAAATATTTTTAGTATTAAAAACTCTTATTTTACGTAAATAACCAATTTACACAAATAAATGCATAAAACACCATTTTTAGCTCTGATAATTTTATAAAAAATATTCTTGCATAGAAAAGTGCAATAAATCATTCTAACATCATTTTCATAATCAAACTTATTTTGAAACCAAATTTCACCTCTTTATTTAAATTAACAGCGTTTAAAAATCAAATACTTCCTTTAAAAATTATTAAAAGAGGCATTTGGCAATAATTACAAGAATTATTGCATTTTCACTAAATAAAATCATATTTCATTCATTATTAACTCAAACTACCAAGATAAAGTTTTTAAAACATTATTTTCACATTTTATTTCCAAAAACCATTGTTTATTTAAAATAAACAATTTAAATCTCCAATTTATTTTTAATTCACAGTATTAAATTATAACCACCGTTATAATTTAATATTTACGGGTAACCATCAAAACCAAGGTTGTTACAGACTCCCCCTTTATAAAATTGTGTCCTCGCCATTTCTAAAGAAGAGCTGTATTCAACACTACTTATTTCATCAAGCAAAGAAAGATAGATAAGCTCGAGTTTAAAATTTCTCACCCCAACACAAGATGTTATAAAAACAAGATAAGATTGCTCGATTAATTCTATGGTTTTCCATGTGCTGATATTGGGATTAGCGGACCATTGAATTTCTACGAGCAATACATCATGATTTCGAACGCGTCTTACCTTGGAAACAAAATCACGGAAAGGATGCTACACAAAAGATCAATCGAGTGAGATTGATTCCTCAAGAGCTTCTCGAATAGAGTCGGGATTTAGTAAAATTTTATCCCGGTTTCAACCAACTAGATAATTGTCGACATGACTTTCTATATGTCACTACGGAAAGAGCCACACCAACATTAGATTGACACAACAGAGGTAAGAAAACTCACTAAGTGGTAGGTGGTTTCCTCAATACCACCAACCCAAACGACCGTGTAAATGCAAGTCGGTAGATAATTGCACAAAGGCAAGACAAACTCAAGGAATGGATTTTTGTACTCCTATTTAACTATACAAATATTTTTAAGGTTTTCAAAATCCATTTTTTTCATAATCAAATTCTCAAACTCAACATTTAGAAAATTTCCAAAACCTCTTACAAAAATCCAATTTTATTTTTCCAAATTATTCATTTTAAGTGAATAAATTCTACCAAAATATATTTTAGTTTGAAACATACATTTATACCAAGCATCAATTCCATTACACTCACAAAATAAGTTGAATACACATGACCACAAAGAAAACAAGTAAATTCCAATTTCTAACCAGCTGTAAAGAAAACAACTTTTGACCTGGCAAACATCAAAATCAGAGAACTCTTATATTATAAAAGTTGTTCTACTAAGTCTATGCTTTCCAACGATATAAAGATCATAAAAATCGGATTCAAGATTTTAAAGTTATGCTAAATTTACTTCCAGCCCAAATTTTAGAAATTATATAATAAGACAGAAATGTTTATTCACTTTCAAACCTATTTTAGACAGAATAAAAAGCAAAATCTTCTGAAGTGATGAAAGAAAAATTTATAGCTTTTAGAAGGCTCTTTTATTTGCAAAAAGTTTGAACTCATTCGGAGTTATAAATCGCAAGTTATTATTGTTTTAACACAGCACTTTTTCAAACCAAATTTCATCTTTCAAACCAATTTAAATTTTGAAATTTTCCCAAAACACTTTAATTTCAAATTTTATTTTCAAACAAGCTTTTTCCGAAATCATTTATTAAATGATCTTCTGTAACATCCTGAAATTTCAACCATTCGCATCCGTACATGTCGAATTTGAATTGCTCAAAATATCAGATTGTTAATTTACATTTGGCAAAACTCAACATATACAATAAATAAATAATCACAGAATCACAGACATACAGTAATATAACAATAATGCAACGGAAACAAAAGAAATGTAGTTCATGAAGCTACTATATATATATATATATAAAAGAGTTAAACAAGATAAAACAGAAGTCACGAATACATAGTTGTCTCAATACAATAGTCAAATACAAGATCTGAATACATCACTGGAATCAACTGAATAATTGAAAGCAGAATCGATATAGCTGGATCTCCACGCGAAGCTCCAACTCCAAAGGTGAGTCTCCGACGCAGCGGATATTACAAAAACAATGTAGATCGTTGAATGTAGCAATCGGTGGATAGGAAGATACTAAAATGCCCAAATTCGTTGACCCGAAGATACCGAATTCTAGCTATCCCGAACTCGTTGATCGCGCACGATACCGGGTTCAAAGATCTTCAATTCTTCGAGCGTTGATCTAGCGCACTAGATTCCGCGAATCAGCTTCTACAATCGTTGAATCGAGCGCACTCGATTATCCGAAAGAGGAGATAGGAGATTACACTCAACTACCGATTTGAATGAAAGCACAAAGCAATCAAAAGAGAATTTTATTCAATATTCAACAACCTTTACAAATGACTCACACTTGCTATTTATAGCTTTACAACTCAACATGCAAAACTTCAAAAAAAATACAAGTACTTAGGTCGGAAACGACCTACGACCTAGAATGGTGCGACCTAGAACAGACGCGACCTAACAAAGCATACGACATACCACAACGACCTAAAAACAAACAGGCTACGACTTAAGAACATATACAACACAATTCAGCAACTCACATAGGTCGTACACGACCTAAAGTACACAGCAGTTTTCCATCAACGACCTAACCTTCTTCGCGACTTAACATAATCAATGGCTCAGATTAACTCGGCAGAAAATCCAACGCATCCAGGCTTCCGCGACTTAAGAACATGCGCATCAGAAACTTCGCGACTTAAGCTTTAGGTCGGTAACGACCTAAAACATGTAGCGACTTAAGGACTTCACGCCTTAACTCCTTGCGACCTAACTTAGGTCGTTCCATTTTAGCTTATAGTACCTTTAACTCGTTAGGTCGAAGCTCTTTCCCTGGTGACATGATAGGTCGTTCCCACGACCTATGCCTTAGCTTGTTAGGTCGTATGCGACCTAAAAAGAAGTTAGGTCGCTCCAGTATCTCGTTAGGTCGTAGACGACCCAGAATCTTCTCCTTAGGTCGTAAACTCGAGTTAGCTCCTTCCCCTGGTTTCCAGTTAAGTCGTAACTCCTACTCACATGCCTCGCATGCTTCCTTAGGTCGAAGACGATCTATAGTTACTTCTTTAAGTCGTGTGCGACTTAGCCCCTTAAGTCGTGAACGACTTAGACCTTTATCCTGAGCTGCATCAGTCTCGAACACTGAGCCACTCAGTCTGACCCGAGCGTAAAGCAAAACACAAAACACTCGAGTCAGGATTAACATTCTTATATCAATAAATCCAACTCAAGTGAAATATCAACTGAAATACAGTAACTTAAAGGATGTTTGGGATAACCACCCTCTAAGGATCCGTTAAACTATCTACTATGTAGCAATATACGCTATTATAATAATGTCTACAGTAAAGTATACTATTTAAAAATAGCGTTAAGGCTTTATATTTTCCACCTTAACACATTTTTAGGTATGCCAATAGTCTATACAGTATCGTAATACCCTGTAAACTAGAGCTACCAGTGGATACTCCATAGGTAAGACACAAATCAAACTCGTAGTAAAGCACGCTATGGTAGGTGACACGGCACAACTAGGCAATGCCAGAGTAGATATACCAATTACCCATCCGAACTGTTGGAAACTCAAAGCCGCAGCAATCGCCCAACTCGAGCCACACTCCCGAATCAAGGGGTGCACCTAATCAATCACAAAGTAATAGAATGGTATACGATGGAATGTGTTCGATCAGAGGAGCTACCTCATTGGCCTGGAATCGCTCCTGTTTTAGCCACCTTATGCCAACTCACGGGAGTTGGGTCCACGTAAATATACCTTAGAATCATCGCCACCATCCTACTTCATTCTGGAATCTCCACCGCGTACACGGCTGTTAAAGTGGTTTTCGGTATCAACAGAGAGTATGTCTATATCTGATCCCGGCCTCTTTAACAACCAAACGTTAGTATAACACCGCGGTCATTTCAAAATAGTTTATACTTCAAAAACCAAAATATCATTTCCATTTCAAAACCATATCAATACGATATCATTTTCACTTCAAAACCATATTAATACAATATCATTTTCATTTCAAATATATCTCTTTCCAAAATCATATCACTTTCTTAAGTTATAACACTTCCGAAACCAAAACACTTTGAAATCATAATATTTTGGAAAACCTTAACTTTGAAATCATAATTTCCACCCTTAAACAGTTTAGATATTAATAATAGTATATATAATAAAATAGTTTATAAAGTAAAATAATTTATAAAGTAAAATAGTTATATAAAATAGTTTATAAAGTAAAATAGTTTATATAAAATAGTTATAAGTTAAAATAGTTTATATTAAAATAGTTTATATTAAAAATATTTTATATTAAATATAGTTTATATTAAAAATAGTTTATATAAAAATAATTTATAAAGTAAAAATTATGAATAGTTTTAATTATAATTTAAATTTACTTTATATAATAAAATAGCTTCCTCATCTTCCACAAATCGATTCAAATCAATTCAAATTTCAAATTCAAATTTAATCCAATCTCAAATCATCAATTTAAATTTCAATTCAATTAAACATTTCAAATTATATCGATTTCAAATATCGATTTGAAACACAAAATAAACCATTAAATTTCAATATATTTCAAAGCTTTAAATATTTCACATTTCAAAAAAAAAATTGATAATTCCATTTATACCTCAAATTTAATTTCATTACAATTAATTTATGAAATATTTATTTAATCATTTCAATAACATCTAAATACAACTTTAATTTTCAAATTTAAATAAACAAAATATCCCATTTATATAAGTTTGAAATATCCATTTAAGTCACCTTTAATCAAATTCAAGTAATAAACATATCTTAAAATTTTGAATTTAAATAAATTTCAAATCAAACTTATTTAAGTATAATTCTTAAATAATTAAAATTCCAAATCAATTTCAAATTTATCTTTCAACCTGAAACATTATAAACTCTATATTTGAAAATATAAATTTTACATAAATACTTAAACATATTTTATATTGATTAAATCAACTTTATTAAATCTTTAAAATCAATATTTATTTAAACCATATATTTCTTTTCAAAACATAGAAATCATTTTCAATATATATATATATATATATAGACCAACGGTGTTTGTATATAATTTTCTATCCTATGGTCAAGTGATATGGATATTTATCATTTCAATCCGCAATTTAAATATATATACGGGTATATGTCTTTTCAACCCGCAATCCCAAATTCAATGTCAATGAAAATCGCTTGGGTTTATCATTTCAACCCATAACGATTTTCTCCCATTCTACAGATCGTTCGGGTATGTATCATTTCAACCCATAGTGAATTCTATACTAACAGGGAACTTGCAGAGTGATAACCGATATGATAAAATATAGTAATCGGTAACAGGCATATATCATCAGTATAAAATAACAGATAACGGTGTCAGATGTCACAAGTGAATAGATGCAGATAATAACATATATATAGCAATGTAAATAACTAACAGCAGCATATTTCAATTGTCGTTTCAATTGAAATCAAATTTAATAAATATAAGAACATTAATCGTGAGTGATTACTCACCTTTCGAGGCTAGAGATAATACATAATAGAATGAGTTATAGATCCAAGCATGAATTTCGAAACAAAGCACGATGGACTCGGGTTCGACGGACAAGCTGATAAATCAGAATTAGTGGAAACAAATCAAATCAGTTTTGATATAATTTAAACAATATGATATTATATTATTAGTTTCCTTAAACCCCATATTCAATCTTAAAATACATATACATTTTTAAATCAAATCTTAAATTTAAACATATATATATATATATATATATTGAAATCAAAATCTATATATATATATATATATATCAAAATCATTATTTCTGAACCCATCAACTAAAATAAAAAATATCTATACATAATTTTCTCTGAAATCAATAAAAAATTTTTTGAAACCTCAAACTTATGTATTTATATATAAAAATTGATATATAAGCCTATACAGACTCACATATAATAAAATCAACTTATACCATAATATCTTAGAGTAAAACTAACATACCCTATGCAGACCGAACAAATACCTGTATGGATAATATCCTCACAACTAACGTTTAATATAGCTAATGTATTATAAAACTAATATAAACTTATGCTTATATATATACTTATACAGCTTTTAAACAAACGTTGGCATACCCATAATGTAAACTTGCTTTGTTAATATATGTACAACTCACGTAGAACACATACACTTATGTAAACACATATACTTGTATAAATAACCAAATATATAAACATATATATATTTATAAACTCTTATATAATGTATACTGTAAACCATACATACGTTAAACATACAGTTAATATACCTATATATATTCAACAAATGCAGGTAAACTAACATGCATATAATATTATATATTTAAACTTCTCAAAAATCAACCGATTATATACATACATCCACATAGCTTATAAAATAAACTAACAACTGATATATATATATTAAAAAAATCATCAAACAATATACATATATAATAAAATTGTTATAACCATAAACTTATTCAAACATACAGCAATTTCATACATAACTTAAAATATTCATATAGTTGTAGTAAAAAGTTTTATAAACAACATGTATGGGACTCAACCAATCTGATAAGCATACTAATATATATATATAATATAACTGATATATCAATCAACCATATATATATATATATTATAAAGTCACCAAATACATATATATTATCAAAATCAGGAAATAATAGACTGTAAAAACTATACTCTAGACAATATATATATATATACTAGTACATACCTACCAGTAAAGCAACTTAGACTAGATCCATTCCAAAACAAATTGGGATTGAAAACAGACTGAGCTGGCAAATAAAACTTATAAATTATTGCCGAGACTAGTATGCCTTCCTATATTTATAATATCGAAGTATACATATTTACACTAGATATTGAAATCCAAAGCTGAAAACCGTATATCTCATTGTAAATACATAACACGGTATAACATATAACAAAGTAGAATTTGCTACTCACACGGCTGAGCAAATGGTGGGGCTCGGCCTGGGAGGAAGAAAGGAGCGGAGATGATGGCTTCAGCCTTGAATGGAAGTGGGGCTCGGCGACATGGGAATCCAAGCAGAACACGAAGAAGGGAAGAGGAAGCAGAGAAGTTTCTCGGTCGAGGCAAACTCAAGTGGTCCAGGAAAATGATAGTGTAACGACCCGCCACTCATTCCACAGAATGACGCATCGTTTTGAAGAAAAGAAGAGGTGTGAAAGTAGAAAAGAATAGAAGAAAGAAAGAACAATAACAGAATCTCAACAGCGGAACGAATAAATTATATTAATAACAAAAGTATTACATCATATACAATGACTATTAGAGTTACACAGATTATACAACACATACTAGACAGTTATAAACATCTGTCTAATTATTACAACTCAACACAAAACTCTAATCAGAGATTAACACAGCGGAACTACTATCTATATCTACAACGTCGAAGCCTCCTGCTCCATTGCTCCTCCAGATAACTCGTCAAAGCTAACCTGAATCCCTTGGCTACTCGTAAAAATTTGAGTACCCAAGAGTTTATAAAACAGAAATAAACAACTTGGGTCAGACATGGGTCTGGTGTGAGTAACAGGTTAAACTTGTTTAACTTCAAAAACCATTTGAAAGAAAAAGGTATCACGTAAGACTCCCCACAAATAAACATGGGTAAGTTTTTACCTTACGCTAACCAAAACATTTGATAGGAAATTCGATTGTATTATAATAGGTCTAAGGTTTTCAAATAAATATGAAATAGCTGAAATTGTTACATTATTAAATTCCAGCATACATAGGTATACAATCAAGTCCGTTATCACTTATTGGAAGTTGGGTTTCCATACAATGGCAGGGCTACCGGGGTACCGCCCGTCACAGTACGTGGCCTAGATCATCGTACCGAGGATCACTCCCAATCCCCTGCAACACAAGGCCGGAACATCCCTTACTGGATAATTCCCGCACAAGACATCCCAGCAGTTGTTGCAATCAACTGCCCACACAACCGAATAATAAGAAGGGACCTCTAGCCAGGGATAATCTTGTCCTACTTGGGTGCTACCCACTAACCTTGCTGCACCTCCCCTGTTTTAGCCATTCCCGGTTGATGAGGCTTGAGGCTACGATTACCTTTAATCAGGACATCACTTAGAATGCTCATCGTCCACCTGACGATGTTCTGAAAGCATTCAATCCATACAAGTTCGTTCCTGGTTCGAACGAAACCGAAGGCATTATCTCGTTACACTCGTATTGGAATCACCCTCAGAGTTAACGACAATAACCCTTGCACTCTGAATCTTCATCTCGAATCTGAAAGTACTATCTCCGTCAACTCATTACGGAATCACCCTCAGAGTTATATTGACAAAGAATAGTTCTTACACCTCGAGTCTTCCTTTGCTCCATTTGGATTTCACGACCTAACGTTAATTTGGATCGATGTGGTATTCGGGTCTCCAGACCTGGAATTCCGGTATACGGAAACCCGATCCCGGTCTCATCGAAATCCAAAACGTATCTTTTAAGGCCAAGTTGTTTTAAAGTTAAAACAATTCAATTCTATTATCTATTTACATACAGATAGATAATTCATAATAGATAATCGACATTATCATTAAAAGCAGATAATCCATATCATCATTATTATGCAACCAAAGCATCCAAATCATACAGTATCAATTATCTCATCTCTGAGAAACCATTCAAGGTAAATCAATATCATTCAGTATCCTTAAGCAATGATTTATTAATTACCATCTATAATTAATTTAAAATGAATTAAATTAATTACTTCCATCATTAACAATCTTACTTAAGTCACTATTAATTAATTATCAATTAATTAATCATTCACCATCCAATTATTCATTTTAATTAATCATCCTTGATTAATTACATTTAATTACATTCAAGTAATTAGCATTAAATTAATTCACAAATTAATTATTCTTAATTAATTATAGTAATTAACCTTTAATTACTTTATCTATTAATTAACTATAATTAATTACATTACTCCCTAATTAATTACATTAATTAATCACTCAGTTATTAATTATTTCTTAATTAATCAATTCTTAATTACATCATTAATTATATTAATTAATGATCCTTAATTACATTTTATCATTACTTAATTACATTAAGTAATTAATCTTTAATTAAACCATAATTTATTTATCACTATTGATTAATCACATTCAGTAATTAACTAACCTTAATTACTTCTTAAAATAAATTAATTATTCCTTAATTAATTTCTTAATTAATCTCTTGATTAATTCCATTAAGTAATTAACTTCCCTTAATTACTCTACTAATTACATCAGTAATTATCTATTAATTTCTTTCCTAAGTAATTAATCTTCATTAAATTAAAATTAAGTAATTTTACTTCACAAATCATTAAGTGATTATTTTAAATTAATTAAACTTAATTAATTAACTTAACTAATCAAAATAAACTCGATTAATTTCAATGAGTAATTTATTAATTACTTCCATTAAGTAATTATATTTAAGTAAACAATTTCACAAATAATTAACCTTAATTAATTAATCTATTTAATTAATAAAAAAATAATCACATCAATTAATTATTTTAATAATCCTTAGTTAATGATCTACATTAACTATTAACTATTCTTTAATTATCTTTCTTAACCATTATTAATTGCAACTTATTTATTTCTAATTATCAATAAATTAATCTCTAATTACTTAATTAATTAAGTACCTAACAACAACTTAATTCATCCTTAATTATTTGATTAATTTATTCCTATCCATTAATTAATAATCTTAACTTATCTAATTAATGATTCTTAATTCAAATTAATTAACTTTTAATTAATTTAATTAAACCTTAATTACCTTTTAAATCTCTTATTAATTAATGAATTACAAATCATTAATCTTAATTTACTTAAGATAAAAACATCATTCTTATTTACAACTAAATTATCATTTACAAGTCATTTGAAACTTTTTACTTTTAAATTTACTCTTTTAAATTTCATTTCAAATTATACTTTAAACCTTAACTTGTTTTAAATATTTGATTTTATAAAACTTTAATTTATCTCAAAACTAGGATACAAATTTCAATTTGAATCCATACTTAAACTTGATTTTAAAACCTGTTTTAAATCTACTTCAAATTTTAAATACCATTTTAAATTTCTGAAACACTGACAGGTTTAAAAATCTGTAACCAAACTCGAGCCTACTCAACAACTTCGAGTCATTTCTTCCATTTCTTCGAACAACTCACGCAAGAATCTCGTGACAATCCCGAGAACAAAGCTTCTTCTCCTGTACCTATCAACTTCCAGATCACCCAGAAATTGATTTCCGGTGCCGCTCAACTCAGGAAGTTCAACTCCGATCGACTCAAACAACTATCAACGAACCACAGTGCAATCGAAGTAACCCAGCCTGAAACGAAACCCATTCTTCTCGCCTATCTCCAATTCGTCCATGCCGAGATATCACGTGCACGCGGTGCACATGCACCATCCCTCCGATGATCCATCTGGCCTCGCGATCCCCTAATTCGATGCCTCTTCTTCTACTGATCGACACTGCCCTCTCGACGATGACGTGCATCTTTCCCGAACGAAAAACAGTTTTTGCTTGAACCATCGAAAATCAGTCCCGGCCCAAAATCGATGAACTGCTCCCACCACATTTCTCTGATCGAAGCCACACTACCACCGATCGAAAGCCTTATCCTGACGCCACCTCTCTGCCAAAAATTCACGCATTCCGATCATGTCACGAACTCCCAAATTGGTCGCGATTCCACCACAACTGAAACCAACACTAAACCCTAAAATCCATCGCCCAACCCAATCCAAGCCTTAATTCAACAAATGGCCACGGTCAAGCTCTTCACCATAACTATGCGCACCTCCCAGCGTTGCCGTCCCGATGTCTTCCCCACCCACGGTGGTGAAATTAATTTTTAAAGAGAAAATGGTCCTCTTAAAATTCCTTACATTATGAACTACTAAAAATCACAATTTTACTTCTAAAATTCTTATTTTTATAAATGAATTCAAATAGCGTGCTTGAATTCTTGTTTTAAATACGTTGAATTTTCACCAAATTTGGTTATTCACTGTAAAACTTACCATTAGTTAACTATACAACATAATCTATCCATAGAATTATTTTTAACTTAAACTACACACAAAAATAAACGTTTTCTTAGTTTATAATATCAACAGATTTGAATTCGATTTAGAGATATAGATTTTTAAACTTGGTTTAGTCTGTTAGAATCAAAGAGAGGCCAGACAGACATGCACATATGTATATACTCAGTAATTCAGCTATTTTTCAAACAAATACATCCATGTATATAGGGTAGTTTCAATCATATTTCAGAATGAATCATTCATGCAAACATATTATATCATATCCATATTAATTTATCACATGCAATAGATTTGAACTGTTTTAACATTCAGGAAAACAAGAACAGAGAATATTACAGACATGCATACAATTAAATATAGACATTCACTTATATATATATATGCAATACACATTTATATTCGACCATACTAGCATGCAACCTAATTTTATTTAAATTTTAAAAGTTACTCACCTATTTTAAAAGAAGCAGAGCCTCCAGATTTTTGAAACTGAAACAACAGGCTTTTGAATCTTTAAAACTTGAGTTGCTTTTGCTCCTTTAATTTAAAAACTTGCATCTTTTGCATTGGTAAGATGATTTAAACCTGCTATCTGAAATGATCTTGCCTTTTTAAAACAGAGGAGAAGTTGCTTTGATGATCTCTGCTTTAAAAATCCAGGTTTGAAGAAAATGTTCAGGTTTTGATTATTGATTTTTGAGAATGAAACAACAGGCTTTTTGATTTCGAGAAGATTTGTTTGAGGAAGTAGGACTATCAGATTGAAGAAAAAGTGATCAGGCTTATGTTTTACTTTTCAGGTTTGAGGAGGATTACTGATTTGGTTTTGAGAGGAGTTTGTACAGGGTTTTGAGAAAATGTTAACTGGTTTGAAATTTTGTTTGTGAGAAATTCTTACAAGATTTTAGTTTTGAAATCTTCTTTTTGTTACAGCTGAAAGGAAATGGGAGAAATGAAAAATAGGCTTTATGAATTTATTTATGGTTTGTTAAAAATCAAAGAAACATGACACTTGTCCCAAATCATTTTAATTATCTAACACTTGTAATATATGTGTCTTAATTTTGTTACACTTGTCTTTTTAGTAATTAATACATATATTTATTTATTTTAAATTGTAAATAAAAGCTTTTATACTAGTTTACTATTTATAAATACTTACCTAAATGTATATATGCATTTCTCTTTTGAAGAAAATGTAAGTAAACAAATTATATAAAATTAAAAGCTTATCCAAATATTTTTAAAATGTTTATTCTTTTAATTTCTATTATAAATCCAAATTCATATTCAATTTAAATTTAAAAATCCAATTTAAAATCAAGTTATATATATGCATATATAACTACCATTTAAATAACAATTTTATCTATTTATGTTTATAAAAACAAAGTATTATAATTATTATTTGAAAATATCAAATTTGACAAATTTAAATAATTTATAAAAGAGATTATAAATTACTTCTATTTTTAAATCATATATATCAAGTAATATTTAAAAAGAAATAAAACAAACCTTTTTATTTAAATTTGAACTTAAGCTAAAAATCTATTTTAAACAATTAAACATTTATATTATGTATTTTAAAACTATATAGTTATTTATCAAAAGCTTAATAGTTTTAAATTAAATCATGATTTCCAAATTACCCAAAATATTAGAAATTTGAAAACATAATTTCATTTGTTAAATTCAGACCAACTCATCTATTTATAATATATACAATTATACATATATATTATAAATAGAAAATATTCTATTAAACTTTTAAAAGATAAATCACTAATTAAATATTTATTTAATTAGATTATTAAATTTATTCAATTTTATTAACAAAGATCATCAAATCAATTTAATTTCCAATGCAGATTATTAAATTGATATTGTCCAAATTCCCGGGATATCACATTCCTCCCCCCTTAAAATAATTTCGTCCCCGAAATTTAAACAAAGGTAATTTAATAATCTATTCAATATTTAACAAGCATATATTATCAACCATATGCTAACAACCATAGCAAACAATCATTCAATCAAACAATTCTAATTATCCAGACAAAATTCTGGTTAAAATTTTCCGAGTTTCCCCAAGTATATATATATATACCGGGACACTCGCTCTACAAACAATCTAAACTACGAAGCTACAGAGTTCTTACTCATCTAGATCTACAGAACTAGACAGGATATCAGACTACAGACGAGTCTGACTTAACTACCAAACCTCTTGAACTGTTGGTTCCAAAACCAATGATAGATCAAATACGTACTCCCTCAGAGATACATAAAACACAACAAATTCCAGTTGTCCAAACTGACAATTCAATCCGGAAGACCAAATACTTATCCAAATCAAAACAAGGAAGAGATCCACAACTTTACTCCTCAAACAATAGAAGACTGAACTAACTCCTCCTATCCAGGAAACAAGATAGATGCACTCCCAAACTGCTTTTGCTGCACAACTCTGATCTGAGGTAGATAAGAATGTTGATGAGCACAACTGGATAACTCATCCCAGAAAATATGGTTCACTGATCCATAAAGAAAACTCAGATACTCTATCAAATCCTGAGCTGCTTCACCAAACTCTATCTCTAGGAACTATCCTTCAACTTGGCTGAACCACCGGTACCACTCCTGGAATCCTGTTGATAAGAAAACTCATCTCCAGATGCGGACAACTTCTGACTTCCCTGAAGACATCTAGAAAACTCCGATAACTCAAGAGAACACTCAGCAATCGCAAGTCACTTTTGCGATCAACCCAGCCTATTTCAAAAGAAACTGATCTCTCTTTACCAACCAGAACAGCTTACGCTTATCTATCCAATCCATCGAAGAAATGGATCCACTTTGCTGCTTCTGAACTTCACCTTCAGAAAAACTGCTCAGCCAGAAAACTTCCTGCTAACACACAGAACACTCCGAACTGCACGGCTGACACTGATGCCAAAGACTTCCTATCCAAAGCTTCTCGAGAAATTCGAATCTCAAACAAATACGCCATGCTGAACTTATCCACAACACCGAAGCAGACTTACTCCTTAAACTCGTTCCAAAGAAAATATCTTCAGGAACATCCATAATCACTGTATCTCATCACACAGCTACTTCCTCCAGAAGTTACCAAGATACCATCACTTGCTTCTGCTTAACTGGTAGATCCAAACTCTACTCATCCAACTGCACTTCAAAGATTGACTCCGAACCTTAATCGTTTCTTTCGGAGATCAATGAAATCCTTCACCACAGCAAAGTTCACTCGAGACGGTATTTGGTCTACAGTCTCATCAAATACACTTCCAACTCCAAACATTCAAACTCCAATCAATGGTAGTTGTGTTACACACAACCTACCTCATCTACCTTTATAACTTAATTTGGAAAACCCGAGCAGGTAATCCAACAATAGGTAGAATAAATATATATATAGTTATATAAAAATTACAAATACGCTCTCTCAAGATAGACACCACTCCAGAGCCTAGGTGTTCACTCAACCTAATGCTCTGATACCACTGTAACGTCCTAGGCTTTTCAACCTTCAGCAACGGTTCACGACCGGTAGGCTTTTCAACCATCCCAGCCCCACCGTGGCTTACATTGGTACCTCGAATTTGCTTTTACGGCCAGCCTCTCGACTCGCAACCAACCCCTCAATGGGACATGTAGGGGTAAGAGTCTCCCGTTCGCCACCAAACCGCGAAGCGAGAACCCCCTATCATGCTGTAATATAGCAAACCCGATCCCGGTCTCATCGAAATCCAAAACGTATCTTTTAAGGCCAAGTTGTTTTAAAGTTAAAACAATTCAATTCTATTATCTATTTACATACAGATAGATAATTCATAATAGATAATCGACATTATCATTAAAAGCAGATAATCCATATCATCATTATTATGCAACCAAAGCATCCAAATCATACAGTATCAATTATCTCATCTCTGAGAAACCATTCAAGGTAAATCAATATCATTCAGTATCCTTAAGCAATGATTTATTAATTACCATCTATAATTAATTTAAAATGAATTAAATTAATTACTTCCATCATTAACAATCTTACTTAAGTCACTATTAATTAATTATCAATTAATTAATCATTCACCATCCAATTATTCATTTTAATTAATCATCCTTGATTAATTACATTTAATTACATTCAAGTAATTAGCATTAAATTAATTCACAAATTAATTATTCTCAATTAATTATAGTAATTAACCTTTAATTACTTTATCTATTAATTAACTATAATTAATTACATTACTCCCTAATTAATTACATTAATTAATCACTCAGTTATTAATTATTTCTTAATTAATCAATTCTTAATTACATCATTAATTATATTAATTAATGATCCTTAATTACATTTTATCATTACTTAATTACATTAAGTAATTAATCTTTAATTAAACCATAATTTATTTATCACTATTGATTAATCACATTCAGTAATTAACTAACCTTAATTACTTCTTAAAATAAATTAATTATTCCTTAATTAATTTCTTAATTAATCTCTTGATTAATTCCATTAAGTAATTAACTTCCCTTAATTACTCTACTAATTACATCAGTAATTATCTATTAATTTCTTTCCTAAGTAATTAATCTTCATTAAATTACAATTAAGTAATTTTACTTCACAAATCATTAAGTGATTATTTTAAATTAATTAAACTTAATTAATTAACTTAACTAATCAAAATAAACTCGATTAATTTCAATGAGTAATTTATTAATTACTTCCATTAAGTAATTATATTTAAGTAAACAATTTCACAAATAATTAACCTTAATTAATTAATCTATTTAATTAATAAAAAAATAATCACATCAATTAATTATTTTAATAATCCTTAGTTAATGATCTACATTAACTATTAACTATTCTTTAATTATCTTTCTTAACCATTATTAATTGCAACTTATTTATTTCTAATTATCAATAAATTAATCTCTAATTACTTAATTAATTAAGTACCTAACAACAACTTAATTCATCCTTAATTATTTGATTAATTTATTCCTATCCATTAATTAATAATCTTAACTTATCTAATTAATGATTCTTAATTCAAATTAATTAACTTTTAATTAATTTAATTAAACCTTAATTACCTTTTAAATCTCTTATTAATTAATGAATTACAAATCATTAATCTTAATTTACTTAAGATAAAAACATCATTCTTATTTACAACTAAATTATCATTTACAAGTCATTTGAAACTTTTTACTTTTAAATTTACTCTTTTAAATTTCATTTCAAATTATACTTTAAACCTTAACTTGTTTTAAATATTTGATTTTATAAAACTTTAATTTATCTCAAAACTAGGATACAAATTTCAATTTGAATCCATACTTAAACTTGATTTTAAAACCTGTTTTAAATCAGCTTCAAATTTTAAATACCATTTTAAATTTCTGAAACACTGACAGGTTTAAAAATCTGTAACCAAACTCGAGCCTACTCAACAACTTCGAGTCATTTCTTCCATTTCTTCGAACAACTCACGCAAGAATCTCGTGACAATCCCGAGAACAAAGCTTCTTCTCCTGTACCTATCAACTTCCAGATCACCCAGAAATTGATTTCCGGTGCCGCTCAACTCAGGAAGTTCAACTCCGATCGACTCAAACAACTATCAACGAACCACGGTGCAATCGAAGTAACCCAGCCTGAAACGAAACCCATTCTTCTCGCCTATCTCCAATTCGTCCATGCCGAGATATCACGTGCACGCGGTGCACATGCACCATCCCTCCGATGATCCATCCGGCCTCGCGATCCCCTAATTCGATGCCTCTTCTTCTACTGATCGACACTGCCCTCTCGACGATGACGTGCATCTTTCCCGAACGAAAAACAGTTTTTGCTTGAACCATCGAAAATCAGTCCCGGCCCAAAATCGATGAACTGCTCCCACCACATTTCTCTGATCGAAGCCACACTACCACCGATCGAAAGCCTTATCCTGACGCCACCTCTCTGCCAAAAATTCACGCATTCCGATCATGTCACGAACTCCCAAATTGGTCGCGATTCCACCACAACTGAAACCAACACTAAACCCTAAAATCCATCGCCCAACCCAATCCAAGCCTTAATTCAACAAATGGCCACGGTCAAGCTCTTCACCATAACTATGTGCACCTCCCAGCGTTGCCGTCCCGATGTCTTCCCCACCCACGGTGGTGAAATTAATTTTTAAAGAGAAAATGGTCCTCTTAAAATTCCTTACATTATGAACTACTAAAAATCACAATTTTACTTCTAAAATTCTTATTTTTATAAATGAATTCAAATAGCGTGCTTGAATTCTTGTTTTAAATACGTTGAATTTTCACCAAATTTGGTTATTCACTGTAAAACTTACCATTAGTTAACTATACAACATAATCTATCCATAGAATTATTTTTAACTTAAACTACACACAAAAATAAACGTTTTCTTAGTTTATAATATCAACAGATTTGAATTCGATTTAGAGATATAGATTTTTAAACTTGGTTTAGTCTGTTAGAATCAAACAGAGGCCAGACAGACATGCACATATGTATATACTCAGTAATTCAGCTATTTTTCAAACAAATACATCCATGTATATAGGGTAGTTTCAATCATATTTCAGAATGAATCATTCATGCAAACATATTATATCATATCCATATTAATTTATCACATGCAATAGATTTGAACTGTTTTAACATTCAGGAAAACAAGAACAGAGAATATTACAGACATGCATACAATTAAATATAGACATTCACTTATATATATATATATGCAATACACATTTATATTCGACCATACTAGCATGCAACCTAATTTTATTTAAATTTTAAAAGTTACTCACCTATTTTAAAAGAAGCAGAGCCTCCAGATTTTTGAAACTGAAACCACATGCTTTTGAATCTTTAAAACTTGAGTTGCTTTTGCTCCTTTAATTTAAAAACTTGCATCTTTTGCATTGGTAAGATGATTTAAACCTGCTATCTGAAATGATCTTGCCTTTTTAAAACAGAGGAGAAGTTGCTTTGATGATCTCTGCTTTAAAAATCCAGGTTTGAAGAAAATGTTCAGGTTTTGATTATTGATTTTTGAGAATGAAACAACAGGCTTTTTGATTTCGAGAAGATTTGTTTGAGGAAGTAGGACTATCAGATTGAAGAAAAAGTGATCAGGCTTATGTTTTACTTTTCAGGTTTGAGGAGGATTACTGATTTGGTTTTGAGAGGAGTTTGTACAGGGTTTTGAGAAAATGTTAACTGGTTTGAAATTTTGTTTGTGAGAAATTCTTACAAGATTTTAGTTTTGAAATCTTCTTTTTGTTACAGCTGAAAGGAAATGGGAGAAATGAAAAATAGGCTTTATGAATTTATTTATGGTTTGTTAAAAATCAAAGAAACATGACACTTGTCCCAAATCATTTTAATTATCTAACACTTGTAATATATGTGTCTTAATTTTGTTACACTTGTCTTTTTAGTAATTAATACATATATTTATTTATTTTAAATTGTAAATAAAAGCTTTTATACTAGTTTACTATTTATAAATACTTACCTAAATGTATATATGCATTTCTCTTTTGAAGAAAATGTAAGTAAACAAATTATATAAAATTAAAAGCTTATCCAAATATTTTTAAAATGTTTATTCTTTTAATTTCTATTATAAATCCAAATTCATATTCAATTTAAATTTAAAAATCCAATTTAAAATCAAGTTATATATATGCATATATAACTACCATTTAAATAACAATTTTATCTATTTATGTTTATAAAAACAAAGTATTATAATTATTATTTGAAAATATCAAATTTGACAAATTTAAATAATTTATAAAAGAGATTATAAATTACTTCTATTTTTAAATCATATATATCAAGTAATATTTAAAAAGAAATAAAACAAACCTTTTTATTTAAATTTGAACTTAAGCTAAAAATCTATTTTAAACAATTAAACATTTATATTATGTATTTTAAAACTATATAGTTATTTATCAAAAGCTTAATAGTTTTAAATTAAATCATGATTTCCAAATTACCCAAAATATTAGAAATTTGAAAACATAATTTCATTTGTTAAATTCAGACCAACTCATCTATTTATAATATATACAATTATACATATATATTATAAATAGAAAATATTCTATTAAACTTTTAAAAGATAAATCACTAATTAAATATTTATTTAATTAGATTATTAAATTTATTCAATTTTATTAACAAAGATCATCAAATCAATTTAATTTCCAATGCAGATTATTAAATTGATATTGTCCAAATTCCCGGGATATCACAGATAGGTTCGGCTAGATGCTCGGGTGTGTAGATGCAAGTGGTGGTCGGCTAGCAATGGAGTGGTGATGGGAATGAGTGTGGCGAAGAGAAGAGACGGTGCATGTAGTCTTGGTTCAGCCATTGCCAATTTGAGTATGCCAGAGGATGTATGCTTCAAGGAAGAAGAGAGGTTGCTGAGTTATGGAGGAAGATGAACTAGTGGCCAAAATGACTTGCAGTACAATTATTTTCTCACTGTTAGATGAAACAACGGACCACAATATTAATTCAATTAAACCAAAAGTCACGACAGTTGAAATCGGGAATACCGATAGTTAATGGCTGTTAGCATTACCAGATGGATGACCGAACAGACAAAGAAAGCCCAAATAACTCAAATATAGACCCGGTAGAGAAATCGTTATACTGATTCTATGGCATACCGGAGTTCGAAAAAACCAAAGTGAATATACCGCTGAGATCAACGCGACGGGACGATCAATACGGTATACAAATGTCGGTGGTACGTTCATCCGATTAGAAGTCGATAATCGGTACTGAAAATGCTGCTAATTTGCCAGAAATAAGATAAACGGAGCAATAGCAGTCAAAATTTGAAGAAATGAAATATGACGTCTTACTTAGAAGATGGTTTACAAATTTTCTATCGAAAAATATTCAGGTTTGGAAAACATTTTATTATCATCAATTTTAACTGATTTAAATTGAAATAAAATTACACAATAAAATAAACTTTCATATTATCAGATGAAAATTTACCATTGCTATGTTTAATGTGACGTATTCCAAATATTAAATTTTTAATTTAAAATTTTATTATTTAAAATTTCACAAAAATCCAATTAAATATATTATTAAAACAAATAAAAATTATTAAAATTTTATGGGTCGTTACACTCTCCACCACTCAAAACTTTTCGTCCCCGAAAAGGAACGAGGTAGGGGAATGGAAACAACTAGAAAGAAAAATAGGTTTGAAAACAAAATAAGACAATTAATTTAATCCATATAAATTTCAATTTAAGTAAATTAATATTCAACAATTGATTTAAATTCAAGGTATTTTCATTTAGTTGATTTAATTTCAATTTATTAATTCCCTCAAAACAAACATTATTTTCTTTATCCCAATTATTATTCAATTAACTTATTATTCTATTTATCTCAATTAACATTTTATAATTAAAAATTAAGTGTATAACATTTAATATTATCACTCAAATTTTATTGATAAATTTCTTTAACATCATTTACATTGTAAATTATTCAATTACATAATTAACTTCTGAATAATTAAGGTAAGTTATATTGAAATGCAATTGAGTATTATACAAGCAAAAATTTCCCAATTCAATTATTCAAGTTTAAATATTAATTCAAAATTTTTGTTTCATTTATAATTGAAGTCATCTTTTAACCAAATTTAAGAATTAGATTTCCGATTTCATTTCAAACTATTTAGAGATAAATATATAAATATATATATATATATATATTATGTATCAAATCAAATCTATTATCCTATACCTACATATAATATATATATGCGAATCAAGTCATACTTCAGGAATTCAAATCAATTTAGTTTTCCAAAACAAAAGTGTAGCAAAGCTACTGAGTGGTCTCTCCGCTTCGAAACTCGAAAATGAATGTCGATGATGCGGCCGCCATCACCGAAATTATTTTCCAGCGACAAAAAGAAGAGTACTGATTTTTAAACTTTCAAAATTCTTTGGAACCGATTTCTATTTTAAAAATACTTTAAATAATATACATTTTTAAAATCCAAAACCAAAGTTTGAAATCACCGGAAATTAAATTCTCAAATTTCTGATTTAATCCATTTCAATTCAAAATCAATTTATAAACCAGGTTTATAAATTCATTTATAGAACAATAAATGATAATCAAATATTATCATTTCAAACAACCAATTTAATTAACTTATTAAATTCTAGAATATTTTACTTATATATTTATATATAATATAATCATACGAATTTATTTCATTTACCAAATTTGAAAATAATATTGTGTCAGTTTGCACTGTTAAAGTGTTTTGGAATTTCTATCGATAGCGTTGATCAGACGAATCGATCAAAAACCCAAATCAACATCAACTCAAACAACACACTATAAAACATTTTAATATTAATACAAATACACTCCCTCACTCGGTGATTCCATAATGGATTTCAAATCAAGGATAGAGATTCAGATTAGAGGAACTTCTAACCAAAAGAATTCAACTAGAAGATAGGCTTGATAGGGAGATAAATAGATTTCAAAGAGAGAAAAGAATGGATAGACTTATATAAATCGCGGGCAACCTTAACCGGGTCAACCGTGACTTCAAAATAAGATCGAGGCAGAAATTTGGAGCAAATAAACATTCGATTGCCAGAGATAGAATTCGGGTATAGCAAAAGATAGCAGCATCGTAAACCGAGGATACCGAAATATCAAGTGATTTAATGCCGTTGTGAAGGAGTTTCACCCCTTTACAAATCATTCTAGGATTGGTGGGACCGCCGATTTATTATAGAGATCAACCGAAGTGGGGTTATGGGATACTCCAGAATCAGGAAAACACGAGTAGGGAGAGACAAGGATGGACTTTGGAACCGAAGGGAATGTTCCAAAATTCAAAGAAAACCGAGTCAAAGAAGAAGGAATTCAAGCTCGAACGAAAGTGATTTTGTAATTGAATTTTACTCTATATGCTGAGTTTTGCCTAAAACCAGAGCTCTGATACCACATGTAACATCCTGAAATTTCAACCATTCACATCCATACATGTCGGATTTGAATTACTCAAAATATCAAATTGTTAATTTAAATTTGGCAAAACTCAGCATATACAATAAATAAATGATCAGAGATTCACAGACAAAGAGTAATATAACAATAATGCAGTGGAAACAAAATAATAGTAGTTCATGAAGCTACTATATATATATATAAGAGTTAAACAAGATACAACAGAAGTCACGAATACATAGTTGTCTCAATACAATAGTCAAATACAAGATCTGAATACATCACTGGAATCAACTGAATAACTGAAAGAAGAATCGATATAGCTGGATCTCCAAGCGAAGCTCCAACTACAAAGGTGAGTCTCGAACACTGAGCCACTCAGTCTGACCCAAGCGTAAAGCAAAACACAAAACACTCGAGTCAGGATTAACATTCTTATATCAATAAATCCAACTCAAGTGAAATATCAACTGAAATATAGTAACTTAAAGGATGTTTGGGATAACCACAATCTAAGGATCCGTTAAACTATCTACTATGTAGTAATATATGCAATTATAATAATGTCTACAGTAAAGTATACTATTTAAAAATAGCGTTAAGGCTTTACATTTTCCACCTTAACACATTTTTAGGTATGCCAATAGTCTATACAGTACCGTAATACCCCGTAAACTGGAGCTACCAGAGGATACTCCATAGGTACGACACAAATCAAACTCGTAGTAAAGCACGCTATGGTAGGTGACACGGCACAACTAGGCAATGCCAGGGTAGATATACCAATTACGCATCTGGACTATTGGAAACGCAAAGCCGCAGCAATCGCCCAACTCGAGCCACACTCCCGAATCAAGGGGTGCACCCAATCAATCACAAAGTAATAGAATGGTATACGATGGAATGTGTCCGATCAGAGGAGCTACCTCATTGGGCGGAATCGCTCCTGTTTTAGCCACCTTAGGCCAACTCACGGGAGTTGGGTCCACGTAAATATACCTTAGGATCATCGCCACCATCCTACTTCATTTTGGAATCTCCACCGCGTACACAGTTGTTAAAGTGGTTTTCGGTATCAACAGAGAGTATGTCCATATCCGATCCCGGTCTCTTTAACAACCAAACGTTAGTATAACACCGCGGTCATTTCAAAATAGTTTATACTTCAAAAACCAAAATATCATTTCCATTTCAAAACCATATCAATACGATATCATTTTCACTTCAAAACCATATTAATACAATATCATTTTCATTTCAAATATATCCATTTCCAAAATCATATCACTTTCTGAAGTTATAACACTTCCTAAACCAAAACACTTTGAAATCATAATATTTTGGAAAACCTTAACTTTGAAATCATAACTTCCACTCTTAAACAGTTTAGATATTAATAATAATATATATAATAAAATAGTTTATAAAGTAAAATAGTTTATATAAAATAGTTTATAAAGTAAAATAGTTTATATAAAATAGTTATAAGTTAAAATATGTTATCCCGCCTTTTGGCAAGGCCGTGACAGCCAGAACTTGACAAGAAACCAATGACGGTTCGTCTCAGAGATCGGTTATGCGCAGGTTCACTATGGATATCGATGAATTTTGTCCGAGTCTGTATCAAGCTACAGTCGATGAGACACGACGGGCGAGGCAATGGAAGTCAACGTTCCAAGTTTCAAGTCAACCCGAGTTCATATGCTCGAGTTACGATCGATACAAGGTGAAGGGAATAATCCCACTTTCGTATCCATCGTCGAACCCCGGTTCGAATCCATCACTTTTGTATCGATAAGAGCGACATCGACCTCGCATCCATCCTAGAGCCATTGTTCGAATCGATCGAGTTCGACTCCATCACAGAGCCACTGTTCGAATCGATCGAGTTCGACTCCATCACAGAGCCAATGTTCGAATCGATCGAGTTCAACTCCATCACAGAGCCTTTGTTCGAATCCATCAGGACGCGCCACTTCATATCCATCACAGAGCCTTTTTTCGAATCCATCTAGGTGGAGCGTTCTTATTGATACGAAATAGGCCCCACGGTCTATACGAACTGTAACGACCCGATATTTTGGACCATTCGCATCCATTATAAGTGTATAGGTAGACACTCATGCCGGAATTGAATTGCTCAAAATACCGCGTTGTTAATTTAAATTTGGCAAAACTGAACATATACAGTAAATAAATGAATAATCACAGATCACAGTCACAGAGTAATAAGTGCAGCGGAAATAAAAGAGATAGTAGTTCATGAAGCTACTATATAAATATATGAGTTACATCAAAGTTAAAACAGATACAACGGAAGAGTAATACGATACATCAGATACAAATCAGAATACATCACTGGAATCATCGAATGCTGAAAGTAGAATAGATGGCTGGATCTTCAAGCAAAGCTCCAACTTCAAAGGTGAGTCTCGAATACTGGTACACTCAGTCTGACCCGAGCGTAAAGCAAAACACAAAACACTCGAGTCAGGATTAACATTCTTATATTTATAAATCCAACTCAAGTGAAATAGCAATTGAAATACAAGTAACTCAAAGGATGTTTGGAATAACCATCCTTTAAGGATCCGTTAAACTATCTACTATGTAGTAGTGTACGATAAGTAGATAATGTCTATCAGTAATAATAAGATATCAAAATAGTGTTAAGTCATGGCCCATTCCACCCTTAACACATTTTTATTCCCAAAAGCATATACAAGACCGTAGTTTCCCCAAAACCAGAAGTCACCAGAGGGCAATCCATATACTAAAGGTACAAAACAAATTCATAGTGGTCGCGTATAAATGGAATACAAGTATGACAAGGCACATGAGGCAATACCCAAGGTAGTGATACTACCGTTTGCCTGATCCGGACTGGTGAGAACGCAACGCCGCAGCGCCCGCAACACCGTGAAACAACACTCCCAAAATCAAGGGTGCACCAATCGACAACAAGTAATGAGTAGTTCGAAGAAGTGTGTCCACTTGAGGTAGCTAATCCTCCATTGGCCCGGCACGGCTCCTGTTTTAGTCATTTCCAATTTGACACAAGTGTCAAGGCTATCCATTATCGTTCTCTTTCTTCATTCATCACGAACATCATTCCAACCACTTCATTCTGGATCATCACTCCGCGTATAATTATTAAAGTGGGTTTCGGTTTAGACAGAGAGTATGTCCATAACCGATTCCGGTCTCTTTAATAACTTCCGTAATTATTACTCCGATTGGTAGTTTATTCATTTCAAAACCAAAACAATTTCAGTTTCAAATAGAATTCGTAAATCAACATTTCATTTGTCTTTCAAAACCAATTTCCAATAATTCACGTTTCAAAACTTCCAAATTATCATTTCAAAATCTTATAATTCAATTTCAATCTTTATTTAAAACAATTCAAATATTGATTCAAGTTTGTATATAAGTTTCATTTCGAAATCATTTAAATTAATTTGATTTAACATTCAAATCAAATTTAAATTCATTTATCGATTTCATTCAATATTCATTAAGTAAATTTTCCATTCAAAACAATTTCTATTAAATTTCCAATTCATTAAACCCATTATTTAAATTCAACTTCATTATATCAAAACTTACAAATTTAATTTAAATTAAATTCATCAAACCAATTTTTTTTTTAAATTTCAAGTCTTGCATTAATTCCAATAAATCACATTTTATTTCTTGATAAAGAAATTCAATTTCACTTATTTACTTACTTAAATGATTTTCCAAACTTAATTAATAAAGAAACTCAATTTCAATTATTTCGAAGTAAAATTCACTTATTCAAAAATTCAATTTAATTTAATCATTAAATAATTCAATCTTATTTAATTATTAAATAATTCAAAACTTAATTATTAAATAATTTCAAAGTTTAATAATTTCAAACTTAATTATAATTTCAAACTTAATTATTAAATCATTTCAAAGTTTAATAATTTCAAACTTAATTATAATTTCAAACCTAATTCAATCATTTCTCAAATTAAACAACATTCTTTCATCAATTACATTGTTAATATTTTGTTTCAGATTATTAAATATTAACATTTTCCTTTCATTAAAATTCAAATTTCAACTTCATTCTAAAGCCATATTATTTATTCAAATAAAAACTTCGTTTATTTTTAAATCAAATTATTGACCAATCGGGTTTTATTTAATTCTCTATCCTAGGTCAAAGTTCAATTTTTGGGTATTTATCATTTCAACCCGATTCCAATTCAATTCAAAATCAAAGCATAGCAAAGGGAACTTGCACTGTGATAACTGGGATGGTGTCAAAGTAAATAAACAAGCAATAACAACAATCAATAACAATCAAATAATCAATTCAAATAATCCCGAAATAACCGTATTAATTCGCATTGTTATTTGTACGAATTAATATAATTATCTCTAGAATCTACACTATCATTTCATGTAGATTAAAGATTATTACATTACGGTTTCACTTGTCATTTAATTTCAATTTATACTACAACAATTAATCCAATATACGTCGATGGTTCAAAGTGTAATTTATCACTATTCTACATGTCAATTAATTTAACAATTAAAAGGGTCATATTCAACTAATCAAATTCAACATATGTGTCGATTCAAATTTTAATTATCCTACGTCAAATTAATTTGCATAATATTTATCACTTTATACATTACAATTTTAACGTCCAATTGTAAACATCAAACAATCAATCATTTAACAACCAAACTGGATTATCATTGCATATATAACAGATAATGGTGTCAGATGTCACAGGTGAGCTGATACAGGTAATAACAGTATAAATATCTAACAACAACATATTTCAATTGTCGTTTCAATTGAAATCAAATTTAATAAATAACAGAACATTAATCGTGAGTGATTGCTCACCTTTCGAGGCTAGAGATGCACGAGAAGATGACACGGATACGCACACTGATACGGACATAGAGATTGAGTTACGAATCCAAGCAAAACAAATCGACACAAATTCAACGATCAAAGCTGATAACAGAAATCGATGAAATCAAATCAAAACATTCAACATATCAACAAATAAAACATGTCATGCGTCAAAGTTTAACAATATAATTCTATGTGCTACCGAGATCGAAATGATATGAAATTTGGTATGAATAAAGATCAAAACTTGTATTTCAAACTGTAAAAGAATCACTTGATTTGGACAAGAGACCAGAAAAGTTACGATGTCACGAACATAGACTCAGGCCATGTTTGCAGTAGTGTAAAATAATTTCTAAGTACAAAAGAACAGCTGCCTGGGTCTAACTTCCAGATGAGAAACAGAGGATCAAATGACCTCGCATGAAGCTGAAAATTCATAAACATAAAATAGAAAACTCAATCTTTCCAACAAAAAAAGAATCACTGTATTCCGACGTAAGACGGAAGAGATACGATGCGTCAAACATGAACTCAGGTCGTGTTTGCAGCAGTGTAAAATAATTTCAAGTACAAAAGAACAGCTGCCTGGGTCTAACTTCCAGATCCTCGACCACTAATCAAACGATGTCTGATTTTGCTGAAATTTGACAGGCATAAACTAGGTAACTTCGACTCTTTTTTTAAAAATAAAATCAACCCATTCCAATAAAATATGAATGAGATATGATATCATGAACATGTAGTCTAACTGCTGTTTAGAAAAAAATAAAAATAAATAAACATGCAAACAAGTGCAAAATCAGTTTGGTTGCAACTTTCAGGTATAAAACAGAGGACCAAATGGCTTTGAATTGGACTGAAATTTTACATGCATAAACTAGACTTTATAAAAAACCAATATATTTAACATATATAAGAACCCAAATAGATGCTTGGATAAAACGTGTAGCTAGCCTACTGCAAACATAACTGATTCCTAAAATTTTCTTTGATACTGTCAAACAGATTTTTATATAAACAAACACAGTAACAAATATCCTTTACAAGCTTTCATAATCTCATGCACTTATACTGTGTAAACCAAAACAAAACAAAATATGTATACTTTAAAAAAAATCAACAGTATCCTATACCCAAAACAATACGTATATATTATATATTTAATAACATATCAAGATACTTTAAAATTTTCACCACTAGCAGCTTAAAACCAAAACGTGAAAATGGCTTAAGATTTTAATGCAGAAAATAATGACCCGTAGGTGGAAAAATGGACTCAGCATTACAAAATGATCTAAGTGCGTAGTCAATAATATGAACAAATAGCTCCGTAGCTGACTAGACAAAATAATGCAGTAAATGGAGTCTAACCCCAGCTAAAGTTGTCCAAGTTTAATGAGCAAGGAACATCAGAAAGAAATTAAAAGAATAAGAGTACAAATGCAATGCAGACAACAAAACAAAAACAATATTAGCCTGGAAAGTTTATATAACTTCGCATATATAAACCAGTACATAACCATACAATATATATATATATATATATATATATACAAACTACTTATAAGATATGTATATTATAACGTGTATGAAATATCATAAATTTGTACCACTTACCAAAATAGCTTCGGCCGAAAGCTATGGAGATGAAGGAAAACAATGAGTCGGAAAGGCGGGTTGCGTCTGGACGCGGTGATGTGGAGGAAGAGGGTGACAGTTCATGGCTGTAGGCAAAGATCAGTTTGTCGTTCCATGGGAACGCGAAAATCAGAATGTTGGATGACCGAATAGAGGGAAGACGGGGCATGAGTTGTTGCCACGGAGGAGGTCGGGACGAAGTAGGTGCTCGGTGGTTTTGTAGTCGGAGCAGGCGGAGGAATATATAGATGGCGGATGCAAAGGTGATGGACGGTGGTTTATGAGAAGGCAATCTGTGTATATGGCACAATGGGGAGGATAAAAAAAGAAGAGAAGGGAGAGACTAACAGGAGAAGGACCAATTTGATGTTGCAACGTATACTATTATTAATTAAAAATTTATGAATAGAACAAATGTAAAAGGAAGGCCAAGTGGCCAATGGTTGAAAACGAAAAGCTGGGCAGGTTTACAAGTTTTGAAAGCTAACAGCAAATATAGATTTTATCTTGCTGATGTAAAACCCAAAATGAAAGTGACAGCACATTATAACAATATACGGGGAATAGTTACAGTCAGGCACGCAGATCTGTAGAATAATAAAAGCAATGTACGTTTGAATTTCTACCATTTGGAAAAATTCGAATGGGCACAGAAAATTAAAGTTAAAACGGATACCGATACGGCACGCAGTTTTATTGTTTCCACCACGTACAGGACCTCAAAATACAGAAATAAATATACCATATAGAGATCAGTACGACGAGACGATCAAAACGGTATACAGATATCAGCAGTTCGATTTAATTATAAAAATTCGAATTTTCTAATAGCGGAAAATGCAAGAAAAATGCTGAAAAATACGATCGACGGAGCCAAAGATGTCCGAATTTGGAAAAACGACAAACTGACATCTTGCTCAGAAGATGGTTTGGAATTTTTCTATGTAAAAATATTTAGGTTTCGGAAACATTTTATTTTCATCACTTATAACTGATTAAATTGAAGTAAATTTACGCGCGAAATAAACTTTCGTATTTTCGGACGAAAATTTACCAGTTGCTATGTTTAACTAGACGCATTCCAAATATCAAATTTATATTTTGAAATTTTATCGTTTAAAATTTCACAAAATTTCAACTAATTACGTTATTAAAACAGTTGAAATTTACGGGTCGTTACACTCTCCCCCACTCAAACTTTTCATCCCCGAAAAGGAAAGAGGTAGGAGAATAGAAACAACCAAAAAGAAAACCAGATTTGAAATACAAAATAACAATTAATTTAAACCATATAAATTCAAATTTAAATTAATTGATATTCAATAATTGATTTAATCCATTTGATTTCACTAAAATCAATCTCAACTATTTCTAAATTCATTATCTTATTATCCAATTATCTTCAATTTACAATTTCTAAAACCATAAATTTGAATAGTCTTTAATTATAATCATTTTTTCTTCAACAATTTTAAATTCTTCTTTATTCCAAATTACTGTTAAGTTTATTCTACTTAATATATCTACTCACCTATATTTAACCCATATAAATTAATTTAAAACATAAAAGTTTCGATTTAAATTAATTTACATTTATTAATTTCTTTTAAATTCAAGGTATTTTCATATGTTGATCAAATTTCACTTTATTAATTCTTTCAAAACAAATTTATTAATTTTTTTTTCAAAAAAAATTTATTTCATTATTAACTGAGTTTACTTATTATCCTATCTAACTCTATTAACATCTTTATAATCAAAATTTAGTGTATAACATTTATTATAAACACTCAAATTTTATCAATTTATCTTATATATTATCCAATTACATATTCAACTTCTGAATGATTTAGGTAAGTTGTATTAGAATGTAGTTGAACAATATACAAATAAAATCTTCCCAATTCAATTATTCAGGTTTAAATATTTATTCCAAATTTTGGTTTTATTTATAATTAAAATCATCTTTTAACAAAATTTAAGAATTAGATTTCCGATTAACTTTAAACAATTTAGAGATATATATAATATATTTATATCAAATCAAATTTAATTTTAAAATAAGATACCTATATATATGTAAATCAAAATATACTGAAGAAATTCAAATCAAAATAAATTTTTTTTTTCTCAAAACAAAACCGTAGCAAAGCTACAGAATGGTTTCTCCACTTCGAAACTCGAAAATGAATGTCGATGATGCGGCCGCCATCACCGAAATTATTTTCCAGCGACAAAGAGAAGAGTACTAATTTCAACATTTTAGAATTTTTGGAAACGATTTCTATTCGAAAATATTTTAAATAATATATACTTTAAAATTTTAAAACCAAAATTCGAAGCCACCGGAAACTAAATTCTCAAATTTTTGAATTAGATTCATTTCAAATTCTAGAAAATTTTACTTATATTTTCACAATATAATCAAACAAATTTATTTCATTTTCCAAATTTGAAAATAATATTGTGTCAGTTTGCTCTGTTCAAGTGTTTTGGAAATCCTATCGATAGCGTTGATCAGACGAATCGATCGGAAACCCAAATCAACATCAACAACTCAAACAACACAGTATACATTAAAACATTTTAAATATTAATTTACAAATACACTTCCTCGCTCGACTATATAAGAATAGATTTCAAAGCAAAGACAGAGGTTCAAATTTGATGGACTCAAATCAAAGAGAATTTTGATTCTAGGATAAGTTCGAAACAAAGATATGATGATTAATAATCAAAATAGGAAGATGAATAAGTTATTAGATCGTGGGCAACTTTAACCGGGTCGACCGTGACTTCAAGAATAGGATCGATGCAGAATTCCGAGGTAAATCGACATTCGATCTCAAGAAATAGAATTCAGGTATAGCAGGAGATAGATAGCATCGTAAACCGAGGATACAGAAATCTCCGGTAAATCAATGCCTATTGTAAAGGAGTTTCACCCCTTTACAATCATCCGAAGTTTGGCGAGACTGCCGATTCATTATAAGGGTCATTCGAAATGGAGTTATGTGATGCTCCAGAATTGAAAGAAGTCGAATAGTGGGGAACACGAATGAAATTTGGAACCGCAGGGAACGTTCCAAAATTCAAAGGAATCGAATCGAAAGGAAGAGATTGAAACTCGAATGTGAGTGAATCTGTAAATACATTTACTTTATATGTTAAGTTTTGCCTAGAGCTACCAAAGCTCTGATACCAACTGTAACGACCCGATATTTTGGACCATTCGCATCCATTATAAGTGTATAGGTAGACACTCATGCCGGAATTGAATTGCTCAAAATACCGCGTTGTTAATTTAAATTTGGCAAAACTGAACATATACAGTAAATAAATGAATAATCACAGATCACAGTCACAGAGTAATAAGTGCAGCGGAAATAAAAGAGATAGTAGTTCATGAAGCTACTATATAAATATATGAGTTACATCAGAGTTAAAACAGATACAACGGAAGAGTAATACGATACATCAGATACAAATCAGAATACATCACTGGAATCATCGAATGCTGAAAGCAGAATAGATGGCTGGATCTTCAAGCAAAGCTCCAACTTCAAAGGTGAGTCTCGAATACTGGTACACTCAGTCTGACCCGAGCGTAAAGCAAAACACAAAACACTCGAGTCAGGATTAACATTCTTATATTTATAAATCCAACTCAAGTGAAATAGCAATTGAAATACAAGTAACTCAAAGGATGTTTGGAATAAACATCCTTTAAGGATCCGTTAAACTATCTACTATGTAGTAGTGTACGATAAGTAGATAATGTCTATCAGTAATAATAAGATATCAAAATAGTGTTAAGTCATGGCCCATTCCACCCTTAACACATTTTTATTCCCAAAAGCATATACAAGACCGTAGTTTCCCCAAAACCGGAAGTCACCAGAGGGCAATCCATATACTAAAGGTACAAAACAAATTCGTAGTGGTCGCGTATAAATGGAATACAAGTATGACAAGGCACATGAGGCAATACCCAAGGTAGTGATACTACCGTTTGCCTGATCCGGACTGGTGAGAACGCAACGCCGCAGCGCCCGCAACACCGTGAAACAACACTCCCAAAATCAAGGGTGCACCAATCGACAACAAGTAATGAGTAGTTCGAAGAAGTGTGTCCACTTGAGGTAGCTAATCCTCCATTGGCCCGGCACGGCTCCTGTTTTAGTCATTTCCAATTTGACACAAGTGTCAAGGCTATCCATTATCGTTCTCTTTCTTCATTCATCACGAACATCATTCCAACCACTTCATTCTGGATCATCACTCCGCGTATAGTTATTAAAGTGGGTTTCGGTTTAGACAGAGAGTATGTCCATAACCGATTCCGGTCTCTTTAATAACTTTCATAATTATTACTCCGATTGGTCGTTTATTCATTTCAAAACCAAAACAATTTCAGTTTCAAATAGAATTCGTAAATCAACATTTCATTTGTCTTTCAAAACCAATTTCCAATAATTCACGTTTCAAAACTTCCAAATTATCATTTCAAAATCTTATAATTCAATTTCAATCTTTATTTAAAACAATTCAAATATTGATTCAAGTTCGTATATAAGTTTCATTTCGAAATCATTTAAATTAATTTGATTTAACATTCAAATTAAATTTAAATTCATTTATCGATTTCATTCAATATTCATTAAGTAAATTTTCCATTCAAAACAATTTCTATTAAATTTCCAATTCATTAAACCCATTATTTAAATTCAACTTCATTATATCAAAACTTACAAATTTGATTTAAATTAAATTCATCAAACCAATTTTTTTTTTAAATTTCAAGTCTTGCATTAATTCCAATAAATCACATTTTATTTCTTGATAAAGAAATTCAATTTCACTTATTTACTTACTTAAATGATTTTCCAAACTTAATTAATAAAGAAACTCAATTTCAATTATTTCGAAGTAAAATTCACTTATTCAAAAATTCAATTTAATTTAATCATTAAATAATTCAATCTTATTTAATTATTAAATAATTCAAAACTTAATTATTAAATAATTTCAAAGTTTAATAATTTCAAACTTAATTATAATTTCAAACTTAATTATTAAATCATTTCAAAGTTTAATAATTTCAAACTTAATTATAATTTCAAACCTAATTCAATCATTTCTCAAATTAAACAACATTCTTTCATCAATTACATTGTTAATATTTTGTTTCAGATTATTAAATATTAACATTTTCCTTTCATTAAAATTCAAATTTTAACTTCATTCTAAAGCCATATTATTTATTCAAATAAAAACTTCGTTTATTTTTAAATCAAATTATTGACCAATCGGGTTTTATTTAATTCTCTATCCTAGGTCAAAGTTCAATTTTTGGGTATTTATCATTTCAACCCGATTCCAATTCAATTCAAAATCAAAGCATAGCAAAGGGAACTTGCAGTGTGATAACTAGGATGGTGTCAAAGTAAATAAACAAGCAATAACAACAATCAATAACAATCAAATAATCAATTCAAATAATCCCGAAATAACCGTATTAATTCGCATTGTTGTTTGTACGAATTAATATAATTATCTCTAGAATCTACACTATCATTTCATGTAGATTAAAGATTATTACATTACGGTTTCACTTGTCATTTAATTTCAATTTATACTACAACAATTAATCCAATATACGTCGATGGTTCAAAGTGTAATTTATCACTATTCTACATGTCAATTAATTTAACAATTAAAAGGGTCATATTCAACTAATCAAATTCAACATATGTGTCGATTCAAATTTTAATTATCCTACGTCAAATTAATTTGCATAATATTTATCACTTTATACATTACAATTTTAACGTCCAATTGTAAACATCAAACAATCAATCATTTAACAACCAAACTGGATTATCATTGCATATATAACAGATAATGGTGTCAGATGTCACAGGTGAACTGATACAGGTAATAACAGTATAAATATCTAACAGCAGCATATTTCAATTGTCGTTTCAATTGAAATCAAATTTAATAAATAAAAGAACATTAATCGTGAGTGATTGCTCACCTTTCGAGGCTAGAGATGCACGAGAAGATGACACGGATACGCACACTGATACGGACATAGAGATTGAGTTACGAATCCAAGCAAAACAAATCGGCACGAATTCAACGATCAAAGCTGATAACAGAAATCGGTGAAATCAAATCAAAACATTCAACATATCAACAAATAAAACATGTCATGCGTCAAAGTTTAACAATATAATTCTATGTGCTACCGAGATCGAAATGATATGAAATTTGGTATGAATAAAGATCAAAACTTGTATTTCAAACTGTAAAAGAATCACTTGATTTGGACAAGAGACCAAAAAAGTTACGATGTCACGAACATAGACTCAGGCCATGTTTGCAGTAGTGTAAAATAATTTCTAAGTACAAAAGAATAGCTGCCTGGGTCTAACTTCCAGATGAGAAACAGAGGATCAAATGACCTCGCATGAAGCTGAAAATTCGTAAACATAAAATAGAAAACTCAATCTTTCCAACAAAAAAAGAATCACTGTATTCCGACGTAATACGGAAGAGATACGATGCGTCAAACATGAACTCAGGTCGTGTTTGCAGCAGTGTAAAATAATTTCAAGTACAAAAGAACAGCTGCCTGGGTCTAACTTCCAGATCCTCGACCACTAATCAAACGATGTCGGATTTTGCTGAAATTTGACAGGCATAAAATAGGTAACTTCTACTCTTTTTTTAAAAATAAAATCAACCCATTCCGATCAAATATGAATGAGATATGATATCGTGCACATGTAGTCTAACTGCTGTTTAGAAAAAAATAAAAATAAATAAACATGCAAACAAGTGCAAAATCAGTTTGGTTGCAACTTTCAGGTATAAAACAGAGGACCAAATGGCTTTGAATTGGACTGAAATTTTACATGCATAAACTAGACTTTATAAAAAACCAATATATTTAACATATATAAGAACCCAAATAGATGCTTGGATAAAACGTGTAGCTAGCCTACTGCAAACATAACTGATTCCTAAAATTTTCTTTGATACTGTCAAACAGTTTTTTATATAAACAAACACAGTAACAAATATCCTTTACAAGCTTTCATAATCTCATGCACTTATACTGTGTAAACCAAAACAAAACAAAATATGTATACTTAAAAAAAAATCAAACAGTATCCTATACCCAAAACAATACGTATATATTATATATTTAATAACATATCAAGATACTTTAAAATTTTCTCCACTAGCAGCTTAAAACCAAAACGTGAAAATGGCTTAAGATTTTAATGCAGAAAATAATGACCCGTAGGTGGAAAAATGGACTCAGCATTACAAAATGATCTAAGTGCGTAGTCAATAATATGAACAAATAGCTCCGTAGCTGACTAGACAAAATAATGCGGTAAATGGAGTCTAACCCCAGCTAATGTTGTCCAAGTTTAATGAGCAAGGAACATCAGAAAGAAATTAAAAGAATAAGAGTACAAATGCAATGCAGACAACAAAACAAAAACAATATTAGCCTGGAAAGTTTATATAACTTCGCATATATAAACCAGTACATAACCATACAATATATATATATATATATATATACAAACTACTTATAAGATATGTATATTATAACGTGTATGAAATATCATAAATTTGTACCACTTACCAAAATAGCTTCGGCCAAAAGCTATGGAGATGAAGGAAAACAATGAGTCGGAAAGGCGGGTTGCGTCTGTACGCGGTGATGTGGAGGAAGAGGGTGACAGTTCATGGCTGTAGGCAAAGCTCAGTTTGTCGTTCCATGAGAACGCGAAAATCAGAACGTTGGATGACCGAACAGAGGGAAGACGGGGCATGAGTTGTTGCCACGGAGGAGGTCGGGACGAAGTAGGTGCTCGGTGATGTTGTAGTCGGAGCAGGCGGAGGAATATATAGATGGCGGATGCAAAGGTGATGGACGGTGGTTTATGAGAAGGCGATCTGTGTATATGGCACAATGGGGAGGGAAAAAAAAGAAGAGAAGGGAGAGACTAACAGGAGAAGGACCAATTTGATGTTGCAACTTATACTATTATTAATTAAAAATTTATGAATAGAACAAATGTAAAAGGAAGGCCAAGTGGCCAATGGTTGAAAACGAAAAGCTGGGCAGGTTTACAAGTTTTGAAAGCTAACAGCAAATATAGATTTTATCTTGCTGATGTAAAACCCAAAATGAATGTGACAGCACATTATAACAATATACGGGGAATAGTTATAGTCAGGTACGCAGATCTGTAGAATAATAAAAGCAATGTACGTTTGAATTTCTACCATTTGGAAAAATTCGAATGGGCACAGAAAATTAAAGTTAAAACGGCTACCGATACGGCGCGCAGTTTTATTGTTTCCACCACGTATAGGACCTCAAAATACAGAAATAAATATACCATATAGAGATCAGTACGACGAGACGATCAAAATGGTATACAGATATCAGCAGTTCGATTTAATTATAAAAATTCGAATTTTCTAATAGCGGAAAATGCAAGAAAAATGCTGAAAAATAAGATCGACGGAGCCAAAGATGTCCGAATTTGGAAAAACGACAAACTGATATCTTGCTCAGAAGATGTTTTGGAATTTTTCTATGTAAAAATATTTAGGTTTCAGAAACATTTTATTTTCATCACTTATAACTGATTAAATTGAAATAAATTTACGCGTGAAATAAACTTTCGTATTTTCGGACGAAAATTTACCAGTTGCTATGTTTAACTAGACGCATTCCAAATATTAAATTTATATTTTGAAATTTTATCGTTTAAAATTTCACAAAATTTCAACTAATTACGTTATTAAAACAGTTGAAATTTACGGGTCGTTACACGAACAGAGCATAACAATCGATACGAACCAAGGAACTTCTATCGATACAAACTTTACATCCTTTATCGATGCGAACAAGGCGAAATTCCTGGAAACGACTTGATCAACTCGGTGAAGAAGGTGGGTCGATCCGAAGAATGCTCGCCACGTCACCACTTGATCACGCGCAACTATCGATTCGAACAGGATCGAGTCGAAATAATCGAGTCGAACGAAGCAGCTGACCGAAAATCTCAATTCATATCGATCATATCTCGCGATCCACTAATCCAAATGCCACCAAACTTTCATAGGAGCTTACGTGCATACTGAAGAATGTTCACACCAAGTTTCGACTCCATTGGATGAAATATTGATCGATACGAAATCTGTTCGTATCGATCACGGATGGGGTCGAAACTTCACGGGCTTGGGCGCGTGGGCCTACTCATGTGCCAGAAGAAGTCTCCCAAGATCTAAGCGAAATATCAGCCTCCTACACCTATAAATAGAGCCCCAAGGCATACAGAAAGGGGATCTTCTTCTTCTTTGAATTATCCAACGCCCAGACTCTGCCAGATCTAGTTCTAAACTCCATTGCTACTGCTACGAATGAATTTCATTGCTGTAAATCATTGTTATCTACTGTAACCCGCTGAAATCAATTGTAATCATCAAAGAAACATCAATAAAGCTATCAACTTCATAGTGGACGTAGGCAACACGCTGAACCACTCTAAATTCTTGTGTTTCTGTGCGTTCTTATTACTTTCATTATCTGTTTTTGTTAGATAATCCCTTTTTTCCATTTAATTTCTTCATTTTATCTCTTCAAAAACTTCCGAAGAGTGTTGTGCCCAATTTTGGTACAAACACTTTGGTGCTTTCATTGGGAAAAAACCCAATTTTTCTCCTGCTCCTTGGATCTCCTATCAATACTGGATTGCATAAATCCAAGAAGAAGATCCAGATCTCAGAATTTGGAGCCCTTTCATTCTATTCAGATTTGCATCAGATCTAGGAAAGGACTTACATTAATTCACCATGGTAAGTACACGAACTACCTCTACAGCTGCTGATCAAGAAGGATGGGACCGACAGAATCCCGTGCAATTGCCTCTATCCAACCAAGATGCTGCCAGACCTTCAGATCCATCAGGCCTAGTCACCAGACAAGAGTTTCAGATGCTGTTTCAAGAGTTGACCCAGAGTCGGCAACAACTTACTGAACAACTACGCGCCAACACATAGTTGACCAACCAGCTAAATCGCCAAAGGCGCAGAAGAACCAGAAGAGACCAAGGTTCTTATTCTTCCACAGAGAGTTCGGCCTCATCTGATGATCACCATCGATCCACACGCCCACGGCTGGATGTAAGCTACACCTAGGCCACAGGACACCAACCTGCCTTGAATCTAGGACAACCCAGAACTGGACCATCCACAAGCCATCATACCGGACCTTCATCCCGAGGAGGTGCTGCTCCTTACCATGTCATAGGCAACCTCGCTACCACCACCACTACTGAACAAGGGGTTGATGCTGGAAATCAAACTGATCCTCATTGAAGCCAACGAGAGCACACTCCAGAACCCTATGTCCCAGAAAATGTTGAACAAAGGACGCGAGGCATGGACCGTTGACCGCGTTCGGTCCAGACTCGCGCTGTGGAATCTGACCACACCTTGGCGCAGCATGCTCCGAGTATCCGAATGCTAGATATACCGACGATGATTCGTCAAATGATCCGTGAAAGTCAGGGTCTCACTAATGAGGACTGGGGAATCTCCCGGAGTCATACCCCTTTCACTGATGACATATTATATGCTGAACCACCTCGACGCTTCAAGATGCCAACTTTATCGGTCTATGAAGGAAGTTCTGACCCCAATCAACACATCCTGAAGTATGAATGGGGGACATTGCAACTATGTTGTTTACTCGTTTGCCACCACGATCCATTTCTAATTTTGACCAGATGGCCACCAAGTTTGTTGAACAATTCCATATGCACGTAGCAAGGCCTAAAGATGTTAACACTCTGTTTAGTGTTACTCAAGCTCCCAGAGAATCACTTAGACGTTACTTGGAGCGATTCCATGCTGCGTGTGCAGAAATAAGCAATCCCAATGATAACTCTATCCTGATGGCATTGACTAAGGGGATTGATCCTGATTCCGAGTTCGGAAATTGGTTAGCTGGGAAACCACCTACGTCATTGGACCATTTCTATTCCAAGGCAGCCCAATTCTTGAGAAGGGAGGATGTGAAACAGTCTAGGAAGCAGGATGACGCAAGGTTCAACATCGAAGGAATTCAGAGTAACATCGCCGTTAAACAATCCGAGGAGAGTTCCGAAAAAGTTCAGTTGAATATACAAAATAAACAGAACCAGCAGAGGGACAGTGGAAATCAAAATAAAGAGATGAAAATCGTGGCCCACAACGCAGAGCTCCCATGTTTGAGAATTATACTCCATTGAATACGTCGCTGGAAAATGTGTATTTGCAGACTTGTAATACCATACAATACAAGAAACCTGCCTCGAAATCGTCAACGGAAAGACAAGTCCAAGCAGGAAAGTTTTGCAGGTTCCACGAAAGTTATGGTCATAACACAAATGACTGTCGACATTTAGAAGACCTCATTGAAAAGTTGATCCGCGAGAGGAAGTTAGATCAGTATGTGCAGGCGCCGTAGTCAGGGGCTGTGGGCCCGTCAAATCAAATTCATGCGCCAGACCAGGCAAGACAGGTGGAACCCGCTCGTACTGGCGAGAGGTTGGTGATAAACGCAGTTAGTGGTAGTCCTCATCCAGCAGACCGAAGCTGGAAGGAAATGGAGTCGTATGCCAGCTCTATCAGGCATACGGACTTCGAGTGTTATAGTAGTTCTGATGAAGGAGCTCCGACCAAGCGATGGAAGATGATGACTGACGATATCGTGTTTCGAAATAGAGATGCTGACAGGGTCGGAGCCCCAGTCACTGATCCACTGGTCATATCAGCTCAAGTAGGTCATGCTTGGATAAAAAAGATTCTGGTCGATAGTGGAAGTTCTGTGAATATAATATTTAAACGAGCTTATGATCAATTGAACATGGAAGCCAAAGATTTGAAACCTTGTCAATCTCGAAACCATGGTTTCAATGGAAGCGCTACTATACCCACTGGAGTAGTGGAATTACCAGTGGAGCCGGGAACTGGAGAACACTGGAGAGTTCAGATGTTGCAATTTGTTATATTGAACATAGACTCGCCATACAACGCCTTCTTTGGCCTACCGACCCTTGCTGAATTTAGGGCTGTTATTGCCCTGTGGTGTTTAACTTTAAAATTCCCTACCACCAATGGAGTTGGGGTCGTTCAGGGGGATCTGGCTGATTCGGGAGCGGCCGTGTACCGAAATCAAGTTCCCCCGAATGAACAGTGTCAAAGTCCAACCCCAAACTTTCGGACTCGGCGATTTTGTCCACAAGGGAATCTTCCCGATGCCTTCGCACGCGAAACCAACATGGGAAGGGCCATATGTGATCAAACAAAAGCTCGAAAATGACGCATTTAAGTTAGCGATCGTTTGCGGACTTGCTCTGCCAAGAGCCTGGAACAACGAAAGTCTTCGCCACTGCTACACATAACAGGCTATGTTTATTCATTTAGTTTATTTTCCATTTGAAATTTGTTTCTACATTTCGAAATTAGAATTTGTAATAAGGCAACTGACTTTTCCATATTTTCTTATTTCAGCAATAAAATGCAATCTCTTCGAACCAGAGCAGTGATTTACTTGAAATGCTTCATATGATCATCACTACGCACAAAGAGCTAAGTCTCGCCATACGGTGGGATTTATTCAAATAGGGAGTGACTGTGATGCAACCGGCCACTCACTAAGTGAAACCTGAGCTCGGGAACAAGCCATCACACCAAAGTCAAAAAGGGATTGATACACGACAATCCTTCACTTAACTCCAGATTCCCAGAGTGCGAAATGGAGTATAAAATAGGTCTACGAAGAAGGTGGATCTGTCCGCCTTACAACTTCTTCCGTATCTGAACCAAGTTTGAGGAGGGTGGACCCGTCCATCTAACGACCTCGCTTGTTAAATCAGGGTGGATGTGATCCGACCATCCACGATCCTGATACACCTTTCGTTCCCAAAGTGCGAGCGAAATCCAAAAACATACGGCAGATGTGACTGACCGTCTGTTTATCAACTCCGAACTCCCAGAGTGCGAGTCGGAGTATAAACATCAACTCTAGATTCCCAGAATGCGAAACGGAGTATAAACATCAACTCCAAGTTCCCAGAGCGCGAATTGGAGTATAAACATCAACTCCGAACTCCCAAAGTGCGAGTTGGAGTGCAAACATTAACTCCGGATTCCCAGAGTGGGAGTCAGAGTATAAACATCAACTCTGAACTCCCAGAGTGCGAGTCAGAGTATAAACATCAACTCCGAATTCCTAGAATGCGAGTCGGAGTATAAACATCAACTCTGGATTCCCAGAATGCGAAACGGAGTATAAACATCAACTCCGGATTCCCAAAGTGCGAAACGGAGTATAAACATCAACTTCAAATTCCCAGAGCGTGAGTTGAAGTATAAATATCAACTCCGAACTCCCAGAGTGCGAGTCGGAGTATAAATGTCGATTTTGAGTCCCCAGAGTGCAGACGTACGACTTAAACTTAAGCCTGCGTGACCAACCGCCAATAAACAAATGAGAATCCCCGCCAATAAACTCCGAACTCCTAGAGTGCAAGTCGGAGTATAAATGTCTCTGCTTGTCTCAAACATCAGTTCAGAGACACTAGACTCAACATGTTGTAAGCGAGAAGCAACCGCTGACTGATGCTCTACAACTCACCCTTAAGACTAGGGGGCAAAACTTAAATGTCGACTATCGACTGTAGCAGTGCGACATCACAACTTAATTCACCTCCCGGTCATAAACCATGTCCACAGCCTCCGAACTTAGCAAACCAAAACAAACTTGACTCGAAAAGTGAAACTTCACAAGTGCACTTCAGATATTGAAACACTTAGGCAAATACACAATAACTGAGAAGAAGCCAAAAAAGAAAATTTTCATTTCTACTATATATGAAAGAAATTCGTGTACAAGTTTGTTCCAAAAAATTCCTACTAGCAGGGGCCGAACCCGCATCTATACACGACCAACAAAGTGAAAGTCAAAATAAACCAGGGAAGCATGTCTAATCTTTCTTCTTCCTCGGCTTCCTTTTTGGTGTAGACCCGCTGGAGCCGCTACTACCCTTCCTCTTTGAGCCTTTGCTTTTCGGTGGTCGGTCTCCTGGCGGGGGCATGATCTCGACATCCTCCTCTGAGCTCGAATGGATCAGGATACTTCCTACATGCGAAGTCGGAGGGACATGATCGAGTGTAGAAGATGGAACGCGCGCACTGGTGTCGAAAGCTGTACCGCCGGGCGATATCATTCTGAGCGGAGCTGGATCGGGTGCCGCCATCCCACTTCCAAAATTTCCACCGTGACCCACTGCTGCCATTTCAGCGTCGATTTCGGCCAATATCTCCTCTTCAGTAATCACTCGGGCCTCGCTGGGAGCATCAGCAGTTGGCGTCGAAAAGCTTGTAGCAGGAACGCCTGCGCCCATGACAAATGGCAAGTCAGCTAGAGGATCGCAATGACGGCGAAAGAGTTCCTCCATCAACTGCTCATCAAAAACAAGTGAGCTTCCATGCATGTCGTCAAGAGGCGCAGTAGTAGTCACGGCGGTCGCTTCAGTAACGATAACCCCCTGCGTCTGATACGATTCTTGAGTAGCAGGAGGCACGACCGGTGCAGCATCAATCACTGGACAAAAAAAAATAAAATAACTATTAGAACTCAATTCGAGTGAGAATTCCGACTTAAGGCAGATATGTGGAATGTTCAGAATACTTTCCTCAGTTTGACTTGTAAGCGACTGGACGGCTTCAGTAACTTGCTCTGTAGCCGGAGACATCTGCGGCTGATTCGGATCGTAAGCAGGAACAACTTGGGGATCGACCGCAGACGAGGATTCAGGCTGGGTTGACGTTGGAACTTCAAGACTCACATCATGATGGTCAACCCCTGAACCTTCTCCTACTTCAAAGTGCTGGGCGCCGAGTCTTTCCTTTTCATGCAGAATCATTGACTCGTGAAGAATCTTCGTTTCATCTTCATTCAGAATGCGATTCTCGAGTTCAAACTCATCCACAGACTCACCCAGATGCGCCTCCTTCTCTTCTTCGACTAATCGGCCCCAGGCATTATAAAGATGCGCCGGATAATCATCGAGCTAGGCTAGCCCCCTGTGCCTCAGCACGTTAGCGTTGTAAACAACGAGAAGGTCTTCAATATCAGCCTCTAGCCTGGACTCGGCCGATTTCACCTTCTCCTCAACTTCAGTCTCCACCACACGGACTTTAGCCACGGCCGCGTCTCGTTCACCCCGGAGCAAGACAGCCTGCTCGCATACCACCTGGGCCGCATTGTTCGCATCATCCTTTTCCTTAGCCATGTCAACGAATTTGTCCTTAAGCTCGTTGAGTTCCTTAACCGCCGCATCCCGTTCGGCGGTGACTGTGGTGTTTCGATGGCCCATCTCCTCCACCAAGGCAACATGTGTCTACCTTAACCTCTCCATCGCCACGGTTGCTTTGTTTGCTTTTTTGGTGGCCTCAATTTCAGATATTCGGGAAGACTCGACCTCGGTGTTGAGCACCTGGATGATTCGGTCCTTTTTGGCGAGTTTGGACTCCATCTTCTCAATAGCTTTGGCTCGCTCGAAGGCCAACTTGGAAGCTTTCTCTGTAGCCTTTACCCACTCTCTATACTAGGTGTAGACGTCATGAATGTAGTCATGCATCATGTTCTCCACACCAGATGGGATTCTCTTTAAGTGAGGTGGAAAGACGTAGCCGTCGAAGAATATGTTCGGAAACTCCTTCCTCAACTGAGCAATTTTAATAGCGCCTTCCTTCGTGGGCTCAGTAATGGCCTGCTCTACAATTATGGGACCTCGAAGTTTGAGAAGACGGTCTGTGTCGTAGAGGCTCTGGCGGATGTGGAACAAGAACAGGAGGTGGAGATGGAAGTCTAAGAGGTGGAGAACGAGAACTAGATCGGTGTCTATATTCTCTGCCCATATCCCGCTCGTACCTCTCTTGACTAGAGTACCCGTGATCGCGGTCTCTATCCGAGTCTCTCCTGTGGGAGTCATAATAGGTAGAAGACTTTCTAACCGAGCGAAGATTCCCAAGCATTGATCCTCTTCCGGACATCGTACCTGAAAATGAGAAACAAAGGAAAAGTTAGTGATCTCTTGGACTGGACGACTTACGATTATGAATCGTGTATCGCAGTGAAGTGTATGTATGTGCAACCCCCCGACCAACCGAAAATGTCGGCCGCACTCGTAACAAGTGACCCGCTCATATCAAGAGCATTGTCAAGCTCCACCATCCCGGTGTCGTGTTGAAACGACGCATAATCCGGAATTGGAATATCAGCAAGCCCTTCGAAAGGATTCTCTACTGGCGGGGGAGGAGTCTCCGAAATTCTAATCCCCTGAATAGGCAAAGACATGACCACAGATTTCAATCTCATGGATTTAGAATGCTTGTGAGCAACTGCCTTCCTCCTGAATCCTAAACATCAGAAGAAGGCCCAGCTTGGAGTTCGTTATCAGTAGGCTTTCTCTCTGGATCAACTTCTTTAGCTATTACAACTCCAGGCGCCTTGCGTTTCACCCACTTCTTCGAGACCGCTCTAAGTGTCCCTTCCAGCCTTATGCTTTGCCTCCGTTCAATCAGCCCGACAGTCCTCAAGTTTCTGTCGGTTAGGACGAAGTCAATGTTCCTCTCTTCACCCGGAACTGATTGGAGGATCCGGACTAACTGTTTGAAATATCCGCCATCGGGTTGTGAGATCGCGGCTGTAAAAGAAGAGAAGTATGTTAGTTTTGATAACAATTGTTACTATCTTGATAAATCATAAGAAAGACTACAACCCTTACGTCTATCCAACCAACGGCTAGCGAATCCAGGGGGCATCGAACGTAGAACCATTCTGTCTTGATGTAATTCAGCCTTCCCCAGGACCCCGATACAACCTGATAGTTCCTAACTGCTTCCAAGAATGTGAAACATGGACTGTCTCCGCGGCTCTTAATGTTGAAAAGATATCTAATCTCGATCGGCTTTGGTGGTCGAAAGAGAATTTACATAAACAAGATGAAAGTGCTATTCAACAAGGCGTATCCGTTGGGGTGAAGCTAGGATGGTGCGATTCCAAGGAATGACAGCATTTCCCGTATGTACTGATTAAATGGAGGGAGCATCCCTGCTGTGCAAACATGACGATTGAAAGCAGTAAACCCCTCCGGGGGAGCATGTGGTCGATCAGTTGGCCCTGGCAGTAAAACGTCGTCAAGCGACAAGCCATGCCTTAAACAAATCTGTCCCAGCATATCTTCGGAGATGCCGGACGGCACAGAATCCTGTGGATTGCAAATGAACCGGGCGCCAGGAAACTCGTCCGGTGCTGGATCTATGACTTCGGCCTCAATGGCCGGTATCTCGATTATTGGAGGAATTGAACTTTGAACTTCATGCTGTTGTGAACTTGAAGGTTCCATGACTAACTAGCTCATGAAAAACCATCGTTAAATAGATAATAAACCAGTGCATCCCGCGGTGTGAAGTGTGTGAATATGTTGTGCAGTGCAGTGCTGTATATTACTTAAAAAATTCCACAGAGTTAAGGAAAGCATGTAAACGACGAGACTTCGAAATTCAGACGGAATGACCGTCATCGCTGACCGTCACAACCGTGCCATCCAGATAATAGAAACCGATCTGAGTTAAAGTTTGTTAGAATTTTGTTAAAGTTGCAGTTCCATCGACGAGCTTCGAAGGGAAATCAAATATGCAGTCCAACGGTCAACTCCAATTATACCAAAATGAAGCTCGTCAGAGTTAGATGTTCAGATGCACAAGAGTTTTCAAGATCATCGAAGTTAGGCTCATTGTCGATCATCAAAAGTTCGAGTTCATATCAATCCGTGAAGTTGTTCGTATCCATCAGGGATACAGGTTCAAATTCGTATCGATCGTTCAGGTTCAAGTTCGTATCGATCGTTCAGGTTCAAGTTCGTATCGATCGTTCAGGTTCAAATTCGTTTCGATCATTCAGAGACAATTTCATATTGATCCCATGGCACGAAGTTCGTATCGATCAGAAAATATCGTCTACTTCGTATCGATCAATATCATTTCGAAACAACCGATGCTAAGTGACTACTCCATGATCGATATGAAGCCCGAAGCAAGGAAGCGATATGAGATTTCACATCGAGATCGTACAAGGCGAGACATTCTCTTCTTCAATCGATACGAGGTTAAGGCCAAAAAATTATCCACTAACAATCTCGTATCCGTCCTCACTTTGTCTTCCCCAAATGACGAAAACACCATGGCCTTCCTCAACCTCGCTTCGACCCAACTCCGACATCGCCGACACCGGAACTGGCAACAACCGTGGGCAAGACAGCGTTCGAATTCGAGTCTAATCGTTTTGGGAATATATTGATTATTTAATTACCTAGTTAAAGTGATCGATTCGAAGCATCGATGGATTGTTTGGTTCGAAGGCAATATTTCTTTCTCGAGTTCTTTATCGATAAGAAGACAAGGCATAAGAATAAAAAGTAAAAAGTGAAAAGTGAAAAGTGGCTAAGTCCACAGTATTTACATGGACTCGAGCGTGAAGGCAAAAAAACGATTCGCGTCCCAGTAGATTCGACCGGTTACAAGACATCACCACGGGATCGATTCGAACAAGCCATTCGAATCCATCAACTCGAGCCTTTATCGAAGCGAAGTTACCAACGAAGGCTTTTCTGAGTCACCCAAATCCATCGATTCGAAACCACTGTTCGTATCGATCATTTTAGACTCCATCCCTAGTTTAGCGACATGAAGTGTGCAGTTCGAATCCATCGAACCACGGCATCCAGAGGTCAATATTCATCGATACGAAGGCACATTTCGTATCCATTTTTGCGGCTCACGCCGATTCGAAATTTAATTCCACCGAAGTTCGTAACCATCGATACGAAAGTTAATTTCGTATCCATCGAATCTTATATCCACCGATACGAACGATCGTTCCGTATCCATCGAAGCTCATATCCATCGATGTGAAATGTTCATTTTGTATCCATCAATATGGAGTACGCCAATACAAAGAACAACGTTTTAACATTTTGCGTCGATTCAGGAGAGGATCAATACGAAGGAACATAAAAAAAACCATCGAGCGTTGTTACAATTCGAATTTCACATCGGTTCAGGAGAGGATCGATACGGAATTCGATACGAGATAAACTGACAACGACTCGTGAACGTCAGCGAGAGTCAGATTAACGTATATACATATACGTCGGACTAATATTCAATTTTTAACATTCACAGGAATTGAATACTTATCTGGTAACGATTACAACAACAAACAGCTAATCTCAGTGAAGCTGCAATCAGTTACAACAATACAGGGTACAGCAGTTGACAATCAACGGTTCACATCACCGAGAAAATCAGTCAAAGATTACAACTTTCAGCGAAAAGACGATAACTGTTTAGAATAAAGATTGCAGCATTTCAAAGCACGTCATGTTTCCACAAGACGTACTTTGGGGGGCAAATGTTATCCCGCCTTTTAGCAAGGCCGTGATACCCAGAACTTGACTAGAAACCAATTGCGCTTCATCTCAGAGATCGGTTATGCGCAGGTTCACTATGGATATCGACGAATTTTGTCTGAGTCCGTATCAAGCTACAGTCGATGAGACACGACGGGCGAGGCAATGGAAGTCAACGTTCCAAGTTTCAAGTCAATCCGAGTTCATATGCTCGAGTTACGATCAATACAAGGTGAAGGGAATAATCCCACTTTCATATCCATCATCAAACCCCGGTTCGAATCCATCACTTTTGTATCGATCGGAGCGGCAGCGACCTCGCATCCATCCTAGAGCCACTGTTCGAATCGATCGAGTTCGACTCCATCACAGAGCAACTGTTCGAATCGATCGAGTTCGACTCCATCACAGAGCCACTGTTCGAATCGATCGAGTTCGACTCCATCATAGAGCCTTTGTTCGAATCCAACAGGATGCGCCACTTCGTATCCATCACAGAGCCTTTGTTAGAATCCATCTAGGTGGAGCACTCTTATCGATGCGAACAAGACATGTGCCTCGATATGAACAAGGCAAAAGTCCTGGAAACGACTCAATCAACTCGCCGAAGAAGGTGGGTCGATCCGAAGAATGCTCACCACGTCACCACTTGATCACGCGCAACTATCGATTCGAACAGGATCGAGTCGAAATGATCGAGTCGAACGAAGCAGCCGACCGAAAATCCCAATTCGTATCGATCATATCTCGCGATCCACAAATCCAAATGCCACCAAACTTTCATAGGAGCTTACGTGCATGCTGAAGAATGTTCACACCAAGTTTCGACTCCATTGGATGAAATATTGATCGATACGAAATCCATTCGTATAGATCACGGATCGGGTTGAAACTTCACGGGCTTGGGCGCGCGGGACTACTCACGTGCCAAAAGAAGTCTGCCGAGATCTGAGAACAATATCAGCCTCCTACACCTATAAATAGAGCCCCAAGGCATACAGAAAGGGGATCTTCTTCGTCTTTGAATTCTCCAACGCCCAGACTCTGCCGGATCTAGTTCTAAACTCCATTGCTGCTGCTACGAATGAATTTCACTGCTATAAATCATTGTTATTTGCTGTAACCCGCTGAAATCAATTTTAATCATCAAAGAAACATCAATAAAGCAATCAACTTCATAGTGGACGTAGGCAACACGCCGAACCACTCTAAATTCTTGTTTTTCTGTGCGTTCTTATTACTTTCATTATCTGTTTTTGGAGTTTTTGTTAGATAATCTTCTTTTTCAATTTAATTTCTTCATTTTATCTCTTCAAAAACTTCCGAAGAGTGTTGTGCCCAATTTTGGTACAAACAAAATAGTTTATATTAAAATAGTTTATATTAAAAATAGTTTATATTAAAAATAATTTATTTAAATATAATTTATATTAAAAATAGTTTATATTAAAAATAATTTATATAAAAATAATTTATATAGTAAAAATTATGAATAGTTTCAAATATTATTTAAATTTACTTTATATAATAAAATAGCTTCCTCATCTTTCACAAATCGATTCAAATCAATTCGAATTTCAAATTCAAATTTAATCCAATCTCAAATCATCAATTTCAATTTCAATTTCAATTCAATTAAACATTTCAAATTATATCGATTTCAAATACCGATTTGAAACACAAAATAAACCATTAAATTTCAATATATTTCAAAGCTTTAAATATTCCACATTTCAAAAACTAAATTTGATAATTCCATTTATACTTCAAATTTAATTTCATTACATTTAATTTCTGAAATATTTATTTAATCATTTCAATAACATCTAAATTCAACTTCAATTTACAAATTTAAATAAACGAAATATCCCATTTATATAAGTTTGAAATATCCATTTAAGTCACCTTTAATCAAATTAAAGTTATAAACATATCTTAAAATTTCGAATTTAAATAAATTTCAAATCAAACTTATTTAAGTATAATTCTTAAATAATTAAAATTCCAAATCAATTTCAAATTTATCTTTCAACCTGAAACATTATAAACACTATATTTGAAAATATAAATTTTACATAAATAATTAAACATATTTTATATTGATTAAATCAACTTTATTAAATCAACTTTAATAAATCTTTAAAATCAATATTTATTAAAACCATATATTTCTTTTCAAAACCATAGAAATCATTTTCAATATATATATATATATACACACCAACGGTGTCTATACGTAATTTTCTATCATATGGTCAAGTGATATGGATATTTATCATTTCAATCCGCAATTTAAATATATATACGGGTATATGTCTTTTCAACCCGCAATCCCAAATTCAATGTCAATGAAAATCGCTTGGGTTTATCATTTCAACCCATAACGATTTTCTTCTATTCTACATATTGTTCGGGTATGTATCATTTCAACCCATAGTGAATTCTATACTAACAGGGAACTTGCAGAGTGATAACCGATATGATAAAATATAGTAATCGGTAACATGCATATATCATCAGTATAAAATAACAGATAATGGTGTCAGATGTCACAGGTGAATTGATGCAGATAATAGCATATATATAGGAATGTAAATAACTAACAAAGCATATTTCAATTGTCGTTTCAATTGAAATCAAATTTAATAAATATAAGAACAATAATCATGAGTGATTGCTCACCTTTCGAGTCTAGAGAGAATAGACAATGGAATGAGTTACAGATCCAAGCACGAATTTCGAAAGAAAGCACGATGGACTCGGGTTCGACAAACAAGTTGATAAATCGGAGTTAGTGGAAACAAATCAAATCAGTTTTGATATAATTTAAACAAGATGATATTATATTATTGATTTCCTTAAACCCCATATTCAATCTTAAAATACATATACATTTTTAAATCAAATCTTAAATTTAAACATATATATTGAAATCAAAATCTATATATATATATATATCAAAATCATTATTTCTTAACCCATCAACTAAAATCAAAAATATCTATACATATTTTTCTCTAAAATCAAAAAAAAAAATTAAACCTCAAACTTATGTATTTATATATATAAATTGATATATAAGCCTATACAGACTCATATATAATAAAATCAACTTATACCATATATATCTTAGAGTAAAACTAACATACCCTATGCAGACCGAACAAATACCTGCATGGACAATATCCTCACAACTAACGTTTAATATAGCTAATGCGTTATAAAACTAATATAAACTTATCCTCATATATATACTTATACAGCTTTTAAACAAACGTTGGCATACCCATAATGTAAACTTGCTTTGTTAATATATGTACAACTCACGCAGAACACATACACTTATGTAAACACATATACTTGTATAAATAACCAAATATATAAACATATATATATTTATAAACTCTTATATAATGTATACCGTAAACCATACATACGCTAAACATACAGTTAATATACCTATATATATTCAACAAATGCAGGCAAACTAACATGCATATAATATTATATATTTAAACTTCTCAAAAATCAACTGATTATATACATACATCCACATAGCTTATACAATAAACTAACAATTGATATATATATATTAAAAAAAATCATCAAACAATATACATATATAATAAAATTGAGATAACCATAAACTTATTCAATTTCATACATAACTTAAAATATCCATATAGCTGTAGTAAAAGGTTTTATAAACAACAGGTATGGGACTCAACCGATCTGATAAGCATACTAATATATATATATATAATAATATATAACTGATATATCAAACAACCATATATATATATATATTATAAAGTCACCAAATACATATATATTATCAAAATCAGAAAATAATAGACTGTAAAAAACTATACTCTAGACAATATTTATATATATACTAGTACATACCTACCAATAAAGCAACTTAGACTAGACCCATTCCAAAACAAATTGGGATTGAAAACAGAATGAGCTGGCAAACAAAACTTATATATTATTGCCGAGACTAGTATGCCTTCCTATATTTATAATATCGAAGTATACATATTTACACTAGATATTGAAATCCAAAGCTGAAAACCGTATATCTCATTGTAAATACATAACACGGTATAACATATAACAAAGTAGAATTTACTACTCACGCAGTTGAGCAAATGGTGGGGCTCGGCCTGGGAGGAAGAAAGGAGCGAATATGATGGCTTCGGCCTTGAACGGAAGTGGGGCTCGGCGACATGGAAATCCAGGCATAACACAAAGAAGGGAAGAGCAAATGGAGAAGTTTCTCGGTCGAGGCAAACTCAAGTGGTCCGGGAAAATGATAGGTTCGGCTAGATGCCTGGGTTCATAGATGCAAGTGGTGGTCGGCTAGCAGTGGAGTGGTGATGGGAAATAGTGTGGCGAAGAGAAGAGACGTTGCATGTAGTCTTGGTTCGGCCGTTGCCAATTTGAGTATGCCAGAGGATGTATGCTTCAAGGAAGAAGAGATGTTGCTGAGTTATGGAGGAAGATGAATGAGTGGCCAAAATGACTTGTAGTACAATTATTTTCTCACTATTATATGAAAGAACGGACCATGACATTAATTCAATTAAACCAAAAGTCACGACAGTTGAAATCGGGAATACCAATAGTTAATGGCTGTTAGCATTACCAGATGGATGACCGAACAGACGAAGAAAGCCCAAATAACTCAAATACAGACCCGGTAGAGAAATCGTTATATTGATTCTACGGCATACCGGGGTTCGAAAAAACCAAAGTAAATATACCGTTGAGATCAACGCGACGGGACGATCAAAACGGTATACAAATGTCGGTGGTACGATCATCCGATCAGAAGTCGATAATCGGTACTGAAAATGCTGCTAATTTGCCAGAAATAAGATAAACGGAGCAATAGCAGTCAAAATTTGAAGAAACGAAATATGACGTCTTACTTAGAAGATGATTTACAAATTTTTTATAAAAAATTATTCAGGTTTGGAAAACATTTTATTATCATCAATTTTAACTGATTTAAATTGAAATAAAATTACACAATAGAATAAACTTCCATATTATCAGATGAAAATTTACCCTTGCTATGTTTAATTTGACGTATTCCAAATATTAAATTTTTAATTTAAAATTTTATTATTTAAAATTTCACAAAAATCCAATTAAATATATTATTAAAACAAATAAAAATTATTAAAATTTTACGGGTCGTTACATCTTCTTTTTCCCCGGAAAGCTAAGACATACTGAAATATGATCAACTTTATGTAATCAACATGAAAGAAACAATTCATTTATTGGAGAAACTTTCATTACTTTCCAAAATCTAACATCAAAGCAATTAACTAAGAAAGCCCATTTTGAAAGAGATAACTAATCTCTTCCATTATCAAGAAATGATTGTGGATTATCCATAAAACAAATTTTTGGGATATATATATATATATAAGTTTAAAATTATTCTCACAATTTAAAATGATTATACTACATGAATGGTTCATTTATCAAAACAACTCAAATTCACATTTCCACTTTGTCACAAAAATTAAATTTCTAATTAATTATCAACATAAAACTAATTAAAGTTGATAATTAATTCAAACTTGTTTCCAAAAGAATTTTACAAATTCACAGCAACAAATTTTTAATACAACCAAAATTCAAAACAAAGCTAGCACACAAACTCATGCTTAAAAGTTTAAAATTAGCATGTTCAACTTCAAAATTTTCAAATAATACAAGGGTATTGCCTCGCCATTGATTTATAACGAATGACCCCATAGATTGGCTGCAGAGTTGACCAAATGATCAAAACTGCCTCGCCACTCATCCAACACTCACTAGGGTTTAATGGCTGCATTACCCATCAAAATAAAATTTAATTCTCAAACTATATTAATTAATTCCAAACTTTACTTATTAAAACTCAATTTACCATGTCTGACTGTCTCATCACAACATTTAGGAAATTCCTATCGATAACGTTGATTAGGCGCATCGACCGTAATTCTTAAAGCACTTGATGGACAACCCAACACAAAAATCATTTTCTATAAAAAGAAATACGTCATATTTATTCTTCTTTGTTATCTCAATAAACAAAACTCCAATTTCACTTAAAACATAGCTTCAATTTGAAAGATTTGAAAATTCAAATTGTTGCTTACACTCAAAATTAAAGAACACAAGAAGAACTCATCGAGATATTCCCAGAATACTCAATTCACAAGATTGATGACTAAGCTGAAGTGTTCACCAAACCAAATGGTATAATGAGCCACTCACAAGAAAAATACGAGTGCGGAATGCGGTAAATAGAACGCTATCCTACGCAACTCGTAGCTGATGAAAATTGGTGCAAGGTCAAGCTGAAAAAGATCCTAGCACCACTTAATAAAATAAATAAATCTTTAATCATAAGCAATAGATATTCGTTCTAATGGTTAACTCGTTAAGCTTGCGAAAATGGATGCAAAGCCCAAGAATGCCATCAGATTTCTTAACAAAGATAACCGTGGCACCCCACGGTGAAAATTAGACTGAATAAATTGCTTGGCTTCATGCTTCAACAATTACTTCTACAGTTTCTCATTTCCCTAATGGACATCCTCATGTAAGGATGACTAACAGACTAAGAACCAGGGATGAGGTCAATCACAAAACTCATTTGCCCGATTGGGTAGCAAACCCGAAACGGACTCATATATATCAACAAAATTACAAACAACTGGAATTCGAGATACTTCATCATCTCGAAACTCAAGAACAATAAACACACTACGTCGTCAACATTCTGAAGAACAAGAGACATCTAATCAGCCGATTTAGGATGCCTAAAATATAGGATCCTTTCAAAACATAGGATTGGACTTGATAACAAGCAAGCTAATCCATGCCCAAAATCATATTAAACCCATGGTGATGACTAATGTGCAGATTTGCACTGAAAGGAAAACTACAAAGATCAACCCTAATATTGTTACACGACAAGCAAAGTATTGCGGATACCCTAAATAGGATTCGCAATCCTCAAAGAAGTAACAAGATAAGAAACATCCAACAGTATCAACAAGCTCCTTCGATACGAATGTGTGTCAAACTCCCATATCGAAGTGAACTAGAATAAATAATCACGATAAGGATTATTCATAGGATGAGATATCATTAATTCTATTATGGAATACTACGAAATAAAATATAGTCCTAGACATATTCCACACTTATATCTACCCAAAGGACACGAAAATGCTAAGGACACAATGATCAAGGGAAATGTAACTCTTATATTGTAATTTGATGTATCGTGTATCGTAATATATGTCATATTCTGTGTTTATCATACTTTGTTCTGAACTCAGCTCTGATACCAAGCTATGATGCCCCACCCCGAGACCTACATTAACCAAGAGTATTACAAGGTAATATTGTCTGCTAATGCAGAGAATAGTGCTGGTTAGGAGCGACCATCTATAGCTTTGTCTTAAACATTTACTGAATACGTCGATTAGTGCTCTATTTTTTTTCTATCTCAAGTGGATCGACATATTCAGTAAATGCTTAAAACAAAATTCCAGGTGGCTAATGGATCTATCAGAACAAAATACAACAACTAAATGTACATCACATCACATAACAGCAGATAAACATATATATATATATACACACACATATACAGATACATCACAGTACGATACAAAATGATACATCATAAGTGGTTCAAAGACCACACTATATACAACAAGTCAAAAATATACATATCAGAGTCAAACCAAAAGGAACAACAAAAGGTGATAAATAGATATCCAAGCGGAAGCATCAAAGCGAAGCTAAGTCCAAAAGCAGGTATCTAACATGAAACAACTCGGTCTGACCCGAGTATAAAATAAACGGGTCAGTCTAGCTAAAACAATCGGTTTAGTAAGATAAGTGATAATATGAAGCATAAGGTAAAGGGTAGGGTATCCCCCTGAATGAGAAGAAACCATAATAAGAGCATGTCACTACATCTAATGAGTTACTTCACTGAGCATAAATAGTCTCGAAAGAGATAACTCAACATTAAAACAACTAAGCATAAACATGCCTCATATCCTCGGTATAATCCCAAAACAACTATAATGGTTTAGAGAAACCATAACTCCTAAATAGGAGAAATCTCAAAACTCAAACTCGCCGAAATGGCAAACCAAAATATATTCTCATAATAGAGAAGTCTCAAAACACAAAATACGCCAAAAATGGCAATCTCATATATCTCCAAAAAGAGAGTATAAATCTCAAATAAACACCAAGTGTTGGCAAACCCAAATCTCAAATATAAAATTCGAAAAGGAGTTCAAATTTCCAAAGATGTAATCGCCATATATAATGTCTCGAATAGCTCAAATGGCTAAATAACTCAATGCAATCATCCCAAAGATATAGCACGTGCTTATGGCCGAAGCCCGCCAAGTACCGTTCTTTCAAAATATGGCGCCACGTCTCTTAGACAAACGTCCCGAAGGACAACATCCCGAAGGACAAATAAATACGTCTCTTAGACAGACATCCCCAAGGACAACATCCCCAAGGACAAATAAGTCTCAATGTACAAATACGTCTCTTAGACAAACATCCCGAAGGACAAATGACCCGAAGGTCCAGTACTGGCAAATACGTCTCTTAGAAAAATGTGTTACAAACTCTCGGATAGGAACCCGAAAAGTGTTAACGTGCATCCCATACCACACGTTCGCACTTAACGGTTTACTAACCGTGTAACGACCCGTCAATTTCGATAATTTAAATTAGTTAATTTAATAAGATTTTGATAATTAAATTTGAAAGAAATAAAAATTAGAGATATAGTAATGTAATAAATACTAAAATGAAATGTAACAATGGTAATTAAAGCTAATTATTGATAAATTGAATGAAATTACAATAAATGAAATATTGTAAAATGTTGTACTTGGCTATAGATAGAATATAAGAAAACAAACGTAAATATTGAATCAATTTATGAATTAATATATAATAAGTGGTAATTGAATAAAATCAATGTTCTGTGAGTAATTATAATATTTGTTGGAAATGATAAACTTATAAAAGTGTGATTAAGAGTGAATGGCAATAATTATTATAAGTTACCTATATATTTAATCCATTAAATTGAATTTGAAATCAATTGCAATAAATCTAATGTAATATTATGTTAATGCAAAATAAGGTAATAATTGGAAATAATGTTAATTTTAATCATAATATGACTATGGATTTGAACAAAAAGAATGGAAACCAAGATTTATTAATTTATTTGAATTTAAATTATAGTAACTGGATTAATTGCAAATAAAGGAAATTAAATATTTAAATATTATGTTAATGGAAATTTAGGTGAAATTTGAGAATGTTAATGTAGTAAATCATGAACCAATGTTAATTTCATCTATTTGATAATAATGGATTGAAAAATAGGATGAAAGGTCAATTAAATGGAATTATTGAAAATTAAATTTATAATTTTTGGATTTATTGAAATTGAAAGTAAACATGGTAATTAGTGAAATAAATTAACATTGAATTAACATGAAGATTTGTTTTAAGTTATTATAAATGTTTATGAAATAAAAAAAATAATGAGAAAATTTGTTGGTTAATTTATTTGAATTAAAAAGTGATATAATTAATTTAATTATTTATTTCTTTAATTAACTGAAATATAGCCATTTTGGCAACTGTCTCGGATTTCGATGAAACCAGTTTCATCGGATCTGTAACGGTGAATTATTGTAGAATTTCAAGTTTCGTAGCGACCGGACTTGCCGTCTGATCGTACGGGCTCGAAACGCCTAGAAATCAATTTAATTAAAATCAATTGAAATCAATTTGAAATAAGCTGATTTTAACATAACTCCTTCATATGATGGAATTTGGGCTTGAAACCAGTTCCATTGATTTTAAAATTATCGAAAGCATTTATTTTGATATATGGGATTACCCATTTTCGTTCCGGAGATAGAACGAGCTTTTCGGGTCATTTATCGTTCAACGTTATAATCAAATCTGACCCGTCCTTTCTATTTTCAGCTTTGTCTATAAATAGCCCGTTATAAACCCTAGTGTTCCTCAACTCAGTTTGTCTATATGTACAATTTCATTTGTTCCTCTCTTTCCAATGGCAGACAAACCCTAATTCCCAATTGCAAATTCAAAATCAAATTCAAATCAAAATTTCAAACTCCTCAAACCCTATCAAATTTTATATCGATTCAAATCTCTCGACGAGCATAAGTCAAATCTGTAGTTATATTTTCGATTTGAGTTTCTGTGTGGCCGGAATTCGAGAGATTATCTTCGGCCGTTAATCATGTCCCGATGAACTTCGACTGATCGTCGATTCATCGGTACTGCTGCGTAGAGTGTCGAGCGCGTAGTCCATCAGTGATGTTCGCTGGGTGGTTTGACGGTCGGATTAAGCGCATAAGTTCAACTAGGGTTTTAAAATTCAGTGGTGGCGGCTCAATTTCTCGGCGATCGAAGCAGCTGGAGGAGATCGGTGGAGCGGGTCGTATGATCGACGTCGTTCGACGAGGGTTCTGGTGGGCCGCGACTGGATGCGACGGCAGCGTGCAGCGTGAAGTGGCATCTCCTGTAGGTGTTCGAACGGAATTGGTAACTACTGTAGGGTTTGCATGATGATGAGATACGATGTGGCGGCTCGCGATTGGGTAGTTTTTTTATTTTATTTTGTTTTTTTAAATTTCCATGTTCTAACTATCATACCTTTTACTCCTGAGGTCCGTTTCACGCGCGGTTCATTCCGTTGGGATCGTATTGAAACTCTGGACATTTTGACGCCGTTTTGGACGAATTCTGAGACCGTTCAAATTTTTTGCTTATTTTGAATTTAAATTCAAAAGTGAGTGTTTTAACCCACTCACAACTTCTAAACCTTCTTATATTTGTAAAATTAATTTTTGATGTGATTAGAAATTTATTATGGCTATTTGGGATATTTTAAATCATCATCTCAGTTAATTTGAATTTATTTGAATTAAATCGTTATTTAATTTATTATTGAATATAAATTGCCAGTTAAATACCTGCTATTGATTATCAGTTCTATATTGATATTTATTGATTGATTTGGATTATGTTTGTAATGGATGTTGATTTGTTGTATTGGATGAATGGATGTTTTATTTTATATCATTATAAACTGCAAGTTCACTATAGGTTGAAATGATACATACCTGAATGATCAATAGATTAAGGAAAAATCGTTATGGGTTGAAATCATAGACTCGAGCGATTTTATGGATTTTATTATTAATCGGGATTGCGGTTTGAAATGATATATATAACCGTAACATTTTAAATTGTGGATTGAAACGATAAATATCCGTATCACTTGACCCTAGGTTAGAGAATTATATACGGACACCGGATTGGTTAAATTTAAATGATTTTGAATCCTTAAATTTTGCTTTGAATTAAATGATATTTCTTTTGAAATAAAATCTGATTTATATAAATTGATTTTTTACCGAATTTCAAGTTTTATATAAAAAGATTGAATTGTTTTAAAGGAATGGTTAACGGAATAAAAATTGAAACGTATAGTGAATTTGAAATACAAGTGAAGTTTATCAAAATTGAGTTATTAAAATCGTTGAAGTATAACTTTGAAATATAATGAAATTTTAGTAATTAAATCGATGTTTCAACATGGATTTAAGCGATATTGAATTTATTATTTATTTAGAATTCTAAATCAGAAAATTTGAAATTGGGTTTTTGGACATTGTAATGGTCAAAATGTGTTGGAATGAAATAAATAGTTTAAATTGATATAAATTTCAAATTCATATTTTTCATATAAATTGTTTTAAATATATTATTTTAAAAGACTTTAATTTTTAAGATTTTCAAAATTTTAAACTAATTAAACCATTTGACTTATTTTAAATCTAATTAATCTATTTTAAATCTATATTAACTATTTATAACTATTTATTGTGAGAAATGCGGATTAAGGATCTTAAAGCTAGAATTAACACTAGAGGGGGGGTGAATAGTGTTTTAAGAAATTTGTTAATCTTTTTGAGTTTATCTTAATTTGTTAACAATGTATGCACTAATCAGACATAGATATGAACACAGAATCAAACACAGATGCAAATATAAAGTAAAAGCAGTAAAGGAAAGAACACACCGGATTTTATACTGGTTCGGAGTTACCCTACATCCAGTCCCGCACAACTAAGTACGGATTTCCTTTCAAAACCAATTCAACAATTACAACCCTCGGTTTTAAGGCTACGAGGTACACCCTCCAGAATAACAATCCTCTGGGTAGAGATACTTGATTTCCGGGGCAACAAGTTCACCCAATTGATTTCCAGTGCTACAATCACACCTTCTCTCACTCGATTGATTACAAAAAGTCTATAACTCAGATTAGCACTTGGATCTTGTAGAGATAGTGATGGAGAATCAAACTAGAAGTAATTGAGTATGATTCGATGTTGATTTCGGCAGAGTAATGGTATGATTTTGTATTAAGAAATGTGGAAGAAGAAGAGGAGTGAAAACCAGAAAAAAGTTATTAAAAATCCGTTAAAATTGACCCCTATTTATAGAAGAGCAACAGCCATGACAATTCATGAAGAGTTATGGCGAATAGACACTTCTTTTGAAATTTGAATTTTGAAACCAACTGACACTATGTCGACATGGGGTACTTGGGTATGTCGACATCCCAAAGAGAGTTTTGGTGTTTTGATTTTCTTTGAAAATAACCTCTATCTTATATTAAAATTATTTTAAACTTTATAAATATACTTAACTATAGTTAAAATACATAAGTAAATATAAATACCAATATATACATATTATTTAACTATAATTTAAATCAAAGTATAAATAATTTAAAAGCTAAATATATTATTTGAAAAGATAGTTTAAAATCAGGAGTAATTTTGACTCTGAAAATAAAGATGTTTTTGAGGCTAAAATTATTTAAAATCAGGATAGAAAGTTTTGAATCTTTTAAAAGGAAAGTTTTGAAATCATTTTGAAAACAGGATAATTTTGTAAAATCATTTGAATTAAATTTAGTGGATACAAAACAATGTCCCACTAGATTTTCGTAGGTTCCATCCTACTTAGGGTTCCATCCCTTTAACGAGCACGAAGTGGATTCCATTCCACGAATAAAATAGATATTAAGATTTCAGTGCCTTTCTATGAGTTTTAACAATATTCCTAACTATATAACTTATCTTGGAATCTTGAACTCTTGAAATTCTTGATACTCATGAGTCTTCTATCTCTATATCTTGAATCTCTATACTGTACAGTCTTCATTCTTGATACCTGCATGGTTAGATCCTGCATATACATATATATCTAAACTTGTAATGTTAGTGTTAACGGTAAAAAGTAAACGCTAACACCCGGTGTGTGTAATAGAATCGTGAAAGCACCACCCGTTGGTACGGGAACAGAATATAAGCTGAAAATAACAGAAAAGCAGTAAATGAACAACAGGTTTATAGTGGTTCGGCCCGTAATTAAGCCTACGTCCACTTTATAATCTTTTATTGCTGATTCGGTTACAATTTGATACAATATCCTTCCAAATACAATACAACTTGATCACGAAAACACTCTTGACTACTAGCTCAATCTTTGATGATGGAACTCGACAAATCCGTGTTGGATGTAAGGAGTTCTTCTCGAAGCTTGTTGTAGTGTCTTGAATGCTTGAAGATCTCTGATTGCTGAATGAGAGGAGACTTCGACAGCATAACGGCGCTTGAAGAGATGAATGGCCAAAAGTCCTCGTGATGTTGGAAGTGGTGGGGTATTTATAGGAGCTGATTTGGATTCAGAAAATTTGCCTAAGTCTTAGGTCGTGTACGACCTTAGTTAAGCCGTAGGTCGCGAGCGACCTAAGCTAGGTCGCAGTCTCCTTGCGGCTTAAGAGATTAGCTGGTGAAGCAGTACTTGGCTTTATTTGATTAAGTGGTAGGTCGCAGGCGAGTTAAGGGATAGCTGTGGGAGCTCTAGGTCGTTGAAGCCCTAACTCGTTAGCCTCTTAGGTCGCAAACTTCTCCCAAGTCCTTAGGTCGCAAACCTTTCCTGTAGCTAGGTCGCAAACCTTTCTTAAGTTTTTAGGTCGCAAACTTCTCCCAAGTCCTTAGGTCGCAAGGTCTGCTGATAGTTAGGTCGTAGACTCCCCTAGGTCGCAGAGCCTCCTTTAACAGTTAGGTCGCGACATTCTTTAGGTCGCCATGTTCTTAGGTCGTAGGTCGTCAACCTTTTAACTCGCAAACTGTTAAGTCGGAGCTCTTCTTAAGTCGTAGTCTCTAGGTCGTTGAAGTCCTGGCTTGTTAGGTCGCAAGCTCCTAGGTCGCGAAGCTCTTGAGATAGTTGGGTCGTAGACTCCCTTAGGTCGTAGCTCCCTAACCCGGTAGGTCGTAAGTCGTTGCTAAAAGGGAGTTAACATTTGCCCCTCGAAGTATACGTCTTAAGTCGTAAGTCGTGTGCTTCGATTTCCTTAGCTCGCTTCTTGATGAGTGCGCTAGATCGCGATCGACTTAAGATGAGTCGTAGGTCGCGAACGACTTAGTATAAGTCGTAAGTCGGATGTGTCGATTCACCTTTCACTGTCCCAGGGCATAAATAGCTTAGGTCGTTCCTTCTTCTCCTTCACCTGTTTCATTCCGTCATTTGCAAGCATTCAAGTTCTTCTCAGACAAACTCAATTACTCGATCGCCAGACATCTTCGATTTCGTATTGCGTAAGTGGATTCGATTGCTATTCATTCCTCGATTATCTCCCAATTACGAATCCCATTTTCACCATCGACCCCCTTTTCTCATGCCGTACTTCTCTGCAATCCTTGTTTCAATTGATTACTGATGGGTTTGAGACGGCTTGTCCTGGTTTTGGGTAGTCGGTTAGAACAAGACGATGGACAGCAGCATTTCAGTTTGATTGATTCGCGGTTTGAGATGGAATGACATTAGACCGGGTTTATGGTGATTTCGGGATGATTAAATGCGCTGAGGGAACGAGAGTTTTGGTTGGAGGAGAAGCTAATGGGTTAACGGGTTAAGGAGTTAGCAAATTGATGTATTGGGGAGAAGACGAACGACTTAAAGCCTTCGCGTTCTGAATAGAAATCTTGAGACCTAAGTCCTAAATCATATACGACCTAAAGTAGGTCGTAGGTCGGTAACGACCTAAGACTTGACAATTTTTCATTGCCTTGAGACCTTTCTTATGCAGCACTCCTTAATAGACCGATGGCTTAACTTAACTCGTAGCTTGCCCTTAGGTCGTGGATGAGTTAGCACTTAAGGATTTAACTTGCGAGCACATCTGAATGACTAGGTTGCGGATGAGATAGCCCTTAACTCGTTACTCGCGAACCCATCTGAACGACTTAATATAACTTGAACTCCATGACTTCGAATTCTTGGACTTGAATGATCTGACTTAAGAGAGCATGCCTTGAACATCTTGACTCGCCTAATACGACCTAAAAGCCCCGACTTATGATAGGTCGTTTAACGACTTAAGACTTAGATGATTTTGCACAGAAGTTGGCTGAACTCTTGAATTTGAACTGTGTTGTGTTACCTCTCACACTGTCTTGACTTTAATGCTAATAACCTGCTTAACACAACATTCACAGAATACTGGGACGAATATACTGCCACTGACTGCCTACATCGAATGACAGATTAGTTGATAAAGAGAAAATTAAATTAAATGAACTGTATGAGTGAAATGCTACGCAATAACCAACTCAAGTGAAGTATTAAAGCAAAATCGTAATGGTAAACTAAAACCGATTTGTCTGCATTAACACTACACTTGAGTATTAACAAGTTCTGAAATCTCGTAATCGACTGATTGTCAGTTAGTTTACTTCCAGTTATACTTGTTTTTTTTTCATTAGTTTTGCACAGCACTTCACACTTTTAGGAAACGTGCACCTTCACTTTTGAACATTCAGCTGATTGTGTAGAATGGCATCTCATCAAGAAGACTTGGAACCAGCTGGAGAAGCTTTTCCAATTGCTACCCCGTTGATTGATCCCCCGGAAAGGACTCCTACCACTCTGAGTCATAAAGTCTTCCGTCAACTATGCACCCAGTTTGGCATCGCTGAATCTGACGCTTTGCTCCCTGGAGTAAATGACACTGCTGATAGGCCGCCCCACGGCTTTGTCGCAGTGAACCGCCAAATGTGCTTGAGTGGAGCGATTCCCCCGTTTAATGACTGTCTTCGAGAACTTCTCCTTCGATTATCTATCTCCCCTTTTCAACTACATCCTAATGGCTACACCATCCTGCTGGGACTGTGTGTACTTTTTAGGAGAATGCTGGACCGTTTTCCCAGTTTTGGAGAAATTTGCTTCCTGTGCTCATTTGCAAAGAACAAAGACCATCCCTCTATCACAGTTGTAAGGAGCGCCAGGAACCGTAAACTGATTATTGGTCTTCCCGAGAGCGTTCTTGGGTTTCTGAGCCAATTTTTCTTTGTTCGTTGTCCCCCGGGATTTTACGCCATTTGGAGAGTGGGAAGTACGATTATTTATCTTTTCCCTGTGTTTTCTAAAATTCTTCGAAGTCCAAATTGTCAAATGTTAACTTCTTTTTCTACTGTTTCAGCGCTCCCTCCCCCCTCTCGGGAAACTCGTCACAAAACTACCTTCGAGAGGCTTATGGCCGTGCCGGTCGAGGAGAGGAGTGTTCAATTTCTATTGAGAGATGAGTTCCTCCACGAATTTGGACTCTTACATCCTTCCCGTTCCACTCAGCCACATGAAGTCCCTGATTCTCCTACTAAAGAACCTTTACCGCAAGAACTTACCGCTGAGACTTCATTGGTAAAGTGTTCTACTCCTACCGACATTGCTGGATCGTCCAGTAAGTTAGCACTTGCCCCGGTTATTGAAGAGGAGGAAAGTCTTCTCATTCTTGAAAAGACGGCTGAGGTGGAAGTTGAAAAAGATAATCCTCCCGCGCATCATGGCGATGATACTTTTGACAGTCTGAGCGACATTATGATAACCTCTCAGGAGCTCTTTAAAGATGATGTTTCTAAAGTGATCTCTCCTGTTATTGAAGCAACATCTTCCTTGCAACAAACCACAACGCCTTCTATACAAGCCGTCACCATTTCTACACAAAAAAGTGGTTTGTAGTCTGACGCGCATAGCCCACACGCCACACACACTTAGGATTTTGGCACTTATATGCACTTAGCTCCTTAAATTTGAAAATTTCTAAGACTTGCCTTTCTTTTTCAATTTCAGGTTCTACAATGGGACGCTCCGGGTCATATTATGACTCATTTCAGCGCCATGGAGGCCGTGGATCCTATGACTTCAGGAAATATCTTGGTGACCAGAGAGAGACATATGAGGAACGGGCCGAAAGGAAGGCTCAAGAAAAATGGGATTATGAGCAGCGACAAAGAAGAAGAGATGCTGATTGATATGATTCTTCTTACAGAACTTACGATTCTCATAAGCGAAAGTCTTATGATGACAAAGGGAAGACTCATATTACTGATGAATCGAGCAAACGGTCTAAGCCAAGTGACGCGTCTGCTATTTCTGAGAAGACTAACACTCCCATTTCTTCTGACATTCCGGCCGGTTCTCCTCCTCTAAAGGAATCTGATATTCAAACCATCATTAACAGGCCACAATATCAAGTTAAAGACGGCCCTCCAACGCTTCAGAGCCGATTTCCGAATTGGTGTTTAAGAGGAGTCCGTTTTGACTTAGATTTGGTTCCCATTGATAAGCAGGCAATGCTGAGAAATGTCGATGCTATCAAGCTTGATATTGAAAGAATGTCTGGATGGCAGAAGTTGGTCGATGAACTTCAAATGGTCAACCATTTTAACCTTGAGGCGATGATGACCATGGAGAACGATAAATCAGAATGGGACAAATGGCGTAAGCAGCATGACGCGGAGATGACGAGCATTGCAGACGACAATGCAAAGCTTGCGTCTGAAGTTAAGCAGCTTAAGGAAAATCTCGCTTCTTCTTCTGCATCATATACTCAAAAAGAAGAAGTCTTTTAGAAGCAAGTGCGGGATGCACATGCTGCACAAAGAGATGTAGAAATGAAGCTTGCCGTGGAACAGCACGTTAATGAGAAGTATCGCACAGAAAACGCCGAACTACGGGAAAAAGTCACTTCCCAGAACGTGGAGATTGAGTTACTAAAGTCTCGGCTTGCCAAAGCTGAGACAGCTCGTGATGAGGCTATTACTGGTAGGGTTGCTGCCATTGCCGAAAAAGAAGCGGCTGAGCAATCTCATGAGGCAACGAAAGCAAACATCAGTTCTACCTTATTCGACTTTTATTTACACTGCGTTCTGGGTCGTGGGAGCCTTGCTTTTCTGGGTCCAGATTATGAAATCACTCTGGCTGAAGTGTGGGAGGCCGCACTTGTTATGTTTAAAGGTGCCGGCTATGATGAAGCAAAATTTGAGGAAGCAAAATTTGAGGCTCGCTATCTTGATGATGAGGCTCGCGCCGCTCTTGTTAGAGGGAAGGAGCAGCTTGCTAAAGAACGGGCTGAATCACTGGGAGAAGAGCTCTCAAAAGAGGAAGCTCTTTTAACTGCCCCTATTCATACTTCCACTTCGGCTGATGCAAACATTATGGATTCCAGCTCTCATCCTTCACATCCAGTTGTGACCACTCCTACAGAAGAAGAGGCAATGAAGGACTTTCAGGCTCGGGAATTTGAGATTGATCTTGCCAAACCGGTTTCTCCAGGTAACTTTGACGATTCATGGTCTTCTTTTTTCTCGAAGAATACTGATTTTGATTTCCTTTATTATGCAGCAGATGTGCTGGAAACTGCACCAATTCTTCCTTCTTCAGCTGCCGTTCCTCCTTCTCAAGTTACTCCTCTTCCAGCTTCTCAACCAGGTTCGCAGGAAGAACCGATAGGAGCCCTTCAATGTTTGGACGAACCATCTGCTTCCGAGGAACAGAAAGCAGAAGATCTGGAAGATAGCGAGAAGACCCCGGAGCGGTCTTTTGACTACGACACAAAGCTTTCTACATTTCTTGCTCCGGGGAGTGAGTCTTCTTCCAAGAAGAAGGGGAAACGTGTGGCTTCGAAGAAAGGAAAGAAAAGTTCTTCTACTGCTGGAGATGAAGCAGAGATTGATCCGGCTGAGTCTCTTTCTCCTTCTTCTCCGATACGGCCTTCGAAACTAATTACCAGGCCGGGTAAAAGCTCCAAGGGTGGGAAGAAGGAGAAATGAGTTTGATTTTGTCTTTTCTGCTTTTTGTATTGACCGGAGATTGTGCGGATACCGGTCTCCGCTTTTTTTTGTAATCTGCACAATGTAAAAAGTTTCCATAGTATTGAATAAAATAACTATTTTACTTGTACAAATTCTTGTGTATGTAGGAATATATCTGTTTTTCATTTGAAGTGTAGAGTAAACGATTCTTTTTACTTGTACAAACTTTTGTCTGTGTTTCAAGAACGTATTTATTCCACATCTTCTTTATGTGATATTGCAATGAACTTGTGGTGTGTCGCTTGTATATTACTTTTATTAACGTAACTGAATTGTGTAATGTTGCCCCCATACCACAAGTGCATTGCAATATTTCTTGCTTTTACAAGACTGATACTCTTATATTAGAGAATAACTATTCCATTTTTGAGGCAGGAATCATTCTGCTTTTAATAGAGTATATCTCGTTTTTTTTGGAGAAATTTTTACTTTCTCTTTCTGTCAGAAGAACACTTTGACTTTTGGGAGTGATCACTTTTATTTGTTTAAAAATGAATTTTCCTGCACGGTGAAATGAGCCTCTGAAGAAGGTTTCGATTTTTGTGCCCCAGTAAAGGGTTCATTTTTGGTACTTCAAGCAAGGTGAAGTACGCCTCTGAAGAGGTCTTTTGGTCTCTGAAGAGAAGCAATTTTGGTCTCCGAAGAGAAGCAATTTTGGTCTCCGAAGAGAAGCATTTTTGGTCTCCGAAGAGAAGCAATTTTGGTCTCCGAAGAGAAGCATTTTTGGTCTCCGAGGAGAAGCAATTTTGGTCTCCGAAGAGAAGCATTTTTGGTCTCCGAAGAGAAGCAATTTTGGCATTTCAGCTCTGGTGAAGTGGGTTTTCGAAGAGAAGCATTTTGCACTTCTACACGGGTGAAATGTGCCTCCGAAAAGGGCTTTTTAGTATTTCATCACTGGTGAAGTGCGTCTCCGAAGAGAATCATTTTGCACTTCTATACGGGTGAAATGTGCCTCCGAAAAGGGCTTTTGCCTCCGAGGATGGCTTGTGCCTCCGAAGAGGGCTTGTGATTGCTTGGAAGTTACTTTCTCATGGTCGGAGGGGTCCACGGGACAGGCGTAAGTTGCTTGATTGGATGTTTGTTTGTACAAACGATCGCAATCAATTAACAAGGTGCCCCTTCGGTGGTCCTACCAATCTTTTTGATTGAGGAAAGCACTCCCATTTATTGGCGTGCCTCGTTAGAGGGCTTTGGTTGGTGTGCCAGGAAGGTTGCGTCTTAGGGGCAAGTAGATCCACGGGATGGACACAAGCTGCCTGATCGGATGCATCACAATCAGTTAGCGAGGGTCTTATTCCTTCTGCTTGGGAAGGTATCCCTTTAGTGGATCTACCGGCTTTCCTGTTGAGAGGCATACCTCCCTTTGGCTGCTTCCATGTTTGCCCGCTCATGTTGTATCATCATCTGCCAATCTGCGATCCTTTATCATCGTTTCCAAGCGCGTCTTCCTTTCTTTTGCAAGTAAACTGCTTTATCCGAAGAAGTAGACTTCACTGTTGAATGACTCCACAGAGTAAACGCAAGTTATTTGGTTGGATGCCTTTTTATATCAACGATCGCAACCAGTTAACGAGGGCTTGACACAGTGGAGCCGTCAACTTTTTATGTGAAGTTCCTCTTGTATGGGATTTGAGTTTGGAATTTTTGTTGCTTGAAATTTGCTTTAATAAATGATTTGTAAGGCTCGCTTAGCTTTGCGATGGGTGAGCTTTGCTTTAATGACCTGCAATATTAGATCGACATTTTAGGAATACATTTAGAGTATTTACACATCGAAATATAACAGGCATTTTATAATAGAAAACACAGAATGCATAGTTTTTCATTATTGAGTCACGCTGATTTCTCAGCGGTTTACAATGCAGAAGTTACACATCCATCATTATCTTTACAAATTCAAGAAATGCTGTTAAGTAAAAATGAATGCTAGTTATTGTTGTTTCAGAATCTCCAAGCTGGATTTCCATTTGTGCTTGATTCATAGCTTTTGGATTTTTATGCCAGAGAAAGTGAGAGATGCCCCAGCCGCAGTTTTGTGGGTAATTAGTAGTCGTCCCAACTTCTGCTTGCTGGGTATGGTCCTCCTGTGATAGCATTAATGACAAGCTTTTCTGAATCTTGCACTGCAGTGTTGTCGAGAGAATCGGATTGACGGGTAGGACGTTGTTGATCCCGCGTGGATGAGGTTGGATCGACTCCGCTTCTTTTAACGTATTGTTGGAGTTTACCCTGCTCTAGCAATTCTTCAATCACATTCTTTAATTGGCGACATTGGTCAGTGTCATGGCCAGGTTGATTGTGAAATTGGCAGAATTTTCCATTACGCTTTGCACCTCTCGTCATCTCAGGTGGCTTAGGATACCTGACAACGTCCTTTGTTGCAAAAAAGATATTCCTTGGTGTATCAGTTAAAGGAGTAAAGTCCGAAGGATTAAAGTGGCGAGGTTTCTTTTCATTTCCCTGGCTCTTTCCTCCTTCACTCTCCCTTTTCTGACTTTCAGATTCTCTTTTCTTAGATGGGACATTGTTATTATCAGTTTGGGCAGCAACCACTTTCGATGTTGCAAAAAGGCTTTCAAGGCGAATGAACTCGTCGGCCTTTTTATAAAATTTATCAAGTGAGTTCGGTTCCTTCATCTTTAGCCATATTCCAAATTTACTCGATTTATCAATGGCTCGCATCAAATAAGTCAGGATCATGCATGGCTCCGCATTTTCTACTTCGACTAAAGCTATATTGAAACGGCTCAAGAAAGATTTGATTGAATCTCCGGGCGCTTGTTCAAGGTTAGACAGTGACATTATATCCTTAGCTTTTGAAGCATACAATCTGAACTGTTCTTTGAACTTTTGCGTTAAGTCGGAGAACTTATCTACACACCGAACTGGGAGCTTTGTAAACCAAAGTAAAGCCACACCTTCTAGGTATACTGGAAAGTACCGACACTTGATCTCGTCTGATGCTCTTGCACCGGTCATATGCCAATCGTACTTGTAGAGGAAATGATTAGGGTCACTGGTTCCCCTATAGGCTTGGATGGTAGGAGGTGCAAATTTCCTTTGAAACTCCGCTTTCAGGATCCTTTCAGTAAACGGAGTTCTGCTTGGTGCAAACCCCCAGTCGTTCTCATCCTCTTCCCTTTGCATGCTCTCTTTCATGATGCGGCCAACCATTTTAGACAGGTACTCTTTATTGTTCAAAGACAGCCCCGGACAAGCATCAGTTCTTCCCTCGGAAGTTTGCCCGGGCATATGTTCATGACAAGTTGGTTGCGGCATAGAACCATCGGCTTGGAAAGGTGGCATTTCAGGAAGAGTAGTTTGATGGTTTTCTGGTTGACGATTTGCCCCAAGCAAAGCAGTTAATCTATCCATCATCAAAGCGTTTTGAGTTTCAATTTGTTGGTATAATCCAGAAACTGCATCGTCCAATTCAGCCCTGGTGACTCCAACGGTTGGAGTTGCTTGGTTTGTCGTCGGGGAAGCGGAAGTCCCTTCGTGAGCATTTCCGGATCTGATAGGTCTACCTCTTCTTCCAGGAGCCATTATTTCGGATCTGGTCTTTAAGAGAGGTTCTTTTTATGAATCTTTGCGAAGCAACGGTGGATGATCGCTTGAGTTCAACTTCTCAGTGAAAGCACCAAAATGTTAACGGTAAAAAGTAAACGCTAACACCCGGTGTGTGTAATAGAATCGTGAAAGCACCACCCGTTGGTACGGGAACAGAATATAAGCTGAAAATAGCAGAAAAGCAGTAAATGAACAACTGGTTTATAGTGGTTCGGCCCGTAATTAAGCCTACGTCCACTTTATAATCTTTTATTGCTGATTCGGTTACAATTTGATACAATATCCTTCCAAATACAATACAACTTGATCACGAAAACACTCTTGACTACTAGCTCAATCTTTGATGATGGAACTCGACAAATCCATGTTGGATGTAAGGAGTTCTTCTCGAAGCTTGTTGTAGTGTCTTGAATGCTTGAAGATCTTTGATTGCTGAATGAGAGGAGACTTCGACAGCATAACGGCGCTTGAAGAGATGAATGGCCAAAAGTCCTCGTGATTTTGGAAGTGGTGGGGTATTTATAGGAGCTGATTTGGATTCAGAAAATTCGCCTAAGTCTTAGGTCGCGTACGACCTTAGTTAAGTCGTAGGTCGCGAGCGACCTAAGCTAGGTCGCAGTCTCCTTGCGGCTTAAGAGATTAGCTGGTGAAGCAGTACTTGGCTTTATTTGATTAAGTGGTAGGTCGCAGGCGAGTTAAGGGATAGCTGTGGGAGCTCTAGGTCGTTGAAGCCCTAACTCGTTAGCCTCTTAGGTCGCAAACTTCTCCCAAGTCCTTAGGTCGCAAACCTTTCCTGTAGCTAGGTCGCAAACCTTTCTTAAGTTTTTAGGTCGCAAACTTCTCCCAAGTCCTTAGGTCGCAAGGTCTGCTGATAGTTAGGTCGTAGACTCCCCTAGGTCGCAGAGCCTCCTTTAACAGTTAGGTCGCGACATTCTTTAGGTCGCCATGTTCTTAGGTCGTAGGTCGTCAACCTTTTAACTCGCAAACTGTTAAGTCGGAGCTCTTCTTAAGTCGTAGTCTCTAGGTCGTTGAAGTCCTGGCTTGTTAGGTCGCAAGCTCCTAGGTCGCGAAGCTCTTGAGATAGTTGGGTCGTAGACTCCCTTAGGTCGTAGCTCCCTAACCCGGTAGGTCGTAAGTCGTTGCTAAAAGGGAGTTAACAGTTAGTATTTATATTTTATAATCTATTCTAAGGTTGTTGTCATCAAAACCATCATCTCATGGACTAAAAATCTCCCCCTTTTTGATGATGACAACCTTTGTTTATAAAATATTCCTTCTATCCTAATAACTCCCTCTAAAACTAACAACTCCCCATTAATCTATGCCTAACTACCCTATTTTATATTTCTCCCCCTTCATCAACAAAAACTTACTCCCCCTTATTCTTGGACTTCAGTACCTTTATTGATAAACTATACAATGGAATATATAATATATTGATTAAGAAATAATGATACTTATGAGCATAATAACTTAATTAAAGACAATATTCATTTCAGTGTATATATATATACATGTTTCACACACCAAACTTCAAACCAAATAAAATCAATCCACACAAAGTATCAAATCAAACCAAATTAAATCAAACAAATTAATTCAAACAAAGAAAGAAAATTAAACATTTCGAGGAACATCTACCCATCCATCTTCTCCAAATATAGGGTCTGCTTTAATTGCATCCCAATTCTCATTGTCATTGGTGAGAGAGACAGGAGGATGTGCTTCATTATCATCCTTGTGTAGAGAGGAGATCATCCATCATATTGCATCGAAATGCCTTTCTTGCTCCTTGATCGTCTGCATTTGACTCAACTCTAAGTGACGCTGGTTTCGTAGAATAAAAGAGAGAATATTCTTGAATGAATTGAGTGTTTCTTCAAGATTTTCAGATAGATTGTGAATAGGATTGGCCATAATTGAATTAGAGAAAGAAATGAAGGATATAGATAATGAGAAATAAATTTCAGTGAAGATTTCTGGAAGAAAAAGGTATATATAGGTGTAGAAATTCATTTGAAATGAATAGACATTTGGTAGTTATTCAATTTTCAAATTCAAAATCAGTAATCACTTCTGACCAGTATATGTCGACATGGTCTACTAGGGGATGTCGACATGGGTTAGTGAAAATTTATGACAACTTTGATTTTGTGAATAATTGTGTATATGTATATAAATTTATATAATATACTAACATTTATTCAGGAGATAAGATAAGCTAGATAACAGAAAGGAAATTCAATTTCATTATGATAATACAAAGATTAAGCATAATGAACTACACGAACATTCGGAAAAAAACAAACTAAGACAACTACAATAAGATACTAAAAGATAAAACTAGTTAGAAGATGAAGATGATGAAGATAGTCCAAGTTTCTTGCTGACTTTTGAAAAGAACTTGTTCATCTTCGAAGAAATGTTATCCAACTTCTTACTAACGGATCGTTTTAAAATCCGTTGATTCTCCACAATTATCTTTTGGTTTTTGAGAAGGGTTTTGTTGGAAGGATTGGATGGATATTCGATGCTTTCCAAAGAGGTTTCACCTTCTTCTTCTTCAATTTCCATTTCATCCCCTTCTTCTCTTTCTTCCTCTTCCTCTTCTTCCATTTCCTCAAGAGCCAAACGCTCTTCCTTTTCGGTAAGGGATTCATAAGGTTGAAAAACATATGGGATTTTCATGAGAGAAATGTTTGAGATATTAAAAACTTTTCTTGAAATAAATTCTTCTCCTTTGAAATTTACTCCAAAATAGTTGAAAATCAGAGTAAGGTAAATTCCATGATATAAAGTGTTTTCTCCCATTTCAAAATTTTTAGGACGAAGTTAATCCAAAATAACTTACGCCCAATTGATATCATAATTTCCGAAAATAGCAAAAAGTGCTTTGCACACTTTTGAAGTAGGATTGTTAAAATTTCCCGATCTTGGGGTCAAAGTATGTTGTAAAAGAAGATTGACAATTCTTGCTTTAGGACGAAAGTTGCGATTCTTAAATTCAAAGTTTTCATCTCCTTCAAAAATATGATGAAATGTCTCACGATCATGTTCATCTATTTGAAAACTAGAAAGATCCATTCCTGTGCTTTTGCAATTGAGAATGGTACCCAAAAGGTCACAATTCAGAACGATTTGAGTGCCTTTGACATTACTCCAAATTTCGTTCTCATTTCCAATATAAAAACCACGGTTTAAATTAGCATAGAAGATTTTGACAAGATTAGGATAGAAAACAAAATCATTTTGAGAAGAGACAATAAGACTTAAAACACCATTGTTTGCAAAAAGAGAATCAATTTCATAAGAAGAAAAATCTTGAAAAATAGCAAATTTTCCAGGATGGACTTTGGCATAATTAGCATAATTGATGTATGCTTTAATTGCCTCCGGATCATTGAATAATTGCTCTTTGATTTCTCTGGAAATTCTCATGGTTGAGGGGTTGCTTGAAGAAGCCATTAGAGTAGAGAGTAGAGAGCTTGAAGATATGAAGAGAGAGTTTGAATTTGAAAATGAAAGTGAAAAGATATGATAAAAGATAGTGAATAAATAGACTTTCAAAGGACATATTCTCTGGTCAAAAGGTATCTTTTCAGAGAAATAAATGAAGTGAAAAGGTGGAGGGAAATTCAAACATTTGAATTCAAAATTTGAAATTCAAATTCATGTAGGCATGTCGACATCATGGTAGGGGCCATGTCGACATGTGGCTTTGAATTTTCATGACATGATTTTTCCTAAGTTATCTAATATACATATATATAAATATTATTATTAATGTCTATATTTCTGAAATATTATTGTACTTATAATATATTTCAGAATGTGTCAAAAATAATAATAAAATAATAGTAAAAAATAGAAAATAAATTTTAAAATTCAAACAACATATCAATTCAAAATCAATCAATCAATTCAAAAACAACCAATCAATCAATCAATTCAAGCATGCAATTTCAACCAATGTATTGTAAACGTGTACCTTTTTTAGAGTCCGTGTCTTTGGTATCAACTAAATCGAGAATTGTTGTGAAACACAGATTTGAATTATCTTTCTTCTGTTCATCGTCGCTGGAGGATGAGTCAGAGTCATCTAGAGTAGCAGTGAATGCACGTTTCCGTTTCTTTGCAAAATCATTGTTTGTAGGAGAATTTTGCTTATCTGGATGCGGACAGTCTCTTTTGATATGACCTGGTTCGTCATAGTTGAAGCATTTTATAAAGTTTGGTACTGTAGTCTGATTACCGGAATTTTTAAAGTTGTTTCTCTTGAGATTATTCATCTTTCTGTATTTCAGAAATTTCCGAAAATTCCTGGTCATAAATGCTATCTCTTCATCATTGTCACTATTTGAATCTGATCTGTCGGTTAATGCATTGAATGCCATTGATTTCTTTTCAGATGCTTTGCTTTCTCTTCTCCCGATCATTTGAACTTCAAACGACATTAGATTTCCAATCAATTCTTCTATCTTTAAAGTACTGATGTCATTTGCCTCTTCAATCGCAAGTGTCTTTTGATCCCATTCTGGAGTGAGAGAATTCAAAAAATTTCTGACTTGATCTTCTTCTGATAATTCCTTTCCTAAAGATATTAAAGAATGCACAATATCTTGAAATCGACTATACATATCGAAAATAGACTCATTAGTATTCATTTTAAATAACTGAAACCGATTTGTGAGCATGGAAATTTTGGTCTGTTTACTTTTCTTGTTCCTTCGCGAGTTACTTGCAAAGTTTTCCAGATTTCATATGCAGACTTACAAACTGACACTCTATTAAATTCATTTCTTTCAAGTGAACAAAACAGAATATTCATTGCTTTAGAATTATTTGTGCAACAGTCTTTTGCTCAGTGGTCCACTGTGCAAAATTAGTTGCGGGTACAGAATATTCACTTTGTGTGATATTCCAAGTTTCTAATCCTATAGATTGTAAATATATTTTCATCCTACATGCCCCATATGCATAGTTACTGCCATTAAAAAGTGGTGGTCTGGCAGTAGACTGACCTTCTACAAATGAACTAGTGTTGGTGGTAATAGCAGTACTAGTGTTAGTAGCCATTTTGAAATTTTTCAAAATTCAGATAATGAAACTTTTGAAAACAAAGCTCTGATACCAAATGTGAGAAATGCGGATTAAGGATCTTAAGGCTAGAATTAACACTAGAGGGGGGGTGAATAGTGTTTTAAGAAATTTGTTAATCTTTTTGAGTTTATCTTAATTTGTTAATAATGTATGCACTAATCAGACACAGATATGAACACAGAATCAAACACAGATGCAAATATAAAGTAAAAGCAGTAAATGAACGAACACACCGGATTTTATACTTGTTCGGAGTTACCCTACATCCAGTCCCGCACAACTAAGTACGGATTTCCTTTCAAAACCAATTCAACAATTACAACCCTCGTTTTTAAGGCTACGAGGTACACCCTCCAGAATAACAATCCTCTAGGTAGAGATACTTGATTTCCGGGGCAACAAGTTCACCCAATTGATTTCCAGGGCTATAATCACACCTTCTCTCGCTCGATTGATTACAAAAAGTCTATAACTCAGATTAGCACTTGGATCTTGTAGAGATAGTGATGGAGAATCACACTAGAAGTAATTGAGTATGATTCGATGTTGATTTCGGCAGAGTAATGGTATGATTTTGTATTAAGAAATGTGGAAGAAGAAGAGGAGTGAAAACCAGAAAAAAGTGATTAAAAATTCGTTGAAACTGACCCCTATTTATAGAAGAGCAACAGCCGTGACCATTCATGAAGAGTTATGGCGAATAGACACTTCTTTTGAAATTTGAATTTTGAAACCAACTGACACTATGTCGACATGGGGTACTTGGGCATGTCGACATCCCAAAGGGATTTTTGGTGTTTTGATTTTCTTTGAAAATAACCTCTATCTTATATTAAAATTATTTTAAACTTTATAAATATACTTAACTATAGTTAAAATACATAAGTAAATATAAAGACCAATATATACATATTATTTAACTATAATTTAAATCAAAGTATAAATGATTTAAAAGTTAAATATATTATTTGAAAAGATAGTTTAAAATCAGGAGTAATTTTGACTCTGAAAATAAAGATGTTTTTGAGGCTAAAATTATTTAAAATCAGGATAGAAAGTTTTGAATCTTTTAAAAGGAAAGTTTTGAAATCATTTTGAAAACAAGATAATTTTGTAAAATCATTTGAATTAAAATTAGTGGATACAAAACAATGTCCCACTAGATTTTCGTAGGTTCCATCCTACTTAGGGTTCCATCCCTTTAACGAGCACGAAGTGGATTCCATTCCACGAATAAAATAGATATTAAGATGTCAGTGCCTTTCTATGAGTTTTAGCAATATTCCTAACTATATAACTTATCTTGGAATCTTGAACTCTTGAAATTCTTGATAATCATGAGTCTTCTATCTCTATATCTTGAATCTCTATACTGTACAGTCTTCATTCTTGATACCTGCATGGTTAGATCCTGCATATACATATATATCTAAACTTGTAATGTTCATATTTATATTTTATAATCTATTCTAAGGTTGTTGTCATCAAAACCATCATCTCATCATCTCATGGACTAACATTTATAACTATTTTCTTCTAAATTCCAAACTAAGTAAAATGGATGGGTTTATATTCAAATTCTCGATTTTTAAAGTGAATATGGTTAATGATCTTATAGCCTAAGTTGGGAATTAAATAATATATTTGGTTTAATATGATAATTTTGAAATGAGAGTTTAACCTATTTTGGAAACACGACTTTTGAAAGGAAATATAATTTCGAACTATGATTTCAATGTGGTATAATTTTGGAAGTAAGTAACGATTTCGAAAATGATATGATTTGAATTGAATATGATATTTTGATATCAATTATGAAATGATTTTGGAAATGTAAAAGAACCATCCGGTGTGTAATAAGCGATTGGTTGTTAAAGAGACCGGGATCAGATATTGTCATACTCTCTTCCAATACCGAAAACCACTTTGACAATTGTGTACGCGGTGGAGATTCCAGAATGAAGTAGGATGGTGGTGACGATCCTAAAGGTATATACGTGGACCTCACTCCCATGAGTTAGCTTAAGGTGGGTAAAACAGGAGCAATTGACGGGCTAAGTGAGGTCATTCCTCCGATCGGGCACATTCCATCGATACTATATTCTGACTTTGCGATTTATTTGGTAGCCACCGTCGATTTTGTTTGATTCGGGAGTGTGTTCCGAGGTGGACGGTAGTAGCTGCTATGCGTTACCACCGGTCCGGAAGTGTAATTGGTATATCTACCATGGCATTGCCTAGTTGTGTCATGTCACCTACTCTAGCGCGCCTTCTATGAGTTTGGTTTGTACCATACCTATGGAGTGCCCTCTGACGGCACCCAGTACGGGTGGGATTATGGTATTGTATAGAATATGGGAAATAAAAATGTGTTAAGGGGGAAAATATAACGCCTTAATGCTATTTTAATAGTTTATATTACTATAGACATATTATAATAGCGTATTGTACTACATAGTAGATAGTTTAACGGATCCTTAGGAGATGTGAATCCCGAACATCTCTTAAGTTACTGCACTCACGTTAAACACTGGATAGGTGATGTCAAACCCCGTAAACATCTCTGACGCCATTTACACTCATATTTATTTACCGTTTATTTAACTCACATAAGATCTTTTAGTTCTGACTCGAGTGTTTTGTCTATTCAATTCGCTCGGGTCAGCCTGAGCATTTCAGGATTTGAAGACCTTATTTCTGGAGGACGAAGACGAAGATTTGTACTACTATTATATATTATATTTATTCCACTGTATTCATACTGTTCCGCTGCATTATTTATCTATCTCTGATTTGTGTAACTCTGATTTTGTATTGTATAAGTATAATCAAATGTTTATATACAGCTTCATGAATTTTTATTTGATTATTATATTTTGTCATTCCGCTGCGAGATTCTGTTTTATTTTTTCTCTACTTTTTCTTATTCACCCGAATAACAATCCACCCTTATGTATGTTTTGATTTGGCACGTGTGTCTGCTTAAAGCATCCAAAAAGGCGGGATGTTACAGTTGGTATCAGAGCGAGGTTTAGCGATACCTTAGCTTTGTGGGGTCTGACTCATAGAAATTAGCATGATAATACCCTAGATTGAGTCATTGAGAGTATATATATGAGAGAGCATATTTGTTAGTGTTATAAAAAGGTTTTTGTATTGTGTTAATTTGTTCTGTTTTGTATTTATAAATTCTAGTTGGTGCATAGGATGCTATGACATCGATAGGGATTTCTAAACACTTAATAGGACAGACCGACATAATATTTGTTTTGAAATGTAGGTAAATGAAATAATTTTACCTATTGTATATTTTTATATATAAAATAATGATTTATAAATGATATATATTTGGTTGTAATATATTGGTTGTTAGGTAGTGGAATTTATAAATATAGGTTGGAAATAAGATTTGAAAATAAGATAAATGAAATTTGGAAATTTAGAACTTAAGTTCCGGGGTTTTTGAAAATTTCTTTCGAATGATTTTGGGATATAATAATAATATTATTAGAAGTATTTTCTGATATAAATATTTCAATATAATTTGAAAGAATTGTTTTACTGAAATTTTGGAAAGAAATAAGTTCTGTACTCCTCTCTCCATCGCTGGAAAATAATTTCGGTGATGAGTGCACGCATCATTGACGTTCATTTTCGAGTTTCAAAGTGGGAAGGCCATTGTAGTAGTTTTACTACAGATCTATTTTGATAAACAAATAAAATTTTAAAAGTTTAAATATGATTGGATATAAAAGTTATGGGTGTGTGTGTGTATATATATATATATATGTATATATTATTTTAAATGATTTAAAAATGGAACCCGGCATTTAGTTCTTAAATTTCTATGAATTAGAGATTTCAATTATTGAAATGGAATAAAAAATTTAACCATTTAATAATTGAAACATCTAAATGGAAATAAGAAATTAAACGCTAAGTTATAAATGACATATATAAGAAATTTGAAATTTGTAACTTGTAAATGAAAAGAATACGAAAATAAGATATGATAACTATTGAACCTTAAGTTAATTAGAATAAGTAAGTCAAACTTGTGTAACTTTCAATTGCATTCTTAAAAGACATATATATATATATATATATATATATAACTTACTAATTATAAAAAGTTGAAATGTTAAAAGAATATCTAATGAAATTTTTTACAAGTAAAACTTATATAATGGAAGTGTTCAATGAAATTTACATTTATAAATAAGAAATTTGATATGAAAATAGTTATAAACTTGAGTTAAAATTGTAATACTACTAATTAAATGGAATAGAAAATGAGTACTGTAAGTAAAGGATTTTGAACTTGAGTTAATATTGAAACTATTTATAATTAAAGTAAATAATAAAATGAATGTAATGCAATAAAAGAAATTGACATGATATGAATAAATGAAAATGAATTTTGTAAGTAATAAAGGAAAAATAAATGAAATAACCACTGAATGAATGAATGGGAATAAGATTTTGTAAGAAATAAATGTAAAATTTAAAGAAAGTAATCACTGAATGAATGAAAGAAAAATGAACAACAAATCTTGTGAAAAGAAATTAATAAGAATAAACTCAAATAACGTTAGAAATTTGTTGTTTGATGGATTGGTTGGGAAATGATACTTCTAATTGTTTGGATGTATGAATAATCTATTGAGTTTTATCTAAGACTTCTGAGTAAATGTAGTTATTTGTCTTTCTATGTGATTAAAAGTATCTTAACCCAAACAAACTATTTGTTTTGGTTGCTATGGATGGATAGTTGATTTTATTGATTTCATACGATGATTGTATGCTGTGGTTGCCAGTGATTGTTATTTTATATTGATTTGTTTGTTAGTGATTGAAACAACTTTAAATATTTCATTTTATATAGTTATTAACTCTTTTAGATTATATAAGTGAAATACAGGTTATGGATACAATTGCTACTGCTTTTTGTTTCGTAATTAAGTGTTGTTTGCCCGACAAATAGGTACGTTCTCGGATTACGCTTTTCTAGCGATATTATATTGTTTTTCCCGCTGTTGGGATATACATTTTGAAAATTTTGATATATATTATTATTATTGATATTATTATTTCTCCCAGACCTCTCCGTACAAAGGAGACTCTGCCAAAAAATTTCGAAATTTTTTGTAACGACCCGGAATTTCCGATTCCGAAAACTCCAAATAGTTAGGGAAAGAAGAAAGAGATAGAAGGAGAAGAAACAGAAATACAACACAGGTTCTCACATTCACAGCGGATCAAAATATAATATCAAATAATATCAGTTTACAAGGAATACTGTATCGGTCAAATACATTTATAATACATCAGAGTTACTCTCATACCCAAACATTGGACATATACAAATCAAATATGCCTCAGATAAACAGAAATAATAGTCACAACGGAAACACTCCATACGTTCCTGCCATCCAGCTCGCCCCCTGAGCTCCAGAACGTCCTTGCCTGAAAATCTGTATTACTCGGTCTGACCCGAGTATTACATCAAGTAACACCCGGGTCAGGCTGGAAACCAGCGTGAGTAAACCCTTAAAATTAGAAATTCTAAATTCAAACCATAAAAGGAAACCCGGGTAACTTGTACTTTACTACGAGTTTATTACTTGTTATTCTCAATGCTTATTTTATAACTCAAATTCCAAGTATTCTAACTAGGTTCAAAGGTGCATAATATTCCATTTCAGTCTATTGATTTCCCATATAAAGAATTATAGCAAATTTCAAATCGAAATGGTTTCGGGTATTTTCAAATACCCGACTCCGGTCCCTTCGAATCCCATGTCATCTTAACCAAGTTATTAAAATAAATAAACAATTCAACTATAAATACAGGATGTCACTATTGTTCCCAACATATTTTATCACATAGGATCACACATCACTTCATAGATATCGTCTAATATAAGGCACACAATATCATTCAATCATCCATAAGCAAGATTAATCAACCATACCATCTTTAATTAATTCAGCTAACCTCAATTTAATTAAATTAATTACTTTAATTACCTTTATATCCTGCTTATTAATTATTTACAAATCAACTAATTTTTCATCCAATAATCATTTATCTTAATTAATCCTCCTTGATTAATTTTAATTACATTAATTAATCTAACTTTAATTGACCACATAGATCAATTATTCTTAACCATTCCAACCCAAAACTATTTCCAATCTATAATTAATTACATCTGTAATTATCATCACTAATTACTTCACTAAATAATTATACATTAAGTAATTATACTTAAACAATTTCCACAAATGATTATCTTTAATTAATTAATATAATTAATTATTAAAATTAACCACATTAATTAATTGTTTAATAATCCCGAGCTAATGATCTTCATTAACTATTAACAATTCTTTAATTACTCCTCTTAAGTAATTAAACTTAAACTTAAATTAATTATTATTAATCATTAATTAATAATCAAATCTTATCCAATTAATGATTTCTTAATTACAAATTAATTATTCCTTTATTTCTAAATTTCTTAACTAATGAACCCTTAATTTACTAACTAACAGTCCACAATTACTAATTGATCAATATTAAACCATTAATTAATTAACTTAATCAACATTAATCATTAAACCTAAATTATTTTTAAGATAAATCATTCTTTTATTAATGACTTAATTTCATTAACATATGCATTTAAACATTCCATTTTAAAATCTACTATCAAATTTCATTTCAAATTTAAGGTTTAGAATGATTAACAAATTTAAACATAACCAAATTTTAAATCAATTTTATAAACCTTTTTAAGACAAATGTTAAAGAAACTTTTATAAAGAATTTTATGTAATTAAAGTTTTAAACGTTTCATTGGAAAAAATACACCTTAACATTTAACTTGTTTAAACAATTTAAATTTCCAACTTTATTTCTTTTTAAAACTAGGATACAAAAGTTAATTTGAATCCATACTTTAACTGGGTTTTAAAACTTTATTTAAGAGCTTGCCTTAAATTCCAGATTCATTTCGAATTTAAAACACTAACAGGCTAAAAAAACTGTAACCAACAATTTGACCTGAGCCACACCTAAAAGTCTTCGAGCAAACATCCCACATCTTCGAGCTGTCCCTGAAACTCACTCGAGAAAACTCGGGTCCACTCCCCTGCTTCAACCCAAAACTTCATAAGAGATCAAAATGTGCACCGTGCACATGTACTAGCGATGCCGTCGCTTCCGACCATTAGCGATGATCCTCACAAGTCGGCGACCAACCTCCCTCAAGATTCCGACCATCACCACTTCGATTCCCACTCGGAAACAAAATCGAGCAACCTGGCGCAAATTTGGAATAACAATCGAAACCTGGAAACACCTCATTCTCGCTCCTTCGACCACCGGAGTGCCAGCGGCTTCAGCCAAGTCTTCGACAACCCCCAAGCTTCCATTCCCCAGAGTATCGTGAAACTCGATCCACCAGAGGGATCGTGCCAACTCCAAAAACCCGACCATGCCAAAACTAGGTCAATTGACTTCATCGATCAACCACCGTCGCCACCTTGCCTTGATCGTCGTCTTGATATTTTCTTCAAACTCCCTGATCATCCCACTTCCTCCACCGATGACCATGACCTCCCAAATCATCTCGATCATCAGAAACCACCCAAAAAAACAATTTCAGTTCAACATGAATTGCTCGTTCGATCCTCTTCTAAAAATTGTGATTTCACTTCCAAAAATTCATGATTTAGTTTAGGGATTTAGATCATATACCTAAATTATTAAATTTAGATGCTTGAATTTTTAGCAATGACTTACATTTTCACTGTCCTTTGGTTCCCAGAGGTATTTTCAATTTATTTAACTTGAATAAAATTTTAAGCTATAATCTAAGATGAGACAAACAACTTTTGTTTATAACCTAAGTCCTAATAATGCTTAGCTCGAGAGGAAATGAATTTTGATCATAATTTTAGCTTCTAAAACTAAGAACAGGTAGCAAATAGATACAACAGCAAAGCATCCATCTATACATTCGTGTATACACAGGTATTTCATATATATTCACACACAATTAATACTTCATCTCAGAAATTACATGCAACCAGATTTTGTACTTAGGCTTTTAGAAGAAAATGTTACTCGCAGGCATATCAAAAATAAACAGAGGAAACCAGGTTTGAATACTCACCTTTTTATCAAGATGATGACTGCTGTTATGTTTATCCTGCTTTATAATCCCTTGTCGGTCTTTGATCTTGTTTAGTTTTGTTCTCTTTTTTTGGCAGTGTTGTTTTATTCTTTTTGTTATACTTAGTTCCGGTCAGTGAAATAGAAGACAAGGTAGTGGTATTATATATGCATAGAAGTGAAGTGTGCTGGAGAAGCCAGGCTGTGATTTTTGTTTCAGGCGTTTACATTTTTTATATGAAAAAAAGTTTTGATTTACAAAGTGATTTGATTTTGCTTTGACCTGATTTTATGTTTTGCTGCTGACATTGTTTTGTATGCTTGAAATGATGCATTGTATGCTTGAGATGAACGTGCATTAAATTCTTGTCTCACTAGGTTCCTACATATATATTTATATATACATACATTTCAAATGTATATTTGTTTTTACCAAATGCATTTGTATTTGTTATCATATATACATACTTATACATAGTTACATTTACCTATATGTTTACATACTTATCTACTTACATATCATATACCTATTTATACTTAAACATATTTTTGATATACATTGCTTTATTATATATCGATATATATATATATATTCACATTCGTACAAACTTTCTTATATTTTATTTCACATAGGCATATATATACATTCATATACGTGTATATGTATATATTTCCAACATCATAAAGCTTATAAATGTTTGTGTATATATATATATATTTGGGTTTTTATCTTAGTTTTTAAATGGTGGAGTATATATATTTATACATAAGACTACAAAATTCATCATATCTAGAAATTTATAACCCAATATCCAATATAGCTTTTAAATCGATATATATATATATATTCCAGATATCTTTAATTGTCAGAATTTTATTTGTTCGACTAATCAAAACTAATATTTCAATGATCTAATTGGGTTAATTACCAATTAATCATCGTTAAAAATCTGGGTCGTCACATTCCTCCCCCCTTTAAAACTTTTCGTCCTCGTAAAGGAACGAAGCGAGAATTTTAATTTACTATGTATTTTAGTATTATTTAAACATTTTTAACTCTTTTTACTCTTTTATTTTAAAGTTTTAAAGCACTTTAAAATCTATATAATATTACCAAAATATCTTTTATATAAAAATACTTTTTATAACTCGATGTCTCAATAAGTCCATCCTTGTTCTCACAGAAATTCGGTTATACGTTGATCAGGCGTAGGACTGAAAATCTATAAATACTTGGTAAACCCGTTTTCAACACCCAGTGAAAATACTTGGAAAATAATTTTATTGAAAATATATAAAACAGTTTTTGAAAATAGAGGAAATATCTTTGGTGATAATGCTCTGGAAATCATCACCCCCATCCATGGTCGTAGTAAACCCGATGGTTACGTTGTCATCCCGGCAAAATCCATAGATAACTGTAGGCCTCCGCGCCCCTCGATTACGCCAAGTAACCCGCTACAGATTGAAGTTATACCCGGGCTTTACGTTGCTATCACAGCAAAAACCCATATAACTGTAGGCATTAGCGCCCTCGAATTTCGCTGCCAAAAGAATGAAACTCCTCCACTCGACCATAGATCGCAGTCTACCGATGTTACGCTGCCATCCCGCAAAATCAAGTGTAGACTGTTGGCACTCATCCTCCACACGATTTCCGCTATGGTCCACACACAATAGATCGCAGCGACATCGAGTTACACTATCGTCACAGCATAACCCAAATCCCCCTATAGGCATCAGCGCCCTCGACTTTCTGATGCAGCAGCGGATAACTGAAATGATGAATCGGTTAAAGTAGCGATCGGGGAATTGAAGATACCAATAGGCCCAAATCCGTTGATCCGAAGATACCAGATTTTAACTATCTCAAACACGTTGATCGTGCACGATACCGTGTTTAAACATCTACGATTCTTCGTACGTTGATCTAGCGCACTAGATACCGTGAATCGGCTTCAGCGATCGTTGATTCGAGCGCACTCGAATACCGACGATGGAGATAGGAGATCACACTCAACTACCAATTAAAGAAGTGGCACAAAGCACACAAACAAATTTTATTCAAAATCAACTTACTATTACAAATGACACCACCCGCCTATTTATAGGCTTACAACTCAACACACTTCCACGACACAACACAGTACAACACATAGGTCGGCAACGACCTAACACACCCATGCGACCTACGACCTTACATAGGTCGTTAACGACCTAATACTTCAAACAATGCAGCGACTCTATTTACAACACATATTTACAACAACAACAACATACGACCTAAGAAAAGAATACAAATACAACACTTCAAGACGACTCAACGACCTAAGGAGTAATGCGGCACAAGTCAATCCAGCTTTAGGAACTCTTCAAGCGACCTAATTTCATAGCGGCATAAGCAAACTTCCTCCAGCGACTTAAGGTATCTCAACGACCTAAGGTCTCGCGACCTATGGCTTGAGCGACCTAACTCTGGTAGGCTTTAGCGACTTACTTCTTCGTGCGACTTAAGAAAACAACGGCTTAGAGCAGAATGCGGCAGCGACCTAAAGTTTGAGTGACCTAAACAACCTTGCGACCTAATCTTCACGCGACCTTGAACATCAGAAGAAAAGTACGGCATAGAGTGAGCTAACTCGTTAGGTCGTTCGCGACTTATCATAGGTCGTTAGCTTGTTTGAGCGACCTAAGGAACTTGGGTGATATGAGGTTTGCTTTAACTCGCTAGGTCGTTCCAGCGACTTATCATGTGAACTTAGGTCGTTCCAACGACTTATCATATTGGGTTAGGTCGTTGGGTCGTTTCAATGACTTATCATATTGGTTTAGGTCGTTAGATCGTTCCAGTTTAGATTGAATCCCAGTAGGTCGCAGCTCGTACGCAGGCATCCCTTGTGGACATAATTCGCATGCATGACTCGTTAGGTTGCTTGCGCGACTTAACATCTTGTTAGGTCGTTGGCGACCTAAAATTTCATTAGGTTGGCCTGCATCATCCTCCCAGGGTTGGAAATAATTCGTCCTCGAATTTATAAGTTCTTCTTCTTTGAAAAGTTTGTGTTCATGGTACGGAATCAAATGCTAGAACGTTCGAAACCCCAACGCTTTAGGTCGCAGGTGCAATTCATCATCCTTCTCGTTAGGTCGTGAACGACCTAGGTCCTTTGAGCGAGATTGCGCGGTATCATCGACCTCTGATTGAAATGAATTTGTCCCGAATTCATTTTCTTTTCTTCTTCGAGATGCTGTCTTCCATTCATTATCTGGTTTGATGCGTCTCTGGTGATAACCACTCTTGTGATTAATCTTGTCTTGACTCTTTGGTGATGCGGCTCGACATAAGGAACGCATTGCAATAAACAGACGCGGCATTAGACAGGCGGCATAAGGAAGTGATCTGAGGGGGATGACATATGAAAAAGTGTGAAATGAACTAAGCACTAGGTGCCAGATCCAATTCATGTAGCACAGAACTTCATAAGAATAGTGTCGTATACCATATTGTTTGTGCCAATAAGAAGATGTGATATAGAACCAAAATGTGTCGAAAATGTGAGACGATATAAGGAAGTTTAAAATCACGGAACGACTTAGGAAATCACGACCGAAAAAGTGTGAGGACTCATGCTCAGACTCTCGTCTTTCCTTATCTCGTTCAGGTGTGTCCTCATTTAGAATCTTCCCTTGATGTGTTGCATCAATTTCCCCTGACTGAAATGAATTCCCACTCGCTTCTCCTTCAACATGTTTATTTTCATGAAACGATTCCAAGCAATTGATGTTGATAACGTCAGCAATGTGGACATGATCATGCAATTCCAACAGACAATCATTCTCTTCATCCTGTCTTATCAACTCTTCCTGTTCTTTCAGATTCTGAAGGTCATATGATCCCTGTAGTCGAATAGCATCTGGTACTAGTTCAGTGTGAGGTTGGATGTCCTGTAGTGGTGGTAACTCTTCGGGTAGTTCCTCAGGATATTCGACTTCAGACGAATTCTGACCCAACTTCCTCGAAAACCTCAAGATCTTTACTCGTTCCTTGCTCGGTCAACACAAGCAATTCATTTCTAATTTTCACAGGCTCTTCCAAAAATACAAGATTAGTCCCTTCAAGCAGTTCCTCAGACATCTCATCTTCACACTCCTCAAATACTTCAATCTCTTCTGGATACTCAAAATCAGAACTTTCCCCAGATTCAATTAACGTTGATAATTCATCACTATCTTTCATTTTATTGACGAACTCTTTCAAAGATAATAAGCTATCTGATTCTGCCTTCTCTTTGGTTTCACTTTCACTTTGTTCGGGCTTCTCGGAAACAATGGAATTTACACTTAGCTGGCTCTCGTCCATAAGCTCAGGTGTTAAACAAGAATCTCCCATCATCAAGTTATTTTCCTTAACTCCGATCACAATTTCTTCTTCCATACTATCGACATCAATCTTCGGCGGTGAAGAATATTCAACTTCTACATCCACATACTTTGACTCAATTTCTTCATCATCATTAAATTTCGTCGGTTGATAAAAATCAAATTCAGCAGTCCTCCTCAACAAGTTACATCCTTCATCTCCTGACAAAACTCCTTCATCGTTGTCAAATTTAGGTGGTAATTCTTCGAACGATTCTGTAGGACCGACCTCTTCAAACTCTTCTAACATTGGTTTAACCTCCTCAGGAGTTTTTAGCTCTTTACTTGCCTCATACCTAACCAATGATTCAACACTACCTTCTGCTTCTTCAACACTTTCGCTGAAAGATAATGGGCTAGTTGGTTCCTCTTCCTTTTCCGGCTCGCTTTCAGTAGAATTATCCACATCCTTGTTTTCACATTCTTCGACAACTAGTGCTTTCATCTTGGGCTCCGTACATTCAATACTTCTATGGCCAGACTCCTGATAATGATAATGCTTAAATCGGTCATCAATATTTGTCTTCGTGATTTCATGTCCAACTGGTTTGTTGACTCTCTTAGAAACATTTATACTACAATTAACACCTTTATACTGATTGCTGGGGTTTGTAACCACACCCTTTCCTCAACTCCCTTGACTCAACTTCTGCAATTGTTGGTTCACACGAGTTTGATAATTGTAGGGTAAGAAATTTGCCTTCATCATCCTTTTCATCTTATCCCAAGTGACAACTTTGGATTTCCCCATTCTCTCTCTGGTTGATTTAGTTTGTTGCCACCAATCCATAGCTCTTCCTCTCAGTCTTGTAGTAACTAACTTAACTTGACGATCCTCAAGTATGTTGTTGAGTTCAAGAATATTTTCAACCTTTGATAACCAATCCAAGAATTCCTTTGCTTGTAGACCACCTCGGAATTCTGAAATTTTCGTATCCTTCCTTGATTCCCGTGTATGACCATTCTCTTCAACATTCCTATATCGAAAGTGAACATTATCACCACAACTATCTTCTTCAAACTTAGATGAGCTTCGATGTCGATTCTGAACATTGACTCTTCTATGACCATGCACGTCCTCTCCACTTCTTCTTTCCTCTACTCGACATCTTTCATAATCACAATATGGCTCATGCTCGTAACCACGACAAGCTCTTCTTTCTTCATTCTAATAATCACGATTGTCTCGAACTCCACGATCTCGATTTATCGACAAAGATGATTCTCTTCTTTCTCTATCATAACATGGCGAAACTCTCCTTTGATTTCTATTCATATCAGACTTCATTCTCTCCACTTTCTCGAAACCCTTATTGAACCTTTCATCGATACGTTGTTCCATCCATTCAAGATCTTCACTCCCATACAAATTTGCAACATTATGATGACGGTTAGCACGTCTCGAAGGCATGATCAAATCTTTAACAGATCCAAACACAATCTTCACTTTGATCCAAAAAAAATTTTCGAATCAAACTCCCCCACTTGTTTGAAATCTCACGAACGCCCCAAATAAACAAACAACTTAATTCGAACTCCAAAACTTCAAATCTCAAAATTGACGCCCAACGAACTTGGATAAATTCGTCTCCTAGCTCACGACTTGAACAAATCTCTCACAATCTTGAACAAGCTCGCTTCTAGCTCCAACACTTCAATTCGGCCTTGATCTATAAAGTGATGCACGGCTTCACTTGCTCTCGGATCTACACTGGTAGGTTCGATTGAAATTGAACAAACACTTCTTCTTGGTCCAATAGGCTCGTCTTATCTATGATTGGCTAAGTCTTGCTCTGATACCAAATGATGCAGTAGCGGATAACTGAAATGATGAATCGGTGAAAGTAGCGATCGGGGAATTGAAGATACCAATAGGCCCAAATCTGTTGATCCAAAGATACCGGATTTTAGCTATCTCAAACACGTTGATCGCGCATGATACCGTGTTTAAAGATCTACGATTCTTCGTACGTTGATCTAGAGCAATAGATACCGTGAATCGGCTTCAGCGATCGTTGATTCGAGCGCACTCGAATACCGAAGGTGGAGATAGGAGATCACACTCAACTACCAATTGAAGAAGTGGCACAAAGCACACAAACAAATTTTATTCAAAATCAACTTACTATTACAAATGACACCACCCGCCTATTTATAGGCTTACAACTCAACACACTTCCACGACACAACACAATACAACACATAGGTCGGCAACGACCTAACACACCCACGTGACCTACGACCTTACATAGGTCGTTAATGACCTAATACTTCAAACAATGCAGCGACTCTATTTACAACACATATTTACAACAACAACAACATACAACCTAAGAAAAGAATACAAATACAACACTTCAAGACGACTCAACGACCTACGACCTAAGGAGTAATGCGACACAAGTCAATCCAGCTTTAGGAACTCTTCAAGCGACCTAATTTCATAGCGGCATAAGCAAACTTCCTCCAGCGACTTAAGGTATCTCAGCGACCTAAGGTCTCGCGACCTATGGCTTGAGCGACCTAACTCTGGTAGGCTTTAGCGACTTACTTCTTCATGCGACTTAAGAAAACAACGGCTTAGAGCAGAATGCGGCAGCGACCTAAGGTTTGAACGACCTAAACAACCTTGCGACCTAATCTTCACGCGACCTTGAACATTAGAAGAAAAGTACGGCACAGAGTGAGCTAACTCGTTAGGTCGTTCGCGACTTATCATAGGTCGTTAGCTTGCTTGAGCGACCTAAGGAACTTGGGTGATATGAGGTTTGCTTTAACTCGCTAGGTCGTTCCAGCGACTTATCATGTGAACTTATGTCGTTAGGTCGTTCCAACGACTTATCATGTTGGGTTAGGTCATTGGGTCGTTTCAACGACTTATCATATTGGTTTAGGTCGTTAGATCGTTCCAGTTTAGGTCGAATCCCAGTAGGTCGCAGCTCGTACGCAAGCATCCCTTGTGGACATAATTCGCATGCATGACTCGTTAGGTCGCTTGCGCGACTTAACATCTTGTTAGGTCGTTGGCGACCTAAAATTTCATTAGGCTGGCCTGCATCACTTTCGCTACCCAACAATCCTCAGGAACTAGTTTGTCCAGACTCCTCACAGGATCAACTTTAAAATCCTCCCTTAGGGCTCAAGGCAGTACCACCTTGTGGCACTCCTGAGAAGTTCATTCAAGGGAGCGCCTTTTTCCCCAGAGCAACTTCAAAACACTTTATACTATATATATATATAGTATTTCCAAATAATACACCAAGTATGAATCTCATATAAATCTCCTTTCTCAAAATCGATTATCCCAAAACCGATAATTCACAAACTAGGCTTTCCAAGTTCCAAATTTGATTTTCCTCAAAAATCAAAAGCCTTTTTAGAAATCCATAGGTGCCCAAAACCTTTTTCCCAAAATAGTTTTCACAAAATCTTTTATATATATGTATATATATATATAATAACCTTGGGAAATTTTTGAATCACTTCATACTTGTATAAATTCACTTTTATACTTCAAATACTTTCAAAACCCTTTTCTTTTGTCAATAGATTCAACAAGGGGAGTTTACCATATATAACAAAGATATATAACTTTGTTTATTCCAAATCAAATATTCAAATTTGATTACTCTTTTATAAAGTCATTTACCATATTGCTGACTTCCATAAAGTAAATTTTAATCATAGGAATATTCAATTCCCACTTTATTTCATCACATATTTCACAACATATACTTTCCATTTCAAAAACCATATTACAGTTCTTATCTCCAATTTCAATATCAATCTCATACAAACCCGTACGATGTACACATATCATCCGTACGCTATATCAATCTGATCGCTCACTCGATTACACAATTTCACTTCCGAACTAGTATTGTCCATCCAACTTCCTAGTGCAGACTCAGATTTGGTTTCTTGATCAGAAACCGATATTCTCCTTGCATAGTCACAACTATGATAGAGAATATCCATATCCAGGTTCACCGTCGAAAATTGAGTGAAAAAAATTTCAACTCGGATCGATATACCTATCTCAGAATTCTATGCACGAATTTGGATCAATTCACTATGCGAATAGAATAATATACGTACATCCTACGTATTTATCTTCATTGATTATTAGCTAAATCAATTTCTCCTTTTCTATTCACATTCCTTTTAATCTCTATCCACTTATTCACCTTTGCTTCAATCCTCTCTTGGATTACCATTTTAATTCTTATCCCAATTGGGTATTTAATCATAAACAGTTTGTACTCTAATCAGCTTAAAGTTAGAAAATAGCTTGAAAATCTTAAAATAAATAAGTAGTTGAAAAATAATTATTAACTATAAAAAGCTGTAAAATAGTTAAGTAATTGTAAATAGTTGAAAAATAGTAATTATTTATAAAACAAATGAAAAACAGTAATTAGTTTATAAATCAGTTGTAAAATTGTTAAATAGTTCCAAAAGTAATTGTAAAACAAGCTTAAGATAGTTTTAGGTTTAAAAAGAAAAGTTGTATAGTAAATAGTTTGGAAAAATAGATTTATATTAAAAAAAATTATTTTGAAATAGTCCAGAGTCAAACTGTTCAATTCCCCATCAATTCAATTTTAATTTCCACTTCCATTTAAATTGACTCACCTCTAATTTGAATAACTTCAATTTCCCTTGAACTTGATTTATTCCCAATTCAAGTTTTATACGTATATATATATATATATATATATATATATAATAACCATGGGAAATTTTTGAATCACTTCATACTTGTATAATTCACTTTTATACTTCAAATACTTTCAAAACCCTTTTCTTCTGTCAATAGATTCAACAAGAAAAGTTTACCATATATAACAAAGATATATAACTTTGTTTATTCCAAATCAAATATTCAAATTTGATTACTCTTTTATAAAGTCATTTACCATATTGCTTACTTCCATAAAGTAAATTTTAATCATAGGAATATTCAATTCCCACTTTATTTCATCACATATTTCACAACATATACTTTCCATTTCAAAAACCATATTACAGTTCTTATCTCCAATTTCAATATCAATCTCATACAAACCCATACGATGTACACATATCATCCGTACGCTATATCAATCTGATCGCTCACTCGATCACACAATTTTACTTCGAACTAGTATTGTCCACCCGACTTCCTAGTGCATACTCAGATTTGGTTTCTTGATCAGAAACCATTATTCTCCTTGCATAGTCACAACTATGATAGAGAATATCCAGAACCAATCAAAAATCCATATCCATGTTCACCGTCGAAAATTAAGTGGAAAAAAATTCAACCCGGATCGATATACCTATCTTGGAATTCTGTGTACGAATCTAGATCAATTCACTATGCGAATAGAATAATATACGTACATCCTACATATTTATCTTCATTGATTATTAGCTAAATCAATTTCTCCTTTTCTATTCACATTCCTTTTAATCTCTATCCACCTATTCACCTTTGCTTCAATCCTCTCTTGGATTACCATTTTAATTCTTATCTCAATTGGGTATTTAATCATAAACAGTTTGTACTCTAATTAGCTTAAATTTAGAAAATAGCTTGAAAAATCTTAAAATAAATAAGTAGTTGAAAAATAATTATTAACTGTAAAAAGCTGTAAATAGTTAAGTAATTGTAAATAGTTGAAAAGTAGTAATTATTTATAAAACTATTGAAAAACAGTAATTAGTTTATAAATCAGTTGTAAAATTGTTAAATAGTTCCAAAAGTAATTGTAAAACAAGCTTAAGATAGTTTTAGGTTTAAAAAGAAAAGTTGTATAGTAAATAGTTTGGAAAAATAGATTTAAATTTAAACAATTTATTTTGAAAATAGTCCGGATTCAAACTGTTCAATTCCCTATCAATTCAATTTAAATTTCCACTTCCATTTAAATTGACTCACTTCTAATTTGAATAACTTTAATTTCCCTTGAACTTGATTTATTCCCAATTCAAGTTGAATTAACCTCAATTTCTTTCCAAATTCGGATCAAATTCCATTTGATTTTAAACATATTCACTTCAATTACAATTTCAAATTATTCAAATTAATTTAGACTAATTTCAAATTAAATCCACTTCAATTTCAAATCATTTCAATTTTTATATGAATTAATCCCAATTCCCATTTGAATTTGAACTCATTCAATCTTCAATTTTATTTCAAATTTTCCATTTGAATTTTAAACTTATCCATCTTAAATCACAATTCCCATTAATTCAAATCAAGTTCAGTTTGAACAAATTCAATTTAAATCTCAATTTTAAACCATCTCGAATTATATAAATTCGAGTTAAATTTTTAAATGTTGATTTAATCCCTTAAATCAAATTAACCTTTATTTTTAAATCAATAATCCCACTTTAAACAATTTAATTCTAAGTCCAATTCTCAAAATTCCATTTTAAATTATCTTTATAATAATAGATATATCCAATTTATTCCCCAAATTTCAATTTTGAAACTAATGCTTAACAATTTAAATTTCCAAGTTCTTTTTGAACATTTAAATCTTAAATTTAAGTGGTTTCATCTCCTTAATTTCAAATTTTAATTTTCCTTTTTATCTAAATAATGGATATATCACCACAATCCATTTCTTCATTCATTTAAACAAATCCAATTCACAATCTAAAGATTATTAATAACAATAGGATAATATTATCCAAATTATTTTAAAACATCCATTATCAATTTCCAGATTTTAAACCCATTTTGAGATCTCACAAACTCCCCATTCAAATCAACCATTTAACCTTCCAGTTAAATCCTAATTTTATTTTTAAATTTCCAATTCAGGTTGCTTGTTAACTTATTTAACTTTCCCAAAGTTAAATTCAATTTACTTAATCCAGCCAACCTTACCCAATTTGAATTCCCATTTCAAATTTTAAACTTCACATTAATAATCTTATAAGTTCAAAAACTTATCACCTTGGATATCACATCTCATTTCAAATTTAAAACTCAACATTTAGAGTTTATTTCAAACCATTTTTGATATTATGTATATTCCTCATATATACATATTATTTCCTTTACACCCTAAGTTATCCTTAAATTTTTAAATCACCTTTGGATTTTTAATTCAAAACAAATTTTCAAACAACCCTTGTTTGCAACAAGTCCCTTTTATTCCAATAATACTTATTTATTATTTCTTTTAGCACTTTGAAACAAATTCCAAATTTTCTGGCTTAGATTTAAAACTTCACAATCTAGATCATCTTCAGTTCTAATTTATAAGTCATACTTATCTAAAACATTTCATTTTGCTTACTCATTAATACACATCTTATTATTAAACACAACAATCATTTATGATAATAACCAAGATTATCATATCTGGAAACCAATTCATTATTATCTTATTCTAAAACTTTTCCCCAAATTCAAGATTTAATTTCAATTTGAATCCATTTTAAACTTACCTTTATTTAATTTCAATTTGGTTGTATTTCTATTACCTCTTAATTTAATTCCAATAATTTAACAACCAATTACCTTAACATTTATTAGTAAGAATTATTGCTTTATATATATCAAAATATATTCTTATATAAAATCATTTAAAATATTTATATAAGAAAATAACAAGTACCCTCTCATATATATATATATATATATATATACTCAACTCATCCTAGGGTACTATTGACCCTATCCTTATGAGTACACCCACCAGAGCCAAGGTTCCCGCTTAACCTTTTTCTCTGATACCAAATGTAACGACCCGGAATTTCCGATTCTGAAAACTCCAGATAGTTAGGGAAAGAAGAAAGAGATAGAAGGAGAAGAAACATAAATACAACGCAGGTTCTGACGCAGCGGATTATTACAAAAGCAATGTAGATCGTGGAATGTAGTAATCGGTGGATTGGAAGGTACTGAAATGCCCGAATTCGTTGATCCGAAGATACCGAACTCTAGCTATCTCTGACTCGTTGATCCGAAGATACCGGGAAAGAGATCTACGATTCTTTGACGTTTATCTTGCGCACAAGATACCGTGAATCGGCTTCAACAAACGATGATTCGAGCGCACTCGAATGACGTAAGTGGAGATAGGAGATACACTCAACTACCAATTGAAATTGAAAGCACAAAGCAATCAAAAGAGAATTTTATTCAAAAATCAACAACCTTTACAAAATGATTCAACTTGCCTATTTATAGGCTACAACTTTACAACAGAAATTTCGCTATCTCCTAAGTCGTTTCCGACCTAACAAAGTCTCCGACTTAGCATAAGTACATCACGACTCACGACTCAAAAGAATACAGGCATCATACGACTTACAAACAGACGGCAAAGAATACATACGACATACGACTTATACAGATGCGACTTAACAATGCCGCGAGTTAACAAATGACGACTTATCAAAGCAACACAACGGCATCCTTCTACGACTTAAGAACCAATGGTCTAGATTAACTCGGCATAAGATTCAACAGCATCCAGAGTTTCAACGACTTAGAAACTTGCGGCATCCCAGATCAATCGTCTTAAGGAAATTAAAGGCAGAGATTAACTCGGCATAAGCATCAACGGTTTCTATCTTCACGCGAATTAAGAGGGTTCGCTTTTAACTTGTGCGACTTAACTAAGTCGTAACTCGCCTCCGACTTAACTCCTTAAGTCGTAGCCGACTTAACACTTCATTCTCCATTCGAACTGCTCCTTCCGTGGCCTTCTCCGTAAGTCGTGGATGACTTATCAACTCCGAGCGACTTAAACCTTTGTTAAGTCGTAACCCTTTTCCTCCTAATCCGTTAGGTCGTAGACAACTGAGAACCTTCTCCTTAGGTCGTAACTCGGCACAGTTAACTCGTGCTCCATCACTAGGTCGTATTCCATTAGATCGTGACTTGTTCATTACTTCTACCTTGTTAGGTCGAAGTTCATTAGGTCGGAACTTGTTAATGTGACTGGAATGTCTTAAGGTAGCTTCTGTTATCTTGTTAACTCGTAGGTCGTTAGGTCGTTTTCGACCTAAGGAATGGAAGGTCGGTCGCGACCTAAAGAAACTGGCCAATAGCATTAGAATCTTATCCCGGTAGGTCGCTGGAATGATGTAGCTAGGTCATAACGCGCCTGAATGACTTGCCAACTCGTTTTCCTGCCTTTTCATCTCCGTAACTCGTTCATTCTTCCTCATATTAAGTCGGACGCGACTTAGACTTAGCTTGTGATCATGGTTAGGTCGTAGGTCGTTTGAGCGACCTATAGTATCATGATGCTGGCCTGCATCATCTTCCACTGGTTGGGAGAAATTCGTCCTCGAATTTAAAAGCTTTCTTCTTCGAGATGCTGTCTTCCATTCATTATCTAGTTTGACACAGCCTTGGTGATAACCATTTTTGAGATTAAACTTGTTTTGTACTTTGGATGTTATGGTTCGAGCTAAATAATAGATGGAATAGAACAGACGTGGCATTAGGCAGGCAGCATAAGAAAGTGACCTGAGGGATATGGCATGTGGAAAAGTACGGACTAAACTCAGCACTAGATGCCAAATCCACTTCAGATAGCATAGAACTTCATAAGAATAGTGTCGTATACCAAATTGTTTGTGCCAATAGGAAGATGTGATGTAGAACCAAAACATGTCTAAAATGTGTGAAGATATAAGGAAATTTACAATCATGGAATGACTTGGGAAACCTCGACCGAAAAATTGTGATGACTCAAGCTCAGATTCTTGTCTTTCCTTATCCCATTCAGATGTATCATCATCTTGAATCATCCCTTGACGTGTTGCATCAAATTCCCCTGACTGAAATGAACTCCCACTTGAATCTCCTTCAACATATTTATGTTCATAATATGGTTCCAAGCAATCGACACTGGCAATGTTAGTAGCGTGGACATCATTAGTCAACTTCAACTGACAATCATTCACTTCTTCCTGTCGTATCAACCCCTTTTGTTCCTCCATACTCATAAGATCATACGATCCTGGCAGTAAAGCAGCATCTGATACGAGTTCAGTTTGAGGTTGAATGTCTAGTAGAGATGGTAACTCTTCGGGTATCACTTCAGAGTATTCGACTTCAGACTTATCGAATTCTGATCCAACTTCCTCATAGACATCAAGATCTTCACTCGTTCCTTGCCCGGATAATACAAACAAGTCAGTACTAATTTCCACCTTTTCGTCAGGCTCTTCCAAGCATACAAGACTAGATTCTTCAAGCAGTTCCTCAGACATCTCATCCTCACATTCTTCAAATACTTCATCTTCTTCAGGATTCTCAAAATCAGAATTTTCTCTAGGTTCAATCATCATTGATAACTCATCATCATCTTCCATTTCAATGATGAAGTCTTTCAAAAATAACCAACTATCTGATTCTGCCTTCTCTTCTGTTTCACTCTCGCTTTGTTCATGCTCCTCGGAAACTAAAGAATTTATACTCAGCTGACTCTCATTCATAAGCTCAGGTGTCAAATAATAATCTTCCATTGTCAAATGAATTTCCTCTACTCCGAACACAGCTTCTTCTTCTATACTATCAACATCAAACTTTGGCAATGAAAAGTAGTCAACTTCTAGCTCCACATACTTTGACTCAATTTCTTCTTCATCGTCAAATTTTGACGGTTCATACAAGTCAATTTCAACAGTCCCCCACAACAATTTACCTCCTTCCTCTATTGACAAAACTTCTACTCTCCCTGATCCTGGCAAAAATTCTTCATCGTTGTCAAATTGTGGTGGTTGATAAAAGTTAACTTCATCCATCAAATTACATTCTTCGTTCTCCAACTCGACCTCTTCATCTTTGTTGTCAAACTTTAGTGGTAAGGTTGCGAATGATTCTATATGTCCGACCACTTCAAATTCTTCTAACATTGGTTTAACCTCCTCGAGAGTTTTAAGCTCTTCACTTGCCTCATACCTAACCAAGGTTTCAGCACTACCGTCCGATTCTTCAGCACTTTCGCCGAAAGGTAATGGACTAGTTGGTTCCTCTTCCTCTTCTTTCTTGCTTTCAGTAGTATCATCCACATCCTCACTTTCACATTCTTCTACAACAAAGGGTTTCTTCTGGGACTTTGTACATTCAGGACTTCGATGGCCAAACTCCTGACAATGATATTGCTTAACTCGTTCATCAACACTTGCCTTCGTGATTCCATATACAACTGGTTTATTGACTCTCTTAAAAACATTTCTACTGTAATGAACAGCATGATTTTGATTGCTGGAGTTGGGAACCACACCCTTTCCTCGACTCCCTTGACTCAACTTCTGCAATTGTTGATCAAGACGAGCTTGATAATTGTAGGGTAAGAAATTTGCCTTCATCATCCTTTTCATCTTATCCCACTTGACAACTTTAGACTTCTTCATCCTCTCTCTAGTTGATTTAGTTTGTTGCCACCAGTCCATGGCTTTTCCTTTCAAACTTGCAGCAACTAACTTCACTTGACGATCCTCAGGAACGTAGTTGAGCTCAAAAACATTTTCAATCGTGGATAACCAGTCCAAGAATTCCTCTGCTTGTAGTCCACCTCGGAATTCTGGAATCTCCGTATCCTTTCTTGATTTCCATGTATAACCAACCTCATCGATATTCTTGTATCGATTTTGCTCTTGATCGGAATATCGAAAATGTACACGATTACCATAACTCTCCTCTTCAAAATTAGTTGAACTTCGTCGTCGATTCTGAACATCGACTCTTCTATGCCCATGCACGTCCTCTCTACTTCTTTTCTCATAATCATAAGATGGCTCATGCTTGTAACCACGATACGCTCTTCTTTCTTCCTTCTGATAATAACGATTGTCTCGAGCTCCACGATCTCGATTTATTGATAAAGATGATTCTCTTCTTTCTCTATCATAACGTGGCGACACTCTCCGTTGATTTCGATTCATGTCAAACTTCATTCTCTCTACTTTCTCGAAATCCTTATTGAGTCTTTCATCACTAACATATCTCGGAGGCATGATCAAGTCTTCAACGCTTTAAAATTCAAACACCTTTCGAACTTTAGATCCAAAATGAAATGGATCGAAAACTTCCACTTTGTAGCAAATCGCGATGAACACGATGGACAAAGTTTCGGCTTCCAATACAAATTCGATCAATCAATCTTCAAACAAGCTCTTCTTACTCTCGGCCGTGATAAACACAAACTCAAATCTTCCCTTCAAGCTTGGCAAATCTCTTCAACTTCTAAATGAATAGGCTCCAAGTCTCGATCTAGCTATGATTGGCTAGAACAGGCTCTGATACCAAATGACGCAGCGGATTATTACAAAAGCAATGTAGATCGTGGAATGTAGTAATCGGTGGATTGGAAGGTACTGAAATGCCCGAATTCGTTGATCCGAAGATACCGAACTCTAGCTATCTCTGACTCGTTGATCCGAAGATACCGGGAAAGAGATCTACGATTCTTCGACGTTGATCTTGCGCACAAGATACCGTGAATCGGCTTCAACAAACGATGATTCGAGCGCACTCGAATGACGTAAGTGGAGATAGGAGATACACTCAACTACTAATTGAAATTGAAAGCACAAAGCAATCAAAAGAGAATTTTATTCAAAAATCAACAACCTTTACAAAATGATTCAACTTGCCTATTTATAGGCTACAACTTTACAACAGAAATTTCGCTATCTCCTAAGTCATTTCCGACCTAACAAATTCTCCGACTTAGCATAAGTACATCACGACTCACGACTCAAAAGAATACAGGCATCATACGACTTACAAACAGACGGCAAAGAATACAGACGACATACGACTTATACAGATGCGACTTAACAATGCCGCGAGTTAACAAATGACGACTTATCAAAGCAACACAACGGCATCCTTCTACGACTTAAGAACCAATGGTCTAGATTAACTCGGCATAAGATTCAACAGCATCCAGAGTTTCAACGACTTAGAAACTTGCGGCATCCCAGATCAATCGTCTTAAGGAAATTAAAGGCAGAGATTAACTCGGCATAAGCATCAACGGTTTCTATCTTCACGCGAATTAAGAGGGTTCGCTTTTAACTTGTGCGACTTAACTAAGTCGTAACTCGCCTCCGACTTAACTCCTTAAGTCGTAGCCGACTTAACACTTCATTCTCCATTCGAACCGCTCCTTCCGTGGCCTTCTCCGTAAGTCGTGGACGACTTATCAACTCCGAGCGACTTAAACCTTTGTTAATTCGTAGCCCTTTTCCTCCTAATCCGTTAGGTCGTAGACAACTGAGAACCTTCTCCTTAGGTCGTAACTCGGCACAGTTAGCTCGTGCGCCATCACTAGGTCGTATTCCATTAGATCGTGACTTGTTCATTATTTCTACCTTGTTAGGTCGAAGTTCATTAGGTCGGAAATTGTTAATGTGACTGGAATGTCTTAAGGTAGCTTCTGTTATCTTGTTAAATCGTAGGTCGTTAGGTCGTTTTCGACCTAAGGAATGGAAGGTCGGTCGCGACCTAAAGAAACTGGCCAATAGCATTAGAATCTTATCCCGGTAGGTCGCTGGAATGATGTAGCTAGGTCGTAACGCGCCTGAATGACTTGCCAACTCGTTTTCCTGCCTTTTCATCTCCGTAACTCGTTCATTCTTCCTCATATTAAGTCGGACGCGACTTAGACTTAGCTTGTGATCATGGTTAGGTCGTAGGTCGTTTGAGCGACCTATAGTATCATGATGCTGGCCTGCATCAGGTTCTCACATTCGCAGCGGATCAAAATATAATATCAAATAATATCAGTTTACAAGGAATAGTGTATCGGTCAAATACATTTATAATACATCAGAGTTACTCTCATACCCAAACACTAGACATATACAAATCAAATATGCCTCAGATAAACAGAAATACTAGTCACAGCGGAAACACTCCATACATTCCTGCCATCCAGCTCGCCCCCTGAGCTCCAGAACGTCCTTGCCTGAAAATCTGTAATACTCGGTCTGACCCGAGTATTACATCAAGTAACACCCGGGTCAGGCTGGAAACCAGCATGAGTAAAACCTTAAAATTAGAAATTCTAAATTCAAACCATAATAGGAAACCCGGGTAACTTATACTTTACTACGAGTTTATTACTTGTTATTCTCAATGCTTATTTTACAACTCAAATTCCAAGTATTCTAACTGGGTTCAAAGGTCCATAATATTCCATTTCAGTCTATTGATTTCCCATATAAAGAATTATTGCAAATTTCAAATCGAAATGGTTTCGGGTATTTTCAAATACCCGACTCTGGTCCCTTCGAATCCCATGTCATCTTAACCAAGTTATTAAAATAAATAAACAATTCAACTTTAAATACAAGATGTCACTGTTGTTCCCAACATATTTTATCACATAACATCACACATCACTTCATAGATATCATCTAATATAAGGCACACAATATCATTCAATCATCCATAAGCAAGATTAATCAACCATACCATCTTTAATTAATTTAACTAACCTCAATTTAATTAAATCAATTACTTTAATTACCTTTAAATCCTGCTTATTAATTATTTACAAATCAACTAATTTATCATCCAATAATCATTTATCTTAATTAATCCTCCTTGATTAATTTTAATTACATTAATTAATCTAACTTTAATTGACCACATAGATCAATTATTCTTAACCATTCCAACCCAAAACTATTTCCAATCTACAATTAAATACACCTATAATTATCATCACTAATTACTTCACTAAGTAATTATACATTAAGTAATTATACTTAAACAATTTCCACAAATGATTGTCTTTAATTAATTAATATAATTAATTACTAAAATTAACCACATTAATTAATTATTTAATAATCCCGAGTTAATGATCTTCATTAACTATTAACAATTCTTTAATTACTCCTCTTAAGTAATTAAACTTAAACTTAAATTAATTATTATTAATCATTAATTAATAATCAAATCTTATACAATTAATGATTTCTTAATTACAAATTAATTATTCCTTTATTTCTAAATTTCTTAACTAATTAACCCTTAATTTACTAACTAATAGTCCACAATTACTAATTGATCAATACTAAACCAATAATTAATTAACTTAATCGACATTAATCATTAAACCTAAATTATTTTTAAAATAAATCATTCATTTATTAATGACTTAATTTCATTAACATATGCATTTAAACATTTCATTTTAAAATATACTAACAAATTTCATTTCAAATTTAAGGTTTAGAATGATTAACAAATTTAAACTTAACCAAATTTTAAATCAATTTTATAAACCTTTTTAAGACAAATGTTAAAGAAACTTTTATAAAGAATTTTATGTAATTAAAGTTTTAAACGTTTCATTGGAAAAAATACACCTTAACATTTAACTTGTTTAAACAATTTAAATTTCCCACTTTATTTATTTTTAAAACTAGGATACAAAAGTTAATTTGAATCCATACTTTAACTAGGTTTTAAAACTTTATTTAAGAGCTTGCCTTAAATTTCAGATTCATTTCGAATTTAAAACACTAACAGGCTAAAAAAACTATAACCAATAGTTTGACCCGAGCCACACCTAAAAGTCTTCGAGCAAACATCCCACATCTTCGAGCTGTCCCTGAAACTCACTCGAGAAAACTCGGGTCCACTCCCCTGCTTCAACCCAAAACTTCATCGGAGATCAAAATGTGCACCGTGCACATGTACTAGCATGCCGTCGCTTTCGACCATCAGCGATGATCCTCATAAGTTGTCGACCAACCTCCCTCAAGATTCTGACCATCACCACTTCGATTCCCACTCGGAAACAAAATCGAGCAACCTGGCGCAAATTTGGAACAACAATCGAAACTTGGAAACACCTCATTCTCACTCCTTCGACCACCGGAGTGCCAGCGGCTTCAGCCACGTCTTCGATAACCCCCAAGCTTCCATTCCCCAGAGTATTGTGAAACTCGATCCACCAGAGGGATCGTGCCAACCCCAAAAACCCGACCATGCCAAAACTAGGTCAATTGACTTCATCGATCAACCACCGTCGCCACCTTGCCTTGATCGTCGTCTTGATATTTTCCCCAAACTCTCTGATCATCCCACTTCCTCCACTGATGACCGTGACCTCCCAGATCATCTCGATCATCAGAAACCACCCAGAACAACAATTTCAGTTCAACACGAACTGCTCGTTTGATCCTCTTCTAAAAATTATGATTTCACTTCCAAAAATTCATGATTTAGTTTAGGGATTCAGATCATATACCTAAATTATTAAATTTAGATGCTTGAATTTTTAGCAATGACTTACATTTTCACTGTCCTTTGGTTCGTAGAGGCATTTTATATTTATTTAACTTGAATAAAATTTTAAGTTATAATCTAAGATGAGACAAACAACTTTTGTTTATAACCTAAGTCCTAATAATGCTTAGCTTGAGAGGAAATGAATTTTGATCATAATTTTAGCTTCTAAAACTAAGAACAGGCAGCAAATAGATACAACAGCAAAGCATCCATCTATCCATTCGTGTATACACAGGTATTTCATATATATTCACACACAATTCATACTTCATCTCAAAAATTACATGCAACCAGATTTTGTATTTAAGCTTTTAGAAGAAAATGTTACTCACAGGCATTTCAAAAATAAACAGAGAAAACCAGGTTGGAATACTCACCTTTTTATCAAGATGATGACTGTTGTTATGTTTATCCTGCTTTATAATCCCTTGACGGTCTTTGATCTTGTTTAGTTCTGTTCTTTTTTTTTGGCAGTGTTGTTTTATTCTTTTTGTTATACTTAGTTCCAGTCAGTGAAATAGAAGACAAGGCGGTGGTATTATATATGCATAGAAGTGAAGTGTGCTGGAGAAGCCAGGCTGTGATTTTTGTTTCAGGCAATCACATTTTTTTATATGAAAAAAAGTTTTGATTTACAAAGTGATTTGATTTTGCTTTGACTTGTTTTTATGTTTTGCTGCTGACATTGTTTTGTATGCTTGAAATGATGCATTGTATGCTTGAGATGAACGTGCATTAAATGCTTGTCTCACTAGGTTCCTACATATATATTTATATATACATACATTTCATATGTATATTTGTTTTTACCAAATGCATTTGTATTTGTTATCACATATACATACTTATACATAGTTACATTTACCTATATGTTTACATACTTATCTACTTACATATCATATACCTATTTTACTTAAACATATTTTTGATATACATTGTTTTATTATATATCTATATATATATATTCACATTCATACAAACTTTCTTATATTTTATTTCACATAGGCATATATATACATTCATATACTTGTATATGTATATATTTTCAACATCATAAAGCTTATATATGTTTGTATATATATATATTTGGGTGTTTATCTTAGTTTTTAAATAGTGGAGTTTATATATTTATACTTAAGACTACAATATTCATCTTATCCAGAAATTTATAACCCAATATCCAATATAGCTTTTAAATCAATATATATATATATATATTCCAGATATCTTTAATTGTCATAATTTTATTTGTTCGACTAATCAAAACTAATATTTCAATGATCTAATTTGGTTAATTACCAATTAACAATCGTTAAAAATCTGGGTCGTCTTAATTTTGGACTTAGAAAATTTTGAGAAATGTTTTGCAAACTTTATTAATTTGAGTATAAAGGAATTTAATTGTTATAAAATGATATCTTTTATTTAAAATTAATTAATTTTGTAAATTGATTTGTTTATAAATTTAATATTTTGAATAAGATATATTGATTTCTAAATTCCTCTTTTCCCTTCATTTTCCTTTTAGGGGACAAAAAGTTTTGAGTGGGGGAGAGTGTAACGACCCGTAAATTTCAATAAATTTAAATTAGTTAATTTAATAAGATTTTGATAATTAAATTTCAAAGAAATAAAAATTGTAGATTTAGTTTTGTAATAAATACTAAAATGAAATGTAACAATGGTAATTAAAGCTAATTATTGATAAATTGAATGAAATTACAATAAATGAAATAGTGTAAAATGTTATACCTGGCTATAGATTGAATATAAGAAAACAAACGTAAATATTGAATCAATTAATGAATTAATATATAATAAGTGGTAATTGAATAAAATCAATGTTCTGTGAGTAATTATAATATTTATTGGAAATGATAAACTTATAAAAGTGTGATTAAGAGTGAATGGCAACAATTATTATAAGTTACCTATATATTTAATCCGTTAAATTGAATTTGAAATCAATTGCAATAAATCTAATGTAATATTATGTTAATGCAAATTAAGGTAATAATTGGAAATAATGTTAATGTTAATTTTAATCATAATATGACTATTGATTTGAAAAAAAAAGAATGGAAAACAAGATTTATTAATTTATTTGAATTTAAATTATAGTAACTGGATTAATTGCAAATAAAGGAAATTAAATATTTAAATATTATGTTAATGGAAATTTAGGTGAAATTTGAGAATGTTAATGTAATAAATCATGAACCAATGTTAATTTCATCTATTTGATAATAATGAATTGAATAATAGGATGAAAGGTCAATTAAATGGAATTATTGAAAATTAAATTTATAATTTCTGGATTTATTGAAATTGAAAGTAAACATGGTAATTAGTGAAATAAATTAACATTGAATTAACATGAAGATTTGTTTTAAGTTATTATAAATGTTTATGAAATAAAAAAAATGAGAAAATTGGTTGGTTAGTTTATTTGAATTAAAAAGTGATATAATTAATTTAATTATTGATTTATTCAATTAACCGAAATATAGCTATTTTAGTAACTGTCTCGGATTTCGACGAAACTAGTTTCATCGGATCCGTAATGATGAATTATTGTAGGATTTCAAGTTTCGTAGCGATCAGACTCGCCGTCAGATCGTACGGGCTCGAAACGCCTAAAAATCAATTTAATTAAAATCAATTGAAATCAATTTGAAATAAGCTGATTATAACATAACTTTTTCATATGATGGAATTTGGGTTTGAAACCAGTTCCATTGATTTTAAAATTATCGAAAGCATCTATTTTGATATATGGGATTAACCATTTTCATTCCGGAGACAGAACTGGCTTTTCGGGTCATTTATCGTTCAACGTTATAATAAAATCTGATCCGTCCTTTCTATTTTCAGCTTTGTCTATAAATAGCCCGTTATAAACCCTAGTGTTCCTCAACTCAGTTTGTCTGTACATACAATTTCATTTGTTCCTCTCTTTCCAATGGCAGATAAACCCTAATTCCCAATTGCAAATTCAAAATCAAATTCAAATCAAAATTTTAAACTCCTTAAACCCTATCAAATTTTATATCGATTTAAAGCTCTCGACAAGCGCCAGTCAAATCTGTATTTAGATTTTCGATTTGAGTTTTTGTGTGGCCGGAATTCGAGATATTATCTTCGGCCGTTAATCACATCCCTATGAACTTCGACCGATCGTCGATTCATCGATACTGCTGCGTAGAGTGTCGAGCGCGTAGTCCATCGGTGTAGTTCGCTGGGTGGTTTGACGGACGAATTGAGCGCAGAAATTCAACTAGGGTTTTAAAATTCAGTGGCAGCGGCTTAATTTCTCAACGATCGGAGCAGCTGGAGGAGATCGGTGGGGTGGGGTCGTGTGATCGGCGTCGTTCGACGAGGGTTCTGGTGGGCCGCGACCTGGATGCGACGGCGGCGTGCATCGTGAAGTGGCGTCTCATGTTGGTGTTCGAACGGAATTGGTAACTGCGGTAGGGTTTGCGTGATGATGAGATACGACGTGGCGGCTCGCGATTGGGTAGTTTTTTATATTTTACTTTGTTTTTTTTTATTTCCATGTTCTAACTGTCGTAACTTTTACTCATGAGGTCCGTTTCACGTGCGGTGTAACGACCCACTATTTTGGACCATTCAAATCGACAATAAATCCACACATGTCGGACTTGAATAATTCAAAATAATAGATTGTAAATATAAATTTGGCAAAACTCAGAATATACAGTAAATAAATAATCACAGAATCACAGACACAGAGTAATATAACAATAGTGCAACAGAAACAAAGAATAGTAGTTCATGAAGCTACTATATATATAACAGAGTTAAACAAAATACATCAGGATTTATGACTACAAAGATGTCTCAATACAATAGTCAAATACAAGCTCTGAATACATCACTGGAATCAACTGAATGACTGAAAGCAGAATCAATAGATGGATCCAAGCGAAGCTTCAACTCCAAAGGTGAGTCTCGAATACTGGTACAACTCAGTCTGACCCGAGCGCAAAGCAAAACACAAAACACTCGAGTCAGGACATACATACTTATACAATGTAAACCAACTCAAGTGAATTGTAATACAAATGCACAAGTAACTTAAAGGATGCTTGGGATCACCCATCCTTTAAGGATCCGTTAAACTATCTACTATGTAGTAATATACGCTATTATAATATTGTCTAAAGTAAAGTAAACTTACTTTTAAATAGCGTTAAGGATTTACATTTTCCACCTTAACACATAATAGTCCTAGTAGTCTATCCAGTATCAGCGTACCTCCAGATCAGGAGGCTACCCTAAATACTCCACAGGCTACGGCACAAAACCAAACTCGTACAAGGCTCGCTAGGGTAGGTGACACGACACAACTAGGCAATGCCAGGGTAGATATACCAATTACGCATCCGGGCTGGTGGTAACGCATAGCAGCCACTACCGCCCACCTCGAAACACACTCCCGAATCAAAATTGAGGATGGCCATCAAATCAATCATAAAGTAATAGAATAGTATATGCTGGAATGTGTCCGATCAGAGGAGCTACCTCATTGGCCCGTCGATCGCTCCTGTTTTAGCCACCTTATGCCAACTCACGGGAGTCGGGTCCACGTATATACCTCAATAGGAATCGTTGCCACCACCCTACTTCATTTTGGAATCTCCACCGCGTACACGGTTGTTAAAGTGGTTTTCGGTATCGATAGAGAGTATGCCCATATCTGATCCCAGTCTCTCTAACAACCAATCATTATTATAACCCATGGATATTTATTTCAAAATAATTTATACTTTAAAACCAAATATCATATCCATTTCAAAACTAGTTTATACTTCAAAACCAAACATCATATGAATAAACCCAAATTTCCAATCACTGAATATTTCCTTCAATTTATTTAAACTTGAAATATTCCTTTAAATCATCTTAAACCAAAACCATGTTATAAAGTCATATCCTTAAATCTTCAATTCAATAAGTTTCAAATTGATATATTTAAAAACAATTCTTAATTAAATACAATTTCAAATAAATTCATTTCCAAAAACTATAGTACTTTCAATGTTATAACACCTTTAAAACCAAACACTTTGAAACCATACTACTTCGAAATCATAACCCTTTTGAAATGTTATTATTTGGAAATCATAATACTTAGAAAATCATACACCTTTAAATTAATATTCATTACAAAAATTATAGATTTTTTAAGTTCATTCGTTCAATTATACCAATTTCGAAAACATTGTATTAACTTATAAATTTCAAAAATGGTTTATATTTCACCTCAAAACATATTCATTTAAACCATTTAAATCCAATGTCAAAATCATCCAAAATATTATTCATTTCCAAGGTTCATTGTAATTTCAGCGACAACGGCACTTACAAAGTTTTATGGTAAATATATTAACATTTCAAAACATTGTCAAATTCAAAACAGCAGCACTTATAAAGTGCAACAGTAGTTTTTTGGTGTTGCGAAATAGTTCAGTTTCAGAAACAGCAGCACTTATAAAGTGCTGTAGTAGACATATTGGTAATTTCAGAAATAGTTCAAATTCAGAAACAGCAGCACTTATAAAGTGCTATAGTATTTTTGTTATTTCAGAACATAGTTAAATTTCAGAAACAGCAGCACTTTGGAAATGCTGCCAATACAATTCCAGATTTATTATAACATTTCAGAAACATTAAAAACTTCAATTTTTAGCCATTTTTAACTTATAAAACATATCTCACATTTCAGAAATATTCATTTGGATATCAATTTACTTATAGTTTACATAAAATAACTTTTATGATTAAAATATCCAAATTTACTATAATTTATTTATTAAGTCAAAAGTGCACTATTTACTTAACTTTTTATTTTAACAAATAACTTAACACTTTATTTGAAATACCCATTTCATAAACAAAATATTCTCTTAATAAGTCAAACTTCACATTTCCAAATAAAACCAAATTTTCCATTATAAAGTTAAGTCATAATTTAAGATACATTTTACCATTTTAAATCATAATTATTTATTTTATAAAACAAATCCATTTCATACCATAAAATCTATTAAAATCACTAGGTTAGATTTAAAATTCCATATCAAATCAAATTTAATTATTAAATTATTTATCATCAATGAAGATCTTTAAATTTAATTTAAAACCAATATATCTTTAAAATTTCAAGTAAAACCACTTATTGACTTATAAAATTTTAACTTATAGAAAACTAATCTATCTTTATATTGTAAATCATTAAACCACAATTTAAGTTAAAATTTTATAAAATAAAATTCAAAATACTTAATAATCTTTAGGAAAATATTATTTAAAAATTATCCATGAGTCTGTATAATAATTTCTATCCTAGGACAAGTGTTACGGACATGTATCATTTCAATCCGTAATTTGGAAAGAAAAATCCGGGTTCTATCATTTCAAACCCGCAATCCCAAGTCAAATAAAATACAATAAAAATCACTTGAGCCTATCATTTCAACTCATAATGATTTTTCCTTATTCTAAAGTCCGTTCGGTTATGTATCATTTCAACCCATAGTGAAAGGGAACTTGCAGTGTGAGATACAGAAAATAAAATAACAGTAGAGCATATAATATAATATCAGGTGATGTAACAAATATATAAGCAGTATATAACATCATATAATCATATCACAGGCATATATGAACATAGCGTATTAATTTCTACAATTTACATGTCATTGTTTCACAATTATATAAGTACGAATGTCGAGAGTGATAAACTCACCTTTTAAAGCTAGAGATTAAATTCAAAACACAAATTCAAACTCCGCAAAGCACGAAAGGCACGACAAAGAACGATTCAAACTTGAGTGATGGAGAGTCAAGATCCAGATCTTGTACACAAACAATTACAACAATTATAAGTGTATGATTCAATATAAAATATTAGAAATTAAAATAATGAAAAATAAGAATTTAAAATGACATAACTTGCTTTACCCAACACAAGTGGCTCGACCACATCACTATTGGGCTAGACCACTTCAAAGTATGCTCGGCCATGATGGGTTAAAGGCATGTATGCTTGGCTATGAAGGCAAAAGGTACGGCTATGGCACAAGAATGTGAAGAGGTGACAAGTTCAAACAATAGGAAGGTAAAAGGTCAAGCACTTGTGCTTTATTGGTTCGACCATGGTTCAAAGGGGCTCGGCCTGGGTTGGATCTTAGTCAACTGGTCATGGTAAGGGGTGTTTGGTCATGGCATGGTATGTAGGGGGTGGTGGAACAAGGGTGGGCGAGGCTAATAAAGGGGAATTGTAATAATGAAAGGCTTGTGATGGTTTTAGTCAAGTTTTGGTGGTGGATCTAAATCTAGTGGTCACGGCCATGATTGGAGGAGGTGATGTAGAGGTGATTGTAGGTCATGGAGGAGGTGGAGAGATGGTGGTCGGAAATATAGGTGGAGTGGCCGAGTATAGGAGGAAGAAGAACAAAAGAAAATAAAAGAAAAAGGAGGAAGAAAGAGAGGAGAAGCCATGGAAACTTACAATTTTTTTTCCTCTTTGTACGCAAATAAAATGGGGAGGAAGAGAAATGTTGTACATGAATTGGAAAGAGAATGAACGACTATAGGAAGTAATGCACGGCTATGAGATGTTAAAGAGCTAGGCAAATGAAAAGGCATAAGTTATATAAAGAGGAACCAAAGTCTCTTTGAATTTCCAAAGCCGAAAATCAAAATAAAATTAAATAAATAAATTCAAAGTCTAAATAAATAAAAATAGAAAATAAAATAGAGAAATGAACATAGGAAAATAGAAAATAAATATACATAAAATAATTGCGTGTAAAATGCTGTATTCTATCCAATTTAAAAAGTATAAAGTAGAATTTGATGAAATGAAAAGCAGGACGAATATCAGAATTATATTCTGCTTCAAGGAAAAAGATTTTAAATTAAAATTTCAAATTTAGAAATTTCAACTGAAAGTCAAAGTTTGACCAAAGTTGACCAAAATATAAAATTTTCAGAAAATCATTATTTTATTATATTTGGAAAATAAATTACAAACAAAATCCAAAATTACATTGGAAAATTACAAAAGTTCAATTTTAAACGATTTAAAAATTAAAGTTTTCAAAATAAAAATTAAATAAAATATTTACAAAATTATGGGTTGTTACACTCTCCCCCACTCAAAACTTTTCGTCCCCTAAAAGAAACGATACACGGAAGAACAAAGAAAGATAAGATAGGACGGAGAATAATACCTAAAACAAACAATTCCGGATTCGAAGCACGTATGTTCTCCTCCGTCTTCAGGTACTATTACGATCATCAGTGCATCACTGCACTAAGACCAAGATGACAGATTTCCTTCTCAGCTGCTTCGTACCACAATCGCAAATACGAAGTGGATTCCTCTCGACAGTAAGGGTTGATTCAATATCAGATCTCTCGAGAGCAAAAGGCGAAACAATAAGAGATGGATCATGAAGATACCGACAAAGATGTGAAACAATGGAATACAATATGTACTCCAGAAAACTTCTCGGGCAAATCCAGGTGATAAGCCAAAGAACCAATCCTCTCTAAGATTCAGAAAGGGCCAATGAACCGAACGATTACCAGATTCAATCCAGCAAGATGGAGATCTACAAGGTCATCCGTAAGGGCAGCAAACTGAGACATTGCAATACTAGCTAGAACATAAAAGATAAAATAAGATAGATAGAGGATTAAAGACAAGGTAAAACAAAAAATTGAAATTATACCTAATAACCGTTGTTATAGGTAAATTTGACAAGATGGAGATGATCTTCCCAAGATCCTCCATAATCAAGAACACAAGCCCGAAGAAGATCCTCTAGAATCTGATTCACTCTTTCCGTTTGACCATCGGTCTATGGATGGTAAGCATTGCTCAGATTCAGATGAGTACCAAAGATTCTTGAAATGTTTCCGAAACAGACTGGTATAAGCAATACCCTTCCATTCTCTAACAAGATAGTGAGAATTAAGGACAACCGAAATGATAGAGTTATGATATGAAATCACAAAGAAAGATGAGAAGAAAGACTTACATTGATCGCAGCGATCTTAACTGGATCAACATAAATTCCATTACTAGAAACAATATGTCCGAGAAATCAGACATCATCCTTCCAGAAATGGTATTTCAAAATTTTAGCCTTCAACTGATGATTCCTAAGTGTCTCCAGAACGGATTTCAAGTGTGACTCATGATCTTTCCTTGACTTGGAGAAGACAAGGATATCATTAACAAAGACTAGAATAAACTTGATAAGCACAACACGGAAACACGATTCATCAAATCAACAAAGGAAGCAGGGACATTAGTCAAACCAAAAGGCATAACTAACCATTCATAGGAAAAACCATTCTCAGTACGGAAAGCAGTCTCGGGAATACTTTCCTCAGCAACACCGAGCTGGTGAAAATCAGTGGCAAGATCAAGCTGAGAGAAAACAGTAGTTCTAGGAATAAGATCGATACGAAATTCGATTTCCCGCTTGGGAGGTAAAGCAGTGACTTCACCAAATACATCGGGATAGAGTTTGACCACAGGAGTCGAAGAAAGATCACCAGGAGAAGAATCAAAAGAATAAATAAAGCTGCCAGCCAAATCCTGAGGCATACGACACTGTATAACCAAAGAATTACCAAAATCATCAACAAGAGAAACAATTCGGGTTTTCCAAGAGATAACGGCTTCATGCCTCTTCAGCCAATCACCTCCAAGCAACAAATCAAAAGCGTCGAGACCCAGAACATAGAAACTACTAGAACATGCTCAGGAGAAAGGAAATGTTCAAACTTATCACAAAGATCTACAGATCTAAAACTATGGAAAGCTCCAGAATCAAATGAAACATGAACAGGATACTGAAAATAAAGGAAAGGTGCCCCGAAGAGTACCTTGGGTATCACTAGGAGCAGGAGTAGAAGGAAGAACAGCAGTACTAACTGAAGCAGGGCAACTATTAGCATAGTGTCCCTTCTGATCATACTCATTATAACCCCTCAAATTATTTAAAATTTCTTTATCATCATTTTATATTGTATAAAATTCCGTTACATAGTTAACTTTTGAATAATTAAGGTAAGTTATATTAGAATGCAATAGAGGATTATACAAGAAAATTTTTCCCAATTCAATTATTTATACTTAAATATTTATTCAAAATTTAAAATCATCCTTTAATATAAATTAAAGAATTAAATTTCCGATTCATTTCAAACCATTTAGAGATAAATGTATATACTATATATATCAAATCAAATAAAATTTAAAATAATATACCTATATATATAATTCAAATCATACTTAAGAAATTTAAATCGATTGAATTTCCAAAACAAAATTGTAGCAAAGTTACTGAATGGTCTCTCCACTCCGAAACTCGAAAATGAATGTCGATGATGCGGCCGTCATCACCGAAATTATTTTCCAGCGACAAAAGAAGAGAGTACTGATTTCAACATTTTATAATTCTCTGAAACGAATACTTTAAATACTATACCTTTTAAAACTTTAAAACCAGAGTTTGAAATTATCGGAAATTAAATTCTCAAATTCTAGATTTAAATTCATTTAAATTTTCAAATCACTTTATAAACCATATTTAGAAATTCATTTATAGAATAATAAATGAAAATCAAATATTATCATTTTAAACAACCAATTTAATTAACTTATTAAATTTCAAAATTTTTACTTATATATTTACAATATAAACATATAAATTAATTTCATTTATCAAATTTTGAAAATAATATTGTGTCAGTTTGCTATGTTCAAGTGTTTTGGAAATCCTATCGATAGCGTTGATCAGACGAATCGATCGAAAATCCAAACCAACGTCAACAACTCAAACAACACAATATAAAACATTTTAATATTAATAGCAAAAATACAAAATACACTCCTCGCCAGATGATTCAAGGATAGATTTCGAATCAAGGATAGAGATTCAAATATAGAAGGATCCAACCAACAGAATTCAACTAGAAGATAAGCTCGATAGTTAGATAAATAGATTTAGAAGAGAATGGTTAGACTTATATAAATCACGGGCAACCTTAATCGGTCAACCGTGACTTCAAAATAAGATCGAGGTAGAATTCAGAGGCAAATCGACATCCGATCGCCAGAGATAGAATTTGAGAAAAACAAAAGATAGCAGCATTATAAACCGAGGATACAGAAATCTCCGGTGAATCAATGCCTATTGTAAGGAGCTATGGTGTACTCCAAAATCCAGAAGAATATGAATAGGGAGAGACAAGAATTGATTTTGGAATCGAGGGGACATTCCAAAATTCAAAGGAAGCTGGATCGAAGAAGAAGGATTTCAAGGTCGAAAGAAAGCGATTCTGTAATTTAATCTACTCTATATGCTGAGTTTTGCCTAAAACCAGAGCTCTGATACCAAATGTAACGACCCACTATTTTGGACCATTCAAATCGATAATAAATCCACACATGTCGGACTTGAATAATCCAAAACAATAGATTGTAAATATAAATTTGGCAAAACTCAGAATATACAGTAAATAAATAATCACAGAATCACAGACACAGACTAATATAACAATAGTGCAGCGGAAACAAAGAATAGTAGTTCATGAAGCTAGTATATATATAACAGAGTTAAACAAGATACAGCAGGATTTATGAATACAAATATGTCTCAATATAATAGTCAAATACAAGCTCTGAATACATCACTTGAATCAACTGAATGACTGAAAGCAGAATCAATAGATGGATCCAAGCGAAGCTTCAACTCCAAAGGTGAGTCTCGAATACTGGTACAACTCAGTCCGACCCGAGCGTAAAGCAAAACACAAAACACTCGAGTCAGGACATACATACTTATACAATGTAAACCAACTCAAGTGAACTAATAGAAATGCACAAGTAACTAAAAGGATTCTTGGGATTGCCTATCCTTTAAGGATCCGTTAAACTATCTACTATGTAGTAATATACGCTATTATAATAGTGTCTAAAGTAATGTAAACTTATTTTTGAATAGCATTAAGGCTTTACATTTTCCACCTTAACACATAATAGTCCCAGTAGCCTATCCAGTATCAACGTACCTCCAGATCGGGAGGCTACCTTAAATACTCCATAGGTGTAACGACCCAGAATTTTGAACGAATTAAATTGGGAATATTTAATTAATTTTAAATATTTGAACGATAATTTAATTTGAATCCCCGATATAACTTTGAATTTGGCGATTAAATTATAAAATTTAATCTGTTGAATGTTGAATAAAAATTTGAATCTATGATTTTAAGCTGAAGGAAAATATTTTAAAAGCTTCTAAAATTCGTATTGATGATACTGAAGATAATAGAAACTTCAGAAATGAATTCAGAAGTGATTTGATCAGTTTTGAAATTAAATCGTTCGAATCGATATTTAAAAATAGCCGTCCGAGGCGCAGTCTCGGAATTTGACGAAACCAGTTCCATTGGATCCGTAATATTGTATTATTATCGGATTTCAATTTTTGTAGTGACTGGAGTTGTCGTGTGATCGTACGAGAATAAAACGTCTAGAAAATAAATATCGTTTTAATGTAAATATCTTGTATCATTTCACCGGTCAAATTCCTTTCAAACATCAGCCACCCTAGATCTGTATTTAGCAGACCTATTCCCTGAACATCGCGTACCATTGTCTCCCCTTCTTTTCCTTTTATCACGCAAGAAGAAACAAAATCATCTCGTTCAAAAATAAAAATCTCAGTTCAAAGAAAACAATGGACGTTCGTCTCAAAACAAATCGAATTCGTTCGATAAATAAAATCAATGCCGAGCTTTTCTTCATCACTTTCCCTCCTCTCGTTCAAATCAAAGGGGGTCGCCTGTTATTTCTCCCTGCGTATTGAAATCCAATCTTCCCCTTTTTCATTTTCAGTTCCACAAAAAAATCGATCGTACTAAAAAAATAAATCAAGCTGCTCTCCACAAATCCTTTCAACTTAATGTCGACGCTCGCGAATTGGGAAAGGAAGCGCTCGAGTGATGGAGCTAGGAGAAGCAGCAGCCGGGGGGGCTCGCGTAGGGCTTGGTCGCGAATTTGATGTCGGTGGTCGCGACTGAAAGGGGCTCGATCGACTTAGGGTTCGACTCGAGTGGGATCATATCGGAGGGGCGTGTAGCGTGGTGCAGTTCGATAGGGTGGAAGTGGGACTCGACTGGTAGCTCAATGGTGGAGTTTCGAGTGCTCGAAGACGTGGAAGTCTGGCGATCGACGAAGGCGTTGGGAGTAAGGCGATATCGCGAGTTGTCAATCGTGGCTGGGTGACTTATCATCTGGATCGCGACTTGTTCGCGTGCTGTTCGAAAAATTTGTTCAAGGTAATTTCGATTTTAAAACGTTTAAATTTTTTTTTTTTCCTTGATCAAGCAGTAGAACAAAATGATTAGGTTATTTTCTGGAAAGGAAAATATACGTATATTTGTTATACAGTTTGTTAAAAAAAAAAACAAAAAAAAAAAGAATTTCTTTTACAGTAGAGAATTTCTACTGTTTATATACAGCAAAGAAAAAAAAATGAAATAGAGAAAATAACTGAAAGTCTTATAAAATAAATTGTTGTCTTCAATTTATAGATTTACATACGTATATGTATATTCACATAGTAAAGCAAATTACAGTGTTATTTACAGAAACAGAAAATATGTTATATAAATAAAGTTTGAAACAATTCTGTTTAAGTACAAAAGGCAATTAACTTGTTAATTAGCTTATTTAGTCAAGTCTCTAAGGATGATTTATTAATAAGGGAAAGTGTGTTAAATTTAGTTAAATTAAATAAAAAAATGGAAATGAATTGTTCGATTTATTCGGATATTAACGAATTGTATTAAATGTTTATACAAGGTCAAAACGAGAAATCAAAGCGGAAATGGGAATGGATTACAAAATAAAAAGCTAAGGTGAGATCTTCTCACTCAGATTTGAATTTGAATTGCAGTTATTGACTGTTTGATTTCTGTTTGAATGTGCTATTAGATATGATAGGATATATCTATATATATAGCAGTATATACATATTGGCATATGTATATATTGGATTGATGATTTCCCGCCTCGTATAGCGGATGAGACCCTATTGCGCCGTTAGTAAGCGGATTTATAAAAAACCTATATACCGCGATAATTCCGTACTAGAGCGGAATTGGTATTGTGCTAACATCTTTGGATGCAGGGAAACAGGTTGGAGGGATCCAACTGGACCCCTCACATTGATTGAATTTATTTCTACTGTGATGTGATAATCTGTGAATGATTGTTGATGTTATTGAATTGATGTCTGGAAATTGTTGAAAGCTAAAATTTAGCTGAATGGATGTTTGATATCATTGGATTCCAAAAATAAACGAAATTGAATTTTTGGAAATAAAAATAGAAATTTCTAAGTGAATTTGATTTTAGAAATTTAATGAATTCGAAGAAAGGAATTTTAAAGTATAAAAAGTTAATTTTTATAATCTTATCGAATTTATTTCCAGAATAAAGTGAAAATGTTAAATAAATGAATTTCGCATAATCGTGAGTATAAATTGAAGAATTTAATTTAAGAATTTGGATTTTTAAATAGATTGAAAGAAACGATTGAGATTTATTTTCTTAAAAAGGAATTTATTTAAAAGAAGATAAGTTGGAAATCCGATTTGAAATTTACTTGGTAAATTGAAACGATTTGGGAAGTAAATGTAAAATGACTTCAATTTAAAGAATCCATTGAAAAACAGGATATTGAATAATTTGAAAAGAATAAGAATTTATTTTAGTAGTGAAAATAAATTTAGAAATCAATTTGTAATTGATTTGGAGTTAAAGTAGAATTAGAAATTAATTTGAAATCCGATTTTAGATTCAAAAGTGAATATTTGGAAAAATGAATCCAATTGAAATAAGGAAATGTGAATTTAAATGGAAATGATGTTAAAATGATTTATAAAGGGATGAACTTTACAATTGTAAAGTTTTAAAAGAATGATTTTTTAAAATAAATGAATTATAAGTATTAACTTATAAGGTGGACCGTTAGTATAAAAATTGAGTTACGAATTGAACTAGTTAATAAAGAAGATTTATAAATTGTAGTTTTTATAAATGGAAATAGAATTTATAGACGTGTTTATAAATTCGAAATAGATTGAATTTGATAAATTGAATATGGAAGATTATTAAAGAAGATATATTCACAATTTTGGACAGTGAATATATTATTGAATAAAACGGATTCATTTTTGAAGAAATGATATTTTAAAAATGAAGTTAAATTGTTTTTAACGATGTTTTAAAAATGTGTTGAATATCGAAAACATAGATTTCAACAGTTCTTGTTGAAATAGACGTTTTCGAGAAATTTAAGGAAATGATGAACTATAACACTGTTGTTATAGTAAATGATTTCCGAAAGGAAATGTTTTTATGTAGTATTGGGATTTATATATCTATCTAATTTCGAATCCCTATACTAGTGATTTTGAGTCGTCGTAACGATGTTTTACGTAACATTCGTTTTGACTCAAATAAATGTGTTTAAAGAGAATGATTTCCTTAAAGAATGAGATATATACTTAATATTGATTTAAGTATATCGAATATTTTCAAATGTTGAAAATAAATGATTTGTGAAATACTTATTATTAAATAAGTATGGAAATGCTTTTCCAATATGAAATGAACTGTTTTGAGATTTTATCTTTTAAAGATAAAATGAAAGGTGGAAATTGATTTGAAATTGTTTTCAAACGGTTAAGTGTGGAAATTTTATATCTTATAAAGATATTTTTGAAGATGAAATAATTTGGAAAATTATTTGGAATCTGATGATGTTGCGCATCTTTATTGATAGTTAAATAACCGACTATCAATAATTACCTTTAGATAGGTATTTGTTGTGAATTGGATGAATTTGAATGCCACACTTATTTTTGAATAATCGCTCACTATTCGGGTTAGCCGGGAAAGGACCATGGGGTCGTATAACCCATTCCGAATATGTGATACGTCGTTATGAATCGCATTCGAAGACCGGTGTTGAAGACCGGATATTTTTGAAAACGGAAGGATTACCGTCGAGTTACTCTACATCGACTGATCTTCGATTTAGAGGTTTTATCACCCTTAGTGACGGGAAGTCCTGACGTGATTAGAAATTTATCCGGAAATGCAAGGGCTTCGTGAGAAGTGCCTTCGGTTCTGTTCGATCCCGGAACAGACTTGTATGGATTGTGTGTCTGACGTTACACTTTGAGATGTAAAGCTGATTTCTTTCAAATACATTTCTGTTGGTGGCGGAGAATTTATTCTCTTAGCTTAACACCCTTCTCTGAGACGTACGAGCTCAGAGGTTATGTAGTTGAAATTTATCAGCGATATATCCCAATTTGGTAACGTGGCATACTGAGTGTTGCTGTGAAATGATCAGTGTTTGATCATTTGTGATATGATCATTTGTTTGATCTTATATCTTTGTGATCATAGGTTGATCATTTTGTTTGACCCGAAGCAGGGCTTTTTGTAGAAAGCGTAGCTTTGTGGACGAGACTTCGTCGAGCCTCACACCCCGGAAATGGTCGAAACAGGAAGGATGCGGCAAGGTTCTAGGGAGTAGCGCCCCTTAGTGTATGTCATTCCTTCTGGATAAAGGTGGTATCATGGTATGGAGCCCAGATACTTAACCTCTGTGGTTACTGCATTATTATTATCTATGTGGTTTGTTGGAAATCGGGGATCCTCGGGAAGATCGGTGACGATCGGGGGATGGCATACGCGTGTCAGTAGTTACCTATTTTTGCAGAGGTAACCCGGCCTTGTGTTGGCAGAGATCCGGTTAGGTTCTCGGGTCGTCTATTCCAGGGACGTACCCATCGTGGATAGGAAGTTCCTTAGCCTGACCATTTGTTGGAAATCCAAAGAAACAATACGGGACTTGTACGGTTTTAGTTGTAGAACCTATCATTCACTTATGGTGGTCACCACTGTTTGGATGGTAGCTATAGTAGGCATAAGTGCGGAATGCCTATGCTGGCTAAGATTAATATTATACTTTCGAAATGTTTTCTACACTATGCACTAATAATAATATCAAAAATGATTTGATTTTGCGTATCAAGCATCTTTGACTATCATAAGAAGAAATCTCCTCCAAGTCTGCGTTTGCATTGTGTGTGTGGTGGGAGGTCTTATGGTAGTCTCATTTTCCGAAAAGCATTGCGAGTTTACTTTAAAAAATTTTCTGTTGATTATTTTAAAGAATAACTGTTTTACGATCTCACACCAGTCACCATGACTGACTCAGAGTTTATTGTTTCCCTTCTAAACTCTGGGTGCCCACCAATTTCCACACGGGCAGTCTAGAGTTAGATTATCAGGATATTCTGGATATTCTGGAGCTTTGGAGATAAGCTGGAGGACGAGACGTAGTATTTGTATCTGATAGTATTTATTCCGCTGTGTATTCTGTATAAGGACAAGTTATATAACTGTCCATTGTTGTATATTGACTCTGATGATTGATGTATGTATAAAATGATATAGTTCTTTGTTTTAAAAGACTAGTGTTTATATATTATATATTGTTCCGCTGCGAATGTGAGATTCTGATATTGTTTTCTGTTTATGTTCTGAAAGTTGTTCTGTTGTTCTCCTACTCTCTTCTTCTTCTACCTTTTTCTTCTTCTTAAACCATCACTATTGGAGTTTCCGGCACTCGATTTCTCGGCAGTCGATAAAGTGAGTATCGATGTCGAATTTTCGAAAGTCGAAAATTTCGGTACGTGACAAAGTGGTATCAGAGCATATGGTTAAGCGACAACCCTGCTCTGTTGGGTGTTACTCATTAGAGATAGAGTCAGCAGTACTCTAGAATGAGTTTGAGTGTAATAATAGATACGAGTGCGTATTTGTTAGTGAATATGAAATTGTTTTGTATTGTGTTGACTTATCAGTTGATTGTTTATAGATTCTGGTCGGTGCAGTCTAGCTAACTGTGTTGATAGGAGTTTCTAAACTCTAAACAAGATAAACCGACACAGTATTAATTTTAAATAGGGTAAATGAAATAATTTTGCCCAAAGCTATTTTGTATAAGAAAAAGAAATAATTTTCTGTAAATTATCATAATATATGGATGTTTGGTTGTTAGGAAAGTGATGATATTGAAATGTTATCATTACTATTGAAAATTGAATAAGAAACTGAAATCGTAACTCCAAAGTTAAGAAATGAATTCAGATACAAATGAAATTTAAGAATGTAAATTGTAAATGTGACTTATAATTTGAAACGGAATTCCGGAGGAGTATTTGGAAGTGTTTTGAAAGAATCTGGGAAATTTGGAAATTTGGAAAGTTAAATCATTTTTGATTTGAAAATGAATTTCCAAGGTTTGAAAAATGTTTTGAAGAGATGAAAAGCTCTAAACTCTTTTCGGTCGCTGGAAAATAATCCTGATGATGATGGCCACATCATTAGAATTCATTTTCGGGTTTCCAAAAGAGGAATTGCTACCAAATTGTTTTGAATAGAAGTGGTTTGGAAAATTTGGGTTTTGTTTGGAAATTCAAATGGAATTTGAATTGTTTTCAAATGGTTTTGAAAAAGTGGAAACGACTCTGGAATCCTATTTAAAAATACTTACGAAATATTAATAAGTTGATAACTTATGGAATATTGGGAATCTGATTGAAATGAAAGTTCAAATTGAAATGAAAGAATTTGTGAACAAATAAATAAATTTGCAATGGCAAATGCGAGAAAATAAAATTGAATGTTAAAATTCATTTCGAATTCGTAAGCAAATGAATTGAATTGAATAAAGTAAATTGAAAGATGAATTAAAATTCGAATTGGATATCCAGTTTAATATGAGTGATTATAAACCAAAATGGCAAATTGAAAATAAATTTTGGAAATGAACGAAAGAATAAAACTGGAATTAAAACTGAATGTTGAAAACGAGTTTGAATTGAATAATTAGAAATGGAAATTGAATTAGTAATTGAAACTAATCTAAAAGTAATCAGTTATGAATGAAAGCTGATAAAATTCAATATTCAGGAGATAAACCGAATCCAAATTAGATTGGAATTGTGAATTGAATTCAAATGAATTTGAAATGTAAAATTGAATAAATGAATATGTGTAACTTCAACAGTGAAGAAAAGAATGTATAAGCAGTTTATATTGAAAATTTTGTAATAGAATTTGCAAAATGGTTTGAATATATGCAACTAGATATCATGGCTAGTAGATATACAGGTATAAAGGGATTGGAAATTTTATTTCACAGATAATTCGAATTGCTCGAAAAAGGTATGTATTTGAATTATAATATGAGTTTTTGATGATTTCCCTCTAGCCGCTTGGCTTTTTCTTTTTCTTTTTGAAATCTGAGAGTCCGTAGGGACATTCTGTAGTAGTGCCGTATTAGCCGCGCAAAGGAGACGCTGGCGAAATTTTTCGAAAATTTCGAGTGTTAGAAAATTTTTGAGAAAATTTTGAAGTTGAAATTTGAATTTAAACTTAAATTTGAATTTTGAAGTAAAACAATGTTGTTTAAAATCTGTAATTGAAGTTGAAAATTTAGATGAATTAATAACGAATCTTTAGTAGAGAGGTTTGTTTTGATGAATTGATAAAACTATTAGATTGTGAAAGATAGTAGAAGAGTTAAGGACCTTTTTCCCTAACTTGTAATTTCGAGGACGAAATTCTTTTAAGGAGGGAAGTTTGTAACGACCCAGAATTTTGAACGAATTAAATTGGGAATATTTAATTAATTTTAAATATTTGAACGATAATTTAATTTGAATCCCCGATATAACTTTGAATTTGGCGATTAAATTATAAAATTTAATCTGTTGAATGTTGAATAAAAATTTGAATCTATGATTTTAAGCTGAAGGAAAATATTTTAAAAGCTTCTAAAATTCGTATTGATGATACTGAAGATAATAGAAACTTCAGAAATGAATTCAGAAGTGATTTGATCAGTTTTGAAATTAAATCGTTCGAATCGATATTTAAAAATAGCCATCCGAGGCGCAGTCTCGGAATTTGACGAAACCAGTTCCATTGGATCCGTAATATTGTATTATTATCGGATTTCAATTTTTGTAGTGACTGGAGTTGTCGTGTGATCGTACGAGAATAAAACGTCTAGAAAATAAATATCGTTTTAATGTAAATATCTTGTATCATTTCACCGGTCAAATTCCTTTCAAACATCAGCCACCCTAGATCTGTATTTAGCAGACCTATTCCCTGAACATCGCGTACCATTGTCTCCCCTTCTTTTCCTTTTATCACGCAAGAAGAAACAAAATCATCTCGTTCAAAAATAAAAATCTCAGTTCAAAGAAAACAATGGACGTTCGTCTCAAAACAAATCGAATTCGTTCGATAAATAAAATCAATGCCGAGCTTTTCTTCATCACTTTCCCTCCTCTCGTTCAAATCAAAGGGGGTCGCCTGTTATTTCTCCCTGCGTATTGAAATCCAATCTTCCCCTTTTTCATTTTCAGTTCCACAAAAAAATCGATCGTACTAAAAAAATAAATCAAGCTGCTCTCCACAAATCCTTTCAACTTAATGTCGACGCTCGCGAATTGGGAAAGGAAGCGCTCGAGTGATGGAGCTAGGAGAAGCAGCAGCCGGGGGGGCTCGCGTAGGGCTTGGTCGCGAATTTGATGTCGGTGGTCGCGACTGAAAGGGGCTCGATCGACTTAGGGTTCGACTCGAGTGGGATCATATCGGAGGGGCGTGTAGCGTGGTGCAGTTCGATAGGGTGGAAGTGGGACTCGACTGGTAGCTCAATGGTGGAGTTTCGAGTGCTCGAAGACGTGGAAGTCTGGCGATCGACGAAGGCGTTGGGAGTAAGGCGATATCGCGAGTTGTCAATCGTGGCTGGGTGACTTATCATCTGGATCGCGACTTGTTCGCGTGCTGTTCGAAAAATTTGTTCAAGGTAATTTCGATTTTAAAACGTTTAAATTTTTTTTTTTTTTCCTTGATCAAGCAGTAGAACAAAATGATTAGGTTATTTTCTGGAAAGGAAAATATACGTATATTTGTTATACAGTTTGTTAAAAAAAAAAACAAAAAAAAAAGAATTTCTTTTACAGTAGAGAATTTCTACTGTTTATATACAGCAAAGAAAAAAAAAATGAAATAGAGAAAATAACTGAAAGTCTTATAAAATAAATTGTTGTCTTCAATTTATAGATTTACATACGTATATGTATATTCACATAGTAAAGCAAATTACAGTGTTATTTACAGAAACAGAAAATATGTTATATAAATAAAGTTTGAAACAATTCTGTTTAAGTACAAAAGGCAATTAACTTGTTAATTAGCTTATTTAGTCAAGTCTCTAAGGATGATTTATTAATAAGGGAAAGTGTGTTAAATTTAGTTAAATTAAATAAAAAAATGGAAATGAATTGTTCGATTTATTCGGATATTAACGAATTGTATTAAATGTTTATACAAGGTCAAAACGAGAAATCAAAGCGGAAATGGGAATGGATTACAAAATAAAAAGCTAAGGTGAGATCTTCTCACTCAGATTTGAATTTGAATTGCAGTTATTGACTGTTTGATTTCTGTTTGAATGTGCTATTAGATATGATAGGATATATCTATATATATAGCAGTATATACATATTGGCATATGTATATATTGGATTGATGATTTCCCGCCTCGTATAGCGGATGAGACCCTATTGCGCCGTTAGTAAGCGGATTTATAAAAAACCTATATACCGCGATAATTCCGTACTAGAGCGGAATTGGTATTGTGCTAACATCTTTGGATGCAGGGAAACAGGTTGGAGGGATCCAACTGGACCCCTCACATTGATTGAATTTATTTCTACTGTGATGTGATAATCTGTGAATGATTGTTGATGTTATTGAATTGATGTCTGGAAATTGTTGAAAGCTAAAATTTAGCTGAATGGATGTTTGATATCATTGGATTCCAAAAATAAACGAAATTGAATTTTTGGAAATAAAAATAGAAATTTCTAAGTGAATTTGATTTTAGAAATTTAATGAATTCGAAGAAAGGAATTTTAAAGTATAAAAAGTTAATTTTTATAATCTTATCGAATTTATTTCCAGAATAAAGTGAAAATGTTAAATAAATGAATTTCGCATAATCGTGAGTATAAATTGAAGAATTTAATTTAAGAATTTGGATTTTTAAATAGATTGAAAGAAACGATTGAGATTTATTTTCTTAAAAAGGAATTTATTTAAAAGAAGATAAGTTGGAAATCCGATTTGAAATTTACTTGGTAAATTGAAACGATTTGGGAAGTAAATGTAAAATGACTTCAATTTAAAGAATCCATTGAAAAACAGGATATTGAATAATTTGAAAAGAATAAGAATTTATTTTAGTAGTGAAAATAAATTTAGAAATCAATTTGTAATTGATTTGGAGTTAAAGTAGAATTAGAAATTAATTTGAAATCCGATTTTAGATTCAAAAGTGAATATTTGGAAAAATGAATCCAATTGAAATAAGGAAATGTGAATTTAAATGGAAATGATGTTAAAATGATTTATAAAGGGATGAACTTTACAATTGTAAAGTTTTAAAAGAATGATTTTTTAAAATAAATGAATTATAAGTATTAACTTATAAGGTGGACCGTTAGTATAAAAATTGAGTTACGAATTGAACTAGTTAATAAAGAAGATTTATAAATTGTAGTTTTTATAAATGGAAATAGAATTTATAGACGTGTTTATAAATTCGAAATAGATTGAATTTGATAAATTGAATATGGAAGATTATTAAAGAAGATATATTCACAATTTTGGACAGTGAATATATTATTGAATAAAACGGATTCATTTTTGAAGAAATGATATTTTAAAAATGAAGTTAAATTGTTTTTAACGATGTTTTAAAAATGTGTTGAATATCGAAAACATAGATTTCAACAGTTCTTGTTGAAATAGACGTTTTCGAGAAATTTAAGGAAATGATGAACTATAACACTGTTGTTATAGTAAATGATTTCCGAAAGGAAATGTTTTTATGTAGTATTGGGATTTATATATCTATCTAATTTCGAATCCCTATACTAGTGATTTTGAGTCGTCGTAACGATGTTTTACGTAACATTCGTTTTGACTCAAATAAATGTGTTTAAAGAGAATGATTTCCTTAAAGAATGAGATATATACTTAATATTGATTTAAGTATATCGAATATTTTCAAATGTTGAAAATAAATGATTTGTGAAATACTTATTATTAAATAAGTATGGAAATGCTTTTCCAATATGAAATGAACTGTTTTGAGATTTTATCTTTTAAAGATAAAATGAAAGGTGGAAATTGATTTGAAATTGTTTTCAAACGGTTAAGTGTGGAAATTTTATATCTTATAAAGATATTTTTGAAGATGAAATAATTTGGAAAATTATTTGGAATCTGATGATGTTGCGCATCTTTATTGATAGTTAAATAACCGACTATCAATAATTACCTTTAGATAGGTATTTGTTGTGAATTGGATGAATTTGAATGCCACACTTATTTTTGAATAATCGCTCACTATTCGGGTTAGCCGGGAAAGGACCATGGGGTCGTATAACCCATTCCGAATATGTGATACGTCGTTATGAATCGCATTCGAAGACCGGTGTTGAAGACCGGATATTTTTGAAAACGGAAGGATTACCGTCGAGTTACTCTACATCGACTGATCTTCGATTTAGAGGTTTTATCACCCTTAGTGACGGGAAGTCCTGACGTGATTAGAAATTTATCCGGAAATGCAAGGGCTTCGTGAGAAGTGCCTTCGGTTCTGTTCGATCCCGGAACAGACTTGTATGGATTGTGTGTCTGACGTTACACTTTGAGATGTAAAGCTGATTTCTTTCAAATACATTTCTGTTGGTGGCGGAGAATTTATTCTCTTAGCTTAACACCCTTCTCTGAGACGTACGAGCTCAGAGGTTATGTAGTTGAAATTTATCAACGATATATCCCAATTTGGTAACGTGGCATACTGAGTGTTGCTGTGAAATGATCAGTGTTTGATCATTTGTGATATGATCATTTGTTTGATCTTATATCTTTGTGATCATAGGTTGATCATTTTGTTTGACCCGAAGCAGGGCTTTTTGTAGAAAGCGTAGCTTTGTGGACGAGACTTCGTCGAGCCTCACACCCCGGAAATGGTCGAAACAGGAAGGATGCGGCAAGGTTCTAGGGAGTAGCGCCCCTTAGTGTATGTCATTCCTTCTGGATAAAGGTGGTATCATGGTATGGAGCCCAGATACTTAACCTCTGTGGTTACTGCATTATTATTATCTATGTGGTTTGTTGGAAATCGGGGATCCTCGGGAAGATCGGTGACGATCGGGGGATGGCATACGCGTGTCAGTAGTTACCTATTTTTGCAGAGGTAACCCGGCCTTGTGTTGGCAGAGATCCGGTTAGGTTCTCGGGTCGTCTATTCCAGGGACGTACCCATCGTGGATAGGAAGTTCCTTAGCCTGACCATTTGTTGGAAATCCAAAGAAACAATACGGGACTTGTACGGTTTTAGTTGTAGAACCTATCATTCACTTATGGTGGTCACCACTGTTTGGATGGTAGCTATAGTAGGCATAAGTGCGGAATGCCTATGCTGGCTAAGATTAATATTATACTTTCGAAATGTTTTCTACACTATGCACTAATAATAATATCAAAAATGATTTGATTTTGCGTATCAAGCATCTTTGACTATCATAAGAAGAAATCTCCTCCAAGTCTGCGTTTGCATTGTGTGTGTGGTGGGAGGTCTTATGGTAGTCTCATTTTCCGAAAAGCATTGCGAGTTTACTTTAAAAAATTTTCTGTTGATTATTTTAAAGAATAACTGTTTTACGATCTCACACCAGTCACCATGACTGACTCAGAGTTTATTGTTTCCCTTCTAAACTCTGGGTGCCCACCAATTTCCACACGGGCAGTCTAGAGTTAGATTATCAGGATATTCTGGATATTCTGGAGCTTTGGAGATAAGCTGGAGGACGAGACGTAGTATTTGTATCTGATAGTATTTATTCCGCTGTGTATTCTGTATAAGGACAAGTTATATAACTGTCCATTGTTGTATATTGACTCTGATGATTGATGTATGTATAAAATGATATAGTTCTTTGTTTTAAAAGACTAGTGTTTATATATTATATATTGTTCCGCTGCGAATGTGAGATTCTGATATTGTTTTCTGTTTATGTTCTGAAAGTTGTTCTGTTGTTCTCCTACTCTCTTCTTCTTCTACCTTTTTCTTCTTCTTAAACCATCACTATTGGAGTTTCCGGCACTCGATTTCTCGGCAGTCGATAAAGTGAGTATCGATGTCGAATTTTCGAAAGTCGAAAATTTCGGTACGTGACAATAGGCAATGGCACAAAACCAAACTCATACAAGGCTCGCTAGGGTAGGTGACACAGCACAACTAGGAAATGCCAGGATAGATATACCAATTACGCATCCAGGCTGGCTGCTAATACCGCCCACCTAGAAACACAATCCCGAATCAAAATCGAGGATGGCCACCAAATCAATCACAAAGTAATAGAATAGTATACGATGGAATGTGTCTGATCAGAGGAGCTACCTCATTGGCCCGTCGATCGCTCCTGTTTTAGCCACCTTATGCCAACTCACGGGAGTCGGGTCCACGTATATACCTCAATAGGAATTGTTGCCACCATCCTACTTCATTCTGGAATCTCCACCGCGTACACGGTTGTTAAAGTGGTTTTCGGTATCGAAAGGGAGTATGCCCATATCCGATCCCGGTCTCTTTAACAACCAATCGTTATTATAACCCATGGATATTTATTTCAAAATAATTTGTACTTTAAAACCAAATATCATATCCATTTCAAAACTAGTTTATACTTCAAAACCAAACATCATATGAATAAACCCAAATTACTGAATATTTCCTTTAATTTATTTAAACTTGAAATATTACTTTAAATCATCTTAAACCAAAACAATGTTATAAAATCATATCCTTAAATCTTCAATTCAATAAGTTTCAAATTGATATATTTAAAAACAATTCTTAATTAAATACAATTTCAAATAAATTCATTTCCAAAAACTATAGTACTTTCAAAGTTATAACACCTTTGAAACCAAACACTTTGAAACCATACTACTTCGAAATCATAACCCTTTTGAAATGTTATTATTTGGAAATCAAAATACTTTGAAAACCATACACCTTTAAAATAATATTCATTACAAAAGTTATAGCATTTTTAAGTTCATTCGTTCAATTATACCAATTTCTAAAACATTGTATGAACTTATAAATTTCAAAAATAGTTTATATTTCACCTTAAAACATATTCATTTAAACCATTTAAATCCAATGTCAAAATCTTACAAAATTATATTCATTTCCAAGGTTCATTGTAATTTCAGCGACAACGGCACTTACAAAGTGTTACGGTAAATATATTAACATTTCAAAACATTGTCAAATTCAAAAAGCAGCACTTATAAAGTGCCACAGTAGGTATTTTGGTGTTGCGAAAAAGTTCAGTTTCAGAAACAACAGCACTTATAAAGTGCTGTAGTAGACATATTGGTCTTTTAGAAATAGTTCAAATTCAGAAACAGCAGCACTTATAAAGTGCTGTAGTATTTTTGTTATTTCAGAACATAGTTAAATTTCATAAACAGCAGCACTTTGGAAATGCTGCCAATACAATTCCAAATTTATTATAACATTTCAGAAACATTAAAAACTTAAATTTTTGGCCATTTTTAACTTATAAAACATATCTCACATTTTAGAAATATTAATTTGGATATCCATTTACTTATAGTTTACATAAAATAACTTTTATAATTAAAATATCCAAATTTCCTATAATTCATTTATTAAGTCAAAAGTGCACTATTTACTTAACTTTTATTTTAACAAATAACTTAACACTTTATTTGAAATACCCATTTCATAAACAAAATATTCTCTTAATAAGTCAAACTTCACATTTCCAAATAAAACCAAATTTTCCATTATAAAGTTAAGTCATAATTTAAGATACATTTTACCATTTTAAATCATAATTAGTTTTTTTACAAAACAAATCCATTTCATACCATAAAATCTATTAAAATCACTAGGTTAGATTTAAAATTCCATATCAAATCAAATTTAATTATTAAATTATTTATCATCAATGAAGATCTTTAAATTCAATTTAAAACCAATATATCTTTAAAATTTCAAGTAAAACCACTTATTGATTTATAAAATTTTAACTTAATGTATCTTTATATTGTAAATCATTAAACCACAATTTAAGTTAAAATTTCATAAAATAAAATTCAAAATACTTAATAATATTTAGGAAAATATTATTTAAAAATTATCCATGAGTTTGTATAATATTTTCTATCCTAGGACATGTGATACAGACATGTATCATTTCAATCCGTAATTTGAAAAGAAAAATCCGGTTTCTATCATTTGGAACCCGCAATCCCAAGTCAAATAAAATACAATAAAAATCACTCGAGCCTATCATTTCAGCTCATAATGATTTTTCCTTATTCTAAAGTCTGTTCAGGTATGTATCATTTCAACCCATAGTGAAAGGGAACTTGTAGTGTGAGATACAGAAAATAAAATAACAGTAGAGCATATAATATCATATCAGGTGATGTAACAAATATATAAGCAGTATATAACATCATATAATCATATCACAGGCATATATGAACATAGCATATTAATTTCTACAATTCACATGTCATTGTTTCACAATTATATAAGTACGAATGTCGAGAGTGATAAACTCACCTTTTAAAGCTAGAGATTAAATTCAAAACACAAATTTAAACTCCGCAAAGCACAAAAGGCACGACAAAGCACGATTCAAACTTGAGTGATGGAGAGTCAAGATCCAAATCTTGTACACAAACAATTACAACAATTATAAGTGTATTATTCAACATAAAAGATTATAAATTAAAATAAAGAAAAATAAGAATTTAAAATGGCCTAACTTGCTTTACCCAACACAAGGGGCTTGGCCACATCACTATTGGGCTAGACCACTTCAAAGTATGCTCGGCCATGATGGGTTAAAGGCATGTATGCTTGGCTATGAAGGCAAAAGGTACAGCTATGGCACAAAAATGTAAAGAGGTGACAAGTTACAAACAATAGGAAGGCAAAAGGTCAAGCACTTGTGCTTTATTGGTTCGGCCATGGTTCAAAGGGGCTCGACCTGGGTTGGATCTTGGTCAACTGGTCACGGCAAGGGGTGTTTGGTCATGGCATGGCATGTAGGGGGTGGTGGAATAAGGATGGCCGAGGCTAATAAAGGGGAAGTGTAATAATAAAAGGCTTGTGATGGTTTTGTAATTTTATTATATTTGGAAAATAAATTACAAAAAAATCCAAAATTACATTGGAAAATTAAAAAAATTCAATTTTAAATGATTTAAAAATCAAAGGTTTCAAAATAAGAATTAAATAAAATATTTACAAAATTATGGGTTGTTACACGCGGTTCGTTCCGCTGGGATCATATTGAAATTCCGGACATTTTGACGCTGGTTTGGATGAATTCTGAGGCTGTTCAAATTTTGTGCTTATTTTGAATTTAAATTTGATTTAAATTCAAAGGTGAGTGTTTTAACCCACTCACAACTTCTAAAATTTCTTATGTTTGTAAAATTAATTTTTGATGTGATTAGAAATTTATTATGGCTATTTGGGATATTTTAAATCATCATCTCAGTTAATTTGAATTTATTTGAATTAAATCGTTCTTTAATTTATTATTGAATATAAATTGCCAATTAAATACCTGCTATTCATTATCAGTTCTATATTGGTATTTATTGATTGATTTGGATGATGTTTGTAATGGATGTTGATTTGTTGTATTGGACGAATGGATGTTATATTTTATATCGTTATAAACTGTAAGTTCGCTATGGGTTGAAATGATACATACCCGAATGATCAATAGATTAAGGAAAATCGTTATGAGTTAAAATGATAGTCTCGAGCGATTTTATGGATTTTATTATTAATTGGGATTGCGGTTTGAAATGATATATATAACCATAACATTTTAAATTGCAGATTAAAACGATAAATATCCTTATCACTTGACCCTAGGGTAGAGAATTATATACGGACACCGGATTGGTTAAATTTAAATGATTTTGAACCCTTAAATTTTTCTTTGAATTAAATGATATTTCTTTTGAAATAAAATCTGCTTTATATAAATTGAATTTTTACCGAATTTCGAGTTTTATATAAAAAGATTGAATTGTTTTAAAGGAACTGTAAACGGAATAAAAATTGAAATGTATAGTGAATTTGAAATACAAGTGAAGTTTATCAAAATTGAGTTATTAAAATCGTTGAAGTATAACTTTGAAATATATTGAAATTTTAGTAATTAAATCGATGTTTCAACATGGATTTAAGCGATATTGAATTTAATATTTATTTAGAATTCTGAATCTGAAAATTTGAAATTGGGTTTTTGGACATTGTAATGGTCAAAATGTGTTGGAATGAAATAAATAGTTTAAATTGATATAAATTTCAAATTCATATTTTTCATATAAACTGTTTTAAATATATTATTTAAAAGACCTTAATTTTTAAGATTTTCAAAATTTTAAACTAATTAAACCATTTGACTTATTTTAAATCTAATTAACCTATTTTAAAGCTATTTAATCTATTTTAATTTTATTTAATCTAACTATTTATAACTATTTAAAACTTTTTTCTTCTAAATTCCAAACTAAGTAAAACTGATGGGTTTATATTCAAATTCTCGATTTTTAAAGTGAATATGGTTAATGATGTTATAACCTAAGTTGGGAATTAAATAACATATTTGGTTCAATATGATAATTTTGAAATGAGAGTTTAACCTATTTTGGAAACACGAATTTTGAAAGGAAATATAATTTTGAGCTATGATTTCAATGTGGTATAATTTCGGAAGTAAGTAACGATTTCGAAAATGATATGATTTGAATTGAATATGATATTTTGATATCAATTATGAAATGATTTTGGAAATGTAAAAGAACCATCCGGTGTGTAATAAGCGATTGATTGTTAAAGAGACCGGGATTAGATATTGTCATACTCTCTACCAATACCAAAACCACTTTGACAACTGTGTACGCGGTGGAAATTCCAGAATGAAGTACGATGGTGGCGACGATCCTAAAGGTATATACGTGGAACTGACTCCCATGAGTTAGCTTAAGGTGGCTAAAACAGGAGCAATTGACGGGCTAAGTCAGGTCATTCCTCCGATCGGGCACATTCCATCGATACTATATTCTGACTTTGCGATTTATTTGGTGGCCACCCTCGATTTTTTTATATTTGGGAGTGTGTTCCGAGGTGTGTGGTAGTAGCTGTTATGTGTTACCACCGATTCAGAAGTGTAATTGGTATATCTACCCTGGCATTGCCTAGTTGTGCCGTGTCACCTACCCTAGCATTCCTTCTACAAGTTTGGTTTGTATCATACCTATGGAGTGCCCTTTGACGGCACCCAGTACGGGTGGGATTACGGTACTGTATAGACTATGGGAAATAAAAATGTGTTAAAGGGGAAAATGTAACGCCTTAACGCTATTTTAATAGTTTATATTACTGTAGACATATTATAATAGCATATTGTACTACATAGTAGTTAGTTTAATGGATCCTTAGGAGATGTGAATCTCAAACATCTCTTAAGTTACTTCACTCACGTTAGACACTGGATATGAGATGTCAAACCCCGTAAACATCTCTGACGTCATTTACACTCATATTTATTTACCGTTGATTTAACTCACATAAGATCTTTTAGTTCTGACTCGACTGTTTTGTCTTTTCAATTCGCTCGGGTCAGCCTGAGCATTTCAGGATTTGAAAACCTTATTTCTGGAGGACGAAGACGAAGATTTGTACTACTATTATATACTATATTTATTCCACTGCATTCATACTTTTCCGCTGCATTATTTATTTATCTCTAATATGTGTAACTCTGAATTTGTATTGTATAAGTATAATCAAATGTTTGTATACAGCTTCATGAACTGTTATTTGATTATTATATTTTGTCATTCCGCTGCGAGATTCTGTTTTGTTATTTTTTTCTCTACTTTTTCTTATTCACCCAATAACAATCCACCATTCTGTATGGTTTGAGTTGGCACGTGTGTCTGCTTAAAGCGTCCAAAAAGGAGGGATGTTACAAATCGCTAGCCAATGCCACACCAGAAAGTAGTAAAAATATTTACCTCATCTCATCGGCAAATACGACCCAAAGGTCAAAACGATCAAATGGACAAGTCAGGAATTAATGGAAAAGATAAACGCACGTGTCCCATACCATGTGTTTTACACAATCATTTAATTCTCCTCTCATATGCTCGAATAGTGCAAAAATGTGTATTTTATATAGAAAATAATTTGTTTGAGAAACCAAGCTTTTAAAACAATTTTTTGAAATCGTTTTTGGAAAATAATCTTTGAAATTCCCTTATTATAGAGAATATATAGTTTTTATAGCTTAAAAATGATTTATAAATATTACATAATAACTATTTCAAAAGCCGATTCAATTTTAAAATCATTTCAAAATTATTTAGAAAAACCCGTGCTCGAAATCAAAACATTATCGAAAAACACCAAAACCGACATTCGAAAATATCTCAAAAATCGATTCGTTTTGAATCACAAATTCACCAAAATTCTGGCTCGCCTATTGATAGGCTTCATGACCTCCAAAACAGTTCAGAAATATCACAAAAAAAAGATGCAGAAGTCGGAAAACTGATTAGAAAACAAGGCAGAACACAAATATGCACAGGCCAAAAATAAAACCCAGGTCTGAAATCTTCTACGGGTTCAACTTTCAGACATAATTCGAATGGCTTAATGACCTCGGAACGGTCTGAAATTTGATACACACAAAGTAGAACAATTTATCTATCAACTAGGAAAAGATTCACTGAATTCTGATATGAAATGGTAAAGATATGGAATTTCAAACATGGACTCAGGCCATGTTGGATTCTGCCCAGGTCTGAAAACCCTCTTGGGTTCAACTTACAAGCATGAAACAGTTTACCAACGACCTCAGATTTAACTGAAAATTGGTATGCACATATTAGAACTTTCAAATAAAAAAAGAATCGACGAATTCTGACAGGAAATGAAAAAGATACGCTATCTCAAACATGGACTCAAGTCATGTTTGCAACAGCCCAGAAAACGGAAATATGTACAAGCCTAAAAACCATCTCGGGTTCAACTTACAGGCACGAAACAGAGGAATAAACGACCTCAGATTGAACTCAAAATTGGTATGCACATAGTAGAAAACTTCAAATTTCAAATAAAAAAGAATCAATGAATTCCGACAAGAATTGAAAGAGATACGCTGTCTCAAACATGGACTCAGGCCATGTTTGCAACAGCTCAGAAAACGAAAATATCTACAGACTAAAAACCATCTCGGGTTCAACTTACAGGCATGAAACAGAGGACTAAACCACCTCAGATTGAACTAAAAATTGGTATGCACATAGTAGAAAACATCAAATTTCAAATAAAAAAAGAATCAGTAAATTCCAACAGGTATTGAAAAAGATATGATGTCTCAAACATGGACTGAGGCCATTTTGCAGCAACACAGAAAATAGAAATGTGTACAGGAAAAAATCTGGGTTCGTATTGATTTTGCAGCGAAGTTTTCAGGTATCAAACGAAAGAGTTTTGCTATGAAATTTTGGGCACTTATACTACGACACAAGGACTATCAACTGAAGAAAATCTGGTAGCATTTCGTTGTAGGTTTTGGGAGAAAATGACATGCCAAGTGACACCCAAACTCTGTTTTCACAGAAACAAAACATGAACAGAAAATCAATATACTAAAGCTATTTTTGCTTAGATTTTGGCATTTTGAAGCTTTTGCTTCAGCTAACACTTGTGAGCAGTAACTCACCTTGTTTTTGAGGTGCAAAACTCAGATTTTTTGTTGAAATGTAGAAACTTTGAGCTAGAATTGCCTGGGAGAACCTGTAAAGGCTTGAAATAGGAACATGCAAAAGAGGAAAAGCAATTAACAGACAATTTAATTCTCAAACTCAGATTTTGATGAAATATTTGTGTTTTGGAATGGATTACCTTTTTATTTCTCTTTAGATTTGATAAAAATAGCAACTTGTTTGAAGAAATTTGAAGATTAAAAGCTTTAGGTTTGAAAAATTGGTGGAGTTTGCTATTTTCTGGTTTCCTTTTCTTTCTAGAGAGTAAGAAGATAAAATGTACGTACAGGAGAAATCTTTCTCATTTCTGGCTATGCAAACTAATGGGCTTTGGACCCAAATCAATTAATTAAGCCTATGTTAATTAATTCAACACTAAAACTAAATATACACACTTATGTTAACAAAACAAATGGCATTTTCTTCAAATTTTTTACACAAACAAATCATGTAAACATACTTACATGCTAAATAAAATATTTTACACTTAATAAAAAGATAAATTTTAGTTTTAAAAATATTTTTAGTATTAAAAACTCTTATTTTACATAAATAACCAATTTACACAAATAAATGCATAAAACACCATTTTTAGCTCCAATAATTTTATAAAAATTATTTTCTTGCATAGAAAAATGCAATAAATCATTCTAACATCATTTTTATAATCAAAACTTATTTTTAAACCAAATTTCACCTCTTTATTTAAATGAACAAGGTTTAAAAATCAAATACTTCCTTTAAAAATTATTAAAAGAAGCATTTGGCAATAATTACAAGAATTATTGCATTTTCACTAAATAAAATCATATTTCATTCATTCTTAACTCAAACTACCAAGATAAAGTTTTTAAAACTTTATTTTAACATTTTATTTCCAAAAACCATTGTTTATTTAAAATAAACAATTTAAATCTCTAATTTATTTTTAATTCATAGTATTAGATTATAAGCACCATTATAATTTAATATTTATAGGTAATCATCAAAACCAGGGTTGTTACACCATATTACTTTGTGATTGATTTGGTGGCCACCCCTCGATTTGATTTTGAAAGTGTGTTTTGAGGTGGGCGGTAGTAGCTGCTATGCATTAACACCAGTCCGGATCCGCAAAATGGTAGTTTCCTACCCTGGGCATTGCCTCGCATGGCTTGTCACATGCCTTATCGTGTTCATTATGAGTTTGGTTTGTGCCATACCAATGGAGTGCTCCCTGTGTATCCCATCAGTTTGGTGGGGCTTATAGTATCTGTATAGACTACGGGAATATATAAAAATGTGTTAAGGGGGATATGGGTAACGCCTTAACGCTATTTTAATACTTTACTTTACTGTAGACACTATTTTAATAGCGTATTGTACTATGTATGTAGATAGTTTAATAGATCCTTAGGAGTTGGAAATCCAGAAAATCTCTTAAGTTATTGCACTCACATTGACACTGGATAGAAGATGTCAAACCCCGTAAACATTTCTGAAGCCGTTACACTCATATTTATTTACTGTTGATTTAACTTACATAAGATTTTTTAGTTCTGACTTGAGTGTTTTGTCTTTACATTACGCTCGGGTCAGTCAGAGCTTTTCAATGTATTGAAGACCTTATTTCTGGAGGATGAAGACGAAGATTTTGTATTATTACTATTTATTATATCTATCCCACTGCATCATGTTGTTCCACTGCATTATTTATTTATTTCTGTTGTATGTAACTATGATCTGTATTGTAAAAGTGTAATTAAATGTTATTTGTGAAACAGATTCATGAACTGTTTATTTGATTATTATATTTTGTCATTCCGATGTGAGATTCTGTATTTTGTTTTCTTTCTTTTCTCATCTTTTTCTTATTTACCCCATAACAATCCTCCCTTTTGAATGGTTTGAGTTTGGCACGTGTGGTTTATTGTCGATTTAAACCGTCCAAAAAGGTGGGTCGTTATATTCAGTATCAGAGCTTTGTTTAGCGATAACTTTAGCTTTGTGGGGTCTGACTCATTAGAGATGGGGTAGTGATACCCTAGAATGAGTCGTTGAGTGTATATATAAGAGAGAGCGTATTTGTTAGTGTTATAAAAGGTTTTTGTATTGTGTTAATCTGTTCTGTTTAGTATTTATAAATTCTGGTCGGTACATAGGACGCTATGGCATCGATAGGGATTTCTAAACACTTAATAGGGCAGACCGACATAACATTGTTTTGAAATATATGTAAATGAAACAATTTTACCTAGTATTATATTTTGTATATAATAGAATAATTTTTATAAATAATATAGTTGGATGTGATATGTTGTTCGTTAGGTAAAGAAATTTTATAAATATTGATTTTAAAATAAGATTTACAAATAAAGTAAATATAGATTGAAAATTTGAGAACTTAAGCTTGGGGGTTTTGAAATTTGTTTTCAACGGATTTTGGAAAATAATAATTATTATTTGGAACAGATATTTTCAAAGTGATTTGAAAGAAATGTTTTAAAAGAAATTTTAAAGGAAATAAGTTGTAACAACCCAAGATTTTTTCAAATATGTTCAAAAAAGATTTTTATTTCAAATTTTATTTTTAAAACATTTTAAAAGTGTAGTTTTAATTTTCCAATATTAGTTGTATTTTATTTACAAATTTTAATACTAGTTTCCATAAAATAAATTATTTTCTTTATTTATTTTCCTATTTTCCTAAGACTATTTATTTATTTTCATTTCTACATTATTTTGTTTTAACTTTTATTTTACCTACTTGATTTCTATTGGTTTATTTTGAATAAATGGATTGGAAATTCAAAGAGACAAAAGCTTTTAAAACTTGTGACTTTTTCTTTTCTTGTCTTTTAATTTGTTAAGTCGTCCATTTCCTCTAGTATAGCCATGCATTTCATTTTCTTATTCACGTGAAAAAATTCCCATCTCATCATCATTTTCGGCCATCCTCATTTTTGAAAAAAATATGTAAGTTAATGGCTTCCTTTTCCTACTTTTTCTCTTCATTTTCATTGATTTTGCCTTGTTCATCTACATGTTTGCTCGGCCATAACCCCTCCACTCCTCCACCGACCACCACCATCATCTCCTCCTCATCATCCACGGCCTACAACCTCATCTTCCTCTGTCCAGACGAGGCCGTGACTACCTTATTTAACAAAAACCACAAAAACTTGCAAAACCCTTGCAAATTGCATAGTCCAGCTTTTATCCCATCACCATCTAATAGTTTGCCTCGACCACCACCCTTTGCTCCACCACCAGCACATGACATCACCTCTGGACATCACATCGGCCTCTGACCTGACCTGTAGTGGCATGGCCGAGCCCATATTGACCATAGGCCGAGCCTAGAAGCAACCCAAAACTCCTCTTTTATGCCATGACCTTTGACATTCCATGCTTGTAGATCAATTCTCTTCACATTCCGTATGCTAGACGTGCCAAATTGACCCATACCCGAGCCGTGTTCCTCAAATTAGAACCATGGCCGAACCTATAACATCATGGCCGAGCAAACCACGGAGTAGTGGTCAAGCAATCTTGTGTTAAAAGCTTGGTGATGTCATTTGTTAACTCTAATTTCCATTTTTGGTTCAATTTAAATTTTTTTTTTGAATATATATTTATATTTCTTTGTTTATTTGTTGTATACAAGATTAATATCTTGGCTCTCTCTCCACTTGAATCCAAAGTCGTTCTATATCGTGCTTTCTGGATTTATTTGTGTGTTTTGATTTGCTAACTTCAGCTTGAAAAGGTGAGTTATTCACGCTTGACATTTATACTTATAGAATTGTGAAATGATAACAAGTGAATGTGTAGAACTGTTATATCGTCGTATACCTGCCTGTGATATGTATTATATGATGTTAAACCCTGTTATAAACCTATCACATCATCTGCTATGTTATATTCTGTTATACTGTTTATTTTATTTTGTTTCTCACACTGCAAGTTCCCTGTAGAATAGAATCACTATGAGTTGATATGATACATACCCGAACAGACTTTAGAATAGGGAAAAATCGTTATGGGCTGAAATGATAGGCCTAAGCGATTTTTATTTAATTTCATTGACTTGGGATTGCGGGTTTGAAATGATAGAACATGGATTTTTCTTTGTAAATTACGGATTGAAATGATAAATTATCCGTATCACTTGACCTAGGTTAGAAAATATTATACAGAACCGTGGTTATTTTATATATTTTTCTGGAAAGTTTTAAGTATTTTAAAATGTAAAAATATGATAATATTATTTAAATTGAATTTAAAATGATTTAATAAAGGGTTAGTGATTTTTCTATAAGTTAAAAATGTTAAATAAATAAATGATTAAATTGTAATTTGAAATATAACTTAATTTGGAAATTTGTAATTTGGTTTAAAATGAAAGTTTAAGTAAAGAAAATAAAATGGAAATGAAGTTTTATTTATGAAATGGAAATTTAAATTTAAGTGTTAAAGTAAATTGTTAGAAATGAAAAGAATGGGAAAATGGTAGACTTGAATTTAATAAGTGAAATTATTGGAAAATTTGATTTTTACTGTAAAATTTTTCTTTATAAAATCATAAGTTAAAGGGTATTTAAATGAACATTTTGAAGTGGAAAAATATGATTTTTATAAGTTAAAATGCTTAAAATTGAAGTTTATTTGTTTCTGAAATTTTATTATAAATCTGGAAATTGAATTAGTAGCACTTCAGAATGCTATCATTTTCGAAATTAACCTAAAGTAAAGGATACTACAACACTTTGTAAGTGTTGTGGTTGATGCAAATGAACTAAAGGCTAAATTAACTAAGGGCTACTGTAGCACTTGGTAAGTGTTGTGGTTGCTGAATTAAAACTAAAACCTGAAACTAATAAAAGAGCTACAGTAGCACTTGATAAGTGGTGTAGTTGCCTGAAATGAAGATTTTCAAATGTAATTGATGTAACAACCCTGTATTTTTTTGATTATTTTATTTGTATATTTTAATTATCTTAATTGAATCTCTGATTTAAAAAAAACTTTATTTTATTTATTAAATGGCTAAATTTTGTTATTTTAAATATAAATTTTGATTTGGATGTGAATTAGAATTCCAAACATGAATAAATATAATATTTTCCAGAAATGTGAATTTTGGTCAATATGGTCAAACTTTGACTTTGAATTTAAAAATATAAAATGATGAAATTTTGAATTTTATCTTTTATTATGGAAGTAAATAAAATTCCAAGAATATTGCTTTTCGTTTCGTTGAAATCTGATTTATAATGTGAAATTTATGCCCTTTTAAATATTGGGTGTAATTTGCTGTATTCAACAAAAATGTTTATTTTAAATTATATAAATAATATTCTATTTGGTCATGTAATGTTCTAATTTATATTTATATGGGTAAAATAACATGTTATGTATATATTTTGGTTTTAAAAACATTTTTAAAAGTATAATTGACATTTTCCAGTGTCAGTTGTATTTTGCTTACAATTTCTAGTTTCCAAATTCAATTAATTAAAGGAATTCTTTATTTATTTCTCTTTTTCCTTAAGATCTTATTTTATTCTCATTCCCACTTTATTTTGTTCCTCATTTATTTTATTTATTTGACCTTTTATTTGTTTTAAAGTGAAATAGAAATTTTCTAAAACTAGTGATATTCTATTTGTAATTTTTATGTCCTGTTTTGAATTTTTAAACAATTTCTTTAGTTCTTTTTCTAATTTCTCTAAATTTAATTATTTATTTCATTTTAAAAATATAAATGAATTATTTTACTTCACATTTTTTTTTTAAAATATTTTTAAAATGAAGTTGTTAATTTTCCAAAGCCAGTAGTGATTTATTTGTAATTTTTGGACTCTGTTTTCAATTTTTAAGCAATTTCTTATATTCTTTTTCCATTTTCTTTAAAATTAATTAATTATTTTTATTTTATATTACTTTGTTTCGGTTCTAAAGTCAAATTACTGATTTTATTTTGTTTTATTTGAATTAAAGAAAAAGGAAATATGAAAGAGTTTAAAATGCTTTAGAAACTGAAGTCCTTTCACCTCCTTAAGTCTTTTCACTTGTCATAACCTTCCCATTATGCTTTGGCCGTGACTTTATTCTTTTTTTCCACGTGAAACATCTCATTTTCATTTCTCAATTCGACCATTTCAGATCTGAGCAAAAACTTTGGGTAATGGCTCCTTTGTTTCTATACTTTTTCTTCTTCTTTTCTTCTTATTTTCATGTCATTTTGCTTTGTTCTCTCCATAGTTTTTCTTGGCCTCCTCCTTCTTTTCCACGGCCATGAACACCACCACCCCCTACATCTCTTCCCTGCCATCACCACCAGCTACTCCTCTGGTCTTGACCAAGGCCGAGCCACCATGATGCCAAAACTCCACAAAAATTGCAACACAAGCCATAAAAACATGTTGTTTGACCACTATTTGTTCACCACTTCATTTTCCACCACCACCACCACCTTAGGCCGCATCCACCACCTCTGGCCAGACCACCACACACCTTCCTCCCACTGACCTGACCCAATTGCCCACGACCGAGCCCAATTGGATGAACAAAATCACACTATTTTTCCTTAAACTCTTCACCTTCTCACTATGTAACTTCCTCCCTATGTTTCACCACTTTGGCCGTGCATTCACATGACCAAACCTGATCCAAAACTTGTTCAAACCAGAGCCAAATAACATCCCTAGGCTGAAAAAAAAATAGAGGAAGCAAGGCAAAAGATTTGGCATTCGTATCTTTTTTTATTTAAAAGTTATTCCATTTCAAGTGTATTGAAATTTATGGTTTGTTTTGATTTTTTTGTTTGGGTTGTAACACAAGATCTATAGCTTTGGATTTGCTCTCCACTCAAGTCCGTAATCTTGTCATCGTACTTTGTTTTCCGTTGTGTCTTTGGTATTGTTATCTCTAGCATTTAGAGGTGAGTAAATCTCACTAGACATTTATACTTATGCAATTGTGAAACGACAACAATTGAATGTGTAGAATTTTATATGATGTTATAACTGTCTATGATGATTTATTTATATGATGTTAAACCTGTTAATTTACTTGTCATCTCATCTGTTACTGTTATATATTGTACACTGTTCATTTTATATTTGTTTATCACACTTCAAGTTCCCTGTAGATAGATTCACTATGGGTTGAAATGATACATACCCGAACGGACTTTAGAATAGGGAAAAATCGTTATGGGCTGAAATGATAGGCTTGAACGGTTTTTGTTTATTTTATTTTAACTTGGGATTGCGGGTTTGAAATGATAGAACCCGGATTTTTTCATTTTAAACTACGGATTGAAATGATACATATCTGTATCAATTGACCTAGGTTAAAAACTATATACAGGCCCGTGGTTATTTTTATAAAGTATTTTGAATATTTTAAATATTTTCAAAAGTGTAAATTATGAAAATTTGATTTAAATTGGATTTTTAATGTTTAAATAAAGAAATTTGGATTTTTCTAGAAGTTAAAAATGTAATTTAAATGAATGGGAAAAGTGAATTTTTGAAATATAACTTAAGTTTGGAAATTTGGAATTTTGGTTTTAAAATGATATTCAAGTTATATAAATAAAATGGAAATTTAATTATATTTGGAAAATGGTAAATATGATAAATTGTTTAGATTTGAATTTAAATGATTTAATGAAGTATTATTGATTTTTTCTATGTATTAAAATGGTTAAATAAATGAATGCTTAAAAGTGTAATTTTAAAATATAACTTGACTTGAAATGTGAATTTGGTTTTTATTAAAGGTTTAAGTTAATTAAATAAAATTGAAAATTTTGTTAATTTGTGAAATGGAAATAAAATTTAAGTGTTAAGTTTATTTATTATAAATGTGAAGAAAAGAAATTTACACTTGAATTTGTTAAATAATTCATTGAAATTTGATTTAACTATAACGGATTTATTTAATAAAAATCATGTGTTAAATGATATATTATATAAACATTTTTGAATGTTAAAACATGATTTTTATAATGTTAAAAGGGTTTAAATAAATTTTATTATTGGCTGGAAATACACTAAAATCTGGAAAGTACTTTTAATAGCATTCAGAAATGCTATCGTTTCAGAATTGAACTAAAACTTAGTAAAAAGAGGCTATTACAGCATTTCTGAAATGCTGTAGTTGCTGTAGTAAATGTAAAGGCTAAAGAACTTAACAAAGGGCTATTACAGAAGTTCTGTAAACTGCTGTAGCTGCCTGCTGTCTTTGCTGAAATTAAGAAAAACCCTTGTTTTTGAACCTGAGCTATTCTTCTGGAAATGCTGTCTTTGTTGTTTTAAACTAAATTTCAACTAAAATGAGATATAACAGCAGTTTTAAAGTGCTGTCTTTGCTGAAGTAAATGTTTTCAAATATAACTTATAACTGCTTCTTCTAAATGGTGTGAAAGGCTGAAATTTTCAATGTTTATGGATTTTGACCTAGTAAATGAACTCAGAATGATTTGAAACTTTGGAAATTGAATACTTGACTTGAAAGAGTAATAACTTCACTTTTAAATGGTTAAATGAATTAATTTAAATGGAAAACTATTTTAAAGGGCGATTTTGATAAGATAATAAATGAATGATATTTTGGAATTTTAAAGGGTATTAAATTTGATAATTGAATTTGAATTCAAATAATGATTTGAAAGGAAGTTTTGAAAGGATATGATATTGTAATATATTGAGATGGTTTGTAAATGATTTGATCTTTATTTTGATAAAGATTTGGATTTGAAATGATATTAAATTTTTGAAATATAAAATATTATTTTGAAATACTATAACCACGGGTATACTTCTCTGTATGTCATTTGATTTCCTGATGATGGATGTGATGCACATTAACACTGTTAGTTGCATGGTTTATTTCGATATGGACATTTCTGTGATATTGATATTACTGTTTAATTAATGGTTTTATGGATCCTTAAAGGATGGGCGATCCCAAGCATCCTCTAAGTTATTATGCATTGCTATTACAGTTCACTTGAGTTGGTTTACATTGTATAAGTATATATGTCCTGACTCGAGTGTTTTGTGTTTTGCTTTATGCTCGGGTCAGCCTGAGAATCACAGCTTTGGAATTTATCTTCTGGAGCTAGAGATTTGCTGGAGCCTATTTGTCCATCTGTTATTTCTTATCTTCTAATCCAGTTATTTACTATTCGGTGTTGTCTCTATATTATTGATTTATGTATCCTAACATCTATTGTATCTATTTTTAAACTATGACATTTTGTATATGTTTTGGAGAGTTTGTATATAGTAGCTTCATGAACTACTATGGTATTTTATTTCCGCTGCGAGTTATTCTGATATTCTGTGTCTGTGATTCTGTGTTTGATTTTATTTGCTCCAAATTTTATTACAATCTGTTATTTTGAATTATTCAAGTCGGTCATGTGTGGATTATTGTCGATTTGAGTGGTCCAAAATAGTGGGTCGTTACAATTGAACTACCACAGCAGTTAATAAATGCTGTCTTTGCTGAATTTAACTTGTTTTCAAATGAAACTGTACTACTACAGCAGTTTATAAATGCTGTCTTTGCTGAAATGAATTGTTTTCAAATATAACTTACCACAGCATATTCTAAGTGCTGCGAAAAGATGAAATTTCAATGTTTTAAAGTATTTAACTGAATAAATGAGCTCAGAAAGGGCTAAATTTTTGGGAATTGAATATTTGATTTTAAGTATAATGACTTTACTTTTAAATGGTTTAAATGATGTATTTTGATTTGAAATATAAACCAATTTGAAATGTATAACCACGGGTTATAATAACAATTGGTTGTTAAAGAGACCAGGATCGGATATGGACATACTCTTTGTCGATACCGAAAACCACTTTAACAACTTTGTACGCTGTGGAGATTCCAGAATAAAGTAGGACGGTGGCGACGATCCTATTGAGGTATGAACGTGGACACGACTCCCGTGAGTTGGCTTAAGGTGGCTAAAACAAGAGCGATCTCGGGCCAAATGAGGTCATTCCTCCGATCGGGCACATTCCTTCGATATTATACTCTTACCTTATGATTGATTTGTTGGCCATCTTCGATTTTGATTTGGGATAATGTTCCGAGGTGGGCGGTAGTGGCTGCTACGCGTTTCCACCAACTTGTGTGCGTAATTGGTATATCTACCCTGGCATTGCCTTGTGTGCCGTGTCACCTACCATAGCGAGCTTTACTACGAGTTTTGTTTTCTCCCATAGCCCATGAAGTATTTAGGGTAGCTTCCCGATCTGGACGTATGCTGATACTGGATGGACTACTGGGACTATTAAGTGTTAAGGTGGAAAATGTAAAGCCTTAATGCTATTTAAAAGTATGTTTATTTTACTATTAGACATTATGATAATAGCGAATATTACTACATAGTAAATAGTTTAACGGATCCTTAGAGGATGGGCGGTCCCAAGCATCCTTTAAGTTACCTGTGCATTTATTGCAGTTCACTTGAGTTGGTTTACATTGTATAAGTATGTATGTCCCGACTCGAGTGTTTGTGTTTTTATTTACGCTCGGGTCAGCCTGAGTATTCATAGCTTTGGATTTTACTTTCTGGAGCTAGGAATCGCTGGAGATTCTGCTTATCTGGTTATTTATCTATTTCAGTTTTAGTTGTTCTATTTCAGCTCTAGTATTAGTGGACTTCTATGTATTTGGGATTTCTATTGTATTTGTTTTCAGACTGATATTATGTATTTGTTTTGAGACTTTGTTACAGTAGCTTCATGAACTACTATGGTATTTTATCTTCCGCTGCGAGTTATTCTGATATTTCTATGTCTGTGATTCTGTGATTGACTTTATTTGCTCCAAATTTTATTATAATCTGTAATTCTGAATTATTCAAGTCTGACATGTGTGGATTACTATCGATTTGAATGGTCCAAAATAGTGGGTCGTTACAGTTGGTATCAGAGCTTTGGTTTATTTTTTTAGGCAAACCTTAGCCTACGGAGCAAAAACTCATTAGAGATAGGGTAGAAATACCCTAGAATGAGTGAAATCAACCTCAGAATCATTTCTTTGTGAGAGAACGTATTTTCAAAGTATAAAATGATTTTAAAATGATTTTCAAAGGATTTTTCAAAGATTATTTTGATATAAATTTTTCTTGTTTTAAAAAGCAATTTTCTAAACTTCCTTCCTTTCGTATCTACCTTGGTAGTATTTTCTTTCGTTAGGATATTCATCCAAGTGAATTTTATCTTACCTTATCGTATATTATCTTATCTTTGTCTTCTCTGTACCTTTGTCCTAAAATTCATTCTTTATATTTTCAGGATGAATCGTGGAAATGCCAGAGGTAGGGGTCGTGGTATTGCCCCAGCTCCTCAACCTTCTGCACCTGTTAGGTTTATTGTTCTCTATAAGGAATTCTCTCAACTTGGTGGAACCAAGTTTACCGACTTTGAGAGCATTATTGAAGCCCAGCAATGGTTACGGAGTTTAGAGAGGATCTTTTCTGGTCTCGAGATTACTGATGCCCAGAAGCATCAGTTAGCAGCTTGGCAAGTGCAAGAGTCAGCCTTGGATTGGTGGGAGTCTGTTACAGCTCACACTGACGAGAGTTATATTTCCTGGGAGAAGTTTAGGTATCCTTTGTGTTATCTTGAATTTTGTTCCCATATTTTCCTTTCTTTTGAATCTATCTTAAGTTTTGCTTCTGTATCGTCTTTCCAGGGAGGCTTTTGTGGAAAATAGATGCCAGAAGCCGATAAATCTCAGCTTTATCGTGAATTCATGGATCTCAAGCAGGGTACCATGTCCTTTTTTGAGTATGAGTGGAAGTTCAATGAACTTTCCAAGTTCGGTCCTGGCCTGATAGACACTCCTCTTAAGAAGAATGAGAAGTTCATAGCTGGTGCTCGTCCTGAGTATTATGATCATCTCATTTCTCATGTTCATGGCACTTTTACCGAGCTTATGGATATGGCTATCCGTTATGAGATCCCTACTTCTAAGGGTCCTGCTGTTGTTGGTGCTCCTTCACCTCAGTCTTCCTCTGCTAACTCTAAGAAGAGAAAGCCTTATTTCCATCAGTAGAAGAAGAATTGGCTCAAGCATCCAGGATTGGGATCTTCATCTTCTCCTTCTCAGAGGCAACCTATTGACCTTTCTACCATTACCTGTTTCAAGTGTGATCAGAAGGGACAGTATGCAAATAGTTGCCCTACTTCAATTGGTGTTGCCGTTCCTCCTCCTGCTAAGTTGAATAGGCGTGATCTTTGTCATATATGTCTGCAACCTGGTCATTTTAAGAATGATTTTCCTTTGTATCAGAAGGGCAAGCCATCCGGTATTTTTGTTGTTACCTCTGCTTCTTCAACTGCTCCAACTGCACCTGCTCCTAGTGAAGACCAAGGTACTCTTCAGGGCACCTTTTCTTTATTTCAACATCTTGTTTGTGTTTTATTTGATACTGGAGCTTCTTATAGTTTTATTTATGTTGATTTGTGTGATAAGTTTTAGCATCTCCTTTCTCCTGAGTATGTTCTATTCCTTTATGTGTTTCTAATCCTATTGGTGGTCCCGCAAACCTTAATAGGATTTGTAAGCAAGTGAAACTTCTCTATTTTGATCATCGCTTTAGTGGTGATTTCTATGTTCTGGGCTTCGATGCTTTTTATTTATTGCTTGGAAGTGATTGGCCGAGTAGGCATGATGCCCATATCTCTTGTAAAGCCCGGTATGTTTATCTTGTTGATGATCGGGGTAATTCCTTGATTATTCAGTGCCGCATGCCTTAGGATTTTTTGCTGGCAGTTTTATTTATTCTCTGGATTCTTCTCCTGATGATCTTGATTTGACTCCTGTAGTCAGACTCTATCCCGATGTATTTGGTGAAGTCACTTCTTTACCTCCTAAGCGGGAAATTGATTTTTGTATTGATCTTATTCCTGGAGCTCGACCTGTAGTTCTTCCTCCTAGAAGAATGGCACCCCGTGAGAAGGTTGAGTTGGGAAAGCAAATTAAGGACTTGTTCTCCAAGGGTATGATCAGACCTAGCCATTCAGAATGTGGAGCAGCAGTGGTTTTTGTCACTAAGTCTGATGGTTCTTTGAGGATGTGTGTTGATTATAGGGAGCTGAACAAGCTCACTATGAAAAACAGATATCCAATGCCTTGCATCAATGATATGTTTGATCAGCTTTATGGTGCTACTGTTTTCTCTCAACTTGATCTTGCCACAGGTTTTCACCAGCTCAGAGTTGCTAAGGAAAGTATTCCCAAGACGAATTTTCGTACTGAGAATGGGTTCTTTGAATGGTTAGTCATGCCTTTTGGTTTGACTAATGCTCCTGCTTTCTTTGTTGATTTGATGAATCGTGTTTTTCGTGATGTGCTTAATAAATTTGTTCTAGTCTTTGTTGATGATATCCTTGTCTTCTCTAAGATCAAGGAAGAGCATGAGTCACATTTGAAATCTGTTTTGGAGACTCTTAGAAATCATTAGTTGAAGGCTAAATTTTCTAAATGCCATTTCTGGAAGGATGAAGTCCGATTCCTCGGGCATATTGTTTCTGGTAATGGAGTTTCTGTTGATCGAGTCAAGATCGCTGCGATCAATGTAAGTCTTTCTTTCTTTTTATTTTTCCTTTATCATTTAATTATTCTATCTCTTCTGTGGTTCTTATTTCCTCCCTATTCTGTTACAGGATTGGGAAACTCCTAAGACTCCTTCTGATATTCGTAGTTTTCTGGGCCTTGTCGGTTACTACCGGAGATTCATTGAGAATTTTGCTCGGATTTCTGCACCTCTCACTACTTTGACTCGTAAGAATGCCAAATTTATCTGGGATAAGAAGTGTGAAGCTGCATTCGACGAGTTAAAGAGCAAGCTTACTTCCGCACCAGTTCTTACCGTTCAAAATGGAAGTGAGGGATTGACGGTATATACTAATGCTAGGGATTGGATGCTGTTCTCATGCAGGATAGTAGGGTCATTGCCTATGCCAGCCGTCAGTTGAAAACCAATGAGGCTAATTATGCTGCTCATGATTTAGAGTAGCTTGTTGTTGTTTTTGCTTTGATGCTTTGGAGGCATCATCTTATGAGAACTAAGTTTTAGCTTTTCGCCGATCATCAGTCTTTGAGATATATCTTCACCCCAGAAGGATTTGAATTAGAGGCAAGTTCGTTGGCTTGAGTTTCTGGCTTCTTAAGACCTCGATATTAGCTATACTCCCGGGAAAGCTAATGTTGTGGTCGATGCTCTGAGTAGGAAGAAGGCTTTGTTGTGTCAGCTTGTTGTTTCTTCTTCTACCCTTTTGGATCGTATCGTGGCTAAGCAGGATGAGGATCGGATGCTTAGGCTTATTAAGGAGAATGTTCGTAGTATGGTTGGTGGTAGTGGTCGTGATGGTAGTGGAGCTCAAATCGATGATAGAGGGATTTTGAGGATTAATGGTAGGATTTGTGTCCCGAATCCTGATGGATTGAGGCAAGAGTTACTTCGGGAGAATCATCGATCTAGACTTTCTATTCATCTGGGTGTGACGTAGATGTATCAGGATATGAAGAGGCTTTATTGGTGGAGAGGGATGAAGCGGGATATCTCTATCTTTGTTAGCAGGTGTGCGACTTGTCAGCAAGTCAAGGCCGATCATCTGAAGACACCTGGTTTGTTGCAACCCCTTGAGATTCCCAATTGGAAGTGGGAACAGGTTTCCATGGATTTCATTGATGGATTACCAAAGACTAGGAGGGGTAATGAGAGTATGTGGGTTATTGTGGATAGACTGACCAAGTCCGCTCATTTCATTCCGGTCAAGTCTACCCGTTCTGCTTCTAGCTTGTCTGAGGTCTACATGAGAGAGATTGTTCGTCTCCATGGTGTTCCTCTCAGTATCATTTGTGATCGTGATCCTATCTTTTCCAGACTGTTTTGGAAAGCTTTTCAGGAATCTTTGGGCACTGCTTACCATCTACAGACCGACGGTCGGACGGAAAGGGTGAATCAGATTGTAACGACCCGGAATTTTCAATCTCGAAAATTCCAAATAGTTAGGGAAAGAAGAAAAGAGGTAGAAGAAGAAAACAGAAAACAAGACATAGAATCTCACATTCGCAGCGGATCAAAATATAATATCAAATAATACAGTTATACAAATGAAATCTGTACTTGTCAAATTACACTTTAATACATCAGAGTTACAACATATACACAAACACTGGACAGATACAATCAACATGTCCCAGACAAACTACAATATATCACAGCAGAATACACTCCATACGTTCCTACCATCCAGCTTGCCTCTTGAACTCCAGAACGTTCTTACCTGAAATCTGTAATACTCGGTCTGACCCGAGCATTACATCAAAGTAACACCCGGGTCAGGCTAGAAACCAGCGTGAGTAAACCCATATAATTTGAAATACTAAATTCAAACTAAAAGGGAAAACCCGGGTAACTCGTACTTACTTCAAGTTCATTGCTTGATATGCTTAACGCTATTTTCACAAATCAAATTCTAAGTATTCTAACTTTGTTCAAAGGTCCATTTTATTCCATTCAATCTATTGATTTCACATGTCAAATTCGTATAGAATCATAAAGATTTCAAATCGAAGTGGTTTCGGGTATTACTGACACCCGACCCCGGTCTCTTCGATTTCACTACATCTTTAATTATAGTTTAAATGGATACTAATCAATCATAATATAAGGTATAATAATCACCAGCAAAACAATTATCGATAGAAAATTCACAAAATCACACTTTAACTTATCCCAGCATTTCCCGATACATCACACCCCATATCAAGGTTATCCCATAATCCAAGTCACCCAATCGTCCATAAGTAAAATTGATTAATTCATAATTAATTTAATTAATCTCCAATTAGATTAATTACTTCTTAAATTACTTGGATTACCTTAATCCTACTTACCTTACATTAATTACTTACAATCCAATTAATTAATCATTTATAATCATCCATCTTAATTTATCATCCTTAATTAATTATCTTATAATTATATTTAGTAATTGTCTTTTAATTAATCACTTAGATTAATTAGCCTTAACCATTCATATTAATTAATTCTTTCCTTAATTACTTTCATCAAGTAATTATACTTAACCAAATTCCATAAACGATTATCAATAATTAATTTATCTTTAATTACACTAAGTAATTAAATATTAATTACTTCGCTAAGTAATAATTTTTCATAAATTACATTAAGTAATTATACTTAACAAATCATCCAGGGATTTCTTAAATTAATTAAACTAAATTAATTAATTTAAATTAATCACATTAAACTTAAATTAATTACAATGAGTAATTAATTTCTTCAGTAAGTTCTTATACTTAAACAATTTCCACAATTGATTATCATTAATTAATTAATCTAATTAATTATTAAAAATAAATCATATTAATTAATTATTAAATAATTCTAAGTTAATGATCCACATTAACTATTAACAATCTTTTAATTATCATTTTCAAAAAAACTTTGAAAATGTTTACTTTTAGATTTACCTTTAAATTTCATTTCAAACTTAAGATTTTAAATAATTACACATTTATCTTTAACAAAATTTAACATAATTAAAAATGCCTTTTTAACAATTGTTAAAGAATACATATCTTATAAAAGGAAGCTATATGAATTGTAAACCAAATTCATTTTAAATTCAAATCCTTTAAATAAAATACTTTAAACATTTTAAAGTTGTCAAACAATGTAAATTTCTACAAACTTTATTTATTTAAACTAGGATACGAATTCAATTTGAATTCATAACATAAAATTTATTAAAACTTTGATTATGTCTTTGCTTCTAGATTTAAATTAGTTTATATTGTAAAACTTGTCAGGTGTTAATACCTGAAACCAACAAAAGACCCAACCCAGACTTAAAACCCCCGAGCCAAGTCCTACAAATCTCGAACAAAACCCTAAACAACTCGAGTAAAAACAAGAGTACAAAACTCCTACACAAGCCCATCATCATCATCACCAAATATGCACCGTGCACCCTGCACCATCCACGGCGAGGCTCCGACCATCGCCTACTTTTCCCACATGTCGACTATCATTCCCAAATCAGATAAAGACCATCAAAACCTCACAATCAACTCGAAATCAAAATCGAGCTTTCAAGCTCTAACCTGGAACAACCCAGACCTGGAAAATTTCTTCATCCTCCCAACCCTGAGCACCAGAACGCCAGAGGTTCTGATCCCGACTTCGCCAACATCCCCTCTTCTTATCCCCAGAGTTCTGACGAACTAGATCCACCAGAGATGTTATGCTGCACTAATTTCCGGTTACCCACTAAACTAGGTCTACTGATTTTAAATGATCACCGCTGCCGCTACAGTGATCATCCACTACCTCTGACAATTTTGTCACACTATCACATCACTCCTCTATCACCAGACGAAAACCCGACCTCCCAGACCCTTTAGTTCATCAGAAATGGCCAAAAACTCAAATCCAGTTCAAGCCCAGAATACACATTCAAAACCAAACAAAAAGTTTTAATTTTACTTCTAAAAACCATGAATTTGGAAAATGTTTCGAATCATATGCCTGAAACAAAGATTTAAGATATTCGAATTTCTATAAAACCCAACATTTCCTATTCTATTTTCTTTTTCAGAGTAGTTTCCAATTTAATTTATTTAAATAAAAATTTAAACTCTAATTTATGATTAAGCAAACAACTTAAGTTTAAATCCTAGGTTCTAACAGTAATGAGATCAAGAGATATTAAATTTTTGGTAAAATTTGTACCTGGAAACTGAAAACATGAAGACACAGATGCAAGCACACATTTACACATTCATATATACATACAGGAGCTCATTTGAATATATTCATCACATACTTATTTCCGGATATAAATAGTCAACCCATCTTATACTTAAGTTTGCAAAAAAAAATATTGTCACTCACCTGTTCTTGTAAAAGCAGAGAACAGAGCTTGGAAATTTGCTCTCTTTTTTCTTGAATTATAAAAACTGGAGGTTGATGTGATCCTGGAATCTGAAACTTAAGTGTTGATCTGCTACTTATTTGAGTTGCTCTAATTTCCTTTATTTTACAATGGTTGTTCTGATTTCTTTTACTTGTTGATCGAATGGGAAGAAACACAAGTAGGAAATCTATATAGAGAAAGTGTACTGCATCCTTTTTTTTATGTTGTATGCAGCAAGCTTCCTTCTTATCAAACTTGACTAAATAAGATTTTGTGTGGTTTGATTTAAGGTGTTTGTGGGCTTGGATTTGATGTATTGTATGCTTGAGATGATGGGCATTAAATGCTTATCTTCCTAAGTTCATACATGTATATTCATAATTTACTTATGTACATTTGTTTTTATCAAAGGCATTTGCATTTGTTATCATACACATACACGTACAATCCTATACATACTCTCATATATACATTACTTTATTATTTTATATTATGTGTGTGTGTATATTCATGATTATACAAATTTCCCATATATATTAGTTCATAAGAGTATACCTTCACACGCTTGTCTGTTTCTATATTTATATACATACACATATTATCTAGCATCATGAAGTTGTGGTTTTGTACATACCTATCTGTATATATTTCCATGGATATTATATCTTAATTTGGAATGGTGGGGTTTTTATATATTTTCTTTTCAAAAATATCTATCAATCTATATGTACTAGATATTTTACAAGCCCCAATTTATATACTCTTAAATTAATATATAAGTTTAGGTATTTTAATTCGTCAGAATTTATTTGTTTGACTAATAAATATTAATATTTCAATGATTTAGTTCCATTAATTACTAATTAACAACCGTAAAAATCCGGGTCATCACATTCCTCCCCCCTTTAGAACTTTTCGTCCTCGAAAAGGAACGAAGCTAAAATTCATGTAAATGCTTAAAATCACATAAATATTCTTTGATTATTTTTAAAATACTTTTTAATATATATATAATATTAATCCAAAGTCGTTCTTATAAAAATACTTTTATAACTCAATGTTTCAACAAGTCCATCCTCGTTCTCATATAGATTCGGTCATACGTTGATCAGGCGTAGGACTGAAAATCTATAAGTACTTGGCAAACCCGTTTGCAACACCCAGTGAAAATACTTGGAAAATAATTTTGTTGAGAATATATAAAACAGTTTGAAAATAGAGAAAATAGCTTTGGTGAGAATGCTCTGGAAATCATCACCCCCATCCATGGTCACAGTTACATCCTGGGTTACGTTGCCATCGCAGCAAAAGTCCATGTAACTGATTACACTATGGAACCCACAACAGATCGCAGTTACATTTAGGGTTACGTTGCCGTCGCAACAAAAGTCCATGTAACTGTTGGCTCTCAGCGGCACACACGATTTTCGCTGTCAAAATGAAACTTCTCCACTCCTACATAGGTCGCAGTCTACCGATATAAAATCAAACGCAGACTGTTGGCTCTCAGCGGCACAAATGACTTTCGCTATGTTACCAAAGTGTCGCAGTCTACCGATATAAATCAAACGTAGACTGTTGGCTCTCAGCGGCACACACGACTTTCGCTATGGTCTGCAGTAGATCGTAGTGACATTGAGTTACACTATCGTCACAGCATAACCCAAACGCCCCTGTAGGCACTAGCCCCTCGACTTTCGCTACAAAAATAATCCTCAGAAACTAGTTTTGTCCGGACTCTTCATAGGATCAACTTTAGAACCTCCCCCTTAGAGGCTCAAGGCAGTGCCACCCTATGGCACTCCTGAGAAGTTCATTTCAAGGGAGCGCCTTTTTCCCCAGAGCCAATCTCAAAACACTTTATACTATACACATATAGTATTTCCCAAATCATACACCTAGTATGAATCTCATATAAATGCCTTTACACAAAATCGATTCTCAAAATCGATAATTCTCATATTAGGCTTTTCCAAATTCCAATATTGGTTTTACCCAAAAACCAAAACCCTTTCCAAAATTCAAAGGTTCCAAAAACCTTTCATCAAAATCATTTTCACAAAACCTTTTTATATATACATATATATAATAATCTTGGAAAATCTTTGGTTCAATTCATACTTGTATAAATTCTCTTCTTTTTTATTTTTATTCTTTAAATATTTCCAAAACCCTTCTCTTCTGGCAATAGATTCAATTAGAGGAGTTTTCCATATATAATAAAGATATATAACTTTGTTTATTCCAAATCAAATATTCAAATTAGATTACTTATAAAGTCATTTTCCAAATTATTTACTTTGATAAAGTAAATTTTAATCATAAAGATATTCCATTTTCACTTTATTTATTGTATATTTCTCAAAATTTACTTCCATTTGAAAAACCATATTACCGTTCTTATCCTCAAATTTCAATATCAATTTTATTCAAACCCGTATGATGTCCACATATCATTCGTACGCAATATCAATTTGATCGCTCACTCGATCACATAATTTCACTTCCGAACTAGTATTGTCCACCCGACTTCCTAGTGCAGACTCGGATCTGGTTTCCTAATCAGAAACCGTCATTCTCCTAGCATAGTCACAACTATGATAGAGAATATCCAAAACCAATCAAAAATCCATATCCAAGTTCGCCGTTGAAAATCGAGCGAAAAATCCCAACTCGGATAGATAATACTATCTCGAAATTCTGTGCTCGAATCTGGATCAAATCACTATGCGAATAGAATAATATACGTACATCCTACATATTTATCTTCATTGATTATCAATTAAATCAATTGCCTTTCTATTCATCCTCGCTTTGATCTTATTCACTTATTCACTTTTGCCTTAATCCCCATTTGGATAATCACTTCAATTCTTATCTCAGTTGGGTATTTAATCAATAACAGTTTGAACTCCGACCAATTTATATTTAGAAAATAGCTTGAAAAATTTTAAAAATAGATAAGTAGTTGAAAAATAATTATTACTTTATAAAATAGTTGTAAACAGTTAAGTAATTGTAAGATAATTGAAAAATAGTAATTATTTATAAAACAGTTGAAAATAGTTAAATAGTTCCAAAAGTAATTGTAAAACAAGCTTAAGATAGTTTTAGGTTTAAAAGCTGTATAGTAAATAGTTTGGAAAAATAGATTTATATTAAAACAATTTATTTGAAAATAGTCTAGAGTCAAACTGTTCAACTTCCCAATCTCCATTTCAATCAATTTCCCATTAAATTGATCCAGTCCCAATTCAAGTTGAATTATCCACAATTTCTTTCCTAAATTCAAATCAAATCCCATTTGATTTTAAACATATTCACTTTAATTACAATTCCAAATTATTTAAATTAATTTAGATTAACTCCATGAATCCACTTCAATTTCAAATCATTTCAATTTCCTTATGAATTAATCCCAATTCCTATTTGAATTTTATACTTATCCATCTTCAATTCTAGTTAATTCAGACTAAATTCAATTTGAACTAATGAAATCTGAATCTCAACTTTAAACCATCTCGAATTATATAAATTCGAGTTATTATTTCAAATGTTGATTTAATCCCATAAATCAAATTAATTAACCTTTACTTTTAATTTAACAACTTAAATTTTTAACAATTTTCAATTCTGAATCCAAATTTCATTTTAAATTGCCTTTACTTAACTTATTTCAAAGTTCAAATAAGAGTTCAAAACAATTTTAACTTAGAAATTCAATTCTTAACATTCAAATTTTCAGTTCAAAGTAATTTCATACCCTTAATTTCAAATTAAAGCTTAATTTCTCTTTTATCACAACAATGGATATATTACCACACTTCATTCCTTATCCATTTAAACAAATCAAGTTCACAATTTAAAGATTATTAATAACAATAGAATGACACAATCTAATTTATTTTAAAACATCCTTCCATTTTCAATTTCCAGATCTCAAACCCATTTTGAGATCACATAAACTCCCAATTCAAATTAACCATTTAACTTCCCAAGTTAAAACTAAATTTCATCTTGAAATTTCCAATTCAGGTTGCTTGTTAACTTATTTCACTTTCCCAAAGTTAAATTCAATTTTCTTAATCTAGACAACCTTACCCAATTTGAATTCCTATTTCAAATTTTAAACTTCACATTAATAATCTTATAAGTTCAAAAACTTATCACCTTGGATATCACATCTCATTTCAAATTTAAAACTCAACATTTAGAGTTTATTTCAAACCATCTTTGATATTATGTATATTCCTTATACATATTATTCCCTTTACACACCGAGTTATCCTTAAATTTTAAATCACCTTTGGTTTTTAATTCAAAACAGTTTTTAAACAACCCTTGTTTGCAACAAGTCTCTTTTTCCCAAATAATACTTATTTATTATTCCTTTTAGCACTTTGAAACAAATTCCAAATTTTCTGGCTTAGATTTAAAACTTCACAATCTAGATCATCTTCAGTTCCAATTTATAAGTCATACTTATCTAGAACATTTCATTTTGCTTACTCATTAATAAACATCTTATTATTAAACACAACAATCATTTATGATAATAACCAAGATTATCATATCTGGAAACCAATTCATTATTATCTTATTCTGAAACCCTTTTTCCAAATCCAAGATTTTAAATTCAGTTTAAATCCGTTTCAAACTTACCTTTATTTAATTTAAATTTGGTTGTATTTCTATCACCTCCTAATTTAATTCCAATAATTTTACAACCAATTTCCTTAACATTTATTAGTAAGAAATATTGCTCTATATATATCAAAATATATTCTTACATAAAATCATTTAAAATCTTTATATATGAAAATAACAAGTACGCTCTCATATATATATTACACTCAACTCATTCTAGGGTACTATCCACCCTATACTTAATGAGTATCCCCACCAGAGCCAAGGTTCTCGCTTAACCTCTCAACTCTGATACCAACTGTAACGACCCGGAATTTTCAATCCCGAAAATTCCAGATAGTTAGGGAAAGAAGAAAAGAGGTAGAAGAAGAAAACAGAAAACAAGACATAGAATCTTACATTCGCAGCGGATCAAAATATAATATCAAATAATACAGTTATACAAATGAAATTTGTACTTGTCAAATTACACTTTAATACATCAGAGATACAACATATACACAAACACTGGACAAATACAATCAACATGTCCCAGACAAACTACAATATATCACAGCAGAATACACTCCATACGTTCCTGCCATCCAGCTTGCCTCTTGAACTCCAGAACGTTCTTACCTGAAATCTGTAATACTCGATCTGACCCGAGCATTACATCAAAGTAACACTCGGGTTAGGCTGGAAACCAGCGTGAGTAAACCCATATAATTTGAAATACTAAATTCAAACTTAAAGGGAAAACCCGGGTAACTCGTACTTACTTCGAGTTCATTGCTTGATATGCTTAACGCTATTTTCACAAATCAAATTCTAAGTATTCTAACTTTGTTCAAAGGTCCATTTTATTCCATTCAATCTATTGATTTCACATGTCAAATTCGTATAGAATCATAAAGATTTCAAATCGAAGTGGTTTCGGGTATTACCGACACCCGACCCCGGTCTCTTCGATTTCACTACATCGTTAATTATAGTTTAAATGGATACTAACCAATCATAATATAAGGTATAATAATCACCAGCAAAACAATTATCGATAGAAAATTCACAAAATCACACTTTAACTTATCCCAGCATTTCCCAATACATCACACCCCATATCAAGGTTATCCCATAATCCAAGTCATCCAATCGTCCATAAGTAAAATTGATTAATTCATAATTAATTTAATTAATCTCCAATTAGATTAATTACTTCTTAAATTACTTGGATTACCTTAATCCTACTTACCTTACATTAATTACTTACAATCAAATTAATTAATCATTTATAATCATCCATCTTAATTTATCATCCTTAATTAATTATCTTATAATTATATTTAGTAATTGTCGTTTAATTAATCACTTAGATTAATTAGCCTTAACCATTCATATTAATTAATTCTTTCCTTAATTACTTTCATCAAGTAATTATACTTAACCAAATTCCATAAACGATTATCAATAATTAATTTATCTTTAATTACACTAAGTAATTAAATATTAATTACTTCACTAAGTAATCATTCTTCATAAATTACATTAAGTAATTATACTTAACAAATCAACAAGGGATTTCTTAAATTAATCAAACTAAATTAATTAGTTTAAACTAATCACATTAAACTTAAATTAATTACAATGAGTAATTAATTTCTTCAGTAAGTTCTTATACTTAAACAATTTCCACAATTGATTATCATTAATTAATTAATCTATTTAATTATTAAAAATCAATCACATCAATTAATTATTAAATAATCCTAAGTTAATGATCCACATTAACTATTAACAATCTTTTAATTATCATTTTCAAAAAAACTTTGAAAATGTTTACTTTTAGATTTACCTTTAAATTTCATTTCAAACTTAAGATTTTAAATAATTACACATTTATCTTTAACAAAATTTAACATAATTCAAAATGCCTTTTTAACAATTGTTAAAGAATACATATCTTATAAAAGGAAGTTGTATGAATTGTAAACCAATTTCATTTTAAATTCAAATCCTTTAAATAAAATACTTTAAACATTTTAAAGTTGTCAAACAATGTAAATTTCTACAAACTTTATTTATTTAAACTAGGAAACAAATTCAATTTGAATTCATAACATAAAATTTATTAAAACTTTGATTATGTCTTTGCTTCCAGATTTAAATCTAGTTTATATTGTAAAACTTGTCAGGTGTTAATACCTGAAACCAACAAAAGACCCAACCCAGACTTAAAACCCCCGAGCCAAGTCCTACAAATCTCGAACAAAACCCTTAACAACTCGAGTAAAAACCCGAGTACAAAACTCCTACACAAACCCTTCATCATCATCACCAAATATGCACCGTGCACCCTGCACCATCCACGGCGAGGCTCCGACCATCGCCTACTCTTCCCACATGTCGACTATCATTCCCAAATCAGATAAAGACCATCAAAACCTCACAATCAACTCGAAATCAAAATCGAGCTTTCAAGCTCTAACCTAGAACAACCCAGACCTGGAAAATTTCTTCGTCCTCCCAACCCTGACCACCAGAACGCCAGAGGTTCCGATCCCGACTTCGCCAACATCCCCTCTTCATATCCCCAGAGTTTTGACGAACTCGATCCACCAGAGATGTTATGCTGCACTAATTTCCGGTTACCCACTAAACTAGGTCTACTTATTTGAAATGATCACCGCTGCCGCTACAGTGATCATCCACTACCTCTGACAATTTTGTCACACTGTCACATCACTCCTCTATCACCAGACGAAAACCCGACCTCCCAGACCCTTTAGTTCATCAGAAATGGCCAAAAACTCAAATCCAGTTCCAGCCCAGAATATACATTCAAAACCAAACAAAAAGTTTTAATTTTACTTCTAAAAACCATGAATTTGGAAAATGTTTCGAATCATATGCCTGAAACAAAGATTTAAGATATTCGAATTTCTATAAAACCCAACATTTCCTGTTCTATTTTCTTTTTCAGAGCAGTTTCCAATTTAATTTATTTAAATAAAAATTTAAACTCTAATTTATGATTAAGCAAACAACTTAAGTTTAAATCCTAGGTTCTAACAGTAATGAGATCAAGAGATATTAAATTTTTGGTAAAATTTGTACCTGGAAATTGAAAACATGAAGACATAGATGCAAGCACACATTTACACATTCATATATACATACAGGAGCTCATTTGAATATATTCATCACATACTTATTTCCGGATATAAATAGGCAACCCATCTTATACTTAAGTTTGCAAAAAAAAAATTGTCACTCACCTGTTCTTGTAAAAGCAGAGAACAGAGCTTGGAAATTTGCTCTCTTTTTTCTTGAATTATAAAAACTGGAGGTTGATGTAATCCTGGAATCTGAAACTTAAGTGTTGATCTGCTACTTATTTGAGTGGCTCTAATTTCCTTTATTTTATAATGGTTGTTCTGATTTCTTTTACTTGTTGATCGAATGGGAAGAAACACAAGTAGGAAATATATATAGAGAAAATGTACTGCATCCTTTTTTTTATGTTGTATGCAGCAAGCTTCCTTCTTATCAAACTTGACTGAATAAGATTTTGTGTGGTTTGATTTAAGGTGTTTGTGGGCTTGGATTTGATGTATTGTATGCTTGAGATGATGGGCATTAAATGCTTATCTTCCTAAGTTCATACATGTATATTCATAATTTACTTGTGTACATTTGTTTTTATCAAAGGCATTTGCATTTGTTATCATACACATACACGTACAATCCTATACATACTCTCATATATACATTACTTTATTATTTTATATTATGTGTGTGTGTGTATTCATGATTATACAAATTTCCCATATATATTAGTTCATAAGAGTATACCTTCACATGCTTGTCTGTTTCTATATTTATATACATACACATATTATCTAGCATCATGAAGTTGTGGTTTTGTACATACCTATCTGTATATATTTCCCTAGATATTATATCTTAAGGAATGGTGGGGTTTTTATATATTTTCTTTTCAAAAATATCTATCAATCTATATGTACTAGATATTTTACAAGCCCCAATTTATATACTCTTAAATTAATATATAAGGTTAGGTATTTTAATTCGTCAGAATTTATTTGTTTGACTAATAAATATTAATATTTCAATGATTTAGTTCCATTAATTACCAATTAACAACCGTAAAAATCCGGGTCATCACACAGATTCTCGAAGATCTTCTTCGTGCTTGTGTGCTTGATTATGGAGGATCTTGGGAAGATCATTTCCATCTTGTCGAATTCACCTATAACAATAGTTATCAGGTATAATCTAATCTTCTGTTTTAAGATTATCTTAATCCTTTATCTATCTCATTCCATCTTTGAATTCAGGCCAGTATTAAAATGTCTATGTTTGTTGCTCTTTACGGACGACCTTGTAGATCTCCATCTTGCTGGATTGAATCCGGTAATCGTTTGGTTCTTGGTCCTGATATGATTTTGGAGGCTTCTAAGAGAGTTGAGGAGATTAAGAAGAAGTTGCGGGTTGCACAGGATAGGCAGAAGAAGTACGCTAACAGGCATAGGCATAGTTTCGAGTTTGCTGTTGGTGATCGGGTTTTCCTTAAGGTCTCTCCCTTAAGGAATGTCATTCGCTTTGGTTGTAGAGGGAAGCTTTCTCCTAGGTTCATTGGTCCTTTCCGCATTGTGAAAAGAGTTGGTTCTTTGGCTTATCGTCTGGATTTTCCTGACAAGCTTTCTGGAATGCATGATGTATTCCACGTCTCGCATCTTCATCGGTATTTTCATGACCCATCTCTTATTGTCCAGCCTTCAGCTCTTGATAGTTTGGATATTGAGCCTAATCTGACTGTCGAGAGGAAGCCACTTTGTATTGTCGATAGAGGTACGAAGCAGCTAAGAAGGAAATCTGTTAGTCTGGTCAAAGTACAGTGGAGTACAGATGATCGAGATTGTACCTGGGAGACGGAGGAGAGCATTCGTGCTTCGAATCCAGAATTGTTTATTTCAGGTACTATTTGCCTTTCTATCTTGCTTTTCCTTATTTTTTCTTGTTTCGTTCTTTTCGAGGACGAAAAGGTTTGAGTGGGGGGAGTGTAACAACCCAAAATTTTTGCAAATATGTTTAAAATAGATTTTTATTTCAAATTTTATTTTTAAAACATTTTAAAAGTGTAGTTGTAATTTTCCAATATTAGTTGTATTTTGTTTACAAATTTTAATTCTAGTTTCCATAAAATAAACTATTTTCTTTATTTATTTTCCTATTTTCCTAAGACTATTTATTTATTTTAATTTCTACATTATTTTGTTTTAACTTTTATTTTATCTACTTGATTTTCTATTGGTTTATTTTGAATAAATGGATTGGAAATTCAAAGAGACAAAAGCTTTTAAAACTTGTGACTTTTCCATTTCTTGTCTTTTCATTTGCTTGGCCGTCCATTTCCTCTAGTATAGCCATGCATTTCATTTGCTTATTCACATCAAAAACTTCCCATCTCATCATCATTCTCGGCCATCCTCATTTCTGAAAATAAATATGTAAGTTAATGGCTTCCTTTTCCTACTTTTTCTCTTCATTTTCATTGATTTTGCCTTGTTCATCTACATGTTTGCTCATCCATAACCCCTTCACTCCTCCACCGACCACCACCATCATCTCCTCCTCATCATCCATGGCCTACAACCTCCTCTTCCTCTGTCCAGACCAGGCCATGACCACCTTATTGAACAAACACCACAAAAACTTGCAAAACCCTTGCAAATTGCATAGCCGAGCCTTTATCCCATCACCATCTCATAGTTTGCCTCATCCACCACCCTTTGCTCCACCACCAGCACATGACATCACCTCTGGACATCACATCAGCCTCTGACCAGACCTGTAGTGGCTTGGCCGAGCCCATATTGCCCATAGGCTGAGCCTAGATGCAACCCAAAACTCCACTTTTATGCCTTGACCTTTGACATTCCATGCTTGTAACTCCATTCTCTTCACATTCCCTATGCTAGCCATGCCAAAATGACCCATACCCGAGCCTTGTTCCTCAAATTTGAACCATGGCCGAACCTATAACATCATCGCCGAGCAAACCATGGAGTAGTGGTCAAGCAATCTTGTGTTAAAAGCTTAGTGATGTCATTTGTTAACTCTAATTTCCATTTTTGGTTCAATTTAATTTTTTTTGTTGAATATATATTTATATTTCTTTGTTTATTTGTTGTATACAAGATTAATATCTTGGCTCTCTCTCCACTTGAATCCAAAGTCGTGCTATATCGTGTTTTCTGGATTTATTTGTGTGTTTTGATTTGCTAACTTCAGCTTGAAAATGTGAGTTATTCACGCTTGACATTCATACTTATAGAATTGTGAAACGATAACAAGTGAATGTGCAAAACTATTATATCATGGTATACCTGCCTGTGATATGTATTATATGATGTTAAACCCTGTTATAAACCTGTCACATCATCTGCTATGTTATATTCTGTTATACTATTTATTTTATTATGTTTCTCACACTGCAAGTTCCCTGTAGAATAGAATCACTATGAGTTGATATGATACATACCCGAACAGACTTTAGAATAGGGAAAAATCGTTATGGGCTGAAATGATAGGACTGAGCGATTTTTATTTAATTTCATTGACTTGGGATTGCGGGTTTGAAATGATAGAACCTGGATTTTTCTTTGTAAATTACGGATTGAAATGATAAATTATCCGTATCACTTGACCTAGGTTAGAAAATATTATACAGAACCGTGGTTATTTTATATATTTTTCTGGAAAGTTTTAAGTATTTTAAAATGTAAAAATATGATAATATTATTTAAATTGAATTTAAAATGATTTAATAAAGGGTTAGTGATTTTTCTATAAGTTAAAAAATGTTAAATAAATAAATGATTAAATTGTAATTTGAAATATAACTTAATTTGGAAATTTGTAATTTGGTTTAAAATGAAAGTTTAAGTAAAGAAAATAAAATGGAAATTAAGTTTTATTTATGAAATGGAAATTTAAATTTAAGTGTTAAAGTAAATTGTTAAAAATGAAAAGAATGGGAAAATGGTAGACTTAAATTTAATAAGTGAAATTATTGGAAAATTTGATTTTTATTGTAAAATTTTTCTTTATAAAATCATAAGTTAAAGGGTATTTAAATGAACATTTTGAAGTGGAAAAATATGATTTTTATAAGTTAAAATGGTTAAAATTGAAGTTTATTTGTTTCTGAAATTTTATTATAAATCTGGAAATTGAATTAGTAGCACTTCAGAAATGCTATCATTTCCGAAATTAACTTAAAATCTAAAGTAAAGGATACTGCAGCACTTTGTAAGTGCTGTGGTTGATGCAAATGAACTAAAGGCTAAATTAACTAAGGGCTACTGTAGCACTTGGTAAGTGCTGTGGTTGCTGAATTAAAACTAAAACCTGAAACTAATAAAAGAGCTACAGTAGCACTTGATAAGTGTTGGAGTTGGCTGAAATGAAGATTTTCAAATGTAATTGAACTACCGCAACAGTTAATAAATGTTGTCTTTGCTGAATTTAACTTGTTTTCAAATGAAACTGTACAACTACACCAGTTTATAAATGCTATCTATGCTGAAATGAATTGTTTTTAAATATAACTTACCGCAGCTTTTTCTAAGTGCTGCGAAAAGCTGAAATTTCAATGGTTTAAAGTATTTAACTGAATAAATGAGCTTAGAAAGGGCTAAATTTTTGGGAATTGAATATTTGATTTGTAATTATAATGACTTTACTTTTAAATGGTTTAAATGATGTATTTTGATTTGAAATATAAGCCAATTTGAAATGTATAACCATGGGTTATAATAACGATTGGTTGTTAAAGAGACCGGGATCGGATATGGACATACTCTTTGTCGATACCGAAAACCACTTTAACAACTGTGTACGCAGTGGAGATTCCAGAATGAAGTAGGATGGTGGCGACGATCCTATTGGGGTATGAACGTGGACCCGACTCCCGTGAGTTGGCTTAAGGTGGCTAAAACAGGAGCGATCTCGAGCCAAGTGAGGTCATTCCTCCGATCGGGCACATTCCTTAGATATTATACTCTTACCTTGTGATTGATTTGATGGCCATCTTCGATTTTGATTTGGGAGTGTGTTCCGAGGTGGGCGGTAGGGGCTGCTACGCGTTTCCACCAGCCCGTGTGCGTAATTGGTATACTACTCTGGCATTGCCTTGTGTGCCGTGTCACCTACCATAGCAAGCTTTACTACGAGTTTGGTTTTCTCCCGTAGCCCATGGAGTATTTAGGGTAGCTTCCCGATCTGGTGGTATGCTGATACTGGATGGACTACTGGGACTATTACGTGTTAAGGTGGAAAATGTAAAGCCTTAATGCTATTTAAAGTATGTTTATTTTACTATTAGACATTATGATAATAGCGAATATTACTACATAGTAAATAGTTTTACGGATCCTTAGAGGATGGGCGGTCCCAAGCATCCTTTAAGTTAGTTGTGCATTTATTGCAGTTTACTTGAGTTGTTTTACATTGTATAAGTATGTATGTCCTGACTCGAGTTTTTGTGTTTTTATTTACGCTCGGGTTAGCCTGAGTATTCACAACTTTGGATTTTACTTTCTGGAGCTAGGAATCGCTGGAGATTCTGCTTATCTAATTATTTATCTATTTCAGTTTCAGTTGTTCTATTTCAGCTGTTGTATTAGTGGACTTCTATGTATTTGGCATTTCTATTGTATTTGTTTTCAGACTGATATTACGTATTTGTTTTGAGACTTTGTTATAGTAGCTTCATGAACTATGTCACATACCGAAATTTTCGACTTTCGAAAATTCAGCATCGATACTCACTTTATCGACTGCCGAGCAATCGAGTGCCGGAAACTCCAAGAGTGAGGGTTTTAAGAAAAAGAAAAAGTAGAAGAAGAAGAAGATAGAAGAAAAAGAGAAGAAAGAAGAAAGAAGAGAACAACACATCAGAACAGAAAACAATATCATAATCTTACACATCGCAGCGGAACAATATATAATAGATAAACACTAGTCTTTAAAAACAAAGAACTATATCAGTTTATACATACATCAATCATCAGAGTCAATATACAACAATGGACAGTTATATAAACTTGTCCTCATACAGAATACACAACGGAATAAATACTATCAGATACAAATACTACGTCTCGTCATCCAGCTTATCTCCAAGCTCCAGAATATCCTGATAACATAACTCTAGGCTGCCCGTGTGGAAATTGGTGGGCACCCAGAGTTTAGAAGGGAAACAATAAACTCCGAGTCAGTCATGGTGACTGGTGTGAGATCGTAAAACAGTTATTTATCTTTAAAATAAACAACAGAAAATTTTAAAGTCAATTCGCAATGCTTTTTGGAAAATGAAACTACCATAAGACCTCCCGCCACACACACAATGCAAACGCAGACTTGGAGGAGATTTCTTCTTATGATAGTCAAAGATGCTTACTACGCGAAAATCAAATTCTTTTTGATATTATTATTAGTGCATAGTGTAGAAAACATTTCGAAAGTAGAATATTAATCTTAGCCAACATACGACCAGTATCGTATGCCTACTATAGCTACCATCTAAACAGTGGTGACCACCGTACGTAAATGGCAGGTTCTACAACTAATACCGTACAAAGTTCGTATTGGAGTTTGGATTTCCAACAAATGGTCAGGCTAAGGAACTTCCTATCCACGATGGGTACGTCCCTGGAATAGACGACCCGAGAACCTAACCGGATCTCTGCCAACACAAGGCCGGGTTACCTCTGCAAAAATAGGTAACTACTGACACGCGTATGCCATCCCCCGATCGTCACCGATCTTCCCGAGGATCCCCGATTCGCAACAAACCACATAGATAATAATAATGCAGTAACCACAGAGGTTAAGTATCTGGGCTCCATACCATGATACCACCTTTATCCAGAAGGAATGACATACACTAAGGGGCGCTACTCCCTAGAACCTTGCTGCATTCTTCCTGTTTCGACCATTTCCGGGGTGTGAGGCTCGATGAAGTCTCGTCCACAAAGCTACGCTTTCTCAAAAAGCCCTGCTTCGAGTCAAACAAAATGATCAACCTATGATCACAAAGATATAAGATCAAACAAATGATCATATCACAAATGATCAAACACCGATCATTTCACAGCAACACTCAGTATGCCACGTTACCAAATTGGGATATATCGCTGATAAATTTCAACTACATAACCTCTGAGCTCGTACGTCTCAGAGAAGGGTGTTAAGCTAAGAGAATAAATTCTCCGCCACCAACAGAAATGTATTTGAAAGAAATCAGCTTTATATCTCAAATTGTAACGTCAGACACACAATCCATACAAGTCTGTTCCGGGATCGAACAGAACCGAAGGCACTTCTCACGAAGCCCTTGCACATCCGGATAATTTTCAATCACGTCAGGACTTCCCGTCACTAAGGGTGATAAAACCTCTAAATCGAAGATCAGTCGATGTAGAGTAACTCGACGGTAATCCTTCCGTTTTCAAAAATATCCGGTCTTCAACACCGGTCTTCGAATGCAATTCATAACGACGTATCACATATTCGGAATGGGTTATACGACCCCATGGTCCTTTCCCGGCTAACCCGAATAGTGAGCGTTTATTTAAAATAAGTGTGGCATTTAATTTCATCCAAATTCACAACAAATACCTACTCAAGGTAATTATTGATAGTCGGTTATTTAACTATCAATAAAGATGCGCAACATCATCAGATTCCAAATAATTTTCCAAATTATTTTATCTTCCAAAATATCTTTACTCGATATAAAATTTCCACATTTCAAAAATAAATCGATATTTATTTTTAAACGAATTCCCATTCCTTTTATAAATTCCATAGTGAATCTATATTTTCGAATATCTACTGATATTCGATTTTCAAATCGATTTCAATATTCATTTCCAATTTATCTTTACAAAGATAAGTCTCAAAACGTTCATTTCATATTGGAAAAGTATTTCCTTACTTATTAAATAATAAGTATTTCACAAATCTATTTATTTTCAACATTTGAAAATATTCGATATACTTAAATCAAATTAAGTATATATTCATTCTTTAAGGAAATCTATTTTCTATAACAACATCAATTTGAGTCAAAACGAATGTTACGTAAAACATCGTTACGACGACTCAAAAATCACTAGTATAGGGATTCGAAATTTTGATAGATATATAAATCCCAATACTACATCAAAAACATTTCCTTTCGGAAATCATTTACTATAACAACAGTGTTATAGTCCACCATTTCCTTAAATTTCTCGAAAACGTCTATTTCAACAAGAACTGTTGAAATCTATGTTTTCGATATTTAACACATTTTTAAAACATCGTTAAAAACTATTTAACTTCATTTTTAAAATATCACTTCTTCAAAAATGAATCCATTTTATTCAATAATATATTCACTGTCCAAAATCGTGAATATATCTTCTTTAATAATCTCCCATATTTAATTTATCAAATTCAATCTATTTCGAATTTATAAACACGTTTATAAATTCTATTTCCATTTATAAAAACTACAATTTATAAATCTTCTTTATTAACTAGTTCAATTCATAACTCAATTTTTATACTAACGGTCCATCTTATAAGTTAATACTTATAATTCATTTATTTTCAGAAATCGTTCTTTTAAAACTTTACAATTGTAAAGTTCATCCCTTTATAAATCATTTTAACATCATTTCCATTTTAAATTCACATTCCCTTATTTCAATTGGATTCATTTTTCCAAATATTCACTTTTGAATCTAAAATCGGATTTCAAATTAATTTCTAATTCTACTTTAACTCCAAATCAATTACAATTTGATTTCTAAATTTATTTTTCACTACTAAAATAAATTCTTATTCTTTTCAAATTATTCAATATCCTGTTTTTAAAGGGATTCTTCAAATTGAGATCATTTTACATTGATTTCCCAAATTATTTCAATTTACAAATTAAATTCCTAATTGGATTTCCAACTTATCTCTTTTTAAATAAATTCCTTTTTAAAGAAAACAAATTTCAATTGTTTCTTTCAATCTATTTAAAAATCCAAATTTTAAATTAAATTCTTCAAATTATAATCCCTATTTTACGAAAACCATTTATTTAGCATTTTCACTTTATTCTGGAATTTATTCAATACGATTATACTTTAAAAATTCCTTTCTTCAAAATTTCTTCAATTTCAAAAAATTGATTCACTTAGAAATTTTCTACTTGAATTTCAAAATTCAATTTCGTTTATCTTTGGAATCCAATGATGTCGAAACATCCATTCAGCTAAATTTTAGCTTTCAAACAATTTCCATATATCAATATGATTAATATAATCATTCACAGATTCATACCACAGTATAAATAAATTAAATCAATGTGAGGGGTCCAGTTGGATCCCTCCAACCTGTTTCCCTGCATCCAAAGACGTCAGCACAATACCAATTCCGCTCCAGTACGGAATTATCGCGGTATATAGGTTTTTTTATAAATCCGCTTACTAACGGCGCAATAGGGTCTCATCCGCTATACGAGGCGGGAAATCATCAATCCAATATATACATATGCCAATATGTATATATTGCTATATATAATAGATATATCCTACTATATCTAATATCACACATCAATAGAAATCAATAACTGCAAAAATTCCACATTCAATTTGAGTGAGAAAAATCTCACCTGTTTATATTTGCAATCCAATTTCGATCCCAGTTTGTTTCCTTGATTTCACAGGTTTTGACCTAGTATAAATAATTATACAATTCGTTAATATTCGAAATAAATCGAACAATTCAGTTTGCCATTTACAGATTTTAATTCGACTGATAGTTTTATTTTATTCCATCATTTCATTTTTTTTTCTTTTCAACTTAACTATAAATATAGCCATTTACAGTTCAATATAAATTTTTAAACTCACGATACGCTGTTAAAACAAAAGGAAAAATATTTTTCATTGAAACTAAAATTTTAATTCAACTAAAAATTTAGTTTTAAACAACTTTCTTTACTGTAAACTGCATATAACATTTATTAACTAAATTAAAAATGGAATACCTCACGGATAACTCGCTGCCACAAACCCAAGCAAGATTTGGATCGGCGAAACCATCGAGTGCCCCAAGTCATGCTCGCGAGCTCCACCACTCCACAATCCCAAAACTGCTAAATACCTCACCTCGAACCACTGTACCACCCAGCTTCGATCGACTGGACGACAAGCATTCCAGCCTTCCTTCCCATACCACTGCCTCGTCTATCGCGACGAACAGCCTGCCCGAAATTCCAAGCTCGAACCATAATTCGCTGCCTTCACTTCGACGAACCAAAAATCGCTGCCTCTGGAATCACAGCGCTGCCCTCCTCTCGCGACCACGTCGCCTCACCATTTACGAGGACCAATCCCCAACCTGCTCGTCGCTGCCGCCGAAGATTTCGATCCCCCAATCCATCGCCTCGCGACTTCACAGTGCCACCTTCGTCGCCGCGCGTGACTGCGAGCACGCCTCCACGCGACCATCTACAGCGCCGGCCTCACGAGGCTCTCCTCGCCCTCCGCCACGCGAGACTCCAACTCGACTGGATCGCGAAGACCTCACCACCCAACTGCACGACTTGATTCGAATGCGAATCCCTAATCGAGTTCGAATGATTTTTGATTTTGTTTTCGAATTTTAATACGAAAGGGGGGGATCGGTTTTGATAGTCTGTAGAATGAAGATGAGAGAGGGAAGAGACTCGTCTTCGGTTTTTGAATGTGAACGAGGAATGGGAGAAGAACGAGATTTATTTTCGTCTGCCATTGTTTTTCTTCGACTTAGCCACTGTCGATTTTGAAATCGAACGAGTATTTGGGTTTTATTTTCGTGAATGAATTGGAAGGAGAGGGGGAAACGAAATAATGTTGTCTTGTACGAGAGGAGGCAACTAGGTCGACGGAAATCAGATAATAGGGTGTGTTGATTTGAGTGTATAAATTTTATATTTAAATTAAATCGGTTAATTATTGTCTCGGCGTTTATATCTTGTACGATCACACGATAGCTCCGAAAGCTACGAGATTTGAAATTCGACAATAATTCAATATTACGGACCCAATGGAACTGGTTTCGTCAAATTCCGAGACTGTTTGAAAATTGACTATTTTTAAATATCGATTCGAACAATTAAATTTCAAAACTGATCAAATCAATCCGAAATTGGATTCTGAAGCTTCTGTTATCTTCAGAAATATCAATATATATTTTACAAGCGTTCGAAATATTTTTCTTCGGCTTAAAATTAAAGATTCAAATTTTTATCCAGTTTCAATCGATTAAATTTTATCATTTAATTGCGGATTTCAAAATTATATCGGGGACACAAATTAAATCATCGTTTAAATATTTAAAATTAATTAAATATTCTCAATTTAATTCGTTCAAAATTCCGGGTCGTTACAGACTTCCCCCCTTAAAAGAATTTCGTCCTCGAAATTACAAGTTAGGAAAAAATGGTTCTCAACTCGTCTATCATTTTCCACAGTCCAATAGTTTTATCAATTCATCAAAACAAATCTCTCTACTCAAGATTCGTTATCATTTCAACTAGTTTTCCAATTTCAATTATAAGTTCAAACAACATTGATTAACTTCTAAATTCAAATTCAAGTTTAAATTCAAATTTAAACTTTCATAATTTCTCAAAAAATTTCTAACGCCCTAAATTTTCGAAAAATTTCGCCAACGTCTCCTTTGCGCGGCTAATACGGCACGACTACAAAACGTCCCTACGGACTCTCAGATTTCAAAAAGAAAAAGAAAAAGCCAAGCGGCTAGACAAGAAATCATCAAAAACTCATATTATAATTCAAATACGTACCTTTTGTCGAGCAATTCAACTTTATCTTTGAAATCAAATCCAATTCATTCACACCTGTATATCCTACTAGCCATAATATCTAGTTACATATATTCAAACTATTTCGTTCAATCTTACATTTCAATTTCATTTGAATTCAATTTCACATTTCAATTTCCTATCTGAGTTAAGTTCATCATTCAATTCAAGTTGGATTCTATTTATCTTCTGAATATTGAATTTACCAATTATCTTTCATTCACAACTGTATCATTTTAAATTAGTTTCATTTACTAATTTATCACAAATTGTAATTCACTTTATTCAAATTTGTTTTCAACATTCAGTTTCAATTCCATTCACTTACAATTGTAAATTCCATTCATTTGAAATTTATTTCTTCTTACTTGAATTTATTTGCAATTCCGAACCATTCTTTTATTTAGTTCACAATTCAAGTTTCAATTTAACTAATTCAACTTCCATTTCTGTATTTCGTGAATTAATAAATTATCAAAGTAGCTTATTCGGATTCAAGTCTCATTTCATTTTCAATTTCAATTCTATCGCTTACAGATTCGCAATGAATCTCAACTTTCAATTTTACTTTCATATGGTATTCCAGAATCTTACCAACATTTCAAGGCCATTTTGAAAACAAATCAAATTATCTTTTGAATTTCAAAACAAAACCCAAATTTTTCAAACAACTTTCATTTAAAACAACTTGGCAGCAATTTCTCTTTTGGAAACCCGAAAATGAACACCAACGATGCCGCGGTCATCATCGAAGTTATTTTCCAGCGATCGAAAAGAGTTTAGAGCTTTTCATTCCTTCAAAACATTTTTCAAAACCTTCGAAATTCATTTTCAAATCAAAAAGACTTTAAACTTCCAAATCTCCAAAATTTTCAAATCCTTTTCAAAACATTTCCAAAAACTTCTCCGGAATTCCGTTTCAAATTACAAATCACATTTATAATTTACATTCTTTAATTTCATTCGTATATGAATTTATTTCTTAACTTTGGAGTTTCGATTTCAATTTCTTATTCAATTTCAATGATGATAATTCACTATTATTACTTCCTAACATCCATGCAACCATATACCATAGTACTTTATAGAAAACATTTCTTTTCTATACAAAAATAGCTTTGGGTAAAATTATTTCATTTACCCTATTTCAAAACAATACTGTGCCGAATTGTTCTATTCGAGTGTTTAGAGATCCCTATCAATGATCGTTAATTACTCGTATTGACCAGAATCCATATACCACTCAATAAATCAATCATCACAATATAAAACAATTTTTATATTCAATAACAAATACGCGCTCATATCTATTATTACACTCAAACTCATTCTAGAGTGCTACTGACTCTATCTCTAATGAGTAACACCCAACAGAGCAGGGTTGTCGCTTAACCATATGCTCTGATACCACTTTGTCACATACCGAAATTTTCGACTTTCGAAAATTCAGCATCGATACTCACTTTATCGACTGCCGAGCAATCGAGTGCCGGAAACTCCAAGAGTGAGGGTTTTAAGAAAAAGAAAAAGTAGAAGAAGAAGAAGATAGAAGAAAAAGAGAAGAAAGAAGAAAGAAGAGAACAACACATCAGAACAGAAAACAATATCATAATCTTACACATCGCAGCGGAACAATATATAATAGATAAACACTAGTCTTTAAAAACAAAGAACTATATCAGTTTATACATACATCAATCATCAGAGTCAATATACAACAATGGACAGTTATATAAACTTGTCCTCATACAGAATACACAACGGAATAAATACTATCAGATACAAATACTACGTCTCGTCATCCAGCTTATCTCCAAGCTCCAGAATATCCTGATAACATAACTCTAGGCTGCCCGTGTGGAAATTGGTGGGCACCCAGAGTTTAGAAGGGAAACAATAAACTCCGAGTCAGTCATGGTGACTGGTGTGAGATCGTAAAACAGTTATTTATCTTTAAAATAAACAACAGAAAATTTGAAAGTCAATTCGCAATGCTTTTTGGAAAATGAAACTACCATAAGACCTCCCGCCACACACACAATGCAAACGCAGACTTGGAGGAGATTTCTTCTTATGATAGTCAAAGATGCTTACTACGCGAAAATCAAATTCTTTTTGATATTATTATTAGTGCATAGTGTAGAAAACATTTCGAAAGTAGAATATTAATCTTAGCCAACATACGACCAGTATCGTATGCCTACTATAGCTACCATCTAAACAGTGGTGACCACCGTACGTAAATGGCAGGTTCTACAACTAATACCGTACAAAGTTCGTATTGGAGTTTGGATTTCCAACAAATGGTCAGGCTAAGGAACTTCCTATCCACGATGGGTACGTCCCTGGAATAGACGACCCGAGAACCTAACCGGATCTCTGCCAACACAAGGCCGGGTTACCTCTGCAAAAATAGGTAACTACTGACACGCGTATGCCATCCCCCGATCGTCACCGATCTTCCCGAGGATCCCCGATTCGCAACAAACCACATAGATAATAATAATGCAGTAACCACAGAGGTTAAGTATCTGGGCTCCATACCATGATACCACCTTTATCCAGAAGGAATGACATACACTAAGGGGCGCTACTCCCTAGAACCTTGCTGCATTCTTCCTGTTTCGACCATTTCCGGGGTGTGAGGCTCGATGAAGTCTCGTCAACAAAGCTACGCTTTCTCAAAAAGCCCTGCTTCGGGTCAAACAAAATGATCAACCTATGATCACAAAGATATAAGATCAAACAAATGATCATATCACAAATGATCAAACACCGATCATTTCACAGCAACACTCAGTATGCCACGTTACCAAATTGGGATATATCGCTGATAAATTTCAACTACATAACCTCTGAGCTCGTACGTCTCAGAGAAGGGTGTTAAGCTAAGAGAATAAATTCTCCGCCACCAACAGAAATGTATTTGAAAGAAATCAGCTTTATATATCAAATTGTAACGTCAGACACACAATCCATACAAGTCTGTTCCGGGATCGAACAGAACCGAAGGCACTTCTCACGAAGCCCTTGCACATCCGGATAATTTTCAATCACGTCAGGACTTCCCGTCACTAAGGGTGATAAAACCTCTAAATCTAAGATCAGTCGATGTAGAGTAACTCGACGGTAATCCTTCCGTTTTCAAAAATATCCGGTCTTCAACACCGGTCTTCGAATGCAATTCATAACGACGTATCACATATTCGGAATGGGTTATACGACCCCATGGTTGTAACGACCCGCCATTTTGGACCATTCGCATCCATTATAAGTGTCTAGGTAGACACTCATGCCGGAGTTGAATTGCTCAAAATACCGCGTTGTTAATTTAAATTGGCAAAACTAAACATATACAGAAAATAGATATAATCACAGATCACAGACACAGAGTAATAAATGCAGCGGAAATAAAAGAGATAGTAGTTCATGAAGCTACTATATGAATATATAAAAATACATCAGAGTTTACAACAGAAGAGCAATATGATACATCAGAGTTAAACCAGATACAACGGAAGAGTAACAGATACAAATCAGAATACATCACTGGAATCATCGAATATCTGAAAGCTGGATAGATTGTTGGATCTCCAAGCGAAGCTCCAACTCCAAAGGTGAGTCTCGAAAACTGGTACACTCAGTCTGACCCGAGCGTAAAGCAAAATACAAAACACTCGAGTCAGGATTAACATTCTTATATTAATAAATCCAACTCAAGTGAAATAACAATTGAAATACAAGTAACTCAAAGGATGTTTGGAATAACCATCCTTTAAGGATCCGTTAAACTATCTACTAGGTAGTAATGTACGATAAGTAAATAATGTCTATCAGTAATATAAAGATATCAAAATAGCGTTAAGTCATGGCCCATTCCACCCTTAACACATTTTTATTCCCACAAGCATATACAAGACCGTAGTTTCCCCAAAACCGGAAGTCACCAGAGGGCAATCCATATACTCAAGGTACAAATCAAAATCGTAGTGGTCGTGCATAAATGGAATACAAGTATGACAAGGCACGTGAGGCTATACCCAAGGTAGTGATACTACCGTTCGTGTGACGACCCGACTTTCCACTCCCGGAAAATCGCATCGATAGTAAGAAAGAAAGGGGTGAGAAATAGAAAAGAGAAGAAGAGAAAAGAAAACAACAACAGATACTCACAGCGGAAACGAAACGAAATATAATATATCACATAAATATTACATAGTATCATATACATCATCTATCAGAGTTACACAGATTACACATCACATACTAGACAGTTATAAACATCTGTCTAGTTATTACATCTCAACACAATACAGATCAATACAAAGATCAACACAGCGGAAAACTACTATCTATATCTACAACGCCGAAGCCTCCTGCTCCATTGCTCCTCCAGATTACTCGTCAAAGCTAAACCTGAATCCCTTGGCTACTCGTAAAAATTTGAGTACCCAAGAGTTTATAAAACAGAAATAAACAACTTGGGTCAGACATGGGTCTGGTGTGAGTAACAGGTTAAACTTGTTTAACTTCAAAACCTTTTTGAAAGAAAAGGTATCACGTAAGACTCCCCACCAATAAATATGGGTAAGTTTTTACCTTACGCTAACCAAAACATTTGATAGGAAATTCGATTGTATTATAATAGGGTCTAGGGTTTTCAAATAAATATTCACATAGCCGAAATTGTTACATTCATTAAATTCCAGCATACATAAGTATACAATCAAGTCCGAGATCACTTATTGGAAATTGGATTCCCTACAATGGCAGGGCTACCGGGGTACCGCCCGTCACAGTACGTGGCCTAGATCACCGTACCGAGGATCACTCCCAATCCCCTGCAACACAAGGTCGGAACATCCCTTACTGGATAATTCCCGCACAAGATACCCCACGGTTGTCATGACCAACCGCACACACTAAGTTGAAAATAGAAAGGGACATCTAGACAGAGGTCATCTTGTCCTACTTGGGTGCTACCCACTAACCTTGCTGCACCTCCCCTGTTTTAGCCATTCCCGGTTTGTGAGGCTTGAGGTCACGATTACCTTAGAAAAGAACACATCACTTAGAATGCTCATCGTCCACCTGACGATGTGCTGAAAGCATTCAATCCATACAAGTTCGTTCCGGGTTCGAACGAAACTGAAGGCATTATCTCGTTACACTCGTTTTGGAATCACCCTCAGAGTTAACGACAATAACCCTTGCACTCTGAATCTTCATCTTCACTTGATTCACGACCTATCGTTAATTTGGATCGATGTGGTATTCGGATCTCCAGACCTGGAAATCCGGTATACGGAAACCCGATCCCGGTCTCATCGAAATCCAAAACGTATCTTTTAAGGCCAAGTTGTTTTAAAGGTTAAAACAATTTAATTCAATTATCTTTATACACTTAGAAAGATAATTCACAATAGATAATCAACATTATCAATACCATCAGATAATCCATATTATCACAATTTAATTAAACATCCATATCACATAGCATATATCTCATCAGAGATATCAATCAAATGCAAAGCATTCAGTATTATCATCCATCCATAAGTAATGATCTATATCATCTCTAATTAATTTAAAGTTAATTAAATTAATTACTTCATTTTATAAATCCTTCTTACTTAAACATTAATTAATTACAAATTAATTAATTATCCTCTAATTACCTTTTTCAATTAATCATCTTTGATTAATTATCTTTTAAATTACCTTCAAGTAATTTATCTTTAATTAATTACTCAAATTAATTAACCTTAACCACTTATAGTAATTAACCTTTAATTACTCCATTAATTAATTAACTATAATTAATTAAATTAATCACTATAATTAATTATATTAAACCTTAATTAATTACATTAATTAATCACTTCATTTATTAATTATACTTAATTAATCAATCTTAATTACATCATTAATTATATTAATTAATGACCCTTGATTACAACTTAATTATTAATTACTTTAATTAAATTACATTAAGTAATTAACTTTAAATTAAACAACATTTATTAATCACCTTGATTAATTTTCAATCAGTAATTAACTACCCTTAATTACTTTCATTTACTAAATTAATTCTCCTTAATTAATTTCTTAATTAATCCCTTGATTAATTATTCAAAGTAATTAAACTCAAATTACTTTCCTTAATACATAACCATTCAATTAATTACTTCAAGTAATTATCTTATTATTTACTTCCTAAATAATATACCTTATTAATTACATTTAAGTAATTATTTATCAAATCATCTCTTGATTATTCTAAATTAATTAACTTAATTAATTAACTTAACTAATCATATTAACTTAATTAATTACAAATGAGTAATTAATTTCTAAATTACTTCCATTAAGTAATTACATTTAAATAATTTCATAAAGGATTATCCTTAAATTAATTAATCTAATTAATTATTAAAATTAATCAAATTAATTATTTATTAAATAATCTCAAGTTAATGACCTTCATTAACAATTATTTAATTATTTTTCTTAAGTAATTAACTTAGATTAATTATTATTAATTTCAAATTAATAAATCTTAATAACCAATTTAATTAATCTAATTTATTTAGTTAATTAAGTGTTAACCATAACTTAATTAATATTTAATTACTTTATTAATTAATTCTTAATCATTAATTAATACTTTAATTCATAATACTTAATTATAAATTAATCATTCCTAATTTATTTATCTTAATCATGTTTAAACAACATTTCTAAACTCTTTTATTTTACAAGTTAAAGAAATTCCTCATCTTATAAATAACTAAAGAATTTGAATCAAATTTACCTTTAAATTATATCCATTTAATATACAATTTAAACACTAAAGTTATTTAAAACAATTTAATTTAAAAACTGCTTTTATTTTAAATCTGAGATTCAGATTTAAACTAGATTTCAAATTAAACTTTTAGATTTAAAATCCCTGTTTAAAAATTTCTTTACAAATTCAAATTTAGTTTAAATTTTTATAAACAGACAGTTTTGAACCTGTCAACTAAAAGTGCTCGAGTCCACCTAAATTACTTCGAGTCGTAGCTCTGAAAACTTCGAGCCACTCACCTGAACAACCCGAGTACGACTCGAGAATGTCTTCTTCCCCAACACTTAAGCATTCCAGAAATAAACCTATCCCTTGCAAATTTCTTCGAGTCGAAGCCCAAAAACTTCGAGTCTTTCCCGTACGATACTCGAACAAAACGCGAGAACTACCTCTGTTAAAACCCAGACTTCACCAATGTACAAAGAAATACATGTGCACGTGCACCATCGATCGTCAGAGCTCCGGCTTCCATTTCCATCGTCGACAAGTCCTCTTCGACCACCTCCACCCATCTGGCCACCCAGAAACATCAATTCAACTCGAGGACGAAATCGAGCTTGCTATCCCAACCTGGAACAAGAACCATCGAAATGACCAAAGCCTGTCAACGGCAAAAATCTCGACGCTCCGACTACCTGATTGTCAACCACTCCGGTCTCGCCTTCAACTACTCACCAATTATCAATTCCCAAAATATCCTAACACTCGATCAACTACACTACCGAAACGATCGATTCAAATGTCACAGTGAAAAACTAGGGTTTAAAATAAATTTTCAAATCTGCAACCTCTCTGATAAGTTTTATCACCACTAATGATTTTTCTTAACATCTACTAACACTCATCTATTACCAAGAAGAAACCCGAGCTTCCACAATTCCAAGATCATCAGGATTTTCAACAAAAACTCATTTCAGTCAATATCCAAACTGCACCCTTATCCTATTCCTAAAAATCCTGATTTTTGATTTAAAAATCATGTTTTAGTAAATGCTTTTGGTTTATAATACTGAATTACAAATTCACAGAGTTTGAATTTTGGTTAAAATCAACATGCTCTGATATTTCAATATTTCCAGAGACAACAACTTCTGTCTTAGTTTGATTTCATTTTTTTCTAATCTATATTAAACAAACACATATATTATTATTATTATTTTTAAAACAAAAACAGATACTATCACACATTTAAATAGATTGAAGTGGATTCTTTTAAATGGGAAGGTGGATCTGGGAACACAGCAGAGCAACATGCATACATAACATATTTACATCTGACTTCTATAAACACACAAACATTACTAAATTATATCCAACATTTAACATACAACCTATTTAAAATTTAAGATTTTAAGTTACTCACAGATTTGAAAAGGCAGAGCAGAGCATCTAATTGTTATAGCAAACACACTATAAACATTCACATCAGAAACTCATTTATACTTGCAATACTTATTCATTTCATCTATATTAGCAAGCAACCATATTTTACTTTAAGTTTTAAAAGTTACTCACCTGAAACAAATGAGGACAGAGCCTTGATTTTGAAAACTGTTTTGAAGACTTGCAAATAAAATGCCAAATCTTCTTTGCTTTTGATAAAACTTGTGATATTGTTGTTTTAGACTTGCATGCAGACTTGAACAAATCCAGACTCCTTTTTACTTTTGAATATAAACTTGCATTGCTGGCTTCCAGATTGCAATTGAATGCAGGTAGCTCTGAGATGTTTCCAGGTTTTTGAAAAATGCAGACAGAAGACTTTTGATTTTGAAATGTATTACAGGGTTTGATTTTTCTTGAATTTCTGGTTTGAGGAAGATTTACAGGCTTTTGATTTTGAGGATACTTCATAGATTGAAGAAAATAAATGATTTGTATGCTTTTTGAAATTTAAAACTGAGTTGCAGATGTTCAGATTAAACATGCAGGCTTTGAAATTGTGGTTTTGTGAGGAGTTTGAGTATTTGAAAATCAGATTTGAACATGATCACATTTTGTTTGAGAAATGGTTACTGATCAGATTTGTTCTAGAGGAAAGATTTGAGTTTATCTTGTTTTTGAGAAGGAAATAGAAAAGATGAAGTAAAGAAATGCATATGTGTATATAGGAGAATTTATGATAAATAAATAAAAATAAAAGAAAATAAAATAAATGAAGACACTTGTCATAAACATTGGTTACTTAAATTACACATGTTAAAACAATGACTTTAGAAAATAACACATGTCTCTTAAGTAATTTTTACATATTTATTTATTTTAGAAGTATATAAAATGGCTTTTCTTATTTATAAAATACTTATCTATATATATACAAATTACTTTTTAAAGAAAGAAAACTAAATTTATTTATAACTAAAAGTTTATACAATTTTCTAAACTCTACAACAAATTTAAATATTTATTCCATTGAATTTCAAAACTTAATTTCAAATTCAATTTTAATTAAATCCTAAGATTCAATTTAAAAGTTAAGTTATATATATACATATATAACTATTCATTCAATTAAATAAAAATTCCATATTCTTTAAAATCCATTCATATTAATAAAAATAATACATTATACTTATTATCTGAAATTAACATATTTGATATTTAAATAATTTATATAAGAAATTATATTATCAAGTGATATTTTAAAAAGAAACAAAACAAGCCTTTTTTGTTAACTCTTATATAATTTTAAACTTAAGTAAAAATATCTTAAGCAATTAAAGTATTTTAAAACTATAAATTTACTAATTTAAATAACTTTGAAAAGTCATATTAAATTAAATCTAAATTCCTAATTTACCCAAAGCTTCTATTTACAATATATATAAATAAATATATATATTCAAATAGAAAATATCTTATTAACTTTTAAAAGATAAAATCACCAATTAATACTAATTTAATCAGATATTTAAATTAAATTCAAATTTTAATATCAAAGATCATCAATATCAATTTAATTATTTAACAGATTATTAAATTGATATTGTTAAAATTTCCGGGATATTACATTCCTTCCCCCTTAAAATAATTTCGTCCCCGAAATTTAAACAAAGGTAATTTAATAATCTTATTAGAGATTTTAATTCAAAACACAAGCATATACTATCATCCATATACTAACAACCATATCAACCAATTCATCCAATCAACCAAATCTAACTATCCAGACAAAATTCTAGATAGAATTCCTCGAGTTTCCCCAAGTATATATATATATACATATATATATATATATATATCGGAATACTCGCTCTACAAACAATCTAAACTACTAAGCTATAGATCTCCTACTCATCTAGATCTACAGAACTAAACAGAATATCAGACTACAGACGAGTCTGACTCAACAATCAAACTTCCTGAACTGCTGATTCTAAAACCAGAGATAGATCTTACACGTACCTCTCAGAGATACATAAAACTCAATGAATTCCAATTGTCCAAACTGACAATTCAATCCTGAAAACCCAATACTTATTCAATTCAGAACACAGAAAAGATCCAAACATAACTTTACTTCACAACATCAGTAGATTCTAAACTTACTTCTCCTATCCAGAGATATACTCCAAACTGCTTTCGCTGCTCAATTCTGATCTGAGGTAGAACACAAGCACAGACTGGACAACTCATTCCAGAAATAAGGTTCACTGATCCATAAATAAAACTCAGATACTTCATCAAAACTTGAGTTGCTGCACCAACTCCATCTCTAGGAAACATCCTTCAACTAGACTGAACTACTGGTACTACTCCTGGAATCCAGTCGATAAGAAAACTCAACCTTCAAATGCGGACAACTTCTGACTTCTCTGAAGACACTCAGAAAAACTCTGATAACCCAAGAGAACCCTCAAACTATCGCAAGTCACTTTTGCGATCAACCCAGCCTATTTCCAAAGAAAACTGTTCCTCTTAACAAATCAGAACAGCCCATACTTAACTATCCAATCCACCGAAGAAATGGATGCACCCTGCTGCTTCTGAACTTCACCTCCAGAAAAACTACTCAGCCTGACAACTTCCTGCCATCACAGAATACTCCGAGCTGCACTGCTGATACTGATGCCAAGGACTCCTAACCAAAGCTCTTCGAGAAACTCGAACTCCAAACTAAACAGAAACACCATGCTGAACTCAGCCACAACACTGAAACAGACACACTTCCTTAAACTCGTTCCAAAGAAAACATCTTCGGGAACATCCATCGTCACTGTATCTCATCATACAGCTACTATTACCTGAGGTATCAAGATACCATCACTCGCTTCTGCCTAACCGACAGATCCAACTCTACTAATCCAACTTTACAGATAAACTCCGAACCTTAACAGGTTTCCTTCAGAGATTCAATGAAATCCTTCATCACAGCAAAACTTACTCGAGACAGTATTGGGTCTACAGTCTCGATAAATACACTTCCAACCTTAATTCCAACCATTGGTAGTCGTGTTTCATACACTACTACCCTATCTACCTTTATATCTTATATTGGAGAACCTGTACGGGTAGCCCAACAATATAGGTAGAATATATATATGGTTATATAAAAATTACAAATACGCTCTCTCACGATAGATACCACTCCAGAGCTAGGTATTCACTCAACCAATAGCTCTGATATTCACTTAACCAAAAGCTTAGGCATTCGCTCAACCTAAGCTCTGATACCACGTGTGACGACCCGACTTTCCACTCCCGGAAAATCGCATCGATAGTAAGAAAGAAAGGGGTGAGAAATAGAAAAGAGAAGAAGAGAAAAGAAAACAACAACAGATACTCACAGCGGAAACGAAACGAAATATAATATATCACATAAATATTACATAGTATCATATACATCATCTATCAGAGTTACACAGATTACACATCACATACTAGACAGTTATAAACATCTGTCTAGTTATTACATCTCAACACAATACAGATCAATACAAAGATCAACACAGCGGAAAACTACTATCTATATCTACAACGCCGAAGCCTCCTGCTCCATTGCTCCTCCAGATTACTCGTCAAAGCTAAACCTGAATCCCTTGGCTACTCGTAAAAATTTGAGTACCCAAGAGTTTATAAAACAGAAATAAACAACTTGGGTCAGACATGGGTCTGGTGTGAGTAACAGGTTAAACTTGTTTAACTTCAAAACCTTTTTGAAAGAAAAGGTATCACGTAAGACTCCCCACCAATAAATATGGGTAAGTTTTTACCTTACGCTAACCAAAACATTTGATAGGAAATTCGATTGTATTATAATAGGGTCTAGGGTTTTCAAATAAATATTCACATAGCCGAAATTGTTACATTCATTAAATTCCAGCATACATAAGTATACAATCAAGTCCGAGATCACTTATTGGAAATTGGATTCCCTACAATGGCAGGGCTACCGGGGTACCGCCCGTCACAGTACGTGGCCTAGATCACCGTACCGAGGATCACTCCCAATCCCCTGCAACACAAGGTCGGAACATCCCTTACTGGATAATTCCCGCACAAGATACCCCACGGTTGTCATGACCAACCGCACACACTAAGTTGAAAATAGAAAGGGACATCTAGACAGAGGTCATCTTGTCCTACTTGGGTGCTACCCACTAACCTTGCTGCACCTCCCCTGTTTTAGCCATTCCCGGTTTGTGAGGCTTGAGGTCACGATTACCTTAGAAAAGAACACATCACTTAGAATGCTCATCGTCCACCTGACGATGTGCTGAAAGCATTCAATCCATACAAGTTCGTTCCGGGTTCGAACGAAACTGAAGGCATTATCTCGTTACACTCGTTTTGGAATCACCCTCAGAGTTAACGACAATAACCCTTGCACTCTGAATCTTCATCTTCACTTGATTCACGACCTATCGTTAATTTGGATCGATGTGGTATTCGGATCTCCAGACCTGGAAATCCGGTATACGGAAACCCGATCCCGGTCTCATCGAAATCCAAAACGTATCTTTTAAGGCCAAGTTGTTTTAAAGGTTAAAACAATTTAATTCAATTATCTTTATACACTTAGAAAGATAATTCACAATAGATAATCAACATTATCAATACCATCAGATAATCCATATTATCACAATTTAATTAAACATCCATATCACATAGCATATATCTCATCAGAGATATCAATCAAATGCAAAGCATTCAGTATTATCATCCATCCATAAGTAATGATCTATATCATCTCTAATTAATTTAAAGTTAATTAAATTAATTACTTCATTTTATAAATCCTTCTTACTTAAACATTAATTAATTACAAATTAATTAATTATCCTCTAATTACCTTTTTCAATTAATCATCTTTGATTAATTATCTTTTAAATTACCTTCAAGTAATTTATCTTTAATTAATTACTCAAATTAATTAACCTTAACCACTTATAGTAATTAACCTTTAATTACTCCATTAATTAATTAACTATAATTAATTAAATTAATCACTATAATTAATTATATTAAACCTTAATTAATTACATTAATTAATCACTTCATTTATTAATTATACTTAATTAATCAATCTTAATTACATCATTAATTATATTAATTAATGACCCTTGATTACAACTTAATTATTAATTACTTTAATTAAATTACATTAAGTAATTAACTTTAAATTAAACAACATTTATTAATCACCTTGATTAATTTTCAATCAGTAATTAACTACCCTTAATTACTTTCATTTACTAAATTAATTCTCCTTAATTAATTTCTTAATTAATCCCTTGATTAATTATTCAAAGTAATTAAACTCAAATTACTTTCCTTAATACATAACCATTCAATTAATTACTTCAAGTAATTATCTTATTATTTACTTCCTAAATAATATACCTTATTAATTACATTTAAGTAATTATTTATCAAATCATCTCTTGATTATTCTAAATTAATTAACTTAATTAATTAACTTAACTAATCATATTAACTTAATTAATTACAAATGAGTAATTAATTTCTAAATTACTTCCATTAAGTAATTACATTTAAATAATTTCATAAAGGATTATCCTTAAATTAATTAATCTAATTAATTATTAAAATTAATCAAATTAATTATTTATTAAATAATCTCAAGTTAATGACCTTCATTAACAATTATTTAATTATTTTTCTTAAGTAATTAACTTAGATTAATTATTATTAATTTCAAATTAATAAATCTTAATAACCAATTTAATTAATCTAATTTATTTAGTTAATTAAGTGTTAACCATAACTTAATTAATATTTAATTACTTTATTAATTAATTCTTAATCATTAATTAATACTTTAATTCATAATACTTAATTATAAATTAATCATTCCTAATTTATTTATCTTAATCATGTTTAAACAACATTTCTAAACTCTTTTATTTTACAAGTTAAAGAAATTCCTCATCTTATAAATAACTAAAGAATTTGAATCAAATTTACCTTTAAATTATATCCATTTAATATACAATTTAAACACTAAAGTTATTTAAAACAATTTAATTTAAAAACTGCTTTTATTTTAAATCTGAGATTCAGATTTAAACTAGATTTCAAATTAAACTTTTAGATTTAAAATCCCTGTTTAAAAATTTCTTTACAAATTCAAATTTAGTTTAAATTTTTATAAACAGACAGTTTTGAACCTGTCAACTAAAAGTGCTCGAGTCCACCTAAATTACTTCGAGTCGTAGCTCTGAAAACTTCGAGCCACTCACCTGAACAACCCGAGTACGACTCGAGAATGTCTTCTTCCCCAACACTTAAGCATTCCAGAAATAAACCTATCCCTTGCAAATTTCTTCGAGTCGAAGCCCAAAAACTTCGAGTCTTTCCCGTACGATACTCGAACAAAACGCGAGAACTACCTCTGTTAAAACCCAGACTTCACCAATGTACAAAGAAATACATGTGCACGTGCACCATCGATCGTCAGAGCTCCGGCTTCCATTTCCATCGTCGACAAGTCCTCTTCGACCACCTCCACCCATCTGGCCACCCAGAAACATCAATTCAACTCGAGGACGAAATCGAGCTTGCTATCCCAACCTGGAACAAGAACCATCGAAATGACCAAAGCCTGTCAACGGCAAAAATCTCGACGCTCCGACTACCTGATTGTCAACCACTCCGGTCTCGCCTTCAACTACTCACCAATTATCAATTCCCAAAATATCCTAACACTCGATCAACTACACTACCGAAACGATCGATTCAAATGTCACAGTGAAAAACTAGGGTTTAAAATAAATTTTCAAATCTGCAACCTCTCTGATAAGTTTTATCACCACTAATGATTTTTCTTAACATCTACTAACACTCATCTATTACCAAGAAGAAACCCGAGCTTCCACAATTCCAAGATCATCAGGATTTTCAACAAAAACTCATTTCAGTCAATATCCAAACTGCACCCTTATCCTATTCCTAAAAATCCTGATTTTTGATTTAAAAATCATGTTTTAGTAAATGCTTTTGGTTTATAATACTGAATTACAAATTCACAGAGTTTGAATTTTGGTTAAAATCAACATGCTCTGATATTTCAATATTTCCAGAGACAACAACTTCTGTCTTAGTTTGATTTCATTTTTTTCTAATCTATATTAAACAAACACATATATTATTATTATTATTTTTAAAACAAAAACAGATACTATCACACATTTAAATAGATTGAAGTGGATTCTTTTAAATGGGAAGGTGGATCTGGGAACACAGCAGAGCAACATGCATACATAACATATTTACATCTGACTTCTATAAACACACAAACATTACTAAATTATATCCAACATTTAACATACAACCTATTTAAAATTTAAGATTTTAAGTTACTCACAGATTTGAAAAGGCAGAGCAGAGCATCTAATTGTTATAGCAAACACACTATAAACATTCACATCAGAAACTCATTTATACTTGCAATACTTATTCATTTCATCTATATTAGCAAGCAACCATATTTTACTTTAAGTTTTAAAAGTTACTCACCTGAAACAAATGAGGACAGAGCCTTGATTTTGAAAACTGTTTTGAAGACTTGCAAATAAAATGCCAAATCTTCTTTGCTTTTGATAAAACTTGTGATATTGTTGTTTTAGACTTGCATGCAGACTTGAACAAATCCAGACTCCTTTTTACTTTTGAATATAAACTTGCATTGCTGGCTTCCAGATTGCAATTGAATGCAGGTAGCTCTGAGATGTTTCCAGGTTTTTGAAAAATGCAGACAGAAGACTTTTGATTTTGAAATGTATTACAGGGTTTGATTTTTCTTGAATTTCTGGTTTGAGGAAGATTTACAGGCTTTTGATTTTGAGGATACTTCATAGATTGAAGAAAATAAATGATTTGTATGCTTTTTGAAATTTAAAACTGAGTTGCAGATGTTCAGATTAAACATGCAGGCTTTGAAATTGTGGTTTTGTGAGGAGTTTGAGTATTTGAAAATCAGATTTGAACATGATCACATTTTGTTTGAGAAATGGTTACTGATCAGATTTGTTCTAGAGGAAAGATTTGAGTTTATCTTGTTTTTGAGAAGGAAATAGAAAAGATGAAGTAAAGAAATGCATATGTGTATATAGGAGAATTTATGATAAATAAATAAAAATAAAAGAAAATAAAATAAATGAAGACACTTGTCATAAACATTGGTTACTTAAATTACACATGTTAAAACAATGACTTTAGAAAATAACACATGTCTCTTAAGTAATTTTTACATATTTATTTATTTTAGAAGTATATAAAATGGCTTTTCTTATTTATAAAATACTTATCTATATATATACAAATTACTTTTTAAAGAAAGAAAACTAAATTTATTTATAACTAAAAGTTTATACAATTTTCTAAACTCTACAACAAATTTAAATATTTATTCCATTGAATTTCAAAACTTAATTTCAAATTCAATTTTAATTAAATCCTAAGATTCAATTTAAAAGTTAAGTTATATATATACATATATAACTATTCATTCAATTAAATAAAAATTCCATATTCTTTAAAATCCATTCATATTAATAAAAATAATACATTATACTTATTATCTGAAATTAACATATTTGATATTTAAATAATTTATATAAGAAATTATATTATCAAGTGATATTTTAAAAAGAAACAAAACAAGCCTTTTTTGTTAACTCTTATATAATTTTAAACTTAAGTAAAAATATCTTAAGCAATTAAAGTATTTTAAAACTATAAATTTACTAATTTAAATAACTTTGAAAAGTCATATTAAATTAAATCTAAATTCCTAATTTACCCAAAGCTTCTATTTACAATATATATAAATAAATATATATATTCAAATAGAAAATATCTTATTAACTTTTAAAAGATAAAATCACCAATTAATACTAATTTAATCAGATATTTAAATTAAATTCAAATTTTAATATCAAAGATCATCAATATCAATTTAATTATTTAACAGATTATTAAATTGATATTGTTAAAATTTCCGGGATATTACAGTTCGCCTGATCCGGGCTGGTGAGAACGCAACGCCGCAGCGCCCGCAACACCGTGAGACAACACTCCCAAAATCAAGGGTGCACCAATCGACAACAAGTATAAGTAGTTCGAAGAAGTGTGTCCACTTGAGGTATCAATCCTCCATTGGCCCGGCACAGCTCCTGTTTTAGTCATTTCAAATTTGACACAAGTGTCAAGGCTATCCATTATCGTTCTCTTTCTTCAGTCAACACGTACATCATTCCAACCACTTCATTCTGGATCATCACTCCGCGTATAGTTATTAAAGTGGTTTTCGGTTTAGACAGAGAGTATGTCCATAACCGATTCCGGTCTCTTTAATAACTTCCGTAATTATTACACCGATTGGTCGTTAATAAATTTCAAAACCAAATCAATTTCAATTTCAATTAGAATTCATAAATCAACATTCGTTTGTCTTTCTAAACCAATTTCCAAAATTTACGTTTCAAAACTTCCACATTCATAATTTCAAGATCTTACAATTCAATTTCAATTTTTATTTAATACACTTCAAATATTGATTCAAGTTCGTATATCAGTTTCATTCCGAAATCATTTAAATTAACTTAATTTAACATTCAAATCAATTTAAATTCGTTTATCGATTTTATTCAATATTCGTTAAGTAAATTTATCATTCAAATCAATTTCTATTAAATTTCCAATTCATTAAACCCATTATTTAAATTCAACTTCATTATATCAAAACTTACAAATTTGATTAAATTAAATTCATCAAACCAAATTCTTTACATTTCAAGTCTTACATTAATTTCAATAAATCACATTTTATTTCTTGTTAAAGAAATTCAATTTCACTTATTTACTTACTTAAATAATTTTCCAAAACTTAATTAATAAAGAAACTCAATTTCAATTATTTACGAAGTAACATTCACTTATTCAAAAGTTCAAGTTCACTTATTAAAGAATTCAATTCAATCTAATCATTAAATAATTCAATCTTATTTAATTAATAAATAATTCAAAATTTAATTATTAAATAATTTCAAAGTTTAATAATTTCAAACTTAATTATAATTTCAAACTTAATTATTAAATCATTTCAAAGTTTAATAATTTCAAACTTAATTCAATCGTTTCTCAAATTAAACAACCTTCTTTCATCAATTACATTGTTAATATTTTGTTTCAGATTATTAAATATTAACATTTTCCTTTCATTAAAATTCAAATTTCAATTTCATTTCAAAACCATATTATTTATTCAAATAAAATCTTCGTTTATTTTTCAATCAAATTATTGACCAATCGGGTTTTATTTAATTTCCTATCCTAGGTCAAATTTTAATTTTGGGTATTTATCATTTCAACCCGATTCCAATTCAATTCAAAATCATAGCATAGCAAAGGGAACTTGCAGTGTGATAACTGGGATGGTGTCACAGTAAATAAACAAGCAATAACAACAAACAATAACAATCCAATAATCAATTCAAATAATCCCGAAATAACCGTATTAATTCGCATTGTTATTTGTACGAATTAATATAATTATTTCTAGAATCTACACTATCATTTCATGTAGATTAAAGATTATTACATTTCTGTTTTCACTTGTCATCTATTTACAATTTCATACATCATCAATTTAACAACATACATTCAGTGGTTCAAAGTGTAATTAAACAAATCCTACGTGTCGATAAATTTAACAGTTAAAGGGGTCATATTATACAAATGTCATTTAATCAAATTTAACACATATATCAAATCTAACTATCCTACGTCAATTTCAATTTCAAATTATTTATCACTTACATCATTAACAATTTAACGTCCAATATAAACATCAACAATCAATCAATTAACAACCAAACTGGATTATCATTTCATATATATAACAGATAATGGTGTCAAATGTCACAGGTGAACTGATACAGGTAATAGCAGTGTAAATATCTAACAGCAACATATTTCAATTGTCGTTTCAATTGAAATCAAATTTAATAAATAAAAGAACGTTAATCGTGAGTGAGTGCTCACCTTTCGAGGCTAGAGATGGATAATGAAGTTGAGTTACGAAATCTAGGAACGGATCTCAAACAAGGCAAGAGTGGCACGAATCGACGAACACAGCTGATAAATCAAAATTCCATGAAATAAATCAAATAGCTGGATATGACCGAACAAATATGTGATATAATGAATTTTCACTAAAACCAATTTATAAACATATTTTTTTTTACTTTAAATAAAATATTCATTCGCATATATTTTACAAAATACATAACTGTTTTAAAATTAACATTACATAGCGACGTATTCACACGCTAAGACAAAAATGTGTTGACTACCTATGTAAAGTATGTAACTATATATGTATATCTATACTTTTTTTATTATATAAATAACTTATGTACCCAACCATTTATATACATACTAATACATACAAACATTGTATACAATATTATATGCTAATATATCAAAACTGTTTCAACCAATATACAATACTATAACAAACAGTACAAAAAAATATAAAACAAACCTATAGCTAACTACATACAGCCTGTCATATATATAAGCTAATATAAATAAATTAGTATATTCACATGCATATAGAACTAATACATCTACAACATTATTCCCAGACTTCCAGTACATATACCACGTCATTTTAAAGACTTCAAGTATGAATGTTTTAAAGCATATGTACACTAAACTATTTCAATAGTAAGCACAAATTGAAAATATTAAAATAGACACCTTCTACTATATTACAAAATGGAAAACTACCTTTTAAATTAGATAACTAAAAATAATAAGCTACCTATCTATATAAAACTTTCATTACACATATACATCTAATGTATACAAACGGTAATATAACATATATATACTTACATCTCAGTATTTTTAAAAAAATAGATACTAACAGACACGAAAAGTATACATACTATCATATAAATATGATGCAACTTCTACTTATACTCACATGCAAAATTTATAACATCCTTTATAATATGTATACATAAACTCACAGCTTCCTATCTGAAGTGTCTGCTAATACAACAAGCATTTCATATGAAATCTGTAGATGACATAAATAACAGAGTTGTAAACGAGTAAAATATGTGACTTCAGCTCGCCTATTCACAAACAATATCTAGTTTTAAACTTTAAAACAAAATTTATTTTTCAAAGTATCAATATATATGAATGTAGTTTAAAATTAAACATGTCGACACCTATATGTTATATATTTAAAACAATACTTAAAAATATATACAAATCTCCTGCCTACAAGCTATCTACGCATCAACCACATATAAGACGTGAGCATGCTCTGGGCCAACATTACAAAACTTTTAAAAACCCATATATTAGAAAATATTTTTAAATAATATATATACACCTTAACATATAACAGTCATATAGTAAAGCAGACCAATGTTTATTTTGAACGTATATATGCAAGTCGGTATCTTCATGTATTACAAGTTAATTTATACAACTGGTATATTAAAATTCATATAAATGAATATAATACTTACTTAAACACATCTCTGAGTTGGCATAATACATAAGCAATTCACACATTATAAAATACGTATGATTATTAATTTTGGATGAAAGCGAGTAGGCTGTCTACTAAAAATATCTCATATAACTAACAGAGCAGACCATATATAACAAAGAAGGCCTATATATAATATACTATAACATTATATATTCAACTTACAACAATACAACAGAGGAGGAGGAAAGAGATGCCCGGCAAGGCTGGAATGGAGACGAGCTGCTGATGAGGTTGCCAGAGATCAGGAGGTCGATGGCCATGAGCGAGAGGGAGGGACGCGGAGAGGGAAGGCTATTTGGTTTGGGTGTTGCGTGATGAATTGTGGCGGAGGCCTTGGTGTTCGTGGTGGGGCGGAGATCTCGGTGGCGGCTGTTGGTGACGTGGGAACAAGACTTGCGTGCTCGGATGCTTTGGGCGGAGGGAGGAGAGCTATGGTGGACTTCGGTTGGAGGAGGGTAGTAACCTGGTCACGGTTTTGATGGTGGATGAGGAATGGCATAGGTGATGGGTGCTGTAGCTTGGCTCGAAGGTGGTGGTGGTGACGTGGCGAGGGTGTGTCTCGGCTGGGAAGGCACGTGGAGATAAGGGAAGGAAGGGTGATTGGCCGATAGTTGGAAGGAGGATGAATTTTTCAGATCTCGGAAAAACATATAGAAGAGGTGGAAGGTTAGGTAGAAAATGAGAGTGGAAGAGATCTGCAAATGGAAGAGTGGAAATCAAGAATGAAGCACCGGTTACAGTGGAAAGTGGAAATAGAAGAGTCACGGCTATTCGATTATAGGAAGGAATATTGAACGATTCTAGGATGGAATATTGAATGATCACAACAAAAGAAACGGAACCGATACGATTGATCATTCCGTAGATTTCACCGTCTCCCGAACTCCGAAAAACACAAACGAACATACCGTGGAGATCGGCACGACGAGACGAACAAAATGGTATAAAAATACCAGTGGTACGCTCATCCGATAAAAATCGATATCGGTACCAGAATGCTGCTATTTTGCAGAAAATAAGAACGACGGAGCAATAGATGTCCGAATTTGGAAAAATGACGAACTGATACTTTGCTCAGAAGATGGTTTAGAATTTTTTTATGTAAAAATATTTTGGTTTCGAAAATATTTTATTTTCAACGCTTTTTAACTGATTAAATTGAAGTAAATTTACGCGCGAAATAAACTTTCATATTTTCGGACGAAATTTTACCAGTTGCTATGTTTAACTAGACGTATTCCAAATATTAATTTTTTTTTCAAAATTTTATCGTTTAAAATTTCACAAAATTTCAACTAATAACGTCATTAAAACAGTTGAAATTTACGGGTCGTTACATTCTCCCCCACTCAAAACTTTTCGTCCCCGAAAAGGAACGAGGTAGGAGAATAGAAACAACTAGAAAGAAAAACAGATTTGAAATACAAAATAACAATTAATTTAAACCATATAAATTCAAATTTAAATTAATTAATATTCAATAGTTTGATTTAATCCATTTGATTTCACTTAAGTGAAATCAATCTTAATTATTTCTAAATTCATTATCTTTTTATCCAATTATGTTTAATTAACAAATTTCTAAAACCATAAATTTGAATAATCTTTTATTTATCATATTTTTATTTTCAACAATTTAAATTCTTCTTTATTCCAAATTCTTATGAAGTTTATTTCAATTAAAATATCTTATTACATATATTTAAACCATATAAATTAATTTAAACCATATAAATTTAAATTTAAATTAATTTATATTCATTAATTGATTTTAAATTTAAGGTATTTTCATAAGTTGATCTAATTTCAATTTATTAATTAACCCTAACAAAATTTATTTTTCAATTATCTTATTATTCTATTTATCTCAATTAACATTTTATAATTAAAATTTAAGTGTACAACATTTATTATAACCACTCAAATTTTATTTATAAATTCAATTTATATTATATATTATCCAATTACATATTCAACTTCTGAATGATTTAGGTAAGTTGTATTAGAATGCAGTTGAACAGTATACAAATAAAAATTTTCCAAATTCAACTATTCAAGTTTAATTATTTATTCCAAATTTGGTTTTATTAATAATTAAAAATCATCTTTTAACAAAATTTACGAATTAGATTTCCGATTAACTTTAAACAATTTAGAGATATAAATAATATATTTATATCAAATCAAATTAAAATTTTAAAATAAGATACCCATATATATATACATATAAATCGGATTATACTAAAGAAATTCAAATCAAAATATTTTTCAAAACAAAACCGTAGCAAAGCTACAGAATGGTTTTTCCACTTCGAAACTCGAAAATGAACATCGATGATGCGGCCGCCATCACCGAAATTATTTTCCAGCGACAAAGAGGAGAGCACTGATTTCAACATTTAAAATTCTTTGAAAACGATTTCTATTCGAAAATACTTTCAATAATATATACTTTAAAATTTTAAAAACCAAAGTTCGAAATCACCGGAAACTAATAAATTCTCAAATTTCTGAATTAAATTCATTTCAAATTCCAAATCAATTTATAAACTATATTTATAAATTCCATTAGAACAATAAATGATAATCAAATATTATCATTTCAAACAACCAATTTAATTAACTTATTAAATTCCAGAAAATTTACTTATATTTTTACAATATAATCAAACAAATTTGAAAACAATATTGTGTCAGTTTGCTCTGCTCAAGTGTTTTGGAAATCCTATCGATAGCGTTGATCAGACGAATCGATCGAAAACCCAAATCAACATCAGCAACTCAAACAACACAATATATAAAACATTTTTAATATAAATTTACAAATACACTTCCTCGCTTGATGATACAAGAATAGATTTCAAAGCAAAGACGGAGATTCAAATTTGATGGACTCAAATCAAAGAGAATTTTGATTCAAAAATAAGTTTGAAACAGAAGATAAGATAATTCGATTACCCCAATCAGGAGATGGATAAGTTTATTAAATTTACGGGCAACCTTAACCGGGTCGACCGTAACTTGAAAAATAAGACCGGTGTGGAATTTCGAGGTAAATCGACATTCGATCTCAAGAATTAGAATTCAGGTATAGCAGGAAATAGATAGCATCGTAAACCGAGGATACAGAAATCTCCTGTGACAACCCGAGTTTTTCTAACACGAAAAACCGGACCATTTGTGTTAAAGAAGAAGAGGTAGAAGAAGAAGAAACAGAAAATCAACAACAGAATCTCACATCGCAGCGAAATAAAATATAATATATACAAAACAGATCTTTACTCAAACAGAAAAATATATCTGTTTATACAATATATCATCAGAATACATCATCAGAGTACATCAACATCCATAACATACAACTGAATACACAGCGGAAAAATAATAGCAAGTACGAGAGTACGTATTGTCATCCAGCTCGTCTCCTGAGCTCCACAGCATCATATCCTGAACCTGTTTATCTCGGTCTGACCCGAGCATCATATAAAACAATACCCGAGTCAGTCTGGAATACCAGCGTGAGAAAATCACACTCAATTGATTATTAAAGTTTCAAAATCTTTTGAAAACAAAAGCATCTCGTAAGACCACGCCACAAATAAACATGTCGGGTTTTTACCTTACGATAGCTAAAACACTTTATATCAAAATCCTCTGATATTATAATAGTGTCTACAGAAAGTAAAATAGAATCTAGCTGAAATGCTTGCATCTCACATTTCAGCAATAGTTGGGCACAATCAAAACCGTACAGGCACGTAGGGAGAATGGATTTCCAACGAATGACTAGGCACTGGGGTACCACCTGTCACAGTACGTGGCCTAGATCACAGTACCGAGGAGTACGCCCGCTCCCCTGCAACACAAGGCCGGAACCATCCCTTACTGGATGATCCCGAATAAAATCACCCCACGGTTGGGATCAGCAACCGCACCACTAAGCCGAAATAAAAAGGGACATCTAGACAGGGATGACCTTACCCTCCAGTGGGAGCTACCCACGAAGCCTTGCTGCATAACCCCTGATTTTCAGTCATTCCCGGTTGATGAGGTTCGAGGCTAAACAATACCTTTTTCAGAACATATCCCTTAGAATGCCCATCGCCCACCTGACGATGTCACGAAAGCATTCGTCCATACAAGTCCGTCCCGGGTCCGAACGGAACCGAAGGCACTATTCCTACTACATCCATTTTGGAAATATCCTCAGGATTAGTAGCGACTAGCCCTTGCACTTCACTGCTCCATCTTCGACTCCGAAATCGTTACACGAAACGTACAAACCGGATCGAAGTGGTATTCGAGTCTCCAGACCTAGAATCCCGGTATACGGAAACTCGATCCCGGTCTCTTCGAAACGATCAGCGCATTGGCCAATATTGATAGTCGGTTATTTAACTATCAATTCACATCCATAGCAACCATCACACAATAAATAATTTCCCCCATTATTTATTTGCCCAAATATCTTTCCAAGATATATTTCCAAATTTTCAAACTCCTTTTGAAAATAATTTCAAACAGTTTCCGCTTACGGAATACATTTCCCAAATAATTATTTCTCTGAAACACCAAGTACAAAATACTTTAGATTTAAAAATAATTTAAAAGCACTTTACTATAAATATACTTTATAATATTGAAATTTAAAAACTACTTTAATACCTTAACAAAATATATACTTAAGAAATATTTAAAATGAAACCACTTTACAAATATAAACTAAATTTCTCTTTTTTTAAAATACAATACCAAATCACTTTTATATAATTACTACAATAATAGATTTTTAAAAATACCTACTTTGAAAATTAACATTTAGAAATAATCAATTTCCTAAAACATGCTTTTTAAAACATACTTAAAACTTTTAACTTATATTTAAAATTGCTTTGAAAACGTACTTGGCTATCCAGAGAAATACACTTCTCATTTCCATCCTTTAAAAATAAATCAACATTTATTTTAAACCAATTCATATCCCTTTATAAATTCTCACCTTGAATTTATATTCAAATATCCACTGATATTTTATTTTACTTTATAAACCCAGTTTATATCTCCAAAATCTCACTTCTCTTTTAAAATTCCAATTTTAAACAACTAAATCAATTTCCAATTGATTTTCCAATTTACTTTACTTTACTTTGAAATAAATTTCCTTTACTACTTCATTTATTTCAAAATACATTAACTTTTAGATTTATTCCTTTATTTGAGTTAAAACCCTTTTTAACTGAAAATACCAATTTTAAACTTCCAAAATTCCTTCTTTAGCCTTTAATTAAATTTAATCCTTACATTCAAAATAAATCCTTTATTCTTTAAATTTAATATCACTTTAGTTTAAAGTTAATATTTCCCTTGTTATTTCGAAATTCCCTTATTCCAATTCACTTGAATTATTTACTTAAAATTTACTCTTTTATTTCTTTCAAAATCCAATTCAATATATTTTGATAACTCCTTTTATTGAAATATTCAATCCAACCATATCATCCAATATTTCAATCATCAATAAAATCATCACAGGATATCAATATTCATAGAACAGAATATCAAATAATCTAAATAATTTTGAGGAATCCAGTTGGATCCCTCCAACCTGTTTCCCTGCATCCATAGACGTTAGCACAATACCAATTCCACTTCGAGGTGGAATATCGCGGTATATGGGATTTATATAAAAATCATCCGCTATTATGCGGCGCATAGGGTCTCATCCGCTATATAAATGCGGGAATATCAACAACTCAAATATATACATATGCCAATATGTATATATTGCTATATACTACTATATATATAATATAGCATATTCAATCAATGCAATCATCCAATCAATTATTTAAATTTAACCATTTAAATTTAAATCTAACTGAGTGAGATTAACTCACCTTTGATTCTTTGCAATTCCAATCCAAATCTCGACTTGTTTCTTCATAGTTTAAACCTTGTATAAGCAGTGGATTATTTCATTAATATTTGAAATATAAATCGACCTTTGATTACCATTAAATTAATTTAATTAACTAATAATTTACTTTAACCCCTAATTTTCCTCGAAAATCTTTTGGTAACTAAAATGATTAAATGGGTTACTTTGAACTAAACTAGTACATTTATTTCTCCTAATTTCATTTCACTGTTCTATACAGTTCAAAACAAATGGATATATTATTATTTTTTTTCTGAAAATATCAAAGCAGAAATCTCCTTTACTGTATATATATAACTTGAAACAATATGCATTTATTTTATAAAGATAATCTTTATTTTTCCCTCTGATAAAATATACTCATTAAATCGAAATAGATCAAAGAAAAACTCGAATACCTCTCTTACCAAGCTCGAGTTCGAGCCATCCACGCACCCAGACTACCATCACGCTCCACTCGGCTCGAGTTGAACCCTAGCCTCTCGTCGACTCTCTCTCCAGACGAACCCTTCCCTGCTGGTCGCGGCCTCCCACCAAGTTGCTGCCCAGCCAGAGATGCCGCTAGCACAGCCTCCAGAACATTCGCCATCACTCGGTCGACCACCCCCAATCGCGTGCCTCCCTCCCCCTTAACACACTCGCGCACGACTTCCAGGTCGCGACACATGCGCCTTCCACCACGCACCCGCGGCACTCTCATCAATTACTGCTGCCTAGCTCTCGCTTGTCGTGCCCAGCATCGCGACTATCGCGACAATTATATTTTTTTTTCTCTCAGCATATTTCGATTTTTCTTTTGGGAATTAGGGCTTGAAATAAAACATAGGGGTACGGGGTCGTTTTGATGAGGGTATGCTTTTGATGAGGAACTGGGTTTGGGTATGGTTACAAAGAATGTTCCAAAGCGAAAGAGTAAGAGAATGAGTTGTTTGGACCAGATATTACATTGAATTTTCTATATAGATTTAAACGCGTTTGTATATCGTATGCTCACACAACAACTCCATTCACTACAAAACTTGAAATCTGATAATAATACAATATTACGGATCCATTGGAACTGGTTTCGTCAAATTCCGAGACTGTGCCTCGGAAGGCTATTTTTTAAATTAAATTTAAACGAGATATTCCTAAAACTGAACAAAACATCTTCAAATTTGATTCTATCACCTTTATTATCTTCCGTATTATCCATATAAATTTTACAAGCCTTCAAATTATTTTTAACCGGCTTAAAATTCCAGATTCACTATTTACCAACTTCAAATAATTTAATTTAATAATTAAATTACTCAATAAACAGCGATATTTGAAGTTTAAGTTGATAATTTATCTCTGAATATTTAAAATAAATTAAATATTCCCATTTCAAATATACAAAAATTCCGGGTCGTCACATTCCTCCCCCCTTAAAAGAATTTCGTCCCCGAAATTACTAGTTAGGAAGAATGATTCAATCCCCATTAACTATTTCCTTAACCCAAATAGTTTTAACCACCTCCCAAAACAAATCCTTTAATAGAGATACATTATTCCTCTTTCTAACCTTTCAAACTTACTCCTAAGTCCCAAACAATATTATCTTTCTTATCAGTTCAAATTTAAATTTGAATTTAAATTTTGAATTATCAAAATTTTCCAAAATTTTTCTAACTCCCTAAATTTTCGAAAAATTTCGCCAGCGTCTCCTTTGCGCGGCTAGCTCGGTACAACTACAAAAATGGCTCTACGGCCTCCCAATCTCAAAAAGAAAACAAAAAGCCAAGTGGCTGGATCCAAAACCCAATCAAATTTCATATAGAAATCCAAATACATACCTTTTTGTCGAGCCATTAAATTTTATCTTCTAAAATCAAAAATCCCAATTTATCCATTGCTTTTATACACCTGTATATCCTACTAAGCAATAATATTCAATCACAATCCCAAAGTCATTTTATACTTTCCTTTACAAATTTTCAACATTTGTTTTACTTAAGCCCGTACGATGCACATATATCATCCGTACGCAATATCACATTCGATCGCTCAATCGATCACACAATTTCACTTCCGAACTAGTATCGTCCACCCGACTTCCTAGTGCGGACTCAGATCTGGTTTCTTGATCAGAAACCGTCATTCTCCTTGCATAGCCACAAACTATGATAGAGAATATCCAGAATCAATCAACAATCCATATCCAGGTTCGCCGTTGAAAATCGAGTGAAAAATCCTGATTCGGATCGATAAAACTATCTCGAAATTCTGTGTTCGACATCTGGACCAAATAGCTATGCGAATAAAATAATATACGTACATCTTACGTATAAATTCCAATTGATTATCAATTATATCAATTTCTTTTTTATTCACATTCATTTTGATTTTTATTCGCTTATCCTCACTTATCTCACTTCACAATTTAAATTAAATTTTCTATTCAATTATTCACTAGGAATAATTTCTCAATACCAAATTACTTAAGAATCTCACCATACTTCTTAAGTTCAATATAAATATTTTACATACTGTTATACTTATTTTCACTTCATTATTGAAGTTCATATCCATTTCTATTTGCTTTTGCCCTTACAGTTCCACTTGAATTCAATTTATCTTCCACTTGGAATATCCAATCAGTTACACTTACTAATTAATTTAAATCTCAATTATAAATTCATTTGTGAACTTTTCTTTCTTTAATTCCTTCGATTTCACTTCACTTTACATTCACATTTGAATCAGATTTCTATATCCAGTTTCAATTTCATTTGCTTAGCAATTTAAATCATATTTGTCGTTAATAAAATTTTAAAAAAAATCTAACTCCCAAAATTTACGGAAAATTTTGGCAGAGTCTCCCTTGTACGGAGGGACTTCTGCGATATCGCAGGATGCACAAATATATATATACATCGGCCTCAGGCCGGAAATCACAATATATATCAATACATGCAGTTCATATTTCCTATTTTGAATTTTCGCGTAAGCGTACCTTATTATAGAAATTTTTTAAGCAAAGCGGTTATTTATATTAGCAAATGCATAACCCGACCCAGCTTAACGGCCTCTCTGAACCTGTACTTACTCAATTCAAATGTGTAAGTGACAATTATATGCAATTTATTAACATTTCACTTATTTATAATAGCTAACACATGAATTTTGTAAGCAATGCACATAACAAATTTCCACGAGCAACTTATAAGGTCTCAACCTTAATTTCAATGTTTTAACATAAATTTTAATTGCTTATAACCAATTCAGATTCACTTTATTCATTTTGAATGTTTACAACACAATTGCTTATACTACATTCACCTTTACCCCAAACAAACCCATATTCATTTTAAATGATCCAAAATCAATTTATTTACTTTTATCAATTCATAGAATTTTATTTCCTTCCGTTCACATTGAACGACCTATTTTCTATGCAAATTTGTCAATTCCCATTCAATTAAATAATCACTTCATTTTATAACTATTCCGATTCATATTATATTAATTACACTCCAATTTAACATATCCACTTTTCTAATTTATTCCAAATTAGCACACTTCTTTTTTTACAATTCAATATTTGATTTTTACTTCGAAAATCACTTAACTATTTTACTGAAGTTCAATCTATTTTATAATTCAAGTTTTGGATTTACATCCATTTTTCACAATTCAAAACAACTTTTATTTTGGCTTATTTATTCCACTTCTAAATTTTATAAGCCACAATTTATTTATATCCATACTTCCATCTATTTAAATTCAATCCCATTTATACTTTTACTTTTAATTAGGGATTATACAATTTATTTAACTAATATATATTTTATTTTTCTCATCATTCCATAAACATTTTAAATAAGATTCCAGAGTTTAAACAATTTCCCAGAATTTCAAAATCACTTTTGAAATCAACTATACCCAAAACCCTTTTCAATTCCAAAACCAAACTCAGTTTTGCAAACAAACACCAGCCCATACATCTAGGTAGCAATTTCTCTTTGGAAACTCGAAAATGAACATCGATGATGCTGCAGTCATCACCGAAATTATTTCCTAGCGACCGGAAGAGAATTAAATGCTTTTATTTCTTTAAACCATTTTAAATATTTTTAATTTCCAAATCTCACAAGATTTCAACTCAAAAATAATCCTGAAATAATACTATTATTTCTCCAAAACCCTTTTGAAACCATTTCCAAACTCAAAGGAATTTTAAACTTCACACAATTCCAAATTTGAAATCCATCTCGATTTATTTTCAAATGTTCCTCTGGAATCCTATTCCCAATTATAAATCATATTTATAATTCACAGTTACAAATTTCACTTTATTATCTGAATTTATTTTCTTAACCTAGGTTATGATTCCAATTTCCTATTCAATTTGATATTTAAATGATACTAATTTAATATTATCACTTCCTAACAATCAAACATCCATATATAAGCTAAATAGCTTACAAAAACTTTTCTTTTTATATACAAAAATAATTTGGGTAAAATTATATCATTTACCCTACTTTAAAACAATATTGTGTCGGTTTATCTTGTTTAAGAGTTTAGAAACCCCTATCGATGTTGTGGCGTCCCACACATCGACCAGAATCTATAAACACTCAACCGATAAATCAACACAATATAAACCATTTTATATTCACTAACAAATACGCGCTCATATCTATTAATACTCTCAAAATTCCCACCAGAGCCAAGGTTATCGCCAACCTTCGCTCTGATACCAAGTGTGACAACCCGAGTTTTTCTAACACGAAAAACCGGACCATTTGTGTTAAAGAAGAAGAGGTAGAAGAAGAAGAAACAGAAAATCAACAACAGAATCTCACATCGCAGCGGAATAAAATATAATATATACAAAACAGATCTTTACTCAAACAGAAAAATATATCTGTTTATACAATATATCATCAGAATACATCATCAGAGTACATCAACATCCATAACATACAACTGAATACACAGCGGAAAAATAATAGCAAGTACGAGAGTACGTATTGTCATCCAGCTCGTCTCCTGAGCTCCACAGCATCATATCCTGAACCTGTTTATCTCGGTCTGACCCGAGCATCATATAAAACAATACCCGAGTCAGTCTGGAATACCAGCGTGAGAAAATCACACTCAATTGATTATTAAAGTTTCAAAATCTTTTGAAAACAAAAGCATCTCGTAAGACCACGCCACAAATAAACATGTCGGGTTTTTACCTTACGATAGCTAAAACACTTTATATCAAAATCCTCTGATATTATAATAGTGTCTACAGAAAGTAAAATAGAATCTAGCTGAAATGCTTGCATCTCACATTTCAGCAATAGTTGGGCACAATCAAAACCGTACAGGCACGTAGGGAGAATGGATTTCCAACGAATGACTAGGCACTGGGGTACCACCTGTCACAGTACGTGGCCTAGATCACAGTACCGAGGAGTACGCCCGCTCCCCTGCAACACAAGGCCGGAACCATCCCTTACTGGATGATCCCGAATAAAATCACCCCACGGTTGGGATCAGCAACCGCACCACTAAGCCGAAATAAAAAGGGACATCTAGACAGGGATGACCTTACCCTCCAGTGGGAGCTACCCACGAAGCCTTGCTGCATAACCCCTGATTTTCAGTCATTCCCGGTTGATGAGGTTCGAGGCTAAACAATACCTTTTTCAGAACATATCCCTTAGAATGCCCATCGCCCACCTGACGATGTCACGAAAGCATTCGTCCATACAAGTCCGTCCCGGGTCCGAACGGAACCGAAGGCACTATTCCTACTACATCCATTTTGGAAATATCCTCAGGATTAGTAGCGACTAGCCCTTGCACTTCACTGCTCCATCTTCGACTCCGAAATCGTTACACGAAACGTACAAACCGGATCGAAGTGGTATTCGAGTCTCCAGACCTAGAATCCCGGTATACGGAAACTCGATCCCGGTCTCTTCGAAACGATCAGCGCATTGGCCAATATTGATAGTCGGTTATTTAACTATCAATTCACATCCATAGCAACCATCACACAATAAATAATTTCCCCCATTATTTATTTGCCCAAATATCTTTCCAAGATATATTTCCAAATTTTCAAACTCCTTTTGAAAATAATTTCAAACAGTTTCCGCTTACGGAATACATTTCCCAAATAATTATTTCTCTGAAACACCAAGTACAAAATACTTTAGATTTAAAAATAATTTAAAAGCACTTTACTATAAATATACTTTATAATATTGAAATTTAAAAACTACTTTAATACCTTAACAAAATATATACTTAAGAAATATTTAAAATGAAACCACTTTACAAATATAAACTAAATTTCTCTTTTTTTAAAATACAATACCAAATCACTTTTATATAATTACTACAATAATAGATTTTTAAAAATACCTACTTTGAAAATTAACATTTAGAAATAATCAATTTCCTAAAACATGCTTTTTAAAACATACTTAAAACTTTTAACTTATATTTAAAATTGCTTTGAAAACGTACTTGGCTATCCAGAGAAATACACTTCTCATTTCCATCCTTTAAAAATAAATCAACATTTATTTTAAACCAATTCATATCCCTTTATAAATTCTCACCTTGAATTTATATTCAAATATCCACTGATATTTTATTTTACTTTATAAACCCAGTTTATATCTCCAAAATCTCACTTCTCTTTTAAAATTCCAATTTTAAACAACTAAATCAATTTCCAATTGATTTTCCAATTTACTTTACTTTACTTTGAAATAAATTTCCTTTACTACTTCATTTATTTCAAAATACATTAACTTTTAGATTTATTCCTTTATTTGAGTTAAAACCCTTTTTAACTGAAAATACCAATTTTAAACTTCCAAAATTCCTTCTTTAGCCTTTAATTAAATTTAATCCTTACATTCAAAATAAATCCTTTATTCTTTAAATTTAATATCACTTTAGTTTAAAGTTAATATTTCCCTTGTTATTTCGAAATTCCCTTATTCCAATTCACTTGAATTATTTACTTAAAATTTACTCTTTTATTTCTTTCAAAATCCAATTCAATATATTTTGATAACTCCTTTTATTGAAATATTCAATCCAACCATATCATCCAATATTTCAATCATCAATAAAATCATCACAGGATATCAATATTCATAGAACAGAATATCAAATAATCTAAATAATTTTGAGGAATCCAGTTGGATCCCTCCAACCTGTTTCCCTGCATCCATAGACGTTAGCACAATACCAATTCCACTTCGAGGTGGAATATCGCGGTATATGGGATTTATATAAAAATCATCCGCTATTATGCGGCGCATAGGGTCTCATCCGCTATATAAATGCGGGAATATCAACAACTCAAATATATACATATGCCAATATGTATATATTGCTATATACTACTATATATATAATATAGCATATTCAATCAATGCAATCATCCAATCAATTATTTAAATTTAACCATTTAAATTTAAATCTAACTGAGTGAGATTAACTCACCTTTGATTCTTTGCAATTCCAATCCAAATCTCGACTTGTTTCTTCATAGTTTAAACCTTGTATAAGCAGTGGATTATTTCATTAATATTTGAAATATAAATCGACCTTTGATTACCATTAAATTAATTTAATTAACTAATAATTTACTTTAACCCCTAATTTTCCTCGAAAATCTTTTGGTAACTAAAATGATTAAATGGGTTACTTTGAACTAAACTAGTACATTTATTTCTCCTAATTTCATTTCACTGTTCTATACAGTTCAAAACAAATGGATATATTATTATTTTTTTTCTGAAAATATCAAAGCAGAAATCTCCTTTACTGTATATATATAACTTGAAACAATATGCATTTATTTTATAAAGATAATCTTTATTTTTCCCTCTGATAAAATATACTCATTAAATCGAAATAGATCAAAGAAAAACTCGAATACCTCTCTTACCAAGCTCGAGTTCGAGCCATCCACGCACCCAGACTACCATCACGCTCCACTCGGCTCGAGTTGAACCCTAGCCTCTCGTCGACTCTCTCTCCAGACGAACCCTTCCCTGCTGGTCGCGGCCTCCCACCAAGTTGCTGCCCAGCCAGAGATGCCGCTAGCACAGCCTCCAGAACATTCGCCATCACTCGGTCGACCACCCCCAATCGCGTGCCTCCCTCCCCCTTAACACACTCGCGCACGACTTCCAGGTCGCGACACATGCGCCTTCCACCACGCACCCGCGGCACTCTCATCAATTACTGCTGCCTAGCTCTCGCTTGTCGTGCCCAGCATCGCGACTATCGCGACAATTATATTTTTTTTTCTCTCAGCATATTTCGATTTTTCTTTTGGGAATTAGGGCTTGAAATAAAACATAGGGGTACGGGGTCGTTTTGATGAGGGTATGCTTTTGATGAGGAACTGGGTTTGGGTATGGTTACAAAGAATGTTCCAAAGCGAAAGAGTAAGAGAATGAGTTGTTTGGACCAGATATTACATTGAATTTTCTATATAGATTTAAACGCGTTTGTATATCGTATGCTCACACAACAACTCCATTCACTACAAAACTTGAAATCTGATAATAATACAATATTACGGATCCATTGGAACTGGTTTCGTCAAATTCCGAGACTGTGCCTCGGAAGGCTATTTTTTAAATTAAATTTAAACGAGATATTCCTAAAACTGAACAAAACATCTTCAAATTTGATTCTATCACCTTTATTATCTTCCGTATTATCCATATAAATTTTACAAGCCTTCAAATTATTTTTAACCGGCTTAAAATTCCAGATTCACTATTTACCAACTTCAAATAATTTAATTTAATAATTAAATTACTCAATAAACAGCGATATTTGAAGTTTAAGTTGATAATTTATCTCTGAATATTTAAAATAAATTAAATATTCCCATTTCAAATATACAAAAATTCCGGGTCGTCACATCTCCGGCAAATCAATGCCAATTGTAAAGGAGTTTCACCCCTTTATAAATCATTCGAAGTTTGGCGAGACCGCCGATTCACTATAAGGGTCATTTGAAGTGGAGTTATGTGATGCTCCAGAATTGAAAGGAGACGAATAGTGAGGGACACGAATGAAATTTGGAACCGAAGGGAATGTTCCAAAATTCAAAGGAATCGAATAAAAAGGAAGAGATTGAAACTCGAATGAGAGTGATTCTGTAAATACATTTACCCTATATGTTAAGTTTTGCCTAGAGCTACCAAAGCTCTGGTACCAACTGTAACGACCCGCCATTTTGGACCATTCGCATCCATTATAAGTGTCTAGGTAGACACTCATGCCGGAGTTGAATTGCTCAAAATACCGCGTTGTTAATTTAAATTGGCAAAACTGAACATATACAGTAAATAGATATAATCACAGATCATAGACACAGAGTAATAAATACAGCGGAAATAAAAGAGATAGTAGTTCATGAAGCTACTATATGAATATATAAAAATACATCAGAGTTTACAACAGAAGAGCAATATGATACATCAGAGTTAAACCAGATACAACGGAAGAGTAACAGATACAAATCAGAATACATCACTGGAATCATCGAATATCTGAAAGCTGGATAGATTGTTGGATCTCCAAGCGAAGCTCCAACTCCAAAGGTGAGTCTCGAAAACTGGTACACTCAGTCTGACCCGAGCGTAAAGCAAAATACAAAACACTCGAGTCAGGATTAACATTCTTATATTAATAAATCCAACTCAAGTGAAATAACAATTGAAATACAAGTAACTCAAAGGATGTTTGGAATAACCATCCTTTAAGGATCCGTTAAACTATCTACTAGGTAGTAATGTACGATAAGTAAATAATGTCTATCAGTAATATAAAGATATCAAAATAGCGTTAAGTCATGGCCCATTCCACCCTTAACACATTTTTATTCCCACAAGCATATACAAGACCGTAGTTTCCCCAAAACCGGAAGTCACCAGAGGGCAATCCATATACTCAAGGTACAAATCAAAATCGTAGTGGTCGTGCATAAATGGAATACAAGTATGACAAGGCACGTGAGGCTATACCCAAGGTAGTGATACTACCGTTCGCCTGATCCGGGCTGGTGAGAACGCAACGCCGCAGCGCCCGCAACACCGTGAGACAACACTCCCAAAATCAAGGGTGCACCAATCGACAACAAGTATAAGTAGTTCGAAGAAGTGTGTCCACTTGAGGTATCAATCCTCCATTGGCCCGGAACAGCTCCTGTTTTAGTCATTTCAAATTTGACACAAGTGTCAAGGCTATCCATTATCGTTCTCTTTCTTCAGTCAACACGTACATCATTCCAACCACTTCATTCTGGATCATCACTCCGCGTATAGTTATTAAAGTGGTTTTCGGTTTAGACAGAGAGTATGTCCATAACCGATTCCGGTCTCTTTAATAACTTCCGTAATTATTACACCGATTGGTCGTTAATAAATTTCAAAACCAAATCAATTTCAATTTCAATTAGAATTCATAAATCAACATTCGTTTGTCTTTCTAAACCAATTTCCAAAATTTACGTTTCAAAACTTCCACATTCATAATTTCAAGATCTTACAATTCAATTTCAATTTTTATTTAATACACTTCAAATATTGATTCAAGTTCGTATATCAGTTTCATTCCGAAATCATTTAAATTAACTTAATTTAACATTCAAATCAATTTAAATTCGTTTATCGATTTTATTCAATATTCGTTAAGTAAATTTATCATTCAAATCAATTTCTATTAAATTTCCAATTCATTAAACCCATTATTTAAATTCAACTTCATTATATCAAAACTTACAAATTTGATTAAATTAAATTCATCAAACCAAATTCTTTACATTTCAAGTCTTACATTAATTTCAATAAATCACATTTTATTTCTTGTTAAAGAAATTCAATTTCACTTATTTACTTACTTAAATAATTTTCCAAAACTTAATTAATAAAGAAACTCAATTTCAATTATTTACGAAGTAACATTCACTTATTCAAAAGTTCAAGTTCACTTATTAAAGAATTCAATTCAATCTAATCATTAAATAATTCAATCTTATTTAATTAATAAATAATTCAAAATTTAATTATTAAATAATTTCAAAGTTTAATAATTTCAAACTTAATTATAATTTCAAACTTAATTATTAAATCATTTCAAAGTTTAATAATTTCAAACTTAATTCAATCGTTTCTCAAATTAAACAACCTTCTTTCATCAATTACATTGTTAATATTTTGTTTCAGATTATTAAATATTAACATTTTCCTTTCATTAAAATTCAAATTTCAATTTCATTTCAAAACCATATTATTTATTCAAATAAAATCTTCGTTTATTTTTAAATCAAATTATTGACCAATCGGGTTTTATTTAATTTCCTATCCTAGGTCAAATTTTAATTTTGGGTATTTATCATTTCAACCCGATTCCAATTCAATTCAAAATCATAGCATAGCAAAGGGAACTTGCAGTGTGATAACTGGGATGGTGTCACAGTAAATAAACAAGCAATAACAACAAACAATAACAATCCAATAATCAATTCAAATAATCCCGAAATAACCGTATTAATTCGCATTGTTATTTGTACGAATTAATATAATTATTTCTAGAATCTACACTATCATTTCATGTAGATTAAAGATTATTACATTTCTGTTTTCACTTGTCATCTATTTACAATTTCATACATCATCAATTTAACAACATACATTCAGTGGTTCAAAGTGTAATTAAACAAATCCTACGTGTCGATAAATTTAACAGTTAAAGGGGTCATATTATACAAATGTCATTTAATCAAATTTAACACATATATCAAATCTAACTATCCTACGTCAATTTCAATTTCAAATTATTTATCACTTACATCATTAACAATTTAACGTCCAATATAAACATCAACAATCAATCAATTAACAACCAAACTGGATTATCATTTCATATATATAACAGATAATGGTGTCAAATGTCACAGGTGAACTGATACAGGTAATAGTAGTGTAAATATCTAACAGCAACATATTTCAATTGTCGTTTCAATTGAAATCAAATTTAATAAATAAAAGAACGTTAATCGTGAGTGAGTGCTCACCTTTCGAGGCTAGAGATGGATAATGAAGTTGAGTTACGAAATCTAGGAACGGATCTCAAACAAGGCAAGAGTGGCACGAATCGACGAACACAGCTGATAAATCAAAATTCCATGAAATAAATCAAATAGCTGGATATGACCGAACAAATATGTGATATAATGAATTTTCACTAAAACCAATTTATAAACATATTTTTTTTTTACTTTAAATAAAATATTCATTCGCATATATTTTACAAAATACATAACTGTTTTAAAATTAACATTACATAGCGACGTATTCACACGCTAAGACAAAAATGTGTTGACTACCTATGTAAAGTATGTAACTATATATGTATATCTATACTTTTTTTATTATATAAATAACTTATGTACCCAACCATTTATATACATACTAATACATACAAACATTGTATACAATATTATATGCTAATATATCAAAACTGTTTCAACCAATATACAATACTATAACAAACAGTACAAAAAAATATAAAACAAACCTATAGCTAACTACATACAGCCTGTCATATATATAAGCTAATATAAATAAATTAGTATATTCACATGCATATAGAACTAATACATCTACAACATTATTCCCAGACTTCCAGTACATATACCACGTCATTTTAAAGACTTCAAGTATGAATGTTTTAAAGCATATGTACACTAAACTATTTCAATAGTAAGCACAAATTGAAAATATTAAAATAGACACCTTCTACTATATTACAAAATGGAAAACTACCTTTTAAATTAGATAACTAAAAATAATAAGCTACCTATCTATATAAAACTTTCATTACACATATACATCTAATGTATACAAACGGTAATATAACATATATATACTTACATCTCAGTATTTTTAAAAAAATAGATACTAACAGACACGAAAAGTATACATACTATCATATAAATATGATGCAACTTCTACTTATACTCACATGCAAAATTTATAACATCCTTTATAATATGTATACATAAACTCACAGCTTCCTATCTGAAGTGTCTGCTAATACAACAAGCATTTCATATGAAATCTGTAGATGACATAAATAACAGAGTTGTAAACGAGTAAAATATGTGACTTCAGCTCGCCTATTCACAAACAATATCTAGTTTTAAACTTTAAAACAAAATTTATTTTTCAAAGTATCAATATATATGAATGTAGTTTAAAATTAAACATGTCGACACCTATATGTTATATATTTAAAACAATACTTAAAAATATATACAAATCTCCTGCCTACAAGCTATCTACGCATCAACCACATATAAGACGTGAGCATGCTCTGGGCCAACATTACAAAACTTTTAAAAACCCATATATTAGAAAATATTTTTAAATAATATATATACACCTTAACATATAACAGTCATATAGTAAAGCAGACCAATGTTTATTTTGAACGTATATATGCAAGTCGGTATCTTCATGTATTACAAGTTAATTTATACAACTGGTATATTAAAATTCATATAAATGAATATAATACTTACTTAAACACATCTCTGAGTTGGCATAATACATAAGCAATTCACACATTATAAAATACGTATGATTATTAATTTTGGATGAAAGCGAGTAGGCTGTCTACTAAAAATATCTCATATAACTAACAGAGCAGACCATATATAACAAAGAAGGCCTATATATAATATACTATAACATTATATATTCAACTTACAACAATACAACAGAGGAGGAGGAAAGAGATGCCCGGCAAGGCTGGAATGGAGACGAGCTGCTGATGAGGTTGCCAGAGATCAGGAGGTCGATGGCCATGAGCGAGAGGGAGGGACGCGGAGAGGGAAGGCTATTCGGTTTGGGTGTTGTGTGATGAATTGTGGCGGAGGCCTTGGTGTTCGTGGTGGGGCGGAGATCTCGGTGGCGGCTGTTGGTGACGTGGGAACAAGACTTGCGTGCTCGGATGCTTTGGGCGGAGGGAGGAGAGCTATGGTGGACTTCGGTTGGAGGAGGGTAGTAACCTGGTCACGGTTTTGATGGTGGATGAGGAATGGCATAGGTGATGGGTGCTGTAGCTTGGCTCGAAGGTGGTGGTGGTGACGTGGCGAGGGTGTGTCTCGGCTGGGAAGGCACGTGGAGATAAGGGAAGGAAGGGTGATTGGCCGATAGTTGGAAGGAGGATGAATTTTTCAGATCTCGGAAAAACATATAGAAGAGGTGGAAGGTTAGGTAGAAATTGAGAGTGGAAGAGATCTGCAAATGGAAGAGTGGAAATCAAGAATGAAGCACCGGTTACAGTGGAAAGTGGAAATAGAAGAGTCACGGCTATTCGATTATAGGAAGGAATATTGAACGATTCTAGGATGGAATATTGAATGATCACAACAAAAGAAACGGAACCGATACGATTGATCATTCCGTAGATTTCACCGTCTCCCGAACTCCGAAAAACACAAACGAACATACCGTGGAGATCGGCACGACGAGACGAACAAAATGGTATAAAAATACCAGTGGTACGCTCATCCGATAAAAATCGATATCGGTACCAGAATGCTGCTATTTTGCAGAAAATAAGAACGACGGAGCAATAGATGTCCGAATTTGGAAAAATGACGAACTGATACTTTGCTCAGAAGATGGTTTAGAATTTTTTTATGTAAAAATATTTTGGTTTCGAAAATATTTTATTTTCAACGCTTTTTAACTGATTAAATTGAAGTAAATTTACGCGCGAAATAAACTTTCATATTTTCGGACGAAATTTTACCAGTTGCTATGTTTAACTAGACGTATTCCAAATATTAATTTTTTTTTCAAAATTTTATCGTTTAAAATTTCACAAAATTTCAACTAATAACGTCATTAAAACAGTTGAAATTTACGGGTCGTTACAATGGTCCTTTCCCGGCTAACCCGAATAGTGAGCGTTTATTTAAAATAAGTGTGGCATTTAATTTCATCCAAATTCACAACAAATACCTACTCAAGGTAATTATTGATAGTCGGTTATTTAACTATCAATAAAGATGCGCAACATCATCAGATTCCAAATAATTTTCCAAATTATTTTATCTTCCAAAATATCTTTACTCGATATAAAATTTCCACATTTCAAAAATAAATCGATATTTATTTTTAAACGAATTCCCATTCCTTTTATAAATTCCATAGTGAATCTATATTTTCGAATATCTACTGATATTCGATTTTCAAATCGATTTCAATATTCATTTCCAATTTATCTTTACAAAGATAAGTCTCAAAACGTTCATTTCATATTGGAAAAGTATTTCCTTACTTATTAAATAATAAGTATTTCACAAATCTATTTATTTTCAACATTTGAAAATATTCGATATACTTAAATCAAATTAAGTATATATTCATTCTTTAAGGAAATCTATTTTCTATAACAACATCAATTTGAGTCAAAACGAATGTTACGTAAAACATCGTTACGACGACTCAAAAATCACTAGTATAGGGATTCGAAATTTTGATAGATATATAAATCCCAATACTACATCAAAAACATTTCCTTTCGGAAATCATTTACTATAACAACAGTGTTATAGTCCACCATTTCCTTAAATTTCTCGAAAACGTCTATTTCAACAAGAACTGTTGAAATCTATGTTTTCGATATTTAACACATTTTTAAAACATCGTTAAAAACTATTTAACTTCATTTTTAAAATATCACTTCTTCAAAAATGAATCCATTTTATTCAATAATATATTCACTGTCCAAAATCGTGAATATATCTTCTTTAATAATCTCCCATATTTAATTTATCAAATTCAATCTATTTCGAATTTATAAACACGTTTATAAATTCTATTTCCATTTATAAAAACTACAATTTATAAATCTTCTTTATTAACTAGTTCAATTCATAACTCAATTTTTATACTAACGGTCCATCTTATAAGTTAATACTTATAATTCATTTATTTTCAGAAATCGTTCTTTTAAAACTTTACAATTGTAAAGTTCATCCCTTTATAAATCATTTTAACATCATTTCCATTTTAAATTCACATTCCCTTATTTCAATTGGATTCATTTTTCCAAATATTCACTTTTGAATCTAAAATCGGATTTCAAATTAATTTCTAATTCTACTTTAACTCCAAATCAATTACAATTTGATTTCTAAATTTATTTTTCACTACTAAAATAAATTCTTATTCTTTTCAAATTATTCAATATCCTGTTTTTAAAGGGATTCTTCAAATTGAGATCATTTTACATTGATTTCCCAAATTATTTCAATTTACAAATTAAATTCCTAATTGGATTTCCAACTTATCTCTTTTTAAATAAATTCCTTTTTAAAGAAAACAAATTTCAATTGTTTCTTTCAATCTATTTAAAAATCCAAATTTTAAATTAAATTCTTCAAATTATAATCCCTATTTTACGAAAACCATTTATTTAGCATTTTCACTTTATTCTGGAATTTATTCAATACGATTATACTTTAAAAATTCCTTTCTTCAAAATTTCTTCAATTTCAAAAAATTGATTCACTTAGAAATTTTCTACTTGAATTTCAAAAATTCAATTTCGTTTATCTTTGGAATCCAATGATGTCGAAACATCCATTCAGCTAAATTTTAGCTTTCAAACAATTTCCATATATCAATATGATTAATATAATCATTCACAGATTCATACTACAGTATAAATAAATTAAATCAATGTGAGGGGTCCAGTTGGATCCCTCCAACCTGTTTCCCTGCATCCAAAGACGTCAGCACAATACCAATTCCGCTCCAGTACGGAATTATCGCGGTATATAGGTTTTTTTATAAATCCGCTTACTAACGGCGCAATAGGGTCTCATCCGCTATACGAGGCGGGAAATCATCAATCCAATATATACATATGCCAATATGTATATATTGCTATATATAATAGATATATCCTACTATATCTAATATCACACATCAATAGAAATCAATAACTGCAAAAATTCCACATTCAATTTGAGTGAGAAAAATCTCACCTGTTTATATTTGCAATCCAATTTCGATCCCAGTTTGTTTCCTTGATTTCACAGGTTTTGACCTAGTATAAATAATTATACAATTCGTTAATATTCGAAATAAATCGAACAATTCAGTTTGCCATTTACAGATTTTAATTCGACTGATAGTTTTATTTTATTCCATCATTTCATTTTTTTTTCTTTTCAACTTAACTATAAATATAGCCATTTACAGTTCAATATAAATTTTTAAACTCACGATACGCTGTTAAAACAAAAGGAAAAATATTTTTCATTGAAACTAAAATTTTAATTCAACTAAAAATTTAGTTTTAAACAACTTTCTTTACTGTAAACTGCATATAACATTTATTAACTAAATTAAAAATGGAATACCTCACGGATAACTCGCTGCCACAAACCCAAGCAAGATTTGGATCGGCGAAACCATCGAGTGCCCCAAGTCATGCTCGCGAGCTCCACCACTCCACAATCCCAAAACTGCTAAATACCTCACCTCGAACCACTGTACCACCCAGCTTCGATCGACTGGACGACAAGCATTCCAGCCTTCCTTCCCATACCACTGCCTCGTCTATCGCGACGAACAGCCTGCCCAAAATTCCAAGCTCGAACCATAATTCGCTGCCTTCACTTCGACGAACCAAAAATCGCTGCCTCTGGAATCACAGCGCTGCCCTCCTCTCGCGACCACGTCGCCTCACCATTTACGAGGACCAATCCCCAACCTGCTCGTCGCTGCCGCCGAAGATTTCGATCCCCCAATCCATCGCCTCGCGACTTCACAGTGCCACCTTCGTCGCCGCGCGTGACTGCGAGCACGCCTCCACGCGACCATCTACAGCGCCGGCCTCACGAGGCTCTCCTCGCCCTCCGCCACGCGAGACTCCAACTCGACTGGATCGCGAAGACCTCACCACCCAACTGCACGACTTGATTCGAATGCGAATCCCTAATCGAGTTCGAATGATTTTTGATTTTGTTTTCGAATTTTAATACGAAAGGGGGGGATCGGTTTTGATAGTCTGTAGAATGAAGATGAGAGAGGGAAGAGACTCGTCTTCGGTTTTTGAATGTGAACGAGGAATGGGAGAAGAACGAGAATTATTTTCGTCTGCCATTGTTTTTCTTCGACTTAGCCACTGTCGATTTTGAAATCGAACGAGTATTTGGGTTTTATTTTCGTGAATGAATTGGAAGGAGAGGGGGAAACGAAATAATGTTGTCTTGTACGAGAGGAGGCAACTAGGTCGACGGAAATCAGATAATAGGGTGTGTTGATTTGAGTGTATAAATTTTATATTTAAATTAAATCGGTTAATTATTGTCTCGGCGTTTATATCTTGTACGATCACACGATAGCTCCGAAAGCTACGAGATTTGAAATTCGACAAAAATTCAATATTACGGACCCAATGGAACTGGCTTCGTCAAATTCCGAGACTGTTTGAAAATTGACTATTTTTAAATATCGATTCGAACAATTAAATTTCAAAACTGATCAAATCAATCCGAAATTGGATTCTGAAGCTTCTGTTATCTTCAGAAATATCAATATATATTTTACAAGCGTTCGAAATATTTTTCTTCGGCTTAAAATTAAAGATTCAAATTTTTATCCAGTTTCAATCGATTAAATTTTATCATTTAATTGCGGATTTCAAAATTATATCGGGGACACAAATTAAATCATCGTTTAAATATTTAAAATTAATTAAATATTCTCAATTTAATTCGTTCAAAATTCCGGGTCGTTACAAACTACTATTGTAACGACCCAGAATTTTTGATAATTAAAATTCGAATATTTACTTATTTTTAAATATTAATAAGTGGAATTAAGAAGTCGAATGATTCATTTTTCGAATATTGGATTTAATTTGATAATTAAATCGATAAATTAATAATTGAAATTCCAGAGATAATTGTAAATCGAGTTTAAAGTGATTGAAAATGATTTGTAAAATTTTATTTAATCATACTGGAGTTATAGAAAGATTATAGAACTTTCAGAATCGAATTTGGAGTTAAATTGTGAAAATCGATTATTTTAATATTTAATTATCGACTGTAAAAATAGCCAATTTTCGAACAGTCTCAGAATTGAACGAGACCAGTTCCATTGGGTCCGGAACATTGTATTATTGCCGGATTTCAATTTTCGTAATTTTCTGAGTTGATATGTGAGAACACGGAAATTTAACACGTTGAAATTTAAACAAAAAAAAAACGAATTGGAATTTAAATTTAAATTTAAAAATTTAAACTTTGGACAGCATCCCTTATCTCACGCCAGAGATCAAGGAACGAGGCGTGCAAACCATACTCTGTCGTTTTCAAATACGTCCTCTTCCCCTCAGATTCAAACACAAAACGATAATCATCTCGTTCGAAGAAACAAAGAAATATGGCCGAAGTCTCCTTCACGTTCGAAAAGAAAATGATAATGGCCGAAGGAAATCAATCGCGATCCCTTCTCATTTCCATTCGTTGTACAAAAATCGAAACGCATGTTTCCCCTTCGTTCTAATGTTAAACCGTTCCTCCCCAATTCGAAATCAAAATTCGTTCGTACTAAAAAGAAAAAAAAGGGGGGGATTTCAAAATCACGATCTCGAGTCGACTCGAGGCAGTGTCGAACGCGACTTCATCGAGGGCACGAAGTCTGGTGGTTCTCGAGGCGCGTGGGCAAGCGCGTGGGAGGCGACGGTGTTTGGCATTCGCATTCGAGCAGGCAGCGCGATGGAGGCACTCAGGCGATGTCGTGATGCGACTGGGTGTACGGGGGAAGTTCGTCGAGGTCGAAGTGATGGTGTGGTGTCGCGATTGGGGATTGGCGATGGTGGTCGTGAGGCGAGCAGTTCGTCGTCGAGCTCGCAAAATCTGTGGCAACTCGGTGGGTGGTAGGAGTTCGTCGAGGGTTCGAGCAGTAGGACTCGCGACAGTAGGGCTTCGGTGATGGCGATAGGCGAGTGGAGGCAGTGAGGCTCGGTGGTCTCGAGCCTGGTATCGTGCTGAGGTAAAAATATATATATATTTTTATCTTAGATTTAATTTTAAAGTTAAAATAGGAGTTTTTTTAGATTGTTTTTGAAACCAGAAAATTTAATTTAAGGATGTTTTAAAATTTATACAGTAAGATGTAAAGGTGGAAAAAGAGGAAAGGAAAAAAAAAGGAATTTGTTGAGATAAAATCACGGGTTAAATAAATGTGTTAAAAGGGATTTGCTATTTTAAACAATGGAAATTTATAAGGGAATTTAGTTTGAAAAAATTAAATTTTGAGTTAAACCAATTTAATTAAAGATATTGATTTAAAGTAAAATTTTAGTTAAATTATTAAAGGAGGAATTGGTTAATGAAAATTATCAAAATAAAAAAAATTGGTTATTCGATTTATTTCGAATATTAACGAAATGTATAAATGTTTATTCAAGGTCTGAAATCGAGAAAACAAACTGGAATGGAAATGGACTGCAAATTAAAAAGCTAAGGTGAGATTTTCTCACTCGAAGGAAAATTTATTATACAGTTATTTATTGACTGATTGATTGCTATTGAATGTGCTATTAGATATGATAGGATATATCTATATATATATAGCAGTATATACATATTGGCATATGTATATATTGGATTGATGATTTCCCGCCTCGTATAGCGGATGAGACCCTATTGCGCCGTTAGTAAGCGGATTTATAAAAACCTATATACCGCGATAATTCCGTACTGGAGCGGAATTGGTATTGTGCTAACATCTTTGGATGCAGGGAAACAGGTTGGAGGGATCCAACTGGATTCCTCAACTGTATTTACTTATTTACAGATATTGTGATATATTCTGCTATCATATGATGATATATGATATTGACTGTTGTGATGGACTAATCGATGCTGTTGCATCATCGGATTCAGTTTTGAAATGTAAAAATAACGACTGTTACTTTAAAAAGATTTTAAAGTGATTTTTGAAAATACACGTTTTATGGGATTTTTTAAGTGATTTATTTTAAATAAATAAACGTTCAAATTTTAAAGTTACAAAAATCTATGGATTTGGGAAATATAACCGAAAAGTTATTTTTGGGATAAATAGTTGACTGATTTATGAAATGGTTTAAATTGAGATTTTTAAATTTCTGTAAACGGTTTATATAAAAGATTTATGAAATTGATATCCACAAAATTAAGAATGGTGAAATTATAAAATGAGTTTTTTATAAGTGTGAAAAATGAAATATTATGGAATCCGTAAGTGAATGAAATTATAGACTTATAAATTGTGAAGTTGAAAATGAATGATAAGTTATTAACTTATAATATGGACTTGTGATATTTATATCGAGTTATAAATTGAATTTGTTAATAAAAGGAATTTATAAATCGAAGTTGTTAGAAGAATAGAATTGAAATTTATAAAAGTTGTTTATAAATCCGGAATCACTTATTTTGATGAGTTGAATATAGAAGTTAATAAAAGAAGATTTATAAGTCGAAGTTGTTATTAAAATGGAAATAGAATTTATAACCGTGTTTATAAACTCGGAATTGATTAAATTTGATAAGTGAATTATAGAAGGTTATTAAAGAAGATATATGCACGATTTTGGACAGTGAATATATTGTTAAGTAAAATGGATACGTTTTTGAAAAAGGGATATTAAAAATGAAGTTAAACATTTTAAAGATGTTTTAAAATGTATTATGAATCGAAAGCATAGATTTCCGCAGTTCTTGTTGAAATAGACGTTTTCGAGAAATATAAGGAAATGGTGGACTATAACACTGTTGTTATAGTAAATGATTTCCGAAAGGAAATGTTTTGATGTGGTATTGGGATTCATATATCTATCTAAATTCCGAATCCCTACACTAGTGATTTTGAGTCGTCGTAACGATGTTTTACGTAACATTCGTTTTGACTCAAATAAAAATGTGTTTAAAGAATGATTTCCTTAAAGAATGAAATGTATACTTAATATTGATTTAAGTATATTGAATATTTTCAAATGTTGAAAATAAATGATTTGTGAAATACTTATTTTTACATAAGTATGGAATTGCTTTTCCAATATGAAACGAAGGGTTTGAAACTTTATCTTTTAAAGATAATTTGGAAGGTGGATATTTGAAATTTGTTTCAAACGGTTAAGTGTGGAAATTTTATATCTAGTAAAGATATTTTTGGAAGATAAAATAATTTGGAAAATTATTTGGAATCTGATGATGTTGCGCATCTTTATTGATAGTTAAATAACCGACTATCAATAATTACCTTTAGATAGGTATTTGTTGTGAATTGGATGAATTTGAATGCCACACTTATTTTTGAATAATCGCTCACTATTCGGGTTAACCGGGAAAGGACCATGGGGTCGTATAACCCATTCCGAATATGTGATACGTCGTATGAATTGCATTTGAAGACCGGTGTTGAAGACCGGATATTTTTGAAAACGGAAGGATTACCGTCGAGTTACTCTACATCGGCTGATCTCCGATTTAGAGGTTTTATCACCCTTAGTGACGGGAAGTCCTGACGTGATTGAAAATTATCCGGAATTGCAAGGGCTTCGTGAGAAGTGCCTTCGGTTCTGTTCGATCCCGGAACAGACTTTTATGGATTGTGTGTCTGACGTTACAATTTGAGATATAAAGCTGATTTCTTTCAAATACATTTCTGTTGGTGGCGGAGAATTTATTCTCTTAGCTTAACACCCTTCTCTGAGACGTACGAGCTCAGAGGTTATGTAGTTGAAATTTATCAGCGATATATCCCAATTTGGTAACGTGGCATACTGAGTGTTGCTGTGAAATGATCAGTGTTTGATCATTTGTGATATGATCATTTGTTTGATCTTATATCTTTGTGATCATAGGTTGATCATTTTGTTTGACCCGAAGCAGGGCTTTTTGAGAAAGCGTAGCTTTGTGGACGAGACTTCGTCGAGCCTCACACCCCGGAAATGGTCGAAACAGGAAGGATGCAGCAAGGTTCTAGGGAGTAGCGCCCCATAGTGTATGTCATTCCTTCTGGATAAAGGTGGTATCATGGTATGGAGCCCAGATACTTAACCTCTGTGGTTACTGCATTATTTTTTCTATGTGGTTTGTTGCGAATCGGGGATCCTCGGGAAGATCGGTGACGATCGGGGGATGGCATACGCGTGTCAGTAGTTACCTATTTTTGCAGAGGTAACCCGGCCTTGTGTTGGCAGAGATCCGGTTAGGTTCTCGGGTCGTCTATTCCAGGGACGTACCCATCGTGGAAAAGGAAGTTCCTTAGCCTGACCATTTGTTGGAAATCCAAAGAAACAATACGTGACTTGTACGGTTTTAGTTGTAAAACCTATCATTCACTTATGGTGGCGCCCCACTGTTTGGATGGTAGCTATAGTAGGCATAGTTCGAAATGTCTATGCTGGCTAAGATTAATATTATATTTTCGAAATGTTTTCTACACTATGCACTAATAATAATATCAAAAATGATTTGATTTTGCGTAGTAAGCATCTTTGACTATCATAAGAAGAAATCTCCTCCAAGCCTGCGTTTGCATTGTGTGTGTGGTGGGAGGTCTTATGGTAGTTTCATTTTCCAAAAAGCATTTCGAATTGACTTTAAAATTCTCTGTTGTTTATTTTAAAGAATAACTGTTTTACGATCTCACACCAGTCACCATGACTGACTCGGAGTTTATTGTTTCCCTTCTAAACTCTGGGTGCCCACCAATTTCCACACGGGCAGTCTAGAGTTAGATTATCAGGATATTCTGGATATTCTGGAGCTTTGGAGATAAGCTGGATGGCGAGACGTAGTATTTGTATTTGATAGTATTTATTCCGCTGTGTATTCTGTATGAGGACAAGTTATATAACTGTCCATTGATGTATTGTATTGAGTTGTATATTGACTCTGATTGATGTATGTATAAAATGATATAGTTCTTTGTTTAAAGATTATTCATTTATCTATTATATATTGTTCCGCTGCGATGTGTAAGATTCTGATATTGTTCTGTTTCTGTTGCTGTTCTCTTGTTCTGTTGTTGTTCTTCTTTCTTTTTCTTCTATCTTCTCTTCCTCCTCTTCTTTTAAATATTAAAGTTTCGCGTTTTCGCCATCCGATTGTTCGGCAATTGCTACAGTGGACGTAGCAGTGTCGGGTTTTCGGAAGACGGATTTGCGGGTCTTTACAGTTGGTATCAGAGCATATGGTTAAGCGACAACCCTGCTCTGTTGGGTGTTACTCATTAGAGATAGAGTCAGTAGTACTCTAGAATGAGTTGAGTGTAATAATAGATATGAGCGCGTATTTGTTATTTGAATATAAAAATTGTTTTATATTGTGATGATTGGTTTATTGAGTGGTATATGAACCTTCGTCGGCACAGTCTTGCAAAACTGTATCGAAGGGGTTTCTAAACACTTGAATAGAACAGTTCGGCACAGTATTGTTTTAAATAGGGTGAATGAGATAATTTTACCCAAAACTATTTTTGTATATAAAAGAAATGTTTTTCTATGAATTACTATAGTATATGGTTGCATGGTTGTTAGAAGTGATAATATTAAACTATTATCATTGAAATTAAATGAGAAATTGGAATTATAAACTCCAAAGTTAAGAGATAAAATTCACATACGAATGAGATTTGAGAATGTGAATTATAAATGTGAATTATAATTTAAAACGGAATTCCAGAGAAGTTTTTGGAAATGTTTGAAAATAATTTGAAAATTTTGGTGATTTGGAAAGTTAAATCTTTTTGATTTGAAAATGGATTTCGAAGGTTTTGAAAAGTATTTTAGAGAGATAAAAACTCTAAACTCTAAACTCTTTTCGGTCGCTGGAAAATAATTCCGATGATGACCATGGCATCACCGGTGTTCATTTTCGGGTTTCCAAAAGAGGAATTGCTGCCAAATTGTTTTAAATAGAAGTTGTTTGAAAAATTTGGATTTTGTTTTGGAAATTCAAAAGAATGATTTGAATTGTTGTCAAAATGGCTTTGAAATATTGGTAAGACTCTGGGATACCATATTTATGAAATATTATCAAGTTGATAACTTATACAATTTGAAAGGTTGATAGAATAAATTTAACTTAAAGGATGAAGTTAAATGAATGTAAGTACAAGTGAATCAATTAAATGAAATTGAAGGTTGAAATTCATTTCGAATTCGTAAGCAAATGAATTGAATTGAATAATGTAAATTGAAAGATGAATTAAAATTCATATGCTATTGGAAATCCAGTTTAATATGAGTGGTTATAAACCAAAATGGCAAATTGAAAATAAATTTTGGGAATGAACGAAAGAATAAAACTGGAATTGAAACTGAATGTTGAAAACAAATGTGAATTGTGCGAAATTAAATGAAGTTTTGAGATTAGTTTGAAGTGAACTAAAGTTAATTGATAAAAATTCAATATTCAGAAGTTAAATAGAATCCAAATAAGGTTGGAATTGTGAATTAAATTCAAATGAAATTTGAAATGTGAAATTGAATGAATATGAAACTGCAATAGCGAACTTAAAGAATGTATAAGCAGTTATATTGAAAATTTTGTAACTGAATGTGCAAAATGGTTTGAGTATATGTAACTAGATATTATGGCTAGTAGGATATACAGGTATAAAGGAATTGGAATATAATTTCGAAGATAAATTTGAATTGCTCGACAAAAAGGTACGTATTTGAATTATAATATGAGTTTTTGATGATTCTGGTCTAGCCGCTTGGCTTTTTCTTTTTCTTTTTGAAATCTGAGAGTCCGTAGGGACGTTTTGTAGTCGTACCGTATTAGCCGCGCAAAGGAGACGCTGGCGAAATTTTTCGAAAATTCCGAGTGTTAGAAAATTTTTGAGAAAATTTGAAAGTTTAAAATTTGAATTTAAACTCGAATTTGAATTTAGAAGTTAAACAATGTTGTTTGAAACTTAAAATTTAAGTTGGAAAGTTAGTTGAGATGATAACGAATCTTTAGTAGGAAGATCCGTTTGAAAAGTGATAAAACTATTAGATTGTGAAAAATAGTAGACGAGTTAAGGACCATTTTTTCCTAACTTGTAATTTCGAGGACGAAATTCTTTTAAGGAGGGAAGTTTGTAACGACCCAGAATTTTTGATAATTAAAATTCGAATATTTACTTATTTTTAAATATTAATAAGTGGAATTAAGAAGTCGAATGATTCATTTTTCGAATATTGGATTTAATTTGATAATTAAATCGATAAATTAATAATTGAAATTCCAGAGATAATTGTAAATCGAGTTTAAAGTGATTGAAAATGATTTGTAAAATTTTATTTAATCATACTGGAGTTATAGAAAGATTATAGAACTTTCAGAATCGAATTTGGAGTTAAATTGTGAAAATCGATTATTTTAATATTTAATTATCGACTGTAAAAATAGCCAATTTTCGAACAGTCTCAGAATTGAACGAGACCAGTTCCATTGGGTCCGGAACGTTGTATTATTGCCGGATTTCAATTTTCGTAATTTTCTGAGTTGATATGTGAGAACACGGAAATTTAACACGTTGAAATTTAAACAAAAAAAAAACGAATTGGAATTTAAATTTAAATTTAAAAATTTAAACTTTGGACAGCATCCCTTATCTCACGCCAGAGATCAAGGAACGAGGCGTGCAAACCATACTCTGTCGTTTTCAAATACGTCCTCTTCCCCTCAGATTCAAACACAAAACGATAATCATCTCGTTCGAAGAAACAAAGAAATATGGCCGAAGTCTCCTTCACGTTCGAAAAGAAAATGATAATGGCCGAAGGAAATCAATCGCGATCCCTTCTCATTTCCATTCGTTGTACAAAAATCGAAACGCATGTTTCCCCTTCGTTCTAATGTTAAACCGTTCCTCCCCAATTCGAAATCAAAATTCGTTCGTACTAAAAAGAAAAAAAAGGGGGGGATTTCAAAATCACGATCTCGAGTCGACTCGAGGCAGTGTCGAACGCGACTTCATCGAGGGCACGAAGTCTGGTGGTTCTCGAGGCGCGTGGGCAAGCGCGTGGGAGGCGACGGTGTTTGGCATTCGCATTCGAGCAGGCAGCGCGATGGAGGCACTCAGGCGATGTCGCGATGCGACTGGGTGTACGGGGGAAGTTCGTCGAGGTCGAAGTGATGGTGTGGTGTCGCGATTGGGGATTGGCGATGGTGGTCGTGAGGCGAGCAGTTCGTCGTCGAGCTCGCAAAATCTGTGGCAACTCGGTGGGTGGTAGGAGTTCGTCGAGGGTTCGAGCAGTAGGACTCGCGACAGTAGGGCTTCGGTGATGGCGATAGGCGAGTGGAGGCAGTGAGGCTCGGTGGTCTCGAGCCTGGTATCGTGCTGAGGTAAAAATATATATATATTTTTATCTTAGATTTAATTTTAAAGTTAAAATAGGAGTTTTTTTTTTTAGATTGTTTTTGAAACCAGAAAATTTAATTTAAGGATGTTTTAAAATTTATACAGTAAGATGTAAAGGTGGAAAAAGAGGAAAGGAAAAAAAAAGGAATTTGTTGAGATAAAATCACGGGTTAAATAAATGTGTTAAAAGGGATTTGCTATTTTAAACAATGGAAATTTATAAGGGAATTTAGTTTGAAAAAATTAAATTTTGAGTTAAACCAATTTAATTAAAGATATTGATTTAAAGTAAAATTTTAGTTAAATTATTAAAGGAGGAATTGGTTAATGAAAATTATCAAAATAAAAAAAATTGGTTATTCGATTTATTTCGAATATTAACGAAATGTATAAATGTTTATTCAAGGTCTGAAATCGAGAAAACAAACTGGAATGGAAATGGACTGCAAATTAAAAAGCTAAGGTGAGATTTTCTCACTCGAAGGAAAATTTATTATACAGTTATTTATTGACTGATTGATTGCTATTGAATGTGCTATTAGATATGATAGGATATATCTATATATATATAGCAGTATATACATATTGGCATATGTATATATTGGATTGATGATTTCCCGCCTCGTATAGCGGATGAGACCCTATTGCGCCGTTAGTAAGCGGATTTATAAAAACCTATATACCGCGATAATTCCGTACTGGAGCGGAATTGGTATTGTGCTAACATCTTTGGATGCAGGGAAACAGGTTGGAGGGATCCAACTGGATTCCTCAACTGTATTTACTTATTTACAGATATTGTGATATATTCTGCTATCATATGATGATATATGATATTGACTGTTGTGATGGACTAATCGATGCTGTTGCATCATCGGATTCAGTTTTGAAATGTAAAAATAACGACTGTTACTTTAAAAAGATTTTAAAGTGATTTTTGAAAATACACGTTTTATGGGATTTTTTAAGTGATTTATTTTAAATAAATAAACGTTCAAATTTTAAAGTTACAAAAATCTATGGATTTGGGAAATATAACCGAAAAGTTATTTTTGGGATAAATAGTTGACTGATTTATGAAATGGTTTAAATTGAGATTTTTAAATTTCTGTAAACGGTTTATATAAAAGATTTATGAAATTGATATCCACAAAATTAAGAATGGTGAAATTATAAAATGAGTTTTTTATAAGTGTGAAAAATGAAATATTATGGAATCCGTAAGTGAATGAAATTATAGACTTATAAATTGTGAAGTTGAAAATGAATGATAAGTTATTAACTTATAATATGGACTTGTGATATTTATATCGAGTTATAAATTGAATTTGTTAATAAAAGGAATTTATAAATCGAAGTTGTTAGAAGAATAGAATTGAAATTTATAAAAGTTGTTTATAAATCCGGAATCACTTATTTTGATGAGTTGAATATAGAAGTTAATAAAAGAAGATTTATAAGTCGAAGTTGTTATTAAAATGGAAATAGAATTTATAACCGTGTTTATAAACTCGGAATTGATTAAATTTGATAAGTGAATTATAGAAGGTTATTAAAGAAGATATATGCACGATTTTGGACAGTGAATATATTGTTAAGTAAAATGGATACGTTTTTGAAAAAGGGATATTAAAAATGAAGTTAAACATTTTAAAGATGTTTTAAAATGTATTATGAATCGAAAGCATAGATTTCCGCAGTTCTTGTTGAAATAGACGTTTTCGAGAAATATAAGGAAATGGTGGACTATAACACTGTTGTTATAGTAAATGATTTCCGAAAGGAAATGTTTTGATGTGGTATTGGGATTCATATATCTATCTAAATTCCGAATCCCTACACTAGTGATTTTGAGTCGTCGTAACGATGTTTTACGTAACATTCGTTTTGACTCAAATAAAAATGTGTTTAAAGAATGATTTCCTTAAAGAATGAAATGTATACTTAATATTGATTTAAGTATATTGAATATTTTCAAATGTTGAAAATAAATGATTTGTGAAATACTTATTTTTACATAAGTATGGAATTGCTTTTCCAATATGAAACGAAGGGTTTGAAACTTTATCTTTTAAAGATAATTTGGAAGGTGGATATTTGAAATTTGTTTCAAACGGTTAAGTGTGGAAATTTTATATCTAGTAAAGATATTTTTGGAAGATAAAATAATTTGGAAAATTATTTGGAATCTGATGATGTTGCGCATCTTTATTGATAGTTAAATAACCGACTATCAATAATTACCTTTAGATAGGTATTTGTTGTGAATTGGATGAATTTGAATGCCACACTTATTTTTGAATAATCGCTCACTATTCGGGTTAACCGGGAAAGGACCATGGGGTCGTATAACCCATTCCGAATATGTGATACGTCGTATGAATTGCATTTGAAGACCGGTGTTGAAGACCGGATATTTTTGAAAACGGAAGGATTACCGTCGAGTTACTCTACATCGGCTGATCTCCGATTTAGAGGTTTTATCACCCTTAGTGACGGGAAGTCCTGACGTGATTGAAAATTATCCGGAATTGCAAGGGCTTCGTGAGAAGTGCCTTCGGTTCTGTTCGATCCCGGAACAGACTTTTATGGATTGTGTGTCTGACGTTACAATTTGAGATATAAAGCTGATTTCTTTCAAATACATTTCTGTTGGTGGCGGAGAATTTATTCTCTTAGCTTAACACCCTTCTCTGAGACGTACGAGCTCAGAGGTTATGTAGTTGAAATTTATCAGCGATATATCCCAATTTGGTAACGTGGCATACTGAGTGTTGCTGTGAAATGATCAGTGTTTGATCATTTGTGATATGATCATTTGTTTGATCTTATATCTTTGTGATCATAGGTTGATCATTTTGTTTGACCCGAAGCAGGGCTTTTTGAGAAAGCGTAGCTTTGTGGACGAGACTTCGTCGAGCCTCACACCCCGGAAATGGTCGAAACAGGAAGGATGCAGCAAGGTTCTAGGGAGTAGCGCCCCTTAGTGTATGTCATTCCTTCTGGATAAAGGTGGTATCATGGTATGGAGCCCAGATACTTAACCTCTGTGGTTACTGCATTATTTTTTCTATGTGGTTTGTTGCGAATCGGGGATCCTCGGGAAGATCGGTGACGATCGGGGGATGGCATACGCGTGTCAGTAGTTACCTATTTTTGCAGAGGTAACCCGGCCTTGTGTTGGCAGAGATCCGGTTAGGTTCTCGGGTCGTCTATTCCAGGGACGTACCCATCGTGGAAAAGGAAGTTCCTTAGCCTGACCATTTGTTGGAAATCCAAAGAAACAATACGTGACTTGTACGGTTTTAGTTGTAAAACCTATCATTCACTTATGGTGGCGCCCCACTGTTTGGATGGTAGCTATAGTAGGCATAGTTCGAAATGTCTATGCTGGCTAAGATTAATATTATATTTTCGAAATGTTTTCTACACTATGCACTAATAATAATATCAAAAATGATTTGATTTTGCGTAGTAAGCATCTTTGACTATCATAAGAAGAAATCTCCTCCAAGCCTGCGTTTGCATTGTGTGTGTGGTGGGAGGTCTTATGGTAGTTTCATTTTCCAAAAAGCATTTCGAATTGACTTTAAAATTCTCTGTTGTTTATTTTAAAGAATAACTGTTTTACGATCTCACACCAGTCACCATGACTGACTCGGAGTTTATTGTTTCCCTTCTAAACTCTGGGTGCCCACCAATTTCCACACGGGCAGTCTAGAGTTAGATTATCAGGATATTCTGGATATTCTGGAGCTTTGGAGATAAGCTGGATGGCGAGACGTAGTATTTGTATTTGATAGTATTTATTCCGCTGTGTATTCTGTATGAGGACAAGTTATATAACTGTCCATTGATGTATTGTATTGAGTTGTATATTGACTCTGATTGATGTATGTATAAAATGATATAGTTCTTTGTTTAAAGATTATTCATTTATCTATTATATATTGTTCCGCTGCGATGTGTAAGATTCTGATATTGTTCTGTTTCTGTTGCTGTTCTCTTGTTCTGTTGTTGTTCTTCTTTCTTTTTCTTCTATCTTCTCTTCCTCCTCTTCTTTTAAATATTAAAGTTTCGCGTTTTCGCCATCCGATTGTTCGGCAATTGCTACAGTGGACGTAGCAGTGTCGGGTTTTCGGAAGACGGATTTGCGGGTCTTTACAACTATTGTATTTTATCTTCCGCTGCGAGCTATTCTGATATTTCTGTGTCTGTGATTCTGTGATTGACTTTATTTGCTCCAAATTTTATTACAATCTGTTATTTTGAATTATTCAAGTCTGACATGTGTGGATTATTGTCGATTTGAATGGTCCAAAATAGTGGGTCGTTACATAAGTTCTGTACTCCCCTCTCTGTCACTGGAAAATAATTTCGGTGATGAGTGCATGCATCATCGACATTCATTTTCAAGTTTCAAAGTGGGAAGACCATTGTAGTAGTTTTACCACACATTTGTTTTGATAACAAATCTTAATTTTTAATTTCTAAATATGATTTGGATATATAAAAGTTATGATTATATATATATATTATTTTTTAAAATGAAACCCGATATTTAGTTCCTAAGTTTCTGTAATTAGAAATTTTAATTATTATAATGAATAATATCTTAACTATATTAATAATTGGGAACTTCTAAAATGAAAATAAGAAAAAGTTAGAGCTAAGTGATTAATGAAATAGATAAGAAACTAGAAATTTGTGAATTGTAAATTAAAAGAGTAATGAAATTAATTTTGTTAACTAAATGAATAAGATAAACTTGTGTAACATTCAATTACATTCTTAAAACATATATATAACTTACCAGAAATGTTTAATAAGCTGTAATGTTAAATAGAATATGTAATAGAATATTATACAAGTAAAACATAAGTAATGAAAATGTTCAATGGAATTATGTTTATAAATGAAGAATTAAGATGTATAAGAATATTATAAACTTACGCTAATGCTTGAAGTTATTTATAATTAAAATGTGTAGTAAAAGTGAATACTGTAATTAAATGATTATAAACTTAAGTTACTGTTTGAAGCTATTTATAATTGAAGTAAATAGTAAAAGTGAATACTATATTAATTAAATGATTATAACTTCATAAATGTTGAAATGATTCAGAAATAGATTTAATATTCAATGACACTATATAAGGAAGGATGAATGTAAATTGAAAAGTTAAGGAACTTAAGCATGAATTTATGCACTAATGAATATTAATATTTAATGGAAATCAAGTATATAAGTAAATAATAAATGTGAAGTAAATTGAAATAAAATGTATGTAATCCTTCAATAATGAATTCATTGATTATTTTAAATAATTGAATGCAAATAATTTATGTAAGTAAATGAATGTAAATTTAATGGAAAAATGGCATTGTATGAATGAATGGGGAATGAATTTTGTAAGTAATGAATGTAAATTTATAAAATAATCATCGTATGAATGAATGAAATGAATGAACAGTAAATGATATGAAAGGAAATTAATAAGAATGAACTTAAATAATACTTGAAATTCTTGGTTGGTTGGCTTATGTATGTTTGGGAAAGGATACTTCTAACTGTATCAGGACGTATAAATAATCCATTAAGTTATTATCTAAGGCTGTTGAGCGTATGGTACACTTGATAGTTTATTTATCACCTTGTACGATTAAAAGTTTCCGAACCTAAACAAACCATTAGTTTTGCTTGCTATGGATGTATGATTGATTACTTTGATTGCATGTGATGATTGTATTGTGGTTTGCATATGTTTTGTATTGATTTGCTTTTGTTACTAACTGAAACAACTAAATATTTCTCTTGTACACATCACTCTTTGGATTTATAAGTGAAATACAGGTTTATGGAAGCAATAGCTACTATTTTTGGTTTCATAAATAAAGCGTTGTTTGCCCGACAAATAGGTACGTTTTCGGATTTCGGTTTTCCAGCGATATTATATCGTTTTCCCATGGTTTGGGATATTTTTATTTTTAAATATGATATATATTGATATTATTATTTTTCTGGACCTCTCCGTACAAAGGAGACTCTGCCGAAATTTTCCATGAATTTTTGACTTAGAAAATTTTGTAAAAGTGAAATATTTTTAAAATTGTATTAAATTTGGATATGGAAGATTTAATTGTTTATAAATTGATATTTTATTTAAACACTTAATTATGTAAGTTTAAAGTGCATATAAATTTATTATTTGAATAAAATATATTAGTTTCTTAATTACTTCTTTCCCTTTTCGAGGACGAAAAGTTTTGAGTGGGGGAGAGTGTAACGACCCGTATTTTCCGATAATCAAAATATTAAATTAAATAAGTTTTGGAATTTAATGTTGTGTAAAATTAAAAATTTAAGATTTAATAATGTCAAAAATAACTATAATGTAATTTTTGTAATGTTAATTTAAGGTAATTGATAACTATCTTAATTTAATTTCAACTAATCGAAATAATTGTAAAGTTAAATTGGTTATAATCGTAAATAAGGAATAAATTCAATGTTGTGTTAAAAAGAGAAATTATATGTAATTGATTGAAATCTGGTTAATATAGAATAACTAATCAGTATGTTAATTTATTTTTTTATTTTTTGTAAACAATAAACATAGAAATGTGTTTGAACTATTAATCTGTAGTGATTGTTTAATTATCATTTCATTATTTAATCCGTTGAAATGAAATTGTAAATCAATTGCAATTAAATGTAATTAAATATTACGTTAATATGAATTGGGATGATAACTGTAGAATCTTTATGTAATAAAATATAACCAATGTTAATTATATACATAAGATGATAGTTGGCTGAATAATAAGATGTAAATCGGAATAAATGAATTTATTGGAATTTAAATTATCGTTAATGAATTATTGAAATTGAAATTGAACACTGTCATTAGTGCAATATTTAACATTGGATGGGACATGGAAATTTGTTTTAAAAGATGTTAAATTGCTAGGTAATCAAAAATGATAAAAATTGGCTAACTTTTGAATTTGAATTGAAAGTTGGTTAAATTAATTTAATAATCATTTATTTAATTAACGTGAAAATAGTCATTTTGACCACTAACTCGGATTTCGATGAAACCAGTTTCATGGGATTCATAACGGTGAATTATTGTAAGATTCCAAGTTTCGTAGTGATCGGACTTGTCGTTTGATCGTACGGACTTGAAACGCGTAGAAATGAATTCAATTGAAATAAGCTGATTTTAAAAGCTAACTTCTGCATACTCTTGAATTAGGGTTTGGAACTTGTTCCATTGAGTTTAAAAATATCGAAAACATCTATTTTGATATATGGAATGACCTACTTTCGTTTCGGAAGCAGAACGGGCTTTTCGGGTCATTATTGTCGTTTCGAACCAATTCGATATGTTATTCATTCTTTTCGGAAGCCAGGTCACCTACCATTATTCACGCGTTCGAACCTCCCATCACAAAAACCTAACAGCCGCACTAGGTCAACTTTGACTAACGTTATCGCCGCCTACGAACAGATGCGCCACGATTAGGCAGTCCTACCGGCCCTGCAACCCTAAACCACGCCTACGACCACCGGATCAGAGCCTCCGGTCGTTCCCTTTGCATTCTCCACCGCTTCCATATTATGGCTGTTCTGGCAATCTCACTGACCTACGACCACAAACGACCGCATGGATCTCCTTCCCACAGTGCCCTCTTCGATGCAGCACATCCCGATCGTCGTAAGATTGACGATCTACCGTCCAATCCAACATTCCCATATGAACGGCCGTGGCTAAACGGCAAATTTCTGGTCAAACGATGATTCGATTTCAAAAACGAATCATAGATCTGAGTTGCGCTCGTTGTGATCTTCGAAACGGTATATGGTTTGATAGGTTTTGAAGGAGTTTGATTTTGGAATTGGTTTTGAAATTGAATTTGCAATTGAATTGGTTTCTGCCATTGGAAAGGAGGAACGGAAAGAATTGTACGCATAGAAATAAGGAATAAGAAGTGACTAGGGTTTATAACGTGGTATTTATAGGTAAATCAGAAAATAAAATGAATGAACACAATTGATTTGGGTTTGAACGATAAACGACCCGAAAAGCCCGTTTCGACTCCGGAACGAAAATGGGTCAACCCATATATCAAAATAGATGCTTTCAAATATTTTAAACTCAATGGAATAGGTTTCAAATCCTAATTCAATCGTATGAAGAAGTTATGATAAAATCAGCTTATTTCAAATTGATTTCAATTGTTTTCAATTAAATTAATTTCTAGGCGTTTCGAGTCTGTACGATCAAACGACAAGTCCGATCGTTACGAAACTTGAAATCCTATAATAATTCACCGTTATGGATCCGATGAAACTAGTTTCGTCGGAATCCGAGTCTGTGGCCAAAATGGCTATTTTCACATTAATTAAATTAATTAATATTAAATTAATTAAATCACATTTCGATTCAATATTTAATAATTTACAATTTCTATCACTCTGGATTACTTAGTGATTTATAGTCCTTTAAAACAAATTTCTATATCAGTTTACCGTGGAATATTTCCCAATTTACCTTGTTTAATTCAATTTCAAAAATTCAGTAATTAAAATAAGAATTCCAAAATTTCATTTATTTAATTTTCAATCCAGTTATTAAATCAATTATCATCTTATGGATATTGTAACAACCCTAGATTTTTGCATATATTTTAAATTTTATTTTGAAATTATTTTTAACTTGTTTTATTTTCAATATTTCATTTTAAATATAAATTTTAATTATTATATGAATTATAATTTCAAACTGGTATAATTTGAATATTTTCCTGAAAAGTGAATTTCTGGTCAAACTTTGACTTTTAAATTTAAAATTTAAATATTTAAATTCTTGAATTTTATCTTTTATTATGAAAATAGATTTAATAACATAAATACTACTTTTCGTTTCGTTGAAAACAGATTTAAATTGTGAAAGTTATACTGTTTTCAATATTGTGTGTATATTGAGTTATTTAACAATTTTCTTTGTTTTAATTTATATAATTGACATTTTATTTGATATATCTTACTCTAGTTTTTATATTTTGGTTATATCATATATATTTTTACTTTTAAATATTTTTAAAGTGATTATAAAAATTTTCTAAACCTTATTGAATTTATTTTTAATTTTTAAAGCCTGTTTGCATTTTTAAGCTATTTTCTTAATTTAAATTCTATTTAATTAATATTTAATTATTTATTTTATATATTTACTTTCATTTCTGAGTTTTTATCTTTATTTATCAGTTTTAAATGTATTTTTAAATTACAAAATAAATAATGGAAATTTGAAGAGTTTTGAGACCTTTTATTTGCCCAAGTCCTTTTGTATTCCACCATTTCATTTTCAATCAATACATCAATTATTTTGGCCGATTTCTCTTCTTTGCTTCAGCTGAGTACTTTCTCATTTCTCACGCACAAAATAAACTTCTCATCCCTCAAAAAATTTCGACCATCACCTGAGCAAAAGGTTTGGTTAATCTTCTTCTTCTTTCTACTCAGTTTCTCCTTGTTTTTCTCTTTTTCTTTGCACTTGCCTTCATCTATTTGCTTGGCCATTCCTCCTCCATCACCTTGGCTGCCTCCACCACCACCACAACCAGTCACTACCTCCTCCAGCACCTCTGTCCTACCTAGCCATGGCCATCCATGATAAAGATCCACCAAAAATTTGAGCAAACTCCACCTATACATGCATTGCCTAGCTCCTATGCCTTCACCACCTCACCACAACCCCTTGGCCGCCACCTACACCACCACCACCTGCCATAGATGATCTGAAACACCTCTGTCACGTCACCCCCTGACCCACCTGAACCTAGCCCTGACTTGTATTGCTTTGGACGCGCCTTTGTTTGCCTTGAATACATGTTGTATTGCCTTGAAGTTGTGTATACATGCACATATTTCTTTGCATCACTTTTGCCCCATCAACATACATGTCACGTACGGGAATTTTCGACTTTCGAAAATTCGACATCGATACTCACTTTATCGACTGCCGAGCAATCGAGTGCCGGAAACTCCAATAGTGAGGGTTTTAAGAAAAAGAAAAAGTAGAAGAAGAAGAAGATAGAAGAAAAAGAGAAGAAAGAAAGAAGAAGAACAACAGAAAACACATCAGAACAGAAAACAATATCAGAATCTTACACATCGCAGCGGAACAATATACAATAGATAATTACTAGTCTTTTAAAACAAAGAACTATATCATTTTATATATACATCAATCATCAGAGTCAATATACAACAATGGACAGTTATATAAACTTGTCCTCATACAGAATACACAGCGGAATAAATACTATCAGATACAAATACTACGTCTCGTCATCCAGCTTATCTCCAAAGCTCCAGAATATCCAGAATATCCTGATAATCTAACTCTAGACTGCCCGTGTGGAAATTTGTGGGCACCCAGAGTTTAGAAGGGAAACAATAAACTCCGAGTCAGTCATGGTGACTGGTGTGAGATCGTAAAACAGTTATTTATCTTTAAAATAAACAACAGAAAAATTTTAAAGTCAATTCGCAATGCTTTTGGAAAATGAAACTACCATAAGACCTCCCGCCACACACACAATGCAAACGCAGACTTGGAGGAGATTTCTTCTTATGATAGTCAAAGATGCTTACTACGCAAAAATCAAATTCTTTTTGATATTATTATTAGTGCATAGTGTAGAAAACATTTCGAAAGTAGAATATAAATCTTAGCCAGCATAGGTACCATTATAGTATGCTTGCTATAGCTGCCATATTAGATGGCAGGTTCTACAACTAAAACCGTACAAGTCACGTATTGTTTCTTTGGGTTTCCAACAAATGGTCAGGCTAAGGAACTTCCTATCCACGATGGGTACGTCCCTGGAATAGACAACCCGAGAACCTAACCGGATCTCTGCCAACACAAGGCCGGGTTACCTCTGCAAAAATAGGTAACTACTGACACGCGTATGCCATCCCCCGATCGTCACCGATCTTCCCGAGGATCCCCGATTCGCAACAACCACAAAGAAATAAATTTGCAGCAACCACAGAGGTTAAGTATCTGGGCTCCATACCATGATACCACCTTTATCCAGAAGGAATGACATACACTAAGGGGCGCTACTCCCTAGAACCTTGCTGCATCCTTCCTGTTTTGACCATTTCCGGGGTGTGAGGCTCGACGAAGTCTCGTCCACAAAGCTATGCTTTCTACAAAGCCATGCTTCGGGTCAAACAAAATGATCAACCTATGATCACAAAGATATAAGATCAAACAAATGATCATATCACAAATGATCAAACACTGATCATTTCACAGCAACACTCAGTATGCCACGTTACCAAATTGGGATATATCGCTGATAAATTTCAACTACATCACCTCTGAGCTCGTACGTCTCAGAGAAGGGTGTTAAGCTAAGAGAATAAATTCTCTGCCACCAACAGAAATGTATTTGAAAGAAATCAGCTTTATATCTCAATCTGTAACGTCAGACACACAATCCATACAAGTCTGTTCCGGGATCGAACAGAACCGAAGGCACTTCTCACGAAGCCCTTGCATATCCGGATAATTTTCTAATCACGTCCGGACTTCCCGTCACTAAGGGTGATAAAAGCTCTAAATCGGAGATCAGCCGATGTAGAGTAACTCGACGGTAATCCTTCCGTTTTCAAAAATATCCGGTCTTCAACACCGGTCTTCGAATGCAATTCATAACGACGTATCACATATTCGGAATGGGTTATACGACCCCATGGTCCTTTCCCGGCTAACCCGAATAGTGAGCGCTTATTCAAAAATAAGTGTGGCATTCAAATTCATCGAATTCACAACCAATACCTATCTAAAGGTAATTATTGATAGTCGGTTATTTAACTATCAATAAAGATGCGCAACATCATCAGATTCCAAATAATTTTCCCAAATTATTTATCTTCAAAAATATCTTTACTAGATATAAAATTTCCACACTTCAAAAATAAATCAACGTTTATTTTTAAACAACTTCCCTTTCTTTTATAAATTCCATAGTGAATTTATATTTCAAAATATCTACTGATATACGATTCTCAAATCGATTTCAAATATTCAATTTCAATTTATCTTTAAGAAGATAAAATCTCAAAACGTTTATTTCATATTGGAAAAGCATTTCCCTACTTATTTAATGATAAGTATTTCACAAATCATTTATTTTCAACATTTGAAAATGTTCGATATACTTAAAACAATATTAAGTATATATACATTCTTTAAGGAAATCATTAATTTTAACATCTATTTGAGTCAAAACGAATGTTGCGTAAAACATCGTTACGACGACTCAAAATCACTAGTATAGGGATTCGGATTTAAGATAGATATATAAATCCCAATACTACATAAAACATTTTCTTTCGAAAATCATTTACTATAACAGCAGTGTTATAGTCCATCATTTCCTTATATCTCGAAAACGTCTATTTCAACAATAAAATGTTGAAATCTATGGTTTCGATATTTCCCACATTTAAAAAAAACATCTTTAAAATGTTTACTTCATTTTTAATGTCACTTCTTCAAAACGTATCCATTTTACTTAAAAATATATTCACTGTCCAAAATCGTGAATATAATTCACTTAACCCAATTTCAATCTTTTCTACACATTTTTATCTCAATAAAAATTCGCTATCCAAAATCGCGAATATATCTTTTTTAAAAATCTTCTATATTTAATTTCTCAAATTCAACTGATTTTGAATTTATAAACACGTTTATAAATTCTATCTCTATTTTAATAACAACTTCGACTTATAAATCTTCTTTTTATCAACTTCTATATTTTTACTTATCAAAATAAGTGATTTCGGATTTATAAACAACTTTTATAAATTCCAAATCTATTTATAAAAACTTCAATCCCAAATCAATTTCGATATTGATTTAAAAATTTATTTATCACTACTAAGTAAATTCCTCATTTTTTCTCAAATGATTCAATATTCTGTTTTAAAATGGATTCTTCAAATTGAAATCATTTCCCATTGATTTCCCAATTTATTTCAATTTACCAATTAAATTTCTAGTTGGATTTCCAACTTATCTTCTTTTAATAAATTCCTTTTTTAAGGAAATAAATTTCAATCGTTTCTTTCAATCTATTTAAAAATCCAAATTCTTAAATTAAATTCTTCAAATTTTAATCACTATTTTACGAAATCCATTTATTTAGCACTAACACTTGATTCTGGAATTAATTCGATAGGATTATAAAAATCAGCTTTTATACTTTTAAATTCTTTTCTTCGAATTTATTCAATTTCTAAAATTAATCCACTTAGAAATTTCTATTTTTATTTCAAAAATTCAATTTCGTTTATTTTTGGAATCCAATGATATCAAACATCCATTCAGCTAAAATTTTAGCTTTCAAAACAATTTCCAGACATCAATTCAATAACATCAATAATCATTCACAGATTATCACATCACAATAGAAATAAATTCAATCAATGTGAGGGGTCCAGTTGGATCCCTCCAACCTATTTTCCTGCATCCAAAGACGTTAGCACAATACCAATTCCGCTCCAGTACGGAATTATCGCGGTATATGGGTTTTATAAAAATCCGCTTACTAACGGCGCAATAGGGTCTCATCCGCTATACGAGGCGGGAAATCAATCAATCCAATATATACATATGCCAATATGTATATATTGCTATATATATATAGATATATCCTACTATATCTAATATCACATCCAATAGCAATCAAATCAATCAATAAATAACTGAAAATTCCACATTCATTTTGAGTGAGAAAAAAAAATCTCACCTTAGCTTTTATTTTGCCTTCCACTTCCCAATCCAATTTGTTTTCTCCAAATTTTGACCTTGTATAAATAATTTATACAATTTTGTTAATATTCGAATAAATCGGGCAAGTAAATTTTTCATTTGGTAATTTCAATTATTCAATGCTTTTATTTCAAACCAATTTCTTTTTGAAAAATCCTTTAGTAATTAAAAATAAATTTTAAATAAGTTAACTAAACAAATATATTGCTTTATTTTGTTATCTTCAACTGTTTAAAATCAATATCCCTTTTAAATGAAAATATATTTATATTTATCTATATATTTAACTGAAGATATATATATATATATATACACTTTGTACATCTTTAAACAAAAACCCTTTTTACATATATATTTCAAACATTTTAAAACCTCCATACGTATATTTACTGTTTAAACATGTTTGTGAATATATATGTTTTTATTTAATTACAGATAGAGCTATACTCTATATTTCTCCCTGTTACCCAAACTATACATATATGTTATGTAACGACCCATATTTTCACGGATCGAAAAGTTCGTCAAATCTGGAGTTTTAGCGTTTTGGGCCATTTCAGATTTTAGGCAAATTTTGCCTAAGTCCTAAGTCGTTCACGACTTAGCATAAGTCGTGAGTCGTATACGACTTAGGAGATAGGAGTTCTGGACGAGTTAGTGATGAGTCTGGGCGAGTTAAGGACTCAAGGGGTGAGTCGGCGACGACCTAAGGAGATAAGTCGTAGCTGGGCTAGGTTAGTAGGTTGAAGTTAACTCGGCAAGTGTTAAGTCGTAGGTTGTAAGTCGTTGCCGAGTTAAGGGATAAACAACCTAAGGAAGTGACCGACTTATGTTATTGTAGACGACTTAAGGTTTTGAGTTAAGTGTTAAGTCGGCTGACGAGTTAAGGTAGTGGTCGACTTAAGACCTGGACGACTTAGGAGTTAGGAGTTAGACAAGTAAGTTTTTGAGTCGGCAGTTGTTTAGGTCGTATGGGGTTAAGTCGTAACCCAGTTAAGTGTTAAGTCGTAAGTTTGTTAGGTCGCTAGGTTAGGCCAAAGTGTTAGGTCGTAGATGACTTAAAGAGTTAAGTCGTAAGTCGTACTCCTTTCGTAAGTCGTAGGTCGGAGACCCAGTTAGGGCGTAACCTGGTTGAGTCGTGGCCGAGTTAAGGAGATAGCGTTGTCTTAAGTCGTAGGGACTTGGATCTGTTAAGTCGTATGTCGGTAGAGTGTTGAGTCGAGGATAGGGATAAGTCGGAGACAACTTATGGAGTTAGCCGAGTCACGACTTAGCGAATTTTCTGCCTATAAATAGAAGGGGGTTGGCTTCATTTTTGAGATCCGAATTTTGAAGCGACGAAGTGCTGCCATTTTGAGAGCTCGACTTCTACACTTCTTCACTTCTTTTCTCCACTCTAATCTAGTGCTTCCTTTCATCCAAATCGAAGATCAAGATTGAAGATCCAAGAGCTAAAGTTGAAGATCTTCATCCTTTGAAGTGAGATTTCTCACACGGATCCAAAGGAGTATATCGGATTGTTGGCTCGATTTGGTGTTAAAATAGAGATTTCCATGCATTTTCTTCATCCTAAGTGTAGATCCATATAGATCCATTGTTCATGATGATGTTACATCCATTTTATCATATGTTAACCTATGCAAGTTCATTCATCGAGTTTGTAGAGATATAATCCATGTTTTCATGCTTATTGGACTTTCAACTCTTTAATTACGAAAATGCCATTATTGTTATAATTGTCTACTTAGATCATTTTTGAATGCTTGATTGCTTGGATTGATGTTTGATTTGATTGATTGTTATGAACTAGATGATTGATGATTAGATTTAGATCGAAGATGATTCAAAAGCTAAGGGAAAGGCTCTTGAATTGGGAAAGCTGCTCGTGGCATATGTAGCGGGATGATGAAGCTCTTATGCATAGATTTGATGATGTGATGTTGAGATGAGGCTTTGCGAGGATGTAATGAAGCGAGGCATCATGTGATGAAGACTTGGTCTAATCCAGACGGGATCATTCCAAGCATGTTGATAACTCGGTGATATGATTCGAGTTGAGGATAATGAATGGATATGAGAATAGTCGTCGAGGAGGATGACTAGGAGGCTTGGATAGCATCGTTGTTGAAGGTTCTAGCATGCTCTAAGCAAGAGTACGTTTGGGCAGATTCGATAGTCCCAACGGCTAACTGTTGATGGTCGAGTACTCTGGGCAGATTCGATAGTCCTAGGCACGGGCTGCGACGACGTGCGGGAGTTATGTCTAGAATCGGGGTTTCCATTAGCCCTTGACGGACGGCTGAAAGAATGTGCCGGTCATTCAATTAACGGTGATATCGAAGCAATGATAACAGTGATAGCCAGAGTCATGGATGTTTGGTTGTATCGTCATTCGGACTCAAGAGCGGTATTTTCCGGGTGCTTATCTGATTTAGGCCTTGGTACTTGGAAAACATCGCCCTTGACTCGAGTGATAGTAGCTTTACTTTAAATTGTATGCTTTGCTATGTTTGCTTCTGTTGTGTGTGTCTGGGGCTATCACTGTAGAATGAGGTTGGAGTGGGAGGATTGTATTCCTATTCCTTTTCCTTTATGCTCTTTTGGTATGTTGTTAGTTAATTTACTGCTCACTAAGACTGTTGTCTGACTCAAGGCTTTATGTTTTTAATTCTTATTGCCTTGGGCTGTTCGTCCATTTTGGGACGGGCAGACTAGGTAGCAGGTGACAGGTGCTGTTCTCTTCTCACGATGCTGATATCGAAGACGAGCTAGAGGGTTGCATATTATCTTCTTATATGTACTGGATATTCCGCTGTTTTGTATTCTCTGAGAGATATGTAGTGAGGCTTGATGTATTGACTATTTGGATGCTTGTATTCAACTATTATGAAGTTTTATATGATGTCATTTTGTTATGAAAAGCTTCACTATACATATGTTCTATTGTATTTTGTCCATGCGCTGTGAGTAATACGATAGATTCTGTTATTTTAAATCTTACCTTGACAATCGTCCATGGTCGCCTGGCACACTTTACAGCGCTCTATCTCTAGATTCGGTGCAGGGGTCATGGGCGGTCGTCACATTTGGTATCAGAGCATTGGTTAATCGATTTTGCCCAACGCTCGCCGTCGTAACTACGTATGAGAGACGTAATTGTATTTTGATGGATGATTACTATATATAATATAGTAGCTTAGTAGAGTTTGAGTCTTTTATGCAGTTGTTTCTCTAGATGTTCTAATCATTCCTTTTTATAGATATTGAGAATGAGTCGAAGAGGGAGACCAGCTGCTAGGGAAGGCCGTGCTACTGAAGAGACTGCTGATTATGCAGCCATGTTCGAAGCTATGATGACTTCGATCATGAGAAGGATACCAGTTCCGGGGGCGGCAGTTGATGTTGGAGTTCAAGTACAAACTCCGAAACCAATGGATTTTGCTAAGTTGTGCAAGGATTATACTGCTCTTGGAGGGAAGGTTTTCTTGGGAACAGAATCTACCATTGAGGTCCAGAGGTGGATAGATGCTTGTAGAAGGATCTTTGGTGATTTGGGAATTGAAGATGCAACTAAGAGGAAGTTAGCATCGAGACAGCTTCAAGGGAGAGCTTCTGATTGGTGGAACTCTATTACCATCACTACTCCGGAAGAAGAGATTACTTGGGAGCAATTCCAAGTCAGATTTGAAGCTAAGTTCATTTCTACAGCTCAGAAGTCTGTTCTGTTCAAGAAGTTTGTAGAGCTCAAGCAGGGTGGAAGATCTGTTCTTTAGTATGTTTTTGAGTTTGAAGCTTTGTCCAAGTATGCCCGGTCATATATTGAATCCGCTTATCAGAAGAATGAGAAGTTTGTGACAGGCTTGGACAGTTATCTTGGGAAACAGTTGGTGGATCATTTGGACGATTCATTTGAGAAGCTTGTGGAGAAAGCACTTAGGCATGAGAGTCTGTTTCCTAAGGAAGGATCTGTTGTTGCTGTGACCAGGGAAGAGTCTAAACCCCAGCAGGGTGGAAACAAGAAGAGGAAGCAGCAGCAGCAGAAGGGTAAGGATGGCCAGAAGAAGCCGAAAGGCGAGGTGACTTGCTACAATTGTCAGCAGAAGGGCCATTTCTCGAAGGATTGTAAGAATCCTAAGGTGCCGATGAAGTGTCACAACTGTGACAAGCCGGGGCATTTCAGGAAGAATTGTCCAGAACCGAGGAAGGACAGGCAGATTGTGCAAGCCTATGCTTTAGGAGTTGTTCCGTCGTCTTCGAAAGCTCCTACTGCTGAAGATAAGGGAAAGAGTGTGGTTGTTCAAGGTACTCTTTTCCTATGTGGTATTCCAGTTAGAGTTTTGTTTGATACTGGAGCATCGCATTCGTTTGTTTGTAATGAACTAGTAGGCCGGTTAGGTTTGGAACCGGATATTGTTGATAGGCCATTGGTTGTGACTAATCCAGTTGGGGGTTCGTCTTGTTTGTGTATGTTATGCCGTGGTCTAGTTATATCGAGTCATGGTTGCTCTTTTGTTTGTGATTGTTTTGTTCTGAACTTTGCGGGGTTTGGAATTATCTTGGGTATGGACTGGCTTAGGAAGTATGCGGCAAAGGTTGATTGCGAAAGGCTGGAAGTGACAGTCGAGAATGTGGAGGGGCGAAAGGTTGTGATACGATGTAAGCATGAGGAAGGCGTCTTCATGAGCTTCATGTATTCGCTAGTTGTTCCACGGGATGGACTGTCTTTAGTGCCAATCGCAAATGGATTCGAGGATGTCTTTGACGAAGTCAAAGGGTTGCCGCCGCATAGAGAGATCGAGTTTCGTATAGATCTAGTTGAATGAGCCAGACCTGTTGTGATGCCTCTTAGGCGGATGGCGCCTAGGGAACAGCAGGAGTTGAGGGTGCAAGTTGATGACCTTTTACAGAAAGGATTCATTCGGCGTAGTGTGTCCGAGTGGGGTGCACCAGTTGTGTTTGCAACCAAGGCAGATGGATCGTTGAGATTGTGTGTGGATTATCGTGAGCTGAATAAGGTGACTAAGAAGAACAAGTATCCATTGCCGAGAATAGATGACTTGTTTGATCAGCTTCACGAAGCTAAGGTGTTTTCTCAGATGGATTTGGCAACGAGATTTCACCAGTTGAGAGTGGCTAAGGATAGTGTGCCGAAGACTGCTTTTAGGACACCATCCGGGTTCTTTGAGTGGCTGGTAATGCCGTTTGGATTGACTAACGCGCCAGCATATTTTGTGGATCTTATGAATAGAGTGTTCAGAGATCAGTTGAACAAGTTCGTACTTGTGTTCGTGGATGATATTCTGATTTATTCCAGAACGGAAGAAGAGCACAAGACGCACTTGCGTATTGTTTTGGAGATCTTACGGAAACATCAGCTGAAGGCTAAGTTTTCGAAGTGTCACTTCTGGAAGAGTGAAGTGAGGTTCTTAGGCCATGTGATTTCTGGAAATGGAATAGCGGTTGATCCCGCTAAGGTGGCAGCAATCCAGGATTGGGTTAGACCTAAGAATGCATCTGATGTGAGAAGTTTTCTTGGATTAGCAGGATATTATCGACGATTTATCAAAGACTTATCCAAGATAGCTGCACCGTTAACAGGATTGACGAAGAAGAACCAAGTGTTCAGTTGGGATGCTAAGTGTGAGCAAGCTTTCGGAATCCTTAAAGAGAGATTGACAAGTGCTCCTGTTTTGACTATTCCAAGTGGGAATGATGAGATGGTGGTTTACACCGACGCATGTGGTACTGGACTTGGAGCAGTGCTGATGCAGAAGGATAAAGTTGTTGCGTATGCCAGTCGACAACTAAAGCCGCATGAAAGGAATTACCCGACTCATGATTTGGAGTTAGCGGCGATTGTATTTGCTCTGAAGATGTGGAGGCATTATTTGTTGGGAGTTCGATTCGAGTTGTTTACGGATCACAAGTCGTTGAAGTATCTTTTCTCCCAAAAGGATTTGAATCTTCGGCAGCAACGTTGGCTAGAGTTTTTGGCATCATATGATTTTGGTATAGCTTATACTCCGGGAAAAGGTAACGCAGTGGCAGATGCGTTAAGTCGAAAACATGCAGGATTGGGAGCCATGTTTTCAGAATGGAAGAGTCTCGAGTATTTAGCTGGATTTGACTTCAGGCCTAGATGTGAATTAGAACCTGAGATGTTGGCAAACTTATCGATAAGACCCACTCTTGTGGAAAGGATTGGCGAGGGCCAAAAGCGAGATGATAAGCTTGTCAAGATTATCCGTGAATTGGAATCTGGATTGGATCCAGAAAAGGATAAAGGATTCGAGGTCGATCGAGAGGGTTGGCTTCGGAAGCAAGGACGACTAGTTGTTCCCGATATAGATGAATTGAGGAGTGAAGTTCTGAAGGAAAGTCATCACTCGAAGTTGACAATTCATCCAGGTGGAAATAAGATGTATCGGGATATGAAGAGAACCTACTACTGGGAAGGTATGAAGAAGGATGTTGGAAATTTTATTTCCAAATGTATGAACTGCCAGTTGGTAAAAGCCGAACAGAAGAAGCCAAGTGGATTGCTTCAGCCCTTAGAAGTTCCTACATGGAAGTGGGAGCAAGTGTCGATGGATTTTATTGATGGATTTCCTAGAACCAGAACGGGAAATGAAGGGATTTGGGTCATTGTGGATCGACTGACTAAGAGTGCACGATTCATTCCTGTTCGATCGACTAGGACTGCGTCAAAGTTGGCTGAGTTGTATGTTAAGTGGATAGTTCGTTTCCATGGTATTCCGAAGAGTATAGTGAGCGATCGAGACCCATTGTTCACTAGTGGATTTTGGAAAAGCTTCCAGGAAGTCTTGGGAACCGAGTTGTGTTTAAGTACAGCTTATCATCCCCAAACAGATGGTCAGACCGAGAGAGTCAACCGAGTTTTGGAAGATCTTCTAAGAGCATGTGTTTTGGACTTCGGAGGATCATGGGAAGATCACCTTCATTTGGTGGAGTTTGCGTACAACAACAGTTACCAGTCAAGCATTGGTATGGCACCGTATGAAGCATTGTATGGAAGACCGTGTAACTCTCCAACATGTTGGTTGGAAACTGGAGAAAAGTTGATGCTTGGGCCAGAGATGATTCGTCAGACTTCAGATTGTATAGAGATCATTCGACAACGAATGATGGCAGCCCAAGACCGTCAGAAGAGTTATGCCGATAAGCGTCGTAAGGATTTGGAATTCGACGTAGGAGATATGGTTTTTGTGAAGATTTCCCCACTGAAGAATGTTATTCGATTCGGGAAGAAAGGAAAATTGACTCCGAGATTTGTTGGACCATTCCCGATCATCGAGCGAATTGGAAAGCTCGCTTATAGGTTGGAGTTACCTGAGAAGATGTCGGGTGTGCACAATGTTTTTCATGTATCATATCTACGGAAGTATGTGCACGACTCGAATACCGTGGTTTCTGCTGATAGCTATGAAGATTTTGAAGTTGATCCAGTCGATAGGAGACCTCGTAAGCCACTTCGTGTTGTTGAAGCCGACACGAAACAGCTTAGGAGGAAGGTAGTTAAGTTGCTCAAGATACAATGGAGTGACGATGATAACGACTGTACGTGGGAGGTGGAAGAGAGGATGAAAGCAGCTCATCCTGAACTCTTCAAGGTATGGCCCTAAGGTGTCGTGTCATCTCGCGATATTGTAACTTGTTCTAATTTTAGAATTCTGTACGCTAAGCTAGAATTGGATGCATGGTTTGCTGATTGTTATGGATGGTAGGCGTACAGAATAGTTTTGATTGCTATGATTGTTTGGGATTTCGGGGGCGAAATTCCTAAGGGGGAGAGAATGTAACGACCCGTATTTTCACGGATCGAAAAGTTCGTCAAATCTGGAGTTTTAGCGTTTTGGGCCATTTCAGATTTTAGGCAAATTTTGCCTAAGTCCTAAGTCGTTCACGACTTAGCATAAGTCGTGAGTCGTATACGACTTAGGAGATAGGAGTTCTGGACGAGTTAGTGATGAGTCTGGGCGAGTTAAGGACTCAAGGGGTGAGTCGGCGACGACCTAAGGAGATAAGTCGTAGCTGGGCTAGGTTAGTAGGTTGAAGTTAACTCGGCAAGTGTTAAGTCGTAGGTTGTAAGTCGTTGCCGAGTTAAGGGATAAACAACCTAAGGAAGTGACCGACTTATGTTATTGTAGACGACTTAAGGTTTTGAGTTAAGTGTTAAGTCGGCTGACGAGTTAAGGTAGTGGTCGACTTAAGACCTGGACGACTTAGGAGTTAGGAGTTAGACAAGTAAGTTTTTGAGTCGGCAGTTGTTTAGGTCGTATGGGGTTAAGTCGTAACCCAGTTAAGTGTTAAGTCGTAAGTTTGTTAGGTCGCTGGGTTAGGCCAAAGTGTTAGGTCGTAGATGACTTAAAGAGTTAAGTCGTAAGTCATACTCCTTTCGTAAGTCGTAGGTCGGAGACCCAGTTAGGGCGTAACCTGGTTGAGTCGTGGCCGAGTTAAGGAGATAGCGTTGTCTTAAGTCGTAGGGACTTGGATCTGTTAAGTCGTATGTCGGTAGAGTGTTGAGTCGAGGATAGGGATAAGTCGGAGACGACTTATGGAGTTAGCCGAGTCACGACTTAGCGAATTTTCTGCCTATAAATAGAAGGGGGTTGGCTTCATTTTTGAGATCCGAATTTTGAAGCGACGAAGTGCTGCCATTTTGAGAGCTCGACTTCTACACTTCTTCACTTCTTTTCTCCACTCTAATCTAGTGCTTCCTTTCATCCAAATCGAAGATCAAGATTGAAGATCCAAGAGCTAAAGTTGAAGATCTTCATCCTTTGAAGTGAGATTTCTCACACGGATCCAAAGGAGTATATCGGATTGTTGGCTCGATTTGGTGTTAAAATAGAGATTTCCATGCATTTTCTTCATCCTAAGTGTAGATCCATATAGATCCATTGTTCATGATGATGTTACATCCATTTTATCATATGTTAACCTATGCAAGTTCATTCATCGAGTTTGTAGAGATATAATCCATGTTTTCATGCTTATTGGACTTTCAACTCTTTAATTACGAAAATGCCATTATTGTTCTAATTGTCTACTTAGATCATTTTTGAATGCTTGATTGCTTGGATTGATGTTTGATTTGATTGATTGTTATGAACTAGATGATTGATGATTAGATTTAGATCGAAGATGATTCAAAAGCTAAGGGAAAGGCTCTTGAATTGGGAAAGCTGCTCGTGGCATATGTAGCGGGATGATGAAGCTCTTATGCATAGATTTGATGATGTGATGTTGAGATGAGGCTTTGCGAGGATGTAATGAAGCGAGGCATCATGTGGTGAAGACTTGGTCTAATCCAGACGGGATCATTCCAAGCATGTTGATAACTCGGTGATATGATTCGAGTTGAGGATAATGAATGGATATGAGAATAGTCGTCGAGGAGGATGACTAGGAGGCTTGGATAGCATCGTTGTTGAAGGTTCTAGCATGCTCTAAGCAAGAGTACGTTTGGGCAGATTCGATAGTCCCAACGGCTAACTGTTGATGGTCGAGTACTCTGGGCAGATTCGATAGTCCTAGGCACGGGCTGCGACGACGTGCGGGAGTTATGTCTAGAATCGGGGTTTCCATTAGCCCTTGACGGACGGCTGAAAGAATGTGACGGTCATTCAATTAACGGTGATATCGAAGCAATGATAACAGTGATAGCCAGAGTCATGGATGTTTGGTTGTATCGTCATTCGGACTCAAGAGCGGTATTTTCCGGGTGCTTATCTGATTTAGGCCTTGGTACTTGGAAAACATCGCCCTTGACTCGAGTGATAGTAGCTTTACTTTAAATTGTATGCTCTGCTATGTTTGCTTCTGTTGTGTGTGTCTGGGGCTATCACTGTAGAATGAGGTTGGAGTGGGAGGATTGTATTCCTATTCCTTTTCCTTTATGCTCTTTTGGTATGTTGTTAGTTAATTTACTGCTCACTAAGACTGTTGTCTGACTCAAGGCTTTATGTTTTTAATTCTTATTGCCTTGGGCTGTTCGTCCATTTTGGGACGGGCAGACTAGGTAGCAGGTGACAGGTGCTGTTCTCTTCTCACGATGCTGATATCGAAGACGAGCTAGAGGGTTGCATATTATCTTCTTATATGTACTGGATATTCCGCTGTTTTGTATTCTCTGAGAGATATGTAGTGAGGCTTGATGTATTGACTATTTGGATGCTTGTATTCAACTATTATGAAGTTTTATATGATGTCATTTTGTTATGAAAAGCTTCACTATACATATGTTCTATTGTATTTTGTCCATGCGCTGTGAGTAATACGATAGATTCTGTTATTTTAAATCTTACCTTGACAATCGTCCATGGTCGCCTGGCACACTTTACAGCGCTCTATCTCTAGATTCGGTGCAGGGGTCATGGGCGGTCGTCACATGTTATTTGCATTCATACTTGTATATAAATTCTTCCTACTTGGATTTCTATTTTGTAAATGTATATATATATATATTTTTCTTTCTTTTTCACTTATATAAATAAGTATAAATAAATTAAATAAAGAAAATACCTTACTATAAACAACCCCAGACTATCGTTCGTGAATCCCAATGAACATCTCGGCCTCGCGACCCCCAATACTACTCGACGTCGCCGCCCCGAACTCGTGCTCGATCGATATCAAATCACGACCACTTCATCATCAACTCGAGATTCCACTGCGTCGCCACCGCCTCGCGCCTACGCGCGCGTGTTGCCACCGCTGTACCAAACTTCGCCAAAGAACTCGCGCTCGAGCTCAAGCTCGACACTTCATCGCCGTGCCACCCCTCCACCCTCACGCGCACAAAATCGAGAAACCCTGGCTCGAACTGCCTCCCTCCGACAATCGCGACCCCGAATTTGAGACTGTACCAAAACTTCCAATCGGCAGGAGAAATATCGCGTAGGGGCAAGAATGAGTCGCGATGACTGATGGAATAGCTGAGTATATAGCGATGATTATAATGAAGGCGTTGATTTTCGAAACCCTAGTCTCTCTCTCGGGTTCACGTATCGTGACCATGGAGATTGCTATTAGCCGTAACTTGAAGTAAAGCAGATTTTTATTTTTAGTCTCTGAAGATTTCATTTTTTAAGGAGGGAAGAAGAATATAAAGATCGGTCTTGATTTAAAGAACGAAAGGGGGAAGGGACGAGCATACGTGATTTTGCAGAAGAACGTGCATACACGATTTTGTATCGTGATTTCAGGCGTGATTTTAGGGGAGAACGTGTGTGGGATGACTATTATTTAAATTTAAATTTAAATTGAATTTGCTTTAAAATTCCAATGCGTTTGCTCGCCGTACGATCACGTATTAACTCGGAAAAATACGAAAATTGAAATCCGACAAAAATACAACATTCCGGACCCAATGGAATTGGTTTCGTCGAATTCCGAGACTGTTTGAAAAATGACTATTTTTAAATATCGGTTTGAACGATTATTTTCAAAACTGAACAAATCAATTTCAAATTCGATTCTGAAGCTTCTGTTATCTTCAGTAATATCAATATGAATTTTACAAGTGTTTGAAATATTTTTCTTTAGCTTTAAATTGAAGATACAAATTTTTATTCAACATTCAATAGATTAAATTCTAAAATTTAATCGCAAATTTCAAAGTTATATCGGGGATTCAAATTAAATCATCATTCAAATATTTAAAATTAATTAAATATTTTCAATTTAATTTGTTCAAAATTCTGGGTCGTTACAAACTTCCCTCCTTAAAAGAATTTCGTCCTCGAAATTACAAGTTAGGAAAAATGGTCCTTAACTCGTCTACTATCTTTCACAATCTAATAGTTTTATCAACTTATCAAAACAAATCTTTCTATTAAAGATTCGTTATCATTCAACTCGTTTTCCAACTTCAATTATAAGTTTCAACAACATTGTTTAACTTCTCAATTCAAATTCGAGTTTAAATTCAAATTTTAAACTTTCAAAATTTCTCAAAAATTTTCTAACACTCGAAATTCTCGAAAAATTTCGCCAGCGTCTCCTTTGCGCGGCTAATACGGCACTACTACAAAATGTCCCTACGGACTCTCAAATTTCAAAAAGAAAAAGAAAAAGCCAAGCGGCTAGAGAAATAAGTCATCAAATCTCATATTCAAATTGAAACACTTACCTTTTGTTGAGCAATTCAAATTCTCTTCAAAATTAAAATCCCAATTCCTTTACACCTGTATATCCTACTAGCCATAATATCTAGTTACATATATTCAAACCATTTTGCAAATTCTATTACAAAATTTTCAATATAAACTGCTTATATCATTTTTAATTCGCTATTGAAGTTACATATCAAATTTCTTTCAATCTTACATTTCAATTTTCATTTGAATTCAATTTACACTTTCAAATTTATTTGAATTCAATTTATCTTCAATTTTGAAATATTGAATTTTATCTTTCAATTATAGCTGATTCATATCACTATATTTTTCACTTAGTTTCACTTACTAATTTTCTTATTTCAATACTTCACTTTGTTTATTACAAATCAAATTCAATTCAGTCTCATTTACTTACAAATTCAAAAGGAATTTTAACATTCCATTTCATTTTCTTGCACTTGCAATTGCAAATCTATCTGTTCATTCACTAATTCATTCGTTTTCAATTTGAATCTCATCCCAATCAAATTTTCAAATATTTTATAAGTCTTCGACTTACTTACATTTTGACTTATCAAATCATTTATACATTCACTTACTAATTTTCTTTAATTTTAACTTCATTCTTTAAGTTAAATTTATTCTACCAAGATTCAATTTGTATAAGTTATCAACTTAGTAATATTTCATAAATATTTTAATATAGTATTCCAGAGTCTTACTAACATTTTCAAAATCATTTTTGAAAACAATTCAAATCATCCTTTGAATTTTCTAAAACAAAATCCAAATTTTCCAAACAACTTTCATTTAAAACAATCGGCAGCAATTCCTCTTTTGGAAACCCGAAAATGAACATCGATGATGCTGCAGTCATTACCGAAGTTATTTTCCAGCGACCGAAAAGAGTTTAGAGCTTTTATCTCTCCAAAATACTTTTCAAACCTTTGAAATTCATTTTCAAATCAAAAAGAAATTAAACTTTCCAAATCTCCAAAATTTACAAACTCCTTTCAAAACATTTCCAAAAACTTCACTGGAATTCCGTTTTAAATTACAATTCACATTTATAATTTATATTCTCAAATTTCATTTGTATGTGAATTTATTTCTTAACTTTGGAGTTATGATTTGAATTTCTTATTCAGTTTCAATAGTAATGATAACATTTCAATATCATCACTTTCCTAACAACCAAACATCCATATATTATGATAATTCATAGAAAATCATTTCTTTTCTATACAAAAATAGTTTTGGGCAAAATTATTTCATTCACCCTATTTAAAACAATACTATGTCGTCTTGCCTCGTTTAAGTGTTTAGAAATCCCTATCGATAATATGGCGTCCCACATACCGACCAAAATTCATAAACATCTCAACGGATAAGCAAACACAATATAAAACATTTTTATATTCACTAACAAATACGCACTCGTATCTATTATTACACTCAACTCATTCTAGAGTACTACTAACTCTATCTCTAATGAGTAACACCCAACAGAGCAGGGTTGTCGCTTAACCATATGCTCTGATACCACGCTGTCACGTACGGGAATTTTCGACTTTCGAAAATTCGACATCGATACTCACTTTATCGACTGCCGAGCAATCGAGTGCCGGAAACTCCAATAGTGAGGGTTTTAAGAAAAAGAAAAAGTAGAAGAAGAAGAAGATAGAAGAAAAAGAGAAGAAAGAAAGAAGAAGAACAACAGAAAACACATCAGAACAGAAAACAATATCAGAATCTTACACATCGCAGCGGAACAATATACAATAGATAATTACTAGTCTTTTAAAACAAAGAACTATATCATTTTATACATACATCAATCATCAGAGTCAATATACAACAATGGACAGTTATATAAACTTGTCCTCATACAGAATACACAGCGGAATAAATACTATCAGATACAAATACTACGTCTCGTCATCCAGCTTATCTCCAAAGCTCCAGAATATCCAGAATATCCTGATAATCTAACTCTAGACTGCCCGTGTGGAAATTTGTGGGCACCTAGAGTTTAGAAGGGAAACAATAAACTCCGAGTCAGTCATGGTGACTGGTGTGAGATCGTAAAACAGTTATTTATCTTTAAAATAAACAACAAAAAATTTTTAAAGTCAATTCGCAATGCTTTTGGAAAATGAAACTACCATAAGACCTCCCGCCACACACACAATGCAAACGCAGACTTGGAGGAGATTTCTTCTTATGATAGTCAAAGATGCTTACTACGCAAAAATCAAATTCTTTTTGATATTATTATTAGTGCATAGTGTAGAAAACATTTCGAAAGTAGAATATAAATCTTAGCCAGCATAGGTACCATTATAGTATGCTTGCTATAGCTGCCATATTAGATGGCAGGTTCTACAACTAAAACCGTACAAGTCACGTATTGTTTCTTTGGGTTTCCAACAAATGGTCAGGCTAAGGAACTTCCTATCCACGATGGGTACGTCCCTGGAATAGACGACCCGAGAACCTAACCGGATCTCTGCCAACACAAGGCCGGGTTACCTCTGCAAAAATAGGTAACTACTGACACACGTATGCCATCCCCCGATCGTCACCGATCTTCCCGAGGATCCCCGATTCGCAACAACCACAAAGAAATAAATTTGCAGCAACCACAGAGGTTAAGTATCTGGGCTCCATACCATGATACCACCTTTATCCAGAAGGAATGACATACACTAAGGGGCGCTACTCCCTAGAACCTTGCTGCATCCTTCCTGTTTTGACCATTTCCGGGGTGTGAGGCTCGACGAAGTCTCGTCCACAAAGCTACGCTTTCTACAAAGCCATGCTTCGGGTCAAACAAAATGATCAACCTATGATCACAAAGATATAAGATCAAACAAATGATCATATCACAAATGATCAAACACTGATCATTTCACAGCAACACTCAGTATGCCACGTTACCAAATTGGGATATATCGCTGATAAATTTCAACTACATCACCTCTGAGCTCGTACGTCTCAGAGAAGGGTGTTAAGCTAAGAGAATAAATTCTCCGCCACCAACAGAAATGTATTTGAAAGAAATCAGCTTTATATCTCAATCTGTAACGTCAGACACACAATCCATACAAGTCTGTTCCGGGATCGAACAGAACCGAAGGCACTTCTCACGAAGCCCTTGCATATCCGGATAATTTTCTAATCACGTCCGGACTTCCCGTCACTAAGGGTGATAAAACCTCTAAATCGGAGATCAGCCGATGTAGAGTAACTCGACGGTAATCCTTCCGTTTTCAAAAATATCCGGTCTTCAACACCGGTCTTCGAATGCAATTCATAACGACGTATCACATATTCGGAATGGGTTATACGACCCCATGGTCCTTTCCCGGCTAACCCGAATAGTGAGCGCTTATTCAAAAATAAGTGTGGCATTCAAATTCATCCAATTCACAACAAATACCTATCTAAAGGTAATTATTGATAGTCGGTTATTTAACTATCAATAAAGATGCGCAACATCATCAGATTCCAAATAATTTTCCCAAATTATTTATCTTCAAAAATATCTTTACTAGATATAAAATTTCCACACTTCAAAAATAAATCAACGTTTATTTTTAAACAACTTCCCATTCTTTTATAAATTCCATAGTGAATTTATATTTCAAAATATCTATTGATATACGATTCTCAAATCGATTTCAAATATTCAATTTCAATTTATCTTTAAGAAGATAAAATCTCAAAACGTTTATTTCATATTGGAAAAGCATTTCCCTACTTATTTAATGATAAGTATTTCACAAATCATTTATTTTCAACATTTGAAAATGTTCGATATACTTAAAACAATATTAAGTATATATACATTCTTTAAGGAAATCATTAATTTTAACATCTATTTGAGTCAAAACGAATGTTCCGTAAAACATCGTTACGACGACTCAAAATCACTAGTATAGGGATTCGGATTTAAGATAGATATATAAATCCCAATACTACATAAAACATTTTCTTTCGAAAATCATTTACTATAACAGCAGTGTTATAGTCCATCATTTCCTTATATCTCGAAAACGTCTATTTCAACAATAAAATGTTGAAATCTATGGTTTCGATATTTCCCACATTTAAAAAAAACATCTTTAAAATGTTTACTTCATTTTTAATGTCACTTCTTCAAAACGTATCCATTTTACTTAAAAATATATTCACTGTCCAAAATCGTGAATATAATTCACTTAACCCAATTTCAATCTTTTCTACACATTTTTATCTCAATAAAAATTCGCTATCCAAAATCGCGAATATATCTTCTTTAAAAATCTTCTATATTTAATTTCTCAAATTCAACTGATTTTGAATTTATAAACACGTTTATAAATTCTATCTCTATTTTAATAACAACTTCGACTTATAAATCTTCTTTTTATCAACTTCTATATTTTTACTTATCAAAATAAGTGATTTCGGATTTATAAACAACTTTTATAAATTCCAATTCTATTTATAAAAACTTCAATCCCAAATCAATTTCGATATTGATTTAAAAATTTATTTATCACTACTAAGTAAATTCCTCATTTTTTCTCAAATGATTCAATATTCTGTTTTAAAATGGATTCTTCAAATTGAAATCATTTCCCATTGATTTCCCAATTTATTTCAATTTACCAATTAAATTTCTAGTTGGATTTCCAACTTATCTTCTTTTAATAAATTCCTTTTTTAAGGAAATAAATTTCAATCGTTTCTTTCAATCTATTTAAAAATCCAAATTCTTAAATTAAATTCTTCAAATTTTAATCACTATTTTACGAAATCCATTTATTTAGCACTAACACTTGATTCTGGAATTAATTCGATAGGATTATAAAAATCAGCTTTTATACTTTTAAATTCTTTTCTTCGAATTTATTCAATTTCTAAAATTAATCCACTTACAAATTTCTATTTTTATTTCAAAAATTCAATTTCGTTTATTTTTGGAATCCAATGATATCAAACATCCATTCAGCTAAAATTTTAGCTTTCAAAACAATTTCCAGACATCAATTCAATAACATCAATAATCATTCACAGATTATCACATCACAGTAGAAATAAATTCAATCAATGTGAGGGGTCCAGTTGGATCCCTCCAACCTGTTTTCCTGCATCCAAAGACGTTAGCACAATACCAATTCCGCTCCAGTACGGAATTATCGCGGTATATGGGTTTTATAAAAATCCGCTTACTAACGGCGCAATAGGGTCTCATCCGCTATACGAGGCGGGAAATCAATCAATCCAATATATACATATGCCAATATGTATATATTGCTATATATATAGATATATCCTACTATATCTAATATCACATCCAATAGCAATCAAATCAATCAATAAATAACTGAAAATTCCACTTTCATTTTGAGTGAGAAAAAAAAATCTCACCTTAGCTTTTATTTTGCCTTCCACTTCCCAATCCAATTTGTTTTCTCCAAATTTTGACCTTGTATAAATAATTTATACAATTCTGTTAATATTCGAATAAATCGGGCAAGTAAATTTTTCATTTGGTAATTTCAATTATTCAATGCTTTTATTTCAAACCAATTTCTTTTTGAAAAATCCTTTAGTAATTAAAAATAAATTTTAAATAAGTTAACTAAACAAATATATTGCTTTATTTTGTTATCTTCAACTGTTTAAAATCAATATCCCTTTTAAATGAAAATATATTTATATTTATCTATATATTTAACTGAAGATATATATATATATATACACTTTGTACATCTTTAAACAAAAACCCTTTTTACATATATATTTCAAACATTTTAAAACCTCCATACGTATATTTACTGTTTAAACATGTTTGTGAATATATATGTTTTTATTTAATTACAGATAGAGCTATACTCTATATTTCTCCCTGTTACCCAAACTATACATATATGTTATTTGCATTCATACTTGTATATAAATTCTTCCTACTTGGATTTCTATTTTGTAAATGTATATATATATATTTTTCTTTCTTTTTCACTTATATAAATAAGTATAAATAAATTAAATAAAGAAAATACCTTACTGTAAACAACCCCAGACTATCGTTCGTGAATCCCAGTGAACATCTCGGCCTCGCGACCCCCAATACTACTCGACGTCGCCGCCCCGAACTCGTGCTCGATTGATATCTAATCATGACCACTTCATCATCAACTCGAGATTCCACAGCGTCGCCACCGCCTCGCGCCTACGCGCGCGTGTTGCCACCGCTGTACCAAACTTCGCCAAAGAACTCGCGCTCGAGCTCAAGCTCGACACTTCATCGCCGTGCCACCCCTCCACCCTCACGCGCACAAAATCGAGAAACCCTGGATCGAACTGCCTCCCTCCGACAATCGCGACCCCGAATTTGAGACTGTAGCAAAACTTCCAATCGGCAGGAGAAATATCGCGTAGGGGCAAGAATGAGTCGCGATGACTGATGGAATAGCTGAGTATATAGCGATGATTATAATGAAGGCGTTGATTTTCGAAACCCTAGTCTCTCTCTCGGGTTCACGTATCGTGACCATGGAGATTGCTATTAGCCGTAACTTGAAGTAAAGCAGATTTTTATTTTTAGTCTCTGAAGATTTCATTTTTTAAGGAGGGAAGAAGAATATAAAGATCGGTCTTGATTTAAAGAACGAAAGGGGGAAGGGATGAGCATACGTGATTTTGCAGAAGAACGTGCATACACGATTTTGTATCGTGATTTCAGGCGTGATTTTAGGGGAGAACGTGTGTGGGTTGACTATTATTTAAATTTAAATTTAAATTGAATTTGCTTTAAAATTCCGATGCGTTTGCTCGCCGTACGATCACGTATTAACTCGGAAAAATACGAAAATTGAAATCCGACAAAAATACAACATTCCGGACCCAATGGAACTGGTTTCGTCGAATTCCGAGACTGTTTGAAAAATGACTATTTTTAAATATCGGTTTGAACGATTATTTTCAAAACTGAACAAATCAATTTCAAATTCGATTCTGAAGCTTCTGTTATCTTCAGTAATATCAATATGAATTTTACAAGTGTTTGAAATATTTTTCTTTAGCTTTAAATTGAAGATACAAATTTTTATTCAACATTCAATAGATTAAATTCTAAAATTTAATCGCAAATTTCAAAGTTATATCGGGGATTCAAATTAAATCATCATTCAAATATTTAAAATTAATTAAATATTTTCAATTTAATTTGTTCAAAATTCTGGGTCGTTACAATACATGTTTGGCCGACCCTATGGAACCCAAAACCAGATCCATACCCACCACTTAGCCATGCATTTCAGACCTGTAGCTAAACCATAAGTGGTTGAAGGCAAGTGCAATAGCTTTGGTTTTGTTTTATTCAATCATTTCTAGCATTGTTTATTTTATTTTGGTTTGAAATTCATGTTATATATATTGTTTTGTTTCATATGCACAAGACAATTAGCTTTGGCTCTCCCATCCTCAAATCATTGTCGTGCTTTCGTGTCTCTGGAAATCTTTGTTGTGTGTTTGTGGTTGTCATCTCCAGCTTATACATGTGAGTAATTCTCACCAGACGATGTGTACTTATATAACTAGTAAACTGACACCATTTGAATCTGTAAAATTATATCATCCTGTTATAACTGTTATATTATGATTATATGATGTTCATCCCTGTTTATACACATGTTATATCATCTATTACTGTTATATATTGTGTACTGTTCATTTTTATCAGTTTATCACACTGCAAGTTCCCTGTAGATTAGGTTCACTATGGGTTGAAATGATACATACCCGAACGGACTTTAGAATAAGGAAATATCGTTATGGGCTGAAATGATAGTCCTGAATGGTTTTTATTTATTTTATTTAACTTTGGATTGCTGGTTTGAAATGATAGAACCCGATTTTTCTTTGTAAATTACGGATTGAAATGATATATATCCGTATCACTTGACCTAGGCTAGAAAATTATAAACAGACCCGTGGTTTATATATTTTTCTGAAATTTTTATAATATTTTAAAAATGTAAATATTATGATATTTTGATTTAAATTTTATAAAAATGATTTCTATAAAATATTAGTGATTTTCTACAAATTAAATAAGTGAATTAAGTAAATGGTGAAGTAGAATTTGAAATATAAGTTAATTTTGGAATTTATGATTTTGTTTTTAAATGAAATTTATGTAAAGTAAGAATATATGACAAATTTTGATTTAAAAATGAATTTAATGATTTTATTAAGAAATAATGATTTTATAAGTGTTAATGATTTTGTATAACTTAAAATATGAAATAAATGAATGTTTAAGTTGAATTTTTTTGAAATATAACTTAAATTGGGAAATTGTGAATTTTGTTAAAAGTGAAATTTTAATTAAGTAAAATAAATGGAAATTAGTTATATTTTGGAAATTTAAATTAGTTGTTAAGTTAAGAATTTAATTAAAGAAATGAAAATTTAATTGTTATTTAATTTGATTTTTGTATGGAAATTTGACTTTATAAAATCATAGAAATAAAGGTATTTAAATGATTGTTTTTAAATGTGAAAATATATGATTTTATAAGTTAAAATGATTTATATTAAAAGTTAATTATGTGTGAAATTGTAAGTAAAACTCTGAATTTGATTTGACAACATTTTTGAAATGTAATGTAAAGATATTACAGCATTGGAAAATGCTGTAGTTGTTTTAAATGAACCAAATAGCAAATTTGAACTAAGGGTTATTATAGAACTTTGTTAGTGCTATAGTTGTTAAATTTAACTAAAATTTTATTTGAAACTAAATTAAGATATTACAGCATTTTAAATGCCATCTTTTGTTAATGAACTGTTTTTAAACATAACATTTCGTAGCATTTTCTAAGTGCTGCAAAAGTTGAATTTTCTTTGTTTAATAAATTCAAATGAATAAATGATCTTTGAAAAAGATTAAATTTTGGAAATTAAATATTTAATTATTAAATATAATGAATTGACTTTAAATGATTTAAATGGAATAGTTGATTTGGGAAATACAACTTTTTTGAAATGTGATTAAATGGTATTTAAATTTAAATTAAATAAATGATATTAAATCTTGGAATGAATAATTGAAGTTTATATTAGTATGAGAAATATTTGGTTTACTTGAAATTTGAATCTATTTAAAGGATATTGGACTTATGAAATATAGGATATTAAAGCTTTGGAACTTATTTTTTAATTTGAATAGTTATTTTGTGGATTAAATCTATATTTCAAATTTATAAGATTTGAAATGGTCTATGGAAATTTAATTGAAATAAATGATTGAATTGAGTTGAAACTTTGGAAATTTTAATACTTGATTTGAAAGTATAATAATTACACTTTTAAATGGTTTAGATGAATTATTTTGATTGAAATATAAACTATTTAAAAGGTGACTTGAAATGATAATAAATGAATGATATCTTTGAATTTAAAAGGTATTTAAAGTTGAATATTTGGATTTGAACTCAAATGATGATTTGATAATGAAGTTTTGAAAAGATATGATATTTTGATATATTAAATGATGATTTGATAATGAATTTTTGAAAAGATACGATATTTTGATATATTAAATGATTTGAAATGAAGTTTTGAAAGGATATGATATTTTGATATATTAAAATGATTTGAAATGAAGTTTTGAAAGGATATGATATTTTGATATATTAAAATGATTTGAGATGAAGTTTTGAAAGGATATGATATTTTGATATATTAAAATGATTTGAAATGAAGTTTTGAAATGATATGATATTTTAAATATATTGTAATGGTTTAGAATTGATTTAATCTTCATTTTTATAAAGATTTGGATTTTAAATGATATTCTATTTTGAAGTATAAAATATTATTTTAAAATTATAACTACGGGTTATAATAACGATTAGTTGTCAAAGAGACCGGGATCAGATATGGACATACTCTCTGTCGATACGGAAAACCACTTTAACAACTGTGTACGCAGTGGAGTTTCTAGAATGAAGTAGGATGGTGGCGACGATCCTAAGGTATATACGTGGACCCAACTCCCGTGAGTTGGCATAAGGTGGCTAAAACAGGAGCGATTGACGGACCAGTGAGGTAGCACCTCTGATCGGACACACTTCTTCGATACCATTCTATTACTTGTGATTGATTTGGTGCGCACCCTTGATTTGGGAGTGTTGTTCGAGGTGGGCGGTAGTGGCTGCTATGTGTCACCACCAGTTCGGATGCGTAATTGGTATATCTACCATGGCATTGCCTAGTTGTGCTGTGTCACCTACCATATCGAGCTTTACTACGAGTTGTGATTTCTCCCGTAGCCTGTGGAGTATCGAGGGTAGCCCCCATTTTGGGAGTATGCTAATACTGGATTGACTACTGGGACTATTACGTGTTAAGGTGGAAAATGTAAAGCCATAATGCTATTTAAAAGTATGTTTATTTTATATTAGATATTATTATAATAGCGAATATTACTACATAGTAGATTGTTTAACGGATCCTTAAAGAATGGGCGATCCCAAGCATTCTTTAAGTTACTTGTACTTTTATTACAGTTCACTTGAGTTGGTTTACATTATATAAGTATATATTGTCCTGACTCGAGTGTTTTGTGTTTTGCTTTACGCTCGGGTCAGCCTAAGTTAGTCACAGATTTGGATTCCACTTTCTGGAGATTGGAATCGCTGGAGATTATCTGCTTATCTAGTTTTATCTATCTCAGTTCTGTTGTTCTATTCAGCTTGCACTTGGTTATCATATTGAGACTTCTGTTGTACTTTATTTCTTCTGTTGTATCTTGTTTAACTATGATATATTTACATAGTAGCTTCATGAACTACTATTTCTTTTACTTCCGCTGCATTATTTTACTCTGTGTCTGTGATCTGTGATTATATTTATTTACCGTATATTCTGATATTTGCCAAATTTTATTTACAACGCGTTATTTTGAGCAATTCAAGTCCGACCTGTGCGGATGCGAAGGGTTGAAAATATCGGGTCGTTACAGTTGGTATCGGAGCTTTGGCTTTGAGGCAAAACTTAGAATGTATGGTACATTTAGTTACAGAATCACTTTCATTCGAGCTTGAATCTCTTCATTTTATTTGATTTCCTTTTAATTTTGGAACGTTCCCTACAGTTCCAAAATCCGTTCTTGTCCCTCACTATTCATCTTCTTGTGATTCTGGAGTATCCCATAACTCCGCTTCGAATGAGCTTTATAGTGAATTGGCGGTCTCGCCAATACTCTAATGACGTGTAAAGAGGGAAACTCCTTTACAATTAGCATCGATTCACCAGAGATTTATATCTATCCTTGGTTTAGATGCTAATATCTTTTGTTATTCCAAAATCTATCTCTTGAGATCGGATGTAGATTTACCCCAGGAAAAAAAATACACATTTGATCTTATTCATTAAGTCATGGTTGACCCGGTTAAGGTTGCCTACGATTTATCTAAGCTTATCCATCTTCATATTTGTGTTAATTAATCATCTTGTCTCTGTTTCCAAAATATCTCCAAACATGTTGAATTGTACTTGTAAATCTACGTTTGTTTTATATATTGTGTTGTTTGAGTTGTTGATGTTGATTTGGGCTTTCGATCGATTCGTCTGATCAACGCTATCGATAGGATTTCTAAAACACTTTGACAGAACAAACTGACACAATATTATTTTTAAATTTGGTTAATGAAATAAATTTTGATATAAGTAAATATTTTGGAACTTAATCAATTGATTTAAATTGATTATTTGAAATGATAATACTTGATTTATCATTCTATAAATGAGTTTATAAATAGTTGTTTATAAATTTGATTTAGGAACTAAAATGAATTTAAATCAAGAATTTGGGAATTTAATTTCCGATGGTTTCAAACCTTGTGTTTAAAGTTTTAAAAGGACATATTATTTAAAGTATTTTTAAATAGAAATTTGTTTCCAAAGAATTTTAAAGTTTTAAAATTTTAGTGCTCTTCTCTTGTCGCTGGAAAATAATTTCGGTGATGACCGCGGCATCATCGACTTTCATTTTCGTGTTTCGAAGTAAAGAGACCATTCTGTAGTCTTGCTATAGCTTTATTTTGGGAAATTTAATTGATTTGAATTTCTAAAATATGATTTGATTTATAATATGTTTAGATATATGATTTAAATTTTATTTGACAAATTATGTACATATATTTATTTATCTCTAAATGGTTTGATATATAATAGCTAGACTGCACCGACCAGAATCTATAAACAATCAACCGATAAGTCAACACAATACAAAACAATTTCATATTCACTAACAAATACGCACTCGTATCTATTATTACACTCAAACTCATTCTAGAGTACTACTGACTCTATCTCTAATGAGTAACACCCAACAGAGCAGGGTTGTCGCTTAACCATATGCTCTGATACCACGCTGTCAAGACCCGCAAATCCGTACTCCTTGATTAAACCCTAAATTCCATTGATTAACTCAAGATGCACGGAAATACGAACCCTGAGGGGTTTAAGAAAAAGAAATAGAAGAAAAGATAGAAGAGAAAGAAAGAAGAACAACAACAGAACAAGAGCAGAACAGAAAACAATATCAGAATCTTACACATCGCAGCAGAACAATATATAATAGATAAACACTAGTCTTTTAAAACAAAGAACTATATCAGTTTATACATACATCAATCAGAGTCAATATACAACTCAATACAACAATGGACAGTTATATAAACTTGTCCTCATACAGAATACACAGCGGAATAAATAATGTCAGATACGAATACTACGTCTCGCCATCCAGCTTGCTTCCAAAGCTCCAGAATATCCTGATAACATAACTCTAGGCTGCCCGTGTGGAAATTTGTGGGCACCTAGAGTTTAGAAGGGAACAATAAACTCCGAGTCAGTCATGGTGACTGGTGTGAGATCGTAAAACAGTTATTCTTTCACAAAGAAAATAAAACAAATTCGCAATGCTTTTGGAAAATGAAACTACCATAAGACCTCCCACCACACACACAATGCAAACGCAGAATTGGAGGAGATTTCTTCTTATGATAGTCAAAGATGCTTACTACGCAAAATCAAGTCATTTTTGATATTATTTTTAGTGCATAGTGTAGAAAACATTTCGAAAGTATAATATTAATCTTAGCCAACATACGACCAGTATCGTATGCCTACTATAGCTACCATCTAAACAGTGGTGACCACCGTACGTAAATGGCAGGTTCTACAACTAATACCGTACAAGGTTCGTATTGGAGTTTGGATTTCCAACAAATGGTCAGGCTAAGGAACTTCCTATGCCACGATGGGTACGTCCCTGGAATAGACGACCCGAGAAATAACCTAACATTACGGTTAGATCTCTGCCAACACAAGGCCGGGTTACCTCTGCTAAAATAGGTAACTACTGACACGCGTATGCCATCCCCCGATCGTAACCGATCTTCCCGAGGATCCCCGATTTCCAACAAACCACATAATAATAATAATAATGCAGCAACCACATAGGTTAAGTATCTGGGCTCCATACCATGATACCACCTCTATCCAGAAGGAATGACATACACTAAGGGGCGCTACTCCCTAGAACCTTGCCGCATCCTTCCTGTTTTGACCATTTCCGGGGTGTGAGGCTCGACGAAGTCTCGTCCACAAAGCTACGCTTTCTACAAAGCCATGCTTCGGGTCAAACAAATGATCAACCTATGATCACAAAGATATAAGATCAAACAAATGATCATATCGCAAATGATCAAACACTGATCATTTCACAACAACACTCAGTATGCCACGTTACCAAATTGGGAATATATCGCTGATAAATTTCAACTACATAACCTCTGAGCTCGTACGTCTCAGAGAAGGGTGTTAAGCTAAGAGAATAAATTCTCCGCCACCAACAGAAATGTATTTGAAAGAAATCAGCTTTATATCTCAAATTGTAACGTCAGACACACAATCCATACAAGTCTGTTCCGGGATCGAACAGAACCGAAGGCACTTCTCACGAAGCCCTTGCACATCCGGATAAATTTCTAATCACGTCCGGACTTCCCGTCACTAAGGGTGATAAAACCTCTAAATCGGAGATCAGCCGATGTAGAGTAACTCGACGGTAATCCTTCCGTTTTCAAAAATATCCAGTCTTCAACACCGGTCTTCAAATGCAATTCATAACGACGTATCACATATTCGGAATGGGTTATACGACCCCATGGTCCTTTCCCGGCTAACCCGAATAGTGAGCGCTTATTCAAAAATAAGTGTGGCATTCAAATTCATCCAATTCACAACAAATACCCATTCAAGGTAATTATTGATAGTCGGTTATTTAACTATCAATAAAGATGCGCAACATCACCAGATTCCAAATAATTTTCCAAATTATTTATTTTCAAAAATATCTTTACTAGATATATAGTTTCCACACTTAACCGTTTGAAAACAAATTTTCAAATATTCACTTTTCAATCTATCTTTAAAAGATAAAATTTCAAACCCTTCGTTTCATATTGGGAAAGTAATTCCATACTTATTTAATAATAAGTAATTCACAAATCATTTATTTTCAACATTTGAAAATATTCGATATACTTAAATCAAAATTAAGTATAAATTCATTCTTTAAGGAAATCATTTACTATAACAACATCTATTCGAGTCAAAACGAATGTTACGTAAAACATCGTTACGACGACTCAAAATCATTAGTATAGGGATTCGAAATTTAGATAGATATATAAATCCCAATTCTAGACAAAAACATTTCCTTTCGGAAATCATTTACTATAACAACAGTGTTATAGTCCACCATTTCCTTCTTCCTCGAAAACGTCTATTTCAACAATAAATGTTGAAATCTATGATTTCGATATTAAACACTTTTGAAAACATCGTTTAAAACAATTAACTTCATTTTCAATGTCACTTTTCCAAAACTATCCATTTTACTTAACAATATATTCACTGTCCAAAATCGTGAATATATTTCACTAATTACATTTCACTATTTTCTACACATTTTATTTCAATAATAATTCGCTATCCAAAATCGCGAATATATCTTCTTTGATAATCTCCTATATTTACTTTATCAAATCCAATTGATTTCGAATTTATAAAACAACGTTTATAAATCCTATTTCTATTTTCTAACAACTTCAATTTAATAAATCTCCTTTATTAACAATTCGATTTATAAATCTTCTTTAATGACCTATTCAATTTATAACTCAATGTATATACCAAAGGTCCATCTTATAAGTTAATAACTTACAATTCATTTATTTTAAAAGAAATCGTTCTTTTAAACTTCACAAAATCTAAAACTTTCAGATTCCATTAACTTATGAAATCCCATTTACACTTCATTTTAACACTTATAGAAACTTGTCTTATAATCCCAATTTTTCAAATTTATAAATATCCATTTTTATACATCTTTTAAATAAACCGTTTATAATACTTTAGAAATCCCAATTTAAACCATTTCATAAATTTCTTAACTTTTATTTCAAAATTCACACTTTGATTTTATTTCACAAAAATCTTAACTTTTATAACATTAAAATTTTAGACGTTTATTTATTTGAAATAAATCAATTCAAAAATTCAATAAAACGTCTACTTTCAAAAATTACTTTAAAATCCTTTTAAAGTAAAAGTTGTTATTTTTAAACTTCAAAACTGAATCCGATGATGCAACAGCACCAATTAGTCAATCACAACATCAAACATCATATATCAACATATGATAACAGAATATACATCAATATCTGTAAATAAATAAATACTGGTGAGGAATCCAGTTGGATCCCTCCAACCTGTTTCCCTGCATCCACAGACGTTAGCAGAATACCAATTCCACTTCGAGGTGGAATATCGCGGTATATGGGTTTTATAAAATCATCCGCTTACTAACGGCGCAATAGGGTCTCATCCGCTATACGAGGCGGGAAATCAATCAATCCAATATATACATATGCCAATATGTATATATTGCTATATATATAGATATATCCTACTATATCTAATATCACATCCAAACAGTTAAACAAACAATAACTGCAATCCAAATATATTTTGAGTGAGAAAAATCTCACCTTTGCTATTATTTTGCAATCCATTCCAAATCCAGATTTATTTTTCTTCGTTGTATTCGACCTTGTATAAGCAATTATACAATTTTATTAATATTCGAAATAAATCGAACACATCAATTACTCTTTAATTTAACCAATCTTTGTTTAAACTAATAACTTTTATTTTTAGCTAAATTTTCCTTTAATAGATTTTATTTAACTAAAATTAAATTTAAACAATCGAACTTTCTTTTTAATAAATTCAACTAACTATTTAGTTGTAAACCAATTTTGTCTTTAATAATTGATTCAATTAAAAATTAAATTTAAACTAAATTTCCATTAAATAGATTTAATTAACTAACTGTTATACAAACCCTTGTATATTTTTCCAAAGATTTATATGTATTTTTATCTATTCATTCTCAGCTTTCAACTTTATATATATATTTTTTTCTCAATCTTTACAATAATATAGCAAATTTCTTCCTCTGTAAAAATACATATACTTTTCTGTAAATGAATTTATAAAATTTTCTTTCTTCTGATTAAACATAGAGATGAATAAAATTATCAAAACTATACTTCACTGTCTAATTACAATTATGTAAAGTTATTTTCAAATTTTAATTTAAATGAGACAACTGTGAATACCTTACTGGAAATCGAAATTCCCATCGACCATCGTCAGAGACGAACATCGCATCCTTCGCCGACCCTCCCCCGCCACGAATCCCACCGCCGAACTTCTAGATCCTCTCGACTGATGCCAGCCTCGTCACGGCCTTCATCGCTGAACCCTAGATCTCGCGATGCCACCATCGCCTGAGTTGCCTTGTTTTCGCCGCGCCTGCCTCCTCGCGATGCTCGCGAAACCCTACCAGACTTTGCCGCCGCATCCACCTATCACCCAGTCGCGACGAACTCGCGAACCACCTCGCTACTCCCCAGCTTTGCGCGCCCAGTCGACAGCCATTGCCCACTCGCGAGTGCCTCCACCTCACGTGATAAATCGCGACGCGCCTCCTGCCCTACTCGAGTTGAACTCAGCTTCGATTGAATTTGAAAATGGAGAGGCAGCCATTTATTTTATTATGATTTTGAATTCAAAAAGAAAGGGGAACGAAAAGAACGAGCGACATTTTGATTTTGTTTGGCCATTCATTTGATTTATCCTCTTTCGTCCGGTTGCCTGTGAACGAGAGGGGGGTTTAGATTTTGAGATTTTTGAAGTTTAAGGAAGAGCGGCCATTGATTTTTGTTTTTCATTTGAACTGAAATGTTCTCGTGGGATTTGTAATGAACGGGGGAGACAAAGGTACGCGACATTGCAAAGAGTAGGTCTGCTTAGAAAACTTAGGGTGGCTGATGTTGACAAATTTTAAAATTTAAAATTCAATTTGAATTCGATTAAATCTCAACGCGTTTGCTTATCGTAAGATCTCAAAACAACTCCAAACGCTACGAAATTTGAAACCCGATAATAATACAATATTACGGATCCAATGGAACTCGTTTCGTCGAATTCCGAGACGGTGCCTCGGACGACTATTTTTAAATATTGATACGAACGATATAATTTCAAAACTGATCAAATCAATTCGAAATTAGATTCTGAAGCTTCTGTTATCTTCAGTATCATCAATATAAATTTTAAAAGCTTTTCGAAATATTTTTCTTCAACTTTAAATTGAAGATTCAAATTTTTATCCAGTTTCAATAGATTAAATTTTATAATTTAATCGCCAAATTCAAAGTTATATCGGGGATTCAAATTAAATCATCGTTCAAATATTTAAAATTAATTAAATATTCTCAATTTAATTTGTTCAAAATTCTGGGTCGTTACAGACTTCCCCCCTTAAAAGAATTTCGTCCCGAAATTACAAGTCAAGAAAAATGATCCCTAACTCGTCTACTATTTTTTTCACAATCCAATAGTTTTATCAAATTTTCAAAAACCATCTTTCTACTAAAGATTCGTTATCATTTCAACTAAATTTCCAAACATTTTCATAATTTTCAAACAACATTGTTTACTTAACAAATCAAATTTAAATTTAAATTCGAATTTCAAACTTTCAAAAATTTCTCAAAAAATTTTCTAACGCCCTAAATTTTTGAAAAATTTTGCCAGCGTCTCCTTTGCGCGGCTAATACGGTACGACTACAAAACGTCCCTACGGACTCTCAGATTTCAAAAAGAAAAAGAAAAAGCCAAGCGGCTAGAGAAATAAGTCATCAAATCTCATATTCAAATTTAAATACATACCTTTTGTCGAGGAATTCAAATTTATCTTTGAAAAATCTCAAATCCAATTCCTTTATACACCTGTATATCCTACTAGCCATAATATCTAGTTACATATATTCAAACTATTTTGCAAATTCTATTACAAAATTTTGATACTTACTTCTTATATCATCTTTACTTCACTATTGAAGTTATTTATCTATTTTCATTCAATTTTGCATTTCAAATTTCATTTGAATTCAATTTACACTTTCAATTCTATTTGGATTCAGTTTAACTTCTGAATATTGAATTTTATCAGCTTTCATTCATAACTGATTATTTTTAGATTAGTTTCAATTACTAATTCATTTCTAATTCTAATCCACTTACAAATTCAAATCTGTTTTCAACATTCAGTTTCAATTCCAGTTTTATTCTTATGTTCATTCCCAAAATTTGTTTTCAATTCACTATTTTGGTTTATAACCACTTATATTAGACTGGATTTCAAATTCCATATGAATTTTAATTCATCTTTCATTTGTAGTTATTCAATCCAATTCAATGCTTACAAATTCGAAATGAATTTCAACTTTCAATTTCACTTCATTCAAATTTGTTCACTTATACTTACTTTTATTTTAACTCCATCTTTTAAGTTAAATTTATTCTATCAAAATTTAAATTGTATAAGTTATCAACTTAATAATATTTCATAAATATTTTTATATAGTATTCCAAAGTCTTTTCAACCTTTTCAAAATCATTTTGAAAACAATTCAAATTATCCTTTGAATTTCCAAAACAAAACCCAAATTTTTCCAAACAACTTTCATTTAAAACAATTTGGCAGCAATTCCTCTTTTGGAAACCCGAAAATGAACACCGGTGATGTCGCGATCATCATCGGGATTATTTTCCAGCGACCAAAAAAAAGTTTAGAGCTTTTCATTCCTCCAAAATACTTTTCAAACCTTCGAAATCCATTTTCAAATCAAAAAGGATTTAAACTTTCCAAATCTCCAAAATTTTCAAATTCTTTTCAAAACATTTCCAAATACTTCTCTGGAATTCCGTTTTAAATTATAAGTCACATTTATAATTCACATTCTTAAATTTCATTTGTATGTGAATTTATTTCTTAACTTTGGAGTTATGATTTCAATTTCTTATTCAATTTCAGTGATGATAATTCACTATTATTACTTCCTAACATCCATGCAACCATATACTATGATAATTCATAAAAAATCATTTCTTTTATATACAAAAATAGTTTTGGGTAAAATTATTTCATTCACCCTATTTAAAACAGTACTATGTCGGTTTATCTTGTTTAAGAGTTTAGAAACCCCTATCGATTACAGTTAGCTAGACTGCACCGACCAGAATCTATAAACAATCAACCGATAAGTCAACACAATACAAAACAATTTCATATTCACTAACAAATACGCACTCGTATCTATTATTACACTCAAACTCATTCTAGAGTACTACTGACTCTATCTCTAATGAGTAACACCCAACAGAGCAGGGTTGTCGCTTAACCATATGCTCTGATACCACGCTGTCAAGACCCGCAAATCCGTACTCCTTGATTAAACCCTAAATTCCATTGATTAACTCAAGATGCACGGAAATACGAACCCTGAGGGGTTTAAGAAAAAGAAATAGAAGAAAAGATAGAAGAGAAAGAAAGAAGAACAACAACAGAACAAGAGCAGAACAGAAAACAATATCAGAATCTTACACATCGCAGCGGAACAATATATAATAGATAAACACTAGTCTTTTAAAGCAAAGAACTATATCAGTTTATACATACATCAATCAGAGTCAATATACAACTCAATACAACAATGGACAGTTATATAAACTTGTCCTCATACAGAATACACAGCGGAATAAATAATGTCAGATACGAATACTACGTCTCGCCATCCAGCTTGCTTCCAAAGCTCCAGAATATCCAGAATATCCTGATAACATAACTCTAGGCTGCCCGTGTGGAAATTTGTGGGCACCCAGAGTTTAGAAGGGAACAATAAACTCCGAGTCAGTCATGGTGACTGGTGTGAGATCGTAAAACAGTTATTCTTTCACAAAGAAAATAAAACAAATTCGAAATGCTTTTGGAAAATGAAACTACCATAAGACCTCCCACCACACACACAATGCAAACGCAGAATTGGAGGAGATTTCTTCTTATGATAGTCAAAGATGCTTACTACGCAAAATCAAGTCATTTTTGATATTATTTTTAGTGCATAGTGTAGAAAACATTTCGAAAGTATAATATTAATCTTAGCCAACATACGACCAGTATCGTATGCCTACTATAGCTACCATCTAAACAGTGGTGACCACTGTACGTAAATGGCAGGTTCTACAACTAATACCGTACAAGGTTCGTATTGGAGTTTGGATTTCCAACAAATGGTCAGGCTAAGGAACTTCCTATGCCACGATGGGTACATCCCTGGAATAGACGACCCGAGAAATAACCTAACATTACGGTTAGATCTCTGCCAACACAAGGCCGGGTTACCTCTGCAAAAGTAGGTAACTACTGACACGCGTATGCCATCCCCCGATCGTAACCGATCTTCCCGAGGATCCCCGATTTCCAACAAACCACATAATAATAATAATAATAATGCAGCAACCACATAGGTTAAGTATCTGGGCTCCATACCATGATACCACCTCTATCCAGAAGGAATGACATACACTAAGGGGCGCTACTCCCTAGAACCTTGCTGCATCCTTCCTGTTTTGACCATTTCCGGGGTGTGAGGCTCGACGAAGTCTCGTCCACAAAGCTACGCTTTCTACAAAGCCATGCTTCGGGTCAAACAAATGATCAACCTATGATCACAAACATATAAGATCAAACAAATGATCATATCGCAAATGATCAAACACTGATCATTTCACAGCAACACTCAGTATGCCACGTTACCAAATTGGGAATATATCGCTGATAAATTTCAACTACATAACCTCTGAGCTTGTACGTCTCAGAGAAGGGTGTTAAGCTAAGAGAATAAATTCTCCGCCACCAACAGAAATGTATTTGAAAGAAATCAGCTTTATATCTCAAATTGTAACGTCAGACACACAATCCATACAAGTCTGTTCCGGGATCGAACAGAATCGAAGGCACTTCTCACGAAGCTCTTGCACATCCGGATAAATTTCTAATCACGTCCGGACTTCCCGTCACTAAGGGTGATAAAACCTCTAAATCGGAGATCAGCCGATGTAGAGTAACTCGACGGTAATCCTTCCGTTTTCAAAAATATCTGGTCTTCAACACCGGTCTTCAAATGCAATTCATAACGACGTATCACATATTCGGAATGGGTTATACGACCCCATGGTCCTTTCCCGGCTAACCCGAATAGTGAGCGCTTATTCAAAAATAAGTGTGGCATTCAAATTCATCCAATTCACAACAAATACCCATTCAAGGTAATTATTGATAGTCGGTTATTTAACTATCAATAAAGATACGCAACATCACCAGATTCCAAATAATTTTCCAAATTATTTATTTTCAAAAATATCTTTACTAGATATATAGTTTCCACACTTAACCGTTTGAAAACAAATTTTCAAATATTCACTTTTCAATCTATCTTTAAAAGATAAAATTTCAAACCCTTCGTTTCATATTGGGAAAGTAATTCCATACTTATTTAATAATAAGTAATTCACAAATCATTTATTTTCAACATTTGAAAATATTCGATATACTTAAATCAAAATTAAGTATAAATTCATTCTTTAAGGAAATCATTTACTATAACAACATCTATTCAAGTCAAAACGAATGTTACGTAAAACATCGTTACGATGACTCAAAATCATTAGTATAGGGATTCGAAATTTAGATAGATATATAAATCCCAATTCTAGACAAAAACATTTCCTTTCGGAAATCATTTACTATAACAACAGTGTTATAGTCCACCATTTCCTTCTTCCTCGAAAACGTCTATTTCAACAATAAATGTTGAAATCTATGATTTCGATATTAAACACTTTTGAAAACATCGTTTAAAACAATTAACTTCATTTTCAATGTCACTTTTCCAAAACTATCCATTTTACTTAACAATATATTCACTGTCCAAAATCGTGAATATACTTCACTAATTACATTTCACTATTTTCTACACATTTTATTTCAATAATAATTCGCTATCCAAAATCGCGAATATATCTTCTTTGATAATCTCCTATATTTACTTTATCAAATCCAATTGATTTCGAATTTATAAAACAACGTTTATAAATCCTATTTCTATTTTCTAACAACTTCAATTTAATAAATCTCCTTTATTAACAATTCGATTTATAAATCTTTTTTAATGACCTATTCAATTTATAACTCAATGTATATACCAAAGGTCCATCTTATAAGTTAATAACTTACAATTCATTTATTTTAAAAGAAATCGTTCTTTTAAACTTCACAAAATCTAAAACTTTCAGATTCCATTAACTTATGAAATCCCATTTACACTTCATTTTAACACTTATAGAAACTTGTCTTATAATCCCAATTTTTCAAATTTATAAATATCCATTTTTATACATCTTTTAAATAAACCGTTTATAATACTTTAGAAATCCCAATTTAAACCATTTCATAAATTTCTTAACTTTTATTTCAAAAATCACACTTTGATTTTATTTCACAAAAATCTTAACTTTTATAACTTTAAAATTTTAGACGTTTATTTATTTGAAATAAATCAATTCAAAAATTCAATAAAACGTCTACTTTCAAAAATTACTTTAAAATCCTTTTAAAGTAAAAGTTGTTATTTTTAAACTTCAAAACTGAATCCGATGATGCAACAGCACCAATTAGTCAATCACAACATCAAACATCATATATCAACATATGATAACAGAATATACATCAATATCTGTAAATAAATAAATACTGGTGAGGAATCCAGTTGGATCCCTCCAACCTGTTTCCCTGCATCCACAGACGTTAGCACAATACCAATTCCACTTCGAGGTGGAATATCGCGGTATATGGGTTTTATAAAATCATCCGCTTACTAACGGCGCAATAGGGTCTCATCCGCTATACGAGGCGGGAAATCAATCAATCCAATATATACATATGCCAATATGTATATATTGCTATATATATAGATATATCCTACTATATCTAATATCACATCCAAACAGTTAAACAAACAATAACTGCAATCCAAATATATTTTGAGTGAGAAAAATCTCACCTTTGCTATTATTTTGCAATCCATTCCAAATCCAGATTTATTTTTCTTCGTTGTATTCGACCTTGTATAAGCAATTATACAATTTTATTAATATTCGAAATAAATCGAACACATCAATTACTCTTTAATTTAACCAATCTTTGTTTAAACTAATAACTTTTATTTTTAGCTAAATTTTCCTTTAATAGATTTTATTTAACTAAAATTAAATTTAAACAATCGAACTTTCTCTTTAATAAATTCAACTAACTATTTAGTTGTAAACCAATTTTGTCTTTAATAATTGATTCAATTAAAAATTAAATTTAAACTAAATTCCATTAAATAGATTTAATTAACTAACTGTTATACAAACCCTTGTATATTTTTCCAAAGATTTATATGTATATTTATCTATTCATTCTCAGCTTTCAACTTTATATATATATTTTTTTCTCAATCTTTACAACAATATAGCAAATTTCTTCCTCTGTAAAAATACGTATACTTTTCTGTAAATGAATTTATAAAATTTTCTTTCTTCTGATTAAATATAGAGATGAATAAAATTATCAAAACTATACTTCACTGTCTAATTACAATTATGTAAAGTTATTTTCAAATTTTAATTTAAATGAGACAACTGTGAATACCTTACTGGAAATCGAAATTCCCATCGACCATCGTCAGAGACGAACATCGCATCCTTCGCCGACCCTCCCCCGCCACGAATCCCACCGCCGAACTTCCAGATCCTCTCGACTGATGCCAGCCTCGTCACGGCCTTCATCGCTGAACCCTAGATCTCGCGATGCCACCATCGCCTGAGTTGCCTTGTTTTCGCCGCGCCTGCCTCCTCGCGATGCTCGTGAAACCCTACCAGACTTCGCCGCCGCATCCACCTATCACCCAGTCGCGACGAACTCGCGAACCACCTCGCTACTCCCCAGCTTCGCGCGCCCAGTCGACAGCCACTGCCCACTCGCGAGTGCCTCCACCTCACGCGATAAATCGCGACGCACCTCCTGCCCTGCTCGAGTTGAACTCAGCTTCGATTGAATTTGAAAATGGAGAGGCAGCCATTTATTTTATTATGATTTTGAATTCAAAAAGAAAGGGTAACGAAAAGAACGAGCGACATTTTGATTTTGTTTGGCCATTCATTTGATTTATCCTCTTTCGTCCGGTTGCCTGTGAACGAGAGGGGGGTTTAGATTTTGAGATTTTTGAAGTTTAAGGACGAGCGGCCATTGATTTTTGTTGTTCATTTGAACTGAAATGTTCTCGTGGGATTTGTAATGAACGGGGGAGACAAAGGTACGCGACATTGCAGAGAGTAGGTTTGCTTAGAAAACTTAGGGTGGCTGATGTTGACAAATTTTAAAATTTAAAATTCAATTTGAATTCGATTAAATCTCAACGCGTTTGCTTATCGTACGATCTCAAAACAACTCCAAACGCTACGAAATTTGAAACCCGATAATAATACAATATTACGGATCCAATGGAACTCATTTCGTCGAATTCCGAGACGGTGCCTCGGACGACTATTTTTAAATATTGATACGAACGATATAATTTCAAAACTGATCAAATCAATTCGAAATTAGATTCTGAAGCTTCTGTTATCTTCAGTATCATCAATATAAATTTTAAAAGCTTTTCGAAATATTTTTCTTCAACTTTAAATTGAAGATTCAAATTTTTATCCAGTTTCAATAGATTAAATTTTATAATTTAATCGCCAAATTCAAAGTTATATCGGGGATTCAAATTAAATCATCGTTCAAATATTTAAAATTAATTAAATATTCTCAATTTAATTTGTTCAAAATTCTGGTTCGTTACAATTTTTCCTTATCGTGCTACAGACTGGTATAGGCATCTTTCTAGGATCTTTCTGTTTAGAAATCTTTCTATAATCTTTGATACTTATTTTGAATCTGAGCACTGCTTTCATCCATAGACTGGCGGTCAAGCGGAAAAAGTGAATCAGATTCTAGAGGATCTTTTCCTGCTTGTGTTCCTGATTTTGGAGAATCTTGGGAAGATCATCTCCACCTTGTTAAACTTACCTATAACGATAGTTATCAGGTATAATTTCAATCTCCTAGTAATCTTGTCTTAATCTTATTTCACTCTATCCTTTTCTTGTGCTTTCCCGTACCTCATTCCTTTTCGGGGATGAAAAGTTTTGAGTGGGGGAGAGTGTAACAACCCTAGATTTTTTGCATATATTTTAAATTTTAATTTTATTTTATTTTGAAATTATTTTTAACTTGTTTTATTTTCAATATTTCATTTTAAATATAAATTTTGATTACTATATGAATTATAATTTCAAACTGGTATAAATTGAATATTTTCCTAAAAAGTGAATTTCTGGTCAAACTTTGACTTTTAAATTTTAAATTTAAACATTTAAATTCTTAAATTTTATCTTTTATTATGAAAATAGATTTAATAACATAAATACTACTTTTTGTTTCGTTGAAAACGGATTTAAATTGTGAAAGTTATACTATTTTCAATATTGTGTGTATATTGAGTTATTTAACAATTTTCTTTATTTTAATTTATATAAATGACATTTTATTTGATATATCTTACTCTAATTTGTATATTTAGGTTATATCATATATATTTTTACTTTTAAATATTTTTAAAGTGATTATAAAATTTTTCTAAAGCTTATTGAATTTATTTTTAATTTTTAAAGCCTGTTTGCATTTTTAAGCTATTTTCTTAATTTAAATTCTATTTAATTAAGATTTAATTATTTATTTTATATATTTACTTTCATTTCTGAGTTTTTATCTTTATTTATCAGTTTTATATGTATTTTTAAATTACAAAATAAATAATGGAAATTTGAAGAGTTTTGAGACCTTTTATTTGCCCAAGTCCTTTTGTATTCCACCGTTTCATTTTCAGTCAATACATCAATTATTTTGGCCGACTTCTCTTCTTTGCTTCAGCTGATTACTTTCTCATTTCTCACGCACAAAATAAACTTCTCATCCCTCAAAAAATTTCGGCCATCACCTGAGCAAAAGATTTGGTTAATCTTCTTCTTCTTTATACTAATTTTCTCCTTGTTTTTCTCATTTTCTTTGCACTTGCCTTCATCTATTTGCTTGGCCATTCCTCCTCCATCACCTTGGTTGCCTCCACCACCACCACAACCAGTCACTACCTCCTCCAGCACCTCTGTCCTACCTGGCCATGGCCATCCATGATAAAGATCCGCCAAAAATTTGAGCAAACTCCACCTATACATGCATTGCCTAGCTCCTATGCCTTCACCACCTCACCACAACCCATTGGCCGCCCCCTACACCACCACCACCTGCCATAGATGATCTGAAACACCTCTGCCACATCACCCCCTGACCCACCTGAACCTGGCCATGACTTGTATTGCTTTGGCCTAGCCTTTGTTTTCCTTGAATACATGTTGTATTGCCTTGAAGTTTTGTATACATGCACATATTTCTTTGCATCACTTTTTCCCCATCACCATACATGTTTGGCCGACCCTATGGAACCCAAAACTAGATCCAAACCCACCCCTTAGCCATTCATTTCAGACCTGTTGTAACAACCCTAGATTTTGCATATATTTTAATTTTGACTTTATTTCTATTTTAAATTATTTTAAACTTGTTCTATTTCAAACATTTCATTTTAAATATAAATGTTGATTATTAAGTGATTTATAGTTCAAACTAGCATAAATTGGATATTTCACTGAAAAGTGAATTTCTATTCAAACTGGTCAAACTTTGACTTTTGAACTTTAAATTTAAATATTTCAAATTCTTAAATTTTATATTTTATTATGAAAATAGATTTAATTCCATGAATACTGCTTTTTGTTTCGTTGAAAACGGACTTATATTGTAGAAGTTATGTAATTTTCAATTTTGTGTATAAACTGTTTATTTTGCAATATTATTTATTTTAAATCATATAAATTATATTTTTATTGTCATATTTTGTTTTAATATGTGTTAATAGTTTATTTTATGTCTTTTAATATTTTTAAAATGATAATATAATTTTTCTAAAGTATACTTGAATTTATTTCAATTTATAAAGCCCAGTTTCCTATTTTCTGCTATTTTCTTCATTAAAATTATATTTAAATTAAATTTTAAATATTTATTTTGTGAATGTATTTTTACTTTATGTTATCATTTATGTTTTAAAATATTTTACAAGCTCATATGAATTTTCTAAAAAATTATTTCATTAAATTTCAAATTTCTAGACTAGTTTACTATTTTTAGCTATTTTTCCTTAATTTAACTTTATATAATTAATAAATATTATATATAATTTTATATTTTGATAAATTTTCGAAATTTTATCTGGTATTATTATTATTACCAGAAATATAAAGTTATATACATAAATAAAAGAAATTTGAAAAGGTTTGTATCTTTTTAGTTGCTTTTGTCTCTTTGTTTTCCCGCCTCTTCATTTTCCAACCTCTTACATTTATTTTCTTTGGCCGACCTGATTTCTTTCTTTCAGCTGATCATTCCCACTTCATTCACGTAAATAAAACTTCTCATTCATAAAAAAATAGCCGGCCATCAATTCTTTTGCAAAATTTTGGTAAAACTCTTTTCCTTTTTCATGTTTTCATCTTGATTTTTCATAAATTTGCACTTGCCTTCTTCACCTATTTGGATCGGCCCCTCTCTTCTCCACCACATAGGCTGCCTCCACCACCACTACACCTGACCAACACCTCCTCCATTCCAGCCCCTAGCCACTGGTTGTGCCCCATGTTGACAAGATCCACCAAAATTTGACATACACTTCACCTATATAGCCTAGCCGAGCTCAACTAGATCCACCTCCACAAACCATCACTTTGGCCACCACTTCCATCACCACCACCAGCATATTTCTGACCTGACATCACTGCCACATCACCACATGACCCCACCTAAACCTGGCCGTGCCTATGAAGCCTTTGGCCGTGCCTTGTTTTGCCTTGAAACCATTGTTTTGTGCCTTGTAGTTGTAGATCCAAACACCTACCTCTTGCACCATCATCTAAACCATGCTAGGCCGACCCTATGGACCCAAGACCAGATCCAAACTCAACCCTTTACAGTACATTTCAGACCGGTAGCTGAAGTATAGGAGGTTGAAAGCAAGTGCAATGATATGGATAGGTTTTATGCAAATTATTTCTAGCCTTGTTTATTGAATTTTTGGGTTGAAATCTTATGTTGTTTGTAATTGTTTTATTGAATGTGACAAAGCAAATTTGCTTTGGCTCTCCCATCTCAAATCATATTCGTGTTGTCGTGCTTTCGTGCCTCTGGAAATCTCTGTTGTGTGTTTGTGGTCGTCATCTCCAGCTTAAACAAGTGAGTTATTCTCACCAGACAATATGTACTTATATAACTGATAAACCGACACCATTTGAATCTGTAAAGTATATCATCATGCTATATCTATTTATATTATTGTCATATGATGTTAACACATGCTTATACACCTGTTATCTCTTAAGTTACTATTATATCATGTTATTCTGTTCATTTTATCAGTTATCGCACTGCAAGTTCCCTGTAGATTAGAATCACTATGGGTTGAAATGATACATACCCGAACGGACTTTAGAATAGGGAAAGATCATTATGGGCTGAAATGATAAGCCTGAGCGACTTTTTATTTATTTTATTTAACTTGGGATTGCGGGTTTGAAATGATAAAACCCGGTTTTTCTTTGTAAACTGCGGATTGAAATGATAGACATCTGTATCACTTGACCTAGGCTAGAAAATTATATACAGACCCGTGGTTTATATATTTTTCTAAAACTTATAAAATATTTTAAAATTATAATAATTATGATATTTTGATTTAAATTTAAGTAAAAATGATTTTTTAGAAATATTAGTGATTTTCTATAAATTAAATAATGAATTAAGTAAATGATAAAGTAGAATTTGAACTATAAGTAAATTTTGGAATTTATGTTTTGTTTTAAAAAGAAAATTTTATGAAGTAAGAAAAATATAATATTTTGATTTAAAAATGTAATTTAAATGATTTTATAAAATTATAATGATTTTTGAATAAGTTAAAATGTTAAATAAATGAATGTTTAATTAAAATTTTGAAATATAGCTTAAAATTGGAAATTTTGAATCTTTGTTAAAAGTGAAGTTTTATTTAAGTAAAATAAAAGGGAAATAAGCTATATTTTTGGAATTTAAACTTATTGGTTAAGTTAAGAATTTAATTAAAGAAATGGAAATTTAATAATTGAATTTAAAAAAGTAAATTGTTATTTAATTTGATTTTTTGTATGGAAATTTGACTTTATAAAATCATAAGAATAAATGGTATTTAAATGATTGTTTTTAAGTGTGAAATTATATGATTTTTTTTAAGTTAAAAATGATTTATATTAAAAGTTAATTGTTTGTGAAATTGTAATTTAACTCTGAATTTGATTTGACTGCATTTTTGAAATGTAATTGTTTAAAATGAACTAAATGGGTTATTTTAAACTAAAAGCTATTATAGTACTTTGTAAGTGCTATAGTTGATAAAGATAACTAAAGTTTAGTCGAAAATAAAAGAAATCTATTACAGCACTTAAGCGTTGTCTTTTGTTAAATAATTGTTTTAAACTATAACTTTACGTAGCATTTTATAAGTGCTACGGAAACTATATTTTTGTTGTTTTAATATATTTTAATGAAAATTAATCTTTGGAAAATGATATAACTTTGGAAATTAAATGTTAAATTTCTAAAGATAATGAAGAGACATTTAAATGGTTTTAAATGGAAGAATTTGATTTTAATGTGAGTTTAAAATGGTATTTAAATTTAATAAAATGAATGAATTAAATGGTATTTTAAATGAATTAAAATGAATGATGTTTTGAAATGATATTTTGATATTTTAAATGAATTTGAAATGATATTAAATCTTGGAATGAATAATTGAAGTTTATATTAGTATGGAAAATATTTGGTTTACTTGTAATTTGAATCTATTTAAAAGATATTAGACTTATGCAATATAGATAATAAAACTTTGGAAATATTTTATAATTTGAATAATTATTTTGTGGATTAAATCTATATTTGAAATTTATAAGATTTGAAATGGTCTATGGAAATTTAATTGAAATAAATGATTGAATTGAATTAAAACTTTTGGAAATTGAATACTTGATTTGAAATATAATACCTACACTTTTAAATGATTTAAATGAATTATTTTGATTGAAATATAAACTATTTAAAAGGGTGACTTGAAATGATAATAAATGAATGATATCTTTGAATTTAAAAAGGTATTTAAAGTTGGATATTTGGATTTGAACTCAAATGATGATTTGAAATAAAGTTTAAAAGGATATGATATTTTGATATATTAAAATGATTTGAAATGAAGTTTGAAAGGATATGATGTTTTGATATATTAAAATGATTTGAAATGAAGTTTTGAAAGGATATGATATTTTGATATATTAAAATGATTTGAAATGAAGTTTTGGAAAGATATGATATTTTGATATATTGAAATGATTTGAAATGAAGTTTTGGAATGATATGTTATTTTAATATATTGAAATGGTTTGGAATTGATTTAACCTTTATTTTGGTAAAGATTTGGATTTGAAATTATATTCTATTTTGAAGTATAAACTGTTTTAAATTATAACCACGGGTTATAATAACGATTGGTTGTTAAAGAGACCGGGATCGGATATGGACATACTCTCTATCGATACCGAAAACCACTTTGACAACTGTGTACGCGGTGGAGTTTCCAGAATGAAGTAAGATGGTGGCGACGATCCTAAGGTATATACGTGGACCCAACTCCCGTGAGTTGGCATAAGGTGGCTAAAACAGGAGCGATTGATGGACCAAGGAGGTAGCACCTCTGATCGGACACACTTCTTCGATACCATTCTATTACTTGTGATTGATTTGGTGCACACCCTTGATTTGGGAGTGTTGTTCGAGGTGGGTGGTAGTGGCTGCTATGCGTCACCACCAGTCCGGATGCGTAATTGGTATACCTACCCTGGCATTTCCTAGTTGTGCCGTGTCACCTATCATATCGAGCTTTACTATGAGTTTCTATTTGTGTCGTACCTATGGAGTATCTTCTCATAGCCTTGCGAGGTATGCAGGTACTGTGTAGACTATTGGCATATTACGTGTTAAGGTGGAAAATGTAAAGCCTTAATGCTATTTAAAAGTATGTTTATTTTATGATTAGACATTATTATAATAGCGAATATTACTACATTGTAGATAGTTTAACGGATCCTTAAAGAATGGGCGATCCCAAGCATTCTTTAAGTTACTTGTACCTTTATTATAGTTTACTTGAGTTGGTTTACATTATATAAGTATATATTGTCCTGACTCGAGTGTTTTGTGTTTTGCTTTACGCTCGGGTCAGCCTGAGTTATTCACAGATTTCGATTTCCGCTCTCTTGGAGATTTGAATCGCTGGAGATTATCTGCTTGTCTTGTCCTATTCTATTTCAGTTCCGTTGTTCTACTCGGCTTGTACTTGGTTATTTTATTGAGACTTCTGTTGTACTATATTTCTTCTGTTATATCTTATGTAACTCTGTTATATTTATATAGTAGCTTCATGAACTACTATTTCTTTTACTTCCGCTACATTATTTTACTCTGTGTCTGAGATCTGTGATTATATTTATTTACTGTATATTCTGAGATTTGCCAAATTTTATTTACAACGCGGTATTTTGAGCAATTCAATTTCGGCATGAGTGTCTACCTATACACTTATAATGGATGCGAATGGTTGAAAATATCGGGTCGTTACAGTTGGTATCAGAGCTTTGGCTTTGAGGAAAAACTCAGCATATGGAGTAGATTTATTTACAGAATCACTTTCGTTCGAGTTTGAATCTTTTCCTCTTAATTCGAATTTCCTTAGAATTTTTGGAACGTTCCCTGCGGTTCCAAAATTCATTCTTGTCCCTCACTATTCATCTTCTTTTGATTTTGGAGTATCACATAACTCCACTTCGAATGAGCTTTATAGTGAATTAGCGTTCTCGCCAATACTCTAATGACTTGTAAAATGGCGAAAACTCCTTTACAAATTAGCATTGATTCACCAGAGATTTATATTTATCCTTGGTTTAGATGCTAATATCTTTTATTATCCCAAACTCTATCTCTTGAGATCGAATGTAGATTTACCCTCGAAAATCCACATCGATCTTATTTTCTAAGTCACGATTGACCCGGTTAAGGTTGTCCGCGATTTATTTAAGCTTATCCATCTTCCTATTTTGATAATTAATCATCTTGTTTTGTTTCCAAAATATCTCCAACATTTTGAATTGTACTTGTAAATCTATGTTTGTTTTATATATTGTGTTGTTTGAGTTGTTGATGTTGATTTGGGTTTCCGATCGATTCGTCTGATCAACGATATCGATAGGATTTCTAAAACACTTTGACAGAACAAACTGACACAATATTATTTTAAAATTGCTAATGAAATAAATTTTATATATCTAAGCAAATTTATGGAACTTAATAAATTGATTTAAATTGATTATTTAAAATGATAATACTTGATTTATCATTCTATAAAGGAATTTATAAATAGTTGTTTATAAATTTGATTTTGGAACTGAAATGAATTTAAATCAAGAATTTGAGAATTTAATTTTCGATGGCTTCAAACCTTGTGTTTAAAGTTTTAAAAGGGATATATTATTTAAAGTATTTTCGAATAGAAATTTGTTTCCAAAGAATTTTAAAGTTTAAAATTTTGTGCTCTTCTCTTTGTCGCTGGAAAATAATTTCGGTGATGACCGCAACATCATCGACGTTCATTTTCGAGTTTCGAAGTGAAGAAACCATTCTGTAGTCTTGCTACAGCTTTGTTTTGGGAAACTTGATTGATATGAATTTCTAAAATATGATTTGATTTATAAAATATATAGATATATGATTTAAATTTGATTTGAAAAATTATGTACATACATTTATTTATCTCTAAATGGTTTGAGAGGAATCGGAAATTTTTTTCTTAAATTCTATCTTAAATAATAACTTCAAGTATAAAACGAAAATCAAAATTTTGAATAAATATTCAAGCTTGAAATGATTGAATTAGAAATTTTATACTGTATATTAATTTTAGAAAGTTTTATTTGTATAATTCTCAATTGCATTCAAATATAACTTACCTAAATTTTTAGAAGTTAACAATGTAATTAGATAATATACAATATAAAAAGATTCTTATAAATAAAATTTGAGTGGTTATAATAAATATTATACACTTAAATTTTAGTTATAAAAAGATTAACAAAGATAAATAGACTAAAAGGTTAATTTAATAATTTACAATATAAATGATGTTAAGGGAATTAAAAATAAATTAAAATAATTATAATAAGTGTAAGTATATTTAACATAGATGATAAAATAGATTGAGAGGGATAAATTTAATTTTAATTAGGAATAAAGAAGAATTAAATTTATTGAATATTATACACTTAATTTTAATCAAATCCATTATTTTTGAAATTGTTAGTTTAAGAAAATTAGATGATAAGATAATGAAATTAGAGGTAGTTAAGGTTTATTTAACTTATATAAAATTAATCATCAATGTAAGTTGAAATTTCCATGGTTTCTAACTTATTATCTTCTTTTGTTTTCAAACTATCTTTTAGTTGTCCTTATTTTTTCTTATCTTGCTACAGACTGGTATAGGTGTCTTTCTAGGATCTTTCTATTTAGAAATCTTCCTACAATCTTTCTATAATCTTTGATACTTATTTTGAATCTGAGCACTGCTTGCCATCCACAGACCGTCGGTCAAGCGGAAAGGGTGAATCAGATTCTAGAGGATCTTTTCGTACTCGTGTTCCTGATTCTGGAGAATCTTGGGAAGACCATCTCCACCTTGTTAAACTTACCTATAACAATAGTTGTCAAGTATAATCTCAATCTCCTTGTCACCCTGTCTTAACCTTATTTCACTCTATTATTTCTGTGCTTTCCCGTACTTCGTTCTTTTTCGGGGACGAAAAGTTTTGAGTGGGGGAGAGTGTAACAACCCTAGATTTTGCATATATTTTAATTTTGACTTTATTTATATTTTAAATTATTTTAAACTTGTTCTATTTCAAACATTTCATTTTAAATATAAATGTTGATTATTAAGTGATTTATAGTTCAAACTAGCATAAATTGGATATTTCACTGAAAAGTGAATTTCTATTCAAACTGGTCAAACATTGACTTTTGAACTTTAAATTTAAATATTTCAAATTCTTAAATTTTATCTTTTATTATGAAAATAGATTTAATTCCATGAATACTGCTTTTCGTTTCGTTGAAAACGGACTTATATTGTAGAAGTTATGTAATTTTCAATTTTGTGTATAAACTGTTTATTTTGCAATATTATTTATCTTAAATCATATAAATTATATTTTTATTGTCATATTTTGTTTTAATATGTGTTAATAGGTTATTTTATGTCTTTTAATATTTTTAAAATGATAATATAATTTTTCTAAAGTATACATGAATTTATTTCAATTTATAAAGCCTAGTTTCCTATTTTCTGCTATTTTCTTCATTAAAATTATATTTAAATTAAATCTTAAATATTTATTTTGTGAATGTATTTTTATTTTATGTTATCATTTATTTTTAAAAATATTTTACAAGCTCATATGAATTTTCTAAAAATTTATTTCATTTAATTTCAAATTTCTAGACTAGTTTACTATTTTTAGCTATTTTTCCTTAATTTAACTTTATATAATTAATAAATATTATATATAATTTTAGATATAATTTTATATTTTGATAAATTTTCGAAATTTTATCTGGTATTATTATTATTACCAGAAATATAAAGTTATATACATAAATAAAAGAAATTTGAAAAGGTTTGTGTCTTTTTAGTTGCTTTTGTCTCTTTGTTTTCCCGCCCATTCATTTTCCAACCTCCTACATTTATTTTCTTTGGCCGACCTGATTTCTTTCTTTCAGCTGATCATTCCCACTTCATTCACGTAAATAAAACTTCTCATTCATAAAAAAATAGCCGGCCATCAATTCTTTTGCAAAATTTTGGTAAAACTCTTTTCCTTTTTCATGTTTTCATCTTGATTTTTCATAGATTTGCACTTGCCTTCTTCACCTATTTGGATCGGCCCCTCTCTTCTCCACCACATAGGCTACCTCCACCACCACTACACCTGACCAACACCACCTCCATTCCAGCCTGTGACGACCGCCCATGACCCCTGCACCGAACCTAGAGATAATGCGCTGTAAAGTGTGCCAGGCGACCATGGACGATTGCCAGGGTAAATTTAAACAACAGAATCTATCGTATTACTCACAGCGCATGGACAAAATACAATAGAATATATATATATTGAAGCTTCACAGAATAGAATCTCATCAATAAAAGTTCATAATAGTTGAATACAAACATCTGAACAGTCAATACATCAAGCCTCACTACATAACACTCAGAGAATATACAAACAGCGGAACACCCAGTACATATAGTAAGAAGGTAATATGCAAGCCTCCAGCTCGTCTTCGACATCAGCATCATGGAAAGCAAGAACAGCACCTGTCACCTGCTACCTAGTCTGCCCATCCCAAAATGGACGAACAGCCCAAGGCAATAAGAGTTAAAACATAAAGCCTTGTGTCAGACAACAGTCTTAGTGAGCGGTAAATTAACTAACAACAGACCAAAAGAGCATAAAGGAAAAGGAATAGGAATACAACCCTCCCACTCCACCTCTTTCTACAGTGATAGCCCCCAGACACACTAAGCAGAAACAAACATAGCAGAGCATACAATTTAAAGTAAAGCAATTATCACTCGAGTCAAGGGCGATGTTTTCCAAGTACAAACCCCCAAGGCCTAAACCAAGATCAGATAAGCACCCAGAAAATACCGCTCTTGAGACCGAATGATGATACAACCAAACATCCATGACTCTGGCTATCACTGTTATCATTGCTTCGATATCATCGTTAATTGAATGACCGGCTCATTATTTCATCTGTCCGTCAAGGGCTAATGGAAACCCCGGTTCTAGACATAACTCTGCACGTCATCGTGACCCATGCCTAGGACTATCGAATCTGCCCAGAGTACTCGACTACCAATCAGTAGCCTTCAGGGACTATCGAATCTGCCCAACGTACTCTTGCTTTGAGCATGCTAGAACCTTCAACAACGATGAGATCTCAGCCTTCTAGTCATCCTCCTCGACGACTATTTCCATACTAGCTCAAGTGCCTCTCGAGCAAACCATTATCCTCAAACCCGAACCATATCACCGAGTTATCAACATGCTTGGAATGATCCCGTCTGGATTAGACCAAGACTATCTCATATCATACTTCGCCTCATCATCATCATAGCAAAGCTTCATCTCAACATCATAATCAAATCTATCCATATGAGTTTCACCATCCGCTGCATATGCCACGAGCAGCTTTTCCAATTCAAGAGCCTTTCCCTTAGCTTTTGAATCATCTTTGACCATCTTGTCTAAATCAAATCATCAATCATCTAATTCATAGCAATCAATCAAATCAAACATTAATCCAAGTAAACAAGCATTCAAATATGATCTAAATAGACAATTATAACAATAATGGCAATTTCGTAATTAAAGAGTCAAAAGTCTAACAAGCATGAAAACATGAGCAATATCTCTATGATCTTGATGAATGAACTTGCATATGTTAACATGTAGTAAAATGGATGCCAAATAATTATGAACAATGGATCTATATGGATCTATACTTAGGATTAAGAAAATGCATGGAAATCACTACTTTAACACAAAATCAAGCCAACGATCCGATATACTCCTTTGGATCCGTGTGAGAGATAATCACCACTCACCAAATCACCTAAACAACCCAAAAGCAACACACTTCAGATCTGGACAGCGAAGGATCATCAACCTGCACCCTCAGCTCTTGCTGCTCCCTAGGCGCCATCCGCCTAAGAGGCATCACAACAGGTCTGGCTCCTTCAACTAGATCTATACGAAACTCGACCTCTCTATGCGGCGGTAACCCTTTGACCTCGTCAAAGACATCCTCAAATCCATTAGCGATTGGCACAGATGACAGTCCATCCCGTGGAACAACCAGCGAATACATGAAGCTCATGAAGACGCCTTCTTCATGCTTACATCGTATCACAATCTTTCGCCCCTCCACATTCTCGACTGTCACCTCCAACCTTTCACAATCAACCTTTGCCGCATACTTCCTAAGCCATTCCATACCCAAAATAATTCCGAACCCCGCAAAGTTCAGAACAAAACAATCACAAACAAAAGACCAATCATGACTCGATACAATCAGACCACGACATAGCATACACAAACAAGACGAACCCCCAACTGGATTAGTCACAACCAATGGCCTATCAACAATATCCGGTTCTAAACCTAACCGGCCTACAAGTTCATTACAAACAAAAGAATGCGACTCCCCAGTATCAAATAACACTCTAACTGGAACACCACAAATGGAAAGAGTACCCTGAACCACCACACTCTTTCCTTTCTCTTCAGCGGTAGGAGCTTTCGAAGACGATGGAACAGCTCCCAAAGCATTAGCTTGCACAATCTGCTTGTCCTTCCTCGGTTCTGGACAATTCCTCTTGATATGCCCCGGCTTGTCACAGTTGTGGCACTTCACCGGCACCTATGGATTCTTGCACTCCTTGGAGAAATAGCCCTTCTGTTGACAATTGAAGCAGGTCACTTTGCCCTTCGGCTTCTTCTGGCCATCCTTTCCCTTTTGTTGCTGCTGCTTCCTCTTTTTGTTTCCACCCTGCTGTGGTTTAGACTCTTCCTTGGTCACAGCAACAACAGACCCTTCCTTAGGAAACAGATTCTCATGCCTGAGAGCCTTCTCCACAAGCTTCTCAAATGAATCGTCCAAATGATCCACCAACTGCCTCCCAAGATAACTGTCCAAGCCTGTCACAAACTTCTTATTCTTCTGATATGAAGATTCAATATACGACCGGGCATACTTGGACAAAGCTTCAAACTCAGAAACATACTCAAGAACTGGTCTTCCACCTTGCTTGAGCTCCACAAACTTCTTGAACAGAACAGACTTCTGAGATGTAGAAATGAACTTAGCTTCAAATCTGGCTTGGAATTGCTCCCAAGTAATTTCTTCCTCCGGAGTATCAATGGTGATAGAGTTCCACCAATCAGAAGCTCTTCCTTGAAGATGTCTTGATGCTAACTTCCTCTTAGTTGCATCCTCAATTCCCAAGTCACCAAAGATCCTTCTACAAGCATCTATCCAACTCTGGACTTCAATGGTTGGTTCCGTTCCCAAGAAAACCTTCCCTCCAAGAGCAGAATAATCCTTACACAACTTAGCAAAATCCACCGGCTTTGGAGTTTGAACTTGAACTCCAACATCAACTGCTGTCTTCGGAACTGGTATCCTTCTCATGATCGAAGTCATCATAGCTTTGAACATGGCAGCATAATCAGCAGCCCCCTCAGTAGCACGGCCTTCCCTAGCAGCTGGTCTCCCTCTTCGACTCATTCTCAATATCTATAAAAAGGAATGATTAGCACACCTAGAGAAACAACTGCATAAAGGACTCAAACTCTACTAAGCTACTATATTATATATAGTAATCATCCATCAAAATACAATTACGTCTCTCATACGTAGTTACGTCAGCGAGCGTTGGGTAAAATCGATTAACCAATACTCTGATACCAAATGTGACGACCGCCCATGACCCCTGCACCGAACCTAGAGATAATGCGCTGTAAAGTTTGCCAGGCGACCATGGACGATTGCCACGGTAAATTTAAACAACAGAATCTATCGTATTACTCACAGCGCATGGACAAAATACAATAGAATATATATATATAGTGAAGCTTCACAGAATAGAATCTCATCAATAAAAGTTCATAATAGTTGAATACAAACATCTGAACAGTCAATACATCAAGCCTCACTACATAACACTCAGAGAATATACAAACAGCGGAACACCCAGTACATATAGTAAGAAGATAATATGCAAGCCTCCAGCTCGTCTTCGACAACAGCATCGTGGAAAGCAAGAACAGCACCTGTCACCTGCTACCTAGTCTGCCCGTCCCAAAATGGACGAACAGCCCAAGGCAATAAGAGTTAAAACATAAAGCCTTGAGTCAGACAACAGTCTTAGTGAGCGGTAAATTAACTAACAACAGACCAAAAGAGCATAAAGGAAAAGGAATATGAATACAACCCTCCCACTCCACCTCTTTCTACAGTGATAGCCCCCAGACACACTAAGCAGAAACAAACATAGCAGAGCATACAATTTAAAGTAAAGCAATTATCACTCGAGTCAAGGGCGATGTTTTCCAAGTACAAACCCCCAAGGCCTAAACCAAGATCAGATAAGCACCCAGAAAATACCGCTCTTGAGACCGAATGATGATACAACCAAACATCCATGACTCTAGCTATCACTGTTATCATTGCTTCGATATCATCGTTAATTGAATGACCGGCTCATTATTTCATCCGTCCGTCAAGGGCTAATGGAAACCCCGATTCTAGACATAACTCTGCACGTCATCGTGACCCGTGCCTAGGACTATCGAATCTGCCCAGAGTACTCGACTACCAATCAGTAGCCTTCAGGGACTATCGAATCTGCCCAACGTACTCTTGCTTTGAGCATGCTAGAACCTTCAACAACGATGAGATCTCAGCCTTCTAGCCATCCTCCTCGACGATTATTTCCATACTAGCTCAAGCGCCTCTCGAGCAAACCATTATCCTCAAACCCGAACCATATCACCGAGTTATCAACATGCTTGGAATGATACCGTCTGGATTAGACCAAGACTATCTCATATCATACTTCGCCTCATCATCATCATAGCAAAGCTTCATCTCAACATCATCATCAAATATATCCATATGAGCTTCATTATCCGCTGCATATGCCACGAGCAGCTTTTCCAATTCAAGAGCCTTTCCCTTAGCTTTTGAATCATCATTGACCATCTTGTCTAAATCAAATCATCAATCATCTAATTCATAGCAATCAATCAAATCAAACATTAATCCAAGTAAACAAGCATTCAAATATGATCTAAATAGACAATTATAACAAAATGACAATTTCATAATTAAAGAGTCAAAAGTCTAACAAGCATGAAAACATGAGCAATATCTCTATGATCTTGATGAATGAACTTGCATTGGTTAACATGTAGTAAAATGGATGCCAAATCATTATGAACAATGGATCTATATGGATCTATACTTAGGATTAAGAAAATGCATGGAAATCACTACTTTAACACAAAATCAAGCCAACGATCCGATATACTCCTTTGGATCCGTGTGAGAAAGTAACGATACGAATTTTCGCGTTCGAAAATCGACATCCATACTTTACATCATACTCGAATGTCGTAGATTCGACCGTTCAAATCCGAGTCGCCGGAGCTTATAATAACATTAAGTAAACAACACAGCGGAAAAGAGAAAGAATATAGATATACAACATCTGATACAATATCCAGATACAATGATGATACAATGAATATCTATATACATCAGAGATAAGATACAAGAAATAGCAGCGGAAAGAAAATAGATAACACCAGCAGTGGATAGAATGTCTCCAATAGAATGCTCCAAGATAAGCAACTTCAGTCCATGAACTCCAAGAACTGAACTAGCTCCAGATAATCTACTAAACCTGAATATCTGAAAAACCCAACTCTAGACTGCCCGTGTGGAAAATGGTGGGCACCCAGAGTTTAGGAAGGGAACAATAAACTCCGGATAAGTCATGGGACTGGTGTGAGCAACAAAAACAGTTTATCTTTAAACAAACACAAAAGGCTCTTAAACATTGAAACCCGCAATGCTTTTCGAAAATGAAACTACCATAAGACCTCCCACCACACACACAATACAATCGCAGACTTGTAGGAGATTTCTTCTTATGATAGTCAAACATGCTTACTACGCAAAAGAAATTCTTTGGATATTATTACTAGTGCATAGTGTGAAAACATTTCGAAAATATAATATAAATCTTAGCCAGCATACAACCATTATTGTATGCCTACTATAGCTACTACGTTCAATAGCAGTTTACCGCCACATTCCATAGCAGGTAATACAACTAAAACCGTACAGGGTTCGTATTGTTTCTTTGGATTTCCAACAAATGATCAGGCTAAGGAACTTCCTTACACTGAAATGGAAACGCCTCTGGAAAGACGCCCCGGATCCTAACCGTATCTCTGCAAACAAAAGGCCGACGCTACCTCACGCTGTACAGCTGTAACTAGGTAACTAACACACTGACGCTACCTCACGCTGTACAGCTGTAACTAGGTAACTAACACACAAGTATGCCATCCCCCGGTCGTAACCAACCTTTATCCGAGGATCCTCAATCATAAAGCAACAGCCACAAAATATAATCAACATAGGTAAAATATCTGGGCTCCATACCATGATATCACCTTTTATCCAGAAGGAAATGACATACCCTAGGGGCGCTACCCCTACAAACCTTTGCCGCAACATTCCTGTTTCGACCATTACCGGGTTGTGAGGCTCGATGAAGTCTCGTCCACAAAACTTCGCTTTTTTCACAAAGCCACGCTTTTTCACAATGCCACACTTTTTCACAAAGCAACGCTTCGATCAAAAATTGATCAGCAGCACTTCGTATGCCACATTACCAAATTGGGAATGTATCACTAGTAACCATCAACTACATAACCTCTGAGCTCGTACGTCTCAAAGAAGGGTGTTAAGCTAAGAGAATAAATTCTCCGCCACCAACAGAAATGTATTTGATAGAAACCAGCTTTACATCTCAAAGTGTAACGTCAGACACACATCCATACAAGTCTGTTCCGGGTTCGAACAGAACCGAAGGCACTTCCAAAGAAGCCCTTGCAATCCGGGTATTCACAATCATGATCGGACTTCCCATCACTTAGAAAATCTCTATACCGTAGCTACTCGGTGCAGAGACAATCGATAGGTCATCCTATCGCTCTCGCAAATACCCGGTCTTCACCACCGGTCTTCAAATGCTATCCATTTACGTCGTATCACTATTCGGAATGGGTTATATGACACAAAGGTCCTTTCCCGGCTAAACCGAATAATGAACGCAATTAAAAAATCATATGGATACTGGGGTCTCAGTTAAATCATAGCTTAAAGCCCAAAACTTTTCATTCGAATGGTTAAAACAAATTACCATTTCCAATCTTTTAAACAAAAAGATTCATTTCAAAAACCTTCAATGGTTTAAACAATTTCCACACTTTTAATCTTTTAAACAAAAAGATTCAATTCACAAAGTTTACCCCGTTCACAAAGATTCATTCATAGATTTCAAAACAATTTCCATTTCAATTGAATTAACTCGTTAAATCTTTAAATCAAGATTTAACTTATAGCTTTCAAAACTCATTTCCAAAGATTCATTCATTGCCTTCCAAAACAATTCCATTTCAAGTTGAATTAACTCGTTCGGTCTTTGAATCAAATCCATACTTTACATCGTACTCGAATGCCGTAGATTCGACCGTTCAAATCCGAGTCGCCGGAGCTTATAACAACATTAAGTAAACAACACAGCGGAAAAGAGAAAGAATATAGATATACAACATCTGATACAATATCCAGATACAATGATGATACAATGAATATCTATATACATCAGAGATATGATACAAGAAATAGCAGCGGAAAGAAAATAGATAACACCAGCAGCGGATAGAATGTCTCCAATATAATGCTCCAAGATAAGCAACGTCAGTCCATGAACTCCAAGAACTGAACTAGCTCCAGATAATCTACTAAACCTGAATATCTGAAAAACCCAACTATAGACTACCCGTGTGGAAAATGGTGGGCACCCAGAGTTTAAGAAGGGAACAATAAACTCTGGATCAGTCATGGGACTGGTGTGAGCAACAAAAACAGTTTATCTTTAAACAAACACAAAAGGCTCTTAAACATTGAAACCCGTAATGCTTTTCGAAAATGAAACTACCATAAGACCTCCCACCACACACACAATACAATCGCAGACTTGGAGGAGATTTCTTCTTATGATAGTCAAACATGCTTACTACGCAAAAGAAATTCTTTGGATATTATTACTAGTGCATAGTGTGAAAACATTTCGAAAATATAATATAAATCTTAGCCAGCATACAACCATTATTGTATGCCTACTATAGCTACTACGTTCAATAGCAGGTTACCGCCACATTCCATAGCAGGTAATACAACTAAAACCGTACAGGGTTCGTATTGTTTCTTTGGATTTCCAACAAATGATCAGGCTAAGGAACTTCCTTACACCGAAATGGAAACGCCTCTGGAAAGACGCCCCGGATCCTAACCGGATCTCTGCAAACAAAAGGTCGACGCTACCTCACGCTGTACAGCTGTAACTAGGTAACTAACACACAAGTATGCCATCCCCCGGTCGTAACCAACCTTTATCCGAGGATCCTCAATCATAAAGCAACAGCCACAAAATATAATCAACATAGGTAAAATATCTGGGCTCCATACCATGATATCACCTTTTATCCAGAAGGAAATGACATACCCTAGGGGGCGCTACCCCTACAATCCTTTGCCGCAACATTCCTGTTTCGACCATTACCGGGTTGTGAGGCTCGATGAAGTCTCGTCCACAAAACTATGCTTTTTTCACAAAGCCACGCTTTTTCACAAAGCCACGCTTTTTCACAAAGCAACGCTTCGATCAAAAATTGATCAGCAGCACTTCGTATGCCACATTACCAAATTGGGAATGTATCACTAGTAACCATCAACTACATAACCTTTGAGCTCGTACGTCTCAGAGAAGGGTGTTAAGCTAAGAGAATAAATTCTCCGCCACCAACAGAAATGTATTTGATAGAAACCAGCTTTACATCTCAAAGTGTAACGTCAGACACACATCCATACAAGTCTGTTCCAGGTTCGAACAGAACCGAAGGCACTTCCAAAGAAGCCCTTGCAATCCGGGTATTCACAATCATGATCGGACTTCCCATCACTTAGAAAATCTCTATACCGTAGCTACTCAGTGCAGAGACAATTGATAGGTCATCCTATCGCTCTCGCAAATACCCGGTCTTCACCACCGGTCTTCAAATGCTATCCATTTACGTCGTATCACTATTCGGAATGGGTTATATGATACAAAGGTCCTTTTCCGGCTAAACCGAATAACGAGCGCAATTAAAAAATCATATGGATACTGGGGTCTCAGTTAAATCATAGCTTAAAGCCAAAAACTTTTCATTCGAATGGTTAAAACAAATTACCATTTCCAATCTTTTAAACAAAAAGATTCATTTCAAAAACCTTCAATGGTTTAAACATTTTCCACACTTTTAATCTTTTAAACAAAAAGATTCAATTCACAAAGTTTACCCCGTTCACAAAGATTCATTCATAGATTTCAAAACAATTTCCATTTCAATTGAATTAACTCGTTAAATCTTTAAATCAAGATTTAACTTATAGCTTTCAAAACTCGTTTCCAAAGATTCATTCATTGCCTTCCAAAACAATTCCATTTCAAGTTGAATTAACTCGTTCGGTCTTTGAATCAAAGACTCATTTCATAATTTTCAAAACATTTCAAATTTTATTTCAAACTTGAAACCTTTCAATACAATTTGGAAATTCATTTCTTTTACGAAAGCTTTTACTATTTGAAAACAAGTAGTTTTCGATTCGGAAAAATCCAGTTATATTTACACGAGTTAAAACCCTTGAATTTAAATTCAAATTCCCAAATCAATGTCTTTTAAAATGGTTTAACCCTTATATAACGGGTATAACATCTTTAATTCCTAGTTTCAAATCATAGAATTCAATTTCAAACTTGAATTCAAATTTAAATCAAATTATTTAAATTTCAAAACTCGATCAAGTTATTCAAAATAACTTTTATCTTCGAAATCCTATTTCAAAAGCTTTTCACTTTAAATCCAAATTCCAAATTTCAAAATCAATTGAAATTAAAATTTCAATTTCAAAAACATCAAATTTAAATTATCTATGACTTTACCGATTTCCACGTGAAATCCATATTTGTGTGTTTAAAGGTGTGGTCCAGGGATTTCACACAGTAGTGCAACACGATGAATCATCACATATCAAAATACAGAAATATAGTTGATAAGCGATATAACTATAACGCTTATCGTACAGATCATAGATATATATCACAGATAATAAATTACATCACAGATTAAAACACAAATCAGGGTATATCACAAATCATCACATATCAGGAAATATCAAACAATTTAACATTCCATAGAATCTAAACATTCACAAGTGAATCTATTAATCAACTGATTAATTTAAATCAGATGTATCAATTTATTAATCTGGGTTAATTATCGTAATTTAATTACAAATTATTTGAAAATCTTTCTTTCAAATTTATTAGTTAACCCTTAATTATTAACTAATCATTCTTAAATCAATGAATCAATTAATCTTTAATTATTAAATTAATCTTAATTAATTGTCATTATTAATTAATCCTTTGATTTATTAACAAATAATTAATTTACATTTTAAATTATCATTTAATTAATTACATTCAGTAATTATTTATTCATTACTTCTCTAAGTAATTTTTATTTTCCAAATCGTCAAGTGATTATTAATTTAAACTTTAGTTAATACATTTAAACTTATAATTACAAATTATCAATTACCATTTGAATTATCTTAATGGTTAAAGAATTTAAATCTTAATCTTCATTACTTAAAGAAAACCCATTTTTCATTTATTTATTTAAGTTTCACTTAAATATGTTTGGAAACATGTATTTCAAATTTTCTTTGAGCTTTCATTTTAAACTCCAAGTTCAAACGATCATTAATTTAACTTTAAATCACTTTATAAACTAACTTTTAAAACTTTAAAGTACAAATTAAAAAAAATACTTAGTTATGAAGGGGTTTAAATCGAATTTAATTAATTTAAATATCTTTAAATTTGTTTAAAGTGTTTAAATTAAAACTTTATTTTATTTCAAAAGTCTGGAAATTTTAAACACTTAATTTTACTCAATTTAACATCGGTTTTAAATTTTAAAACCCACACTTTAAAAAAACTGTTTAAAATCTGGTTCAGTTTAAACTTGAAACAAATGACACGAGTCCTCTGTAATTTACTTCGAGAAAAACAGGGAATTACCCGAACCAGGATGAAATTTACCCGAGTACGAACTCGAGTAAAACTGGGTATTGTCAAAACTGAAAAACAGACCTACCCGAGACTCCTATATTTTACTTTGAGAAATTTATCAATTTACCCGAGCCAAACAAAGAATTACTCGAGTAATTCTCGAGTCCACCCAGACCAGACCCAACAGCAAACATAGATACTCTGGTGCACGTGCACACCATCGATGATCAACTTTGATCATCTACACGACGTCGACCAAGTCAACCCCATCGCCCCTACTCACTCCAGATCGCCAGCATCACCAATCGCCTAGCACAGCGAAATCGAGTTCGAGTTGCTCAAATCAAAGCCTGGAAACATTAAAAACGACATCGCCACGAAACCTGGCAACACCCCGCGCTCCACGCTCCGACCACCAGAGGCCACCCAACTCCGGCCACAGCCTTGTCTTCCTTCCCTCTACCAAACCCCAGTCGCTCGCGACACTCGATCGAACCACGACGATGAACGAAAAGTTAAACTACGGCACCTCAAAATTAGGTCTACGAGAAAGGAATCGACACCATCGTCACCACATTCACCAGTCCACCCTTCCACTATTTTTCCCAAGCTTCCCCATAACTCCTCCACCTCCAGACCGAGACACGACATCACCAGAGAACTAGATCGTCCACGGCAACCCAATATGTTTAAAACAGTGAAGTTAAAACTGCTCTTCACTCCCTTGCTTAAAAATACTAAAACTTGTTTTAAAAATCCTAATTTTGTATGTAGTTTAGGTTTATACCCCTGAATCTTTAAAACAAGAAGTTTGTTTTAATCATATTTACAGTTGAGCTTTGTTTTCTGGGTTTCCAGAGTAAATCTCAAGTTGATTCAACTTATACAAATTTTTACCACCTAAATTATAGTCAAACAAATTACTTTTGTTTATATCCCTCACTCAAACAATAGCTAGATCAAGAGATGAAGGTTTATCTTCATATTTACTAAAACAGATAACAGGCTATCAAGAAAACAGATATACATAGATTACAATCATATACATTCAAGATGTATATCATCACAGAGAAAGCATGGTCCAAATTATCTTAAGTTATATTTTAAAAAAAAATGTTACTCACCGTGTTGTTGAAGAAAGAACAGAGCCTTCCTTGAACAGGCTTAAAAGTTGCAAAGTTGAAATCTTTCACTTTGATCTCTGGTTTTGTATTTGAATTTGTGTTGTTTATGTTCGAACCATACTTTAGAAGTTTCTTAGTTGTGATGGACGAACCAAGAAAAATGAAGAAGTTGATATATGGAAAGAAGCTTACAGGTTGATGTATTATTTTGTTTAAGCTGAAATGGTTGTACAAGTGATTATATTTTCTTGTACTATAGCCAGTGATATTTCTTGTTTGTAGGCTGATGGAAATACTAGTTTGGGGCTGCATTAATTAGCATTGTACCATTTACATTTTTATTTCCTTCGGCTGTACAAAATGTGAGATAGTGGTGGCTTCCTTTACAATCTTTATTCACATATATATTTCTTGTATGCACTTAGACTTGTTTGTATATAGATATTTTTGTTTTTACTTTACTTCTTGTCTTGTATACATTTCTATTTCTTTGTTTTGAATGTATATATAACTGTCTATCTATCGGATATATTTTCATTTCTAAACCATTTATATAAAGATTTAAATTCAAATCAAATATATATATATATATATTATTTCAAATTTACTCACATATGCTCAATACACATATATTCGCATATATACAAGAATTTAAATTTTTAAACAATTTATACAAATATACTTGAATATCGGGGAAACTCGCAATCCATTTATCGTTTTATTTCACAAATTTTATTCAAAAATACAATTAATTATAAATTTAAATATATAGAAAATTTGGGGTCGTTACAGAGAGATAATCACCACTCACCAAATCACCTAAACAACCCAAAAGAAACACACTTCAGATCTGGACAGCGAAGGATCTAACTCGATCTATCACAAATCCGCTTCAAACGATGAAATCTCTCTTCAAAGGATGTAGATCTTCAATCTAAGCTCTTGAATCTTCAATTTGATCTTCGATTTGGATGGAAGGAATCACAAGATTAGAGTGGAGAGAAGAAGTGGAGAAGTGTAGAAGTCAAGCTCTCAAAATGGCAGCACTTCGTCGCTTCAAAATCCGGATCCCAAAAATGAAGAAGAACCCTCCTATTTATAGGCTGGAAAAACTTAGGTCGTTCGCTCTTAGGTCCTCCACGACCTAAAATCCGCGACCTAAAAACCCCACGATCTAACAACCAAAGCCTCTACGACCTACGACCTAACACAGCATATCAGCGCACTCCTACGACCTAACCAGATGCGCTTCTACGACCTAACGACTTAGCGCATCAGCGCACCCAAGCGACCTACGACCTAACGAATGCGCATCCATGCGACCTATCAAATCCAACGACCTACGCGCATCCGCGACCTACGACCTAACGAGGATGCAGCCTAGCGACCTAACACAGACCGCTTCTACGACCTAACACTCCAGCGACCTAACACAGACACGCTTCCTCGCGACCTATCAATGCCACGACCTAACGACCTAACAAACCTACGACTTAACACACACACGCGACCTAAACTTAGCCAGGATATGACCTAACTCCTTAGGTCGTCTAACGACCTAACTACGCTAACTCGCTAACTCTCTTAGGTCGCTGCCTATCCTTAAGTCGCTCAACCCTTAGGTCGCCAACTTCCTATAGGTCGCTAACTCCTATAGGTCGCTCACTCTCTTAGGTCGCTGCCTTTCCTTAAGTCGCTCCTCCGACCTAAGCCACCACACGACTTATCTTCTACACGACCTATCCCAAACCCTTAGGTCGCCAATTCCCTTAGGTCGTCTACCCCTTAACTCATCCACTTCCTTAGGTCGCTCCAAACTATTATACGACCTAAGACATAGACTCTGGACGACTTACCAACAATGCGACCAAATGTCAACTGTTTTACGATGTTTTGATCCGTAAAAATACGGGTCGTTACATAGCCCCTAGCCACTGGCCGTGCCCCATGTTGACAAGATCCACCAAAATTTGACATACACTTCACCTATATAGCCTAGCCGAGCTCAACTAGATCCACCTCCACAAACCATCACTTTGGCCGCCACTTCCATCACCACCACCAGCATATTTCTGACCTGACATCACTGCCACATCACCACATGACCCCACCTGAACCTGGCCATGCCTATGAAGCCTTTGGCCATGCCTTGTTTTTCCTTGAAACCATTGTTTTGTGCCTTGTAGTTGTAGATCCAAACACCTACCTCTTGCACCATCATCTAAACCATGCTAGGCCGACCCTATGGACCCAAGACCAGATCCAAACTCAACCCTTTACAGTACATTTCAGACCGGTAGCTGAAGTATAGGAGGTTCAAAGCAAGTGCAATGATATGGATAGGTTTTATGCAAAAAATTTCTAGCCTTGTTTATTGAATTTTTGGGTTGAAATCTTATGTTGTTTGTAATTGTTTTGTTGAATGTGACAAGGCAAATTAGCTTTGGCTCTCCCATCTCAAATCATATTCGTGTTGTCGTGCTTTCGTGCCTCTGGAAATCTCTGTTGTGTGTTTGTGGTCGTCATCTCCAGCTTAAACAAGTGAGTTATTCTCACCAGACAATATGTACTTATATAACTAATAAACCGACACCATTTGAATCTGTAAAGTATATCATCATGCTATATCTATTTATATTATTGTCATATGATGTTCACACATGCTTATACACCTGTTATCTCTTATGTTACTGTTATATCATGTTATTATGTTCATTTTATCAGTTTATCACACTGAAAGTTCCATGTAGATTAGAATCACTATGGGTTGAAATGATACATACCCGAACAGACTTTAGAATAGGGAAAGATCGTTATGGGCTGAAATCATAAGCCTGAGCGACTTTTTATTTATTTTATTTAACTTGGGATTATGGGTTTGAAATGATAAAACCCGGTTTTTCTTTGTAAACTGCGGATTGAAATGATAGACATATGTATCACTTGACCTAGGCTAGAAAATTATATACAGACCCGTGGTTTATATATTTTTCTAAAACTTATAAAATATTTTAAAATTATAAATATTATGATATTTTGATTTAAATTTAAGTAAAAATGATTTTTTAGAAATATTAGTGATTTTCTATAAATTAAATAATGAATTAAGTAAATGATAAAGTAGAATTTGAACTATAAGTAAATTTTGGAATTTATGTTTTGTTTTAAAAAGGAAATTTTATGAAGTAAGAAAAATATAATATTTTGATTTAAAAATGCAATTTAAATGATTTTATAAAATTATAATGATTTTTGAATAAGTTAAAATGTTAAATAAATGAATGTTTAAGTAAATTTTTGAAATATAGCTTAAAATAGGAAATTTTGAATCTTTGTTAAAAGTGAAGTTTTATTTAAGTAAAATAAAAGGGAAATAAGCTATATTTTGGGAATTTAAACTTATTGGTTAAGTTAAGAATTTAATTAAAGAAATGGAAATTTAATAATTGAATTTAAATAAGTAAATTGTTATTTAATTTGATTTTGTACGGAAATTTGACTTTATAAAATCATAAGAATAAATGGTATTTAAATGATTGTTTTTAAGTGTGAAATTATATGTTTTTTTAAGTTAAAAATGATTTATATTAAAAGTTAATTATTTGTGAAATAGTAATTTATGAATTTGATTTGACTGCATTTTTGAAATGTAATTGTTTAAAATGAACTAAAGGGGTTATTTTAAACTAAAAGCTATTATAGTACTTTGTAAGTGCTATAGTTAATAAAGATAACTAAAGTTTAGTCGAAAATAAAAGAAATCTATTACAGCACTTAAGCGCTGTCTTTTGTTAAATAACTGTTTTAAACTATAACTTTACATAGCATTTTATAAGTGCTACGGAAACTATATTTTTGTTGTTTTAATATATTTTAATGAAAATTAATCTTTGGAAAATGATATAACTTTGGAAATTAAATGTTAAAATTCTAAAGATAATGAAGAGACATTTAAATGGTTTTAAATGGAAGAATTTGATTTTAATGTGAGTTTAAAATGGTATTTAAATTTAATAAAATGAATGGATTAAATGGTATTTTAAATGAATTAAAATGAATGATGTTTTGAAATGATATTTTGATATTTTGAAATGAATTTGAAATGATATTAAATCTTGGAATGAATAATTGAAGTTTATATTAGTATGGAAAATATTTGGTTTACTTGTAATTTGAATCTATTTAAAAGATATTAGACTTATGCAATATAGATAATAAAACTTTGGAAATATTTTATAATTTGAATAGTTATTTTGTGGATTAAATCTATATTTGAAATTTATAAGATTTGAAATGGTCTATGGAAATTTAATTGAAATAAATGATTGAATTGAATTAAAACTTTTGGAAATTGAATACTTGATTTGAAATATAATACCTACACTTTTAAATGATTTAAATGAATTATTTTGATTGAAATATAAACTATTTAAAAGGGTGACTTGAAATGATAATAAATGAATGATATCTTTGAATTTAAAAAGGTATTTAAAGTTGGATATTTGGATTTGAACTCAAATGATGATTTGAAATGAAGTTTGAAAGGATATGATATTTTGATATATTAAAATGATTTGAAATGAAGTTTGAAAGGATATGATGTTTTGATATATTAAAATGATTTGAAATGAAGTTTTGAAAGGATATGATATTTTGATATATTAAAATGATTTGAAATGAAGTTTTGGAAAGATATGATATTTTGATATATTGAAATGATTTGAAATGAAGTTTTGGAATGATATGTTATTTTAATATATTGAAATGGTTTGGAATTGATTTAACCCTTATTATGATAAAGATTTGGATTTGAAATGATATTCTATTTTGAAGTATAAACTGTTTTAAATTATAACCACGGGTTATAATAACGATTGTTTGTTAAAGAGACCGGGATCGGATATGGACATACTCTTTGTCGATATCGAAAACCACTTTGACAACTGTGTACGCGGTGGAGTTTCCAGAATGAAGTAGGATGGTGGAGACGATCCTAAGGTATATACGTGGACCCAACTCCCGTGAGTTGGCATAAGGTGGCTAAAACAGGAGCGATTGACGGACCAAGGAGGTAGCACCTCTGATCGGACACACTTCTTCGATACCATTCTATTACTTGTGATTGATTTGGTGCGCACCCTTGATTTGGGAGTGTTGTTCGAGGTGAGCGGTAGTGGCTGCTATGCGTCACCACCAGTCCGGATGCGTAATTGGTATATCTACCCTGGCATTGCCTAGTTGTGCCGTGTCACCTTGTAACGCCCCACTCTAAGACCCACTGTAACAAAGAGTATTACGGGAGTAATATTGTCTGTTAAAGCGGAGAATAGAGTATAGTGGAAGCGACCATTTGTAATCAAGCTATAACTATCTAGTGAATACGTCGAAAGGATGGTATATTGAAGCAACCCTCCCTAGTCTACAAATTGTTTGAGTGACTCAATTTAGTTTATGCTAAATTCGGGGTTACTTACTTCCAAAACCAACTATTTCCTTTTTTTTCATCATTTTATTTATTTCCCAAGATCCAACTTGATCAATATAGAAATATTGATATACTTCTTGAAAAAAAACTATTTGTATGTACATATAAACATACAAATCATTTTAATTCTAATATCAGAGTTTTTTTTGAATAAAGAATAACTCAGTTTATTCTAAACAAAATAACTATGTTTTAGCCATAGTAAAAAGGATTGGGAAAAACCCTCTCCCATTTAAATCTTTGTGCAATTATTTTCAAACTAATTCTTGTTTGTTTGTTTGTGTTTACCTCTGTATATTTAATGAAACATGTGAGTTGAGTCATAACACTTATACTTTTGCAATATGGCTTTTTAGATAGCAAAGTAGAAGGTTGTGCATGCTTCTGTGCACCTGTGTGCACATAAACATGTACAACTGCTATTTACTACACCTTAGTTTGCAGATTGATCAACTTGATTAGGTTGGATCCCTATACTGTCTTGTTATGATTACTATCTCTGCTTATTCATTTAAAACCTCAAACTCATACAAAAATCTGAGTTCATGCTTCCTTTGTTTTTTTTCCTTTTCTACCTATGGGTTTATCCTTACTTCATAATGTTACAGTTAGTTTGTAAATAGGTTCTAACCTCTAAACAATCTAACACATATGTATACATTACTGGTTCACATATGCTTCAGATTTACTACTGAATTCACTGCTTGACTCATGAAAATTTGCATACTTACAGGTTATGATATAAAGCTAAACACATTTATCTTTTCTACTGAAAGCAGTTTCATCCCATAATAACCTTTTAGACCATTCATTACATCACCATCAAAATCTAGCACAAATACAATATTATTACAGAAAGTCTTCTAATTAAAAATAAAACATGAAGGACATTCTTCAGCAAACATTCATAGTTCACTGAATCACCAAATTTCTTCTTAGCATCACACATCTGCATCTTATCACTTAGCCTTCTCTTTTCCTGTAGACATCTCATGATTTGCTCCATAATACATATGAAGCACCCATTTGATGCAAGCAACAAACAGGTCAGACTTATGTCTGGTGTGAGTAGAATCACTTGTTAATGCATAAAGACTAATGAAGTATGTTCCATTATTATAGTTTCTGTTCTCGGAGGCTAAATATTTTATTCAAGATAACAAGTCTCCTTCTCATGTTCAAATTTACAAAGTGTTTATCCAGTGGTGTATGTGTAATGACAAGTGTGTATTCTTAGACTAACTTGTCGTCAAAAACATTGGTCCAGAAATCCTATCAACCATCATACATACACACAAGTTGGTGCTAACACCCAAAACATGCACAATCATACATAAACATGCACAGACCATATTCATGGTATTGGGCCAAAGTATCAAACCTGAGTCTACATGTTAGGACTCCCATATACTTCTAGCCTATTTACCCTTGCATGTATAATTATTTCATGTTATTCTAAAGTCCAGTATTACATTCATGGTTGCACTGGTGCACACTGCCTAGAACCACTACCTGGTTTCCAGTGCACTATAAGCTATTTGGGCATAAACATGCCATGTGCAAACTCACACCCCAGCCTTGATGCGAGCCAACCACTATGTCATACCCACTTCCCTCATACCCAACCTGATAGAGGTGACCCACATCCTTAGTTTAATCACTAAGTTCTTTCATATGACCCGATATTACATATGCAGTGTCATGCCCAAAACTGTGGTATGTTAACTAATATGTGCTAGCAGTTTTCATACATCCATCAATCATTCACCCATTCATCCATTCAACAATTTAATCAGTCATACTTGTAGATATTTCAAGTCAGTTTCATTCAGAGATATATCTTTAGCTAAGCATAGGTCTGAGCATTTTAGAAAGTGAAATGCCTCTGTGGTTTCCCCAGTAATAAGGTTCTCACAATCAATCCACATATTAAAGTGTGTTTGCTTGTTACTCAACCCTATTTCCAAAGAATACTTACTGATGGATTAGGACTCAACACATGGAAATTCCATTGCACCCCAACCATCTTTTCAGTTGCAAGACATAAGCCAGAGAACCCCTTCCTCTTACTGCCTTGCATCCTACTTTCCTTATTAATCCATGCTTTAACTAAAAATATTTCTCAAATTCATAAACATATAAATAAATCAGTTGTTATTCCTTCAATAAGTTGTCATATATAAACAAGCATAGGTTGAGTGACAACAAAGCAATGAAAGTCACAAAATCTCAGGAACAACAGAAAATTTCTAAACTAAGAAAATGCAAGCAAAACATCAAACATAAATTAAAATAACTAAAGGTTAATGGCTGCCTTTCATAGGTCTTAATGCCTTGCTAAGTGAGGATTTACTCACCATAGTTCTCCTTCCCAAGTCTTGCTTCAGGCCTGCCATTGATTTTCTAAACTGGTGCCTATTTTTTTTTTCTAATTTTTGTTTCCTGGTTCTAACATTTAACCGTAGGAAATAATGATGTATATAAGGGAGTTACTAGGGTTTTAAGGTTAGTTAAGTAATTTATTTTTATCAGAATTCCCATCACCATTTCTGGTTTCACCCATAGTTCACCCTCTCCACTTTCCTTTCCCACCATTTCTTTTTTTCCTTGTCTTGGCTACTTTTGGCAAATTTCTCCACATATTATTTGCATGACTGTGGCTCAGACATTATTTGTCTTTTCTAGTTTTAATCATGTATATAAACCTATTTGTATAACCAGCTATATGTGTGTATGAATCAAACATTTTGCACATCATATATATTCATGCATTTCCTACCTACACAAGCAACTATGCTCCTATTTAATTTATGGAAATTAAGACTAAAGTCTGCCTAAGTTATTTATGTATTGTAACTAGGCTAATGTGTACACACTAACAAGTCATGTACTCATTTGTTATTACTGCTATTTTGTATTTATTTATAAGGCCTTTACTCACAAAAGTGCCTTGTTCATGTAGCTGACTAAAACAGTGTGCACATGCACAAGAGCATGCACACTCATACACACACAAGTATTTTCAGAGAAAAAGTTTTATTTTAATTAATTGTCTTTCTTTTATAAAATATTCAAAATACATATATACATATATTATATTTTTTTTTATATATATACTTGCCTAACTATGGGCTGTCACATATATATATTTTTTTCAAGTGGTTCGACATATTCGATAAATACTTATAACGAAATTACAAATGGCTAAAGATCTATCAGGACAAAGCATAATAATAAATGATAAAACATCACAGAACAGAATCACATAACAGATATAAAATCACAGAACAATACATCGTCAATACAGATCCAAATACTATAAGTGGGTACAAAGCCACTGCCCACACATGTGAGTCAAAAATATGTACATAGCAAAGTCTGAATAATAACATAAGCGGACACTAAGATAAGCTATCTCAAAAGCATAGCAGATAAGTCCAAAGCGGAAGCACAGAAGCTAAGTCCAGAGACCTAACCTGAAACAACTCGGTCTGACCCGAGCGAAAACACTCGGGTCAGGCTAGCTAAACAATTAGTAATAACTGAGATAAATCATAATGCGGTACATAAATAAAACAGTACTTATCCAAAGAGAAGTATATTATGAACCACATGAATATAATGACGATCCCTAATCATCAATAAACAATAAAAATCTCCAAAGAGAAATCAACACCAAAGTGTAGAATAAATAAAATCGCCTCATATCATCGGCGTAGCCAAAGCTATAAAAAGATGCCCATAGGCAATAATCCGAAGAGTGACCAGAGTCTGTAATCAATGCCCAAGCAAAGATCGATGCTCCAAAGAGCAATGGGGATATACTGAAAAGTCAATGAAATCCAACACTGAAAAGCAGTGTCCAGAGACACTGTGAATCCACAAGGTAATCGCACTTATATCGTATGGTTCCATAGAACCAACACCGAATGGCGGTACTCGAATGGATATAAAAATCATCAAATAATACCAATATTGCACGTGCACTGACCAGAGTCGTTGTTGCCAAGTACTGTAGAGTTGTGATCGATCACTCGCACAGATGCGGAACGCGCGAGACGGCAAGATCCTTCCCAGAAGGATAAAGGCCCAGAGGCGCATGCCGAAAAATAAACTGCTCCATAGAGCAGGTGTCCAGAGACGGTTGCCCAGAGGCATGGTGACCCAGAGGTCCAGTACTGGCCGCCCAGAGGCTAATGTGTCACTAACTTCTTGGAGAGGAACCCGTAAAGTGTTAACAATGAGTCCCATACCCCACGTTCGCACTAAACGGTTTACTAACCAATAGCAAGCTCACACTCCAAACAATAAAAAGTCCACCTCGTATCATCGGTAAACTAGACCCAAAGGTCAAAACGATCAATCGAATAGGTCGGGGATTAACCGGAAAGGAAATACACACGGTTCCATAGGCCGGAGATTTCCTAACCGTTTAAGCACCTTTCCACTTCGCTCGACGTGCTAAAAAGTGAGTGTGAGATTTTTATTATAGAAAATAATGGAGCGAAACGGATTTATAATTGATTTTGAAATCACTTTAAAACGGCTTTTGAAAACTCTCCTATTATGGAGTAATTAATTTAATAATTAAAAATAATATTATATAATAATTTCTAAAGCCATTTAGGAGTGAAAAATTCTTTGAAAATAATTCATAAAACCCGTGTACGAAATCTAGAGACAAATCTCAAAGAAATCAATAAAACCAGAAAATCACTGAAAATATTCTAAGTGTTGGAAAATAGTTCAAAAATGACGCGAACCCAAGTTCGGAAAATTTTTCGGACTAGCAAACTGAATCCAAATGGCATGAAAATTGGTAGACATATAGTCCAACATCCCTGCTCCAAACGGCAAAAAGAATCGGGAAATTCTGACTTGAAACGAAGAAACAGCGTCGTCTCAAAGTCGGACAAAAATCATAAAACTTTACTGTGTCAAAACAGTGTAAAGGTCCCACTTCGACGACATGGTCGAAGGGTTACATGAACTCAGATCTTGATGAAAATTTGCAGGAGCGTAGTAAAGTACTCCTACTTTGATATGCAACAAGAATCGTTCGGTTTCGACTTGAAACGAAGAAACGACAATGTTTCAAAGTTGGTCCGACGATAACTGAAAATGATCACTATTGTAAAACAGTTTCTGGGTGCTACTTCGGCAATAGAAACAAAGTATCTAATGCACCCGGATCTAAACCAAACTTTGCATGGTTAAAGATCTCGATCTCATATTTTTAACGAGACCAAAAACGATGAAATCCGACAAAGGACGACCCCGGGATGTCGTCGCAAAGTCGGGGTTCTACGCTGAAAACAACGGGAGAAAAGAGACTAAGGCCTATAGCTATGCACTAACTGACCAGAGATGAAAAACCACAATTTTGGCATAGTAAACTTCAAATTCTGGCAAAATGAATAAAATGAAAGTTGTAGCTTAGTTTCTAAGCTTTCCGGAATGATCAAGATCGTCAAATTCCGACCAGAAATGAAAATTCTATGACTAAAACAATTCTCAGATCTAAATTTTATATCACCGTCGTTGTGCTCTCGGGACAGTGGTAAGAATGCTCAGTTTTGACCAAATTAACTTCGAAATTTAATGAAACTCAAAACATGAAAGTTTTAGATCTAAATCTAAGCTTTCCAGAACATCCAAAATTATTTGATTTGGATAAGAAACGAGTAACTTATGGCCAAATCAATTTCAGGTTTTTATTTTATCAACCCTGTAGTTTGTTGTCTGGTCAGCGACAAACAAGCATGATTTCGACCATTCAAACTTTAAAATTAGGCAAAGCACAAAACATAAAAGTTATAGGGTACAGAATAAGCTTTCCAGAACTTGAAGGAAATTTTAATTCCGATTTAAGATGAATGAGATATGCCTAATTTACTAACAGCAATAAACTAATTATAATTTCAGCTAGCATATATTACCTCTTTCCAAGCAATGAAAAGAAGATCAAAGAGTTTCACAATCTAAATGCACAAAAAAAAGAGGATTGCAAAATAATTTCAGAAATTAAGAGATGCTTATACATAGATTAGGAGAGGGTTTACCTAGTATTCATCTCAAGCAAAAGAACAAACACCTATATGGCACTAACCAAAGCTAAGAGATGATGATCAAGGAGCTAGAAAAATATCAAAACACATAAAACCAAGAGTTACAACATGATTTCCAGAAATTAAAGAGAGTTAGAAATGGATTACAAGACGGTTTTTGCATTTCCTTCCCTTACTTTAACTAGCTTAAGCCAATATAAGAGAGGATGGAGCTTTCCTAAGCATGGAGGTCATTTTTAGGTTTAGGGTTTTAGGAATTTGATTAGGGTTGGAATAAATGAGGTTTGGAGAGTATGAGATAATTTATAGAGGAGGTTTATGGTGGGTTATTGGGCTAGGTTTAGAAACCCAATAAGAAGAGAGTTATTTATATGTTTTCCAAAAATTAGTCTAAGTGTTCATGTATGTTTATAAAACTCATTTTTCTTATCCAAACCCATTTTAAAATCTCTCCTAAAATATTTAACTTTCCAAAAATAACATTTTATTCTCATTTTAAAATCTCATATTTCCCATTTAATTAAAATAGCCTTTTTTCACATAAATTTTGTTATTCCAAATTCTTTTATGCTTCATTAAAATAAATAAAAATCCTAACTTTTATTTATTAGTTGGTAATGCAAATCTCGGGTTGTTACACACCTACCTATCAAGCTTTACTACGAGTTTCTATTTGTGTCGTACCTATGGAGTATCTTCTCATAGCCTTGCGAGGTATGCAGGTACTGTGTAGACTATTGGCATATTACGTGTTGAGGTGGAAAATGTAAAGCCTTAATGCTATTTAAAAGTATGTTTATTTTATGATTAGACATTATTATAATAGCGAATATTACTACATAGTAGATAGTTTAACGGATCCTTAAAGAATGGGCGATCCCAAGCATTCTTTAAGTTACTTGTACTTTTATTACAGTTCACTTGAGTTGGTTTACATTATATAAGTATATATTGTCCTGACTCGAGTGTTTTGTGTTTTGCTTTACGCTCGGGTCAGCCTGAGTTATTCACAGATTTGGATTTCTGCTCTCTTGGAGATTTGAATCACTGGAGATTATCTGTTTGTCTTGTCCTATTCTATTTCAGTTCCGTTGTTCTACTCGGCTTGTACTTGGTTATTTTATTGAGACTACTGTTGTACTCTATTTCTTCTGTTATATCTTATGTAACTCTGTTATATTTATATAGTAGCTTCATGAACTACTATTTCTTTTACTTCCACTGCATTATTTTACTCTATGTCTGTGATCTGTGATTATATTTATTTACTGTATATTCTAAGATTTTCCAAATTTTATTTAAAACGCGGTATTTTGAGCAATTCAATTCCGGCATGAGTGTCTACCTATACACTTATAATGGATGCGAATGGTTAAAAATATCGGGTCGTTACACCTGTAGCTGAACCATAAGTGGTTGAAGGCAAGTGCAATAGCTTTGGTTTTGTTTTATTCAATCATTTCTAGCATTGTTTATTTTATTTTGGTTTGAAATTCATGTTATATATATTGTTGTTTCATATGCACAAGACAATTAGCTTTGGCTCTCCCAATCTCAAATCATTGTTATGCTTTCGTGCCTCTGGAAATCTTTGTTGTGTGTTTGTGGTTGTCATCTCCAGCTTATACATGTGAGTAATTCTCACCAGACGATGTGTACTTATATAACTAGTAAACTGACACCATTTGAATCTGTAAAATTATATCATCCTGTTATAACTATTATATTATGATTATATGATGTTCATCCTTGTTTATACACATGTTATATCATCTGTTACTGTTATATATTGTGTACTGTTCATTTTTATCAGTTTATCACACTGCAAGTTCCCTGTAGATTAGGTTCACTATGGGTTGAAATGATACATACCCGAACAGACTTTAGAATATGGAAAAATCGTTATGGGCTGAAATGATAGGCCTGAACGGTTTTTATTTATTTTATTTAACTTGGGATTGCAGGTTTGAAATGATAGAACCCGAATTTTCTTTGTAAATTACGGATTGAAATGATATATATCCGTATCACTTGACCTAGGCTAGAAAATTATATACAGACCCGTGGTTTATATATTTTTCTGAAATTTTTAAAATATTTTTAAAATGTAAATATTATGATATTTTGATTTAAATTTTATAAAAATGATTTCTATAAAATATTAGTGATTTTCTACAAATTAAATAAGTGAATTAAGTAAATGGTGAAGTAGAATTTGAAATATAAGTTAATTTTGGAATTTATGATTTTGTTTTTAAATGGAATTTATGTAAAGTAAGAATATATGACAAATTTTGATTTAAAAATGAATTTAATGATTTTATTAAGAAATAATGATTTTATAAGTGTTAATGATTTTGTATAACTTAAAATATGAAATAAATGAATGTTTAAGTTGACTTTTTTTGAAATATAACTTAAATTGGGAAATTGTGAATTTTGTTAAAAGTGAAATTTTAATTAAGTAAAATAAATGGAAATAAGTTATATTTTGGAAATTTAAACTTAGTTGTTAATTTAAGAATTTAATTAAAGAAATGAAAATTTAATTGTTATTTAATTTGATTTTTGTATGGAAATTTGACTTTATAAAATCATAGAAATAAAGGTATTTAAATGATTGTTTTTAAATGTGAAAATATATGATTTTATAAGTTAAAAGAATTTATATTAAAAGTTAATTATGTGTGAAATTGTAAATAAAACTCTGAATTTGATTTGATAGCATTTTTGAAATGTAATGTAAAGATATTACAGCATTGGAAAATGCTGTAGTTGTTTTAAATGAACCAAATAGCAAATTTAAACTAAGGGTTATTATAGCACTTTGTTAGTGCTATAGTTGTTAAATTTAACTAAAATTTTAATTGAAACTAAATTAAGATATTACAGCATTTTAAATGCCGTCTTTTGTTAATGAACTGTTTTTAAACATAACATTTCATAGCATTTTCTAAGTGCTGCGAAAGTTGAATTTTCTTTGTTTAATAAATTCAAATGAATAAATGATCTTTGAAAAAGATTAAATTTTGGAAATTAAATATTTAATTATTAAATATAATGAATTGACTTTAAATGATTTAAATGGAATAGTTGATTTGGGAAATACAACTATTTTGAAATGAGATTAAATGGTATTTAAATTTAAATTAAATAAATGATATTAAATCTTGGAATGAATAATTGAAGTTTATATTAGTATGAAAAGTATTTGGTTTACTTGAAATTTGAATCTATTTAAAGGATATTGGACTTATGAAATATAGGATATTAAAGCTTTGGAACTTATTTTATAATTTGAATAGTTATTTTGTGGATTAAATTTATATTTGAAATTTATAAGATTTGAAATGGTCTATGTAAATTTAATTGAAATAAATGATTGAATTGAATTGAAACTTTGGAAATTTTAATACTTGATTTGAAAGTATAATAATTACACTTTTAAATGGTTTAGATGAATTATTTTGATTGAAATATAAACTATTTAAAAGGTGACTTGAAATGATAATAAATGAATGATATCTTTGAATTTAAAAGGTATTTAAAGTTTAATATTTGGATTTGAACTCAAATGATGATTTGATAATGAAGTTTTGAAAAGATATGATATTTTGATATATTAAATGATGATTTGATAATGAAGTTTTGAAAGGATACGATATTTTGATATATTAAATGATTTGAAATGAAGTTTTGAAAGGATATGATATTTTGATATATTAAAATGATTTGAAATATAGTTTTGAAAGGATATGATATTTTGATATATTAAAATGATTTGAAATGAAGTTTTGAAATGATATGATATTTTGATATAAAGTAATGGTTTAGAATTGATTTAATCTTCATTTTTATAAAGATTTGGATTTGAAATGATATTCTATTTTGAAGTATAAAATATTATTTTAAAATTATAACTACGGGTTATAATAACGATTGGTTGTTAAAGAGACCGGGATCAGATATGGACATACTCTCTGTCGATACCGAAAACCACTTTAACAACTGTGCACGCGGTGGAGTTTCCAGAGTGAAGTAGGATGGTGGCGATGATCCTAAGGTATATACGTGGACCCAACTCCCGTGAGTTGGCATAAGGTGGCTAAAACAGGAGCGATTGACGGACCAGTGAGGTAGCACCTCTAATCGGACACACTTCTTCGATACCATTCTATTACTTGTGATTGATTTGGTGCGCACCCTTGATTTGGGAGTGTTGTTCGAGGTGGGCGGTAGTGGCTGATATGCGTCACCACCAGTTCGGATGCGTAATTGGTATATCTACCCTGGCATTGCCTAGTTGTGCCGTGTTACCTACCATATCGAACTTTACTACGAGTTGTGATTTCTCCCGTAGCCTGTGGAGTATCGAGGGTAGCCCTCATTTTGGGAGTATGCTAATACTGGAAAGACTACTGGGACTATTACGTGTTAAGGTGGAAAATGTAAAGCCTTAATGCTATTTAAAAGTATGTTTATTTTATATTAGACATTATTATAACAGCGAATATTACTACATAGTAGATAGTTTAACGGATCCTTAAAGAATGAGCGATCCCAAGCATTCTTTAAGTTACTTGTACTTTTATTACAGTTCACTTGAGTTGGTTTACATTATATAAGTATATATTGTCCTGACTCGAGTGTTTTGTGTTTTGCTTTACGCTCGGGTCAGCCTGAGTTAGTCACAGATTTGGATTCCACTTTCTGGAGATTGGAATCGCTGGAGATTATCTGCTTATCTAGTTTTATCTATCTCAGTTCTGTTGTTCTATTCAGCTTGTACTTGGTTATCATATTGAGACTTCTATTGTACTTTATTTCTTCTGTTGTATCTTGTTTAACTCTGATATATTTACATAGCAGCTTCATGAACTACTATTTCTTTTACTTCCGCTACATTATTTTACTTTGTGTCTGTGATCTGTGATTATATTTATTTACTGTATATTCTGAGATTTGCAAAATTTTATTTACAACGCGGTATTTTGAGCAATTCAAGTCCGACATGTGCAGATGCGAAGGGTTGAAAATATCGGGTCGTTATAGATATAATTACCATTGGTTTATATCTTAGTGCATTAATAATTTCCAATTTCATCTTAATTTCAATTAACGCAGTATTTAATTTCATTTACTTACAAGAAATCCATTTATTATGAATTGAATTCCAATTATTTATAATTAATTCCAATAAATTGATTTGATTCAATTCCAATCTTTTTATTAAGTCCATTATTACTCTATAAACCTAGTTAACCTTTGTTTTACCTTTCATTACCTTAATATACTCCAATTTAACAACTTTTAAACATTGTATTACATTTCACATTAATGTAACATTTATTTAAAATTGATTTCAATTTCAATTCAACTAACTGAATAAACATGTAACTTATAATAATAGTCACTATTTACTTTTAATTACGTTTATAAGTTTATTACTTACAACAAATGTTACCATTTCTTTCATCACACTAATTTTATTCCATTTCCATTCATTACACACTATTTTATCAATAAGTCAACATTTTGAATTATCAATTACCTTTTACATCCCATTATAAATTAATGCACACATTAATACAACAAATATTTTAATTATTTACACAATACTGGTTTTATTCAATTACCATCAATAAATTAAATATTTACATTCGTTTCCTTATAATCAATTTATAACCAAGTATAACATTTTACATTATTTTACTTATTGTAATTTCATTCAATTTATCAATAATTAGCTTTAATTACCATTGTTACATTTCATTTTAGTATTTATTACATTGCTAAATCTCCAATTTTTATTTCTTTCAAATTTAATTATCAAAATCTTATTAAATTAACAAATTTATATCGTCGAAAATTACGAGTCGTTACACTCTCCCCCAATCAAAACTTTTCGTCCCCGAAAAGGAAAAAGAGGGAAAAGACAGAATTTAGAAATCAATATATCTTATTCAAAATATTAAATTTATAAACAAATAAATTTACAAAATTAATTAATTTAAATAAAATGTATCAATTTATAACAATTAAATCCTTTTATACTCAAATTAATAAAGTTTGGAAAACATTTCACAAAAAATTTCTAAGTCCAAAACTCATGGAAAATTTTGGCAGAGTCTCCTTTGTACGGAGAGGCTCGGAAGAAATTATAATATCAATAAAATAATATATATATCATAATTTTTCAAAATAATATATCACAACAGCGGGAAAACAGTATAATATCGCTATAAAACCGTAATCCAAGAATATACCTATTTGTCGGGCAAACAACGCTTAATTACGAAACCAAAAGCAGTGGCAATTGCTTCCATAACCTGTATTTCACTTATATAATCTAAAAAAGGTTAATAATTATATAAAATGAAATATTTAAAGTTGTTTTAACCACTAACAAACAAATCAATATAAACAACAATCACTGGCAACCACAGCATACAATCATCATATGAAATCAATAAAATCAACTATCCATTCATAGCAAGCAAAATAAATAGTTTGTTCGGGTTAAGACACTTTTAATCACATAGAATGACAAATAACTACTAAGTATACAATTTACTCAACGGTCTTAGATAAAACTCAATAGATAGTCATGCATCCAAACAATTAGAAGTATCATTTCCCAAACAATCCATAAACCAAACAAACAACTGATTTCTAACATTATTTAAGTTTATTCTTATTAATCTCTTTTCACAAGATTTGTTGTTCATTTTTCTTTCATTCATTCAGTGATTACTTTTTTTAAATTTTACATTTATTTCTTACAAAATCTTATTCCCATTCATTCATTCAGTGGTTATTTCATTTATTTTCATTTATTACTTACAAAAATTCATTTTCATTTATTCATATCATGTCAATTTCTTTTATTGCATTACATTCATTTTATTATTTACTTTAATTATAAATAGTTTCAATATTAACTTAAGTTCAAAATCCTTTACTTACGGTACTCATTTTCTATTTCATTTAATTAGTAGTATTACAATTTTAAATTAAGTTTATAACAATTTTCATATCAAATTTCTTATTTATAAAGTAAATTTCATTGAACACTTCCATTACATCAGTTTTACTTGTAAAAATTTCCATTAAATATTCTTTTAACATTTAAACTTTTTATAATTGGTAAGTTATATATATATATGCCTTTAAGAATGCAACTAAAAGTTACACAAGTTTGACTTACTTATTTTAATTAACTTAAGGTTCAATAGTTATCATTTCTTATTTTCATATTCTTTCCGTTTACAAGTTACAAATTTCAAATTCCTTGTATATTTCAGTTATAACTTAGCATATAATTTCTTATTTTCATTTAGAAGTTTCACTTATTAAATAGTTAAAATTTTATTCCATTAAAATAATTGAAATCTCTAATTCATAGAAATTTAAGAACTAAATGTCGGGTTCCATTTCAAATCGTTTAAAATAATATATACATATATATACTCATAACTTTTATATCCAATCATATTTAATCTTTAAAAATTTTATTTGTTTATCAAAATAGATCAGTAGTAAAACTATACAATGGCCTTTTGTAACGACCCGATATTTTCGACCATTCGCATCCACACATGTCGGACTTGAATTGCTCAAAATACCGCGTTGTAAATAAATTTTTGGCAAACTCATCATTTACAGTAAATAAAAAATCACAGATCACAGACACGGAGTAATATAATGCAGCGGAAGTAAAAGAGATAGTAGTCCATGAAGCTACTATATAAATACATCAGAGTTAATTAAGATACAATAGGAATACCAAGATACAACAGGAGTAACAGTATGAAAATCAGGTACAACTGGAATTAACTGGATAACAAAATGAATAGATATCTGGATCTTCAAAGCAAAACTCCAGCTCCGAAGGTGAGTCTCTAATGCTGTATCACTCAGTCTGACCCGAGCGTAAAGCAAAACACAAAACACTCGAGTCAGGACATACATACTTATATAATGTAAACCAACTCAAGTGAACTGTAATAAAGGTACAAGTAACTTAAAGAATGCTTGGGATCGCCCATTCTTTAAGGATCCGTTAAACTATTTACTATGTAGTAATATTCGCTATTATAATAGTGTCTAAATAAGTAAAGTATAATCATATAGAAAATAGCGTTAAGGGGATGGAGAACCTTAACGCGGTTGGATCTTAAAATCATAATCGTAGTAAAGCTCGATATGGTAGGTGACACGGCACAACTAGGCATGTAAGAGTCCAAAAACTCGGCCTTCGAAAATCGGCACCCGTACTTCACTTGTACTCAAAATGACGTAGATCCAAATGCCGAATCTGGCTTCCCGGAGCTTATAACAACATTAAGTAAACAACACAGCGGAAGAAAAAGAATATAGATATACAACATTTGACATAATATCCAGATACAATGATGATACAATGAATATCTATATACATCAGAGATATGATACAAGAAATAGCAGCGGAAAGAAAATAGATAACAACAGCAGCAGATAGAATATCTCCAATAGAATGCTCCAATCCATAGCTAGCGGAAAGCAAGGTCAGTCGTCCAAGGACTGACTAGCTCCAGATAATCTACTAACCTGAATATCTGAAAACCCCAACTCTAGACTGCTCGTGTAGAAAATTTTGAGCACCCAGAGTTTAGGAAAGGAACAATAAACTCCGAGTCAGTCGTGGGACTGGTGTGAGCAACAAAAACAGTTTATTTTTAAACAATCAACAAAAGAATTTAAAACATTGAAACCCGCAATGCTTTTGGAAAATGAAACTACCATAAGGCCTCCCGCACACACACACAATGCAAACGCAGAATCGGAGGAGATTTCTCCTTATGATAGTCAAAGATGCTTACTACGCAAAATCATGGTTATTATTACTAGTGCATAGTGCAGAAAACATTTCGAAAGTATAATATAAATCTTAGCCAGCATAGGCATTTCGCGTTATGCCTACTATAGCTACTATGTTCAATAGCAGGTTACCGCCACATTCCATAGCAGGTAATATAATTGCAATCGTAAAGGTTCGTATTGTTTCTTTGGATTTTCCAACAAATGGTCAGGCTAAGGAACTTCCTTTCCTCCTGCCGAATGGGATCGCCTCTGGCTGGACGTCCCGAGAGACAAACTGCTCTCTGCCAAACAAGGCCGGGTTACTCCTGTAACAAGTAACTCATGAATATGCCATCCCCCGGTCCTTTGGGACCTTTATCCGAGGCCTCGGTAACCAACATCACACATCATATATAAAGTGTGTCCACATGAGTAAGTATCTGGGCTCCATACCATGATACCACACCTTTCCAGAAGAAAATGACATACCCTAAAGGGCGCGACCCTCATAACCTTGCCGCAACATTCCTGTTTCGACCATTTCCGGGGAGTGAGGTCTGACGAAGTCTCGTCCACAAAGCTACGCTTTTTCAAAAAGCCACGCTTTGGGTCAACAGATGATCAACCTATGATCACAAAGATAAATGATCAAATAAATTATCATATCACAAATGATCAAACACTGATCATCACACAGCAACACTCAGCATGTCACATTACCAAATTGGGATATATCGCTGATAACTTCAACTACATAACCTCTGAGCTCGTACGTCTCAGAGAAGGGTGTTAAGCTAAGAGAATAAATTCTCCGCCACCAACAGAAATGTATTTGAAAGAAATCAGCTTTATATTTCAAAGTGTAATGTCAGACATGTAACCATATAAGTCTGTTCCGGGTTCGAACAGAACCGAAGGCACTTCTCACGAAGCCCATGCAAATCCGGATAATTTTCAAATCACGTCCGGACTTCCCATCACAAAAGAGTGATATAAATCTCTATACCGGAGCAACTCAGTGCAGAGACATTCGATAGTTTGTCCTTTCATTTTTTCGAAAATATCCGGTCTTCAACACCGGTCTTCAAATGCCATCCATATACGACGTATCACTATTCGGAATGGGTTATATGACATAATTGTCTTTTCCCGGCTAACCCGAATAGTGAGCGCAATATTTAAAAATATATGGATATTGGGATTTCAATTAAGTCACAACTTATTACCCAAAATCTTCATTTCAAATGGTTTAACAAATTACCATTTTCAAATCTTTAAACAAAAAGATTCATTTTAACCAACCTTCAACGGTTTAAACAATTTCCACATTTAAATCTTTTAAATAAAAGATTTATTCCCAGATTTTCTAAATCAATTTCCATTTCAGTTTAACTCGTTAAATCTTTGAATCAAAGATTTAACTTATAGCTTTCTAAACAATTCAATTTCAAATGATTTAAACAAATCGTCATTTTAAATCTCTTAAAGATAACAGATTCAATTCATAGCTTTAAAAAACAATTTATTTATAACTTAGAAAACCATTTTAAATTCAATCTTGAAATTCCTTCAATTAAACTGGAATTCCATTTTTATATGAAAGCTTTTATTCTTTAAAACAAACAGTTTCATTTAGGAAATCTGATTCATTCATACGAGTTAAAATCTTCGGGTTAAATTTAAATTCTCAAACCAATATTTTAAAAGTGGTTTAAATTCATATAAAACACATTTATAATATCTTTAATCAAAATTCCAATCATTGAATTCAATTCCAAATATTGAATTCAAATTTAAGTCAAATTATTTAAATTTTCAAAACTCGATTAAGTTATTCAAAATAACTTTTATCTTTGAAATTCTATTTCAAAAGCTTTTCACTTTAAACCCAAATTTCCAATTTCAAAATCAATTGAAATTAAAATTTCAATTTCAAAAACATCGGATTTAAATTATCTGTGACTTAACCGATTTCCACGTGAAATCCATATTTGTGTGTGTAACAGTGTGGTCTGGGGGTTTAACACAATAGTGCAACACGATGAATCATCACAGATCAAAATACAGGATATAGTTGATAAACGATGTAAACTATATCGCTTATCTTTTATTCACAGATCACAGATATATATAAATTTCAGATAAATAAACTACAGTAAAGATTTCACACAAATCAGAATATATCACAAAGCATCACATATCAGGAAATATCAAACAATTCAATCATCCAATAAAATCCAAATATTCATAAGTAAGGTCAGTTAATTATCTGATTTATTCAAATTAGATTAATTACTTATGAATTTCTAATACGGGTTAATTAATCATTAATTAATTACAAACCAATATAATTAATTATTCTTTAAATCATTTATTAACTAACCATTAATAATTAATAAATTATTCTTAAATTAATTATCCTTAATTAATCACACTGATTAATTAGCCCTTAGTTTATTATCTTTCCTTAATCACCTTCATTAATTTATAATCCCTTAATTAATTAACTTAATTAATTAATCCTTAATGACCCATTAATTAACCATTAATTATTTAATTATCTTTAAGATAAATCATTTCTTCTTATTAATGACTTAATTGTCATTTACAAATGCATTTCAAAACATTTTACCTTTGAATTTACTTTTAAATTCCATTTCAATTTAAGATTCAAAATAAATACAAATTTAACTTAACAAAGTTTTAAAAACAGATTTAAAAACCCTTTTTGAATTTTTAATTCAAATCACTTTTCTAAAATATACTTTAACTTTTTAAAGTTGTTTAACATACAACTTATTTATTTTAAAACTAGCATCAGATCTATTCTGGATCCAGGCTTTAAAACTTATTTAACTTTTTTTAAAAATTTAAGTTTATCAAAAGAAACAAACAGTGGCAGGTCCTTACAAAAAAAACTTGTAACCAACTATACTCGAGCAAATCCCTAAATCCCCCGAGTACAACCCTACACCCCTTCGAGTATAACGCTCGAACTACTCGAGTATCACGCAAACTTCCCCAGCTTCTTCCCAGGCACAATACACCCAGGCACCAGAATACACGTGCACGTGCACAGGAGATCAGATCACCTCCGACCATCATCGCCGCCTGCATCCAGTCGACGACGACCCCCACTAACCTTCCGACCACCCAGAACCCACGAACTACGTTGAACACGAAATCGAGTAAAGAGAAACCTGGAACACCATCGAACTTTGTTCTCCGATCACCAGAAACATCACCGCCACCGGCCACGCCTTCGCCTACTTCCCCTCTACGCATCCCCAAACACAGGTCGAACTCGATCCCCTGTGGCATTCGAACGAGACCAAAATGTATTCACGACAAAAACTAAGTTTATAGGAAAGACCTCGTCGCCGTTGCCACCACGACGATCTACAGCGTCTCTCTTCATTTTTCCCGGCCTCTCCATTCACTACTCCATCATCACAAGAAACCCCAAACACTCCAGTTTGCGTGATCACCCAAAATCGACGAAAACTCGTTTCCTGTTCTACTCAAAACTGCTCCCTCAATACTATGTTAAAAATTATGATTTCTATTTTAAAAATCAAGTCTTGTGTTACTGATTAAATTTACATGCCTGGGTTGTTGAATTAAAAAGTTCGAATTTTAACAAACTTAAGCTTTCCCTGTTCTATTTTGTATTTCCAAAGCAACTTCAATTTTGTTTTACTTAAATAAATTTTAGCTTACAGTCATGATTAAACAGACAGGTTTGTTTAGATACTAAATACAAATAACAATTTAATTATGCAGGTTGATTTTATTTTAAGCCTGAGCTTCAAGTTTTATCACAGTATTATTTTCCAGAACTATAAAACAGACAGGTATTAACATATATAAAGAATTTCATAAGTAGGTTCATACAAACACATTTTTCCCAGACATAGAACATAGCAAATATACTTCAATATCTTTTAATTTAAGTTACTCACCGTGTTTTGAAGAAGAAGAACAAAGCTTTCTTCATTTTGAACTGTCTTGAATTGCAAGCTAAAGTTCTCACCTTAATTCTCTGGCTTGACTTTGTAGTGTTGTTTTAAGTTGAGGCTTTTTATTTAAGTTTTGAATGATATTGTTTGCTTCAGATTTTTGTTTCCAGTTTGGAATGGACGAACTAACATGAGAGGTTGATGTTTTTGAAACAAGTTACAGGGTATTAAGCTTATTTGTTTAAGCTGATATGGAGTGTTGTACAAGTGTTATAATTTGTTGTACAAAGCAAAATCAGGGATATTTTTATCAAGTGATGGCTGAAATGAGATGGCATTAATTGCCTTTGTACAAACTTGAATATATATCTTCTTTTATTCATACACATCCAATCTTTGCTCTTCTTTTCGGCTGAAAATTGTTTGGTGGCTAAAGAGATTTGCATTTATTAAGTGTACCATATTTATATAATTTTCTTCTTTTATTTCGGCTGTACCAAAAATGAAGATAGTTGTTGTGTGTCTCCTCTTGCAAGCTCTTGTACTTATCCTTTTACTTGTATATATATAATGTTGCTACCAAGATAATGGCATTCAATGCTAATGTACTACATGTCTTCATACTTATATTTGTTTGCACTTTAATAATATTTTGCCTATTTTCTTGCTTCTTGTTTCGTTTAAATAGAAATGAAGTTCCATTTTATTATGTTGTTTGGTTTCATCATTTTGCAAGCCCAAGGATATTTACTTTATATTCTACATAATTTTATTTTGTTGTTACAGTTTATTTTTAACGTATTACTTTCTATTTTATATAACTATAAATTTATTGGAAATATTCGTTTAATCATCAATGCAAATTTTGTTTCCTTTTAAAGTTCAACTATCTAATATTTTATTTACTCATTTATTATTTATTTTCAAATATCCAATGTATTTATTCTATATTTTATATCATATATTCCCATATACATATATACTATATTTTAAATTCAAATGATTCATGCAGAATTTACTTGAATATCGAGGAAACTCGCATTACCTTATCATTTAATTCTACAAATTTTAGTTCAAAAAATCCATTTAATTATCAATTAAATGTAATTAAAATTCGGGGTCGTTACAGACTTCCCCCCTTAAAAGAATTTCGTCCTCGAAATTCGCAGGCACGAAAACAACACAGAGATAGACAGATGAAGAATGTTTTATCAAATCAACTGAATATCTATTCTGCATTTGGCTTACCAAATCAGAATATCAATAACAGGTACAAGAAAGAATCTGTTTAACACTTCACAAGATATTCGGGTTATCCAGAACTACGAAATATAAAGGGGCATCGGTTAGTTCGAAGGGATAACTAACCATTCGTAGAATATATCCGGACCCAAAGAATAGATAGATATATGGATACGATTTCAAAACTTTTAGTTTAAAACTAAAGTATACCTATCAACCATAACAATCAAAGCAACCAATACATCCAAACAAACAATTTTGGTCCATCCGGAGTTTATGTCCCATACAAATATATCAAATTTCCTTTCTGGATCTACCAGAAATTATCAAAGAATTGAGAAAAGATGACGAACAAAAGAGATGGATAGACAAAAAGATTGCTTCCTCGTTGTTACAGGGTATTGACCATTTATAGTCGTATTCCCTCTGTCCCCTATCTCATCCTCTGCTTGCACTCATACTTACTATTAGTGGATAGCAAGAGAATTTACTAAGGCTTTCGAACGGATATCTGAGGAATACTCATTCTAGAGTATACTTCACTCTATCTCTAATGAGCTACTTAATGTGTTATACTCCTGAGCTAAAGTTCAACCTTAGCTCTGATACCAAATGTAAGAGTCCAAAAACTCGGCCTTCGAAAATCGGCACCCGTACTTCACTTGTACTCAAAATGTCGTAGATCCAAACGCCGAATCTGGCTTCCCGGAGCTTATAACAACATTAAGTAAACAACACAGCGGAAGAAAAAGAATATAGATATACAACATCTGATATAATATCCATATACAATGATGATACAATGAATATCTATATACATCAGAGATATGATACAAGAAATAGCAGCGGAAAGAAAATAGATAACAACAGCAGCGGATAGAATATCTCCAATAGAATGCTCCAATCCATAGCTAGCGGAAAGTGTAACAACCCGCAAATTCGTAAATTTTTATTATCGATAAAATGACGATTTAATCTAGTTGACAATTGATATAGAGTTTTAAATCGTATTTAAAATTCTTTAATAAAATTGTTAATCGTTGTTTGGGATTTTAAATCAAATTTGAAATTTCTTTTATAAAAATGTCGACCGGGCTTTACAATTTGAATCTTGGCCCATGTTTCTTGGCTTTGCCGAGATGATATCAGGGGCAAACCCGATCCCCTCTCTTTCATTCTTCCATTTCGTAACCCTAAAACTAAACAAAACGAGAGAATAAAAATGGCAGCCTAGTTTCTTCGTCTTCGTCCCCAAACATCCAAATTAGGGCTTCTAAGAAATCGTTCGAAGTCGCGCCTCTATCGATCAATGTTTCTTCGAGCTTGCTCGGTGGCTTCAGACTGTTCGAATCACAGCTTCGACATTGAGCTGTTCGTTCGCCTGCATCGAAACTGTTCAGGAAGGCTCGAATTCAACTCGATATCCACGTAGAGGAGCTCGCCTCTGCGATAGTCTCGACCGATTAATAAGGTGAGTGATCTTCATTTTCGCTCACATCTAATTCATGTTCATGTGTATTAGGGTTTTAAAATTCGTTGGTTTTCGTTGTATTCAAGTTGTTGAGTTGGTCGATTCCTTTTGCTTTGCGAATCCAAATTGGGTTTTACTGATGGGTGAATTTCGATTTCATCCACCTCTACTTCAAAGTGTTGTTTATTCATGCGTTTCGAGACCTTGACTTTCAGTTTGATTTCGGGGTAATGTTGTAACCATCTGGTAATTGATTTTTGGTGATAACCTTTTCACCACTTCGCTGACTTGTTGTCCCATGATTTCGGCTATACTGTGAATTCTGTTCTTTGTCAAACTACTTGAGAAATTGACTTCGGTCTCTTGTTATGTGATTTCATTTCCATGCTCTCAGAAGTGTTTCTGCACTTCTGGTCTCTTTGATGCACTTTGTTGTACCTGATCTGTATGCATTTGTTCACTGATGCACTTGATCATATTGACACTCTTGACTTCGATCATTATGTAGTTTGCATTGTTTCATCTCTACTTGTTTGTAGCTGCTGCATATATGTGCTTTTGATTACACTGTCCCTATGAGTTCATTAGTTCATGTTGGCCACCTCTGGCTTGTGTCTGAACTGTATACATATGCTTGACTCATATTGTAGTCTGCACCTCTGTCTTGATTTTGTGATGCCTTACTTGTAGCACTATTGTTGAATTGTCTGCATTGCACTACTTCATTTTGTAATTGTTTTGATCCACTTTGTCACTGCATACCTATATATCTTGACCTGTTTACATTTGTTTTGCACCCATGTTGATATTGGTACATTCATCCCAGTAGAGTTAGATGCACTGTTGCATTTGATTCATCTGGACATGTATTTGCTGCTTTCGCCTATGTGCTTCGACTTTGGCATTTGCCTTGTTCTAGACTATGAAATTAATACTGTCCAGTTACAGTATTAAATACAAATGTACAATTCGTACATTCATGATTTGGAAACTGTTTGCACCCTGTTGCATTCTAGTCTTCATACATATGTATGCTGTGACGTATGTATATACATTAATTGATATGTATATATGTATGTTCGAATTGCATTTTCTTTTCTCTTGGAATGATTGACTGTATTTTGGGATTGAATTACGACTTGATGGAGTTGCTGTCATTACTATTGGCACTGACTTCACTTTGTCTACACTTTGATGGTCGGGTTGCAACTCCCCGGTACCCTTATATGCATTGTTTCCCTGGAATTATCCCTGTGTTCATTTCGAACTGACCTGGTGCACCTTGAATGTGCTGTTGTTCATGTGGCAGTTTGCCCTTTTGTCTTCAGTCGTGACTGCAGTTAGTTTTTTTTCTTAGTTGCAGTCGTGCCTTGTTGGTTTGCATGGCACTAATGCATTTGGTTTCGTTTTTCGAATTCATTTGAGTTGACTCCACATTTCCTTTATATACACTACGTGCATATGTGTCTTTAGCATGAACCAGTTTAGTATACATATACACTACGTACATATGTGTCGTACTTGATGTTGTAGTTTGAATTCTCTGGCCTTCAAGACAGTTCCAGTAGTGTCTGCTCTTGGTTACGTGATCACTCGTAGTGGTCGTAGTGTCGCAGTCTTTAACTTGAGACTATATATATTGTGTAGTTGTGTTGTAGCTGCATGTTTGATCTTTGATCCCTGACTTCTTGCATCCCTGACCTGTGACTTCTCGTGTGTTCACCCTTGACCTGTTTTGCTTCACTACATAGCATATTCTCTTTTGTATATAGTATGTACAGTCATGCTGCTTCATGTGTACATATTTCGTATTCTCTTAGTTGAAGCTTTATGCTGCTGCACTGCCTTGTTCTCGAATCTGATACATTGCATTGATGCCTTGAATCATTTGCATTTTGTCATTTTGCTTCACTGATGACCTTATCTTCTAATGAGGCTGATTTGCTTCTTTTCTGTTGAGTGTTGTAGTGCCTTATCTTTGGTGCTCTCGCCTTTAGTTTGCTATTTCCCTGTGCCTTGCTTTGCGACGTGTTGAACTTGTTTCACGTGTTGCCTCTTTCACTGGATACACTGTTTCATTTCACTGATGCAGCCTTGCCCTTAAATACAAGTGGTGGCTGCATTTTCGTAGCAGTTTTACCCCTGTCACTTGTGGTGACTTTATATTCTGTTGTGGCGAGGCGGTGCACGCGTGCGTGCACTGCAGCCACACTGAATTGACATATTTTAATCGATATTTCTTTTGTTCTTGATTCATCGACCTGTTGCGTAATTCGTAGGCTGTATTGGCGAGGCAGTACACGTTAACGTGTACTGCAGCCAATTAGCATTGATGTTTTTAAATTGACATTTCAATTGTTTAAACTGCTTTGGATTTCTGTTTTGTGGATTAACACTGTTTAGTGTTATATCTGCCGTTATCCGGTTCTCTTATCGAGAAGTTGGGTATACGAGATTTCTGTGACTGTCGTCATTTGATATTTGATTATTATTGCTTCCGTGCATTAATAACTGAGTTTGAATTAGACTGACCCGTGTATTATTTTCTTTTGAATTTAATACTCGGGTCAGACCGAGTATTTACAGGTTGTAGATTTTTAGCTTTGGGTTGCTGCTAGAGCTATGAAGACTTTTTATATCATTTGAAGTGGTCTTCGTCTTCTTGTAGTAGTCAGTGTGTCTGTTTTAAGATGATAATGTATTCATGTATATTAGTCGATAATGTACTTGTATATATAACTTCTTGAGTCGACAGTTGTAGTTGTATCATTTGTATTGTGTCAAATGTATTGTAACTGATATCAGTTATTATATATATGAGACTTTTCGTTCCATCTGTATTCCGCATTTATGTTATCTGTGTTATTTTTATATCTATTGTCCTAAACTATTATAGCCACTGTGTAGTAGCTTTGAGTTTGTATCGGTATGTCGGGTTTCCTCTAAAAATGAAATGCAATGTTTTATTATCTGACATATCGGTGCTCGCACAAAGCAATTACATAGATGGTCGCTCCTCAACAGCCTTATTCTCCGTGCTAGTTGACAGCACTACACCGTAGTGTTCTTGGCTAGCGTGGGTATAGAGGTGGGGCGTCACAGAAAGCAAGGTCAGTCGTCCAAGGACTGACTAGCTCCAGATAATCTACTAACCTGAATATCTAAAAACCCCAACTCTAGACTGCTTGTGTAGAAAATTTTGAGCACCCAGAGTTTAGGAAAGGAACAATAAACTCCGAGTCAGTCGTGGGACTGGTGTGAGCAACAAAAACAGTTTATTTTTAAACAATCAACAAAAGAATTTAAAACATTGAAACCCGCAATGCTTTTGGAAAATGAAACTACCATAAGGCCTCCCACACACACACACAATGCAAACGCAGAATCGGAGGAGATTTCTCCTTATGATAGTCAAAGATGCTTACTACGCAAAATCATGGTTATTATTACTAGTGCATAGTGCAGAAAACATTTCGAAAGTATAATATAAATCTTAGCCAGCATAGGCATTTCGCGTTATGCCTACTATAGCTACTATGTTCAATAGCAGGTTACCGCCACATTCCATAGCAGGTAATATAATTGCAATCGTAAAGGTTCGTATTGTTTCTTTGGATTTTCCAACAAATGGTCAGGCTAAGGAACTTCCTTTCCTCCTGCCGAATGGGATCGCCTCTGGCTGGACGTCCCGAGAGACAAACTACTCTCTGCCAAACAAGGCCGGGTTACTCCTGTAACAAGTAACTCACGAATATGCCATCCCCCGGTCCTTTGGGACCTTTATCCGAGGCCTCGGTAACCAACATCACACATCATAAATAAAGTGTGTCCACATGAGTAAGTATCTGGGCTCCATATCATGATACCACCCCTTTCCAGAAGAAAATGACATACCCTAAAGGGCGCGACCCTCATAACCTTACCGCAACATTCCTGTTTCGACCATTTCCGGGGAGTGAGGTCTGACGAAGTCTCGTCCACAAAGCTACGCTTTTTCAAAAAGCCATGCTTTGGGTCAACAGATGATCAACCTATGATCACAAAGATAAATGATCAAACAAATGATCATATCACAAATGATCAAACACTGATCATCACACAGCAACACTCAGCATGTTACATTACCAAATTGGGATATATCGATGATAACTTCAACTACATAACCTCTGAGCTCGTACGTCTCAGAGAAGGGTGTTAAGCTAAGAGAATAAATTCTCCGCCACCAACAGAAATGTATTTGAAAGAAATCAGCTTTATATTTCAAAGTGTAATGTCAGACATGTAACCATACAAGTCTGTTCCGGGTTCGAACAGAACCTAAGGCACTTCTCATGAAGCCCTTGCAAATCCAGATAATTTTCTAATCACGTCCGGACTTCCCATCACAAAAGAGTGATATAAATCTCTATACCGGAGCAACTCAGTGCGGAGACATTCGATAGGTTGTCCTTTCATTTTTCGAAAAATATCCGGTCTTCAACACCGGTCTTCAAATGCCATCCATATACGACGTATCACTATTCGGAATGGATTATATGACATAATTGTCTTTTCCCGGCTAACCCGAATAGTGAGCGCAATATTTAAAAATATATGGATATTGGGATTTCAATTAAGTCACAACTTATTACCCAAAATCTTCATTTCAAATGGTTTAACAAATTACCATTTTTAAATCTTTAAACAAAAAGATTCATTTTAACCAACCTTCAACGGTTTAAACAATTTCCACATTTAAATCTTTTAAATAAAAGATTTATTCCCAGATTTTCTAAATCAATTTCCATTTCAGTTTAACTCGTTAAATCTTTGAATCAAAGATTTAACTTATAGCTTTCTAAACAATTCAATTTCAAATGATTTAAACAAATCGTTATTTTAAATCTGTTAAAGATAACAGATTCAATTCATAGCTTTCAAAAACAATTTATTTATAACTTAGAAAACCATTTTAAATTCAATCTTGAAATTCCTTCAATTAAACTGGAATTCCATTTTTATATGAAAGCTTTTATTCTTTAAAACAAACAGTTTCATTTAGGAAATCTGATTCATTCATACGAGTTAAAATCTTCGGGTTAAATTTAAATTCTCAAACCAATATTTTAAAAGTGGTTTAAATTCATATAAAACACATTTATAATATCTTTAATCAAAATTCCAATCATTGAATTCAATTCCAAATATTGAATTCAAATTTAAGTCAAATTATTTAAATTTTCAAATCTCGATTAAGTTATTCAAAATAACTTTTATCTTTTAAATTCTATTTCAAAAGCTTTTCACTTTAAACCCAAATTTCCAATTTCAAAATCAATTGAAATTAAAATTTCAATTTCAAAAACATCGGATTTAAATTATCTGTGACTTAACCGATTTCCACGTGAAATCCATATTTGTGTGTGTAACAGTGTGGTCTGGGGGTTTAACACAATAGTGCGACACGATGAATCATCACAGATCAAAATACAGGATATAGTTGATAAACGATGTAAACTATATCGCTTATCTTTTATTCACAGATCACAGATATATATAAATTTCAGATAAATAAACTACAGTAAAGATTTCACACAAATCAGAATATATCACAAAGCATTACATATCAGGAAATATCAAACAATTCAATCATCCAATAAAATCCAAATATTCATAAGTAAGGTCAGTTAATTATCTGATTTATTCAAATTAGATTAATTACTTATGAATTTCTAATCCGGGTTAATTAATCATTAATTAATTACAAACCAATATAATTAATTATTCTTTAAATCATTTATTAACTAACCATTAATAATTAATAAATTATTCTTAAATTAATTATCCTTAATTAATCACATTGATTAATTAGCCCTTAGTTTATTATCTTTCCTTAATCACCTTCATTAATTTATAATCCCTTAATTAATTAACTTAATTAATTAATCCTTAATGACCCATTAATTAACCATTAATTATTTAATTATCTTTAAGATAAATCATTTCTTCTTATTAATGACTTAATTGTCATTTACAAATGCATTTCAAAACATTTTACCTTTGAATTTACTTTTAAATTCCATTTCAATTTAAGATTCAAAATAAATACAAATTTAACTTAACAAAGTTTTAAAAACAGATTTAAAAACCCTTTTCGAATTTTTAATTAAAATCACTTTTCTAAAATATACTTTAACTTTTTAAAGTTGTTTAACATACAACTTATTTATTTTAAAACTAGCATCAGATCTATTCTGGATCCAGGCTTTAAAACTTATTTAACTTTGTTTAAAAATTTAAGTTTATCAAAAGAAACAAACAGTGGCAGGTCCTTACAAAAAAAACCTGTAACCAACTATACTCGAGCAAATCCCTAAATCCCCCGAGTACAACCTTACACCCCTTCGAGTAGAACGCTCGAACTACTCGAGTATCACGCAAACTTCCCCTGCTTCTTCCCAGGCACAATACACCCAGGCACCAGAATACACGTGCACGTGCACAGGAGATCAGATCACCTCCGACCATCATCGTCGCCTGCATCCAGTCGACGACGACCCCCACTAACCTTCCGACCACCCAGAACCCACGAACTACGTTGAACACGAAATCGAGTAAAGCGAAACCTGGAACACCATCGAACTCCGTTCTCCGATCACCAGAAACATCACCGCCACCGGCCACGCCTTCTCCTACTTCCCCTCTACGCATCCCCAAACACAGGTCGAACTCGATCCCCTGTGGCATTCGAACGAGACCAAAATGTATTCACGACAAAAACTAGGTTTATAGGAAAGACCTCGTCGCCGTTGCCACCACGACGATCTACAGCGTCTCTCTTCATTTTTCCCGTCCTCTCCATTCACTACTCCATCATCACAAGAAACCCCAAACACTCCAGTTTGCGTGATCACCCAAAATCGATGAAAACTCGTTTCTTGTTCTTGTAACGACCCAGAATTTCAAACGAATTAAATTGAGAATATTTAATTAATTTTAAATATTTGAACGATGATTTAATTTGAATTCCCGATATAACTTTGAATTTGACGATTAAATTATATAATTTAATCTATTGAACTGGATAAAAAAAAGGTTTGAATCTTCGATTTTAAGCTGATTAAAAATATTTCGAAAGCTTTTAAAATTTATATTGATAATACTGAAAATAATAGAAGCTTCGGTATTGAGTTTGAAACTATTTTGTTCAGTTTTGAAATTAAATCGTTCGAATCGATATTTAAAAATAGCCGTCCGAGGCACAGTCTCGGAATTCGACGAAACCAGTTCCATTGGGTCCGGAATATTGAAATATTGTCGGATTTCAATTTTCGTAATTTTCGGAGTTGATATGTGAGCACACGGAAATTTAACGCGTTGAAATTTTAAAAACGAATTTGATTTAAATTTAAAAATTTAAAACCAGGGACAGCATCCCTTTGTCTCTGCCTTAAACCACGCCTACAATCACGGATACGAAATCGTGTAGAGCATGTTAAAAAAACACTCGATCCTCTCCTCCCTTCTATTCACAATCGAAACAAATCAGAAACGAAGAAAAAAAATGGCCGAGCTTTATCCTTTAAAATCAAAAGAAAATCAATTCGTCTTTCCCCTAAAAGTCTAATGCTTTACTAAAATCTCGAAGTCAAAAATGGCAACCGGAAAACAATTGAAGTCGCGATTCGAATCGCGTGAGCAGGTCGCGATCTGGGTGGCACGGCAGTTAATTGGAAGGCGAGTTCGTATACGACATTTTGGGATTTGGGGATACGCTCGCGATGGAAGTGGGGGCTCTCGAGCTCAGTCAGGCGGCGCCACGGCGGCGTTCAAGGAGGGGGGATGTCGCGAGCATAGACGAGGCAGCGCTCGAAGCCGGAGTCGCGATCGCGTGGCTGGCGGAGTTCGCGATCAGGGGAAGCGGCGCGCGATTGAGGTGTTGGCGGCGTGTCATAGATGGTCACGGTGGCGCTCGTTTGAGAAGAACCGCGATGGCGTTCGCGAGTCTAGGGGCTCCGATCGAATGCTGGGAGGTGGAGTGTCTGGTGGTGGTCGGGCCTGGGTTCGAAAGTCAGTAAGGTATTGTCTTACTTTGTATAAAAAAATAAAAATTTTATAGCTATCCCAGTATTTGATTTTTTTTTCAGTAAGACATTGTAACTAATAAAACAAAATTTATATGCAGTTTTTCAAATTTATATATATATTCAGATGCATGAAAAAGAAAACATAATACAGTAAAGTATTAATTTATTCAGTTTTGAATTGGTAAATGTATATATATATACAGACTAGAAATTTGGTTTGTAGGCAAAGAAAATAATAATAGGAATTCTGAAATGTTTGAAAGTTTAATTAGAAGTTTGGTTTATAAAATTCATATAGACCATTTTTATAAATATATATGATTCCGAATGAAGAAAATAATAACTTGTTAAAATTATTTTAGTTACTGAAAATTTATTTAAAGGAAATTAGTTAAAGGTAAAACCATCGGTTAATTAAATTGATTAAAATGGGAAATTTAATTTATTGTCAATTGATTCAAATATTTATAAATTGTATAATTATTTATACAAGGTTAAAAATCAAGAAGAAATGGTCAAAATGGAAATGGATGGCAAATAAAAAGCTAAGGTGAGATTTTTCTCACTTAAAAATATATTTGGTATTACAGTTATTGATTTGACTGATATGATTGCTATTTGGATGTGATATTAGATATAGTAGGATATATCTATTATATATATAGCAATATATACATATTGGCATATGTATATATTGGATTGATTGATTTCCCGCCTCGTATAGCGAATGAGACCCTATTGCGCCGTTAGTAAGCGGATGATATTTTATAAAACCCATATACCGCGATATTCCACCTCGAAGTGGAATTGGTATTGTGCTAACGTCTGTGGATGCAGGGAAACAGGTTGGAGGGATCCAACTGGATTCCTCAACAGTATTTATTTATTTATAGATATTGATGTATATTCTGTTATCATATGTTGATATATGATGTTTGATGTTGTGATTGACTAATTGGTGCTGTTGCATCATCGGATTCAAGTTTTAAAAATAACGACTTTTAATTTAAAAGGATTTTAAAGTGATTTTTGAAAGTAGACGTTTTATTGAATTTTTGAAGTGACTTATTTTAAATAAATATACGTTCAAATTTTAAAGTTATAAAAGTTAAGATCTTTGTGAAATATAACCGAAAAGTGATTTTTGGAATAAATAGTTGATTGATTTATAAAATGGTTTAAATTGAGATTTTTAAAGTATTATAAACGGTTTACTTAAAAGGTTTTTAAAGTTGACATTTTTTATAAATTAAGATATTGGAATTATAAAACGAGTTTTTATAAGTGTTAAAAATGAAGTGATAATAAAAATCATATGTGAACGAGATTTATAGATTTATAAATTGTGAAGTATAAATTGTATAGAAGTTGTAGAATAGAAGATTTATAAGTAATTTGCTTATAAATTAGATTTTTGCACTTAGATGAGATTTGAACAGAATTTGCTAAGAAAATGATTTTATAAGTTGAAATTGTTATGAAGTATAAATGTGATTTATAAACGTTGTTTATAAATCCGAAATCACTTATTTTGATAAGTAATTTTAGAAGTTAATAAAAGGAGAATTTTATAGATCGAAGTTGTTAGAAAATATAAAGGTGAATTTATAAACGTTGTTTTATAAATTCGAAATCAATCAAATTTGATGAATTTAATATAGAAGTTATTAAGGGAATTTTATCCATGATGTTGGATAGTGGATAATTCTTGAAATATAAATGTGTAGAAAATATTGAAATTTGGTTAGTGAATTATATTCACGATTTTGGACAGTGAATATATTGTTAAGTAAAATGGATAGTTTTGGGAAAGTGATATTGAAAATGAAGTTAAACATTTTAAAGATGTTTTTAAAATGTATTATGATATCGAAATCATAGATTTCAACATTCATTGTTGAAATAGACGTTTTCGAGAAATAAGGAAATGATGGACTATAACACTGTTGTTATAGTAAATGATTTTCGAAAGGAAATGTTTTTTTTTGTAGTATTGGGATTTATATATACCTATCTTAAAATCCGAATCCCTATACTAGTGATTTTGAGTCGTTGTAACGATGTTTTACGCAACATTCGTTTTGACTCAAATAGATGTTAAAATTTATGATTTCCTTAAAGAATGAATATATACTTAATATTGATTTAAGTATATCGAATATTTTCAAATGTTGAAAATAAATAGATTTGTGAATTACTTATTTTTAAATAAGTATGGAAATGTTTTCCAAAATGAAAATGAGACGTTTTGAGAATTTATCCTAGTAAAGATAAATTGAAAGTGAATATTGAAATCGATTTGAAAATCGTATATCAGTAGATATTTTGAAAATATAAATTCACTATGGAATTTATAAAGGAAAGGGAAACTGTTTAGAAAAATAAACGTTGATTTATTTTTGAAGTGTGGAAATTTTTATATCTAGTAAAGATATTTTTGAAGATGAAATAATTTGGAAAATTATTTGGAATCTGATGATGTTGCGCATCTTTATTGATAGTTAAATAACCGACTATCAATAATTACCTTGAATGGTATTTGTTGTGAATTGGATGAATTTGAATGCCACACTTATTTTTGAATAATCACTCACTATTCGGGTTAGCCGGGAAAGGACCATGGGGTCGTATAACCCATTCCGAATATGTGATACGTCGTTATGAATTGCATTTGAAGACCGGTGTTGAAGACCGGATATTTTTGAAAACGGAAGGATTACCGTCGAGTTACTCTACATCGGCTGATCTCCGATTTAGAGGTTTTATCACCCTTAGTGACGGGAAGTCCGGACGTGATTAGAAAATTATCCGGAAATGCAAGGGCTTCGTGAGAAGTGCCTTCGGTTCTGTTCGATCCCGGAACAGACTTGTATGGATTGTATGTCTGACGTTACAATTTGAGATATAAAGATGATTTCTTTCAAATACATTTCTGTTGGTGGCGGAGAATTTATTCTCTTAGCTTAATACCCTTCTCTGAGACGTACGAGCTCATAGGTTATGTAGTTGAAATTTATCAGCGATATATCCCAATTTGGTAACGTGGCATACTGAGTGTTGCTGTGAAATGATCAGTGTTTGATCATTTGCGATATGATCATTTGTTTGATCTTATATCTTTGTGATCATAGGTTGATCATTTTTGTTTGACCCGAAGCAGGGCTTTGTAGAAAGCGTAGCTTTGTGGACGAGACTTCGTCGAGCCTCACACCCCGGAAATGGTCAAAACAGGAAGGATGCGGCAAGGTTCTAGGGAGTAGCGCCCCTTAGTGTATGTCATTCCTTCTGGATAGAGGTGGTATCATGGTATGGAGCCCAGATACTTAACCTATGTGGTTGCTGCATTATTATTTTGATGTGGTTTGTTGGAAATCGGGGATCCTCGGGAAGATCGGTTACGATCGGGGGATGACATACGCGTGTCAGTAGTTACCTACTTTTGCAGAGGTAACCCGGCCTTGTGTTGGCAGAGATCCGGTTAGGTTCTCGGGTCGTCTATTCCAGGGACGTACCCATCGTGGCATAGGAAGTTCCTTGGCCTGACCATTTGTTGGAAATCCAAACCCCAATACGCACTTTGTATGGTATTAGTTGTAGAACCTGCCATTTACGTACGGTGGTCACCACTGTTTAGATGGTAGCTATAGTAGGCATACGATACTGGTCGTATGTTGGCTAAGATTAATATTATACTTTCGAAATGTTTTCTACACTATGCACTAATAATAATATCAAAAAGAATTTGATTTTTCGTAGTAAGCATCTTTGACTATCATAAGAAGAAATCTCCTCCAATTCTGCGTTTGCATTGTGTGTGTGGTGGGAGGTCTTATGGTAGTTTCATTTTCAAAAAGCATTGCGAATTTGTTTTATTTTCCTTATGAAAAATAACTGTTTTACGATCTCACACCAGTCACCATGACTAACTCGGAGTTTATTGTTCCCTTCTAAACTCTGGGTGCCCACCAATTTCCACACGAGCAGCCTAGAGTTATGTTATCAGGATATTCTGGAGCTTGGAGATAAGCTGGATGATGAGACGTAGTACTTGTATCTGATATTATTTATTCCGCTGTGTATTCTGTATGAGGACAAGTTACATAACTGTCCATTGTTGTATATTGACTCTGATGATTGATGTATGTATAAACTGATATAGTTCTTTGTTTTAAAAGACTAGTGTTATCTATTATATATTGTTCTGCTGCGATATGTGAGATTCTGATATTGTTTTCTGTTCTGATGTTGTTTTTCTTCTGTTCTTTTTCTTCTATCTTTTCTACTCTTTTCTTCTTCTTCTACCTTTTTCTTCTTCTTAAACCATCATAGTTCGTATTCCCTTTCATTTTGAGTTAATCAATGGAGATTAGTGGTTAATCAAGAGGTACGGATTTGCGGGCCTTGACAGTTCTACTCAAAACTGCTCCCTCAATACTATGTTAAAAATTTTGATTTCTATTTTAAAAATCAAGTCTTGTGTTACTGATTAAATTTACATGCCTGGGTTGTTGAATTAAAAAGTTCGAATTTTAACAAACTTAAGCTTTCCCTGTTCTATTTTGTATTTCCAGAGCAACTTCAATTTTGTTTTACTTAAATAAATTTTAGCTTACAGTCATGATTAAACAGACAGGTTTGTTTAGATACTAAATACAAATAACAATTTAATTATGCAGGTTGATTTTATTTTAAGCCCGAGCTTCAAGTTTTATCACAGTATTATTTTCCAAAACTATAAAACAGACAGGTATTAACATATATAAAGAATTTCATAAGTAGGTTCATACAAACACATTTTTCCCAGACATAGAACATAGCAAATATACTTCAATATCTTTTAATTTAAGTTACTCACCGTGTTTTGAAGAAGAAGAACAAAGCTTTCTTCATTTTGAACTGTCTTGAATTGCAAGCTAAAGTTCTCACCTTAATTCTCTGGCTTGACTTTGTAGTGTTGTTTTAAGTTGAGGCTTTTTATTTAAGTTTTGAATGATATTGTTTGCTTCAGATTTTTGTTTCCAGTTTGGAATGGACGAACTAACATGAGAGGTTGATGTTTTTGAAACAAGTTACAGGGTATTAAGCTTATTTGTTTAAGCTGATATGGAGTGTTGTACAAGTGTTATAATTTGTTGTACAAAGCAAAATCAGGGATATTTTTATCAAGTGGTGGCTGAAATGAGATGGCATTAATTGCCTTTGTACAAACTTGAATATATATCTTCTTTTATTCATACACATCCAATCTTTGCTCTTCTTTTCGGCTGAAAATTGTTTGGTGGCTAAAAAGATTTGCATTTATTAAGTGTACCATATTTATATAATTTTCTTCTTTTATTTCGGCTGTACCAAAAATGAAGATAGTTGTTGTGTGTCTCCTCTTGCAAGCTCTTGTACTTATCCTTTTACTTGTATATATATATAATGTTGCTACCAAGATAATGGCATTCAATGCTAATGTACTACATGTCTTCATACTTATATTTGTTTGCACTTTAATAATATTTTGCCTATTTTCTTGCTTCTTGTTTCGTTTAAATAGAAATGAAGTTCCATTTTATTATGTTGTTTGGTTTCATCATTTTGCAAGCCCAAGGATATTTACTTTATATTCTACATAATTTTATTTTGTTGTTACAGTTTATTTTTAACGTATTACTTTCTATTTTATATAACTATAAATTTATTGGAAATATTCGTTTAATCATCAATGCAAATTTTGTTTCCTTTTAAAGTTCAACTATCTAATATTTTACTTACTCATTTATTATTTATTTTCAAATATCCAATGTCTTATTCTATATTTTATATCATATATTCCCATATACATATATACTATATTTTAAATTCAAATGATTCATGCAGAATTTACTTAAATATCGGGGAAACTCGCATTACCTTATCATTTAATTCTACAAATTTTAGTTCAAAAAATCCATTTAATTATCAATTAAATGTAATTAAAATTCGGGGTCGTTACAAGGCAATGCCAGGGTAGATATACCAATTACGCACACGGACTGATGGATACGCATAGCAGCCACTACCGTTCCACCTCGAACAACACTCCCAAATTGGAGGATGGCCATCTAATCAATCACAAGTAAGAGTATAATATCGAAGAAATGTGTCCGAGAAGAGGTGCTACCTCACTGGTCCGAGATCGCTCCTGTTTTAGCCACCTTATGCCAACTCACGGGAGTTGGGTCCACGTAACATACCTTAAGAACGTCGCCACCATCCTACTTCATTCTGGAATCTCCACCGCGTACACGATTGTCAAAGTGGTTTTCGGTATCGACAGAGAGTATGTCCATATCCGATCCCGGTCTCTTTGCCAACCAATCGTTATTATAACCCGTGGTTATAAATTTCAAAATAGTTTATGTTTCAAATCAAAATACATCCTTAAACCATTTCAAAATCATATCATTTATTTCAAACTAATACATACTTTCAAACCCAAAACATATCTATTCAAAACCAATTCAAAAATATATCATTTCCATTTCAAAACCAATTCAATAATATATCATTTCAATAAAACCCAAATTTCAAAAATCACTGAATATTTCCTTTAATTTATTAAACTTGAAATCTTCCTTTAAATTATCATAGCATTTTGGTAATGTAACCTTAAGGAATCATAGCATTTTTGGAATGTAATACTTTCCAATTTAATATTTTATATAATCAAAGTATTTATATACTTACAAACTTTTAACATGGTCATTTTATCATAGCCTTATAGTTAAATAAACTTTGTTACTGTAATATCCAATTTAATGCTGAAATTCTTATGTTAAGTTAAGAGTACCTTATTAACTTACATTATCATTACAATAAAGAAACTTTATTATTTTAGTCATTAAAATATGTCATTTACATTAATTAAAACTTACATATTAAATGTACTTTTTAACTTACATTTCTATTACAGTAAAGAGCATTTATCGTTTAATCAATATTACACTAATTAAACTTACATTATCAAATGTACGTTTTAATTTCGTTTTATTACAAAAAGGGCATTTATTATTTTAAATCAGTATTACACAAATTAAGACTTACATGTTTCTTTCATTAATTAAGACTTTACATGTTTCTTTCAGTAAGTAAAACTTTACATATTTCTTTCATTAATTAGAACTTTACACGTCTCTTTCATAAATTAAAACTTTACATATTTCTTTCATTAATTAGAACTTTACACGTTTCTTTCATAATTAAAACCTTACATATTTCTTTCATTAATTAGAACTTTACACGTTTCTTTCATAAATTAAAACTTTACATATTTCTTTCATTAATTAGAACTTTACACGTTTCTTTCATAATTAAAACTTTACATATTTCTTTCATTAATTAGAACTTTACACGTTTCTTTCATAATTAAAACTTTACTTATTTTTTTCATTAATTAGAACTTTACACGTCTCTTTCATAAATTAAAACTTTACATATTTCTTTCATTAATTAAAACTTTGCACGTTTCTTTCATAAATAAAACTTTACATATTTCTTTCATTAATTAGAACTTTACACGTTTCTTTCATAAATTAAAACTTTACATATTCTTTCATTAATTAGAACTTTACACGTTTCTTTCATAATTAAAACCTTACATATTTCTTTCATTAATTAGAACTTTGCACGTTTCTTTCATAATTAAAACTTTACATATTCTTTCATTAATTAAAACTTTGCATGTTTCTTTCACAAACAAAACTTTACATATTTCTTTCATTAATTAGAACTTTACACGTTTCTTTCATAAATTAAAACTTTACATATTCTTTCATTAATTAGAACTTTACACGTTTCTTTCATAATTAAAACTTTACATATTTCTTTCATTAATTAGAACTTTACACGTTTCTTTCATAATTAAAACTTTACATATTCTTTCATTAATTAGAACTTTACACATTTCTTTCATAATTAAAACTTTACATATTTCTAAATTAGTTTATATTTCCAATCACAAATTTCCATTTATTTATTTAACATTTTTAATACATATGAAATCATTTTTCACTTTATTAAATCATTTTAAAAACAAAATTAAAATTAAAATATCAAAATTTACATTTTCAAAATTACTTAAAACTTCCAAAAAAACATATAAAATAACCACGGGTCTGTATAATATTTTCTAACCTAGGTCAAGTGATACGGATAATATATCATTTCAATCCGTAATTTACAAAGAAAAATCCGTGTTCTATCATTTCAAACCCGCAATCCCAAGTTAAATAAAATAAATAAAAAACGCTTAGGCTTGTCATTTCATCCCATAACGATCTTTCCCTATTCTAAAGTCCGTTCGGATATGTATCATTTAAACCCATAGTGATTCTATTCTACAGGGAACTTGCAGTGTGAGAATAGAATATAAATAAACAGTAAAATAAAATAAAATATAACAGATGATGTAATAGGCATATAAACAGTATTTAATATCATATAAATATATCACAGGCATGTATAACATAATATAATTATTTCTACACTTTCACTTGCTATCAATTCACAATAATATAAGTATGAATGTCAGGTGTGATTACTCACCTTTTTACGCTGAAGTTTGCAAAGCAAACACACAAACAAAAATCCGGAAAGCACGAAAGCACGACTAGACACAATTCTGATTTGAATGGATGGAGAGCCAAGATATTAATCTTGTGTATAACAAATACACAAATCATAAGAATAAGATTCAACACAACAAAAGATGAATTAAACTATGCAATTACGAATCAAAGAACATAACCTTGCTTTCAACCACCAAGTGGGATTTGCCATGGTCTAATAGTGAGGAGGAGGTTATGTTGTGGTGGTGGAGGCTGAGCTATGCAAGGAGAAAACAAAAAGGAAAAAAAAGAAGAGGAAATAAAATAAAAGTGGAAAAAAAAAGAGAGAAGGAAGCCATGGAAATAACCTAGAGCTTGTTGTATTTTCTTCACGCAAATGAAAATGAGAGGATGAGAACTTTTACGTGAATAAGAAATAAAAAGAAGGCGACTAGGGTTTCAAGAGATTTGAATGGCTAAGATGTAGGGTTTAGAAAATGAAAGGCTAGCAAATAAAAAGGCCAGTGAATGAGTGGGATTTATTTCCTATTTAATAAAATAAACTTACTGTAAAATATTTCAATCAGAAGAGGCAAAATGAGGAACTGAGATATTGAGAAGATTTTTATGTGATTTGATAGAGTAAATGCTAGGAAAACCAAGAGACAAGAAATAAAGAGAAAAAAACTTATACATATATTATTCCTAAATGCAAGTGAAATATGTGAATCATAATGGGAAATAAATTTTGTACTTGTATGGAAAAAGGAAATACACGGCTATAGAAGAGAAAAAAAGAGCTAAGGAGTTATGAATGCTAAGGAAACGGAAAGGCATAAGTTAAGGAGAAAAAACGTACAATATATTTTATTTTTAAATGCAAATGAAAAATGAGAGATGGGAAATAAATTTTGTACGTGAATTATGAAGTGGAGTGGATGGCAAGAAAAGATTTTGAACGGCTAAAGAGGAGTAAATGATAGAAAAACAAAAAGGCTAGGAAATAAAAGGTAAGAAATAAGGAGAAAGAAACACACATACATACATACATACATATATATATGTATATATATTATATATATATATATGATTCTTAAATGCAATTGAAAAGAGGGTATTTTGAGATGTTTGTACATGATTAATAAGAGCAATTCACGGCTATGAACGGTGAATGGCTAGGGTAAGTAATAAAGAGGGTAGGTAAATAAAAAGGCAAGCATTAAAGAAATGTAACGCATGTCTCCTTGATTTCTTCCAAGCCTTTTATGAAAAGATATACACACAAGTGAAATCCAATAAATAAAGTTTAGATAAACAAAATAGAAAAATAAAATAAAATAATATAGAAAATAAAAATATAGAAACGCACATAGAAAACTAGAAATTGAAATACAGTAAATAACTGCGTGTAAAAATGCTGTAATTTATCTGATTTAAAAAGTATAACTCAGAATTTAACGAAACGAAAAGCAAAATAGATATCATAAATATATTCTGCTTCAAAGAAAAAGATTAAAATTTGAAATTCAATTTTTTTTATATTTAAACTGAAAATTCAGATTTTGACCATAATATAAAATTTTCAAAAATCGTTTGTTTATTGCATTTGGAAAATAAATTACAAACAAATTCCAAACTTACATTGGAATAATTCTAAAAATTCACTTTTAAATGATTTAAAAAATCAAAATTTCAAATAAAAATTTAATTAAAAATATTCACAAAATTATGGGTTGTTACACCTTTCCCCTTTGAAACTCGAAAATGAATGTCGATGATGCGTGCACTCATCACCGAAATTATTTTCCAGCGACAGAGAGGGGAGTACAAAACTTATTTCTTTCCAAAATTTCATTAAAACAATTCTTTCAAATTATATTGAAATATTTATCTCAGAAAATACTTCTTATAATATTATTGTTATATCCCAAAATCATTTGAAAGAAATTTCCAAAAACCCCGGAACTTAAGTTCTAAATTTCCAAATTTCATTTATCTTATTTTCAAATCTTATTTCCAACCTATATTTATAATTTTCACTACCTAACAACCAACATATTACAACCAAATATATGTCATTTATAAATCATTATTATATATATATATAAATATACAATTTCATTTACCTACATTTCAAAACAAATATTGTGTCGGTCTGTCCTATTAAGTGTTTAGAAATCCCTATCGATGTCATAGCGCCCTATGCACCAACTAGAATTTATAAATACAAAACGGAACAAATTAACACAATATAAAACCTTTTTATAACACTAAAAAATACTCTCTCTCATATATATACTCTCAATGACTCATTCTAGGGTATTACTACCCTATTTTTAAAGAGTCAGACCCCACAATGCTAAGGTTATCGCTAAACCAAAGCTCTAATACCAACTGTAACATCCCGCCTTTTTGTACGTTTTAAGTAGACACACATTCCGACTCAAACCATACAGAAGGGCGAATTATTATTGGGGTGAATAAGAAAAAGCAGAGAAAGAAAAAAAACAAAACAGAATCTCGCAACGGAATGACAAAATATAATAATCAAAATAACAGTTCATGAAGTTGTTTATAAAACATTTGATTATACTTATACAATACAAAATCAGAGTTACACATATCAGAGATAAACAAATAATAATTCAGCGGAACCGTATGATGTAGTGGAATAATATAGTAAATAATAATACAATCTTTGTCTTCTTCCTCCAGAAACAAGTCTTCGAATCCTGAAATGTTCAGGCTGGCCCGAGTGAATTGAAAAGACAAAACACTCGAGTCAAAACTAAAAGGTCTTATGTAAGTCAAATCAATGATAAATAAATATGAGTGTAAACGGCGTCGGAGATGTATACGGAGTTTGACATCTCTTATCCAGTGTCTAACGTGAGTGCAGTAACTTAAGAGATGTTCGGGATTCACATCTCCTAAGGATCCGTTAAACTATCTACTATGTAATACAATACGCTATTATAATATGTCAATAATAATATAAACTATTAAAATAGTGTTAAGTCGTTACATTTTCCCCCTTAACACATTTTTATTTCCCATAGTCTATACAGTACCATAATCCCACCCGTCTGGACGTCGTCATAAGGCACTCCATAGGTATGGTACAAACCAAACTCGTAGAAGGCATGCTAGGGTAGGTGACACAACACAACTAGGTAATGCCAGGGTAGATATACTAATTACACTTCCGGACCGGTGGTAACGCATAGCAGCTACTGCCGCCCACCTCGGAACACACTCCCGAATAAAAAAATTGAGGGTGGCCACCAAATAAATCGCAAAGTCGAAATATAGTATAGATGGAATGTGCTCGATCGGAGGAATGACCTCACTTAGCCCGTCAATTGCTCTTGTTTTAGCCACCTTAAGCTAACTCATGGGAGTTAGGTCCATGTATATACCTTTCGGATCGTCACCACCATCCTACTTCATTCTGGAATCTCCACCACGTATATAGTTGTCAAAGTGGTTTTCGGTATCGACAGAGAGTATGCCGATATCCGATCCTGGTCTCTTTAACAACCAATCGCTTATTACACACCGGATGGTTCTTTTACATTTCCAAAATCATTTCATAATTGATATCAAAATATCATATTCAATTCAAATCATATCACTTTCGAAATCATTACTTACTTCCGAAATTATATCACATTGAAATCGTTGTTCGAATTTATATTTCCTTTCAAAAGTCATATTTCCAAAATATGCTAAACTCTAACTTCAAAATATCACATTAAACCAAATATGTTATTTAAATCCTAACTTAGGTTGTAACATCGTTAACCATATTCACTTAAAAATCGAGAATTTGAATATAAACCCATCCATTTTACTTAATTTGGAATTTAGAAGAAAATAGTTTTAAATAGTTATAGATAGTTAATATAGATTTAAAATAGATTAAATATAATTAAAATAGATTAAATAGCTTTAAAATAAATTAATTAGATTTAAAATAAGTTAAAACAGGTTAATTAGTTTAAATAAATTAAATGGTTTAAAATAGATTAAAATGATTTAATATAATTAATACAGGTTAAAATAGTTTAATACTTTGAAATCTTTATAATTAGAAATTTTGAAATAATATATTTTTAAAACAGTTTATAATAAAACATGAATTTGGAACTAATATCAAATTAAACTATTCATTTCATTCGAACACATTTGACCATTATAATGTCCCAAAACCCAATTTCGCATTTTCCGATTAAGAATTCTAAATAAATATTAAATTCAATATCGCTTAAATCCATGTTAAAACATCGATTTAATTACTCCAATTTCAACATATTTCAAAGTTATACTTCCACGATTTTTAATAACTCAATTTCGATAAACTTCTCTTGTATTTCAAATTCACTATACATTTCAATTTTTATTCCGTTAACCATTCCTTTAAAACAATTCAATCTTTTCATATAAAACTCGAAATTCGGAAAAAAATTCAATTCATATAAATCAGATTTTATTTCAAAAATATCATTTAATTCAAAGCAAAATTTAAGGATTCAAAATCATTTAAATTTAACCAATCCGGTGTCCGTATATAATTCTCTACCCTAAGGTCAAGTGATACAGATATTTATTATTTCAATCCAAAATTTAAAATTTAATATTTACGGATATATATCATTTCAATCGGCAGTCCCGAAAATATTAGATCCATAAAATCGCTCGAGTCTATCATTTCAATCTATAACGATTTTTCCTTAATCTAAAGATCATTCGGGTATGTATCGTTTCAACCCATAGGGAACTTGCAATATTTTACAATATAAAGTACAATGTCCAACCAGCCAAAATCAACAATCAACATCCATCACAATCATCATGCAAATCAATTAATAAATATCAATATAGAACTGATAATCAATAACAGGTATTTAACTAGCAATTTATATTAATTAATAAATTAAACAATGATTTAATTCAAATAAATTCAAATTAACTGAGATGATGATTTAAAATATACCAAACAGTCGTAAATAAATTTCTAATCACATCATAAATTTAATTTAACAAACATAAGAAATTTTAAAAGTTGTGAGTAGGTCAAAACACTCACCTTTGAATTTAAATCGAATTTAAATCCAATTTAAGCCCAAAATTCAAACAGTCTCTAAATTCATCCAAACTAGCGTCAAAGTGTCCGAATTTCTGATACGATCCCAATGGAGAAAACCATGCGTGGATCGGAGTTCGTATACAAAAGTTATATAGATTAGAACATTAAACGATTTGAATTAAAAATAATAAAATAATAATAAAATTAACGTACACAGTAGCCACGTCACTTGCCATTATTTATGCGTTCGAACCTTCCACCGCGAAAACCTAACAACCGCACTTGGTCAACTTTGACCAACGTTATCGCCGCCTACGAACAGAGGCGCCATGATCAGGCAGTCCCACCGGCCTTGCCACCCTAAACCGCGCCTACAACCACTGGATCAGAGCCTCCGGTCGTTCCCTCCGCGTTCGCTTTGAAATATTTAAAACTTTGAAATATATTGAAATTGAAATGTTTTATTTTGTGGTTCAAATCTGTCTTTGAAATCGATATAATTTGAAAGGGTTTATTGAGAAACTGAATTGAATTAAAATTGATGGTATGAGATTGGATTAAATTTGAATTTTGGAATTTGAGTTGAATTGGAATCGATTTGTGAAATTTAAGGAAGCTATTTTATTATATAAAGTATTTTTAAATTATATTTAAAACCATTTATATATTTTACTTTATAAATTATTTTGATGTAAACTATTTTAATATAAATCATTTTAATATATACTATTTTTAAAATAAACTATTTTATTTTATAAACTATTTTATTATATATACTATTATTAATATCAAAACTATTAAAGGAAAGTGTTATGATTTCAAAGTGTTATAATTTCCAAAGTATTATGATTTCCAAAGTGTTATAATTTCAAGTGTTTTGGTTTCGAAAGTGTTACAACTTTGAAAGTGCTATGATTTTGGAAATGGATATATTTGAAGTGAAAAATGATATCGTATTGATATGGTTTTGAAATGGAAATGATATTTTCGTTTTGAAGTATAAACTATTTTGAAATGATCGCGGTGTTATAATAATGTTTGGTTGTTAAAGAGACCGGGATCAGATATTGTCATACTCTCTGCCAATACCGAAAACCACTTTAACAGCCGTGTACACGATGGAGATTCCAGAATGAAGTAGGATGGTGGCGATGATCATATATGAGGTATATACGTGGACCTGACTCCCGTGAGTTAGCATAAGGTGGCTAAAACAGGAGCAATTGACGAGCCAAGTGAGGTAGCTCCTCCGATCGGACACACTTCTTCGATTGCCATTCTATTACTTTGTGATTTATTTCGTGCGCACCTTTGATTAAGGAGTGTGGCTCGAGGTGGGCGGTAGTGGCTGCTATGCGTTACCACCAGCCCGGAAGTGTAATTGGTATATCTACCCTGGCAATGCCTAGTTGTGCCGTGTCACCTACCCTATCGAGACCATTATGAGTTTGTTTTGTACAATACCTATGGAGTGCCCTCTGATGACGCCCAGTACAGGGGAGATTACGGTACTATATAGACTATGGGAATATATAAAATGTGTTAAGGGGGATATGGGTAACGCCTTAACGCTATTTTAGTAGTTTACTTTACTATAGACATTATTATAATAGCGTATATTACTACATAGTAGATAGTTCCACGGATCCTTAGAGGATGGTTATCCCAAACATCCTTTAAGTTACTTGTATTTCAGTTGATATTTCACTTGAGTTGGATTTATTGATATAAGAATGTTAATCCTGACTCGAATGTTTTGTGTTTTGCTTTACGCTCGGGTCAGACTGAGTGCCACAGCATTAGAGACTCACCTTTGGACTTGGAGCTTCGCTTGGAGATCCATCTATCTATTCAGCTTGCAGTTATTCAGTTGACTCTAGTGATATATTCTGATCTTGTATCTGACTATTGTATTGAGACTTCTATGTATTCGAGATTACGTGTATCTTGTTTTAACTCTAATATATATATATATATAGTAGCTTCATGAACTACTATTCTTTTGTTTCCGCTGCTTATTGTTATATTACTCTATGTCTGTGATTCTGTGATTTATTTATTTACTATATATGCTGAGTTTTGCCAAATATAAATTAACAATCTGATATTTTGAGCAATTCAAGTCTGACATGTGCGGATGCGAATGGTTGAAAATATCGGGATGTTACAAAAATAGAGTTAACTATTTCTAAAATACCATTCCGTATCTTAGAATAAATCCACCGTTTGATTTATTCTCCATATTATATGGTGATAGTTCCCTTTAATTTATAAACCACGTTTATAAATTCATACTTTTATTAACAATATACGATTTTACAAAATCTTTACTTCCTTTGTAAAATTACCACCTTTGTAAATTATCCAATTTACAAATTTCATATTTATAAATAAATCATAATATATGTGTGTAACGACCCACTATTTTGGACCATTCAAATCGACAATAATCCACACATGTCAGACTTGAATAATGCAAAATAACAGATTGTAATAAAATTTGGAGCAAATAAAATCATTCACAGAATCATAGACACAGAAATATCAGAATAACTCGCAGCGGAATTTAAAAATACCATAGTGGTTCATGAAGCCACTAAATACATAGTCTAAAATCAAATACAAAATACATAGTCTGAAACCCAATATAGTTCTGAAACAAGTACAGTAGAAATCCCAAATACACAAGTCTCTAAAACAAAAGCTGAAATAAGACAACTGAAACTGAAATAGGAAGATAACTAGATAGGCAGAATCTCCAGTGATTCCGAGCTCCAGAAAGGTGAATCCAAAGCTGTGAATACTCAGGCTGACCCGAGCGTAAAATAAAACATAACACTCGAGTCAGGATATACATACTTATACAATGTAAACCAACTCAAATGAACTGTAGTAAAGGTACAAGTAACTTAGAAGATGCTTGGGACCGCCCATCCTCTAAGGATCCGTTAAACTATCTACTATGTAGTAATATTCGCTATTATAATAGTGTCTACATAAGTAAAGTATAATCATATCGGAAAATAGCGTTAAGGGGATGGAGAACCTTAACGCGGTCGGATCTTAAAATCATAATCGTAGTAAAGCTCGGTATGGTAGGTGACACGGCACAACTAGGCAATGCCAGGGTAGATATACCAATTACGCACACGGACTGATGGATACGCATAGCAGCCACTACCGTTCCACCTCGAACAACATTCCCAAATCGGAGGATGGCCATCTAGTCAAATCAGTAAGAGTATAATATCGAAGGAATGTGTCCGAGAAAAGGTGCTACCTCACTGGTCCGAGATCGCTCCTGTTTTAGCCACATTATGCCCACTCACGGGAGTTGGGTCCACGTAATACCTTAAGGACGTCGCCACCATCCTACTTCATTCTGGAATCTCTACCGCGTACACGGTTGTCAAAGTGGTTTTCGGTATCGACAGAGAGTATGTCCATATCCGATCCCGGTCTCTTTGCCAACCAATCGTTATTATAACCCGTGGTTATAGATTTAAAACAATTTATCAAAATATACTTCGAATTAAACCATTTAAAAACAAAGTCATTATTCCTTTAAATCAATATTATATTTCCAAAATCTAACCCTTCGGATTCACTTATTCACTTAAACAAAAGCATTAAAATTTTCAGCTTCCACGGCATTTAAAAGTGTGGCGGTAAGTTATATTCGAAAACAATTTTATTTCAACAAAACAAAATTTATAATTGTTATATTAGTTCAGTTTAAACAAAATCATATTTCAGTCTACTGCAGTCCTTAACAAGTGCTACAGTAGCTTTTTATTTGTTCAAGTTCAATTTTAGTTTCTACTACAACAGCACTTACCAATTACTATCATAGCTTTAGTTCATTTTAGTCTTTTGGTTCATTTATAAAATCCACCACACTTAACAAGTGCTACAGATTCTACCTAGTTAAACTTAAAAATCATACATTTAAAATGTTCATTTTCAAACCTTTAACAATTTATTTAAAGGGAAATTTTACAAGTTAAAACCAAACTTACAAATTTGCTCATTTCGTTCATTTCAACATTTTAACTTAAACTCCATTTTTCAACCAATTTAAACTAAATTTCATTTCAATTTATTTAACTTAAGTTTCCATCTTTCTTTTTTTTTCAAAATTTCAAATTTAAGTTTCGTCTTAAAATCAATATTCCTCCATTTATTTATTTATCACATAGAAAAATCATTTCTATTTTAAATAAATCATTTAAAAATTCGGTTTAAATCAAATTAAATGTTATTACAATTTTTAAATTATTTAAAAATATTCAGAATATACATAAAAATAACCACGGGTCTGTATAATATTTTCTAGCCTAATTCAAGTGATACGGATACTATATCATTTCAATCCGTAATTTACAAAGAAAAATCCGGGTTTTATCATTTCAAACCCGCAATCCCAAGTAAATAAAATTTAATTGAAAATCGCTCAGGCCTATCATTTCAGCCCATAACGACCTTCCCTTATTCTAAAGTCCGTTCGGGTATGTATCATTTCAACCCATAGTGATTCTATTCTACAGGGAACTTGCAGTGTGATTTAACAGAATAGAATAACAGTAAAATAAGAACAGATATAACAGATGATACGATATGCAGTTTTAACAATTAACATCAACTATAAATAAATCACAGGTAGTTATAACATCATTTATTTATTTATTTATTTCTACACATTCAGTTGCGGTCGTTTCACAATCATATAAGTATAGATATTCGTGTGAGATTTACTCACCTCTACGGAGCTGGAGATTCGGAAAGAAAGAAGTACGATGTCAATCGAAAGCACGCGGATAGCACGATCAGTCGTTAGCGGATGCGCCAACTAGATTCAAACCAAAAGCACAGTAAATAATCAAATCTAAGATTGCACGAATAATGAATTTCAATGAAGCGATCAACGAAAAGTAACAGGTTAAAAATCAAAACAATAGCACGCCCACTTTGAAATACCGATAAAAAATTTTAAATTCGCAAAGTGGCAAAACAAAAAAATTTTCTTTTTAAAACAAAACTAGTAGAAAATAGGCTCGACTACAAGGTCAGATGCAACAAAATTTAAAATTTTAAAACGAAGTGTGGTCAGGCAAAATAACCTTGAAATAACAATGTACGTGACACGAATCATGCATTCAAAACCCAGAGTTGACATACCAATTCGATTCTTTTTTTTTCAAAACAACTAGTAAACTAAATCTTAGATACCAGACACGTGACAAACAAACTTCCTCATTTTTTTTCAATTGGCAGGTCTCGGCCGTACACATATCCAGCAATTTTAAACAAAACAAAAAGTGACAAACAACTTTGTTCATCATATATTTTCAAACAGAGGCTCGGAAATAAAAATAGACAGAGTACAAAATTTACAAAGGTGCAAAACAATTTTTTTTTCTCATTTCCCTTTTTTTTTCTCAATTGCCAGGCTGAGGAAAACAAATAAGAACAAGGCTCGGTCGGTTTGTTGGTCTCGGCATGGGTTCAGTGGTAGGGTCTGGGGTGGTCTCGCACGGAGGTGGTGGAGGAGGCAGGCTGGGTTCGTTCGGTGGTTGGCCTCGTGGTGGATAGGGTGGTTTCAGTCTGGAGTAGGGGGTGGTGGTCTCGGCAGAGGGCTGTGGTGACGTGGAGGTGGTTTCGGCATGGGGTTGTGGAGGTGGTTCTGGCGAAGGGTTGTCACGTGGTGGTGAGCAGTGGTTCGGCGTGGGGATCGTGACGTGCATGGAGGAAGTGGAAGGCGAAATGACGTGGGATAGTGGGGTTTCTGGGTGGTAGGCTTCAGATACCAAAGCTTTGAAAAAAATATAAGAAAAAAAATAAAATAAAAACAAAACGAAATGGAAATAAGGTAGAACAGCAGACAACAAAGCAAAGGCCACAAATTCATTATACAATGGACAAAAGAAGAAGGTAAGGAATTTTGCCACAGCAAACAGGGAAATCAAAAAGTAAAAATAAAAAAAAGAGGAGGTATGCTTACCCTATTAGATGCACACGAGATTCTGAACAAAAGCTACAGAGAAGGCTTTTTGAGGAATGAAAATTGTTGAACGAAACAAAAATGAACAGTTGTTTTGCTTTTTGTAGAAAGAAGGCAACGAAAAGTTTAGAACTGTAGGCAATGATATTAAGTTTGAACGAAACGTAAGGAAGATGAAGGGAAAAGTGGAATATTTCTTACGTGAAGTAAGGAAAGATTTGACTTTTCAAACTAATATATACAGCAGAAATTAAATGGACAATGGAACAATGCAAGTACAGTGTAACGCCCAAAGTAACGTACAACCGTTACTTGTTTCTCTTATTTAATAAATTTAAAAATGTTAACGGTTTCTTAAAATATAACGTATCTTTATAAATCAAAATTTAAAATAGCTATTATCATCGTTAATAAAATTTGATTCTAATGTAAAGTTAAGAACGGACAAAACGTGACGAAATGTAACGTTTTAAATTTTCGTTTTATACGAATTTCTACAATTTATATTTAAATTAATATTTCAAAATGTTTTGTTTTCAATTAAAATTTCGTTTAAAATCATCGGACTGTTACACTCTCCCCCACTCAAAGCTTTTCGTCCTCGAAAAGGAACAAAGAAGGAAAAACAAAGAAGATAAGACAGAATAGCAAAAGTACCTGAAATAAACAATTCCGGATTCGAAGCACGAATGCTCTCCTCCGTCTCCCAGGTGCAATCCCGTTCATCAGTGCTCCACTGCACTTTGACCAGGTTGACAGATTTTCTTCTTAGCTGCTTCGTACCTCGATCGACGATACGAAGTGGCTTCCTCTCAACAGTCAGATTTGTCTCGATATCCAAACTATCAAGGGCAGAAGGCTGAATAATAAGAGATGGATCATGCAGATAGCGACGAAGATGAGATACATGAAAGACGTTGTGAATTCCAGAAAATTTCTCGGGTAAATCCAGACGATAAGAAAGAGAACCAATTCTTTCCAAAATGCGGAAAGGACCGACAAATCTAGGAGATAGCTTTCCTCTACGACCAAAACGAATAACATTCCTTAAGGGAGAGACCTTAAGGAAAACCAAATCACCAACTGCAAACTCTAAACTCCGTCTTCGACGATCGGCGTATTTCTTCTGTCTATCCTGAGCAATCCTCATCTTCCTCTTAATCTCTTCGACTCTCTCTGAAGCTTCCAAAACCATCTCAGGACCAAGAACTAAACGATTACCGGATTCAATCCAACAAGAAGGAGATCTACAAGGTCGTCCGTAAAGAGCAGAAAATGGAGATGTCTCAATACTGGCCTGATAACTATTGTTATAAGTGAATTCGACAAGATGAAGATGATCTTCCCAAGATCCTCCATAATCAAGCACACAAGCACGAAGAAGATCTTCTAAAATCTGATTCACCCTTTCCGTTTGACCGTCGGTCTGTGGATGGTAAGCAGTGCTCAGATTTAGATGAGTACCCAAAGAATCCTGAAAGGCTTTCCAAAACCTACTAGTAAAGATAGGATCACGATCACAAACGATACTGAGAGGAACACCATGGAGACGAACAATCTCCCTCATGTAAATCTCAGATAAACTAGAAGCTGAACGGGTAGACTTGACCGGAATGAAATGAGCTGATTTGGTCAATCTATCCACAATAACCCAGATACTCTCGTTACCCTTCCTACTCCTCGGTAAACCATCAATGAAATCCATAGAAACTTGTTCCCACTTCCAATTGGGAATCTCAAGAGGCTGCAATAAACCAGGGGTCTTCTGATGATCTGCCTTGACTTGCTGACAAGTCGCACATCTATTGACGAAAATGGAAATATCTCGCTTCATACCTTTCCACCAATATAACTTCTTCATATCCTGATACATCTTGGTCACGCCTGGATGAATAGAAAGTCTGGACTGATGATTCTCCCGAAGTAACTCCTGTCTCAATCCATCAACATTCGGGACACAAATCCTATTATTAATCCTCAATACACCCTTATCGTCAATCTGAGCTCCATTACCATCAAGACTACTACCTCCAACTCTGCTTCGAACACTCTCCTTAATCAATCTAAGCATCTGATCTTCATCATGTCTAGCCATAATACGATCCACAAGAGGCGAAGAAGCAACAATCTGACACAACAAAGCTTTCTTCCTACTCAAAGCATCCGCCACTACATTAGCCTTTCCCGGTGTATAGTTGATGTCGAGGTCATAAGAAGCAAGGAACTCCAACCACCTAACTTGTCTTTGATTCAAATCTTTCTGAGAGAAAATATACCTCAAAGACTGATGATCTGTGAAAAGCTCGAACTTGGTACCCAACAGATGATGTCTCCAAAGCTTCAAAGCGAAAACAACCGCAAGTAACTCTAGATCATGGGCAGCATAATTTACTTCATGAGTCTTCAACTGTCTACTAGCATAAGCAATCACTCTACCATCCTGCATCAGAAGAGCTCCCAAACCTTCTCGACAAGCATCAGTGTATACCGTTAATCCCTCATCTCCATTTGGAACGGTAAGAACAGGTGCGGAAGTAAGCTTGTCTTTTAACTCATTGAATGCGGCTTCACACTTACTACTCCAAATAAACTTAGCATTCTTCCGAGTCAAAGCAGTGAGAGGTGCAGCAATCCGAGCGAAATTCTCAATGAATCTCCGGTAATAACCGGCGAGGCCCAGAAAACTACGGATATCAGTAGGAGTCTTAGGAGTTTCCCAATCCTGCACAGAATAGGGAAAAAAGAAGGATAATAGAAAGATAGAGTAAATTGAAATGAAAGAGAAGGAAAGAAAGACTTACATTGATCGCAGCGATCTTGACTGGATCAACTGAAACTCCATTACTAGAAACAATATGCCCGAGAAATCGGACTTCATCCTTCCAGAAATGGCATTTGGAAAATTTAGCTTTTAACTGATGCTTTCGAAGAGTCTCAAGAACAGATTTCAATTGTGACTCATGTTCTTCTTCAGACTTAGAGAATATGAGGATATCATCCACAAAGACTAGAACAAATTTATTTAGCACATCACGGAATACACGATTCATCAAGTCAACAAAGAAAGCGGGAGCATTAGTCAAACCAAAAGGCATGACTAACCATTCGAAGAATCCATTCTCAGTACGGAAAGCAGTCTTAGGAATACTTTCCTCGGCAACTCTGAGTTGGTGAAAACCTGTGGCTAGATCAAGCTGAGAGAAAACAGTAGCACCATAAAGCTGATCAAACATGTCATTGATGCGAGGCATTGGATATCTATTTTTCATAGTGAGTTTGTTCAACTCCCTATAATCAACACACATCCGAAGAGAACCATCGGACTTGGTGACAAAAACCACCGCAGCTCCCCATTCAGAAAAACTAGGTCTGATCAGACTCTTGGAAGATAGGTCTTCAATTTGTTTCCTTAACTCAACCTTCTCGCGGGGTGCCATTCTTCTAGGAGGAAGAACTATAGGTCGAGCTCCAGGAATGAGGTCAATGCGGAAATCAATTTCCCGCTTGGGAGGTAAAGCAGTAACTTCACCAAATACATCCGGGTAGTGATTAACTACACGGGTCGACTGAAGATCATCAATAGAAGCATCAAGAGAAAAGATAAAGCTACCAGCATAATCATGAGGCATACGGCCTTGAATAAACAAAGAATTTCCTCGATCATCCTTAAGAGAAACAATTCGGGATTTGCACGAGATACGGGCATCGTGTCTATCAAGCCAATCACTTCCAAGCAGCAAATCAAAAGCATCGAAACCAAGGATATAGAAATCGCCACTAAAACTATGATCGGAATGGAGGAGTTTCACATGTTTACAAATCTTATTAAGATTTGCAGGACCACCAATAGGATTAGAAACACATAGAGGAACAGAAGCATACTCAGGGGAAAGGAGATGTTCAAACTTATTACACAGGTCATCAGAAATAAAACTATGCGAAGCACCAGTATCAAATAAAACACGAACTGGATGATGAAATAAAGTAAAGGTGCCTTGAAGAGTACCTTGACTATCGCTAGGAGCAGGAGTAGGTGCGGGAGCAGGTGATGAAGCAGAGGTGACAGCAAATACGCCAGATGGCTTTCCCTTCTGATATAAAGGACAGTCCTTCCTAAAATGACCCGGCTGAAGACAAACATGACAAAGATCATTCCTGGTAACCTGGGATGGAGGAACATCAGCACTGGACGGATTAGGGCAACTATTGGCATAGTGTCCCTTTTGGTCACATTTGAAGCAAGTAATGGAGGAAAGATCAATAGGGTGTCTCTGAGAAGGAGCAGATGCTGAAGATCCCAAGCCCGCATGTTTGATCCAATTCTTCTTCTGCTGGTGGAAGTTGGGCTTTCTCTTCTTGGAATTTGCAGAGGAAGATTGTGAGACATGAGTACCAGAAGTAGCAGGACCCTTGGAAGTAGGGTTCTCATAGCGGATAGCCATATCCATGAGCTCAGTAAATGTGCCATGAACATGTGAAATAAGGCGATCGTAGAACTCTGGGCGAGCTCCAGAAATGAACTTCTCGTTCTTCTTTAGCTGAGTGTCGATAAGACCAGGACCGAATTTTGAGAGTTCATTGAACTTCCGTTCATACTCTGAGAAGGACATGGTACCCTGCTTGAGGTCCATGAATTCACGGTAAAGCTGAGATTTCCCGGCTTCGGGCATCCATTTTGCCACAAAAGCCTCCCTGGAAAGAAGATACAGAAACTGAACTTAAGATGAATTCGAAAAGAAAGGAAATGGGGAAAAATTCAAGTTAACTCAAAGGATACCTGAACTGCTCCCACGAAAGATCACCTTCGTTAGTGTGAGTCGTAACAGACTCCCACCAATCTAGGGCTGACTCTTGCAGCTGCCACGCTGCTAACTGACGCTTCTGGGCATCAGTGATCTCTAAACCAGTAAAGATTCTTTCCAACCTTCTTAGCCATTGCTGGGCTTCGATGATACTTTCTGAACCGGTGAACTTAGTGCCACCGAGCTGAGAGAATTCTTTGCAAAGGACTGTAAACTTAACGGGTGCAACAGGTGGAGGAACTGGGGCAATACCACGACCCCTACCTCTAGTATTTCCATGATTCATCCTGGAAATATCAAGAATTAATTTAGGACAAGGTACAAAGAAGACTAAGATAAGTTAAGATAAAAACACGATAAGGTCACTTGGGTGAATATCCTAATAACAAAATTCCTAACAAGGTAGATACGGAAAGAAGGAAGTTTAGAAAATTTCTTCTTAAAACAAGAAAACTTTATATCAAAATAATCTTTGAAAAATCATTTGAAAAATCATTTTAAAATCATTTTATACTTTGAAAAATACGTTCACTCACAAGGAAATGATTCTGAGTTTGATTTCACTCATTCTAGGGTATTTCTACCCTATCTCTAATGAGTTTTGCTCCATAGGCTAAGGTTTGCCTAAAACCAAAGCTTTGATACCAAATGTAACGACCCACTATTTTGGACCATTCAAATCGACAATAATCCACACATGTCAGACTTGAATAATGCAAAATAACAGATTGTAATAAAATTTGGAGCAAATAAAATCATTCACAGAATCACAGACACAGAAATATCAGAATAACTCGCAGCGGAATTTAAAAATACCATAGTGGTTCATGAAGCCACTAAATACATAGTCTAAAATCAAATACAAAATACATAGTCTGAAACCCAATATAGTTCTGAAACAAGTACAGTAGAAATCCCAAATACACAAGTCTCTAAAACAAAAGCTGAAATAAGACAACTGAAACTGAAATAGGAAGATAATTAGATAGGCAGAATCTCCAGTGATTCCGAGCTCCAGAAAGGTGAATCCAAAGCTGTGAATACTCAGGCTGACCCGAGCGTAAAATAAAACATAACACTCGAGTCAGGATATACATACTTATACAATGTAAACCAACTCAAATGAACTGTAGTAAAGGTACAAGTAACTTAGAAGATGCTTGGGACCGCCCATCCTCTAAGGATCCGTTAAACTATCTACTATGTAGTAATATTCGCTATTATAATAGTGTCTACATAAGTAAAGTATAATCATATCGGAAAATAGCGTTAAGGGGATGGAGAACCTTAACGCGGTCGGATCTTAAAATCATAATCGTAGTAAAGCTCGGTATGGTAGGTGACACGGCACAACTAGGCAATGCCAGGGTAGATATACCAATTACGCACACGGACTGATGGATACGCATAGCAGCCACTACCGTTCCACCTCGAACAACATTCCCAAATCGGAGGATGGCCATCTAGTCAAATCAGTAAGAGTATAATATCGAAGGAATGTGTCCGAGAAGAGGTGCTACCTCACTGGTCCGAGATCGCTCCTGTTTTAGCCACCTTATGCCAACTCACGGGAGTTGGGTCCACGTAATACCTTAAGGACGTCGCCACCATCCTACTTCATTCTGGAATCTCCACCGCGTACACGGTTGTCAAAGTGGTTTTCGGTATCGACAGAGAGTATGTCCATATCCAATCCCGGTCTCTTTGCCAACCAATCGTTATTATAACCCGTGGTTATAGATTTAAAACAATTTATCAAAATATACTTCGAATTAAACCATTTAAAAACAAAGTCATTATTCCTTTAAATCAATATTATATTTCCAAAATCTAACCCTTCGGATTCACTTATTCACTTAAACAAAAGCATTAAAATTTTCAGCTTCCACGGCATTTAAAAGTGTGGCGGTAAGTTATATTCGAAAACAATTTTATTTCAACAAAACAAAATTTATAATTGTTATATTAGTTCAGTTTAAACAAAATCATATTTCAGTCTACTGCAGTCCTTAACAAGTGCTACAGTAGCTTTTTATTTGTTCAAGTTCAATTTTAGTTTCTGCTACAACAGCACTTACCAAGTACTATCATAGCTTTAGTTCATTTTAGTCTTTTGGTTCATTTATAAAATCCACCACACTTAACAAGTGCTACAGATTCTACCTAGTTAAACTTAAAAATCATACATTTAAAATGTTCATTTTCAAACCTTTAACAATTTATTTAAAGGGAAATTTTACAAGTTAAAACCAAACTTACAAATTTGCTCATTTCGTTCATTTCAACATTTTAACTTAAACTCCATTTTTCAACCAATTTAAACTAAATTTCATTTCAATTTATTTAACTTAAGTTTCCATCTTTCTTTTTTTTCTTCAAAATTTCAAATTTAAGTTTCGTCTTAAAATCAATATTCCTCCATTTATTTATTTATCACATAGAAAAATCATTTCTATTTTAAATAAATCATTTAAAAATTCGGTTTAAATCAAATTAAATGTTATTACAATTTTTAAATTATTTAAAAATATTCAGAATATACATAAAAATAACCACGGGTCTGTATAATATTTTCTAGCTAATTCAAGTGATACGGATACTATATCATTTCAATCCGTAATTTACAAAGAAAAATCCGGGTTTTATCATTTCAAACCCGCAATCCCAAGTAAATAAAATTTAATTGAAAATCGCTCAGGCCTATCATTTCAGCCCATAACGACCTTCCCTTATTCTAAAGTCCGTTCGGGTATGTATCATTTCAACCCATAGTGATTCTATTCTACAGGGAACTTGCAGTGTGATTTAACAGAATAGAATAACAGTAAAATAAGAACAGATATAACAGATGATACGATATACAGTTTTAACAATTAACATCAACTATAAATAAATCACAGGTAGTTATAACATCATTTATTTATTTATTTATTTCTACACATTCAGTTGCGGTCGTTTCACAATCATATAAGTATAGATATTCGTGTGAGATTTACTCACCTCTACGGAGCTGGAGATTCGGAAAGAAAGAAGTACGATGTCAATCGAAAGCACGCGCATAGCACGATCAGTCGTTAGCGGATGCGCCAACTAGATTCAAACCAAAAGCACAGTAAATAATCAAATCTAAGATTGCACGAATAATGAATTTCAATGAAGCGATCAACGAAAAGTAACAGGTTAAAAATCAAAACAATAGCACGCCCACTTTGAAATACCGATAAAAAATTTTAAATTCGCAAAGTGGCAAAACAAAAAAATTTTCTTTTTAAAACAAAACTAGTAGAAAATAGGCTCGACTACAAGGTCAGATGCAACAAAATTTAAAATTTTAAAACGAAGTGTGGTCAGGCAAAATAACCTTGAAATAACAATGTACGTGACACGAATCATGCATTCAAAACCCAGAGTTGACATACCAATTCGATTCTTTTTTTTTCAAAACAACTAGTAAACTAAATCTCAGATACCAGACACGTGACAAACAAACTTCCTCATTTTTTTTCAATTGGCAGGTCTCGGCCGTACACATATCCAGCAATTTTAAACAAAACAAAAAGTGACAAACAACTTTGTTCATCATATATTTTCAAACAGAGGCTCGGAAATAAAAATAGACAGAGTACAAAATTTACAAAGGTGCAAAACAATTTTTTTTTCTCATTTCCCTTTTTTTTTCTCAATTGCCAGGCTGAGGAAAACAAATAAGAACAAGGCTCGGTCGGTTTGTTGGTCTCGGCATGGGTTCAGTGGTAGGGTCTGGGGTGGTCTCGCACGGAGGCGATGGAGGAGGCAGGCTGGGTTCGTTCGGTGGTTGGCCTCGTGGTGGATAGGGTGGTTTCAGTCTGGAGTAGGGGGTGGTGGTCTCGGCAGAGGGCTGTGGTGACGTGGAGGTGGTTTCGGCATGGGGTTGTGGAGGTGGTTCTGGCGAAGGGTTGTCACGTGGTGGTGAGCAGTGGTTCGGCGTGGGGATCGTGACGTGCATGGAGGAAGTGGAAGGCGAAATGACGTGGGATAGTGGGGTTTCTGGGTGGTAGGCTTCAGATACCAAAGCTTTGAAAAAAATATAAGAAAAAAAATAAAATAAAAACAAAACGAAATGGACATAAGGTAGAACAGCAGACAACAAAGCAAAGGCCACAAATTCATTATACAATGGACAAAAGAAGAAGGTAAGGAATTTTGCCACAGCAAACAGGGAAATCAAAAAGTAAAAATAAAAAAAAGAGGAGGTATGCTTACCCTATTAGATGCACACGAGATTCTGAACAAAAGCTACAGAGAAGGCTTTTTGAGGAATGAAAATTGTTGAACGAAACAAAAATGAACAATTGTTTTGCTTTTTGTAGAAAGAAGGCAACGAAAAGTTTAGAACTGTAGGCAATGATATTAAGTTTGAACGAAACGTAAGGAAGATGAAGGGAAAAGTGGAATATTTCTTACGTGAAGTAAGGCAAGATTTGACTTTTCAAACTAATATATACAGCAGAAATTAAATGGACAATGGAACAATGCACGTACAGTGTAACGCCCAAAGTAACGTACAACTGTTACTTGTTTCTCTTATTTAATAAATTTAAAAATGTTAACGGTTTCTTAAAATATAACGTATCTTTATAAATCAAAATTTAAAATAGCTATTATCATCGTTAATAAAATTTGATTCTAATGTAAAGTTAAGAACGGACAAAACGTGACGAAATGTAACGTTTTAAATTTTCGTTTTATACGAATTTCTACAATTTATATTTAAATTAATATTTCAAAATGTTTTGTTTTCAATTAAAATTTCGTTTAAAATCATCGGACCGTTACAATGTGCCTATATACATATATATCACTTTTATACAATTTCTTTTTAAAACATGTCCCTTTGTTATAAAAGATGGACTTATTCTCCAATATTTAAAAATCTATATTTGCAGTTTCGGAAATCTCTATTTAGAATATTTTATAAAACCATAAATTTATAATCTCTAAAAATCAACTTTTATTTTAGAAAAATTATTAAACATATAATATTTCCAAAACCAACTTTGAAATCCCGCTTAAATCAAATCATTATTTATAGTATTTAATATACCAAAAATAAAGCCCAGTGCTACTAAAGCACTAAATAAAAAATCATATTCATGTCATCCAATATAACATCCAACATATCATATATCACAATATATATGAAAATAAAATCAACAGTGTGAGGAATCCCGTTGGATCCCTCCAACCTTTCCCCCTGCATCAAATACAGTATATAATCAAATAATATAAAAATCAACTACTAAGAGGCGGAATTCGTATACAAATGGTCATCCGCTCTTACACGGGAACGTAATAGGCTCTCATCCGCTCTAGGGGTGGGAATATATCCAAACCAACAATATAATTTAGTATATTATCCAAACAATCAGTAATGATCAGAAATAAATTTTAAACGTCCAATAATAATATTTATTGACTATGTAAATTTTCTGATTAACCAAAAAGGTGAGATTAACTCATATTGATTTTAATTGTCGTCAAACATTTTGTTTTTGAATTAAAATTGAACGAATGTTAAATTTTAACTCAAAATTCCAACTAGCTCGAAATCCATCTAATCTAATTCCATAGCATAGTGGTCGCTGGTACGAATGCAACGCAACTTGTCGCGCTCGAAACGGACCTCGTATGAATTAAATATGGATTAACTAACATTTGATATAATTAATTTAAAATTAACTTAAATAATTAAAAATTTTAAATCAATTACCCTTCCTCCCTCTAGTATACACTCAAAATTGCGATCCCCCCAGGCCCGCTACTTTCCCGCCTCATCGCCGCTGCTTGGAGCGTCGGACCAGCATCGCATTCCACCTGGAGGAACCCATGCTCCCCTTCTTCGATCGAACCCAGCCTCGACCTTTGAAATTCCACCCTTGCCAAGAAATCGACCGCGACAGCGCCGCCGAACACAGCCCAAATTCAACCTCCATGCCTCACCGCGACCTCATCCACCATCACCGATCAACTCCCCTCCCTCTCGTCGTCCTTTTCTTAGTTGACAACGTTGGCTAATACAGCTTCTAACATGGCGAATGAATCGTGGCCGTTGGATTGAAGAGGGTTTTAAATTTAAATTTTTGCGAACATTTCTCTCTGGTAACACACAACTTTAAAAAGAAGCAGTGGCATGGGCACGACGTGGGCGATATGGACAAACATTCTATTATTCATATTTTTATATTTTAAAATATCCATCCAACGTACTTAAAAATCTCGGACTCCAAACGAGGCGTGCTACCTGGCGTTCTATATGTTATACCCATATTCCGAACACATTGGAACTAGTCTCGATGCCTAGTTCTACCATATATATAAGATAGCTTTTCAAACCCAATTATTTATATAAATTTCTTTAATTAATTTCTACGCCTTTCGACCTCGCACGCCCAAACGATACATCCAATCATCACATAATTCGACAGCATACTATAACATACTATTACGAATCCAATGAAATTGGTTTCATCGAAATCCGAGATAGTGCTCAAAAGGCTATTTTTACTCGTTAATTAAAACGACTAATTTCCAAAGTTAAATCACTTTTTAAATCCAAATTAAAAGTTCACTATCTTCCTTCATTCAACTTCTTGAAATTAGTTCAAGATTCAATTATTTAAACAATTTCAATATTAAATTCAATAATTTAATTATCAAATAAATCTTTATATTTCAAATCCAAGTTATTTAACTTACAAAAATAACTTTTCAATATTTAAAATAAATTAAATATTCCAAATTTGAATGACTGTAATTCTAGGTCGTTACATTAATTTACAATCACACTCAACCAACACTTATAAAATTAATCACATCATAAACCAAGATTTCAACCAAAAAATTGTACCACATTTTAACCAACATATAATAGTTTAAAACTTTTAATTTAAAAACTAAAAGTTTACTCACCAAAGTTTAGAAAACTTAAAATAACTTTGCAAACTTGACTTAGGACCCCTAACATCTTAAAATAGGCTCGGCCTAGGGCATGCACGGCTTGGCCATGATAAGAACAAGTATGTGTGGGCTTGACTAGGAGAGGTTGCGGTACCTCGGATAAGATTGAATTCACAAAACCGGACCAAATAATTAGTCATATTCTCTTAGATTTTTAGCTATATTACCCCAAAATTTTGAAAAGTGCTCAAAATATAAGTTTTTGAAAATTCTTATCTCTATAATTTCAGAAAAAGAATCACTCAATTTCGATTTTTTTTAGGATGATATGGTCAAAAGAAGAAGAGATAACTTCGGACTAGAAAATCCAAGTCTAGAAATAGGTCTGAAAGAAATGCATTTTTGACATGGATAAGATCAAAATTTAAAGAAGTGGTACAAATGGAAGTTGTAGCCACTAGAATTTTACATTGTTTAAAAAAGGAATTTCTCCAATTTTATCGAAGAAGTGGGAGATATGATAGAAAGAAGAGGAGGAAAAATTGAAGGAGGAAATGGCTATTTATAAGCAAGAAGAAAAGGTAAATTACCTAAACATCCCTTGTCCTTTACCCTCCACCACTTTGTGTCACTTCACCAAGCTCGTCCCCACTTCTTGTATTATGCTCCAACATCCATTTAATGATATAGTACTTATGTCCCTTCATGTTTGAAAAATCATTATATATATATATATATATTTCTTCTTTTTTTTACTTTTCTTAAAATGACACATCAATTTTTTATAACTTTATATATATCAAAATTTATTCTAACTTGCATATAAATCTGTAAATGTACTTGAATATATTTTCATTAGATTTTACAACGTTTTTGATAACTTTTAGCCGATGAAAAGTCGAAAATTTGGAAAACGAATTCATGTCACATTTTCTGTTTTTCATCGAACTATATATTTTTGTAAAATAAATTTGAAAACTATTTCACCATCCTTAATTATTATTTAAAAGATTTTTATTTTCACTATAATATCTATTATTTTAATATTTATAATTAATTAAATATTCGCAAATCAAAGCACTGAAATTCTGGGTCGTTACAATGCAAGTAACTATTAATATATGAATGGCAGAGGACAACTTTATATTAAAGATTGAAAATCTTTAATATACTTAATTAAGTGATATCGAATTATGGAATAATGTATTTCTTTTGAAATACCCTCGTGATTCAAGGATCAGACACATCTTAAATCACGATATACATACTACACGTATGTATTTATTCCTTAAATTTAACTAGGGTTTCTTATTGTTCCACCTTTTATTATACATTAGTATTATATAAATTTTAATTATTATATAACTATTACAATTTAGTTAATTACATAACCGTCTTATGTATGATCTTATATTAATATTATTAATTAAACCTTAATTAATTAACACTTTAATTAATTTTACATAATTCAATTAAACATTTTATATTGAATATATGTATACTATAACATTTATAGATATACATACATATCTTTATATATGTGTATTACATTATTTATTAATTAACATTTAATTAATTTATTTATTTAAAAAATTAATTTATTATTTTAATTTCGAAAATTTTATATATGCTTACATCACCTTAAACAATTGAAGGTAATGTAACATATATCATTATATATGTTATATATAATTTAATTAATTAACCATTTAATTAATTTATCTAATTTATTAATCCAATTAACAATTAATTAATTTTAGAAAGTAATTTATAAATTTCGAAAAAAAAATTGAAAATCGTATTATAACATTTATAATATACTTCTAATTTTAAATTTAACTTTTAAGTTTTAAATTTTAATTGTAAATTTCTAAATAGATTATAAAATTTATCCCAATGCCCAAATTAAAATTGGGCATTTTCTATTAAGGATAACCTTGGGCTCACTTCACCATCTAGGCCAGGCTAGTAGTCAGGTAGGATAGGGTACTTGATTATCCAAACCCAGCCTAGACACTACCTTTCGAAACACAATAATAATTGGATAAGCTTAATTAGTTGGTCCTAACATAACTAATTTAGACCGCATAGACTATTGGACTCTAATACCATTGTCGAAACTGGGCTAGTCAAAAGTGGGTAAAACAGATAGACTTCTGGAAATATTCCTACTTTGGATTTTTTAGGCCGATGAAATCTAAAGGTATATTAGATCTAATCTAATATAGTTTTAAGTATTATCATATTTTATTTAAATTGTTTAAATGGAGTTTGAATTTAATTTAAATTTTAATCTATGAATGTAAATACACCCATTTTAACGACCCAAAATTTTAGGCATTAAAATTTGAAATATTTAATTAATTTTAAATAATGAAATACTTGTTTTACGTGTTAAACAACTTACATGTCACATCCCGAAATTTTCGACTTTCGAAAATTCGACATCGATACTCACTTTTATCGACTGCCGAGCAATCGAGTGCCGGAAACTCCAATAGTGAGGGTTTTTTTTTTTGAAAGAAGAAAACGTAGAAGAAGAAGAAGATAGAAGAAAAAGAGAAGAAAGAAAGAAGAAGAACAACAGAAAACACATCAGAACAGAAAACAATATCAGAATCTTACACATCGCAGCGCAACAATATACAATAGATAATTACTAGTCTTTTTAAAACAAAGAACTATATCATTTTATACATACATCAATCATCAGAGTCAATATACAACAATGGACAGTTATATAACTTGTCCTCATACAGAATACACAGCGGAATAAATACTATCAGATACAAATACTACGTCTCGTCATCCACCTTATCTCCAAGCTCCAGAATATCCAGAATATCCTGATAATCTAACTCTAGACTGCCCGTGTGGAAAATTTGTGGGCACCCAGAGTTTAGAAGGGAAACAATAAACTCCGAGTCAGTCATGGTGACTGGTGTGAGATCGTAAAACAGTTATTCTTTAAAATAAACAACAGGATAATTTTAAAGTCAATTCGCAATGCTTTTGGAAAATGGAACTACCATAAGACCTCCCACCACACACACAATGCAAACGCAGACTTGGAGGAGATTTCTTCTTATGATAGTCAAAGATGCTTACTACGCAAAAATCAAATTCTTTTTGATATTATTATTAGTGCATAGTGGAAAACATTTCGAAAGTAGAATATAAATCTTAGCCAGCATAGGTACCATTATATTATGCCTGCTATAGCTGCCTCCTGAGGAGACAGGTTATACAATTGAAATCGTAAAGGCTCGTATTGTTTCTTTGGATTTCCAACAAATGGTCAGGCTAAGGAACTTCCTATCCACGATGGGTACGTCCTTGGAATAGACGACCCGAGAACCTAACCGGATCTCTGCCAACACAAGGTCGGGTTACCTCTGCAAAAATAGGTAACTACTGACACGCGTATGCCATCCCCCGATCGTCACCGATCTTCCCGAGGATCCCCGATTTCCAACAAACCACAAAGTAATAAGAACTGTGCAGCAACCACAGAGGTTAAGTATCTGGGCTCCATACCATGATACCACCTTTATCCAGAAGGAATGACATACACTAAGGGGCGCTACTCCCTAGAACCTTGCTGCATTCGTCCTGTTTCGACCATTTCTGGGGTGTGAGGCTCGATGAAGTCTCGTCCACAAAGCTACGCTTTCTCAAAAAGCCCTGCTTCGGGTCAAACAAAATGATCAACCTATGATCACAAAGATATAAGATCAAACAAATGATCATATCACAAATGATCAAACACTGATCATTTCACAGCAACACTCAGTATGCCACGTTACCAAATTGGGATATATCGCTGATGAATTTCAACTACATAACCTCTGAGCTCGTACGTCTCAGAGAAGGGTGTTAAGCTAAGAGAATAAATTCTCCGCCACCAACAGAAATGTATTTGAAAGAAATCAGCTTTATATCTCAAATTGTAACGTCAGACACACAATCCATACAAGTCTGTTCCGGGATCGAACAGAACCGAAGGCACTTCTCACGAAGCCCTTGCACATCCGGATAGTTTTCAATCACGTCAGGACTTCCCGTCACTAAGGGTGATAAAACCTCTAAACCGAGGATCAGTCGGTGTAGAGTAACTCGACGGTAATCCTTCCGTTTTCAAAAATATCCGATCTTCAACACCGGTCTTCACATGCGATTCATAACGACGTATCACATATTCGGAATGGGTTATACGACCCCATGGTCCTTTCCCGGTTAACCCGAATAGTGAGCGTTTATTTAAAAATAAGTGTGGCATTCAAATTCATCCAATTCACAACAAATACCTATCTAAAGGTAATTATTGATAGTCGGTTATTTAACTATCAATAAAGATGCGCAACATCATCAGATTCCAAATAATTTTCCAAATTATTTCATCTTCAAAAATATCTTTATAAAATTTTCCACACTTAACCATTTGAAAACAATTTCAAATATTCACTTTTCAATTTATCTTTAAAAGATAAAAACTCAAACAGTTCATTTCACATTGGGAAAAGCATTTCCATACTTATTTAAAAATAAGTAATTCACAAATCATTTATTTTCAACACTTAGAAAATATTCGATATACTTAAAATCAAAATTAAGTATATATCTCATTCTTTAAGGAAATCATTCTTAAATCACATTTATTTGAGTCAAAACGAATGTTGCGTAAAACATCGTTACGACGACTCGAAATCACCAGTATAGGGATTCGAAATTAAAATAGATATATAAATCCCAATACTGCATAAAAATATTTCCTTTCGGAAATCATTTACTATAACAACAGTGTTATAGTCTACCATTTCCTTATTTTTCTCGAAAACGTCTATTTCAACAATGAATGTTGAAATCTATGTATTCGATACTTAACACGTTTTAAAACATCTTTTAAAACAGTTACTTCATTTTTATAATATCGCTTTCCCAAAACCATATCCATTCTACTTCAAGATATATATTCACTGTCCAAAATCGTGAATATACTTCACTAATCACATTTCACTATTTAATTCATCAAATTCAATTTATTTCGAACTTATAAAACAACGCTTATAAATTCCATTTCTGTTTTATAACAACTTCGGTTTATAAATCTCCTTTTATTAATTTCTATAATACACTTATTAAAATAAGTGATTTCAGATTTATAAAACAACGTTTATAAATTCAACCTTATATTTCACAATAACTTTGATTTATAAATCCCCTTTATTAACAAGTTCGATCAATACTCCCTTTAAAGGTAAAAATCCAATTTTATAAGTTAATTTCTTATAAATCTTACATTCTACAATTTCATTCATTTTAACTTCACAATTTATAAATCTATAAATTTCATTCTTTTTACTTACAATTTATACATCTATAAATTTCATATCGATTTAACTTTATAATTTATACATCTATAAATTTCATATCGATTTTCCAAATTCGCTTCAATTAACCAAATAAATTTCTAATTGGACTTCCCACTTATTTCTTTGTCTCTTTCAATATATTTAAAAATCCAAATTTAAATTAATTTCTTCAATTTAAAATCACTGTTTTATGAAATCCATTTATTTAGCATTTTCACTTTATTCTGGAATTTATTCGATAAGATTATAAAAACAGCTTTTATACTTTTAAATTCTTTTCTTCAAAATTTCTTCAATTTCAAAAATTGATTCACTTAGAAATTTTCTACTTGAATCTCAAAAATTCAATTTCGTTTATCTTTGGATTGAAACTGAGGGATGGATATTGAAGAGAAGAAGAGGGATGGTAATGAAGCACGGGGGTATGGGTTACACGATAATCTCGTGATGCTCGGCGTGAACAACGGGGAGAAAACGTGGGATATTTATAATTTTTAAATCTTAAAATTAAACTGAATTCAATTTCATTTCAACGCGTTTTGCAACCATACGGTCACATATCAACTCCGAAAAATATGAAATTGGAAATCCAGTAATAATACAATATTACGGACCCAATGGAACTGGTTTCGTCGAATTCCGAGACTGCGCCTCGGACGGCTATTTTTAAATATCGATTCGAACGACTTAATTTCAAAACTGAACAAATCGTTTTCAAATTCGTTTCTGAAGCTTCTGTGATCTTTAGTATAATAAATACGAATTTTAAAAGCTTTCAGATTATTTTTAATCAGCTTAAAATTGAAGATTCAAATTTTTATTCAGCATTCAATAGATTAAATTTTATAATTTAATCGCCAAATTCAGAGTTATATCGGGGATTCAAATTAAATCATCGTTCAAATATTTAAAATTAATTAAATATTCTCAATTAAATTTGGTCGAAATTCTGGGTCGTTACAGACTTCCCTCCTTAAGAGAATTTCGTCCTCGAAATTACAAGTTAGGAAAAATGGTCCTTAACTCGTCTATTATCTTTCACAATCCAATAGTTTTATCAATTTATCACAACAAATCTTTCTACTAAAGATTCGTTATTAATTCAACTAAATTTTCAACTTCAATTACCCATTTCAAACAACATTGTTTAACTTCTAAATTCAAATTCGAGTTTAAATTCAAATTTTAACTTCAAAATTTTCTAAAAAATTTTCTAACACTCGAAATTTTCGAAAAATTTCGCCAGCGTCTCCTTTGCGCGGCTAATACGGCACGACTACAAAACGTCCCTACGGACTCTCAGATTTCAAGAAGAAAAAGAAAAAGCCAAGCGGCTAGACAAGAAATCAGCAAAAACTCATATTATAATTCAAATACATACCTTTTTCGAGCGATTCGAATTATCTGTGAAATAAATTTTCCAATCCCTTTATACACCTGTATATCCTACTAGCCATTATATCTAGTTACAGCATTCAATCATTTTGCAAATTCGATTACAAATTTTCAATATATACTTCTTATATCCTCTTTAAATTCGCTATTGAAGTTACATATTCAATTTCGTTCAATTTTTCATTTCACATTCATTTGAACTTATAATTCACATTTTCAATTCTATTGGAATTTAATTTATCTTCATTTATAATCATTAAATTTAATTCGTTCAAACCTTATCCATTTGGTCAATAATCAATTAGCTTCACTTACTAACTTTCAGTTTAATACTTCATTTATCAAATTCAATTCCAGTTCTATTTACTTTCAAATTCAAAATGAATTTAACATTCAATTTCATTTTCTGGCACTTGCAATCGCAATTTATTCATTCATTCACTAATTCATTCATTTTTCAATTTGAATCTCATTCTAATCAAATTTCAATATTCTATAAGTTATCAACTTATTTACATCTTGATTTATACAATCATTTATACATTCACATTCATAATTTTTTTGTTCATATATGAATTTATTTCCTTATACTTTCAATTCACATTTATAGATTTCATTTGTTAATGAACTTTAATTCCAATCACAATTACATATTTTACATTAACAATTTCTATTTGTATAAGTTATCAATTCAATCATATTCCATAAATATTCTTATAAAGTATTCCAGAGTCCTTTCAACCTTTCAAAACCATTTTGAAAACAATTTAAATTTCCTTTGAATTTCCTAAAACAAAAATCCAAATTATTTTCAAACACTTCCATTTAAAACAATTTTGCAGCAATTTCTCTTCTGGAAACCCGAAAATGAACACCAACGATGCCGCGGTCATCATCGAAGTTATTTTCCAGCGACCGAAAAGAGTTTAGAGCTTTCATCTCTCTAAAATACTTTTCAAACCTTTGAAATTCATTTTCAAATAAAAAAAAATGATTTAAACTTTTCAAATCTCCAAAATTTTCAGATTCTTTTCAAACCTTTCCAAAACTTCTCTGGAATCCCGTTTTAAATTATAAGTCACATTTATAATTTATAACCTCAAATTTCATTTGTAAATCACATTTACAATTCATATCCATAATTTTATTCTTATATGAATTTATTTCCAAATCTTTGGTTGTTATTTTCAATTTCTTATTCGATTTCAGATAACAATGATAATGTTTCAATGTTATTACTTCCTAACAACCAAACATCCATATACTATAGTATTTCATAGAAAAATCATTTCTTTTTTTCTATACAAAAATAGTTTTGGGTAAAATTATTTCATTTACCCTATTTTAAAACAATACTGTGTCGTCTTGCCTCGTTTAAGTGTTTAGAAATCCCTATCGATAATATGGCGTCCCACATACCGACCAAAATTCACAAACATCTCAACGGATAAGCAAACACAATATAAAACAATTTTATATTCACTAACAAATACACGCTCGTATCTATTATTACACTCAACTCATTCTAGAGTACTACTGACTCTATCTCTAATGAGTAATACCCAACAGAGCAGGGTTGTCGCTTAACCATATGCTCTGATACCACTATGTCACATCCCGAAATTTTCGACTTTCGAAAATTCGACATCGATACTCAATTTTATCGACTGCCGAGCAATCGAGTGCCGGAAACTCCAATAGTGAGGGTTTTTTTTTTGAAAGAAGAAAAAGTAGAAGAAGAAGAAGATAGAAGAAAAAGAGAAGAAAGAAAGAAGAAGAACAACAGAAAACACATCAGAATAGAAAACAATATCAGAATCTTACACATCGCAGCGGAACAATATACAATAGATAATTACTAGTCTTTTTAAAACAAAGAACTATATCATTTTATACATACATCAATCATCAGAGTCAATATACAACAATGGACAGTTATATAACTTGTCCTCATACAGAATACACAGCGGAATAAATACTATCAGATACAAATACTACGTCTCGTCATCCACCTTATCTCCAAGCTCCAGAATATCCAGAATATCCTGATAATCTAACTCTAGACTGCCCGTGTGGAAAATTTGTGGGCACCTAGAGTTTAGAAGGGAAACAATAAACTCCGAGTCAGTCATGGTGACTGGTGTGAGATCGTAAAACAGTTATTCTTTAAAATAAACAACAGGATAATTTTAAAGTCAATTCGCAATGCTTTTGGAAAATGGAACTACCATAAGACCTCCCACCACACACACAATGCAAACGCAGACTTGGAGGAGATTTCTTCTTATGATAGTCAAAGATGCTTACTACGCAAAAATCAAATTCTTTTTGATATTATTATTAGTGCATAGTGGAAAACATTTCGAAAGTAGAATATAAATCTTAGCCAGCATAGGTACCATTATATTATGCCTGCTATAGCTGCCTCCTGAGGAGACAGGTTATACAATTGAAATCGTAAAGGCTCGTATTGTTTCTTTGGATTTCCAACAAATGGTCAGGCTAAGGAACTTCCTATCCACGATGGGTACGTCCCTGGAATAGACGACCCGAGAACCTAACCGGATCTCTGCCAACACAAGGCCGGGTTACCTCTGCAAAAATAGGTAACTACTGACACGCGTATGCCATCCCCCGATCGTCACCGATCTTCCCGAGGATCCCCGATTTCCAACAAACCACAAAGTAATAAGAACTGTGCAGCAACCACAGAGGTTAAGTATCTGGGCTCCATACCATGATACCACCTTTATCCAGAAGGAATGACATACACTAAGGGGCGCTACTCCCTAGAACCTTGCTGCATTCGTCCTGTTTCGACCATTTCCGGGGTGTGAGGCTCGATGAAGTCTCGTCCACAAAGCTACGCTTTCTCAAAAAGCCCTGCTTCGGGTCAAACAAAATGATCAACCTATGATCACAAAGATATAAGATCAAACAAATGATCATATCACAAATGATCAAACACTGATCATTTCACAGCAACACTCAGTATGCCACGTTACCAAATTGGGATATATCGCTGATGAATTTCAACTACATAACCTCTGAGCTCGTACGTCTCAGAGAAGGGTGTTAAGCTAAGAGAATAAATTCTCCGCCACCAACAGAAATGTATTTGAAAGAAATCAGCTTTATATCTCAAATTGTAACGTCAGACACACAATCCATACAAGTCTGTTCCGGGATCGAACAGAACCGAAGGCACTTCTCACGAAGCCCTTGCACATCCGGATAGTTTTCAATCACGTCAGGACTTCCCGTCACTAAGGGTGATAAAACCTCTAAACCGAGGATCAGTCGGTGTAGAGTAACTCGACGGTAATCCTTCCGTTTTCAAAAATATCCGGTCTTCAACACCGGTCTTCACATGCGATTCATAACGACGTATCACATATTCGGAATGGGTTATACGACCCCATGGTCCTTTCCCGGTTAACCCGAATAGTGAGCGTTTATTTAAAAATAAGTGTGGCATTCAAATTCATCGAATTCACAACAAATACCTATCTAAAGGTAATTATTGATAGTCGGTTATTTAACTATCAATAAAGATGCGCAACATCATCAGATTCCAAATAATTTTCCAAATTATTTCATCTTCAAAAATATCTTTATAAAATTTTCCACACTTAACCATTTGAAAACAATTTCAAATATTCACTTTTCAATTTATCTTTAAAAGATAAAAACTCAAACAGTTCATTTCACATTGGGAAAAGCATTTCCATACTTATTTAAAAATAAGTAATTCACAAATCATTTATTTTCAACACTTAGAAAATATTCGATATACTTAAAATCAAAATTAAGTATATATCTCATTCTTTAAGGAAATCATTCTTAAATCACATTTATTTGAGTCAAAACGAATGTTGCGTAAAACATCGTTACGACGACTCGAAATCACCAGTATAGGGATTCGAAATTAAAATAGATATATAAATCCCAATACTGCATAAAAATATTTCCTTTCGGAAATCATTTACTATAACAACAGTGTTATAGTCTACCATTTCCTTATTTTTCTCGAAAACGTCTATTTCAACAATGAATGTTGAAATCTATGTATTCGATACTTAACACGTTTTAAAACATCTTTTAAAACAGTTACTTCATTTTTATAATATCGCTTTCCCAAAACCATATCCATTCTACTTCAAGATATATATTCACTATCCAAAATCGTGAATATACTTCACTAATCACATTTCACTATTTAATTCATCAAATTCAATTTATTTCGAACTTATAAAACAACGCTTATAAATTCCATTTCTGTTTTATAACAACTTCGGTTTATAAATCTCCTTTTATTAATTTCTATAATACACTTATTAAAATAAGTGATTTCAGATTTATAAAACAACGTTTATAAATTCAACCTTATATTTCACAATAACTTTGATTTATAAATCCCCTTTATTAACAAGTTCGATCAATACTCCCTTTAAAGGTAAAAATCCAATTTTATAAGTTAATTTCTTATAAATCTTACATTCTACAATTTCATTCATTTTAACTTCACAATTTATAAATCTATAAATTTCATTCTTTTTACTTACAATTTATACATCTATAAATTTCATATCGATTTAACTTTATAATTTATACATCTATAAATTTCATATCGATTTTCCAAATTCGCTTCAATTAACCAAATAAATTTCTAATTGGACTTCCCACTTATTTCTTTGTCTCTTTCAATCTATTTAAAAATCCAAATTTAAATTAATTTCTTCAATTTAAAATCACTGTTTTATGAAATCCATTTATTTAGCATTTTCACTTTATTCTGGAATTTATTCGATAAGATTATAAAAACAGCTTTTATACTTTTAAATTCTTTTCTTCAAAATTTCTTCAATTTCAAAAATTGATTCACTTAGAAATTTTCTACTTGAATCTCAAAAATTCAATTTCGTTTATCTTTGGATTGAAACTGAGGGATGGATATTGAAGAGAAGAAGAGGGATGGTAATGAAGCACGGGGGTATGGGTTACACGATAATCTCGTGATGCTCGGCGTGAACAACGGGGAGAAAACGTGGGATATTTATAATTTTTAAATCTTAAAATTAAACTGAATTCAATTTCATTTCAACGCGTTTTGCAACCATACGGTCACATATCAACTCCGAAAAATATGAAATTGGAAATCCAGTAATAATACAATATTACGGACCCAATGGAACTGGTTTCGTCGAATTCCGAGACTGCGCCTCGGACGGCTATTTTTAAATATCGATTCGAACGACTTAATTTCAAAACTGAACAAATCGTTTTCAAATTCGTTTCTGAAGCTTCTGTTATCTTCAGTATAATCAATACGAATTTTAAAAGCTTTCAGATTATTTTTAATCAGCTTAAAATTGAAGATTCAAATTTTTATTCAGCATTCAATAGATTAAATTTTATAATTTAATCGCCAAATTCAGAGTTATATCGGGGATTCAAATTAAATCATCGTTCAAATATTTAAAATTAATTAAATATTCTCAATTAAATTTGGTCGAAATTCTGGGTCGTTACATTACATTTCAAATATAGAGATTTATTTGAATATGTGAATTGGGAAATTAATGATTGAATCTTGAATTTAATTTGGATAAAAATGATTTCAAAGCTTATTTAAATTCTGTTTTAATAAGAATGGTAATAATAAACTTTTAATTTAGATTTAAAAGTGATTAATTAGGTTTTTATGATAATCGTTTTAATTAACGTGTAAAAATAGCCTTTCAGGACACTGTCTTGGATTTTGACGAAACTAGTTTCTTTTGATCCATAATAGTGAATTATTATATGTTAACAAATTTCGTGGTAATCAGACGTATTTTGTGGTCGTACGAGTTGAAAACGCATACAAATTAATTTCAGAAATTAATATAATATAATTGGGTTTGAAAAGCTATCTTCTGCATATGATCGAATTTGGTCATCGTGTTCGGAATAGCGGTATTACATATAGAACGGCAGGTGGCACGTCTCGATAGGAGTTCGAAAATTTCGACCGTTTAAAGCTTGATATTTCAAATAAAATAATATATACTAATCCCATACCCAACCCATATCTCTCCACTATTCCAACATGCTTCAACCCATACCACCGCATGCCAGCTATGCCCCTTCTTCGTTTAAAAACTGTCACATGTAACTGAAGAGAAAAATAAAACAGAGCTCAAGGATTATTTAAAAATAAATTTCTCCTAAGATATCCAATGAATAATTCAAAACAAAATTTTTTGGCCTCGTCGTGCTAAGACCTACGATCCTAGGGTGGTTTCGAGGTTGTTTGGCTATGTTTAGGGATCGCGATAGTAAGGGGATGGGTTTAGCCATGTTAGGTGTAACATCCCGCCTTTTTGTACGCTTTAAGCAAACACACATGCCGACTCAAACCATACAAAAGGGCGGATTGTTATTAGGGTGAATAAGAAAAATCAGAGAAAGAAAAAGAAAATAGAATCTCACATCGGAATGACAAAATATAATAATCAAATAACAGATCATGAAGCTGTATACAAAACATTTGATTATACTTATACAATACAAAATTAGAGTTATACATATCAGAGATAAACAAATGATGCAGCGGAACAGTATGAATGTAGTGGAATAAATATAGTAAATAATAGTAGTACAAATCTTCATCCTCCAGAAATAAGGTCTTCAAATCCTGAAATGCTCAGGCTGACCAGAGCGAATTGAAAACACAAAACACTCGAGTCAAAACTAAAAGATCCTATGTAAATCAAATCAACGGTAAATAAATATGAGTGTAAACGGCGTCGGAGATGTTTACGAGGTTTGACATCTCCTATCTAGTGTCTAACGTGAGTGCAGTAACTTAAGAGATGTTCGAGATTCATATCTCCTAAGGATCCATTAAACTATCTACTATTTAGTACAATACACTATTATAATATGTCTATAGTAAGACAAACTATTAAAATAGCGTTAAGGCATTACCCATTTCCCCCTTAACATATTTTTATATATTCCCATAGTCTATACAGTACCGTAATCACGTCCGTACTTGACGTCGTCAGAGGGCACTCCATAGGTATGGTACAAAACAAACTCGTAGTGGTCTCGATAGGGTAGGTGACACGACACAACTAGGCAATGCCAGGGTAGATATACCAATTACACTTCCGGACTGGTGGTAACGCATAACAGCTACTACCGCCCACCTCGTAACACACTCCCAAATCAAAATCGAGGGTGGCTACCAAATCAATCGCAAAGTCAGAATATAGTATCGAAGGAATGTGCCCGATCGGAGGAATGACCACACTTAGCCCGTCAATTGCTCCTGTTTTAGCCACCTTAAGCTAACTCATGGGAGTCAAGTCCACGTATATACCTCATATAGGATCGTCGCCAACCATCCTACTTCATTCTGGAATCTCCACCGCGTACACAGTTGTCAAATTGGTTTTCGGTATTGGCAGAGAGTATGACAATATCCGATCCCGGTCTCTTTAACAACCAATCGCTTATTACACATCGGATGGTTCTTTTACATTTCCAAAATCATTTCATAATTGATATCAAAATATCATATTCAGTTCAAATCATATCATTTTCGAAATCATTACTTACTTCCAAAATTATATCACATTGTAATCATAGTTCGGAATTATATTTCCTTTCAAAAGTCATATTTTCAAAATAGGTTATACTCTCATTTCAAAATTATCATATTAAACCACATATGCTATTTAAATCCCAACTTAGGTTATAATGTCGCTTAACCACATTCCCTTTAAAAATCGAGAATTTGAATATAAACCCATCCATTTTACTTAGTTTGGAATTTAGAAGAAAATAGTTTAAATAGATATAAATAGTTAATATAGATTTAAAATAGATTAAATATAATTAAAATAGATTAAGTAGCTTTAAAATAGATTAATTAGATTTAAAATAAGTGAAATCAGGTTAATTAGTTTAAATAAATTAAATGGTTTAAAATAGGTTAAAATGATTTAATATAATTAATACAAGTTAAAATAGTTTATTACTTTGAAATCTTAATAATTAGAAATCTTGAAATTATATAATTTAAAACAGTTCATATTAAAACATGAATTTGGAATTAATATCAAATTAAACTATTCATTTCATTTCAACACATTTGGACCATTTTCAATTTCTGATTCAACAAACCAAATTCCAAACTTTTCAATTTAACATTTCAATAAACTATTGAATTTCATATCGTTTCAATCCATGTTCAAATATCAATTCGGATTACTCCAACTTCAAAATATTTCAAAGTTATTTTCAAACAACTTCAATAACTTAATTTCGATAGAATTTCATTTATACTTAAAATTTTAACTTTAAACTTCTAATTTAATTTCTTAATCTATTGATCATTCGGGTATGTATCATTTCAACCCATAACGATTTCAACCCATAACAATTTCATATCATTTCAACCCATAGCGATTTTTCCTTAATCTATTGATCATTCGGGTATGTATCATTTCAACCCATATTGAACTTGCAGTTTATAACGATGTAAAATAAAACAACCATTCATCCAATATCAACAATCAACATCCATTACAACATTATCCAAATCAATCAATAAATATCAATATAGAACTGATAATCAATAACAGGTAATTAACTGGCAATTTATATTCAATAATAAATTAAATAACGATTTTAATTCAAATAAATTCAAATTAACTGGAATGACGATTTAAATATATCAAACAGCCATAAATAAATTTCTAATCACATCATAAATTTTATTTAACAAACATTAGAAATTTTAGAAGTTGTGAGTGATTTAAAACACTCACCTTTTGAATTTAAATCGAATTTAAATCCAATTTAAACCCAAAATTCAAACAGTCTCTGAATTCTTCCAAACTAGCGTCAAAATGTCCAAAATTTCGATATGACCCTAGTAGAGAAAACCGCGTGCAAATCGGACCTCGTATGGGAAAGTTATACATGTTAAAATAGTTGACAATTGAATTTTAAACAAAGAAAAAAAACAAACGAATCATACTTTACCACGTCACCCTATCCTATCGTCACCTCCCAGGAAAAAGTCGCACGCGCGGAAATGAAACCCCCTCAGAAACATGCCGTTGACCATACTTTGACTATGTTGCGCCTCCTCCGTGCGCCGCTATAGGCCACGCTGACCACCGCCGTACGCCTGCCTCGCCGTCCCCCTTCGAACCGCCTAGGCCCGATCACCCTAAACGTCACCGGCCGCCGCACCCCTTCAAACCCTAATGGAATTTCTGGCGTCAATCTGGCCGTTGATTCGGCGAACTACCTACGTAGATACGCTCCACTCGTCAGTCTCCACAACACCATAACTTCCAATCGACGATCTGTCAATGTTCATCACAACACGATAAACGGCCGAGGTTGTTTCACCCAACTTTGGTTACACTGAAACCCAGATCGAAAAACAAGCTTCAGATTTGACCTGCGCTCGTCGAGAGCTTCAGATCGATATATAATATGCTAGGGTTTGAGGAGTTTGAAATTTGAATTTTGTTTTGAATTGCAATTGAATTTAGAATTGGGAATTGGTTTGTCTACCATTGGAATGAGGAGTTGAGAAGGAAATGTACGTACAGACAAAAAGAAATAAGAACAGCTAGGGTTTATAAAGAGGTATATATTGGCAGAACAAAATAGAAAGGAATGGGCTCGATTGGTTTGGAAAGTTGAACAATGAATGACCCGAAAAGCCCGTTTCTTTCCGGAAACGAAAATGGGTCATCCCATATATCAAAATAGATGTTATTGATAATTTTAAACTCAATGGAACAGGTTTCATGTCCTAATTACATCGTATGAAGAAGTTATGTTAAAATCAGCTTATTTCAAATTGATTTCAATTAAATTGATTTCTAGGTGTTTCGAGTCCGTACGATCAAACGACAAGTCCGGTCGCTATGAACTTGAAATCCTACAATAATTTACCGTTACGAATTCGATGAAACTGGTTTCGTCGAAATCCGAGTCGGTGGCCAAAATGGCTATTTTCACGTTAATTAAATAATTTAATAATTAATTAATCAAATCACTTTTTCAGTTTAAATTTTAATAATTTACAACTTCTATCATTTTTGAGTTCTTAATTACTTACAATAATTTAAACAAATTTAGATGTCAATTTAAATTTGATTAATCCATCAATTCCAGTGTTTAATTTTAATTTCATTAAATTCAAAAATTATAAATTAAATTTTCAATAATTCCATTTAATTAACCTTTCGTCCTATTATTCAATCCATTATTATCAAATGGATGAAATTAACATTGGTTCATGATCTATTACATTAATATTCTTAAATTTCATCTTAATTCCATTAACGTAATATTTAAATATTTAATTTCATTTATTTGCAATTAATCCAATTATTATAATTTGAATTCCAATAAATTAATAAATCTTGATTTCCATTCTTTTTATTCAACCAATTGTCATATTATGAATAAAATTAACATTATTAATTTAATTTACATTAAAATAATATTAAATTATAATTATTGTAATGTATTTCTAATTTAAACAAACAAGCTAAATAAATAGGTAACATACAATAATTGTTACCGTTAACTTTTAATTACACTATAAGTTTATTACTTTCAAACAAAGGTTATAAATACTTACATAACACCAATTTTATTCAATTACCATTTAATATGTATTATTTCATTGGTTAATTCAATATTTCCAGTTGGTTTCCTCATATTCAATTTATAGCCAAGTATAACTTATATATATTATTTCAATTAATTGGAATTCATTGAATTTATTAATAATTAACTTAAATTGACATTGTTACCGTTCATTCTAGATATTTTTTCATTCATAACTCACAATTTTTTTTTATTTCAACATTAAATTGCAAAACTTAACTAAATTAACAATTTTTAATTATCGTAAATTATGAGTCGTTACACTCTTCCCCACTCAAAACTTTTTGTCCCCGAAAAGAAAAAGGAAGGGAAAAAAGGATTAAGTATTCAATATATCTTATTCAAAATATTAAATTTATAACAAATAAATTTACAAAATTAAATTGTAACGACCCGTAAATTTTAATAGTTTTAATAATATATTTAATTGAAATTTAGTGAATTTTAAACAATAAAATTTGAAATTAAAAATTTATTATTTGGAATACGTCTATTTTAATATAGCAAATGGTAATTTTTATCTGAAAATATAAAAGCAAATTTTATTGCGTAATTCTATTTCAATTTAAATCAGTTAGAATTTGATGATAATAAAATGTTTTCCAAACCTGAATATTTTTCTATAGAAAAGTTCTAAATCTTCTTCTGAGTGAGTCGTCATCTTTTGTTTTTCCAAATTCGGACTTTTATTGCTCCGGTTATCTTATTTCTGACAAAATAATAGCATTTTCGGTACTGATTATTGACTTTTGATCGGATGATCGTACCCCTGATATCTATATACCGTTTTGATCGTCTCGTCATGCTGATCTCAGCGGTATAGTTATTTCTGTAAATTGAGGTCCGGTGCGTAACGTTGATGAGGAAACAACTCGTCATAAACGGTACCGGAATTTTGAAATTCTTTTTCCTGTACGTTTCCATCTGAAACGTGCTATAAAATCAACAATTAATTGCTCTAATTATTATGCTCTAAATCAGCGTGTACTGTTGCTTTTGTATTTCTCCGGAATTCAAGGGTCGGTTACTATTTCAAACGTTATATTACTTTTCTATTTCATGCCTGTAAACTCGTTCTCTTACCTTCCTTTTATTCTTTTTCTCTGCCCATTTTGCTCTTCGCTGCTCTTCTGTTTCAATGTCTACCCACGCCACACACCTCATCCCAACCGGCCTTCCGCCTACCTTGAACCGATCTACACCGATCCATCTACTCCACCCCTAGCCGCTTCATCCCCCTCACTGATCTCCTCCACCGAGTAGCCTTGCCACCTTAGTCTCGGCCGTGGACCCCACTCTGTCTCCGCCCTGAACTACACGGAGCGGCTCCTCCACCTTAGCCATCATCTTTGCCGGAGCACCCTTTTGAGGTATAGATACGTTCTTTTTATAGAGATATATATATATGTTACCTATGTATATGGGTTTATATATATGTTTATTTTCTTTTATTCAAAAAAAAAATATTCACATAAGTTGTATTTGCTGTGTTATATATATATATATATATATATATATATATATATATATATTTATCTTGCTGGCAGCTTGTAAGTATAATACCCAAGGGTGCAGCAAGTAGGATGTTTGAACTAGGAATTAGGAACCTTATCATTTTTAATTCAGAGTCTTCTAATTTTTTGTTCAAATCCTTGTAGTTTCCCTCTTTAATAAGAATCATCTTCATACCAATATTCTGTATCTATGTGATTTGTCCATGTTAAGTCTAGAGGTTCATTTAACCATTCTCTGTTTTCTTTAATCATTTCTTGTCTAATCTGTTCATAGTGTTCTTCAACAAAAAGATCCAACATCCTGTTGGTAATCTTCATCTTCGGATTTTTAGTATTAAAGACAAAATAGGTATTTCTAAGACTCTTTACTACTTTCTTTTTGTTTATCTTAGGTTCATCATCGAGGTTGATGAATTTTTCTGTATAGTTATGTCTAAATATCTTTGCAATATTATATTGTTGGTTTTCGTTTAGTTCTGTTTGTTTTAAAACAATTATGAGTTTAGTCATAAATTTTTGTTCTAAATAATCTTGTGTTTATTATGTTCATCATAAATTTGTTTTCTAAATATTGCTGTAATTTTTCCATTTTTATCAAATTTTTATACTCTTTCTTTCTTTTTAGGAAAATTCAGGCATAAACCAGAGATACTTGGTGAAATAATCATAGGTAAACCCTTGTTTACTATCTTCTTCATTATCTCATACTTGGTGTATCTAGTTTGTTTAAAGTATGAATTTAACCTAGTTATGAATCATTCCCTCACCTTGTTATATATATATATATATATATAACTATGATTTTCCATTTAATGTTCATCACAGTTTGTTTTGATTTCCTTATATTATGTTTATTAAGTGTATGTAAATTTATATAATAGGTATATTTATATAAACGGCTAATATGAGTTTTAATATCATAGATATGTTGTTGGAATTATAGTCTGCAGCTCCTCTTGTTTCTGTTGGTTGCTTATAGGGGGTAGTTTTATAAAAGTTTATACATATATTCGTTGGTCTATACAGAGTATCTTATATGCAAGTTTTCATACACTGTTATATATGTTGAGCCTATATTTTAATTTCGAAAGATTGGGTAATGTCAATTTATATATGTTCGCTTAGCTACAATCGGTGATGTAATTTTTGTAAAGAATGTATGTATTTTATATGTTTATGATAGTTTCAATATATGTTCTGGGCATTACAGAGTCGAAGTATAATATACATTTTAAGTTCAAAAACTATTTATTTATATATGCAGTAGTGTGTATATGTTTTGCTCTCAGACACGGTTACTGTTGCATGTAGGTATCATTCATATATATAAATATTTGATTCTTTCGTTAAAACGTATAAAGATGTAAGTCATAAAGTTTTTAAGGGTAAGTTTAAGAATAGAGTTATATTTTTTTTTTCGATTTGTTCTGTTAAAAAGTATGAACATGTAAACAGTTGATGATATTTGAACTGTTCGTTATACATATATATGTTAAATCTATTACTTAAATAGGAAAGGAGAATCCAGCACATTAATATGTTGACACGTGTCATAGTACAGCTCACGTGATTCACAACTACTTTTTCTTCCATATTACCGTCTGTTGAATAATATATGTTTCACTTACCACGTTCATAACCGTTCCCCTTCTCTCTTTCTAATCCATGTTTCATGACGTTCATAACCGTTCCCCTACTCTCTTTCTGATCCTCGTTTCATGAGAAATATTGATGGGTAAAATCTACAGATTCCATACGAAGTAACACAGCCATAACTGCCTTGAGGTAAAACCTAAAACTCTTATCAATGTGAAACCTGCAATCATTTTGACGAAGGCGCTTCCTTCTTCTCTATTACAGCCCTTCATGCCATCTCATCTCAGAAAGGAAGATCGCATATCTTCCTTTTAAGGTAGCGATTTTCTCAATTTTTCTTCTATTTGTTCGGTTTACTTATTTCTTCTGAATTTAGGAATATGGTATTATGGATTTAGATGTAAATTGCTTAGCCTTTGACTGGAACGTTTGTTGATGTTTTTAATCAATAGTTGTTGGATTTGATTCATTCGAGATATTTAAGGTAAAGCGACAGCGGTATGTTTTGTTACTCCGTAAATGTTGCATGTATTTTTTCTATAGTTACAATCATTTACTTATAATTATTTGATATTTAAGAGCTTGATATTTAAATGAATTTCAATTTCTTCATATGCAACTAATTGTCAAAATCTAAGCAAAATTCATGTATTCCTGTCAATGTTAATACTAGGATAAGCATTTGTTTAACTTGAAATATTCTGTGTTGTCGAATATTTTGAGATCCCATGTTATTTTGATTAGCATTCATACTATTAGTGAAGTTTTTATTATTTGCATATATTTAGTTTCACTATATCCTTTTATAAGATGACAATAATACACTTTCATTTAATTGAACAATTCTTTCATCAGTTTAACTTATGTTGATCTTCCAGTAAAGTTTATCTATTTAAACGGTACTACTATAACCTATCATTATTAATGAGCTCTTTGCATTATATCTTCACTATGTGTATACAGATATCTTCTTAACAGACAGTAAGGCTTTGACTATCAAAATGTACTAAGTTATGTTCATACTACCTTTTGTATCTAAAAAAATATAATATTGCGCTGTACAGAGTCATGAAAAAAATCTATAGCTGATGGTCTTCGATGTAGATATTTGGTGTAAATAATTAGTATTACATTAACAGTTTTATTTGGTATATCTGCGTTGTGGTGTTAATGATTTTGGATATTTGGTGAAGTTAATTTTATTTGACTAATGTTGATTTTCATTAAAAGAAGGTCGCTTACATAATAGCTATAATTTTATGTTGATCACTATTTGTGCAGCCATTGTTTAATTTGCAATTTTTTTGGATTCTCTAAAAGAATATCTCTTATGTAAAGGTTACTTTGCTTTGATTTCTTTAAATTAAAGTCCCTTACATAAATGGTTCTAAACTAAGGTCTAAATTTTTTCTTTGACCTCTTTTGATGCTATTTTAATCGTGGTTTATGATATCTGCAATTTCTTGATTTTTGCCCCTACTTTGATTGTTTTTTTATGTTTACCCGATTGCGAGTTTGTTGATGCAACCATTGCCAGTTTATCCAAACTATTTTCAATGGATGAACATCATGTACATGTGAAAGATTTATATTAGCATGCCGTGCTATATATGTTACATGGAAATTTGACCAAATGAAGAATGATTTGATATCACGCCACTGCTACATATACTTGAACTTGGTCTTCCAGATTAATAGTATAGACAAATCCTCATAAGATAATGCAAGTTGTACACTTATCTTGCTCAAGGTTAAATAGTACAAAAGTTTTTTTTGGGTCTAACTGTGATATCATACTTCAGCTATAAATTGTCATGTTGTGAATCCGTTTTTATTCATTTTTTTCGAGATTTGATTTATCAATATTTTTATTTCAATATTTTATTCTTTTTGGTAACTTTGGAATGAACTCTTCCTTTGTACACAAAATGTTAGTTTAATTTTTGTTACAATGAGTATCATCATGAGACATCCTTTATAGATTACCATTAGATTTGAAATTTTTTAGACACATCCAGAACATATTTCGCTTGCATGATATATCATGGTAAAAGAATGTAACTTGGATACGTTGAAATAAGCTGATATGAGCGTGTAGACTGCCAACTTTGTAAAAAAGTGAAGACATGCTTGATCAGAATAAGGTGAGCATGAGTGCAAGGTAAAACATCAGATAATACGCTTTGACAGAGGCCTAAGGATGGACGTGCATAGCCAGGTCTGAAATGAAGAAAATAAACAATTTTTTTTATCCGCACCAGTTACAACTCCACCCAAAGCATTCACAATCATCTCTAAAAATTTAGGATGTTCAGCTTCCATTAGCAACACATCAAACAAGTTGAGTATCAGGTTCTACCTGACGATAAACCAATAACGTAGCCATGTTTAATGAGCGTGAGTGCAATGTGAAGCAGCAGTGACATGAACTGGGCTGATGCGCATTGTCAAACTATGTACAAGCAGATATAGAAGTCAGAGATGATGCTATAACATTATAATAAGGTCAACACAGAATGATGGGGATTGCTATTTAGGTTACTGGATAAGATAATGCTTGATCTAGTCAGAAATTGTGAGCATGTGCATGAACTAACGAATGAAATGAATGGAGCCATGTCAAAGCATCTTCAAGCAGAGAAGATTGGCAGTGAATTGAGCATCAAAGTTTAGTGTATTTGAATCTTAGTGCAATAACAACGAAATGATTTAGTTATAGAAGGATTAATGTTGGTTGCAACAATGATAGTCAGAATATATCTGGAGCAACATCCGAGGAGTAATATGTCCTGTAATAGCATAGACAATCTGAAGCGATGATAAAACCAAGTAGCAGTTCGAAGCGGTGAAATTTCTATAAAAATTACTGAAATAATTAGTACTTGGTACTGTTATCTGTTTGTACCAAAAATGGGCACAACACTCTTCGGAAGTTTTTGAAGAGATAAAAGTGAAGAATGAAAATTAAAACTGTGGATTATCTAACAAAAACTCCAAATAACAGAAAGTAAATTGCAAAGACAAGCGATTTAGAGTGGTTCGGCGTTTTGCCTACGTCCACTATGAAGTTTGATGATTTTATTGCTCGATACTTGAAGATTACAATTCTTTATACTGTAGTACAACTGAATTTATATGCTAAGTCTCAATCTAAAGCATCGACGGTGTTCTGTAGTAAATCTGGCAGCGCTCTTCAGTACTTAGGATTATCCGACCTCTTTTCTGAATGACCAGGGGCTCTATTTATAGGTGTAGGAGGCTGATATTTCGCCTAAAATGAGGGGAGACCAGTTCTGGTACGTCAGGGGGCCCACATGGCCGAAATCTGGAGATCCGGGTCCACTTTGGGATCGATTCGACCCTTGGTTCGAATCGATCATGAAATCATCCAATCGAGCTGAAATTTGGTATGGACATTCTTCATCATGTGTTTAAGCTTCTGTGAAAATTTCATGGCATTTGGACTTGTAGAACTCGAGATATGATCGATTCAATGTTGCATTTCTGGAGAACAGGGGTACTTCGAATCGATCTTAGTTCGAATCGATTCGGTCGACTCGATGCTTGCTGCGACGTGGCGCGTGTCTCTCGCTTCGATCCGTTTTGTACTCCGGTTTGACTGGGTCGAATCCATGGCTTGGATTCGAGGTAATGGATTCGAAGGATCTCTTCCTTCGAATCGATGAAACTGGTGCTCGTTCGAATCGATCTAGACTTGTAGCTATAGACCGATTCGAAGTTGTCTTGGCCTGGGGACTCGAATGCATGGATCCGAAGGATCCTTCCTTCGATGGATTCGAACTACGGTGTATGCGTGGATGGATTCGAACTTAAAGCATACGAGGGCTTGCTTGATGGAGTCGAAGGCGGTGAATACTTCAATAGATTCGAAGCTATCGGTTTCGCCTGATGGAGTCGAAGCAATTCCCCTTTGACCGATTCGAACCAGCCTCTTTTTCATGGATACGAGGCAATGCTTGTCTGATGGATTCGAACATAGGCTTCGCCTATGGATTCGAACTAAGGATGTTCTACTCCATCTTTTGTCGACAATATCTCGAGCATACGAACTCGGATTGACTTGAAACTTGGATCGTTGGTTTCCACGGCTTTGCTTGACGTGCCTTATCAATTGTAGCCCGATCCGGACTTGAACAAATTTCGTCGATATCCACAGCGATCCTTGCGTGTAACCGATTTCCGAGACGATCTGTCGCCGGTTTCTGGTTAAGTCCTTGGTGTCACGGCCTTGCCAAAAGGCGGGATAACATTTGCCCCCCAAAGTACGTCTTGTGTAAACATGACGTGCTTTGAAAAGCTGCAGTCTCTCATTGGATAGCTTCAACATGCTTTATTGAAAGTTTGCATTCTGTATCGCAGTAATCAACTGTCGTATAATTGTGACTGGCTGTTGGGCTTTTGAGTCATGACGAGAGGAACATTTGATTCCTGTAGATGATAAAGACCAAAACCTTAGTCAGAAATACGTACATACGTGTATTATCTTGACCTTGGTTAACGTTGCGTGATCGCAAGTTGTTGTCAATTCGGTTTGCTATCGAAATCTGCATCGGTCCTCTCCTGAACCGATTTGAGATTTGAGTTAAAACATCGCTTTTATGATTGTTTATGGTCATCCTCTCGTATCGATCCTCTCCTGAATCGGTATAGAGAGTAGACAAGTAATTTTTCATATCGAAACAATTCGTCCCCTTATCATCTGCGGTCTTTTGATGGATTCGAAGCTATGTTGGTTCGAATCGATGGCTGTCGAATTGATGGCCCTAAGAACCTCGTGCTTCGAATCGATAAGACCCTCAACCCATTGGATGTTCTGTGGTTTCTTCGAATCGATGACGCTTTGCATCGATACTTGCATAAATGGAGTCGACGTCGCAAAAGGTTCGAAACCGGATGGATTCGCACTAAGGAATGGATGCGTAGCAGTTGAACGACTCCGTGTTGTGATGGATTCGAAGCAACGGTTTACAATGGATTCGAATTCGCTGCGTTGAATCGATTAGTTTCGATTTTTCTCACCTGTAGAAGCCGGTCAGGTGTACCGGGAGGCGAATCGTCCTACTTCCCCTATATATACCGGGGTCCTGTTCATTTTTAACTTTTTACTTTTACTGTTTCCTTGCCTTCTTCTTCGAATCGACCTTCCCAGAGCCGAGAAAAAAGCGTGTCTTCCCCGAATCGATTGAATCTTGCAAACCTTCATTCGTAATTAAATCAGGTACTCGAGGGATCGATTCGAGATGAGAAAAATAGAACTATCTTCGCCTTAGAAAATTCTGGGGAGTGACGAGATCTGAATGAAATGGGTCGACTCGACGGAGTTGAAGAGTGATGCTTTTCGAGTTGAATCAATCAGAGTGTTGTCTTTCGCTGCTTCGTATCGATCCTAGAACGACCGGTTCGAATCGATCTTGTGGGCAAGGCTACGAATCGACGACTTGGAGGAAACTGGTATTGGGCCGCTCGATTCGAAGTGATGTCATCCAGATCGATTCGAAGGAGTTGAATAAAGATCGATTCGGAACAACGTGGGACTCATGGGTTCGAAACGTTCCTCCATTATAAGGCTACATCGAGTCGAACCATATGGATTCGAAACACCTGGAGTCGTACTCCATCGATTCGACCCTCATTGTTCTGTACCGATGGATTCGAACGCCTTCGTCCTCTGAGACCATTTCTCCTTTGATTTGCTCCATGATCTGAACTACGGCCAACTTCAAGTTTGTACTATGATGAACGTAATGAACCTTAGCATACTTGACTCCGACGAGCTTCGGCCTTGCATAATCGATTTTGACTAAAAGATTTAACTTGAATTTCCTTTGAGGCTCGTCGATGGAACCATGACTTAACCAATAATACAACTGAAAGATTTATACTTGAAGTGGGTAGTAGCCTTTGGATGGTGTGGAAGTGACGGTCAGCGATGACGGTCATCTTCGTTCTCAAATTCCCAAGTTATGTTGTACGAACATCTTGCTTTATTCTGTTACATCTGCTTAAGTGATGCACAGCACTTACACTGCACAACACGTTCACACACACTACACTGGGGCATGCGCGGGCTGTTTATGAACTTAATGTTGCTTTCTGATGAGTTAGTTAATTATGGAATCTTCGAGCTCCCAACAACAAGAGGTACAGAGCTCGACTCCTCCGGTGCTTGAGATTCCCGATATCCCTGCCGATGTAATCGATCCAGCTCCAGATGAGTTGCCAGAGGCCATATTTATTGAGGACCCTGTTGATTCGGTTCAGTCTAACATCTCTGAATCCTTATTGGGACGAATATGCTTAAAGCATAACATATCTCTAGGTGACGTATTATTGCCCAGCGCCACTGATAGACCGCACAATCCGCCTGAAGGATATACAGCATTCTACCGTCATGCTTGTGCGGCCGAAACCCTTCCTCCTTTCAATCAATATATCAGAGGGATGCTATCATATTTAGGAATCGCTCCTTCACAACTTCATCCCAACGGGCACGCGTTGCTGAACAGTGCTTTTGTCATATTTATGGACTGTCTCTTTCGCCCGCCGAGGCCCTCCGAGATCAGACACATATTTAACTTCAAGAGTAGGGGTGATAGCCCGTCTTTTACATTTTTGGAGGTAGTTAGGAATTGCCAAGTTGTAGTTGGAGCTTGGACTCGACTAAGTTATTTCAAGAACGAGTGGTTCTACGTTCGGTGCCCTCCGGGTTTCGCTAGGCGATGGTTGTCTAGACGTAAGCGCCTTAACCTGTCTTCTTGACCAATAGCTCTTCGGTGTTAAAATTGACATTTTATTCCTTTTACAGCTATTATCTCCAGGCCCGATGGAGGGCGTTTCAAGGGTATCGTCCGGAGTCTTCAAGAAGTCCCAAGCGAGTTGAGGCATATTGATTCGGTGCTGAACGATCAACTTAAGAGTTCTTGGTTTGATCGACATCAATCAAAGCATAGTCGTTGAGGGATTTGCAAAGCCCGCCTCCAAGAAGGAAGATAAGAAGAAACCCAAGAAGAGGAAAGCGAAGAAGTCACTCGGAATCAAAATAATCGAGGCGAGTGACGAAGAAAGAACCCATACGGATTCAGAGCCCATGGCTGACCTCTCGGGAAACTTGGAGGAGTCGGGAGAAAAACGGAAAGGCAAGACCGCCGTCTCCAAAAAACTTAAGTCCAAGGGGGGAAAATCCGTAGATGTGTTTCTTCCCGCTTCCGGAGTCATGATTTCTGATGCTGCCCCTTCTCATTCGAGAGATTCTTTCAAAGGGCTTGACGATATTCCTATCCCAGATTATATATCGATTTCTCATAATCCTGGGTTGGAGGAATTTCAAGATGTTCTAAACATGAACGAGCCCTTTCCTTTAAGTGCGGTCAACACTTCCGGTCGGTTTGGGGGTTTACACATTTACACACACTTCCACAGCACTTCATGACTTTTGCATAGTAAACATTGCTTTATGGGATCCTAATCCATAATTCTTTCTTATCGCAGGTGAGATGTCAGGACGTGGCTCTACTCTGGATAGGCTTCGGAATGTGCGCCAATCTTCTCCATTTTACGATTCCCGCAGGAGAGAAACAGATAGGGATCATGGGCGAAGCTATTCAAGTCAAGAACGTTATGATAGAGACAGAGATTACTCGCGTGGCCGTTCTGGCTATGATTACTCTGACAGAGACCGGGGATACCAGTACCGACCCCGATCTCGCTCTCCTCCGCCTCCCAGGGCCCCAGTAGACCTCCCAGGGCCATCTCATCAGCAGCAGCTGCCTTCTCAATCTTCTCGGCCTGATGCTCAGCGGCCAAGAATGGAACCGACAGCAGCCGCTATAATTGAACAAGATCCGGCTGAGTTGACAAGCGAGGGAGCTGCTAAACTCGCCCAAATGAAAAGTGACTACCCTGAGATTTGCATGGATGGCTATATCTTCCCTCCTAACTTTAAAAGAATTCCTCCGGACGCTGAGACCACTGCTCATAGTTATATTCATGACTTCTACGCTCAGTATAAGGAGTGGTACAAGGCAACCGTGAAGGCCTCTAGAGTAGCCTTTGACCGGGCGAAGATCATTGCTGAACGTGATGCTGACATTGTCAAACAGAAACGCATCATTCAGGTTCTTCAATCCGAAGTGGAGACGTCCCGGAAGTCAGAGCTTGAAACTCTTCAGATACATGAAGATGTCGTGGCCAAACTGGCGAGGATGCAGCAAGAACACTGCGCCACGGTGGAAGAGATGGGCCACCGCAACACCACCATTGCAGCTGAGCGAGACTTAGCCGTTAAAGAGCTGAATGAACTCAAGGCCAAATTTACTGAAATGGTGAAGGAGAAGGATGATGCGAACGCCACTGCTCAAGAGGCTTGCGACCAAGCAGTATCTCTCAGGACCGAACTTGCTGCGGCGATGGTCAAGGCTAAGTCTGCGGAAGCAGAAATTCAGGAAAAGATCTTGGAGGAGAGGTCTAGGCTAGATGCTGAGTTTGACGATCTCTTAGTCACGTATAACGCTAATGTGCTGGAACACAGAAATTTAGCGTGGCTGGGAGATGACTCCATGATCTTGTACAATGCCTGGACCCGGCTGGTGAATGAGAAAAGAGCAGTGCATCCAGATGGAACACTTGACGCCTTTGAACTGGAGATGCGTTTGCTCACCGAGGATGAGAGGAAGACCCTTCATGAGGTGGTGATCTCTATGGCGAAAGAAAAGCTTGGCGTTCAATCTCTAGAGACAGGTGAAGGCTCGGGGATCGCGCATCACGGGACAAGTGTTGGAGCTGTAATCCCAACATTGCCCGAAACCACTGGTGCGGTAGATCCCCAGTCTGTTCCTGCCTATAATCCTGACCAACCATTATTATCTTCTGCCGAGGATTCTGCCCACGTTTCGGTCCAGACCAAGGAAGGTATTTGAACGCTTCTCGTAGTTTAGTCGTGAAGAACCTTAAGCAACACACTTGGCTAACAATCTTCGTTTTGTCGCATTTCAGTGACTGAAGTTATTGTTTCCGCGCCCCTTGCTCTACCAGTTCCTCATCAAACACAAGGGGTTGTTTTTTTTGAAGCCATCACGACTTCTACTTTGATTGGCGAGGAGGGAGATGCAAATATGTTTTCTTTCAGCGCTTAAATGATTGAGGAGCTTCTCAATGAACCCATCGATCCCTCTGTCAACCCGTCCGATGCTGTGAGTGGGGCTGCTCCGGCCGTTAGTTCATCTATGCCAGCTATTGGCACATCCGATGCGGCCCAAGTATCTCGTGAGGATGACATCATTGCTGAGATTGATGCCGAGATGGCAGCAGGGAATGCTGGTACGAATCCGCCCGGGCCTGCCCCATAAATGGTGATTTCACCGGGCGGTACTGTAGTGATTGAGACTGCTCCTGTCCCTCCTCCTGCTACTACTCCTATGCCTCCAGCTCATCCTCCTAGAAGAATTTCCGTCGCCTCCAGCTCTGAGGAAGACGTCGACATTATATCGCTGCCGGAGGGCAAGCCTGAAAAGAGTAAGCGATTGAGGAAAAAATCAGGCAGTGGATCTGGTGGGGCTACCCCGAAGAAGAAGATAAGGAAGAAGAAAGATTGAACTCTTTCTTTAAATCTTTGTTGCGTAGGGTAGCATTTTGTTGATTTCTCTATTGCCGTGTATAGATGTGGATTCGGCTCCCACTAGCAGAATTTCCTTTAAACACTTTGTAATCAGATTCTTTTTTGTTGATAGTGGAAATGAAAATTTATTCCCTTTTGTCTTCAACTTGTTACGTGTTATGGTTCTGCCCCCAGTATTGGGAATAAGTGTGGAGTCGGCGTATGTTTATACTCCGCCTCGCACTCTGGGAGTATGGAGTTAAGGAATGTTTATACTCCGCCTCGCACTCTGGGAGTACGGAGTTAAGGAATGTTTATACTCCGCCTCGCACTCTGGGAGTACGGAGTTAAGGAATGTTTATACTCCACCTCGCACTCTAGGAGTACGGAGTTAAGGAATGTTTATACTCCGCCTCGCACTCTGGAAGTACGGAGTTAAGGAATGTTTATACTCCGTCTCGCACTCTGGGAGTACGGAGTTAAGTAAAAAGCTGGTACCCAGCTCGCGCTCTCGGAGTACTCTGGGGTTTAGGAAAATGTTTATACTCCGCCTCGCACTCTGGGAGTATGGAGTTTAGTAAAATGTTTATACTCCGCCTCGCACTTTGGGAGTACGGAGTTTAGTAAAATGTTTATACTCCGTCTCGCACTCTGGGAGAACGGAGTTAAGTTAAGTGAAGGGTTGTCGTGTATCAACCCATTTCTTGTCCTGATGTGATGGCTTGCCCCCGAGCTCGGGTTTCATTTAGCGAGTGGTTGATTGCTTCACAGCCACTCCCTACTTGAATAAATTCCACTGTGTGATGGAACTTAGCTCTTCGTGCATCGTGATGTTGTACATTGTATTTAATGAATCACAGCTCTGGCTCGAAGAGATGACATTTTATTGTTGAAATAAGAAAATATGGCAAATCAGTTGCCTTATTACAACTTCTAATTTCGAAATGCAAAAGTAAATTGCTGAATAAAAAACATAATGAAATAAATAAAGCCTGTCATATGTAGTAGCGACGGAGACTCTCGCTGTTCCAGGCTCTTGGTAGAACTAGACCGTCCACGGTTGATAGTTTGAATGTGCCATCCCCAAGTCTTTGTGTAATCACGTACGGTCCTTCCCAATTTGGTTTCATGTGTGAAGGGACTGGGTAGATTCTCTTGAGGACAAGGTCACCGAGTTCAAAGGTTCGGGGTCGAACTTTGGTGTTATATAACCGGGCGACCCGACTTCGGTATGCGGCCGCTCTTAAATCAGCTTCTTCCCGTTTCTCGTCCAACAGATCCAAAGATTCAGCGAGTAATATAGCCTTTGTTTTTGGATCGTAATAAGTTACGCGGTGAGAAAATACTTCTGTCTCAACTGGAATAACGGCCTCCGAGCCATAGGATAAGGAGAATGGGGTGTGTCCAGTTGCGGTCTTGTGAGTTGTTCGATAAGCCCATAATGCCATAGGAAGTTCATCGACCCATTTGCCCCCAGCCTTTTCCAGTCGTTTCTTTAAGATGGATTTGATAACTTTGTTAACAGCTTCGACCTGACCGTTTGCTTGTGGATGTGCGACTGCAGAGAACTTTTTATGAATATGAAATCGTTGGCAGAAATTCTTGAACTCCGAACTTTCGAATTGGGTCCCATTATCGGTGATGATGGTATGCGGGAGTCCAAATCGACAAATGATATTACGGACCACAAAGTTTATTACTTTCTTCGACGTAATCGTTGCGAGAGCTTCGGCCTCGGCCCATTTCGTGAAATAGTCAACTGCGACGATGGCATACTTCGCACCACCTCTTGCCAGAGGTAAAGCGCCAATGATATTGATACCCCACATAGCGAACGGCCAGGGACTGACCATTTGAGTTATCTCGGTAGGCGGGGCTCTTGGAATTCGAGCGTGTTTCTGGCACTTGTCGCACTTTCTGGCGTAATTGGCTGCATCTCGGTTCACTGTCGGCCAGTAATATCCATATCGGAGTATCTTCTTAGCAAGCGCTTGTCCACCGGTGTGATCGCCACATTCTCCCTCATGCACATCATGTAACACTCGTTTGACTTCGTCGTGAGCGATACACCGGAGGAGTGGAATAGAATAACCTTTTCTATACATGATCCCGTCCTGAATGATGAACCGCGAAGCTTTTCGTAGAACTTGCCTTTTCTCATTTCGGTGTTCAGGCAATATCCCATTCTCAATATAATTTCGATACGGAGTCATCCATGATTCTCTGCTGGGAAAGGTTTCCAACACATCACTCGTTTTGATTTGATCGCTGCTTGGGAAGGACAAAGTTTCGACCGGGACAAGTCCCATTTGTTGTGCCTCACCTGTGCTGGCCAATTTTGCCAATGAATCGGCCTTTTGATTGCGATCTCGTGGTATGTAGTAAATAGCATAATAATCAAACTGATCCAGTGCTTCCTGAACTCGGGCTAGATAAGCAGCTAACCTTCGATCTCTTGCTTGATATTCTCCCCGTACCTGACACACAACCAACTGTGAATCACAATAAACTTCTATAGCGATAATTCTCAGATCTCTGGCAAGCTTTAACCCAGTCAACAGGGCTTCATATTCGGCTTCATTGTTGGTTGCGTGAAAATCAAACTTCAAAGCATAGCATATGGATCGACCTTCGGGGGTCTCTAGTACAACTCCAGCGCCCGAACACCGATCGTTTGATGCACCGTCTGTATAAAGTTTCCAGACATATTCAGGAGACTCGCTGGTTTCGGGTAAGTCGTCTGGAACAGTAAATTCAGCTATGAAGTCAGCTAGGACTTGCCCTTGAATGGCTCTCCGTGGAGCATAAGTAACGTCAAACTGACTCAGTTCGATATTCCACTTGAGTAACCTTCCAGACGTCTCAGGTCGCGTGAGGACCTGTCGTAACGGCTGATCGGTATACACAGTAAGCGGATGAGCTTGGAAATAAGGACGAAGCTTTCTCGAGGCAATGACCAAGCAGTAAGCCAGTTTCTCCAACCTGGGGTAATTTCTTTCAGCTCCGGTCAATCGTTTACTAACATAATAGACCGGTTTCTGCACTCGATCCTCTTCCCGGACCAGAGCAGCACTGATCGCATGCTCTGATACCGCCAGATAAAGGTATAATTGTTCGTGATCAATTGGTTTCGACAAGATCGTTGGCGTAGAGAGATGCTGAACCAGCGATCGGAATGCGCCTTCACATTCCATGGTCCATTCAAAGTTTCGTTTTCCCTTCCAGATTAGATCAAAGAAAGGAATGCATTTATCATTGGATTTTGAGATGAACCTGCTTAGCGCTGCTACCTTCCCGTTGAGACTCTGGACTTGCTTTATGGTCTTTGGAGTTTGCAAATTCCTTATTGCCCAGATCTTTTCGGGGTTTGCCTCTATCCCACGAGCGTTGACGATGAAACCTAGAAACTTTCCGGATGCGACGCCAAAGTGGCACTTTAACGGGTTAAGCTTCATTCCATATTCACGTAGGATGCGGAACATTGAATCTAAATCCCTGACGTGATCTGTGGAAAATCGGGACTTAACTAACATGTCATCCACATAGACTTCCATGGTCTTCCCGATCTGATCAGCGAACATTCGATTAACCAAGCGTTGGTAAGTTGCTCCGGCATTCTTTAAACCAAAAGGCATGACTCTGTAACAGTAGTCCCAGATCGGTCACGAAACTAGTATGTTCTTGATCGGGTAGAAGCATGGGTATCTGATTATAACCGGAATAAGCATCCATAAAGGATAACAATTCATGGCATGCAGTTGAGTCTACGAGTTGGTCAATTCGGGGAAGTGGAAAACTATCTTTTGGACAAGCTTTGTTTAAGTCGGAGTAGTCGACACATGTTCTCCATTTCCCATTCGGTTTTCGTACCATTACCGGATTTGACACCCACTCTGGGTATAGAGCATCTCGGATGAAACCGTTTGATTGCAACTTGTCAATTTCTTCTTTAAGGGCGGCAGATCTCTCTGGATCCATACCACGCCTCTTTTGCTTGACCGGAACATGTCGCGGATCAATATTCAAAGAGTGACTCGCAATGTTCGGTGAGATTCCGCACATGTCAGAGTGCGTCCAGGCAAAGACATCGAGATTTGCTCGAAGAAATTCAACCAATTCCTGTTGTATCTGTTTTCCCAGCTGAGATCCAACTTTTAGTACTTTCGAGTCGTCATCCTTACTGACTGGGACGTCCACAGTCAGTTCGGCTGGAGACGCTTGATTCTCTTTGACTTCATCTTTATCTTCGTTATCTCTAGGGTCAAGATCTTTAAGGAATTGGTAGTGGTGCCCGGGCCGGGGCCCGGGCGCTAGTTGTCAATTATCAGTAAAACGGACGCAGAGAGATTCCTCTACGCCCTTTCCTTTCTCCTTCTTTTGTGCTTCACGCAACTCAGCAACATAACAGGCTCTTCCTGCTGCCTGATCTCCTTGAACGATTCCTATACCATGGTCAGTTGGGAATTTTAAAGTCAAACACCACGGGGCAATGGCTGCCCTGAATTCAGCGAGGGCTGGTCGACCCAGGAATGCATTGTACGGTGAAGCGATGTCAAGAACAACGAATTGCAGCAGTCGGACTCTCCTGCGTTCTCCAATCCCCAGTTCCACTGGTAGTTCCACTATCCCAGTAGGTATGGTTGCACTCCCATTGAAGCCATGAACTCGGGATTGGCAGGGTTTCAAGTCTTTTGCTTCCATCTTCATTAAATCGTAAGCTCGTTTGAATAGAATGTTTACAGAACTCCCACTGTCAACCAGGATCCTCTTCATCCAAGCAGGACCAACTTGGGCAGATATGACCAGCGGGTCAATTGTTGGAGCTTCGATTTTGTCAGCATCTCTGCTTCTAAATATGATATCGTCAGACATCGTTTTTTGTTGCTTAGCCGGGGTTCCATCCTCACAATTACTGCAGCATTCGAAGCTCGCATGCCTGATAGAGCTAGCATACGACTCCATTTCCCTCCAGCTCCTGTCCGCTGGATGAGGACCACCACTTATGGTATTGATAACTAGCCTCCCGCCTGTACGAGCGGGTTCCTCTTGTCTTTCTTGGTCTTGCGCACGGTTTGGGTTCGATGGGCCCGCACCACCAGACTGTGGCGCCCGCACGAATTGATCTAACTTTCTCCCCCTGATCAACTTTTCTATGAGATCCTGCAAATGGCGACAGTCATTAGTATTGTGGCCATAACTCTCATGAAACCTACAAAACTTTCCTGTCTGAATCTGTCTCTCTGATGATCGCTTCGGAGCGGGTTTCTTATACTGTTCAGTGTTGCAAGTTTGCAGGTACACATTTTCCAGCGAAGTGTTTAATGGTGTATAACTTTCGAACATCGGAGCCCTACGCCGTGGGCCTGGATTCGGATCTCTCTTCTTATTTTGACCATTGCTACCTCTTGGCTGAGTTTGTTTGTTCTGTATGTTTAACTGAACCTTTCCGGAACTGTCACCGGACTGTTTAACTGCTACATTGCTTTGTATTCCCTCATTTCCAGGTTTCGCATCGTCCTGCTTCCTAGACTGTTTCGCGTCCTTTTGCCGTAAGAATTGAGCGGCTTTGGAGTAGAAACGGTCCAACGATGCGGGTGGTTTTCCGGCTAACCAATTTCCAAATTCAGAATCGGGATCAATTCCCTTTGTCAATGCCATTAAAATTGAGTTGTCGTTGGGATTACTAATTTCCACACATGCCGCATGGAATCTCTCCAAGTAACGCCTTAATGTTTCCCCACGAGCTTGGGTAACGTTGGACAGGGTGTTAACATCTTTGGGTCTAGCGACATGCATACGGAATTGTTCAACAAATTTCTTAGCCAATTGGTCAAATGAAGAGATAGATCTTGGAGGTAATCTTGTAAACCACATTGTTGCAATTCCTCCCAGTGAGATGGGGAAGCTTCGGCATTTTACTGCATCGTCGGCCCTTGCGGCGCTCATTGACCATTCGTATTTCAATATGTGCTGATTGGGATCAGAACTTCCTTCGTACATAGGGAGAGTTGGCATTCTGAATCGCCGAGGAGGTTCAGCGTATAGTATCTCGTCCGTGAAAGGAGTATGGCTTCGAGAAATCCCCCAATCGTCATTGGTAAGACCTTGGCTTTCGCGGATCATCTGACGTATCATAGTCGAGATGTCTGGCATTGCTACATTTTGAGCATGCTGAGCTAAGGTGTGGTCGGGTTCCACAGTGCGTGTTTGGACCGGACGCTGTCGACGGTCCAAGTTTCGCCTCCTTGGCTCAGTGTCTTCCGGGACGTATGGTTCAGAAGTACGTCCCTGTTGTTGATTACTCGAATCCGGAAGATGTCGGGTATCAACCCTTGTTTCTACTTTGGCAGCTGTGACATGATTGTCCGTAGTATATTGTGGAGTACGACCACCTCGCGCTGATGGCCCAGCCTGGAAGCTGGTTGACGGTCCTACCCTTAATTGCCCGACAGTCAGGGCGGGTTGATATCCAGCAGTTTGAGCATGATCTCCGTCTAATCGGGGACGGGTAGATCTATGATGATAGTCAGATGAGGCAGAACTTTCAGTGGATGAGCGGGAAACATCATCCCTTCTGGACCTCCTACGGCCCTGGCGGTTCAGTTAGTTTGTTAATTCGATATTGGCACGCAACTGTTCGGCTAATTGCTGCCGACTCTGAGTTAGCTCTTGAAGCAACACCTGGAATTCTTGTCTAGTGACTGCCCCAGACGGATCTGAGTGGGCAGTGTTGTCTTGGTTGGATGGCTGCTGTTGAGCAGGATTCTGTCCATCCCTACCTTCTTGTCCAGCAGCTGTAGAAGTGGTTCTTGTGCTAACCATTTTGAATGAAGAATCCTTTTCCTAGACTTTATGCAAATCTGAATAGAATGGAAGGATTATGAATTAGAGATCTGGATCTTCCTCTTGGACTAGTGCAATCCGGTATCGATGGTAGATCCAAGGAGCAGGAGAAAAAAGCTGGTTTTTTCTCAGTGTAAGCACCAAAGTGTTTGTACCAAAAATGGGCACAACACTCTTCGGAAGTTTTTGAAGAGATAAAAGTGAAGAATGAAAATTAAAACTGTGGATTATCTAACAAAAACTCCAAATAACAGAAAGTAAATTGCAAAGACAAGCGATTTAGAGTGGTTCGGCGTTTTGCCTACGTCCACTATGAAGTTTGATGATTTTATTGCTCGATACTTGAAGATTACAATTCTTTATACTGTAGTACAACTGAATTTATATGCTAAGTCTCAATCTAAAGCAGCGGCGGTGTTCTGGAGTAAATCTGGCAGAATCTGGGCGCTCTTCAGTACTTAGGATTATCCGACCTCTTTTCTGAATGACCACGGGCTCTATTTATAGGTGTAGGAGGCTGATATTTCGCCTAAAATGAGGGGAGACCAGTTCTGGTACGTCAGTGGGCCCACATGGCCGAAATCTGGAGATCCGGGTCCACTTTGGGATCGATTCGACCCTTGGTTCGAATCGATCATGAAATCATCCAATCGAGCTGAAATTTGGTGTGGACATTCTTCATCATGTGTTTAAGCTTCTGTGAAAATTTCATGGCATTTGGACTTGTAGAACTCGAGATATGATCGATTCAATGTTGCATTTCTGGAGAACAGGGGTACTTCGAATCGATCTTAGTTCGAATCGATTCGGTCGACTCGATGCTTGCTGCGACGTGGCGCGTGTCTCTCGCTTCGATCCGTTTTGTACTCTGGTTTGACTGGGTCGAATCCATGGCTTGGATTCGAGGTAATGGATTCGAAGGATCTCTTCCTTCGAATCGATGAAACTGGTGCTCGTTCGAATCGATCTAGACTTGTAGCTATAGACCGATTCGAAGTTGTCTTGGCCTGGGGACTCGAATGCATGGATCCGAAGGATCCTTCCTTCGATGGATTCGAACTATGGTGTATGCGTGGATGGATTCGAACTTAAAGCATACGAGGGCTTGCTTGATGGAGTCGAAGGCGGTGAATACTTCAATGGATTCGAAGCTATCGGTTTCGCCTGATGGAGTCGAAGCAATTCCCCTTTGACCGATTCGAACCAGCCTCTTTTTCATGGATACGAGGCAATGCTTGTCTGATGGATTCGAACATAGGCTTCGCCTATGGATTCGAACTAAGGATGTTCTACTCCATCTTTTGTCGACAATATCTCGAGCATACGAACTCGGATTGACTTGAAACTTGGATCGTTGGTTTCCACGGCTTTGGTTGACGTGCCTTATCAATTGTAGCCCGATCCGGACTTGAACAAATTTCGTCGATATCCACAGCGATCCTTGCGTGTAACCGATTTCCGAGACGATCTGTCGTCAGTTTCTGGTTAAGTCCTTGGTGTCACGGCCTTGCCAAAAGGCGGGAAAACATTATCCTTAATCAGTAAAGTTATATCCATGCGAAGAGAAACTGAAAACAAGAATGGTGAGGAAAGAATTGTTTGAAGTATCACAACAAATTTCTTTTGTCGCTAACGCTCATTTGGATAAAGCACATGTTTTGTTGGATTCTCTTAGAGTTTATAATGATGTTACTGATTCATGATTCTAGGATTCCTTTGTGTATCCCTTTATGGCTAAAGATGCAGTGGCATGGATGCAGAAATAAATACCAACTTTAGTCAGTGTATTATTGTGTCATTGTTTATTTGTGATTTACAGTGTATAAGATTTATTGCACTTATTTTATACATTGCAACAACTGTAAGTATTCTTTACTGTACACTAAAGTTGGGTTAAAATTATAAAATATGTCTTCAAATTTGGTGATTGTAACTTTTTCTCTCTATGTATAATATGAAAACTTCTGTACTGACTAATTAAAGATTTACTTAAAAAGCAAGAACAAAGTATTAAGTTGATCACTGCTATTGTAAATTCTTTATAAAAAAACTACATACTGTGTATCACATATGAGAGAAGTAAAGGAAAAATGTAAAATCAGGCCACATATAAGGAGAAAGGGCATGAAATACTGTTATGAGATGAAAAATTGTACCATCAATCTGAGCGGAGTGAGTTGATTTATTATGGAGCAGAAATACATCATTAAGTGGTGAAAAATGAGAACAGGGATTTCTATAATTTTTTTAAGTTTTAACAACTCTTTTCCAACAGTCTGGAAGATGTATGTAGTATAACCTATTTTGCAGATTTATTTTGGTTTTATATGTTATTATTTTAGTCTTATTTTTTAATTTATTCAGTGATCAGAAAAGATTGAAAGATCATAGAAGATTGAAGGACCAAGAAAAATGTATTTAAATTATAATTCAAAACAATATGATCCACATGCTCTGTGTGTGAGATCCATGAGGGTAGCAAAGATACAACATTCTCTTTATGACAAAGATGATTATATTCATAACTTATATGTATGATAAAATGCATAATTTTATTCCATAAAACTACGTACAGAGATATGCAAACTAAAAGTGATGATACTATTGTTAAATAAAAATAATCATATTATTATATATAGACGACTCATACTACTGTATATTAACAAGTATGATGTATGCTTTCTTACATTGATCCACTTAATAAACACAGGTTTTACCAACTACACTATAGAATGTTATATGAATATGCCTGATGTGTGAATACAACCATATATTGTAGTCACTGAAAAGTTCCTATATTAAAAGAAATTATTAGCTGTTTACGAATTTATAGCATGCTCATTTTCTCACAGTAAAAAAGGGGAAAAACTTAGTTAATCATCCTAATTTTCAAGATATCTCAGTAACATTTTACAATAAAAGAAAAACAAAGTTACAGTACAAAAAAAACAATTGCTCTCAATGTATAATTAACAATTGTTTACTATTCCTTTCTGCAATTTGGGGTTTTCGTACACAGTTAGCGGCGGTTCACAGGAAGGTGGATACAGCCGTGGTGGCGTATTAATATCCCACACTTTATGTGTTCCTGTTCCTCCGACCTTATGTACTTACGATGTATTGCATTAGCGGATGTATGCGACTTGGGTATTTATATGCCGTACCCGCCACTGAATCTACACATTGGCTGTCGTTTGCTCACTTCTAAACCCGGTTCGTTAGTCGTAATAACAAGTGCAAACAAACTGCACGGTCATACTTACAACTGTCCACCATATCTTAGTGCAACTCATTTGTATACCGCTATATGTTCGACTAAAAGTTAATGCCCATTTCATATAGACTACCGACGATGATCTGTGTTGGCTACTGCGTTACGTACTGGCCTCGACCTTTTACCTATCGGTTTTTTGGCAAACTATAACAAGCTTTTGTGGTCTGGTTAGTGCATCTTCGTCAACCACCTCCCCGCCACGTAGACAAGAACAGTGATAAGTTGCCCTTTTCTATTTCTGTTTATTTTTACAGTGCTTCAAGCAGATGGTATCCTGTGTATGTATTTGGCATAACGTTAACACACAGTTAGGTGTTATGTACGTGAGTCGATCCGTTCGGAACCCGAAAATAATAGTTCACCAACTCATATTGTGTACGAGAGACAGTAGGAAATATGAAAAGAAAACCAGTAGCAGTACAGGAACAGTAAGTTCCAACACCTTGCAATATGATAAGGGCGATCGGCCAGTATTGACTCATTGTTAGCTATATCTTTTCATACTTTATTGCTGCCTTTTGTTCCCGGTATGACGATTCTGCTATCTCTCCCCACTTTTGTTTCTGTTCAGATCACGCAATTATGATTTACTTTGTCCACATCTCTGTCAGGTTATGGTAATATCGTTATGTTTAACAATTTTTGGGTCCTACCATGTTCTTTTTTGTCCCGTACGGCATCATGTTTTCATGGATGGTCCTTCTCGTGCTGGTATAAAACCAATTCCACTATCTGCCTATATGTCGACGATAGTTTCCGGATACAAATCGGAGTAGGTAACTGCCTACGTATAAGTGGAGGTATAACTTCCGTGTTGTGCTAGAGCAACTATCCTAATATATTCATAATGTACCAATTTTGAACCGATGTGTAGTTCATAACAGGGGTACGAGGTTGTGGATTACACCTTTTTTTTAACAACTGTGTTTTTAAACAAACAGAAGGTGGATCATATATATTTTACTTTATGGTAGAGTAGGGAAAAATGGTGGATTGCATATGTTCTGATTTTTTGCCACTTTTTTAGTTCACATCTTCAGTGTCCTCCTATCTCTGTATGATGCTCCTGTTGACAGTTTATTGCGTAAATGATGGATGGAAATATGTAGACCGGACCATTGAGTTGTTGATACAGTAAAGACTAAATGTTGTCCTTATGGGTTAACAATGTAGTGGGTCAATTACATCCGGTACTCGCATGCGTACTGTCGACTGCACACGCTTTTGCCATTTACAGTTCCATCTTTTTTGTTGCATCCGTTAACTGACATTATATAAACGAATATGGCAATACTACAAATTAATTCATAAACTTCAGCTCTGCAGGTGTCTACTACTCCACTGTTTGTCAGTTCTCCTGATGTTGATGACAGGAACTGCAATCATATGCTTATTCGTAGCCATTGTAGGCATATATTCTTTGGTTTAACATGTCCATTTCAGCTGTTACATGACTAATTGCGACGACTTCTAGGTATGGACGACCAGTTCTTCTACTGGTCCCTGTTCAGCAGTTCTCTTTTTTGTGCACTGGGTGTATGGGTGCTTTCCTCCTTCTGTACAAATTGGACCACAAGACTGCTGTTGTTGGTGACGCACAAAATATTTGTTCCCATAGCCTGATAACCTACAACCACCTATTATTCACCTCTATCCAAAGCAATAATACTAAGAGTAAAGCAATATTGACAATTTGGACCTACTGTCCTACTTGGTGGCCTAGGCAGCAGAGCAGTGGTGTTTTAACATCACAGCAACAGTTGACCGTAGCATGCTATCTTTTTTCCTCTGTGTGCACATTTGAGAGAATTTGCTGTATGGGTTTAGTTAATCAACCATAATTTAACATTGAACATTCAGGTTGATTTTGCATCACTTTATTATCCTTCGGCTTAGACAATAAGTTAATGTAATGACAGTAATATGTAATTGGGTGGGTACTCGTGCTCCATTTTTGTGTTGTCTAACCCACAGCTTGATATAGCAAATATTTAGTTTGAAATTTGTACAGACAGTGGAGTACTTGCATGGTCAGACACCTATTTGTATTGTACAGACTTGAAAACTTATGGATGGCCAACTGTTGCGTCCTTACTTTGAGTACACTGAACCACTTTTTCCTCCTTTGCAAATATCATAACTCACTGTACTTTTAAAGCTGCAATAACCAACAAATACTAAAACTGTTAGGAAGCATCCATCTTCTTATTGAATAGGTAAGGAGATTTTAATCCTTCAGTTAACTGTATAGGTTATTTTTGGGTTTGTTTTGCAAATTTACTGTTTATTACGAAAGAGTAATCTGCAGTTGCTTAGTTCATATTATCTGTGGAGAAGAATGACTTCCTTAATCCTTCACTTTATCGAATATTAACTTCCTTCCTTATTTCTCTTTATGAAATTCTGTCCGCTTTTCGTCTTACTTCAGTTGTCTCAGTGCTATTTTGGCAGTGTACTTGATGTTATATTTGCTGCTCTTTTTAGTCACAATTACAAAACTTTTGTTCCCAAAATATATTACCAAAGATTAATAGTAATACAACCAGTCCTTTTTTAGGCTGTACGATTTCATACTATTGTTACCAGTTAGAACATGGGATTTCCATCACCAACAGATGATAGGCTTTTCCGCATAGTTGGGTTACAAACTTACAATCTGACTGTTTCTGCCTTTTCGTCAAAGAATATTACACACAAAATGAAACATAATAAATATATACCCTATAAGACAGAATCATGTGTATCCATGAATTTATCTGTTTTCATAACTAATTTGTTAGTTTCAGCTATGAATAACATTACTAATGTAAGTCTTATGTGTTTACAATGTATCACTGTTTTCAGCTTCATTCTCCTTCAAGGGTAAAGATGCACTTTTTCCTTCAGTTACGATACCTGTATCAGTATGGGGCTGCAGTCAAAAATCAGTTCATTTTTATGGTATTTATTACCTTTGCCAATTCATTACAATGTAAGAACAAACGTTTCCTACGAAATTAAACTTTTACCGCCTCAAGTATTTATTGTTGCATCAAAAATTAGTTTGTTCGTTGAGCTATAAAATTAGTGCTCCCAGTTAGACCACACTATAACAGTAAGCGAACGCAATGTTTTCAATAAGAGATTTACACTGTACGGTTCAAACTTTAAATCAAAATGACACATCAATACGAGTTCAGTCCGCGAATAACTTTAAACTTTGGAGAACTGTCTTCTTTTGATATATGTATTTGATAACTGAAGGTTTAAATATAATTATTGGGTGGGTCTGCATGCAATGGCTTATGATGCGTTCAATTTCATGATCTGCCTTGCTAAAGAGATTGATAAAGTAAATTTTTCGCTATCCTCTTCTTCCTAATACGTCTGTTTATTGCAACGTCTTGAGACGAAGATTAGCTCAACCTTTGGTCACTTCAATTTGTCAAAGTACAACTATGCATCTGTTATAAGATTTAACAGACTTTTTATGAAACATAGGAACAGATCTAGGTCAGACTCTCATTTCCCTGATGAAGGTAGTAATATTTTTTTTCCTCTCTTTTTTCCCTTTTTTTACATGCATTTCAGCTTACCCTTGCAGCTCATTGATATAACTTGGTGCTCCCTGCTGTAACTCATTAATTTATTACTTTAGTTTTGTAAAATATCATGTCTTCAATTTTCCTTTTTATATACTGTTCAGTGACCATGGATTAGATAAGTATGGTAGGGATGATTTTTGTGCATTAGGAGGTGTTAATGCAGTTATTTTCAAACAACAGTTCAATGCTTAAATTGGTTGTAAACTATGATTGTAGTCACAAAAGTTTTTCATTAACCTTTTTCTTGACTCAACTATTTTAACTACATTATGGTATATCATTTATTTAAAGGCAGAGATTTCTCACACTTTTACTATTTGCAAACTTCTGAGCAGGTACTGAAATGCTTCAGGATAGTCAGCTGTAGGCCTTCGCTACAACTTACATATGTACTCCTGACCTTGGCAGTAGCTTCTGTAACCCATCTACGGTGCGTAGAAAGCTGTAGAGCAGCCCTTCTGTTTATTCAAATTGATGATTGTACCCTTCTTATTCACGCTAGCAGTTTGAGTAACAATAATGCACCGGACTCTTATCCAACGATTACTTTTTCAAGTGTGCAATACAAAAACATAGTCTGCACTCCACACATTTTTCGTCTTCAATTTTTTTTTCCTTTCCAACCTTAAAGTTTAAGGAGTTACTCTACGTTCGATTTTGTAACTGATTTTAGTGCATACACACATATACTTCACCACATACACACATAACTCGGTACGCCGACAGACTATAGTTCCTCACACCCGTCATCATCATCTTCCAGAAATATACTTTCCACTACTGCATATAATCATATTACAATGACACATCATACCCTAAAACAGCCTTACTACCTACTTGACTACCAACACTACCCGTGTGCGTAGCACGGGCCACGCACTAGTTGTTAAATATATACCGTACATATGTTGTTCTATAACTGCGTAAATAAAAATTTTGGTTTGCATGTGTGTAAATAAAGGGTGGTCTGCAATTTTTAATATTCTTATTGATTTTATATATACTTTGATTTAGAACTCATGCGGCCTTGAAAGATAATATATTTTATTTTATAGTGTTTTAAATTTAAAACATTGATTTGAAATTTTATATATTTGTCTTGATTCAAAAGTTGATTTTTTTTGTTATAATGATAATAATAGTATATATATTTTTCCGTCTCTATCAAACCGATTGATTTTCCCTTGTTCCTATATATATCAGCTCCGTCCATCAAATTCGTATCAATCTTATCTTGCTTTGGAATTCGTGCTTGGATTCGTAGCTCATTTCTTTGTCTACCCTCTCCAGCCTCGAAAGGTGAGCAATCACTCACGATTAACGTTCTTATATTTATTAAATTTGATTTCAATTGAAACGACAATTGAAATATGCTGTTGTAGTTATTTAAATTGCTATATATGCTATTATCTGTAACTGTTCACCTGTGGGATATGACACCATATCCTGTTGTTTATATTATATTGTTATTTATGATATATGTCTGTTGTTGTATTTTATATTATCTGTTATCACTCTGCAAGTTCCCTGTTAGTATAGAATTCACTATGGGTTGAAATGATACATACCCGAACGGACTTTAGAATAGGAGAAAATCGTTATGGGTTGAAATGATAAACCCAAGCGATTTTCATTTGAATTAAAATTGGGATTACAGGATGAAATGATATTTACCCGTATATATTTAAATTACGGATTGAAATGATAAATATCCGTATCACTTAACCATATGATAGATATATATACAGACACCGTTGGTCCATATATATAAATATTTTGAAAATAAATTCTATGGATTTGGAAAGAAATATATGGTTTTAATAAATGTTGATTCTTAAATTATTATATATAAATGGTAATGATATATATAGATTTAATAATGATATTTAAATTAATTAAGATGGATTTAATACATATAATATGTTAAGAAAAAATTTATATTTCAAAATAAATTTTGGCAATAATTTGATTAAGTTAAGGTTAGGAAGATAATTTGAATTTAGTTGAAATTGTATTCATTAAAGAATTTTATTTTATTAAACCGATTTGAAACTTATTGAAATTGAGATTTAAGATAGGATTTATAACTCGGGTTTGATTTAAATAATTTAATGAATAATTCTTGTTTAAATAAATTTAAGGAAATATTTAGTAAAAATGAAATTTAAGGCTAGTTAATTGATATTCAATTTATTAAGCGAATATTCCCTGAGTAAATAATAATGAAGTTAAATCAAGAGCTATATGAAACTGTTAAATTTAATTTTGAAAATATTGAATATTAAAGCCTGAAAATATTAAAAAAATTAAATGGTCTATTGAGAACTGAATTGAATTGATGATTTGAGCTTTGAATAAATTTGGATTTGGAATTTGAGTTGATTTGTGAGACTTGAGGAAATTATAAATACTTTACTTTATAAATTATTTAATCTATATATACTATTTTGGAAAATAGATATATTTGAAATGAAAATGATATTTTGGTTTTGAAGTATAAATAAATTTGAAATGACCACGGTGTTAGGGTGTATATTTCTACATTTTAGATAGTTCCACGGATCCTTAGAGGATGGTTATCCCAAACATCCTTTAAGTTACTTGTATTGTAGTTGATATTTCACTTGAGTTGGATTTATTGATATAAGTATGTTAATCTTGACTCGAGTGTTTTGTGTTTTGCTTTACGCTCGGGTCAGACCGAGTGATACAGCAATTGAGACTCACCTTTGGAGTTTGGAGCTTCGTTTGTAGATCCAACCATCGATTCAGCTTTCAGCTTTCCAGTTGATTTGTCCAGAGAGGTCGTCTATTCGTACTGAAGACTTCACTGTATTCGAGATATTTTGTTGTATTTTTATTTCTAATTCTGATGTTTATATAGTAGCTTCATGAACTATTATTTTATCTATTCCGCTGCGTATTATTGTATTACTCTGTGTCTGTGATTCTGTGATTGATTTATTTACTGTATATGCTGAGATTTGCCAAATTTTTATTAACAATCTGATATTTTGAGCAATTCAAGTCTGACATGTGTGGCTTTATTGTCGATTTGATTGGTCCAAAATAGCGGGTCGTTACAGTTGGTATCAGAGCTTTGGCTCTAGGCGAAACTTAGCATATATTGTAAATTTATTTACAGAATCACTTTCGTTCGAGTTTATTCTCTTCCTTTTGACTCGATTTCCTTTGAACTTTGGAACGTTCCCTACGGTTCCAAAATTCAGTCTTGTCTCTCTCTACTGGTATTCTTTTGATTCTGGAGTATCCCATAACTCCACTTCGAATGATCTCTATAAGAATAGGCGATCCCGCCAATCTTTGAATGAATGGTGAAGGGGTGAAACTTCTTTACAATTGGCATTGATTCACCGGAGATTTATATATCCCTCGGTTTAGATGCTGCTATCTTTTGTTATGTCGAATTCTATCTCTGGCGATCGAATGTCGATTTGCCTCAGAATTCTACACTGATCTTATTTTAAAATCACGGTTGATCGGTTAAGGTCGCCCGCGATTTATATAACTATATCGATCTATTGTTTTGTAATTAATTATCTCATTTTTGTTCGAACTTATCTTCGAATCAGAATCCTAATTGATTAGAGTCTCTCTAATTTGAATTTCTATCTTTGTTTTGAAATCCATTCTTGAACCATCCTTTGAAAAATCAGGCTTGTTTATATTTTAGAAATTGTTTTATATATCGAAATTATTATATTCTATATATAAAAGTTAAGTGTTTTCGATAAAGATTATATAACCTTTTTTAATAAGTATTTGAATTTTTGAAAGGATTTGAAATTTTGAAGTTATATAAGAAATTGATTTATATAAAAATGATTTATAACTAAAGGATCTTAAATTTGAAATTCGAGAATTGAACTCTGGTATTTTGAAATTTGTTTTAAGATTTTGAAATATATAATAATAGTATGATTTAAAAGTATTTTCCGAATAAGAAATGTTTCCAATGATTTTAATGAGTTTCGAATGATTTCGAAGAAATTTCAAAAGAAGTTTGAGAAAATAGAAGTCCAGAACTCACTTATGTCGCTGGAAAATAATTTCGGTGATGAGTGCACGCATCATCGACATTGATTTTCGAGTTTTAGAGTGAGGTATAGGCCACTTCAGTAGCTTTGCTATGCGAGTGATTTTGTGAAACCATTTTGATTTCAAATTCTGAAGTATGATTTGATATTCGAAAGATATATGTATATATATATTTGAAATGATTTGAAGTAAGCCGGTGTTCAGTCCTCGAGTTTTGGATTTGATTTGATATAACCCTATCTTTTGGAATTCATTTACTGAGTTGTTGGTGATTTCCAACTCTTGAATTTGAAAATGATTTCTTCAACTATTTTGAAGGTTCGAGCACTTCCAAATCAAGGTTAACTTTTCAAAGCTAAGAAATTTTGAAAAGTATAAAGTATATAAGTTTGGTATGTATGTTAAAGTATGTAGTAATATGATTTAAATAAGTTGAAACTGTTTTGGTAAGTAAATGAATAAGACTATTTTAAATTTTTCTAATATGAAATTTAGATTTGAAATGTTTTGAAAAGAATTTGGTCTTCAATATATTTTGAATAAAATTTAGTTTAAATGTTTAACTTAGTAACATCTTTATGAAACTATATATTTAACAAGTTGGAATAAATATATAAGTTGTACGTATGCGGTTTTATTCGCATAATTAATTTGATCCAGGTTTGAGTACACAAGTTCGAGGTGAATTACACCATTTCGTGTTAGGATTTTTCATTCGATTCTTGACGGCGAATATTTGATATGGATTTTGGGCTTGATTCTAGAATTCTCTATCGTAGTATATGGCTATGCAAGGAGACTGATGGCTTCTAGTCGAGAAACCATATCAAAATCCGCATTAGGGAAGTAGAATGGACAATACTAGTTCGAAAGCAAACTTGTGTGATCGAGCGAGCGATCAAATGTGATTTTGCGAAATGATGACGTATGTACATCTTATATTCTAATATCAGTGATATATTTTGACGCTGAAATTGAAAGCTGTCGGGTTAGAATATCTTTTCTTACTAAAAGAAAATTTCCAATTTAAATTACAAAGATATATAACCCATAAAAGCAAAAATATTCAACCCATATGGCTCTTCATACAGCGAAATTTATTTTGAAAAATTTGATCCTTATATAAGATGGACCTTACGTAAGTTTAAGATGATTTTGAAAACATTTGATTTTGGAAATGAATTGGTTGACTTAAATCATATTGATTTGGAAATTTGGATTTATTTTCTAAATTTATTATTTTGGAAACTTTGAAACTAAAGATATTTAAATTGAGAAGAAATAAATTGGTGGGATTGTATATGATTTTGAAACTGAACTGATATTGAAACAAATTGTAATGTGAGAACCTTATTTTTTACTAAATAACTGATTTGGGAGTTATCGAACTTATATAAAATTGATTTGTATAAGTATGATGTTGATTCGAAAACTATGGATTTGAAAAGGTACTCAATTTGGAAAGTGAAAATTTTATATAATTGAAGTCTATATAAGTGTGATTTGATATACTTTTGATTTTGGAAAAGTATTTGATTTGAAAATTTAATCTTATATATAATGGATTTTATATAAGTACGATATTTGAAAGTGATTTGAAAAGGTACTATATGATACATATTTTCAAAGTAAAGATATGGAAAGTGCCTTCTGCTTGATATCCGATTTGTGGCCATATCTTGGATTCATTCTATCGATATTATTCTCTCTGATTTTTGGTTTTCCGGATATGATACTCGAGTGTCCTTCGAATTCCATGGCGTTACCCATGGTCTTACGATCGCGGATGCATAGCGCAACTGCCTGGCTGAGTCTTGCCTAGGGGTACGGATTGTTTCCTGGGGGATCTAGGCGTAACCATTGTGTATCCTGCAATCTGTGTAGGTCGCGAATAGTAGCGCAACTGCTTGGCTGAGTCTTGCCTGGGGGTACGGATTGTTTCCTGGGGGATCCAGGCATAACCATTGTGTATCCTGCATTCTACTAGTCATCATGGCGTAACTCGTAGGGCTGAGAAAGCTTACGGATATGGATTGTTTCCTGGGGGAACCAGGCGTAACCATTGTGTATCTGCGAACCATGGTTAGACAAAGGTTTTGTTTGTTTTGTTTGGGTTGTACTTTCCATATCTGTTTTTAAAAGTTTTCCAGTATTTTCACTGGGTGTTGAAACAGGTGTACTAAGTACCTGGAGAATTCTAGTTTTGCGCCTGCTCAACGCACTACCAGAGTCTACAGGAACAAAGATAAACTTGTTGAAACATCGAGTTATAAAAGTATTTTATTATAAAGGTAATTTCAGCAAAGAAATTCTGTATTAATATTTGAAATTGAAATTCTTATGGTTCTAAATTAATTATTCGTGCCCGATATTATTCTTTTGAATCTTCCTTACCTGCTCAACTTTATCTATTCACCTATATTCTGTTTTTCTGAATCCACCTTCTTTTCCTTGTTGACTATATCCTTTTTAATATTGTTTATTTATATACTACATGGTTTAATAGAAATTTTTAGTGTTATAAACATTTTAGAAGTTATTAATTAAATAAAACATATTTGAAGTAAATATTTATTGATTATTAATAATATTTGAAAGGTATCTTGAAATGAAATTTATAAATTTATGAATTATGGATTTAATGTTTTCAAATAGCTTCTTTGTAAATATAAGTAATAATGTAAATAACTATTTTAAAATAGTTTCCATATATTTATAAAGGCATTATTTAAACACATAAATGGTATTTATAAAGGAAGTAAGAAATTTTACAAATGGGTTTTGAAAAGCATTAAAGTATTAAAAATAATTGATTTGCAAATGAAGTTTTCAAATGAATATTTCAAGTAAAATTTATATAGTTTTAAATTAATTGTTTATCCTTGTCTTTCAATCTACTTTTATTTCTGGTTATTTCTATTCTCCTACCTCCTTCCTTTTCGGGGACGAAAAGTTTTGAGTGGGGGAGAGTGTAACGACCCATAAATTTTAATAGTTTTAATAATATATTTAATTGAAATTTAGTGAATTTTAAACAATAAAATTTGAAATTAATAATTTATTATTTGGAATACGTCTATTTTAATATAGCAAATGGTAATTTTTATCTGAAAATATAAAAGCAAATTTTATTGCGTAATTCTATTTCAATTTAAATCAGTTAGAATTTGATGATAATAAAATGTTTTCCAAACCTGGATATTTTTCTATAGAAAAGTTCTAAATCTTCTTCTGAGTGAGTCGTCATCTTTTGTTTTTCCAAATTCGGACTTTTATTGCTCCAGTTATCTTATTTTTGACAAAATAATAGCATTTTCAGTACTGATTATTGACTTTTGATCGGATGATCGTACCCCTGATATCTATATACCGTTTTGATCGTCTCGTCATGCTGATCTCAGCGGTATAGTTATTTCTGTAAATTGAGGTCCGGTGCGTAACAGTGATGAGGAAACAACTCGTCATAAACGGTACCGGAATTTTGAAATTCTTTTTCCTGTACGTTTCCATCTGAAACATGCTATAAAATCAACAATTATTTGCTCTAATTATTATGCTCTAAATCAGCGTGTACTGTTGCTTTTGTATTTCTCCGGAATTCAAGGGTCGGTTACTATTTCGAACGTTATATTACTTTTCTATTTCATGACTGTAAACTTGTTCTCTTCCCTTCCTTTTATTCTTTTTCTCTGCCCATTTTGCTCTTCGCTGCTCTTCTGTTTCAATGTCTACCCACGCCACACACCTCATCCCAACCGGCCTTCCGCCTGCCTTGAACCGATCTACACCGAGCCATCTACTCCACCCCTAGCCGCTTCATCCCCCTCACTGATCTCCTCCACCGAGTAGCCTTGCCACCTTAGTCTTGGCCGTGGACCCCACTCTGTCTCCGCCCTGAACTACACGGAGCGGCTCCTCCACCTTAGCCATCATCTTTGCCGGAGCACCTTTTTGAGGTATAGATACGTTCTTTTTATAGAGATATATATATCTGTTACCTATGTATATGGGTTTATATATATATACGTTTATTTTCTTTTATTCAAAAAAAAATATATTCACATAAGTTGTATTTGCTGTGTTATATATATATATATAACTATGATTTTCCATTTAATGTTCATCACAGTTTGTTTTGATTTCCTTATATTATGTTTATTAAGTGTACGTAAATTTATATAATAGTTATATTTATATAAACGGCTAATATGAGTTTTAATATCATAGATATGTTGTTGGAATTATAGTCTGCAGCTCCTCTTGTTTTTGTTGGTTGCTTATAGGGGGTAGTTTTATAAAAGTTTATACATATATTTGTTGGTCTATACAGAGTATCTTATATGCAAGTTTTCATATACTGTTATATATGTTGAGCCTATATTTTAATTTCGAAAGATTGGGTAATGTCAAATTATATATGTTCGCTTAGCTACAATCGGTGATGTAATTTTTGTAAAGAATGTATGTATTTTATATGTTTATGATAGTTTCAATATATGTTCTGGGCATTACAGAGTCGAAGTATAGTATACATTTTAAGTTCAAAAACTATTTATTTATATATGCAGTAGTGTGTATATGTTTTGCTCTCAGACACATTTACTGTTGCATGTAGGTATCATTTATATATATAAATATTTGATTCTTTAGTTAAAACGTATAAAGATGTAAGTCATAAAGTTTTTAAGGGTAAGTTTAAGAATAGAGTTATATATTATTTTATTTTGATTTGTTCTGTTAAAAAGTATGAACATGTAAACAGTTGTTGATATTTGAACTGTTCGTTATACATACATATGTTAAATTGTTAAATATATACCGTACATATGTTGTTCTGTAACTGCGTAAATAAAAATTTTGGTTTGCATGTGTGTAAATAAAGGGTGGTCTGCAATTTTTAATCTTATTATTGATTTTATATATACTTTGATTTAGAACTCATGCGGCCTTGAAAGATACTATATTTTATTTTATAGTGTTTTAAATTTAAAACATTGATTTGAAATTTTATATATTTGTCTTGATTCAAAAGTTGATTTTTTTTTGTTATAATGATAATAATAGTATATATATTTTTCCGTCTCTATCAAACCGATTGATTTTCCCTTGTTCCTATATATATCAGCTCCGTCCATCAAATTCGTATCAATCTTATCTTGCTTTGGAATTCGTGCTTGGATTCGTAGCTCATTTCTTTGTCTACCCTCTCCAGCCTCGAAAGGTGAGAAATCACTCACGATTAACGTTCTTATATTTATAAAATTTTATTTCAATTTAAACAACAATTGAAATATGCTGCTGTAGTTATTTAAATTGCTATATATGCTATTATCTGTAACTGTTCACCTGTGGGATATGACACCATAGCCTGTTGTTTATATTATATTGTTATTTATGATATATGTCTGTTGTTGTATTTTATATTATCTGTTATCACTCTGCAAAGTTTCCTGTTAGTATAGAATTCACTATGGGTTGAAATGATACATACCCGAACGGACTTTAGAATAGGAGAAAATCGTTATGGGTTGAAATGATAAACCCAAGCGATTTTCATTTGAATTAAAATTGGGATTACAGGTTGAAATGATATCTACCCGTATATATTTAAATTACGGATTGAAATGATAAATATCCATATCACTTAACCATATGATAGATATATATACAGACACCGTTGGTCCATATATATAAATATTTTGAAAATAAATTCTATGGATTTGGAAAGAAATATATGGTTTTAATAAATGTTGATTCTTAATTTATTATATATAAATGGTAATGATATATATAGATTTAATAATGATATTTAATTTAATTAAGATGGATTTAATATGTGATATCCCGGGTTTTTGGGCAATATAAATTTAATAATCTTTATTAATAATTAAATTGGATTGATAATTATCCTATATAATTTTAATTTAAAATTGGTAATTTAATCTTTTAAAAGATAATAAATACTTAATCTGACAATATTGATAAGATTTGTTTGTTAAAGCTAATAAAATTTTATTCTATTTATAATATATATATTTGATATATATATTGTGAATGGAAATATCTTTTGTTTAAATAAAAGATTATAATATATATGTATGTATATGTTATAATTTGGATTGTTTTGAATTTAATTTAATCTATTGATAATTTATATATGTATGAATTGTGATTTAAAGCTTTGTTTTAAAATTAATATTTTTCAAAGGTTAGTTTAGATTAATTCAATTGTTTTCAAAATATAAGATAATTGTTTATTTTAAATATAATTAGCTTTAGAATAATTTCTTTTAAAAGTAATTTATTTATACATATGTGAAATTTATTTATTAAGAGAATTAAAGTATGTAAGTTTATCTTTACATTTAAATTAAATAAAAATTTATTTAAAATACTTAAGTACATGTGTAACCATGTTAATCCCCTTAATAACACTTGTTAATCATTCAAGCTAGCTTATGACAAATGTAAGTTTAGTTAACAAGTGGCAACATATTTATATTTATTTTCAATAAATGTTTTAAGAAGAAAAACTAGTTTTTACATAACACTTTCTCTTCTTTGTTTTCTTTTCTTAACTCAAATTAATGGCAACCAGAAATCTTTTTCAAATCTGAAAATTTAAAACTAAAAGCAAATCAAAATCTGAAACCTGAAATTCAAAATCAAGCAAAGTTCTTCACAACAATAAAAACTGCAACTTCAACCTGCTATTCAAATAAAGTTCAACTGCAAGTCAGATCTGTTCAACATTTTAAATCAACAAATCTGTAAGCATGCAAAGGCATTCAAATTCAACAGCAAGTTCAACATCAGTTTGTAAGCATGCAAAGATTTTCATCAACAAAACACTTCAGATATTCAAGCCTGGAACATGCTCACTGTTCTCTGCTTTATTATCTGGTGAGTAAATCTAATTTTAAAAACAGTTTTAAAATTGTTATTATGTCTTGATATGCCTGATAAATGTCACAGTAAAATGATATGCAATGATTACTTGAATAATTGGATGTGAATGGATGTTTAGATAAGAGTTTGTTATAAAATATCTGTGCATATTGATGTTCATGCTCTCTGTTATTTTCCTGTGAATAAAATTAAAACATAAATAAGTTTTAATTTGATATATATATATATATATGTAGTATTGAGATGAATCTAGTAATGCATGTTTAAAATTATGTATGCATGCTTGTTAAAATCTGAATACCTGTCTATATGAATGTATATATTGGTATGTATGATTATGATCAACTCTGCTTACTTTCTAACAGGCTAAATATTGAACGAAACTAAAAATTATCTTCAAGTATCTTTGTTAGGCTAAAGTATTCAAACAAATGTTGTTTGTTTGAGCATAATTAAGTTTTAAAATTTTAAATTATATAAATTGAGTTTGAAACTCTGTGGAAAATGAAAAATAACAGTGGAAGTTTAGAATTGGGTTAAAATTTAGTGAAATGATTTATTAATTCAAGTGTATAATCTGATTCATCTTTGAGAAATAGAATTTTTAAAACTTAAATCTCGATTTTTAGTTATATATAGAGGGTGCAGTTCAAAGATGATCAGAATATGGTTTATGGGCTATTTCTCGTGATCTATGAATTTGGGGTAGTCGTGGTTTCTGTAGGAGTTAGCTTGTCAATCGGGAATGTCGAGAAAAATGGTGGATGGATTTCTCGAACGTCGTGATGGATGAACGACGTCAAGATAGGGTTTTCGAACCTGTTTTGGTCGTAGTGTTTCTCGAGATGATTTCTTCATCAAAGCTGAATCAGAGGCGATCGGACTAAAGGGAAACGACGTGTGGTGTCGTGGCGGAGCTAAGGAGGGAAGCGCGTGATCTCTGGCGATCGTGGGTGGCGAGGCGATCGGATTTTGGCTGTCGAGGTTGGGTTCCAGAATCGATCGAATAGCTCGAATTCGAATTCTAGTCGAATTCGACAAACTGGGTGGTCAGGAAGCACGTTTAGGTTGTCGTCGACGTGGGGATGATCGTGGCGAAGGTAGGAGTCGTTTCGATCGATTGTGCACATGCACCTGTGCACGTTTGCGTGTATCTAGGTGATTGGTTTGGGAAATAAAGTCGACTCGGGATCGATATCGCGTAGATGTTGGTGCGACTCGAAGAAGAAGAAGGTACGAGAGATACTCGTGAGTTGCTCGAAAATTAGCTCGGGATTTTGGTTGTTTGTCTCGGGTTCCCTTTGGTAAGCTAATAAGTTTCTAAAGCGAAAGAGAAATGATCAAGTTTTTTTTTAAATAAATAAAATGGAATTTTCCAAAGAAGAGTTCAACAAGTTTCCAAGTAAAGTTCAAAGATTTAATTGTTTTAAAAAAATTAAATGTTTAATTGTTTAGTTTAAAGTGAATCTTATATTTTAAAATCATGTAGTTAACCCCTAAATGTTTCCAATGATAAAATTTGGTAAATAATGAAGATAAAGAATTTATCTTTAATTAAGAATGTGATTAATTAAAGTTACTTGTTAAATGTAATTATTTAAAAGAGTAATTAATTAATGAAAGAAATTGGAGATTAATTAATAAAAGTAATTAGAGATTAATTAATGATTAGAGATTAATTAATAATTAGAGATTTATTAATTTAGTAATTTGAAATTAATTAATTAGTAATTAGAAGTTAATAAATTAATAATTAAGAAGTACTAAATTTGTATTTAAGTTTTATTAATTAATAATTAGGTTTTATTAATTATTAATTAAGGAGTGATTAATTTGTAATTAAAGATTATTTAAGGATTAATCAAATGATAATTATGGATTAATCAAATATTAATGAACTAGTAATTAGGGATTAATTAAAAGATAATTAATTAAGGAATAATTAATTTATGGAATGGAGTAATTAAGGGAAGTTAATTACTAAATGAGATTAATCAAAGGAGATTAATATGGTTTAATTAAGAATTAATTATAAAATATAATTAATTTAAATGATGTAATTAAGGATTGGTTAATTAAAATTAATTAATCAATAATAAAGGATTAAAGTAATTAATTAATTGTAATTAATTAATTGTAATTAATTAAGTATTAATGTAATTAAATGTAGTTAATTAATTAATGAAGTAATTAAAGATTAATTACTGAAAGGTTTAAGATAATTAATTTGTGAAATTAATTAAGTATTAATTACTTAAAGTAATTAAAGGATTATTAATCATGAATGATTAATTAAGATGGATACTTAGAGTAATGATTAATTAATTGGTTTAATTAATAATTAAGTAAGCAGGATTTATAGAATGAAGTAATTAGTTTAATTCACTTTAAATTAATTAGATGATATAAATCATTACTTAAGAATGGATGAATGATATTGAATGCTTTGCATTGTTGATATCTCTGATAAGAGATGTGCTCATCTATGATATAGATGTTTGGTTGGATTGAAATGATAATATGAATTATCTGTTTGGATGATAATATGGATTATCTATTGTAAATTATCTATCTGTGTGTAATATAGATAAGAATTGAATTGTTTTAACCTTAAAACAACTTGGCCCTTAAAAGATACGTTTTGGATTTCGATGAGACCGGGATCGGGTTTCCGTATACCGGATTTCCAGGTCTGGAGACCCGAATACCACATCGATCCAAATTAACGATAGGTCGTGAATCTCAAGTGAAGATGAAGATTCAGAGTGCAAGGGTTATTGTCGTTAACTCTGAGGGTGATTCCAAAACGAGTGTAACGAGATAATGCCTTCGGTTTCGTTCGAACCCGGAACGAACTTATATGGATTGAATGCTTTCAGCACATCGTCAGGCGGACGATGAGCATTCTAAGTGATATGTTCTGATTAAAGGTAATCGTAACCTCAAGCCTCATCAACCGGGAATGGCTAAAACAGGGGAGGTGCAGCAAGGTTTCGTGGGTAGCATTCACTGAGAGCAAGATAGATCCCTGTCTAGAGGTCCCTTTTCTTTTATTCGGCTTAGTGTGTGGTTGGTCGCGCCAACTACGGGGTTATCTTGTTCGGGATTATCCAGTAAGGGATGGTTCCGGCTTTGTGTTGCAGGGGAGCGGGCGTACTCCTCGGTACGGTGATCTAGGCCACGTACTGTGACGGGCGGTACCCCAGTAGCCCTGCCATTGTATGGAATCCAAACTCCAATAAGTGCCGTACGTATTAGTTGTGCCCAACTATGTTGGAATGTGAGATGTAAGCATTTCAGCTATTTCTGTATTTTACTTGAAAACCTTAGACCCTATTATAATACAATCAGATTTCCTATCAAATGTTTTAGTTAGCGTAAGGTAAAAACTTACCCATATTTATTTGTGGGGAGTCTTACGTGATACTTTTGTTTTCAAAAGTTTTCAAAGTTAAGCAATGTAACCGTTTACTCACACCAGACCCATGTCTGACCCAAGTGTTTATTTCTGTTTTATAAACTCTTGGGTACTCAAATTTTTACGAGTAGCCAAGGGATTTAGGTTAGCTTTGACGAATCTATGGAGGAGATATGGATCAGGAGGCTTCAGCATTCGTAGATATATAGTATTCCACTGTGTTGGTTTCTCTGAGTCGTTTGTCTGAATTGTATCTTGAGTTGTATAATAGACAGAATTTATAACTGTCTATTTTGTGTTGTATAAGTTGTGTAACTCTGATTATGTAAAGACTATGTAATAGTAATGTGATATATTATATTTGTTTCGTTCCGCTGTGAGATTCTGATATTGTTTAGTTCTTTCTTTCTCTTCTTTTCTCTTTTCTATCCCTTTCTTTCTTATTAGCGATACGACTTTCTGGTCGATGAAAGTCGGGTCGTCACAGTTGGTATCAGAGCTCTTGGTTGAGTGAATACCTAGGCTCTGAAGTGGTGTCTATCTTGAGAGCGCGTAATTGTTAGTTATATAAAAATGGTTTTATATTGTGTTAATTGATCGGTTGAGTGGTATATGGATTCTGGTCAATACGAGTAGCTAACGTTATTGATAGGGATCTCTAAACACTTGAACCAGGCCAACGGACACAATATTGTTTTAAAGAGGTAGATGAAATAATTTTACCCAGAAATAATTTCTATATAAAAAAAATGTATCATTTTAAATATATATATTTATGTATTTCTACCTATTTATTGGGTTACCTGTTCGGGTTTTCCAATATAAGTTATAAAGGTAGATAAGGTGGTAGTGTGTGTAACACAATTACCAATGATTGAAGTTTGAGAGTTGAGGTTGGAAGTGTATATGTCGAGACTGTAGACCTAATACCGTCTCGAGTAAGTTTGGCAGTATGGTGTAAGGATTTCTCGGATCTCTGAAGGAAATCTTTTTCAAGATTCGGAGTCCATTATTGGAGTATAAGATTGGTTGAGCTCGGGTGAGCAGATTTTCTAGAGTTGAATCTATCAGTTGTGCAGAAGTAAGTGATGGTAGCTTGGCGACTTCAGGAAGGAGCAGTTGTGTGATAAGACGCAGTATCTATGGATGTTCCCGAAGGAGATTTTCTTTTGGAACAAGATTAAGAAGGTATTAGAGGAACAGTTGATGTCTACCGCAGGAAAGACTCGACTGTATAGGAATTCTCTGATATCAAGTAAGAGAGTTTTGTCTATTTTGAAGTATGGGACTAAGGTCGATTAGTTGTTCTTCGGACATGGTCTCATTGTTCCCTTAAGAAGAGTAAGTTATTGGCGATTGGTTTGGAGCCCGAGTTTCTTTTGGATGTCTGCCATCTCGGAGATTCGTTGTGAGGTTTGTTGATGGTTTTAGTTTCGAGGAGCCTATGGATTAGAAGTTTTTGGTTAGCTATGGTAGCAGTGCAGCTCGAAGTGTTTGGTGTGCTGACGAGGAGGTCTTTGGCTTAGCAGTGTTCTAGAGATAGAGTTTGGAAGCAGCAGTGTGGTTTGTTTCTCCGTTGATTCAGAAATCTTTGTGGTTCTTCTATTAGCAGTCCGGGCAGTTGGTGAAGGTTTTCTTGAAGGGTTAACCTTGTTTGGAAAAGTTTAAAGCTGTTTTAATTGGTAAAGTGAGAACAGTTCTTTGGAATCCGAACTAGGTAGGATCGCAAAAGTGACTTGCGATTAGTTTGGGAATTTATCTTGGGTAATCTTTTGTTTGGGATTGAAATTTCTCATGTGGAAATAGGAGCTACTGAAGTAGTCAGAAATTTTCTGGATGTTTTTCAAGGAAGTAGAAGTTTGTTTGCATTTGGAGTTGAGTTCCGTATCAACTTGGTTCAGCAGCGATACCGGTGGTTAGTCTGGTAGTAGGATAGTTCTTAGAAAAAGAAGAGTTGGTGTAGTAGCTCAGAAATTTTTGGAAATGGATTGGTCAGATCTAGTTTTCAAGTTTGGATTTCAGCAGATTTTGGAAAGATCATATTGTTGATAGGATCTAGAGATCATTTTGTTCTTGGTCCAGATTTGTTTTTAGAGGCATCAGCAAGGGTTGAGCTGATCAGGAAGAGATGAGGTAGCCCAGGATCGTCTGATGAGTTATGCAGATATGAGACAGAGTTTGGAATTCGGAATTGGAGATTGGAAGTTGTTTAAGTTTTTCTCCGATTAAAGAAGCTATAAGATTTGGTAAGTCTGGAAAGCTAGCGCTGAAGTATTTTGGATATTTTGGATTTCCTCGTGTTCTCGAGAGGAGTAGTTCTTTGATCTACAGGATTGAATGGCCAGTTTGGATGGCTGGGATTCATTGTATTTCAAGTATCTCTGAGGGAGTACGTGTATGATTCATCGCTGGTTGTGGGATCTGCAGTTCAGTTGGATTTGGAGTTGAGCTGGACTTGGATGTGATCTGATATTCTATTCAGATTGGTGGATCTAGAGATGAGAAGAGCTTTGGATTATAGTGGTGTTGTTTTAGCTTCTGTAGAGCGAGTCTCCCTGTAATTTATACTTGGGAAACTCTATATAGTGTTAGTGAAGATCTATCCTGATTTGTATCAGAATAGTTAGTTAGGTTTGTTTGTTTGATTGGTTGCTATGGTTGTTAGTTACTGGATGATAGGTATGCTTTGCTGTTTTAAAATATTTGATGGATTAATAAATTAACTTTGTTTTAATTTCGGGGACGAAATTATTTTAAGGGGGGAGGAATGTGATATCCCGGGTTTTTGGGCAATATAAATTTAATAATCTTTATTAATAATTAAATTGGATTGATAATTATCCTATATAATTTTAATTTAAAATTGGTAATTTAATCTTTTAAAAGATAATAAATACTTAATCTGACAATATTGATAAGATTTGTTTGTTAAAGCTAATAAAATTTTATTCTATTTATAATATATATATTTGATATATATATTGTGAATGGAAATATCTTTTGTTTAAATAAAAGATTATAATATATATGTATGTATATGTTATAATTTGGATTGTTTTGAATTTAATTTAATCTATTGATAATTTATATATGTATGAATTGTGATTTAAAGCTTTGTTTTAAAATTAATATTTTTCAAAGGTTAGTTTAGATTAATTCAATTGTTTTCAAAATATAAGATAATTGTTTATTTTAAATATAATTAGCTTTAGAATAATTTCTTTTAAAAGTAATTTATTTATACATATGTGAAATTTATTTATTAAGAGAATTAAAGTATGTAAGTTTATCTTTACATTTAAATTAAATAAAAATTTATTTAAAATACTTATGTATATGTGTAACCATGTTAATCCCCTTAATAACACTTGTTAATCATTCAAGCTAGCTTATGACAAATGTAAGTTTAGTTAACAAGTGGCAACATATTTATATTTATTTTCAATAAATGTTTTAAGAAGAAAAACTAGTTTTTACATAACACTTTCTCTTCTTTGTTTTCTTTTCTTAACTCAAATTAATGGCAACCAGAAATCCTTTTCAAATCTGAAAATTTAAAACTAAAAGCAAATCAAAATCTGAAACCTGAAATTCAAAATCAAGCAAAGTTCTTCACAACAATAAAAACTGCAACTTCAACCTGCTATTCAAATAAAGTTCAACTGCAAGTCAGATCTGTTCAACATTTTAAATCAACAAATCTGTAAGCATGCAAAGGCATTCAAATTCAACAGCAAGTTCAACATCAGTTTGTAAGCATGCAAAGATTTTCATCAACAAAACACTTCAGATATTCAAGCCTGGAACATGCTCACTGTTCTCTGCTTTATTATCTGGTGAGTAAATCTAATTTTAAAAACAGTTTTAAAATTGTTATTATGTCTTGATATGCCTGATAAATGTCACAGTAAAATGATATGCAATGATTACTTGAATAATTGGATGTGAATGGATGTTTAGATAAGAGTTTGTTATAAAATATCTGTGCATATTGATGTTCATGCTCTCTGTTATTTTCCTGTGAATAAAATTAAAACATAAATCAGTTTTAATTTGATATATATATATATATGTAGTATTGAGATGAATCTAGTAATGCATGTTTAAAATTATGTATGCATGCTTGTTAAAATCTGAATACCTGTCTATATGAATGTATATATTGGTATGTATGATTATGATCAACTCTGCTTACTTTCTAACAGGCTAAATATTGAACGAAACTAAAAATTATCTTCAAGTATCTTTGTTAGGCTAAAGTATTCAAACAAATGTTGTTTGTTTGAGCATAATTAAGTTTTAAAATTTTAAATTATATAAATTGAGTTTGAAACTCTCTGGAAAATGAAAAATAACAGTGGAAGTTTAGAATTGGGTTAAAATTTAGTGAAATGATTTATTAATTCAAGTGTATAATCTGATTCATCTTTGAGAAATAGAATTTTTAAAACTTAAATCTCGATTTTTAGTTATATATAGAGGGTGCAGTTCAAAGATGATCAGAATATGGTTTATGGGCTATTTCTCGTGATCTATGAATTTGGGGTAGTCGTGGTTTCTGTAGGAGTTAGCTTGTCAATCGGGAATGTCGAGAAAAATGGTGGATGGATTTCTCGAACGTCGTGATGGATGAACGACGTCAAGATATGGTTTTCGAACCTGTTTTGGTCGTAGTGTTTCTCGAGATGATTTCTTCATCAAAGCTGAATCAGAGGCGATCGGACTAAAGGGAAACGACGTGTGGTGTCGTGGCGGAGCTAAGGAGGGAAGCGCGTGATCTCTGGCGATCGTGGGTGGCGAGGCGATCGGATTTTGGCTGTCGAGGTTGGGTTCCAGAATCGATCGAATAGCTCGAATTCGAATTCTAGTCGAATTCGACAAACTGGGTGGTCAGGAAGCACGTTTAGGTTGTCATCGACGTGGGGATGATCGTGGCGAAGGTAGGAGTCGTTTCGATCGGTTGTGCACATGCACCTGTGCACGTTTGCGTGTATCTAGGTGATTGGTTTGGGAAATAAAGTCGACTCGGGATCGATATCGCGTAGATGTTGGTGCGACTCGAAGAAGAAGAAGGTACGAGAGATACTCGTGAGTTGCTCGAAAATTAGCTCGGGATTTTGGTTGTTTGTCTCGGGTTCCCTTTGGTAAGCTAATAAGTTTCTAAAGCGAAAGAGAAATGATCAAGTTTTTTTTTAAATAAATAAAATGGAATTTTCCAAAGAAGAGTTCAACAAGTTTCCAAGTAAAGTTCAAAGATTTAATTGTTTTAAAAAAATTAAATGTTTAATTGTTTAGTTTAAAGTGAATCTTATATTTTAAAATCATGTAGTTAACCCCTAAATGTTTCCAATGATAAAATTTGGTAAATAATGAAGATAAAGAATTTATCTTTAATTAAGAATGTGATTAATTAAAGTTACTTGTTAAATGTAATTATTTAAAAGAGTAATTAATTAATGAAAGAAATTGGAGATTAATTAATAAAAGTAATTAGAGATTAATTAATGATTAGAGATTAATTAATAATTAGAGATTTATTAATTTAGTAATTTGAAATTAATTAATTAGTAATTAGAAGTTAATAAATTAATAATTAAGAAGTACTAAGTTTGTATTTAAGTTTTATTAATTAATAATTAGGTTTTATTAATTATTAATTAAGGAGTGATTAATTTGTAATTAAAGATTATTTAAGGATTAATCAAATGATAATTATGGATTAATCAAATATTAATGAACTAGTAATTAGGGATTAATTAAAAGATAATTAATTAAGGAATAATTAATTTATGGAATGGAGTAATTAAGGGAAGTTAATTACTAAATGAGATTAATCAAAGGAGATTAATATGGTTTAATTAAGAATTAATTATAAAATATAATTAATTTAAATGATGTAATTAAGGATTGGTTAATTAAAATTAATTAATCAATAATAAAGGATTAAAGTAATTAATTAATTGTAATTAATTAATTGTAATTAATTAAGTATTAATGTAATTAAATGTAGTTAATTAATTAATGAAGTAATTAAAGATTAATTACTGAAAGGTTTAAGATAATTAATTTGTGAAATTAATTAAGTATTAATTACTTAAAGTAATTAAAGGATTATTAATCATGAATGATTAATTAAGATGGATACTTAGAGTAATGATTAATTAATTGGTTTAATTAATAATTAAGTAAGCAGGATTTATAGAATGAAGTAATTAGTTTAATTCACTTTAAATTAATTAGATGATATAAATCATTACTTAAGAATGGATGAATGATATTGAATGCTTTGCATTGTTGATATCTCTGATAAGAGATGTGCTGATCTATGATATAGATGTTTGGTTGGATTGAAATGATAATATGAATTATCTGTTTGGATGATAATATGGATTATCTATTGTAAATTATCTATCTGTGTGTAATATAGATAAGAATTGAATTGTTTTAACCTTAAAACAACTTGGCCCTTAAAAGATACGTTTTGGATTTCGATGAGACCGGGATCGGGTTTCCGTATACCGGATTTCCAGGTCTGGAGACCCGAATACCACATCGATCCAAATTAACGATAGGTCGTGAATCTCAAGTGAAGATGAAGATTCAGAGTGCAAGGGTTATTGTCGTTAACTCTGAGGGTGATTCCAAAACGAGTGTAACGAGATAATGCCTTCGGTTTCGTTCGAACCCGGAACGAACTTATATGGATTGAATGCTTTCAGCACATCGTCAGGCGGACGATGAGCATTCTAAGTGATATGTTCTGATTAAAGGTAATCGTAACCTCAAGCCTCATCAACCGGGAATGGCTAAAACAGGGGAGGTGCAGCAAGGTTTCGTGGGTAGCACCCACTGAGAGCAAGATAGATCCCTGTCTAGAGGTCCCTTTTCTTTTATTCGGCTTAGTGTGTGGTTGGTCGCGCCAACTACGGGGTTATCTTGTTCGGGATTATCCAGTAAGGGATGGTTCCGGCTTTGTGTTGCAGGGGAGCGGGCGTACTCCTCGGTACGGTGATCTAGGCCACGTACTGTGACGGGCGGTACCCCAGTAGCCCTGCCATTGTATGGAATCCAAACTCCAATAAGTGCCGTACGTATTAGTTGTGCCCAACTATGTTGGAATGTGAGATGTAAGCATTTCAGCTATTTCTGTATTTTACTTGAAAACCTTAGACCCTATTATAATACAATCAGATTTCCTATCAAATGTTTTAGTTAGCGTAAGGTAAAAACTTACCCATATTTATTTGTGGGGAGTCTTACGTGATACTTTTGTTTTCAAAAGTTTTCAAAGTTAAGCAATGTAACCGTTTACTCACACCAGACCCATGTCTGACCCAAGTGTTTATTTCTGTTTTATAAACTCTTGGGTACTCAAATTTTTACGAGTAGCCAAGGGATTCAGGTTAGCTTTGACGAATCTATGGAGGAGATATGGAGCAGGAGGCTTCAGCATTCGTAGATATATAGTATTCCACTGTGTTGGTTTCTCTGAGTCGTTTGTCTGAATTGTATCTTGAGTTGTATAATAGACAGAATTTATAACTGTCTATTTTGTGTTGTATAAGTTGTGTAACTCTGATTATGTAAAGACTATGTAATAGTAATGTGATATATTATATTTGTTTCGTTCCGCTGTGAGATTCTGATATTGTTTAGTTCTTTCTTTCTCTTCTTTTCTCTTTTCTATCCCTTTCTTTCTTATTAGCGATACGACTTTCTGGTCGATGAAAGTCGGGTCGTCACAGTTGGTATCAGAGCTCTTGGTTGAGTGAATACCTAGGCTCTGAAGTGGTGTCTATCTTGAGAGCGCGTAATTGTTAGTTATATAAAAATGGTTTTATATTGTGTTAATTGATCGGTTGAGTGGTATATGGATTCTGGTCAATACGAGTAGCTAACGTTATTGATAGGGATCTCTAAACACTTGAACCAGGCCAACGGACACAATATTGTTTTAAAGAGGTAGATGAAATAATTTTACCCAGAAATAATTTCTATAAAAAAAAATGTATCATTTTAAATATATATATTTATGTATTTCTACCTATTTATTGGGTTACCTGTTCGAGTTTTCCAATATAAGTTATAAAGGTAGATAAGGTGGTAGTGTGTGTAACACAATTACCAATGATTGAAGTTTGAGAGTTGAGGTTGGAAGTGTATATGTCGAGACTGTAGACCTAATACCGTCTCGAGTAAGTTTGGCAGTATGGTGTAAGGATTTCTCGGATCTCTGAAGGAAATCTTTTTCAAGATTCGGAGTCCATTATTGGAGTATAAGATTGGTTGAGCTCGGGTGAGCAGATTTTCTAGAGTTGAATCTATCAGTTGTGCAGAAGTAAGTGATGGTAGCTTGGCGACTTCAGGAAGGAGCAGTTGTGTGATAAGACGCAGTATCTATGGATGTTCCCGAAGGAGATTTTCTTTTGGAACAAGATTAAGAAGGTATTGGAGGAACAGTTGATGTCTACCGCAGGAAAGACTCGACTGTATAGGAATTCTCTGATATCAAGTAAGAGAGTTTTGTCTATTTTGAAGTATGGGACTAAGGTCGATTAGTTGTTCTTCGGACATGGTCTCATTGTTCCCTTAAGAAGAGTAAGTTATTGGCGATTGGTTTGGAGCCCGAGTTTCTTTTGGATGTCTGCCATCTCGGAGATTCGTTGTGAGGTTTGTTGATGGTTTTAGTTTCGAGGAGCCTATGGATTAGAAGTTTTTGGTTAGCTATGGTAGCAGTGCAGCTCGAAGTGTTTGGTGTGCTGACGAGGAGGTCTTTGGCTTAGCAGTGTTCTAGAGATAGAGTTTGGAAGCAGCAGTGTGGTTTGTTTCTCCGTTGATTCAGAAATCTTTGTGGTTCTTCTATTAGCAGTCCGGGCAGTTGGTGAAGGTTTTCTTGAAGGGTTAACCTTGTTTGGAAAAGTTTAAAGCTGTTTTAATTGGTAAAGTGAGAACAGTTCTTTGGAATCCGAACTAGGTAGGATCGCAAAAGTGACTTGCGATTAGTTTGGGAATTTATCTTGGGTAATCTTTTGTTTGGGATTGAAATTTCTCATGTGGAAATAGGAGCTACTGAAGTAGTCAGAAATTTTCTGGATGTTTTTCAAGGAAGTAGAAGTTTGTTTGCATTTGGAGTTGAGTTCCGTATCAACTTGGTTCAGCAGCGATACCGGTGGTTAGTCTGGTAGTAGGATAGTTCTTAGAAAAAGAAGAGTTGGTGTAGTAGCTCAGAAATTTTTGGAAATGGATTGGTCAGATCTAGTTTTCAAGTTTGGATTTCAGCAGATTTTGGAAAGATCATATTGTTGATAGGATCTAGAGATCATTTTGTTCTTGGTCCAGATTTGTTTTTAGAGGCATCAGCAAGGGTTGAGCTGATCAGGAAGAGATGAGGTAGCCCAGGATCGTCTGATGAGTTATGCAGATATGAGACAGAGTTTGGAATTCGGAATTGGAGATTGGAAGTTGTTTAAGTTTTTCTCCGATTAAAGAAGCTATAAGATTTGGTAAGTCTGGAAAGCTAGCGCTGAAGTATTTTGGATATTTTGGATTTCCTCGTGTTCTCGAGAGGAGTAGTTCTTTGATCTACAGGATTGAATGGCCAGTTTGGATGGCTGGGATTCATTGTATTTCAAGTATCTCTGAGGGAGTACGTGTATGATTCATCGCTGGTTGTGGGATCTGCAGTTCAGTTGGATTTGGAGTTGAGCTGGACTTGGATGTGATCTGATATTCTATTCAGATTGGTGGATCTAGAGATGAGAAGAGCTCTGGATTATAGTGGTGTTGTTTTAGCTTCTGTAGAGCGAGTCTCCCTGTAATTTATACTTGGGAAACTCTATATAGTGTTAGTGAAGATCTATCCTGATTTGTATCAGAATAGTTAGTTAGGTTTGTTTGTTTGATTGGTTGCTATGGTTGTTAGTTACTGGATGATAGGTATGCTTTGCTGTTTTAAAATATTTGATGGATTAATAAATTAACTTTGTTTTAATTTCGGGGACGAAATTATTTTAAGGGGGGAGGAATGTGATATCCCGGGTTTTTGGGCAATATAAATTTAATAATCTTTATTAATAATTAAATTGGATTGATAATTATCCTATATAATTTTAATTTAAAATTGGTAATTTAATCTTTTAAAAGATAATAAATACTTAATCTGACAATATTGATAAGATTTGTTTGTTAAAGCTAATAAAATTTTATTCTATTTATAATATATATATTTGATATATATATTGTGAATGGAAATATCTTTTGTTTAAATAAAAGATTATAATATATATGTATGTATATGTTATAATTTGGATTGTTTTGAATTTAATTTAATCTATTGATAATTTATATATGTATGAATTGTGATTTAAAGCTTTGTTTTAAAATTAATATTTTTCAAAGGTTAGTTTAGATTAATTCAATTGTTTTCAAAATATAAGATAATTGTTTATTTTAAATATAATTAGCTTTAGAATAATTTCTTTTAAAAGTAATTTATTTATACATATGTGAAATTTATTTATTAAGAGAATTAAAGTATGTAAGTTTATCTTTACATTTAAATTAAATAAAAATTTATTTAAAATACTTAAGTACATGTGTAACCATGTTAATCCCCTTAATAACACTTGTTAATCATTCAAGCTAGCTTATGACAAATGTAAGTTTAGTTAACAAGTGGCAACATATTTATATTTATTTTCAATAAATGTTTTAAGAAGAAAAACTAGTTTTTACATAACACTTTCTCTTCTTTGTTTTCTTTTCTTAACTCAAATTAATGGCAACCAGAAATCTTTTTCAAATCTGAAAATTTAAAACTAAAAGCAAATCAAAATCTGAAACCTGAAATTCAAAATCAAGCAAAGTTCTTCACAACAATAAAAACTGCAACTTCAACCTGCTATTCAAATAAAGTTCAACTGCAAGTCAGATCTGTTCAACATTTTAAATCAACAAATCTGTAAGCATGCAAAGGCATTCAAATTCAACAGCAAGTTCAACATCAGTTTGTAAGCATGCAAAGATTTTCATCAACAAAACACTTCAGATATTCAAGCCTGGAACATGCTCACTGTTCTCTGCTTTATTATCTGGTGAGTAAATCTAATTTTAAAAACAGTTTTAAAATTGTTATTATGTCTTGATATGCCTGATAAATGTCACAGTAAAATGATATGCAATGATTACTTGAATAATTGGATGTGAATGGATGTTTAGATAAGAGTTTGTTATAAAATATCTGTGCATATTGATGTTCATGCTCTCTGTTATTTTCCTGTGAATAAAATTAAAACATAAATCAGTTTTAATTTGATATATATATATATATATATATATATATATATATATATATATATGTAGTATTGAGATGAATCTAGTAATGCATGTTTAAAATTATGTATGCATGCTTGTTAAAATTTGAATACCTGTCTATATGAATGTATATATTGGTATGTATGATTATGATCAACTCTGCTTACTTTCTAACAGGCTAAATATTGAACGAAACTAAAAATTATCTTCAAGTATCTTTGTTAGGCTAAAGTATTCAAACAAATGTTGTTTGTTTGAGCATAATTAAGTTTTAAAATTTTAAATTATATAAATTGAGTTTGAAACTCTGTGGAAAATGAAAAATAACAGTGGAAGTTTAGAATTGGGTTAAAATTTAGTGAAATGATTTATTAATTCAAGTGTATAATCTGATTCATCTTTGAGAAATAGAATTTTTAAAACTTAAATCTCGATTTTTAGTTATATATAGAGGGTGCAGTTCAAAGATGATCAGAATATGGTTTATGGGCTATTTCTCGTGATCTATGAATTTGGGGTAGTCGTGGTTTCTGTAGGAGTTAGCTTGTCAATCGGGAATGTCGAGAAAAATGGTGGATGGATTTCTCGAACGTCGTGATGGATGAACGACGTCAAGATAGGGTTTTCGAACCTGTTTTGGTCGTAGTGTTTCTCGAGATGATTTCTTCATCAAAGCTGAATCAGAGGCGATCGGACTAAAGGGAAACGACGTGTGGTGTCGTGGCGGAGCTAAGGAGGGAAGCGCGTGATCTCTGGCGATCGTGGGTGGCGAGGCGATCGGATTTTGGCTGTCGAGGTTGGGTTCCAGAATCGATCGAATAGCTCGAATTCGAATTCTAGTCGAATTCGACAAACTGGGTGGTCAGGAAGCACGTTTAGGTTGTCGTCGACGTGGGGATGATCGTGGCGAAGGTAGGAGTCGTTTCGATCGGTTGTGCACATGCACCTGTGCACGTTTGCGTGTATCTAGGTGATTGGTTTGGGAAATAAAGTCGACTCGGGATCGATATCGCGTAGATGTTGGTGCGACTCGAAGAAGAAGAAGGTACGAGAGATACTCGTGAGTTGCTCGAAAATTAGCTCGGGATTTTGGTTGTTTGTCTCGGGTTCCCTTTGGTAAGCTAATAAGTTTCTAAAGCGAAAGAGAAATGATCAAGTTTTTTTTAAATAAATAAAATGGAATTTTCCAAAGAAGAGTTCAACAAGTTTCCAAGTAAAGTTCAAAGATTTAATTGTTTTAAAAAAATTAAATGTTTAATTGTTTAGTTTAAAGTGAATCTTATATTTTAAAATCATGTAGTTAACCCCTAAATGTTTCCAATGATAAAATTTGGTAAATAATGAAGATAAAGAATTTATCTTTAATTAAGAATGTGATTAATTAAAGTTACTTGTTAAATGTAATTATTTAAAAGAGTAATTAATTAATGAAAGAAATTGGAGATTAATTAATAAAAGTAATTAGAGATTAATTAATGATTAGAGATTAATTAATAATTAGAGATTTATTAATTTAGTAATTTGAAATTAATTAATTAGTAATTAGAAGTTAATAAATTAATAATTAAGAAGTACTAAGTTTGTATTTAAGTTTTATTAATTAATAATTAGGTTTTATTAATTATTAATTAAGGAGTGATTAATTTGTAATTAAAGATTATTTAAGGATTAATCAAATGATAATTATGGATTAATCAAATATTAATGAACTAGTAATTAGGGATTAATTAAAAGATAATTAATTAAGGAATAATTAATTTATGGAATGGAGTAATTAAGGGAAGTTAATTACTAAATGAGATTAATCAAAGGAGATTAATATGGTTTAATTAAGAATTAATTATAAAATATAATTAATTTAAATGATGTAATTAAGGATTGGTTAATTAAAATTAATTAATCAATAATAAAGGATTAAAGTAATTAATTAATTGTAATTAATTAATTGTAATTAATTAAGTATTAATGTAATTAAATGTAGTTAATTAATTAATGAAGTAATTAAAGATTAATTACTGAAAGGTTTAAGATAATTAATTTGTGAAATTAATTAAGTATTAATTACTTAAAGTAATTAAAGGATTATTAATCATGAATGATTAATTAAGATGGATACTTAGAGTAATGATTAATTAATTGGTTTAATTAATAATTAAGTAAGCAGGATTTATAGAATGAAGTAATTAGTTTAATTCACTTTAAATTAATTAGATGATATAAATCATTACTTAAGAATGGATGAATGATATTGAATGCTTTGCATTGTTGATATCTCTGATAAGAGATGTGCTGATCTATGATATAGATGTTTGGTTGGATTGAAATGATAATATGAATTATCTGTTTGGATGATAATATGGATTATCTATTGTAAATTATCTATCTGTGTGTAATATAGATAAGAATTGAATTGTTTTAACCTTAAAACAACTTGGCCCTTAAAAGATACGTTTTGGATTTCGATGAGACCGGGATCGGGTTTCCGTATACCGGATTTCCAGGTCTGGAGACCCGAATACCACATCGATCCAAATTAACGATAGGTCGTGAATCTCAAGTGAAGATGAAGATTCAGAGTGCAAGGGTTATTGTCGTTAACTCTGAGGGTGATTCCAAAACGAGTGTAACGAGATAATGCCTTCGGTTTCGTTCGAACCCGGAACGAACTTATATGGATTGAATGCTTTCAGCACATCGTCAGGCGGACGATGAGCATTCTAAGTGATATGTTCTGATTAAAGGTAATCGTAACCTCAAGCCTCATCAACCGGGAATGGCTAAAACAGGGGAGGTGCAGCAAGGTTTCGTGGGTAGCACCCACTGAGAGCAAGATAGATCCCTGTCTAGAGGTCCCTTTTCTTTTATTCGGCTTAGTGTGTGGTTGGTCGCGCCAACTACGGGGTTATCTTGTTCGGGATTATCCAGTAAGGGATGGTTCCGGCTTTGTGTTGCAGGGGAGCGGGCGTACTCCTCGGTACGGTGATCTAGGCCACGTACTGTGACGGGCGGTACCCCAGTAGCCCTGCCATTGTATGGAATCCAAACTCCAATAAGTGCCGTACGTATTAGTTGTGCCCAACTATGTTGGAATGTGAGATGTAAGCATTTCAGCTATTTCTGTATTTTACTTGAAAACCTTAGACCCTATTATAATACAATCAGATTTCCTATCAAATGTTTTAGTTAGCGTAAGGTAAAAACTTACCCATATTTATTTGTGGGGAGTCTTACGTGATACTTTTGTTTTCAAAAGTTTTCAAAGTTAAGCAATGTAACCGTTTACTCACACCAGACCCATGTCTGACCCAAGTGTTTATTTCTGTTTTATAAACTCTTGGGTACTCAAATTTTTACGAGTAGCCAAGGGATTCAGGTTAGCTTTGACGAATCTATGGAGGAGATATGGAGCAGGAGGCTTCAGCATTCGTAGATATATAGTATTCCACTGTGTTGGTTTCTCTGAGTCGTTTGTCTGAATTGTATCTTGAGTTGTATAATAGACAGAATTTATAACTGTCTATTTTGTGTTGTATAAGTTGTGTAACTCTGATTATGTAAAGACTATGTAATAGTAATGTGATATATTATATTTGTTTCGTTCCGCTGTGAGATTCTGATATTGTTTAGTTCTTTCTTTCTCTTCTTTTCTCTTTTCTATCCCTTTCTTTCTTATTAGCGATACGACTTTCTGGTCGATGAAAGTCGGGTCGTCACATAATACATATAATATGTTAAGAAAAAAATTATATTTCAAAATAAATTTTGGCAATAATTTGAATAATTTAAGGTTAGGAAGATAATTTGAATTTAGTTGAAATTGTATTCATTAAAGAAATTTATTTTATTAAACCGATTTGAAACTTATTGAAATTGAGATTTAAGATAGGATTTATAACTCGGGTTTGATTTAAATAATTTAATGAATAATTCTTGTTTAAATAAATTTAAGGAAATATTTAGTAAAAATGAAATTTAAGGCTAGTTAATTGATATTCAATTTATTAAGTGAATATTCCCTGAGTAAATAATAATGAAGTTAAATCAAGAGCTATATGAAACTGTTAAATTTAATTTTGAAAATATTGAATATTAAAGCCTGAAAATATTGAAAATTTAAATGGTCTATTAAGAACTGAATTGAATTGATGATTTGAGCTTTGAATAAATTTGGATTTGGAATTTGAGTTGATTTGTGAGACTTGAGGAAATTATAAATACTTTACTTTATAAATTATTTAATCTATATATACTATTTTGGAAAATAGATATATTTAAAATGAAAATGATATTTTGGTTTTGAAGTATAAATAAATTTGAAATGACCACGGTGTTAGGGTGTATATTTTTACATTTTAGATAGTTCCACGGATCCTTAGAGGATGGTTATCCCAAACATCCTTTAAGTTACTTGTATTGCAGTTGATATTTCACTTGAGTTGGATTTATTGATATAAGTATGTTAATCCTGACTCGAGTGTTTTGTGTTTTGCTTTATGCTCGGGTCAGACCGAGTGATACAGCAATTGAGACTCACCTTTGGAGTTTGGAGCTTCGTTTGGAGATCCAACCATCGATTCAGCTTTCAACTTTCCAGTTGATTTGTCCAGAGAGGTCGTCTATTCGTACTGAAGACTTCTGTAACGACCCGATATTTTGGACCATTCGCATCCATTATAAGTGTATAGGTAGACACTCATGCCGGAGTTGAATTGCTCAAAATACCGCGTTGTTAATTTAAATTGGCAAAACTGAACATATGCAGTAAATAAATAATCACAGATCACAGACACAGAGTAATAAATGCAGCGGAATTAAAAGAGATAGTAGTTCATGAAGCTACTATATGAATATATAAAATACATCAGAGTTTACAACAGAAGAATAATACGATACATCAGATACAAATCAGAATACATCACTGGAATCAACGAATACTGAAAGCAGAATAGATGGCTGGATCTTCAAGCAAAGCTCCAACTCCAAAGGTGAGCCTCGAAAGCTGAACTACTCAGTCTGACCCGAGCGTAAAGCAAAACACAAAACACTCGAGTCAGGATTAACATTCTTATATTAATAAATCCAACTCAAGTGAAATAGCAATTGAAATACAAGTAACTTAAAGGATGTTTGGAATAACCATCATTTAAGGATCCGTCAAACTATCTACTATGTAGTAGTGTACGATAAGTAGATAATGTCTATCAGTAATAATAAGATATCAAAATAGCGTTAAGTCATGGCCCATTCCACCCTTAACACATTTTTATTCCCAAAAGCATATACAAGACCGTAGTTTCCCCAAAACCGGAAGTCACTAGAGGGCAATCCATATACTAAAGGTACAAATCAAAATCGTAGTGGTCGCGTATAAATGGAATACAAGTATGACAAGGCACATGAGGCAATACCCAAGGTAGTGATACTACCGTTCGCCTGATCCGGACTGGTGAGAACGCAACGCCGCAGCGCCCGCAACACCGTGAAACAACACTCCCAAAATCAAGGGTGCACCAATCGACAACAAGTATAAGTAGTTCGAAGAAGTGTGTCCACTTGAGGTATCAATCCTCCATTGGCCCGGCACAGCTCCTGTTTTAGTCATTTCCAATTTGACACAAGTGTCAAGGCTATCCATTATCGTTCTCTTTCTTCAGTCAACACGTACATCATTCCAACCACTTCATTCTGGATCATCACTCCGCGTATAGTTATTAAAGTGGTTTTCGGTTTAGATAGAGAGTATATCCATAACCGAATTCCGGTCTCTTTAATAACTTCCGTAATTATTACACCGATTGGTCGTTTATTTATTTCAAAACCAAATCAATTTCAATTCAATTAGAATTCGTAAATCAACATTTCATTTGTCTTTCAAAACCAATTTCCAATCATTTACGTTTCAAAACATTCAATTTACCATTTCAAGATCTTATAATTCAATTCCAATTTCCTTTAAAACAATTCAATATTGATTCAAGTTCGTATATAAGATTCATTCCGAAATTATTTAAATTAATTTAATTTATCATTCAAATCAATTTAACTTCATTTATCGATTTTATTCAATATTCATTAAGTAAATTTTATCATTCAAAACAATTTCTATTAAATTTCCAAATCATTAAATCAATTTCTTAAGTTCAACTTCATTAAATCAAAACTTACAAATTGAATTCAATTAAATTCGTCAAATCAATTCTTTCAATTTCAAATCTTACATTAATTCAAAAATATCACATTTTCATTTCTTGTTAAAGAAATTCAATTTCACTTATTTACTTTCTTAAATAATTTTCCAAAACTTAATTAATAAAGAAACTCAATTTCAATTATTTACAAAGTAAAATCCACTTATTCAAAAGTTCAATTTTTCTTATTAAAGAATTTCAATTCAATTTAATCATTTAATAATTCAATCTCATTTAATTATTAAATAATTCAAAACTTAATTATTAAATAATTTCAAAGTTTAATAATTTCAACTTAATTAAAATTTTCAAACTCAATTATTAAAACATTTCCAAGTTAATAATTTCAAACTTAATTATAATTTCAAACTTAATTCAATCATTTCTCAAATTAAACAACATTTTTTTTTCAATTACATTGTTAATATTTTGTTTCGGGTTATTACATATCAACATTTTCCTTTCATAAAAATCCAAATTTCAACTTCATTTCAAAACCATATTCTTTATTCAAATAAAATCTTCGTTTTATTTCTAAATCAAATTATTGACCAATCGGGTTTTATTTAATTTTCTTTCCTAGGTCAAAGTTCAATTTTGGGTATTTATCATTTCAACCCGATTCCAATTCAATTCAAAATCAAAACATAGCAAAGGGATCTTGCAGTGTGATAACTGGGATGGTGTCAAAGTAAATACACAAGCAATAACAACAAACAATAACAATCCAATAATCAATTCAAATAATCCCGAAATAACCGTATTAATTCGCATTGTTATTTGTACGAATTAATATAATTATCTCTAGAATCTACACTATCATTTCATGTAGATTAAAGATTATTACATTACGGTTTTCACTTGTCATCTATTTACAATTTACATACATCATCAATTTAACAATATACATTCAGTGGTTCAAAATGTAATTAAACAAATCCTACGTGTCAATAAATTCAACAGTTAAAGGGGTCATATTATACAAATGTCAGTTAATCAAAATAAATCATATATCAAATCTAACTATCCTACGTCAATTTCAATTTCAAATTATTTATCACTTACATCGTTAACAATTTAACGTCCAATATAAACATCAAACAATCAATCATTTAACAACCAAACTGGATTATCATTGCATATATAACAGATAATGGTGTCAGATGTCACAGGTGAACTGATACAGGTAATAACAGAGTAAATATCTAACAGCAGCATATTTCAATTGTCGTTTCAATTGAAATCAAATTTAATAAATAAAATAACGTTAATCGTGAGTGAGTGCTCACCTTTCGAGGCTAGGGAGCGAGAATAGACAACGAAGTTGAGTTACGAATTGCAAGCACGACTCCCGAAATAAACCAGATCGGCATGAATCGACGAGCAAGCTGATAAATGGAAATTGATGAGAACCGTCATAATCGACTCGAAATATATAGAAAATATATATTTGTTTCAAGTTTTTTTTTTTACAGAAATTTTAAATCAAAAATTATTTCAAATACATAAAATAAAATTTCCATAGATATTTGAAATTGACGCGTAAATACATATATATAGACAAATATATAAACGTAGGTATAAATTTACATACCTATATCTTATATAAACAGTAAACAGACTTTGATAAATTTTAACCAAACCCAAGCATGAATGAATGCCTTAGCTTATACAGTCAACATGTATATTCACATATCACCATATATAAACAAACGTGGCCTACCCCATATATAAATTAAGCTGTTACTAAAGTGTATAAACACTTTACTGTGAGATTCCAAAAATCTAAACACAACACGTATAAAACTTTCGCAAGGTCATATATCTTATATATAATTTTTTTTTTAGTAAAAAGAAGATATATCATATATATACAAACGTACATCACATATCACCATTTATGCTTTTCTGATCCACAAATCAGCCCAAAATGAATAATGGCGACACTTGAAACTTTACATCTACTTTCTTATTAACAAACTAAATAAACAAATAGAATTCAATATCTATGTATCTACGGTACTACTGAATCTCGCAATGGATGTAAAGGTAAGTACATCCTCCGGGATCAGTAAGCTCTCATTATGTTAGTTTTACTGCTAATTTCAATAATTATCAATTTCAGGTTTGACTGTAAAAAAAACCGATTGTACATAAAAACACACTATATATACTTTATAAATTGAAGACAATATAAACTTTAAAATATATTATTTAAAGGTTGACATTAAAATACTATGTTAATATATTCAAAACAGTGCACAAGCAATACACTCAAACTTCATCTAAACAAAATATATAAGTAGGTCAGTATATATAGTTATGAACGCATCATAACACACCTATGTATATATTAGAAATATACGAAAGTTTTCAAATAAACATATATATTTATCAAAATCTGCATATTTGCGTATACCTTACATATATATAACAAATAAGAAACAACAACCAAAATAAATATACGAGTGTTTTTAAACCCACACTTATTCTATATATGTACTAATAGTAACAGTAATATAAACTTTCATGTTTTATATACATTATAACATATCATAATATAATATATACTTAGAAAGAAAATTGAGAGTGCTGCATACCCAAAATTTCAAAGCCTAAACTGCTCGTTATTAAGGGAAGAGGCGGAGCAACGTTTGGGCAAGTGATCGGCCAAAGGAGGTGCAGCTGGGTTCTGGGCGAAGGTGGCGAGTTATAAGACAATACGCCGTTGATGGGAGGTAGCGGCGTAGGCTGGTAGAAGGTGATGAAGGTGGATGTGAGATCAGCGTTGGCTTCGGAGCTGGTGTTGGAGGAGCGCTCGGCTCGTGAGGTGATGTAGGGAAGAGGTCGAGTTAATGGTATGGTGGAGCTCGGGTGGCGTTTGACACTTGTAGTTTCTAAAAGGAGGAGATAGAGGTGAGTGGGAGTGGGAAAGGTGGCAGGCACGTAAGTGAGTGATGGAAGAAAAAGGCAAAGAAGGATGGGCTCAGGAAGAAGGAAAACAGAGGTGGAAGAAGAAACGAGCTCAAAGTGCTAACAAAAAAATGAAGAGGCAATGAAAACGACTAGGAATTTATTTGACAGGTTGTAAACACAAAAGACAAGACTTAAATTTTAGCAATATTAAAAGCAGGTGGCTATATATCTTCAAACGGTGGAGAAAAAAAAAAGTACCCAAGACACGAATATGTACCGGTGCGTAATCGTTTCGTAGATTTTACCGCACACCGAACACTGAAATCTATGATTGAATATACCGTAGAGATCAGCACGACGAGACGATCAAAACGGTATACAAATATCAATGGCTTGATTGAATTATAAAAATTCGAATTTTCTAATAGCGGAAAATGCAAGAAAAACACTAAAAAATAAGATCGACGGAGCCAAAGATGTCCGAATTTGGAAAAACGACAAACTAAAATCTTGCTCAGAAGATGGTTTAGAATTTTTCTATGTAAAAATATTTTGGTTTTGAAAACGTTTTATTTTCAACGCTTTTTAACTGATTAAATTGAAGTGAATTTACGCGCGAAATGAACTTTCATATTTTCGGACGAAAATTTACCAATTGCTATGTTTAACTAGACGTATTTCAAATATTAAATTTTTATTTCAAAATTTTATCGTTTAAAATTTCCCAAAATTTCAACTAATTACGTTATTAAAACCGTTGAAATTTACGGGTCGTTACACTCTCCCCCACTCAAAACTTTTCGTCCCCGAAAAGGAGCGAGGTAGGAGAATAGAAACAATCAGAAAGAAAAACAAATTGAAAACAAAATAAAACAATTAGTTTAAACCGTATAAATTCAAATTTAAATTAATTTATATTCAATAATTGATTTAATCCATTTGATTTCACTAACATCAATCTCAACTATTTCTAAATTCATTATTTTATTATCTAATTAACTTCAATTTACAATTTCTAAACCCATAAATTTGAATAGTCTTTTATTATAATCATATTTTCTTCAAAAAATTTAAATTCTTCTTTATTCCCAATTTACTGTTAAATTTATTCTACTTAATATATCTACTCATATATATTCAACCCATATAAATTAATTTAAACCATAAAAGTTTCGATTTAAATTAATTTATATTTACTAATTTCTTTTAAATTGAAGGTATTTTCATATGTTGATCAAATTTCAATTTATTAATTCTTTCAAAACAAATTTATTAATTCTTTCAAAACAAATTTATTTCATTATTAACTGAGTTTTACTTATTATCCTATCTAACTCTATTAACATCTTTATAATCAAAATTTAGTGTATAACATTTATTATAAACACTCAAATTTTATTTATAAATTCAATTTATCTTATATATTATCCAATTACATATTCAACTTCTGAATGATTTAGGTAAGTTGTATTAGAATGCAGTTTAACAATATACAAATAAAATTTTCCCAATTTAATTATTCAAGTTTAAATATTTATTCCAAATTTGGTTTTATTTATAGTTAAAATCATCCTTTAACAAAATTTAAGAATTATATTTCCGATTTACTTTAAACAATTTAGAGATATATATAATATATTTATATCATATCAAATTAAAATTTTAAAATACGATACCTATATATATATAAATCAAATTATACTGAAGAAATTCAAATCAAAATATTTTCAAAACAAACCGTAGCAATGCTACAGAATAGTATCTCCACTTCGAAACTCGAAAATGAACGTCGATGATGCGGCCGCCATCACCGAAATTATTTCCCAGCGACAAAGAGAAGAGCACTGATTCCAACATTAAAAAAAATTCTTTGAAAACGGTTTCTATTTGAAAATACCTTTAATAATATACATTTTAAAATTTAAAAAAAACAAAGCTTGAAATTACTGGAAATTAAATTCTCAAATTCTAAATGTTAAATTCATTTAAATTTCAAATCGGTTTATAACCAAGTTTATGAATTCATTTATTTATATTATGCAATAGTCAATGGTTTACAAAACAATAAATGAAAATCAAATATTATTATTTCAGACAACAATTCATTAACCATTTAATTTCAGAAAGCTTATATTTATATATAATATAATCATTCAAAACTATTTTGTTTATCAAATTTGAAAACAATATTGTGCCAGTTTGCTCTGCTCAAGTGTTTTGGAAATCCTATCGATAGCGTTGATCAAACGAATCGATCGAAAACCCAAATCAACATCAACAACTCAAACAACACAATATAAAAACATTTTAATATTAATTTACAAATACACTTCCTTGCTCGACGATATAGGAATTAACTTTCAAACTAAGGATAGGGTTTCAAATTTTGATGGACTCAAATCAAAGATAATTTTTTTGATTCGAAAATAAGTTTGAAACGGAAGATAAGATAATTCGATTACCACAATCGGAAGATGGATGAGTTTATTTAATTCACGGGCAACCTTAATCGGGTCGTCCGTAACTTCAAGAATAAGATCGATGCTGAATTCCGAGGTAAATCAACACTCGATCTCAAGAGATGGGATTCAGGTATAGCAGGGAATAGATAGCATCGTAAACCGTAAATGCAGAAATTTCCGGTAAATCAATGTCTATTGTAAAGGAGTTTCTCCTTTATGAATCATTCAAAGATTGGCGAGACCGTCGATTCACTATAAGGGTCATTCGAAGTGGAGTTATGTGATGCTCCAGAATTTGAAAGAAGACGAATAGTGAGGGATACGAATGAAATTTCGGAACCGAGGGGAACGTTCCAAAATTCAAAGGAATTGAGTCAAAGGAAGAGATTGAAACTCGAATGAGAGTGATTCTGTAAATACATTTACCCTATATGTTGAGTTTTGCCTAGAGCTACCAAAGCTCTGATACCAACTGTAACGACCCGATATTTTGGACCATTCGCATCCATTATAAGTGTATAGGTAGACACTCATGCCGGAGTTGAATTGCTCAAAATACCGCGGTGTTAATTTAAATTGGCAAAACTGAACATATACAGTAAATAAATAATCACAGATCACAGACACAGAGTAATAAATGCAGCGGAATTAAAAGAGATAGTAGTTCATGAAGCTACTATATGAATATATAAAATACATCAGAGTTTACAACAGAAGAATAATACGATACATCAGATACAAATCAGAATACATCACTGGAATCAACGAATACTGAAAGCAGAATAGATGGCTGGATCTTCAAGCAAAGCTCCAACTCCAAAGGTGAGCCTCGAAAGCTGAACTACTCAGTCTGACCCGAGCGTAAAGCAAAACACAAAACACTCGAGTCAGGATTAACATTCTTATATTAATAAATCCAACTCAAGTGAAATAGCAATTGAAATACAAGTAACTTAAAGGATGTTTGGAATAACCATCATTTAAGGATCCGTCAAACTATCTACTATGTAGTAGTGTACGATAAGTAGATAATGTCTATCAGTAATAATAAGATATCAAAATAGCGTTAAGTCATGGCCCATTCCACCCTTAACACATTTTTATTCCCAAAAGCATATACAAGACCGTAGTTTCCCCAAAACCGGAAGTCACCAGAGGGCAATCCATATACTAAAGGTACAAATCAAAATCGTAGTGGTCGCGTATAAATGGAATACAAGTATGACAAGGCACATGAGGCAATACCTAAGGTAGTGATACTACCGTTCGCCTGATCCGGACTGGTGAGAATGCAACGCCGCAGCGCCCGCAACACCGTGAAACAACACTCCCAAAATCAAGGGTGCACCAATCGACAACAAGTATAAGTAGTTCGAAGAAGTGTGTCCACTTGAGGTATCAATCCTCCATTGGCCCGGCACAGCTCCTGTTTTAGTCATTTCCAATTTGACACAAGTGTCAAGGCTATCCATTATCGTTCTCTTTCTTCAGTCAACACGTACATCATTCCAACCACTTCATTCTGGATCATCACTCCGCGTATAGTTATTAAAGTGGTTTTCGGTTTAGATAGAGAGTATATCCATAACCGAATTCCGGTCTCTTTAATAACTTCCGTAATTATTACACCGATTGGTCGTTTATTTATTTCAAAACCAAATCAATTTCAATTCAATTAGAATTCGTAAATCAACATTTCATTTGTCTTTCAAAACCAATTTCCAATAATTTACGTTTCAAAACATTCAATTTACCATTTCAAGATCTTATAATTCAATTCCAATTTCCTTTAAAACAATTCAATATTGATTCAAGTTCGTATATAAGATTCATTCCGAAATTATTTAAATTAATTTAATTTATCATTCAAATCAATTTAACTTCATTTATCGATTTTATTCAATATTCATTAAGTAAATTTTATCATTCAAAACAATTTCTATTAAATTTCCAAATCATTAAATCAATTTCTTAAGTTCAACTTCATTAAATCAAAACTTACAAATTAAATTCAATTAAATTCGTCAAATCAATTCTTTCAATTTCAAATCTTACATTAATTCAAAAATATCACATTTTCATTTCTTGTTAAAGAAATTCAATTTCACTTATTTACTTTCTTAAATAATTTTCCAAAACTTAATTAATAAAGAAACTCAATTTCAATTATTTACGAAGTAAAATCCACTTATTCAAAAGTTCAATTTTTCTTATTAAAGAATTTCAATTCAATTTAATCATTTAATAATTCAATCTCATTTAATTATTAAATAATTCAAAACTTAATTATTAAATAATTTCAAAGTTTAATAATTTCAACTTAATTAAAATTTTCAAACTCAATTATTAAAACATTTCCAAGTTAATAATTTCAAACTTAATTATAATTTCAAACTTAATTCAATCATTTCTCAAATTAAACAACATTTTTTTTTCAATTACATTGTTAATATTTTGTTTCAGGTTATTACATATCAACATTTTCCTTTCATAAAAATCCAAATTTCAACTTCATTTCAAAACCATATTCTTTATTCAAATAAAATCTTCGTTTTATTTCTAAATCAAATTATTGACCAATCGGGTTTTATTTAATTTTCTTTCCTAGGTCAAAGTTCAATTTTGGGTATTTATCATTTCAACCCGATTCCAATTCAATTCAAAATCAAAACATAGCAAAGGGAACTTGCAGTGTGATAACTGGGATGGTGTCAAAGTAAATACACAAGCAATAACAACAAACAATAACAATCCAATAATCAATTCAAATAATCCCGAAATAACCGTATTAATTCGCATTGTTATTTGTACGAATTAATATAATTATCTCTAGAATCTACACTATCATTTCATGTAGATTAAAGATTATTACATTACGGTTTTCACTTGTCATCTATTTACAATTTACATACATCATCAATTTAACAATATACATTCAGTGGTTCAAAATGTAATTAAACAAATCCTACGTGTCAATAAATTCAACAGTTAAAGGGGTCATATTATACAAATGTCAGTTAATCAAAATTAATCATATATCAAATCTAACTATCCTACGTCAATTTCAATTTCAAATTATTTATCACTTACATCATTAACAATTTAACGTCCAATATAAACATCAAACAATCAATCATTTAACAACCAAACTGGATTATCATTGCATATATAACAGATAATGGTGTCAGATGTCACAGGTGAACTGATACAGGTAATAACAGAGTAAATATCTAACAGCAGCATATTTCAATTGTCGTTTCAATTGAAATCAAATTTAATAAATAAAATAACGTTAATCGTGAGTGAGTGCTCACCTTTCGAGGCTAGGGAGCGAGAATAGACAACGAAGTTGAGTTACGAATTGCAAGCACGACTCCCGAAATAAACCAGATCGGCATGAATCGACGAGCAAGCTGATAAATGGAAATTGATGAGAACCGTCATAATCGACTCGAAATATATAGAAAATATATATTTGTTTCAAGTTTTTTTTTTTACAGAAATTTTAAATCAAAAATTATTTCAAATACATAAAATAAAATTTCCATAGATATTTGAAATTGATGCGTAAATACATATATATAGACAAATATATAAACGTAGGTATAAATTTACATACCTATATCTTATATAAACAGTAAACAGACTTTGATAAATTTTAACCAAACCCAAGCATGAATGAATGCCTTAGCTTATACAGTCAACATGTATATTCACATATCACCATATATAAACAAACGTGGCCTACCCCATATATAAATTAAGCTGTTACTAAAGTGTATAAACACTTTACTGTGAGATTCCAAAAATCTAAACACAACACGTATAAAACTTTCGCAAGGTCATATATCTTATATATAAATATATTTTTTTTAGTAAAAAGAAGATATATCATATATATACAAACGTACATCACATATCACCATTTATGCTTTTCTGATCCACAAATCAGCCCAAAATGAATAATGGCGACACTTGAAACTTTACATCTACTTTCTTATTAACAAACTAAATAAACAAATAGAATTCAATATCTATGTATCTACGGTACTACTGAATCTCGCAATGGATGTAAAGGTAAGTACATCCTCCGGGATCAGTCAGCTCTCATTATGTTAGTTTTACTGCTAATTTCAATAATTATCAATTTCAGGTTTGACTGTAAAAAAAACCGATTGTACATAAAAACACACTATATATACTTTATAAATTGAAGACAGTATAAACTTTAAAATATATTATTTAAAGGTTGACATTAAAATACTATGTTAATATATGCAAAACAGTGCACAAGCAATACACTCAAACTTCATCTAAACAAAATATATAAGTAGGTCAGTATATATAGTTATGAACGCATCATAACACACCTATGTATATATTAGAAATATACGAAAGTTTTCAAATAAACATATATATTTATCAAAATCTGCATATTTGCGTATACCTTACATATATATAACAAATAAGAAACAACAACCAAAATAAATATACGAGTGTTTTTAAACCCACACTTATTCTATATATGTACTAACAGTAACAGTAATATAAACTTTCATGTTTTATATACATTATAACATATCATAATATAATATATACTTAGAAAGAAAATTGAGAGTGCTGCATACCCAAAATTTCAAAGCCTAAACTGCTCGTTATTAAGGGAAGAGGCGGAGCAACGTTTGGGCAAGTGATCGGCCAAAGGAGGTGCAGCTGGGTTCTGGGCGAAGGTGGCAAGTTATAAGACAATACGCCGTTGATGGGAGGTAGCGGCGTAGGCTGGTAGAAGGTGATGAAGGTGGATGTGAGATCAGCGTTGGCTTCGGAGCTGGTGTTGGAGGAGCGCTCGGCTCGTGAGGTGATGTAGGGAAGAGGTCGAGTTAATGGTACGGTGGAGCTCGGGTGGCGTTTGACACTTGTAGTTTCTAAAAGGAGGAGATAGAGGTGAGTGGGAGTGGGAAAGGTGGCAGGCACGTAAGTGAGTGATGGAAGAAAAAGGCAAAGAAGGATGGGCTCAGGAAGAAGGAAAACAGAGGTGGAAGAAGAAACGAGCTCAAAGTGCTAACAAAAAAATGAAGAGGCAATGAAAACGACTAGGAATTTATTTGACAGGTTGTAAACACAAAAGACAAGACTTAAATTTTAGCAATATTAAAAGCAGGTGGCTATATATCTTCAAACGGTGGAGAAAAAAAAAGTACCCAAGACACGAATATGTACCGGTGCGTAATCGTTTCGTAGATTTTACCGCACACCGAACACTGAAATCTATGATTGAATATACCGTAGAGATCAGCACGACGAGACGATCAAAACGGTATACAAATATCAGTGGCTTGATTGAATTATAAAAATTCGAATTTTCTAATAGCGGAAAATGCAAGAAAAACACTAAAAAATAAGATCGACGGAGCCAAAGATTTCCGAATTTGGAAAAACGACAAACTGAAATCTTGCTCAGAAGATGGTTTAGAATTTTTCTATGTAAAAATATTTTGGTTTTGAAAACGTTTTATTTTCAACGCTTTTTAACTGATTAAATTGAAGTGAATTTACGCGCGAAATGAACTTTCATATTTTCGGACGAAAATTTACCAATTGCTATGTTTAACTAGACGTATTTCAAATATTAAATTTTTATTTCAAAATTTTATCGTTTAAAATTTCCCAAAATTTCAACTAATTACGTTATTAAAACCGTTGAAATTTACGGGTCGTTACAACTTCACTGTATTCGAGATATTCTGATGTATTTTTATTTCTAACTCTGATGTTTATATAGTAGCTTCATGAACTACTATTTTATCTATTCCGCTGCGTATTATTGTATTACTCTGTGTCTGTGATTCTGTGATTGATTTATTTACTATATATGCTGAGATTTGCCAAATTTTTATTAACAATCTGATACTTTGAGCAATTCAAGTCTGACATGTGTGGCTTTATTGTCGATTTGATTGGTCCAAAATAGCGGGCCGTTACATAAATAATTTAAATAAAATATATCAATTTATAACACTTAAATCCTTTTATATTCAAGTAAGTAAAAGTTTGGAAAATATTTCACAAAACTTTCTAAGTCCAAAATTCACGAAAAATTTCGGCAGAGTCTCCTTTGTACGGAGAGGCTCGGAAGAAATAATAATATAAATAAAACAATTTATATCACAAAATTTTCAAAATAATATATCCCAACAACAGGAAAAACAATATAATATCTCTATAAAACCGTAATTCGAGAACGTACCTATTTGTCGGGCAAACAACGCTTATTTTATGAAACCAAAAGCAGTAGCAATTGCTTCCACAACCTGTATTTTACTTATATAATCCAAAGAGGTTAATAATTACATAAAATGAAATGTTTAACGTTGTTTCAACCACTAACAAAGAAATCAATATAAATCAACAATCACTTGTAACAACAGCATACAATCGTCATATGAAATCAATACAAATCAATTATCCATCCATATCAACCAAAACAAATAGTTTATTCGGGTTAAGACACTTTTAATCACATAGAATGAAAAATAACTACTAAGTATACCATTTACTCAACATTCTTAGATAAAATCAATATATTATTCATACATCTTAAATAATTAGAAATATCCTATCCCAAACAACCCATAAACCAAAACAAACAATAATTTACAATGTACTTGAGTTATTCTTGTTAAATTTCCTTCACAACATTTACAGTTTTTATTTTGTTTTCTTTTCATTCATACAAGGATTATTTCTTTAACTTACATTTATCTCTTACAAAAATTTATTCCCATTCATTCATTCAGTGTTTATTTCATTTATTTTTCCTTTATTACTTACAAAAATTCATTTTCATTTATTCATATCATGTCAGTTTCTTTTATTGCATTACATTCATTTTATTATTTACTTTAATTATAAATAGTTTCAATATTAACTTAAGTTCAAAATCCTTTACTTACAGTACTCATTTTCTATTTCATTTAATTAGTAGTATTACAATTTTAACTCAAGTTTATAACTATCTTCATATCAAATTCCTTATTTATAAAAGTAAATTTCATTGAACACTTCCATTACAGAAGTTTACTTGTAAAATTTCCGTTACATATTCTTTTAACATTTCAACTTTTTATAATTGGTAAATTATATACATATATATATATGTCTTTAAGAATGCAATTGAAAGTTACACAAGTTTGACTTACTTATTTTAATTAACTTAAGTTTCAATAATTATCATTTCTTATTTTCGTATTCTTTTCGTTTACAAGATACAAATTTCAAATTCCTTGTATATTTCAGTTATGACTTAGCACATAATTTCTTATTTTCATTTAGATGTTTCAATTATTAAATATTTAAAATTTTATTCCAATAAAATGATTGAAATCTCTAATTCATAGAAATTTAAGAACTAAATGTCGGCTTCCATTTCAATTATTCAAAATAATAATATATATATAATTATATCCTTTATATATATCGAATCAAAATTGGAATTCAAAATTAAGATTATCAAAACAACTGTGCAGTAAAACTACTACAACAGTCTTCCCACTTTGAAACTCGAAAATGAACGTCGATGATGCGTGCACTCATCATCCAAATTATTTTCCAACGACAGAGATGGGAGTACAAAACTTATTTCTTTTCAAAATTTCTTTAAGGCAATTCTTTCAAATTATATTAAAATATTTATATAAGAAAATACTTCTAATAATATTATTATTATATCCCAAAATCATTCGAAAGAAATTTTCAAAAAACCCCGGAACTTAAGTTCTAAATTTCAAAATTTCATATCTTATTTTCAATTCTTATTTCCAACCAATATTTATAAATTTCACTACCTATCAACCAACATATTACAACCAAATATATATCATTTATAAATCATTATTTTATATATAAAAATATACAATAGGTAAAATTATTTCATTTACCTATATTGCAAAACAAATATTTTGTCGGTCTGTCCTATTAAGTGTTTAGAAATCCCTATCGATGTCATAGCGTCCTATGCACCAGCCAGAATTTATAAATACAAAACGGAACAAATTAACACAATACCAAAACCTTTTTATAACACTAACAAATACGCTCTCTCATACATATACACTCAGCGACTCATCATAGGGCATTACTATCCTAATTAATATGAGTCAGACCCCACAAACTAAGGTTATCTCTAAACCTCACTCTGATACCAATTGTAACATCCCGCCTTTTTGTACGCTTTAAGCAGAAACACATGCCGACTCAAACCATACAGAAGGGAGGATTGTTATTGGGGTGAATAAGAAAAAGTAGAGAAAGAAAAAACAAAACAGAACTCGCAGCGGAATGACAAAATATAATAATCAAATAACAGTTCATGAAGCTGTATACAAAACATTTGATTATACTTATACAATACAAAATCAGAGTTACACATATCAGAGATAAACAAATGATGCAGCGAAACAGTATGAATGCAGTGGAAAAAATATAGAAAATAATAGTAATACAAATCTTCGTCTTCGTAATCCAGAAATAAGGTGTTCAAATCCTGAAATGCTCAGGCTGACCCGAGCGAATTGAAAAGACAGAACACTCGAGTCAGAACTAAAATATCTTATGTAAGTCAAATCAACAGTAAATAAATATGAGTGTAAACGGCGCCGAAGATGTTCACGGGGTTTGACATCTCCTATCGAGTGTCTAACGTGAGTGCAGTAACTTAAGAGATGTTTGGGATTCATATCTCCTAAGAATCCATTAAACTATCTACTATGTAGTACAATATGCTATTATAATATGTCTACAGTACGATAAACTATTAAAATAGCGTTAACGCGTTACCCATTTCCCCATTAACACATTTTTATATATGCCCATAGTCTATACAGTACCGTAATCCCATCCGTACTGGACGTCGTCAGAGGGCACTCCATAGGTATGGTACAAAACAAACTCATAGTGGTCTCGATAGGGTAGGTGACACGGCACGACTAGGCAATGCCAGGGTAGATATACCAATTACACTTCCGGAGTGGTGGTAATGCATAGCAGCTACTACCGCCCACCTCGGAACACACTCCCAAATCAAAATCGAGGGTGGCCACCAAATCAATCACAAAGTCAGAATATAGTATCGAAGGAATGTGCCCGATCGGAGGAATGACCTCACTTAGCCCGTCAATTGCACTTGTTTTAGCCACCTTAAGCTAACTCATGGGAGTCAGGTCCACGTATATACCTCATATAGGATCGTCGCCAATCATCCTACTTCATTCTAGAATCTCCACCGCGTACACAGTTGTCAAAGTGGTTTTCGGTATTGGCAGAGAGTATGACAATATCTGATCCCGGTCTCTTTAACAACCAACCACTTATTACACACCGGATGGTTCTTTTACATTTCCAAAATCATTTCATAATTGATATCAAAATATCATATTCAATTCAAATCATATCATTTTCGAAATCATTACTTACTTCCAAAATTATATCACATTGAAATCATAGTTCGGAATTATATTTCCTTTCAAAAGTCATATTTCCAAAATAGGTTAAACTCTCATTTCAAAATTATCATATTAAACCAAATATGCTATTTAAATCCCAACTTAGGATATAATGTCGCTTAACCACATTCACTTTAAAAATCGAGAATTTGAATATAAACCCATCCATTTCACTTAGTTTGGAATTTATAAGAAAATAGTTTAAATAGTTATAAATAGTTAATATAGATTTAAAATAGATTAAATATAATTAAAATAGATTAAGTAGCAAAAATAGATTAATTAGATTTAAAATAAGTTAAAACGGGTTAATTAGTTTAAATAAATTAAATGGTTTAAAATAGGTTAAAATGATTTAATATAATTAATATAGGTTAAAATAGTTTAATACTTTGAAATCTTAATAATTAGAAATCTTGAAATACTATATTTTAAAACAGTTCATATTAAAACGTGAATTTGGAATTAATATCAAATTAAACTATTCATTTCATTTCAACACATTTGGACCATTTTCAATTTCCGATTCAACAAACCAAATTCTAAACTTTTCAATTTAACATTTCAATAAACTATTGAATTTCATATCGTTTCAATCCATGTTCAAATATCAATTCGGATTACTCCAATTTCAAAATATTTCAAAGTTATTTTCAAACAACTTCAATAACTTAATTTCGATAGAATTTCATTTATACTTAAAATTTTAACTTTAAACTTCCCATTTAATTTCATAAAGCAATTCCTTTTAAACCAATTCACATTTCAACACAAAACTTGATTTTCTAATAATACTTCAATTTACAAAAATCAAATTTTATTTCAAAATATCATTTAATTAAATTCGAAAATTAAGGATTCTAAAATCTTTTAATTTAACCAATCCGGTGTCCGTATATAATTCTCTACCCTAGGGTCAAGTGATACGAATATTTATCATTTCAATCCGCAATTTAAAATTTTACGGTTATATATCATTTCAAACCGAAATCCCGAATATAATAACAAAGTCTATAAAATCGCTCGAGTCTATCATTTCAACCGATAACGATTTTTCCTTAATCTATTGATCATTCAGGTATGTATCATTTCAACCCATAGTGAACTTGCAGTTTATAACGATATAAAATAAAACATTCATTCATCCAATATCAACAATCAACACCATTACAAACATCATCCAAATCAATCAATAAATATCAATATAGAACTGATAATCAATAACAGGTATTTAACTGGCAATTTATATTCAATAATAAATTAAATAACGATTTTAATTCAAATAAATTCAGATTAACTAGAATGACGATTTAAATATATCAAATAGCCATAAATAAAGTTCTAATCACATCATAAATTTTATAAACAAACATAAGAAATTTTAGAAGTTGTGAGTGGGTTAAAACACTCACCTTTTGAATTTAAATCCAATTTAAGCCTAAAGTTCAAACAGTCTCTGAATTCGTCCAAACAAGCGTCAAAATGTTCAAAATTTGGATACGACCCCAGCGGAAAAACCGCGCGCAAATCGGACCTCGTATGGGAAAGTTATACACGTTAGAACAGTTGACAATTAAATTTTAAACAAAGAAAAAAATAAATAAATCAAACGAATCATACTTTACCACGTCACCCTATCCTATCGTCACCTCCTAGGAAAAAGTCGCAGGTGCAGAAACAAAACCCCTCTTGAAACAAGCCGTTGACCATACTTTAACCACGTTGCGCCTCCTCCCTGAGCCGCTATCGGCCAAGCCGACCACCGCCGTACGCCTGTGTAACGACCCGTAAATTTCAACTGTTTTAATAACGTAATTAGTTGAAATTTTGTGAAATTTTAAACGATAAAATTTTGAAATAAAAATTTAATATTTGGAATACGTCTAGTTAAACATAGCAACTGGTAAATTTTCATCCGAAAATATGAAAGTTTATTTCGCGCGTAAATTCACTTCAATTTAATCAGTTAAAAAGAAATGAAAATAAAATGTTTCCGGAACCTAAATATTTTTACATAGAAAAATTCTAAACCATCTTCTGAGCAAGATGTCAGTTGGTCGTTTTTCCAAATTCGGACATCTTTGGCTCCGTCGATCTTATTTTTCAGCGTTTTTCTCGCATTTTCCACTTGTAGAAAATCCGAATTTTTATAAATCAAATCGTACCACTGATATCAATAGACCGTTTTGATCGTCTCGTTGTGCTGATCTCTGCGGTATAATCAATTCTGTATTTTGAAATCCGATACGCAGCAGAATCCGCGAAACGATTTCATATCGGTACCGGTTTTCTTTTCTGTTTTACCCTTTGATTTTCATCTGTCTATTCAGTCTCTATCCTTTATTATTCTCAGTATTCAATGTAAAATTTATGGCTTGTCGTTTCACCTGCATTGCTTGGTTTTCAGTTGGGTTCTTTACGTTTCTCTAGAGAAGAAAAAACGTATTTTGTGATATGAGTCATATTATATTGCTTTTGAGCTGTCCTCCCTCTGCTATTGTTTTTTTCGTTTTCGTTTCTTCCAAATACATTACCAGCTTTACTTCTTCTCCCTGTACCCTTTTCTTGTTTTCGGCCTCACTCCATAGCAAACCACCGAGCCCTCCAACGCCCTCCTCTCCGGCCACGCCCTCACCATCCCTCCGCCTGTTTGCCTCGGCCTGACACGCGAGCAGATCCCTTCCACGCCAAACCCGAAACCCGCCACCTAGACTCCGCAACCAACCTGCTTCCTCCTCTCCCACCGCTGTCGTACACCGCCTCACCTTCCGACCGCCAACCAGGTACGCACCCTCCACCATCAACCGCACCAACCAGCCTACACGCCAAGCCACAACCCGGAATCGCCTTGACCTCCCGCCTACACGTCACCTACAAAGCAGACGAACCCGAGTCTTCCCAGACACCGAACCTCCCCTCCACTCCATCACCGACCCAGCTAGCATCTCCCCGCGAATCACCTTCTAGCTGCGCCTCCTCCCTTGGTAATTTCTTCAACCTCCTCATCTTTTAACCTATATTATAGCAGCTATGTATATATATACATTCTATACTATATACTCGGTTGGTATATATGTTGAGTCTGTTAGTTACAAGGTGTCCTAGTTTGGACATACGTTTTGATATGATTATGAGTTCATAATTTTGGTAATAGTATACCGTTAGTGTACATATAAATCTACATAAACAATAATATGCTGGGAAGTATATGGGTGGGCTTAGGTATATTTGAGGTCTGGTTTTACGTGTAGTATATGCTAGTCAATGCTGTTTTCGGCAAAAATATGTATTGTTTTGCAATGTGATAAGTATACAAGTTATATATATATAGCGATGTTTACAAATTTCTTGGATAAGTTATGTAAATTTTGTTTACAGATTTGAGATATATAGGTGTATTATATTATAAGCTTTGTTGTTTGTTATGAGATAAAAAGAAGTTTGTACAGTGTATACATTTTTATAATGGAAGCTAGTTATGTTAGTTTAAGCATATAGTTACAGTTTTATATATTTATGTAGGTTGCGTACTTTGAATTATAAAAGAAGTTGAAGTATATACGTATTCCCTTAGTTCGTCTACGTTGTAGACGTTATGTGATTTTAGCAAAATGGTTTTTAAAAGACTACGTATATATGTTAGTTTATATTATAAAACTTATATGTTACTGTGTATATACATTTACGGCTACAAAGTATGAAGGACGTACATATTTTAGTTCGAATATTAAAATTCTGTTTTAAAAAGTTAAACTACATGTTTTTTTTAAAGTATACGTATGTACAGAAGCAAGAATTTGATATTTTTGTCTTATAATTTATTTCAATCTGAAAATATGTATATAGATTTGCAGGAGTTATATGATGTTGATAAGGTTTGTATATGTATTTTGACAACGGTATATATGTTTATAAATTGTAACTTGATTTGCAATAATATTGTTACACACACATATATATATTGTAAAATTTAATATTGATTCATGAAAATAATGTTATATATATATAGATATATAACTTTATATGTTGTATCCATATCAATTCACTCATATAACTGATTCTAATTGCTTCATCGATTCCTATCTACCAGCTTTATCGTCAAATAGTACAAAGCTTACTTGTTCTGGAAATTCGTGCTTGAATTCGTAACCCAATTTTTGTGTCCGTCCCTCCGTGTATCCGTGTCATCTCCTGTCTCTCTAGCCTCGAAAGGTGAGCACTCACTCACGATTAACGTTCTTTTATTTATTAAATTTGATTTCAATTGAAACGACAATTGAAATATGCTGCTGTTAGTTAATTACACTGTTATATATGCTAATACCGGTATCAGTTCACCTGTGACATCTGACACCATTATCTATTAATTATTTATGCGATGATAATACAGTTGGATGAAAATTGATTGATTGTTGATGTTTATATTGGACATTAAATTGTTAATGTTAAAATGATAAATAGTATGCAATTGAACTTGATATAGGATAGTTAAATGTTAAATTTGATTAACTGACATTTGTATAATATGACCCCTTTAACTGTTGAATTTATTGACACGTAGGATTTGATTAATTACATTTTGAACCACTGAATGTATGTTGTTAAATTGATGATGTATGAAATTGTAAATAGATGACAAGTGAAAACCGTAATGTAATAATCTTTAATCTACATGAAATAATAGTGTAGATTCTAGAAATAATTATATTAATTCGCACAAATAACAATGTGAATTAATACGGTTATTTCTGGATTATTTGAATTGATATATTGGATTGATATTGGTTGTTGTTATTGGTTGTTTATTTACTTTGACACCATCCCAGTTATCACACTGCAAGTTCCCTTTGTTATACTTTGATTTTTGAATTGAATTGGAATCGGGTTGAAATGATAAATACCCAAATTGAACTTTGACCTAGGATAGGAAATTAAATAAAAACCCGATTGGTCAATAATTTGATTTAAAATAACATAAAGATTTTACTTGAATAAATAATATGGTTTTGAAATGAAGTTGAAATTTGAAATTTTAATGAAAGGAAAATGTTAATATTTAATAATCTGAAACAAAATATTAACAAATGTAATTGATGAAAGAACGTTGTTAAATTTGAGAAATGATTGAATTAACTTTGAAATGATTTAATAATTAAGTTTGAAATTATAATTAAGTTTGAAATTATTAAACTTTGAAATGATTTAATAAGTAAGTTTGAAATTATAATTAAGTTTGAAATTATTAAACTTTGAAATTATTTAATAATTAAGTTTTGAATTATTTAATAATGAATTATTTAATGATTAAATTGAATTGAACTCTTTAATAAGTAAAATTTGAACTTTTGAATAAGTGAATTTACTTCGTAAATAATTGAAATTGAATTTTCTTTAACGAGAAATGAAATGTGATATTTTGGAATTAATGTAAAACTTGAAATGTAAAGAATTTGATTTGATGAATTTAATTTAATTAAATTTGTAAGTTTTGATAAAAATGAAGTTGAATTTAAATAATGGATTTAATGAATTGGAAATTTAATGGAAATTTTTTTGAATGGCATAGTAACTTAACGAATATTGAATGAAATCGATAAATGATTTTAAATTGATTTGAATGTTAAATAAGATTTAATTTAAATGTTTTCGAAATGAAACTTGTATTTGAAGTTGAATCAATATTTGAATTGTTTTAAATAAAATTGAAATTGAATTGTAAGACTTTGAATGTATAATTTGGAAGTTTTGAAACATAAATTATTGGAAATTGGTTTTGAAAGACAAATGAAATGTTGATTTACGAATTCTAATTGAATTGAAATTGATTTGGTTTTGAAATATATAAATGACCAATCGGTGTAATAATTACGAAAGTTATTAAAGAGACCGGAATTCGGTTATGGATATACTCTCTATCTAAACCGAAAACCACTTTAATAACTATACGCGGAGTGATGATCCAGAATGAAGTGGTTGGAATGATGTACGTGATGACTGAAGAAAGAGAACGATGATGGATAGCCTTGACACTTGTGTCAAATTGGAAATGACTAAAACAGGAGCTGTGCCGGGCCAATGGAGGATTAGCTACCTCAAGTGGACACACTTCTTCGAACTACTATTACTTGTTGTCGATTGGTGCACCCTTGATTTTGGGAGTGTTGTTTCACGGTGTTGCGGGCACTGCGGCGTTGCGTTCTCACCAGTTCGGATCAGGCGAACGGTAGTATCACTACCTTGGGTATTGCCTCATGTGCCTTGTCATACTTGTATTCCATTTATGCGCGACCACTACGATTTTGATTTGTACCTTTAGTATATGGATTGCCCTCTGGTGACTTCCGGTTTTGGGGAAACTACGGTCTTGTATATGCTTTTGGGAATAAAAATGTGTTAAGGGTGGAATGGGCCATGACTTAACGCTATTTTGATATCTTTTATATTACTGATAGACATTATCTACTTATCGTACACTACTACATAGTAGATAGTTTGACGGATCCTTAAAGGATGGTTATTCCAAACATCCTTTAAGTTACTTGTATTTCAATTGCTATTTCACTTGAGTTGGATTTATTAATATGAGAATGTTAATCCTGACTCGAGTGTCTTGTGTTTTTGCTTTACGCTCGGGTCAGACTGAGTGTACCAGTACTCGATGCTCACCTTTGGAGTTGGAGCTTTGCTTGAAGATCCAGCCATCTATTCTGCTTTCAGCATTCGATGATTCCAGTGATGTATTCTGATTTGTATCTGATGTATCGGGTTACTCTTCCGTTGTATCTGGTTTAACTCTGATGTATCGTATTACTCTTCTGTTGTAAACTCTGATATAACTCATATATTTATATAGTAGCTTCATGAACTACTATCTCTTTTATTTCCGCTGCACTTATTACTCTGTGTCTGTGATCTGTGATTATTTATTTATTTACTGTATATGTTCAGTTTGCCAAATTTAAATAAACAACGCGGTATTTTGAGCAATTCAACTCCGGCATGAGTGTCTACCTATACACTTATAATGAATGCGAATGGTCCAAAATGGCGGGTCGTTACAGCCTGCCTCGCCGTCCCCATTCGAACCACCTAGGCCTGATCACCCCAAACGCCACCGGCCTCCGCACCCCTTCAAAGCCTAATCGAATTTCTGGCGTCGATCTGGCCGTTGATTCGGCGAACTACCTACGCAGATACGCTCCACTCATCAGTCTCCACAACACCATAACTTCCAATCGACGATCCGTCAACGTTCATCACAACACAATGAATGGCCGTGGTTGTTTTGCCCAATTTCGGCTACACTGAAACCCAGATCGAAAAACAAGCTTCAGATTTGACCTGCGCTCCTTGAGAGCTTCAAATTGATATATATAATGTTAGGGTTTGAGGAGTTTGAAATTTGAATTTTGTTTTGAATTGCAATTGAATTTAGAATTAGGAATTGGTTTGTCTGCCATTGGAATGAGGAGTTGAGAAGGAAATCTATGTACAAACAAAATGAAATAAGAACAGCTAGGGTTTATAACGAGGTATATATAGGTAGAACAAAATAGAAAGGAATGGGCTCGATTGGTTTGGAAAGTTGAACGATGAATGACCCGAAAAGCACGTTTCGTTCTCGAAACGAAAATGGGTCATCCCATATATCAAAATAGATGTTATTGATAATTTTAAACTCAATGGAATAGGTTTCATGTCCTAATTACATCGTATGAAGAAGTTATGTTAAAATCAGCTTATTACAAATTGATTTCAATTAAATTGATTTCTAGGTGTGTCGAGTTCGTACGATCAAACGACAAGTCCGGTCGCTACGAAACTTGAAATCCTGCAAAAATTTACCGTTACGGATCCGATGAAACTGGTTTCGTCGAAATCCGAGTCGGTGGCCAAAATGGTTATTTTCACGTTAATTAAATAAATTAATAATTAATTGATCAAATCACCTTTTCAGTTTAAATTTTAATAATTTACAACTTCTATCATTTTTGATTTCTTAGTGACTTACAATAATATAAACAAATTTAGATGTTAACTTAAAGTTGATTAGTCCATCAATTCTAGTGTTTAATTTCAATTTCATTAAATTCAGAAATTATAAGTTAAATTTTCAATAATTCAATTTAATTGACCTTTCATCCTATTATTCAATCCATTATTATCAAATGGATGAAATTAACATTGGTTCATGATCAATTACATTAATATTCTCAAATTTCATCTTAATCTCCATTAACGTAATATTTAAATATTTAATTTCATTTATTTGCAATTAATCCAATTATTATAATTTGAATTCCAATAAATTAATAAATCTTGATTTCCATTCTTTTTATTCAACCAATTGTCATATTATGAATAAAATTAACATTATTAATTTAATTTACATTAACATAATATTAAATTATAATTATTGTAATTGATTTCCAATTTAAACAAACAGGCTAAATAAATAGGTAACATACAATAATTGTTACCGTTAACTTTTAATTACACTATAAGTTTATTACTTTCAAACAAAGGTTATAAATACTTACATAACACCAATTTTATTCAACATTTAATATGTATTATTTCATTGGTTAATTCAATATTTCTAGTTGGTTTCCTCATATTCAATTTATAGCCAAGTATAACTTATATATATCATTTCAATTAATTAGAATTCATTCAATTTATTAATAATTAACTTAAATTGACATTGTTACCATTCATTCTAGATATTGTTTCATTCATAACTCACAATTTTTTTTATTTCAACATTAAATTGCAAAACTTAACTAAATTAACAATTTTTAGTTATCGAAAATTATGGGTCGTTACACTAGGAATTATGTTTTTGGGAAATTTTGTCGATGGTTTGCGAAATCAAGGGTGGAGTGATGCTCATGGCGTGGAGGAGCACGTGTGGATGGATTTTCATGAAGTCCAATCGTTTATTGGAGGAAGTGACATTTTCATTAGTTGCGTTCGAACCCATCAGGTCGCAACTCAGTGAGGAGGTGCGGCTTTGCTTTCGAGGTGTCGGGCAGGTGGAGATCGAGAAGAGAGGAGTAGCGATGAAGTCGGATTGACAAACGGAGCACCGTAGCTATGTGTTGGTGCAATGGCATGCACGGTCATGGGGTGTCGATGTGCACGTTTGGTTGAGGAAGGAAGTGGATGAGTGAGTGTATTAGAGGGTAATTAGTTAATAATGTTGTAATTAGTAAATATATTATATTATTTAAATCAAATTCTTGTTTAATCAATAACTCTCTCATACAAGGTCCAATCAAGGCATGGATTTTTGAGTTCCACTCGTGATGATGTAAGCTTCGCGACGGAACTAGTTTGGACAAATTTGGAGACAGTTGAAATTTGAGCTAAAATTGGACGTCGTTTGATTTTAGTTCCAAACCGAAATTCCTCGGTGACAATGGAAGTTCTGGTGAGATAAACTCACCTTTTTGGTTAACTAGAAATGTTATATAATTAATAAAAATTATTGATTGGATATTTGGATGATTTATTGTTTTTATCAGTTGGTTTGGATTTATTCCCGCCCTTGGAATGGATTGCCCGTTATATATACCCTCCTAGAAGCGAATGACCCATATTATATAATTACATACTATTTGTGATGTAGGAGCAAGCAGCTTGGAGGGACCCAATAGGATTCCTCACCTTTGTTGATTTAAATTTTAAAAATATTCCTGTTATATGATTACTGAATATGAAACCTGATTGTGGACACTATGGTTTATGACATTACTATATGTTAAAACTTAGACCCTGTATTGGTATAAAATCAATATCGATATTGGTTAAACGTTGGGTAGCTATTGGCCTCGGATTAGTATTTTAGAAATACTATAAATTGCCATTTGAATTGGAATTGGTTTTTGAGACAGGAAATGATTTTAAATCCAAAATTGGGATTCAAAAATATTTTGTTCTAAAGGATTTAATTTCTGTTTTATACCAACCTTTTTATCTATCTTTTTATAAGTTATTTATTTATATTAAATATTGTTTTTAAAAGTTATTTCTTTAATATTGTTTTAAAAAGTTATTTATTCATATTTAATATTGTTTTAAAATTATATATTTACATTAAATATTGTTTTTAAAAGTTATTTATTTAATATTGTTTTAAAAGGTTATTTATTTATATTAAATATTGTTTTTAAAAGTTATTTATTTAATATTGTTTTAAAAAGTTATTTATTTATATTTAATATTGTTTTAAAGTTATTTATTTATAATTAATATTATTTTTAAGGTTACTTATCAATAAGTTAATACTTTTAAGATTAATTATTTAAATAATTAATATGGTTTGAAATTAATAATAATGATTTATTAATACTATTTTAGAAATTAATTATTGTTATTTATAATAAAATTGAAAATCAATTATTGGTGTTTTATTAATAACGTCTTTGAAATTATTAATTATTATTTTAAGATGTTTTAAGGTTAATAACTATTATTTATATAAAAGGTTTATTGTTAATAACTATTATTACATAATAGTGTTTGAAGTAAATGATTATTATTTATTTATAAATCTTCGAGAGTTATAAATAGAGTTTTATAAACAAATTTGGGTTTTAGAAGAGGAGTTTTGTAGAATGATGTGGAGACTTAAAGGGAGATTATTTACAAGATCTATTATTTATTTATTTATAAGGTTTATTATTAACAACTATTATTATATTATAGTGTTTGAAGTAAATGATTATTATTTATTTATAAATGTTCAAAATTTATAAATAGAGTTTTATAAACAAATTTGGGTTTTAGAAGAGGAATTTTATAGAATGATGTGGAGACTTAAACATAGATTATTTACAAAATAAAAGGAGTTGAGTTTTATAAATGATTTTAGGAATGAATAAAAGCAAGTTTTATAAATAATTTTCAAAAATTAATGAATGGGGTTATAAATGGGTTTAGAGATCTATAAAGGAATTTATAAATGGTTTTAGAATTGTGTAAAAAGGAAATCTTCCTTCGTTTTGTGAATATGCTTATACCGTTGAGATAAGTATATGGATATTTCTATGCATTGAAAATATATGGATTTGTGGGTATATCTTGTTAAGGGATTTTTATACAAGTATTTTCAAAGTGATTTTAACTAACGAAAATAATTAGTTAAAGAGGTTAGTGGTTGCCTATGTGCTTAACCAATGTTGGTTTTCCCTTTTGAAATAAATCCCTGATTTGGATGTATGTTTGTTGATAGTTAAAAAACCGACTATCACATATGGACCCAAATGTAAATTTGAAAATATCTTAGAGAAACACGTGAGTTATATGGAACAGTCGTCTCCAATGATATTGTACTGTTCGTATAAATCTTGTTTCGTTCTCTTAGGACAAATGATAAGGGAATCCGTCCACTGAAAGTTAGGATGTGATCTCCACTCTTATCTTTGACAATTTATTTCATAAAGAATCGGGGTTGAGTTTACCGGAAACTATCGAATGTTGTTTCGAAGAGACCGGGGTTGGATATGTTATCCAAAAACCACTTTGATCCAACAAATGTGTTTCGAAGTGAAGATATATTGAAGATGATGGAATTAAAGACGAAGCTCTTTGAAGTGCAAGGACTGCTTGCTACTAATCCTAAGGATGATTCCAAAATGGATGTAGTAGAAGTGGTGCTTTCGGTTTCGTTCAATCCCATAATAAACTTTTATGGATGAATGCTGGCATTGCATTGTTGCCGAGAGGGCAGTGTTAACATTCCAAGTGGGAAGTGCTATATAAAAGGTAAACGTAGCCTCAAGCCTTATCAATCGGGAATGACTAAAACAAGGGAGATGCAGCAGGGCTAAGTGGTCGCTCCCAAGTAGGGTATGATCATCCCTATCTAGAGTCGATATTATCTCTCATTTGTATGCTTCAGGGCTCATTAACGTAGGGGTGATCATATTCGGTACTATCTAGTAAAGGGTAGGCCAGTTCTGTGTTGTCAGGGAATCTTGGCGAGGTCTTCGATGTTATTTTAACTAGAGATGTATCATGACGGGCGGTACTGTAACGACCCCGAATTCTAATTTAATTTAAATTAATAATTTGTTGAATTTTTGAATTAAAATTGTAAAATTCATCGGTAAATAGATTCGAGTTTCCCCAAATCGAATAAATGTTTGTTTCGAACAAATATTTTAAACAAATTTATAGTTATATAAAATAGAGTATGCCAGGCAAAACAAAAGTATGTAGCCTGCATAAAGTTGTAAACAGGAAAGTATATATGCATGCACACTTGCAAAATGATGAAATCTAATGAAGTACAAGCAAAACATCTCTAAAAGTACTTCCTAACATCTATCAGCCACCAAACATTTGCATAGTCAAGAAGCAAAACAAGATACTCACCCAAATCATATTGTACATAACAAATCTCTCAGCCGAGTAAAGTATGTAGGCTGTAAAGTACAAAGTCAAAATACAATATTGTTTGTAGCTTGTAAGTTAAGCCAGGCAAATATAAGAAAAATGAGATATGTATAAAATAGAAACATAAAGTACAAATAGCATTTAATGCTAGTAATGCAAATATCTTCTCAAGCACATAAAAATGTAAATCTCGGCCACCAAAACCAGAAATTATCTCTGATAAATGGTACAAACTTGCACACTATTTTGTATAAAGGAATGATACCCTGTTTTATACTTCACCTGTAAACTATTTCTCCTATACTCTTTTCATTTTCAATTCGAACTAAACAAGACTAAAAAAAATGAAACTTCATTTAAAAACCTAAAACAAGCATTCAACCACCACCAGCATATCAATACAAATCAGAGACCAAGAGAATTAAAGATCAAAAGACTTCAGTTTGCATTTTTCATAAGGCTGTTTCAAAACATAAAGCTCTGTTCTTCTCTGCCATTTTCAAGGTGAGCAACTTGACCCAGTATTTTCTGCTTTTAAATCAGTGAGCAACCCTTCTTATTTACCTGTGAGTAAACACACAAGTTTTAAAGTTGAGTTTGATAATTAGTTCATGAAATCTTATGGTTGCTTTATATTGAAAATAAGTAAATCTGTGATAATTGGTTGTTTATCTGAAAACTCTGCTGTGTGATGTTCTTCAACATCTCAAGGTCTGAACAAAGTAAAGCAGAGCATATTTTTAAAATTCTTCTTCATATAAATAATTTAAACCTAAGAAACTAAGTTAATAAAGTTGTTTAACTTGATTTATTAGCCTGGAAGTTCATTTTGAAGCACAACAGTATAATATAGAAACTGTCTGTTTAAGTTACAGTTGAAGAAATCAATATGTTAAAAAAAATTCAAATGTTTTAATTCGTGAATTCGATCTCATATCTGGATTTAGCACACTAAATTGGGATTTTTAATATAGAAATGATGATTTTTAAAGGGGTCTTCTAGGTGCAGTTCGAATATGAAGTAAAAATGCATTTTTCAAATTTCCATCGATTGAAACAAATTTAAATTTTGGAATTTGGTAGGAGGCAAGATTTAAGATATAGCATCCTAGGAAAAATGCTAGAATAATTTTCGAATGCATAGATTTTGGGTTCGAGATCGAAGTAGGGTTTTGGGTTCGAATATTCGGTGGTCTGTATGTTCGACGATTTCGTCACCGTGGGTCGACCGAGTTGCACGCAACTCTAGGTGGTGGAAGAGGGTAGGTAGTCGAAGTCTTCACTGGAGTTTTAGTGGTAGCGGTGGCCGGTGGCGCGTGAACGAGGCGTTTGCAGGTGATGGTGTTCCCAGTTTTTACGTGTTCCAGGCTTTGGGTCGACTCGTTCAATTTTGCTTTGCGAGGGGAATGAGGAATCTGGGTTCGATATCGTGTTCGCATGGGGTTGTGTGATGGATTGGGATGGTCGTGGTGACCGTCGCTGGCCGGAGGCGATGGGGTAGGTGCACCGTGCACGCTCGTGTGCACTGAGAATTTTGTTTGGGGAAGAAGAGTTGGAGCCCGGAGTTTTCTCGTGTTTTCATCGCGTTCGACTCGAAGAAATGGATGAAGTTGGAACTCGAAGCTTTGCTCGAGATTTTTGTGGGGGAGGACTCGAAGCAGGAGTGATGTACTTCAGGTATATCTGGGTAGCAGGCTTTAAATAATTTGATCTGCCTCTAAACTTTGAAACTGAATTTAAATTTTTAAGCAAAGCTAAAATAAGTTTAAATCTAAAATTTAAAACTGAATTTAAGACAGTTTGAATCTGGGTCTAAAAAGAAAAAAAAAAGAAAACAAAGTTTTAGAAATTTGAATTGTTTTTTTTACAACCTTAAATGTTTAAATGGTTTGGATTTGAAAATAAAGTTTTAAATTGTAGATAGGTTCTTAAGTTAAATCTAAATTAAAAAAAATAATTTGAATCCTAGTTCTAAAATCAAAGAAATTTTAATATTTAAATTGTGTAAATTTACTTTGTGATGAGAATCAAAACATTTGTTAGAAAAGACTGATTAATAAATATGATTTATTTAATAAATGTGATAAATTTAAAGATGATAAATTTATGTAATTTATTAAAAGTTAATTTCCTAATATAAGAAATTAAGGGAAAACCAATTAATGAAAGTAGTTAATGGATAAATTACTAAATGAAATTTAAATAAAGGATAATTAATTAAGGGGTAATTAATTTTAAATAAGTAATTTAAAGGTAATCAATTACTTGAAAATAACTACTTGATAAAAGGTAATTAAATGATTAAAATTGATCAATTCAATGATTAAAGAATAATTAATCAAAACAATTTGTAATTTATTAATAATTGATTAACCAAAATTAGAAATTTATTCATAAGAAATTAATCTGATTTGAATTAATCAGATAATAAATTTGACCCTACCTACGGATGCTTGAATTCTATTGAATGTTAAATTGGTTGATATCCCTTATTGTGATGCTTTGTGATACGTCCCGATTTATATTGTGATCTGTGATTTCTGTTTCTATGATATATTGTTATATGAATATGAAACCTTTGGCCGTAAAACGGCACTTGAATTTTGATGCGACAGGGAGTCGGATTCCAGTTGGTTATCCGAAACCCACATCGAATTGTAATTGTGAATCTTTGTGACTGGTAAATTTAGTTTATCTATGAATATGTGAATGAAGATAAGCGTTATCGATTTTACCGCTTATCAATATATCTGTGATGATTGATGTTGCACTATTGTGTGTAAAACCCCTGGACTACACCATACACACACAAATATGGATTTCACGAGGAAATCGGTTAAATCACAGATAATCTAAATTTGATGTTTTTGAAATTGAAATTCTAATTTCAATTGATTTTGAAATTAGAAATTGGGGTTTAATGTGAAAGCTTTTGAAATGGAATTTCAAAGATAAAAGTTATTTTGAATAACTTAATCGAATTGTGAAAATTTAAATAATTTGATTTAAATTTGACTTCAAGATTTGAAATTGAATTCTATGATTTGAAACTAGGGATTAAAGATGTTATACCCGTTGTATAAGGGATAAACTATTTTAAAAGTATTGATTTTGGAATGTGAATATAATTCAAGGGCTTTAACTCGTGCAGTATAATTGGATTTTTTCTAAAACGAAAACTATTTGTTTTCAAATAATTAAAGCTTTCATATAAGAAGTGAACTTCCAATTTGTGTTGAAATGTTTCAAATTTAAAATGAAATTGAAATGTTTTGAAAAGCTATGAATGAAATGTTTTGAAAGCTATGAATTGAATATGTTTATTTATAACAGATTTAAAAATGGTGATTTGTTTAAACCATTCGAAATGAAATTGTTTTGAAAGCTATAAGTTGAATCTTTGATTTAAAGATTTAACGAGTTAATCCAATTAAATTGGAAATTGTTTTGAAATCTATGAATGTATCTTTGTGAATGGGGTTAACTTTGGGAAATAAATCTTTTTGTTTAAAGATTTGAAAATGGTAATTTGTTTAACCATTTGAATGAAAAGTTTTGGGCTTTAAGCTGTGATTTAATTGAAATCCCAATATCCATATGTTTTAAAGATTTCGCTCGTTATTCGGGTTAGCCAGGAAAAGACGTTTGTGTCATATAACCCATTCCGAATAATGATACGTCGTATATGGATAGCATTTGAAGACCGGTGTTGAAGACCGGATATTTTCAAAAACGAAAGGACAACTCGTCGAATGTCTCTGCATCGACTGGCCCCGATATAGAGATTTTATCACCCTTTGTGATGGGAAGTCCGGACGGGATTGGGAATACCCGGAATTGCAAGGGCTTCGTAAGAAGTGCCTTCGGTTCTGTTCGAACCCGGAACAGACTTGTATGGATACATGTCTGACATTACACTTTGAGATATAAAGCCGATTTCTTTCAAATACATTTCTGTTTGGTGGCGGAGAATTCATTCTCTTAGCTTAACACCCTTCTCTGAGACGTACGAGCTCAGAGGTTATGTAGTTGAAATTTATCAGCGATATATCCCAATTTGGTAATGTGGCATGCTGAGTGTTGCTGTGAAATGATCAGTGTTTGATCATTTACGATATGATCATTTGTTTGATCTTATATCTTTGTGATCATAGGTTGATCATTTGTTTGACCCGAAGCATGGCTTTGTGAACAAAGCGTAGCTTTGTGGACGAGACTTCGTCGAGCCTCACACCCCGGAAATGGTCAAAACAGGAAAGATGCAGCAAGGTTCTAGGGAGTAGCGCCCCTTAGTGTATGTCATTTCTTTCTGGATAGAGGTGGTATCATGGTATGGAGCCCAGATACTTAACCTATGTGGTTACTGCATTATTATTCTGATGTGGTTGTTGGAAATCGAGGATCCTCGGGAAGATCGGTTACGATCGGGGGATGGCGTACGCGTGTCAGTAGTTACCTATTTTTGCAGAGGTAACCCGGCCTTGTGTTGGCAGAGATCCGGTTAGGTTCTCGGGACGTCATTCCAGAGGCGTTTCCATGTGGCAATGGGAAGTTCCTTGGCCTGACCATTTGTTGGAAATCCAAACTCCAATACGAACTTTGTACGGTATTAGTTGTAGAACCTGCCATTTACGTACGGTGGTCACCACTGTTTAGATGGTAGCTATAGTAGGCATACGATACTGGTCGTATGTTGGCTAAGATTTATATTCTACTTTCGAAATGTTTTCTGCACTATGCACTAATAATAATATCAAAATGATTTGATTTTTGCGTAGTAAGCATCTTTGACTATCATAAAAAGAAATCTCCTCCAATTCTGCGTTTGCATTGTGTGTGTGGTGGGAGGTCTTATGGTAGTTTCATTTTCAAAAGCATTGCGAATTTACTTTAAAATTCTTTTGTTGTTTGTTTTAAAGATAAACTGTTTTTGTTGCTCACACCAGTCCCATGACTGATCCGGAGTTTATTGTTTCTTTCCTAAACTCTGGATGCTCAAAATTTTTTCTACACGAGCAGTCTAGAGTTTGGTTTTTCAGATAGTCAGATTAGTAGATTTATCTGGAGCTAGTTCAGTCTTTGGATCGGACTGCACTTGCTTATTCTTGGTGTATCGTTATTGGGAGTTCGAGCTACTGCTGGAGTTCTCTCTTGAAGACTATCTTAGAGTTATTTGTTCCGCTGCTGATATTAGTTATCTATCATTTTCTTTTCCGCTGCTATTTGTTGTATCATATCTCTGATGTATATTGATATTCATTGTATCATCATTGTATCAGATATTGTATATCAATGTATTATTTTTTTTTCTTCCGCTGTGTTATTTACTTAATGTTGTTATAAGCTCCCAAGAACCAGATTCGGCATTTGAATCTACGGCATTTTGAGTACAAGTGAAGTACGGGTGCCGATTTTCGAAGGTCGACTTTTGGGTCTTGACAAGTGGTATCAGAGCTAAGGTTGAACTTTAGCTCAGGAGTATAACACGTTAAGTAGCTCATTAGAGATAGAGTGAAGTAAACTCTAGAATGAGTGTATCCCTAAGATATCCGTTTAAACGTCTCAGTAAATTCTCTTACTATCCACTGATAGTGAGTATGAGTGCAAGAAGAGAACGAGATAGGGGACAAGGGAATACGACTATAAATGGTCAATACCCTGCAACAGTGGAAACAACCTTCTTATCAATCTTCTTTGATTCGTTTCCAAATTCTTTTGATTTCTTCGTATCAGCTACAAGAAGAAGTTTCAGTGCGATGATGGTTCTGCGAATCGTTGTAAAAGATTTTTACTTCGTATCTTCATCGGTTTCTTATCAGCCTTTTGATTTAAACCTTAATGAATTTGAAATTGGAAATTTTAAATTGAGTTAAATCGATTAATAGAATATGAAGCTAAAATTGAATTAAATCAATAAAACGATTTTGTTTGAAACCGAATTTTGAAATTTTATTGTAATTTCTCGGGTTAATCGAAGTCCGAAGAGGGACAAATTGGTATATATTTTGAGATATTCCAACTTGAGTTTAGAATTCATATCGTAAGTTTGCAGAATTATAGGAGATCGAATCTATCCATCTCTGTGTTGTTTTCGTGCCTGCGAATTTCGAGGACGAAATTCTTTTAAGGGGGGAAGTTTGTAACGACCCCGAATTCTAATTTAATTTAATTTAATAATTTGTTGAATTTTTGAATTAAAATTGTAAAATTCATCGGTAAATAGATTCGAGTTTCCCCAAATCGAATAAATGTTTGTTTCGAACAAATATTTTAAACAAATTTATAGTTATATAAAATAGAGTATGCCAGGCAAAACAAAAGTATGTAGCCTGCATAAAGTTGTAAACAGGAAAGTATATATGCATGCACACTTGCAAAATGATGAAATCTAATGAAGTACAAGCAAAACATCTCTAAAAGTACTTCCTAACATCTATCAGCCACCAAACATTTGCATAGTCAAGAAGCAAAACAAGATACTCACCCAAATCATATTGTACATAACAAATCTCTCAGCCGAGTAAAGTATGTAGGCTGTAAAGTACAAAGTCAAAATACAATATTGTTTGTAGCTTGTAAGTTAAGCCAGGCAAATATAAGAAAAATGAGATATGTATAAAATAGAAACATAAAGTACAAATAGCATTTAATGCTAGTAATGCAAATATCTTCTCAAGCACATAAAAATGTAAATCTCGGCCACCAAAACCAGAAATTATCTCTGATAAATGGTACAAACTTGCACACTATTTTGTATAAAGGAATGATACCCTGTTTTATACTTCACCTGTAAACTATTTCTCCTATACTCTTTTCATTTTCAATTCGAACTAAACAAGACTAAAAAAAAATGAAACTTCATTTAAAAACCTAAAACAAGCATTCAACCACCACCAGCATATCAATACAAATCAGAGATCAAGAGAATTAAAGATCAAAAGACTTCAGTTTGCATTTTTCATAAGGCTGTTTCAAAACATAAAGCTCTGTTCTTCTCTGCCATTTTCAAGGTGAGCAACTTGACCCAGTATTTTCTGCTTTTAAATCAGTGAGCAACCCTTCTTATTTACCTGTGAGTAAACACACAAGTTTTAAAGTTGAGTTTGATAATTAGTTCATGAAATCTTATGGTTGCTTTATATTGAAAACAAGTAATTCTGTGATAATTGGTTGTTTATCTGAAAACTCTGCTGTGTGATGTTCTTCAACATCTCAAGGTCTGAACAAAGTAAAGCAGAGCATATTTTTAAAATTCTTCTTCATATAAATAATTTAAACCTAAGAAACTAAGTTAATAAAGTTGTTTAACTTGATTTATTAGCCTGGAAGTTCATTTTGAAGCACAACAGTATAATATAGAAACTGTCTGTTTAAGTTACAGTTGAAGAAATCAATATGTTAAAAAAATTCAAATGTTTTAATTCGTGAATTCGATCTCATATCTGGATTTAGCACACTAAATTGGGATTTTTAATATAGAAATGATGATTTTTAAAGGGGTCTTCTAGGTGCAGTTCGAATATGAAGTAAAAATGCATTTTTCAAATTTCCATCGATTGAAACAAATTTAAATTTTGGAATTTGGTAGGAGGCAAGATTTAAGATATAGCATCCTAGGAAAAATGCTAGAATAATTTTCGAATGCATAGATTTTGGGTTCGAGATCGAAGTAGGGTTTTGGGTTCGAATATTCGGTGGTCTGTATGTTCGACGATTTCGTCACCGTGGGTCGACCGAGTTGCACGCAACTCCAGGTGGTGGAAGAGGGTAGGTAGTCGAAGTCTTCACTGGAGTTTTAGTGGTAGCGGTGGCCGGTGGCGCGTGAACGAGGCGTTTGCAGGTGATGGTGTTCCTAGTTTTTACGTGTTCCAGGCTTTGGGTCGACTCGTTCAATTTTGCTTTGCGAGGGGAATGAGGACTCTGGGTTCGATATCGTGTTTGCATGGGGTTGTGTGATGGATTGGGATGGTCGTGGTGACCGTCGCTGGCCGGAGGCGATGGGGTAGGTGCACCGTGCACGCTCGTGTGCACTGAGAATTTTGTTTGGGGAAGAAGAGTTGGAGCCCGGAGTTTTCTCGTGTTTTCATCGCGTTCGACTCGAAGAAATGGATGAAGTTGGAACTCGAAGCTTTGCTCGAGATTTTTGTGGGGGAGGACTCGAAGCAGGAGTGATGTACTTCGGGTATATCTGGGTAGCAGGCTTTAAATAATTTGATCTGCCTCTAAACTTTGAAACTGAATTTAAATTTTTAAGCAAAGCTAAAATAAGTTTAAATCTAAAATTTAAAACTGAATTTAAGACAGTTTGAATCTGGGTCTAAAAGGAAAAAAAAAAGAAAACAAAGTTTTAGAAATTTGAATTGTTTTTTTTACAACCTTAAATGTTTAAATGGTTTGGATTTGAAAATAAAGTTTTAAATTGTAGATAGGTTCTTAAGTTAAATCTGAATTAAAAAAATTAATTTGAATCCTAGTTCTAAAATCAAAGAAATTTTAATATTTAAATTGTGTAAATTTACTTTGTGATGAGAATCAAAACATTTGTTAGAAAAGACTGATTAATAAATATGATTTATTTAATAAATGTGATAAATTTAAAGATGATAAATTTATGTAATTTATTAAAAGTTAATTTCCTAATATAAGAAATTAAGGGAAAACCAATTAATGAAAGTAGTTAATGGATAAATTACTAAATGAAATTTAAATAAAGGATAATTAATTAAGGGGTAATTAATTTTAAATAAGTAATTTAAAGGTAATCAATTACTTGAAAATAACTACTTGATAAAAGGTAATTAAATGATTAAAATTGATCAATTCAATGATTAAAGAATAATTAATCAAAACAATTTGTAATTTATTAATAATTGATTAACCAAAATTAGAAATTTATTCATAAGAAATTAATCTGATTTGAATTAATCAGATAATAAATTTGACCCTACCTACGGATGCTTGAATTCTATTGAATGTTAAATTGGTTGATATCCCTTATTGTGATGCTTTGTGATACGTCCCGATTTATATTGTGATCTGTGATTTCTGTTTCTGTGATATATTGTTATATGAATATGAAACCTTTGGCCGTAAAACGGCACTTGAATTTCGATGCGACAGGGAGTCGGATTCCAGTTGGTTATCCGAAACCCACATCGAATTGTAATTGTGAATCTTTGTGACTGGTAAATTTAGTTTATCTATGAATATGTGAATGAAGATAAGCGTTATCGATTTTACCGCTTATCAATATATCTGTGATGATTGATGTTGCACTATTGTGTGTAAAACCCCTGGACTACACCATACACACACAAATATGGATTTCACGAGGAAATCGGTTAAATCACAGATAATCTAAATTTGATGTTTTTGAAATTGAAATTCTAATTTCAATTGATTTTGAAATTAGAAATTGGGGTTTAATGTGAAAGCTTTTGAAATGGAATTTCAAAGATAAAAGTTATTTTGAATAACTTAATCGAATTGTGAAAATTTAAATAATTTGATTTAAATTTGACTTCAAGATTTGAAATTGAATTCTATGATTTGAAACTAGGGATTAAAGATGTTATACCCGTTATATAAGGGATAAACTATTTTAAAAGTATTGATTTTGGAATGTGAATATAATTCAAGGGCTTTAACTCGTGCAGTATAATTGGATTTTTTCTAAAACGAAAACTATTTGTTTTCAAATAATTAAAGCTTTCATATAAGAAGTGAACTTCCAATTTGTGTTGAAATGTTTCAAATTTAAAATGAAATTGAAATGTTTTGAAAAGCTATGAATGAAATGTTTTGAAGGCTATGAATTGAATATGTTTATTTATAACAGATTTAAAAATGGTGATTTGTTTAAACCATTCGAAATGAAATTGTTTTGAAAGCTATAAGTTGAATCTTTGATTTAAAGATTTAACGAGTTAATCCAATTAAATTGGAAATTGTTTTGAAATCTATGAATGTATCTTTGTGAATGGGGTTAACTTTGGGAAATAAATCTTTTTGTTTAAAGATTTGAAAATGGTAATTTGTTTAACCATTCGAATGAAAAGTTTTGGGCTTTAAGCTGTGATTTAATTGAAATCCCAATATCCATATGTTTTAAAGATTTCGCTCGTTATTCGGGTTAGCCGGGAAAAGACGTTTGTGTCATATAACCCATTCCGAATAATGATACGTCGTATATGGATAGCATTTGAAGACCGGTGTTGAAGACCGGATATTTTCAAAAACGAAAGGACAACTCGTCGAATGTCTCTGCATCGACTGGCCCCGATATAGAGATTTTATCACCCTTTGTGATGGGAAGTCCGGACGGGATTGGGAATACCCGGAATTGCAAGGGCTTCGTAAGAAGTGCCTTCGGTTCTGTTCGAACCCGGAACAGACTTGTATGGATACATGTCTAACATTACACTTTGAGATATAAAGCCGATTTCTTTCAAATACATTTCTGTTTGGTGGCGGAGAATTCATTCTCTTAGCTTAACACCCTTCTCTGAGACGTACGAGCTCAGAGGTTATGTAGTTGAAATTTATCAGCGATATATCCCAATTTGGTAATGTGGCATGCTGAGTGTTGCTGTGAAATGATCAGTGTTTGATCATTTACGATATGATCATTTGTTTGATCTTATATCTTTGTGATCATAGGTTGATCGTTTGTTTGACCCGAAGCATGGCTTTGTGAACAAAGCGTAGCTTTGTGGACGAGACTTCGTCGAGCCTCACACCCCGGAAATGGTCAAAACAGGAAAGATGCAGCAAGGTTCTAGGGAGTAGCGCCCCTTAGTGTATGTCATTTCTTTCTGGATAGAGGTGGTATCATGGTATGGAGCCCAGATACTTAACCTATGTGGTTACTGCATTATTATTCTGATGTGGTTGTTGGAAATCGAGGATCCTCGGGAAGATCGGTTACGATCGGGGGATGGCGTACGCGTGTCAGTAGTTACCTATTTTTGCAGAGGTAACCCGGCCTTGTGTTGGCAGAGATCCGGTTAGGTTCTCGGGACGTCATTCCAGAGGCGTTTCCATGTGGCAATGGGAAGTTCCTTGGCCTGACCATTTGTTGGAAATCCAAACTCCAATACGAACTTTGTACGGTATTAGTTGTAGAACCTGCCATTTACGTACGGTGGTCACCACTGTTTAGATGGTAGCTATAGTAGGCATACGATACTGGTCGTATGTTGGCTAAGATTTATATTCTATTTTCGAAATGTTTTCTGCACTATGCACTAATAATAATATCAAAATGATTTGATTTTTGCGTAGTAAGCATCTTTGACTATCATAAAAAGAAATCTCCTCCAATTCTGCGTTTGCATTGTGTGTGTGGTGGGAGGTCTTATGGTAGTTTCATTTTCCAAAAGCATTGCGAATTTACTTTAAAATTCTTTTGTTGTTTGTTTTAAAGATAAACTGTTTTTGTTGCTCACACCAGTCCCATGACTGATCCGGAGTTTATTGTTTCTTTCCTAAACTCTGGATGCTCAAAATTTTTTCTACACGAGCAATCTAGAGTTTGGTTTTTCAGATAGTCAGATTAGTAGATTTATCTGGAGCTAGTTCAGTCTTTGGATCGGACTGCACTTGCTTATTCTTGGTGTATCGTTATTGGGAGTTCGAGCTACTGCTGGAGTTCTCTCTTGAAGACTATCTTAGAGTTATTTGTTCCGCTGCTGATATTAGTTATCTATCATTTTCTTTTCCGCTGCTATTTGTTGTATCATATCTCTGATGTATATTGATATTCATTGTATCATCATTGTATCAGATATTGTATATCAATGTATTTTTTTTTCTTCCGCTGTGTTATTTACTTAATGTTGTTATAAGCTCCCAAGAACCAGATTCGGCATTTGAATCTACGGCATTTTGAGTACAAGTGAAGTACGGGTGCCGATTTTCGAAGGTCGACTTTTGGGTCTTGACAGGTACCCAGTGGCCCAGTCATTGTATGGAACCCATTTTCTAATACGTGCCTTTACGGTTTTAGCTGTATACCTATTATGATGCAATTTAATTAATGTAACAATTTCGGCTATGATGAATAATTATTTGTATCTTAGACACTATTATAATATCAGAGAATTTCATATGAAATGGTTTGTTTATCGTAAGGTAAAAACCCATCTGTGTTTATATGCGGCGTGGTCTTACGAGATAGTTTTCATTCAAAGGTTTTTATAACATTAAAATTCAATCGAGTTGTGTTTTCTCATGCTGGTTTTCCAGACTGACTTGGATGTTAGTTTATTATAATGGTCGGGTCAGACCATGCATATTACGGATTGTTTGGATGAATTGGACCTTCATGAGACAAGCTGGAGGCCTAAGATGTATCTAGGTATTTCATTGTGTTCCGCTATGTTGTATATTGGTTGTATTTATTAGCAATTGTAAGGACAGGCTGTTATGACTGTCCGAGCTGAAATATGTTAGTGTACTCTGATTAGGGTATGTATATTACATCTTTTCTTATGTAAAGTTTTGTTGTATATTATAGATTATTCGTTGCACTGTAAGATTCTGTGTTTAGTTTTCTGTTTTCCTTCTTTTTCTCTTCTCTTCTTCTTTCTTCTTTCTTTCCCATAACCGTCTTTCTGTTCAAATTTGGATTGGACGTGTGTGGTTTATCGTTCGCTTAAACTGTACGGAAAAATGGGTAGTTACGTCATGGTATTAGAGCGCAAGGTTAAGGGAGAACCTTGGCTTTGGTGGGGTAACTCATTAAGGGATAAGGTAATGGAATGCCTTTAATGAGTTTAAGTGTAACGACCCGCCATTTTGGACCATTCGCTTCCATTATAAGTGTATAGGTAGACACTCATGCCGGAGTTGAATTGCTCAAAATACCGCGTTGTAAATTTAAATTTGGCAAAACTGAACATATACAGTAAATAAATAATCACAGATCACAGACACAGAGTAATAAGTGCAGCGGAAATAAAAGAGATAGTAGTTCATGAAGCTACTATATGAATATATAAAATACATCAGAGTTTACAACAGAAGAGTAATACGATACATCAGAGTTAAACCAGATACAACGGAAGAGTAACACGATACATCAGATACAAATCAGAATACATCACTGGAATCATCGAATACTGAAAGCAGAATAGATGGCTGGATCTTCAAGCAAATCTCCAACTTCAAAGGTGAGTCTCGAATACTGGTACACTCAGTCTGACTCGAGCGTAAAGCAAAACACAAGACACTCGAGTCAGGATTAACATTCTTATATTAATAAATCCAACTCAAGTGAAATAGCAATTGAAATACAAGTAACTCAAAGGATGTTTGGAATAACCATCCTTTAAGGATCCGTTAAACTATCTACTATGTAGTAGTGTACGATAAGTAGATAATGTCTATCAGTAATATAAAGATATCAAAATAGCGTTAAGTCATGGCCCATTCCACCCTTAACACATTTTTATTCCCACAAGCATATACAAGACCGTAGTTTCCCCAAAACCGGAAGTCACCAGAGGGCAATCCATATACTCAAGGTACAAATCAAAATCGTAGTGGTCGCGCATAAATGGAATACAAGTATGACAAGGCACATGAGGCTATACCCAAGGTAGTGATACTACCGTTCGTCTGATCCGGACTGGTGAGAACGCAACGCCGCATCGCCCGCAACACCGTGAAACACACTCCCAAAATCAAGGGTGCACCAATCGACAACAAGTATAAGTAGTTCGAAGAAGTGTGTCCACTTGAGGTATCAATCCTCCATTGGCCCGGCACAGCTCCTGTTTTAGTCATTTCCAATTTGACACAAGTGTCAAGGCTATCCATTATCGTTCACTTTCTTCAGTCATCACGTACATCATTTCCAACCACTTCATTCTGGATCATCACTCCGCGTATAGTTATTAAAGTGGTTTTCGGTTTAGATAGAGAGTATATCCATAACCGAATTCCGGTCTCTTTAATAACTTCCGTAATTATTTCACCGATTGGTCGTTAATATATTTCAAAACCAAATCAATTTCAATTTCAATCAGAGTTTATAAACCAACATTTCATTTGTCTTTCCAAATCAATTTCCATAATTTACGTTTCAAACTTCCAAATTCACAATTTCAAAATCTTAAAATTCAATTTCAATTTCGATTTAAAAAATCCAAATATCGATTCAAGTTCGCAAATAAGTTTCCTTCCAAATCATTTGAATTAACTAAATTTAACATTCGAATCAATTTAAACTTATTTATCGATTTCATTCAATATTCGTTAAGTTACTTTATCATTCAAAACAATTTCTATTAAATTTCCAATTCATTAAACCCATTATTTAAATTCAACTTCATTAAATCAAAACTTACAATTTTGAATTAAATTAAATTCATCAAATCGAATTTTTTAAACTTCAAGTCTTACATTGATTTCAATAAATCGCATTTTATTTCTTGTTAAGAAATTCAATTTCAGTTATTTACTTACTTAAATAAATTTCCAAAACTTAATAAATAAAGAAACCCAATTTCATTTATTAATAAGGTTCAAATTTCACTTATTCAAAAGTCCAATTTCTCTTATCAAAGAATTCAATTTTTATTCAATTATCAAATGATTCAATCTTATTCAATTATTAAATAATTCAAAACTTAATTATTAAATAATTTCAAAATTTAATAATTTCAAACTTAAGTATAATTTCAAACTTAATTCAATCATTTCTCAAATTAAACAACCTTCTTTCATCAATTTCTTTATTAATATTTCATTTCAGATTATTAAATATTCACGTTTAAATTTCATTAAATTCAACTTCCAACTTCGTTTCAAAACCATATTATTTATTCAAATAAAATCTTCATTTTATTTTTAAATCAAATTATTGACCAATCGGGTTTTATTTAATTTCCTATCCTAGGTAAAAATTCAATTTGGGTATTTATCATTTCAACCCGATTCCAATTCAATTCAAAATCAAAACATATCAAAGGGAACTTGCAATGTGATAACAGGGATGGTGTCAAAGTAAATAAACAAGCAATAACAACAAACAATAACAATCCAATAATCAATTTAAATAATCCCGAAATAACCGTATTAATTCGCATTGTTATTTGTACGAATTAATATAATTATTTCTAGAATCTACACTATCATTTCATGTAGATTAAAGATTATTACATTACGGTTTTCACTTGTCGTTTAATTACAATTTTATACATCATCAATTTAACAACATACATTCAGTGGTTCAAAGTGTAATTAAACAAATCCTACGTGTCAATAAATTTAACAGTAAAAGGGGTCATATTATACAAATTTAACTAATCAATTTTTAAACATTTAACTATTCTATATAGAGTTCAATTGCATACTATTTATCAATTTACATTAACATTTTAACGTCCAATATCAACATCAACAATCAATCAATTAACAACCAAACTGGATTATCATTGCATATATAACAGATAATGGTGTCAAATGTCACAGGTGAACTGATACAGGTAATAACAGTGTAAATATCAAACAGCAGCAATATTTCAATTGTCGTTTCAATTGAAATCAAATTTAATAAATAAAAGAACATTAATCGTGAGTGAGTGCTCACCTTTCGAGGCTAGAGATATTTGACACTGAAATGAGTTACGAATCCAAGCATGAATTCCAAAGTAACGCTAGATTGGCACGAATTTGACGATCAAAGCTGATGACAAAGAATTTACGACATCAATCAGAATTGGGTCGATGGGGACAATCGGAAATGAACTTATACATATATAACTATATATATAACTATATATATAAACAAGAAAAACAAAGAAAACTCAAATTAAATATATATGTATTTTCAAAATCATTGTTTAAATAAAACACATAAAACAAAAGGACATATCTACAAATTTTTTTTTTTTTTTCCGAATCATACTATTATATGTGTACTTTCTTAGAATATATCCAAAAGTTGAATATCAAACTTTTAAAATTAGAATATCAATTCTTCTCAAAATCAATATTTAAATCAAATACGTGTACCAAAATATCTATATCTTAGATATATATTAAAACTAGCATCCTATGTTCACATGCACCTGTAACAGACGCGAATAACGATGATATTGCCCATCAAAACAAACCAAAAAGTTGCAGACTGTATTCATGAGCCACTATGTGAATTTAAATTAATATATAAACAGATAACCCATACCTTGGAATCTTATAAATACGGTAACATGTTTCATTTATATATATTAAACACAAAACTTGAGAAAAACCTTGCTGTAAGTAACTTTAAACATCAAATATAAATAAGTAATAAGTTTATATAAAATAATATATATAGTTGCAATATATAGCACACGTAACTTATATTGTATAGTGTAGACATAACTACATATGCCACTTCTGACTATTTCATGTATGAATAGAGCGTACTAAAACTTATTGAACTAATGCACTAACAGATTACAACTTGTATTGACTTATACACATATAATATGTAATATAATAAACTATACTAACAGTTTTTTTTAGTAACCAATATAATATAACATTACAATATATATACTTAATAAGTTAATACATACCCGATATTTTATAAACTTATGCAAACTACACTTATTAAAACCCAGGTATATATATAATACAAACGTAACAACTATCGTATCACGTAACCTAGTAAACTAATATAATATTTCGACCTGTATATACTAATACATTATATAACATATATATATATTACCTTATATAGAGAAGCACGGTAGGTGGTGACGTGGATGCACGGAGATGTGTGACAGGCCGAGGAGGAGGCTGCGAGGTGACGTGGCGTAGGGTTGTGGTGGTTGGTCGAGTGGGAAGCTGCTAGCGTGGGTGGTCTCGGCTGGGAATGGAGGAATTGGTGGCCGAGGGGTTCAAGGCCGAGGGTTGGAGGAGTTTGTGGCATGGTGGAATGGTGACAGGGCTCGGCGGTTCACAGTGGAGGAGAAGGAGCTGCTTGCTGGGAAGGTGGAGTTCGTAGGCACGGTGGTCGGGGTCGGCGCATGCTGGGGAGGAGGGTGTGGCGGAAGAAGTAAGCCTGGGTTCTACTTCTCTTTTTCTTTTTTTTTCTTTTTTTTTTACGTTTCAAGAATTGGAAGAGGGAAGAGGAATACAGGAGGGTGATGAGGAGCAGCATAAACAAAGAAAAAGTAAAATGAACAGCAACGTTTCAATTATATTCACTCGTCAAAAACACCTAAATGAAACGAATAGAATTTAGAGACGAACGAACTACACAAGGAAGTTTGAACCAGTGTAAATCTAATAGTCAAGTAATCTTTGAATTCTGGGAATATTAAATGAAACTGGCTGTTTAGATTTCGACCGTTGGACATTGAAAAAAAACAATAGAACAAAAGATTTCAGAAACAGATACCACTACCGTCAACCGTTTGCGGTTTCTTTCGCGTAACTGACCCCGAAATATAGAAATGAATATCCCGCAGAGAGCAGTACAACGAGACAATCAATACGGTATACAGCTATCAGTGGTACGATCATCCGATAAAAATCGATATCGGTACCAGAATGCTGCTATTTTGCAGAAAATAAGAACGACGGAGCAATAGATGTCCGAATTTGGAAAAATGACGAACTGACATCTTGCTCAGAAGATGGTTTAGAATTTTTCTATGTAAAAATATTTTGGTTTTGAAAACGTTTTATTTTCAACGCTTTTTAACTGATTAAATTGAAGTGAATTTACGAGCGAAATAGACTTCCATATTTTCGGACGAAAATTTACCAGTTGCTATGTTTAACTAGACGTATTTCAAATATTAAATTTTTATTTCAAAATTTTATCGTTTAAAATTTCACAAAATTTCAACTAATTACGTTATTAAAACAGTTGAAATTTACGGGTCGTTACACTCTCCCCCACTCAAAACTTTTCGTCCTCGAAAAGGAACGAGGTAGGAGAATAGAAACAACCAGAAAGAAAAACAGATTTGAAATACAAAATAACAATTAATTTAAACCATATAAATTCAAATTTAAATTAATTGATATTCAAAAATTGATTTAATCCATTTGATTTCACTAAAATCAATCTCAACTATTTCTAAATTCATTATTTTATTATCCAATTAGCTTCAATTTACAATTTCTAAAACCATAAATTTGAATAGTCTTTTATTATAATCATATTTGTTCAGCAATTTTAAATTCTTCTTTACTCCAAATTATTTTTAAATTTATCCTACTTAATATATCTAATCACATATATTTAACCCATATAAATTAATTTAAACCATACAGATTTCAGTTTAAATCAATTTGTATTCAATTATTGATTTTAAATTCAAGGTATTTCCATAAGTTAATCTAATTTCTATCTATTATTCAATTAACTTATTATTCTATTTATTTCAATTAACATCTTATAATTAAAATTTAAGTGTATAACATTTATTATAAACACTCAAATTTTATTTACAAAATCAATTTATCTTATATTATCCAGTTACATATTCAACTTCTGAATGATTTAGGTAAGTTGTATTAGAATGCAGTTGAACAATATACAAATAAAATTTTCCCAATTCAATTATTCAAGTTTAAATATTTATTTCAAATTTTGGTTTTATTTATAATTAAAATCATCTTTTAACAACATTTAAGAATTAGATTTCCGATTAACTTTAAACAATTTAGAGAGATATATAATATATTTATATGAAATCAAATTAAATTTTAAAATAAGATACTTATATATAAATCAAATTATACTGAAGAAATTCAAATCAAAATATTTTTCAAAACAAAACCGTAGCAAAGCTACAGAATGGTTTCTCCACTTCGAAACTCGAAAATGAATATCGATGATGCGGCCGCCATCACCGAAATTATTTTCCAGCGACAAAGAGAAGAGCACTGATTTCAACATTTTAAAAATTCTTTGAAAACGATTTCTATTCGAAAATACTTCCAATACTATATACTTTAAAATTTTAAAAAAACAAAGTTCGAAATCATCGGAAACTAAATTCTCAAATTTCTGAATTAAGTTCATTTTAAATTCCAAATCAATTTATAAACCATAATTATAAATTCATTTAGAATAATAAATGATAATCAAATATTATCATTTCAAACAACCAATTTAATTATCCTCAAAATTCCAGAAAATTTTCCTTATGTTTTTACAATATAATCAAACAAATTTGAAAACAATATTGTGTCCGTTTGCTCTGCTCAAGTGTTTTGGAAATTCTATCGATAGCGTTGATCAGACGAATCGATCGAAAACCCAAATCAACATCAGCAACTCAAACAACACAATATATAAAACATTTTTATATAGATTTACAAATACACTTCCTCGCTTGATGATACAAGAATGGATTTCAAAGCAAGGATAGAGATTCAAATTTGATGGACTCAAATCAAAGAGAATTCTGATTCGAAGACAAATTCGAAAGAAAAGATAAGATGATTCAATAACAGAATCGGGAGATGGATAAACTTATTAAATTTACGGGCAACCTTAACTGGGTCGTCCGTAACTTCAAGAATTAGATCGATGCAGAATTTCGAGACAAATCTACATTCAATCTCGAGAATAGAATTCAGTCATAGCAGGAGATAGATAGCATCGTAAACCAAGGATACAGATATCTCCGGTAAATCGATGCCTATTGTAAAGGAGTTTTGCTCCTTTACGAATCATTCGAAGATTGGCGGGACCGCCGATCTATTATAGATAACATTCAGAATGGAGTTGAGGGGTGCTCCATGATTGAAAGAAGACGAATAGTGAAGGACACGAATGAATTTCGAAACCGAGGGGAACGTTTCAAAATTCGAAAGAATCGAATCAAAACGGAAGAGATTGAAACTCAAAATGAAAGTGATTCTGTAAATACATTTACCCTATATGTTAAGTTTTGCCTAGAGCAACCTGGCTCTGATACCAACTGTAACGACCCGCCATTTTGGACCATTCGCATCCATTATAAGTGTATAGGTAGACACTCATGCCGGAGTTGAATTGCTCAAAATACCGCGTTGTAAATTTAAATTTGGCAAAACTGAACATATACAGTAAATAAATAATCACAGATCACAGACACAGAGTAATAAGTGCAGCGGAAATAAAAGAGATAGTAGTTCATGAAGCTACTATATGAATATATAAAATACATCAGAGTTTACAACAGAAGAGTAATACGATACATCAGAGTTAAACCAGATACAACGGAAGAGTAACACGATACATCAGATACAAATCAGAATACATCACTGGAATCATCGAATACTGAAAGCAGAATAGATGGCTGGATCTTCAAGCAAAGCTCCAACTTCAAAGGTGAGTCTCGAATACTGGTACACTCAGTCTGACTCGAGCGTAAAGCAAAACACAAGACACTCGAGTCAGGATTAACATTCTTATATTAATAAATCCAACTCAAGTGAAATAGCAATTGAAATACAAGTAACTCAAAGGATGTTTGGAATAACCATCCTTTAAGGATCCGTTAAACTATCTACTATGTAGTAGTGTACGATAAGTAGATAATGTCTATCAGTAATATAAAGATATCAAAATAGCGTTAAGTCATGGCCCATTCCACCCTTAACACATTTTTATTCCCACAAGCATATACAAGACCGTAGTTTCCCCAAAACCGGAAGTCACCAGAGGGCAATCCATATACTCAAGGTACAAATCAAAATCGTAGTGGTCGCGCATAAATGGAATACAAGTATGACAAGGCACATGAGGCTATACCCAAGGTAGTGATACTACCGTTCGCCTGATCCGGACTGGTGAGAACGCAACGCCGCAGCGCCCGCAACACCGTGAAACACACTCCCAAAATCAAGGGTGCACCAATCGACAACAAGTATAAGTAGTTCGAAGAAGTGTGTCCACTTGAGGTATCAATCCTCCATTGGCCCGGCACAGCTCCTGTTTTAGTCATTTCCAATTTGACACAAGTGTCAAGGCTATCCATTATCGTTCACTTTCTTCAGTCATCACGTACATCATTTCCAACCACTTCATTCTGGATCATCACTCCGCATATAGTTATTAAAGTGGTTTTCGGTTTAGATAGAGAGTATATCCATAACCGAATTCCGGTCTCTTTAATAACTTCCGTAATTATTTCACCGATTGGTCGTTAATATATTTCAAAACCAAATCAATTTCAATTTCAATCAGAGTTTATAAACCAACATTTCATTTGTCTTTCCAAATCAATTTCCATAATTTACGTTTCAAACTTCCAAATTCACAATTTCAAAATCTTAAAATTCAATTTCAATTTCGATTTAAACAATCCAAATATCGATTCAAGTTCGCAAATAAGTTTCCTTCCAAATCATTTGAATTAACTAAATTTAACATTCGAATCAATTTAAACTTATTTATCGATTTCATTCAATATTCGTTAAGTTACTTTATCATTCAAAACAATTTCTATTAAATTTCCAATTCATTAAACCCATTATTTAAATTCAACTTCATTAAATCAAAACTTACAATTTTGAATTAAATTAAATTCATCAAATCGAATTTTTTAAACTTCAAGTCTTACATTGATTTCAATAAATCGCATTTTATTTCTTGTTAAGAAATTCAATTTCAGTTATTTACTTACTTAAATAAATTTCCAAAACTTAATAAATAAAGAAACCCAATTTCATTTATTAATAAGGTTCAAATTTCACTTATTCAAAAGTCCAATTTCTCTTATCAAAGAATTCAATTTTTATTCAATTATCAAATGATCACTACGCCATAGATTGCATACTGCAACACCAAAGAAGTGATGCAGGATGTGCCAAAAAATGTTGCTGAAGGCTAAAAAAGGGCAAAGGCAACACTTTCTCGGTGTTGCATTTTGCCGCGTTGCCGCAGACCTCAAAGGCAACATTTTGACTATCTAAGGCAACATAAGAAATATTCTTGCAATAGAATCCTATTTGGGTCTATAGCAACATCCATAGGTGCATGTAGCAACATTCAAAAATGTTGCTATAGATATTAATTTTCTGAATTTGTGGGGCCCACAATGTAGAGCATATTTGATTTTTTAATAGAAATAAATATTTAATAAAATGCTATTGCACAGAATTTGATATTCAAACAGTAATTTATTTAAATAAATATTTTATTTCAACATTTAAAATAGTACAAATTCCCGACTCCACTATTTTACAATTCAATGATAAATAACACTGATATTCACATATACAGATATTCCTCACTACATCACTCAGTTCACTCATTACATATGCAGTTTCAATTTATACAGACACCGACACTGACAAATATATGACGAGCTGAGTGCCGAGCCGAAGGCGAGCCGAGTGCCGAGCCGAAGGCGAGCCGAGAAGCGGGTCCGGGCGCAGCGCCGGCGGGGGTCCGGGGCACCGCAGTCCCGGCGGGGATCGACCGATTCATCCGATTTTGGAAGATCGAGCCTTCTTTGAAACCTGTCTTCAACTCCATTTCAGATTGAATCCAACATCTGAGCAATCTGCAAAAATACACACTGACGCAGTAAAATTGAAAAGGAAATATTTTTGCAGTATAAAATAAAATGTAATTTTGAAAATATTATTTGCCTCAGTTATTTGGGTGACAATTTGGTCCAAGCAGTTGACAATGCACAAGAACAAAAATGAAACAGAAGCATGCTACAGAAATAAACAGCATGCTCAATGAATTGGTCAGAGCAAACTATACCAGACTTGTATGCCAAACATAAAACAACAGTGGACAGAGCTCAACAAAAGAACTCAAACTCACAATTAAACCAAAACTCCAACCATATTCAAAAATACAGACCAACAGAAGTGTCAAGTGAATGAGCTGCAGCAATTTCAAAAATGGCCGAAGTCAGATAATATAAGAAATATGAACTCGAGCAAGTCCAGCTACCATATGAAAGCAACCATACATATATACATGTGTGAAACAGCATGTATATATATAGGCAGTGCAAACAGGCTCAAAGGACCAGTGCATATATACATGTTCAAGTGCAACAACAAACACATATATACATACATGAATGCATATATATATACATGATAATGGAAAACATAAGTGATACAACAGTTTCAGTGAACAAGTGAAGCACAAAGAGAAAGGTACACAAGTGTGTGTGTGGCACCAATGGAAACAGTATGGTGAAGCAACTTGACTACAAAAACTCAAGTGAAATATATTACAAGTTCAAGCTACAGGATGTCAACCAGAAGATATATTACAAGTTCAAGCTACAGGATGAACAGACATAGCCAAAGTCAACCACGAACAGTAGCAAGTTCAACCAATTCAAATCAAGTTGCCGAAGTCTAGTTAAATGTCAAAGGCAAAGTCACGATGAACAATCAATTAAATGACCGATGTCAACAGATATATACGAACGTAAATCTAGGGGTTCGAACCCTATATAAACACATTAACATCATCGGCAGATAGTATCGAGTTCAAGCAAGCAATACAGTAAAGTAAAAGCAACAAATTACATACCCGAATACACAGTTGAACTCAAGCAAAATCGAAGGAGCTGTATTCGAAGCAAGGAGACGATCGATTGCCAAAGCAAATCAGAAGAACAGCAATTGTAATCGATCGACAATCAATCGGGTCCTTCGATATTAGACGAAGCCCTAATCGCACAAGGCCGAAGCCCTAGCTAATCTCACAGGAGCGAAGACAAGGTCGAAGCCCTAGCTAATCTCACAGGAGCGAAGACAAGGCCGAAGCCCTAGCTAATCTCATAGGAGCGAACACGAGGCCAAAGCCCTAATTTCAGAGCAAAAGAGGAACAAGATAGGAGCAGCCATTATCACATACGAGAAAAGGGGATCTACTCTAAACTAGTTCAGGTGGTAAAACGAAATTTTGGGGCAAATTGCAGTGGTGATCCATTTTAACAACCAGATTAAATGTAGACCGTTGGATCGTATTCACGCGGATTGCTAATTTTATTAATTTTTTAATTTGAATACATCTATAGCTACTGCAACATCTTGTTGATACCTATGCTAACACCTTGAAGCGAGTGTTGTAATAGACAAAAATCAGCATACCTATCGTTACATTATAGCTAGCAACACCTTGTAATTTCGTTGCAGTAGGCCATCTATGGCGTAGTGGATTCAATCTTATTCAATTATTAAATAATTCAAAACTTAATTATTAAATAATTTCAAAATTTAATAATTTCAAACTTAAGTATAATTTCAAACTTAATTCAATCATTTCTCAAATTAAACAACCTTCTTTCATCAATTTCTTTATTAATATTTCATTTCAGATTATTAAATATTCACGTTTAAATTTCATTAAATTCAACTTCCAACTTCGTTTCAAAACCATATTATTTATTCAAATAAAATCTTCATTTTATTTTTAAATCAAATTATTGACCAATCGGGTTTTATTTAATTTCCTATCCTAGGTAAAAATTCAATTTGGGTATTTATCATTTCAACCCGATTCCAATTCAATTCAAAATCAAAACATATCAAAGGGAACTTGCAGTGTGATAACAGGGATGGTGTCAAAGTAAATAAACAAGCAATAACAACAAACAATAACAATCCAATAATCAATTTAAATAATCCCGAAATAACCGTATTAATTCGCATTGTTATTTGTACGAATTAATATAATTATTTCTAGAATCTACACTATCATTTCATGTAGATTAAAGATTATTACATTACGGTTTTCACTTGTCGTTTAATTACAATTTTATACATCATCAATTTAACAACATACATTCAGTGGTTCAAAGTGTAATTAAACAAATCCTACGTGTCAATAAATTTAACAGTAAAAGGGGTCATATTATACAAATTTAACTAATCAATTTTTAAACATTTAACTATTCTATATAGAGTTCAATTGCATACTATTTATCAATTTACATTAACATTTTAACGTCCAATATCAACATCAACAATCAATCAATTAACAACCAAACTGGATTATCATTGCATATATAACAGATAATGGTGTCAAATGTCACAGGTGAACTGATACAGGTAATAACAGTGTAAATATCAAACAGCAGCAATATTTCAATTGTCGTTTCAATTGAAATCAAATTTAATAAATAAAAGAACATTAATCGTGAGTGAGTGCTCACCTTTCGAGGCTAGAGATATTTGACACTGAAATGAGTTACGAATCCAAGCACGAATTCCAAAGTAACGCTAGATTGGCACGAATTTGACGATCAAAGCTGATGACAAAGAATTTACGACATCAATCAGAATTGGGTCGATGGGGACAATCGGAAATTAACTTATACATATATAACTATATATATAACTATATATATAAACAAGAAAAACAAAGAAAACTCAAATTAAATATATATGTATTTTCAAAATCATTGTTTAAATAAAACGCATAAAACAAAAGGACATATCTAAAAAAAAAAAAAAAATTTTTTTCCGAATCATACTATTATATGTGTGCTTTCTTAGAATATATCCAAAAGTTGAATATCAAACTTTTAAAATTCGAATATCAATTCTTCTCAAAATCAATATTTAAATCAAATACGTGTACCAAAATATCTATATCTTAGATATATATTAAAACTAGCATCCTATGTTCACATGCACCTGTAACAGACGCGAATAACGATGATATTGCCCATCAAAACAAACCAAAAAGTTGCAGACTGTATTCATGAGCCACTATGTGAATTTAAATTAATATATAAACAGATAACCCATACCTTGGAATCCTATAAATACGGTAACATGTTTCATTTATATATATTAAACACAAAACTTGAGAAAAACCTTGCTGTAAGTAACTTTAAACATCAAATATAAATAAGTAATAAGTTTATATAAAATAATATATATAGTTGCAATATATAGCACACGTAACTTATATTGTATAGTGTAGACATAACTACATATGCCACTTCTGACTATTTCATGTATGAATAGAGCGTACTAAAACTTATTGAACTAATGCACTAACAGATTACAACTTGTATTGACTTATACACATATAATATGTAATATAATAAACTATACTAACAGTTTTTTTTAGTAACCAATATAATATAACATTACAATATATATACTTAATAAGTTAATACATACCCGATATTTTATAAACTTATGCAAACTACACTTATTAAAACCCAGGTATATATATAATACAAACGTAACAACTATCGTATCACGTAACCTAGTAAACTAATATAATATTTCGACCTGTATATACTAATACATTATATAACATATATATATTACCTTATATAGAGAAGCACGGTAGGTGGTGACGTGGATGCACGGAGATGTGTGACAGGCCGAGGAGGAGGCTGCGAGGTGACGTGGCGTAGGGTTGTGGTGGTTGGTCGAGTGGGAAGCTGCTAGCGTGGGTGGTCTCGGCTGGGAATGGAGGAATTGGTGGCCGAGGGGTTCAAGGCCGAGGGTTGGAGGAGTGTGTGGCATGGTGGAATGGTGACAGGGCTCGGCGGTTCACAGTGGAGGAGAAGGAGCTGCTTGCTGGGAAGGTGGAGTTCGTAGGCACGGTGGTCGGGGTCGGCGCATGCTGGGGAGGAGGGTGTGGCGGAAGAAGTAAGCCTGGGTTCTACTTCTCTTTTTCTTTTTTTTTTCTTTTTTTTTTACGTTTCAAGAATTGGAAGAGGGAAGAGGAATACAGGAGGGTGATGAGGAGCAGCATAAACAAAGGAAAAGTAAAATGAACAGCAACGTTTCAATTATATTCACTCCTCAAAAACACCTAAATGAAACGAACAGAATTTAGAGACGAACGAACTACCCAAGGAAGTTTGAACCAGTGTAAATCTAATAGTCAAGTACTCTTTGAATTCTGGGAATATTAAATGAAACTGGCTGTTTAGATTTCGACCGTTGGACATTGAAAAAAAACAATAGAACAAAAGATTTCAGAAACAGATACCACTACCGTCAACCGTTTGCGGTTTCTTTCGCGTAACTGACCCCGAAATATAGAAATGAATATCCCGCAGAGAGCAGTACAACGAGACAATCAAAACGGTTTACAGCTATCAGTGGTACGATCATCCGATAAAAATCGATATCGGTACCAGAATGCTGCTATTTTGTAGAAAATAAGAACGACGGAGCAATAGATGTCCGAATTTGGAAAAATGACGAACTGACATCTTGCTCAGAAGATGGTTTAGAATTTTTCTATGTAAAAATATTTTGGTTTTGAAAATGTTTTATTTTCAACGCTTTTTAACTGATTAAATTGAAGTGAATTTACGCGCGAAATAGACTTCCATATTTTCGGACGAAAATTTACCAGTTGCTATGTTTAACTAGACGTATTTCAAATATTAAATTTTTATTTCAAAATTTTATCGTTTAAAATTTCACAAAATTTCAACTAATTACGTTATTAAAACAGTTGAAATTTACGGGTCGTTACATTAAGTGTGTGTGTGTGTATGAGCGCGTATTTATTAGCGATATAAAAATGTTTTATATTGTGTTGGTTGATCTATTGAGTGGCTTATGGATTCTGGTCAATACAAGTAATTAACGTTATTGATAGGGATCTCTAAACACTTGAACAGAGCAATTCGACATAGTATTGTTTTGAAATTGTGTAAATGAAATAAATTTACCTTGATTATATTTTATATGTAAAGGGATAATTTTTCAGAAATTATGATAGAATATATGGTGTGTTTGGTTGTTAGTGAATGATAATATTTGATTATTATCATTTGTTATTTGTTGTTTGCTGTTCTATTAAAAGTTGTTATGATTATAATCTAAAAAAAGATAAACATTTGTGAAATGATATTATATAAAAAGTGAAAGTATATATGAGGGAATTTGATAAATATGATTTGTATAAAAAGGGTTAAAAGCTGAGAATTTGAGAATTTAAGTCCCGTTGATTTTGAAAATTGTTTCCCAAAGTTTTGGAAAATAATAATAATATCATTTGGGAAATATTTTTGAATGGAAATATTTTAAAATGGAATTTAAAAGGGATAGAAAGCACTGAACTCACTTTGGTCACTGGAAAATAATTTCGATGATGACTACAACATCATCGACATTCATTTTCGGGTTTCCAAGAGAGGAATTGCTACCATTGGAGTTTTGTTTTGATAAAAATAGTTATGATTTAAATTTAAAAGTATGATTTGAAATACAAAAAAATTAATTATAGTAGTGTTTCAAAATAAATTGGAATAAGAACTGGATGTTTAAACTCTGAAAATTTTCATTTAAATGTTTTATGAAAATATGAGAAAATAAGTTTTATAACTTAATATTTGAGAGTTAGTAAGTTAAAACAAAATTTTAAATTTGTTGAATATAAATTTTGAAAATTTAACTATGAAATAAAATTTAACTAAAGATAAGTTAAATAAAATGAATTTTGAAAAGAAATTTGACTCAAGTAAAGGTAAATGAAGTGAATTAATGAAATGAGTTAAAAGAAATTGAATTTGATTTAAAATGAATACGAACTTAACTGTGAAGTGATAATAAACATAAGTGGTTATATAAAAAAATTATAAATTTAAGTAAAATTTGATGGAATGGTTCTTAAGTGACATTAGTATTGAAAAAAATATACTTGAGTAATGAAATGGATGTAAATAAAAGAATCTGAATAATGAGAAACCAATTGAAATAAATATGTAAGTTGTACATATATTATTTTATTCGCACAACTGTTTGATCCAGATTCGAATATACGATTTCGAGATGATTTACATAAGTCCAAGTTAGAACTTTTCACTCAATTTTCGACGGCGAACACTAGATATGGAATTTTGATTGATTCTGGTATTCTCTATCATAGTATATGGATATGTATGGAGAATGATAGTTTCTAAACAAGGAATCAGATCTGAGTCCGCACTAGAGTGGTCGTGTGAACGATACTAGTTCGGAAGTGAAATTTTTTGATCGAGCGAGCGATCAAATTTGTTATTGCGTACGGATGGTATATGCATACCGTACGGGCTTTAATAAAAAATTTGACATGGGAAAATGTGAATTGATGTGGTTATGAATTAAATTGGATGGATATTATTTATTTGATGGTTTCTCCGATTACATTTGTTATATTTTCCTATGGTTATTGTGTAGTCTATGCTATATTTTGATATTACTTTCCATATACTTATTCCCATTGGTTGTTGAGTAATTAGTAGGTGCAGATGGCGTATGCTTCGCATTTGGATCTTGCTTCACATTATATTAATTGTATATGCTTTCTAATGCTAATAAAAGGTACACATCTCGGATTACATATCGTATTTTTATATTTTTCCCTACGAGATGCCTCATCCTTGAAGATGAGATGTATATTTATGATTATACATACATACATACATACATACATATATATATATATATATATATATTGTAAATTTTTCTGATCGAACCGCGCAAAGGAGACGCCAGTGAAATTTTCCATAAATTTAAGGCGTTAGAAATCTTTTTAGAATTTTGGGAAAAATTTTGGTAACTAAAATTTGATTTTTGGTGTAATAACTTGGAATGATATTAGTTGGTGTCGGTGAATAAAGGCTTAAATAAATTTGGTAATATATTTCGACTAATTGGCTTTGAAAAGTTAATGGGTTTGGGGCATTTTTCTTACTTAATAATTTTGGGGATGAAATTCTTTTAAGGGGGGAAGAATGTAACGACCCAGAATTTTAGGAATTTAAATTTTAAACATTTAATTAATTTTAAATATTGAAATATTGGTTTACAAGTCAAACAGCTTAAATTTCAAATATAGGGATTTATTTGAATATGTGAATTGGGAAATTAATAATTGAATCTTGGATTTAATTTGGACAAAAATGATTTCAAAGCTTATTTAAATTATGTTTGAATAAGAATGGTAATAATAAACTATAATTTAGATTTAAAAGTGATTAATTTGGTTTTTATAACAATCGTTTTAATTAACGTGTAAAAATAGCCTTTCGGGACACTATCTCGGATTTCGATGAAACCAGTTTCATTGGATCCGTAATAGTGAATTATTATATATTAACCAATTTCATGGCAAGGACATATTGTGTGGTCGTACGAGTTGAAAACGCATATAAATTAATTTCAGAAATTAATATAATATAACTGGATTTGAAAAGTTATCTTCTGCATATGATCGAATTTTGTCTCGAAACTAGTTCCATCGTCTTCGGAATATGAGTATTATATATAGAACGATAGGCGGCACGTCTCGGTAAAAATTCGAAAATTTCAAACGTTCAAAGCTTGATATTTTAAATAAAATAATATATATTAAGCCCATACCCAACCCAAATCTCTCCACTATTCCACCATGCTTCAACACATACTCCCCCATGTCAGCCATGCCCCTTCTGCATTTAAAAACTATCGCCTTTAACTGAAGATAAAAATATAATAGAGCTCAAGGATTTTTAAAAATAAATTTCTCCTAAGATATTCAATGAAAAATTCCAAAACAAAATTCTTTGGCCTCGTCTTGCTGAGATCTATGATCCTAGGATGGTTTCGGTGTTGTTTGGCTATATTTGGGGATCGCGATAGTAAGGGGATGGGTTCAGATATGCTAGGGTTTATGTTTTTGGGAAATTTGGTCGATGGTTTGCGAAATCGAGGGTAGAGTGATGCACATGGGGTGGAGGATCACATGTGGACGGATTTTCTGTTAGTTCTTGAGATGATGGTTTTGATGACAACAACCTTAGGACTTGTTATAAAATATAAATACTAACGTTATGGTTTAGATATATATGCATATGCAAAATATAAACATGCAGGTACCAAGAATGAAGACTGTACAGTATAGAGAAACAAGACTGAAGAATATAAAGATTGAAGATATCAAGATTGAAGACTCATGATTATCTAGAAATCAAGTTATCAAGAGTTCAAGATTTCAAACAGTACAAGATAATGTAGTCAGTCTAGAATTATGTTAAAACTTCTTGAAAGCACTTACATCTTTATTCGAAATTTTTTCATGGAATGGAATGCACTTCGAGCCTGTTAAAGGGATGGAACTCTAGTGGGATGGAACCCACGACAATATCTAGTGGAACATATAGTGGTCCTATTTTGATATCCACTAATTTTATAAAAATGTTTTTCAAAAATATATCTCTTGTTTTTTAAAATGTTTTCAAAACTTTCTTTTCAAAAAGACATCTCTCTTGTTTGAAATATTTTAGCCTCAAAACTATTTTTATCATATTTAATATTTTGATTTCAAAATTGTCCTTGTTTTTAAATCATCTCTTGTTTTAAATATTTAGCTTTAAAATATTTATATACTCAAATTTTAATTCACTTTATAGATTAAGATTATATATATTAGAAATTATTTTCTAAACTCTTTTATATGTTTAAACTATATTCAAATATATTTACAAAGTTTAGAAATTATTTTGAAAATTTATAGAAACCAATTTTAATAAGAAAATCAAAACATCAATTTTGTCTTGAGCATGTCGACATCCCTCAACCCCCCATGTCGACATGGTGTCCGTTATTTTCAAATTTCAATTTTCAAACAAAGTGTATATTCGTCATATCCTTTCACGAATAGATATGGCTGTTGATTTCCTATAAATACCAGTAGTTCTAAACGAATTTATCATCAGATTTCACTTGTTTTCTCTTCTATACATCTTCCACATTTATCCTAAAGAATCCCAAACTATACTCTGCTGAAATACCAAGTGAATCAAACTTGATTATCTCTTGTTTGATTCTCTGCCACTCTCTCCATAAGATCTCAATGCTATTCAGAGTTATAGGATTATTTGTAAATCAAACTGTTCAGTAAAAGGTGCGGTTGAGCCTTGAAATCAATTGGGTGTGACTGTTGCCCCAGAAATCGATTAGGTGATCTTGTGGCCTGGTAAATCAAGAGAGTTTGCCCCGGACTCGAATACAGGAGGGTGTACCTCGTGGCCTTGAAATCGAGGGTGTAATCTGGGAGATTATTTTTGATATGATATCCATACGTTTGTGCGGGACTGGATGTAGGATAACTCTGAACCAGTATAAAATCCTAGTGTGTTCTTTTCTTTACTGCTTTTATTTAGTATTTGCATCTGTGTCTGATTCTGTGATTATATCTGTGTTTGTGAATTGCATTTGTTGGTGTTTAAATTGAACAAAATTAAAAAAGATTTAAAAAATACATAAAACACTATTCACCCTCCCTCTAGTGTTATTCAAGCCTTAAGATCCGTAATCCACATTTCTCACATTTGGTATCAAAGCCAGGTTTTCAAAGTTTTCATAATCTGAATTTTGAAAATTTTTAAAATGGCAATTTTTTTTGATAAAATTATTAAAACTATTTTCATATGAATATGTCACGGAATTATCATGATATTGTTGTTTAAAACTATATTTAGTTATTTTGAAAAGTCATTTGATTCTTTAAAAAGTTATGTTGTTTTGCAGGAGAAGAGTTATGTCTAATGACTGTTGGTTAAAAGATACCACGTAATCATTCATCGATCAAGAAGAACAAATAGATATATAATGGCAATCGACAATGAAATGGGTACCGGATCAATACAAAACTTTTGATTCTCATCTACAACTTGATTTGATACTATACATCTCTCCATCTGCTTCACAATGACACTGGTTTTGTGCAAATCCGTCAAGAAATGACCAAGTCATGGTCAAATGAAGTTTTGGTGAACAAAGAGAAAAAGAAAGCAAAACATTCAATGGTATTCTTCAAATTGCATCCATAGATTTGATTATTTTGTCCCAACACCTTTTCCAGATTGTAGTTCTTGTTCTCACGGTCGATTTGATGGGTGGATCATCAAATTCCGATCAATATTGAGTGAGCTATGACAGTTTGAAGTTGGCTATCCAAAACTGAAAACTGCGTACGGGATTTCCTGCATTTCTCTTACTGTTCGGCCTTTTGCACCACAATCCACAATACCATCCAAATATGTCACCAAACTAATACTAGATCGTAGCCCTTTCCTTCTTCTTCGATTTGCCGCTGGTTTCTTCTAGAAGTTTGATAGTAAATAGAAAAACGGAAAGAAGAAGAAGAGAAAGTTTTATGAAAAGTGGTGACTGTTGGGCCTATTTATAGTGTTTGAAGTGTCCATTCATTCAAAATTCAAATTCAAAGTTTTGGCGCCAAGTTGGTCAATCTACTAAATCATCTGTATCTTTCTCATACGGTCTTCAAATTCAGCAAATGAATATACTACGATGATAAGAAAAACAAGCCCGTCGCAATAGAACAGATCTTGTCATCAAATTCTGAAAGATATAAATGTGTGGTTCATGACAATGGAAGAACAACAAAGTTAGAAAAATAGAGGAGTGCAAAAAGTGGTACGCTTTACTATTATTTCATCTTTATTGTTGCATTTAGGAATATATATGTATGCATTTAGTTAGGTATAGAAATTTATCTCTTTTAGAAGTTTTGATATTTTGGTCCATATATCGACACACTATGGTATACATATTGTTACCCGGTTGATTGGCCAGGTTACTAGAGGCATTATTGAGTTTCTTAGTTGGCTCAAAGTGAAGTATGGTCCGTTGAGAGATTGGCTTGACTTGAGAGGTTAGGCAAAATGCCGTTCGGCATGCATGCCTCGCTCGGCATATGAATGCCGTTCGACCTGGATATGTGGCTCGGCGTATGAGTGTCGTTCGGCATGCATGCCTTGCTCGGCATATGAATGCCGTTCGGCCTGGATATGTGGCTCGACGTATGAGTGCCATTCGGCATGCATGCCTCGCTCGGCATGTGAATGCCGTTCGGCCTGGATATGTGGCTCGGGGAATGAGTGACGTTCGGCATGAATTCCTCGCTCGGCATGTGAGTGACGTTCGGCATGGATATGTGACTCAGCCTGGATGCCGTTCGGCATAGATGTGTGGTTCGGTCTAGACATTTTGGTTCAGCTTGATGCCGTTCACCTTTTAGGGGAGGGTCAGCACTCAACCTTGAGTGAGGATGTCGTCGCTCAACATACCTCACTTGGCAAGCATCGCTCGGCAATGTGAGGCGTTCGGCATGGTTTCGCTTCAAGTCAACCCACCATTTACTTTGAGTACTTTGAAGTCTTATTCGAGTCACTTGCTAGGATGATCATCGGTCAGCCATGATAGCTCGTAGTTCCTGGATCGGCCGATTGTCGTTTGGCATTTCTCGACCGGCATTTCTCGTTCGGCATTCCTGGCTCGGTGCGTAGGAATCACTTACTATGGGATGAAGTACTTTGTTCCTGGGCCCGCGAAGGAAGTCCGGCATATCTTCGCCTAAAAATAGAGGGGCAAGGCCATAGTGAGAGGGACCTTTTTTGGGGAACTCCGGGGAGACTCTGCCATTTTCAAGACTCAATTATTTTCTATTCAAACTTGTATCCAGTTGTTGGTGTACGGATTGTATCTGTATTCAATTATTTGAAAATGCAATAAAGATTAAACTCAAAGTAGACGTATGCAGTTATGCCGAACCACTATAAATCTGGTGTTCTAGTTTCTGCAGTTAATTTTGCATACATTCCTCTATTTCAATTTTCTATCTTTATTAATCTCTCTACACAAATCTCTCTTTGGGTATCAGTGACGAATTTTGGTGCTAACATTTTGGTGCTTTCACCGAGAACCATTCTCAGGCCATTAGGATCTACTTTGTAGCTACTGGATTAAAGAAATCCCCCGAAGGAGATCCAAGTCATTCACAGGAAATCCGTTAATTCTACTCAGAGTTTCTATCAATAACTCTAAAATGGGAAGACCACGTACTAGATCAGCCTCCCACAACGCAGCTGTCAATGAGACTGCTAGTGTCCAACAAGTAGGACCCAACAATCAACAAATTAATCTGGGCGCAGGGAATGTCACTGCCCAAAATCAAATGGAAGCTTCCACTAGGACGGAGTTCAACGAGCTGATGAGAGAACTCATGGAGAGCAGGAGACAACTTAGCAAACAGATCCAAGCTAACGCCAACCTTATGACTCAGCTTACACAACAACAGCATCAGAATGTTGGAGGAAGCCCCGCTCCTTATTCCTCATCTGACAGCTCTTCCTCGTCTGATGAACCTCCCAAGAGTAGACGTCGTAGAACAGAAACAACGCAAACAGGTGCTGCTGATCGATCAACCAGGGATGGTCCGGGTTCTCTACCTAGAGCCATGGCCCCTCACCTACACCAAGAAAATCACACTCAAGCTGGAATGGGAAACTTAGGATCTGAAGTACGAGTTGAAGCTGGACAGCCGGTACACCAAGGTCTTAATGATGCTGGTCTCCAGGATACACACTTGGTAGATCGTCAACGGAGGAGATACCGCCCAGAACGGTCTCACATGACAGACACCAACCTGCCATCTTCCATACAAACCCCAGAACTATCGGCTATGGTCAGACAACTGATGAGAGAGAATCAAGGCTTATCAAATGATGATTGGGAGATATCCAGGAGTCATACTCCGTTCACAGATGTTATCTTACAGGCCGAGTACCCCAGGAAGTTTAACATGCCAACTATTCCGGCCTATGAAGGAAAGACTGATCCCCGACAGCATGTGATGAGGTATGAATGGATGATGGACTCAGCTAGAGCGAATGATGCGACTAAGTGTAAGTGCTTCCCGATAACTTTGTCTGGAATCACTACCATGTGGTTCACCCAAATTCCTCCACGGTCTATCCCAACTTTGACGAATTGGGAACGAAATTTGTGGAACAGTTCAGGATTCATGCCACTCGTCCCAAGGATGTGATGCCCTTGTCCAATGTGATTCAAGCCCCAGGGGAGTCGTTAAAAGAGTATTTGCAAAGGTTCCATGTTGCCGCAACTGAAGTTAGCAACCTCAATGACCATGCTATTTTAATGGCCGTAATGCGAGGGGTAAATCCGGATTCGGAATTTGGAGATTGGCTGGCAGGAAAGCCTCCGACTACGCTGGAATGTTTTTATTCAAAGGCACACCAATTTATAAGAAGGGAGGAAGCTAGGTGGACAAGGCGAGATAATGCACCAATACATGGCAAGGAGACTATGAAGAGCAACATTGCTGTAAAGCAATCCGGTGACAACTCTGGAAAAGTGCAAGTCAATATTCAAAACAAGCCTGAACAATCTAAAGGATCTGGTGGGGGAAATCCAGGAAAGAAAAGGGAGGCTGGAAAGTGGAAACCAAGGATCCCGACTTACAATGAATACACTCCTCTAAATGCATCTTTGGAAAATATTTACCTATCGACCTGTAACACGTTCCAGTATCGAAAGCCACGCCTAAAAGAGTCCACCGAAGAAGAAAAGCGGACTGGGAAGTATTGCTGCTTCAATGAGACTTACGGGCACAATACCGAGGAGTGTAAGCACCTCCATGATGTGATTGAAAAGCTGATTCGACAAAAAAAGTTACAGGAGTTTGTAAACAACCCTCAGGAAGGCGGACAGGGGGCATCCGACCCCAATCGCGGGCAGGCTCCACAGTGACCTGAGGAACCTACTCGGACCGTAGGAAGACTAATCATAAACACAATAGTAGGTGGACCTCACCCCGCAGATAAGAACTAGCAAGAAATGGAGCGGTATGCTAACTCCTTGAGGCACAAAGATTTTGAGTGTTGTTCGAATGTGGAGGATGGGACCCCCGCTAAACAGCAGCGCATGATGACGGATGATATAGTATTCAGGAGCAGAGATGATGATCAGGTGGAGGCTCCTACCGTTGACCCGATGGTCATATCCGCGACAATTGGGTCAGCATTTGTGAAAAGAATTTTGATTGATTGTGGAAGTTCTGTTAATATCATCTTCAAAAAAGCATATGACCAAATGAAGATGGAGACGAAGGATTTAAAACCATATAAAGCTCGTATCCATGGCTTTAATGGTGCAGCAACCGATGTGGTGGGTTATGCTGAATTGCTAGTTGAACTAGGGCAAGGTGAACTTAGAAGGGTACGAATCCTGCCTTTCAATGTTTTGGATGTTGATTCTCCGTACAATGTATTTTTGGGTCGACCGGCCCTGGCAGAGTTTAGGGCAGCTTTGGCACTATAGTGTTTAACCCTGAAATTTCCCACAGACAAAGGAATTGGTGTTGTACATGGCGATCAGGCAACTGGTCGTGCATGCTATGTGGCTGAGCTGAGAGAGGCCCAGTGAAGAGAGAAAGGAAAGGTTGTGGACATCTCCATCCACACCTGAGTCACCGAAAATTGACAAGTAATGCCCGAGCCCTGGCTCGGGCAACCCGATCGGATCTGTAAAGACATAAATCCGAGAGATGATGATGAGGAACCCAGGGAAGAAAAAGCAGCACCGACTGAACTGACGATTGACATTCCGGTCAGCCGAGATGACCCATCACGAGTACTTAAGATTGGATCACAAATCAACCCCTCGATGACCGAGGATCTCACTGATTTCCTCCGAGCGAATCTGGATGTTTTCGCTTGGACACATTCTGATATGTGCAGGATTTCTCCCGCCATTGCAAGTCATATGTTGAACATAGACCCAAAATACGTTCCAATAAAGCAAAAAAGGAGAGGGATGGACCCGGAGAGGTCCGCTGCTCTCAGAGAGGAGGTGGACAAACTCAAAGCCAATTGGTTGATCCACGACGCCCTCTACCCTGAATGGGTGTCTAACCCCGTGTTAGTGAGAAAAGCGAACGGGAAATGGAGGACCTGTGTTGATTACTCAGACTTGAACAAGGCTTGCCCTAAGGATAGTTTCTCTTTACCCAGAATTAACCAGCTGGTCGATTCAACGGTCGGACATGAGTTATTATCATTTATGGACGCATATTTGGGATACAATCAAATCCCGATGCACATCCCGGATCAGGAACACACTAGTTTTGTCACGGACGTCGGAATGTACTGTTACGTAGTGATGCCTTTCGGATTGAAAAATACGGGAGCAACCTATCAACGTCTGGTGAATCGGATGTTTAAAGACCAAATCGGCAGGACGATGGAAGTCTATGTGGATGACATGCTCGTGAAGTCACGACAGTCAAATGACCACATTCGAGACTTAGCGGAAATGTTTGATATACTCATGTATTATGGAATTAAAATCAATCCTTTGAAGTGTTCCTTCGGCGTTGCGTCAGGGAAGTTCCTGGGTTTCATCATTAACGCACGAGGAATTGAAGATAACCCAGAGAAGATTCAGGCTATTCGAGACATTCAAGTGCCCAGAACTATAAACCAAGTACAAAGCTTGAACGGAAAAGTGGCCGCACTGAGTCGATTCATATCCAGAGCGACTGACAAGTGCATTCCTTTCTTCAATGTAATAAAGAAAGGGAAGAGGAATTTTGAATGGACGCCCAACTGCGAGGATGCATTCCGAGCTCTGGTAAGACATTTGGAAAGTCCCCCGATGTTGTCGAAGCCTATAGACCACGAAGTATTATATGTATATTTGGCTGTATCTCAACATGCCATCAGTACGGCTTTGGTTCGCGAGGAGGACCGAGTTCAAAAGCTGGTGTACTATGTTAGCAAACGTATAACGAGGGCATAAAGAAATTATCCTAAAATTGAGAAGCTAGCCTACTACTTGGTGATTGCATAACGCAAGCTTCGTCTGTACTTTCAAGCACACCTGGTCAGTGTTTATACCGATCAACCTCTACGGCAGGCGCTCCAGCGACAAGAAACCTCTAGAAGGTTGCTAAAGTGGAACATCGAGTTAAGTCAATTCGATATTACCTACCTGCCATGGAGAGCTATCCAAGGACAGGCGTTAGCAGACTTTATTGCAGAATTCACAGTACCTGTCGAGCAAAGTAATGAAGACATTACACCACCCATTCGATGGAAGTCATACACCGATGGGGCTTCAAATGACCGCTGTTCTGGAGCCGGTGTTATTCTAGTGACCCCTGAAAACCGATCTATCTGTTATGCATTAAAGCTTGATTTTCCAGCCACGAATAACGAAGCATAGTACGAAGCATTGATCGCTGGCTTAAAACTTGTGAGGGAGCTTGGAATAAAAACGATTGAGATCTTTTGTGACTCTCAATTGGTGGTATACCAAGTGCAAGGAGATTATTAAGCAAAGGGGCAAAAGCTTGCCCCATACCTCGCTCGGATTCAAGAACTTTTGGAAGACCTTGAGTATTATGATATTTCTCATGTCCCGCATGAACAAAACAGGGAAGCCGATTCATTAGAGAAATTCGCAAGTACTGGCGATGCACAACAGATGGGCTTGGTTCCTGTTGAAGTTTTGCAATTTCCAAGTATAAACGAGATGGAAATAGACTTTCTACTAGAAGTAGAAATTGAAAAGGAGTCATAGATAACCCCATTCAAGCAGTTCCTATTACACGGAGCTTTGCCTGAAAAGAGGAACGAAAAATGATAAGTCGTATGCAAAGCCTCAAGATATGTGATGCAGGACGGAATAATGTATCGAAAAGGGTTCTCGGTTCCATTACTTCGTTGCATCGCCTAGGACGAGATAAAACGGGTCTTGAAAGAAGTTCATGAGGGCGAATGTAGCGACCATACTGGGGAGCAGACACTGGCAAAAAAGATCCTCCGCTATGGATACTATTGGCCCACTATAAATCGGGATGCTGCGAACTACGTAAGAAAATGCGACATATGTCAAAAGTTTGCGAAAATCCCGAGAGCTCTGCCACCGGAACTCATGCAAATGGTTAGTCCCTGGCCGTTTGCGATTTGGGGGGTCGATATAATCGGTTCCTTACCGATTTCAAGGGGTGGTGCAAAGTATGCAATTGTTGCGGTTGATTACTTTACTAAGTGGGCAAAAGCAGAGCCTTTAGCTACGATCACCACCAAAAAAGTAATTAATTTCGTTGTACGAAACATCATATGCCGTTTGGCCTTCCACGAACTATCATCATGGACAATGGAACTCAATTTGAAAGTAGAGAATTCAAAGAATTTTGCTAAAAATATCATATTGATAAAAGGTTTTCGGCGGTCGCTCACCCTAAAGCGAATAGACAAGTGGAAGCCGTAAATAAAATAATCAAGCTATTATTAAAGAAACGACTGGAAAAGGCTAGAGGCAAGTGGGTGGATGAGCTTCCGACAGCGCTCTAGGCTTACAGAACCACCCACAAGTCCGCGACTGGCCATACTCCATTCACCTTGGCATACAGCGCTGAAGTTGTGATACCCGTGGAACTTGAAGTTCCCTCTCATCGGGTAACTTATTATGATCCCAAGACGAATCAGAATCTCCTATTAGAATCATTGGACTTTGTTTACGAAAAACGTGAAGAAGCTGATTTAAGAGGGGCTGCACATAGGCACCGAGTTGCTCGGTATTAAAATGAAAAAGTCCAACCGAGAACTTTCAATGCGGGTGATCTCGTTTTGAAGCGAGTTTTTCCGACCCCATCACATTTGAATCCCTCATGGAAAGGTTCTTATGTCATCGAGCGGAGACTTGGAGAAGGAACTTTCAAGCTAGCGACCGTAGATGGCGTGACACTCCCTCGCGCATGGAATAGCGAGCATTTGCGTCGTTATTATACCTAGTCTATTTCTTTTTGCATTTTAGTTACAATTATTTCCAGTGTATGTTCATTTCGCTGTTTTTAGTTTTTTCCATGCAATCAGACAATTTAGTTTGTTTCTCTTTGTTATGATCAATAAAGGCTTGAAGCCGTCTTTTCCATGAATTATTGATGTTTCCATATAGTACAATTCTGTGATGAAAATTAAATTGCAGTATTCTATCTGGCGTATGAACGCACACCCAAACTTTAAAAAATCTCTAAGTCCCCAGAGTGCGGACTAGAGTACCCCGAGTCCCCAGAGTGCGAACTAGAGTATAAACGACTGAAAAATCTCTAAGTCCCCAGAGTGCGGACTAGAGTATAAATGACAGAAAAATCTCTAAGTCCCCAGAGTGCGGACTAGAGTATAAACGACTAAAAAATCTCTAAGTCCCTAGAGTGCGGACTAGAGTACTCTGAGTCCCCAGAGTGCAGACTAGAGTATAAACGACTGAAAAATCTCTAAGTCCCCAGAGTGCGGACTAGAGTACTTTGAGTCCCCAGAGTGCGGACTAGAGTATAAACGACTAAAAAATCTCTAAGTCCCCAGAGTGCGGACTAGAGTACGAAAAATCTCTAAGTTCCCAGAGTGCGGACTAGAGTACTCTGAGTCCCTAGAGTGCGAACTAGAGTATAAATGACTAAAAAATCACTAGAGTACTCTGAGTCCCCAGAGTGAGGACAAGAGTATAAACGACTAAAAAATCTCTAAGTCCCTAGATTGTGGACAAGAGTACTCTGAGTCCTCAGAGTGCGGACTAGAGTATAAACAACTTCAAAATCTCCAAAGTCCCCTGATCGCGGACTGGAGTACTCTGAGTCCCTAGATTACGGATCAGAGTATAAGTGATTCAAAAAATCACCGAGTCATATGGAAGTGAACTAGAGCTTATGTAACTCACAAGGTTTCGGATTTCGACTACGAGTTATATAGTGAGCTGAACAACAAAAGTCTTTTAAAAGACAAAGAACGAAGTTTTATTCATTAATTCAAAATAAAGTCCTACTACAACTTCTCCCAAACTCGGGGCAAAAAGTCTATCTACAACGGCTATGAAAATAAATAAAAATAATTACATAATCCAGACTGATTCTCGTTGAACGAGCATGATAGTTACTTCTTTGACTTCTTCTCCTTCTTCAATTTCTCAGACGACTCCTCCCCCACGCGTTTTCTCTTGGACATTTTGCTCACCTGTGAAAGGGTGTCAGAGGAAGGAGGAACTTCTAACGGCCTGGTCCCACCTGGAAGAATAATCTTCAAAGGCATGTTCAGTGGGTCGTCGAGTTCTACCACTTGAGGCTCGGCCTTAATTTCGGATTTCTTTCTCCCCTCTTCAGTGACCTGTTCCTTCATGCTCAGCTTTGAAGTGTGTTTGGAGGCGCCAGTAATTTCAACTCCGTAATGTTCCTCGACGGGCGACGGATCGTCGGATTTGTCTTCATTAAGCGCCTCAATCACTTGAGCATCAGGTCCGGGAGTCTCTTCCGCTTGAGTTGTTTCTCCCGTTTTCTCCTCCTTCTCTGTGGCGACATCGCTCCTTGGAGTAGGTACGGTGTAATGACCCTCCATTCATTCCACAGAATGATGCATCATTAATAAGAAAGAAAGGGATAAAAAAGAGAAAAGATAGAGAAGAAAGAACTAAACAACCTCAGAATCTCATAGGGGAACGAATAAATTATATTAATCACATAAGATATTACATAGTATACAAAAACTATCAGAGTTACACAACTTATTCAAACACAAACTAGACAGTTATAAACACCTGTCTAGTTATTACAATTCAATACAACACAGAGATACAGATAAACACTAACACAACGGAACCAATATATATCTATACGTTGAAGCCTCCTGCTCCATTGCTCCTCCAGAATTTGTCAAATCTAACCTGAATCCCTTGGCTACTCGTAAAAATTTGAGTACCCAAGAGTTTAATAAAACATAAAATAAACTCTGGGTCAAACATGGGTCTGGTGTGAGTAAATGGGTTAAAGTTGTTTAACTTTGAAAATCATTTGGAAAGAAAAGGTATCTCGTAAGACTTTCCGCACATAAACATGGAAAAGTTTTTACCTTACGATATCCAAAACATTTGATAGGAAATCTGGTTATATTATCATAGGGTCTAGGATTTTCAAGTAAAATACAGAAATAGCTGGAATGCTTGCATCTCACATTCCAACATAGTTGGGCACAACTAAATCGTACGGCGCTTATTGGAGTTTGGATTCCATACAATGGCAGGGGTACCACCCGTCACAATACGTGGCCTAGATCAACGTACCGAGGTTCACTCCCAACCCCCTGCAACACAAAGCCGGAACCATCCCTTACTGGATAGTCCCGAACAAGACAACCCCAGCAGTTGTAGCTATTCAACCGCCCACACAGCCGAATAAAAGGGACTATAGACAGAGGAAATCTTGTCCTACTTGAGCGCGACTCACTTTGCCTTGCTTCACCTCCCCTGTTTTAGCCATTCCCAGTTGATGAGGCTTGAGGCTACGATTACCTTTATAGAACACATCTATCTTAGAATGCTCATCGTCCTCCTGACGATGTTCTGAAAGCATTCAATCCATACAAGTTCGTTCCAGGTTCGAACGAAACCGAAGGCATTATCTCGTTACACTCATTTTGGAATCACCCTCAGAGTTAACGACAATAACCCTTGCACTCTGAATCTTCATCTTCACATGAGATTCACGACCTATCGTTAATTTGGATCGATGTGGTGTTCAAATATCCAAATCTGGAAACCCGATCCCGGTCTCATTGAAATCCAAAACGTATCTTAAAGGCCAAGTTGTTTTAAAGTTAAACAATTTAATTCAATTCAATACTTGAATTCACACAGCATTAACACAGATAAATATCACCCATTTATCACAGATATATCCAATATCACATCACAGAATAACATAGATTATCATTCAATAGATATCAATCAATCCAGACATTCTACTCAAACAATCATCCACAAGCAAGAATTATTAATCCATATTATAATTAACTTAAATTAAATTAATTACTTAAGAATTAATCACCTAATCCTGCTTAATCAATCATTAATTAATTTTTAATTATAGATTAATTATTCCTTAATTATTAATTAATAAAACCTAATTATTAATTAATAAAACTTAATTACAAATTAAGTACTTCTTAATTACCAATTAATTTACCTCTAATTACTTAATTAATTAATCTTAATTACTGATTCAATCAACCTTTAATTATTAAATAATTAACCTTTAATTATTTAATTATCCTTTAATTAATTATCTTAATTGATTACATTTATTAATTAATCACTTTAATTAATCACTTTAATTAATCAACTTTTAATCATCAATTAATTATCTTTTAATTACTTAATTAATTAACCTTCAATCATTAATTAATTAATTAACCCTTAATTAATTATCCTTTATTAATTACACTAAGAAATTAGCTTTTAAATCAATTACACAAAGTAATTAGCTTTAATTTAATTACACAAAGTAATTAACTTTTAAATCAATTAACTTTGAAACTTAAACTTGTACCTGATTTATTTTCAAATTAAAACATGTTTCTTTTACAATTTGAAAACCTGGTAACCTTAATATAAAAACACGAGCCCATAGCAAATTTACTCGAGCCAAATCACACAGCAGTCGTGAACTCACTCGACTTCGAGAAAACCTACAGCCTACTTCGAGCCTCACCTGAGTCGAACCTCATCTTCTCCAAAGCCTACAAACCAAACCAAATACGATCGTTTACGTGGTGCATGTACACCAGCGACTTCGACCACCGATGATCGTCGCGGCAGCTCACGACAACTACCCAAACCCACGCAACCACTCACGATAACCCAGATCGAGCAAAACCCATTCGAGTCCAAAATGAAGCATTCTCGACCAAGCTTAGAAACATCAATGCGGGAAATTCGCTTCTCCACGTCGCCTCCGACCTCGATATCACCTGCCCACTTCATCGAAGCTACTTCACATCATCTAGCTCCCATTCCCACCATCGCGATCCTCTCTGTCATCTCCACGGCAACGCAAAACTCACGAACCCATCGACTAACAAAACTGACCGGAAACCCTACTTCGCCAAAATCCCATCGCTTCGACCATCGATAAATACTTCCTGTATTTATCCCGCAATCCTCATGCTACAACCTAGCTTCCGACCTAACCTTGCCCTCGATCTCAACTCCATTCGTCGGAAATTGAGAATAGTGCCAATTTCGATCATCTACTAATCTATAAATCATGAAATGTATGTTAAAATTCGTGATTTTCCATCACAAATACATTCAGGTAATTTAAACCAGAAATTAAGATTATTGATTTTTGACATATATATATATATATTTTACTGTTATTTCCATTTCAAAAAGTATATGTTGAATTTAAAACCTTGAAACTATTTTTAAAATTTTCAACATACTTCAACAAACAACTTTTATTCAAATATCAAAGTCAAATTTTGATTGGATTGGGAGATTTTGAATTTTTAAAATCAAGCCAAAGCCTGAAACAAGAACAGAGGCAAATGTATATAGGTATCATCACATTCTCAACCATACATATACATGCATTCACATCAGATCCATATGAACATTTTTTAATCTATGTTACAACAACATCTACTACTGATATTCAATTATAATTATCAGATTTAAACTGTTTTTAAAATAGCATTTACTCACTATTAAACAGAGGAAGCCTGAGATGATTAAAATTGGAAGTTGCTAATCTTTTGAAATTGGAAACTGAAATTTATCTTGCCTCTAAACTTGATTGCTTCAGATTTGAATTGAGAAAAAATTCTTTTGCTGGTTTGTTTTTAAGTTACAGGCTTTTTACTTTTCTTTGTTTTTGGAATATGAAGATAGGAAAAAGGAAATGAAGAGAAAAGGTATAAGTTTATATAAGTTAAATTAGGTTTTATTAAAAATAAAAGAAAATTAAAATACAAGTGACACTTGTCTTTTACCACACTTAATTCATTTACACTTGTAATTAAAGTGAATAATAAGCCAACACATGTAATTTGCATGAATTAATTAGTTTTTAAATGGTTTAAAGATTTTATAATTAATTTCCTAATAAATAAATAAATACATATCTTAATTTATATAAATAAAATCCTTTAAAGAATTTAAAATAAAAACTAATTATATCCTAAATAAAATCATGTAAAATATTTAATCCATTTTTAAATGCTAATATAAAACTTTTGTATTTAATTTACTATTAAATAAATACTTTCTAAATTTATATAAATAAATTCCTTTAAGGTAAATAATATAAAACAAATCTTATTCATATAAAAACTTTATCCGTACATTTTATCCAAAATATTCTTAAGATATACATCTTTTAAATTCCAAATTTAAATCCAAATTCAATTTCACTTTTAAAATCCAACTTGAAAATCAACTCAAAAGTATATATATTTAAACAAACGCAAATTAAATTTGTAAATAATAATTCTATTTGAAATCTATTTATATATACAAAATCAACACATTATTATTATTGTTTGAAAATAACAATTTTACCCATTTTAAATAATTTATAAAGGGAATTATCACATTTTAAATTGCTTGAAATTCCGGGATATCACATTCCTCCCCCCTTAAAAGAATTTCGTCCCCGAAATTTAAAACAAAAGATAATTATTTTTTTTATTTTATTTCAACAATTCAAGCATACATATCAACCATACACAAACAACCAAACAAACAATTTCATCCAAACAAACATTTCTATGAAGTGACCCACTTCTTTTGGATTGTTATTTTTCAGTGATTTACTGTTGAGATTTTTTTTTCCAAACCAAGTGATCACTTCTTTAATTTCATTTCCCCCAAGATCCAAATTCTTACCAATATAAAAATATTAGTATATAAGTCAATTCAAGTCATTTATATATATGAAGATATATAAATGTTTCCTTGCTTATCAGAGTATTAAAAATTAACAAGGAAAATTCAATCACACAATATTTCTCATTTTTCAGAGAATTGGTGTCACATAGCCATTTCTATTTTTACATTCCCCTTTTTGATCTCAAGCTTGATTAATATTAAATTCGAATATTGCCACTTATAATTTTCTTGCTTACTTCTCAAATTAATTGGTTTCTTGGTTTACAAGCCATACATTTAAATTCCGGAATTCTTTTGTGATTTGGTACTTATCATATGAATACTGAGGTGATAAACTAGGTTGAAGTCTAAGCAGAGAAAAACAACACATGTGATCAAGGTTTAGACACAACAAGCACAAACCAATCATGATAGACAAAATGCATATTTCCTGGTTAACTGAGCAAATAGTCATCACATGAGTGATGGTGTTGTGATCTACTTTATAAATCACACAACTTCTTATATCTGGAGCTAGAAAAGTGTTGAATCTGGTGTCTTACCACTTAGTATCAGTTTTGAAGCTATAGTATCAGATTTTTCCAACTTAGTATTAGATCAGTAGTTATAGTATCAGAAATTTCCTACCTAGTATCAGTTTTATAGTATCAGATTTCTCCTACTTAGTATCAGTTTTATAGTATCTGTTCTAATTTCATAACTGAAGTGCCTCAAGACTGTCTAGAAAAACATGTTCACATATCAGATTAAATGGCATCTTCTCCTTCAGCATTATCTACTAAAACTATTTCAGAACTTGTTACTTAAGTCCACAGCCCACAAACACATATAACATTTAAGTTTCTTTTTTTCTTCTTACATACTGTTTTCCAGATATCAAAGCAAAAGACACTCATGAAAATACTTAGAACATATTAGAGTTTGCCTTACTTAATTATTACAAAGACACTGCTACTTCTCTTAAACACTTTAAATTCCTCAAGATCTCCAAATATCCATGCAAGCAAGCAAGCAATTCATGCATCTTTCCCTGCAGCAAAACTTTGAACTGCCCCAATAAAATGAGACACCCCAAGTATTGCAAAGGCAACAAATAGGGTCAGAAATAAATTCTGGTGTGAGTGAAATCAAGTATGCAAAATATCTTGTAAATTCTTAAGGCTGTATAGAGAACTTTTCTATTAAATGCTATTCAAATCCCAATTAAAATATGAGAATGTGTATATTTAAGTTTATCTATAAACATACACCCAAGCATTCATCCACTTACTTCATTCAATTGTACAAGTACAAAACTCCTATAGATTAACTCCCTGAATTCCATAGCATAATTTCTCTGTATTTTTAAGTTTTATCTACAAACATACATCCAAGCATTCATCCATTCACTTCATTCAGTTGTACAAGTACAAAACTCCTATGGATTAACTTTTTAAATTCCATAGCATAATTTCTCCTTCTCATCTTTTCATTTTGTTTGGTCTGAACTCTTGCCATTGAACACCATGTGTGCATTGCAAAGGGGCTCAGTTCTGTTAACCCTTTACATAGAGGCCTACGGGACTTAAACAAGTCATGCACATACCCATCAACCACCTGCTGATGAGTAGATCAAGGCACTACTCCTAAATTATTTTATAATTTAGAGACCATGCTTATTTATTTCTTTCTGGGGAATTTTTCTTTTGATTCCAGAGATACTCGTATTCTTTCCTTCCTTATATAGGTCAAGAATTATTAAAATCACCCAAAGATCATATCCAGACATACAAAGCATTCATGTAAAATTGCACACCTTATTTCAAAGTCATTTTTGCTTTAATCACATTTTTCTAAAACCTGCTTATATTTTTATTTCTAGAAATTTTCCATTGCTTACACAAATATGACGAAGTCATTTGCAAAACTATATTTATTCTTTTACTGTGAACATAGGGAATGGTTTTTGAGAAAAACCCATAAAAACTTATTGGTTTATGATCTGAACAAATCAGCACATATTTGTAATATTGCATTGTTCATATCATTTTTAATATAGACTAGACATAAGCATGAATCTCAATATTCACACTGCCTACTTCTTTTCTTTCATTGATACCCTATTCCACAGTAAAACAATTGATTCATTTTTCATATCAAAACTAGCATATATAAAATCTATTTCTGTGATTAGTGTATTTGTTTGATTATCTATATTTTAAAACAAAAACTAAAACCATCACAACAAGTCAAAATAGGTTAAAATCTCATCCAAAAACTCAACCAGAATACCATCCATGATCAACATATTTTCATCCAGAGAATAAAATCAAACAGAAAAACATAATGTAATGTTTATATAAAATAACTTGGCTGCTCTTAACATGGGTCTTAATGCCTTACAGATCATAAGTGATTAATCACTCACCTTCCTCCTCTCTTCCCCGAGAATGCCTAAGCTTGAAAACAGGGTGAGCTCTCCTTTCTATTTTTTTTAGTGTGTTTCTGTTTTCCCTCAGAGAAAACCTCTGCTTCCCTCTTGATTTAAATCATTTTGCTAGGGTTTTACTAAAGGAAAACCCCATTTTATCCTCATATTACTCAGAGAATTATGTGTGTGTTGTTATGGCTAAATGTGCCATTTTCTCTTGATTTCTATTTCTAGTAAAAGCGGTTGCTTCTCTGCTTTTCTGTGCACATGCTATTTGCATGATCCATCTACACATCATCTTTGTGTGACTCAGATACATTGTATACCTTGTTAGGCCTGAATGGTTCTCTTATATTATTTCAAACCATTTATTTCCTGATTTATTTTTAAGAAGGTATTTATGCACAATAGTACTAAACTGGTTTTCATGCAATTTAGTTATCAAAAGGACTTTATCATTTTATACTTCTTTGGCTACTCACATCTAATACATATATATATTCATATATGTGTATATATATATACAGGAGATATCTGTATATAAAATCTCACTCATATTTGATCATTTTCTTCCCATCATATTTTATTGAAAAATGTAACAACCCGAGATTTTATAACAATTAACTATCGTCAATGTGACGCTTAAATTGTTTGCTTAATTCAGCTGAAGTTTTGATCGAGTTGAAAATTCTTTTGTAATTCGTTAAAAGAATTTTGCGGGCTTTATAAATTTAATAACAGCATACTTAACCCATACCTTCCCCATACCCCAGCCCATACCCTTACCCCCTTTCTTCTGCAAACCCACGTCGCACCCCTCCCCCTCTCTCTTCATTATTCAGCAAACGGAAAAAAAAATGGCGACGAGAAAACCAATTAGGGCTTTCGAAATCTAGGGCTCGTCTGGAATTAGAGTTTCAGCCTCGTTCGTCCCTCCTTCGATCTGCAAAAATTAGGGCTTGGAAAATTGTGGTAGCCGACTTTAGTTCGATCGTTGCTCGTCTCTAGTGGTACTCGCGACTGTTCGAATTGTGATCGTCTCTGCTTCAAATTGTCGAACGCCTCTACGTGAACGAGTTCGTCTTTGCTTCGAACAAGGTGAGTGAACTATCACTCACATCTAATTTATTCTCGCTACCGTGCTTGGGTTGTTCGACTTCGTTTTTGTGTTGATGAGTTTTATCTGTTTTGTTTTGTTGTTCGATGTTGATAATTGAGGTTGCTACGTGAACTTTTACTGCGACTTTGGTGTATGTCACTTTCGCTATCGACATGAATTTGGTTGACTGTTCCTCGTCTTCTTCTTTGGTTGCTTTGGCCCCAAACATTGGTTTGCATCTTTACACAGTGTAGCCTTGGTCCAAGGGCTCCTCTTGTGACACATCTGACTTCGGTCGTTTTGATTTTTGTTTGATATCGATATTTTCTGACTTGTGACAGTGGATTTAAGTTGCATTTTTATGGTGACCGTGGCTTTGAATTCTTGGCAACTTCGTTTGATTTCTAGTTTCTGATATTCACGGCATTGTTTTATTCCGTGACCACCATGACTCGATTACTTCAGTCACGTGGTTGCGTGAATAAGATTCCATGACTTTGATAAGTAGCACTGCTTCAACTTGATTTTGTGAAAACTATTTTTAGGAAAAAGTTTGGCTTTGGCCTTGACTATGTCAAACTCGATTTGGAAATGTCTGCATTTGAACTTGATGATTTTGCTGTGATAATTTTAGGCTGCTCGACTTTAGCCATCCTTCGGCCACTTGATTTCGTTAAAACTGGTAACTTGGTTAGTGGGTTTCTGTGACATTTTTGGAACTAAGTGGGTCAGTGGCAAACTTTTGTTGATGCTTGAATTAGTTGCTCTGGCTTACTCGTTTAGCTTGACGTTATAAAATAAGAGTTAAAACACTTGTACATTGCATTGTCATTAACGTACCTGTAGTGTTCATTGTTTTAACTTAAGCCTGCACATTTAGGACATGTTGATGGTGAGGCTATGTACTGATTTCTTGTATTCTGTTGATCTATGATCTTTTGGAATTCGTACGATAATTTTGATCGGCCACAGTGCTGCAGTCTTCCACTTGAATTACATGCTGCCTTAACTGTGTTCACTATAGTCACAATGCTGCTTTGTGCACTTGATTTAAACTAAGTTGAATCGTAGCTTCACTGTGTTCGAGTTGTATACCTACTAGTCGAGTTATGTTCCTTCCACTGTGCATATATGAGATTGTCCATCCATGTAATAAGACCTGTAACATGCTTTGTCCATGTATTTTGATTGTACTGTCCAGTTCATTGATGCATACCTGTTGTATCTTTTGAAGCTCAATTGTCTGACCATTTTCTTTGTAATGATGTTAGCCTTGTGTTTGTGGCATGTATGAACTTAGTTCATGTGTAGGTTGGGCAATTATCTTTGGTTTCATGTTGTAGCTGTACACTTGCGTACATGTAGCATTGTGGGGTCTGGTTGCCTTAAACTCATGTGGTCTTCACTTATGAGTAATCTGCACTTGCATATGTTTAGTTACTGACATTTGTTGTTATGATGCTTCACGTTGCTTTTTCACAGGCCGTGCCTTATATTGGGTTGTATACCGTCATTTAGAGTTGTTAAGTCCCGGACATTTATAGTTCTGTTTTGTCAGTGTAGCATCATTAAGGCCTTGAGCTCTGTTCTTGTCATGAGCAATTGCCATTGTCTTCTTTGTTCATGTTGGCACTAGAATTTGCAGTAGCTTTCACTGTTTTTGGTCTGGCATATAGACTGCTGTTATATCAATTTGAGTTTTGTCTAATCTTGAAGTAGTCTTTAAGGTTGCATTCACCTGTACGCCTACAGAACTAGTCTGAACTTCACTTGAGCATGAGTGGCTGGTCATTGCATTTGTTATCTTCACTATGACCTGTTTCACCATCATGTTGTTAATACTTCTGCTTGGTTTTGCTGCATTGCCGAGCCTTTGCCTGTACACATCTTTAGTTTGATAATCATGTCTTTGATGATCCAGTGGTGCACTGGTTACTACTCTGGTCTTGGCAATTTGGAAATTTTGGTTAGGTGAAGTTGTCGTAATGATGCAGTCTTGATTCGTTGATTTGAGTTGATGTCAATTGTTTCCGGTTCACTGAGCCTTGTGTATTTCGTCAGGGTAGTGGCGAGGCAGTACACGCGTGCGTGTACTGCAGCCCTAGCAGGGTTTACAGATTTAGTTGATATTTCATTGGTTAAATTATTTAGTTGGTTCACTTCGATTTGAGTTGTATCCGTTGGCTTTTGGAATCATTGATCTTCTGAGTATTTCATAGACTGTATTGGCGAGGCAGTACACGTTAGCGTATACTGCAGCCAATTAGCATTGATGTTTTTAAATTGACATTTCAATTGTTTAAACTGCTTTGGATTTCTGTTTTGTGGATTAACACTGTTTAGTGTTATATCTGCCGTTATCCGGTTCTCTTATCGAGAAGTTGGGTATACGAGATTTCAGTGACTGTCATCGATTTGAGATTAATTATTATTGCTGCCTATGCACTAATAAACTGGTTTGAATTAGACTGACCTGGGTATTATTTTCTTTTGAATGTAATACTCGGGTCAGACCCGAGTTATTTCAGGTCGTAGATTTTCTACTTTGAGTTGCTGTTCAGGATTTGAAGACTTTTCACACCTTCTGAAGTTATCAGTGTCATTTTGTAGTAGTCGTGTCATTGTATAGAACGATATGTATTCATGTATATTAGTCGATAATGTACTTGTATATATAACTTCTAGAGTCGACAGTTGTAGTTGTATCATATGTATCGTGTCAACTATGTATTAACTGACATCAGTTATATATATATATGAGACTTTTGTTTTTATCTGTATTCCGTATTTATATTATCTGTGTTATTGTTATATCTAATGTCCTAAACTATTATGAACCGTCGTAGTTCGTTTTATACTAGTATTGGGTGTGTCGATGGGAGTAAATAAATAATAGAAGAAAAATAAAAAGTATGTACCACTCCTATCGAGATAACCAATATTAGTGTAAGGCCAATTACGGATGGTCGCTCCTATCCAGCCTTATTCTTCGTAATAATAGACAGTATTTCCTTTAATACTCTTTGTTATTATGAGCATAGAGGTGGGGCGTCACAGTTGGTATCAGAGCTTGGGGTTTATGGACATAATATAAAACATAACTTGGATGGAACATATGTTACAACTATTGGTCGATGTTTTAATTGTACTTTGAGTCAAAACTAAAGTTTTGAAATTTGGATGAAATTTTTAAATAACTTTATTTAAAAATAAAAGTGAAACTGTGTTTTGTTGATTTGATTGAATTGTGTTCTGTTTATCAGAGTGCGCAGCGGAAACTGTCTTCGCTGAGTACAACTGGTAATCTTTTTGATTTAAGAATCAAAATACGAAATTGATATGAATTTCATTTGTTGTTTACATACCTGTAATTATTTTGTTTCTTTGAGAATTTCGAATCCGAATTGAGGATTCGAAGAAATTGCAGATATGTGATTTTGTTGAAATTTCCGCTGGCTTTCTTTTGTACTAATCATCTAGTGATTAGATTCTTGCTGTTTCGAATTATCTTCATTGAAGATACATTTGAATGATTTCTTTGTTCATTTGTAGTACGTGCAAAAATTTGAATTGCACGTTATTGCATTTATTTTACGTTGAACCGATGCTTGGTTATGAAACGTATTTTGTTGCCGTTATTTTTATAACGGGATCTTTACACCAATGCTGAATTTTTGAGGCACGGTGTTTTGTTGACAATTTTAATGAATGAAAATTCACTGATGTCACATTTTGATGTGAATTCTTTTGATGAGATATTTGACGTTTTAAAATTTCTGTCGCTTTGACTTCAGTAACAACCAAATTTTTAAAAGTGGATTTTCAAGCGGTTATTCCGCAATACTGATGTGTAACCGTTTTTACGGTATTTTGAGAAGTACAATTTCCTTATCGAAATTGTTATTGATTTGCTGTTTTAATCACGTGATTGGAAAATCGTTTTAAAATGAAAATTGTTTTATAAATTTTAACGATTTGCGTTTTCAAAAGAATGAGAAAGCGACTTAAACGATTCAGCAAAATCGAGGATTATGACCCCTTTCTTTTACTGTTTCGCTTAACTCCGGACTTGTCCAGTTGAGAATGCGAATTGTTATTTTTACAAAATAAATAAAATTGTTTTCAAAAATTTTACAGTTTGCGATTTCAAAAGAATGAGGAAGCGATTTAAACGTTTCAGCAAAATCGAGGACTATGATCCCTTTCTTTTACTGATTCGCTTAATTCCGGACTTGTCCGTTTGAGAATGTGAAATGTATTTTTACAAAATACACAATTTTGCACTTTCAAGGAAACGATGAAGAGAATCAAACGATTTAGTAAAACACGTGGTATGGGACATGTGCGTTTGCTATTTCGGTTAATTCCGGACTCGTTAATTGAAATATTTGATGATTTTGTGTGCTTTCGAGCCACTATGAGGACCTTCGGGTCATTTGTTGGACCTTCGGGTCATTTGTTGGGCTTTCGGGCCACTCTGCGGACCTTCGGGTCATTTGTTGGGCTTTCGGGCCACTCTGCGGACCTTCGGGTCAAATACCAGTACTAGACCTTCGGGTCACTCTGCGGACCTCCGGGTCAATCTGATGGGCGCCAAAATTATGTTGAGTACTTGGTAGGCTTCGGCCACTCTGAGATGCACGTGCGGCGAATTAAAAACTCGCCATCTGATGGGATCGATCCAAGCTTTTATGTTGATTTTCTAGTCTTCTTAATTGATTTCTAGATATTTGTTGCATCCAATTATCTGCAGGTAATTAGATATTTGTTGATATGAGTTCTGATTATCGTTTTGATAATCAGATATTTGTTGTTTCTAATTATCGCTTGTGATAATTAGATATTTGTTGATATGAGTTCTGATTATCGTTTTTGATAATCAGATATTTGTTGTTTCTAATTATCGCTTGTGATAATTAGATATTTGTTGATATGAGTTCTGATTATCGTTTTTGATAATCAGATATTTGTTGTTTCTAATTATTGCTTGTGATAATTAGATATTTGTTGATATGAGTTCTGATTATCATTTTTGATAATCAGATATTTGTTGATTCTAATTATCGCTTGTGATAATTAGATATTTTTGATATGAGTTCTGATTATCGTTTTCGATAATCGGATATTTGTTGCCTTTAATTATCACTTTAGATAATTAAATATTTGTTGATATGAGATTTAATTATCGCTTGAGATAATTAAATATTTGCTGATTTGAGATTTAATTATCGCTTTAGATAATTAAATATTTGCTGATTTGAGATTTAATTATCGCTTTAGATAATTAAATATTTGCTGATTTGAGATTTAATTATCGCTTTAGATAATTAAATATTTGCTGATTTGAGATTTAATTATCGTTTTAGATAATTAAATATTTACTGATTTGAGATTTAATTATCGCTTTAGATAATTAAATATTTGCTGATTTGAGATTTAATTATCGCTTGAGATAATTAAACATTTGTTGCTTTGAGATTTAATTATCGCTTGAGGTAATTAAATAATTGCTGAATTTGAAATTTGATTATCGTTTTTGATGATTGAATATTTGCGATTTTTGAGATTTGAGCTTCGTCTTTTTCTCTGGCGATTCAGGTGAGTAATTTGATTTACTCACATTCAATTCGTACTCTGTATGGGATTTCTGCTCTGTTTTTCCTTCTCTTTTAGTTGCTGGAATAGCCGTCTGATTTTGATCCGTGATTCCCTCGATGTTGATTCTTTTGATTTGAAGTAGTCGAACCTTTTGATTTCTTATCTGATACTTCCCCGCTGACACTTGCTTTGCTTATACATTCGACATTGCCATGCTCTTTTGGTTGTTACCTTTTATCCATTTATTCCCTATGATTGCGTGGACGCAATTTTTATAAGGAGGGGAGTCTGTAACAACCCGAGATTTTATAACAATTAACTATCGTCAATGTGACGCTTAAATTGTTTGCTTAATTCAGCTGAAGTTTTGATCGAGTTGAAAATTCTTTTGTAATTCGTTAAAAGAATTTTGCGGGCTTTATAAATTTAATAACAGCATACTTAACCCATACCTTCCCCATACCCCAGCCCATACCCTTACCCCCTTTCTTCTGCAAACCCACGTCGCACCCCTCCCCCTCTCTCTTCATTATTCAGCAAACAGAAAAAAAAATGGCGACGAGAAAACCAATTAGGGCTTTCGAAATCTAGGGCTCGTCTGGAATTAGAGTTTCAGCCTCGTTCGTCCCTCCTTCGATCTGCAAAAATTAGGGCTTGGAAAATTGTGGTAGCCGACTTTAGTTCGATCGTTGCTCGTCTCTAGTGGTACTCGCGACTGTTCGAATTGTGATCGTCTCTGCTTCAAATTGTCGAACGCCTCTACGTGAACGAGTTCGTCTTTGCTTCGAACAAGGTGAGTGAACTATCACTCACATCTAATTTATTCTCGCTACCGTGCTTGGGTTGTTCGACTTCGTTTTTGTGTTGATGAGTTTTATCTGTTTTGTTTTGTTGTTCGATGTTGATAATTGAGGTTGCTACGTGAACTTTTACTGCGACTTTGGTGTATGTCACTTTCGCTATCGACATGAATTTGGTTGACTGTTCCTCGTCTTCTTCTTTGGTTGCTTTGGCCCCAAACATTGGTTTGCATCTTTACACAGTGTAGCCTTGGTCCAAGGGCTCCTCTTGTGACACATCTGACTTCGGTCGTTTTGATTTTTGTTTGATATCGATATTTTCTGACTTGTGACAGTGGATTTAAGTTGCATTTTTATGGTGACCGTGGCTTTGAATTCTTGGCAACTTCGTTTGATTTCTAGTTTCTGATATTCACGGCATTGTTTTATTCCGTGACCACCATGACTCGATTACTTCAGTCACGTGGTTGCGTGAATAAGATTCCATGACTTTGATAAGTAGCACTGCTTCAACTTGATTTTGTGAAAACTATTTTTAGGAAAAAGTTTGGCTTTGGCCTTGACTATGTCAAACTCGATTTGGAAATGTCTGCATTTGAACTTGATGATTTTGCTGTGATAATTTTAGGCTGCTCGACTTTAGCCATCCTTCGGCCACTTGATTTCGTTAAAACTGGTAACTTGGTTAGTGGGTTTCTGTGACATTTTTGGAACTAAGTGGGTCAGTGGCAAACTTTTGTTGATGCTTGAATTAGTTGCTCTGGCTTACTCGTTTAGCTTGACGTTATAAAATAAGAGTTAAAACACTTGTACATTGCATTGTCATTAACGTACCTGTAGTGTTCATTGTTTTAACTTAAGCCTGCACATTTAGGACATGTTGATGGTGAGGCTATGTACTGATTTCTTGTATTCTGTTGATCTATGATCTTTTGGAATTCGTACGATAATTTTGATCGGCCACAGTGCTGCAGTCTTCCACTTGAATTACATGCTGCCTTAACTGTGTTCACTATAGTCACAATGCTGCTTTGTGCACTTGATTTAAACTAAGTTGAATCGTAGCTTCACTGTGTTCGAGTTGTATACCTACTAGTCGAGTTATGTTCCTTCCACTGTGCATATATGAGATTGTCCATCCATGTAATAAGACCTGTAACATGCTTTGTCCATGTATTTTGATTGTACTGTCCAGTTCATTGATGCATACCTGTTGTATCTTTTGAAGCTCAATTGTCTGACCATTTTCTTTGTAATGATGTTAGCCTTGTGTTTGTGGCATGTATGAACTTAGTTCATGTGTAGGTTGGGCAATTATCTTTGGTTTCATGTTGTAGCTGTACACTTGCGTACATGTAGCATTGTGGGGTCTGGTTGCCTTAAACTCATGTGGTCTTCACTTATGAGTAATCTGCACTTGCATATGTTTAGTTACTGACATTTGTTGTTATGATGCTTCACGTTGCTTTTTCACAGGCCGTGCCTTATATTGGGTTGTATACCGTCATTTAGAGTTGTTAAGTCCCGGACATTTATAGTTCTGTTTTGTTAGTGTAGCATCATTAAGGCCTTGAGCTCTGTTCTTGTCATGAGCAATTGCCATTGTCTTCTTTGTTCATGTTGGCACTAGAATTTGCAGTAGCTTTCACTGTTTTTGGTCTGGCATATAGACTGCTGTTATATCAATTTGAGTTTTGTCTAATCTTGAAGTAGTCTTTAAGGTTGCATTCACCTGTACGCCTACAGAACTAGTCTGAACTTCACTTGAGCATGAGTGGCTGGTCATTGCATTTGTTATCTTCACTATGACCTGTTTCACCATCATGTTGTTAATACTTCTGCTTGGTTTTGCTGCATTGCCGAGCCTTTGCCTGTACACATCTTTAGTTTGATAATCATGTCTTTGATGATCCAGTGGTGCACTGGTTACTACTCTGGTCTTGGCAATTTGGAAATTTTGGTTAGGTGAAGTTGTCGTAATGATGCAGTCTTGATTCGTTGATTTGAGTTGATGTCAATTGTTTCCGGTTCACTGAGCCTTGTGTATTTCGTCAGGGTAGTGGCGAGGCAGTACACGCGTGCGTGTACTGCAGCCCTAGCAGGGTTTACAGATTTAGTTGATATTTCGTTGGTTAAATTATTTAGTTGGTTCACTTCGATTTGAGTTGTATCCGTTGGCTTTTGGAATCATTGATCTTCTGAGTATTTCATAGACTGTATTGGCGAGGCAGTACACGTTAGCGTATACTGCAGCCAATTAGCATTGATGTTTTTAAATTGACATTTCAATTGTTTAAACTGCTTTGGATTTCTGTTTTGTGGATTAACACTGTTTAGTGTTATATCTGCCGTTATCCGGTTCTCTTATCGAGAAGTTGGGTATACGAGATTTCAGTGACTGTCATCGATTTGAGATTAATTATTATTGCTGCCTATGCACTAATAAACTGGTTTGAATTAGACTGACCTGGGTATTATTTTCTTTTGAATGTAATACTCGGGTCAGACCCGAGTTATTTCAGGTCGTAGATTTTCTACTTTGAGTTGCTGTTCAGGATTTGAAGACTTTTCACACCTTCTGAAGTTATCAGTGTCATTTTGTAGTAGTCGTGTCATTGTATAGAACGATATGTATTCATGTATATTAGTCGATAATGTACTTGTATATATAACTTCTAGAGTCGACAGTTGTAGTTGTATCATATGTATCGTGTCAACTATGTATTAACTGACATCAGTTATATATATATATATGAGACTTTTGTTTTTATCTGTGTTCCGTATTTATATTATCTGTGTTATTGTTATATCTAATGTCCTAAACTATTATGAACCGTCGTAGTTCGTTTTATACTAGTATTGGGTGTGTCGATGGGAGTAAATAAATAATAGAAGAAAAATAAAAAGTATGTACCACTCCTATCGAGATAACCAATATTAGTGTAAGGCCAATTACGGATGGTCGCTCCTATCCAGCCTTATTCTTCGTAATAATAGACAGTATTTCCTTTAATACTCTTTGTTATTATGAGCATAGAGGTGGGGTGTCACAAAAAATCTCTATCCTCTTATTTAATCATTTCACTTACTCCTAATATTATTATTGTCAGACTATATTTTCTTTTCTTAAAAATTCTCATTTTTTTAAAAATTATTTTTATCTCAATAATTTGGGTCTTCACATACTCTCCTCCTAAAAGGAATTGTGTCCCACAATTATTCTCTCATACATTTCCATCCAAATGTATACAAAGCATAATTTCAATTGAATGAAATTTCAGAAACTCATTCATTCCAAATCAATCAAACATACATAAATAATTTTAAGGTCTCATCATAATTTTAAACATACCTTTAAGTAGAAAACAGATTAGGATATTTATCCTTTATCCTCTCTTCAACCTCCCAAGTGCAATCATTCCCATCCAAACTCCATTGGATTTTAACTAGTTTAATTATTTTATTTCTCAATTTCTTTTCTTCTCTAGCCACAATGCCCACTGGTTCCTTTTTATAAACCAGATTTTCTTGAATTTCAACATGTGTAGGAGATTCAAGAATGGACTCTTTATCATGCACCCACTTTCTCAATTGGGATACATGAAATACATCATGTATTTTGCTCAATTCCTCTGGTAACTTCAACCTATAAGCTAAAGTCCCTATTCTTTGAATAATCTCATATGGTCCTATATACCTTGGTGATAGTTTCCCTGCCTTGCCAAATCTCAGTATTCTCCTCATTGATGAAACTTTGAGAAACACATAGTCTCCCACTTCAAATTCTACTGGCCTTCTCTTTTTATCTGCATAAGCTTTCTGTCTCTCTTGAGCTACTCTCATTCTTTGCCTCACTAATTCAATTCTTGCAGAAGTTTCCTTCACATTGTCTGGTCCAAGCAACACCCTTTCACCAGCCTCCATCCAACATGCAGGAGATAAACAAGGCTTTCCATACAAAGCCTCAAATGGAGCCATTCCTATGGTGGACTGGTAGCTATTATTATAAGAAAATTCAGCTAAATAAATATGATCTTCCCAGTTGCCTCCAAAATCAAGTATGCATGCTCTCAGCAAATCCTCTAAAACTTTATTAACAATCTCAGTTTGCCCATCTGTTTGTGGATGGTAGGATGTGCTTAGGCTTAATTCTGTCCCCATAGCTTCTTGAAAGCTACTCCAAAACCTTGAAGTAAACAAAGTATCTCTATCACTAATGATAGTCTTGGGGATGCCATGCAATCTCACTATCTCCTTCACAAACAATTGAGCTAGCTTGTGAGCATTTCTGTTTGAACTTATTGGGATGAAGTGTGATGTTTTTGTGAGTCTATCAACCACTACCCAAATACTATCATTTCCCCTCCTTGTTCTTGGCAAACCATCCACAAAATCCATTGATATACTCTCCCATTTCCAAGTAGGCACTTCCAAAGGTTGCAATAGGCCTGAGGGTCTTTGATAGTCTGCCTTTACTTGTTGGCATGTCAAGCAATTTGCCACATATTTTGCTACTACTCCTTTCATTCCTGGCCACCAATAATTTCTCTTGAGATCATGGTACATTTTTGTACCACCTGGATGGATAGTATACTTTGTTTTGTGATGCTCATCCATAACTTCTTGCTTTAGTTCCTCTACATTTGGTATGCAGAGTTTCCCCTTTTTCCTTAAGTATCCTTTACCATCTACCTCATAGTTCTCCACTGTCATGCCTTGGGATAACATGTTCTTTTTCTCCTTCAAATTTATATCTTGATTCTGCATTTGTCCTATTTTATCAACCAGTGTTGATTTTAAGGATAAGAGGCTTAATTTACCATATTCAATCATCTTACTGTGTGTCTTATCTGATACACTAGCTTCTTTTTTCACTTCCACCTAACTAAGAATTGTCAAATCCTTGAATCTGCCATCATTAAGCTTGCCAATTTAGCTTGATGTCTACTTAATGCATCTGCTACTTTATTAGCTTTTCCAGGGGTATACAATATATCAAGATCATAGGCAGCTAGAAATTCTACCCACCTATGTTGCCTCATGTTCAAGTCTTTTTGGGAAAACAAATATTTAAGTGACTTATGATCAGTAAACAATTCAAACTTAGCACCCAATAAATAATGTCTCCATAGTTTCAATGCATACACCACAGCAGCTAGTTCTAAGTCATGTGTAGCATACCTAGTTTCATTTGGCTTGAGTTGCCTTGATGCATAAGCTATGACTCTACCATGTTGCATAAGCACTGCCCCCAATCCAGATCCACTAGCATCTGTGTAAACTACTAATTCTTCATTACCCTCTGGCACTTGTAAAACTGGAGCTTCTACCAGTGCCTTCTTTAGTGATATAAAAGCTTGTTCACACTTCTCTGTCCACACATATGGTTGCTCCTTTTTAGTTAACTTGGTCAATGGGATAGCTATCCTTGCAAAATCTTTTATAAATCTCCTATAATAGCCTTCCATTCCCAAAAATGATCTCACCTCAGTTACTGATTTGGGTCTACTCCAAGATTGCACTGCCATCACCTTATTTGGGTCTACACTAACCCCTTGTTGTGATACAATGTGCCCCAAAAATTTTACTTCCTTCTGCCAAAATGTACATTTAGGGAATTTGGCTTTTAAATCATGTGCCCTCAGTCTAGACAAAACCAGATGCAAGTGCTTTGCATGATCTTCTTCTGATTTTGAATATACTAATATGTCATCAATTAAGACAACCAAAAATTTGTCTAGAAAATCTCTAAATGTTCTATTCATTAAATCTACAAAATATGATGGTGCATTTGTCAATCCAAAAGGCATCACCAAAAATTCATATAATCCATACCTTGTGTTGAAGGCAGTATACTTAATACTCTCTTCCTCCACCTTCATCTGATGAAACCCAGAGGCTAAATCTAGCCTTGAAAAGACCTTTGCTCCATTTAATTGATCGAATAGATCATCAATTCTAGGAAGTGGATATTTGTTTTTAATGGTGACTTTGTTTAATTCCCTATAATCAACGCACATTCTCAAAGTACCATCCTGCTTCTTCACAAATACAATTGGAGAACCCCGGTTTGAACTACTAGGCCTTATGAAGCCTTTCTGCTCCAGTTCTTCCAACTGATGTTTCAATTCCACAAGTTCTTTAGGACCCATTCTAGTTGGCTTCTTGATGATTGGGCTGGCTCCTGGGATTAGCCTTATTTGAAATTCTACTTGCCTATTTTCTGGAACACCTATGACTTCACCAAAGACATCTGGGTATTCATTTATAATTTTTATGTCCTCCAGTGTTAATTCTTTCTCAGTCATGCTACATATGTGGTTACAGTAATTGATTTTAGCAATTTCACTCATAACTATAATATTTTTACCATTTTCTGTTTTCAGAGAAATAGTAAGATTTTCTAAGTTTAAAATTGCTTTGTATTTTCTTAGCCAATCTACTCCTAGAATAATTCCTATTCCAGGATATTTTAGCACAAACAAATCAGAACTAAACATATCTCCACCTATGTTTAACTCTACTCCCAAACATTTAATCCCTAGCATGCAAGAATTACCTAGTGGGCTCTGAATAAACAAGGGATTATCAACTAAATAGCATGTGGGAGTTAATTTATTCACTATGTCTTGGGATATTAGTGAATGTGTTGGTCCAGTGTCATATATAACTGAGATGGGGTGATCTTTAATTAGAAGTATACCTTCCAATTGTCCAGAACTTCCCACTACAGTTGCTTTTGCTTTGCCCTCAAGTGCTCCTACCTTTGCTCCCTTTTTGAACTCTGGGCAGTTTCTTTTAATATGGCCTTCCTTCCCACAGTTATAGCAGCTAAACAATGCCTTCTTGGCTGCTTGACACCTATTACTCATGTGTCCTTCTTTGCCACAATTATAACAAGTAACTTTCTTCTTAGCTTCCCCAGTGGCTGCTCCCTCCATTTTCTTATCCATATTCTTTTTGTCATAGGGATGTGCTCTATTTTTCCCCTTCTTTTGATTATTAGCCCTCATGCTCCTAAATTTTTCCCTTGCATTGTCATGTTGTTCAAAAGAAAGAGCAAGGTCTATGACTTGATCAAATGTTTTATCCTTGTAGGGTAACATTGCTCTACTCAGACCTGCATTTAATCCTTGGATAAATCTTGAATTCTTTGATTCTTCATCTCCTATGAGCATAGTTCCATACTTGGACAAACTCTCAAATTTTTGAGTGTATTCAGTCACACTCATTGGTCCTTGCCTCAGCCTTATGAATTCTTCAAGCAATGTTGCCTTAGCTGTTGCTGGAACAAACCTTGCTTCAAGCATTTCCTTGAATTGATCCCATGTTATCTCATTTTCTGGCCTTCCTGTGATGATCACTTCCCACCAATCTAAGGCTGCTCCTTTGAGTCTCCTTGAAGCTATCTGCCTCTTTCTTTGGTCATTAATTTGCATATCTGCAAATATCCTTTCCAAAGTTCTCAACCATGTCTGCACTCCCATAACTCCCTCAGTGCCTTCAAAATCCTTGCCTCCTAAATTTGAAAATGTCTTCAATAACTTAGCTAATTCCTCATGAGGATTCTCTTCCCTCTGCACTGCTCCTTCTCTAAATGCCCTCACCAAATCTTGCAAGATAACCATTGGTGTTGTATTAGAGGGTCCTGCTCCATGACTTGGTGGTCTTCCTACCATGATTCACTATTCAATTGCATAGCTAGTCAGTCATATTTCTAATTTAATTATTTTCTGAAATTTATTTCTACTGTGGATATTTAATTCTATCATTACTATATTTTTTTTAAATTTTATCCATACAAGAAAATTGGATAGTAAATTTATGCTATGTTTTAATAACATAGCTCTGATACCAACTGAAGTGACCCACTTCTTTTGGATTGTTATTTTTCAGTGATTTACTGTTGAGATTTTTTTTTCCAAACCAAGTGATCACTTCTTTAATTTCATTTCCCCCAAGATCCAAATTCTTACCAATATAAAAATATTAGTATATAAGTCAATTCAAGTCATTTATATATATGAAGATATATAAATGTTTCCTTGCTTATCAGAGTATTAAAAATTAACAAGGAAAATTCAATCACACAATATTTCTCATTTTTCAGAGAATTGGTGTCACATAGCCATTTCTATTTTTACATTCCCCTTTTTGATCTCAAGCTTGATTAATATTAAATTCGAATATTGCCACTTATAATTTTCTTGCTTACTTCTCAAATTAATTGGTTTCTTGGTTTACAAGCCATACATTTAAATTCCGGAATTCTTTTGTGATTTGGTACTTATCATATGAATACTGAGGTGATAAACTAGGTTGAAGTCTAAGCAGAGAAAAACAACACATGTGATCAAGGTTTAGACACAACAAGCACAAACCAATCATGATAGACAAAATGCATATTTCCTGGTTAACTGAGCAAATAGTCATCACATGAGTGATGGTGTTGTGATCTACTTTATAAATCACACAACTTCTTATATCTGGAGCTAGAAAAGTGTTGAATCTGGTGTCTTACCACTTAGTATCAGTTTTGAAGCTATAGTATCAGATTTTTCCAACTTAGTATTAGATCAGTAGTTATAGTATCAGAAATTTCCTACCTAGTATCAGTTTTATAGTATCAGATTTCTCCTACTTAGTATCAGTTTTATAGTATCTGTTCTAATTTCATAACTGAAGTGCCTCAAGACTGTCTAGAAAAACATGTTCACATATCAGATTAAATGGCATCTTCTCCTTCAGCATTATCTACTAAAACTATTTCAGAACTTGTTACTTAAGTCCACAGCCCACAAACACATATAACATTTAAGTTTCTTTTTTTCTTCTTACATACTGTTTTCCAGATATCAAAGCAAAAGACACTCATGAAAATACTTAGAACATATTAGAGTTTGCCTAACTTAATTATTACAAAGACACTGCTACTTCTCTTAAACACTTTAAATTCCTCAAGATCTCCAAATATCCATGCAAGCAAGCAAGCAATTCATGCATCTTTCCCTGCAGCAAAACTTTGAACTGCCCCAATAAAATGAGACACCCCAAGTATTGCAAAGGCAACAAATAGGGTCAGAAATAAATTCTGGTGTGAGTGAAATCAAGTATGCAAAATTTCTTGTAAATTCTTAAGGCTGTATAGAGAACTTTTCTATTAAATGCTATTCAAATCCCAATTAAAATATGAGAATGTGTATATTTAAGTTTATCTATAAACATACACCCAAGCATTCATCCACTTACTTCATTCAATTGTACAAGTACAAAACTCCTATGGATTAACTCCCTGAATTCCATAGCATAATTTCTCTGTATTTTTAAGTTTTATCTACAAACATACATCCAAGCATTCATCCATTCACTTCATTCAGTTGTACAAGTACAAAACTCCTATGGATTAACTTTCTAAATTCCATAGCATAATTTCTCCTTCTCATCTTTTCATTTTGTTTGGTCTGAACTCTTGCCATTGAACACCATGTGTGCATTGCAAAGGGGCTCAGTTCTGTTAACCCTTTACACAGAGGCCTACGGGACTTAAACAAGTCATGCACATACCCATCAACCACCTGCTGATGAGTAGATCAAGGCACTACTCCTAAATTATTTTATAATTTAGAGACCATGCTTATTTATTTCTTTCTGGGGAATTTTTCTTTTGATTCCAGAGATACTCGTATTCTTTCCTTCCTTATATAGGTCAAGAATTATTAAAATCACCCAAAGATCATATCCAGACATACAAAGCATTCATGTAAAATTGCACACCTTATTTCAAAGTCATTTTTGCTTTAATCACATTTTTCTAAAACCTGCTTATATTTTTATTTCTAGAAATTTTCCATTGCTTACACAAATATGACGAAGTCATTTGCAAAACTATATTTATTCTTTTACTGTGAACATAGGGAATGGTTTTTGAGAAAAACCCATAAAAACTTATTGGTTTATGATCTGAACAAATCAGCACATATTTGTAATATTGCATTGTTCATATCATTTTTAATATAGACTAGACATAAGCATGAATCTCAATATTCACACTGCCTACTTCTTTTCTTTCATTGATACCCTATTCCACAGTAAAACATTTGATTCATTTTTCATATCAAAACTAGCATATATAAAATCTATTTCTGTGATTAGTGTATTTGTTTGATTATCTATATTTTAAAACAAAAACTGAAACCATCACAACAAGTCAAAACAGGTTAAAATCTCATCCAAAAACTCAACCAGAATACCATCCATGATCAACATATTTTCATCCAGAGAATAAAATCAAACAGAAAAACATAATGTAATGTTTGTATAAAATAACTTGGCTGCCCTTAACATGGGTCTTAATGCCTTACAGATCATAAGTGATTAATCACTCACCTTCCTCCTCTCTTCCCCGAGAATGCCTAAGCTTGAAAACAGGGTGAGCTCTCCTTTCTATTTTTTTTAGTGTGTTTCTGTTTTCCCTCAGAGAAAACCTCTGCTTCCCTCTTGATTTAAATCATTTTGCTAGGGTTTTACTAAAGGAAAAACCCATTTTATCCTTATATTACTCAGAGAATTATGTGTGTGTTGTTATGGCTAAATGTGCCATTTTCTCTTGATTTCTATTTCTAGTAAAAGCGGTTGCTTCTCTGCTTTTCTGTGCACATGCTATTTGCATGATCCATCTACACATCATCTTTGTGTGACTCAGATACATTGTATACCTTGTTAGGCCTGAATGGTTCTCTTATATTATTTCAAACCATTTATTTCCTGATTTATTTTTAAGAAGGTATTTATGCACAATAGTACTAAACTGGTTTTCATGCAATTTAGTTATCAAAAGGACTTTATCATTTTATACTTCTTTGGCTACTCACATCTAATACATATATATATATTCATATATGTGTATATATATATATACAGGAGATATATGTATATAAAATCTCACTCATATTTGATCATTTTCTTCCCATCATATTTTATTGAAAAATCTCTATCCTCTTATTTAATCATTTCACTTACTCCTAATATTATTATTGTCAGACTATATTTTCTTTTCTTAAAAATTCTCATTTTTTTATAAATTATTTTATCTCAATAATTTGGGTCTTCACATTCTAGCTATCCGGACACAATGTCGGATAAGCTTCCTAAAACTATCCAGAGTTTCCTAGGTACAAATACTGGAATACTCACTCTACAGAACCTTAACTAGCTATACCAATACTAATGGGTCACCAGACCTTAAGTCTCTATAGATCTTATCTAACTTGGTTACTTCGCTTATAGGATTAGATACAAAGATAGGGCGGTCAACCTAATCAAAGGAAAAGATGAAACTTCTCTAGAACTCATGTTGGAAACCCGAACAGGTAACCCAACAAATTTAGGTAGGTATATAGTTATATAAAAATTACAAATACGCGCTCTCAAGATAGACACTACTCCAGAGCCTAAGTATTATCTCAACCTATGCTCTGATACCACTGTAATGACCCGCCATTCATTCCACAGAATGACGCATCATTAATAAGAAAGAAAGGGACAAAAAAGAGAAAAGATAAAGAAGAAAGAACTAAACAACCTCAGAATATCACAGCGGAACGAATAAATTATATTAATCACATAAGATATTACATAGTATACAACAACTATCATAGTTACACAACTTATTCAAACAGAAACTAGACATTTATAAACACCTGTCTAGTTATTACAATTCAATACAACACAGAGATATAGATAAACACTAACACAGCGGAACCAATATATATCTACACGTTGAAGCCTCCTGCACCATTGCTCCTCTAGAATTCGTCAAAGCTAACCTGAATCCCTTGGCTACTCGTAAATATTTGAGTACCCAAGAGTTTAATAAAACAGAAAATAAACTCTGGGTCAGACATGGGTCTGGTGTGAGTAAACGGGTTAAAGTTGTTTAACTTTGAAAATCATTTGGAAAGAAAAGGTATCTAATAAGACTTTCCGCACATAAACATGGAAAAGTTTTTACCTTATGATATCCAAAACATTTGATAGGAAATCTGGTTATATTATAATAGGGTCTAGGATTTTCAAGTAAAATACAGAAATAGCTGGATGCTTGCATCTCACATTCCAACATAGTTGGGCACAACTAAATCGTACGGTGCTTATTAGAGTTTGGATTCCATACAATGGCAGGGGTACCGCCCATCACAGTACGTGGCCTAGATCAACGTACCGAGGATCACTCCCAACCCCCTGCAACAAAAAGCCGGAACCATCCCTTACTGGATAGTCCCGAACAAGACAACCCCAGCAGTTGTAGCTATTCAACCGCCCACACAGCCGAAAAAAAGGGACTCTAGACAGGGGAAATCTTGTCCTACTTGAGCACGACTCACTTAGCCTTGCTGCACCTCCCATGTTTTAGCCATTCCCGGTTGATGAGGCTTGACGGTACGATTACCTTTATAGAACACATCCATCTTAGAATGCTCATCGTCCTCTTGACGATGTTCTGAAAGCATTCAATCCATACAAGTTCGTACCGGGTTCGAACGAAACCGAAGGCATTATCTCGTTACACTCATTTTGGAATCACCCTCAGAGTTAACGACAATAACCCTTGCACTCTGAATCTTCATCTTCACTTGAGATTCACGACCTATCGTTAATTTGGATCGATGTGGTGTTCGGATATCCAAACCTGGAAACCCGATCCCGGTCTCATCGAAATCCAAAACGTATCTTAAAGGCCAAGTTATTTTAAAGTTAAACAATTTAATTCAATTCAATACTTGAATTCACACAGCATTAACACAGATAAATATCACCCATTTATCACAGATATATCCAATATCACATCACAGAATAACATAGATTATCATTCAATAGATATCAATCAATCCAGACATTCTACTCAAACAATCATCTACAAGCAAGAATTATTAATCCATATTATAATTAACTTAAATTAAATTAATTACTTAAGAATTAATCACCTAATCCTGCTTAATCAATCATTAATTAATTTTTAATTATAGATTAATTATTCCTTAATTATTAATTAATAAAACCTAATTATTAATTAATAAAACTTAATTACAAATTAAGTACTTCTTAATTACCAATTAATTTACCTCTAATTACTTAATTAATTAATCTTAATTACTGATTCAACCAACCTTTAATTATTAAATAATTAACCTTTAATTATTTAATTATCCTTTAATTAATTATCTTAATTGATTACATTTATTAATTAATAACTTTAATTAATAACTTTAATTAATCAACTTTTAATCATCAATTAATTATCTTTTAATTACTTAATTAATTAACCTTCAATCATTAATTAATTAATTAACCCTTAATTAATTATCCTTTATTAATTACACTAAGAAATTAGCTTTTAAATCAATTACACAAAGTAATTAGCTTTAATTTAATTACACAAAGTAATTAACTTTTAAATCAATTAACTTTGAAACTTAAACCTGTACCTGATTTATTTTCAAATTAAAACATGTTTCTTTTACAATTTGAAAACCTGGTAACCTTAATATAAAAACCCGAGCCCATAGAAAATTTACTCGAGCCAAATCACACAGCAGTCGCGAACTCACTCGACTTCGAGAAAAACTACAGCGTACTTCGAGCCTCACCTGAGTCGAACCTCATCTTCTCCAAAGCCTACAAACCAAACCAAATACGATCGTGCACGTGGTGCACGTACACCAGCGACTTCGACCACCGATGATCGTTGCGGCAGCTCACGACAACTACCCAAACCCATGCAACCACTCACGATAACCCAGATCGAGCAAAACCCATTCGAGTCGAAAATGAAGCATTCTCGACCAAGCTTAGAAACATCAATGCGGGAAATTCGCTTCTCCACGTCGCCTCCGACCTCGAGATCACCTGCCCACTTCATCGAAGCTACTTCACATCATTCAGCTCCCATTCCCACCATCGCGATCCCCTCTGTCATATCCACGGCAATGCAAAACTTACGAACCCATCGACTAACAGAACTGACCGAAAACCCTACTTTGCCAAAATCCCATCGCCTCGACCATCGATAAATACTTCTAGTATTTATCCCGCAATCCTCATGCTACAACCTAGTGTAACGACCCGACTTCCCAGACCCGGAAAATCGAACCATTTTAGTTAAGAAGAAGAGGTAGAGAAGAAAAATAGAAAAAAAACAACATCAGAATCTAACCATCGCAGCGGAATAAAATATAATATAGATCAACAGATCTTTACACAAATCAAAAACTATATCTGTTTATACAATACATCATCAGAATACATCATCAGAGTACATCAACATCCATAACATACAACTGAATACACAGTGGAAAAATAATAGCAAGTACGGGAGTACGTATCGGCATCCAGCTCGTCTCCTGAGCTCCACAGCAACATATCCTGAACCTGTTTATCTCGGTCTGACCCGAGCATCATATAAAACAATACCCGAGTCAGTCTGGAATACCAGCGTGAGAAAATCACACTCAAATTGATTATTAAAGTTTCAAAATCCTTTGAAAACAAAAGCATCTCGTAAGACCACGCCACAAATAAACATGTCGGGTTTTTACCTTACGATAGCTAAAACACTTTTTATCAAAATCCTCTGATATTATAATAGTGTCTATTCACAAGTACTTATTAAAATAGCCGAAATTGTTACATCTATTAAATTCCGGCATACTAGCCACAAAGTGGGTAATACAAACAAAACTCGTACAAGGCACGTAGGGAGAATGGATTTCCAACGAATGACTAGGCACTGGGGTACCACCTATCACAGTACGTGGCCTAGATCACAGTACCGAGGAGTACGCCCGCTCCCCTGCAACACAAGGCCGGAATCATCCCTTACTGGATAATTTCAAATAAAATCACCCCACGGTTGGGATCAGCAACCGTACCACTAAGCCGAAATAAAAAGGGACATCTAGACAGGGATGACTTTACTCTCAAGTGGGGGCTACCCACGAAGCCTTGCTGCATAACCCCTGATTTTCAGTCATTCCCGGTTGATGAGGTTCGAGGCTAAACGATACCTTTATAGCACATATTCCTTAGAATGCCCATCGTCCACCTGACGATGTCACGAAAGCATTCGTCCATACAAGTCCGTCCCGGGTCCGAACGGAACCGAAGGCACTATTCCTACTACATCCATTTTGGAAATATCCTCAGGATTAGTAGCGACTAGCCCTTGCACTTCACTGCTCCATCTTCGACTCCGAAATCGTTACACGAAACGTACAAACCGAATCGAAGTGGTATTCGAGTCTCCAGACCTAGAATCCCGGTATACGGAAACCCGATCCCGGTCTCTTCGAAACGATCAGCGCATTTGGCCAATATTGATAGTCGGTTGTTTAACTATCAATTAACATCCATAACAACCATCAACAATAAATAATTTCTCCGAATTATTTATATACCTTAAAATATCTTCACAAGATATTATTTCCATTTCAATCCCGATTGGAAACAATTTCAAACTATATTTCTTCCACGGGATAATTTTCCATATATTTATTTTCACTGGAATACCAAGTACAAAACCATTTTAGATTTTTAAAATAAATTTTATACCACTTTATTATAAATATACTTTATAAAACACCTTTTGAAAACTACTTTAAATACTTAAGTTAAAATATATTTTTAAAATAAAACCATTTTAAAATATAAACAAATTTTCCCTTAAAACATTTTACCCAATTACTTTTATATTTACTAAAATAATAGATTTGAAAAATTACTTACTTAAGAAAATTTACATTTGGAAATAATAGATTTCTTAACCTGGTTTTAAAATAACAATAAATCTTTTAACAAATATTTAAAATTGCTTTTAAAACCAAAGGTACTTGGCTATCCAGAAAATACTTCTCTTCCACTTCTTTTAAAAATAAATCATTATTTATTCTTAAACCAATTCTCCTTCCTTTATAAATTCCCATCCTGAATTTATATTTAAAATGCCCACCGACATTTATTTCACTTTATAAATCCAGTTTATAAATTTCCAAATTCTCATTTCTCTTTAAATTTCAAATTCCAAACATTTACATCAATTCTGCAATTGATTTCAAATTTGCTTTACTTAGGGATAAAATTTCCTTGTTTACTTTATTTATTTCAAATACCATACCCTTTTAAATTTTATTTCTCATTTGTGAATTTAAAACCCCCTTTTAACTGAAAAATACCTATTTTAAATTCCCAACATTCCTTATTTACACTTTTAATTAAATTAAAATATTAAATTAAAAGTAATTCCTTTATTTCTCTAAAACAATATTACTTGAGTTTTCTAATCTTTATTTCTCCTCCGTAAATTTAAATTTCTTTTTCCTATATTTACTAAAATTCCAATTCTCTTTATTTTATCTTATTTCAATTCACTTTTAAATTTACTTAAATTTTATTCTTTATTTTCTTCAAAAATTCAATTCCATAGATTTTCAAAATTTATTATACTGGGAATTCAATCAACCCCAACATCCAATATCAAATCATCACAGGATATCAATATTCAGAACACAGAATATAAAAATAAATTTTGAGGAATCCAGTTGGATCCCTCCAACCTGTTTCCCTGCATCCACAGACGTTAGCACAATACCAATTCCACTTCGAGGTGGAATATCGCGGTATATGGGTTTTAATATAAAATCATCCGCTATTATGCGGCGCATAGGATCTCATCCGCTATATAACGCGGGAATATCAACAGCTCCAATATATACATATGCCAATATGTATATACTGCTATATACTACTATATATAGTATCACATCAAACCAAATCAATCATTCAATCTATTATTTAAATTTAACCATTAAATTTAAATTAAAATTCAACTGAGTGAGATTAACTCACCTTTGATTATTGTTTGCAATCCACTTCCTTTCCGACTTGCTTCCTTCACAATTTACGACCTTGAATAAATATTATTCAGTTTATTAACAGTTGAATTAATCGAATGATCAATTACCGCTTAGTAAATTTGATTAACTAATTATTCCCTTTATACTAAATCTTTCCTGGAAAAATAAATTTTAAGTTTACAAAAATAATTAAAATCGGTTAATTTAAACCGGACTATTAAATCTAGAATGTATGTTTATTTTCTTGAGACTACATACATATATCCTTAAAAAAAAAATTCTAAATAGGTTTAAAAATCCTATTTATTTATTTTTGTTTTTATATAACTTTACAACATTTTAAAATTCAAACTTTATAAATACAAAATAATTCTCTATTTCCATATATACATTCTAAAAATCTAGTTTCTATAAACTCTATAACAATTTAAAATTCCTATATTCATAAAAAAAATCGTATATATGTATATAATTTTCCCGTACATATATATTGAAAATACTTTGCTAAAATGTATATTTCACTGTAAATAATTACTTCCTTCAGTATATAAATCTGCACTTATGTATATATATATATTTAAGAAAAATAATACCTCACTGCGAACAGGAAATCAAACCGTATATATCTATATTTTATAGAACTCGACCTTGCTGCTTATAAAATTAACAAAACCAAAATTATAGAAATTAAGTTAGACAATGCAGCAAAGTACCTCACTGCCTATCCTCCCTCGCGAGCACGCGTACTAACACACGATTCTCCGACCAAATCCCAAGTCGAGTCACCACAGTACTCCACGCCCAAATTCCCATTCCTAAGATGCATATACTTCGAACTCGAACCTCCCCTGAAGTCACGACTGCTACCAACCCGGTCACCACCGAACAAAGGTCGGACCTAGCTAGGAGGCGTCATACCCTGCTCGAATGCCCTCTACGTACGCACGCGATCCCCTCTCTTACCCTAGTCGAGTCGCGATCAACTCGATCGCGAGATCTAAATAATCCTCCCATTTTCTCTTCTTTTTTTTCCTCTGCCATTCGATTTCGAACAAACAAGGGAAGAGGGAATTTGATTCCACTTTGATTTTTCGAACGAAAGTGGTTTGCGTTGGTAAATAAATTCGATTCATTGAAATAGGAATTGGAGGAGGAGGGAAAGGATAACGTCGAGTGCCATTTTTTTCTTTCTCTTTTTATTAAGCTGAGTGTTTTGCTTTTGTTGGATGAAGAGGGTATGTCGGCTATCCCAAAGAGACGTTCGCGTGTTACAGAAGCTAAAGAAACGTACGATTGAAAAGGGACTCAACTGTACCTGATTTAGCCAATATATATATTTTATTAAAGTGAATTCTCGATATGTATATCAGCGCGTTATTATACCGTACGATCACAAAACAACTCCACTCACCATGAAATTTGAAACCCGATAATAAAACACTATTACGGCTTCAATGGAACTGGTTTCGTCGAAATCCGAGACTGTCCCTCGAAAGGCTATTTTTAAATTAAATTTAAACAGTATATTTTTAAAACCGAACAAATCATCTTCAAATTCGATTTCAACACTTCTATTATTTCCAGTATCATTTATATGAATTTTACGAGCTTTCAAAATATTTTTAATTAGCTTAGAATACCAGATTTACTATTTTATCCAACTTCAAATAATTTAATTTAATAATTAAATTACTCAATAAACAGCGATATTTGAAATTTAAGTAAATAATTAACCTCTGAATATTTAAAATTAATTAAATATTCTAATTTCAAATATACAAAAATTCCGGGTCGTCACATTCCTCCCCCCTTAAGAGAATTTCATCCCCGAAATTACCAGTTAGGAAGAATGATTCAATCCCCGTTTACTATTTTCTCAAATCCAAATAGTTTCAACAACCCCAAGACAATCTTTTATTAATGATACACTAATCATCTTTTAACTTTCCAAACTTATTCATAAGTTCAACCCAAATCACTTACTTATCAATTCAAATCTAAATTTGAATTCAAATTTTAAATTATCAAAAAAATTTCTCAAAATTTTTCTAACTCCCTAAATTTCCGAAAATTTTTGCCAGCGTCTCCTTTGCGCGGCTAGCTCGGTACTACTACAAAATGGCTCTACGGCCTCCCAATCTCAAAAAGAAAACAAAAAGCCAAGTGGCTGGATCAAAACCCCAATCAAATTTCATATAGAAATTCAAATACATACCTTTTGTTGGGCCATTTTAAATTTTCTTCAAAATCGAAAATCCAATTCCATTTCCCTTTGGCTTTACAAACCCTGTATATTTTACTAAACAAAAATGTTCAAATCATAACATTCAAAATCATTTTATACTTTCCTTTACAAATTTTCAATATTTGCTTTACTTAAGCTCGTACGATGCACATATATCATCCGTACGCAATATCACATTCGATCGCTCAATCGATCACACAATTTCACTTCCGAACTAGTATTGTCCACCCGACTTCCTAGTGCGGACTCAGATCTGGTTTCTTGATCAGAAACCGTCATTCTCCTTACATAGCCACAAACTATGATAGAGAATTTCCAGAATCAATCAACAATCCATATCCAGGCTCGCCGTCGAAAATCGAGTGAAAAATCCTGATTCGGATCGATAAAACTATCTCGAAAGTCTGTGTTCGATATCTGGACCAAATAGCTATGCGAATAAATAATATACGTACACCTTACGTATTAATTTCAATTGATTACCAATTATATCAATTCTCTTTTATTCACATTCCTTTTTGATTGTTATCCCCTTATTCACAACTATCCCATTTCACAACTTCAGTTTTAGTCTTCATTCAACTATTCACTTAGTATATTCATTTTTTTCCCATTCCAAAATTACTAAGTATATTTCCAATACCAATTTTCCCAAGAATTTCATTCTTCAATTCTTAAGTTCAATATAAATTTTTCTTATATTTATTTACTACTTCACCACTGAAGTGTATATATTCAAATTGAACTCCCATTTCATATGAATCTCAACTTACTTCAATTTACTACTTCATTTCCATTTTTTTTTTCTTAAATTCAATAACTATTTCTCAACTTGTTTAAACCACTCTTCTGTTTGAGTTCGGTTTCCATTCAACATTTACTTAAGTCAATAACTTAAGTTTATTTTCCATTTAACCAACCCTTTAAAGTTTTATTTCCATCTTTCATTTGATTCTTATTAAATCAAATTCCATCCATTTATTTATTTAATATAATTGGTTTATTTACTCAATCATTATGAATTTTATTTTCCATACTCAATTCACCTGGAATTATTTTATTAATACCCAAGCCATTTCCAATTTATTTTCACTTATTTGGATTCCATTCGCAATCCAAACCATCTCTATTTTAATCCAATTTCATTAACTCACAATTCAATTTCATTAACTAATTTATTATCTAATTAGTTCCTCCGCTCGTTAAAATTAAATACTTGCTTTTTAATTCCAAATATCACTTCACTTAATTATCTTAAGTTCAATTTATTTTATAACTCAAGTTTGGATTTATTTAAAAATTTAGATTGCTCATCTTAGTCGTTTCCATTTGATAATTACAATTTCAAATTATAACTCTTAATGGTTCAAAGAAATGAATTTTCATTTATGACTTACAATTCCATTTCTATTCATAAGTTTTAACTTACTTGCTGAAGACCTGGGACTATTCATTTAAGTCCATTTTCATCTTTACAATCAAATCTCAAATTATTACACTTAAGAACTTAAGAATATGAATTTCTTTACACAATTATAAGCATTTTACATTACCTTTATATCCAATTCAATTCAACTTCAACTTGTTTAATTCAATTCCAATTCTCAATTTTTATTTAACTTATCTTAAGTTAAATTCAAATATATTTTATTCACCTTCATATACTCGAATTAAATTTTAATTCTAGGATACATAAAAGTTTTACAATTCATTCACCTTCAAGTTCTCTAACTCTTTTATCTACCAACTTATATTACTCATTGAGTTATTTTCATCTCATAATTATAATCCCAGAATTTAAACTTTCATTCCCTTCTTATTTCAATCAACTTCATTCTATACTTTATATTGTTGATTCATTTTAAATTTTCACATTTATATTTTAAATAGAATTCACAGAATCCAATTGCCCGGTTTTATTCCAAAACAATTTGCTTTTACCAAACAAATTTTCCCTTTGAATTTCAAAACCAACCCAGTTCACAATCATTTCCAACTTAAAACAGTTTGGTAGCAATTTCTCTTTGGAAACTCGAAAATAGACATCGATGATGCTGCAGTCATCACCGAAATTATTTTCCAGCGACCGAAAGAGAATTTAATGCTTTTATCACTTTGAAACATTTCAAACATTTTGAAATCCCAAATCCCACCAGATTTCAATTCATTTTCAAAAATATTCATGAAATAATATCACCATTATTTCCCCAAAACCTTCAAAAACTATTTTTGAATCCAAAGGAATTTAAACCTTTCCCAAAACTTCAAATTCAAAATCCATTAAATTTTATATCCAAACATTACTCTGGAATTTTATCACATTTTATCTCAAGTTATAAATCACTTTTACAATTTACATTTACAAATTTCATTTGCTTATGAATTTATCTCATTTGATTATAAATCACATTTGTAATTCACATTTGTATATAAAGTTTATCTCAATTTATAAATTTCATTTATAGTCTGTATTTCAAATTCCATTTTGTTATATAAATTTATTCTTCAACTTAGGTTATAAGTTTTCAATTTCTACTCAATAATGAGACTAACTCATTATGGTCATTTTCTAACAACCAAGCATCCAAATATAACTATAATAAATTTCGAATAATTATTTCCTTTATATACAAAATAATTTGGGCAAAATTATTTCATTCACCCTACCTTAAAACAATACTGTGTTGAATTGTTCTATTCAAGTGTTTAGAGATTCCTATCAATGTTGTGGCGTCCCACACATCGACCAGAATCCATAAACTACTCAATAAACCAGCCAACACAATATAAAACCATTTTATATTCACTAACAAATACGCGCTCATATCTATTAGTACTCTCAAAATTCCCACCAGAGCCAAGGTTATCGCTAGCCTAAGCTCTGATACCACTGTAACGACCCGACTTCCCAGACCCGGAAAATCGAACCATTTTAGTTAAGAAGAAGAGGTAGAGAAGAAAAATAGAAAAAAAACAACATCAGAATCTAACCATCGCAGCGGAATAAAATATAATATAGATCAACAGATCTTTACACAAATCAAAAACTATATCTGTTTATACAATACATCATCAGAATACATCATCAGAGTACATCAACATCCATAACATACAACTGAATACACAGCGGAAAAATAATAGCAAGTACGGGAGTACGTATCGGCATCCAGCTCGTCTCCTGAGCTCCACAGCATCATATCCTGAACCTGTTTATCTCGGTCTGACCCGAGCATCATATAAAACAATACCCGAGTCAGTCTGGAATACCAGCGTGAGAAAATCACACTCAAATTGATTATTAAAGTTTCAAAATCCTTTGAAAACAAAAGCATCTCGTAAGACCACGCCACAAATAAACATGTCGGGTTTTTACCTTACGATAGCTAAAACACTTTTTATCAAAATCCTCTGATATTATAATAGTGTCTATTCACAAGTACTTATTAAAATAGCCGAAATTGTTACATCTATTAAATTCCGGCATACTAGCCACAAAGTGGGTAATACAAACAAAACTCGTACAAGGCACGTAGGGAGAATGGATTTCCAACGAATGACTAGGCACTGGGGTACCACCTATCACAGTACGTGGCCTAGATCACAGTACCGAGGAGTACGCCCGCTCCCCTGCAACACAAGGCCGGAATCATCCCTTACTGGATAATTCCAAATAAAATCACCCCACGGTTGGGATCAGCAACCGCACCACTAAGCCGAAATAAAAAGGGACATCTAGACAGGGATGACTTTACTCTCAAGTGGGGGCTACCCACGAAGCCTTGCTGCATAACCCCTGATTTTCAGTCATTCCCGGTTGATGAGGTTCGAGGCTAAACGATACCTTTATAGCACATATTCCTTAGAATGCCCATCGTCCACCTGACGATGTCACGAAAGCATTCGTCCATACAAGTCCGTCCCGGGTCCGAACGGAACCGAAGGCACTATTCCTACTACATCCATTTTGGAAATATCCTCAGGATTAGTAGCGACTAGCCCTTGCACTTCACTGCTCCATCTTCGACTCCGAAATCGTTACACGAAACGTACAAACTGAATCGAAGTGGTATTCGAGTCTCCAGACCTAGAATCCCGGTATACGGAAACCCGATCCCGGTCTCTTCGAAACGATCAGCGCATTTGGCCAATATTGATAGTCGGTTGTTTAACTATCAATTAACATCCATAACAACCATCAACAATAAATAATTTCTCCGAATTATTTATATACCTTAAAATATCTTCACAAGATATTATTTCCATTTCAATCCCCATTGGAAACAATTTCAAACTATATTTCTTCCACGGGATAATTTTCCATATATTTATTTTCACTGGAATACCAAGTACAAAACCATTTTAGATTTTTAAAATAAATTTTATACCACTTTATTATAAATATACTTTATAAAACACCTTTTGAAAACTACTTTAAATACTTAAGTTAAAATATATTTTTAAAATAAAACCATTTTAAAATATAAACAAATTTTCCCTTAAAACATTTTACCCAATTACTTTTATATTTACTAAAATAATAGATTTGAAAAATTACTTACTTAAGAAAATTTACATTTGGAAATAATAGATTTCTTAACCTGGTTTTAAAATAACAATAAATCTTTTAACAAATATTTAAAATTGCTTTTAAAACCAAAGGTACTTGGCTATCCAGAAAATACTTCTCTTCCACTTCTTTTAAAAATAAATCATTATTTATTCTTAAACCAATTCTCCTTCCTTTATAAATTCCCATCCTGAATTTATATTTAAAATGCCCACCGACATTTATTTCACTTTATAAATCCAGTTTATAAATTTCCAAATTCTCATTTCTCTTTAAATTTCAAATTCCAAACATTTACATCAATTCAGCAATTGATTTCAAATTTGCTTTACTTTGGGATAAAATTTCCTTGTTTACTTTATTTATTTCAAATACCATACCCTTTTAAATTTTATTTCTCATTTGTGAATTTAAAACCCCCTTTTAACTGAAAAATACCTATTTTAAATTCCCAACATTCCTTATTTACACTTTTAATTAAATTAAAATATTAAATTAAAAGTAATTCCTTTATTTCTCTAAAACGATATTACTTGAGTTTTCTAATCTTTATTTCTCCTCCGTAAATTTAAATTTCTTTTTCCTATATTTACTAAAATTCCAATTCTCTTTATTTTATCTTATTTCAATTCACTTTTAAATTTACTTAAATTTTATTCTTTATTTTCTTCAAAAATTCAATTCCATAGATTTTCAAAATTTATTATACTGGGAATTCAATCAACCCTAACATCCAATATCAAATCATCACAGGATATCAATATTCAGAACACAGAATATAAAAATAAATTTTGAGGAATCCAGTTGGATCCCTCCAACCTGTTTCCCTGCATCCACAGACGTTAGCACAATACCAATTCCACTTCGAGGTGGAATATCGCGGTATATGGGTTTTATAATAAAATCATCCGCTATTATGCGGCGCATAGGATCTCATCCGCTATATAATGCGGGAATATCAACAACTCCAATATATACATATGCCAATATGTATATACTGCTATATACTACTATATATAGTATCACATCAAACCAAATCAATCATTCAATCTATTATTTAAATTTAACCATTAAATTTAAATTAAAATTCAACTGAGTGAGATTAACTCACCTTTGATTATTGTTTGCAATCCACTTCCTTTCCGACTTGCTTCCTTCATAATTTACGACCTTGAATAAATATTATTCAGTTTATTAACAGTTGAATTAATCGAATGATAAATTACCGCTTAGTAAATTTGATTAACTAATTATTCCCTTTATACTAAATCTTTCCTGGAAAAATAAATTTTAAGTTTACAAAAATAATTAAAATCGGTTAATTTAAACCGGACTATTAAATCTAGAATGTATGTTTATTTTCTTGAGACTACATACATATATCCTTAAAAAAAAAATTCTAAATAGGTTTAAAAATCCTATTTATTTATTTTTGTTTTTATATAACTTTACAACATTTTAAAATTCAAACTTTATAAATACAAAATAATTCTCTATTTCCATATATACATTCTAAAAATCTAGTTTCTATAAACTCTATAACAATTTAAAATTCCTATATTCATAAAAAAAAATCGTATATATGTATATAATTTTCCCGTACATATATATTGAAAATACTTTGCTAAAATGTATATTTCACTGTAAATAATTACTTCCTTCAGTATATAAATCTGCACTTATGTATATATATATTTAAGAAAAATAATACCTCACTGCGAACAGGAAATCAAACCGTATATATCTATATTTTATAGAACTCGACCTTGCTGCTTATAAAATTAACAAAACCAAAATTACAGAAATTAAGTTAGACAATGCAGCAAAGTACCTCACTGCCTATCCTCCCTCGCGAGCACGCGTACTAACACACGATTCTCCGACCAAATCCCAAGTCGAGTCACCACAGTACTCCACGCCCAAATTCCCATTCCTAAGATGCATATACTTCGAACTCGAACCTCCCCTGAAGTCACGACTGCTACCAACCTGGTCACCACCGAACAAAGGTCGGACCTAGCTAGGAGGCGTCATACCCTGCTCGAATGCCCTCTACGTACGCACGCGATCCCCTCTCTTACCCCAGTCGAGTCGCGATCAACTCGATCGCGAGATCTAAATAATCCTCCCATTTTCTCTTCTTTTTTTTCCTCTGCCATTCGATTTCGAACAAACAAGGGAAGAGGGAATTTGATTCCACTTTGATTTTTCGAACGAAAGTGGTTTGCGTTGGTAAATAAATTCGATTCATTGAAATAGGAATTGGAGGAGGAGGGAAAGGATAACGTCGAGTGCCATTTTTTTCTTTCTCTTTTTATTAAGCTGAGTGTTTTTCTTTTGTTGGATGAAGAGAGTATGTCGGCTATCCCAAAGAGACGTTCGCGTGTTACAGAAGCTAAAGAAACGTACGATTGAAAAGGGACTCAACTGTACCTGATTTAGCCAATATATATTTTATTAAAGTGAATTCTCGATATGTATATCAGCGCGTTATTATACCGTACGATCACAAAACAACTCCACTCACCATGAAATTTGAAACCCGATAATAAAACACTATTACGGCTTCAATGGAACTGGTTTCGTCGAAATCCGAGACTGTCCCTCGAAAGGCTATTTTTAAATTAAATTTAAACAGTATATTTTTAAAACCGAACAAATCATCTTCAAATTCGATTTCAACACTTCTATTATTTCCAGTATCATTTATATGAATTTTACGAGCTTTCAAAATATTTTTAATTAGCTTAGAATACCAGATTTACTATTTTGTCCAACTTCAAATAATTTAATTTAATAATTAAATTACTCAATAAACAGCGATATTTGAAATTTAAGTAAATAATTAACCTCTGAATATTTAAAATTAATTAAATATTCTAATTTCAAATATACAAAAATTCCGGGTCGTCACACCTAGCTTCCGACCTAACCTTGCCCTCGATCTCAACTCCGTTCGTCGGAAATTGAGAATAGTACCAATTTCGATCATCTAAGAAAATCACGGCAAATACTAATCTATAAATCATGAAATGTATGTTAAAATTCGTGATTTTCCATCACAAATACATTCATGTAATTTAGACTAGAAATTAAGATTATTGATTTTTAACAGATATTTATATTTTACTGTTATTTCCATTTTAAAAATTATCTGTTGAATTTAAAACCTTGAAACTATTTTTAAAATTTTCAACATACTTCAACAAACAACTTTTATTCAAATATCAAAGCCAAATTTTGATTGGATTGGGAGATTTTGAAATTTTAAAATCAAGCCAAAGCCTGAAACAAGAACAGAGGCAAATGTATACAAGTATCATCACATTCTCAACCATACATATACATGCATTCACATCAGATCCATATGAACATTTTTTAATCTATGTTATAGCAACATCTACTACTGATATTCAATTATAATTATCAGATTTAAACAGTTTTTAAAATAGCATTTACTCACTGTTAAACAGAGGAAGCCTGAGATGATTAAAACTGGAAGTTGCTAATCTTTTGAAACTAGAAACTGAAATTTATCTTGCCTCTAAACTTGATTGCTTCATATTTGAATTGAGAAAAATTTCGTTTGCTGGTTTGTTTTTAAGTTACAGGTTTTTACTTTTCTTTGTTTTTAGAATATGAAGATAGGAAAAAGGAAATGAAGAGAAAAGGTATAAGTTTATATAAGTTAAATTAGGTTTTATTAAAAATAAAAGAAAATTAAAATACAAGTGACACTTGTCTTTTACCACACTTAATTCATTTACACTTGTTATTAAAGTGAATTATAAGCCAACACATGTAATTTGCATGAATTAATTAGTTTTTAAATGGTTTAAAGCTTTTATAATTAATTTCCTAATAAATAAATACATATCTTAATTTATATAAATAAAATCCTTTAAAGAATTTAAAATAAAAACTAATTATATCCTAAATAAAATCATGTAAAATATTTAATCCATTTTTAAATGCTAATATAAAACTTTTGTATTTAATTTACTATTAAATAAATACTTTCTAAATTTATATAAATAAATTCCTTTAAGGAAAATAATATAAAACAAATCTTATTCAAATAAAAACTTTATTTGTACATTTTATCCAAAATATTCTTAAGATATACATCTTTTAAATTCCAAATTTAAATCCAAATTCAAATTCAATTTCACTTTTAAAATCCAACTTGAAAATCAACTCAAAAGTATATATATTTAAACAAACGCAAATTAAATTTGTAAATAATAATTCTATTTAAAATCTATTTATATATATAAAATCAAAACATTATTATTATTGTTTGAAAATAACAATTTTACCCATTTTAAATAATTTATAAAGGGGATTATCACATTTTAAATTGCTTGAAATTCCGGGATATCACATACGGGATCGGGATGACCTACGCGGAATCATAAGAAACAAGTGTTAGAATACATTTATCGCTTGTTGAAAGCAAAGGCCCTTTGGACTTTGAAGGGAAAGTTATGTACCCGTCTCTGGTTGACTCTCGATTGTTCGGGGAGTTTCGCCTTCTGGGATAGGAGATAGAACATGAATACCAAGATCAGGATCTTCTGGGTCGTAGCCAATGTGTTTTTCGAAGGGGTCAAGTGGTAGGCGATTAGTCGGTTGAGTAGGGGGAGGAACTGTAGACTCGGCTCCGGATGGGCCCGCAATGTCATTTTTTCCTTTCGGTGAGGAGGAGTCTCTGCTGTAGAGAGCCTTCGATGCAGACAAGTCTAAAGGCTCATTCCCCCGGAGAAATTCATTCACTAAAGCTTCTTCGTCAACCTCTTCAGTCCCCGACTCAGCCTTTTTGATCCTTATCAAAGTCTCCCATGCTTCGGCCAAAGATTCGAGGTAACCCTCACCGAGAAATGTTAAGTCACGATGCATGAGGACTCGAGCGTTGTACTCGGCTATAAGCGGATCGAATTAGCATCTGATCTCCTCCCTAGCAGCTTCGGCGGCCGCCTCAAGGTGAGAGTCCATCTCCGTAAATGCTATTCTTTTGCCCTCTTCGTGGGGTTCATCCTTCAGCATCTCAGCCTAGGAGAGTTCTTCATCGAGCTTTGTCTTCAGGAGTCGAGTAGCGACAATCTCATCGCAGTAACGTTGCGACTCCTCTTGAGCAGCAACCTTTTCTTTTTTCTCTTTGAGAAATAGCTCTTCCAGCTCTTTGACTCATTGAGCGAACGCGTCTCTATCCTTTTGAACGAAGTCTTTCTCTAAAGCTAATGCGCCACAACGTTGGACAGCTTTATCGATCTCCTTCTTGTGTGTGGCCTCCAGGCGACTGACTGGCTCTGCAGTATCATTAGCGTTCTTCTGGGCGGCCTCAAGTTTAGATTTATACGTGGAAAGCTCTTTATCTTGGGCCCTAATGATGTCTTTGTCATGGATGGCCTCGAGCTTCAGACGATCGATTTCATGTTGGCGTTCCATAGAAACTTCAAAACTTTTTCTACCAAGTGAACAAATGCGTCGTGTTGGACATAAACATCATTGGTGCAAGCAAGGGCACTCTGCTTAACATTCCCTGGAATAGGATGGATGGAAGAAATTTTAGTCCGTCAAAACATATTTTTGGGAATGTCGCTTTAAGCTCGACAAGTTTCTCCGCTATCGACGGATCAGATGCAGGAGTAGAGGAGGTTTGCTTTGTCGAAACTACAGACTTCTTATGAACCTCCCAGGACTGCCTAGTACTTGAGGAACCTGACTGTTGGTCGTGAGGAGTTTTAGATGGTGGTCCCCTTTAACCTGATTTCTGCCTGCCTTGATCCAGTGGAGGTGGGGGATCATTGGAGTACGATGAGTGACTGTGAATTTTCCTTCGAGAAGATGAATCTCGAGAGCGATAATCTCTGTCGCTGTCGTCACCTCTATCTCGGCGTTTTCCATATCCAGAGTCTCGGCCGGAAAGATGGAAAATGGAAGAGCCATGAAGGCGGTCGAATCCGTGAGAGCGTCCCATATCACCTGCGCAGTAGTTAAGTGATGACAAGTTAGCAAAAATGGCATGACGGCTAAAGTTTAAGTGCAGGGTGAAGTGCGAGTGTTCGTGTTTGTCCTAGTGTTTCCCCCCGACGGACCGGTTTCTTTAGCTCTACTTATCAGAGTTCTTTCTCCTTGGTGATGGCCTTGAATGCCTTCACTGCCTTTCACCAGCGAATGAAGTTTTATGGCTTTCGGGTCGTCGAAACCCTAGTTAAGCAAATCATCGGGAATTGTAAGGTCAGACAAGCCTTTCAATGAACTCTCTAAATGTTGAGGAGAAGGCTCCCTCTCTACTGGAATGATTATGACCTTTGAGGTTCTGCCCATTGTCTTTTTCCTCAATTTGTAAGCCAGTTTCTTCTCTCTCTTTGAAGGAGGAGGCGTTACTTCAATATCGTGTACCTCAACCACCGGTTCTAGAGTGGGACTAACATTCTCACCTGGTGCTTCAGACACCTTAGTTTCTCTAATCTCGCCCTCCTCAGGTGTATCGAGGGCACCATGTGATGAAGCCCCAGCTTGCCTTTTGCCTTTATCAAAGGCAGGTCCAGTCGAAGTGGCGCCGTAAAGAAGACTTATTCGGCGACCTTCCGCCAGCAGCCCAAATTTCGAGAGCGACTCATTGGAATGATGGATTTGATGTCCCTGTCTCCCGCGAGTACAACTCAAATAGCTTTGACTGCCTCAGAATACCCGGAGCCTTCGGGACGCGGGCTGATACCTATAGAAAATCGAGAAAAGGTTTAGAAAGAATGCACTTCTTGACTGGTACGACTACTGATCTAGGAAAGGAACTTACTCCCTTCCAGCCATCTCCTCGCGAAACCGGGGGGCAGCGCACGTAAAACCACTCTTGCTTATATTGGGCGAATTTGCTCCACGCCCCTGTAAGGATTTGGCACTTGCTATGTGGGTTGAGGAATACGAAGGATGGGCTGTCGGACCGCCTCTTGAAATGGTAAATGTAGCGGATATCGCCAGGAGTCGGAAGCCTGAATAGAATGCTCATGAAGAGAATGCACGTGCCATATAAAAATGCGTGACTTTTAGGATGTAACTGCGCTGGGGCGATCTCCATATATTGCAGCACGTCGCGGAGGAAGGAGTAGAATGGTGGCACGCTACCAACCCAGCACATAAATTTATTGCAGGCAGTATATCCGGTTGGGGGCAGGTGGGGACGATCTTGCCCTGATGGGACCAGTACATCGTCAAAAGTAATTCCATGTATCGAACATAGTCGACGAAGGGCGCTTTCATTAATTCTCGAAGCTTGAGAATCGACCGGATTGTCTAGAAAGAACGATGAATCTAGGGCATTGGGAGCCAGGTCAACAGATGCGATCGTTGGACTTGGGATATTTTGTGCAGGAGCGGTCAATGGATTCAAAGTTTCCACTACTTCTTGTCGAGAACTTGGCCCGGGTTTATCTGAGACTGTGGCGGAGCTTGACATTCTAGACATCTTCAATGAATGTTGAATTTTATTAAACACCTGTTGGAACTATACTTGTAAGACAATCAATATTAGACATAACGACAAAGGTGCTCCCCCGTGTGGTGTGTAGACTAGTGCAATCGTTCGATTATAAGTGTAAAAGAATTAAAAGTCATAAAGCTGATAAAATAAAATTAAGCATTGAATTGTCATCTTCGAAGACCATCATCGCTGGCCGTCTCCGAGAGCCTGCCCTATGATGGTTTCAGTTTTGAACTCGGACATTGGCACTATGTGTTGAAGGCTATTATTTGTTTTTATCGAGTTAAATCAGATTTATAGTTGTTGAAATCAGGTAGTTATCAGTCCGGATTAGTTCGATATGCTTGTTTGCTTAAGTCCTTGTCTTTGTTTATTGTCATATGATTAGGCGTGGGAAGTAAGTGAATTTGACATAAGTTGTATTCAAGTTGGGACGAATTTGACTAAAGCTGCCTACGTCAGGGCTCAATGCCGAGCGGCACTCAAAACATACGAACAAACTTCCATCTAAACCAGACACGCCGACCCACTCGCTCACCACCGCCTCATTTCCTCAAATCACCCAACTAGACTCACTCCCTCTATCTCTCCCTCTCTCTAGACCGAGGGATACACCCAATAGTGATTTGACTACCGACCTAACTTCCTACCAGGTCATGCTCCCCTACGAGAATTCCTGGATTATCATACGAGCGTCTTCCTCGTTCGGTATGCCGAACCACACTCCCCTTCGCCGCTTCGACCTACCCTGCTACTAAAACTCCTAACAACTCAACATCGCCGCGACTAGGTCGCCGACTGTCCTCCCTCGATTGTGTCATAGGTCGAATGCTACAGGCCTACAACGATTTCCATGACTACTTCTCTTAATAATCTATTCTACTACCATTGCGACCGAGTCGAACATCTAACCTAGAGCGCGCTCCTACCTCCGATTCCTCCTTCCGTTTGCTGCTTCCCGCTAAATCCTATCTAGGAACCCACGTATTCAGACCTTAAACAAGATTCCGATCTAAGGGAGATGAATTAAAGAGGGAATCCGTACCTATAAAGGAAATTGGAAGTCGGTTGAAATTATGGGGCTTCGAGCAGAAGTTTGCTCAGGTTTAAGGATACTTGAAGTATCGAGGTAGGAGATATAGCTTCGAAGGGAAGAGGTAGCCGAAGTTTGGGAGAAGATAATTCACAATATCCGGTGGTGTTGAAGTGTGAGTGAAGAGAAGAAAAGGAGAAGTGTTGATTTTTATATAAGGAAGGGGGGTTAATAGGCGCTAACCAGTGGACCCAGTCAAGGTATCTCACTGTTTCGGAGAATAGGGGTACCGAGCGGCCATGAGTATGCCGAACAGATGGCTTGGCATGTGTATGTCGACCGGACCACACTGGAGATGGTAGCACAATAGAGAAGCGAATTCCACCTGGTGGGAGGAGAAGAGTGGGAAACATGTTTGGCCTATGATTCAAAGCATATCGTGATTGATTCTCACGATACGCTTTGGGGGGCAAATGTTACCCGGTTGATTGGCCCGGTTACTTGAGGCATTATCGAGTTTCTTGGTTAGCTCAAAGTGAAGTATGGTCCGTTGAGAGATTGGCTTGACTTGAGAGGTTAGGCAAAATGTCGTTCGGCATGCATGCCTCCTTCGGCATATGAATGCTGTTCGGCCTGGATATGTGGCTCGGTGTATGAGGGCCGTTCGGCATGCATGCCTTACTCGGCATTTGAATGCCGTTCGGCCTGGATATATGGCTCGGCGAATGAGTGCCGTTCGGCATGAGTGTCTCGCTCGGCATGTGAGTGCCGTTCGGCCTGGATATGTGGCTCAGCCTGGATGTCGTTCGACATAAATGTGTGGTTCGGTCTAGGCATTTTGGTTCAGCTTGATGCCGTTCAGCTTTAAGGGGAGGGTCAGTACTCAACCTTGAGTGAGGGTGTCGTCGCTAGGCATACCTCACTTGGCAAGCATCGCTCGGAAAAGTGAGGCTTTCGGCATGGTTTCGCTTCAAGTCAACCCACCATTTGCTTCGAGTACTTTGAAGTCTTATTCGAGTCACTTGCTAGGATGATCATCGGTCAGCCACGATAGCTCGTAGTTCCTGGATCGGCCGATTGTCGTTCGGAATTTCTCGACCGGCATTTCTCGTTCGGCATTCCTGGCTCGGTGCGTAGGAGTCACTTACTATGGGATGAAGTACTTTGTTCCTGGGCCCGCGAAGGAAGTCCGGCCTATCTTCGCCTATAAATAGAGGGGAAAGGGCACAGTGAGAGGGACCTTTTTTGGGGAACTCCGGGGAGACTCTGCCATTTTCAAGGCTCGTTTATTTTCTATTCAAACTTGTATTCAAGTTGTTGGTGTACGGATTGTATCTGTATTCAATTATTTGAAAACGCAATAAAGATTAAACTCAAAGTGGACGTAGGCATTACGTCGAACCACTATAAATCCGGTGTTCTAGTTTCTGCAGTTAATTTTGCATACATTCCTCTATTTCAATTTTCTATCTTCATTAATCTCTCTACACAAATCTCTCTTTGGGTGTTAGTGACCAATTTTGGTGCTAACACATATCGATTTACCAGTCTAAATTTTTTTAAATTCTTTTAAAATGTGTTTCCTTTCAAATAAAATCTTACTACTAATTTATTATAACTATACTTAGTATACTAAGCAGAAAAGCATATCTTCATTCGTGATTTCAACTTTTCTAATGTTGTTTTTACTTCTCGTACTCTATTTCTTTTACGATACTAATTTTATGTCTTTAAGAAATTAATAGAATGAATTTAGAATGTTAGAATAAGGCTCTATTTATAGATTTCTTCATTTAATAAGATTGCGCCACATCACATGACACTTGCCATATAAATAGATAGTGACATACATGCAAAATGACACATGTCATTACACTTGTTCTTTAATAAAAGCATTTTTACATGCATAATGCCAAGTGTCCTTAAACATTTTTTTTCATTATTTTTCTTTATGTTTTTTATTTACTTTAATTATATTAACTACTATAAAAAATTGGGTCAAAAATCAATTACTTACATGTTAAAATCTAGTCGTAATATTTGTGCAAAATCATGTTAAAAAGGCCCAGAACTTTAGATAACATTTCTGAAATGCTGTCTTTGCTTCTGTTAACGTTTTTTAAGCACTACAAATTCGTTTTTATAGCATTACTGTGCTATAAAACGCTGTAGTGTTTCAGAAACTTTTCACAGCATCTGTTAAATGCTGCAGTATCTGTTTTATAATGTTTTGAATATATTTTAGTGCAAAAACTTTTTATAGCATTCTGTAAATGTTGTCTTTTCTATTTGAAACTTTAAACTATGTAAAAATGATATTTAAATTAAGTATTTTTCTCTATTCTTTTTAGAGTTATTTTCTAACTTATATTAGAATATTTTAAAATTAATTTCATGTTTAAATATTTTTTAATAATTAACTAAATTTTTTAATGTAAGAGGCTTTAATATAACACATGTTTATTTTAGTTTTTCAATCTTTGTTACTTTATTTAATATTTCATTATGATATTTTAAAAGGTGTTTAAGCATGTTTTTAAATATTTTAATCAATAATAATTTAATATATAGGTTTTAATTAGTAAGTTAAGTATTTTATAAACATGGAAGTTTGGATTCTTAAAAAAACAATTAAGTTAAAAAAATTTATTTTAAAGAAATTAAATAAGGAGGGTATTAATTTAAAAAAAACCATATTGATCATATATATAGTTTAAATCCATATTTCTTAGCAATTTGATTTGATATTGAGTTTGATTACTACCTTTCATGAATATGTTATAGTTTTAATATCATTTATTACCTTTAAACTTTGTCTTTACTACTCTTTCAGTCCCATTCATTAGTTTCCTTAACCTAAGTCTAGTAATTGGTGTGTATTACCTTTGTTTGGTTGAAGTGATTTATAATAAATAGTTTGATATATGTATACATACATACTTACATACATACATACATACATATATATATATATATGTATGTATGTATGTATGTATGTATGTATGTATATATGCTTGTCAATTAGATATTACTTATCACTCATGTTTATCTTATAATCTGAATATCTCTTACCATAGTATATATATCATCATATCATTCTGCATATTATTATACTTCGTTGTCATTTTATTTCATATCACATATCATTATGCATCCTATTTCATATCACATTTCATTGCATATTGCAACATAAATTACAATGCATTAAATATCATAATCATTTGCATCATAAGTTGCACTTCATTCTGCATATCATCTCATGCTACATTGCATATGTCATACATTTCATACTGCATTACAAACTACATATTGCATACATGTACACATAACAAGTGTATTTTATTTAGGGGGACTTTATATTATTGTCTTATAGTATAGGGTTATTAATTTTTGATTTGTTTGGCTTGATTGAATTGATTGAATTGTTTGACTTGATTGACTTGATTGACTTGTTTGACTTGATTGATTTGTTTGACTTGTTTAACATGATTGGATTTGATGTGTGTGTTGATTGGACTGTCTGAAATATACTTATACATATTTATGTATTTTATAATTATAATATAATTATGTTAATGTCTTTCACATTCCATTTACTATACTTTGTTCTAGTATTAGTTTAAGGGGGAGTTTTATGGTTTTAGGATGGTTTTGTTGATGACACAGGGGGAGAATTATAAAATAGGATGGTTAGGCATAGATTAAGGGGGAGTTAGTAGATTAAGGGGGAGTTTTTAGATTAAGGGGGAGTTAGTAGATTAAGGGGGTGTTTTTAGATTAAGGGGGAGTTAGAGCAGAGTAAGAATAGAGTTAGAGTATATTTTATAAACAAAGGTTGTCATCATCAAAACGGGGGAGATTTTTAGTTCTTGAAATGATGGTTTTGATGACAACAACCTTAGGACTTGTTGTAAAATATAAATACTAACGTTATGGTTTAGATATATATGTATATGCAGAATATAAACATGCATGTACCAAGAATGAAGACTGTACTGTATAGAGATACAAGACTGATGAATTTAAAGATCGAAGATATCAAGATTGAAGACTCATGAGTATCAAGAAATCAAGTTATCAAGAGTTCAAGATTTCAATCAGTACAAGATAATGTAGTCAATCTAGAATTATGTTCAAACTTCTTGAAAGCACTTACATCTTTATTCAAAATTTATTCGTGGAATGGAATCCATTTCGAGCCTGTTAAAGGGATGGAACCCTAGTGGGATGGAACCCACGACAATATCTAGTGGAACATATTGTGGTCCTATTTTGATATCCACTAATTTTATAAAAATGTTTTTCAAAAATATATCTCTTGTTTTTTAAAATGTTTTCAAAACTTTCTTTTCAAAAAGACATCTCTTTTGTTTGAAATATTTTAGCTTCAAAACTATTTTTATCATTTTTTATATTTTGATTTCAAAATTGTCCTTGTTTTTAAATCATCTCTTGTTTTAAATATTTAGCTTTAGACTATTTATATACTCAGATTTTCAATCACTTTATAGATTAAGATTATATATATTAAAAATTATTTTCTAAACTCTTTTATATGTTTAAACTATATTCAAATATATTTACAATGTTTAGAAATTGTTTTGACAAATTATAGAAACCAATTTTAATAAGAAAATCAAAACAGCAGTTTTGTCTTGAACATGTCGACATCCCTCAACCCCCCCATGTCGACATGGTATAACGACCCGCTATTTTGGACCATTCGCATCCGCACATGTCAGACTTGAATAATTCAAAATACCGCGTTGTTAATTTAAATTTGGCAAAACTGAACATATACAGTAAATAAATAATCATAGATCACAGACACAGAGTAATAAATGCAGCGGAAATAAAAGAGATAGTAGTTCATGAAGCTACTATATAAATATATAAGTTACATCATAGTTAAACCAGATACAACGGAAGAGTAACACGATACATCAGATACAAATCAGAATACATCACTGGAATCATCGAATACTGAAAGCAAAATAGATGGCTGGATCTTCAAGCAAAGCTCCAACTCCAAAGGTGAGTCTCGAATACTAGTACACTCAGTCTGACCCGAGCGTAAAGCAAAACACAAAACACTCGAGTCAGGATTAACATTCTTATATCAATAAATCCAACTCAAGTGAAATAGCAATTGAAATACAAGTAACTCAAAGGATGTTTGGAATAACCATCCTTTAAGGATCCGTTAAACTATCTACTATGTAGTAGTGTACGATAAGTAGATAATGCCTATCAGTAATATAAGATATCAAAATAGTGTTAAGGCGTTACCATTATCCCCCTTAACACATTTTATATAAGCGTCATAGTCTATACAGCACTGTAAACTCCACCATAAACTAGTGGGATATCAGGGAGTACTCCATAGGTATAACACAAAACAAATCGTAGTGGTCGCGTATATAGGAATCCAAGTATGACAAGGCACATGAGGCAATACCCAAGGTAGTGAAACTACCGTTTGCCTGATCCGGACTGGTGAAAACGCATCGCCGCAGCAATCGCAACACCGCGAAACAACACTCCCAAATCAAGGGTGCACCAATCGACAACAAGTAATGAGTAGTTTTCGAAGAAGTGTGTTCGCTCGAGGTAGCTAACCCCCATTTGGCCCGGCACGGCTCCTGTTTTAGTCATTTCCAATTTGACACAAGTGTCAAGGCTATCCATTATCGTTCTCTTTCTTCAGTCCTCACGTACATCATTCGAACCACTTCATTCTGGATCACACTTCGCATATAGTTATTAAAGTGGTTTTCGGTTTAGACAGAGAGTATGTCTTTAACTGATTCCGGTCTCTTTAATAACTTTCGTAATTATTACACCGATTGGTCATTTCTATATTTCAAAACCAAATCAATTACAATTACAATTAGAATTTACAAATCAACATTTTATTTGTCTTTCTAAACCAATTTCCAAAATTTACATTTCAAAACTCCCAATTTACCATTTCAAAATCTTATAATTCAAATTTCAAATTTTATTTAAAACAATTCAAATATTGATTTAAGTTCGTATATAAGTTTCATTCCGAAATCCTTTAAATAAATTTAAATTCATTTATCAATTTCATTCAATATTCGTTAAGTAAATTTATCCTTCAAATCAATTTCTATTTAACTTCCAATTTATTAAATCAATTATTTAAGTTCAACTCCATTTTATCAAAACTTACAATAGCATTAAATTAAATTCATCAAATCCAATTCTTTACATTTCAAGTCTTACATAAATTTCAATAAACACATTTTATTTCTTGTTAAAGAAAATTCAATTTTACTTATTTGTTTACTTAGTTACAATTTCAAAACTCAATTTATAAAGAAACTTAATTTCACTTATTCAAGAAGTTCAATTTCACTTAACAAAGAATTCAATTTAATTTAATTATTAAATAATTCAATCTCATTAAATTAATAAATAATTTCAAAACTTAATTCAATCATTTCTTAAATTAAACAACATTCTTTCATCAATTTCTTATTAATATTTTATTTCATATTATTAAATATTCACATTTTAAATTTCATTAAAATTCAATTTCCAACTTCGTTTCAAAACCATATTATTTATCCAAATAAAATCTTCATTTTATTTTTTTAAATCAAATTATTGACCAATCGGTTTTTATTTAATTCTCTATCCTAGGTCAAAGTTTATTTGGGTATTTATCATTTCAACCCGATTCCAATTTAATTCAAAATCAAAGCATAACAAAGGGAACTTGCAGTGTGATAACTGGGATGGTGTCAAAGTAAATAAACAAGCAATAACAACAATCAATATCAATTCAATAATTAATTCAAATAATCCCGAAATAATCGTATTAATTTACATTGTTGTTTGTGCAAATTAATATAATTATTTCTAGAATCTACACTATCATTTCATGTAGATTAAAGATTATTACAATAATATTTATACGGTTCTTCACTTGATATCCATTATTCAATTCCATACTACATAAATTTTCCAACATACATTAAATGGTTCAAGGTGTATTTAACCAAATTTCTACGTGTCAACTAGTTTAACATTTAAAGGGGGTCATATTATACAAAATTTAACTAATCAAATTCAACATATAGATTCAATTTAAATGGTTAACTATCATATATCAATTCAATTGCATAATATTTATCATTTTAACATTAACAATTTAACGTCCAATATAAACATCAACAATCAATCAATTATCAGCCAAACTGAATTATCATCACATAAATAATTAATAGATAATGGTGTCAGATGTCACAGGTGAACTGATACAGGTAATAGCATACATATAACAGTGTAAATAACTGACAGTAGCATATTTCAATTGTCGTTTCAATTGAAATCAAATTTAATAAATAAAAGAACGTTAATCGTGAGTGAGTGCTCACCTTTCGAGGCTAGAGAAATTTGATAACAAAGTGGGTTACGAATCCAAACCGCGCATTCCAAAGCAAAGCAAGATGGACATGATTTCGACGAACAAAGCTGATATATCGATATTGGTGAAAACACGTCAGAATCAACCCGATAGAAGCAATAATGATATATATCTATATAGTGATATTATTTCCATGGAAATCAATTTTTTTTTATTAAAGACGAATAATAATATATATATATATATATATATATTAATACTTAAAAATCATTGTTCTTACAACATATATACTAACAGGCTACCATGTAAAATTTATTTTAAAATTCACTCAGAGCTTTACATAAATACATACCAAATGAGACTTGTATAAATATATATATATATTACTTGTAACTGAAACGAACTTACCTCAAAGACAAACTATATAAATAAAGAAAGTTGTAAAATAAGCTAACAGCTGTATATAACTTGATATACATATTTAACATAAACAAAGGCACTACATATCAAACAATAAACTATATAAAATAAGCTAACCGACTAAAGTTATAATATATACAACTTAACTATAAAACTCTTTTATATCAACTAATATCAAATATACATTAGACACTACATATGATCTTATACATACGACAGCAAGAACGCATATATATATAGATTACTATGTACTGACACAAACTAACAAAACCAAATACATATATTTATACTATTAACAATTGATTTAGAATACTGTAATAGAGGAGATATATGTTACGTACAAACTACACTGATAACATGTGATATCCCGGAATTTCGAGGAGTTTAAAATGTGATAATCTCTTAATTTAAATTATTTAAAATTGATAAAATTGTTATTTCAAATATAAATAACCAAATAATAATATAATGTTTTAATTATGGTATAGATTAATTTTAATAAGAATAATTATTTAAATTGTATTATTTTATAAATTTGATTTTAAATAGACTTATCATTTTCAAATTTAATAAGTATTGTTTAAATATGTATATATATGTCTTGAGTTGTTTTTAAATGAAATAGTTAATTTCAAACTTAATAATGTTTTTATTTAAAAATATAAATATTGAGTTGATTTTTAAATAGGATTTTTAAAGTAAAATTTGGATTCAAATCTGGATTTAAATTTGAATCTTTAAAAGATAATTATTTTAATATATCTGGGTATAAGAATATATGAACAAGACTTTTATTTAAAATAAGACTTTTGTTTTATTTTTGTCTTCCTTAAAGAGATTTTGTATATAAATTTAGAAAGTATTTATTTAATAGTAAATAAATACAAAAGATATGTTTACACTTAAAAATGAATTAAATATATTGTATATGATTTTATTAGAATAAATGAGTTTTATTTTATTTTCTTTTAAAGATTTCATTTATGTATATTATAGAAAAGTATTTATTTAATAAGATATGTATTTATCTATTTAGGAAATTAATATAAAAGTCTTTTAAACTCTTTTTAAAAATAATATGAAATTATATAATAACAAGTGTTAATAAATTAAGTCATGTTAGTAATATGTGTAAGGTAATTAAACAATGTATGTGACAAGTGTCAACCATTTGTTCTATTTTCTTTAAATTTTTATTAAATCTAAATTAACTATATAAATTTCTATCTTTCCATTCTCTTTTCTTTTCTAATCTCATTTTCTTCAAAGACCAAAACTAAAAACCAGAAAACATATCAAACCGTAATCATCCTCAAACCAAACTGAAATATTCTCAAAATCAAAACTGAAATCATTTCCAGTTCAAAACCTGTAATCTGAAATCATCTCCAACCCAAAACTGGAAAGATTCTCTTAAACCAAGAATCTCAAAACTAAATTCATCTGCAAAAGCTTGATTCTCAAATTCAAAGACCTGAAACCATTATTTCTTAAACCTGGAATATTCAAAAACCTGTAATCTACCAAAAGCCTGGCTTAATTCTTAAGTTCAAAAGATCTGTAACCATGTTCTTCAAGTCTGGATCCTTTCCAAGTGCATGCATTATAATTTGAGACAGAAGCAAGTGTCAAAAGCTTTTCAAATCTTTTAAAGGAATCAAAGCAAAGTTTTCAAAGTCCAAATTCCAGTTTTTCTTTCAAAGCTCCGTTCATCTGAAATAGGTGAGTAAACTGAAATTTAAAACAGTTTTAAATTTGTTGCATGTGGTAAATGTTGAAGTATAATTGTGATGTATGTTTGAATATATGTGTGCATGAATGTTCTAAGCTGAATGTATGTATTTATGTATCTGTTTGAAGTGTGCATGTTTGATTGCATATGTATACCTCTCTGTTCATAGTTCAGAGTTTAAAGTTATAATCAGAATTCAAAAATTTGGTCACCTGCTCTCTGTCAAGTTCTGTAATTCAAACAATATTTGTTTGTTTAATCTTAGTCTAAGTTTTTAAAAATAAAATTTAGTAAGGTAAGTTTAAAAATTACCTGGAAAAGGAAGTGACAGTAGGAAATTTAATATATGTTAAAATTCAAACTATATAATCTTGTGATTTTCTTTTAAAATTCTAAATACTTGTCTCAGATAATGATTTTTAAGAGCTAAAACATAATTTTTAAGATAGTATTGAACGAGATATCCAAGATTGTTTAGAAAATGGGTTTTTGGTCTTATCTGGAAATCAAGAAGTTTGGTATAAACGGATTTGTTTCTGGTGTTGGAATGGTGATGGTAGAATCATGGAAAAATGGTGAGAAGTGAATCAAAGCAGTGTGGCATTGGGAATTTTGAATTAGAGATTATAACCCTAGCTTTCTCTTTGATAAGAAATTGATCATCGCGACCCCTATAGATGATCGAGCTTTCTCAGATTTAGGGTAATGATTGATGGGGTGTGGAAGAGGATGTGGCCGGAGGTGAAGCCACTCTGGTGATCGAAGAATGTAGATTTGGGTGGTTCCCAGTATACGACATTGTTCCAGTTTCGAGTGCGGTGTTCGATTTTGATTTGGGGCTTCTGTAATTTGTTTGATGATCGGAATTAGGTTGGAAGATGATAGTCGACTTGCGCATGTGGTCGTGAGAGGTTGGAATTGGTGGCAGTGGGGGTGCATGTGCACGGAGGACATGGGTGTCAGCTGTTTTGGGAAGATGGGTTACTCGTGTTTGTTTCAGGTGAATTCGTGGGTTTTCTCGAAGGGTTATCGGGGAAGGAAGGCTTTTTGCTCGAAGTCGTTTCCAGGGTGATACGTGAGAGAAGAAGAGAAACTGTTAAAGTTTTTAACAGTTTAAAAATTTAACAAACAAGTTTTTAAAATTTTCGGGGAGGTCTCGAGTAGATTAGGAGCTGGCTCGGGTTTTTCTTCGTGTCGTTTGTGAGCTGAGTGAAAAACTGTTAGCAGTTTAATTTTCTTTAAATTCAAAACAGTTTTAAAATCTAAAATTTAATCTCTGTTTTAAATATAAGTTGCTGATGTATTGGTTTAGATTCAAATACACATGGGTTAAAACCCAAAGTAAGATGTTTAAGTCAGTTTTTAAATTTAAATAAAGATAGGATTTAAATTTAAAATAATCAAGTTAAAACAATTGTTTTGAAAATTCTTTCCTTTGAAATAAATGTTTTGACTAGATTTAATTTGTATAGTTGTTAACTTAAATAATATTAAGTTAAATTTTAAGTTGTTTCCAAACTTAATTTGAAAATAAAGTTAATTAATAAGGAAAGGTTTCATTTTAAAACTTAATTAAAGTTTGATAGTATATGAGATAAATAAAGAGTGATTTATTAAATTAATTGATGATTAATAATTAGAGATAAGTAATTGATGATTATTGATGTTAAAACTTAATTAATGATTTTAATTAAGTAATTTAATTACTAAGATTAAATGTTTTAATGATAATATTAAATCTCAAGGATAATTAGGATTTTTAAGAGTTGAAATTAATTAAGTTAATTAAGAAATTTAAGTTTAATTAATTTAATTAATTTTTGATAAGGATTAATGAAATGATTAAGGGTTAATTAAACTAGTAATTAAGAAGTACTTAATAAAGTTTTATTAAGTAATAATTAAGTTTTCTTAATTAATAATTAAGAAGTTATTAATCTAAAATTAAAGTTAATTTAGGATTAATTAACTGTTATTAAGGTGATTAATAATTGTGGTTTAATTAAGAATAATTACTTAATGTAATTAATAGAATAATTAAAGATGTAATTAGAAATCATTAGTTTATAATTAATTAATGATGTAATTAAGAGTTGATTAATTAAGATTAATTAATCAAATGATAATTAATTAATTATAATTAATTAAGGATTAAAGTAACTGATTATAATTAATTAATTAATGAAGTAATTAAAGGTTAATTACTGTATTGATTAAGAATAATTAATTTGTGAGATTAATTAAGGATAATTACTTAATTGTAATTAAAGTATAATTAATCAAGGTGATTAATTAAAATGGATAATTAGAGAAGATTAATTAATTTATTTGTAATTAATTAATGATTATATAAGTAAGATTTATAATGAAGTAATTAATTTAATTAATTTTAAATTAATTAAGAGATGAAGTAATTAATTTAATTCACTTTAAATTAATTAAAGATAGAGATAGTTAATTTAATTCATTTTAAATTAATTATGTTGTGATTAAGTAAATCATTGCTTATATAAGAATGGATGACATTGATTGTCTTGAATGGATGTAATCTCAGAAATGAGATAAGATGTTGTGTGATATGAATGATTGGTTGCATTATGATGATAATATAGATTAACTATTGTGATGTTGATATGGATTACCTATTTGGTTATGAATCATCTGTTTAATTGATAATGTGATTATCAGTTGTGAATTGTGAATTATCTATCTGTATGAATATAGATAAGTTAAATTGTTTAAACCTTTAAACAACTTGGCCTTAAAAGATACGTTTTGGATTTCGATGAGACCGGGATCGGGTTTCCGTATACCGGATTTCCAGGTCTGGAGACCCGAATACCACATCGATCCAAATTAACGATAGGTCGTGAATCTCAAGTGAAGATGAAGATTCAGAGTGCAAGGGTTATTGTCGTTAACTCTGAGGGTGATTCCAAAACGAGTGTAACGAGATAATGCCTTCGGTTTCGTTCGAACCCGGAACGAACTTGTATGGATTGAATGCTTTCAGCACATCGTCAGGCGGACGATGAGCATTCTAAGTGATATGTTCTGATTAAAGGTAATCGTAGCCTCAAGCCTCATCAACCGGGAATGGCTAAAACAGGGGAGGTGCAGCAAGGCTTCGTGGGTAGCACCCACTGAGAGCAAGATAGATCCCTGTCTAGAGGTCCCTTTTCTTTTATTCGGCTTAGTGTGTGGTTGGTCGCGCCAACTACGGGATTGTCTTGTTCGGGATTATCCAGTAAGGGATGGTTCCGGCTTTGTGTTGCAGAGGAGCGGGCGTACTCCTCGGTACGGTGATCTAGGCCACGTACTGTGACGGGCGGTACCCCAGTAGCCCTGCCATTGTATGGAATCCAAACTCCAATAAGTGCCGTACGTATTAGTTGTGCCAACTATGTTGGAATGTGAGATGTAAGCATTTCAGCTATTTCTGTATTTTACTTGAAAACCCTAGACCCTATTATAATACAATCGGATTTGCTATCAAATGTTTTAGTTAGCGTAAGGTAAAAACTTACCCATGTTTATTTGTGGGAAGTCTTACGTGATACTTTTGTTTCAAAGGTTTTCAAAGTTAAGCAATCTAACCGTTTACTCACACCAGACCCATGTCTGACCCAAGTGTTTATTTCTGTTTTTATAAACTCTTGGGTACTCAAATTTTTACGAGTAGTCAAGGGATTCAGGTTTAGCTTTGACGAATATTCTGGAGGAGCAATGGAGCAGGAGGCTTCGGCGTTCGTAGATATAGTATTCCGCTGTGTTGATATATGTGATAGTGTCTTGTCTTGTACTTGAGTTGTAATGTCTAGACAGATGTTTATAACTGTCTAGTAAGTGATGTATATGCTGTGTAACTCTGTAAATTGTTGTATACTATGTAATAGTTTATGTTATTAATATAATTTATTCGTTCCGCTGTGAGATCGTTGTTGTTGTTTCTTTCTTTCTTCTTTTCTTTTCTATTTTCTACCCCTTTCTTTCTTCATAATGATGCGACTTTCTGGGCATAGAAAGTCGGGTCGTTACATATGGTATCAGAGCTTAGGTTGAGCGAATGCCTAAGCTTTTGGTTAAGTGAATATCAGAACACTAGGTTGAGTGAATACCTAGGTTCGGAAGGATTGTTCATTAGAGATAGGATCTGTAGCAACCTGTTGAGTCTAAGTATATATATACGAGAGCGCGTATTTGTTAGTTATATAAAATGGTTTTATATTGTGTTAATTGATCGGTTGAGTGGTATATGGATTCTGGTCAATACGAGTAGCTAACGTTATTGATAGGGATCTCTAAACACTTGACCAGGCCAACGGACACAATATTGTTTTAAAGAGGTAGATGAAATAATTCTACCCAGATATAATTTCTATATAAAAAGTATCATTTTAAATGTATATGGTATTTGTAATGATTGGTTGAGATGATAATAATTTATCATCTAGGATTAGGAGTCTGAGTGTTGAGATTGGAAGTATCTGTCGAGACTATAGACCGAATACCGTCTCGAGTGAACTTTGATATGGTGTAAGAATTTCATTGATCTCTGAAGGAAACCTGTTAAGGTTCGGAGTCGATCTTTGAAGTGCAGTTGGATGAGTAGAGTTTGGATCTGTCGGTTAAGCAGAAGTGTGTGATGGTATCTCGGAAAGTAGTAACTGCGTGATGAGATGCAGTGACTATGGATATCTCCGACGATGTTCTCTTTTGGAGCAAGTTTGAGGAAGTAGGTCTGCTTCGGTGTTGTGGCTGAGTTCAGCAGGATGTTTGTGTTTGGTCTGAGGTCCGGGTTCTCTAGAAGCTTTGGATAAGGAGTCTTTGTCATCCGTGTTAGCGGTGCAGCTCGAGTGTTCTGTGTTCCTGCTGAAAGATCTTTTGGCTTAACAGTTTTCTTAGAGTGGAGTTCAGAAGCTGCAGAGTAGATTCATTTTTCCAAATGGATTGGTCAAGTATAGATTGTTCTGATGGATTAAGAAAGAACAGTAATTTTTGGATATTGGACTGGATAGAATCGCAAAAGTGACTTGCGATAATTGAGTATTCTCTTGGGAAATCTTTTGCTTGAGTTTGAGGCATCTCTAGAAGATGTAGGAGTTATAGAGTTGTCAGAGATTTTTCTGGAATGTGATGGTCTAGTTGGTGCTCGAGTTCATCGACGACATCTAGATCAGAGTTGAGCAGCGAAAGCTGGGTAGCAGTTGTTTTAGAGTAGAAGCAATCGGAAGTTGCAGTGTTTGGATTAAAGGATTCCTACAGGAAGCTTTTCAAGATTTGGAGGTCAGATTGGTGAGAGCATCTGTTTTGTCTTGTCCAGATAGGAGAAGTATTTGGAATCTACTGATGATTGAGGAGTAGAGTTTGAGTTCTGGATTTTTGTAGATCTTGAGAGGATCCGTTTATTAGATTGTTTTTGGTCCTGTTTGTTTCGAGAAGCGTCAGCAAAGATTGAGCTGATCAGGAAAGGTGAAGGCAGCCCAGAATCGTTAGAAGAGTTCTGTGGATTAGAGATGGAGAATTTTGGAATTCGAAGTTGGAGACTTCGTTGTTATTTCTCCAGTAGAAGGGAGCAAATAAGATTGGGAAAGACTAGGAAGATAGCTCCGAGTATATTGGATCTTTCTGAGTTTTTGTGAAGATAGGTGTTTTGGCTTCAGTAATGAATTGCCAGTTTGGATTTAGTAGAGCGAGTAACCCAGTATCTGAATCTGGGAAACTCGGGATAATTTTAGATAGTTTATCCGGATCTATGTCTGGATAGCTAGAGTTGTTGTTTGTATGAATTGTTTGTTTGTATGAATTGTTTGTTTGGATGAATGGTTGTTTGTTTGATAGTATATGGCTGATAAGTATAATTGTTTTTTAAAATTGGTTGAAATAAAATAAAACTTTTGGATTATCTTTTGTTTTAAATTTCGAGGACGAAATTCTTTTAAGGGGGAAGGAATGTGATATCCCGGAATTTCGAGGAGTTTAAAATGTGATAATCTCTTAATTTAAATTATTTAAAATTGATAAAATTGTTATTTCAAATATAAATAACCAAATAATAATATAATGTTTTAATTATGGTATAGATTAATTTTAATAAGAATAATTATTTAAATTGTATTATTTTATAAATTTGATTTTAAATAGACTTATCATTTTCAAATTTAATAAGTATTGTTTAAATATGTATATATATGTCTTGAGTTGTTTTTAAATGAAATAGTTAATTTCAAACTTAATAATGTTTTTATTTAAAAATATAAATATTGAGTTGATTTTTAAATAGGATTTTTAAAGTAAAATTTGGATTCAAATCTGGATTTAAATTTGAATCTTTAAAAGATAATTATTTTAATATATCTGGGTATAAGAATATATGAATAAGACTTTTATTTAAAATAAGACTTTTGTTTTATTTTTGTCTTCCTTAAAGAGATTTTGTATATAAATTTAGAAAGTATTTATTTAATAGTAAATAAATACAAAAGATATGTTTACACTTAAAAATGAATTAAATATATTGTATATGATTTTATTAGAATAAATGAGTTTTATTTTATTTTCTTTTAAAGATTTCATTTATGTATATTATAGAAAAGTATTTATTTAATAAGATATGTATTTATCTATTTAGGAAATTAATATAAAAGTCTTTTAAACTCTTTTTAAAAATAATATGAAATTATATAATAACAAGTGTTAATAAATTAAGTCATGTTAGTAATATGTGTAAGGTAATTAAACAATGTATGTGACAAGTGTCAACCATTTGTTCTATTTTCTTTAAATTTTTATTAAATCTAAATTAACTATATAAATTTCTATCTTTCCATTCTCTTTTCTTTTCTAATCTCATTTTCTTCAAAGACCAAAACTAAAAACCAGAAAACATATCAAACCGTAATCATCCTCAAACCAAACTGAAATATTCTCAAAATCAAAACTGAAATCATTTCCAGTTCAAAACCTGTAATCTGAAATCATCTCCAACCCAAAACTGGAAAGATTCTCTTAAACCAAGAATCTCAAAACTGAATTCATCTGCAAAAGCTTGATTCTCAAATTCAAAGACCTGAAACCATTATTTCTTAAACCTGGAATATTCAAAAACCTGTAATCTACCAAAAGCCTGGCTTAATTCTTAAGTTCAAAAGATCTGTAACCATGTTCTTCAAGTCTGGATCCTTTCCAAGTGCATGCATTATAATTTGAGACAGAAGCAAGTGTCAAAAGCTTTTCAAATCTTTTAAAGGAATCAAAGCAAAGTTTTCAAAGTCCAAATTCCAGTTTTTCTTTCAAAGCTCCGTTCATCTGAAATAGGTGAGTAAACTGAAATTTAAAACAGTTTTAAATTTGTTGCATGTGGTAAATGTTGAAGTATAATTGTGATGTATGTTTGAATATATGTGTGCATGAATGTTCTAAGCTGAATGTATGTATTTATGTATCTGTTTGAAGTGTGCATGTTTGATTGCATATGTATACCTCTCTGTTCATAGTTCAGAGTTTAAAGTTATAATCAGAATTCAAAAATTCGGTCACCTGCTCTCTGTCAAGTTCTGTAATTCAAACAATATTTGTTTGTTTAATCTTAGTCTAATTTTTTAAAAATAAAATTTAGTAAGGTAAGTTTAAAAATTACCTGGAAAAGGAAGTGACAGTAGGAAATTTAATATATGTTAAAATTCAAACTATATAATCTTGTGATTTTCTTTTAAAATTCTAAATACTTGTCTCAGATAATGATTTTTAAGAGTTAAAACATAATTTTTAAGATAGTATTGAACGAGATATCCAAGATTGTTTAGAAAATGGGTTTTTGGTCTTATCTGGAAATCAAGAAGTTTGGTATAAACGGATTTGTTTCTGGTGTTGGAATGGTGATGGTAGAATCATGGAAAAATGGTGAGAAGTGAATCAAAGCAGTGTGGCATTGGGAATTTTGAATTAGAGATTATAACCCTAGCTTTCTCTTTGATAAGAAATTGATCATCGCGACCCCTATAGATGATCGAGCTTTCTCAGATTTAGGGTAATGATTGATGGGGTGTGGAAGAGGATGTGGCCGGAGGTGAAGCCACTCTGGTGATCGAAGAATGTAGATTTGGGTGGTTCCCAGTATACGACATTGTTCCAGTTTCGAGTGCGATGTTCGATTTTGATTTGGGGCTTCTGTAATTTGTTTGATGATCGGAATTAGGTTGGAAGATGATAGTCGACTTGCGCATGTGGTCGTGAGAGGTTGGAATTGGTGGCAGTGGGGGTGCATGTGCACGGAGGACATGGGTGTCAGCTGTTTTGGGAAGATGGGTTACTCGTGTTTGTTTCAGGTGAATTCGTGGGTTTTCTCGAAGGGTTATCGGGGAAGGAAGGCTTTTTGCTCGAAGTCGTTTCCAGGGTGATACGTGAGAGAAGAAGAGAAACTGTTAAAGTTTTTAACAGTTTAAAAATTTAACAAACAAGTTTTTAAAATTTTCGGGGAGGTCTCGAGTAGATTAGGAGCTGGCTCGGGTTTTTCTTCGTGTCGTTTGTGAGCTGAGTGAAAAACTGTTAGCAGTTTAATTTTCTTTAAATTCAAAACAGTTTTAAAATCTAAAATTTAATCTCTGTTTTAAATATAAGTTGCTGATGTATTGGTTTAGATTCAAATACACATGGGTTAAAACCCAAAGTAAGATGTTTAAGTCAGTTTTTAAATTTAAATAAAGATAGGATTTAAATTTAAAATAATCAAGTTAAAACAATTGTTTTGAAAATTCTTTCCTTTGAAATAAATGTTTTGACTAGATTTAATTTGTATAGTTGTTAACTTAAATAATATTAAGTTAAATTTTAAGTTGTTTCCAAACTTAATTTGAAAATAAAGTTAATTAATAAGGAAAGGTTTCATTTTAAAACTTAATTAAAGTTTGATAGTATATGAGATAAATAAAGAGTGATTTATTAAATTAATTAATGATTAATAATTAGAGATAAGTAATTGATGATTATTGATGTTAAAACTTAATTAATGATTTTAATTAAGTAATTTAATTACTAAGATTAAATGTTTTAATGATAATATTTAATCTCAAGGATAATTAGGATTTTTAAGAGTTGAAATTAATTAAGTTAATTAAGAAATTTAAGTTTAATTAATTTAATTAATTTTTGATAAGGATTAATGAAATGATTAAGGGTTAATTAAACTAGTAATTAAGAAGTACTTAATAAAGTTTTATTAAGTAATAATTAAGTTTTCTTAATTAATAATTAAGAAGTTATTAATCTAAAATTAAAGTTAATTTAGGATTAATTAACTGTTATTAAGGTGATTAATAATTGTGGTTTAATTAAGAATAATTACTTAATGTAATTAATAGAATAATTAAAGATGTAATTAGAAATCATTAGTTTATAATTAATTAATGATGTAATTAAGAGTTGATTAATTAAGATTAATTAATCAAATGATAATTAATTAATTATAATTAATTAAGGATTAAAGTAACTGATTATAATTAATTAATTAATGAAGTAATTAAAGGTTAATTACTGTATTGATTAAGAATAATTAATTTGTGAGATTAATTAAGGATAATTACTTAATTGTAATTAAAGTATAATTAATCAAGGTGATTAATTAAAATGGATAATTAGAGAAGATTAATTAATTTATTTGTAATTAATTAATGATTATATAAGTAAGATTTATAATGAAGTAATTAATTTAATTAATTTTAAATTAATTAAGAGATGAAGTAATTAATTTAATTCACTTTAAATTAATTAAAGATAGAGATAGTTAATTTAATTCATTTTAAATTAATTATGTTGTGATTAAGTAAATCATTGCTTATATAAGAATGGATGACATTGATTGTCTTGAATGGATGTAATCTCAGAAATGAGATAAGATGTTGTGTGATATGAATGCTTGGTTGCATTATGATGATAATATAGATTAACTATTGTGATGTTGATATGGATTACCTATTTGGTTATGAATCATCTGTTTAATTGATAATGTGATTATCAGTTGTGAATTGTGAATTATCTATCTGTATGAATATAGATAAGTTAAATTGTTTAAACCTTTAAACAACTTGGCCTTAAAAGATACGTTTTGGATTTCGATGAGACCGGGATCGGGTTTCCGTATACCGGATTTCCAGGTCTGGAGACCCGAATACCACATCGATCCAAATTAACGATAGGTCGTGAATCTCAAGTGAAGATGAAGATTCAGAGTGCAAGGGTTATTGTCGTTAACTCTGAGGGTGATTCCAAAACGAGTGTAACGAGATAATGCCTTCGGTTTCGTTCGAACCCGGAACGAACTTGTATGGATTGAATGCTTTCAGCACATCGTCAGGCGGACGATGAGCATTCTAAGTGATATGTTCTGATTAAAGGTAATCGTAGCCTCAAGCCTCATCAACCGGGAATGGCTAAAACAGGGGAGGTGCAGCAAGGCTTCGTGGGTAGCACCCACTGAGAGCAAGATAGATCCCTGTCTAGAGGTCCCTTTTCTTTTATTCGGCTTAGTGTGTGGTTGGTCGCGCCAACTACGGGATTGTCTTGTTCGGGATTATCCAGTAAGGGATGGTTCCGGCTTTGTGTTGCAGAGGAGCGGGCGTACTCCTCGGTACGGTGATCTAGGCCACGTACTGTGACGGGCGGTACCCCAGTAGCCCTGCCATTGTATGGAATCCAAACTCCAATAAGTGCCGTACGTATTAGTTGTGCCAACTATGTTGGAATGTGAGATGTAAGCATTTCAGCTATTTCTGTATTTTACTTGAAAACCCTAGACCCTATTATAATACAATCGGATTTGCTATCAAATGTTTTAGTTAGCGTAAGGTAAAAACTTACCCATGTTTATTTGTGGGAAGTCTTACGTGATACTTTTGTTTCAGAGGTTTTCAAAGTTAAGCAATCTAACCGTTTACTCACACCAGACCCATGTCTGACCCAAGTGTTTATTTCTGTTTTAATAAACTCTTGGGTACTCAAATTTTTACGAGTAGTCAAGGGATTCAGGTTTAGCTTTGACGAATATTCTGGAGGAGCAATGGAGCAGGAGGCTTCGGCGTTCGTAGATATAGTATTCCGCTGTGTTGATATCTGTGATAGTGTCTTGTCTTGTACTTGAGTTGTAATGTCTAGACAGATGTTTATAACTGTCTAGTAAGTGATGTATATGCTGTGTAACTCTGTAAATTGTTGTATACTATGTAATAGTTTATGTTATTAATATAATTTATTCGTTCCGCTGTGAGATCGTTGTTGTTGTTTCTTTCTTTCTTCTTTTCTTTTCTATTTTCTACCCCTTTCTTTCTTCATAATGATGCGACTTTCTGGGCATAGAAAGTCGGGTCGTTACATAACATTAAGCTAATTGATATATAGACCCATATATAAGAACATGCACTCCACTACATACCTCACCAAGATTACAAATCTGCTTTCATATAAAAGATTATAAAGTGGAATATAAACAGTATACTACTTACATACGTTATATATAGTATGCCTTTTCTTTCCGTCATGCAATCAGAGAACAAACATTTGTAAACATATATAGATCTTTAAAATCCATCTTTGATAAACCATAATAAATAGAGTATAATCCAATATATAACATACCATGTATAAAAAGGAAGGAGACTCAAGCTAGCAGGGATGTGGACGGCAAGGTGGTTGAGGCCGAAAAAAAATGAAATTGCTTTGCATGCAGTGGAGGCGGTTGCACGATTTGGGTCGGAGGTTGTTCGCTCGGCGTGAGGGAGATACGGGTTATGGGTGTGCTGCCTTGGGCGAGCCTGGGGTGTGCACACGCGGATGGATCTTTGGAAGAGGGTGGTGGCCAATACTTGATGGTCGGTAAGCTGAGGAAGGTATGGACAGAAGCGAGTTAGTGGGGTCTGCAGGGTGACGAGGCAAAGGTAGGAAATGATGGTCGGTGGTGGAAGTTTGTTGTGAGAAGAGGCCGAGCATGGCTATGGTGGTGGAGGAAACGTGGTGGAGAGAAGAGATGTGGGGTGTCATGGTGAAGGCGGTTGTGTTTATGGTGAAGGGGCGATGCAAGGTGAGGAGGAGGTCGAATGGGTGGAGGCGAAAGATGGCGCTCGGCTTCAGGTGGGCGGAGTTGATGGCCGATGAGATGAGGAGCCTTGGTGATGGTTTGAATGAATAGACGTTTACAAGTAAATGAACATTCTTTTATAAATATAGGTTTAACATGAACAAATAAAGGTTGAAGGAGAAGAATGTTCAAGTTACATAAAGCCTTTTTTTTACGTTGCTTGCTTTCAAGATAAAGCAATGGACATGAGAAGCCAAAAGTGAACTAGAATTATATTGGAATTTGGAACCCGGGAAAGGCAATAGTCAGTCACTTTATTTCTGGGGATAATGCGAGGCACATGGCTATTGAGTTACACGTTGAATGGACCAAGAGTTTCAAAAGGTCACAACCGGTACCGATACGGTTTCCTATTCCACGGATTTCGTTGCGAATCGGGCTTCAAAACACAGAAGTGAATATACGGTAGAGATCAGTACGACGAGGCGATCAAAACAGTATACGGATATCGGTGGTATTATTGAATTATAAAAATTTGAATTTTTCTACTACGAAAATTGCAAGAAAAACACAGAAAAATAAGATCGACGGAGCTAAAGAAGTCCGAATTTTGAAAAACGAAAAATGACGTCTTGCTCAGAAGACGGTTTAGAATTTTTCTATGTAAAAATATTTAAATTTCGAAAATGTTTTATTTTCATCGCTTTTTAACTGATTAAATTGAAGTGAATTTACGTACGAAATAAACTTTCATATTTTCGGACGAAAATTTACCAGTTGCTATGTTTAAGTAGACGCATTCCAAATATCAAATTTATATTTCAAAATTTTATTGTTTAAATTTCATAAAATTTTAACTAATTACGTTATTAAAACAGTTAAAATTTACGGGTCGTTACACATGGTGTCCATTATTTTCAAATTTCAATTTTCAAAAGAAGTGTCTATTCGTTGTATCCTTTCACGAATAGATATGGATGTTGATTTCCTATAAATACCAGTAGTTCTAAACGAATTTATCATCAGATTTCACTTGTTTTCTCTTCTCTTCATCCACATTTATCTTAAAGAATCCCAAACTATACTCTGCCGAAATACCAAGTGAATTGAACTTGATTATCTCTTGTTTGATTCTCTTCCACTCTCTCCATAAGATCTAAGTGCTATTCAGAGTTATATGATTATTTGTAAATCAAACTGTTGAGTAAAAGGTGCGGTTGAGCCTTGAAATCAATTGGGTGTGATTGTTGCCCCGGAAATCAATTAGGTGATCTTATGGCCTGGTAAATCAAGTGAGTTTGCCCCCGGACTCGAATACAGGAGGGTGTACCTCATGGCATTGAAATCGAGGGTGTAATCTGGGAGATTATTTTTGATAAGAAATCTGTACGTTTGTGCGGGACTAGATGTAGGATAACTCCGAACCAGTATAAAATCCTGGTGTGTTCTTTCCTTTACTGCTTTTATTTAGTATATGAATTTGTGTCTGATTCTGTGATTATATATTTGTTTGTGAGTTGCATTTGTTGGTGTTTAAATTGAACAAAATTCAAAAAGATTTCAAAAATACATAAAATACTATTTACCCCCCCCCCTCTAGAGTTATTCCAGCCTTAAGATCCATAATCTGCATTTCTCACATTTGGTATCAGAGCTAGGTTTTCAAAGTTTTCATAATCTGAATTTTGAAAATTTTTAAAATGGCAATTGTTTTTGATAAAATTATTAACACTATTTTCATATGAATATGTCACAGAATCATCATGATATTGTTGTTTAAAACTATATTTAGTTATTTTGAAAAGTCATTTGATTCTTTAAAAGGTGATGTTGTTTTGCAGGAGAAGTGTTATGTCTAATGACTGTTGGTTAAAAGATACCACATAATCATTCATCGATCAAGAAGAACAAATGGATATATAATGGCAATCGACAATGAAATGGGTACCGGATCAATACAAAACTTTTGATTCTCATCTACAACTTGATTTGATACTATACATCTCTCCATCAGCTTCACAATGTCACTTGTTTCGTGCGAATCCGTCAAGAAATGACCAAGTCATGGTCAAATGAAGTTTTGGTGAACAAAGAGAAAAAGAAAGCAAAACTGTCAATGGTATTCTTCAAATGGAATCCTGAGATTTTAGTATTTTGTCCCAACTCCTTTTCCAGATTGTAGTACTTGTTCTCACAGTCGTTCTTTTGGGTGGATCATCAAATACCGATCAAAATTGAGTGAGCTATGACAGTTAGAAGTTGGCTAACCAAAATTGAAAATTGTGTACATGATTTCCTGAATTTCTCTTACTGGTCGGCCTGTTGCACCACAATACCATCCAAATTTGTCACCAAACTATTACTAGATCATAGCCCTTGCCTTACTATTCGATTTGCCGCTGGTTTCATCCAATTTCGTTAAGAAACGAAGGAGATATGCCTTCTAGAAGTATGATAGTAAATAGAAAAACGGGAAGAAAAAGAAGAAGAGAAAGTTTTATGAAAAGTGGTGACTGTTGGGCCTATTTATAGTGGTTGAAGTGTCCATTCATTCAAAATTCAAATTCAAAGTTTTGGCGCCAAGTTGGTCAATCTACTAAATCATCTGTATGTTTCTCATACAGTCTTCAAATTCAGCAAATGAATATACTACGATGATCAGAAAAACAAGCCCGTCGTAATAGAACAGATCTCGTCTTCAAATTCTGAAAGATATAAATGTGTGGTTCACGACAATGGAAGAACAACAAAGTTAGTAAAGTGGTACGCTTTACTATTATTTCACCTTTATTGTTGCATTTAGGAATATATATTTATGCATTTAGTTAGGTATAGAAATTTATCTCTTTTATAAGTTTTGATATTTTGGTCCATATATCGACACACTATGGTATACATATCGATATACCAGTCTAAATTTTTTAAAGTCTTTTAAAATGTGTTTCCTTTCAAATAAAATCTTACTACTAATTTACTACAACTATACTAAGTAGAAAAGCATATCTTCATTCGTGATTTCAACTTTTCTAATGTTGTTTTTACTTCTCGTACTCTATTTCTTTTAAGATACTAATTTTATGTCTTTAAGAAATTAATAGAATGAATTTAGAATGTTAGAATAAGGCTATATTTATAGATTTCTTCATTTAAAAGATTGCGCCACATCACATGATACTTGTCATATAAATAGATAGTGAAATACATGCAAAATGACACGTGTAATTACACTTGTTCTTTAATAAAAGCATTTTTACATGCATAATGTCAAGTGTCTTTACACATGTTTTTTCATTATTTTCTTTATGTTTTTTATTTACTTTAATTATATTAACTACTATAAATAATTGTGTCAAAAATCAATTATTTACATGTCAAAATCTACTCGTAAAATTAGTGCAAAATCATGTTAAAAACGGGCCCAGAACTTTAGATAGCATTTCTGAAATGTTGTCTTTGCTTCTGCTACCGTTTTTTAAGCACTGCAAATTCGTTTTTATAGAATTACTGTGCTATGAAACGCTGTAGTGTTTCAGAAACTTTTCACAGCATCTGTTAAATGCTGTAGTTTCTGTTTTATAATGTTTTGAATATATTTTAGTGCAAAAACTTTTTATAGCATTCTGTAAACGCTGTCTTTTCTATTTGAAACATTAAACTATGTAAAAATGATATTTAAATTAAGTATTTTTCTCTATTATTTTTAGAGTTATTTTCTAACTTATATTAGAATATTTTAAAATTAATTTCATGTTTAAATATTTTTTAATAATCAACTAAAATTTTTAATGTAAGAGGCCTTAATATAACACATGTTTATTTTAGTTTTTCAATCTTTGTTATTTTATTTAATATTTCATTATGATATTTTAAAAGGTTTTTAAACATGTTTTTAAATATTTTAATCAATAATAATTTAATATATAGGTTTTAATTAGTAAGTTAAGTATTTTATAAACATGGAAGTTTGGATTCATAAAATAACAATTAAGTTAAAAAAATTATTTTAAATAAATTAAATAAGGAGGGTATTAATTTTTTTAAAAACCAAATTGATCATATATATAGTTTAAATCCATATTTCTTAGCAATTTGATTTTGATGTTGAGTTTGATTACTACCTTTCGTGAATATGTTATAGTTTTAATATCATTTATTACCTTTAAACTCTTGTCTTTACTACTCTTTCAGTCCCATTCATTAGTTTCCTTAAACTAAGTCTAGTAATTGGTGTGTATTACCTTTGTTTGGTTGAAGTGATTTATAATAAATAGTTTGATATATGTATACATACATACATACATACATACATACATACATATATATATGCTTGTCAATTAGATATTACTTAACACTCATGTTTATCTTATAATCTGAATATCTTTTACCATAGTATATATATATCATCATATCATTCTGCATATTATATCATTTTATTTCATATTACATATCATTATGCATCCTATTTCATATCACATTTCATTACATATTACATCATAAATTACAATGCATGAAATATCATAATCATTTGCATCATAAGTTCCACTTCATTCTGTATATCATCTCATGCTACATTGCATGTGTCATACATTTCATACTGCATTACAAACTACATATTGCATCCATGTACACATAACAAGTGTATTTTATTTAGGGGGAGTTTATATTATTGTCTTATAGTATAGGGTTATTAATTTTTGATTTGTTTTACTTAATTGACTTGTTTGAATTGATTGACTTGTTTGACTTGATTGACTTGATTGACTTGATTGATTTGTTTGACTTGTTTGACAAGATTGGAATTGATGTGTGTGTTGATTGGATTGTCTGAAATATACTTATACATATTTATGTATTGAATAATTATAATATAACTATGTTAATGTCTTTCACATTCCATTTACTATACTTTGTTCTAGTATTAGTTTAAGGGGGAGTTTTATGGTTTTAGGATGGTTTTGTTGATGAAAAAGGGGGAGAATTATAAAATAGGATAGTTAGGCATAGATTAAGGGGGAGTTAGTAGATTAAGGGGGAGTTGTTAGATTAAGGGGGAGTTAGAGTAGAGTAAGAATAGAGTTAGAGTATATTTTATAAACAAAGGTTGTCATCATCAAAAAGGGGGAGATTGTTAGTTCTTGAGATGATGGTTTAGATGACAACAACCTTAGGACTTGTTATAAAATATAAATACTAACATTATGGTTTAGATATATTATGTATATGCAGAATATAAACAGGCAGGTACCAAGAATAAAGACGGTAAAGTATAGAGATACAAGACTGATGAATTTAAAGATCGAAGATATCAAGATTAAAGACTCATGAGTATCAAGAAATCAAGTTATCAAGAGTTCAAGATTTCAAACAGTACAAGATAATGTAGTCAGTCTAGAATTATGTTAAAACTTCTTGAAAGCACTTACATCTTTATTCGAAATTTATTCATGGAATGGAATCCACTTCGAGCCTGTTAAAGGGATGGAACCCTAGTCCGATGGAACCCATGACAATATCTAGTGGAACATATAGTGGTCCTATTTTGATATCCACTAATTTTATAAAAATGTTTTTCAAAAATATATCTCTTGGTTTTTAAAATGTTTTTAAAACTTTCTTTACAAAAAGACATCTCTCTTGTTTGAAATATTTTAGCCTCAAAACTATTTTTATCATTTTTAATATTTTGATTTCATAATTGTCCTTGTTTTTAAATCATCTCTTGTTTTAAATATTTAGCTTTAAAATATTTATATACTCAGATTTTAAATCACTTTATAGATTAAGATTATATATATTAAAAATTATTTTCTAAACTCTTTTATATGTTTAAACTATATTCAAATATATTTACAAAGTTTAGAAATTGTTTTGACAAATTATAGAAACCAATTTTAATAAGAAAATCAAAACATCAATTTTGTCTTGAGCATGTCGACATCCCTCAACCCCCAATGTCGACATGGTGTCCGTTATTTTCAAATTTCAATTTTCAGAAGAAGTATCTATTCGTCGTATCCTTTCACGAATAGATATGGCTGTTGATTTCCTATAAATACCAGTAGTTCTAAATGAATTTATCATTAGATTTCACTTGTTTTCTCTTCTCTTCATCTTCCACATTTATCCTAAAGAATCCAAACTATACTCTGCCGAAATACCAAGTGAATCAAACTTGATTATCTCTTGTTTGATTCTCTACCACTCTCTCCATAAGATCTCAGTGTTATTCAGAGTTATAGGATTATTTGTAAATCAAACTGTTTCGTAAAAGGTGCGGTTGAGCCTTGAAATCATTTGGGTGTGATTGTTGCCCCGGAAATCAATTAGGTGATCTTGTGGCTTTGTAAATCAAGAAAGTTTGCCCCGGACTCGAATACAGGAGGGTGTACCTCATGGCCTTGAAATCAAGGGTGTAATCTGGGAGATTATTTTTGATAAGAAATCCATAGGTTTGTGCGAGACTTGATGTAGGGTAACTCCGAACCAGTATAAAATCCTGGTATGTTCTTTCCTTTACTACCTTTATTTAGAATTTGCATATGTGTTTGATTCTGTGATTATATCTATGTTTGTGAATTGCATTTGTTGGTGTTTAAATTGAACAAAATTCAAAAAGATTTCAAAAATACATAAAACACTATTTACACCCCCCCTTAGTGTTATTCCAGCCTTAAGATCCCTAATCCGCATTTCTCACATTTTCGTGAAGTCCGGCCGTTTATTGGAGGAAGCGACATTATCATTTGCCGCGTTCAAACCCATTAGTTTGCGATTAGTAGGGAGGTGCAGTTTTGCTTACGACATCGAGAAGAGAGGAGTAGCGGTGAAGTCTGATTGACAAACGGAGCACCATAACTCTGTGTTAGTGCAATGGCGTGCATGGCCATAGGGTGTCGTTATGCACGTTTGTTTGAGGGAGGAAGAGGATGGGTGAGTGTATTAGAGGGTAATTAGTTAATAATGATGTAATTAGTAATAATATTATATTATTTAAATCGAAATCTTGTTTCACTCACCTTTTTTGTTTGGACAAATTTGGAGATAGTTGAAATTTGGGCTAAAATTGGATGTCGTTCGATTTTAGTTCCAAACCGAAATGCCTCAGCGACAACAGAAATTCTGGTAAGTTAAAATCACCTTTTTAGTTAACCAAAAATGTTATATAGTTAATAAATTGTTGATTGAATGTTTGGATGATTTACTATTTTTATCAGTTGGTTTGGATTTATTCCCTCCTCTGGAACGGATGACCCTTAATATATACCCGTCTAGAAGCGGATGACCCATATTATATAATTATATATTGTTTGTGATGTTGGGGAAAACAGGATGGAGGGATCCAATAGGACTCCTCGCCATTGTTGATTTAAATTTTAAAAATATTCATGTTATACGATTACTGAATATGAAACCTGATTGTGGACACTATGGTTTATAACGTTATTATATGTTCAAACATAGCCCCTACAGTGGTAGGAAATAAATATCGATATTGGTTAAACGTTGGGTAACTATTGGCCTCAAATTAGTATTTTAAAAATACTACAAATTGTCATTTGAATGGGAATTGATTTTTGAGAGGAAATGATTTTAAATTCGAAATTGGGATTCGAAAATATTTTGTTCTAAAGGGTTTAATTTCTATTTTATTCCGACCTTTTCATCTATTTTTTTCTAAGTTATTTATTTATATTAATCATTGTTTTTAAAAGTTATTTATTTAACATTGCTTAAAAAAGTTATTTATTTATATTTAATATTGTTTTAAAGTTATTTATTTATATTAAATACTGTTTTTAAAAGTTATTTATTTAATTTGTGGGAATATATTGTTAAGGGAATTTTATACAAGTATTTTCAAAGTGATTTTAATTAACAAAAATAATTAGTTAAAGAGGTTAGTGGTTGCCTATGTGCTTAACCAGTGTTAGTTTTCCCTTTTGAAATAAATCCCTGATTTGGATGTGTGTTTGTTGATAGTTAAAAAAACCGATTATCAAATATGGACCCAAACGTAACTTTGAAAATATCCTGAAGAAACTTGTGAGCGATGATGCTGCACTGTGCGTATAAATCTCGTTTCATTCTTCTAGGACAAATACTAAGGAAATCCGTCCACTAACGGTTAGGAGGTGATCTCCGCTCTTATCTCTGACTGTTTATTTCCTAAAGAACCGAGGTTGAGTTTACCGGAAACTATCGAATGTTGTTTCGAAGAGACCGGGATCAGATATGTTATCCTAAAACCACTTTGATCCAACAAATGTTTTTCGAAGTTAAGATATCTTGAAGATGATAGAATTGAAGATGAAACTCTTTGAAGTGCAAGGGCTGCTTGCTACCAATCCTGAGGATGATTCCAAAATGGATGTAGTAGAAGTGGTGAATTCGGTTTTGTTTAGTCCCAAAATGAACTTGTGTGGATGAATGTTGGCATTGCATTGTTGCCGAGAGGGTAGTGTTAGCATTCCAAGTGGGAAGTGTTATATAAAAGGTAAACGTAGCCTCAAGCCTCATCAACCGAGAATGACTAAAACATGGGAGATGCAGGAGGGCTAAGTGAGTTGCTCCTAATTAGGGTATGATCATCCCTATCTAGAGTCAATATTATCTCACATTCGTATGCTTCAGGGCCCACTAACGAAGGGGTGATCATATTCGGTACTATCCAATAAAGGGTAGATGGTTCTGTGTCAGCAGGGGATCCTGGTGAGGTCCTCAGTGTTATTTTATCTAGAGATGCACCATGACGGGCGGTACCCCAGTAGCCCAGTCATTGTATGAAACCCATTTTCCAATACGTGCATTTACGGTTTTAGTTGTATAATTATTATGCTGGAATTTAAATAATGTAACAATTTCGGCTATGATAAGTATTTGTATCTTAGACACTATTAGAATACCAGATAATTTCATATGAAATGGTTTGATTATTGTAACACAAAAACCCGTCTGTGTTTATGTGCGGCGTGGTCTTACGAGATATTTTTTATTTCAAAGGTTTTTATAACATTAAAATTCAATTGAGGTGTGTTTTCTCACGCTGGTTTTCCAGACTAACTCGGGTGTTATTTTATTATAATGCTCGGGTCAGACCGAGCATATTACAAATTTAGTTTGGATACATTAGAGCTTCAGGAAATGAGCTGGTGGCCCAAGACGTATCAACGTATTTCATTGTGTTCCGTTGTATTTATCAATAATTGTAATGACAGACTGGTATAACTATCCGGGCTGAAATAGATTAGTATACTCTGATTAGTGTATATATATTATATCTTTTCTTATCTAAAGTTTTGTTGTATATTATAGATTATTCATTCCGCTGTGAGATTCTATGTTGTTTAGTTTTCTATTTTCCTTCTTCTTCTCTTCTCTTCTTCCTTTCCCATAACTATCCATCTTTCCGTTCAAATTTGGTTGGACATGTGTTGCTTATCGTCTGCTTAAACTGTATGGAAAGTGGGTCGTTACACCCATATCTGTAACAATTACTTACTAATTTAAAGAAGGAAATCATTCATTTCTTTCTCTAAAACTAATGCAATTAACTGAGGGGAGTTTTTCTTTACCCGGAGAAAGAAACCTTTCATTTCTCTCACTTTAACTAAATTGAATGATTTATTAAATTTCATTAATGAGCAATTTATACATAGCATAAATTGTGGGTACATCCAAATATACTCTAGTGAGTATTGTGTAAATGCAACAAATACATAGTGTACATGGTTAATGTGATCGTGTATAGATGCTGAGATTTACACCGCAATGGATCCATTTGTCCCTTTGTATGTGCCTTTGTTATCCGAAGTTTTGGCTTTAAATATATATATGTATAATAATATATAAGTTTACATATATACATGTTAAAAATAAGTTTCCTTATATTATATGTTTCAAATCAAAAATCAACAATTATAACACTGGTTTTAATTAAGAAAGAGTTTGAAAATAAATCTTATTGTTTCACATAAAAGTCCATTTTAATTAAAGTTAAAATAACATTAACACATGTGTGTTATGTGTATACATACACTACAACAAAATACTCATCTTGATACTGGCAATGCCAGTTGTAATAAGCCTATAACAACTATCAGCCGTCGGTCTTAATATGCAAAGTTGTAATAAAGTCGAAGCACTTTACAACTGTTTAAGACTACTGTAAAGTACCATTTTAATAAAGCCTTTTACAACGGTTTTTGTCGGTTGTAATACGTCTTTGCAACTGATTTTGCTCTTTGTAATATGTCTTTTACAACTATTTTTATCTATTGTTAAATAAAATATAAAATTTTAAAAAATATTCATTATTGTAGCATGCACCTATAGATTTACCTTAATTTTGCAACTGAAACCAACATTTTACTAATACGAACAAAAATAATTCACATATATATACTTATCGAATTTCATAAAGTTTAATATTTAACAACTTCAAAATACATACACTTGAAAATATACTACTACAAAATGTATATAAGCTTAAAGTTTACACCTAAGTGCATAAAAATTCCATTCCACTCTTTTAGCAAGGTTGTAAAAATCGCTAGGCGAATGTTAAGTGGTAGCATGGACTAAGGATTACTCGCCTAGACGGGATTAATCGAGGATTAATCGAAGCTAGGCATTTTTGATAAACTCGTGCATTTTGGATAAAATTATAGTTTTTTGTTTAGTATTAACTGATCCACAATGGAGTATCATGGATTTGGAAGCAACCATGGAGACAAAATCATTTGAAACAAACATTTTGATGCTTATAAAAGGCATCAAGCCTAAATTGGTGCATAAATGGTATCTATAAACCTGTTTATATACTTAAGTAATGCAGTAAGTCTCATCTAGGTGGACTAGGAAAAATCCTAGATGGTAAGGCTAGCCTAGCGCCTAGGCGGGGTCTAGATGAGAGCCTAAAAGGATTTTTTTACAAAAAAGCTATTTAGTCGTCTTCACTTATTTTATTATGCTCCAATTTTGTTCAGCAGCTTCAGCCTTGTATCCTCTTCACCCCAACTTCATGGTATCTTCAGTATCAACTGTTGAAATTCTAAACTGACTGATAGATTTGTCCATAACCACTTGAGAGTGGGAAAAAAATAAAAATATTAGAAGAATCAAAAATGAGAGAGTCTATATGATAAATGGATAAAAACTTATAATGTAATATGCTTAATGAATTAAATTACCTAGCCATTTCTACTTTCTTTTGGTGCATATTGATCGCTGCTTTCAATTCTTACATTTCTCTAGTCAAAATTGTGGCTCAAATTACATCCTACAAATAAAAGTAGCGATAGGAAGCAAGTAGTGATGTAAGTTTAGTGTCCTATAAAATCTTGTTCTTTGATTTTATTTTTGTAGAAGCATGTGTATACTCACATTTTTCTACATGTATATTTTTGTTAAAACAAATAAATATTATTGTTTTGTTCACAAAAATTTTGGTACTAGCATGTTTAATTTGCAGTTATCTGTAAAAGATCCATTCTTGTTATCTCTATCTAAAAAGCTTGTTTTTATACCCATGTCTATCCATTAAAATAACAATTATTTTCATTGAAATGGATCAGATAGCGATATTAAACCTCATGAGATGAGCTATAACATTAAATAAGATAATATTGCATGAGAATGGTCGCTCTCAACAAGTCTATTGTGCATGGAAGCTAATAAATTAAAGATTTTCTTAACTATTAATATCATACTTATCAGGCATAGCATAACAAGTGTTTCTTTCCATGAATCAAGTGGCCTTCTATTTGAATGAATCAAGTGGCCTTCTAGTTACGAGAGATAAACACTAGAACACTGAGAATCAAATTAACTATAAATAATATACTTACCAGGCACAGCATAACAAGTGTTTCTTTCCATGATTTCGGTGATGCAAAAGTGACGGTGAGCTATATAAACTAGAACACTGAGAATCTACCATGACTATAATTGTAATGATAAAAAAGATCGACTACTATTGTTCAGAGAAGCACTCATATAGTATAAAATTAGTTTTAGTAAAAAAGAAAAAACTTGCAATTGCAGACCTTTGAGCTTGGAAAGCAACAATTTAGTAGCTCCCTTGATGCCTATCGTAAACTCTTTTGCTTTTTCAACATCCAATTTTAGAGGCAACAGTTTAATATAACGATTCACCCCTATTTTCTTTTTATCAAATGCTGGTTGTGTTGGAAGTTTTCTTCAATAGAAAATAGATTTGATTTTAGAAGAATAGATAAGAGGTTGGAGGAGCGAAAAAACAAATTTTTTTTCATATAAGGAGAAAAACTTTATTACTAAACTTTATTATAAAAGTTCATATTTTTTACTTACTACATTTTTTTTCTCTTGTTGCTGCTTTCTTCTTATATCCAAGATGAGTGAATCCACCTCTATTTATAGAAGTTCACATCTCAAATAAATGGTGGAGATTATCATAATATAATGGTTCTCCATACATATCTCCTAAATATTCTCTCATATAATTTCAAATATATTAGTCCATAAATATCTCCTAAATATTCTAGATTCTAGATTTTCCTATCTGGAAAAATCTAGATTAACAAAATCAAGTTTATTTCCAACACCCCATGTAAACTTGATTTTGTAGTACCAAGTAATGCTTGAAATCTTTGTATTTCACATGATTCGGTAGGAATAGAGATATTATCCAAACTTTCTTCATTGCGTTGACCTTCTTATCAAATGTCATTATCTTCAAAGCAAGTTTACGGATTTTTGTTTTACTTCTTTCATTTGTCCTTCTTCATCACAACAAAATTTTGCATAAAGTAAGCATTCTAACATCCGCCTTGTTTTAGTACAATAAATTTTGAATGAGTCGTATATTTTATCTTTGCTTTCTTTCATAACATCGCTCTTGTAGTTTTCGACCGATCCAATTTCTATGTATGTTTTCCAAATTTCACTTTTTCATGTCATTTCAGAAAACATTACTTGAAAATTAAGTTTGTTCAAAATTATATAAGTTTGGCTCAACTCTTTATTTTTATGATGATGAAATTCATCGCTTGTCACTTTGGCATCCTCATTTCTTTAACATTCTTCATTTGCATTTTTTCAGATTTTTGTTCATACATCAAATTTTCTCTAAGCTCTTGAATTTCATCTCTTTGATTCACGTCTTCTTCATTGTCATCTCCTTTACTTTCGTACTTTTCATCGCCGACGTCATCTTCGCTTACTTTATTTTCTTCATCTTCTTCCTTTTCATCCTCTACACGTTTTGCTTCTTCCAATTTATCATTCTCTAACTCCTCAGATTTCAGCAATTTTTCCGCATCTTTCTCCTTCTCACTATTCTACATTTTCTCTTTCTCATTAATCAGATTGTCTTCTTCTGTTATTTTTGTATCATTCTTTCCATATGCGTCTTTCAACAAATTCCACAACTCTTTTGTGGAACCTTCTCCAAGTATATGATCATACGCTACTTCATCGATGTTCTCACTCATCACAACACGAGCACGATGGTCATTCCATCGTAATTTCTATAAGCTTTCTTGTCAATTTGCGACATCCTCTCCAAATCATTCGGCCATTCATAACCATTTTCGACAATGTCCCATAATCCTTTAGAGATTAACTCCTCTTCTTTTCCTTGTAAGCCAGTAGTAAAGTATCGTCTTCTTGACTTCTTTCTTCAATATAATTGGCCTTCTCTTCAACTTTATTATTGTTAGGAGTTCTACATTCAGAAGCATAATGTCTAAATTTTTCACAATTGTAGCATTTAACGCTTGACTTGTCATGCCTTGACTTTGAATTTACTCTCTCACAACAGTTTGTTGATCTTTCTCCTCTTCGGTTGTTGTTGTCATTGTTGTTGTCATTATTAGGTCTCTAACCTCGTCCGTTTCCATATCCACGATTTTATCCTCGTTCTTGACCATAACCTCATCTTTATTGGCTTCAATTGCTTTGCTCCTTTTTTGGATCAATTTGTGTCTTAAGTACTTGCTCCACAATCTCTTCCTTCTTCGTTTTCTTTTCTTCATAAGCTTGCAATGAACCGAGAAGTTCCTCTATTGCCATGGCCTCCAAGTTTTTTGTCTCTTCGATGATGGCAACAATATATTCGAACTTTGGATCTAAAGATATAAGAATCTTCTTCATAATTCTTACATCATTTGACTTCTCACCATTTTAGCAACCGTTAAAACCATTGAGAAGTAATCAGAGACAAGTTCACCTTTTTTCATATGCAAAGTTTCAAACTCTCCTCTTAAAGTTTGAAGACGTACCTTTTTGATTTGATCAACTCCTTTGTAAGATGTTCGAAGCTTTTCCCATGCTTCTTTGGCTGACTTTGATCCCAAAACTTTCTCAAAAGTATGGTCATCCAATGCTTGATAGATTAGACAGAGAGTCTTCTTGTCTCTCGTCCTTGAGTCTCTCAAACTATTCCTTTGAGTTTGAGATAGACTATCTTCATTCTCTTGTTTGGTGTAGCTTTTCTTCACTGTTTCCCATACGTCGTGTGCTCTAAGGAGAGTCGTCATCCTTAAACTCCAATTGTCATAGTTGGTCTTAGTGAGCATTGGGACTTGTAAGGGAACGCCGTTATTCGCCATTTTTTAGGAGGATCTTCAAGCTCCGCTACCATATTGTTGGAAGTTTTCTTTACTAAAAATAGATTTGACTTTAAAAGAAGATAGATAAGAGATTGGAGAAGGAAAAAACGATTTTTTTCATATAAGGAGAAAAACTTTATTACTAAACTTTATTATAAAAGTTCATATTATTTACTTACTACATTTCTTTTCTCTTCTTAATACTTTCTTCTTACATCCAAGATGAGTGAATCCACATCTATTTATATGAGTTCACATCTCAAATAAATGGTGGAGATTATCTTAATCTAACGGTTCTCCATACATATCTTCTAAATATTCTTTCATACAATTTCAAATATATTATTCCACAAATATCTCCGAATATTCTAGATTTTAGATTTTCCTATATGAAGAAATCTAGATTAACAAAATCAAGTTTATTTCCAATAGATTGTTCCTATTAAGTAGTTAAGTGTAAACTAAAACAAACCATGTATCCTTGTTGCTCATTGCAAATGTAGATGTCGCGTGAGGAATAAGAGAATAAACAAATAAAGACAAAAATAAACCTGAAGCCTGAATGTGGATATACTTGTTCCGCCGCATGAATTTGCCCACTCATCCCAAGTTACTTCATTTGACCAATCTTGCTCCCATATTGCCAAATATGACACTCAAGCTTATTGTCCTCATTTCAACATGATGTGTGACGCCCCACCTCTATACCCACGCTAGCCAAGAACACTATGGAGTAATGCTGTCGACTAGCACGGAGAATAAGGCTGTTGAGGAGCGACCATCCATGTAACTTCTTTGCGCAAGCACCGATATGTCAGATAGTATATCATGCATTTCATTTTAGGAGTAAATCCGACATACCGATACAAACTCAAAGCTATCACACAATGGCTATATATAATCTTTGGAAACAAACATAGAAATAAACATAACACAAATCAGTCGCAGACATCCATATCACAAAGGCGGAAAAGATATGAATATATAACACATGAAAGTGTACATCAGAGTAGTGGACTGAAAGATCCACGATAATACAAAAGGATAGCTACAAGCTACACAATAGCATAAATATACATCACAGAGTCTATATCTCAAATGTATACAACAAAAACTACTAATCTAAATAGTTAGCCAAAAGTCAGAGTAATCCCAGAAGAGAAGTCAAGCAGAAGCACCTGTAACATCTCGGTCTAACCCGAGCATTATTTATAAGAAAATAATAAATGGATCAGTCTAACTATAAATATCAGATGATATGGTATAGAATAAAAGACATGGCATGAACACATAACAACCATAATGGCATACTACTGTAAGTATGTAATTGAAAATCAACAAAAGATTAATCAATATCACAAGAATCTTCTCAAAGAAAAAACGGGGTATCATACCCTAAACTTGTATTCATAACAAGTCAATGACACACAAATTCACCAATGCACAAAAATTGATAAAACTTATCAATCGAAATCACGAAAATTGGTGAAGCACAAAATTCCAGAAATCATCATAAGAAATCCAGAAATCACAAGAAGGGGGGAGGCCTATCACAAAACGGGAGTATGAAAACTCACCAACACGTGTAACACAAGACGAGACGCTATCTCATGGTAGCTAACCATTAGTTTTGAGCCGAAGCTCCACAAGAATGGCCCAAAGACCGTGGGGCGCTACCCCACATATGTGATGTAGAAACATCACACAAACGGGGTTTAGTCTCCCTCGTAGACAAAGAGACATCGCACAATTGCTAGTCTAAATCAAATCATGAAAATGATCGTCATGATCATCAAGAAGTGTCAATCACACCAAGCTAGTAAATATATGAGTTTAGCTTCATGTCCCATAACCACTTGCTTAACTTAAATATTTACGAACAAACTGTGAATCTTCACTAGAAAATTTTGCACAAGAGGTTCAATCGAACAAGTCCAAGAATTAACCGACGAAGTGAACGCAAGCGTTTCATACCACTCGTTTTACTAAGTCGTTTAATTAGATTTCTCATCCGAGTGAAGTAAAGGCTTGTATATACTAGTAGATTGGAAAACGGTTTGAGAAAAAGAGTTTTGTAATAAAATAGTGTTGAAATCGAGTTGATAAAAGAGTTTTGATATTTACTACTAGTATTGAAACCTTCATATTTTTAAAGTGACAAGTCACAAAAATGATTGTAGAAACAATCGGTCACAAAAATTCACATTCGAAGACGTGAATGATATCCAAGGAAATCAGCTCAAAATGCATCAAAGTAGAAGTAGATGGTGCGACCAAGCATGCCGAGCGACCTATCAAAATACAGGTCGAACGACCTAAGTGTAAAAAGGCAAGCGACCTAACGTCTTAACAAAGCCGTGCGACCTAACGTCTTAACAAGGCCGTGCGACCTAACGTGCTACGACCAAGTGGTCGAGCAATTTAAGGGGTCATGCGACCTAAAGAAAATAAGGTCTAACGACCTAAAGGAAACAAGGCTAAGCGACCTAAGAGAGAACATGTCAAGCGACCTAGTGGGTTGCGACTTAGGGGTTGAGCGACTTAAGCACACGACCTAAGGGGTAAAGACTGAGCGACCTATCGACCCAAGCGACTCGGTGTGGCCGAGCGACTTAACGTGAACGACCTAAATGGTTGAACAGGCCAAGCGACTTAACGTGGTGAGCGGCCTAACGAACGAGCGAGCTATCTGCCGAACGACCTAAGGCGAACGGGCCAGGCATGCGACCTAGTGTAGAATGTGCCATTGCCGAGCGACCTAAGGGTTACGACCTAATGCCGAATGACCTAGTGGTGGAACGAGCTATCTGCCGAACGACCTACCACATGCGAACGACCAAAGGGGTACGACCTAATGCCGAACGACCTAGTGGTGAACGAGCTATCTACCGAATGACCTACCACATGCGAACGACCTAAGGGGTAAACGAAAATATGCAGGCAGAGACTCATCGAGGCAGAGCGACCTAAGCCCAGGAATTCACCAAAAACACTAAAAATCGGAGTTTTTCACCAATCCAATCCAAACCAAATGCAAATGTTCATGCTAAAGTGATAGGGAGTCATTTCCAATAATCCAAGATAGTTATAGACAAGAATTTGAAATAAAAATCTCACCTTTTCATGGAAATTGTTGGAGATGAAGCTTGAGAGTTAAGCAAGAACAACAACAAGCTTGAATCTATGTCTTCACTTGAATTTGGAGTAGATGTTGGATTGGCAATGAAGAATAAGGCTTTGGAGTTTTAATTTCCCATTCCCTCCACCATTTTTGAAAAAGCTTTTAGTGTTAGGAAAATGAAGAAGGAATTAATGAAGAGGAGAGGGGGTTGGACTGAGTTAGTAAGTGGTTCAGCCCAAACCAAAGTCATGAACAAAAAGTGGCGAAAATTCCACTATCTCCAAACATATCGAAGTTTACACTCAAAAAGATCGCAAACGTCATTTTGAACTCAATGGAAGTGGTCTCGAGTCCTAATTTGACCGTATGTAAAAAGTAGCTTTTCGGACTAAAATCCGACTAACGATACAATATTTAAATAAAATATTTAAATATAAAATCGATAAATATGCGGGTTGTTACAGACTCACCTCCTTAAAGAAATTGCGTCCTCGCAATTTATAAGATGGAAATAAAAAGTAACAACCATAAAAGCATATTAACACAAAAGAAATTTGAAATAAGAAGTTTACCTCAAAGAGCATGAGAAAGTAAGTCCGGATGTGTTCGCTCGATGAATTCTCTAGATTCCCAAGAGAAATCCTTAGGATTTGAGGACCATTGAACTTTAACAAGCGGAACATCTTTATTTCAAAGTCGTTTGACCTCCGAAGCAATAATTCGAATAGGATGCTGCTCATAAGTTAAATTAGGCGAAACTTCAATCTCTTCCATAACACCGGGCTCAAGAATAGAATCGGAATCCCGAAGGCACTTCCGTAATTGAGAAACGTGAAACACGTCATGCATGGCAGAAAACTGAGCCGGTAATGAAAGGTGATAAGCCACGGTACCAATACGTTCAGTGATAGGAAATGGCCCAATATATCGAGGTGCTAACTTTCCAGATCGACTGAAGCGTACAACACCCTTCATAGGTGAAACACGAATAAATACAAGATCTCCCACAGAAAATTATAATTTTCTTCTTCGGTTAACGGCATAGGATTTTTGTCTACTTTGGGCTTCTTTCATCCTATGTCGAATAGGTCAATCTTCTCTGTGGAATCACGAATAAGATCTGGACCTAAAACCAGCTTCTCACCGGCCTCAAGCCAACAAGAAGGAGATCCGCATGACCTTCCATAGAGTGCCTCGAAAGGTGCCATACCAATACTAGATTGGAAGCTGTTGTTATAGGAAAATTCAACAAGTGAAATATGATCCTCCCAACTTCCACCAAAGTCAAGAACACACGCACGAAGAAGATCTTCAAGTGTCTGATTCACACGCTCAGTTTTTCCATCGGACTGGGGGTGATAAGCGGTGCTAAAATTAAGCTTCGTTCCTAAAGCTTTTTGAAGACTCTTCCAAAATCCACTAGTAAACAATGGATCACGATCACTAACAATAGAAGTAGGAACTCCATGCAATTTAACAATTTCTTTAATGAAGAGTTTGGCCAAAAGAGGTACGGTCCGATTAGACCGAACGGGAATAAAATGGGCGGATTTAGTAAGTCTATCAATGATCACCCATAAGCTATCATGACCCGAACGAGAACGGGGAAGGCCATCTATAAAATCCATGGAAATTTGATCCCACTTCCAAATTGGAATTTCCAATGGTTGCAATAACCCACCGGGCCTTTGATGTTCAGCCTTGACAAGTTGGCAAGTCATGCAACACTTAACAAAATTAGCAATATCAGATTTCATTCCCTCCTAGTAATAAAGTCGTTTCATATTCACGTACATTTTACTACTACCGGGATGAATGGAATATTTGGAACGATGAGAATCTTCTAGAATATCTTTACGAAGATCACTAATAATAGGTACAATAAGTCTACCAAATTTTCGAATGCCGCCACGTGAATCAATATCAAAGTCTTTCAAGCCTTCAATATCAACTTTATCCTTAATATTTTGGCCAAGAAGAGCCAATTCGGGATCTAGCCTTTGAGCTTCAAGAATGCGGTCTAAAAGAGAAGGATGAGCCTCAAGGCTACATAAAACAAGAGATGAACATAAATCGGGAACACGACCTCGAATTTCACAAGTGGATAAAACTTCGAGATCGTTCCATTCAGATATCATCATAGAAACAACCGCTTGTTGCTTACGACTAAGAGCATCAGCAACTCGATTTCCCTTTCCGGGAGTATAAAGAATATCCAGATCATAAGAGGCAAGGAATTCGAGCCAACGCTGTTGACGCAAATTAAGTTCCTTTTGAGAAAATAAATATTTCAAAGATTTATGATCAGTATAAAGTATAAATTTCTCTCCCAAAAGATAATGTCGCCAAATTCGAAGGGCGAAAACGATAGCCGTGAGTTCTAAATCATGTGTGGCATATCTAGTCTCAGCCGGCTTCAATTGGCTAGAAGCATAAGCAATAACACGTTCTTTTTGCATAATAACGGCACCCAAACCAACGCGACTAGCATCGGTATAAACAACAAAATCTTGATTCCCTTCGGGAATAACAAGAATAGGAGCATCGGAAAGGAGTTCTTTTAATTTCTGAAAAGAAGTTTCACATTTGTCCGACCAAATGTATTTAACACCTTTCTTTGTTAAGCCAGTAAGAGGGACGACAATTTTAGAAAAGTCCTTGATGAAACGACGGTAATAACCCGCCAATCCAAGGAAGCCACGGATTTCCGTTACACTCTCCGGTCTCTTCCAATCTTGAATCGCTTCAATCTTTGAAGGATCCACTGATATTCCGGATTCGGAAATAATATGACCGAGAAACTTCACATTAGATTCCAAAAAGTGGCATTTAGAAAATTTTGCTTTTAATTGATTGCTCCTAAGAGTTTCCAATATAATCCGAAGATGCTTTTCATGTTCCTCCTCGGTTTTAGAATAGACAAGAATATCATCAATAAAGACGAGAACAAACCGATCGAGGAAATCTTTGAAAACTCGATTCATAAGGTCAACGAAATAAGCTGGAGCATTCATTAAACCAAATGGCATAACTAGCCATTCATAAGATCCATAACGTGTATGGAACGAAGACAAAGGAATACTATCCTCTGCAATACGAAGCTGATGAAAACCGGTAGCCAAGTCCAATTGTGAAAAGACTCTAGCACCACTAAGCTGATCGAACAGATCATCAATCCGAGGTAAAGGATACTTATTTTTAATAGTAAGGTCATTAAGCTTGCGGTAGTCGACGCAAAGCCTAAGTGTTCCATCGGATTTCTTCACGAAAATTGCTGAAGCTCCCCAAGGCGAGGAACTAGAGCGAATAAATTGCTTCGTCTCCAATTCGGATAATTGCTTGCGCATCTCTTCATTCTCCTTATTGGACATGCGATAAGGAGGACGAGTAATAGGTTGAGCTCCAAGTATAAGGTTAATTTTGAACTCAATTGCTCGCTTAGGTGGTAATCCCAAAACGGGCTCGAATATGTCGGAAAATTCACGAATGACGTGAATACGAGAAATGACATCTTCCTCATCATCATTATCATCATCACGAGGATTTAAAGAATATAAAGATGCAGCTAAAGTGGAATCCGAATCTTTAAGAATAATAGATATCTGCTTTACAGATTGCGGATGTCGGAGATAAATTGTCCGCTCAGGACATAGGATATGAGCTTCATAATGGTTAAGCCAATCCATACCCAAAATCGTTCCAAAGCCTAAATAACGCATAACATGCAAATCGGCTAGGAAAGGAAAATCACACAAAATAATCTCCACATCTTTACAAAGCAAACTAAGAGTTGCGGATCCACCAACCGGATTCGCAATTCTTAAAGAAGTCATTAAAGCAACAACACTTAAGGAAAAAGTATCGACAAGTTCTTTTGATATAAAAGAATGGGATGCACCCGTATCAAAAAGAACTCGAATAGGTTGATCATGAAATATAATAATGCCATCAAGGACAGAATGAGACATACCTTGATCGTGAGATGTGTTGCCAGGGGCTTGAGCCACATTAAGCTTTCCCTCCTTCTTGCCTTGAAGTCAGGGGCATAAATGTATATAATGATCTGGGATTTTACAATAGCGACAAGAACGCGGCTTCGAACACTTGTTCGCAAAATGGTCCTTAGAACCACAGTTATATCATTGCCCGCTACTCGAGGTAGAAGTCTTTGATGCCGGCGGTGTAGGTTTCACCTTTTTGTTGGGATAAGGACTTTTGAATTTGTTCGGCCTCTTCTTGTTGTGGTTGAAGTTTGGTTTGGCACCCACCACTTCAACATCACTTTCCCTATCCGCCTCTTCAAGACGAAGAATGATATCAATGAGTTGATCGAAAGTAACTTCTAATTTTAGAAGTAATGGCTTCTTGAGATTCTTGTTTAAGCCATAGACGAATCTCTGGTTCTTCTTCAATGGGGTGTTGATGTATTCAACCCCATATTTAGACAGTGACTCGAAGGATGCGACATAATCTGTCACAGAGGATTCACCTTGAACAAGGTCTATGAAACGTCGAGCCAATGTCACTTTCTCTGCTTCTGGTACGAATTTTAATTCGAAGCGTTCCCGGAATTGCTCCCAGGTGAGATCCGCTTCATTAATTTCGGAAATAAGAAGTTCGTAACAGTCCAATGCTCTTTCTTGGAGCATACTGGAGGCCACTTGAACATGGTGAAGATCTATAAGATTCATGCGAGAAAAGATTCGATCGCATGTTCTTAACCAAGCCTGGACCTCAATTATAGTTTCGGAACCTTTGAATGGTTTCCCACCCAAGTTGGTATAATCATTGCACAAGCGTGCAAAGCCATACTTAGGATGAGTAGGTTCCTGATTAGGACCAGCTGCTTGAGCATTCTTTACTAAATCAAGTAGCTGCTAAGCCGTCATGAAAACTCCATCCTGGGGAGTAACCGTAGATGGTCCAGCTCTGGGACGACCTGGTCTAGACATTCTCTTCTTTAAGAAAGAGAGAAGAAGAAAAGTTATTCTCCAAATAAATATCAAGCAAATCTTGATAGATAAAACAAGGATACGTTAAAGGAAATAGGATGAATCGGTACGAAGACTCGAATTAAATCCTAAGGCACGACTCTTAAGTTGGACTTAGGACGATGATCCTTGTTAAGTTATTCTACATTGTTCCGAAGTTTGGCTCTGATACCAAGCTGTGACGCCCCACCTCTATACCCACGCTAGCCAAGAACACTACGGAGTAATGCTGTAGACTAGCATGGAGAATAAGGCTGTTGAGGAGCAACCATCCATGTAACTTCTTTGTGCAAGCACCGATATGTCAGATAGTATAGCATGCATTTCATTTTAGGAGGAAATCCGACATACCGATACAAACTCAAAGCTATCACACAGTGGCTATATATAATCTTTGGAAATAAACATAGAAATAAACATAACACAAATCAGTCACAGACATCCATATCACAAAGGCGGAAAAGATATGAATATATAACACATGAAAGTGTACATCAGAGTAGTGGACTGAAAGATCCATGACAATACAGAAGGATAGCTACAAGCTACACAATAACATAAGTATACATCACGGAGTCTACATCTCAAATGTATACAACAAAAACTACTAATCTAAGTAGTTAGCCAAAAGTCAGAGTAATCCCAGAAGAGAAGTCAAGCAGAAGCACCTGTAACATCTCGGCCTGACCCGAGTATTATTTATAAGAAAATAATAAACGGATCAGTCTAACTATAAATATCAGATGATATGGTATAGAATAAAAGACATGGCATGAACACATAACAACCATAATGGCATACTACTATAAGTATGTAATTGAAAATCAACAAGAGATTAATCAATATCACAAGAATCTTCTCAAAGATAAAACGGGGTATCATACCCTAAACTTTTATTCATAACAAGTCAATGACACACAAATTCACCAATGCACAAAAATTGATAAAACTTATCAATGGAAATCACGAAAATTGGTGAAGCACAAAATTCCAGAAATCATCATAAGAAATCCAGAAATCACAAGAAGGGGGTAGGCCTATCACAAAACGGGAGTATGAAAACTCACCAACACGTGTAACACAAGACGAGACGCTATCTCATGGTAGCTAACCATTAGTTTTGAGCCGAAGCTCCACAAGAATGGCCCGAAAACCGTGGGGCGCTACCCCACATATGTAATGTAGAAACATCACACAAACGGGGTTTAGTCTCCCTCGTAGACAAAGAGACATCGCACAATTGCTAGTCTAAATCAAATCACGAAAATGATCGTCATGGTCATCAAGAAGTGTCAATCACACCAAGCTAGTAAATATATGAGTTTAGCTTCATGTCCCATAACCACTTCCTTAACTTAAATATTTACGAACAAACTATGAATCTTCACTAGAAAATTGTCACAAGAGGTTCAATCGAACAAGTCCAAGAATTAACCGACGAAGTGAACGCAAGCGTTTCATACCACTCGTTTTACTAAGTCGTTTAATTAGATTTCTCATCCGAGTGAAGTAAAGGCTTGTATATACTAGTAGATTGGAAAACGGTTTGAGAAAAAGAGTTTTGTAATAAAATAGTGTTGAAATCGAGTTGATAAAAGAGTTTTGATATTTACTAGTATTGAAACCTTCATATTTTTAAAGTGACAAGTCACAAAAATGATTGTAGAAACAATCGGTCACAAAAATTCACATTCGAAGACGTGAATGATATCCAAGGAAATCAGCTCAAAATGCATCAAAGTAGAAGTAGATGGTGCGGCCAAGCATGCCGAGCGACCTATAAAAATACAGGTCGAACGACCTAAGTGTAAAAAGGCAAGCGACCTAACGTCTTAACAAAGCCGTGCGACCTAACGTCTTAACAAGGCCGTGCGACCTAACGTGCTACGACCAAGTGGTCGAGCAATTTAAGAGGTCATGCGACCTAAAGAAAATAAGGTCTAATGACCTAAAGGAAACAAGGCTAAGCGACCTAAGAGAGAACAGGTCAAGCGACCTAGTGGGTTGCGACTTAGGGGTTGAGCGACCTAAGCATGCGACCTAAGGGGTAAAGACTGAGCGACCTACCGATCCAAGCGACTCAGTGTGGTCGAGCAACTTAACGTGAACGACCTAAATGGTTGAACAGGCCAAGCGACTTAACGTGGTGAGCGGCCTAAGGAACGAGCGAGCTATCTGCCGAACGACCTAAGGCGAACGGGCCAGGCATGCGACCTAGTGTAAAATGAGCCATTGTCGAGCGACCTAAGGGTTACGACCTAATGCCGAACGACCTAGTGGTGGAACGAGCTATCTGCCGAACGACCTACCACATGCGAACGACCTAAGGGGTACGACCTAATGCCGAACGACCTAGTGGTGGAACGAGCTATCTGCCGAACGACCTACCACATGCGAATGACCTAAGGGGTACGACCTAATGCCGAACGACCTAGTGGTGGAACGAGCTATCTACCGAACGACCTACCACATGCGAACGACCTAAAGGGTAAACGAAAATATGCAGGCAGAGACTCATCGAGGCAGAGCGACCTAAGCCCAGGAATTCACCAAAAACACTAAAAATTGGAGTTTTTCACCAATCCAATCCAAACCAAATGCAAATGTTCATGCTAAAGTGATAGGGAGTCATTTCCAACAATCCAAGGTAGTTATAGACAAGAATGTGAGATAAAAATCTCACCTTTTCATGGAAATTGATGGAGATGAAGCTTGAGAGTTAAGCAAGAACAACAACAAGCTTGAATCTATGTCTTCACTTGAATTTGGAGTAGATGTTGGTTGGCAATGAAGAATAAGGCTTTGGAGTTTTAATTTCCCATTCCCTCCACCATTTTTGAAGAAGCTTTTAGTATTAGGAAAATGAAGAAGGAATTAATAAAGAGGAGAGGGGGTTGGACTGAGTTAGTAAGTGGTTCAACCCAAACCAAAGTCATGAACAAAAAGTGGCGAAAATTCCACTATCTCCAAACATATCGAAGTTTACACTCAAAAAGATCGCAAATGTCTTTTTGAACTCAATGGAAGTGGTCTCGAGTCCTAATTTGACCGTATGCAAAAAGTAGCTTTTCGGACTAAAATCCGACTAACGATACAATATTTAAATAAAATATTTAAATATAAAATCGATAAATATGCGGGTTGTTACATGATGTAACTGCTTTTCTGGATAATGCACAGCAATAGCAACATACTTATCCCCTCTCGCTATGCACTTTTGTTTGTCCTATATATAGATGCTTCTACTGTCACTATCAATCCTGAAGCCCCTCTTACTCTATATCTTTCTTCCTAGAGTACACAACCAGCTCTTTCCCAGTCAGATGCTTTTGCCAAAGAGCATGTTGCTGCCTACTACTGACCTACCCTATCAGCAGACCCAAACTGAATTAACACACATTAGGAATTCAGTGCACTTATTTTTGCTCATATTTCTGAAGTTCGTTAAGCTCCTGTTGTGGATAATTATATAGCACAGCGAAATGTTATTCCTTATGCAAACCATGAAGCTTCTTTGTCACTCCAGCATTATCTTGATGCACTGCTAGAGTATGCTCTCATTCCTGTCAGTCCTTTGACATTAAAGCGAGTAGTAGTAGGAATCAAAACTAAAGGTAATGATTCCTATGCCTTACATTACCGACCGCATAATGATGCATGCTACCAGCGCCATGGCATCGCCCAGCCTCGCAACACAAAAAACAATCAGCACCCACCACAACCTCACCCTACTAGACTCTACGATAGATTTAGATCAGTAGATGTGCGTTTTCTTTATTGTTGGGAAGTGGAGAATTTGGGTTGTGAGGTCGTCAGATTTAGATCAGAATCTATGAATGATAAAAAACTTCACCATAGATCTGAATCGCAACGTTGTGAGGCAATTTTGGGAATTGATTTAGCATTTTCTTTAGGAAAATTCTATTTCAACCCGAGTATTTACTTAGTAGACCCATAAAATTTAAAAAAGTTTGTAAACCCAAAAAATAACTTAGTAGCCCCCTACCATTTCCAGAACTACCCTTCCCATAATGTTCTCGAATAAAAAAAACGTGCTCGTGCCTCTTCCTCCACTGTTGAATCAAAAAAACCCTAACGTGCTCATGAATATACTTCAAGAGTGAAGTATTCTTTGCATACTTTTCATGCAACACTTGCAGATTCTCATTGTATACAACTAATTTTTTTGAACAACAAGTTCATACAAATCAAATAAAAATGACTTCTTCTCTTCAACTTCCATTCCTTTCACTTTTTTTGCATATACGTTAGAATGTTACTTTTAATGTGCCATGTGTATAACATATGTGCAGAGTTTAGGAGAATAAATCTAATAGCATTAACTAGTGTTGTTTCCCTATCAGAAATGAAGACTGATGGCAATTCCACTTCACAATCAACCAAAACAGATTTCAACCTTTCTAAGGCCTAAATATAATTTTCCTCAGTTTCAGCAACTAAGTATGCAATCGCAATAGAGAATGTAAGATCTGTTCAAGTAACACCAACAATCTCAAGTAAAGGCATTATGTATCTATTGGTTTTATATGTGCGATCAAATATGATAACTCGGGGAAATGTACGTAGAAAATCCAAACTGGTAGGATGTGGCCAAAATATATCTTTAATAATATATGTTCCATCCAATGTTTTACGGTGTCATTCAAAGTAACCAAACTCTTTCAATATACTAAGAAAATATTAAACTTGAGAACACCCTGCTAGCTCAATAGAATTTTGTGCTCGTATAACATTGTAAATTGTTTTGATGGTGGTACAATTTGCAGGATCATTTCTTTTAATGGCGTGTAAAATTTCTTTTGCTTTTACCATGTTTCTATGCACCTCAGTAACTCACTTGGTCTCATCTTCACTTAGTCAACCAATATACGAATGTCCTTTAGTATTTTTTAATTTCGAATGATTATGAACACTATTCACAACATGCAATCACCAATCATCTAAAGTAGGAAGTTTCTCACCTTTAAGTCTAAACGGGCAATAGCATTTTTTTATACCGGTCATTCGGAGGTTCTTCGGGCTTTTCTCTTTTCGCTTCTTGTACACACCACTTCGTTCACAAGCAAACAAAATTCTTAGTTTTTTTCTTGAAGCACCAATATTCGATTTCATTATTATGATAACAAAACGAAGACGTTTTCCCGTATCACAAACCCAATCAACCAATTTTTTTCTTAAAGGAAATATCTGCATTAAAAATGTTAAATAAAATGTAAGTAATATGGATTTATTTGAAAGTTAATCAAAGTAAACTTACGTCATAAGTCGTAAACTCATTTGAATAATCCTTGCACATTTCTTCATCATTGGAAAATGGTACAATCTCCAGAAAACAAGTATCAAACGATGAAAAGTTCAAACAGAATAAAAACAAAATGAACTACCACACAAGGTGACTCCGTGGTTCGTGTCAATACCACATAGGCTTTCTTTGTGGATGTGTAAAAATTCATGCAATTATTTGCGCGATTAAGCAAGAAACCTTGTATACCACCTACATTAATTATCACCAATCCCCGTAATCGACAGCCTACGATTGTATTTGCAAAAAATTAAAAACTTTTCAATTTTTTTTTAAATTACCTGCTGTGATTGCGTTAACAATTCATTCTCCTATTCAAAATCCATCAACTAGTAGTGAAAAATTGAATTTTTTCTTCACTGATTTAGAAACTAGGGTTTTGAAGAAGCGGTGGTTTAGACACTAAGAAACCGACGTAAAAAGATAATGGAATTAAGAAGAAAGAAAGTACGCAACTTTCTAAGAGTATTTCAGTCTTTAAAATTTTATTTATTTTAGGGGGGCTACTAAGTAACTATCAGTGTTGAAATAGAATTTGCCTTTTCTTTATTTCTAAGAATGGAGAATGTTATTAATGTCTTAGGAGCAGCGTCTTTTTCTTAATTAATGGTTAAAAATTTGAGTTGCAGGTAAAAAGTATTTGGTTTAGAGCTAAAATTTTGGTGTTGGAGCAAAAATAAAAACTTGGTTATGTCAAAATAGAATATTGGAAAATAAAATCTCTGATCACATGAAAGTAATATTTTGTATCATACATAAGTTGCAATAAATTAAATTATACGCAAGCTTAAATTTTGTTACTATTTTTTAATTGTATGAAATTTTAAATATTTTATAGAATATTTTTAGCAAAGGCTAGCGGGGTTGAAAGGGCCATACCTGATTTTATTGCAACCAACAATAAAATAAAAATTCTCAAAACAAACTTCAAGCATCAAACAGATAAGGAGATATTTGGAAAAGACAACAAGCACACTGAGTAAACAAGGAAAGCAGAAGACAGAAGAGACCCAAAAAGAACCCGAAGAAAAACTAAATTATCTCCAAGCAGCGATCGAAGCATTGGAGAAAAAGGACAACCTCAACATAGCTTCCAGAATTTCTTTTTTAAATACTTTCCAGAGAACTTCACCGTCTCTTCTTCTCTTTTCAAAACAAATAAGATTCCTTTCATGCCATACCAAAGACAAATATTTCTTAAAAAATAGTGTTATGGGACGAGATTTCTTAGTTCGCCATCTTGTTGATTTGTAAATCATGTTCAAGTCAATATTGGAAGGGGAAAACAATATGCTGCTTCTAGCTAATAACATCATTCGTCTCCATAAAGGTAGATTAACATCACAGCCAAAAAAGATGTGTTTACAGATTTCATTGCTATAAGAATAGAAAAGGCATAAGTCTCCAAGATTGAGTCCCATTCTCAACAAAACATTTCTAGGTAGCAATGCTTGATGTAAGACCTTCCATAGCATCAAATTTTCTTTAGGGGTGGTATCAATATTCCAAATAATCTTCATCCACTTGCATTGTGGAATATTATCAAGCCTGGACAGCAAACCATATACAAGAGAGATAGAGTGTTGCCTTTCCTTCCAAACCACATGATCAATACTCATAGTTGGAATATAGCTATCCTATAGTTGAACCCAAACAGTTCTGACAATCTGGTTTGAAGTGTAAGATAGCTGAAGGTGGCCATGAAAAATGTAGTCAGAAGCCTTAGCTTTCCTAGGAATGCCAGTTTGTAGGATTTGCTGGTGATTCAATAGGTTGGAAAGTATCATCCCAGGGACTACCCATGGTTCATGCCATAATTTGACTTCAGAAGATGTGATGACCCACATTTCGAAAGGTTTAAATTGACAATAATCCATACATGTCCAACTTAAACAATCCGGAACGTAGATAATCAATGGGGTTAAATAAGAAAAATAAGAAAGAAGAAGAAAATAAAACACAGAATCTCACAGCGGATACGATAAAATATAATAGTCAAATAACAGTTCATGAAGTTGTTTATGTCATACAATTGATTAAAATTTATACAACATTTATCAGAGTTATATGTATACGTCAGGGATAAATAATCAATACTGCAGAATAGCATGATGTAGAGGATAATAATAGTAATAATATACCAACTTCGTCTTCGTCCTCCAGAAACTAATCTTCAATGCACTGGAAAAACTCAAGACTAACCTGAGCGTAATGAAAAGACAAAACACTCAAGTCAGGACTAAAATACTCTTATGCAAGTCAAATCAATCACAAAATATGAGTGCAATAACTTAAGAGATGTTACGGGATTTTCAATCTCTAAGGGTTCGTTAAACTATTTATATATAATAGTATACGCTATAATAGATAATGTCTATTAGTAAAATAAATATCAAAATAGCATCAAGTTTTTACATTGGTCCACCTTAAAACATTTTTACAGTTTTAAACCAAAGTCGTAATGGGCTCGTATAGGGATAAATACGACAAGGCACATGAGGCAATGCCCAAGGTAGGATTCTGAAACGACCCGGATTTTTCATCGTTTGATTTTGAATATTTAAATGGTTTAAATATTGGATTTGAAATTATAGTTTAGTTAGTAAGATTTTAAAACTGAAATTTTAAGCGATTTCATAAAAATTAGAAATCGTCGATTTAATCGACGTGTTAAAATAGCGATCTGGGGCACATTCTCGGAATTCGACGAAACTAGTTCTATTGGATCAGTAATAGTGTATTATTATTGGATTTCAAATTTTGTAGCGTTTGGATTTACCGTTTGGTCGTACGATTTGGAAACGCCCAAAAATAATTTAATTGGATTAAATTTAAATAGTCGATTTAAAAAGCTATCTTCCACATACGATCGAATTGGAGCTCATGGTTGGTTCCATTGGGCTCGGAGTAGTGATATAACATTAGGAATGCCAAGCATCACGCATAAATAAGGGCTCGTAATTTTGGGTTACACGAAGTAGGAATATTTGGATAAATATGAAATCAAATCAATTTAATTACAGCTCCATTTCCTTCAAATCAGTCGCCTAGTCATTGTTAAATCACGTACCCTTTCTTCCTTTTTAAAATCATGTACCCTTTCCTCCTCCTTTCTCAGTTTGAATTCACGAAAGATTAAAAAAATCGAAATCGAAAAAAAAGAACGAAATTAAAATCGTTCGACGGAAGAATAAGGGTAGGGGCACGCTTATTGCTCATCGCGATGTAGTTCTTCGTGCATGGACCTGGAATTCAATGGCAGAGGGAAGTGGCTCGCCTGTAGCACGACAACAAAGTGGACTAGGTTTTGGGTCGGTTTGGGTGGTGTGCGAGGGCTTGTGTTCAATGGCGGCTCGACTTGATAGTCGTGTGTGATGGAAGTCGTTGTCGAAGCAAGGAGGTATGTTCATAGATGGAGATTTTGATTTAAGGCTAAACGCGACTAAAGGTGGAGGTTAATGGGTGGGGGTTCGTTCCAGATGGCATTCGCGTGCAAGCTGAGGTCGTTCAAGTGGGATTGGGTTTGACAAAGTCGATGTTAGGGGAGGAGGAGTCGAAAGTATGTGCGTGAACTGTTAAAGGTAAAGTTTTTATTTAAAAAAAGAAAATTTTATTTATTAAACTATGTAATTTAAAGTTAGTTAGTATTGAAATACTTCAGAAGTGAATTTTTCAAAATATTTAATATTAACTGAAATAAATTCTAAATTTTATAATCAGCTTTGGGAATTGATTAGTTTTATTTAGAAATGAGTTGGAATTGATTTATTGATGTTTTATCAAAAAAAGTGTTTTGATATTTTAAATAATTACTTAAACGTGTTTTAAAAATAAATTATCATTCTTTAAAAATACTTATTATACATATATATAGTTTTGAAAATGATTTTAATTTATTTATAAACTCTCTCGAGATGTGAAAAGGGATATGATTTTTAGAAGTTGTAAATGGATAGACGAGATTATAAGTGAGTATAATCGACGTTGGAAAATGTAAAAGGAACTAATATAAATTCCGGAAATGCAGGAGATAGGATAAGAAAAACTCCTAAGTATTGATATTAGAAATGATTTCGGAAAATGGACTTAGAATATTTTCCGATGTGTTGAAATGGAAGGTTTTTGAAAACGTTAGAGACGAAGGATTTATATCGAGATATTTTCTAAGTAATGGATTATAAATCGAAGTTGGAAATATTTCACTAAGTGTTGAAGTGAGGTACGGGTGGAAATATCCTGTTATGGAAACAAGTATTTGGAAATGTTTTCAAATATTGATAAATTTGAAAGAGATTTGAATATATATCTTTGTAAAGATATTTTGAAATGAATGTTTTAAAGAATTATAAATAATGGCCTAGTGACTGCTTATGGATGTTATTTGATAGTTAAATAACCGACTATCAATATTAGACAATTTCGTTAATCGTTTCAAAGAGACCGGGATTGGGTTTAATTATCCAAAAACCACTTCGATCTGGTTTGAACGTTACGAATGGATATCATGAAGATAGTAAAGACGGTGATTCGGTTTGTCCAGACCGAGGACAACTTGTATGGACGAATGCTATCAGAACATCTTCATTGGAGGACGATGAGCATTCTAAGTGGAATTGTTCTTGAAAGGTAAACGTAGCCTAAGGCCTCATCAACTGGGAATGACTAAAACAAGGGAGATGCAGCTAGGCTAAGTGGGTCGCACCCAATTAGGGTATGTTATCACCTTTCTAGATGCCCTCCGATAGATTAAAATTATGGATATGGTTGTGCATGGAAAAGTGAGCGCTCGATTTTAAGGGTGGGAACACCCGGGGTGATAACATATTCGGTAATATCCAGGTTAGGGGTAGGCCGGTCTTGTGTGGCAGGGGATCCCGGCGAGGTCCTCTGTACATTTTTCTAGAGTTGTATTGTGATGGGTGGTACCCTAGTAGCCCAGTCATTGTATGGAATCCATTCTCCAATAGCGCCATACGTTTTGATTATGCCTAACTATGCTGAAACGTAAGATGCAAGCATTTTAGCTATTTTCTATTTACTTTCTGTAGACATTATTATAATATCAGATGATTTTGATATAAATTGTTTTGGTTATCGTAAGGTAAAAACCTGTCGTGTTTATGTGTGACGTGGTCTTACGAGATACCTTTGTTTTCAAAGGATTTTGAAAATAGTAATAATTCAAATTGAGTGTGTTTTTCTCACGCTGGTTTTCCAGACTAACTCGGGTGTTATTCTATTATAATACTCGGGTTAGACCGAGTATTATAGATTTTGGATAGGATGCTATGGAGCTAAGGAGACAAGATGGATGACAGAGACATATTTCCGTACTTGAATATTTCCGCTATTTGAGGACAATTTATTATAACTGTCCAGATTGATGTATTGATTGTTGTACCCTGATGATAGTAAGTATAAAACAGTTACAGATTCTTTTGTATAAAAATCTGTTATTATATATTATATTTTGTTCCGCCGCGATTGTGAGATTCTATGTTGTTGTTTCTATTTACTTCTACCATTTTCTTCTTCACCCCTAAAAATCGGTATTTCCGGCACTTGAATATTCGACATGTTATATAGTGAACAAATAGATGTCGATTTTCGAGAGTCAAAAATTCCGGTTCGTTATTGTTGGTATCAGAGCTAAAGGTTAAGCGAGAACCTTGGCTCTAGTGGGGATTACTCATTAAAGATAGGGTCAGTAGTACCCTAGAATGAGTTTGAGTGTATTAATAGATATGAGCGCATATTTGTTAGTGAATATAAAATGTTTTATACTGTGTTGGTTGATTTATTGAATGGCTTATGAACTCTGGTCGACATAGTCCGTACAATTGTATCGATAGGGGTTTCTAAACACTTGGAGAGAGCAATTCGACACAGTATTGTTTTGAAAGGGGGTAAATGAAATAATTCTACCCAAATTATATTTTTGATATAGAAGAAATATTTTTCTAAAATTATTATAGTAAATTGGTGTGTTCGGTTGATATTATTATTATCAAACAAGATTATAAAATTGGAATGGTTATATATAACCAAATAGAGATAGTATAAGAATGATTTGTACAAATAAATTTTAAATAAAAATGGATTCAAAACCAGAATTTGGAAATTTAAAAATCCTAGAAATTTTGGAAAATGTTTAAAATGGATTTGAACTAAGTATTTGGGAATTTTGAAATCTCGGAAGTTGGGAAAAAAAAATTTCCCGAAGCATTGTGAAAATAAAATAGCATTATTTTGGAAAGGTTGTTTTAAATTGGATTTAAAAATGGATTTGAAGGTGATAAAGCACCGAACTCACTACAGTCGCTGGAAAATAATCTTGGTGATGACTGCGCAGCATCATCAGTATTCATTTTCGAGTTTCTAAGTGACGGATTGCTAATGTGATTATTTGGCTTCAGAATTGTTTTGAAAAAAATCAGGTTTGAAAAAAAAATTCCAAAGTTAAAATTGATATACAAAAGTGAATATTTGTATGTATGTATATATATATATATTGATTTTAAAAAAATGATTGAAACAAAAACTGGGTGTTTAAATTATTGAATTTTATCTAAATGGTGTACGAAAGCATCATATATTTTTTCTTATGAATAAGAATATCTATGCTTTATTAAAATAGTATATATTAAGCAACATTGTTATATATTAATGGTAAATTATATATTATATATAAGCAATGCATAAGTAAGTCACTGTTATTCAGGCATTTGTATCATTTTTTATATAAACTATCTATAACTGAAGGTAGCAGATTACATAGGCAGTAGTATTCCATACTTTTTCTCAACATAGTTCATTGTCATTGTTGTAGACTACATGTATAAGTGCTAACAACTCTTAATGTGATTACAGGTTGAGGTTTTATCCAAAAAAATATATGGTAAGAAATGAAGTATGATCCCAACTTTTATCAAACCTAAAGATAAATTGGTTATGACTTAGTGTGAGTTGTTAACTTAAATTATATAAACTAATTTCATTTTTTTCAAGCACATTTGCGACAGGGCAAGCTAAAAAGGCAACTTAAACAAAATTCACTATCAAAACACTAGTGTGAACAACTTGACCATAATATATATAAATATATAATATAACAACTGTAATGTAATTTAATACTGAAATTCTAAGGCAAGAAAGGAAATATGTGCATAATTTTGTGTATAGAGATTCCAAATGAAATCTAAGGTGAAAAGGAAAAAAGAAAAAAAAATTCAGGTGAATGTATAAACACTTCAACCCAAACTTAGTCTCACACATGTATAAACATACATCTGGCACGCATACATAAGAAAACACATACATAAGCAAGCAAATGGCATACCATTATATACAGGCATATGAAAATATGGCATCAGGTGAATGTAGAAACTCACAAAACTCATGCACATATATAAAAGCACTTATAGTGACCCATATATGTAACCAGAATTATCAAAGATTCAAAGAAACTCCAACTATAACTTAAAATTTTCCTTGTAGTGTTGTTGGTATAATACGTGTACCAAGGACAGGTGCCATAAAATAAGTTTGAACTTATAAATTGAGAATGGTGTTAATAAGGGAGGGAAAATGTGAATTCCTATATGAAATACAATTTAACTTGGGTAGAGTTAAATAAATTGAGTTAGTAAAACAAGAATCGTGTGGATTAAAAATTGAACTTAAAGTAAGTTTAAAATAAATTGAGATGGAATTGAAATTGAATTTTAACTTGAGTAAGTTAAAATGAAATGTATGAACTGAAATTTAACTTAAGCTAAGTTAAATAAAATTCGATTGAATTAGAATTGATATCGAAGGGAATTGAATATGGAATTTGAATTGTAAAGTGACTATATAACTATATGTTATAAATTCTGAATGGAATAAAATTTAAGTGGAAATTATGAAATTGTGAATTATAAACTAGCAGTGAACTAATTACATGAATTAATTAGTTAATTAAATATGGGAATGGAACTTAACTTGATTAAGTAAATTGAATTGCGGATGAAAATTGGAATTGAATGTGGAACTTGAGCTATAAATATAAATATAATGTGTGTGTTTATGAACCGAATGTAAGCAAATTTGGTTGTAAATCATTCGAATTGAATGAAATGATATATAAATCGATTGCAAGCAACTAAATTAGTATTGGGATCTTGTGATTGCTTATGAATACATGTTTAACATGCTCGGTTATGCAAAGTCTGTGTTTAACTGTTTAAATAAATGAAATGTTATTAAATTTCATGTGTTTGGGACTTACATATTTAAATTAAGTAAGTACAGGTACCAGAGGCCATTGGGCTTGATTTTGGTCATGCAAATTGCATATAAAATAAGCCACACGCTTAAAAATGCTAAATAAAGGTACGTTTTCGGATTAAATACCGCAAATATATAAATATTGATATTTATTTTGTTTTCCGACCGTGTGAGTCGATGTATACATTTTTATCTCTCTTGTCATATTGCAAAAGGCTCTCCGTACAAGGGAGACTCTGGCAAAAAATTTCGGAAATTTAGGGTGTTGGAAATTTTTTTGAAAATTTTGAAAGTTTTTGTTAACTTAAAAAGGTTGATTTTTGAATTGAAGTTGAAAAAAATGGTTTTGAATCAGAAGTGGAAACTAAATGTTTGGATAAAACTAAGGGTTCAGTAAAGTGAATATCGAATTTTCACTAAGTGGGTTTTTGAATAGTTGATGTGTTTGGGCATTTTTCCTACTTAGCAATTTCGAGGACGAAATTCTTTTAAGGGAGGAGGAATGTAACGACCCAGATTTTTCATCGTTTGATTTTGAATATTTAATTGGTTTAAATATTGCATTTGGAATTATAATTTAGTTAGTAAAATTTTAAAACAAAAATTTTAAGTGATTTTGTAAAAATTGGAAATCGTCGATTTAATCGACGTGTTAAAATAGCGATCCGGGGCATAGTCTCAGAATTCGACGAAACCAGTTCCATTGGATCCGTAATAGTGTATTATTATCAGATTTCAAATTTGGTAGCGTTTGGATTTACCGTTTGGTCGTACGATCTGAAAACGCTTTGAAATAATTTAATTGGATTTAATTTAAATAGTCGATTTAAAAGGCTATCTTCCACATACGATCGAATTGGAGCTCGAGGCTGGTTCCATTGGGCTCGGAATAACGATATAACATTAGAAACGCCAGGCGGCATGCATAAATAAGGGCTCGTAATTTTGGGTTATGCGAAGCAGGAATATTTGGATAAATATGAAATCAAATCAATTTAATTACAGCTCCTTTTCCTTCAAATCAGTCGCCTAGTCATTGTTAAATCACATACCCTTTCTTCCTTTTTAGAAGCACGTACCCTTTCCTCCTCCTTTCTCAGTTCGAATTCATGAAAGATTAAAAAAATCGAAATCGAAAAAAAAAGAACGAAATTAAAATCGTTCGACGGAAGAATAAGGGAAGGGGCACGCATATTGCTCATCGCGATGTAGTTATTCGTAAATGGTCCTGGAATTCGATGGCAGAGGGAAGTGGCTTGCCTGTAGCATGACAACAAAGTAGGCTAGGTTTTGGGTCGGTTTGGATGGTGTGCGAGGACTAGTATTCGATGGCGGCTCGACTTGATAGCCGTGTGTGATGGAAGTCGTTGTCGAAGCATCGAGGTACATTCGTAGATGGTGATTTCGATCTAGGGCCGAATGCTACTAAAGGTGGAGGTTAATGGGTGGAGGTTCGTTCCAGGTGGCAGTTGCGTGCAAGCTAAGGTCGTTCAAGTGGGATTGGGTTTGACGAAGTCTATGTCGGGGGAGGAGTCGAGAGTCTGTGCGTGAACTGTTAAAGGTAAAGTTTTTATTTAAATAAAAAGAAAATTTTATTTATTAAACTATGTAATTTGAAGTTAGTTAGTATTGAAATACTTCAGAAGTGAATTTTTCAAAATATTTTATACTAATTGAAATAAATTCTAAATTTCATAATCAGCTTTGGAAATTAATTAGTTTTATTTAGAAATGAGTTGGAATTGATTTATTGATGTTTTATTAATAAAAAAGTGTTTTGATGTTTTAAATAATTACTTAAACGTGTTTTAAAAATAAATTATCATTCTTTAAAAATACTTATTATACATATATAGAGTTTTGAAAATGATTTTAATTTATTTATAAACTCTCTCGAGATGTGAAAAGGGATATGATTTTTAGAAGTTGTAAATGGATAGACGAGATTATAAGTGAGTTTAATCGATGTTGGAAAATGTAAAAGAAACTAATATAAATTCCAGAAATGTAGGAGATAGGATAAGAAAAACTCCTAAGTATTGATATTAGAAATGATTTCGGAAAATGGAATTAGAATATTTTCCTATGTAATGAAATGGAAGGTTTTTGAAAATGTTTGAGACGAAGGATTTATATCGAGATATTTTCAAAGTAATTGATTATAAATCGAAGTTGGAAATATTTCACTAAGTGTTGAAGTGAGGTACGGGTGGAAATATCCTGTTATGGAAACAAGTATTTGGAATTGTTTTCAAATATTGATAAATTTGAAAAAGATTTGAATATACATCTTTGTCAAGATATTTTGAAATGAATGTTTTAAAGAATTATAAATAATGGCCTAGTGAATGCTTATGGATGTTATTTGAAAGTTAAATAACCGACTATCAATATTGGCCAATTTCGTTAATCGTTTCGAAGAGACCGAGATCGGTTTTAATTATCCGAAAATCACTTCGATCCGGTTTGAACGTTACGAATGGATATCGTGAAGATAGTGAAGACAGTGATTCGGTTTTTCCAGACCTAGGACAACTTGTATGGTCGAATGCTATCAGAATTTCATCATTGGAGGACGATGAGCATTCTAAGTGGAATTGTTCTTGAAAGGTAAACGTAGCCTCGGGCTTCATCAACCGGGAATGACTAAAACATGGGACATGCATCAAGGCTAAGTGGGTCGTACCCAATTAGGGTATGTTATCACCTTTCTAGATGCCCTCCGATAGATTAAAATTATGGATATGGTTATGCATGGAAAAGTGAGCGCTCGATTTTAAGGGTGGGAACACCCGGGGTGATAACATATTCGGTACTATCCAAGTTAGGGTATGTCGGTAATGTGTGGCAGGGGACCCCGACGAGGTCCTCAGTACATTTTTCTAGAGGTGTACTGTGATGGGCGGTACCCCAGTAGCCCAATCATTATATGGAATCCATTCTCCAATAAGCGTCGTACGGTTTTGATTGTGCCCAACTATGCTGAAACGTGAGATGCAAGCATTTCATCTATTTTCTATTTACTTTCTATATACATTATTATAATATCAGATGATTTTGATATAAAATATTTTGGTTATCGTAAGGTAAAAACCCGTCGTGTTTATGTGTGACGTGGTCTTACGAGATACCTTTGTTTTCAAAAGATTTTGAAAATAGTAATAATTCAAATTGAGTGTGGTTTTCTCACGCTGGTTTTCCAGACTAACTCGGGTGTTATTCTATTATAATGCTAGGGTCAGACCGAGTATAACAGATTCAGGATAGGATGCTATGGAGCTCAGGAGACGAGCTGGACGACAGAGACGTATTTCCGTACTTGATTTATATTTCCGCTGTATGAGGACAAGTTATTATAACTGTCCAGATGACGTATTGATTATTGTACTCTAATGATTGTAAGTATAAAAGAGGTACATATTCTTTTGTATAAAAATATGTTATTATATTCTATATTTTGTTCCGCTGTGATTGTGAGATTCTGTGTTGTTGTTTCTATTTTCTTCTAACTTTTTCTTCTTCATCCTTAATAATCGGTATTTTCGGCACTTGAATATTCGGCATGTTATATAGTGAACATATAGATGTCGATTTTCGAGAGTCGAAAATCATGGTTCGTTATAGATTCTACCAGTTTACCCTTTCTGGCTGGTCGTAACCCATCCGTGGCCGACCGCGACAATCAATCCAACCAACAAAAGGTGCACCCATCGAATACGAAATCATAATAGTAATACGAGGGATCAACGTCGCTAGAGGTAGCTAACCTCAATGACCAAACATAGGCTCTTGTTTTAGTCATTTTAATTATGTCACGAGTGTCAAGGCTATCCATCATCGTTCCCTTACTTCATTCCAGTAAACGTTGCCAATTCAACCACTACATTCTGGATATCATCCACCGCGTACACAGTTGTTAAAGTGGTTCCAATATTGACAAAGCGTATGCTAATAAGAGGACCCGGTCTCTTTAACAACCAAATGTCATTTTACACACCGGTTGGTTCTTTTATATTTCGCAAACAATTCGTATTTGATATCTAAATATCATATTTATTTCAAAATCAAATCCATTTTGAAGTCATCATATTTGCTTCAAAAATCATATTTGCTTCAAAAATCATATTTTGCTTCAAAATGTCAATTCAGCTCGATATATCGATTTCACTTCAAAATTTTGATTCTAATTACAATTTTGGTTATAACTTCAATTTAACCCAATTCGCATTTAAATCCAAGATTTAAATATAAACATTCTGCCCTTTGACCGGTTTGAATTTTAGAAAATAGTTTTAAAATAGTTCAATAGTTAAAATAGTTTAATAGAAAATAATTTGAGTATAAAAAATGGTTTATATAGTAAATAGTTTGGAAAATCAAAATAGTTTGAATATTTAAAGAAAATAGATTTGAAATAGTTTATACTAAAATAATTTATTTAAAAATAGTTTCAAAGTCAAACCGATTCAATTCCAAATTTCAAATTCATATCAATTCCAATTTCCATTTCAACTTAATCGATTTAATTCCATTTCAAGTCGAATTTAATTTCAATTCCAAATTAAATTCAATTCCAACTTCAAATTAATTTCAATTCCATTTCCAAATTAATTTCAATTCCAATTTCAATTTAATTTCAACTTCAAATTCCAAATTTAAACCATTTCGATTTATATCAATTCCCGAGTTCGATTTCCAAAATATCGATTCAAAACACTTAAATCAAATTTTCCTTCAATATCCAATTAAAAACCAAATCTTCAAATATAATTAGATTCCGAACTCAATTTCGAAATATCGTTTTAAACCAATTTTACTTAGAAATATTCAATATTCAAATAAAAGTCCAATCTTTTAAAACAAATCAGTTTCTGAAATTCACATCATATTTCGATTACCACGTAAAAATCTCAACTTCGATTATTTAAACAATTTCGTTTACCAAATTTAAATTTCAACATTTCGAGCTCTAGTTCGAAAATAATTCAATTTCCATAAATTCATTTTTTTCCTTTAAATCAAATCATTTAAATAATTTCAAAACAATTTTTATTAAAATCATTTAATTTAACCAATCCGGTGTCCTTATATAATTTTCTATCCTATGGCTAAGTGAATCAATTATTTCAATTTAAATTCCAGTGACGGATATATATCATTTCAATCCAAAATAAATGCCATAGGTATATATCATTTCAACCTATTTATTAATTTATTGGAAATAGTTCAATTAACATTTTTATAAACTGTAAGAATATTGTAACAACCCGAGTTTTCACATCAATTTATTTATCGTCATTAAGTGGTTAATGTTGGTAGCTAGTTGCTGTTGGGATTATTATCGGTTGAAATTCTTTTTAATAATTCATTTGGTTAAGCAGGCTTTAAATTTATTCTCGGCCCACGTTTATCCTTGGTGCCGTGTTTTCTCAAGCGTATGCTGTTTCCCCCTGATTCATTTTTCATTCGACAACCCAAAACAAAAAATATAAACGAAAAGAATGGCGGCCTCGTTTATCTTTCGTCGTCCCCAAATTCAATTTAGGGTTATAGGAAATTCGAAGATGGCGGCTTCTTTGTTGTTCCTCTTCCTCCAATTAATTCCCTATCGCAAGCTAAATCAAACGAGTGTGAGAGTGGCCACTTGTTAGAGTTTCGATTTCGACCTCGGCTGATTTGAGTTCGTCTCCGCTTCGACAAGCACTGTCGGTCTTCGATTCGTGCTGGGGGGAAACAGAGGTGAGTGATTTTTAGTCACTCACATCTAATTTGAACTGTTCGAACTTGTCTATTTATTTTGTTTTAGTTGCCTTTAACTTCAACTTGATTTTTGTTCGTTGTTGATACTTTTCTGCCTTGAGTTGGTTTTGGGGCTGTTGATTTTTGATTATGGTTTGATTTGTTCGACTCTTTGTTCAACACGGTTTCAGCTTCGAGTTTTTTTTTCGTTGTCTTTAGTAAATGAAAATGTACTTTGATTCCTTTTCATTTTTGTCACTGACTTTGATTTCTCGGTCCTTGTGAGCTTCGGCTCTGACCATCTCTGTATTCGTCTCTCACCTGTCGCACTTGCAGTATATTGATATCTTGCAGTTGAACACCTTTTTGTGGGTTTGTTTCACTGTCTGGTAAATGCATATTTGAATTTGGGGTTAGTTTTGAGCATCGTAGCGGATGTCTCGTCTCTGGCCATATTTGGGTCGATATTGGAATTATGTTTTGATAGTCCATTCCTGACGTATTCGGTCACTTGATTTTGTATACGTGATTCCCTGACTTTGTAGTACCTTCGACCTTAAATTTGATATCATTGACTTTGGGCATTGAATGATTTGGTTGTTGCTGTGTTGCCTTACCTTGGGTACATAAGCTTATTTTACCTGTAGCCTTGTGCTTTGTACTGTGTTGCCTTAATTTGGGTATACATATTTGTTATCTCTTGAGGACATCCCTGTAGTGTAGTTCACGTTGCCACCATCATTTCTGGGTTTGCCTTGAAGCCCTGAGTTGGCCTTTGCCTTGTGACAGTATTATGCTCGGCCATTCGAATTGGTCCTTTCTGTGATGATTTGGGGTGTTCGTCATTGACTTCATTGAACAGCGGTTTGATATGCTTTGTGTTTTTGTGTCTCTGTTTCTTTGGTATTGTTCGCCACTGCATACTTGTAGTTATGTGCCAGTTGAGTTTTGAGCATGTTTCTAGGCTAGTTCATTCATGTTGTATTTGGTATCTTCACTTGAGTTATTTAAAGTGTAGGTTGTTGAACTGTTAGCTTCAACTTTGAACTTGATCATTAGTAGCTAGTCTGCATTTACATACGTCACGGTGGTATTGCCACTGCCTATTTCAAACTGCATTTCAATGATTCTCATGACATCTGTTCTATTTGAACTCACACTAGTTTTGGGCATATATTCTTGGATTTGTACTATTGAAGTTTGTTTCACATTAGCTATTTGGTCGTCTGCACCTCTGTAAGCTTGAGTTTTGTCTGGGTTCACTACTGTCTTTGTAGTTGATACTGTCTGCATATAGGTTCATTTAAGTTGGCATTTTGTAGCTTGGTTTTGATGCAGTTGACCATCATGTATATTTGCCTTCCACACTGTTGCACTTATGTTGTTTTGTAGTAGCACTGTATGTTTGCAGTCTTTGTTATGACATCTGAAATTGTTTTTCGACTGCATTATTGCATTGTGGTTTCATGTCTTATGCTTGCATATAGTTTGTTGTACATATATGTGATCATTTGCCTTCATTCCAGTCTGGTTCAATACTGTAGTTGATTCACCTGCATGATTGAATTGCTGTGATATTTGTAGACTTGTACATGATACTTTTGACCAGTACTTGATTTTGGTCGAGTCCATTTGTACTTGTGTTGAATCAAATTTTTGATTTGATCTTGTGCATTTGAGTTGGCGAGGCAGTGCACATGTATGTACGCGTGTACTGCAGCCCTATCAGATTTGACAGTTTTAAATTGTTGTTTCGATTTGCTGAATTGTTTCGTTGGTTAAATTCGATGCTTTGGAGTTGTATTCTGATTTGGTTTGTTGAATTGTCATTTAACACTGCTTAGTGTTATATCTGCCGTTATCCAATTCTCGTATCGAGAGTTGGATATACGTGATTTCTGTGACTGTCATCTATTTGAGATTATTATTGCTTCTATGCACTAATAACTGAGTTTGAATTAGACTGACCCGTGTATTATTTTCTTTTGAATTTAATACTCGGGTCAGACCCGAGTTATTTCAAGTTGTAGATTTTCTTCTTTGAGTTGCTGTTCAGGATATGAAGACTTTTCACATCTTCTGAAGTTGTCAGTGTCATTTTGTAGTAGTCGTATCATTGTATAGAACGATATGTATTCATGTATATTAGTCGATAATGTACTTGTATATATAACTTCTAGAGTCGACAGTTGTAGTTGTATCATATGTATCGTGTCAACTATATTGTAACTGACATCGGTTATATATATATGAGATTTTTGTTAATCTGTGTTCCGCATTTATATTATCCGTGTTATTGTTATATCTAATGTCCTAAACTATTATGAACTATCGTAGTTTGTTTTATACTGATAATTGGATATGTCGATGGGAGTAAATAAATAATAGATGAAAAATAAAATGTATATACCACTCCTACCGAGATAACCAATATTAGTGTAAGGCCAATTACGGATGGTCGCTCCTATCCAGCCTTATTCTTCGTAATAATAGACAGTATTTCTTTTAATACTCTTTGTTATTATGACCATAGAGGTGGGGCGTTACAGTTGGTATCAGAGCTTGGGGTTTATGGACATAATATAAAACTTAACTCGGATGGAACATATGTTACAACTATTGGTCGATGTTTTATTTGTGCTTTGAGTCAAAACTAAAGTTTTGAAATTTGGATGAAATTTTTAAATATCTTTATTTAAAAATAATAGTGAAATTATGTTCTGATGATTTGATTGATTTGTGTTCTGTTTATCAGAGTGCGCAGCGGAAACAGTGAAACTGTCTTCGTTGGGTACAACTGATAATCTTTTTGATTTAAAAATCAAAATATGGAATTGATATGAATTTCATTTGTTGTTTACATAGCTGTGTTTATTTTGTTTCTTTGAGAATTTCGAATCCGAATTGAGGATTCGAACCAATTGCAGTTATGTGATTTTTTATGGAGATCTTTGCTGGTTTTCTTTTATGCTAATCATATATTGATTAGATTTTTGCCGTTTTGAATTATCTTCATTAAAGATACCTTCGAATGATATCTTTGTTTATAGTGTAATGTACGTGCAAATATGAATTGCACATTTCTGCATTAATTTTACGTTGAACCGATGCTTGGTTATGAAACGTATTTAGTTGCCGTTATTTTATAACGGGATTTTTACACCAGTGCTATATTTTTGAAGCACGATGTTTTGTTGACAATTTTAATGAATGAAAATTCACTGATGTCACATTTTGATGTGAATTATTTTGATGAGATTTTTGATGTTTTAAAATTACTGTCGCTTTGACTTCAGTAACAGTCAAATTTTTAAAAGTGGATTTTCAAGCGGTTATACCGCAATGCTAATTTGTGACCGTATTTACGGTATTTTGAGAAGTACGATTTCCTTACCGAAATTGTTACTGATTTGCTGCTTTAATCACGTGATTGGAAAAATCGTTTTAAAATGAAAATTGTTTTATAAATTTTTAACAGTTTGCATTTTCAAAAGAATGAGAAAGCGACTTAAACGTTTCAGCAAAATCGAGGATTATGACCCCTTTCTTTTACTGTTTCACTTAACTCCGGACTTGTCCAGTTGAGAAGGTGAATTGTTATTTTTACAAAATAAATAAAATTGTTTTCAGAAATTTAACAGTTTACGCTTTCAAAAGAATGAGGAAGCGATTTAAACGTTTCAGCAAAATCGAGGACTATGACCCCTTTCTTTTACTGATTCGCTTAATTCCGGACTTGTTCGTTTGAGAATGTAAAGTGTATTTTTACAAAATACATAATTTTGCACTTTCAAGGAAACGATGATGTGATTTAAACGATTTAGCAAAAGTGCGGAGTATGGAACCACACTTTTACTATTTCGGTTAATTCCGGACTCGTTAATTGAATATCTGTTGTTTTGATGAATTTGATTATTTCACACTTTCAAGGAAACGATGAAGAGAATCAAACGATTTAGTAAAACACGTGGTATGGGACATGTGCGTTTGCTATTTCGGTTAATTCCGGACTCGTTAATTGAAACATTTTGATGCTTTCGTGTGCTTTCGAGCCACTATGAGGACCTTCGGGTCATTTGTTGGACCTTCAGGTCATTTGTTGGGCTTTCGGGCCACTCTACGGACCTTCGGGTCAAATACCAGTACTAGACCTTTGGGTCACTCTGCGGACCTTCGGGTCAATCTGATGGGCGCCAAAAATTATGTTGAGTACTTGGTAGGCTTCGGCCATTTGTTGATGCACGTGCGGCGAATTAAAAACTCGCCATCTGATGGGATCGATCCAAGCTTTTATGTTGATTTTCTAGTCTTCTTCATTGATTTCTAGATATTTGTTGCTTCCAATTATCTGCAGGTAATTGGATATTTGTTGATATGAGTTCTGATTATCGTTTTTGATAATCAGATATTTGTTGTTTCTAATTATCGCTTGTGATAATTAGATATTTGTTGATATGAGTTCTGATTATCGTTTTTGATAATCAGATATTTGTTGTTTCTAATTATCGCTTGTGATAATTAGATATTTGTTGATATGAGTTCTGATTATCGTTTTTGATAATCAGATATTTGTTGTTTCTAATTATCGCTTGTGATAATTAGATATTTGTTGATAGGAGTTCTGATTATCGCTTTTGATAATCAGATAATTGTTGTTTCTAATTATCGCTTGTGATAATTAGATATTTGTTGATATGAGTTCTGATTATCGTTTTTGATAATCAGATATTTGTTGTTTCTAATTATCGCTTGTGATACTTAGATATTTGTTGATATGAGTTCTGATTATCGTTTTTGATAATCAGATATTTGTTGTTTCTAATTATCGCTTGTGATAATTAGATATTTGTTGATATGAGTTCTGATTATCGTTTTTGATAGTCGGATATTTGTTGTTTTTAATTATCTCTTTTGATAATTAGATATTTGTGGATATGAGATTTAATTATCACTTTAGATAATTAAATATTTGCTGAATTCGAATTTAATTATCGCTTTAGATAATTAAATATTTGTTGATTTTAGATTTAATTATCGCTTTAGATAATTAAATATTTGTTGCTTTGAGATTTAATTATCGCTTGAGATGATTAAATATTTGCTGATTTGAAATTTAATTATCGCTTTAGATAATTAAATATTGATTGATTTGGAATTTGATTATTGCTTGAGATAATCAAATATTTATTGAATTTGGAATTTGATTATCGCTTGAGATAATAAAATATTTGTTGATTTGAGAAATTTGATTATCGCTTGAGATAATCAAATATTTGTTGATTTGAGAAATTTGATTATCGTTTTGATAATCGAATATTTGTTGATTTGAGAAATTTGATCATCGTTTGAGATAATCGAATATTTGCTGATTTTTGAGATTTGATTATCGCTTGTGATAATCGAACATTTGTTGAATTTGAAATTTGATTATCGTTTTTGATAATCGAATATTTGTTGAATTTGAAATTTGATTATCGTTTTTAATAATCGAATATTTGTTGAATTTGAAATTTGATTATCGATTGTGATAATCAAATATTTGTTGAATTTGAAATTTGGTTACCGTTTGTGGTAATTAAATATTTGTTGAATTGTTTCTGGCTATCGTTTGGATAATTAGATGTTTGCTGATTTTATTGATATGAGATTTTCTAGTTTCTTATTGATAACTAGATTTTGTTGTTTTCTAGTTATCGTATCGATAATTAGATATTGCTATTTTGTGATTTTCTGTATTTTAATTATCTAGTTGATAATTAAATATTGCTGATAAGTGCATTTATTCAGTTTTGTTGTTTTCGGATTATCTATTGATAGTTAGATTTTGTTGAAAATTTGTGGATTTCTTTTATTGGAATTAGAAGATTTATTTGGCATTTGAATTATTGACTCTTATTTTTCTAGCTTAACCAGTTATGTTAGAAAAGTAATTGTTATTGACACCTTTAATTATGAAAATTGCGGGGACGCAATTTTTATAAGGAGGGGAGTCTGTAACAACCCGAGTTTTCACATCAATTTATTTATCGTCATTAAGTGGTTAATGTTGGTAGCTAGTTGATGTTGGGATTATTATCGGTTGAAATTCTTTTTAATAATTCATTTGGTTAAGCGGGCTTTAAATTTATTCTCGGCCCACGTTTATCCTTGGTGCCGTGTTTTCTCAAGCGTATGCCGTTTCCCCCTGATTCATTTTTCATTCGACAACCCAAAACAAAAAATATAAACGAAAAGAATGGCGGCCTCGTTTATCTTTCGTCGTCCCCAAATTCAATTTAGGGTTATAGGAAATTCGAAGATGGCGGCTTCTTTGTTGTTCCTCTTCCTCCAATTAATTCCCTATCGCAAGCTATATCAAACGAGTGTGAGAGTGGCCACTTGTTAGAGTTTCGATTTCGACCTCGGCTGATTTGAGTTCGTCTCCGCTTCGACAAGCACTGTCGGTCTTCGATTCGTGCTGGGGGAAAACAGAGGTGAGTGATTTTTAGTCACTCACATCTAATTTGAACTGTTCGAACTTGTCTATTTATTTTGTTTTAGTAGCCTTTAACTTCAACTTGATTTTTGTTCGTTGTTGATACTTTTCTGCCTTGAGTTGGTTTTGGGGCTGTTGATTTTTGATTATGGTTTGATTTGTTCGACTCTTTGTTCAACACGGTTTCAACTTCGAGTTTTTTTTTTCGTCGTCTTTAGTAAATGAAAATGTACTTTGATTCCTTTTCATTTTTGTCACTGACTTTGATTTCTCGGTCCTTGTGAGCTTCGGCTCTGACCATCTCTGTGTTCGTCTCTCACCTGTCGCACTTGCAGTATATTGATATCTTGCAGTTGAACACCTGTTTGTGGGTTTGTTTCACTGTCTGGTAAATGCATATTTGAATTTGGGGTTAGTTTTGAGCATCGTAGCGGATGTCTCGTCTCTGGCCATATTTGGGTCGATATTGGAATTATGTTTTGATAGTCCATTCCTGACGTATTCGGTCACTTGATTTTGTATACGTGATTCCCTGACTTTGTAGTACCTTCGACCTTAAATTTGATATCATTGACTTTGGGCATTGAATGATTTGGTTGTTGCTGTGTTGCCTTACCTTGGGTACATAAGCTTATTTTACCTATAGCCTTGTGCTTTGTACTGTGTTGCCTTAATTTGGGTATACATATTTGTTATCTCTTGAGGACATCCCTGTAGTGTAGTTCACGTTGCCACCATCATTTCTGGGTTTGCCTTGAAGCCCTGAGTTGACCTTTGCCTTGTGACAGTATTATGCTCGGCCATTCGAATTGGTCCTTTCTGTGATGATTTGGGGTGTTCGTCATTGACTTCATTGAACAGTGGTTTGATATGCTTTGTGTTTTTGTGTCTCTGTTTCTTTGGTATTGTTCGCCACTGCATACTTGTAGTTATGTGCCAGTTGAGTTTTGAGCATGTTTCTAGGCTAGTTCATTCATGTTGTATTTGGTATCTTCACTTGAGTTATTTAAAGTGTAGGTTGTTGAACTGTTAGCTTCAACTTTGAACTTGATCATTAGTAGCTAGTCTGCATTTACATACGTCACGGTGGTATTGCCACTGCCTATTTCAAACTGCATTTCAATGATTCTCATGACATCTGTTCTATTTGAACTCACACTAGTTTTGGGCATATATTCTTGGATTTGTACTGTTGAAGTTTGATTCACATTAGCTATTTGGTCGTCTGCACCTCTGTAAGCTTGAGTTTTGTCTGGGTTCACTACTATCTTTGTAGTTGATACTGTCTGCATATAGGTTCATTTAGGTTGGCATTTTGTAGCTTGGTTTTGATGCAGTTGACCATCATGTATATTTGCCTTCCACACTGTTGCACTATGTTGTTTTGTAGTAGCACTGTATGTTTGCAGTCTTTGTTATGACATCTGAAATTGTTTTTCGACTGCATTATTGCATTGTGGTTTCATGTCCTATGCTTGCATATAGTTTGTTGTACATATATGTGATCAGTTGCCTTCATTCCAGTCTGGTTCATTACTGTAGTTGATTCACCTGCATGATTGAATTGCTGTGATATTTGTAGACTTGTACATGATACTTTTGACCAGTACTTGATTTTGGTCGAGTCCATTTGTACTTGTGTTGAATTAAATTTTTGATTTGATCTTGTGCATTTGAGTTGGCGAGGCAGTGCACATGTATGTACGCGTGTACTGCAGCCCTATCAGATTTGACAGTTTTAAATTGTTGTTTCGATTTGCTGAATTGTTTCGTTGGTTAAATTCGATGCTTTGGAGTTGTATTCTGATTTGGTTTGTTGAATTGTCATTTAACACTGCTTAGTGTTATATCTGCCGTTATCCAATTCTCGTATCTAGAGTTGGATATACGTGATTTCTGTGACTATCATCTATTTGAGATTATTATTGCTTCTATGCACTAATAACAGAGTTTGAATTAGACTGACCCGTGTATTATTTTCTTTTGAATGTAATACTCGGGTCAGACCCGAGTTATTTCAGGTTGTAGATTTTCTTCTTTGAGTTGCTGTTCAGGATATGAAGACTTTTCACATCTTCTGAAGTTGTCAGTGTCATTTTGTAGTAGTCGTATCATTGTATAGAACGATATATATTCATGTATATTAGTCGATAATGTACTTGTATATATAACTTCTAGAGTCGACAGTTGTAGTTGTATCATATGTATCGTGTCAACTATATTGTAACTGACATCGGTTATATATATATGAGATTTTTGTTAATCTGTGTTTCGCATTTATATTATCTATGTTATTGTTATATCTAATGTCCTAAACTATTATGAACTATCGTAGTTTGTTTTATACTGATAATTGGATATGTCGATGGGAGTAAATAAATAATAGATGAAAAATAAAATGTATATACCACTCCTACCGAGATAACCAATATTAGTGTAAGGCCAATTACGGATGGTCGCTCCTATCCAGCCTTATTCTTCGTAATAATAGACAGTATTTCTTTTAATACTCTTTGTTATTATGACCATAGAGGTGGGGCGTTACAAATATACAAGGTGATAACATGATATATCAAAATAATTAAACATCCAATCATTCAAATTTCAACCAATTTTCATCCATCACAGTCAATCATCCAAACAATCAATAATCACAACAATCAACCAATTATCGTTAATCAGGGATTTTACTAGCAGTTAATTCTTGTGACGCACCACCTATATACTCGCAATAGCCAAGGACACTATGGGGTAATGCCGTCGACTAGTACGAAGAATAAGGCTGTTGACGAGCGGCTATCTATGTAATTGCTATGTGCGAGTACCGATATGTCAGATAAAAGGCCTTGCATTTCACTTCAAGAGGAAATCCGACATATCAAATACAAACTCAAAGCTACTACATAGTGGCTCTGTGGGCTTCGGAAACAATTATAGAAATAAGCATAACACAAATCAATCACAAATATTCATATCACAAAGGCGGAAACAGATATGAATATAACACATAAAAGTGTACTTCAAAATAGTGGTCAAACTAGATCCACTGCATCACAAAAGAATAGATACAAGTGCTGGACGAAAGAATATGTATACATCAAGGAGTCTCTATCTCGAATGTATAAAAACAAAAAATACTAAGCTAAAGTAGTTAGCCAAAAGTCAAAAGCTAGCCCCTGCTAAGAAGTCAAGTGGAAGCACCTGTAACACCTCGGTCTGACCTGAGTATTATTTAAGAAGAAAAATAATAAACGGATCAGTCTAGCTATAAATATCATATGAGATGAGAAAGGATAAGAGATACCACAAAAATGTATGATAACAATAATGCCATACTATGACAAGTATACATTCAATAACAATAAAAATCATACAATATCTCAAATCTACTCGAACACCCAAAAAGAATGTCATATTCTTTAACTTATTCACCAAACCCTAAATATAGATAAAACATATCAATGCCAATCGCAAAAAAAATTGGTGAAACACAAATTCTAGAAATCATCAATCAGAAATCCAGAAAAAAACACAAAGGGGGAGGCCTGTCAAAAATGGGAGCATGAAAACTCACCAACATGTGTATCACAAACGGGACGTTATCCGATGGTCACTAACCATAGAGCCGGTGCAACGACGTAGTACAATAACGGTACACCTGAGGAACCTGATACTCAAATAATTCGAAACAACGACGTAGTACAATAACGGTACGCTCGATGAACCTGATAAGCTGGAACAACGACGTAGTACAACAACGGTACGCCCGATAAACCAAACTCCATAAAACCATAGGTCACTAGCCTATAAAAATTGAGACGAAGCTCCATAAAACCATAGGTTACCAGCCTATAAAAATGAGATGAAGCTCAACATAACGGGGTACTGTCCCCCCTCGCGGATAAAGAGACATCGCTTGACGCTAGTATAAAACTCAAAATGATCGTCATTGATCAATAAAAGCGTAAATTACACTAAGCTAGTAAATAGATGAGTTTAGCTTCATGTCTCATAACCACTGGCTTCATTTAAATATTTACGAACAAATTGTAGATTTCCAGTCGAAAATTATCACAAGATTTCAATCAAACAGGTCTAAGAATTAACCGACGAAGTAAACACAAGTGTTTCATACCACTTGTTTTGCTAAGTCGTTTAATTGGATTTCTCGTACGAATGAGGTAAAGGTTCGTATATACTAATAGATTGGAAAACAGATTTAAAAACGAGTTTTGTATTAAAAATGGTATTGAAATCATCTTTGTGAAAGAGTTTGAATATTTACTGTTAGTATAGAAACCTTTGTATTTTTAAAAGTGACAAATCACAGAAATGATTGTAGAAACAATCAATCAACCAAAAATTCACATTCGATGACGTGAATCAAAGCCATAGAAATCGACATCAAATCCTTCAAATGGATATTCCCAAAACTCCCGAAAAGAAGTCATCGAAGTCGATAATAAATGACAACAACTAATCGGATCAACAAAAATCGATTTAAAATGGAAATCCATTCAAAACAGGTAAGTTGGTTGAAATAAGCAGCTCCAGAATGAGCGACGATGGCTAGAGATCGATGTCAAGCGACAACCCAACCCTATAAACATATCAATACACTCCAAATAACATGTCCAAACATCCATATAAGGATTTTCATAGATTTTGACTTCAAAATACCAAAAATTGGAAAATTTAGCAAACCAATTCTATTCAAAAGCAAATGGACAAGAAATAGATGTTAGGAATTCATACCTAACAACTATCAAAGGTATAGACATAGATGTGAGTTAAAGAACTCACCTTTAAACCCCAAAAACAACGAATGAGAAGCTTTAAAACAAAGGAAAGATCAATCTCTCTTCAACTTCAACTCTAGGAGCTCCAATCTAAGATCATAAGCAAATATTCCTAAATTAGGTTATAGGAAATTCCTGAAAATCGGAGAGGAATTGAGATGGAGAAGATGAAGAGGATTCTTACCTAAGCTTCTCTTTGATTTCTAGAGCTTGAATTGGAATTTCCTAAGAATCTAGGGCTTAGGAATTTTGATTTCTTTTCTTTTCCCACATTTTTTTCTTTTAGGGCTTGAGTATTAGGAAATTGTAAATGAAATGAATGAAGATTAGTTGGAGGAGGAGTTAGGGTATTATGTTGGGTTAGTGGGCTGAAACCCAAACCCAAAGCCCAAAATAGCAAAATTCTACTCAACTCCAAACATATTGATGTTTATACTCAAAAAGGTCACAAACGCCATTTTGGACACAATTGAAGGGGTCTCGAGTCCTAATTCGACTGTTTACAAATAGTAGCATTTCGGACGTTAATCCGACAAACGATGCCATATTTAAATTTCAACATTTAAATATACGATCGCAAAATATGTGGGTTGTTATAGACTCCCCTTCTTAAAGAAATTGCATCCTCGCAATTCTTTAGAAGAAAATAAAAAGTAATAACCATACAAAGGCATAACAACACAAAGAAGAAATTTTGAATTAAGAACTTCACCTTATGGAGCACGAGAAAGTAAGTCCGGATGTGTTCGCTCGATGAATTCTCTGGATTCCCAAGTGCAATCCTTAGGATTTGAGGACCATTGAACTTTCACAAGAGGAACATCTTTATTTCGAAGGCGTTTAACCTCCGTAGCAATTATACGAATAAGATGTTGCTCATAAGTCAAATTAGGCGAAACTTCAATTTCTTCAATAACATCGGTCTCAAGAATAGAATCGGAATCCCTAAGGCATTTCCATAGTTGAGAGACATGGAATACGTCATGAATAGCAAAAAATTGAGCCGGTAATAAAAGGCGATAAGCCACGGAACCAATGCGTTGGGTGATGGGAAATGGACCAATATATCGAGGTGCTAACTTTCCCGATCGACGGAAACGCACAACACCCTTCATAGGTGAAACACGAATAAATACCAAATCTCCCACAGAAAATTCTAATTTCCTTCTTCGGTTATCGGCATAGGATTTTTGTCTACTTTGAGCTTCTTTCATCCTTTGACGAATAAGGTCAATCTTTTCTATGGCATCATGAATAAAATCTGGACCTAAAACCAGCTTCTCACCGGCTTCAAGCCAACATAAAGGAGATCGGCATGGCTTTCCGTAGAGTGCCTCTAAAGGAGCCATACCAATACTAGATTGGAAGCTATTATTGTAAGAAAACTCAACAAGAGAAATTGATCTTCCCAACTTCCACCAAAATCAAGAACCCATGCACGAAGAAGATCTCCAAGAGTTTGATTCACAAGCTCAGTTTGTCCATCGGATTGAGGATGATAAGCGGTGCTAGAATTAAGCTTCGTTCCTAAAGCTTTTTGAAGATCTTTCCAAATTCCACTAGTAAACAATGGATCACGATCGCTAACAATAAAAGTAGGAACTCCATGCAATTTAACAATTTCTTTAACATAGAGTTTGGCCAAAAGAGGTACGGTCCGATTGGACCGAATGGGAAGGAAATGGGCGGATTTTGTAAGTCTACCTACTATCACCCATAGGCTATCACGACCCGAACGAGAACGGGGAAGGCCATCAATAAAGTCCGTGGAGACTTGATCTCACTTCCATATTGGAATATCCAAAGGTTGCAATAACCCACCGGGCCTTTGATGCTCGGCCTTTACGAGTTGGCAAGTCATGCAACGCTTAATGAAGTTAGCAATATCAGATTTCATTCCATCCCAATAATAAAGTCGTTTCATGTCCGCATACATTTTACTACTACCAGGATGAATGGTAAATTTAGAACGATGAGAATCTTCTAAAATGTCTTTACGAAGATCACAATTATTCGGCACAATAAGTCTACCAAACTTTCGAATACCACCACGAGCATCAATATCAAAGTCTTTCAAACCTTCGATATCAATTTTATCCCTACAACTTTGGTTAAGAAGAGCCAATTCAGGATCATGCTTTTGAGCTTCAAGAATGTGGTCTAAAAGAGAAGGATGAGCCTCAAGGCTACATAAAACAAGAGATAAACATGAATCGGATCGCGATCTCGAATCTCAGAAGTGGATAAAGTCTCGAGATCATTCCGTTCGGATATCATCATTGAAACAACCGCTTGTTGCTTATGACTAAGGGCATCGGCAACACGATTTCTCTTTCCAGGAGTATAATGAATATCAAGATCATAAGATGCAAGGAACTCGAGCCAACATTGTTGACGCAAATTAAGTTCCTTTCACTACACCAAAACAGACAAATCCTACCATTTATAAGTGTTATAAATAATTTCAGTAACACTTTTTAAGTGTTACTAATGGACTGTGAGGAATGAAGCGGCCAAATTTGTGACACTTATAAGTGTTACGAACATACGTATTACTAACACTTATAAGTGTTGGTACAGAAATATACGGTAGAAATATACGGTAACGCTTATAAGTGTTGGTACAGAAATATGGGGTAACGCTTATAAGTGTTGGTACAGAAATATGGGGTAACGCTTATAAGTGTTGGTACAGAAATATACGGCAACGCTTATAAGTGTTGGTACAGAAATATGGGGTAACGCCAACGCTTACAAGTGTTGGTACAGAAATATACGGCAACGCTTATAAGTGTTGGTACAGAAATATACGGTAACGCTTATGAGTGTTGGAAAATGATATTTAGTAACAATTAATATTTAATTGTTAAAACAAATGAATATAATATCAATTCAATATGAAGTCCATATCATATATAAATATCTAATAAATGATGATGTCCATATCATATATAATTCATCATATCAATTCAATATGAAGTCTAAAATGCTTCCATATCTCAAATGCAACAATATCATATTTAGATAATACTATAATATGAGCTACAAACTTTCCAATTTCAAAATACCACAATATCATACCCAAATTACAATAGAATTTTAGATACTGCGAAGACGAAACACAGGCCATATCACAAAGCCCCCATCTGAAAATTCACAAAACTTGTAGTGCCCATTTTGAGGACCGTCATAAATTGGTGCTTCCGGTTCTAAAACTTCTGTTATCCAAACAACTTTCTCAATATTTGGAACTATCTCTCTGAAATGACACGTGTTCCAATATAAGCTTTTGCTACATCCTTCTTCATATCCTGTGATAGTAGCATTACAAATTGTTTACCTCTTGTAGATGATCCAACATTATTTGACGGAATACTAGCAACTCCAATATTTGAAGGAGATTTATTCAAGTTAGAAGCGGTTTCAGTCATAGGCGTCACATTACCATTATTAAGATTATGTTGTATCCTCGGTATCATAGTTAAGAAAGATGAAGCAAATGATTTAAGAGCCTCATTGATTTGGCTCGACACTTGATTCGCCACTTGATTTGCAACTTGATTTGCCACTTGGTTTTGTAATTCCGATGACCATTGACGAAAATCTTCCTTTTTATTCTTATCAGCAATTGCTTTTGAAGCTTGCATCAACTTTACTTGTTTTGCAGAGGAAGTGGAGCTAATTGCACGACAATAGTTTTTCTTTCTATCGGACCCAAAAACTTTAGAGATGGGATCGTTGTCAAGGTCGTATGTGTTTGCTTCCTCGTTACCGCTACATTCCAACTTCTGTTTTTCTTCCTCTTCCTCCACAAGTGCCTGCATTCAATACGTACAGAAGATTAGTGGTTGAGAAGCAATAAGATAAATAATAAATAATTATCAGTGATTCAAGAAGTTTTAAATATTGAGTGATGAAATATACAAAGCAATTGAAAGGGTGCATGACTTGTTTCATGGCAGGGAGGTAAGAAAATATGGCTAGGAGCCTTGGGGATGTGATAAAACTCAAGCAATATGACATATATTTATAAGAATGGAACAAAGTAAGACAAGCAAAGAAAGGCATGGAGTTGTATTAAAGGCTGTGCGTGCTTATACTTTTATATTATAGCCTACTCTACATAAAAGGCACATATATGCTTCAAAATTTGCATGCTCCTGGTACATAATCTGCTACTAGTTCAAAATATTATAGCCTATTCCCTATACATGAATTGCTTGACTCACAGTTTACGAAGCTATTGAAATTGCATAGGCTGCCACTTACTTTTAATTACATAACCTGTTCTTTCAAAACAAAAATTATGAAGCTCTAATATGAAACGCGAGCAAAGTCAAGAAATATATATATATATGGTTCTATATTTACTCTAGACTTTAAGAACTTTTATTTTAAAACCAGTTTTATAAATATATGCATGCTATACACACACTACACTAAGGGATTGAAAACTATATATATAAAATCAGGCGATCATTTCAAAGCAAAAATGTATCAGGTTTTTCCCTTACAAAGCTATTCTATACAATGAAATAAGGTGACATACTACTAATTTGTATAAATAAGCCTATGCCATAAAAGAAAGTGATAGGTCTTTAATATAAACATTGGCATAGAAAATATGTATACCGAAGCATAAACAGGCACACGCATGCGTCAGGTCTTTTAGTAGAACCATGTAAATTTCAAAACTAGCATATGCTTATATAAAAACTTTTATTTTTAAAGTTCATTCATTTTATAATATTAACTTTAAGACTATAAAAATGAGAGTATGCTTACTAAAATAGGTTGAATTCCAAGTCTCAAAACAAACTGCAATTTATATGTATTGCTGCTCAACAGGTTTTGATACTAAGTTAGTAAAATAACTTGCTACCCATTCATTCATATATCATGTTTAATACTTATGTAACTAAAGTTTCAAAAATATTTTAATGCACCCAAGCTGACAAAGACATCACAAGCTAGCCAGAACAGAAGATCAACTAACAGACATTTCAACAAGAACAAGATGAACAAACATATAGGAATATGGCAGCACCAAGTAAAACAAAATCCTGGAACCAAATCGGTTCCAGTTTTGTCCACCCGGTCGGCAACATTCCTAGAGCCGATGAGGCTCCGGGTTGGCTCTAGTCGATGGGGGGTTGGGTTCCTTTGAGTTTTGACTATATGTTTCGATGCAACTTTAGTATTACTGCTGGAAATCGATTGGAATAGATTTGCGACATACTGTATTTAAAATTAATGCTGGAAATCGATGGAAGAACTTGTCCACTTAACCTTGTTGGCAGTTCTTTATCTTCGGTGTCCTTATACCATCCATGTTTTATTAATCTATATGGATGGTCATCCTTCAAAAATCTTCTATACTTTGGATAAACAACCTTGTTACCAATGTACTCTGACTCAGTCTCCATAGCACAAACTGGACATGCTTTATAACCATGTGTCACGCAACCAGATAAATTTCCAAATGTTGGTAAGTCATGGATTCCCCATAATAGTATTGCCTTCATTGTAAACATTTCTCCCCTGTCCATGTCAAAAGAAGCCACTCCTTCCGTCCAAAGTTTCTTCAACTCGTCAACAAGAGGTTCTAAGAATACATCAATGTCTTGACTTGGTGCTTTCGGTCCAGGAATTAATAAACTTAGCATTTGAAATTGTGATTTCATGCATAACGAAGGGGGTAGGTTATAAGGAATCATGTATATGGGCCAACAACTGTAACTATTGGAGAGAACCCCATTCGGATTAAATCCATCACTAGCGATACCAAGCCATATATTACGTCCTTCATTTTCAAATTCTGGCCACTTACATTTGATTGCTCTCCATTCGGCCGAGTCAACGGGATGGCGCATGAAATTCCAAGAAGGATCGGCATGCTTATGCCACTGCATTTTACGAGCTATCCACGGTATAGTGTACAATCTAATCAGCCTTGGGATTATAGGAAAATGTCTTAGAACTTTCCTCGGTTGGGTTGTCATTTTTTTATGCCTAACGCATTTGCCTTATCTTTAAATCTTGGTGTATGACAATGAGGACATTCTACTATGTTAGCGTTCTCTTTCCAAAATAACATGCAATCGTTTTCGCATGCATGAATGCTTTTTACCTTCATTCCCAAATCTTTTAACATTTTTTTCATGGTGGGATACTTGTCGGGTAATGTATTTTCTTTTGGAAGACATTTTTTAAATAATTTCAACAATTCCGTCATGTTATTTCCTGACCAGTTAAATTCTTTTTTCAAGTTCTGAAGCTCAACCATTACACCTAAAGTTGTAAGTCCATCTTCACAAGAAGGATATATTTTCTCATTTGCTTTGCTTCTGTATTCATGGTACATTTTCTGAACATGTATCTCTTCAAAGTTCACTTCACTGCTAGCCTGTGGCATATCATGCACTCTAAATGCATCATTAACGAGATTTCCAAGAGCGCCCTCAATAGGCTCTTCTACTTGCATTTGGTCTTGAATAGGTAACTCATTTCGGCAAAATCTGATGCACGAGTCATTTGTACTGTAGCATTGTTTCTCTCTCCATAAAAGAACCACACATCATATGTCGAAAGCATACCAAAAATTATCAAGTGTTTCTCAATTGTTTCTATTGAGATATTTTTGGAGTTTTTACACTTCTTACAGGGACACACACATAACTGGATATCTTGTGGTGAGTGTTGCTTTACAAAGTTGATGAAATTCTGAACACCTTGCTTATATTCATCCTCATTTCTACATGGATTTTTAATCCACCCTCTTGACGTTTGTTCTGTCATAACTAAAATAATATATAATATTACGTTAGTGCCATATAGATTTGCAAAGAAAAATAATATATGTTTTATGATATAATATTACGTTAGTGCTAAGCTTAGATTTTGTTGTGTTATGATATGTCAGTGTGACCAGATTGAGCATGATACATGAACAGAGCTATGTATATTTTATAATTGTAGCCATATCTATTAAGGGTTCAGTAAAGTGGAAGAAAAACTAAAATTCGCATGAAAATCAGCATGGTATAAGAGCCAGTTTTGTAACTAAAATTCAGTATTATTCTCTAAAAAAATAGTTCTGCCAAGAAACATCTCAGTGCTGGAGGAGCATTTCAGAAAATAAAATTGTGAAGAAAAAACTTTTAACTAATATATTTTATTCAACAGCAAGTCCACATACATCGATCATCAACCACAGGCCCATAGCAAAACAGAAAAACGCGAAGAGTTACCTATGATTTTACAGAACCATACTTATTTTCATACGTTTGAGCAAATTTAAAGCTTCTTGAAGGAGGTCAGCTGCCTAAAATGTCTCCACTCCTGCTCCAAGACAACAGCCTCGTAATTGCCCCCATTAGCCACCTCCAAATCAAGTTTATATCTTATTCCTTTTAATGCAAGTTTTGTTCTAATTTTTGGTTTGAAAATTCAGTAATTCACAAATCTATTACAGTTTACTGAAATACTTTCAACTTTAAGAACACTAGATCATTTCAGAAATAGCAACATATGCATTAGTGTCCAAACTTAAAGAAGCAATGGATGTGTTGCTAAATAATCGAGACCAAGAGAACGCTGATGAGGTTGTTTGACTTTTTGTTTGTGGATCGTTGGATTATGTTTATTATCAATACCAATACGGATATCAATGGTGGATATATTTAGGTAGTGGTTGACCTGGATACGGAAATACAATTGGAGAAAGACTATAATTTCATATATGATTCTTTGGATAAACAAACATGTCTTTAAGGGAGATACGTATATACACTCTGGTACAAATAATTAGGAGGTACAACTTCTATTTATTAAATCTATAACTTTACAGTTTTATGACAATTATTTTAAAATACAGGAATGTTGGAGGTTTGATAACGTTGATTCTTCATCTTCAAGTACACATATAAAATGTGCAATATTCATAAACTAGTGCATTTATTTAGTTCCTTCCCCCGAATAGCAGCTTGGATGAGGGTTGATGGAATTCCAACTAAAGGGGAAGTTCATTTCAGCATTGCAACTAAAGGGGAAGTTCATTGGAACGATGGATTGACAAATTATTCAAAAGATAAGTGTATGTAAGTACATCAGTATGTCAGAATATGGTAACATAATTTTGCCTTAATGGCTCAGTTTGAGATAAGTATATTTAAGTACTTCGGTACATGTATATATTTTCCCTCTTAATATATGGAAAGAAGCTACGTTCCAGACATAAAAGGCTTTCAAACTGTATATTCTTGTAGGAAATACCATCCATATATGCAAATCGCAAGGTAAGGTTAAAATTTTGATGCAACTAGACTTGAACATAGGTTTAGGACAGGTGGCTTCAAATATAAGGATGCAGTGAACGTGGGACAGGCAAACCTACCTGATTTTTTTCTTATTTATTAAATTATTTTCCCTACATCTACCGTCTTATTCCAACATATACATTATACAGTTATACACCCACCCACATTGTATAATGATCACACACCAATATTTTGAAATTATAGCTGGACTTGCACACCAGCATTATATGATAAGCCATGTTCTTGTAAAAAGAAGCCGATTCATGCATCACAGAATATATCTTACTGGTATATTTTGTCAATTCAGGGTAAACGTTCCTGAGCCCAGAGGTGAATAACCAATTCCTAGTAAAAATTGGTTTTTATGAGCAAAGTGACAGCAAACACTTGTTTCAACTTTTATTTTTAACCATACACCTTTGTAAATTCAATACCATATGGCTTTTGACATATAAAACAGTTGTATAGTGAGTGGCTATCAACATCATCACTTCACTCCAGGCTACAACTGACAACTTATCTTCTCCACTATACGACAACAAATTGGCTTTACAACAGCCCAGGCTTTACAAATTGTCTTTTATAATTAGGTCTTATCAATTATAAATTGTTTTATGTTGATTAATCAATACAATAGCCCAGGCTTTACAACACACATGCATAAATATATTTATACTCAAAAGCACAAACACACCTAGGTAGCCAGGGAAACGCGAACACAGAGTGCAACAACAACAGGTACAAGATCAGAGAAAAAAATAAAAAAGTGTTCATACCGTATAGATGTCATGTTCGTTATTTATCTACCCTCCCAAACTAATAATGATCCAATTTACACTTAGAATTTCCTGATTAAACCGAAGTCAGGGAGCCTATCGAAGGTCGGTGGGGTAACCTCCCACTCATATCCCCACGCATATCCCTTACATAATGAATAACCGCTAATGTTGCATTTAGTCGCTAAATACAGCTTAAGTCCATTAAACCTATGGATTTTTACAACTGCAAAGTACAATGCATACTTGAGTATTTCAAAACTTTGAAATTTTAACCATTTAATATACAGATACTTAGTTCGGTATTGGAAAACTAGATTAATTTAGATTTTTGGACCGTCAATTTTCTTATACAGTACTACATCCTTAGTTGGAATAGTTTCTAAGAAAATGACAGTAGATAGGATTCTATTTTCTTCAAACACTAGCTGTCCATGATAATTTGAAGTGTCAACTTATTAATTTTTAACCATCCAGTAGCACAACAGATAGATATCTAAGCTTCCATTTGCAGCTCCTACTTTATAGTTCTTCTAAAAGTAAAGAATTAACAACTGATCGCTAAAGTGTTTTTCAACTAATCTTGGGTTCAATATACTAGCCTCGACTTCCATTGGTATTACTACAAAACTTATAATTGGTTGTTTATGTCAAATAGTGAGACTTTCATTTCACCTGATGAATCTTGGTTCTAAGCTCTTTGGATGTCCCAAATGTCGATTTTACTTCATTTTTTTATGGCCCGTTCACCTTACACTTGATTTGTTACATCCACCTAATTCATTATAGTACTGGTCCACACGCATATCCCTTACATAATGAATAACAGCTAATGTTGCATTCAGTCGCTAAATACAGCTTAAGGACTGAAAACATGGCCCTTACTTAAGTTGTAAAGATACCCCATGCCTTGCAACAGCGAATGAGTTAGATTTTTGGATCATAGAAACTTGAATATGTAATCTCTGTGAATCAATCAAATGAGTAGCACATAGTGGAATTAGATTTTCTTTTCCGATCAATAAACCCTATTTTGATTTTACCTAAAAGAACGGGAGAAGAACTGACGCGAGAAGAACGGGAGGGTTGCGCGAATATATAAATCGAACAATCATAACTAAAAGAAAATACCTGATTCAAGGTTTGAAATCACAAGAGAGTTGCGAGAAGAACTGACGCGAGAAGAACGCGGGGGTTGCGCGAATGGGAATGGAACGCGCGAATGGGAATGGAACGCGGGAACCCTAATTAGATTAAAAATTAGGCGGCCGACAGTGGAGATGGGAGGGAAAGCGTTAGAAAAACGCAGCATGTACAAATTACAATAGGAACCTGTTAGCACCAAAATTGGTCACTAACCTCGTTGAGAAAGATTGTGTAGAGATATAAGTGATGAAGTTAAATTAAACAAAGAAGACAATGCTAATTTAAATGCAGAAAGTAAGAACACCAGATTTATAGTGGTTCAGCGTAAATGCCTACGTCCACTTTTGAGATTAAACTTTATTGATCTTCCTTATTGTTGATTACAAATACAATTCGTGAATCAAATGCTTGAATGAAGTTGTTAAGTAGAGAAGATGAGTCTCAAAAATGGCAGAGTCTCCCCAGTGTTCTCCAAAAAGGATCCCTTTCACTGTGACCCTGCCCCTCTATTTATAGGCAAAGATGGGCTGGACTACCCAAGTGGGCTTGATAGCCGAACGCTCCAGCCCAGGCATAGTGGTCGCTGCATGCCGAACCAGGTACGCCGAACCATTCCTTCTATGCCGAACGGTGTGTTGGTGTCGTGGGAAGTGTAGGATGGTTGTCTGTTGAGGCCGAACGTGCCTTCATCTCAAGCTCTTGAACGAACGGTGCATACAGGCCGAACGACACCGTTATCTTGAGTAGTTGTGCATACGGAATGTCTTCTAGATGTCGAGTACTACGCCGAACACCATGGGATGTTGAGTACTCCTGTTGCCGAGTACTACGCCGAGTACCTTGGGATGCCGAGTTCTCCTATTGCCGAGTACTACGCCGAGTACCTTGGGATGCCGAGTACTCCTGTTGCCTAGTACTACGCCGAGTACCTTGGGATGCCGAGTACTCCTGTTGCCGAGTACTACGCCGAGTACCTTGGGATGCCGAGCACTCTTGTTTCCGAGTACTACGCCGAGTACCTTGGGATGCCGAGCGCTCTTGTTGCCGAGTTCTCCTATCACCGAGTTCTAATGATGCCGAACGCTAGCTGACGCTGAGCATTGGTTGTCGCCGAGTGCCAGTTGATGCCGAGCGCTAGCTGACGCCGAGCATTAGTTGACGCCGAGTGCTAATTGATGCCGAGCGCTAGCTGACGCCGAGCATTAGTTGACGCCGAGTAGTCCTGTAGGCCGAGTACTAGCCAATGCCGAGTACTCAGTTGCCTGGTCAAATCTCCAGGAAACACTTGCCCCCCAAAGTGTATTACGTGGCTGAATCGTGATACGCTTTGAACTATGTATCCTCCATGTCTCGTTTCAAATCCTTGACTAAATTCTAATGGAGATGCCTTCTTGAGACAGTGGTCATCCATGTCTGATTCTGCAGAGCTAATAGGCTTCGACTATCTGATCTAGTCTTCTCTTAATAACCCTTAGTGAGAATTCAATTTCTGTTGATTTCAAGAAGTCGAACTTTTTCGGACGTACACATGCACGTTCGGGTACATGTTCTTGCCATTGGCTCTCGGATGCGTTTTATATGCTCATAAGTCGTCGCCAATTCCATCTAGTTTAATTGCAATTCAATTGCGATTCCTTGTTTGTATTTTCTGTGAAATAAGGGTTGCAATCAGCCACTTGAGGAGTTTTCCAAACCTCTCTTCAGCACAGACTCTATGATTTTGTTCACAGCTTCAACCTGTCCATTTGCAGTTATAATGGATCATGGAAGGTCATAAGGACAGGTGACGTTACGGATAAAAAAGTTGATTATTTTCTTCATCTTGGTCGTGGTTAAGAGTTCTTCATCTGCTCATTTGGTGACGTAATCAACTGCTATGATGGTGTATTTTGCACCACCTTTAGGATCGACAAGAAGATGATTTTTAGTGCCCCCAAGTGGCAAACGGCTATGAACTAGCCATTTGAATAATTTCCATCGGTGGGTTTCCTGGATTCTTTGCAAACATCTTGCACTCGTCACATTGTCTAGCATTATCAACCGCATCTGGGTTGATGGTTGTCCAGTAATACCTGTAGCAGAGTATCTTCTTTATCACGGTTTTCCCCCTGATGTTATTACCGCATCCTTCTTCATAGATTTTTCTCAAGATATCATCACGGGCGATATGCCGAAGCATGGGGATGGATAAACTCCTTTTGACACACGAATTATTCTTAGATGATTTGGCATGAAGCTTTGAGGAGGATCCGTCATTTTCCATTCCTCCGTTCAGTAAGAATTCCTCATTGTAGATAGTCTTTGGTAGGAGTCAACCACAACACCTTTTCATTTTGTTCGCTGAGTACGTGTGTAATGATGTAATAGGTGAAGTCGGTTAGTAGCTCTTGGACTTGGCCGAGAAAAGGAGCAAGACAATGCCCCCTAGCAAGATCAACTTCCTTAAATTTGTATACTACCAATCAAGAATCACAAAAGATATGTAAAGTTTTCACTTCAAATCCTCTAGCAAGTTTTAGGCTGGTAGTTAAGGCTTCATACTAAGCATCGTTGTTTGTTACAAGTAAATCGAGTTTTAGGACGTAGTAGATTGATCGTTCCTCAGGAGTCATTATCAAGCCATAACACTGATCATTGGATGCTCCATCCACGTACATTTTCCATCTTATGGTTGGTTCTCTGCTACTCCTCGAGTAGTCATCTGAGGTAGTGAATTTGGGTGTGAGGTCTGCTAATTTCCTTCCTTGGATAGCCCTTCGTGGGAAATAAGTGGTATTGAATTAGCTTAGTTCGATATTCTATTTAAGTAGTCTTTCAGACGTCTTAGGTCATTGTGTGCCCTGTCGCAACGGCTGGTAGGCATAGACGTTGATGGGGTGAGCCTAAAAGTAAGAGCGGATCTTTCATGATGAAATCAATAGAGATTGTGCTAGCTTTTGTAGCTTTGGATTGATATCCAATGCATGGCTTGCGATAGTTAATGAAATCACATATGCATGTCAGAATGGGTCCAAGGGAAGATATCATCATTTATTCAGAAAAATTCAACTAATTCTTTTATCATCACTGCACTGAGCTGTGATCCGATATTCAGCGCCCGGAAAGGGTCGCCATGGCTGGTTGTAATGTCGACCGTCAGATTAGCAGGTGCCATCCCAGATTCTTTGAGTAAAGATGTAACTATCATAACATTCAATGTGAAATATGGTTGGGACGGCCAATGTTGATGGTTACTCTAGTCGAATCCTAGAGTCTTGTCATGAGTTATTGAGCCTAATAGCGAAGGGCTCTGAATGCTCTAATAGATTATCAGCAAATGGCCAAAGATTAGGCTTAAAAGCGCGTTGAAGGAAACGTCGAGTAGGGGCCAGCCTCGAGTTGCGTGCAACTGCATAGCCGGATCTTGCTATGAGTTTGAATTTGCTTGTATATTCGAGTAACGCATTTTCTATTCAATGCATTCATGATCCTTCACTCGCCCTTCGGGTTGGAGTGACAGTCAGTTGCCCCCAAGCTTTGGCATCGATTTAACGATTCTATCTCTAGGCATCCTTTCGGTCGTTGCCTTGAGTAGCTGTAAGCACTATATATAAGTTTTAATACTGAGCTATCGTGGCCAGTTTTTGGATGACCATGCGTCTTCTCCCAGTCTCGGGTTGATAAATGTACTGCATGGACGGTTGAGTCTCGTCCTAGCCATGTTTATGTTTTCACCTAAACTCCAAAGACATAGAGGTGATTGGTGAATAGTCGGTTCACATTCATCTTGCTTCTCGCTCGTGCCCCCAGGTCTAGGGCATATACCGATAAGTAGGAAGGCCAGCCATGCCCACTTTAGCTTTACTCTCTTTCCCGTTGAATCGTGGGATCATGTAAGTCGATAGGAGACTAGGTCTCGCCTCTCTTGGATTTTATCATGGTTTTTCATTCCAAGAGGAATACTTCGATGCCACGTAAGTTTCAGGGCGTAATTTGGACAGTGGATGGTCATCCACGTCCACTTTGGTTCATGCTCTGTAATCAGATCTCAGGGTAAAGTTGGCTACAAATGAAGTCGGGTTATGCTCATCCAGTCTCATACTCCTCCTGACGAATCGAACGAGGGTGCTGGAGAATTTTTGACCAAGTATTCGTGGTTTACCCTCCTTTCCATACTCTGGGGGTCATAGTTTTTCAAAAAACAAACATCCGAGTCACATTCGTATGTGCTTGGTGCGGATCGGCATTGACCCTTGGTCTGAGGTATGATATAGTAGGTTGCTCGTAGCTTTGGATGCCGTTTCGATTGGTTCTGTATTGAGGCCTCCATGCAGTCGCTGCCTCAAGTTATAAAGAACGCCACGCTAGAGCTATAGTAAGCTGTCGTATTCGGCTTTTTAGTGTTTTGTACCCCTGCCCCCAGCATTGATTTGGCCAGGTCACTAGTTGGATGGTCAAACTCCATCCTCAGCGGGTTAATAATCCTTCTGTCGATTCCAGGCCGAAGTTTGCGGAATAGAAAATGGTCGGAATCCACTCATCTATTTATCGATGTTTATACACCACTCTACATTCTGGTGACTTAGTGTTATTCTCCCTCCGGTTTACTCACGCCCAATTTGTGTTCATGCTTCGGTCCACGCTCCGGGGACTTAGAGATTTGTCGAACGGTTTACGCTTTAGTCCACAGTTCGAGACGTAGAGATTTTCGTCAACTCGTTTATACTCTAGTTCGCACTCTGGGAACTTAGAGTAATCTGGTCCGCTTCTGGGATTTAGGGATTTTTCTGAAGTCGTCTATAATCTAGTCCATGCTTTGGGGACTGAGAGTACTGTAGTCCGCACTCTGGGGACGTAGAGGTTTTTGAGTCATTTATACTCTAGTCCGCACTCAGGGACTTGGAGTACTTTAGTCCGCATTCTGTCTCCCATTCCAGAGGGTGAGACCTCTCGGATGGCTGAGAGTTTGCCCGAACCTGGTAGATAATCCTTCTCTTTAAGGTTCTCTTTAAGATTTCGAAAGTCGTTATTCTTTATGCAGGACTATTGCATTCCTGTTTTCCACGATTTTATGCAGGCCGTTCTGACCCCGAGCCCACTCCGAGGAGCGATGTCGCCAAGGAAGTGGGGGAGAAAACAAGTGAAGCCACTCACGCAGGGGAGGCTTCTGGTCCAGACGCTCAGGTGATCGGAGCGCTTGACGAAGACAAGTCTGAAAGCTCCTCTCCTACCGACGGGGGTTATGAAGTAGAAATTACAGGCGCCTCTGAGCACACATCCGGATTGAGCATGGAGGAGTGGCTCGAGAAAGAGAGGGAGGAGACGGTCAAGGTCATAGTAGATCCCCGAGTTGTGGACTTGGACGATCCTTTGAACAAGCCGTTGAAGGTCATCCTTCCTGGCGGGTCCAAGCCCATGGAAGGCCCCCGTACTCCTTCAGTTGCTACCCCTCTATCAAAGAAGAGTACCAAGGGTAAATGCTCTGGAGAGGAGCCGTCTGGAAAGAAGTTGAAGAAGCACAAGAAGTGATTACTATCCTCGTTCAACGAGGGTTAGTTTAAGTCATGTAATTATTTTCATCTATTTCCTTAGTCCTTGTAGATAGAATGTCGACTCTGAACTTTGGAGGGGTTGTAATAGAAACTCATTTCTGAATAAGGTTTAGTTCCTTTTTCTGTCTTACAAAAGACTCTTATTGTTCAGTTTTCTTTGTGATTGTGATTTTAATCCAAGCAGTTGTGAGTAACATAGAGTTCTCAGTCCATCTTCATATAACTCGGAAACTCTTCGGGAGTCGTTGAACTTCCATTCTGTGCTTCGAGCACTTAGAATACTTTCTAGCTCGTATGTCAGGGATTTGACAAATTCAAGTCATTTGTGTCATAGTTCATATTCAGGGAACTTGGAGATCCGATTCGCTTATATTCGAGTCTGCACTCTGGGGAGTTAGAGTACTCTAGTCCACACTCTGGGGACTTGGAGGTTTAAGTCATTTATACTCTAGTCCGTGCTCTAGGGACTTAGAGTACTCCAGTCCGCAATCTGTTTAAGTCGTTTATACTCTAGTACGCGCTCTGGGGACTTAGAGTACTCCAGTCCGCACTCTGGGGACTTGGAGGTTTTAGTCATTTATACTCTAGTCCGCGCTCTGGGGACTTAGAGTACTCCAGTCCGCACTCTGGGGACTTGAAGGTTTAAGTCGTTTATACTCTAGTCCGCACTCTGGGGAATTAGAGTACTCCAGTCCGCACTCTGGGGACTTGGAGGTTTTAGTCATTTATACTCTAGTCCGCGCTCTGGGGACTTAGAGTACTCCAGTCCGCACTCTGGGGACTTGGAGGTTTAAGTCGTTTATACTCTAGTCCGCGCTCTGGGGACTTAGAGTACTCCAGTCCACACTCTGGGGACTTGGAGGTTTAAGTCATTTATACTCTAGTCCGCGCTCTGGGGACTTAGAGTACTCCAGTCCACACTCTGGGGACTTGGAGGTTTAAGTCGTTTATACTCTAGTCCGCGCTCTGGGGACTTAGAGTACTCCAGTCCACACTCTGGGGACTTGGAGGTTTAAGTTGAGAGCAGTCGTATTTCCACTCTTTAATTTGTATTCATCTACTGTATCGAGGCTAATGTCGTCGAATGAACAATCGAACCACGTTTGCTCACGGAATGAGATTCTGCCCCCCAGGATGAGGGACGAAATTTGAAAAATGGACGATCGATTCTCGTCCGCTTGGTGATTATAGCTCTTCCAATCAAGTCAAGGAAGGAGGTATATGACAGATGGTTGAATCACATCCATGTTGGGTTAGATAGCCAAATCTCTTACAATTTGCTCCGTATCTCCTTCTAGAAAATAAGGATAATAGATTGTTGAGTAGACAAAGTAAGTTGCATATGTTCCAAGGTGCAGTCGTGTCCATATATTGACAGTGATGGTTAGCGAGTACGCAGTCTACCATAGCTACTTCAAGTTGGGCTTTCGAACAACCTTTCGTGTTCAGGGTAGGATTTGATGTGTAGATGATCAAATCACGTCCACTTTTGACGGATCCCGGCGTCACTGAGCTTCATGAGGGGTATCTGTATTTTGTTGAACTTTGTTCTATGACTCGATTGGAGTGGATGATCGGGCCATATTCATTCCAAGCAGTTTAGGTCTCCAAGTCAAATGTGGAGGTTGATGGATGGATGGTCGGTTGTTCGAATCGATCATAAGTTGAGCATACGAACTCGGATCGTCTTGAAACTTGGAACATTGGCTTCCCTGGCTTTGATTGTTATGTCTTGTTAATCGTGGCTCGATCCAGACTCGGACAAAATCCATCGATATCCATAGTGAGCCTTTGTGTAACCGATTTCCAAGACGAACTGTCACTGGTTTCTAATCAAGTTTTTGGTGTCACGGCCTTGCCAAAAGGCGGGATAACATTTTCCCCCCAAAGGACGTCTTGTGTAAACATGACGTGCTTTGAAAAAACCGCAGTCTTTCATGCTGAATATTTCTGTTCAGTTGATTGCTTGACAGTCGTCTCTTAATCGTTTTGTTGCAATCTTCTTTTAGACAAATGTTCAACTAGCATGCTTTGCTTTGGTTCTGCCCCAGTTTTGGGGATGAGTATGGAGTTGATGTATATTTATACTCCGTCTCGCACTCTGGGAGTACGGAGTTGAGTAGATGTTTATACTCCGTCTCACACTCTGGGAGTACGGAGTTGATTAATGTTTATACTCCGTCTCGCACTCTGGGAGTATGGAGTTCAGTAGATGTTTATACTCCGTCTCGCACTCTGGGAGTACGGAGTTGATTAATGTTTATACTCCGTCTCGCACTCTGGGAGTACGGAGTTAAGTAGATGTTTATACTCCGTCTCGCACTCTGGGAGTACGGAGTTAAGTAGATGTTTATACTCCGTCTCGCACTCTGGGAGTACGGAGTCGATGAATGTTTATACTCCGTCTCGCACTCTGGGAGTACGGAGTTGATCAATGTTTATACTCCGTCTCGCACTTTGGGAGTACAGAGTTAAGTCGATGTTTATACTCCGTCTCGCACTCTGGGAGTACGGAGTTGTGCGAAGGATCGTCGTGTATCAACCCATTTTTAACCTTGATGTGATGGCTTGCCCCCGAGCTCGAGTTTCACTTAGCGAGTGGCTGGCCATATCGCAGCCGCTCTCTACTTGAATAAATTCCACTTGCAGGATGGAATTCAGCTCTCTGTGCATCGTGATGTTGTACATTGTATTTAATCCATAGCCCCAAATCAAAGGCATATGGTTGATGATGAGCAATAGAATTATTCTCGTCCAGATGTAACTCCACACGTCCGATCATGGTCTGCGTAGATTGGTTGGCAACCAAATCTGAGTACCTGGACACCTCGGAGGTGTTTGTAATCGCCCGTGTTAGGATCAGTGAGCATTTGGGAATATACAACATTCCCTTGATTTTCTTTAGACTTTGGTGTACTCTCTCGAGGTTGGGTTTCAGTACCACTCCGAGTCGTGAGTCTTCAAGTAGAGGTTGTCAATTGAACCTTTCAAAGAGCATATGAGCTAAATTCTGAAGTCTTGTTTCGGCTACTGGGATCTACATCCTTAGCCAATGGGCCTTCATTGTTATTTTTCTTAGTCTGCTCCACTCCTCCTCACTTTAGTTCTGATTCATTTGTAAAAGAAACGATCCATAGTCGTAGGAGGCTCTTTAGCCAACTAGCTGTCAAAATATATCTGGAGGTCGACTTTCCTCAAACGCGATCAGTATGATATCCTTGTTAGTATTTGGCATAAATTGCTTAGAGCATTGGTTTGCTTGGAGTCATCTTGACGCTTGCTAGAGTCACATCATCTATGTTCTCCAACATTTGGGAGTACCGTTTCAATAGCGGTTGCTTGTCCGTTCCCTTGATGTCGTTCATAAGCTGCCGCTAGATCCTCTATGCCCTGGTCGATCATGGGATGTCAGGAAAGTGGATAGAATGTTCCTTTATTAAGTTGAGTTTTGAATTCACTATCCGGAGGCACTGCGCTGCGGCTAGGGTTCGGGGGGGTTTCCCCCCGAATTTTTTTTTAGCCTCATTAACGAAAATTTGGGTCGTACCCGAAAAAGTTTTTTTTTTGTAAATAGGGGTCGTATAAGAGACTGGTGTAACTTAAGTTTCGATCGGCATTGGGGGCCGTTCGGCATGACAAAGTTGCTCGGCATACAAGACTTTTCGGCATCCACACTGTTCGGCATTCATTCTTTTTCGGCACAACCGAGTCATTCGGCATACAATACCGTTCGGCATTACAGAGGTGTTCGGCATAGAGGTATGGATCGGCCTGGAAGAGCGTTCGGCCTAGAGGTATGGATCGGTCTGGAAGAACGTTCGGCCTAGAGGTATGGTCGGCCTGGAATGGTTCGGCCAAAGTTGTTCGGCCAAGGTTGTTCGGCCAGAGTGGATCGGCCTGGAGTGGTTCGGCCAAAGCTGTTCGGCCAAGGCTGTTCGGCTAGAGTGGATCGGCCTGGAGTGGTTCGTCCAAAGCTGTTCGGTCAAGGCTGTTCGGCATGGGAATGCTGCTCGGCATGGGAATTCTGTTCGGCATGGGAGCTCTGCTCGGCCTGGATGCTGCTCGGCATGGGAATTCTGCTTTCCCTAAGTTCTCTCATCAAGTCGTTGAACTCTACTCTGGTGACAACTGGAGTCTGTTCTTGAGCGGCAATTCCTGCACTCGGAATTGCTGGTTGATTGCTGGGTCTTGCTTGTTGCACGCTAGCAGTCTCGTGGGCATCCACATTATGAGAAGCTGAGCTGGTACGTGGTCCTGCCATTGTAGAGTTATCGGTATGAACTCTGAGTAGAATCAATGGATGTCCTATCAGTGAGTCGGATCTTCCTTGGGGGATTTGTTCAATCCAGTAGCTTCAAAGCAGATCCTTGAGGTCTGAGAATTCAACTCTCAATGAAAGCACCAAAGTGTTAGCACCAAAATTGGTCACTAACCTCGTTGAGAAAGATTGTGTAGAGATATAAGTGATGAAGTTAAATTAAACAAAGAAGACAATGCTAATTTAAATGCAGAAAGTAAGAACACCAGATTTATAGTGGTTCAGCGTAAATGCCTACGTCCACTTTTGAGATTAAACTTTATTGATCTTCCTTATTGTTGATTACAAATACAATTCGTGAATCAAATGCTTGAATGAAGTTGTTAAGTAGAGAAGATGAGTCTCAAAAATGGCAGAGTCTCCCCAGTGTTCTCCAAAAAGGATCCCTTTCACTGTGACCCTGCCCCTCTATTTATAGGCAAAGATGGGCTGGACTACCAAAGTGGGCTTGATAGTCGAACGCTCCAGCCCAGGCATAGTGGTCGCTTCATGTCGAACCAGGTACGCCGAACCATTCCTTCTATGCCGAACGGTGTGTTGGTGTCGTGGGAAGTGTAGGATGGTTGTCTGTTGAGGCCGAACGTGCCTCCATCTCAAGCTCTTGAACGAACGGTGCATACAGGCCGAACGACACCGTTATCTTGAGTAGTTGTGCATACGGAATGTCTTCTGGATGTCGAGTACTACGCCGAACACCATGGGATGCTGAGTACTCCTGTTGCCGAGTACTACGCCGAGTACCTTGGGATGCCGAGTACTCCTATTGCCGAGTACTACGCCGAGTACCTTGGGATGCCGAGTACTCCTGTTGCCTAGTACTACGCCGAGTACCTTGGGATGCCGAGTACTCCTGTTGCCGAGTACTACGCCGAGTACCTTGGGATGCCGAGCGCTCTTATTGCCGAGTACTACGCCGAGTACCTTGGGATGTCGAGCGCTCTTGTTGCCGAGTTCTCCTATCACCGAGTTCTAATGATGCCGAACGCTAGCTGACGCTGAGCATTGGTTGTCGCCGAGTGCCAGTTGATGCCGAGCGCTAGCTGACGCCGAGCATTAGTTGACGCCGAGTGCTAGTTGATGCCGAGTGCTAGCTGACGCCGAGCATTAGTTGACGCCGAGTAGTCCTGTAGGCCGAGTACTAGCCAATGCCGAGTACTCAGTTGCCTGGTCAAATCTCCAGGAAACAGAACCAATTTTTAGTGAGTTATTTACAAATTTACCAACTGTTCCAACATGTATAAGTGTTGTAAATTATAATTGATGTGTTGGGAAGTCTATAAAAAATATTATTTATATTCCCAACACTTTTTCAGGTATCCTAACACTTTTTTATTGTCACTAGGCTGTAACACTTATAAGTGTTAGAAATTAACAAATATAAAATGTTTCAAAATCCCTGTTTTGGTGTAGTGTTTTGAGAAAATAAATACTTCAAAGATTTATGATCGGTGTAGAGAACAAACTTCTCTCCCAAAAGATAATGATGCCAAATTCTAAGGGCGAAAACAATAACTGCGAGCTCTAAATCATGTGTGGCATATCTAGTCTCGGCAGGCTTTAATTGCCTAAAAGCATAAGCAATAACACATTCCCTTTGCATGATAACTGCTCCCAAACCAACATGATAGCATCGGTATAAACAATAAAATCTTGGTTCCCTTCGGGAATCACAAGAATAGGAGCATTGGAAAGGAGTTCATTTAATTTTTGAAAAGCAGCTTCACATTTGTCTGACCAAATGTATTTAACTCCCTTCTTTGTCAAACTAGTAAGGGGTACGGAAATTTTAGAAAAGTCTTTTATGAATCGACGATAATATCCCGCCAATCCAAGGAAACTACGGATTTCCGTCACACTCTCCGGTCTCTTCCAATTTTGAATCGCTTCAATCTTTGAAGGATCCACGGAAATTCCGGATTCAGAAATAATATGCCCCAAAAATTTCAAACGAGATTGCCAAAAGTGGCACTTAGAAAATTTTTCTTTCAATTGGTTGCTCCTAAGAGTTTCCAACACAATCCGAAGATGTATTTCATGCTCTTCCTCGGTTTTAGAATAAACAAGAATATCATCGATAAAGATGAGAACAAATCGATCGAGGAAGTCTTTGAAAACTCGATTCATAAGGTCAACGAAATAAGCTGGAGCATTCGTTAAACCAAATGGCATAACAAGCCATTTATAAGATCCATAGCGAGTACGGAACGAGGTCAAAGGAATGCTATCCTCCGCAATACGAATGTGATGAAAACCGGTTGCTAAGTCTAACTGTGAAAAGACTCTAGCACCACTAAGTTGATCGAATAAATCATCAATCCAAGGTAAGGGATATTTATTCTTGATGGTGAGATCATTAAGCTTGCGGTAGTCAACGCAAAGCCTAAGTGTACCATCGGATTTATTCACAAAAATAGCCGAAGCTCCCCATGGAGAGGAACTAGAACGAATAAACTGCTCTCCTTCCAATTCAGATAATTGTTTATGCATCTCCTCATTTTCCTTATTGGACATACGATAAGGAGGACGAGTAATAAGTAGAGCTCCAGGGATTAGATTAATTCTAAACTCAATTGCTTGCTTAGGTGGTAATCCTAAAACGGGCTCAAAGATGTTGGGAAATTCACAAACAACGTGAATGAGGGAAATGAAATCTTCCTCATCATCATTATCGTCATCATGTGGATTTAGAGAATATAAGGATGCCACCGAATTGGAATCTGAATCATTAAGAACAATAGAAATCTGCTTAACAGATTGAGGATGTCGAAGATGAATAGTCCGCTTAGGACATAGGATATGGGCTTCATAACGATTAAGCCAATCCTTTCCCAAAATCATTCTGAAACCTAAGTAGCGCATAACATGAAAATCGGCTCGGAAAGAATAATCACATAAAATAATCTCGACATCTTTACAAAATAAACTGAGTGTTGTGGATTGTGACGCCCCACCTCTAAACCCACGCTAGCCAAGAACACTACGGTGTAGTGCTGTCAACTAGCACGGAGAATAAGGCTGTTGAGGAGCGACCATCTATGTAATTGCCTTGTGCGAGCACTGATATGTCAGATAATAAAACATTGCATTTCATTTTTTAGAGGAATACCGACATACTGATACAAACTCAAAGCTACTACACAGTGGCTATAATAGTTTAGGACAATAGATATAAAAATAACACAGATAACATAAATGCGGAATAAAGATGGAAGGAAAAGTCTCATATATACAATAACTGATATCAGTTACAATACATTTGACACAATACAAATGATACAACTACAATTGTCGACTCAAGAAGTTATATATACAAGTACATTATCGACTAATATACATGAATACATTATCATCTTAAAACAGACACACAGACTACTACAACAAGACGAAGACCACTTCAAATGATATAAAAAAAGTCTTCATAGCTCTAGCAGCAACCCAAAGCTAAAAATCTACAACCTGTAAATACTCGGTCTGACCCGAGTATTACATTCAAAAGAAAATAATACTCGGATCAGTCTAATTCAAACTCAGTTATTAGTGCATAGAAGCAATATTAATCAATCTCAATATAGATGACAGTCACAGAAATCTCGTATATCCAACTCTCGATACGAGAATTGGATAACGGCAGAAATAACACTAAACAGTGTTAATCCACAAAACAGAAATCCAAAGCAGTTTAAGCAATTGAAATGTCAATTTAAAAATATCAATGCTAATTGGCTGCAGTACACGCTAAAGTGTACTGCCTCGCCAATACAGCCTACGAATTACGCAACAGGTCGATGAATTAAGGATAAAAGAAATATCGATTAAAATCTGTCCATTCTGGGTGGCTGCAGTGCACGCACGCATGCACTGCCTCGCCACCACCGAATATAAAGTCACCACCACAATGAAACTGCAGTGGCAAACAGGTATAAGGACGAAGGCAGGCTGCAACTAAACTGCAGAAAAGTCATCAACAGTTCAAGCATACACAGCAATAGAGACGAATTCGAGTACATCGTGAAGCAGAACCAAGTGCAGTTCAACTAAGATGGACAACTCGAGAATAAACATTTACAAATGAACGAGTATGTGCACCCAAATAAGGCCACAGCAATGACTAAATCATTTAAGCATAAGAATGCAAGAGGAATGTCACTGAGAAGGAATGTTTAGTATACATATAAATAAATTTCATATGTACAACAAACATAAAAGACTACTCAGCAATGCAAGTGGATGACAGTCTCAAGCAACATCAACTATACATGTTCGAACAGAGCAAATGCTCTAATAGAGCAAAGAAATGGCAAAGTGACAGTGGATCCAGGAGACAACTCAAGTGCAGCTATAGCGAACAAGTACAAGACAAGTTAGCAAAGTGCAGATACAAGTAAAGTGCACAGTGTTCCAGATCCAAACAACATGAAAGTACAAGGGCAGTTGAACAAGGGCAAGTGCATCTCTCCTAAATGTACATAAATATTTGCAACAAAATGGTGCAACATGAACCAACAGTATGAAAGAGGTTCGAACTCATGTCAGTGCACAAATTTCTACACTAACATGCAAAATGAAACCGAGATTTGGCTGTCTAAACCAATCCAAAGAAATGAACTGGTAGGAGCAAAGACAGTACGCAAGTCAAAGATTAGAGACCAGTGCACCAGACCTCAAACAGGCCAGAGTCAATTCAACATGCAAATGAAACTGTCCAAGGAACATACACCAGTCAGATGTATGCACTGGGAAATCAAAAGCACAACATGCACAAGTACCAGAAATGAAATGCAGACACATGAATGCACCAAACTCAACAAGACCAATATCATAGAAGCATCAACATGAAAACAGTGCTCAAGATGAATCAACAAACATGACTCAAGTGTACAAAGACCAGATCAAAGAAATATCAGACTTCAGTGAGACTACAATCAAATGCATCAAAGTTCAAGCAAATGAAGTTCACCAATGCTCAGTGCTACTACAAAACAAGTACGGGTGATACTATTGACAAATACACCAAGTAAATGAAAGCTGCAGCAAAACCCAAACAATAATTCGAATGTGCTACAAAAGTGAACACATAAACAATACCCAATGAACAAGGAATCATGATATAGCAGTACACACAGGTGAAAGCAACTGAAATGTCAAGACTCAACCAAGATCACAAGCAATGCAACCAGAGTTAACTGCAAGCTTCAACATGAATAACGCATATATACATACAATGGCAACTGACTCAACAAGGCAAAGGTTATGGAGGCCAGAGCATAGGAATGTGCAGACTCAAGCTACAAGTTCAAATGTCAACAAAGCACATCAGTATGGCAACACGACAGCATGCACATATATGATGACTGCACAACTTCAAATGCAATGCAAACATGATCAAAGATCAAAGAAACGACTGCGGGGTGAAGAATAGAGCAAAGCAAGAACTATCGAGTTCAAGCATGAATCAAAGGAAAAGCAACAGAACACTAATCAGAGAAACCCCAAAATCACGAAAATCGAACAGAACAAAATTGAAGCCGTGAATCAAAAGGGATTACCAAAAATATCGAAATCTGACTTAATTATAAACCCAGAAATCATCATAGACTGCGGGGTGGACAACAGAGCAAAGCAAGAACTATCGAGTTCAAGCATGAATCAAAGGGAAAGCAACAGAACACTAATCAGAGAAACCCCAAAATCACGAAAATCGAACAGAGCTTCGAACTCTAATAACTCAAAGCATGAATTAGATGTGAGCGGGGGAGAAACCACTCACCTTGTCCGAAGTGAAGAGCACGCTTGATCGGAGGAGCAAGCAACAAGGATCATCTCGAAATCGATCGAACCAATCACGCGCTTCGACTTTCAAAGCCCACAAACCATAGCGCAAGAGGAACGAAAGCCCTAGCAAGCATCGAAAGAACGAACGAGGCCAAGCCCTAGTCTGATCGAGAAAACGAAGAGGAGATCGTCGCCATTTTTCGTTTGCTTTGTTTTCGGTTAGGGTTTGAAACGCGATTGAACGAAGAGGGGAATGGGGATGGGTTTTCTTTTGGTGAATACGGCACCAAGAAAGAATGGACCTAGATGATTTGTTAAGCCCACAATCCTTTTAACAAAAATCTTATAATTGAATTTCAATCCAATTTGAAAAGAATTCAAACCGGCTAAGAAGAGAATTTCAATTCGATCAAAATGCCAATAGCTTATTAGCAACCAGATTAGATCGTCAAGAGGCGATAATTAAATGGGTACGAAATGTCGGGTTGTTACAGACTCCCCTCCTTAAAGAAATTGCGTCCTCGCAATCCTAAGAGATAAGTGGGAAAGAGGTAACAACCATAAGAACATAACAATGTCGAATGCATAAGCAAAGCAAAGATCAACAGGGAAGTGTAGGAATTATGGAAGTATCAGTCATAGAATCAAAAGGTTCGACTGATTCAAATCAAAAGAATCAACATCGTGGGGATCAAGGAGTCAAAATCAGACGACTATCGAAAGCAAGAATCAATCGAGTTCTAGCAATTGAAAGAAAAGGAATCAGAGCAGAAATCACGTACTGCACGAATTGAATGCGAGTAAATCAAATTACTCACCTGAATCGACAGAGAAAAAGACGAAGCTCAAATCTCAAAATCGCAAATATTCAATCATCAAAAATGATAATCGAATTTCACGAATATCTAAATATCAAAAACGATAATCAGAAACATAAACATTCGATTAATCAAATCGAAAAATATTTAATTATCTCAGACGATAATTAAATTTCACAAATATCTGATTATCAAAACCGATAATCAGAAATCACAAATATTCGATTAATCAAATCGAAAAATATTTAATTATCTCAGACGATAATTAAATTGGAAAATATTTAATTATCACAAAGGAAAATCAAATTTCACAAATATCTGATTATCAAAAACGATAATCAGAAACACAAATATTCGATTATCAAATCGAAAAATATTTGATTATCTCAAACGATAATCAAATTTCACAAATATCTGATCATCAAAAACGATAATCAGAAAATCAGAAATATCCGATTATCAAAAACGATAATCAGAAACACAAACATCTGATTATCAAAATGATAATCAGAAGTCATAAATATTCAATTAACGAGTCCGGAATTAACCGAAGTAGTAAAAGTATGGTTCCATACTCCTTACTTTTGCTAAATCGTTTAAATCTCTTTATCGTTTCTTTGAAAGTGCAGAATTGTGTGTTTTAAAAAAAAATAACATTTCACATTCTCAAACGGACAAGTCCGGAATTAAGCGAATCAGCAAAAGAAAGGGGTCATAATCCTCGATTTTTCTGAAACGTTTAAATCGCTTCCTCGTTCTTTTGAAAATGTAAACTGTAAAAAAATTTGAAAACAATTTTAAATTTATATTTTTGAAACAACTTTTAAAAATAAAGAATTTTGAAAACACGTGATTAAATTAGCAATATCAGTATTGCGGGAGAACCGCTTGTAAATCCATTTCAAAATTGACGGTTACTGAAGTTAACACGTCAAAATTTCATCAAAATAACTGGCATCAAAGTATAATACCAATGAATTTTCATTTATAAGAAAATGTCACAAGAATCTTCTCAAAGATAGAAAGGGATATCATACCCTAAACTTGTATTCATAACAAGTCAATAACACATGAATTCACCAATGCACAAAAATTGATAAACATATCAATAGAAATCACGAAAATTGGTGAAGCACAAAATTTCAGAAATCATCACAAGAAATTCAGAAATCACAAGTTCTAGAAATCTACACACGAAATCCAGAAAACACAAATTCTAGAAATCTACACACGAAATCCAGAAAACACAAATTCTAGAAATCTACACACGAAATCCAGAAATCACAAATTCTAGAAATCTACACACGAAATCCAGAAAACACAAAGAAGGGGAAGTCCGAGCACACGGACGAGAAACTATCCATTTAATTTTTCCGAACACACGGATGGGAAGCTATTCATTTAATTTTTCCGAACACACGGATGGAAAGCTATTCATTTAATTTTTTTCCGAACACACGGATGGAAAGCTATCCATTTAATTTTTCCGAACACACGGATGGGAAGCTATTCATTTAATTTTTCCGAACACACGGATGGAAAGCTATTCATTTAATTTTTTCCGAACACACGGATGGAAAGCTATCCATTTAATTTTCCGAACACACGGATGGAAAGCTATCCATTTAATTTTTCCGAACACACGGATGGAAAGCTATCCATTTAATTTTTCCGAACACACGGATGGAAAGCTATCCATTTAATTTTCCAAACACACGGATGGCCCGAAGGCAAGTCCGACACACGGACGAAGAGACATCGCACAATCGCTAGTCTAAATCACAAAAATGATCGTCATGATCATAAGGAAGTGTCAATCACACCAAGCTAGTAAATATATGAGTTTAGCTTCATGTCCCATAACCACTTGCTTAACTTAAATATTTACGAACAAGCTGTAAATCTTCACTAGGAAATTGTCACAAAAAGGGTTCAATCGAACAAGTCCAAGAGCTAACCGACGAAGTAAACGCAAGCGTTTCATACCACTTGTTTTACTAGGCCGTTTAATTCAATTTCTCATACGAGTGAAATAAAGGCTTGTATATACTAATAGATTGGAAAACGGTTCAAGAAAAGAACTTTGTAGTAAAATAGTTTTGAAATCGTTTGGAAAAAAGGGATTTTAATATTTACTACTAGTATAGAAAACCTTTATATTTTTAAAGTGACAAATCACAAAAATGATTGTAGAAACAATCAATCACAAGAATTCACATACGAAGATGTGAATGGAATCCAGAGAAATCGATACTGAATCCATCAGAAAGTATGTTCACAAAAATCCCGAAGAAAATGTCATCAAAGTTGCTAATAAATGATAGCAACAAATCGGGGAAATAATCAAGAGTCGATTAAATTTGGAAACAAAGTCAATTCACTAAAATTTCACATTCGAAGACGTGAATAAAATCCAAAGAATCCGATTCCAAATTCATCAAAGTAGGAATACCAAAAATTCCAGAAATAGAAGTTATCAAAATCGACAAAGGTGATAACAACTAATTAGAAAAGAAGAATCGATTATCAACTGGAAAAACAAAGCAAAACGAGCAGAAATGCATAAATGACTTCAACAAAAGTAAGAATCAAGTCAATGTCAAAGCCAACGATTAATGGCCGCAGCCGAGTGCAAAATGAATCAATCATTATCATCAAAGAATCCAACAGCAAACAAAGTCAGAGTCTTGAAAATCAAGAAATTAGCAATTTCTCATAAACAAAATGACCGAAGTCGAATGGAATTCAAGACGAGGAAAAACACAAAATATCAAGTTCAAAATTGCTGAGATCCAAACAAAATCCACATCGGCTAAATCAATTCAAAGCCGAAAACAAAAGAACAAAAATCCTCATCATCGAAAACCCAACTTAAGTTCGCAAAGTAAACGGAGGCAGAAGCCAAAAATACTTTCACGAAATCAAAACCAAATACACATGAATAAGCGTTAGGAATTCATACCTAACAGTCAAAAATAATCATATGTAAAGATGAGAGATAAAACGTCGACAAATAGTTGTAACACATGCTCCATCTAAGTTATGTTTTATAATTGTCCTAAACCCCAGGCTCTGATACCAAGCTGTGACGCCCCACCTCTAAACCCACGCTAGCCAAGAACACTACGGTGTAGTGCTGTCAACTAGCACGGAGAATAAGGCTATTGAGGAGCGACCATCTATGTAATTGCCTTGTGCGAGCACCGATATGTCAGATAATAAAACATTGCATTTCATTTTTTAGAGGAATACCGACATACCGATACAAACTCAAAGCTACTACACAGTGGCTATAATAGTTTAGGACAATAGATATAAAAATAACACAGATAACATAAATGCGGAATAAAGATGGAAGGAAAAGTCTCATATATACAATAACTGATATCAGTTACAATACATTTGACACAATACAAATGATACAACTACAATTGTCGACTCAAGAAGTTATATATACAAGTACATTATCGACTAATATACATGAATACATTATCATCTTAAAACAGACACACAGACTACTACAACAAGACGAAGACCACTTCAAATGATATAAAAAAAGTCTTCATAGCTCTAGCAGCAACCCAAAGCTAAAAATCTACAACCTGTAAATACTCGGTCTGACCTGAGTATTACATTCAAAAGAAAATAATACTCGGATCGGTCTAATTCAAACTCAGTTATTAGTGCATAGAAGCAATATTAATCAATCTCAATATAGATGACAGTCACAGAAATCTCGTATATCCAACTCTCGATACGAGAATTGGATAACGGCAGAAATAACACTAAACAGTGTTAATCCACAAAACAGAAATCCAAAGCAGTTTAAGCAATTGAAATGTCAATTTAAAAATATCAATGCTAATTGGCTGCAGTACACGCTAACGTGTACTGCCTCGCCAATACAGCCTACGAATTACGCAACAGGTCGATGAATTAAGGATAAAAGAAATATCGATTAAAATCTGTCCATTCTGGGTGGCTGCAGTGCACGCACGCGTGCACTGCCTCGCCACCACCGAATATAAAGTCACCACCACAATGAAACTGCAGTGGCAAACAGGTATAAGGACGAAGGCAGGCTGCAACTAAACTGCAGAAAAGTCATCAACAGTTCAAGCATACACAGCAATAGAGACGAATTCGAGTACATCGTGAAGCAGAACCAAGTGCAGTTCAACTGAGATGGACAACTCGAGAATAAACATTTACAAATGAACGAGTATGTGCACCCAAATAAGGCCACAGCAACGACTAAATCATTTAAGCATAAGAATGCAAGAGGAATGTCACTGAGAAGGAATGTTTAGTATACATATAAATAAATTTCATATGTACAACAAACATAAAAGACTACTCAGCAATGCAAGTGGATGACAGTCTCAAGCAACATCAACTATACATGTTCGAACAGAGCAAATGCTCTAATAGAGCAAAGAAATGGCAAAGTGACAGTGGATCCAGGAGACAACTCAAGTGCAGCTATAGCGAACAAGTACAAGACAAGTTAGCAAAGTGCAGATACAAGTAAAGTGCACAGTGTTCCAGATCCAAACAACATGAAAGTACAAGGGCAGTTGAATAAGGGCAAGTGCATATCTCCTAAATGTACATAAATATTTGCAACAAAATGGTGCAACATGAACCAACAGTATGAAAGAGGTTCGAACTCATGTCAGTGCACAAATTACTACACTAACATGCAAAATGAAACCGAGATTTGGCTGTCTAAACCAATCCAAAGAAATGAACTGGTAGGAGCAAAGACAGTACGCAAGTCAAAGATTAGAGACCAGTGCACCAGACCTCAAACAGGCCAGAGTCAATTCAACATGCAAATGAAACTGTCCAAGGAACATACACCAGTCAGATGTATGCACTGGGAAATCAAAAGCACAACATGCACAAGTACCAGAAATGAAATGCAGACACATGAATGCACCAAACTCAACAAGACCAATATCACAGAAGCATCAACATGAAAACAGTGCTCAAGATGAATCAACAAACATGACTCAAGTGTACAAAGACCAGATCAAAGAAATATCAGACTTCAGTGAGACTACAATCAAATGCATCAAAGTTCAAGCAAATGAAGTTCACCAATGCTCAGTGCTACTACAAAACAAGTACAGGTGATACTATTGACAAATACACCAAGTAAATGAAAGCTGCAGCAAAACCCAAACAATAATTCGAATGTGCTACAAGAGTGAACACATAAACAATACCCAATGAACAAGGAATCATGATATAGCAGTACACACAGGTGAAAGCAACTGAAATGTCAAGACTCAACCAAGATCACAAGCAATGCAACCAGAGTTAACTGCAAGCTTCAACATGAATAACGCATATATACATACAATGGCAACTGACTCAACAAGGCAAAGGTTATGGAGGCCAGAGCATAGGAATGTGCAGACTCAAGCTACAAATTCAAATGTCAACAAAGCACATCAGTATGGCAACACGACAGCATGCACATATATGATGACTGCACAACTTCAAATGCAATGCAAACATGATCAAAGATCAAAGAAACGACTGCGGGGTGAAGAATAGAGCAAAGCAAGAACTATCGAGTTCAAGCATGAATCAAAGGAAAAGCAACAGAACACTAATCAGAGAAACCCCAAAATCACGAAAATCGAACAGAACAAAATTGAAGCCGTGAATCAAAAGGGATTACCAAAAATATCGAAATCTGACTTAATTATAAACCCAGAAATCATCATAGACTGCGGGGTGGACAACAGAGCAAAGCAAGAACTATCGAGTTCAAGCATGAATCGAAGGGAAAGAAACAGAACACTAATCAGAGAAACCCCAAAATCACGAAAATCGAACAGAGCTTCGAACTCTAATAACTCAAAGCATGAATTAGATGTGAGCGGGGGAGAAACCACTCACCTTGTCCGAAGTGAAGAGCACGCTTGATCGGAGGAGCAAGCAACAAGGATCATCTCGAAATCGATCGAACCAATCACGCGCTTCGACTTTCAAAGCCCACAAACCAGAGCGCAAGAGGAACGAAAGCCCTAACAAGCATCGAAAGAACGAACGAGGCCAAGCCCTAGTCTGATCGAGAAAATGAAGAGGAGATCGTCGCCATTTTTCGTTTGCTTTGTTTTCGGTTAGGGTTTGAAACGCGATTGAACGAAGAGGGGAATGGGGATGGGTTTTCTTTTGGTGAATACGGCACCAAGAAAGAATGGACCCAGATGATTTGTTAAGCCCACAATCCTTTTAACAAAAATCTTATAATTGAATTTCAATCCAATTTGAAAAGAATTCAAACCGGCTAAGAAGAGAATTTCAATTCGATCAAAATGCCAATAGCTTATTAGCAACCAGATTAGATCGTCAAGAGGCGATAATTAAATGGGTACGAAATGTCGGGTTGTTACATGGATCCACCAACCGGATTCGTAATTCTCAGTGAAGTCATCAAGCCCATAACATTTAAATACAAAGCATCAACAAGTTCTTTTGATATAAACGAGTGGGATGCACCCGTATCAAAAAGAACTCGAATAGGATGGTCACGAAACATAATAATGCCATCAAGGATAGAATGAGAAATACCTTGACCAAGAGAAGTGTTACTCGGGGCTTGCACAACATTTAGCTTCCCTTCCTTCTTGCCTTGAAGTTTGGGACATGAGGATATAGTATGAACCGAACTTTTGCAATAGCGACAAGTAAGGGGCTTCAGACACTTGTTTGCATAATGGTCCTTAGAACCACAATTGTAACATTCTCCACGACTAGAGGTAGGAGTCTTTGCTACCGAAGTTTCTTGCTTCCCTTTCTTGTTGGGATAAGGCTTGAACTTAAAAGGCCTCTTCTTATTGATGTTTTGTTTGACACCCACAACTTCAACACCACTTTCTTTATCGGCTTCTTCAAGTCGAAGAGCGATATCAACAAGCTGATCAAAAGAAACTTCTAGTTTTAGGAGTAAAGGCTTTTTGAGATTCTTATTCAACCCATAGACAAACCTATGATTTTTCTTCAATGGGGTAATATTATACTCGACCCCATATTTAGAGAGAGATTCAAAAGATGCAACATAGTCGGTCACAGAAGATTCACCTTGAACAAGGTCAATAAAGCGTCAAGCTAAAGATACTTTTTTAGCTTCCGGCACAAACTTTAACTCGAACCTTTCTCGGAATTTCTCCCAAGTAAGATCCGCTTCAATAATTTCCGAGATCAGAAGTTCATACCAATCTAATGCTCTCTCTTGGAGCATGCTAGAAGCCACTTGGACACGATATAGATTCACTAGATTCAAGCGAGAAAAGCTACGATCGCATGTTCTAAGCCAAGCTTGGACTTCTATAACGCTTTCGGGACCCTTGAATGGCCTTCCACCCAAGTTGGTGCAATCACTGCACAAGCGTGCAAACCCAGATTTAGGATGAGTAGGCTCTGGAATGGGTCCGGCAGCTTGGGCATTCTTTACAACATCTAAAAGTTGTTGGGCAGACATAAATACTCCATCCTGAGGAGTAGCACTGAATTGACCGGCGCTGGGATGGCCAGCTCTAACCATTTCTCTTCTTTAAGAAATAAAGAAAGAAGAAGAAAAAGGTTATTCTCAGAATTAATTTCAAACAAACTTGATTGATAAAACAAGGAATCATAAAAGAAAACAGGATGGAACGGGTCTAATGACTCGAATTAAATCCTAAGGCACGATTCCTAAGAAAGACTTAAGACAATGATCCTTGCTAGATTATTCTACATTGTTCTGAAGTTTGGCTCTGATACCAAGCTGTGACGCCCCACCTCTATACTGACACTAGCCAAGGACACTACGGGGTAATGCCGTCGACTAGCACAAAGAATAAGGCTATTGAGGAGCGACCATCTATGTAATTGCTTTGTGCGAGTACCGATATGTCAGATAAAAGGCCTTGCATTTCATTTCAAGAGGAAATCCGACATATCAAACACAAACTCAAAGCTACTACACAGTGGCTATGTGGGCTTCAGAAACAATTATAGAAATAACCATAACACAAATCAGTCACAAATATTCTTATCACAAAGGCGGAAATAGATATGAATATAACACATAAAAGTGTACATCAAAATAGTGGTCAAACTAGATCCACTACATCACAAAAGAATAGATACAAGTGCTGGACAAAAGAATATGTATACATCAAGGAGTCTCTATCTCGAATGTATAAAAGCAAAAACTACTAAGCTAAAGTAGCTAGCCAAAAGTCAGAAGCTAGCCCAGCCCCTGCTAAGAAGTCAAGTGGAAGCACCTGTAACACCTCGGTCTGACCCGAGTATTATTTAAGAAGAAAAATAATAAACGGATCAGTCTAGCTATAAATATCATATGAGATGAGAAAGGATAAGAGATACCACAAAAATGTATGATAACAATAATGCCATACTATGACAAGTATACATCCAATAACAATAAAAATCATACAATATCTCAAATCTACTCGAACTCCCAAAAAGAATGTCATATTCTTTAACTTATTCACCAAACCCTAAATATTGACAAAACATATCAATGCCAATCGCAAAAAAAATTGGTGAAATACAAATTCTAGAAATCATCAATCAGAAATCCAGAAAAAAACACAAAGGGGGAGGCCTATCAAAAACGAAAGCATTAAAACTCACCAACACGTGTATCACAAATGGGATGCTATCCCATGGTCGCTAACCATAGAGCCGGTGCTACGACGTAGTACAATAATGGTACGCCCGAAGAACCTGGTACTCAAATAATTTGGAAAAACAACGTAGTACAATAACGGTACGCCCGATGAACCTGATAAGCTGGAACAACGACGTAGTAAAACAACGGTACGCCCGATGAACCAAACTCCATAAAACCATAGGTCGCTAGCCTATAAAAATTGAGACGAAGCTCCATAAAACCATAGGTTACCAGCCTATAAAAATGAGACGAAGCTCAACATAACGGGGTACTGTCCCCCCTCGCGGACAAAGAGACATCGCATGACGTTAGTCTAAAACTCAAAATGATCGTCATTGATCAATAAAAGCGTAAATTACACTAAGCTAGTAAATAGATGAGTTTAGCTTCATGTCCCATAACCACTGGCTTAACATAAATATTTACGAACAAATTGTAGATTTCCACTCGAAAATTGTCACAAGATTTCAATCGAACAAGTCTAAGAATTAACCGACGAAGTAAACGCAAGCGTTTCATACCACTTGTTTTGCTAAGTCGTTTAATTGAATTTCTCGTATGAATGAGGTAAAGGTTTGTATATACTAATAGATTGGAAAACGGATTTAAAAACGAGTTTTGTATTAAAAATGGTATTGAAATCATCTTTGTGAAAGAGTTTGAATATTTACTATTAGTATAGAAACCTTTGTATTTTTAAAAGTGACAAATCATAGAAATGATTGTAGAAACAATCAGTCAACCAAAAATTCACATTCGATGATGTGAATCAAAGCCATAGAAATCGACATCAAATCCATCAAATGGATATTCCCAAAACTCCCGAAAAGAAGTCATCGAAGTCGATAATAAATGACAACAACTAATCGGATCAACAAAAATCGATTTAAAATGGAAATCCATTCAAAACAGATAAGTTGGCTGAAATAAGCAGCTCCAGACGTCTGGTGGTTATCCCAGACGTCTAAGCTAAAGCTCTGGAATTTCCTTCCAGATCGCCCAGACGTCTGGGAAGTAAGTTCAGACGTCTGAGCTGAAATACTGGAATTTTATTCCCGTAGCATCAGACGTATGAGCTTACTACCAGACGTCTGAGCTGAAGCTCAGGGCAATTTTTGCTAAGGCCATTGATGGCCAAATCAAATTCAAAGCAAACGAATGAGCGACGATGGCTAGAGATCGATGTCAAGCGACAACCCAACCCTATAAACACATCAATACACTCTAAATAACATGTCCAAACATCCATATAAGGATTTTCATAGATTTTGAATTCAAAATACCAAAAATTGGAAAATTCACTAAGCCAATTCAATTCAAAAGCAAATGGACAAGAAATAGATGTTAGGAATTCATACCTAACAACTATCAAAGGTATAGACATAGATGTGAGTTAAAGAACTCACCTTTAAACCCAAAAACAACGAATGAGAAGCTTTAAAACAAAGGAAAGATCAATCTCTCTTCAACTTCAACTCTAGGAGCTCCAATCTAAGATCATAAGCAAATATTCCTAAATTAGGTTATATGAAATTTCTAAAAATTGGAGAGGAATTGAGATGGAGAAGATGAAGAGGATTCTTACCTAAGCTTCTCTTTGATTTCTAGAGCTTGAATTGGAATTTCCTAAGAACCTTGGGTTAGGAATTTTGATTTCTTTTCTTTTCCCCCATTTTTTCTTTTAGGGCTTGAGTATTAGGAAATTGGAAATGAAATGAATGAACAGAAGTTGTAGGAGGATTTAGGTTATTATGTTGGGTTAGTGGGCTGAAACCCAAACCCAAAGCCCAAAATAGGAAAATAGCAAAATTCTACTCAACTCCAAACATATCAATGTTTATACTCAAAAAGTTCACAAACGTCATTTTGGACACAATGGAAGGGGTCTCGAGTCCTAATTCGACTGTTTACAAAAGGTAGCATTTCAGACTTTAATCTGACTAATGATGCCATATTTAAATTTCAACATTTAAATATACGATTGCAAAATATGCGGGTTGTTACAATTCTAGTTCAATTTACCTATCAATTTACATCCTATTAATTAATCCAGATGTCAATTAAATGTCAACTAAATTTATCAAACAATCATTAATAAATTTAAATTACTTCACGATATAAATTTTACTAACATAAAAATATAATAGTCAAACGTGAGCGTATAAAACACCCACCTTCGTTCGAATCTAAAAATTCGAATGAAGTGAACAGTAATAATTTTAACTTCGTGCTGTAGACGATGTCGATACGGATCCGCTGCCACTCGATTCATCCGAAACATACCTCGTACGAAAAAAATACAATTTTATTAACATTTGAGATTATATAAATTAGTTTAGTAAAATATATCACTTTATTTAACGTTAATTAGCCATACCCACTACGCCATAAATGGCCTACTACAACACAAAAAAAATGTTGGCTCAGGCCCGAAAAATGTTGCCATAGGTCTATGGCAACACTTTTAGGGTGATGCAATTTTTGCCGTTGCCTTAGACCTCAAAGGCAACATTTTGACTATCTAAGGCAACATAAGTAATATTGTTGCAATAGAACCCTATTTGGGTCTATGGCAACACCCATAGGTATCTGTAGCAACATTCCAAAATGTTGCTATAGATATGAACTTTTTGAATTTGTGCCGAGCCGAAGGCGAGCCGAGAAGCGGGTCCGGGCGCAGCGCCGGCGGGGGTCCGGGGCACCGCAGTCCCGGCGGGGATCCGGGGCACCGCCCGATTCATCCGATTTCGGAAGATCGAGCCTTCTTTGAAATGACGTAAAATGATGCACAAATGAAGACTGAGCTTAACTCCTATCCTCCATCTCCTCGCCTAAATCTGCTTGAATCCCCTACGGCCAAACACCAAAACTCTACTGCAAACTCTTCAATTTCCAATCACCACATTAGCTTCTCTCCGTAACCAATACACAACAGCACTCTACCATTGTCAAACTCCAAACTCCGTCTACATCTCTCTGCCAACATTCAGGCATCACACTGCCAACTAAAACTCCTCTGCATCACCAACTTCCACCATCACTTCCATAACTTACCAAACCAACCAACCAACCTTCAACCAATACAACTACATCCAGATTCAATGGTGAACCAACCAACCAGATTATGAACTTGCGATGGACTTGTGATGGAGGCACAGGGCATCCAGAAGCAGTACATACCCAGCCAGATTCTGAAACATTAACAAGTGTTAAAGGAGCATTTGCACAAACATATGGGGGGCATACTATCTTATTGAAATTACCAGTACCAAGTGAAGCAACCGCAATCATAGGGGAAAGTACGAAGAGATCAGCCTGGGATCTGCTCTGAACTTGCGATGGAAAGTACGAAGTGAACCAAAATCTCGAGGGCAGCAGTTCGGGTTTTGGGAGAAATTAAGGCGCTAGAAGAGTTTTCAGGTGAAGTGGTCTAAAGGAGAAAGGTACAGGGGTTGGTGGCGAGCAGGTCTTCTGTTGGAGGCGAGAGCTGATGGCGACGACAGCGGTGGCAAAAGGGGTTTGAACGGAAAACTTTGTTTGGCTTCGGGTTTTGGTGTCGTGACAGGGCTCTGGTTGGAGCTAGATGGTCGCGATGGGTCAGGGGGTAGCTGGGGGTGAGGGTGACAATTTGGTGGCGGAGGCGAATGGGAGGAGGCGGCTGGGAGGAGGCGAATGGGAGCGACTGGGAGGAGGCGAATGGGAGGAGACGAATTGAAATGAAAACCAAAAGGGGATCTGAACGAGTTTAGGCGGGAAAACGAAATTTTGGGCCAAATTACAGTGGTGATCCATTTTAACAACCAGATTAAATGTAGATCGTTGGATCGTATTCACGCGGATTGCTAATTTTATTAATTTTTTAATCTGAATACATCTATTGCAACACTATATAAAAATGTTGCATCGTGTTACACTTGTTTAGCTAGAGCAACACATTTTTATGGCTAAGGTAACACCAAAAATGCAACGTTGCAGTAGGACCAAAATTTTATAGCTGTCGTAACATTTTAGCTGGCAACACCTTGCAAAAGTGTTGCAGAAGGTCATTTATGGCGTAGTGACCTTAATCACGTCATTAACACGCAACCTGCTGCTACCTCTCTTCTTCCAACTCGCACATGCCTAGGTTCACGAACCCAAATTCACATCGCCCGACCTTTTCACGTCCTCGCTGCTTCTGACAACCGGACCCCACTAGAACTTCACCACCGCTAGCCCCGGCCTCGACACCCAAACCAGCGCCGACACCATCCTAACTTCCTCCTTGCGTCTCCCTAACTGTACGCATGCCTGCATTCACCTAGGTCCACGCATGAGCTTCAATTACAAAAACCCTAGGCTACGCGTCTCTATTTCCCCTCCAGGCGAACAACTGCCGACCACCGCCCATACCTCAACTCGTGCACGCATGCTCCAGCTCTGCCTGCCGCCGATTGTCTACCTCGATCAATAGTCAAACCTAAACTAACAACTCCAACCATCGCGCTCTCGCCTTCTTCATCGCGCTCGAGCTTCATCGCGATCGCATGATGCTGCTCCACATCGCACGTCTTCCCTGATCGAAGTCGTTCGTGTGTTGATTTCTTTTTTCTCTTTTCATTTTCAATTAGATCTGATCCCTTTTTTTAAAAGAATGGTTGTGTATGTATAGTGATAAGAAAGGGTATGGGTCGAGAAATGCGGCTATGAACGAATTTGTATAGGAGAATAAAATAATATTATTAATTGGGAAATATCTCGCCCTTAAATGCCCGAAACTCTCTAGCTCCAAATGAAGCGTGCCGCCTGGCGTTCGTAATGTTTTACCCCCTTCCGAACGCAATGGAACTAGTTTCGAAGCCAATTCGATCGTATACAGAAGATAGCTTTTCAAAATCAATTATTTTAATTTAATTCCGAAATTAATTTCTACGCGTTTCAAGCTCGCACGGCCAAACAATAAGTTCGATCGCTACGAAACTTGAAATCCTACAATAATTCACTATTACGGATCCGATGAAACTGGTTTTGTCAAAATGTGAGACATTTGCCAAAATGGCTATTTTTACTCGTTAATTAATATATAAGATTTCCAAATTCTAATTATGCACATTTAGATCAAATTATGAAAGTTAATGATCTTCATTATTATTTATATAAAATTTGAAACAATTTTCGATGTCATTTTCATTCACATTAAATCCAAAATTCCTTAATTTTAATTAATTGCAACTTAAATTTAAAAAATTTAATTACCCGATACAACAATACTAATAATTCATTAAATTTTATTTTTAACCATTTTATTCAATAATTATATCAAATCCTATAATTTAAAACAGTTAAAGATATGGGTCGTTACATACTTTCCCACTCAAAACTTTTCGTCCTCGAAAAGGCATTAAGTACAAAATTTAGCACTTATATATTTTACTCAAAATAGTTAGCTTATAAAACATAAACATCCTATTTGCAAAACTATTACTACGCTTCTACTACACCACTCTGATATCGGTTTTATGGAAAATATAACTTATATACAAAAACAAGCTATAAAAATTTTAAAACTTCAAAAAATTTCTAACTCCCGGATTTACGAAAAATTTCAGCAGAGTCTCCTTTGTGCGGCTCGATCGAAAAAAATTACAATATCAATATATATCACAAATATATACTAAATATATATCAATATACATCTCATCTCAAAGATGAGGCATCCCGAAGGGCATTTAATAATACGAGCGAGTTCGCTTGTATTAAGCAAGCAAAAGCATATAAATCCTCGTATACGTCCAAACGGTCTTCGTATGTACCTATCTCAACTCAATTTAAGATATTAGTTACATATAACGATATAGAAGCATGTATAAGTCTAATATAACCATATAACATGGATTTTGAATCAAAACAATAAATACAAGCAAAAATACACATCATACAACAGTCATATGCAATCAAAACGGTAATAACAATGGTTTGCAACAAAAAAAACCGTCCAACCATCAATAACCGTCCAATTAATCCAATTAATTCATAACCATATGAATTTACATTATCCAATATCAATTTTTAATTTATGCTCTTCATTTCTTATTAACATTCATTTCATTAACATTTTAGTTGATTCATTTCAATTTATTTGCATTCAACCAACTTTTATTCAATTAGATTCACGTTCAATTGATTTTTCATTCAATTTATTTACTTCCAATTGATTTGCATATACTTATCAAAATTAATGAATTCATATTACATTAATTTACACTCGTTTATAGTTACATTCATTTTTTCACTTCCATTATTTCATTTCAATAATTCAGATAATTAATTAAACTTAAGTAATTTAATTCCATACCACATTCCATATATTTTAAATTGATTCAAATTCACTTATTAATATTCATTTCGTTAATCATACAATAGATCTATATTCAATTCTTTCTCTTTTAATTGATTTACCTTCAACTAATTTGGTTTCAATCCATTTTTATTCAATTAACCAACATTCATTGCATTCATATTTTATTGATTACAATTCAATGTATTTACATTCAATCGATTTGTTTCAATTATTTACATTTGTTTCATCCACATTTAATTGGGTTACATTCCATTGTTTTCTTTCAATTTATTAACATTCGTTACAAATTCATTATATTCAATTTTATTTAATTCAATTTGTGAAATTCCTATTTGTTTCGCTTTTTGTTTAACCTATTTCATATAAATTCATTGGTGAATCATTTATAAATTTATTCCACTTAACTATGCTTAAGTTAAATTTGTTTCCACTTAGTTTATTCTCCCTCCCCTTTTTTATATTTTATACTAACATCATTTATAAATCATCTAAATTCATTATAAATATTTTATACAACACCATCACGTTTATTATTATTACTTCATATATTAAGCTATATAAATTCATCGATTCACTTTATTTATTCAAATTCAAATTATTAATTTACTAAAGTAAATTTTATTTTATAACTCATTCATATTAATAAATATATATTTTTCTTCCACGATCAATTCATTTAACCTCTCTTAAGTTAACTTCAATTTATAATTTATTCCAATAACTTATTCCATATTATATTAGTTAACATTCAATTTGTATTAAAACTACTCCACTTGCAATTTATTTATATATATCCAATTTAAATTAAATTCAATTAACCATATTAATTTTATTTACACTCACTTATTTTTATTCAATTTCTTGCACAGTTAAATTACATTTCATTTTAAAATTTTAAATTCGTATTCATTTTATTAATTCATTCTATAGTTTAAGTGGAATAAATTCACTTTACTAATTTATCTAGTTTCATTTATTATCCAATTCAATTTATTTAATATTAAGTTAAACTTCATTTCATTTTAATCCATTACTCATTTTATTTAATCTTCTTCAAGTTAAATTTTCTTATCATTCACATTCAACAAAGTTAAATTTGTTTTTAGCTACTAATTATCAAATCTATAAGTTATACAAATTAACTTCTTAAAATTTAATTTCGTTATTTTATCTACTTCATTTCAAATGCAATTCATTTTTATTTAAGCTTTCATGAGTTAACTATATTTTATTTAATTCATTTCACTAACTCAATTAATTTAACATTTCTTGAGTTAATTATTTTATTTTGTATCTCAAATTCAAATTTTTTCTTTGTTTTCTTAACCAAAATTTTACCATTTTAAATTTGATTTATTTTTCTATTCGAATTTATAAGTTATAACTTATTTTTTTCTACGCTATTTTAAATTTATAAGTCATAAACTTATTCCTTATATACTATTTTAAATTATAGGTTCAAAACTATTTCATGTATTTATTAAATCATACTTAGAATATATTTTTTTTCTTTCGCAATCAAAACTTGTTTTTATCGAAAATAAATTTCTTTTGGTAGAAATTCTCACTTAGAAACTCGAAAATAAATACTGGCGATGCTACAGTCATCCCTAGAATTATTTCCCAGTGACCAAGCGAGTTTAATGCTTCTATTTATTTAAAAATCTTTTTAAAATATTTTTCTCATTAAAACTCTTTCAAATAAATATTTTTGTATTTTGAAGGCTTTGAAAACAATCTTGAAAACAAAGGGATTTAAATTTTTAAAATTCTGAGCTTTTAAATCCTTTCTATTAATAAGCTATATTATAAATATACTTATTCAATTTCATTTCTTATTATGAAAATATTTCGTTACTTTACATTTTTGTTATTTCAAACAATTATTTTATTTTAATTAGCATCCAATTCAACTTAATTATCAAATGCTTCACACTTTAAAATTCATTAAGTATTCGTTTTAATTTTAATTCAACCAATAATCGATGACAACTAAATATTATCATCTCCTAATAACTAACATTCATTAAAATTATCATTTTATATATATAAAATAATTTAGGTAAAATTATTTCATTTACCTTATTTTAAAACAATATTATGTCGACTTGCCTCGTTTAAGTGTTTAGAAACCCCTATCGATAACACGGCGTCCTGCACATCGACCAGAATTCATAAACAACTCAACGGATAAGTAAACACAATACAAAACATTTTATAACACTAATAAGTATGCTCTCTCATATATATACACTCAAACAGACTCATTCTAGGGTATTACTACCCTATCTCTAATGAGTCAGACCCTACAAAGCCAAGGTTATCGCTAAACCTGGCTCTGATACCAACTGTGATGACCCACATTTCGGAAGGTTTAAATCGATAATAATCCATACATGTCCAACTTAAACAATCCGAAACGTAGCTAATCAATGGGGTTAAATAAGAAAAATAAGAAAAAAGAAGAAAACAAAACACAGAATCTCACAGCGGAAACGATAAAATATAATAGTCAAATAATAGTTCATGAAGCTATTTATATCATATATTTGATTAAAATCTATACAACACTTATCAGAGTTATATGTATACATCAGAGATAAATAATCAATACTTCAGAATAGCATGATTTAGAGGATAATAATAGTAATAATATACTAACTTCGTCTTCATCCTCCAGAAACTAATCTTCAATGCACCGAAAAAATTCAGGACTGACCCGAGCGTAATGAAAAGACAAAACACTCGAGTCAGGATTAAAATACTCTTATGTAAGTCAAATCAATCACAAAATATGAGTGCAATAACTTAAGAGATGTAATGGGATTTTCCATCTCTAAGAATCTGTTAAACTATTTATATATAATAGTATACGCTATAATCGATAATGTCTATTAGTAAAATAAATATCAAAATAGCGTTAAGGCTTTACATTAATCCACCTTAACACATTTTTACAGTTCTAAACTAAAGTCGTAATGGGCTCATATAGGGATAAATATGATAAGGCATGTGAGGCAATGCCCAAGGTAGGACTCTACCAGTGGAAATGCCCAAAGTAGGACTCTACCAGTTTACCCTTTCTGGCTGGTCATAACCCATCCGTGGCCGACCGCGACAATCAATCCAACCGACAAAAGGTGCACCCATCGAATACGAAATCCCAATAGTAATAAGAGGGATCAACATCGCTAGAGGTAGCTAACCTCAATGGCTAGACATAGGCTCCTGTTTTAGTCATTTTAATTATGACACAAGTTCAAGGCTATCTATCATCTTTCCCTTACTTCATTCCAGTAAACGTCGCCAATTCAACCACTACATTCTGGATATCATCCACCATGTACATAGTTGTTAAAGTGGTTCCAATATTGACAAAGAGTAAGCCAATAAGAGGCCTCGGTCTCTTTAACAACCAAACGTCGTTTTACACACCAGTTGGTTTTTTTATATTTCGAAAACAATTCTTATTTGATATCAAAATATCATATTTCAAAATCAAATCCATTTCGAAATCATCATATTCGCTTCAAAAATCATATTTTGCTTTAAAATGTCAATTCAGTTCGATATATCGATTTCACTTCAAAATTTTAATTCTAATTACACTTTTGGTTATAACTTCACTTTAACCCAATTCGCATTTAAATCTAAAATTTAAATATAAACATTCCGCCCTTTGACCAGTTTGAATTTTAAAAAATAGTTTTAAATAGTTTTAAAATAGTTTAATAGAAAATAATTTGAGTATAAAAAATGGTTGTAACAACCATGGTATGGAGAATACCTATCAATATTAAATTATAATTGTAATTATAATTTAATATTGTAAATTAAATTAAAATTGGAGAAATTAAACTATTTATTTGGAATAAACAATAAAATTGGAATTAAATTATGAAAATAAAGCTTAGAACTTTATTTTATTTTGTTTGGAGTGATAATAAATGGAATATGGGCTTTAAATAAAGAAAATGACTTTACTTTATAGAAAATGCAATAATTATATTAATTATTGCCTAATTGCTTCTTTTAATAGTTTCTAAAAGAAGTATTTAATTTTCAAGGTGTTTTATTTAAATAAAATGGTAGGAATTGGTTTAAAAATATTTTTTGGCTATAAATTAAGTTTGGAAATGGTTTGAAATATTTTTGTAAGTGAGAAAAGTATTTTTGTAGAATTTTAGAAGTTAAAAACAATGTTTTATTCATTTATTTGAGTAAATAGTGCATTTTAGTTAAATAAAGGAATTAATAATAAAAATGTTTTAAAAATATAAATTAATCTTTTTATATGATAGAAAATGTATTATTTTACAAGTACACCAATTTACATATTTTTTCTATGTGAAAATATGGAGAAATGCATTTTTGGTTGTGTATATGTGATATATGCACATATATTGTTTATTGTTGTTTAATTAAACTTTAGGCCAACTTATTTTCTTTTAATTTTTGAACCCAATTAGGCCCATTATCCTTTAACCTGGTGAGAAGTGAGAAAATGAGTATATTGTACGTTCATTTTACAGGCTATCTTCTTCCTCCTTCAGCCTAAAAACAAAAATACAGTAAACCATTTTTCCAAATTGCAAAATTCAACCATTTTCTTCAATTAAATTCACTAAATCAAAGTCTTTTGCAATCTAGAGTTAAATCAAAGGTAATCTACCTCTAAATCATCCAATTTCACTAAAATTTCTTTTTACAATAAGTGGTCTTCTAATTTTACTGTATGTTTTGGTTTGTAAGTTCTTTCTATCTCTTGTACAAGTTCTTAGAAGCCATTTCTCAGGCAAAGCTTCAACTTTGGTGCTATAATCTGAGTTTTAGCCTTCAATTAGCAAGGTGAGTTATAAAAACTTACAAATTCTAGCTGAGCAAAGCTCAAATCGACAAAAACAGTGAATAATTTGCTCTTTGTAGTTATTTTATCTCAGCTTGTAAACTGTTTTCTGTTGCTTCTTTAAAAGTTTATTACTTTTGATTCCGGCAAGGAAATGCTACCGGATTTCTTTCAGATAGTAGTTTATATGTTGAGCTTTGTCTCTGTAAAATTTGGTTGAAAAATATGGTCATTTGAGTGTTCAAAATTTTGCTGCAAAATCAACAAAAACCCAGATTTTTGCCTGGGCATATTTGGTTTCTAAGTTGCTGCAAACATGGCCTGGGTCCATGTTTGAGACATCATAACTCTTTAATTTTTTACTGGAATTCATCGATTCTTTTTTTGTTTGAAATACAAACTTTTATACTATATGAATATCTATTTTTAGCTCAATCTGAGGTCGTTTAGTCCTCTGTTTCATGCCTGAAAGTTGAATCCGAGATGGTTTTCAGGCCTGTACATTTTTTGTTTTTTGAACTGTTGCAAACATGGCCTGAGTCCATGTTTGAGACAGTTTTACTTTTTCATTTTCAGTCGAAATTCATTCTCTCTTTCTTTTTTTGAAATATGAAGTTTTCTATTATGCACATACCAAATTTTAGCTCAATATGAGGTCGTTTTGTCCTCTATTTCGGGCATGTAATTTGAAACCAAGATGGTTTTCAAGCGTAGGCACATTTTTGTTTTTGAACTGTTGCAAACATGGCCTGAGTCCATGTTTGAGACAACATAACTTTTTCATTTCTAGTCAAAATTCATCGATTCTTTTTTTATTTGAAAGTTGAAGTTTTCTTCTATGTGAGCACCAATCTTTAGTTCAATCAGAGGCCGTTTAGCCACCTATTTCATGTTCGAAAGTTGAACCTAGAGAAGATTTCAGACCTGGGTATTATTTTGCCTATGCATTTTTATGTTCTTTTGACTTTTACTTCATATTTTTGTGATATTTATTAATTGTTTTGAGGGCTATGATGCCTATAAATAGGCTAGCCTAGTTTTAATGAATTTGAAATTCAAATTTGAACTGAATTTGAATTGAATTTGAATTGAATTTGAATGACGGTTTTGAGTGATTTCTTTGATTTCGAGCATGGATTTTTCCAAACGATTTTGAAATAATTTTGAAATAAATTAGCATTTAAAATAATTATTATATATTTTTAAATTATTTTAAGCTATAAAATCTAATTATTCTCTATAATAAGGGAATTTTCAAATATTGTTTTCAAAATTGATTTCAAAAAATGGTTTTAAAAGTTTATTTTCTCAAGAAAATTGTTTTATATATAAAATACATGTTTTTGCACTATTCGAGCGAATGAGAAGGAGAATTAAACGGTTTGGTAAACACGTGGTATGGGACACGTGCGTTTATCTTATCGATTAATTCCTAACTTGTTCGTTTGATCGTTTTGACCTTTGGGTCGAGTTTACCGATGAGATGAGGTAAACTTTTTACTGCTTTGAGTGTGAAATTTACTAGCAGTTAGTAAACCGTTTAGTGCGAACGTGTGGTATAGGACACACGTTAATACTTTTTGGGTTCCTATCCGAGAGTTCGTGACTCATTTTCCATTGCGGCGTATTGCCAGTACTGGACCTTCGAGTCATTGCCATTGTGGAGTTTTCCATTTTGGCGTATTCGCCATTGTGGCGTATTTGTCCTAGAGACGTTTTGCCATTGCGGCATATTTGCCATTGCGGCGTATTTGTCATTGTGACGTATTGCCTTTGGGCGTGGTACCATATTTGAGTGAACAGTACTTGGCAGGCTTCAGCCAAATGCACGTGTAAATTTCTGAGATGTTTTCATTGATGTTTGTGATTTCCCAAGTGTATCGCCTTTCATTGTTAGCCATTCGAGTCGTTTGAGATATTATATATATTTGGTGATTACCTTATGGGAATTTGTCCATTGAGACGTTTTATCTTTGAGATTTGAATTACCTACACTGGCGTTATTGAATTTTGCCTTTTAGCGTTTATTTGAGGCTTTATTCTCCTATTTAGAGATATATTTGCCTTATGGTGTGTTTTGAGATGGGATCTCTTTGATTATGTTTTTGGATTTGCCGATATGGCGGGTTTGGAATTTACCTCTAAACCATATATGATGTTTTGAGAATCGCCAATGATATGAGGCGCACTTTATTGGAGATTTGTTTTAGAGTTTTATCTCTTTTGAGACTGTGCACATGCTTTGTGATACCTTATGCCACATGATGTAACTATCCTTACTTCACTATGTCACTTGAAGTAACCATATGTGTTGAATTGTATCCACTCTTTTGAGTAGTCTATCACCTTGAACCTTATGCTTATATTATCGTATTTCCCTTAAACTAATTTGTTTAGCTAGACTGACCCGTGTAGTTTATACTCAGGTCAGACTGAGGTGTTTCAGGTTAGGTACCCTTATGGACTTAGCCTATTCTGCTTCCGCATGGACTTATCTGCTAGCCCTTTTTGTTGTAGTCTTTTTGTCGCTACTCTGATATGTATATTATTTTGACTCATGTGTATATTATGGTCATCATATCACTTATGATGTATTATTTGTATTGTATTGGGATGTATCAGTATATATGTATATATATCTGTTTGTTGTTCTATGATGTGTTATGCATTTGAGTTGTTGTATTTTGTTCTGATAAATCATATAGCCACCTGTAGTTTTGTATTAAGCATTTATTGGATATGTCGATCCACTTGAGTTAGAAAAAAAATATAGAGCACTAATCGACGTATTCAATAGATATTTAAGACAAGACTATAAATGGTCGCTCCTAACCAGCCCTATTCTCCGCATTGGCAGACAGTATTACCCAGTAACACTCTTTGTTAATGTAGGTCTCGGGGTGGGGTGTCACAGCTTGGTATCCGAGCTGAGTTCAAAACAAAATATGATAAACACAGAATAGAAACATATATCACCATGCATCCAAGTATAGTACAAGTGTTACAAATCCCTTAATCATCGTGTCCTTTATCTTACCGTGTCCTTTGAGATAGAAGTTTGGGATATGTCTAGGAATATATTTTATTCCATAGTATTCCATAATTTAATTGATTATATCTTATCTTAAGAGTAATCCTAATCGTGATTGTTTTATTCGAATACTCTTCGATGCGGGTGCTTGACACTCATCCGTATCAGAGGAATTTGTTGATGCTTTTTGATGTTCTTATCTTGTGATTTCTTTGAGGATTGCAAATCCTATTGAGGGGATCAGTAATATTTGGTATGATGTTTAAGGATTTTTGGATTGTTCCTTGTAGCTTATCTTTTTGTGCGAATTAGCATGCTATTTCTATCTAGAGTTAGGAATGACTTGAGATGGAGTGGCTTGCGTATTATCGAGCCGCATTTTGTGATTCGAAGGATCCTATATTTAGGTATCCTAATTTTGGCTGATTTGTTGTTTCTTGTTCTTCAGAATGTTAATGATGATTCTGAAATATCTGTATTCACTCTTGAGTTTCGAGATATTGATGATATATCTCGAACAACTTTGTTGATTTCTGTGAGTCCGTTCGGGTTTGTCACTCCATCGGGCAATCGAGAATTGTATTGACATCACTCCTAGTTCTTAGCCTTTCGGTCATCCTTCCACAAGATGTCCACTAAGGAAATGAGGTGATTCATTAAATTTAATTGATGTTGTCGTTCTTGCCTCTTTTTGAGATATCCTCTTTGGACACTCAATTGTTGATATACTTTGTGAAATTACTTCACTCGAAGTAATTATATGTTGTTAGTGTTCTTCTTCTCATTCGAGAAGATATCTTAACCTCACTCTTATATCTCGTTGATCTCTTTTTAATCCATTAAGTGGTGCTAGGGTCATTCCTCGGCTTGACCTTACACCGATTTTCATGAGCTACGAGTTGCGGAGGATAGCGTTCCTCTTATCGCATTCCACACTCGTATGGTTCCTGTGAGTGGTTCGTTATACTGTTCAGAATAACGAACGCTCCAGGCTATTTCATCAATCTTGTGAATCGAGTATTCTGGGAATATCTCGATGAACTCTCCTTGTGTTCTTTGATAATGAATGTAAGCAGAAATAATTTAAATTGTAAATCTTTCTAATAGATAATGTACTTATGAGTCTAAAATGGATTCTTATTATTGAGATAATCAAAGTGTATTTTGTAAAAATTAAATGGGAGACATCTTTATCATTTAAAAATGATTTTGTGTTGGGTTATCCATCAAATACTTCAAGAATTCTGTTCGATGTGCCTGATCAACGTTATCGATAGGAATTTCCTAATTAGTATGATGAGACAGTCAGACACAGTAAATTGAGTTTTAATAAGTAAAGTTTGGAGATAATTAATATGGTTGAGTATTAATTTTATTTTAAATGTTTAATGAAACCATCGAACCATAGTGAGTGTTGGAGGAGTGGCGAGGCAGTTTTGATCACTTGATTAACTTTGCAAGCAATCGATGGGGTCATTCGCTATGAATCAATGGCGAGGCAATACCCTTATATTATTTGAAATTTGAGAAATTGAGTACGGTAATTTGGGTAAGTAAAGTGAATAATTCTAATTAAGGGGATGTCTTAATTAGAAGAAAATATCATTTGATGCTTTGATTAATAAAATGATGTATTTAAAGTAAAAGAATACTTTGGTTTGAAAATTAAAATATTAATTGAATATTTTAGTACAAGTTATTTATGATGACTATAAAAAAAAATTGATACTTATTTACTTGAGTAGTGGAGGATAGATATAAAACTCTATCTTAAGAGAAAATAAAGAAGTGTTAGTTTAGAACATTTAGTATAAATTTGTGAGCCAGTTTTTGTTTTAAACTTAATTGGTATTAAAACTTGTGGGTTTGAAATTACAAAATTCTTTTGGAAACAAGTTTGAATTAATTATCAACTTTAACTAGTTTCATGTTGATAATTAGATAGAAAATTATTTTTTGTGACAAGTGGAAATGTGAATTTGGATTGTTTTGATAAATGAACAATTCATGTAGTATAATCATTTTAAATTTTGAGAATAATTTTAAACTTTATATATATATATATATATATCCCAAAAATTTTGTTTTGTGGATAATCAGTAATCATCTCTTGATAATGAAAGAGATTAGTTATCTCTTCCAAAATGAGTTTTCAAGTTAATTGTTTTAAAGTAGATTTCGGAAAGTAATGAAAATATCTCCACTTAATAAAATGTTTTATGATGATTACATAAAGTTAATCATACATTTACACGTCTTAGCATTTCAGGAAAAAAGAAGATCATTTAATAAATGATATAGCAAAAAGCTTGTTTGAAAATGAAGTTTGAGATTAAAATGGTTTGGTAAAATTTCAAATTTTGAATTGATTTAAAAACTGAAATCTGGTTTGGAAAAGTGCTGTACTAAAACTGCGATAACTTGAGATTTATAACTCCAAAAGAGCTCAATATTTATTCAAATTAAAGAGATTTCAGTAAGCTATAATGTTTCCTTTTACCACTTTAAAAGATTTTGCTTTTTACTGAGTCTAAAATGGGTTTGAAAGTGGATAGACATTTCTGTCCTCTTATGAAAATTTCTAAAATTTAAGCTGAAAGTAAATTTAGCATAACTTTCAAACCGTAAATCCGATTTTGATGATCTTTATATTGTTGGAAATCTTAGACTGAGTAAAACAACTTTCATTTTATAAAAAAATTCATATTTTGTTGTTTGTTGGGTCCAAATATGTCTTCTTTACAGCAGGTCTGAAATTAAATTGACCTATTTCCCCTTAATAATTAAATGTAGCACTTCTTATTTATGAACATGAATTAATATCATCTATTTGAGTTAAGTACAGGTGAAAAGATGTTAGTTGGATTATATTTTGAGCAAAAAGATTATATATAAGATTGTAAAAACTCGCTTTAAATGCTAAAAAGAAAGGTATGTTTTCAGATTAATTTTTAGAGTTAATTGATGGTATATTTTGTGTTTCCGACCTAATGGTCGATGTATATTATATAAATCATTTTTGTAATGTTGTATACGGCCCTCTGTACAAAGAAGACTCTGCCGATTTTTCTGGAAATTTCTAACACTTTGAAAAGTTAAGAAACAAATTGAAAAAAAATGTATGTTGCAAACTAGAGAATACATTTGGAAGAATTAGAGAACAAACAACTTAAACTTTATTTACTCTAATGAAGAGTAATGAATTTAAATTTGAAATAAGTAAGAAGTTTTGAAAAAATTTCAAGTGTTGAAAATTGTGGTTATAATTATAAAAATATTGAATTTTGAAACTCTAAGAATTTTTGATTGAGAGTTTGTACATATATTTTAGTTCCTTGTGTTTATCTTACTCTCGTGTTATTTTCTAACGACGTGCATTTATGCGGTCGTTTGAGTATGGTGGCCTTTGAAGAAACCACCTTTTGGTTGATCTATCTCGCCTCTTTTGTGTCTACCTCGATCAATAGTCAAACCCAAACGAATGACTCCAACCATCCCGCTCTCGCCTTCGTCATCGCGCTCGAGCTTCATCGTGATCGCACGATGCTGCTCCACATCGTGCGCCTTCCCTGAGCGAAGTCGTTCAAGTATCGATTTATTTTTTTTCTTTTCATTTTCGATTAGATCTGATCCCTTTTTTTAAAGAATGACCGTGTATAGGCAGAGATAAGAAAGGGTATGGGTCGAGAAATGCGGCTGTGAATGAATTTGGATGGGAAAATAAAATAATATTATTAATTGGGAAATATCTCGCCTTTAAATGCCCGAAACTCTCTAGCAGCAAACGAAGCGTGCCTCCTGGCATTCGTAATGTTTTAGCCCCATTCCGAACACAATGGAACTATTATTAGAAGCTAATTCGATCGTATACAGAAGATAGCTTTTCAAAATCAATTATTTTAATTCAATTCCGAAATTAATTTCTACGCGTTTCAAGCTCGCACGGCCAAACGACAAGTTCAATGCTACGAAACTTGAAATCCTACAATAATTCATTATTACGGATCCGATGAAACTAGTTTCGTCGAAATCCAAGACAGTTGCCAAAATGGCTATTTTTACTCGTTAATTAATGTATAAAATTTCCAAATTCTAATTATTCGCATTTAGATCAAATTTTGAAAGTAAATGATCTTCATTAATATTTATATAAAATTTGAATCAATTTCCGATGTCATTTTCATTAACAATAAATCCAAAATTCCCATATTTTAAACAATTTAATTACCCGATACATCCATACTAATAATTCATTAAATTTTATTTTTAACCATTTTTATTCAATAATTATATCAAATCCGATAATTTAAAACAGTTAAAAATATGGGTCGTTATAGAAGATGTAGCCATTCTCATAATAATCAAAGGGAGGAATGAGGTTCTCAACCCAAGCAATCTTCTCCAAGTCCAACTATAGTTTTGAGGGACTTGCATACTGTAGAAGTCCTTCCTGCCTATTCTGTGAGTCCACACCTAGTTCACCTAAACACTGCCCTGCCTAGATAAGACAGAGTTGAAGAGTGAACTAAAAGCTGCCACATTCTAGTTAAAAATGTTAATAACTCCTAACTCTCCTTTGTCCATTTGCATTTCAAACAAACTAAAGGAGCAAGGCATAGGCTTCTTCTTATGCATTTAAATTAATTTAAAACTTAAATCTTTTGAATTTTATGAAAATTTCAAAATTTTGTTTTAAAATTTTGTGAATATTTTTAAATTTATTTTACGAAATTTTAAAATTTTAAAATATTAAATATTAAATATAATTATTAATTATAATCATTAAAAATTAAATATTGAATAATAAATATTATTTCTTAATTATTAGATAATAGTTATTAATTACTAAAAAATAATTATTAATTATTCTATATTACTTCTTATTTCTTAGTTATTAATTATTACGTCTTAATTACAATTGAATATTAATTATTTAATCATAACTGTTTAATATTAATAATAAATTATTTTATTCAATTATTAATTATTCAATGTAATTAATAAATATTAAATGTAATTTACTAATTATTAATAATTAACTATAAAAAATTATTAAATATAAAAAATAATTATTGATTATAGATAATAAGTAGTAGTTATAGATTATTTGTTAATAATCATTAATTGTAATAAACCAATAAGTTGTGATATATCTCTATTATAGCTGACTAAAACAAATAGTTGTTAAAAATACGTTTATTACAACTGTCGGGGAAAATGAATTTGTTAAAAATACGTTTATAATAACTTTTAGGAAAAAATAGTTGCTAAACAAACCCTTTATAATAATTTTCAGGAAAAACCAATTGTTAATAACCATTACGTTTTACGAAAGTTGTTAACAACTAGTTATAATAGGCATTTTCTTTTAGTGATATATATATATGTGTGTGTGTGTGTGTGTATGTATGTATGTAATTGCAAGCTACGTTTTAAGTTTAAAATAGTATATGAATATATAAAGATTGTAATTCAAATAACCATTTGTTTAAATTTAATGCTAACAAATTTAATTCAATCTTTTAACTTAGGTACAAAATATAAAAGTTTATAACTTTACATAAAAGACCACTTATGAAGTCTGGAACAAAAGGAAACTTTCGCTTTTATTTATATAATAACCAAAAGAATTATTTTCTAGAAAATAACCATATTACACAAGAAATCATTTTTCCAGGTAAGTTGAAACAATCAAAAAATATAGTTTATTTATATTTACTGTAACACCCCGTAAAATGAACCATAATTAAATGGATTAAATTGAATTAAATATGATAAGGTTGAATATGGGAATTTTATAAAAGTTGTAATTGGACCACGAAAGTTATTCCGTTGCTTCATGGCGAAATTCTGATCTTTTTGATACATAATATGCTGAAAAACGGAGCTCAAATGAAGAATTTATGAGCGTTTGAAGTTTTCAGAGTAAAATTAATTTATTTTGAATTCAAATGAGAATGAGAATTTAAATTTAAGGTTTAAATTTCAAAATTAGATTGAGGGCTAAGTAAATGTTTTAATTAATGTTTAACGTTAAAGTTAAATAGGTTAAGTGATTAACTAAAAGCAATGGAATAAATAAATACTCAAAATAATTAATCGATTGACACCTTTACTTCGACCAGTCTACCCCTAGCTGTCGACCGGTTGGGGAGGGATGGTCAGCTAGTCAAAGCCAAATTTTGACAGTGGCGGCTAGGGTTTGAAGGGGTGTGCTATTTATTTATACGCCCAAGATTTCTTAGTTTTAAACTATTTTCATCCTATTATTCTGGTGCGTTTCAACCCCTAAAAATATAACCTTATCCTCCCCACTTTTTATTCATATTATTTTGAATTCAACGAAACTCTGCCATTGTTATCTCTCCAAGTTAGATTCAGAAACTCCGTAGAGAATTCAGATAAGAATCCAATCTATTTTCAATTTATTTCTTCTTCCTCCAACCTATTTTTACTCTATTCTCCTCCAACTATTCTGAATCTAATAAATATATATACATCTTCCCTAGTGTGTGCATATCAAAAGAGAGAGATTCTGAAAGAGATTGTGAGGCATGCAAATCCAAGGAAGGCGATGTTAGGGCTATTCTATGAGTGGAAACCTTAGTATTTACTTTCAGCAATTGTTTAGTGTATTTCTTTTTGGATTTGAATATGCCTTAGGGTTTTGGGATTTCAAAAATATGATAGTCAAAATCCACCAAAATTCCTTTTTATTTTGACATGTCAACTCTCTGTTCAAATTCTTAATTATTTACATAATTTGATGGAATTTATTTCGCTTATGCAATTTAAGATAATTTCATAATCTATTCCACTTCTCTTTCTTCTTTAGATCAAATTCTGATTCTTCAATAAAATAAGGGATTTAGATTACGAATTATATTCGTAGTTTACACCTCTTATTCTTATATATTTCTTTGTAAAAAAACGGTTGATATAGGGTTTAGATTGCAATTCTTATTATTTAAGATATTGCATTTGATATGTGCAATAAATTAAGTTTCTATTTTATTTACAAGTCTATTACTGCAGTTTTGGTTATGAATATTTATTCCCTGTTTTGGATGCTAGAATCACATGAAATCTTGGGAATTTGGAGAAAAAGGACTTGTAATAATATTTGGTTAGGGAATTGATATTTAAGGCTAGTTTAAAGCGTAAAATCCATGTGTTTAGAACTTATTAGGCGCAAATATTTATTTATCTATATTTATGTAATTAACGTATAATTATTGCATATATGGTGTAGTTAATTAGTCATTCATTTACATTTATCTCCCCCATTAGGAAGGTAATTGATTGTGAGGAGAAAATAAGAGAAAACTCTTATATAGCCTGATTATTATTTTAAGGCGTAATAAGGAAGATTCCTTATAAGGACTTATTTATAAAATAGTGAGATGAGTTTGTCTGTATGTGTGTGTGTATACATGGAGAGTAATTGATTTGTGGCTAAGTTGTAGGGATGCGAGGTTAATAGAGGTACATGATAGAAGTCTTCCCTTCACTTTATGGCTACCAGCAGTTGTGTACACTTTTATTGATATGACATATCCTTATGATAAATATTTGTAAAGACGCAAGGTTGGTCCCAAATTCTATAGGGGAAATCTGCCCAGCTAATCTGGCTACCAGTTCCTATGAATGGCAGACTAATGTAAGACGCCATTATGAGTATGGGTCATAAAACGAAGGGCATGCTTCGGGGTTTTGAGGTATTAAATAGTTGGACAAGCTTCTTTTCCCCAGATGAAGTATTAAATGGCCAATGGGACACGTTAGGTGGTATCTCTATAGGGATTTGCTTTTGGAAATAGGTCTTAAATGACCAGAGTCTGCCTATTTTCCACTTGGAAGTATTACGTGGCCTATGAGATTCCATATGATGTCAGCTAGATAGTACTATTTAGGTGCATGCCTTGGAAATAGTTATTAAATGATGGGGTCTGCCTTAATTAAGGTTTTAAATGACCAGAGCCTGCCTATTTCCGATAAAAGGTATTAAGTGGCTTGGGTACCATCTCTCACATTATTAACTATCTATGATGTACAATTGGGATATGAGATTTCAGAAACCTGCTTCTAGAATGGAAGGTATTAAGTAGTTAGACCCACCTTCTTTCCTTATAAAGAAGTATTAAATGATTTTAATGGTTTTATGTTCGTAGACATATCCTCATTTTGAAATATATTGTCCAAGTACTGAAAATGTACAAATTGAGGTTTTTATTCACCAGACCTTGTTGTCATGTTTATGCATACATGATAGGGGTTCTCACATTGTGAACGGTGGCGAAGCTTTGTCTCTTACTCCTACATGTCTCGGTAATATGGGTTGGTTGACAATCGAGAGGCTGGTTATAAAACAAGAAAGTCTGGGGCTACGATTTGTAGCCATGCCCTTTAAGGGGTGACCGGTTTGATCGTTACATTTGGTGTCAGAGCCTAGGTTACCCGATCAATGGGGAAAGTGTACTATGAGTATGAATGGCATACTTGTTATTTTTGAAAAAAAACTTTCGAAAAGATTTTTCGAAAACTCATACTATATATATATATAGATACTTATTTTGAATTTACGCTTAACTCTATAAATTCCGAATATAGAAGTAGCTGCTACCATATTCCGAAAGGGTGGACGAAGCAACTATGTTGGAAAATAAATAGAGTTAAATTTATACTTCTTTGTAGGACCTAGACTTCCTTATCATTATAGGCCCCATAAGTATTAAGGTAAGAGGGATATAAATCATAGCTGGAAAGATTGATAGGAAATAAATGACCTTAAGGTAACATCCATTAAGCTGATACGGATAAATTAACATTTATGGACGTAACAAATTAAGGTGTTATGTATTAATAAAATACAGAAGTAAAGAAAGGAGCAAACTTCCATAAGAAGGAATACATTTATCACCACAAGGAGGAAATTAGATTTTTATAGGGTAGAGTTCAAAGGTTTAAAAGAAAGAACAAATTTTAATCCTACCTTTTGGGATATAATTTGATAAAATGTTTCTTTGGAAACCCCTTGAAAATTTTGAAAGTGCCTTTCAAAAGATTTTGCAATGAAAATCTTATAAGTTAGAAATTTTTGATAAAAAGTGATTTTAGATCACTTTTAAATTATACCACCGTTTGTTTTGTAAAAGGTTTGAAAGAGGTTGTAAATTTAAAAAGGGTGGTGAAAAATTTTGGTACATGATTTTAATTTACAAATTTGGTGATTTGAGAAGTTGAAAGAAAGTTTCCATTTATTAACTTCTCAATTTAAAATTTGAGTAAAGCTTTCAAATTCCTTACTTTTGTATTCTTCTATTTTTCTATGTTACATTTCCTATGTACTAAATTTGAAATTTCCTCTCTCTACAACTTCTTGGAGGTTGTATGTGACGAACGGGATTTTCAACCATCAGAAATCGATATTAGTACATCCTCGGTATTGACGTGCCGCAAATTCAAGTGTCGGAAAACCCGACCGTTAAGGGAATGAAGAAAATAAAGACAGAATAGAATCTTACATGAATGGAATAATATATATTATATCAACATATAATCTTTATGTGGAAAATTTTAAAATGCATTTATCAGACTTTAACTTAACATTAACATGGACTGTCGAAATACAATAGTACACGAGTGTGGTGGAAATGGATAACAATCTTCAGAAGAATCTTCTAACTCCATGCTTCGGGTTCTTCCAAAATGCTCTAAACTAAACATGACTACTAGTCTGCCCGGAAAAATAGGGCATCCAGAGTTTAAGGGAAAGAAAATAAACTCTGGGTCAGTCATAGGACTGGTGTAAGAACTCATTCTGAGTATTTGAAACAAAGGATATCTCATAAGACCACGCCACTCATAAACACTGAACAGGTTTTTACCTTATGATAACCAAACCATTTCTATGCAAAATCCAGTGATATTATTTTAATGACCTTCTTTCAAAACCTTTCAAATAAACGTATTCAAATTGCCGAAATTGTTACATTGGTTAAATTTGACAGTATAATAGGTTTACAACTAAGTTCGAAAGTACTTATTGGAGAATGCATTTCCAATGAATAGCGAGGTAAGGGACTATCTCACGTATAGTATATTTCTAGAGGAATGTATTGAGGATCGACATCTTCGAAACCTCTGCGAATTAAGACCGGCCTACCCGGGACCAACAGATGGTACGGATAGCATCGAATATGATATGACGCAGGCCGTTCTTGACCTATCCGAGAGCCCTCATACCATACACGACATATATTTTTACCTGACGTCATAGTAGGAGCTAAATAAATCTAAAAGGTAATATCATACCCTAATGGTTGCGAACCACATAGCCCTAAAGCAACCATGTTTCACAATTCCCAGGATATGAGGTTAGAGGTAACATTTACGTTTCTTAGAACATTTTACTGAAAATGCCACATTGTCATTTTCAACAACACACTATTGATTTCAACAAAAGTGCAACCTTTGAGCTCATACGTCTTAGAGAAGGGTGTTAAGTATAAGAGGGGTTACCTTCTACACCACCAACAAATGTATGTTTGTAGAGATCAATGCACTGTGATGTTAGAAATGCAATGTCAGACATCCATCCATACAAGTTGTCCAGGAACAGGACAAACCGAAGGCACTCTCCTACCACATCCTATCGGGCATTACCCCAAGGATTAATAGCGAGAAGTCCTTGCATAAGAAGATCCCAGAACGAAGGGACCATTGCTCTTTATTTATCTCGGGAGCTACTCCGAAATTATAAACAAGTAGCCCTTCTGTTATGATGATCCCCGCCTTCAACTTCATTGTCTTCAACATATCTTCACTTTCGAACTCGTAAATTGGTTCGAAGTGGTTTCTAGGTAGGGATCGCCCGAATCCGGCCCCGGTTTCTCCGAACCAATTATCGATAAAAAGATGTTAAGTGGGTGATTAATATTCCATTAATTTGTATCCTTATCTTATTAGAGATATATCTTTTAAAACCATTTCTTTTCAGTATATACGGGATCATTAAACCTCTCTCATCAAATCATTTGGTTACTTAAAAACCTTTTCAAATCTTGGAATAATTCCAAATCATTTCATCCTTTACAAATCATTTGTTTAAAACTTTAACAAAGATTTCTTATTTTCAATGCATATCTTTATAATAAGTTGAAACCATGTTATCTATGAAGGTAAATTCAAAGTAGTTAGTATTCAAGTAAAATGGATCCATAGAAATTATACTGATTTTACTCGATTCTAATTTCCGTATTCAACTTGCATTGTTCATCAAATAATGGTGAAATCACCTTTAATATTCATATGATTAGTACGGGTTCCTTCCTCATGATTTAACACAAGTATAAGAAGATTATCTCTATTCATTCCAGTTGCAATTCATTAATTAAAAAAAAAATCTTTGTACTTGTCACGTTTTTCGACATTTCAACCTTATCTATCCCTCGCCTAGGAAAAAGACCAGTTGAGCCAGGGTACTGGTTGGTCCTGAACATCTCCTTAGTTTAAGCACCTCAAATTCTGGATCTCACGAATAGAAAAATCCAATCTATTTATCTACTTTTAGAGCCAAGATTAAACCACTTGATTATAACAGTTTTTCTTTAAATCATTTATTCAAGCTCATTAAAATAAATTATAAAACCTCCACATTATCTTTAAAATACTTAATTATTTATTTGAAAACATTTATAAAAGATTTGGAAAAGAATACTTAAATTAAAAGTCATATTTCAAAAGTTAGTAAAATTGTTGAAAAAAGTGCTGCAAAAAGTGCTACGAGTAGTGTTTTCAAAGCTTATTTGATCAAAACAGCTTTTCTACCATTTAGAAATCCATTTTTATAACTCTAATCTCTTTTAAAACATTTTAAAATATTTATAGAAACTATTTCATATTTTTAAAGAATTAAAATATTATTTACGAAGAATTTGTCGCTTTGGTTTTCGAACTACCAAACCGCGACTATTTTGAAAACTTATTTTGCTCATATTTCAAAATCTGCCAAACGAAATCTTGGTCTTTTTATTTTGTCTAAAAACTATGATTATAAGAGTTCAAAAAATTCTTATTACAAAGAATTCCGACTCTGAATCCATCGTATAAATGGATTTAACTTTCTATGGTGCGAAATTGCGTACTGTAGTTACGCGACGCGCCTATTTTTAACTCAATTTTCATAACTTATCAAAACTTCCCCAAATTGGATTTTTAGTATTTGTAAAACATTTGTAAACCATTTTAAATCATTTTAAGGGAGTTTAATGATTCTATATCACTTTTATAACTTGATTCGGAAAGCGATTTCCTTCTGTAATATCGACATGTATTTAACATGACTTGTTTACACAATTAAACACTATATTAAAACAACCAATACTTGATGATAAAAGCATAGTAAACATCCATAGCAATCATATCAGATCATCATTTTATATATGTATATACAAAAATAGAGTTTCACATCTTCATTGGTTTCTAACTTCACGAAAATTCGCTATAGCTTCGCTATGCTCGATTCAAAGCCTATGGAATCGGGCCTTGGACCTTTGAATGGGCTCGGCCTATGCTTGCAAATGGAAGTGGGCTCGGCCTTGGTGGCAGGAGGTGGTGGCCCTGGGTTATGAGGGAGGAAAGGAGTGGATTTGAGCTTGTTTTTAAGTGGATTGCAAATGTATGTATACTTATATAAATTTATTTTCTTCATGCGAATTTTTCTAAGGTAGGAAGCCATCGAAAAGCTTGAGAATGAGGAAGAAGATGAAGTAGAATAGTGTATAAAATGATGAAGAGAATGGTGGGTGTCTATGGGAAAAACTTTCGAAATAAATATCCAAATGTGTAGTTACTCTATTGCCCATTTGCTCATACCCCTCCTGTCCCATCTAGGCGCATGACAATGCCACCCCCATATGCCTCCATGTGCGTGAGTTGATGTGTGTAAGAGTTTGACTTTGGTTTTCTTAAGGATGAAGTTTATGTTAAAATATCTTAGAGTTTTTGTAATATATATATATATATATATATATATAAGTTCATATGGATATTCGTATGTATATATGTGTTCATGTATATGTTAGGGTGTGCGTGTATATATTATATGTGCACAAGACATATAAATTGGGTTGCAACAACTTTGAACAACTTTCGTTCGTTAAACTGTTGAAAATCTGAAAACCGATTCCCGGTCACATTTTCACATATTAATTAAACTACATATAAATGTAAACAAAATTTGAAAACTAATTTCCTATCATTTTAATTAATTAAAATGATTCCATTTGAATTATAAAACCATATAAATTAATTTTAAACAATTGTTTTCAAAAAGTTCTATTATATCAATAAAGCGATTTTCTTATATATTCAAATCAAGTAAATATCTTCATAAAACTATTATGAATGATTTACTATCACTATATAACAAATTAAAATGAATTTTTATTATTTTAAAAACAATTATTTGAATAATTATAATAATTATTAAACCATTAAATCTTAATTTAAATTCATAAATCAATTATTAAATATGATGTCAATATTGATGATGTCATAAATACATTTTATTCCCAAAAATAAAATAAATTATTTTATTTCATACTCTTATTTAAATGAATAAAAAAGTGTATGTATTCAGCTCTGTACGTGACTTCTGATAATTATAGCGCTATTTATTGATAAAACGGTTTTCGGTCATTTTATCAATATTGTTCCAAAGTATATATTTCTGTAAATACTTATTCAAAATAAGATTACCATCATTGTTTGTTGTTCAAGACAACATAATTTATGTTAAAAAGCTTATATTTAAATATTTACAAATAAATATAATTTATCAAAATGATAAATTTGTGGGTCGTTATAAACTCCCCTCCTTAAAAGAATTTCATCCTCGAAATTACAACACAAAACCCAAAGGCGTTTGCCCAAAATTATGTTTTAAACTTACACTTGTATAATGTATATAGATTACGCAATATTTGATACGATCTATTATTCGAATGTACAACTTTACTTCCGACTAGTATTGATCCTTTGATTCTCTAGTGCGGACTTTGGTCGGGCTCGGAAACTTCTATTTTCCTTGCACAGATCTCAACTATGAAAGAATATATAAGGATCCGACTACAAATCCTCATCAATGTTTTCCCTAAAGCATCGAATGATAAATCCTTTTTGGATATCAAAATCCTATATTCAAATTTGTTTAGGCCAAATTTGTGTTACAAAATAATTCGTGTAAAATGCATATACATTTTATTCTTTTCAAAATATTTAGAAAATCTTGGTTTAAGTTTTTAAACATTTCATAATGATATAGTTTTATTCTTTTGAAATTTTTCTTAAGTGGTTTGTGTATTTACATTTGAAAAAAGTCAGAAACAAAGGACATACTTATATTATAGACACTTTGAACACCCTAAATAATCATAAAACAATGAAGATATGTTAATGAATTTAAAACAAAGGCATATATACATTAATTTTACTAAAACATAGCCCTAAACAAAGATATGGTCGAAAATCGTTTTATCGATAAATAGCTATATAATCATAAAACATCGTGCACGGAGTTGGATATATACACTTATTTATTCGTTTAAACAAGAATATGAAATAAAATTATATATTTTATTTTTGGGAAAAATAAAGGTATATATGACATCATCAGTGATGCCCATATATTTTAATATTGATTTATAAATTTAAAT